>CM072772.1:10002500-12502500 GCA_036936925.1 Cenchrus fungigraminus | reverse complement strand
TTCGCCTTTCCTTTGAATAAGTCGTGACATGTTCGTTAACTCCGACTTGTTGGCCTTCTCAAAATCCAGAACCGAGCTCGAGCAGTCCCAGATGGCTCGGGAGCAGGCCGCGGTCGAGTTGGAGCAGGCCAGGAACGCGCGGCGCGAGACGGAGGAGTCCCGCAGAGCGAGCATCTTGGAGCACGCCAAGCTCGGGAGGGCCATTGGCGTGCTCTTGTCAGAGTTCGGTGCTCCCGGCGGGCCGACGCTCGCCGAGAGGCTTCTGGAAGAGGTCGGCCGTCTCCCGGAGATGATCAAGGAGCGGGAGTTGTCGACGGCTCGGAGGGCGGTGCACCGGGTGCTCGCCATGTTCGAGTCGCACTACCAGGGGTTGGACCGCATGGCGCTGAGCGGCGGCTGGGCCCCGGGCATCTCCGACGCCCAGTGCGACGAGCTCGAGGAAGACTGCGCCGCCTTTGCCCGCGACATGGCCGACGCCGCCTTGAAGGACCTGGAACAGCTACCAGAAGACGCACCAGAAGACCCAGAAAGCTCCAGGCCTCCGTCTTAGATGTATCATCCTTAGGTGCATGTAATTTAAGAACAGTTCGTACGTGCAACACCATGAAACTGGATCGTGTTATCAAGAACTCGTTCAAAAGACGTTACGGCTCGAATGCTCCCGAGCGTCCAGGGTCGACCGCAATAACGTGTAGTAGACCTTAGGAACTCGAGATAACCAAGCTCTACTCTGGAGCCGCGGGGGCGTAGGAGTCGAGAAGCTGGGCCCTCTAGAACCGCTAAGGGGTGCCACACGTTCGAAGCCCCCGAGTACTCAGGGGAGTTCGAGAAGTAACTTGCGCGATTTGTCGTGAAAATCGTTTTAGACCGGAGTCTGGGCGATCGCTCGGGCACCTTTGAAAAGAGGTCGGACGAAGGCCTGAGGACTCGAGCTGTGCTCGCAAGTCTTCGCACCGTAGCCGCAGAGGTGTAGATGCTAGGAACTTTGAACGAGCAGCAACGTCTTGCCCCACGTAGGCCATCGTCTCTACTTCCCACAAGGTCGAGCTTTCCGTCAAAAAACCTTTCGCTCGTGCGATTGGTTACGACACAGATGTCGAGAATTTTTTGAAAAAAAAATCGTAAAAAACAGAAGGAGGGCATCGAGCCCTGGGTAGCCCCCAAGTGGGGAGCGTTTCCGCACGGGTGCAGGGATGCTTGCCGCTCAGCCTTCAGGAAAGTTGCGACGTACAGAAACATGGCAACCGAGAAGTTTTTCGGACTTATAGACATATGAACAAAGCATGCGGCACTTATTCATTGATGTATAAGTTTTAAACAGTTACTCAAGGGTAAAATGGCCGCAGATGTTCGATGTTCCATGCATTGGAGACGACTCGCCCGTCCTCGTATCGGATCTTGTATGTTCCGGGTCGGAGCACCTGGTGGACGATGAACGGCCCCTCCCAAGGAGGCGAGAGCTTGTGTCGATCCTTGCTGCCTTGAACTCGTCGGAGGACCAGGTTTCCGACCTGGAACTCGCGAGGGTGGACGTTGCACTCGTGGTTGCGTCGTAGAGTTTGTTGGTACTTGGCACAGCGTAGGAGTGCCACGTCTTGCGCCTCATCGAGCTGGTCGATCGCGTCCTCGAGCGCGACTCGATTGCCTTCTTCAGTGTAGGCTCGCACTCGTGGACTGCCGTAGTCGATATCCGTGGGTAGGACTGCCTCCGACCCGTGCACCATGAAGAAAGGCGTGAAGCCAGTCGCCCGACACGGCGTGGTGCGCAGGCTCCATAGTATGGACGGCAACTCGGCTACCCATCTTGCTCGGAACTTCTCGAGGCGCTTGAAGATGTGAGGTTTTAACCCTTGCAGGATCATGCCGTTCGCCCTCTCGACTTGCCTGTTCGTCTTTGGGTGCACCACGGCAGACCAGTCCACGCGAATGTTGTTGTCGTCGCAGAAGTTGAGAAATTTCTTCCCCGTGAACTGGGTGCCATTGTCGGTGATGATCGTGTTGGGTATACCGAAGCGGTAGATGATGTCGGTGAAGAATGCTACGGCTTCCTCGGAGCGGACGTTCACAATGGGTCAAGCTTCAATCCACTTGGAGAACTTGTCAACCGCCACGAGGAGGTGCGTGAAGCCCCCGGGCGCTTGTCGGAGTGGCCCCACCATGTCGAGGTGCCACACAGCGAAAGGCCATGTGATGGGGATGGTTTGAATCGCTTGCGCCGGGAGGTGAGTTTGTCGAGCGTAGAACTGGCACCCCTCGCAACGGCGCACGATGTCGTTGGAGTCCGCCACTGCTGTAGGCCAGTAGAACCCTTGTCGGAAGGCTTTCCCGACAAGAGTCCTCGGACCGGCGTGATGCCCGCACGTGCCAGTGTGGATCTCGCGAAGTAGCTCCCTGCCTTGATCTCCGAGGATGCACCGCATGAGTATGCCTGCTACGCCCCTTTTGTAGAGCTCGCCCTCGATGAGGACGAATGCCTTAGCTCGTCGCGCGATGCGGCATGCCTCCGTCTGGTCGGAGGGCAGCTTCCCCTCGACAAGCCACTCGAGGATAGGAAAGCGTCAATCCGGGTCTTCGAGGTTCGGCTCGGGCGGCTGGTCGATCTCCATGACTTCTGGTCCTTCAGCCTCTGGCGGCTTCTCCCCTTTTGCTCGTACGGAGGGCGCGTGTTGGTCGGTCGCGAAGACCTGTGTGGTACCGGCTTGCGACTTGATGCAGTCTTGGCGAGGACGTCGGCGGCTTTGTTGTAGTCACGCAACACATGATGAAGCTCGAGCCCATGGAACTTGCCTTCCAAGTCACGAACGGCCTGGCAGTACGCTGCCATCTTGGAGTCAACACAGTTCTTCTCCTTCATGACTTGATCCACGACGAGCTCTGAATCTCCCCTGATCTCGAGACGACGGATCCCGAGCTCGACCGCTATTCGGAGGCCGTTGATGAGCGCTTCATACTCGGCGACGTTGTTGGAGGCCGGGAAATGTAGTCGGACCATGTACTCCATGCGCACGCCCAGAGGCGAGATGAAGACAAGGCCTACACCCACTCCTTCCTTCATGACTAAGCCGTCGAAGTACATAGTCCACGTCTCGTGCTCGATCGGTGCCGGCGGAGTTTGGATCTCCGTCCACTCAGCAACGAAGTCTGCCAGCACTTGGGACTTGATGGCACTGCGGGGTGCATACGAGATGTTCTGCCCCATCAGCTCGAGTGCCCACTTGGCTATCCTTCCTTCGGCCTCGGGGTTCTGGATAACTTCTCCGAGCAGGTACTTGGACACCACAGTGATGGGGTGCGCATCGAAGTAATGACGGAGCTTGCACTTGGTCATCAAGACAGCGTACACGAGTTTCTGCATCTGCGAGTAGCGAGTCTTGGAGTCGGATAATACCTCACTCACGAAGTACACCGGGCGCTACACCTTAAGTGATCTTCCGGGCTCTTCTCGCTCGAACACCAGCGCAGCGCTGACCACCTGGGTTGTAGCGGCGATGTACAGGAGCATCGGTTCTTCAGGCGTCTGAGCCGTGAGGATCGGCGGACTCTTCAGCACGTTCTTGAGGGAGTCAAGCGCCTCCTGAGCCTCGGGGGTCCATGCGAAGTGGTCGGACTTCTTCATCAAGCGGTACAACGGCAGGCTGCGCTCTCCGAGTCGTGCTATGAAACGACCCAGAGCTGCGAGGCAGCCCGTGACACGCTGTACGCCCTTCAAGTTCTGGATCGGCCCCATATCCATGATGGCCGAGATCTTCTCGGGGTTTGCTTCAATGCCGCGTTCCGACACGACAAAGTCGAGAAGCATGCCCCTCGGAACCCCGAAAACACATTTCTCGGGGTTAAGCTTTACCCCATGCTGTCTCAGCTTTGCAAAGACTTCCGTGAGATCCGGGTATAGATCGCCGGTCTTTCTCGACTTGACCACGATATCGTCGACGTAAGCCTCGATGATGCGTCCTATAAGTTCCCTGAAGACGCGTCGCATGCATCTTTGGAACGTAGCACCCACGTTCTTGAGCCCGAAAGGCATCGTCTTGTAGCAGTAAGCGCCGAACGAAGTGATGAACGAGGTTGCGAGTTGGTCCGCTATGCACATCGCTATCTGGTGGTACCCGGAGTACGCATCGAGAAAACAGAGGGTTTCGCACCCTGTTGTCAAATCGACTACCTGATCTATGCGAGGCAAAGGAAACGGATCCTGGGGACATGCCTTGTTAAGGCCCTTGTAGTCAACACACATCCTCTATTTCTTATTCTTCTTCTTTACAAGTACAGGGTTAGCAAGCCACTCGGGGTGGAATACTTCTCGGATAAACCCTGAACTAAGGAGCTTCTTGATCTCCTCGCCGATCGCCTTGCACTTCTCGTCGTTGAAGCGGCGAAGGCGTTGCTTTACCAGTTTCGATCCCGGCTTGATGTTTAATTTGTGCTCGGCAACCTCTCTCGGGATTCCCTTCATGTCGGAGGGTTTCCATGCGAACACGTCGAGGTTCACTTTGAGGAAGTCGACGAGCACGCTTTCCTAGTTAGGATCGAGCGCTGTCCCGATACGGAGCGTACGGCCATCGTCGGAGATAGCCGCATCCTTGATGTCCTTGGCGGGCTCGAAAGAGCAGGCCACTTGCTTGGACGACTCGGGGATATCCTGGTCCTCGGATGGAGGCTCGGCGCGGAGCCTCTCGGACCGGATCAGTACTTCCGCAAACTGGAAACACTCAGCGTCGCACTCAAATGCGCGCTGGTACGTGGTCCCTACTGTGATGATCCCCTTCGGGCCGAGAATCTTGAGCTTCAGGTTCGTATAATTGGGCACGACCATTAACTTCGCATACGCTGGCCTCCCGAGGATCGCGTGGTACGTCCCCGAGAACCCCACCACTTCGAAGGTGAGGATTTCTGTGCGAAAGTTTTGCAGGTCCCCGAACGTGACGGCCAGATCGATCTGCCCGATCGGGAGAGCCTCCATCCCAGGGACGACCCCGTGGAACGGTGCGATTGACGGCCGCAGCTTGGATCGCGGGATGCCCATGTCGTCAAGCGTTGACGCATAGAGCACGTTGATCCCGCTCCCTCCGTCCATAAGGACCTTGTGGACTCGCTTGGACCTGAAAAGGGGAGCTACCACTAGTGGGTAAGCTCCTGGCTGTGGTACGCGGTCGGGGTGATCCTTGCGGTCGAAGGTTCTCGGAACCTCCGACCACTTCAGGTAGGATGGCATCGGGGACTCGGCGTTGTAGACTTCGCACCGGATCAGCTTCTCTCGCCGCCTTGAGGGTCGTGCTGGGGATCCGCCAAAGATCATGTGGACCGCGCTGTCCTCGCCTGGGTACCGAGCTTCAGCGTCGTTGTCGGGAGGTGGCGCGGCCTTCTTCGGTGGATCCACCGCCCTTGGCTTGAGGGTGCCGTTGACGTAGTTCTTGATCAAACGGCGGTCCTTGAGTGCGTGCTTCACGGGCACCTCATGGTGTGGGCACTGCGCGTCCAGGAGCTTCTCGAAGTGGTCCTTTGGAAGGCCGGCCTTGGCCGGGTTGCCCTTAGGGCGCGACGCCTTGCGCTCGACCGCCGCGACCAAATTGTCGTCGCAACGGCGCTTGTCGTTCTTCTTCTTCTTCTTGAAGCGCGAGGACGTCCCCTCGCCATGGTCCACGACTTGTTTCCCCTTTCCCTGTGGAGTGTTGAGGGTAGCCGCCACCGCCTCCTCGCCAACCGCATGGTTGCTCGCGATGTCGAGGAGCTCCCGTGTGGTTCGGGGCGTGCGACGCCCGAGTCGATGGATGAGGGAGGTGCAGGTCGTGCCGTTCTGGAACGCCGAGATGGCGTCGTTGTCCGTCGCACCGGGGAGCTCGGTGCAGCGCTTGGAGAAACGTCGGATGTACTCGCGCAGGCTCTCCCCTGGCATCTGCCTGCAGTTGCGCAGCTCTCACTACTTGCTGGGGCGAGTGTATGTGCCTTGGAAGTTGCCGACGAAGACCCGGCGTAGGTAGGTCCAGTCGTTGATCTTATCGCGGGGCAGATGCTCGAGCCACGTCCGCGCGGAGTCCCCGAGGTAGAGCGACAGGTTCTTGATGATGAAGAGGTCGTCGGTCGCTCCTCCCGCGTGGCATGTGAGCCGGTAGTCCTCAAGCCATACGCTGGGGTTGGTGTCCCCATCGTACCTGGGAACATTGGTCGGAACCCGGAAACGCGAGGGGAACCTCGCATCCCATACGCCCTGGCCGAAAGCTCGCAGGCCCCTCTGGTTCGGCGACCAGCTGCGGTCGCGGTCGTCGTCACTGTCGTAGCGTCGTCCGCGTCCTCGGTCGTCGTGGTGGCGCGAGTGGTGCTCGTCGCGGCGATCGCGGTCATCGCGGTCGCGGTGGTTGTCGACGCTCGCAGCCCGTCGGCGAGCCTTGATGGTGTCCCGGGCGTCGCGATTGGGCCCGAGCCGGCTCTTGACCGCCGATGCTGCGGCCCCGGCCCCGCCTTCGCGATCCAGATTCCGGGAGGGGGCGGCCCGACCCGACCCGGCCCGCTGGTCCGGCCCGGGCCCGGCCCGCGCCAAGCCCGCCCACGGACCTTACTGGACGGGCGTGGGCAGAGATCTTGAAGTCCGCGAAAATTTTTTTTGGCCCGAGCCCGGCCCGAAATGCTGTTTTTAGTTACTTTACACTATAAAATGCGCGGGCGGCCCGCCCAAGCCCGGGCCCGACCCGAGCCCGGCCCGAAAACTGAGGCCCGACACGTCCCATGGGACGGTCATGGGTAGGATTTTCTCAGCCCGAAAAACCCGAGTTTTTTTCGGCCCGGCCCGAACCCGGCCCGGCCCGTAGAATGCTCAGGTCTAGGGTGATGCGCGGAAGGCGCTGCCCCTCGGTCACGTTCCGACCGCTGGCGTGAGGCAGAGCTCTCCGCTTGCTGTGCCGCCGCCGCTTCGAGTAGCGCCTTGAGCTGTTGGCGCACTCGTCTCTCCTCGGAAGTCGCTGCCTCCGGGCAGCCGCGCAGCAGCATGGCCGCAACTGCTAGGTTCTGCGACGCCCGCCTAAAGAGCGGCGGGGCGTCACCGTCAGCGTTGGCGTCGACGTTCGCGCCTTCGTTGGCGTGTCGGTCGTTGTCGCGTGTGCGTCCTCGAGCCAGCGACGTCGGGGCGCGGGCTCGGGGTTGCTCGGCAGCAGGACGGCGCTCCTGCCGCTCGCCGTTTCCCTCACGGCGTTGCTCCTGCACCGGGATCTGCTGCGGGGCCGGCAACATAGCGGGCTGCCGGTTGCGGGGTTCGTGGTCCTCCCCGAGCTCCCGGTGGAGGTTGACCAGTTCCTCGTCGAGCTGGCGCCTGGCTTCGGCGAGCTCGTCGAGGCGCGCCCTGCGTTGGGCGTCGGTGGCGCAGTGGCGTGGTGCTGGCTCCGGGTCGGTGGAGCTGCTCGAGGCCGACGCCACGCAAACGAAGCACTCGCGCGTGGAATCGCGCGCGGGCGCTCGAGGTGCCCTCCGGGCCGTTGCGGAGCCGGAGGTGGTGCGGGACGCTTGCAGCGCGTCCATGTAGGCCGTCACCGGGTCGTCCGGGAGGCTTGGTTGTCCACGGGGGTACATGGCGGTGTACCGCTCCATGAACTCCCCCCAGGCGAGTGGCTCGGCTCCGCTGGCCTGGAAGGCGAGGTCGGTGAGGTAGTAGGCGGCGAGCCTAAAACGCTCCTGTGTTGGGTTTGGCCCCAACATGGTCATGATCATCTCGCCCGAGAAGCCTCGGACGAACGCCGCACGTCCCGCTGCCCCCGTCAGGACGTTAAGACGGGCCGGCCGGGAGAAGGTGCGCCCGGCGACAGGCTCCGCCGGCCCGGTGTAGACGAAGCCGAGGGAGCCGAAGCGCATGGTGGCCCCAGGGGTTAGCAAAACCCTGCGGCCCTCCATCCGAGTCGTTGGTGAAGTTCGTCGAGACACACGATGTGCCCCTACCTGGCGCGCCAACTGTCAGGGTTCTCTACCGCCGGACAGTAAATTTGTATCGAACGTGTGCCGGGCTCGGATGGTTAGCGCAGGAGACAACGAGATTTATACTGGTTCGGGCCTCCGAGGAGTAATACCCTACGTCCAGTGTCGAGCTGCCGTGTTCCCGTGCTAGGGTTGTTTGTAGTAGGGGTTACAAACTGGTCGGGAGAGGGTGTCGAGCCCAAGTCCCTTAGTATGGGTGTTCAGTTCGTCAGCCTTTGTGACGGTTGCCCTCCTCTCCCTTTTACGCAAGGGAGAGGGGCAAAAAGGGAAATAAGAGAAAAGCTACAGTGCTTGGTCGCTGGGACGTCCTCTCGTGCGTCGCTGTCCGTCAGGGCGCATTGAAGAGGAACCGCGCCACGTTGTCGTAGAGGCCGCCGCGTGGCCGGGCGGAGCTGTTCACTTTGGGGCGCCTGGCGCTTCCTCCGAGTAGTTTGGTGGCAACTCAACACGTCTGAGCACGGGATGAGCCTGCCACGTTAAGGCCTAATCGTAGGCCTGCGCTCGTCGTAGGGGGCACTCGAGTGCCTCGGGTGGAGTTTGCGTGCTGCAGGGCCGGATGTGACGGCGACTTGATGGCCGCGTGGCTGATCATAGCCGCATTAAGGCTTCTGTTGGGGCCAGCTGCCCGCGCGGGCTACCAGCTGGTGCGCTTGCATGGCATGGGGAACCGTCTCCCCTCGCATCGTAGTGGAAGAGTTCACGTGGCGGGGTCGCGCCACGTGGTGCGGTTTGCGTCCTGGTCGGAGGCGGAGAGTGCTCGTGCGAACGAGCAGCTTGTCGTGCGGGGCGGAGACTTGTCGTGCGAGACGGAGACTTGTCGGAGGGGGTTCCTCTAGTAGGGAACTTGCCGGAGAAGCTCCCAACTAGTCGGGAACAAGACGTCTTGCCAGTGATGGTCTTGACAGGGGTCCTTAGTCCTCCTCGTCTTGATCTTGGCATTCACGTTGTCAATGGTGTCAAAAGACTCCACCTCAAGATAGATTATCTTGCCGTCAAAGGGGGCCCTAATCTGGGCCCTCGTCAGTCGTGAGTCCCAGGACCGCGAACGCACGCGGCGGGCCGCCGCCCAGCGCCGGCACGGCGGACTTGAGGTAGTCGAGGAAGAGGACGGGGTAGAGCGCGTTGTCGATGACGCCGCTCAGCCACTTCATCCACCCCTGCTGGAACCCCAGTAGGGCCCGAGCGCCGAGGCGACCCACACGACGTACCCACCGTTCTCCGGGAACATGGTGCCGAGCTCCGCGGTGAGCAGCGCCTCCGGGATGCTCCAGATGACGGGGAGAACCAGGAAGCCGGCGATGGCGAGGAGCGGGCCCGCCACGCCCGCTATCCTCGATGCTGAACAGCTCTCCGGAGACCTCGTAGAAGATGAAGAAGACCAGCGGCACGATAGAGACCTTGCGGAGCGACGCCGGCACCGACGCCGCGCCGTCGGCAACGCCATTGCCGTCGGGGAGGCCCCTGTACTCCGTGCTGCATTCGCCCATCGGAGCACTCCTTGATGTCGATGCGAGTGTTATTTTAGTGACCGAAAGGGAGTACAACCAGATAACGACGTCACCGGGGTGGTGACTAACGCAAAAGTTCAGAATTAAGTTACATCAATTACATTTTGTGACCTAAAGGAAAAAACTGAAAATGGTCTCGTGGGCTGGTTATTGCGCTGGATGTACATGGCAAACTTTTTTAATGGTATACAGGTCGAGGCCAGTCCGGCCGGAAATCCTATAAATATTCCGGAAGGTAGGAATGGATTGGAACTTCCGATTCTTTGAGATTCGTGTGGCGACTATCGACCACAGGATCACCTTCTTCCTCCTCTCGTCTCTCTTGTCTCTCTCACGCCGCCGCCTGGAGAGCGCGAGAGCGCGTCGCACCGGACGGGCGGGAGGTGGGCGGGGGCGGCCGACGGCGGTCCGCCGGCCGCGGGTGGTGGTCGAGGCCGGTGGAGTTAGGGTTAGGGTTTCGGGGTTCGGGTTTCGGGGGTTCGGGAGACTCCAATGTTCGCCGGACTTAGAAGAAGGGAGAGGGGTCGGGGCCGTCGGAGGACCGGCGGTGGCGGCGGTTCGGCCGGCGGCGGAGGCGAGGCGGCGCTGCCGGCCGGGCAGGGCAGGACGGCCGGTGGGCCGATGATCGGCGGCGGGGGCGCGTGGACGGTTCGGGTTCGGAAGGGCGGGGTAGGGGGCGGCGGTGGAGGGTAGGGGGACGGCGCGGCGGCGGGGTAGCCGCCGGCCGGGGCAGAGGACGAGGCGGTGGGGGTGGTGCTGGAGGAGAAAGAAGGTGAGGAAGAAGATGAGTAGTTAATGGGCCTAATGAGCTTTATAGATCGCATGCTTATCTACCTTCCGGAAGGGAGATAGGATCCCCCAGTCCGACGGCGGCAACGGTGGAACCAGGGGGGCCAGTAGGGGCCACGCCCCCCTATCACGGTGAAAATTTTCTGAACCCCCTGAATCTGTACGTGCATACATGTGTCCACCGTTGCTTGTTTACTTCAGCTGCAGCTGCCTACACATGCATGTGATGTGAGTATGTGACGTCTAATCAATAGAGTTAAGGCCTGCACATGCATAAATTGTTGTCTTGTGAGCAGCAGACGAGAAAACAAAGTTACTCTTAGGCTGATAGGTCTAATAAGGGCCGGTACTTTGGTCAGGTCATAGGGTAAAAGTGGGATTATGGAGACTCTAAACATCGTTATATCAAATTTTAACCCCTAAACATAGCTATATTTTTTAGACTGAAGGAGTATGTAATTTTAAGCGTGAAAAACTAAAAATTATGTGCTAATTTTGCAAGAGATAATTATGGCACAAGACATGAATACAGACCAAAATAGAGTTAACATTAGATGTACAAGAACAATTAAAATTGACATATATATGGAGTCTTAATTTTTTTTATAGTGGATTTCAATATATAGTTTGGCTCTGCATTGCCGCCAATAACCTAGCATATTCAAATCACAATTCGTTAGTCGGTTCCTATGCATTTTTTTTGTTATGATTGCTATTAGGGAGGCATCGATAATACAATGTTACTAAGATAATATGAGATGTCGACAGTGTTTGCTTGGTCGCCCCCCCCCCCCTACTCAAAATCTCTGGTTCCGCCATTGGGCGACGGAGCCCTCGTTCTCGCGCTCGCACACACCGGCAGAGGTACAGACGCGCTCGCCCTCACCAGATGCGCTCGCCCTCGAGGTCGTTGAAGCCGAGGAGGGAGACGGGGAAGGGCACGGGAGGTCGCCGCCTAACCAATTTTCTTATACGGCGCGCGCACGTTGCCGACCATCGCAGCGAACGACCCTTACTCCGCTTAGGTGGCAGCCTACCGGCCCTCACCTCTTCCATTTTCTTTTTTCTCCGCCAAGCCAGTTAATTCGAAAGCAACTTTCTCGTTTCCCTTTCCCAGTTCCCACCGTCCCATCCACATCCCTGCCTGTTGGGATCTCGCCGGCGACCCACCTCCCCGGCGATTTTCGTCCGCGCGCGTCTTGATCCTGCTCCGCCTGAGGCTTGCGCGCCCGACCCGTGGTACCCCCGCGCCAGCACGCCGTGCATCGACAGCGCTCCCCGTGGCTCCATGGGTCCGGCGACCCCGGCACGGCGAGGTCGCGAGGAGGAGACATGTGCACGGGCCCCATGAGCCTATGCTTCCAATCGCCCCAAGGGAACGGCAAGGAGGAGCCGCCGCGCACCCCCCACTGGCCTTTGCTTCCAGTCGCCCCCTGGGAACGGCGAGGAGGAGCCGCCGCCACTCCCTGCGGACCTCTGCTTCCAACCGCCCCCCGGGCACGGTGAGGAGGACTGCGCCGCCACCCCCTCGAGCATCAGCTTCCAAGCGTCCCCGGGCACGCCGAGGAGGAGCCGTCGCACCGTCGTGAGATCCGGTGCCTCCGAGCACGGCGAGGAGGAGGAGGAGGACCCGCGTCGCCACCCCCGTGGGCATCGGCTTCCACGCGCCATCGGTTCCCTGTGCTTCACCACTGTCGGACGAAGTCCCTCGTCGATCTCGTCGCGCCCCAGTCGGAGGAAGTCCTCAAGGTAATCACGCTCTGTCGATTCGATTGTCGTACTCAGTTTACCTTTGTTAATTTAGCACGGATTATTCTAGTTAGCTAGTATGTGTTGATCCGTGTTGTTTGGAATCTGCTAATTATACATGATCTGTCACCATGGCGCTGTTGGTCCTGCCCACCACCCTCACTCCTTGCTTTCCGCGGCCGCGCCTTGACCCCGCTCATTAAGTTCGGCCATGGTCCAGGCATCCATAGTGAGTCACAGCTTAACGAGGATGACTAGGAGACAAGATGAGTACAGGTAGGTGTTATTAGGGTTTATATGCTCAAATCGGATTTAGAGATTTGTTTTATTAGTGTTTGGGATAGACTAATTATCTGGTTATGTGGTGTATCTATCAGCCTTTTCATGTGTTTGATTTGGTTAATTGAGATATCATTGACCTGAGTGAAACTCAGTAGGACTGCTTGCTTTTGTACTTTCCTGTGTCATTGCTTCAGAGATCTTGTTACTAGTACTCTCCATTTTGAGCTTCCTGAGATATTAGCTTGCTGCAATGTTGGTTACATGCTTCATGATACACTTTGTTTGTGGGGTTGAGCAACCAATTGAATTCCAGGATCAGTTTTCCTTTGGGACATGTCTCAGTCTTGTTGATATTTTTTTATATTGGCTCTGTTCGTTTTGTGTTCAGGTCACTGTTTTTGATAAATCTTTTCACTGGTTCAGAAGGCAACCAGAAGAAGTGGATCCGTCACCCAAGTTTTTCAGCTCACACATCATGGTAAATAGCTAGCTAACTATGCATACTTAAGATATTTTGGTACTATAACATCCCACGGATTTGTAAAAAGTTTTGGGGATTCACCTCATGGGGCAGTGGATTATTAGTTAAAGCATCTACTGATTACATTTTTGCATTGCAAGGGAATCAAGTTTTTGCTTCTCAAGTTCTCATTGCTTTTACGTTCATAATTGCAACTGACTTAACAAACTTCCTGGGCTGTGCATTTCATAAGTCATCTATGAAATCCCAATGCATAAACCTTGTCATTTAGTATATTGTTTTCCATTTTGATTGTCGCAGGCCATTATTTATGGGCTGGCTGCAAATTTTGGTTGACAGGTTAAGATGAATTGGTGAGGTTCTTATTATGTTACGAGGAGATATCTTTGAATCCTTACCCAAAGTTTATCTTTACATGATTAGAAAGTTTCCCATTATCTGCATCGAAGTTTTTGATTGGATGATTCATTTCAAGATTGAGATATCAGAAGTTATAAATATGAGGTCTGAAAGTTTTTAAATTTCATGTATAAAGGTTTTGATATGTGACTTCAAATTTAGATATGTTGACAATTTTAAATATATGATTTAAAAGTTTTTGGATTCCATGTACAAGCGTTTTAGTAAGTGACTTGGAAGTTATATGTACAAAGTAACATATGTTTAAAGTTAATTAATTCTAAATAGAAAGGTTTATATATGTGACTTAAAAGTTGAAAGCTAAAGATGTAGAAAGTTTCAAATGTGTTATTTGCAAGTTTTTTCATGTTCATGTATAAAGGTTTTTAACAACAGGCTTAAAGTTTTGGGGTATCGGTCAAAAGTTTCATATATCTCTATCAAAAAGGCACACTTGAAGTTTATGTATACAAACCTAAAAGTTTTAAGCCTCCAAGTCCAAGTTAATAATGATACTGTATAAAGTTCTAAATTCTAGAGTGCAATGTTAATAATGCTATAGTATAATTTTTTCAATTCTATAGCGTAAAATTAATAATGCTACAGTATAAATTTCCCAGTTCAAGAGTGCAAAGTTAATAGTGCTACAATATAAAGTTTCTAATTCTAGAGCGCAAAGTTTTGGAACTACAAAGCTTTTAGCCTTTTTTTAGGAACCAATAGTGTTTTTTTTAAAAAAAATGCCCTACCAGTAAGCTTCCTTCTTAAGTGGGTAAATTTCAAAATAGCAAAGTAACAAAATTTTTGCACCTAGTAATGTGTAGCTTGAAATGCATCTGTAGTAATTTTTTTATACTGTACATTTTGTGTGCAATTTTTCGTGTCACTAGAAAGTTTTCAACATCCCATTCCAAAATATTTTGTTTGTTTTTCACACTTCCCAATTGCATGTACAAAAGTCTTTCTCACATGTTACTTAACAGTTTTCCCATTTCCATTTTGCTTTCAGGTTAGTCTTTTTTGTACAGGCTGCATTTATTATTGGATTGTAGTGACAGGAGCAACCGGAGTCTAAATGCAGCACACTATTTATCAAATTGGTAAAGCCATGCAACATATACCCCTAGTTTAAAGTTGTGAATTGAGAAATTTAAAGTTATCAATTGAGAGGTTCAAAGTTTTTTTATCTTATGCATTTGATACATTTTTTTTTGTGTTGGTTATTTTGAAATTCATTTCCCCCACCAAAGTTATGTATATATGTATTCAAAGTTCTTAAGTAGCCCGTTCATAGTTTTTAGCATGTACCTTCAAAGGTTGAGACGTAGGATTATTTTGAATAGATATGAAAGCTATTTTTTATTTATTATGTACAAAGCCTCCGACATGTGACTTTTGCAACTGTTGCATGAAAGTTTTCTATTTCTTTTTCACACAAAGTTACTGAAATCATAGTGCATATATTTTAGCATGTGAGTTGAAAGATAGGTATATATGTCTAAAAAGTTTTATAATATTTTTATGAATTTTTAATTCTGGATACATTGGTTCTTCAAAGCAACTAGTAAGGTCACATTGTCTTATAGGCAACTATAAAATATTTATTCTATTGGTATATAGTTACAGGTAATTTCATAGTTTTTGCTATGCATAGAGCATGAAACAAACCTAGAATTTTGACATAGTTTTTATATAACTGGTTAACAAAGTTTTTTCAAATACTGATATGGAGTTTTTTAATATGTAAATTTAAAAGTTAGAAATTATAGAAAGTTTTGCATATATGAGGTAAAAGTTCTTCATATATCAACCATAAGTTATTGATATACCATTTTGGAAGTTAGAAAGACCTTAATTCTTACAGATTCTGTTTATTTGTGGAAGAAGGTCCGAGGTATAATCAATGTAAAAGATGATCCCTAACCTTTTTTTGAACAACATGAAACCTAAAAAGTTAGTTTACTGAGATGTGCAATATAACAGTTTACATGTTAAAGTTTTAAAGATTACTGAGATCATCTGCAATATAATAGTTTGGACTTAGAATGGTTATATATATAATTTAAAATTTATAATACTCAAATATAAATATTTTGACCTACAAACATAAAGTTTAGATATAGAAACTTTTCCATTGTTGGGGGTCAGAAAATCGGAAGGGGCCCCCGAACACGAGTGAAGCAGGATTCCCGAACGAGTACGCGAAAGTACGCAAGAGCGTGGAGACAAGGAATCTCCGAAAGTCTGTTCTCGCCTCAAAAGTTGTGAATCCCTTTACACGTGCCCTCGAACCCCCTTTTATAGGGAGGCGAAGGGACTTTTACATTCTGAGATTGCCCTCGAATCTAAAGAATATTCCAAGTGTGAACACGTACATGAACGTCTTTTACATCCCGTGATTTACGAAACTAATTTTACATATTTACAAGCCTGCCATCAGTTCACACTTCGAACCCGGACTTTTGATGTCTCACGTTTGACTGAGTTTTCTCTTGACCTTCGGCTCTTCATTCGCGAAAGTTATCAGTCATGATGATTCTCGAATCGAGGTTCCAAAGTCTCAGCCGAAGTGAAGTCCTTCGACCCCGTGGATATCTCCGAAGCTTCCGCCGCCATAGTTTCCCGATTCGGTGATATTCTCTGAAACCCTCGCTGCCCTGAAAACAAGAAGCAGGTCTGCGATTCTGTGGTCATTCGGCGATTGCTTCGCCCAAGATCAGGGGGTTAGCGAATTATATAAAAATAATGAAAGATAAATCTCTCCTCGACTCATTTCTGAACACTTTCACGAATTCGCCAAAGTCTCGGTTTCTCCGAAGTTTCGAGGGTGAAAGGTTTTTACCCTATTCCCCAACATCCATATTTTGTCATTTTATTTAAATACTAATTCATTGTGTACTCTAATATTATTTACTTGTTGTGTACTCTAATATTATTTACTTGCTTTGTAGGAAACGCAGAAACATCATGTGAACGCTTGACTAGAATTCGCAGGGCATCATCAGATTCTGAATGTTGAAAATTTTCTTCTTTGCAATGTGCCCGGCTAGACATGTACTTGTCGTCGGTTCAAAATGAACATTTTTTTCATCATTTGTATATGGATTGGCCGATGATTTCTTTTCACCAGCGTTTTTTTATTCTAATGTAAAGAGTTTTTACTAATCACACACTAAGTTGTGATTTATTACCCATTATAATTATTAATTAGTTGTATACATACAATTTTTTTATGTTGCTTTTGCTTTCATATAGATGTCAAAGCAACCCCGCCCGTATACTCTACCCTCCTCACCCGATATCCCGGAAGGAGAAATAAAAGAAAGCAGTGGGGAACATGGAAGTGAAAACTGCAAGCGCTGCTGGCTAATCTGCACGCGCGCGTGTTGCTAGGTGGTTGCAACTTTCGTTCGCCGCCAGCTCGTTGCAGCGAACGTGCGCCTAATAACGGATCCCCCGCCTAACCCATGTGCCGCCTCCGTGCACGCTGCTCGCCGCCGTCGTCCCCATTGGTTCGCTCGCCGCCGGGGTGCGTCGTTGCTAGGGTTAAGGGTCGCACGAGGTCGAGTCGGGTCCGAGTCGGGTCTTTTTTTTTGCGGGGTCGAGTCGGGATGAGGGGAGCCAGGCCCCCGTAACGTGTTGAGGGTTGAGGTAAAACTCTCCAAGTTTATGAGATATTTGTATTTTGGCCATCTTCAAAATGGGGTTTCGCTCCTTTGCCAACATGAAAAGTGGCTTCGTTATTATGCCATTATCAAATTGCATCCTCTCGCTGAATTGCCTTTTCAAGATTTTCTCATTCATTTTATCAAATTCATCAGAGAACTCCCGAAAATGCCCCTAGACTCTGTTCGTCGACCGGCCCATCTGCTCGCCGTTGCCCATGGATGTGCCGTCCCGGAGTTCGCCCCGCGCCAACCTTAGACGCGCCGTCGCCGGAGGTTGGCTCCGCCTGGACATGGATGCTCCGCCCCGGAGCTCGCCCCGCGCCGGCCTTGGACGCGCCACCGCCAGAGCTGGCTCCGCATGGACATGGCCGCGACGCCGTCGCTGGAGCCGGTCCCGCCTGGCCATATCCGCGCCGCCGCCCCCGGAGCCCGCCCTGCCTGGCCATGGCCACCCCACCGCCGCCGGAGTCGACCCGCCTGGCCATGGCCGCGCAACCGCCGCCGTGGCCGGCCCCGCTGGCCATGGACGTGCGGCACCCGGAGCCGGCCCTACCTAGCCATGGACGGACCGCCGCCCCATCTCCCCTTCCCACACACCCTCCTCCCCATCCATGGCCGCCGCTTTGATGAAAAAGGAGGGGGAGGGGGCATAATGGTTGCCAAAAGGGGTGAGAAAATACCAAATGAATTGAAAATGGGCGAAAAATATTGTAGTGTGTTGGTTTTCATAATGATATTTTTGCGAAACCTCAGAATGACATTATAGCGAAATCCCCTTTTCACGATAGCGAAATTGCAAATCTCTCCCAAATTTATCCAGCAGTGCGCGGCGCGGTCTGCGCGCAGACTCAAATTGGGCGTTTCCCTCCGAGCTCCGACGGTCCGACCCACCCCGCTGCCGCTCCCACACTGTTCCTGCCGCAGCCGCCGCTCGCTCCTGCCCCGTCTCCGCCGCATCGCACCAACCCTCTTCCGCCGCTCGCTCTCCTCCCCGCCCCCCCGCATCCCGCCGCTCGCTCCTGCTCCGTCTCCGCCGCATCGCCCCAATCCCCTTCCGCCGCTCGCTCTCCTCCCCGTTCCCCCGCATCCCGCCGCTCGCTCCTGCCCCGTCTCCGCCGCATCGCACCAACTCCCTTCCGCCGGTCGCTCTCCTCCCCGTCCCCCGTATCGCCCCGTCCCCCCGCATCCCGCCGCTCGCTCCTGCCCCGTCCCCCGCCGCATCGCACCATCGCGCCCTAGACCCCTTCCTGCCCCGTCCCCTGTGGCATCACACCATCGTGCCCTAAACGCCCCCCGCCCCCGCTCTCCTGCCCCGTCCACTGTCTCCCTGCTCGCAATCCCATGCACCAGTGGCCATGGACGAGCCAATGGAGTTGCGCCTTTACCTTGTCAGGCTCTATGGAGAGGAAAGCGCCGTCGAATTGGCACGACTTAACCCGTGCGGTCACCAGGTGGTGGGGGCGCCCCTCGGAGCACCTATCCCCGACATCTTCACTAAAGAAGCGGAGGCGGGGCACTGGAAGACGAGCGTTTACCTCGTCCTTCTTCATGGAGGCGAGGTCAAGCATGTTGCCCGTCTCTCCTCCGGATTGTCTGGACCGCAGGGTGGGGGCGAGGAGGAGGGCGAAGGCGAGGAGGAGGAGGAGGAAGAGGAGGAGGAGGGCGAGGGGGAGGAAGAGGAAGAGGAGGAGGAGGGCGAAGAGGAAGAGGAGGGCGGGGAGGAGGAGGAGGGTGACGAGGTGGAAGAGGAGGAGGAGCCAAGCTCAATTAAAATAAGAATGTATCCAAGCCTATCTCTTCTAGTGTTAGTTCTATTCGGTAAGCTTATAATCAAATTAACAAGTCAAAAGAAATAGTAGTCATGCTGTTGTACTATGCATTAACCTAACCCTTTCATTTTTCAAGTCGGCGGAAAATGGAGATTGACCACACGACAGCACATAAATTGGTTGCAAAGAGAGAAGTGCCAAAATGGCAATCCTTGCCCTAAGGTAAAATTTGACTTGGCATAATTTTTCTTTCAGATCAGATACTAGTTCATCTCTAGAACTCCTCTTGTCCTTGAGATTTTTTCCTCCACGGACCATGCATCTTGATCTTTTAGCAGTATACGCCATTTCTGCAAGAATTGTAAAATTTTGTGGATTAGATGACTTGGGAAATTTCTTCTCGATCCCCATTTTCTTCCTAACATGTCATAAACCCCATAAAATAATTCTAAAGAGAGAGTTTCACATGATAACCCCCCCCCCCCCCCCCCCCCCCAAAACAATCCAGTTCTAAAAAATATCCCGCATATTAGCTGGATAACTATCCCACCCCAAAGCTTCTTTAAAACAAGCTTAAATGATTTTAGCAATGAAAGAAAATATGGTCTATGGTTTCATCAATTCTACATACGCTCCTGAGACATATTTACTGCAAGATAAACCTGATGTTTCAAAAGATGCAGTAAGTTCAGTGTTGAATGTTCTAATGTTTTTAGACTATAACAATATGATAAATGACTTTCTATGGGCAAAGAGGTCTAGAAATAACTTATGATACTTAAATCACAATTCTTCAATGTTATTTACTTGATTATCCTTTTTTCTTTTCTTTTTCTGAAAAACCAAACCATTAAGGAGAAAAGAAGTGATGAAGTTGTTTGTGAAAAAACTTCTGAAGATGGTAAGATTGTACTTGATATCATTGAGGCTATTCATTCTGGTGAAAAGAAGTAGACAGATGTAGATGCGTACATGCATTCAGAAGAGAGCAGAAAGTTGAAGGTGCGCTATTCATTTATATTTTATCTTTTTTCTTATCTATGGTCTTTATTTGCTGAGGATATAATGTTCACACTAGTTTACCTTTGTGGTTTACACTATTATTTTCCTCACATTAACGCCCATAGTTATTGTGGATTTTAAGCAGTCAACAAACCTTTCCCTAAATTAGGCATCAATAATACTGTTTTATGTGTTACGCTTTGCATTTTCTCAGGAGAAGTATGAAAAGGAGCTGAAAGACATCAGGAGCAGGGAATTAATTGATGTAGAGGAGGCAGTAATTCTCGATAATATGAAGTATACATGACTTTATCCATATTATGTTTCCTTAGATTTCGAAATGTAGGAAATACTACTTTTAGTGCCTTTAACAAAAACTTTAGCTAGCCGGAAAAAAAACTAAAGCTTTGGTTCTCATAGTGTACTTGTAAAATTAGTTAGTATAGCTATATCATGTGAGGCTCTGTTTTCCTGTGGCAGTCTGGATATTTTTGAATTCTTCTTTTTAAAAACACTACAATTTAAAGCAAAAGTGCAGAATATTCTCAGTACGATATGCATGGTATCTTCACATTATTCAATGCAGGCTAAAATTATTATGAATCTTTTGTTTGCATTGACTTTCTGATAAATTATTTACAATTTTCATGTTTTTTTAATTATCTTGGTGTTCTCAGGAACCAAAGAATGCTGCTACAGTAAAGGAACTACAAGAAAAGGCTGAGCAAAAATTGCAGAATGAGCTGCAGAAGAAGGTGTGTCAGATTCGATATATGTTTAAGTTATCTTCTCTATATATTCTAATTTAATTAAGTCACTGAACTTAGTACTACTGATTTAACAGGATGAAGAAACAAGCCAACAAATTGAGAAGGCTCAAGAGAGAGCAAAAGCTGAATTGGCTGTTGCAAAAGAGAAAGCATCCCAGATTGAACAGATCGCTAAAGCAAACGTCAATGTAAGGACTTAATGCAATTTTGTTTAGGTCTGCGCTCTAAATGGCTATTAGAGGTTTTCATGGTGTGAAGTAGCTTATAATGCATGTCGGACATTCTGGCATTGTGGTGCCTCTCAAATTGGCTTTGCTCCTGTTTTGCAAAATGGAGGCCTGTCTAACTTAAATGATTTGGTGCACATGTGGTTGTGAACTCCCTGATTTAGAACATTATGTACTGTTTTGGATTGTACTGAATACTAGTCGTGGCAGTTTCTGCTCACGCTGCTTCCCTATCACTCACTTTTCCCTTTGAATGTCCACTTTTCCCTTTGAATGTCCCTGTCCCTGTCGCCCCATTCTTAGCCATTGATGCTATTAGGATGTTAAGCAGCACTATGACTGGATGTCTAAACACATTTTGTTTTTTTTCGAGAACACTCGGGGGGGGGGGGGGGGTAAAATCATCCCCACCTGCTTATATTCCACAGATGCCGGCAAGCCGGTGGGCGGAATCAAAGGCCCTGTTACAATTGAGATCATACATGAGGGGGAGAGGCTTAGATTACATATAAGTTAATTTGTCTCCTGTGAGTCTTGAAATAAGGACCAATTCCTCCATTAATATTTACACACTTTACCCCCTGCACAGTGCTTATAATGTTCCTTACAGCCTGATCCCAAAACCTTTTTACCTTAACACCTCTTCCACAAAACTCCAACTGATACTGTCATATGCCTTTCCAAAATCAATATTGAAAATGACCCCTGTCTTCTTCTTCACTCTGAGTTCATGTAGAGATTTATGTAAAATTACAACCCCATCAAGAATGTATCTCCCCTTTATGAAAGCAGTCTGGCATCTATCTAGCAATTTGTTTGCTGTATATGTTAGTCTGTTTATTAAAAGGTTATTGAAAATCTTGAAACTGACATTTCAAAGACATATAGGTCTGAACTGCCTGACACTGAAAGCATCTTGGACTTCTGGAGTAAGAATAAGCACCCCATAATTAAGTCTGCCAATGTCAAGTTGCCCCTTGTTAAAGTCCACCATTTTCATAAAGTCTGCCCTTTATAATTTCCATCATGCATTGTAAAAGGAAGAACTGAATCCATCTGGTCCTGTTGCTGAATTCATCTTCATTTCATTTATCACTCTATACACTTCCTCTGTGAAATCTTTATTCAGATTCAGAACATCATTCTCATCCTTTTGCCCCCAGACAGAATCATCTAAATGAACTCTTCTCTCAGTTTTTTCCCCAAAAAACTTCTTATAAAAATCATATATTGCATCCCTGATCTCCAAAGGATCCACTTGCCATTTGCTATCAGATGTAGGATCTGCCGTTTCCTTTTCCTGCCATCTGCTATAAACAACAACAACATAGCCTTTTGTCCCAAGCAAGTTGGGGTAGGCTAGAGATGAAACCCAAAAGAAATCACGATAGGAGGGGAAAAAGAAAAAGAAAGCAAAAAAAAAGGAGAAAGAAGAACACGATCGGAGTCAGGGGTCAACAGAGGAGAAGAAAGAAAAGTCATGGTTCAAGCACGCTGATTGCTAGCCTCCACGCACTCCTATCCATAGCTAACTCTTTGGGGATGTTCCACTCCTTAAGGTCTCTCTTAACCGCCTCGTCCCAAGTCAGTTTAGGACGACCTCTACCTCTCTTTACGTTATTGACCCGCTCTAGAACCCCGCTACGCACCGGCGCCTCAGGAGGACTCCTTTGTACCAAACCATCTCAACCGATGTTGAATCAATTTTTCCTCAATCGGTGCCACTCCGACCCTATCTCGAGTATCTTCATTGCGGACTGTATCCCTTCTTGTATGCCCACAAAGCCAACACAACATACACATCTCTGCCATCTGCTATCAGATGAAAATAAGCAATGTTAGCATTCCCTTGCAAAATCCACTGTTCCCCTCCTCTCTGTTGCTAATATGGTTTCTCTTCTGATATAATCTCCTATAACTCTTCCAATCTATATCTTTCCTGAAACATTGTCTTTGTCATTATCCCTGTGTATTCTATCTCATCCAAATTCCTTATTTGGGTTATAACCTCATCCTTTCTCCTCTTGAATTCCCCTTTTTGACCCGAGCCTTTTAGGAATTGTCTCAACAATCCAACTAAACTGTGCCATCTGTCCATAGACTACTCTCTCTTGTGAGTAAAGATTTTCTTTTTTTCCATTTATCATTCATTAGAGTCATGAGGCCTAGAGCCAAGCAACGTACTGTCAGCTCAGCCTTGCAGGACAGACGGTGGATTGCCGATATCGCTGGTCCTCTGACAGCCAACACCATTGAGGAGTACTTGAGGCTGTGGCACCTCATGGACGCTATTCAGCTTTGGCCAGGCACTGAGGACATTGTCACCTGGAGATGGACACCATCTGGCGAGTACTCGGCACGCTCGGCTTATAGGATGTTCTTCCAAGGGGCAATAAGGTTTGCGGGCGCAAAAATCATTTGGAAGGCTTGGGCTCCATTGAAGGTGAAGTTTTCTTGTGCCTCGCTGCCCATGACCGCCTTTGGACGGTGTTGGGGGATTCGGAATCGAGTCCTTTATAGCCAAAACCATAAGATTGACGTAGTCCAATGGGGGCAATTCGAAAGACAAAGTAACCGAAACCTTCAACACCAATCGATATTTCTGCACTTTTCTATGCTAGCTTTCGCCCACCACCCTTCGTCGTCCGAAAGCCCAGGCAAAGGGCGATGCCCTCGGGGCCATTTGGTCTGTTCCCTTCTTTAACCCGCGAGCTTTCGTTGAACCCCTTTCGTCACCTGAAAGCAGTAGCAACATAAGAAATATTGACTTATAACCTGTAACATTAACACCACCAGTTTTCACAGGACGAAGCCCTCGACGCGAATCCGGGATTAACAAAAGACCTTAGCTATTCTTTCGCTCGGGGCTTCGTCGTGACTAATGAAAGATTCCACAATGTTTTTGTTTATGATGTGTTTCAGGTGGTGGGATTCGCTAGGCGAAAGGTGGCCTCCGAAATCGAAAGTCTTCACCCGACAAGCGCATGTGCTGATGCCGGGAAAGGCGCCGTGATATGCGGCGGGATATCAGGAAAGCGCTGCTTACGTGAAGACTTTACGGAGGAGTGCCAAAATTAGCCTAGTACATTCTTGTTTGATTCCTTCTACACAAGGTCATTTTCGGTATGTAAAAAGTCCGTTCGTCTCCCTATAAAAGGAGGCCGACCGGCATTTGTAAAGGGGATCGTCTTTTGAGAATTACACTGTTGAGAGTTAGCTTTTGTCTTCCCACTGTTTTGCAATCTTTCGTGTTTATTGCTTGAGCCCTTTCGTTTCTCTTCATTGTTCGTGTTAAGCTTCGCTGTAGCACAACAATTGGCGCCCACCGTTTGTGTTTGGCTCGAGTAAGAAACCCAAAATGTCCACAAGGAAGAAAAGAACTACCGCTAATTCCACCAAGGGGGTTTCGTCGTCCCTCGACGAAGAGTTGAATCCGTCCAATTTGCTCACCCAGGGAGAGGAGTTCCCAGAATCCAATGCTACTCAGCCTAGGCCGGACCGGGACACTACAACGACCGCGGCCAAGGTAGCATACGAAGCCGAGCTGGCCAAACTGCGGAGGGAAGCTGAAGAGCTGGCCAAAACCAAGAAGAAGCTGTTGGCAGTGCAACAAGAGGCTGAAGAAGCCAAGGAAATCCAAAGGCAAAAGGCAGAGATCGCCAAATTGCAAGAGGAATTGCGCGTCATAAAAGTCAAGCAGTCTTTAAGTTTCAATCAGCCCTCGCCTGAGGATTCTGTACCCAACCAATCCACATTCACGGAGGGTAACATGCCGTTTACTCAACCTCCTCCGTACACCACTTTCAGTCGTAATCCTTTCATCAACCCTTTCGAGTCTGGTCCTTCGAACCGTGATATTCACACAATCCGCACGAGGCCTTGGGACCTTAAATCGCCCTTGTCTCAAGAAATCCAGGTCACTCCGTGGCCACAATCCTACAGACCAGTTCCACTCCCCAGGTTTTCGGGTCAATCCGATCCTAGACAATTTCTAATGAGCTATGAGGCTGCTATCCTTTCGGCCGGTGGCGATGATTCCGTGCTGGTAAAATCATTCATTATCGCTGCAGATGAAGCGGCAGCACAGTGGTACTCTCTCCTAAGCTCTGGAGTGATACATGGATGGGAAGATTTGAAGCAGCGAATCCTCTCGAATTTTCAGGGTTTCCAGCGTCCAGAGCTTACCGAGAGCGACCTTTTCTCTTGTAAGCAAAAGGACAAAGAACCTCTTCAAAACTATTTCAGAACATTCGTCCACCTCAGAGCCCAGGCACCAAACGTGTTGGACGCCGTCGCCATTAATGCTGCAATCGTGGGTTTGAGGGCAGGACAGTTTCGCTCGCATCTTATGCGCGAAAGGCCCAAAACAATCCAGCGCTTATATGAGGAGTTCGAGAAGTATTGTCGCTCAGACAATGACTTCAGGATGTGCACGGAAGAGCAATCTCTTCAAAAGAAGTCAGCCAAAGCTAACCAGTCCGGCGAAAGGGAATGGCCCAATCCCAAAAACACCTCGCATGCCAACCCCAGAAATGTTTTCGGCCTTGAGGAAGAAAATGCTCTAGAAAATTCTAACCCTCAGAGCGATACCCCAAACCAAAATTCCAGCCCGCCACACCAAAATCAAGGGGGCGGCCGCAGAGGTGGAAGGGGAGGCGGCAGAGGCAGAGGTCGCGGCAGGGGCCGAGGCCACCAAGAGAAAAGAAAGTGGTACTGCATCTTTCACAAAGAGAATGATGACCACAGCTCAGGTTATTGCCCAGACAAGAAAAGGTTTGAGGCTATCCTAGAAGAGGAGAAGACGGAGAAAGAGAGGAATAACTCTGTAAACCATTCCGCCCCGGCTTGGCAAAACCCAAATTTTGGAAGGAACCCCTTCGCTAACCCTTTCCAACCACCTCCTTTCCAACCACCTCATTTCCCGCCACCTATTCCAAGTTACGCCCAACCACCACCTTGGCAATCCCAAGTTTTCCAGGCTCAAAATGTTGAGCGTAGGCCCATCGATCAGCACCCCATCATTCCTCCTCCTCCCCCATACAAAGGACCAACCGCTCCACCATTACCAGCAAAGCTTGAGGGCCAAAACGACCCGTTACCATCGGTCGGAACCATCCTCCCCATTTCGGGTGGCTCTGCTTTGGAGTTTGATAGCAAGAAGGACAAGAAGCATTACTTTCGTGAAGTCCGGAACATTTGCGTGGAGGGGAGGGTGGAAAGAACAAGATGGTCCCATATTCCGATCACCTTTTCAGAGGAGGATGTGAGATTACAAGGTTTTCCTCACAATGACGCCTTGGTAATCGAAGCCAACATAGCAAGCTGGACTTTGGGAAAGCTTCTAGTCGACAATGGCTCGTCGGCAGATATAATCTTCGCTGATGCGTATGACAAAATGGGCTTGAGCAGAGATCTATTGCAACCCCCTGACACACCGCTGTATGGTTTCGGAGGGCGGGTCATTCATGCAGTAGGCAAGGTTTCGCTCCCAGTATCCTTTGGCACTATCCAAAACGCCAGGACTGAGTATCTGTCTTTTGACGTAGTGGAAATGTACTATCCCTACAACGGAATCCTGGGGAGAGGTTTTCTCAACAAGTTCGAAGCTATCATTCATCAAGCCTACCTGTGCGTAAAGATGCCAGCGACGCAGGGGGTCATAACAATCTGGGGTCACCAAAACGATGGCCGAAATTTAGAGAGAGGCAGAACTCCAGGCCAAAGAAATGTCAATGCTCTCGACGAGGCAGTCAAGGCCAAAAATGTGGAGAAACAGCCGAAAGCGGATAGGGAAAAGTTCAATGTGCAGCCGGATTGCGACACTAAAAGGGTTTTGTTGGACGAGATGGTTTGGGATCAGGCTGTCGTCATCGGATCCGATCTTGCATCCAGCGAAGAGCAAGCATTAATCCAATTCCTCCAAAAGAACAAAGATGTGTTCGCCTGGTCCGCTAAAGATCTCACAGGTGTGGATCGAAATTTCATCGAGCACAAGTTGAACATTGACGCTTCGGTCAGGCCGCGAAGGCAGAAGCTCAGAAAGATGTCTGATGATAAAGTGGTAGCAGTCAAGTCTGAAGTTCAGAGATTGCTAGACGCCAGCGTCATTCGCGAAGTCATGTACCCCAAATGGCTAGCGAACACTGTGCCCGTTAAAAAGAAGAATGGAAAATGGAGGATGTGCATAGATTTCACAGACCTCAACAAGGCCACACCCAAAGACAATTACCCACTCCCGAGAATGGATCAGGTCATTGATTCAGCAGCCAGCGCCGCTATCATGTCTCTCTTGGATTGTTTTTCTGGTTACCATCAATGCTGGATGGCGAAAGAGGACGAGGAAAAAACTAGTTTCATCACTCCTTTCGGCACTTTCTGCTTTGTGCGAATGCCTGAGGGTTTGAAGAACGCCGGCCCAACTTTCACTAGAATGACTGGGGAAGTATTCAAACCGCAAATCGGCAGGAATATTCAGGCCTATGTCGATGACCTCATTGTGAAAAGCGGCGAAAGGGCCAATCACATCAGCGACCTGGCAGAAACTTTCGCCAACATGAGAAGAGCAGGCTTGAAATTGAACCCAGAAAAGTGTGTATTTGGGGTCACAAAGGGAAAGATATTGGGATGCCTAATCTCAGCCAAGAGGATTGAGGCGAATCCGGATAAGATAAAGGCCATCAGAGAAATGGAGGAGCCAAAAACGAAGAAAGATATTCAGAAGTTGAATGGTCGAGTTGCGGCTCTGAATAGATTCATTTCCAGGTCCGCCGAGCGAAGTCTTCCATTTTTCAAGGCATTGAAAGGCAAGGGCAAAGTTGAGTGGGGACCTGAGCAAAGCAAGGCTTTCGCTGAGCTAAAGGCTTACATCGAGAAAATGGCAATACTTTCACCACCTCTCCCGTCTGAGCCACTTTTTCTATACGTGGCTGCATCCAAGGCAACAGTCAGTGCTGCTCTCGTGCGAGAGGTCGACGGTGAAAAAGGGAAATATCAGAGCCCTGTATATTTCGTTTCGGAGGCTTTGTCAGGCTCCAAGCTGTTGTACTCGGAACTAGAGAAGATTGCATACGCAGTAGTTATGACCACAAGAAAGCTCAGGCATTATTTTGAAGCGCACAAGGTCACCGTGCTCACTGACCAGCCTCTCAATGATCTTTTCATCAACAAGGAAGCTTCGTCCAGAATCGCCAAGTGGGCAACCGAGTTGTCGAAGCACACAATCGATTTTGGGAAAAGATCAGCTATCAAATCCCAGGTTTTGGCAGATTTCGTGGTGGATTGGACCTCACCTAGCAACGCTGCTGGGGATGAAGAAATGGTACCTGTGTGGGAAATCAGATGTGACGGAGCATGGGGGCGCAAAGGTGCCGGAATTGCAGCCACTGTCACTTCACCGGCAGGAGTCAAGCTGAGATATGCCGCGAGGTTGGATTATTCAGACCCATCCGACAGGTGCACCAACAATACCACCGAGTATGAGGCACTCCTTTTAGGCCTCAGAAAGGTGCGAGCCTTGGGAGCAAGTAACTTTCTGGTCAAGTGTGATGCAGAGGTCATCAAGGACCATGTCGAAAAGGAAAGTGAGGCCAAAGAGCAAGAGCTAGTCAAATACCTGGCGGAAGTGCGAAAAATGGAAAGACATTTTCGGGGTTTCACTATCGAACACCTGCCGAGAAAAAGAAATGGGGAAGCCGATGAGCTGGCAAAGAAAGCTGCGAGGGGGGAGGCGATGCCTCCAGATGTATTCTTCGAAATTCTAACTGCCCCATCTATTAAACCAGATAAGCAACCCCTCAGCACAGTCAATGCAATCGCAAGCATAGATTGGAGAGCTCCCATCATCGCTTTCTTTCGTGGGCAATACGAACCAGTCGAGACCCACGACATGAAAAGGATGCAAGCTCGAGCGAGAGGTTACGTTCTCAAAGATGACAACCTTTTCAAGTTGGGAGTGTGCGCACCATTGTTGAAGTGCATCACACAGGAGCAAGGCATTGAGCTCATGAAAGAAATTCATAGTGGGATGTGTGGATCTCACATTGCAGCGAGAGCTTTAGCTGGAAAGGCTTTCAGACAAGGTTTCTATTGGCCGATGGCAATAAGAGATGCCGAGCGGATTGTCAGGACATGCAAGGCATGCCAATTCGCGGCAAAGCATCAGCGAAGACCAGGGGCTCTTTCGCAGCTTATCACACCTACTTGGCCATTGCAGCGCTGGGGCATGGATATTGTCGGACCATTACCTACAGCTCAAGGTAACTTCAAGTTCGCCGTGGTAGCGGTCGAATACTTCACCAAGTGGATTGAAGCAAGGCCCGTCGCTACCATCACTTCAGCCACTATCAGAAAGTTTTTCTGGCAGCAAATCATCTGTAGATTCGGCGTCCCCAAAGAACTCACAGTTGATAATGGGAAGCAGTTTGATTGCCAGGACTTCAGAGAGTACTGTCGCACAATTGGGACAAGACTTCGCTTTGCGTCCGTGTATCATCCTCAATCCAACGGCGCAGTCGAAAGAGCCAATGGGCAAATTTTTTCAGCTGTGAAGAAGTGTCTCTTTGATCAGAAGAAAGGAAAGTGGGCCGATGAGCTACCCAGAGTCATCTGGTCACATAACACCACTGAGTCCAGAACAACCAAGTTCACCCCATTCAGGTTGCTTTACGGGGCCGAAGCTATGTGTCCAGAAGAGCTAGCCAATGAAAGTGCCAGAGTTTTGGTGGGAGCTTCTCGTGAGAGCGAAGAAGCGGATAAAGACTTGGTAGAGATTGATAGGCTGGATGCAGTCGCAAATCTGTTGAAATACCAAGAAGAAACCAGAAAATGGAGAAACAAGAAGGTTTCTCTGAAGAACATTCAGGTCGGAGATTTCGTCTTAAAGAGGAAAAAGAACGCTGATTCGGTGGGCAAGTTCCAATTTGCGTGGGAAGGGCCGTACATTGTCGCGAGCAGTCTTAGAGACGGAGCCTTTCGTCTCAAGGACGAGGAAGGCGTGGAGTTACCGCATTCGTGGAATGTGGATAACTTGTGCAAATTCTTTCCATAATGTAAATTGGTAGGAGCCCGTCGCATGGAACTATAAATGCGAAGGACTCATAAGTTTTACTTTTCCCAGTCTTTACTTTCGTGCAATTTAAATTCAATAACAAGGCGGGTACTCTTTTCCTCACATAGGGAGGACTCCACCCTGGAGCGTGAGGTTTTTAACGAGGCAGCCTTGATGTAAAATTTCTTTTCCGTAATGAATGGAATAGTTCCTCCCTACGTTTGTTGCATTTTATTTTCATGCATGTTTTAAAGTGCTGTCCACGGATGGCCCACTCCAAAAGCGAGTGATTCGAAGTGCTACTCGAGAGTAGCCCACCCACAAGTGGTGAAATGAAAATGATTCACAAGAATCAGTATTTTTAAAGAGCTATTTTCGCAACAGCCCGTCCGAAAAGGGCGCATAAAAAGCGGTTCAATTTTGAATCGAAACAGCGTAAATGGTTCACAAGAATCAACGCTTTTATATTCTGTGCTTTTCACTTTCATACAAGTTTTAAAAGTGCTATCCACGGATAGCCCACTCCAAAAGCGAGTGATTCAAAGTGCTACTCGAGAGTAGCCCACCCACAAGTGGTGAAATAGAAATGATTCACAAGAATCAATACTTTCAAAGAGCTGTTTACACAACAGCCCATCCGAAAAGGATGCATCAATAGTGAGTCAACTTGGAATCGAAGCAGCAACGAAAGATTGCCAAGTCTTAGGTCAAATTTTAGTTTTCATGTAAGCGAAACCTGGCTTCACACTGAGGCATCAAGGTCAATTAATAAAAGCTTTCATTGTCGAAAAACAGCTTCAAAGCTGCAATATTCGACATTTTTTCGTTCAGTCCCTAGTCCTACAATGCGTTTTACGCCATGGCGTCGCATAGTAGGCTAGCCTTTCTATGACGAGAGGAGCAATCAGTAAAATTTGACACAAGGTCTTTCGTCAACGCAAAAATTCTTAAGAAAAGCATGATTTATTACAAACTGGCAAACGAAGTTACAGTACGAGTCGTCGCTTATTACAACTTGAAACGTTCAACTCGCATTCTCCCAGTTTTCGAAGGGGGGAAGACGTTTTCTTTCAGAAACATCAATCGAAACCAGCGAGAATGCTAATCTAAGCGCATCGCCCTCACGAGAAGGGTAGTTCTATGCAACTACCATCTGAGTACCACCCCCCGCGACTTTTAGCCATGTCATACACGAAGCAATGATTCGTATCTTCTTCTTCATATGGCTCTTCTTTCACCCCCGGGGCTTCGTGAGCTTCCGGTTCCACTAGAGCAATTTTGCTATTGTCGTTCATGGTCATAAAAAAGCGAAGGGGATAACTGTGCAACGAATGGTATTGACAGCAAAATTCCCAAAATTCCTTGAAAGTTTTAGTGGGGTATCGGCGTTGGAAAACCTTCCAGGAAGCACCGCTGACGCATGTGTTGGCACGGTTGAAAGTCTTAGGCATCACATCCAATACTACATCTCCGTCCGACGTCTGTGAAAGCAATTCACACAAAATTTACACCACAAGCTTCAGAGCCAAACGAATTTACATCAATTAATCTCCTAAAAGTTCTGATCGTCCTACACCTCCGAAGTTGGATGGACGGTCGAATCGCGAGGTGACCCTTCGTGCTGCAAGGGAGCGAGGGTCTCGCCGGTAATTGGATCCACGCGCTCGTTTTCAGTGCTGGTAGCTTCGCGAACAGGGGCTCCGGGAACGGCAGTCTCGCCTTCTTCAGCACTGGGCTTCGGTGGCCAGTCCCTATAAGGTCCATAGGGCCCAAGGGTCGCTTCCGCCCCGTGCGCCGCTCGATGCTCACGAAGTTCCAAGGCCTATTTCGCCTGGCCAAAATAGAACTATGAGAAAAGAAACGTATCAACAACACCAAACGTCAGCATAAGGGATGCGTAAGGTCAATCTAAACTGTGAAATCAAGGCAAATGATCTGACCTTAGTTAGGCGATCCACAGCTTTTTTCCGAGCATACTCTCGGCCGGTCTTCATCCAGAAGTTGCGAAGGACTATCTTCGTAATTAAGTCCACAGTTTTGCTCGGGGTTGGCATGTTCTCCGAAGTTGGGAATTCGAAACCCCGAGCACCAAAAGCTTTGAAATGCTCGCAGCCTTGTTTTTCCAGCAGATGGAAAATGGTCTCAGAGCAAGTTGCCGCGCCGTAATCCCCAACTTTGGACATGGTATCAGGCAAAAGCTTGAGCTCGCTATTCATCCATAGGCAATAACTCCCAATATTGTCAGTGATTTTGAATTCTTGAGTTTCGGCACCAAAGCGTTCGAGCACGCGTCGATAAGCCGAGGCTAAATGCGCCCCCCACTGATGGCAATAAGCCTCATTCTTTTCCAAAGTGTCTTCTAGTTCGCCCTTCAACTTCTTCAATTCCGCGATCAGATTATCGCGGGTCTGTATCTGTATCTGCTGGGTGTCATACTGGGTGACCATGTCTTTAAGCTCGGTACGGCACTCCTCATAGCATTGCAAGCTTTTCTCCAACTCCTGTTTCAGAGCGTCCATAGCGGTTTTTTGCTTCGCGCATTGTCCGGTTAAAGTTTGAACCTAGCCTGCGAGTTGCCGGGATTGATTCTTCAACTTCTCGTTTTCCTCGCACAATTGGCGGTTTTCCTCCTCTAGAAGTTTTTTCTCTTCGCAAGAGGCTTGCGCTTCGATGGCAACTCGCTCAAACCCCTTCTGGCCAGCAACGATACCTTTCGAAAGAAAGGATTGCATCATCTGTAGCAATTCATTTCCATTAAGATTTTCCAGGGATTGAAGGAAGTCTGCAAGCACAAAGCAACAAGGAATCATGTGTTAAAACAACAAAGAAAATGCATCAAGCATTCAATAGCGAAAGACTAATCTGAAATCTACTCAAAAAATTGGTCAATCAGCAATGCATACCAGGTTCTAACATCGAAGGGCCAGTGCCCAATCCAAAAGAAGGCGCAGCATTCTGAGGATCGATCGAGCTTTTTTCCTTACCACTCAAGGTGATCAAAGTCGTAGCCACTTAAAATAAAAACAATGGAAAGCGATTAGTTTCTATTAACAAAATTTGCCAAAAGGTCAGGAAAAAAGCAACCCAAAGAAAGCATACCGGCTTTTTCGAGCTGAAGGGTGTCGTCATTCTTAGGATCCATAATAGCGTCATCTCCAGTGGTTTTTCCAACAGGCTTTTCGGCCTCTTCAAGCGAGAGAGGTGGAGACCGGGAAAGGTTCACGGCGTGTCGCTCAGTATCCGATGAGCCTAGATCAATAGGGTCATTCGCTTTCAAGCCGGATCTTTGCCCTTCATCTGGGGTTGTTTCAGTCTTGTCCTCGTCCGTAGTCTTGTCCTTATCAAGCGCGGAAATAGACGGATTCATGCTGGATGTTTCCATCGGGGTGCCATCGTCAATATAGCACAGTTCTTCAGTATCGTCGACTACATCCAGCAGACCAGCAACACGAGGGTCGGGGGCAGGGCCTGCCATCAAAAGTTGTTTTTGCAGCATTTCCGCCACACGCTTGTTTTCAGTTTCACGCTCCGCTGCCTCCTCAGGATCGAGCGGAGCAGTTGCGGGCAGTTCTTTCAGCACTTTCGGTTCTCTTGCCTTCGGTGGGTAACGACTTGAAAGTTCAATTTGGGGTGTAGCCAGGACGTCCACATCGTCATCCGTTTCTGCGATCGGATCCACCCGCGCTTTCTTTCCTTGGGGCTTCGCAGCCTCAGGCTGTTGATCCTCAATAACAACCCATTTGTCCCTCTCACTCACGCTCGGGGTTTTCCTTTTCGAGACTGTTTTCTTTTCAAGAGTGATCGCTGGAGGCACATCATGAGCCTTTTTCTTCTCTCTTTCCGCGGCGGCCACTTTCGCCGCGTCAGTTTTCCGACGAACTAAATTTTCGCTAATTTTCATCAGCTTAGTAGGTTTCTCTGCAGTAGGGGGTAGGGTGGTTTTGGTAGCTTCGGCCTTTCGTTGTGCCAAAACTTCTGTGGCTTTCGCACTCTTTGAAGTGCCCTCCGTCGCAGCAACAGCCTTGCCCGTTTTACTTTTCTTGGACGTTTCCGCTGGTTCGGATCCAATGTTCCCGGCGGGTTGCATTTTTTTGCCTGGGGCTGCGAGTTTCGGCCGCGGAGGGCACGAAACTTTCATCTCTTCAAAGACACGATTGACTCGGCCTTCGTGCTTCAATATCTTTTGGGCACACTCCCACTCCTTATGAGTGTAGTTGCCGATCATCTGAATGACCTTCTTTTCAACCTCAGCCACAATTTCTTCATCAGTCTTTCCCTCAGGATGCTTGACATTGAACTTGGGGCTTCGCGTCTCGAAATCTAGCCCGGGCAATTTCCTCATCTTGAAAGCCCACGAACCCCACCGAGGCTTGCAGGGCCGAATATCAGCGACCATGAATTCTTCAAGTGCATCCCGCGTGGTGATCACATGGGTGGCTTGGAAATAAGCACTGGTACTAGCAGAGCTGCGGCTAGCTTTCGTAAGCTCTGGGGCCAAATCAACTTCCAAATCGATCATGTGACTGGCCAAATCATAAGTGGTCACTTCCTCTTATTTCGCACCCTTGCCGATTACTGGAATAGTGGCATAAAACCAATAAGAGTTCCACCGATTGGCCCACTTGTTCTTGTACGCAGGGGCTAGCTCTACCGGTGCCTGGTTTTTGTTAACCCGTCGGGTTTGAAACGTACAGCAACCATATTGAGCTTCTTTATCTTCATCATCAACGGTGACGACCCTTTTCGCCCAATGAATCTCAAAATGCCGAACAAAAGTTTCCACGTCATTATCTCCGGCAAAAGTGCGACAAGCCCACAAAAATTTCAAAATCTGAGGAAAGGAGTTAGGCGTCAGCTGATGAATCTGGACCTTGTAAGCTGCGAGGATGTCAGCAAATCTTTTCGACACTGGTAGTCGCAGGCCCGCTGTGAAGAAATCCCTAAACACGACGCTCTCATTCTTCCTGGGTTTCGGTGTGGTGTCTCTTCCAGGCAGCCGACAAGCGCCAGCCAGCAGTCTTCCGAAACCATGGCGTCCAAATCAGCTTCAGTCATCAGGGACCGACCAAGGAAACAAGTGCTCGGTTTGACCAAATCTTGAGGGCCGACGTTCACGCCTGCCAGGTCTTCACCCGATTCCTCAGTTGCCGCCGCGCCACTCCCTTCACCGATTTCGCCCTCCTCAACGTCGGCGGCACGTTCCTTGGCATCTGTGTCGCTCAGCATTATTTCCACATCACCCTCGCTATCGGAAGCGCTACTTGCATCGCTATTCGAGGAAGATATGGAATTGCTGCTCTCGCGAGAGTTTACAGTCCCATCCAGGCCAGAAATCTTACCAGATTCCGAGCTAGATGAAGAAGACGAAGAAGCAGCAGCGGCATCCGCAGCCGGGGGCGAAGCAGGGCGCTCCTCTTGGTTTGATGGGGAACCGTCGCCTTCCATCGCTTTCGCTGTATGCCTAACGCGTGCCATGTATCTATAAAGCCTTAATCTCAAAATACACCATGGCGAAAGGTAGGAGATCAAAAATATCACCCATCGAAGATAAGGGCTAACCTTTAAAGGCGATCAACTTTTGTAGAGCGCGACTTGTAAGAAGCGAAGCCCAAGAGCTCAATCGCAAAATCTAAAAGAGAGAGGGGGCGGTGAAAGTGACAGCAGTAAGAATACGCCGTCGACCCCCCTCTATTTATAGGCTGTGAACGGCAACGGTCAAAATTCTGAACCTAACGGTTAAAAAGCGGGGGCATTTTGGTAACTTGCGCTGTCGTCTCGGGGGTCGACGCCGTAGAAGACGTTTTCTTTTGCCTCGATTCGCGAACCATGAGTTTCGATGGCTCAGGTTTGTGGTCTCGCAAACTTTTCGCCACCGAGGGGCTTCTGTTGGGGGATTCGGAATCGAGTCCTTTATAGCCAAAACCATAAGATTGACGTAGTCCAATGGGGGCAATTCGAAAGACAAAGTAACCGAAACCTTCAACACCAATCGATATTTCTGCACTTTTCTATGCTAGCTTTCGCCCACCACCCTTCGTCGTCCGAAAGCCCAGGCAAAGGGCGATGCCCTCGGGGCCATTTGGTCTGTTCCCTTCTTTAACCCGCGAGCTTTCGTTGAACCCCTTTCGTCACCTGAAAGCAGTAGCAACATAAGAAATATTGACTTATAACCTGTAACATTAACACCACCAGTTTTCACAGGACGAAGCCCTCGACGCGAATCCGGGATTAACAAAAGACCTTAGCTACTCTTTCGCTCGGGGCTTCGTTGTGACTAATGAAAGATTCCACAATGTTTTTGTTTATGATGTGTTTCAGGTGGTGGGATTCGCTAGGCGAAAGGTGGCCTCCGAAATCGAAAATCTTCACCCGACAAGCGCATGTGTTGATGCCAGGAAAGGTGTCGTGATATGCGGCGGGATATCAGGAAAGCGCTGCTTACGTGAAGACTTTACGGAGGAGTGCCAAAATTAGCCTAGTACATTCTTGTTTGATTCCTTCTACACAAGGTCATTTTCGGTATGTAAAAAGTCCGTTCGTCTCCCTATAAAAGGAGGCCGACCGGCATTTGTAAAGGGGATCGTCTTTTGAGAATTACACTGTTGAGAGTTAGCTTTTGTCTTCCCACTGTTTTGCAATCTTTCGTGTTTATTGCTTGAGCCCTTTCGTTTCTCTTCATTGTTCGTGTTAAGCTTCGCTGTAGCACAACAGACGGCTGACAGGCGACACAGAAGAGGATTGCAAGACACTGACGCCTGCAACCTGTGTGGCTTTGCTGCTGAAACCTCAGAGCATCTGTTCAGTCGTTGTGCCTACACCTCCGAGGTATGGCAGGCCATCAGTGCAATGATTGGGTTGGCAAATCAGCCACCGACGCATCAAATGCAGCTTATCGACTGGTGGATTAGTAAGAGATGTGGCTTAAACAAGTTGCAGCAGCGAGGTTTGGACTCAGCCTTCACGCTGATCTCCTGGAGCGTTTGTCGAGAGAGAAATAGGAGTGCTTTCAACACACACCCGGAAAGAACAGCAGCTCAGTTGGCTGCTCTCATCGTGGAGGAGGGGCAGCTGTGGATCCAAGCCGGAGCAAATCTCCTGGCTGCTGTTGGATGGACGGAGTCTAGGACTGTAGGGTAGCTTCAAGCTTTTCCTTTTCTCCTTTCCTTCTCAGGGTGTTTCGTGTTCCGTATAATCCTCTAAACCCCCACCTGTACCGTGTGCGTGTGCCCGGTTAACGGCCCGCGTTGTAATTCTGTGACTATTTTTCTTCTAAATACAAAGATACGCAGCTCTCCTGCGCATTCTCGAAAAAATTCATTAGTGTCATGAAACCATCCTTTTTGAGCCACTGTCTCTCAAACCAACCCTCAGAAGTCTGTGATCAGAACCAACCCTCAGAAGAGTCTCTAAAGAACATAGAGGGAAAGCCCCTTCCCACTCAATTGTACAAAGAACCCTATTAAAGTCACCCCCAAATAAAGTTGGGTAAAATTGAATCCTTACAGCATCCATGAAGTTCCAACAGAAAATCCTTAGAGAGAGTGATTAGCAGGTCCATATACCACTACCAGCCTCCACCAGTTCTTCAATCTATCCCTTTGAGTTACAGACAAATGGAAAAGCCCCTTATGCCTACCTTCTACTTCCTCCATTCCAAATTGTAGTTCACTTTAGCTTTTCTAGATACATTGCTTTTACTATGTATCTAGACACAATGTATAACTAGGTGCATAGCAAAATCAATGTATCTAGAAAAGCTAAAGTGAACTACAATTTGGAACGGAGGGAGTATTTCCAATCGATCATCTTTAACCCCCACAAGAATACCCCCAGAATGGCCTGAAGCTTATTCACACACACACACACACACACAAAAAAAAAAAAGGAATGGCCTGAAGCTCGAACCCAATTCCAGAGAAAAGGAACACCCCCAGTTAAATCTTTGAGTTCATAGTCATGGAAGTCTTGCTTAATTGTCTCTTCTTGTTAGGACTTTGCTTAATTGTCTCTTGTACCCCTACAATGTCAATGTTTTCCTTCAGTAAGAAGTCTTTTAATTGTAAACTCTAGCCTTGTTGCCCATCCCCCTTATATTCCAAATAAGTATTCTCATTTAGAACTTAATCTCCTGAGCTCCCTCTCAAGCTTAGAACTCCCCTTTAGACCTGTATTACACTATTACTGTCCCCTTTAAATTTGTGTGAGTCCAAGCTCCCAAATTCCTGAGTATTAGACTTATCATCCCCTAACTTTACCTCTTCTATTATCATAGGCTCACATCTTTCATCTCTGTGAACAGGCTGTTCATGGGCCCCTTGTCTGGAATCTGACTCCCCCTTTTTCCCTCCTGTCATCTGTTCTGATCAGATTCCCCTTGTGTCAGGTCCTGTTTGTCTCCTCTTTTTTCTGTAGGGATTTCTTCTTATGATTATCTATACTCCCGTTTACCTTCTCATGTGTGGATAATTCAAGTTCATACCCCCTATTAGTGTCATCAATTTTACCTAGACTGAGATTCTCATCTAACAGCACACTGGAGACTGGGCTGATCAATAATGGCTTCTCTAATGGTCCTATAATTTGCCTCAGCCGCAGCTGCTCCTAGTTTTTTCTCTAATTGCATTTCATCTAGTATTTTCCCCCTCTCTTCTACTGAAGAACCTAAAGTAATATTACAGCCCTTCACTAGCTCATTCAGATTGTCCTCATCTATCAAATTTAAGACAGTAAATGGGGTGTTTGCATCAGAATCAATACCTAACATAAATCTCTCCCCCCATAGGTGGCTGCTTTCATTTCTCCATGATATTTTGGTCCCCTTTGTGAAGCCTCATACTTTGTCTTTCAGCCTGCGCAGGTGGATATATTTTTGGTGTAGCCCCCTTTTGAGTATTATCATTATTAATGCGCAACACCAAATCTGTACTCCTCAGTGAACATACCTGTTCAAAACTATCATGTTCCTTAGCTTGTGACAAGTCTGCATCAGGTGGTTGAGAAACTAGAATTTCATCATTGAATGCCATCACTTCACCAGAGCGGAGCATCACCGATAGAGGTTTGATATTTGTAAAGTCCTGAACAGATGGTTTCCACGAGATGATATCTCTAAGTGGATCATCGTTATGTGTCAGATCAACTCCCTCCTGAACAGCAGTAGTGGCCACAGAAGGAGCTTCTATTTCTTGTTCTCTGATCATAGTGGCCCCTTCCAGGTCCTCAACAACTGCACCGCTGCCACTCCTTGTTCTGTGTTTCCCTTGGCCATTGTTACCCGTGTTCTTCAGACTATCATTTTTGTTCTTTGCCTCATACTCTTTTTGCATTCTTTTCCATCATCTTCCTCTTCGTCCTCAGAAGGATCATCATCAGGTTTCTTAGATTGTTCCCCTCTCTGAAATATGGGTTTCACTGGTGGGTTTTCAGGTTCAAACTTGAAGTTACCTCCTTCGCCTTCAATGAAAACCTCCAATTCCCCTGATTTTGCTAATCTCCCTGGCTCTAATCTTGACCCTTACTTGTCTCTAATCAAAGACAGTTCAACTACTATGACTTCTCTAGCCAGCTCAGCAAAGTCTGATGGCCATTTCAGTCCTGGCAATGTCAGGGACCTTTTAAATTTGGACCCAGCCTGTCTCCAACTTTCCCCCCTCTCGGCCTCTCCTATGTCCTTGTCAGCCTTAGAGACTTCAGCTACTATATTGTGCAGAGCTTACTCTATCCTCTTTGATTTTGAGAGTCTCCAGCAAGATTTTGTTGGGAAATGTGGCAATGAAATCCTTCTCAGCTACTTGTCTAACTTTCCACTTCTACTTACTGTCAATCATATGTTTCAGTTCTGCTTCTATCTCGTCTGAATTAGCTTCTCCACTAACTACATGCAGCAGCTTCAACCTGAAGAAACCCTGTCCTCCAAACCCATATCCCCTCAGGTTTAAGCTTGCCTCTGTATCTTCAGTACATTTGTAGGCCATGTGTCCAGTATTTCCACACTTGTAGCACAATGGTTCATTGGAACAAGTGGCTTGGTGATGACCCTCCTGCCCACATCTATAGCATGTACCAAGATCCTTGCTTTTAGGAGCTCCCTTTAGTTCATCTCCAGCCCCCACTCTATTTGTCCCAAAGTTTCTACCACTAGCAGCATTGTTACGGGTAGGATTATGAAATTTAACTCAGACACAGTCTCTTTTCACTTCTCCTTGCCTCTGCCATCCTTTATATGCTCCCCTTTGATCCATGAACCTTCTCTTGTAATTCTGCTCATCACAATTCATGATCAAACCCACGGTACCCCCCTTGATTAGTGCTATCAATTTTCCATCATGCCTTGGAAAGGAAAAGAAAATGGGAAAATAGGAAAAGAGAGGAAAATGTTATTAATCAAAAGAATTCGCGTGTCTGATGTTATATTTCGAAAGGTTCGGGAATTTGATGTCAAATGGCGTGAGACATGCACATTCAATGTTAATTTTTGTTATTTCTCAAACTCATATATAGGTAGTCAAATGTTGGTCAAAACTTGCTACTTTTGTGGACAAAGTAAGTACTTCGCTATTGTTTAAGGAATTTTTGACTTACTATAAATGCTTAACTTATCTGCAGGTTTCTTGGCTGGAGTTTGAAGGGATTTTGTTAAATGAGAAATTAATGTGTGCACAATTTAATCCAAGCATGAGAGACTTCAGAGTCCTAAAGATCCTTGGTGAGCTGTTTGCAATTTCGTTCTTTTACTGTTAACTGATCAAAAGGTCCGCAAGTAATTTATTTCTTAATGAAATTTGTAACAGGTCAAGGTGCTGCAGGAAAAGTCTATCAATGTATGTATAAGAATGATGAAGTTAAATATGCTTTGAAAAAGATGGATATATCATATGATTTTGACGATATTGAGACAATCAATGGGGAAGAACCCAGGTTTGTTGTTTTTTCCTCAAGGGCCAACCATTTTGAAATATGTTTGTCAAGTCAGTTATGACTGTTCATATATTTTGTTATGGAATAATTCTTGGGCTAGAACACGAACAGCAGGTAGATAAGCACCCCGTTCGCCCTCCCTTGGAGGCTCTGAACTCTTGGGAATTATCTTTCTGCTTGACCTAATTGATACAATAGTGTCTCCTTTTATAGAGACTACTGACTTGACCCTCAAGTAAATATCCTAACAAACCAATCTAACTTATCCCTATCTCTAACTTATCCCTATCTTAACACTAATCCTATCCCTACTCACGGGTACTGTTCACGCTACAGTACCGTGGGCTTTGGCCCAGTCAACTGGCCATAACACTTCACCACCCCTCGAAGACAGCTCGTCCTCGAGCTGGGATACCACCATTGCTGAAATCTTGAAACTCCGATTGATGGTGAAGGTGGACTCTTAGTCTGGCTGTCGAAGAAGGTTGTGTGTTGGAGGCACCACACAACAACAGTAGGCCAGCTACTCCCAAGATGCTGTGACAAGAGCGCAGCTGACCCTGGCCCATCTGAAGAGGAACCCAACTCCTGCCACAGATGAACCTGGAGATGTCGAACTCCAGCTGATGGCGAAGTGAAGAGCACAGACGCCGTGTCCTGAATATGCTCCATAGCCTGACGAAGAAGGGTAACTGGAAATGCACAGTACACCCAATCAAACACTGATAATGGCCCAGTGATGAGGTGAAGATGTTGGAGCCTGATGGAGTTGCAGAGGTCGGCGACTGCCAATATTATCCCCTGAGTTGCAGCTGGAGGACAGGGCCGTGCATGGCGGAGAAGGCGTGCGACCGAGAGGAGCACTTCACCACCCTTCGAAGACAACTCGTCCTCGAGTTGGGACGCTGCCAATGTTGAAACGTTGTTGATGACGAAGACGAGGACTATGGTTCTGGGTGCTGAAGGAGGTGCTCGCCCAACTTGCTGCAGAGAGACCCAACTTGTCTGGCCTTCACCCTGCAGAAAAAGGAGCTCCGGAGGTGGTTTGGATGGCTCCTCCGTGAAGAACAGCTTGCGACAACGGTCTTGGTACTGCAGGTCTGTATGAAGAGGCCGGCAGCTCGGATGCAGCAGACACGCCTTGGACACCATTGCTGGAGGCCTGGCAGCCGCTGTCACTGTGCTGACCACCGGTGTCATGGCCACCAGTACCTTTGCCGTGGCGGCGTCGGTTGCCACCAGATGTCCATCCCAAGAGGAGCCTGGAGCTGCGGACGGCGAGGTTGTCGGCAGGTGCGGAGCTGCTAACAGCTCCTGGACATTTGTGGAGGCGTGTTGCTTGGGCAACTTGCACGGTGCTTGACCTCCACCGTACGGCGCAGTCGAGAGAGAGGGCGCGGAAACGGGCGCTGCGGAGGACGGGGCTGCCCATGGCGCGGCAGGGGATGCCGGGGCCGACTGTGGCGACGCCGGGGCCGCGCGTGACGAAGTCACGTGAGTCGCGGCAGCAGACGTCGCGGCCGCGTGAGGCACGGCTGGGGGTGGCGATGGAGGCGCTGCTGCTGGTGGTGGCTGGCCTCCTGAGGTGGGGGCCGGAACAGAGGAGCCCGAGACGCCGCTCGGCATGGAGGCGGAGGAGCGCTGCCGTAGGCCGACCCGCGTGTAGGAGCGCGGCAGGCGATGCCGGAGGCACACGACAGCGGAATCCCTGGCGACCTCGGTGAGGTACGGCCGATGGCGCCGGCGCCGGAGACGAGGCTTCGTGTGGCGCGGATGCCGAAGGCGGAGCCGTGGTTGGCGCAGGGGATCGGGGACCCTGCGTGGCTGCTGTAGGCCGGAAGGGGGGATGGCGGTGGAGTGTCGGAGCGGCGCCCTCCAAGCGGTGCACGTGCACGGGCGCGGACGGAGACGCCGGGCACGAAGACGAGGCTGCCGATGCGAGCGTCGAAGGGGCCAACACGGTTGCTGTGCCGGATCTTGGACATGGAAGCCGAACCCCCAGAGCCCGCAGTCCCGCCGCCGGAGTTGGGAGGAGGACCTGAGGAATGGGTGGCGCCGCTCGATGCGGAGGCGTAGGAGCCCGAGAGGAGGACGACGACGGAGGGCCCACCGGGGGCCGCGTGCGACGCGGAAAAAACAGTAGCGGTGACGACGATCTTGTCGCACGCTCAGGCCGCCAGGCTGGCAAAGGCAGACGTGCTGGGAGGGAAGGATTGCTAATCCATCCCGAGTAGGCGCATCTGCCGTTGCTGGCCGCGGCGTAGTGGGCCTGAGGGAGTTGTTGGGCCCCCGCGGAAGGTCGTGGACCCGGCCACAGAATGGACCCAGCCCACAAACGGAAGGTAGACGGCCACTGACCCGAGGCCGCCTGGCCAGCACCCGCTGCCGCGCCGCCAGGGACTCTGCCGCCGCCGCGCCGCCGCTGCTAATGCCACCACTGCTGCCTGTAGTAGGTGACTGGCTGTCACCATCGCTCCCGCGGCCGGCGTGCTTGATGCGCCGTTTCTCGGACATGAGAGCCGAGCCTCCGGAGTCCGAGGTCCCGCCGCCCGAGTTGTGGATCGGACCAGAGGAACGGAAGGCGCTGCTCGGTGTGGAAGCAGAGGAGCCAGCGAGGAGGGCGGCTGGGGACTTGGATGGGCGCTGCCGTACGCACATCCGCGCGTGGCGCGGGGGGCACCGTCCTGGAGGATCACCCTGGTGGTGATGAAGTCGCGCATGGCGCTGGGGATGCCGCGCTGAAGGATGGCCATGGCTGCAAGGCAGCCGCGCCCGGCATGGGTGACGCTGTTCCGGGGGCCGTATATGGCAGCGAAGCAGCCGCGCGTGGCGTCGTGGTGTTGCTGCCGCTGCCGCTGTTGCCGGGGCCAACGTCAAGGCAGGGGCTGCTGCTGCCATCTGGAGGTACAACCCGCGGCTGGAATCCCGATCTGTTGCTGTTGCTGTCGAGATGACCACCGAAGGAGGCGGCGTGGGGGCGGGAGCCCCAGGAGATGGAGCCCCGCGGGGTGCAGCAGGGGACGCCGCAGCAGACTGGACCGCGCGAGGCGCGGAAGCGGGCGTCCGTGGAGATGGTGCAGCAGATGTGGCCGCGGTTGGCAGCGCTGATGGTGAGGAAGGGGTTGCGGCCACTGCTACCGCGCATGGTGATGCAACCATCTTCTGCTGCAGCCACCACTCCCACAAATCTGAAGCGTCGCCGGCTTTGATCCTGGCGACGGCGCCGTCGAGCCTGGCAAGGAGTTCTTCCATGGTGGTGGGAGGAACGCGGCGCGTAGGGAAGCGATTGGCGGCAGGCAAGACCGAGGAAAGTCCCGTCTGATACCAGAGATGTTATGGAATAATTCTTGGGCTAGAACACGAACAGCAGGTAGATAAGCACCCCGTTCGCCCTCCCTTGGAGGCTCTGAACTCTTGGGAATTATCTTTCTGCTTGACCTAATTGATACAATAGTGTCTCCTTTTATAGAGACTACTGACTTGACCCTCAAGTAAATATCCTAACAAACCAATCTAACTTATCCCTATCTCTAACTTATCCCTATCTTAACACTAATCCTATCCCTACTCACGGGTACTGTTCATGCTATAGTACCGTGGGCTTTGGCCCAGTCAACTGGCCATAACATATTTATTCACAGGGAGGTCAAGATTCTATCGTGTCTTGCAGATGACTTTGTGGTTAGCTTTTACCAGGTACTCCCTCTATCTTTTATTATTAGGTGTGTTCTGATTTTTCATTTTTGACGCTATGTTAGGCATGGGGTTAGTTTTGAGGCTGGAGTCATGAGCAGGCTTTGGCATTTAAACTTGATCGCAGCAAACTCGAAACGTTTTTGGGTGGGAGATGTTAAAAACAATTCATGGCGATGTGCTGGTGGTTGGTTTATTTCGCCGTGGCTATTAGTTAATTACCCTCTCTTGCTTGTAATCAGTAGTAGGCAGCCTGAGCACATGGGCTCACTGCCAGCAGCTGCTTGCCTGTAGGGGCAGGTCGGCAAGTAGCTGTTTACCTTGCTTGCTAAGCAATTGCAGCAGCTAGGCAGCTGTAAATAGCTAGCAGCAGTAGCAAAGTTGCAATAGGCAACATTAGGCATAGGTTGCAGAAGTAGTAAATTTGGATTTGTACTCTTTCTTAGCTTAGGAACTAAGTCATCTATGTCTATATAAAGAAGAGCAGCTGCAGCTCTAGGATTTTTGAAGCAGTCCCAATTCCATTCTCTCATCCTCCTCTGCTGCTTCCTTCCTCCCTACCCAAGTACTTGTTTGCTGCATAGTGCTGCAGCTATTGTTGCCAACAAGTTGGTATTCAGAGCCAAGGTTGAGTGATCTTGTGAGCCAGTGATGGCTGAGCAGCAAAGAGGAAGGGACGGGCGTGGGCGCGGCAGAGGCCGCTTCCAATCCACCGGTCGCCGGGTTGCTTCGATTTCACCACGTCGCGGGGCGACGTATGTGGTAAAGAAGACCGTTCGGGACATTGGGAATGCCCAGTTCCCTGTCCTCACCCGCAGCAACTACGCCGAATGGGAGGTTGTCGTCAAGGTGATGCTGAAGGCCCGCGGTCTTTGGAAGGCCGTGGACGTTGGCACTGAGGATGAGGAGGATGATCAGTTGGCCATGGAGGCCATACTGAAGGCCGTACCTGCGGAGTACCGCGTCGCGCTGGGCTCCAAGGACACGGCGAAGGACGCGTGGGACGCGTTGAAGGTTATGCGGCTCGGCAACGAGCGCGCGCGAAAGGCGAAGGTGCAGCAGATGCGTCGCGAGTACGAGGCACTCGAGTTCCACGACGGCGAGGCCGTCGAGGACTTCGCCCTCCGTCTCACCGGCATCGTCACCCAACTGGGCGCGCTGCGCGAGCCCATCTCGGAGGAAGCAGCCGTGCGCAAGTTCCTGCGCACAACGCCGGAGAAGTTCGATCAGCTGGTGATGTCGATCGAGACGTGCCTCGAGATGGAGGCGCTCACGATCGAGGACGTCACCGGGCGATTGAAGGCGGCGGAGGAACGCTTTGCCAGCAGGGCGGCACGCACGACTACTTCGGCGGGTACGAGCACCAAGTTGCTTCTCACTCAGGAGGAGTGGGAGGCGCGCTCGAAGAAGATGGCAGCAGGGGCAGGGTCCTCTGCTCCACCACAAGGTGGTGGCGGCGGCGGTGGCAAGCAGAAGGGGAAGTTCAAGAAGAAGGGCGGTAAAGCGGCCCCGAAGGACATCTGCCTCAACTGCGGCAAGGCCGGGCACTGGGCCCGCGATTGCAAGGAACCACGCCGGCAAGTTCGAGCGCACCTGGTGCAAGAAGATGGTGACGAGCCGGCGCTGCTGATGGCGGAGGTGTGCGCGCTCAGCAAAGGTGTACAGGAGGCGCCGAGTACTCGAGTAGTACTCGACGAGTCACGTGCAGTCGTCAACCTCGGGCGTGACGACAACGAGGATGTTGAGCGGTGGTACCTCGACACGGGAGCGAGCAACCACATGATGGGGAATCGCGAGGCGTTCTCCGAGCTCGACACCACCGTCGTCGGCACCGTCAAGTTCGGCGACAACTCCGCAGTACACATCGAGGGTCGTGGGACGATCCTCTTTGCCTGTAAGACAGGCGAACACCGCGTGCTCACGAACGTCTACTACATCCCTAAGCTGCGCAGCAACATCGTCAGCCTCGGCCAGTTGGACGAACGAGGCTGTGAGGTGTTGATCAAGAGCGGAATCCTCCGCATCCGCGACCGCGAGCAGAAGCTGCTCACCAAGGTGGAACGCGGGAAGAACCGGCTCTACATCTTGGAGCTGCACGTCGCTAGGCCGGTGTGCCTGGCGGCAAGGGAGGACGATATGGCGTGGAGGTGGCACGAACAATTCGGCCACCAGAGCTTCGACGCACTCGCAAGCATGGCGCGCCACGACATGGTGCGAGGGCTGCCGCTGATCGAGAAGGTAGGCGAGCTGTGTGACAGCTGCCTAGCCGGCAAGCAACGACGCACCTCGTTCCCGAAGAAGGCCAGCTACCGAGCAGAGGAGCTGCTGGAGCTGGTACATGGCGACTTGTGCGGGCCGATCACTCCGGCAACGCATGGAAGAAGGCGTTTCTTCCTTCTCCTGGTGGATGACAGTAGTCGGTATATGTGGCTGACTCTACTGTCGTCCAAGGCGGAGGCGGCGGAAGCAATCAAGCGCTTCAAAGCGTGCGTCGAGAGCGAGTCGGGGAAGAAGCTCAAGGTGCTGCGGACGGACCGCGGTGGTGAGTTCACTTCGGTGGAATTCGCCCAGTACTGCGTGGACGAGGGCGTTGGACGCCATCTTACCGCGCCATACTCGCCACAGCAGAACGGCGTAGTCGAGCATCGGAATCAGACCATCGTGGGGATGGCCAGGAGCATGCTGAAGGCGAAGGGAATGCCGGCGACGTTCTGGGGAGAGGCTGTCACGACGGCCGTCTACATCCTGAACCGATCGCCGACAAGAAGTCTCAAAGGGATCACACCCTATGAAGCTTGGCACGGGAAGAAGCCGAATGTCTCATTCTTAAGAACATTTGGCTGTGTTGGGCACGTCAAGGTGACGAAGCCCAACTTGTCGAAGCTGGAGGACAGAAGCGTACCCATGGTGTTCCTGGGATACGAAGCCGGAAGCAAGGCATACCGGCTCTTTCATCCGCAGGCAGGGCGCGTGGTGATCTCAAGAGATGTTGTCTTCGACGAGAAGGCGAGCTGGAAGTGGGAGGAGTCCAGTGACGGGGAAGATGGAGTCCATGTGAACAGCAGCTTCAGCGTGGAGTACTCTGATTACTTTGTCACACAAGATGGCGCTCCAGAACTAGTCGAGGATGGATCCTCTGCTTCGAGAGAAGTCTCCTCTGCTTCAGAAGCAGGAGCGACTCCACCGGCGGCTACACCACCACTATCGCCGGCGGCAACACCATCAGGATCCCCTGCAAGGCAGGGATCACCAGTATTGGCGACGCCGAGTACTAATTCGGCGACTCACGACGCCTCGAGTACTGATTACAGTACTCCTTCGACGATTCACTTCGTCACGCCTCCACCAAACCCATCGCCGCACATCGATGCAGCACACGACGGCGAGCCACTCCGGTTCTGAGCAATCCGGGATCTCGTCGGGGATGAGAGCCCGCCTGGACACGCAGAGCGAGTACTCGACGACCAAGAGCTTCATCTGGGCACGGCTGAGGAGCCGACCACATTCGCGGCGGCGGAGAAGGAAGATTGCTGGCGGGCAGCGATGTTGGAGGAGATGGGAGCGATCGTGGAGAACAACACCTGGGAGTTGGTGGATCCCCCGATTGGCTGCAGGCCGATCGGATTGAAGTGGGTGTACAAGGTGAAGAGGGACGACAAGGGAAAAGTGGTACGCTACAAGGCCCGACTAGTCGCAAAGGGCTATGTGCAGCGTGACGGGATCGACGTTGACGAGGTCTTTGCTCCCGTCGCACACATGGATTCAGTGCGAGTACTACTCGCGTTGGCGGCGACCAGAAGCTGGGACGTCCATCACCTTGATGTGAAGACTGCTTTTCTCAATGGAGAATTGGCGGAGGAGGTGTTCGTGTAGCAGCCGCCAGGCTTCACTGTTGCAGGACAGGAGCACAAGGTGTTCCGCCTCCACAAGGCGTTGTACGGACTTCGACAAGCACAAAGGGCGTGGAACGTGAAGCTCGACAACACGTTGATCTCGCTCGGCTTCTCCAAGTGCGACACCGAGCATGCTCTGTACACCCGGCGGTCAAGGCGGGGCCTTCTGATCGTCGGGGTGTACGTGGACGATTTGATCGTCACCGGGGAGAGCAAAGAAGACGTGACAGAGTTCAAGAGCAAGATGATGAAGAGGTTCAAGATGAGTGACCTCGGCTTGCTGACCTACTACCTGGGAGTAGAGGTGCAGCAGCAAAAGGACTTCATCACCTTAAAGCAGAGCTCCTATGCACGGAAGCTGGTGGAACGGGGAGGTTTGAGCGGCTGCAAGCCGTGTCAGACACCCATGGAGGAGAAGCTGAAGCTCTCGAAAGAGAGCACGGCGGCAAAAGTGGATGCAACCGAGTACCGGAGCATCATCGGAGGCCTGCGTTATCTTACGCACACGCGCCCGGACATCGGGTTCACAGTCGATTACTTGAGCCGATTCATGGCAGATCCCAGGGAGGATCATGCCGTCGCCGTGAAGAGACTACTCCGCTACGTGGCTGGGACGATTGATCATGGGATCAACTACCCGCGGCGGAAGAACAAGGCGCTGGCGCTGACTGGGTTCAGCGACAGCGACATGGCTGGAGATGTGGACGGGCGGAAGAGCACATCAGGTGTGTTGTTCATGCTGAACTCATGCCCGATCACATGGCAGTCCCAGAAGCAGAGAGTTGTCGCCCTCTCAACCTGCGAGGCAGAGTACATTGCGGCGGCAACTGCGTGTTGTCAGGGACTCTGGCTGAGATGGCTAGTGGAGGAGCTGACCGTGGAAAAGCTCTCCACACCGGCCTTGATGGTGGACAACAAATCCGCCATTGCCTTAGCAAAGAATCCAGTTCTTCATGATCGCAGCAAGCACATCGACGTGAGGTATCACTTCATCCGTGACTGCGTCGAGGAAGGACTGGTCAAGCTCGAGTACATCGAGACAGCTCGACAACTCGGGGACATCCTCACCAAGTCATTGGGTCGTCTTCGCCATCAGGAGTTGATGATCAAGATTGGAATTGAGGAGATCAAGCAAGAGTAGTGCAATTAGGGGAAGAATTGTTAGTTAATTACCCTCTCTTGCTTGTAATCAGTAGTAGGCAGCCTGAGCACATGGGCTCACTGCCAGCAGCTGCTTGCCTGTAGGGGCAGGTCGGCAAGTAGCTGTTTACCTTGCTTGCTAAGCAATTGCAGCAGTTAGGCAGCTGTAAATAGCTAGCAGCAGTAGCAAAGTTGCAATAGGCAACATTAGGCATAGGTTGTAGAAGTAGTAAATTTGGATTTGTACTCTTTCTTAGCTTAGGAACTAAGTCATCTATGTCTATATAAAGAAGAGCAGCTGCAGCTCTAGGATTTTTGAAGCAGCCCCAATTCCATTCTCTCATCCTCCTCTGCTGCTTCCTTCCTCCCTACCCAAGTACTTGTTTGCTGCATAGTGCTGCAGCTATTGTTGCCAACAGTGGCAATTAAACTTTGCCGCATGTATGCATGAATCTGGCATAAAGTGGTGTTGTGGACGCTTTTAGCAGTACACTATGAGGGAGAAGAAGAAGTGAACAATCACCAGTGGCTAATTTTGGGTCATAGTTATGTGTTAGGGGAGCTGCTTGGTCAGCCGTTGGTTTGGTCAGCAGACCTGGGAGTAGACTAGGGAGTTTGATGAGTCAGCAAGAATAAGGAGTGGGCACCAATTTGTTAGTGGACAGCCGGGCATTAGGGGATAATCTAAGGACTGGCTGATGGTGACTTGGTGAAGGGCAAGCAGAAGTAGAGTTAGCAAATCAGAGCCTCCTGGGGAGGGCAATCCTCTCTGCTGCTGCTGTTCTAGTAATTCAACCATTGTAATCACCTTCCACTCATCAATAGAGTTCCCAGATTCCTAGCCATATCATCTTCCATAACATTTGGTTTGTGGGCGCTTTCATCAGAAAGCAGTACACTAGGTGGGAGAAGAAGTCAGCAATCACCAGTGGCTGATTCTGGGTCATAGTTATGTGTTGGGGAGCTGCTTTGTTCAGCCGTTGGTTTGGTCAGCAGATCTGGGAGTAAGAATAGGGAGTTTGATGAGTCAGCAACTGTAAGCCGATAACCTGGTTCCTTTTTCATTTTTTATTAGGCATGGGCAGCCGATGGGGCATATAAGAGCTATTTGAGTTCAGATGGTGAAGACAGTTTGGATGAAGAGTATAATTCAGATGAAGAGTATACCCTGAAGTTTGGTGAACTAGAGCCGAGATATATGGCTATTCAAATGGACTTCTGTCAGAGGTATGATATATGTACTTGTGTCTGTCTCAATATTCACATTTTTTCCCGCTGAAATGTATATGATTTGCTTTGCAATTGCTGGTTTGAGCATGTATGCACAAATAATAAGGGCACTTTTTTGTTTATGCACATTCTTTGGAAGCAGTATTTATACTCCTAGTAGTGATAGTTAAATCACTTTTGCTAACTCAAGTTTACGAGGTTTCTTTTTTTCCAAGTATGAAACTAAACACAAGTATTAGAATACAGGGGTTGGTAATTTTGCTATATGATTGGCAGATCTTTTCCATACTTTTAATACTCCAACCAAACATTATTCTCAGTTACGTGTTTTCTCCTAGCTTTTTTAACACCTCTGTTTATTTCTTCTTGATCTTAGATGCTTGAAGATATTAGTGTTTATGTGTTTGAAACATTGACATGATGTTGCAAATAATGTGCAGGACTCTTAAGGATGATCTGCCTTATACATATCGTGAAATTAATACAGAAGAGTCATGGAACGTATTTGAAGAAATTACAAAAGGTCTCCAGTACATACACCGCATGGGCATTATACATAGGGATTTGAAGCCTGATAACATATTTATTGGAATAAATGGCACAATTAAAATTGGTGACATGGGCCATTCTTGCTGGGCCGAAAATGGTGAACTGGTTAGAACTCCAAACCGCGGGACATGTCTGTATAACTCTCCAGAGATGCAGACGGGAGAAAATGTTACTATTAAGGTATGTGTCGAGGACAAATTTTTGCAGTTACAATTCTTTTTCTTCACATGTAACTTATGCATCCCTTTTTTTAGGCTGATATCTACAGTGTTGGAGTCATATTCATGGAGCTGTTCCACAATTTTTTGACCTATTGTGAGAAAGAGGCAGTTTTGTTAGAGATCAACAATAATATCCAACCAACTGAATGGAAGGGTGACAATAAACTTCTCAGGCAACTGATAGCTCCATTTCCAAATGATCGTCCATCAACTGAGGAAATACTAGTAATTTTCTAGTCTGAGCCATATTTTCATCTCGACATTTCTTTGGAAAGCATTACATTCTATAAAAGTAGCATTGACATTTTCTTCTATGAGATAGTATGAATGACTTATCTTTATATATTAAATAAATAAATGTAGTATAAGAGAAGTACCAGCGTCAACCAAAGATCTATAGCATATGGCAGTGGCGTATCTAAAGGGTGGGCCGGGGCCCACCCGGCCCACCCTAAGATTCAGCCCAAGAGCTACCAACCCTTGATTTTTTTAAAAAGTCTGGTTTACCCCCCTCAACTATCCCAAAATTTCAGTTTTGATCCTCCAACTATGAAACCAAATTAATAACATCCCTGAGCTCGCACAAAAGTCTGATTTTGCTCCTCTAACACTGTAGCTAATGTAGATGAAGGAAAAAAATTGGATCTTGGCCCACCCTAACTTCAAATTCTGGATTCTCCACTGGCATATGGTGCAGGCAATTCCTATATGTAGGACATTCGAGCTCATTTGGCGGGTGGCGGGAGGGTGGGGTGCTCCCACTGTTAATTTTTTACTAGTAGCATTAACATAGCTTTACAAAACTTAGTTTTCAGTGAAAAGCTCGAACATAGCTCAAAAGTAATATCCAACAGTCAAAATAGCTGAAACCTTTTGTAGCTGAAAGTGTCCAATATCTGTATATAGTCGGCTTAATTAAGATATTTCTTTACCACTTGTCAGAAGTTCCAATATTATGATGAGTGCAAACTGCCAAACTGTGTAAATGTAATGACAGATCGTTTGTGTCTTGGGGATATAATTTGGAAATCCAACCAATACAAGTTCCTTTCCATTGTTGTTTTTAGCTCTTAAGAATGTGAAAAAAATAATTGCTTCTATTCGTTCTACTCGATCATGTGCTACTGACCCTGTTAAAATATTTTAGTACTAATGCTCAAACAAAAATATTTTAGTACTACAGCAACGAGCATATCACAACCCATAATTTTTGTTCAGATTCGAAGGAACCATAGTTTTCTGTAGACTTATCTGTAACGAACAGATAGTTGCTAATGCTTGACTGTCGTGAAGAAAACATGGCTTTCTTGCATCTTCCAGCCAATACTGTCATGATTTTTTTTGAAAGATCCGAGAACTTATGTTCCGGCTTTTATATTAATATAAGAAGAGGAGAATTGACCCAATTTATTTATAAGGGAAACTGGACCCGAAAACCATATACTATCATGATGGTACATGTTTCCGCTGCTTATTGGATTTTAATTCGTGTAATGTTTTGTAATGGTGTTACTCCATATCAGAAATTCATATTTGATCAAGTAATGATATTTGTTCTTTTATTTCAGGATTACATAGCTCAACGGCGTAACAACATTAATAGCCAGTAGCACTTGTTTGGAGCAAGTGCCCCTTCGCGGCATGTCGAGTGGAACAAGATTGATTCGTGGCATGCGCCAAATTAGCAGTCTGAATTCACTCAGTATATGTAAATATACCATGGGAGCTTCCCAGAGCTGCTTTCTGTCAGTATTCCTTTTCGACAAACATGTGAATTCAGTAGTTTTAGAAACTTCCCTTGACCAGCTGGCTGTTGATGAAGAAACTAGAGCTTTCCTGAGCCCTGTATACTTTTTAGATGTGCCTGCATAGGGATGGGCATCTTGGTTTTTCATCGACCACGATGGCCAAATACTAATGGAAATGCTCTGCAATTTGACGTTTAATCATGCCTCTATTCTCCTGAGGTGCAATTTCACGTATATTTGACGTGCAACTTGCATGGTGGTCGTATGATGTGATTTTTTCGTAAGGGATTTCCTGAGATGCATCTATTTATATTATCTATTATCTATCTATATATGCGAAAGAGCAGAACAGCATTTCTATTTATATTATCTATTATCTATCTATATATGCGAAAGAGCAGAACAGCATTTGGACCAATGGCTGATGCAGCGCCCCTCAGAGCGACCATTACTAACGATTGCTAACTATCGCTAATTATTTTACGTATAATCAAGATTACAGAAGGTGGATCCATGCAGCAAAATTGCTGGCTTGCCCTATCCAATCTCTGGAAGTAATTTTGTACCTCCCCGAAGGCTATCATCCAACCGAGCAAAAAAATGGAGTTTATCCGTCTAAACACTCTCGCCCCAAGCATAAGTCATACTTTTCTCCAAACAAATAACGGGGTTAAGTTTCCACATGAAGCATAAGTATTAACGGACCACATTTCCTCTTTGCGTCTATTCGCTATTGTATATCTAGAGATCATTTATTCATACAAAAATAAATGGTTGCAATCTCACAAATTATACCAAATGTATATAAAAAGGATGACTGGTTTGATCCAAACCTTTCTTCCTAGTAAATAATAAATAATTATTATTACAAATTTGGTGTGATCCAAACCTCAGAAGGACGAAGTCTGAGGTGACCTTTACGAGGGCAGAGAGGGAAAACATGATCAAATGTCCTTTGTTTTAGGTCGTAGGTCCTCACACCTCCCCATTCTGGACATCGATTTAGCAGATGACATATGGGTGTCATCCAAGGAGCTGAGAAGTAGATGCAACAAGGCCTCAGCATAGGGAAATCCTTGGTAGACAAACATGCCGAGTGATTCAAGCCGAGGAAGATTGCATGCTCCGTTAAGTCTATATTTGGTACTCGCGATACCTTGTCATATCCATCAAGACCAACCTTGAAAACTTGGAATACGACACCATCTTTATACATCCTCCTGGAGTTTGCAACAAATGCTCGCACTTCCAGCAGGTCACCCCGTGGTGTAGACACCAGATGCCTGGTGAGAATGCGGCTACTACTTCTCTTGGCTACAATCACCTCCTTTGCTGGTCCATTCGATCCATCAAGATCCCATTTCTCCACTATTCCTTGGAATGTCACGGTGTAGAACATCCCATTGTGGTACGCGCAGTCGGCATACCGGTCCGCCTCCCAAGCGACTAAAGTTGCAGCCACTTGCCAACTGCTTTCTCCAGCCCTAACAAAAGAAAGCCAGTTGCTATCCCGGTGGATGATCATGACAATATAGTTAGCATACTTGGATGGACTGCAAGACAACACCGCTTTCTGGTAGAACCATGTTGCCACGTACTTTGTATCCTGGAGTTGACGATTCTCAAAACGGTAGGCTTCAATGTTCCCTTCGCTATCACGGACTGCCTCAATGCATGCGAAATCAGTGATTGGCGGGAGAGGGGTCATTTCCGAGGTGAAGGGGTTGTAGAGCACAAGATTGGCGAGTTCGTTCACCAGAATCAGCCAGCCATGGGAGGATCCGCAGCATGCCACGAAGTGTAAATCTTGGGGAAATCTCACATCATAGGCCTTATGGACATCTAGGAGATGGAGGAACTTGCAGTTCACAGATGAGCTGCCCTTGGCCCTTCCCGCTTCAATACCCCCGAGAATGTCCCGCCAAGACATTATCATTGGTGCACAAGAGCGTGGGACACCAGCGGCTGTGGCAGCCGAACGCCATGATGTGCATACTGATGCAAAAGTAATAGCTTCTGGGAGTTGAAGGTGTTGCAGGATGCTGAGGACAAGATCCTCTGGGAGGTCCGACCAGCTAGAACTTGGATTAGATCCTGCTACAGTAGTAAATAACAATTGTTTCAGAATACATGGTACTGCATTCTTGCAGTCAAAATGCATGTGAGCATATCCATCAGAGCAAACAGGACCATCTAAGCTTTTGAGTTGGACAACGACCAGTAACCTTTCACCTTCGGATAATTAGGTCTACTAACCTGGCTTCCTCAATGGAACTGGGAACCAATTTGAAAAGGAAACTTGAGAAAGCACCTGCCCTCTAAGCCAGACCAATTTATCGATACAAGAAGCAATTGAAAGTATCATCATGCTTTCTCGAGTTGGGTTGGGTTGGGTTGCTAGTATTTGTTTCGGAAGGGGGGGGGGGGGTGCTTTTTTCATTCAAATATACCATGGCCTTGCAATGTAGTGTATTTTCACTAGTATATGACAAATTCTGCTGTGTGCAACCGTCAAGGAAATGGAATGAGTTTAGGCTTCAACTATGATACTTTTAATTGCTTCTTGTATTTTAATTGGTCTTGCTTAGAGGGCAGATGCTTTCTCTGAGTTTCCTTTTCAAATTGGTCCAGTTCCGTTGAGGAAGCCAGGATACTAGACCTAATTATCCAAAGGTGAAAGGTTACTAATCCTTGTCCAACTCGAAAGCTTAGGTGCAAGGTTACATACCTGACTTCACAGGGGTATTCTCAAATGCTGAGTACAGTAGAATTTCCTGCATGTCAAAATAGCAAAATATCAGGATGAAACCCATTGCATGGCATTATTATAATTATAAAACAAAATCATTTTACACACCCTAATAACCTCTCACCTCTTCTGTACGCCGTGGAACAGGGTTAGCAAAGCCTGCAATACAAAAAATAGCAATGTAAAACAGCATGCTACAGCTGGCGAGATGACAAGATAAGTGATGCTATTTCTTGAACCTCACAATGCTACTCTGACTAAATATCAAACCAGGCATGAAGTTTACAGGAATATGAAATTCACGCACATGTTCCAGGAAAACTCGGCTTTAGACTGAGAGTTAAATCAAGGAAACAATCATCAGGTTCTGTGCTGAAATCCCACGGGTTCAGTTCCAATCCTGGTTCAGTTCCAATCCTGTTTCTGCTTCTGTAAAGTTATAGAAGGATTCAGTTAAAATATTATTCTTACAAAAAAGTTAAGGTATGCCATGAGCATAGTTTTGGTAAAATAGACTCACTAGGTTCGTTCGTTTTTGTATGGGAAGCATCATCGGCAGGTCTTGGTTTGCACACCTAGAAAACTCACGAGAGTCAGACCACTCAAAATGGAACAAAATGTACAACCTCAACAAGTAACAGTACATTGAAGAAAGGATGTTGTGATGCTTGTTCAGCAGTTGGTCTCCTTCGTGGATCCCAGGAACAAACAACAACAACAACAACAAAGCCTTTTGTCCCAAGCAAGTTGGGGTAGGCTAGAGATGAAATCCAAAGGAAACCATGAAAGGCGAAACAAACACACACACACGCGCGAAGTGTTAAGGGTAAACAAAGGGTGAAACAGAGGTCATGGTTCAGGCACACTGATGGCTAGTCTCCAAGCACTCCTATCCATAGCTAACTCCTTGGGGATGTTCCACTCCTTAAGGTCTCTTTTAACCGCCTCGTCCCAGGTCAGTCTAGGTCGACCTCTACCTCTCTTTACGTTATCGACCCACTCTAGAACCCCACTACGCACCGGCGCCTTAGGAGGCCTCGTTTGGACATGACCAAACCATCTCAACCGATGTTGAATCAATTTTTCCTCAATCGGTGCCACTCCAACCCTATCTCGAATATCTTCATTGCGGACTCTATCCCTTCTTGTATGCCCACAGAGCCAACGCAACATACGCATCTCTGCTACACTCAGTTGCTGGACATGTCGCCTTTTTGTAGGCCAACACTCGGCACCGTACAACATCGCCGGACGAATCGCCGTCCTGTAGAACTTGCCTTTTAGCTTTTGGGGCACCCTCTTGTCACATAGGACGCCAGAAGCTTGACGCCATTTCAACCAACCGGCTGAGATCCTATGCCTAACGTCTTCATCAATGTCGCCATCCTTCTGTAGCATCGATCCTAGGTACCGAAAAGTATCCTTCTTGGCCAACACTTGCCCACCGAGGCTAACATCTCCAATCTCATGTCCAGTCGCGCTGAAATCGCACCTCATGTACTCAGTCTTGGTCCTACTGAGTCTAAAACCTTTTGACTCTAGCGAGTCTCTCCACAACTCAAGCTTCCGATTAACCCCTGCTCTAGTCTCGTCAACTAACACTACATCATCAGCAAAGAGCATACACCACGGGATATCATCTTGTATATCCCTTGTGACCTCATCCATCACCAAAGCAAAAATATACAGGCTCAATGCTGATCCCTGATGTAGTCCAATTTTAATTGGAAAGTCACTAGTGTCACCATCACATGTTCGGACAACCGTCCTCGCATCATTGTACATATCCTTGATGAGGGTAATGTACTTAGTTGGGACTTTGTGCTTTTCCAAGGCCCACCACATGACATTCCTTGGTACTTTGTCGTGATCCCAGGAACAAAGCTGCTAACAAAAAGAAGCAAAATGGTACCATGTTAATTTGAGATTTTTTTTTCATAATGGCCAAGGCCGAATTTTATCGTATGCAAACAAATTACAGAGTATCGAATGAAACAGACAGACAGCATAAGAACTACTAAAGAGCGAAACTGTCGATGAGGAAGATCACAAAGGGATCTAAAATATTGAGAATTGTCATTGCACAAATGATGTAAAGCAACAAAGCTAGATATATCCACAGCAGAAAAGGTGTGGAGTAGAGGTATGCGGAATTAGTAAACCCAGAACTTTGTTTCATATCCCCAACAGCATAAAAGCAGTCTATTGGTGTACCTGGATCGAATCAATTGCTTCCAATGAAGCATTGGGAATAGGCTCCCATAGGTTTCTTGGAGGAATCTGACATAAAAGAAAAACACAAATCAAGCCAAGGGCCTGGAAACATTTAATTGAATGACCCCAGAGATCAGATGGAACTCAAATTCACCTGAAAAAAATTAAAGCTACATGAACGAGGTAGGTTCATTCCCTTTAGTGAGATAGTACAATCAGGGGTCCCAAGCACAGTGCATATTTTATAAAGCTGATCTGTCCCACTGCTAAGAAACAAAAGAAGCAATGTCAAATCACACAATATCAATGGTAAAGATAACGCTTTATTAACTTGAGCTTTGATTCAGTTATAATACTTCAACAGCATCAATCCTATAAGCTATAAGGTTGCTTGCATACATGTACAAAGTAAGGCATGAGCCAAAGAACAAAGAACAAACAAAAAAAAATATTCCAGACACAGTTGCAGATGTGAGGCCTTTAAAGGTTAAAATAGTAGGCAAAGGATAGCAGAGAGTGTAGAGTGAAGTTCCAGGCTAGTGGCGAGCTATATACCCATTTACAACAAAACACAAAATAAACATGTGCACTAGAAGTTCAAGTTCAGCACAACGAAAGTTGATTTTGATAATAAAATACACCTATAGTGCACAAAGTAGAGTTCCCATCAGCATAACTGAACAGGTAGCATACATGTGCTAAGCCCCTGTTAGAATTAACATGATACCTACTACAGATAATTGCTAAAGCAATATAGTGATCGTCGACAAAAATCAGCACTGTAATATTACCTTTCACCAGGAAAAAGTGGGGACAGTGTAAAAAACTCAGCCAAAATAGCACCGACCGTCCACATGCCTGCAAAAGCACACAGCTATTAATGGTGATATCACATGCTAAAAGACACAAAGAGAAATGTTACGCATTTCAAGAACAAAAAATAACACTTTATTGTTTGCTCCTTCTTGAGGTGGAACTATGTGCCGTACTGATGTTTGGATATAATTATACAAATATGAGAAGCTATAAAGCATGAAAAATTAATGGCTTGCAGCACTAATCTTTTTCGAGCAATCTTTTGCAGAATAAGAGGAACCATTTCCATGCATTATGCATATTCGTATTGGAAACACAGTAGGCTATACATAACAAAAAAGTAAAAGGTTAATATCACACCAAAAGGCAGGACAAGGGCACCAGGAAATTACCAATAGCATGTGTATAAGCTGAAGATCGTAGTAGAACCTCTGGAGCCGAATACCTAAAGAATATAGATGATCTTGAAGATTTAGTTCCATAATACATCATTATTATTATATAATATATATAATATAAACAAATTTCAAATCAAACTTACCATCTGATGGAAGGAGGATTCGAAGATACTCCTCTTGCCAACTCAAAGCCAGCAGTTTGAACAATACCATTTGTCACCAACAAATTCTCTGCGTAAATAGAAGCAAAAAAAAAAACTAATTATTTTAACAGAAACAAAGACATGATATCCCAACTAGCTTGGGACTAAAGGCTATGTTGTTGTTGTTGAAAGACATGATATCCCAATGTAACAGCAGCAAGCAACATTACCAGGTTTCAAATCACGTTGGAAATACCCATTATTATGCATATCTGCAAGACCTTGCAGTATTCTGACCGTACAGTTCCGTATATCCCCTTCAGGGAAAGCAACTTGCAGTTTCCTTCTGACATCATATAAATTACACACCTGAAAGAAAAGAAAAAAAAACTGACATTTCAGTAAGGGACAAACTACATAAAGAACATTTAGATGCAAGTAAGAAAACAGCTTAGGAAAACCCAATGCTTCATATGAAAGAATTATACACCTCTCACTAAGTAAGCATAATACATGACAAATATAAGGAAAATTAGGTTCACCCATTTGTAACGAAGAAACATAGGTGAACAGATTTTGTGGTTAATATATAACCCAAAGTACACTGATAATTTAGTACGTTTAGTGTTGTTCTCATGTTAACCATCACAAAAATCGTGCCTTTGAGGGAACAGCATGGTAAATTAGTCCCTTTTTTCATCTTCCTTTTACTTATGCCAAAAATATGGTAAAAAAATGCTAGAAGTAGTAAGGACCAAACCATGTTTTCAAAGATGAAGAACGGCTCATGATTTTCCATCGTCACACCCTTCAATGTCACAATTATAGGCGGATAAGTTTCTGAATAGCCTGCAGAAGGATAGTTATTTGTTAAGAAAACCAAGTATATCCTGTGAAGAGCCTGCAAGAGGATAGCCCCGGGACGAAATTGCCAGGATTAATTAGAGCCCTCGCGGCGAGGAGACACGACAGGGCAGGGCAGGGCAGGGATCCTTACCGGGAAGGATGAATCTGATCCCGGCCGGGAGGGGTCTCCGCTGCCGGCGGCGAGGTGGAGGGGGAGCCAGTTGATGAGGTGGGGGGTCGCCGGTCGCCATAGGAATTGCTATGCGTATCCAACACACGACCAAAAGCAGTTTTCTTTTCTTTTTTTCCTCGCGGGATCGAGTCGGAGTCGAAGGGCGACTTTGGGAGGGCTCCGAAAGGAGCTCCGGCTCCGGTTCCACGCGTAGCCCTCCCAAACGGGGTGGATGGCCGCGGCTCCGGGGATGGAGCCCCGGAATTCCCGCTCTCTGGAGCGGAATGGGGGTGCCGCCCGGCGCCGGGGCAGAGGTCGCGGCGGAGGCCGGGGCGGAGCGGAGGCCGCGGCGGAGGCGAAGGCGCCGGGTCGGATGGATGAGGAGGAGAGGAGGAAGAAAAAAAATAGAGGAGAAAAAGGAAAGGAAAAAAAGGGCGAGGGTAAATTAGACTTTTACATTCCCAATCCAACCGGTGAAGCCGTTTTGCCAAACGGTTCCAACTCCATCGAAAAGAGCCGCTCCACCAAAGGAGCCGGAGCCATTTTTGGTGGAGCTAGAACCCTGCCAAACAGGTCTGAAAACTCTGAACCGGGCGAGCGAGTTATGCCTACTAGGAGAGGGCAAGTTGGGACGAGACGAAACGAGAGGAGACGATACGAGCAGCAAGGGGTGGGGAGTGAGTAGTGGGGACGCGCGCGGTCCCGCTGGATTAGACCGTCTCCAGCAATGTTCCCCATTTGCATGGGCCAACTTCTCTTATCCGCACAAGAGAGAGAAGCAAACAGTGTCGCAGAGGAGGGGGCTTCCAGCGGTGGATGTGCAACCTGCATCGACCTAGACGGTTGCCTCCCGCGTTCTTGCAGCGGGCGCGACTCTTTCCGCCGCCTCCGCTGCGCTCCAGAGTGCCGCTGCCGCATTCCCTGGCTAGGTGCCGCGAGGCGGCGGCCATTGTTGTGGGCGGCGAGCTCGAAGGCGAGGATGAACATGGAGAGCAGGAGGAGCACAGCAACCAATGGCTGCGGGGAGAGCAGGGCTCTGCGGGGCCCACTGGCCTGCCTGTGCGGTGGCGGGGAAGCAGGGGCGCCGCGGTGGTCGGTGACCGCGGGAGTAGGGGTGCACTCGCTGGCCCGCACGGCGGAGCTGAAGAGCAGGGCACCGCGGCCGGTCCCGATGCGGAGGAGAACTGGAGGCGGAAGTCGGCGAAGGCCGGATCTGGTGGCGGAGGGTGGTGGAGGTGGCCGGTGAGCTTCGCCCCCCAGGCCGCTAAAGGAGGTGGAGGCGGCCGACGAACTCTGCTCCTGTCGGTGTTTTAGACCGGCAAACTACCAAGGAGAGTACCCGAGGTAGATGATTGTGATGGGGATCGCCAGACCTGGAACTCGAAGGTATGCGCAAGGGACACGAGACACAAGATTTATACAGGTTCGGGCCGCCAAGGTGGCGGACCCTACGTCCTGTTTGGGGTATCATATGTGACGCCCTGCGCTTGGTGTTGGTTGAGATGTCCTCCTAGGTACCAGGCCCTCCTTTATATAGTCCAGGGGGTGGGTTCCTAGTCGGTTACAAGGTAGGAGTCCTAGAAGGATTACACGGAACGAGTCCTAGTAGGATTACAGGGGAATTCTAGTAGGAGTCTGTCTTCATCCTTCCTTGCATGGGTACCCGGGGTGTGTGCCCGACAAGCCTCCGAGCACGTTGTAGTCGAGAGTAATAGTTCGAGTAGTCTTGAAGCCTCTTCGAGTAGTTCTTGAGCGTCCTCGAGTACTGCTTGGAGAAGTCTTCAATAGTACTTGAACTGCCACGAGGCTGGAAGGTGGTCCAACTCATCAGTCTTGAAGTTGAGATTATATGGAAGTGCGATTGCAAAATCGCACTCCATATGGAGTAGCTCTCGAGTCTTAGGTTGAGTCGCGAACTCTAGCTGAGGATCTTGATTCTGAATCTTCCGTCTTGAAAAAATTGAATGATGGGTATAGTATAGCAGCCCCCGAGTCTTGAAATGATTAGGTAATCAATCCAAGAGTCTTCAGTGGTCGCGAAAGCCATCATCCGAGTACTCTTGCAGCATCCAACCCCCGAGATTAAGTGGCAAGTGAGCCGTATGAGCTGCATCGAGTAGTTGTTGTTGTAGAGCCCCCGAGCTTGAGAGCGAGCAAAGTCTGCTAGAGTTGTTCTCGAGTAGTAATTTGAATACAGCCCCCGAGCCGGTGAGTTTCCGAGTAGTAATTTGGCGTCGAGCCATAGAGCATGAGAAGTAACCCTGCCGTCAGAGCGGACTTTAGATGTGACCGAAGTCGACTTTAGATGCCAGCAAAGCGGACTTTAGAATACGACTTGAAAACCAAAGTCGACTTTGTGCCGCGCGGAGCGAACTTTGAGATGCGACTTGAAAAACGAAGTCGACTTTAGATTGTTGCACGGAGCGGACTTTGGAATGCGACTTAAAAACCGAAGTCGACTTTAGATTGCTGCGTAGAGCGGACTTTAGATGCGACTATAGTAGTCAACTTTGTGCCACACGGGGTGGACTTAAGATGAAAAAAACGAAAAGCACTTCCGAAGGCAAAATCGAATGAAAAATCAGAAAAAACGAGTAGTTTTGCCGCCGGAGCGGGCTTAAGATTGCGACCGAAGTCGACTTGAGATTGCGACTACAGAAGTCGACTTGTGCCACCGGAGTGGGCTTGAGTGCGACCGTTAGCGTCGACTTGTCCCACCAGAGTGGACTTTGGTGCGACCGTTAGCGTCGACTTTTGCCACCAGAGTGGACTTTGGTGCGACCGTTGGCGTCGACTTTTGTACTTAGGGTACTAGGACCCATGGTACGGAGCGCGAGTACTTAGGGTACTTGGACCCATGGTACGATTGCTGCCGGAGCGGGCTTGAGCTTGCCTCCTTGGGATACAGCCATTGTGACCTCCGAAACTCGGTACACCCAAAGCCGTGGCGAGAGCCCCCAGGATGTAATGTACTGAACTCGTGGTGGAGCCTCCGAAACTTAGCATACCAATTCGTGGCCGGAGCCCCCGAGATTCAGTGTTGTAAGCCCGTGGCGGTTTGGTCGATATACCCCAAGAGTAGTCAGTAGAGTGTAGTTCTCATGAAAACCCGCCGAGAAGCGTACACTGATGAGTAGTCGCTAGGACCCGTAGGTCGCTTACAGCTAAGTAGTCGCTAGGACCCGTAGGCCGCTTACAGCTAAGAATCCGTTAGGTAGCCGTAAAAGCTGGACCCTGGAGTACTTAGGGTACTTGTACCCATAGTACGGTGCGCGAGTACTTAGGGTACGAAACCCATGGTACAGAGCGTGAAGACCACGTGCAGCTAAGGACCATCGTTGCCAGGACGCGAGGGCCAATTACAGCTAGGTTCCATCGAAGCTTATGCACGTAGTATACCGCTGAAGCAGGCGAAGGTGCGACCGGAGTCGACATTAAGTTGCCGCACGGAGCGGACTTTAGAATACGACTTTAGAAGTCGACTTTAGATTACCGCGTGGAGCGTACTTTAGAAGCTGCCCCCTTGGGATAACCCCCGAGATGATGAAGTAGGCTCGTGGTGACTTGATCGATATACCCCAAGAATAGTCAGCAGAGTGTAGCTCTCGTGAAAAACCCGCCGAGAAGCATACACAGATGAATAGTCGGCATGTTGTCCTGCATGATGAGGAAAACAAGCCAAGGAAAGAGAAATAATCATTTAAATAAATGACTTAGCTTTGCTGCCTGGGCAGACTGTTGATGCGACCAGAGTCGAGTTGTCGAGCGGCGAGACGACGCGTCTGGATGCACGGCATAGGCGCAGTAGAGACAGTGCAACCGGGCGATGAGTAGTCGAAGTCAAGCCAGTGCGAGACGCACGGCATAGGTGAAGTAGTCGACGACGAGCCGCGCGAGGAGCCGAGGCACCCGATCGCACGGCATAGGCGAAGTAGTCGACGACGATCCGCGCGAGGAGCCGAGGCACCCGATCGCACGACATAGTTGAGGTAGATCCGTTGCGGCCGGGAGACGGGTAGTCGCGACGCACGATAAAGTGACCGAGCGCACGGCGACAGCCAGTGCGACCGACCAACGAGAAGTCGAGTGTTGAGACGGAGTGACCGGGCGCACGGCGAGAGCCAGTGCGACCGACTGACGAGAAGTCGAGCGACGAGATGGCGCGTCCGGATGCACGACATAGGCACAGTAGAGCCAGTGCAACCAGACGACAAGTAGTCGAGTTGCAAGACACAGTGACCGGGTGCACGGTGAGAGCCATTGCGACCGACCGAAGAGAAGTCGAGCGGCGAAACGGTGCGTCCCGGATGCACGGCATAGGCGCAGTAGAGCCGGTGCAACCAAGCGACGAGTAGTCGAGCTGCGCGACAGGGTGACCGGGCGCACGGCGAGAGCCAGTGCGACGGACCGAGGAGAAGTCGAGCGGCGAAGACGGCGCGTCCGGATGCACGACATAGGCGCAGTAGAGCCGGTGCAACTGGGTGACGAATAGTCGCAGCGCACGGCAAGGTTGAGGTAGTGCTGATGTTGCCGCGAGACGAGTAGTCACGGCGCACGACGGAGTGACCGGGCGCACGACGACAGCCAGTGCGACCGACCGACGAGAAGTCGAGCATTGATGTCGTTGCACTCGAGTTGTTGAAGTAGGTGTATTCACGTACATCTTGCCGTGTGGACCAAGCAAAGATCTTGAAACTATGTGTGGGAGCTTCCCGTGTGCGTGTAGCTGAATTGAAGTCTCAGCCGCACAAAAATAGATGCTCTGTTTTGCTTTCACGTGCTTCACGTAGTAGCAATCCCTTGAAGAAAAAAGCTAGATGCTTTGTTTTGTCTTGATGCTAATGATGCTTAGCGTCGACTGTGCTTCGGATTCCAACCAAAAAATTGTTTCCTGGTAGGATTTTGACTCCGCGTAGGCAACGTCATCGAGTGGATGGATAAGGCTGAGTGCGGATCGGATCAGAGTTTTTAATTCGACCTGGGATCAGACTTTGACTTGAACACAGAGCATGCTGGCTCTGCATCAGACTCGACGAGATGCGAGTTAACAACAGCTTCCTTCGCGGATTCCCATGACGGTGCAATCCTGAAGATTAAACCCGAAGTTGCCTGGATCTGCTGCGTAGCCAATGCTTGACCGAACTCAACGAGTTGTTGTTGACGCCGCGTCACGCTAGTAGATTGATCTTGGTAATGAGGTCCTTCGAATTCGCCGGTGATCATGACGATCACCCCTACCTAGCGCGCCAGCTGTCGGTGTTTTAGACCGACAACCTACCAAGGGGAGTACCCGAGGTAGATGATTGTGGTGGGGATCACCAGACCTGGAACTCGAAGGTATGCGTAAAGGACACGAGACACAAGATTTATACAGGTTTGGGCCGCTAAGGTGGCGGACCCTACGTCCTGTTTGGGGTATCATATGTGACGCTCTGCGCTTGGTGTTGGTTGAGATGTCCTCCTAGGTACCCGGCCCTCCTTTATATAGTCCAGGGGGTGGGTTCCTAGTCGGTTACAAGATAGGAGTCCTAGTAGGATTACACAGAACGAGTCCTAGTAGGATTACAGGGGAATTCTAGTAGGAGTCTGTCTTCATCCTTTCTTGCATGGGTACCCGGGGTGTGTGCCCGACAGCTCCCGAGATGGAGAACAGGAGGGGGGATGATCTAGCAAGAAGGGGCAACAACATCCCTCGACTCGGGTATGAGTCCAGGTAAACCCCCATGTTGAGCTATTAATGTGAGAAGAGGTTTAAGTAAAGTTAAATGGGGTGAAAGCAACTATATGCCCAAAATCTTATCCTAGCTGTTACTGAAGCCTCCGACCTCAAAACCCATGGGACACGTGGCCATGGGACCCTGAGCCCCACTAGAACCCACAGGCCAAAGGGGAGGCCCAACAGCGCCCATATGGGTTCGGCCGACCCACTAGGTCGGCCGACCTAATAAGGGCGCCGCCGCCTCTCTCCTTTCACGTGTGCCTCCCTTCGTCCTCCAGAGACCTCCTCCTCGCCGCGTGACGGACTTTGAGTCGCGCAGGAACTCTATCTCCCCTACTCCTTCCTCCTCACAGCCACCACACCACCGATCATGAGTAGTCGGGACGCACAGCCTCGTCGGATGAAGGTCCCATCCGTCTTCGAAGGGGAGAAGTCCTTCTTCCTTAGCGACCTAGGGAGCGACAAGTTGCATCCATGAGACGGATCTCAGGATGATATGATGACCCCAGAACGGGGGAGGAGGTTGAGAAGCCCAACTGGAGACTCGATAGAGCCCCCAGCTAGGTGCGGCTCATCTTCACCCCCCACTTTCGCTGGTCACTGTTCCCGATTTACCGTCCTAGGGAAGAAACCAGCCCCTGATTCAAGCAAGAAGGTGTTCTACGATGACTGGTCAGGCCCACCGTTGAAGCCCAGAGAGCGCTACGCAGGATCGCTCTTTGGCAAAGATGGTGAGCCTTTCTGCCACAAGTATGAGCAGGATGTTTGTGACGAGTTTCTGCAGCCCCAGACCAGGTTTCGCATCTTTGGGGGTGAGGACCCCAAAGGACAGCTGCGAAGTGCCCAAGCCATATCCACCGCGCTGGGAGACAGAACTTGAGGATATCCTGGCTTCGTTACCCAACAGAAGGAGTCTCCAAGCAAGCAAAGTGGCAGATAGATTGGCAGATGTGTACCTCGAGTACGAGGCCTTAATAAAGGTTGTGAAGAAGCAGCGGGAAGAGTATCGGCAGCTCAAGCATCTTCTTCTCAAGACCAACGAGGAGATGAATGCTATGCTGCAGCGCCTGATCAAGGCAGAGGGTTTGGAAGCCTTCTTCACAGAGTAGAGGGCTACGCCCACCTTTCATTTTTCATAGGCACTTAGTTAGGTTTAGTTTATTTCCTTCCATTTATTTTCCTTCCAAGTTTTATTTCCATCATGTGTGTAAGCGTGAAGGACCGATTAGGCGAACCAGAGAGGGGAGGAGTGAATGGGAGCCGATAAAAATTCTTCTCGAAGGAGATGAACACTCCAACAAGACGAATACGGCTTCCGAAACACTTTTCCGACTCAACTACCCAAGTTGGCCAAGACCACGCAGCCACTGGAGTGATACTGGTCCTAGGAACCAACAACCACCAACACCTACTCGAGAACGCAGCGGAACTAGCAACTCGAGCACCACTGGACTACACCGGTCAGGCCGGTGAGCAGCACTGGTCAGACCGGTCCCTGCAGGCAAAATCTGAGAACTTCCACAGAAGGCCTATACACCGGTCAGGCCGGTGTAGCTCGCCGGTCAGACCGGTCCAAGCCAGGAAATCCCAAATCCACCAAACAGACCTACCGAGCTCCAAACTGAACCAAACTCAAAACAACAGCAACACGAGACAACAGGGAACTCACCAAGACGTTCATCCGAGCAAAACTCAACAGCGAGTCTGCAACGGTCAGACCGGTGTGACCTGAGCTCTCGGGATGAACAGCGCTCGCGGGTCAACTCCCCCAAATCCAACTTCCGATCTCCCGAATCACTCCACGGTTTTGTACAAGACTTTGGGGATAGTAGGAAGACCTCATGGGCACTCCATAGCCAAGATTTGGTCCACCAAAACTTGCTAAAATGAGAGGAAACGAAGAAATCGCACCAAGAACGCCTCTAACCCTAGAGCCAAGAAAACCCCAAAATCGAGCCGCTTTGCTCACGAATTTGGAAGGGGAATCAAAGGGGAAAGAACCATGAAGGGCTCAAGCATACATCCCCCACCAAATCCCAAAGAGAAAGGCCTCGAAATCGCTCCAAAGAAATCGCCAAGAAAGGGCTCCGAAAATCACCAAAAAGGAGAAACGGGAAAGACACACCCAAGTCTTGAGGAACCATGCCGAATCATCTGTACATACCAAAGAGGTTCGTACAAGGTCTAGCTTGCCGCCCGATCATCCTTCCCTCTCGCAAGATCTCACCATGAAGTTCTCGAGCTAGTCCTATGGAAATCCTAAGGAAAATAGGAAGGGAAAATAGGAAAACAAAATGAGCTAGGGTTCCAAGAGATGGCTGTCATCCTCTCACCACTTGGGTTATATGGAGGCAACCTAAAGACTAAAATACCCTTACTAGCTAACTAGGGATACATGCCCCTCAAGGGCGAATTTGGAAGTCTTTGTCTTTGCTCCATCGGACGGATGCCCAGCGACCGCAAACTTGCTTAGCCTCGACGCAAGCCTTGCGATCCCGACGCGTGTCCTCTGCTTCGAAGTCTCCGGACTGCATCGTCGCACACCGGTCAGACTGGTGCTCCTCACCGGTCAGACCGGTACCCACCGGTCAGACCGGTCTGATGCTGCTGCACCTCCGTCTTCGGTTCTTCGGTCTTGACTTTGTGGATCAACCAAGGAACCCAGTGGTTTTCTGGTGAACCACCGGAAACCCCGCGAACTCGGTGTAGCCTCCGCCAATCACCGCTCATGACTCGGCTCCCACGTAGTCCCGGCTCGACCTTGGTTTTGAGGCTCAACCAAGAAACCGTCCACAACTTCATCTTGCTGTTCTTGCCACCATGCGGCCCACACTTGACCCCGCTGGCCACCGGGTCCCTCGAACCAAGCCTACTTGTCTTCTCCACACCTGGAGGCCTCACCGGCAATGACCTTTCGCGCTTGTTCTTCACCTGCACCAACACCAGTCAAGCCGCAACCTGCATCTGCAATACTTAGCCAAGAATCAGTCCACACCACGTTGTCAATCACTCATCACACCAGGAAGCGACCATCCACCGGTCCTCGAACCACACATGGCTCTCAAAGCGCCTATTTCATTATGAACTTGAATAAAATAATCTGGCTCCACCGGTTATATAACCCGGTCGAGTCACATGTGTGTTAGTTGTTTTTGTTTTTGTTTGTCTTGAAGAACCGCACCCAGGTACAAGATAGTGTGGGGGAGAGCCGCACTCTCCAAACGCGAACACGATGAATATTTGTACCCACGCTACACTCGCACAGCGCGTACGACCGCCCATGTCTAGAGAACCTGAACGGAGATGCACCCTTGCACATCACAGAAACCCCGTCCGGTCTACACCAACAACCAGCGCTGGTTTGCATCTCCACCTCATTTAACCATGACTCCTGAGTTCGTTATGATCTTTTATAAAATCCTTTATAAACCAACTCAAGAAATCTATGGTGATGCTTACTCCGTACCTTTGGTTGACATGCATAAGTTTTATTCCTTGATTATACCCTTGATGCTTGTGAACAATATCTTCATAAGGACAACATGTTCATCTAAGTAGTTGACAAGCGAGATATGACTTGATGACATGATCTTAGCTCTGAAGGTTTTAGTTCTTGGGTTTATTTAGAAAAAAATGCTCTTGCAAGCTCCTCTTTGATATGCCACAGTTCTACCAAAGCCATATGATGTTATTAGTTGAAAACCTTATACTCATATGCTGCTTGTTATTGCATTGAGCTTTGTCAAACCCTGTGACCCTAGTGAGAGTTCTTTTCATGCTTTCATGATCAAGATTCATATGCACACCATCATTTCCTCTTGCTATTCTTCTACTCTGGAAGATAGCATTATATCATTCGTCCATCCACCGACATAAATGCTCGATCATATGCATTGATTTCTCTCTCCTCAAATATTCTGCAAAAAGAGGCATGGCTATCTAAAAAAACAGAGAGGGGGACACAAGAAGGTCCCCACATTCAAAAAAAAGAGAAAAGAAAAGAGAGAAGATAGCCATGTTCTCATAAGCTTTTTCATATAAGAGAGAGAATAATGCATTGGAGTTTTCATCCCACTCATTGAATATGGTAATAACTAGCACCCATTCCGGGCCTAGTGTCCACCTTACCATATGTTGGTATTTTCTAAGCCTACAGAGAAAATGAATGATCTGCAAGCGCACGGATACCGGTGAGCACTTCACCCGGGGTGATGGGTTTTAAAATATCGTATCCACAGGGAAGATGGGATTGATGTATCGGTTGACTAAGGATGGCAGTAGACTACTTTATGAGACTTTGATGGTATAGCACATACTTTAACAGGGGTAAGCCAAATGATAAAATAATAATAATTTAAACAGGTAGAGGCACACGTGGAGCATAGAACATACTACTTCCTAGTTAGATTAGAATTGGATTTACTTAAGAGGCACAAATTATATGTAGCATACAAAGACTTAGTTGTTCATTTATTCTATTGTAGTATATCATCACATATAGCATAGTCATGGATAAATGTGTGCACCCCGAAAATTACCCAAGAAGATCAAGAACGAAACATGATCCTCCCAAGAACCATTATCGACTAGTCTTATACTCGGGGGATGGATTGCAAAGGACTCAATAGGCCAGTCACACCTACGATCCACCACACGACCCGGAGCATAAGGTGAATCCGCAAGTAAATCATATCTAAGCACCATGCTTACATACTTTCTACTACCTAGTATACGCGCATAATATACTAGGAGCTCTACGAATAAGTGCGTGAAATTACCATTAATCATGACTATATCAAGTATACTACTAGAACAAAGTAAGAACTTAGCAATTGCACACATAATATTGAAATAACACATAGTCATTAAGAAACAATATAAGAACTAGATCTTGATGACTTACAGATCTGGAACTGGAGCAAAGCTCAACTCTACTCGAATCTAACTTTCTATCTAGAACTAGGTTCTAGATCTAAGAACTAGATCTAGAACTATGAAGTAGCTATCCTATCTCTTGTGTATCCTCTTCTTCTCCTGCCCTGGCGTCTTGATAATGATCTTCTTGATTGATCTGATCGTCCCTCTCTCCTCCAGGGGGTCTGGCGGCTGCTTATATAGTCCGAAGGAGGTAATCCGTCACCGTAGGATCAAACCGACCTAAACATGTGGTTTGGATTGACCCTCATAGGCGGTGGAGGAACCTTCCAGAAGTAGGGCTGAGTTGGCATCCGGGGGGGACCGGTCGGCCCCACCATAGGGCCGGTCGGCCTGTGGTGGGCCCCGTCTGGGCCCAGCCTTCGCGTGGTGTCTTCTCGTTCCTTCTAGATGCTTATTTTCTTGTAGCTCACATTGGTTAAATTCGGGAGTCTTCCGGAGCCTTCTAAATTTCATTCTTTTCGTATTTTCCTGAATGGTCCCTGAAATTATTCAATTCACCAAAACTTGTGGAATTCATCAGTCCAAAGCCCTATACTACTGTTGAATTATCTTTTTAATCCTTTTTCATGTGTTGTTGATGCATAAAAATAAGAGTTAGTGAGCATCAACAAACTCCCCCAAGCTTACCTCTTGCTAGTCCCTAGCAAGACTCGTTGTTACCAAAATAAATTCTTCTCCAAGGTAGGATGAAAAGACAGACTTTTAAGACTGCTTATATCTACTTGAGAACATGGAGCTTTTATCTGTACTTGGGTCTTGAGCAGTTGAGAGATAGAATAATTAAGTCAAGCACCATGTTTCAAGTTCTTGGTTTCACTATAACTCTGGAGCTTTGCAGAAGATTTTCAAGATAAAACCCAGAGTATTCCTGTTTGACATATGACAGCGATGTGATGATATATTAAATCTTTTAGCCTTAGCCTTTATTTGCTTCTTTTGTTCCTGAAATATATCTCTCCTTTTAGCAATAATTTTAAGAGAACCTTGGGTTACATAACAATTGGAGAGGTGGGCTCTACTCGCCCCGGACTTTTGTCCATTTTTCTCTCTCCTTAGAGATGTGGGCTCTTCTCGCCCTCGGACTTGTGTCCATTATTCATCTCTAATTTTATTATTTAGGGAGGTAGGCCCTTCTCGCCTAGTATGACACTTGTCCTTTTCTCTCCCTCTCTTATCTCACTTTTTCTCTCTCTTCTCTGTTTTTTTTATGTCATGCCCAAATCTCTTGAAAGCATAGAGAGATATATATATAACAGGAACACTCTGAGCATATTTTCAACAAGGCGCTCTCTCTCTTTTTAGAACTTAAGGTCTTGTGTCATACAGGAGACTCGTCATGTAAATTTATGATTTAAAAAGTAAATCTCCAGAATTTAGTGTCACTTTGAACAAGATAAACAACAGCTCAACTTAATTATATCATATCAGCCAATCACCTAGACTTATATCAAGAAAATACTCCCACAAAATCTCAAACTCAAAGCATGTTTTAAAAATCTAAACAATTGTATCCATGTCTTGGGAGAATTTAAAGATTGTAATCTAGGCATTGAAGCATTGAAGAGCATTTGTCTATCATGTCCATTAAACATACTTCTCTAGTTCTTATTTATTTAAAACAAAGGGAAAAATATTTATTCATTTTATTATTATTATAACACACCATAAACTTATAAAACTTAAACAAACCTTAAGCGAAAACATAAAAGTTGGTAAATAATACTTACCTCGGGGACACTCCTCCCCCAAGCTGCTCGGTTCCACATCCTCCACTGGCGGAGCGTTCTTGCCAGTAGTTCAGCATCTGCATCCGTGGTTTCTTGTATATCTTCCAGTTGTTGTCCCGCCTGGTTCATCCATTGTTGTTGCTGGTGTAGCATGTTGGTGTGGAGGTTTTGGGTGTTCATTTGTGTTCTCATGTTGTCATGGACACCTTGGCGGAATGTTGCAGTGCGCTGATGATCGAATCCTGAAAAGGAGTTACGGGCAGGTACAAAATTTGAAGATGATGTATGAAACCTGCCACTCCTGAATTCCTGTCTTCTAAGATCACTTGGTCCTTGTGACGGTAAACCTCCTCCTTGGTATGCGCAGCGAGGATATGATGGTACAGAACCTTCATATGATTGATAAGCGGTGTCTTCAGAGGGCTGGTCAGTTCTGGCGTAGTTTGATGAAGAAGCTCGTGCTGACGTTCGTGGGGGTTGCTGCTGGACTGGTTGTGCCTGAAAGTTGATCAAGAAAGATTACACAGAATATATACCCAACCCCGGATTAGGTAACGGGATTGTGTCTTTATTGCAAATATAGTACAGTTGCCCTTGAATCCTTTTGACCCATCTCCCTTGGCGAAAATAATCATAGCCGATGATCTCTCTAGGAGTGTCAATATTGATGATGGTAGCTGTTGACACATCTTATCCTATATATTTATAAGTCAACTAAACATGAGAAAAGGAAATAAATGTTAATATCAACTTAGAATAGGGTGCCACTAATAGTTTTTCTGGAGATTTGGTAAATTATATAAATCCAGGAACCATTCGGGAAAAGTGCTAAAAGAATCAAATCTAGAAGACTCCAGAAGACTCCGGAACTCAACGAGACTTGGCACCCAAGAAAGAAGCATCTAGAAGAAGCGACGGACCACCTGGCCGAAGTGGGCCCCGAGGGGGGCCCACCCCAGCCCGATCGGCCTGGTGGTGGGGCCGGTCGGCCTCCCCCGGGCGCCACCTCAGCCCTACTTCCAGAAGGTTCTTCCACCGCCTATGAGGATCAATCTAAACCACTCGTTAGGTCGGTTTGATCAAACGGCGCACGTCTACCCCTCAGGGCTATATAAGCAGCCCCCCTGCCCCCTGGCAGAGGCATCTGGAAACCTGAGTTTGCATACACCAGATCAAGTCATCAAGTCAGAGATACTACGCCCTAGAAACACCATATAGCAGAGTAGCTAGCTAGTCTAGATCTAGGAGGAGGCAAGGCATCTACTTGGCTCCTGATCGTCTAGAGGCTGATCAAGATACTGATCTAGCTTCGCCCTTGTAAGTTCTTATCTAGTTCCTTACATTTGTTATACAGACATATGTTCTTATCAATTATTATATTCGACATTATATGCTTTGGTGTTTATTATGATTACATGTTTAGCATAGTTGTTTTGCCTTTATATTCATGTATGGAGTCGTATAGCCCTCACCTAGAACATTTGTTAACATGGGTGAACGGTAAAGACAGTGTAAGCGTGGTGCTTATATTGTATTTATCTGCGATTGCACCCTATATGCCGGGTCGTGTGGTAGATCGTGGTGGTGACAGCACTATTGAGTCCTTCGCAGTCCACCCCCCGTGTATAGGACTAGTGGAGCCTTATACTGTTTGGATTGTTTCAAGTTTCGGCCTTGATCCTCCTGGATAGTCTCCCCATGCATTGATATAATAGTTCTTCTTCCATGATTGTTAAATGTTTGCACTAATCATAGTTTGCACTGACATATAGTTTAGAGTTACCGAGGAGTATCCTCTCTAACTAGACTTTGCTATGTTTCTCTTGCTATAATGACACTTCTAGCTGCTCATGATGTTATGACTTGAACAATGCTATCAATATCTTTATCTTTATGTGACTTACCCCTGTTTATAGCAATTGATATATTTTGGCCACTCTACATTATAAAACTGAGAGATGAGCATGTATTAGCTATTATGGATTAGAAAGACTTCTTTCCCTGTGGTAGAATATAAATACGATACCTGGTTTTACTCCTGGTTAAAATGCTACAATGGTATATTCATATCTGTGCGCTTGCGGATTCCCAGGTTATATATATCTTCTTTTCTAGAGATCCAAGGCATATGTAAGAGTACCATATCCATGCGTTTTCTGGCACATCAGTCAGGGCTGACAACCTATATCGAGTTGTGCTATGAATCCTGTCGGAGTTCACCTTTTAGTTTAATCTAAAAGCAACATCTGATATACACTTAGCCTCATGTTAAGATAAACCTTTGCATTTCTGGTGCCGTCGATAGAGATGGATCTTATATCCGTTTCTAGTCGATGACGTTAGCAATGTCAACAGTAGCATCTCCTAGAATGCCCAAATAATTGGCTATTCGAGTGATTAGAGAGGTGCAGCTCACTTCTCCAACTAAGTTGGGGAGTGAAAGCCAGTGCTCTACTAGCAGCTTCACAAGGGAGACAACTTTTCATTTCACAGCAGCATACATGAGTTGCATGTCTGCCACTCTCACGCTGATGTTGTCATTTCGTGGAAAGAAGACAAGGCTCATCCACTTATGAAAGAAACGGAGAGTGGGATGCTGAATTTCGTTAGTGCATGGTCTATGTGCATTTTGTCTCCCTGAAATGTCTGCCCAAAGGTGCAGCTTATCAAAATCTTCAAGTGCCGTGTCTAAGTCTAAAGCGCATCCTTGTGCAAACCCCAGGGTGTTGCTTAACCTCCTCCAAGACAAAGTGTGTTCTTGACGGAAGAGCCGGAAGGTTACTCCGTCATCAGTGGTTTTTAAGGTGCATAGAAATTCTAGTGTGAGGAGACGGCAACCCTGTTCAGAAGTGTTGTAAAAGGTAGTCCAACCTAGCAAAAGAAACATTTGAGCAAACTCGGCATCCATACCCGTTTCTTGCATGAACTCCTCGTCAAACATGGGTGTGAGGACAAAAGTGCGTTTCTTCAACTTTTCATACCTCTCCTTCTCCTCTCCTCTCCTTATGTGAAGGTGCACATCACTGGTTAGGATTTTCCTTTGTGATGGTGATGCTGATGGTGAGGGATTGGAGATGGGTGAGGGGGACTCCTGAGAGTCAACATTCATTGATCGTTGGGAGTTGGTCCTAGAACGAGTGCGTCCAAGGATTCTCCCGAACATGGTGCTTTACACGAGGGTATGAATGTGATTAGTGCGAAACTACCCCTGAAAAACTTCCCTTCTTCCTAAACCTCCTTACTCTCGTGGCAGCACTACACTAGCTCGAAATGAAGTTTTCTGAGCTTGTGAATGTGTGAAGAAATAGACAGGAGGTGGCTGCTTTTATAGAGCCAAGGGGGGAGACCGGTCGGTCCTGTGGTGGGGCCGGTCGGCCCCACTCGGGTGCCCTCTCCTCCGTCCATTTCTTGTTGCAAACCCACACCAAAATAAGTTGATGTTGAGTGGGAAAAACTGAGGCTAGCGGAAGAGAAGATAAGGTGGAATGAAGCGATGATTTGATTTGTATCCCTATGGCAAGTGGGTCCCATGTGTATGGGTAAATAAAATGCATGAAAATATAACAACAAAAATATGATAGTAAAAATACTTTTATGCCACCACGAAAAATTATTATACGGGTTTTGAGACACCGTAAAAATTATTTACCATGGGGTGTGAAAGAGTTCTTACTGTAATAAATATGGAAATGCAGAAAATATATTTTTGTGTTTTTACCGGTTACCTTTGGTGAGGGTTCGTAGTTTAAGTCCTCGAACGGGACTTCCAAATCTTCTAATCTTCAGGTGGATCCTTCGTCTTCGGAGAGAATAGTCCTTCTGGTGACATCTTCTCTTGATCGACCATATTCGCGTTGATGTTGAGCTCTGGTCTGGGTTTGAAGGCAAACTTCTCTTCCTTTCCATTGATCTCGAATGTGATCTGTCCTGCGCCTACATTGATGTGTGCGTTGGCAGTGCTCAGGAATGGTCGCCCGAGAATCAGCGAGACCCTGGAGTCTAGGTGCATATCCAATACCACGAAATCAACTAGCACCAGGAACTCTTGGATTTTCACTGGAATATTCTCGGTGATTCCTGATGGGTAGCGAACTGATTGATCTGCTAATTGTAGACACATTGATGTTGGAACCAAGGTAGGGTGCTTGAGCTTGTCGAAAACAACCTTGGGCATCACACTGACACTTGCTCCAAGATCACAGAGTGCATTGTTGAAGTATTGATCCCCATTGGAGCACTCTATAGTGGGGCATCCTGGATCCTTTTTCTTGACGAGTGATGTATTCAGGATTGCCGCACTACATTCTTCAGTTAACTTGATGATCTCCGTAGTTGGCAGAGGTCTCTTCTTATTCAGGATATCTCGGATGTACTTAGCATATGTCGGAACTTGCATGGCGTCTAATAGAGGTATGTTGACATAAAGCTTCTGGATTACCTCTATGAACTTCCCGAATTGATCATCAACTTGGGGTTTTCTCATTCTTCTTGTATATGGTATGAAGTTGGTGTGGTGGAAATCTTGTCTTGCTGGATCTTGTTCTTCATACACAACTTCTTTTACATCGTTATCCTTCTCTTTTGGAACTTCGGCTGGTGCTACGGGTGCTGCAGAGGTTGCAAGTGTTGTAGGTGTTCTAGCTGACAGTCTTGCTGTGACCTTTGGATATGGTGGATCAGTTGTTTGCTTCCAACCCCTTGTTCGGACATTGAATACCTGTTCGGGGTTAGTGGTAACAGGCACAACAGACAATTTCAATAACTTTGATTCTAGTTTAGCATTAAAGATAGCTTGATCTTTTAAGATGGCAGAGAAACTATCCATTTTAACATTTATGTCCTCTAGAATCTTATCATTAGCAACAAGCTTCTTAGAGAAATTATCATTAATTCTAACTTGTTCTTCAATTAATTCCCATAGTGAAGGTTGCTTGGAATTATCACCTGGATACTTACCTGCGTAAGTCGATCGTGGTTGTAGGTCTTTTCCTTGGTTTGGTGCTGACTTGTGGACCACCAAGTTTGAACTTCTTGAAGCATTCATAGAGTCTTGTAAAGCTTGTTGATCCTCTTTGAAGTTGGCTCGTTCCTCAAGCCGGTTCAACAGCACGTCCATACCAGCTGATACTGCTTTCAATTCTTCATCTTCTTGTACTTCTTCACTCTGATGACAGTGTTGGGTGTTCTTCTGGGTCCAGCCTTAATTTTCTGATATCTTGTGCATAAGTATGTCGGCTTCTCCCGGAGTGAGTGACAAGAATGATCCTCCGGCAGTTGCATCTAGATGTTCAGACGCTTTTTGGTTTAGTCCATGGTAAAAGCTTTGTAAGAGCATCCATTATTTTATTCCATGATGAGGACAATCTAATATATATTCTTGCAAACGTTCCCATGCCTCTGGAATTGACTCGTCTTTCTGCTGCTGAAAGTTGGTGATTTTTCCACGTAAGGCATTAGTCTTGCCTGTGGGGAAAAACTTTGATAGGAAGGTTGTAGAACATTCCTCCCATGTGTTGATTTCATTAGAGTAGAACCATTGTCTCGCCCTTCCCGTTAGTGAAATTGGAAATATGCGGAGTAGGATCGTGTCCTTTGGAATGTTCTTGATGGAGATGGTGGTGCCTTTCTCCAGAAAGTTATGGAGATGAGTGCTTGCATTTTCATGTACCTTTCCACTGAATGGATTAGCTTGCACCATGTTGATGAGGCTAGGCTTGAGCTCGAACTCATGGTTGATTTGAAGTGTTGGTCCAGTGCGAACGTTATTGATGCTTGGAGCAGAAAACTCAAACAACGTCTTTTCAGCCATGGCTTCAGGAACTTGGCGTAAAGCTTCCTTGGTTGATTTGACTCAAATGATCAAAGTGTGTTGAATCACAATCAAACCTGTTAATACCCTTCAAATAAGATAGACAAAAACAAACAAGGGTAATTCTGTTTAAGTAGAGGTGCCAAATTACAATGTCATCATAAAGTATCTAGCCATCGATTTTCAAAAAGGTTGCCATCCAATCTTCCTCGGCAACGACGCCAGAAATGCTTGTTGGTATTTGCTAAGCCTACAGAGAAAATGAATCATCCGCAAGCGCACGGATACCGGTGAGTACTTCACCCGGGGTGATGGGTTTTAAAATATCATATCCACAGGGAAGATGGGATGGATGTGTCGGTTGACTAAGGATGGCAGTAGACTACTTTATGAGACTGATGGTATAGCACATACTTTAACAGGGGTAAGCCAAATGATAAAATAATGATAATTTATACAGGTAGAGGCACACGTGGAGCATAGAACATACTACATCCTAGTTAGATTAGAATTGGATTTACTTAAGAGGCACAAATTCTATGTAGCATACAAAGACTTAGTTGTTCATTTATTCTATTGTAGTATATCATCACATATAGCATAGTCATGGATAAATGTGTGCACCTCGAAGATTACCCAAGAAGATCAAGAACGAAACATGATCCTCCCAAGAACCATTATCGACTAGTCTTATACTCAGGGGATGGATTGCAAAGGACTCAATAGGCCTGTCACACCTACGATCTACCACACGACCCGGAGCATAAGGTGAATCCGCAAGTAAATCATATCTAAGCACCATGCTTACATACTTTCTACTACCTAGTATACGCGCATAATATACTAGGAGCTCTACGAATAAGTGCGTGAAATTACCATTAATCATGACTATATCAAATATACTACTAGAACAAAGTAAGAACTTAGCAATTGCACACATAATATTGAAATAACACATAGTCATTGAGAAACAATATAAGAACTAGATCTTGATGACTTCCAGATCTGGAACTAGAGCAAAGCTCAACTCTACTCGAATCTAACTCTCTATCTAGAACTATGAAGTAGCTGTCCTACCTCTTGTGTATCCTCTTCTTCTCCTGCCCTGACGTCTTGATAATGATCTTCTTGATTGATCTGATCGTCCCTCTCTCCTCCAGGGGGTCTGGGGGCTGCTTATATAGTCCGAAGGAGGTAATCCGTCACCGTAGGATCAAACCGACCTAAACATGCGGTTTAGATTGACCCTCATAGGCGGTGGAGGAACCTTCCAGAAGTAGGGCAGAGTTGGCGTCCGAGGGGGACCGGTCGGCCCCACCACAGGGCCGGTCGGCCTGTGGTGGGCCCCGTCTGGGCCCAGCCTTCGCGTGGTGTCTTCTCATTCCTTCTAGATGCTTATTTTCTTGTAGCTCACGTTGGTTAAATTCAGGAGTCTTCCGGAGCCTTCTAAATTTCATTCTTTTCGTATTTTCCTGAATGGTCCCTGAAATTATTCAATTCACCAAAACTCGTAGAATTCATCAGTCTAAAGCCCTATACTACTGTTGAATTATCTTTTTAATCCTTTTTCATGTGTTGTTGATGCATAAAAATAAGAGTTAGTGAGCATCAACACCATATCCACTACATTAGTACACGTGCACATCTTGATCTGATTGTATGACTTGATTTTCTCTTTGGATCCAGTTTTTGCTTTGTAATATATGTGATACAAGTATGCCTTACCATTCATATCCTACCCTGAGCTCCACATAAGCTTGTTAGAAGTAGGATGAATTTAAGGCAGTCATTCCTAGGTAAGGACATATACGCATTGAGCGATCCGAGAGAATCAAAGAAGAAGGCAGAGCATGATTTTCTTTTAAAATCATTAAAAACCCCAAGTGCTTGCCATCAGATGCTTAAGGGATTCGGTTCATGGTCGTTCTTCTTATCAACTACCCAAGATGGCATGGTAGCCACTCCACAAAGTTCACAAGAGCAAGGTATGACCTGGAATAATTCTTATGTTTGTTTCATACCTTTGGTTCAACCCGCTTGACCTCTTCCCTATTGCTCGGGACGAGCAAAGGTCAAGTGTGGGGGAGTTGTTGATGGCTGTTAAGTACCTAATTTAAGGCCGTCAATCCCTGCATTTCATCATGAGAACCATGCATCCACAGTAGAATAGGGGCTTAAACTGACAATTCCCACAAGTGGTTGTATGAAGATGAATGCAGGTGTTTAGCATAAGAAATGAAGAGAAAGCACACCTCCATGATCCTAGCACTTCAGGCTCAACCAATGAGGGGCTGATGCAAGCATCCCCTAGATCAATGACATCATCAATCCAAGAGAGAGAGCCTCAGCGAATCAGAAACCACCACGTGTGCATCACATGGATCCTATGTCCCACCAGAGCGACTAAACCGCCTCAAACACACGTGTACACCAATGACGGGGGTCCTATATTAGGGGTACCTGAAGACAGCGAATCATTGACAATGCCCCCTGGCCAAATAAATCGCTGCTTCACCCGATCCGGTCAAACAGGATCTTGAAAATGCGATTCATCCAACTCCTGCTAAACATGCATGGGATGCTCTGGTTTTAATTAAAAACCACATGCAAACTTGCTGCGTGCATGCATCTGCACACTCAAGTGCCTACTTCACCTACATGCATGCACACTCAAGTGCTTACATCACCTATATGCATGCACACTCAAGTACCTCCAAGGCTACAAGCCATGCACACTTGAGTACCTACTCTACTCCTACAAGGCTACAAGCCATGCATGCAAAGTCACCCGCATGCAAGCCATGCATGCATAGGTCGGAAGCCCTCCGAGCTAACACATGCATGCATAGGTCGGAAGCCCCCCGAGCTAACACATGCATGCACCTACACCTACAAGCTCACTCCTTGCTAGCTTTCCTAGCTAGTAAGTCGTAGCTAGCACATGCATGCACCTGCATGCTCTCACACTTGGCTATCTTCCTAGCTAAAAGGCCTACCCCACACGATAGCACCTACGTGCTCACACCTTGCTAGCATTCCTAGCTAGCACTCAGCTATACTCATGCACCTGCATGCAAGCCATGCATGCATAGGTCGGAAGCGCCCCACGCATGCGCCAACTCCTCCGACCTACTAAAACTCCGCCTCGCACGACTGAGTTTTGCTCCATCCGACCTACTGAGCCCCAAGTCTTCGCGGCTAAGGAACTCCCCGAAGCTCCCAACTTGCCTGACAAGTTTACTGTGCCAGCTACTCCTAAGGACGGCGGGGCCCACGGCATGGGTAAAAGCTCTTCCCTGTACTCTCGAAGACCGTGTACTCTCTCTCTCTCTCTTTGCCTTCACATGTAAGTCTTCCCTTGGCTGATAAAAGGGAAGGCACCGAAGGCAGCAGGGGGGATTCTTTTTTCTCACTCCACTCTGATGGAGCTCTCTCTCACTGCTCTTCTTCTTCCTCCAGCCAAACTTGGCTCCTAAACACACTCGTACGCAGACTCTTGCTGCAAGAACCACGCACACACACCACAGAGACTTGGGACCAAGCTCCCTCTCTCGCCAGTTTGTATCGCCCCACTACAAACCAGTGCAAACAACATGAGCAGCACGAACTGGACGTAGGGTATTACTCCACGGAGGCCTGAACTAGTATAAATCCTTGTGTCCCTGTTTGCACACCATCCGAGGATCGATGCGCAATCCTTGATTTTATTTGCCGGCGGTTTCTAAACCACGACAACTGGGAACCGACCACAGGACCCACCACGCAGCCACTCAGATAAAGCACAGGCCGAGGGGGCCCACCTGGGGGTCGGCCGACCCCAGGATCGGCCGAACCGACCTTAGGTCGGTTAATCCCGGCCTTCCACGTGCTGGCTCCTGGTCACGTTCCGGGGGTGCACGGGGTGTCCTCTCGCCGATGCCTTGGCCTATAAATAGAAGAGGAGGGGGGTAAGAAGAGGACAACACACTTGAAGGCAACTTCTCACCTTAGCCTCTTTCTCTTCTTCTCATTCCCTGTTGGTAGAGGTGAAACCTCATCCCACCATGAGTGTGAGTGTGAGGAGGATCTAGCTTAGGTGGTGCTAGGTAGAGAGGGAGTGTGTGGATGAGTAGAGGTGAGGTGTGATGATCCGTTCTTCATCCACCATCCCCTTGTATCTCGTGGGTGACGTCGTTCTTCATTTAGACTAAAGTGAGTATTTCATTATATTCCAATTAGACTAAAGTCACATTCATACATGGGTGATATGTTCTAGTGTTCTTCGTCCATTCTTGATCATAGGCTTTATGTTCTAGTAGCATAACCCGTTTGATCTTGCGGAGGAGTTACATAGTAAACTTATCCGTTTGTGTGACTGTCTGTCAATTAGAATATAGTGAGACTCATGCATATCTGAATTAGATCAAAGTGTCATTCATATCTCTTAGTATCGTCTCGATTCCATGATGGGCAAGGTCTAGCCGTACTCGCGGGTTCGTCGCTCCGTATTTATATGGAGTGCTATAGTGTTGCTACGGGACGTCAGACGTAGCCGTGCTATAGTAGTAGTCGGTAGTGTAGACGTTGTGTCTAGACTACGGGTTATCCTTCAATTGCCCTGTATCCCACGGTTTGTCTTGGGGTAGGCCGCGGTAGTGACAGTTGTTGGACCCTTACGGAATCCCCCACGTTCGGATACAGGTGTAGGCAACCATTTGCCGTGAACCAACTGTTATAGCCAGAAGGGTCCGGTGTCCGAAGCGAGATCCTTTGCAGCTTGTACCCCCTAGAACCGAGTACCTACAAGAGATTCCATACCTCTCACCTACCTCAGCAGAGATCCTGTGGCCTTGGATAAGTTGCTCGTAGAGTACCCCATCTGTTCCTATGATTCGATACCCTTTGGAATACTCCCGAGGGAGAAGTGCTACAACGGTGCGGACTCGTTCGCACCTGTCAGTATACCCAGGTGATTCTTACACGCTCACGCTATCCCGACGCCATAGTGGTGAGGTTAAAAAATACCAACACACATGCAACAAGAGGAGAACGAATATTACAAGTCAAACAACGAAGAACCTGCCCTGATGATAGATTGACCCATGTAGTGCCACCAAACCGGGCATTACAGGGCACACATGATATGGAAGAAATCGCTCTGCCCAGTCCACTCTGGTGGATTTTGTTGGCGTTGCTTACATGGTTCAACCATCATTAGGGCAAGAACAAGGAGAACCTACCGTCACTAGGCAAAGAAACATACACATCCAGAGAGGATCTCCTAGTAAACGAAGGACCAAAGCATAAATGGACTGTGGATCCACTGTGAGACAATAACAGTGGCACTAACCAACTGTTCTTAAGCAAACAAACATGCAGATCCGCGCGAGGATCTTCCAGTAACCGAACAATAAGTAAACCGAGAACCTCATCCCATAGGATTCCACCCAACTAATCGTGTAAGATAAAATCGAAAATACCATTTCGTGCAACAACAGTGTAGATCCGCACAAATATCATGCACAAACAGTGTAGATCGGGAAGAATATCATGAACATACAGTGTCGATCCGCAAGAATACCACGCGCAAACAGTGTAGATCGGGAAGAATATCATGAACATACAGTGTAGATCCGTAAGAATACCACGCACAAACAGTGTAGATCTGCAAGAATATCATGCACAAACAACCATTTCCTCAAGAAACCAGAAAGTACTCAACGGAAACACCACATACGGGAACTTACCCCATCACACTGAACCAGATCGAGCACGGGTAGGCGCAAGAAGGGGCGGATCTGAGACATACCTAGGTGAAGACGAAGGCAACAGTCGTGGGGAAGAGGAGCAGGTACCGCGTGCGGTGGGAACCGAGCCTCGACTGCAGAAGAAGGACGACGAGGAACAACGACGTGATGTCGGGGAAGAAGATGTTCGTCGGCGCGTCGGTGAAGAGGATGAAGCAGATCTACACGGTGACGAAGAAGAAGACCAGTTCCACTGCTCCGGCTCGACGAAGACCCCACGCGCACCAGTGACGATGCACCGGCGAGTGGGAACGCCACCGCCACCGACCATGACCGCCTCCTCAGCAGCCGCACCACCACCACACGCGTCGTCGCCGCCAAATCGCCGGGTTCACAAGAGAGAGGAGAGGAGAGGACTGGGGATTGAAACGGGAGAGGCTGCTGCGAAATGGGGGAGCTCCCCTCTTATAGCGGGGTGCGGCGGGGGCGGTAACCCTAGCAGGCCAAAAAAAATGGCGCCAGCAACAGGCCGTCTCCCGTGCTTCCCCGCGCGTGCGGCCTCACGCGCCTGCGCCGGCCTGGTCTGAAAAAACGACCTCTCACGGCGTTTTTTCAGGTGCAGCTAGGCGGGCCGCTTTTGCAGCCAGCCGGCCAGGCCACCGAATGGGCCTCTTTGCACCCCGCGGGCCTGGCTCGGGGGCCGGCCGGGCATTCGAACGCGCCTAAAGATCCTCCAATTGGACACGCAGTCTGTACGATGCTTGTAGTGCAGTGCATGCAGTGCAGCAGCGTGGCACCCAGACTTTGGGTGGCATGCTTCTCTGATTCCTTTGGGATCAGGAAGCTACTGTGTTCAGTTTCAAGTACTCCGTACTACTTGCACACCGTTGTCAATTGTCATCTCACCGAGTTCTGGAGCTCACAAGATCGAAAACACCGAATAAATCATTATACCCAATTTCCCCCAGCTAGGATACAAAATCAGCAGAGAATATGAAACTTAATAGCAGAAACAAGCTTAATCAGAACATTCTGCACTATTGGCCTCATTCGTTTCCACCGGATTGATTCCGACCGAAATTGATAAATGTAATAAGAAAATCATGATAGCTACTATAAGAGATCCGGATTTATTTCGGGTCAAAAATTAATTTACTCATGATAGACACACCATGAGACTCGGAATCAATCCACTATTCAAGAGGTGTGGAATCAATCTGACTCTTCGGTCTCTTGTTCTACCTATCATGATGAGTAAATCTCTACCTAATATTAAAGCAAGGATTGCTTCTGCCCCTAAATTTCGTCCGTCACCCAGAACCGGAAAAAATCCCGTGAACCGTGCGCAAAACCGAGAAAACCACTCCTGAACCGGCGCAACTTAGGGAAAATCTGCGTGAACCGGCGAGACCCGGAAAAGCGCCGCCTAAGAAAAACCGAACCGCCACCCGCGCTTCTCGAGGCTCTGGCTTTCCGCTTAAAAACAACCGTGGAGCAATAGAAAAAATGCCCGCCGCAGTCAAAAAAGAAAAAATGCCTGCCCCTCCTCCGTATCTCTCGTGCGGCCGCACGATGCTCGTCGCCTCCCTTCTCCCGCCCCCGCGCGCCGCCAACCTGCGCCTCGCCTCGCTGCATGAGGACGCGCGGCACGATGGGTAGGAGAATTGGGAGCTGCAACTGAACGCGTGTCGATCTGCATTGGGGATTGTCTGATTTCGCTGCTTAATGTGAAATAGAACTCGAAGAGAAGAAATATTTGACTTCCCGATTAGATTGCTCGACCCGGATTTGGTGGTGCTTGTGTGCTACTGCTACCTGACTACCTGAGGAAGAGGAGCAGGAAGGTGTTGGCTTTACTCCTGCTACCTAAGTGAGCACTGTCATCGTAAATCAAGCTGCACTCGACGTGGAATTGAGCACTGCATTGCGAATCGAGCTCTAGCCGCTGCCCAATCGCCACCAAGGACCTGCAGCTGCAGCTCGAGCCACCCTCCCCTTAGCATCTCTGCCTCCCTGCCTTATTTGCTCCTCCGAAACTCCACAACGGCACAACACTGAGGCCATTGACCTGCACGGCGCACCCTTTCCCCCACGGTCTGGTCCGCTGCAGCAAATGGTGCTTGCCGACCAGGAGGAAGAACGCAACGGAGGGGAGCCGAGGTGACGGGCGCACCTCCAAAAGTAGCACTACCTAGGAATCCTGCGAGCTCCAGCTTGTGGCCCCTATGCCGGCCCTAGCACCTTGCTCACCAAAGCTGCTCACCATGGTGCCGAGTTGCCAGCCATCGAAGTGACGAGCTATTCGAGATTGTCGAAGATGACGGTGGAAGCCTAGAGCTGGGAACTGGAAGAGATAAGGCTCAACACATTTACATCAAAGCCCCTGTAGTTGTCGTAAAATGTGTTGCCAGCTATTCCTAGGTTTCTCAATATTTAAGTAAAGAAATTGGTATTTCATATCCGCAACAAACATATGATATATTGCATATGCATCATTTGGATAATATCTATAAATGAATACTCCACTGTTTTTCTTACGTTGTGAGATGATTGGCACATGTATATCTATACTATAAGACGCGAAGACAATTGAAAACTTTTCTCACCCAAATCGGGTCCGCCGTAACCCTCACGTCGGACCCACCCGTCATATGTTTTTGGAAGTGGATAGGGTGGAAGGACTATAAAGTACCAAAAAATTGCAATTTGGAGAGCGTTTCTGCCAAAAACGCCTAACTTTTTTCACCTGCACTCGACATACCCACCCACCTGTACCCGCAACAGACCCACACATCAGCGTTATCCCACTCACCCACCCGCACGACCGCATCGTGTGGAAAAAAAATGATTGGGTCTCCTCTCTTATTCTTTCCCCCCTCGGCGACACGCTCCCACACGACCGCCGGCCGACACCCTGCCCTCCGCCCCTCCCACCAGCCACTGCCCTCCCCGCTGCCGGCCGCCGCGGCTGTACCGGAACCGGCTGCCGGATCCCTTTGGTCTTCTTCATGCAGCTGTGCGGGCAGATCGACGACATAAACGCCGGCGAGCGAGCTGCTGCTTCCCTCCCTCAGCTGGCCTGCGAGCTGCGCACCCCCTCCCACTACGAGCTCTTCCCCAACCCCTAGGTGGAGGGCGCGCGAGGGCCGAGAAGGCTACCCGGCCGGCCGATGCCCCTGGGCGAGGGAGGCGCGGATCCGGCGCCAACTATCACGGATCCGCTTGCACACGCGTGGAGGCCAGGCACCACCGGTGGCCGGCATCCTGCGACTCGCCGGATCCCATCGGTGTCAGGCTAGGCGGGCCGAGCGCGTGGCCGAGCGAGCTAGGCTCCGCCGACAAGGCGCCCTCCTCGACCTCCCCCTTCAGGCCTTTGAGCAGCACGACGCAGTGGTGCGTTTCTCGGATCCCGTCGGGGCGGGGGCCAAGGAGGGGCTGGATTCTCCGTGTCTGCTTCTTCCTTGGTGCGGCAGGCGGCTCCTGGATCGGCCACGAAGCTGCGGTGGCCGGCCTCCTGCGCTGACACCGTCCCTTTCTTTCGAGCCTTCCTCTCAGGCCTCCGGTTATACGGCAGCAACTTTTGCAGGTCCATCTATGCTCCTCTCTATTCTTAATTAGTATGGTTGAATCTACAAGTATACTTGGACAAGTGGTTGGTTCCTGCACATGAGCTCATGAATACTTTGCTTCATGCTGGCGAAAGTGTTACTATTATCATGTACTTATATCTGAGCCTATTCCATGTGTCCTATCACCATTCGAGTTTTTTTAATCTAATTAGTTCTGGTAATATATAAGCAACCGTATCTGTACCTCTTATATGTGTCTCTGTATTTTTTGTTCTTGTGTAGAAACAAAGCCACGACAATGGTGTTAGTTGAACTGCACATTACAAATATAACTACACTACCTTTTGTCAACTGAAGCTGTAGTAGAAAAATCATTCGAGTTGGAGCCCCGCGGTGAAGCAAGGTAACGGCGTTTGTTCTCCAGGCAGTCAAGCCTATGCAGGTAATCTGTTTGATGGAATATCTGTGAATGCCCGTAGATATTATCATTGGATGCCCTTGTGATTTTGGATGGAGACTGTCATACACATTTACATATTAAATCTGCCTATATTCTGACAGATAACGCCTTTTTATTTTAACTCTGAACCATATCAACCTGTAGGTAGTAACATTATTCCTTGTTTCTACTTAGTAACATTACTCCTTGCATGCATATGCATATTGTATGAATTTAGTTATTTTATTCTATCCCCTGTATAGAGATATGTATTGTTGATTGACTTGGAAGGAGAATATATCTGATTATCTCTTAACATTAACATGATATAGGGGTTAGTCTTGGAGTAATAACCATCCAATTTCTTTGAGGTTCCTACTAACTTTGAAAGAGGGAAATTATACTTTTCTATGTATGTTAGAGCATTTGTATGTATGACTTGGGTTGTTCAGAAATTTGATTTCAGGGTGCTCGGTTCAGTTAGCTCTCTGATGTGGTAACACTTGATTCAGCCTATGCTGAGATACGATTGCAGACTGCTAGAATTAGCAATGCAGCTGTATGCCTATATCTGGATGCTCATTGGAATTGCTAGGTGTGTTGTCATACTTGCAAAAGAATATGTAGTTTTGGATCAGGATGTGCTTGGTTAGGTTTTTTTTTAAATTTCCTACTGCCCTGTTGGATACTGTCTTTTGTATCCATATCATTGACTGAAAGTGACATTGTATCTCTATTGCCCTTTTGTTCTTTACTGATAGGTTATTTCAAGTATGAGTTATTAGTTAATGAAAAATATTACCTACCAATACTTATTACCCAACTGTCTCATGGTGGTACTCAACTTTTGATGATTGGAATATTATTGGTATTAGTTACATGTAGTAGCAGTTCAGCTTGTTTTCTACCATTGTGCTTTCATGGTCCATCTTGATTCATGGTCTTGAACTTTGTGCAGGTCTACCATTTTTATTAGCTAAACAACTGCAGGTTTGTTGAATCGGATCTGTACTTGTGAGGATAACAATCTTTGCTCTGTGCATTTCGATTGAACTATGACAATGGCTGAAATATCTTGACTGCTCTTGTTTCACACAAGATCAATATTTAGTAAATTTCCTGTTGTTCAGACTCTGTAGTTGTGCTTTGCTTTTCGGTAGTGAGCAAAAGTTTGTTCCTTTAATTCAAGCTCTAAGAAATAGGAGATGTCACTTTCCTGCTACGGTGCATACTCATTTAACTATTCATTGGCCGTCAGTAGTAGTTTGCGTACACAGTTTATTTCTTTTAGCTACTACATCATGCATGTTTGGTTGATCCCTTGTAGCTCTGTAACAGCTAAGTGACTTTCAGCTTTGCTTGGTTGCTTCTTACAGCATTGATCACGTAATTCAGCAGTAATTTATGTTGGTTGTTTTCTTATCCGGATAAACAAGCAATTTATGTAAGTTCCAGTAACTAAGCACCCACATTTCACCGTAGAATTATCATCTACTGTTACATCACATGTGCTATATACCTTGTGCAGGTCTACCATGAATCAAGCTGGTCGAGATGGATGCAAAAGTTAAGCTTGTGAAGGATGGTATGTTACCTTTTTGGTGGAACTTCACTTTGCAGGAACTAAACTGTGCAGTGGCTACAACTGGTGTTTTGACCATTTATACTGCCTTATCAGTGTTTTGATGGTGATGTTCTGGTAGATGTAGTCTTGGTAGTTTTAATGTGTCTTGTGCCAAATGTGATTTTGATGTCATGCTAGACATAAACATGATTCATGGATGTTTTTTTTGGCCAAAATTGATTTGTTTTCTGGGATTTGTAGCTGTTTTGAATCTATTGGGACAAAACTGTTGGGCTGAAATGTATATGGGTTGTGACTGATTTATTTTTGTTGGGCTGTAATGTTGTATGGGCTGAAAAAGTTGCCTAATTTTAGGCTCATTCGAAATTTGGCCTGCTTACAAATTGCACAGGATGGCGTCAGCAACCACGTCATCTGTCACGTGGCCGACACATCATTTGCCACATGGCCGCCACGTGCCCACGTCATCTGCCATGTCATCGCCACGTAGTTGCCACATCATCGCCACGCGGCTGCCATGTCATTTGCCACGCGGCTGCCACGTCAGAGGCCAACTCATCTCTACAAGTGATGTGGCAAGTTAATTCATGACGGTCGATTTTCATCGTAGATTTTGGGCTTCGGGTTGGGTTCAATAGGATTTAGACAAATCTATGACAGTTTAAGAACGTCATAGATCACGTTAATCTATGACGAAAACGTTAGTTTGTCACGACGTTTAATCTGTGACGCTCAGTACATGACGATTTAAAATTTCATCATAGATGCAGTTTTATGACGAAATTTTGATGATCTGTGATGAAAATCGACCGTCATGGACCGCAGGATTTTTTTAGTGTGTGAACTATATGTTTTTGCTGCAATGGCTATCCTTGGAATCAATGAGTTTTTTACATTACTTGGATATTTCTTATCTGCAGGATGTCTGATTAATTTTTTGTTTTCTGATCCCACGAAACACACTTGTTGATATGGAGCATCAAAGCCACGAAACTGTTCAAACTATGGTAAGCATATAGCACATCCATGATTAAAAAATTAACCTACTATGCATGAGTTTTTTTTGTTACGATATGCAGGCGGATGCATTCGGTCCACTAAGATTTTGCAATCTATCTTGGAAAAATGGATGGCTCAGAATTGTACACCAAAATATAATTAGACATCAAGTTATAAATGTATGCAAGGTCATGTAAATACATGAATACTACAATTAATAAGAACAAACACCAAGAGATAAATGTTTTTAAACACGTGTGTGTCGCACGTGCACTTTACTAGTAATAATTAAGAAGTTTATTTTAATTTATAATTTTCTCCCGTTGCAACGCACGGGCATGATTGCTAGTTAATTCTCAATCTTGAATGAATCCGATTATCTATCATAATTTTCTTAATATATATCTATTATTCTACCCTGGGCTAGTTCACTTCTATCGGATTCAATCTGACCGGAATAATAGATATATTAAGAAAATTATTATAGAGAATCGGATTCATTCCGGAATGAGAATTAATTTACTCATCATGAAAGGTAGAACAAGAGACAGAAGAGCCGGATTTATTCCACACCTCTTGACTAGTGGATTGATTCCGAGTCTCATTGGTACATATTATGAGCAAATCAATTTTCGACCCGGAATAAATTCGGATCACTTACAGTAGTTATCATGATTTTCTTGTTGTATCTATCAATTCCGGTCAGAATACAATCCGGCAGAAACAAATGAGGCCTTAGGGCTCGTTCGGTTCCAGCTGATTGAATTCAGCCCCAGATTGCTTCCAGAGCCGGTTTGAGTGAATCCACCCGTGTCACTCAATCCAGCTAAGATTCAATCCGACCTAAATGAACAGACACAAGTGATTGGCCTGGAATAAATCCAATGCAAACACATGCTGGTGAACAGAACTAAACAAAAGTGAATTGAGAACATATGTAACATTCATCTTCAGTTAACAGCAACAACTTGCATGTGACATTCAGATAAACAGAGACGAACAGAGGCTTCATCAAGCATTGCACTTGCAATGGCCTGCTACCATACACAAATAGGACATGAGACGACTCCAAGTTCTAAACTTTCCCTACCCTCCCTGAATTGAGCATTAAAAAAAGTGTCCTTGTTTCAAGTCTAGCACTCAGGTAGATGTAAAGAGAGGGAACCATCCAAAAGAGCATGTGTCCATATCCATGATCCATCTACGAGAACAAAATTGAAGAGCTTCCAGTTTTGCATAACATTCTTGCAAGTGGTAACTACTTCACCTCCATTGCCTGCTCCCTGCAACAACAAGAAAACATGGATAATTAATGATACTACAAACTATCATCTTATAATTAACAGTATTAAGCTATCATCTTATAATTAAGTTGCATAGTATTTAAATGCTCCACAGTTTGCTAACTAAGCTCATGGCAGGCACCGGCAGGCACATAAATAGACAGTGTTGAAGGTGTGGTGAATGATAAACTGCATGGATGATGTGCGGTTCACTAGCATGCTAACTGGATGAGAAGAGCGTGCACTTTCACAAACTTGTGCAAGAGGGCTTTCTTCACACCAAATAATTCATTTCAGCCAGGTTTAGGAGGGGAGAGAGGTAGAGATAGAGAGGAGTTGAAATGCAAACAAGGCAGCACATGCCTAAACTAATTGGTCTCAGTTCACGATTCATGTACTCGGTTCATAAATCATATATAAACACGTTTGGCTGAAACAAGGCAGCACAACAACTGGTTTTGCCCACCTCGCTGGCAGCAAACCAAACATCAAACAAGTCCTTGACTCAACACTGACACAGTAACACTACACACAGTATGTCGGCAACCATCAAACAACCACCAGATCCTCTCTTTTTTTTGCAACAAGGACCATATACATCATTTAAACAAACAAACATGTCAATTCAACATCCATCAGCTAGTTTCTGTCTCAATTTCAAGAACAATAGTAAGCATACAATATACTTTCAAGTATATCAGGATTAAAAGAATAACGTGTGACAATGGACAGCATGTAAAAAAAATCAAAGATCAAGCAAAGATGAAGGTTAACATGACAATTAAGGTAGAAAATCAGCACTGCATAACATGGCAATTAAGGTAGAAAATCTGCTATCATGCATGATTACCGAGTTAAGCAGGGAAAGATATCTGTAGAGCTGCTATGAAAAGTCAACACATGACAGCTAGAGTTTCACCTTTTGGAGTAGATACGGGATCCCAAGAAGGGGGTGGTTCAGCTTCCCCAACTCTAATCGGCGCCGGAGGAATCTGCAAGTTGTTTTAAAAAAATCAACACACGACAGCTGTCTCCAAAAGTGAACTGAAACATATGTGTAACCGACGCCGACTTGCAGCAGACCTATGTACATGGGCAACAGGACCATCTATGCATAGGTTGTATGTAGCAGCCTACCAAATGGTCTGAGAAATTGCAATATGCAGTGACAATAATTATGTAGTGATAATATACAGCCTAGACATAGCAACAATGTTTTCCTATTTTCCATGAAGCTGACCTGACGGTAAATGCAATTGTATTTAGCAAATGTAAAGAACAATAAGTTTTGCAAGTATATATATAGTATCCTGTACAAAGAATTAATTACCCAACAATCTTTGATAGAAGATGCAAATACTACTGAAGAATAAAGTTCCTCCCTTAGCAATGCGAAGTTCAAATTCTAGCATCTACAATCACCAAAAACCATTGGATTTTTTTGTCCCTGCTAATTAAACTTTGTTCTTAATAAAACCTGGCTAGATTCAGTCTTTAATTACAAACCAAATATACCTTTCCTCAGAGCACCCATTCTTTTGATATTGTCAGACAGTGACAGTGAGAGCTGTGATGTTTTCATGCTGTTTTGCTACTGGTTCAAACACAACTGCCGGATCTTGCATGCATGATTCAGATATCTAGAGTTCTAGACATTTAACTTGCATGCCATGCTCAGGTTAGCCATACACATGGATGATTCGACATAACTACAATTCAGATTGTTGTGAAACTTCAGGTGAGCCGAATCTGAACCCAAGTTTAAAGGCCTGATTGCAGGAGCTACTGTGATGTTGTTGACGTTAAAAAGCTGTATAGGCATATGTAAGAATCCAAGAACAAATCCTACTTGACACCGCAACATATCCTAATTGACAATGGAAGCATCTCATCAGTCTTTAGTTATTAATACAACTTCGACAGATCCAAGAACACCCCTACGCAGACAAAGGAGAGGAGGAAGGATCCGGCTCCCCGGCGGCGGATAAGGAGACGCGATAAGGACGCGGGCGGCGTCGGTAGGAGGATGATGGAGTTGGAGGCATAGAGCTCAAGATCGCCGGCCGGAGCGGATGCCGACGGCGACGGCGGGGGTTTCCTTGACCCGCATGCGCCTGCGCGCCATCGCTGGGTGACGCGGTCGCCGCCGCTCCAGCGCGAGTTTCAGTGTGCGGGGGGCATGGATGGCTCTCCGGCGGCGGCGGTAGCGACGGCAAGACCTAGGGTTGGGGGAGAGAATAGAGGAAGGCAGCGGAGTACCGGAGAGAAGGTGGCAGTCACCGTCGCCGTGGCGGTTGCCTTGCGCCGCCACGCCGTCACCTCCCGCCTCCACGCCGACACCTCGCGCCGCCGCGCCTTCGCCTTGCGCGCCGCCAGCCTTTCCCTCGAGCCGTCGCGTGTGGCGTCGGGGGACGGTGCGTCGCGTCTGGCTGCCTGGGGGATTTCGTTCCGGACGTGAGGAGGTGGGGATTGATTCTGGGCCAAAATGAGAAGGGGGAATTAGAACCGGGTCCAAGTCCATTCCGGGCCAGACCGAAACGAACGGCTATTCCGGTGCGGATCAAGATTGAAAACGGCCCAATTCAATCCGCCGAATTGGGCCTTATTCCGGGCCAATCCTGTAGAACCGAACGAGGCCTTAATCGGATCGACTTGTCCGTTGGAACAGAGCAGGCTACATACCAGGACGGGATTCGCGTCGCCGAGCTCGCAACGGCGACGCGCCACTAACCGGGAGCGGAGATCCATGTCAGCTTGCGTCGGGACCAATCCACCGGCCGTGCTGTCGATGGCATGGATTTTTTTTGTTTTTGAAAAATTGGTAGGAGCGCTGCCTGTCATTTAAGTAGGAGAAGCAGACAAGAGTTTTACAATATTTTGATTACAAGATAACCGGGAAAAACTCCACTCCACATATGAACTATCATAGCTAAACTAACTGCAGCACGTCGCCCCCGCAGGCATCCCTCCTAAGCCGGAACTCATCTTTGAGCAGATGAAACACTTCACAGGTGATGCTGCAATGCCCTAAAAAATCCTCCTTCCGCTCCGTCCATAGATGCCAAGTGGTGTACATTAGGATACCTTGCACAGCTCGCTTGATTTGCCTAGGCAAGTTCTGCGTTGACGAATTCCACCAAAGCTCCATCGACAGATTCAGAGAGGGCACCTGAACAATGCCGTACCACCGATCCACCTAGCGTAGACACAATGCAAGCACAAATGAGTAGCCGTCTCCGGGGCTTGATCACACAGGAGTACAGGACACAGACCAAGTTGCGGGGCCAATTTCTGGCAATGAGGCGATCAGCAGTGAGAATTTTGCACTGAATGAGCAGCCAAAGTAAACAGACGATGCTTCCCCTCTGCTTGCGGATGGCACGTAATGTGGAGACGCCGGCACGGTATGGCCATGGCGCCGTGTGGGGGTGGCTCGTGAGCGCCCGGGCCCTCCTCTGTGCCTAGCAGGTGTGGTGCGAGTGCGAGGGCGAGTGCCAGACCTAACAGGCAGGCAGCAGGTAGCCAAAAGCTAAGGTTGGTTGGTCGGCTAGGGCCATCGAGCTCCGTCACCATCCGGCTCTGGGCCCGGTGGAATGATCCGAGTGGAGATACCGGTGAGAAAGCAGCAGGGCCCGTGATCGACCCGTGGCGAGAGAATTTTTGGAATGAACTGTTAACTGCAAGCAAGCTTCGAGCATGAATGGATATTTTTTTTTTGAAAAAGGAAGCATCAATGGATACGAACGAATGAATATTCAAAACGTGCCATCTCTGGTTGAAACTGAAACCAAATGGAGCGGGTTATACGGATTTGCTTAGAACGCACCGTCGCTAGCTAACACAGGCGTCGCGATCGCGCCGGAAAAAGTCCACCCGAGGAGATAAGTGGCCTATCATCTCGATCCAAATCGTGATTAACAATGCATTCGATCGCAAGCTAGCCAGCCTGCTGGCAATTGATGCTTTTCCCCAAACCAACGCCCTGACGCCAACTTGCTTGCCAATCGCAGGCGTCGTCGCCCGGGGTGGTGACCGCGAAAACGAGCTGGGAGCGGTTAAAAACGGGTGGGGCGCCGCGAGCTGTGCAAGCAAGCCGGGGCGGAGCGCGAGAGGCGAAGGCGACGCGACGCGACGCGAGGAGAGGAGGCGGGCGCGGGCGCGGGGAGTCGCTGCCTCGCTGGCGGTGGCCTGCCAATTGCCATGGTTATAAAAAGTAACGGGGCGCGGCGCGGGTAGAAACCGGAAGGCCCGCGGCTCCCCACATCTTCCCTCCCCGTCCCGCACACACCCCACGGCGCCGCCGCCGGCGCGGCGAGCTTCCTTCCTTCCTTTCCCCCCGGTCCGCGCGGGCAGGGAGGCAAGGCAGGCAGGGCACGCGGCAACCACGTGGGGGCGCGCGGCGTGACTCGCCACCACCACCCTATGCTCTGTCTGTCCTCACCCGCAGGGTAAGGTATGGAATCGATTCCTGCTCCTTCCTGTTCCGCCTCTAAGCACGCGCCCTCGCGCTTTTTTGGTCGCGCCCGCCTGCCTCTGCGTTTGCTTCCCCGCACCGCGTTGCTTTGCTTGCTCGGCGGGATTTTGGCCTTGGATCTGCGCACCAGGCGCCGGATCTGGGCGGCGGTCGGGCGCGCCGCCGGTGGCTCTTGCGTGATGCTGTGTTTTCTGTGGTACGGTGTTTTGGATCTGTTTCATTGGATTAGTTGATTTGTCTTAATGTCGGAAAAGGTCCCCTTTCTAGCTTCATCCAGGATGGTAAAAGTCTCCCTTTTTTTAATCTCTTCAAGGATGATTAAATGTTGCTTTTCGTTCGGAGAAGGTTTACATTGCGATGAAGGGTCAATGCAGGTTGTCTGCCCCATGTTCCAGCTTAATGCTAGCATTTCCTGTTTCCCATGTTCCAGCTTAATGCTAGCATTTCCTGTTTCGGGGTGGTTGTATGTCCTTGACTGTCTTTGCACGATGGATTGTTGTCGCCGCTAATTGTCTGATGGAACCACTTTCTATGATTTTTTTGGAGTATACCATCGTTGATTGCCATGCTGAATTGTTAATGCAACTGATAGAAAAGAAGCTAGGTTTGTTATGCTAATGTGCATATCCATAGTTCTCATGTTCTACATTGGTAATAAAGGTCATCTTCCATTTAGCTACAAATGCAGTTATACTGGTTCTCCCATGGGCAGGATCTTCACTTCTTTAGCATGTGCATATGAATGTGGCCTTGCTAGCAAACACGATAATAATTTCATTATTTTTCACAAGAGAAAATGTGCCTTTTTATTTTTATATTCTGATATATGTTTTATTCCCATGGTAGATGGATTCATTGTGCACCATTTTTATCTTGCATTGGTAGCTGTGAATGTTGCAAGTTTAATGAGTGTAGACTGTTTGAAACTGGTTGCATATGGTACCTGCTGGAAAGCTGTGTGTGGATGATTTTAGTTCCTTTTGCATATTTCATGTCCATCATACGTGCAAGAATAGCACCTGTAGATACTGCAAAGCTTTCTGACTTAAATTGTGACTAGATTGCACCAGTGGTGAATTTGGGAGCTTGAAGTGTTCATCCGAGACATGGAAAAAGTGGTCTGCCGGGCATATCTCCTTCAATGCAAGCAATTCTTTTCGAAAGAAACATTTGATTGGCGTGCCTTTGCTCGTGGGAACACCCATCTCTCCTCTCTGGTGAACTACACATAGCAGCCATATGCCCGTCTATGCTCAGCAGCAAGCAGGCCGGTGCGATCTTTTCCTGAAGTTATATTTCAATGTATGCCAGACATCTACATGTAACTCCACCGATTTGCTCTTCATTTCTTTTGTGTTACTGTGCTGTGCATTTTGGGTTCTCATTTTCCTCTCTTCCTACCAGCACATCAAATCCTGAAAAGCTTCTTTTCAAGTAGATGGTGATCATATAAGTGGGTACGCACATCTTTCTGCACTTTGCCACATACATTGGCTTACTTGACATGTTCTGAATTTCATTTCTTGTTTGCCAGTGTATTAATCTTTGCTACATTCAGCAGACATCTCTTGCTGCCCTAGTTAGTTGTTTTGTTTTTGAGTACCATTTGAGGTCCGGGCTCAATCCTCGCTACATTTTGCAACTCCGAGGTTGCAACGGGTTTGTAGTGGAACAGAATCTTACACACTGAGGTATTTTGTTATCTTTCGAAGCTTATCAAACCTTACTGATTATTTCTCTGCTCTAAAACTGCCAATTGACTGAAACACGTATCTTATTTGCTATTGCAGACAAGAGATTGCTCAGCCTAACTAGGTTATTCTGAAGGGAAAAACTTGCACAAGGCAGCTGGGGTACCTAACAATGGATAGGTAACTTTTGTATCGACTGGCTATTTTACATTGCTTTTTTTTCCCCTTATAGTTCTACAGATATTCTATTTTAGGTTGCTTTGCCTTATAACATGTCTTCTTCAGATTCAAGTTGATAAAGGAAGTTGGTGATGGGACTTTCGGGAGTGTATGGCGTGCTATAAATAAACAGAATGGTGAAGTTGTATGTATCTGAAGATTTTTTTTCTATAATTTTTTTTACAGTGAGCTCTGAATGAAATAACAATAATGTGAGAATTTTTTCTTGCTAATTTAGGTTGCTGTTAAGAAAATGAAGAAAAAGTATTATTCTTTCGAGGAATGTATGAGTCTGCGTGAAGTAAAGGTATTTTAGACCAGTGATGTGTTTTCTGACATCTTATTTTTGCTATGTTCTCTCTGACATTTTTTTTCTTTAAGTCTTTACGGCGCATGAATCATCCTAACATTGTGAAGCTCAAGGAGGTTATCAGGGAAAATGATATATTATACTTCATAATGGAATACATGGTAATTATGGTGTTTTTTGTAGCAAATATTCAACTGCCCCATTATTGTGCTCTTGTTGAATCAGAACCCTTGTTTTTTCAGGAGTGTAATCTCTACCAACTTATGAAAGATAGGGTCAAACCTTTCCCGGAGTCTGAAGTCCGCAACTGGTGCTTTCAGATTTTTCAGGCTCTTGCTTACATGCATCAGAGGGGCTACTTTCATCGTGACCTAAAACCTGGTTGGTTCTCGTGTTTTTGTCACTATTCAGTTGAGATGTTTCCATAGCCTGTTAGGAACTAGTCCAATTGGTGACAACTTTCTTTTCTTTTCTTTCTTTTTTTGTAATTTTGGACATATGTTACTAATACACAACTTTGACTGCTTGTCTGAATAATGTTACAATGTATGGGGGTGGTCTAGTAAATTCACAATACTCCATATATATTTCCTCTAAGCTAAGATACCCCCCACATTGTGGGATACACAAGTTGCAGTAACAACAAACAAGAGTAGAAGAAATGCTTTTATTGAAATATATTCATAAAACCTACTTTTGAAAACAAATCTGCTCATATCATCTTCAAATGTTTAATCTCACCTCATACAAAAATGTTATTTAATGCTGAAGTTAAGATCATAACAAAAAAATATACTTTCTTGTACTAAGGGAGTATTGCATCAAAATCTGGAGCACAATCATGCTTTACTGATAATTGCATGACCTTGATTGCGCAGAGAATTTGTTGGTTAGCAAAGATCTCATAAAGCTAGCAGACTTTGGTCTTGCAAGGGAAGTCTCATCAGTGCCACCCTACACAGAATACGTCTCAACTCGCTGGTTAGCACTTGACACTCTTCAAACTAGACACCCAAGCACACATCAATAAAAAAGGAAACAGTCCTGTCTTTTCTTTTGTTGACCCCTATGTTTGAATGTCCTAGGTATCGAGCACCGGAAGTTTTGCTCCAGTCATCTGCATATGATTCTGCAGTTGGTATGAAAATAGTTACTGTTTTCTTAGCTTTTTAGGCTATCCATGGAACCAGCTTAACTGATAAATTGGCATTTCTTCCCTTTGCGAACTTGTAGATATGTGGGCTATGGGTGCCATAATGGCTGAGCTGTTGACACTCCATCCTCTTTTCCCTGGCACCAGGTAAATTGACTATGTATGCTGGTTTTGTTGGGTGCTTTCTTGTTGGTGGCACCTCAATGATAGAGTGCACACTAAAAGTTGTCTGTTGATATATCTCGATTTTCAGTCCAGCCTTGAATATTTTTGTGGCAAGATTTAATATATTTTGGTTTATTATCTGTCTAGATGGTTCTGCAGATTCCTAACCCCTCATTTCAATTAAAATAATTATATATTTTGTTCTCTTTTCTCTTCATGGTTTTTTTCTTATCACTTCTTAATTTCACAATTTAGTGAAGCGGATGAGATTCACAAGATATGCAATGTTATTGGTAGTCCAGATGAGCAATCTTGGCCCCAAGGATTGTCTCTTGCAGAAGCCATGAAATATCAGTTCCCACAGGTCAACATTCACTGGTTTCTTTCCTCTCTGATACTGTCTCAAGTCCAAATCATGTGCCCACATAGAATGATGCAGCCAGTGTATGAATCTAATAATAAAAGTAGAGTTTCCAAAATAATACATTTTCTGAATAATAATTTTTAGGTTTAAAAATTATTTTTCACTAAGTTGGTGATCAAATTGTGTTTAAGAAACTGGGACACTATCCAAAACAATGCTTATTTGTCAATGTAGATGTTATCAGATTTCTCCTGGTGGTACTTTATTTTGGATCTTGTTTATTGCGACAAATGAAAAATACATAACACGTCACTTGAGACAGCCTAAATTGTTAGAATCTGTTATCCTGTAATAAGTTTTTCTTGGATGTCCATTCATCTATATGTTTATATGCAGATCAAAGGCAATAAACTATCGGAAGTGATGATATCAGCTAGTAGCGAAGCAGTCGACCTCATCTCAGTGAGTTCCACATTTATATATCTTTGATGGTATATCATTCGATCATTGCATTAGTTGATTGCTTTTATTTTCTTTTGACATCTTGCAGTCACTGTGCTCATGGGATCCTTGCAAGAGACCAAAGGCCACAGAAGTCCTCCAGCATACCTTCTTTCAGGTAATATTTTTTCTTCACCATTTCCATTGACAAGGTGCTGCTCTTTCTCCTCAGCAGTGTAATCTGTGTTCTGGTTGCCAACTTTTAGGGTTGTACATACGTTCCACCACCTGTCCGGTCGAAAGCTTCAGCACCTCCTAAAACTCCTCCATGTGGTTAGTTAACAGACTAGTTTTTTGCTGGGTAGCTAATACATGTAGGATGCTCTTGTTTTATCTGTTCTTGGTTCATTTGTTTTAGTTGGAGCAAAAGGAGTTTCAGAGAACAATGTTGCTCGAAGATTCTCAACTGGAACTCTATCCACGATGAAATCTCATAGCACCGCATCCACAAAATTAAATAGTTTATCTAAGACTGGTAATATTTCTTGTCTGTTTCTTTAATTTGGCGGAGTAAGCCAGCATAACAGCCTTGTAGAGTGTATTTTGATTGTCTATTTCATTACTGGCCTTACAGGTGTCCAAAGAAAACTTCACATGGATCGTCCTTCCCCGCAGAAGAGTACGAGACCAACAGAGAACAGCAATAAACTAACTAAAAATCGGGTACCGGCTCGGAATAGCCCAGGCAAGTCTCCTATAAATAGTTGCCTTGTCCAATTCCCTGCATGGCATTTGGGTTTTGATTGTTAGAAATATCCTTTTTTTCTTGGGATTGCAGGGAATCCTGTACTTAGGCATTCACGCAGTTTGCCCGAAACTGGACGGGGAACAATACAAAAGGTCTCGTCAATTACAGAGAAACTATCACATATGTCGGTGACATCCAGAACACGAAGCACTCTGAAGCCTGCTGTACCGATGTTGAAGGCCGGGCATGGCAAGTCGGACTTCCTCGGGAAGTCTGATGATATCCCTCCAGCAAAGAGGCTGACACGAAAATTGGTCAGCTAAATGAGGACATGTCGAGCGAAACATTGGTGAGCTGCAGGAGAGGTATAGAGTATACTGCACAAAACCAGTGTGCCGAAGAGGATGGCAGCAGTGTGGTGGTTCCGTGAAAGTGTGCCATCTTCCTAGTTTTGCTGCATTCAGGCGACATACATGGTAGATTTGGTTGCAAATTCAGCTGTAGTGGTCTCAAGCCTGCTGACCTTACCCTCTTCTGGGCCTGTTGATCTGCTTTTTGCCTGCCTCAAGCTTGCCCCCATGTTTTAATAAGCATGATTGTGCTATTAATTTGATTTAGTTTGTCATGCGATGTTTCTTGCGCCAGTCCTGTCACAAACTGTTTGTTTATATGCACATTAACAGTCTGTAAGTCCTTGGAGCCCTACAAGGGGAGAACATATGGTTTGAATGTACAGTGCACAAGCTTTTTTGGTGAGCACGCAGTATAGTACTATCACTTTTGCAGTACTTTGTGTTGGTAAATATAAAACATGACCTGCCAAAAACCCAGGTACTGCTGTGCTGAGTTTGTAAATCTCTTCCTTTGTCATTGCTAGATGGTGGTTATGCTGTGATTAAATGTGGGGAAATGTAGGTATGCAAGGAGCGAATGATTGGACGCTGGAACAGCTTGCAGGATCTGTGTACGAATCGTGTCCGCACTCCGCAGTCCGCACTGGATGATTAAATGTTTGTTTTCGTTCGGAGAAGGTTTACATTGCGATTATATTAAGAGTCAATACAGGTTGTTTGCCGGTCCGTTTGGCACGACTGTATCATAGGAAACTGACTTCATCTCTCGTTTTAGAGAAGCACCTTTTTTTTACTTTGTTTTTTTAGCCAAAATACGTTTGTTAAGCTTTAAAGCCGGTCTCAATGGGAAGGATAGGGTGATGAGCATTAAATATCATAACACATCAGCAAATTTATAAGAACGGAGGAAGAAGAGTGTTATGAAATTAGAAAGGAGGGTCATCATCATACCTTTCGCAGGCATAGTTCTCAAGTTTGCAGTCTTTTGATAACTGTGTGATGACCCTCTCCGCTAAGACTGGCCTAAGAACGGTGAGACGTCAGCAAATGCCAACCGCCCCGCCGCATCGCTCCCGCATGGCCCCAAGGGCGCGAGACAGGCGGCGTGCCCCCGCCTGCCAGCGACGCCGCTCCTCCGCCGTTGCCTGTTGGTACCCTTTCTTTCCACATTTGGCATCTCGTAGGAGGCCAGAGAGGATGTGAATTTTGTCCCTTTCACTGGTCTCTAATAAATCGAAATTAGGTTAGAGTTAGAATTTCTCCATACCGTGTTTCGTGGTACGAGAGATTTTCTTACCCCAACCTTCTCTCTGACAACGGCGAAGAGATAGGGTGCCTTGGGTCTCTCTATGGCGGCTTCGATGAAGGAGGTAGCGACATCTACGAAGTCATAACTTTTTTGTGGCGACGAAATGGGAGAATTAGGTTTTCGGATGGAATCTTCGTTTTGTCGTAGTTAGATCCAACCACAGTGTAAGGTTTGTGAGAATAAGTCTATCTCCCGAACAGATGTCAATCAGTCTTGAATTGGATAAATTGGCATTGGTCACTCTTCTCCATCGGTGTCAGAGGAAAAAGCAAGACGCATGAAGGAAGAACAATTGTGCATTTTCTAGCCTATAGGGATGTTGGTCGCCTTTCTTTATACGCTTGTTTTCGATCTGCTTGCTGTGAGCGTATGCATGTGCGGCCTTCTATTTGATATTTTGCACATGTTTGGAATTGAGTTTTGGAGTTGTTTAGTGCGTGTTAAATATGTGAACACTTTGAAAGTGTTGTTTGTAACTTGTTGATATACTCAATTTTGATATAATACAATTATTCATGTCCCTCTTTTCTATTTTCTTTTTACTTTTTATTATTTTTCTTCGTTTTTCCTCTTCCTATTTATTGTTGTCCAATTTCTCCCGTCCGATTTCTTCCTCCTTGTCGGTTTCCAATTGCTCTGTGCCCCACCAACTCGCGCCGAGGCTTGCTTGCTTCAACGTCCGGGATGAGGAGGAAGCCGCGAGAAGCATTTTGATGCTATCATTTGTCCTGTTTCGGGGTGGGGGTATATCCTTGGCTGTCTTTGTGCGGGGGTGGTTGTAAAAGCGCAATTCGGATCGAAGAAGGTCCACTACATCCATCCATCCGATACATACTGCACGACAGCTGCCATCCATCCGTTCCGTCCATTCCATTCGCATCCCAAAGAAAAAAAGAAGACGACAAACCAGAAGAAGAAAAACCATGGCGCTCTCCTTGTCCCTCGTGGCGCCGCCGCTCGTAGCAGCCGCCGCCGGCAGCACCAGCACCTGCAGCAGCAGCAGCAGCTCTAGGACTAGGAGTAGGGTGGCGCTGCGGCGCGGTGGTCGGAGCGGCAGTGTGGTGGCGATGGCTGACCTCCTTGGCGACTTCGGGGCGCGCGACCCCTTCCCGGAGGAGATCGAGAGCAAGTTCGGGGAGAAGGTGCTCGGGAACGTGGACACCCTCCACCAGATCCTCATCCCGACGCTGTCGGCGCTGTCGCTGGCCCGCCTCCCGCTGCAGCCTGGCGCGGAGCCCCTCTCCCTCGACGACGCGCGGGGGCTCCTCTTCAAGGTCGTCGGCTGGAGGCTGATCCTCTCCGACGACAACCAGCGGCCCGCGCGGCTGCAGTGCGTCTGGAAGGTGCGTGACGAGCCCTGCGGCCAGGAGCTCATCGCTAGGATCAACGCCGCGCTCGACGGCGCCCCGGCACCGGCAACGCTGCTCCTCGAGGCCCCAACCAACCAGCAGCTGCAGGTGAGGGCCGAGCTCTCCACGCCCTCCGCCGCCGGCGACAGCCTCACCGTCAACGACTACATCCTCGCCGCCAGGATAGACAAAGTCAAGACGCTCGATCTTATCCCCAAGAAGCGAGTCTGGGCATGAATTTCTCCTAATTTATTTATCGGATGAATTCCTTTTTTTCTTATCTGTAGTGTTTGAATTGTACGACCAATTCACAGCTAGTGGATGGAAAATTTTGCATTTCAGTTCTGCTGCTGCTTTGTGTGATAGATTGCTGTCGCCGCTAATTGCCTGAGGGAACCACTTTCTATGTTCTTTTTCAGAGTATATACGTTGATTGCCACACGGAATTGTTATCGCAACTGATAGAGCAAGCTATGTTATGCTAATATGCATATCCCTTGTTCTCATGTTCTACATTTTCAACTTCCATTTAACTGCACATGCAATTATCTTCCATTTAGTCCTAATTAGGATGTGAATATTTGATGCGACACGAACTAAACTTTATCCTCTGTATCCAGACATCCTCTTATAGCTGAAAGCACAGAGACTAGGTTTGGTTGCTCTACTTTTTCAAAAAAAAAAAAAAAAGTTTGGTTGCTCTGGTGACATTCGTTCATAATGCATCGTTCGAAATGTCGATGATTTTAATGCCTTTTGCATATTTCATGTCCATCATATGTGCAAGAATAGCACCTGTAGATACTTTTGCAGTACTTTATGTTGGTAAATACTAAACATGACCTGCCAAAAACCCTGGAACTGCTGATAGTTTGTAAATCGCTTCCTTTGTCATTGCTAAACGGTGGTTCTGCTGTAATTACCAGCATAAAGTATTGCAAAAGTATCAGCAGTTCCAGGCTTCCTTTGTGAGCACATAATCTGAATAGACCAAAACAACACCATATCAGTAACATCAAACGAAAACAAATACATTGGTCATCAGCACACAAACCCTGATCAGCAGCACTAACACATGTTTTACACAAGCTCCATCCCCCACAACCTCTTTCGCCTCTCTCTGTGTTCACCCTGTAAAAACTAACGCTAATAGATAGTAGCCGCACTAGTATCACAGAACTCTACTCTAATGTTGATCATGGTGACATGGTGGCTTCCATCCAACTCGGCGTCACAGATACTGCGCGTGTATTCTGTCCCTGTTCTGCTCCCACCACACCTTGGCCCTGTCCTCGCCAAACCTCTCTCGGCTGCAACAACAGCACAGTAGTGTTCACATTAGCAATAAGCAGCAGTGAAGCAAGGCTAGACGTTTGAAGATGAATTCTTTGCATTGGCAGATTGAGCAGTGCGCGTTTGGCTTGCCTGAAGCGGACGCGGCGGAGCTCGCGGGTGCCGTCGCCGAACTCGCGGATGGTGATGCACACGCCGGGCTCGTCCTGCTCCACCCACTCCGCGGCCTCCAGGTCGCTGGCGTTGCTCACGGACACGGACGCCTCGTCCAGGGACGACGTCGTGGCGCGCGACGGGTCGAAGTGCGGGGCAGCCGGGGCGGGCGCGGGAGCGGAGTTGAGCAGGTTGAAGTGGTGCGCCCACACGTGGTCCGAAGGGTCCGGCACGGCCGCCGACGACGGGTTGCACGCGGCTCGCGCCGTGGAGGCCGCCGCGGCCATCGCCCTGCACGACGTGACGCGGGCGATCGGCTGCTCCCGGCCGGCCGCCGGCGGCGGCAGGATCACCGGGCTCTCCCTCGTCGAACCGGCGCGGGAGTAGAACGACGAGTCTCTCTGCAGAGATACGTACGTAGGATACAGTTTCAGTATACTTTGAGACGGTGATCGGATCGCGGATTCGCGGGATCGGTGACGAAAAACAGAAGGTTTGTTAGTTGCTACCTGCGTGGCGTCGTCGACGGAGGACGTCGGCGTGGCGACGCCCTGCTGCCGGCTGAACGTCTGCACGTTGTAGAGCTCCACCACGCGGTCGTAGTTCTCCCCCCACCACCGCTGCGCCTCCCACTTGTTGAACATCTCGCGGCTGCGACACGGACGCATCAGATGCTCATGGTTAGCTGATCGTTCACCTGAGACCACACAATCTAAGTGATCGCGGCATATGCGCACCTGAAGCGGATGCGCTTGAGGTCGTTGCCGGCGCCGCCGGGGATGGAGACGAAGGTGATCTGCACGCCGGGCTCCACCTGCGCCGTCCACTCCCGCGGCACGCAGTCCTCCTCCAGCACAACCACCCCCTCCTCGTCATCATCATCCTCCTCCTCCTCCCCGATGCTCGGTATCCAGCTCGCGCTCGGGCTCCTGGCGTGCTGCGGGAAGCCACGAACGACCTTGGGCGCCTCCCACTGCGGCGGCGGCGGCACGGATCTCGCGGCCGCCGCAGCCGTCCTCACGTAACCGTAGCCCTCGGCGGCACCGTCCGACGCGAAACCCGAGTCGTCGATGACGCCCGGGTACGCGGCGAGGCGGCTGTTGCGGTGGAAGCGGTTGCCCCTGAACGACGGGCTCCCCGCGGCCTTGTACTGCTGCCTGCTGCCGGAGCCGGAGCCGGAGAACTTGAGCACCATGTCCTTGAGCTGAAAGCACATTTGCGGCAAGCTTAATTCCCTCGTCAGATGAGACCATCAGACCACCACCACTACGGCACCAGAATTATCACACAGCACATAATACATTTCTGCGTGAATTAATTAATTAACGTTTCGGTTCTAGTACTTCGGCTTGTTGCTCCGTACGACGCTTTTGAGCAACCTCAATTTGCTTACAAACTACAAAGATGATTCCTTTGGATGGTATGCGAACATTTAGCTCCCAACAGCATATACAAACTACAAAGCGCAAAAGCAGCGTGCTGACAGACAAGCAAGCGTAAGCGAGAATTAAGTCTTTAAGTAAAGTGTCAATGATAATAGCAGACGGTGGATGACAGACGCCACCCTGATTAGGACCTAAGCTAGCTTAATTAGCAGGGCACAAACAAGGCACACTTGAGGCTTTAGGTTACTAGCAGATAGGAGTAGAGAGAGAGCAGAACAAAAGTACACACTCCTAAGTCCTAACCCCGGAACATCTTTTGTCTGAAGCAAGGAACAAAGCACCAACAAAGCAGTTGGGTGCTGGCCATAATAACACCCGGAGGGGAACGGGATGGGATGATCATCCATCCACAAGTGCATGTGCTGATGTGCGCTGGGTGCGGACACGTTTGCACCTTGCCTTAAAGCACAGCAAAGGCAAAAGCACGCAGGAAGCCAAACAAGGATACTCGAGTCCCCCCCAGTGAGTGAGTGATGGATGCATGAGGCCCAGCTTGGGCCTAGGGCCCCCGAGCCAGCCCAACTCTGGACCACGAGGCCCACACACAACGTGCCATTTTATTCTTTGCGTGGCCAGAAACACCCTTTATTATTTTTTTCTTTTTGGTTGCCAGGGAGGCAGAGACCAGAGGAAACATTCTTACAGGAGTGAGTAAAGCTCAGGTTAAAGGGATGTTTGGTTCCCCGCCGTAACTCGTCACGCCACTGTGCAGCTCGCCACACGCCGCGGCGGCCGATTCACCCGCCACAGAAAACACTGTTCTGTGGCGGGGGCGCGCGTGGCGAGGCAGCCTGTGGCGTGCGTCCAAACATCCCCTAAATCAACCAAAGAATGTCTTTCCAGCTTCGGAAGATCGCATCTTCGCAGATCAAGAAGAGAGAGAGAGAGTAAAATACTCACCTAGGAGTACTACGCTATACTCCTAGCAAGGAGAGGATTAAAGAGGACAAGTGAATGGCAGCAAAGTCAGGAAGTAGCAGCTGAGAACCCAAAAAAACAAATGAAAAAACAAAAGGGTAGGGGAATGGGAGCGCAAAAGTGCCCGAAATCAAATCACAACACCACACTGCCGCACAGAGTCCAAACTCCAAAGCCTGGGGGGTGGGGATCCATTCCATGCAATGCAATGCCAACGCAAAGGAAAAGCAAGCAGCAGCCTTCCTTCGCCACATCTACTCATGTCACGTTCCCCCTTGACCAGCTTTACCAACGGGACGGACACGTCTCGAAACGTGATTTCACCACCGTCACGCACGCCACCCCCCGTCCGATTCTCCCCGGTCGCGAAAGAAACCGCCACTACTACGCCCCTACAAACACGCCGTACCCGTACCAACACCGCGCGAGAGAGGGGGGCAAATGGAGTTTTTTACGTCAAAGAAAAAAATTACTCCAAAGACGGGTAGTACGGAGGTGTGCCAATTATATATCGTGACAGCGAGGAAAAGCTGCGGCTGTGCTCCCTCCCCCTGCTGTCCGTCCGTCTCTGTTGGGGCGTCAACAGCGTGGAGACAACCCGGGCCGGACAAGCAGCAACAGCTGCGAATGCAACGCCGTGCGAAAAATTATGGGAGGACGGAGGAGGAGGCGACGACGAGTTGACGTTGAAGCTGCTCTGCGCAGACAGGAGAGGCAGCGCATTCAAAATCCACGACGGATCAATGCGTCGCGTGGTGGTACGGACCTCCTGCTGCTGCTGCTGGCGGCGGCGGCTGCTGACTGGACGAGGACGACGACCTACTCCTACTACCTGTCCATTCCTCGCTTGCTCCCCTCCCTCCTCGGCCAGCAGCAGCCGTATCCGGCCGCGTCACATCCATGATCCACGTACTATGGGGGAGCGTGCGGTGCGGGGGTGGGGATTACCTGGGAGGTGAGGGACTTGCCGGCGTCCCTGCTGCCGTGGTGAGGCGTGGCGGCGCGGGGGCCGTCCTGATCGCCGCCGTCCTTGGCCGAGCACGCGATGCACGCCAGCATTTTTTGAAACCCTGTTGCCGCCCGCAGCCGGTGGTGGACAGATATCCTCGGGGCTCACACCAGCTGATGGAATGGACCAGTGCTGCACGTACAGCAGACTCGTCAGTAAAAAGCAAAGCAGATAAGCATATGGAGTACTCCCTACTACCATCTCCGTTCCAGAATATAAGCATTTGTTGACTTTTGCTGATCACGTTTGACCATTCGTCTTATTCAAAAATTTATGAAAATATAATTTATTTTGTTATGACATGTTTTATCATCATATATATTAAGTATATCATAATTGTTTTTATATTTTCACAAATTTTTTGAATAAGACGAATGATCAAACGTGCGCCACGAAAATCGAAGAATACTTATATTTTGGAACGGATGGAGTACTACCTCAAATAGTGATCTTTTTCAGAAGTGAGAACCAAAAATCTAACAGAGATTTCAATGATGCCGACGAGGCAGTAGAACATTTCCAGACCGGATACGACTACGCTTGCAGCACGCAGAGGAAGCACACATAAACACGGGCACATGCATCCGATCCATGCTACCTAGGCAGTGTAGTAGGACGACGGGGGAGGCGGCAGGCCATCAATTCCAAGCCAGTGACGCCGTCCGTTCCGTTCCAACGCACGCCACCATCCATCAGGACGATTCAACAAGAGCGCGCTGCACGGCCGGCGACAGCGCCCGCTAGAGCCCACGCGTGCGCGAGGGGGGCCGACCCGACATGGCCCGGCCCCCGTCCGTGCGTGCACGCGCCGGGCCGTAGCTCAGAGAGAGCCTCGGTCGAGCTCCGCCATGCATGTCACTGGCCAGGTCGGGGCGTACTGTCTCTATCCCTCTCTACAAGCTCGCTACGACGTGCTGTGCATGCTTGTCCCACTGATCGAGCAAGCTGCAAGCCCTAGCTACATGCTACGGAAGGGAGTAGGGGCACTATGCGATGCAGCAACGGAAGCTCTGGAAACGAAGTCAATGCCGAGTGGCGGAGGACGCTCCCGCTTTTTTTTTTTACTACCACGGCGCGCAGAGAGGCTACGGCAATGCAGAAGGATAGACGGATTGATTGAGGCGTGGCACATGCATGCGGTGACAGTTTTTGGCTGCAGCAAAGCTGGCTGGCTGGATGCTGCGCTGGGCGGAAGGCTCTTCTTGAGCTAGAAGAGCACGAGCAGAGTGATGGCTCCAGTCATGGCCGTGAAGGCTCGATCTGAAACCAGAGGGAGCGGAGCGAGGAGCAGGAAGGTCTGAACTCACTCTGAAGAGATGCTGTGCCGGAGGAGAACAGGAAACGATGAACAGCAACAATGGACAACAGTGGCCGGCAGAAGCACAGCACCGCCCTAGAAGGTTGGTTCACAAACACTTGGGAGCCAACAAGCCTATGCCACGGCTTTGTGGGGTCCCCTTGTGCTTTGAATTGTTTCAATTGAGAAGAAGCTGCTTAAGAATCAGCAGAAGCAACAAGGATGCACATACTGCGTACTGCCTGGATAAATAGGCCCTTTTGGGCAGCCCAGGGGGCCACACATCATTTGTTTTTCCAGTCACTGGGGAGTGGTGCCCACTACGGGAAAGATTTTGGCGAACAAGAGCTGTCTGTATCAGCCCAATCTTTCCAACAAACATGTTATTCAGAGATTAGCAACCGCCTAGTAAGCAGTAAGCATCTTCGCCGGGAAGGAGAAGAAACTACGTACAGTAAGCAATCAATAATGGCAGAGGATGATGCCAAAGCGGGGCACAGTTAACTTACTGGTCAGCGAGCGACCATCAGCTCGGATTTGGCAGCCACGCGCACGCCAATGCTAGCTCCTTGCGCCGCAGCAACAGTAGTGGCGCCTGCTCACCGGCGCAGCCTCTGACGCCGGTATGAGATGGAAGAACACCTGCAAGAAAAAGGGAAAGGGGAATAGCTGACCATATGAGCAACCGGGGCTTCCACAACTCGCGTCACACGAATCATTCCGCCAAGGGGCCTGGCGCGCTTATGAACAAGCAAATCGTGTCGCGAGTACTCATTGCCGCCCAGGGGCAAGGGTGTCCACGCCAGAGCAAAAGGCAACAGCAGGGAAACAACGGTGATTGCCACGGACCCGACCCGACCCTCCCCACGGATGGACCCCGAGAAAGGGTCGGAGATCTTGATGATCGACATCATGTCACAGCCAAGGCGGAGATAAGCCGCCACTCTAGGAAATTTTTAATATATGTATATATATAAAAAAACGGAAATGCGTAGATGAGCAATGAAAAGCGAGAGGCAGAGTAATCGAATCGAATAGTCCGGACGCGAGGTCTGATAGAACAAGATTTCGTGATGGAAATGAGGAGCAGCAGAGTAGTTTTCCGTTACCTTTTGTTGCTTCTCTGAACCTTCTCCCTCCCTGGCTTCCGCTGCCTTCCCAGAGTGAAGTGTCTGGAGCAGGTGGTGGTGGTGGTGGCGGCGGCGGCGGCCAGACGGAACTCTGTAGGCGGCGGCGGCGGAGCAGCAAGATCCCCCGGGGGCGACGACGACACGGAGAGGAAGAGCAAACGCGCTGCCGCCCTTTGGATGGTTGCGGCGGGTTGCGGGCGACGCCAAACGGGAAGAGCACGAGGAGGAGATTTCTTCCCCTTGTTTTTTTCCTCCGAGGCCGAACTCAGCAGCTGAGCAGAGGAGGTGAGGTTGGGTGGTGAGCGAGGAGGAGAGCGGGGAAGGCAGGCAAGGCGGCCAGGCAGGTGCCGGACGGATTCGCTCCCCGCCGTCTGATCCGCGACAGACACCCCCGAAATCGAGCGAGAGCACGCGCGGAGCGAGCCCCTCCCTCTGCCTGCCTCCGAGTATTTATACATGGGGTTGCAGGGCCGGCGGGGCCCCACGCGATCCGGGCCGTCCGTATCGCCGGCCGGGGGACCGCCCGGGACACTGGCTGGACTGCCTGCGTGGCGCCGCGGGACCCACCGGACGGGCGTGCGTGGGTCCGCCATCGCCGGGCCCCGGGACCAACGATCGCAGCTGCGCCAGCGCCAGTGCCAGCGGCTCTGCACCGCACCGCACGCAGCGGCGTGTGGGCGTGCTGGTAGCCTTGTAGGGCGGCCATGATGCGCCGTGCCGTCGCGGGCTCGCGGCCAGGGGCCAGCCGTCCGGCCGCCGCTGTTGTCGTCCTCGACGTGCCGGGGATGGGGTCGAGATCTCGATGGCTCGGTGGTGCCACACGCTAGGCGCTAGGGCGCGCGCATCATCCCCTAGCTCGGGAGGCATCATGACGGCGGGCGCGGTGGCGTTCTCGGCGTTCCATCATGCGGGCGTCCTGCGCGCCGTGTGGGTGCCGCCGGGAATGGCAAGCACGACGCTGCTGCCTACTGTTCCCGTGCCCGTCCGATCTCGCGCCGTCTGCAGTGGCCGGCAGCGGCATGATGCGCTGTCAGAATTCAGAATACGAAGGGCACGGCGATCACTGATCAGCTTGCGTCCTGTTCGTTTGGCTTATCAGCCACCAGTCAGCAGTACTATTCTCTCAAAACAAATCAGCCACCAGTTACCAGCCAGCAGTACTTTTCTCTCAGAACAAATCAGCACCGGCCATCAGCTACCAGCGCGCAACGGGGCACTGTCTGCTGCCCTGCACAGCCGGAGAGGGAAACGGCGGTTCGCGTGGAAGCATCGATCATCAGTCACCTATCGGTTGGTTCCAAGTACAGTGGCCCTGATGTCAAAGCGGAATAGTTAGCGATGTGACAAGCAGTACAGTTCCATAAACGGAAACTGGACTTTGCAAACTCTTGCTCCGTCAGGAGTGAAATACGAGCAGCAATATTGTTCAGTTGTTTTCGAATACTTTGACGTCAGTATGTTCGAATGCTTGATAATTTCAAAAGAAAAGTTTGAATGCTTGAGATTGAATCTGACTGCATTACTGTAGGACCTCAAGGTCTAGAAATGGTATGGACGGGGCCTACTGTTCCCTTGTCACTGAAGCTTCAACAACGCAGGGAATAACCCAGCTGCCTTTGGCAATACGGCAATACGGCATGGCGCACTCGATTAAGTCCGATCTGCCTGCATAGTCCCTCGAGAGGCTTTGCGAAAAGAAGCGTTGGCGACGTTGTTGTTAGGCACGATCGCGCGCAAAAAAGCTAAAGGGCAAAAACTAAAGCGGTTGAGTTTGCGGTGGCTGCATGATAGTTTCTTGAGAACACCGAGAGAAAAAGAGGCAGCAGGCTGCCGTGCCCATGGCATCGAGGGACGGGCATCGTCACTTGCCCCTGCCGGCTGCTGGCGCTGCATCCGCGAATGGCCATGGGGACAGACAAAAGCATGGACACACGATAGCATGATCCCTCCCCTGAACAGTGCTAGGTTTTGTTGGTCCAGAAATTTAGATTATCCACTTCGTGCTGCGACACCACCAGGAGATCAACAACACACTAGTAGTAGTAGATCGAGTTTGCCAACACAGACGTTGTTGGATTCTTTCTGTTTTTTTCCCCCTGATGAAGAAGAATTGTTGTCTTTGGGGTGACATGGACATGCTAGCTAGCTTGGCCAATGGCCTTCGCTACGAAAACTGGCTGCTTCGACAAAGTGTTAGTACAAGGCCGGTCGGTGTGTGCCTGGTGCACGCGACACGCCATTGTTGCAGCACCATCTCGATCGGCCATGATGCTTTTCCGTTCCATCTCCACATGTTTTGCCGGGAGGGCGGTAATCGCCGGTGTAAAAGGCAATCATTAGGGCGACAACCCCGCGCTGGCGTCGCTCGGTTGTTTATCTGATCAATCAAAAGAAGCAAAAGGGGACCTGATATACGTGGCCGATGCAAATAAACGGCTACGGCAGGGAGGCGATCAGGCAAAGAATCTATTCAAAACATCTAGAGGAGGTAGCAGTAGCAGATTGGATTGGCACTGTTCTGGGAGGCTGGCTGGGTGTTAGTCTCCTGATCCCGAGGCGCATCGCATCTCCCGCAAAGGGGAGATTCCCGCTGCGAATCGGCTGCCTGGTGGGAGAGCTCGGAGCAGCAAGATGCCGGGCGCCTTCTTTTCCCATCCCCGGGCGCGAATTTTGCTGCAGGGGAGGGAGGGGAGGGGGGCAACGGCAGCCGGCAGGGCAGCAAGATCACCGTGTGTAGTGCTCCCTTCCGTGCACACGCATCCCCACTCGGGAGCGCGGTCAAAGGGGGGCACATCGAGCTCGTCGCTTCTGTACGGATCGCGCAGCCTTTCGTGCGTTGGGTTTCTTCCATTCCACGGGCACTCACTGCTACTAGTACTTCTCGATCCTAGAACGAGGACGGGCCGGTATGGAGGAGAACGCAATTCAAATCGGCTCGACAAGCCTCGTTTTTGAAATCTGATCAACCTTGGTTAACCACCGGATTATTCGCTCTCCTGAAGTCCTGGTAGTATGGAACCCGTGATCGTTGCCAGTTCAATTGAAGAATGTTCAGTTTCTGCTGAACTGAACCAACCCGAACCGGCTGGTCTTACGTCTTTTGATGCATGTAGAGATGGTGCGTGGCCACGTACGATCGCGAGCCGTCTGCCTCTGCCGGGCCCAAAGGCTTCCGCCGGACAGATTTGGATAGGGCAGGTCAGATCCTAACGCCATCGAACACTGTGCTACGCCCACTCGTAGTGCTACTGTGCCACCAGTTCCCGCTTTCGCTGCCCATCCCGCCGTGCACGAAAACCGCCAAGCACTCGATTCCTGCCCAGGCCACACCACCAGGGAACGAACGGAGGAGCGAGCCTCCTCGGCGCCGCGCCGCGCGTCATTCTTTACGCCGCGGCCCCCGCCCGGTGGTTGCCTGGCCGTTCCAGTGCTTGCCGCCGACCCCCGCCGCGCGCTAGCTCGCAGGATCGCAGCGGCGCTGGGCCGGGCGGACGAAAGCGACTTGACGACGAAGAGCGAGCCCCCCCGCCCTGTGCCGCGGCGCGGCAGCGGACAGATCGAGGTTTTCGCGATAAAAGCAGGGGCGCGGAGGAGGGAAATCTTTCACGGAAGCGGGCGCCGGGCGGGCGAGGGCAAGGAAAGGGAGCGGATGGCTGGCACCGGCTGGCCGTGGCCGTCGGCGAGCAAAGTCGGGACGGTGCGCGAACTAAAGGCGGCACAGTGCCGGATACGATTGCGATCGCGCGCGTCGGGCTGGGCGAGCACAGCCTTTGGGAAAAGGCCACTCGATCGGGCCAGTTTGATGAGTTCCCCGGCCGCTGCTGTTGCGTGCGACGGGGGGTTGGGTGTTGCGTTGCTGCAGTGTTGGGCGGCGAGCGCGATGGCAACGCGACGCTGCGTCCACTGTGCCGTTTGCTGTTGCTGTTCCTCCCATGCCTGGCCGTTTCGGGGCCGGAAATGGGACAGTGTGCCCGCCCAGTGCAGCGGGAAAGCCTAGCCCATCGGCCTTCTCGGCCCACCGGAGCAGACGCCACAGCTGCTGCACAGGCACAGCAGCCTAATAAAAGACCCGCATCCTCAACGTTTCAATTCCCGCCTGTTCCCCACTACTCCAATGTCTCCAAAGAAAACGATCGCCGTTACGCGCTGTGTTGTTGCAGTAAAGCTCTGCAGGCGATTGATTGATTGCTGAGTGAACAGGAAAGTGTGGACGATTGATCATTGATGGAGTGCACAACACAGAGCACGAACAAATGGAGCAGAAAAGCAGGCGAGAGGGTCACGCGATTATGCGCATTACTACCTTTGGGCGATTAGACGGTTCGCCCCGATCGATTCTCCAGCATTTGACTCCGCCGTCACGTCGGCTGCGCCATTTTTTGACGCGCACTACTGCCAATCCGCCATGCTAAAATGCCATGACCGATCGAGCATCACGAGCTCCCCTCACCTCTGCTGGCCACTGCCAAAAGTAACTGTTTGAACTCCTGTAGCACTCCTGTAGCACTTTCGTTTGTTTGTGGTAAATATTATCCAATCATGGACTAACTAGGTTCAAAAGATTCGTCTCGTGATGTACAACAAAACTGTGTGATTAGTTAATTTTTTTACCTACATTTACTGCTCTGAACATATGTCTTTTGGTGTATTTAATGTGATGTGATGGAGAGAGTTGAAAAAGTAGCAAATTTTTTGCTAAATTTCAGCCAACTAAACAAGCCCCAAAGCATCTGCACGCACCTGCGCGCCCGCGCTCTCTCGCTTTCGCTGAAATCCACTTCCACTCGGCGCGCTATGCATCGGCATTGCTGCGCGCCTGCAGACAACTCCAGCAGCTCGCTTTCTCGCGGTCCGAGTCGGTGATCGGGGGGCCATGCGTGCATGCACGCGTGCTTCAAAGGAGGGGCGACGTCTACTCACTGCATGCAGTGCAGGGGCATTGCGTGGGCCGCGCGGCCTGTCGCGTGTCGCGATTCGCATTCGATCAGAGCAGCTCTCTGGGGTGCAACAGGCAGGCCGGCAGCTAGATTCCATGTGTGACATGACAGAAAAGGCGGCGACCCGTACTGTCCTTTGATCAGACTCGCTCGTTCAAGGACCAACGCAAAATGGAGTTCAGTGTTCAGACTTCAGAGACGTAGCGAGTCAAATAAAATAAAATGGGTCGCAAAGTCAAAATGTTGTGAGATTTTTTAAAACCTCGGTTTTAATTTACATGATCTGTCACAAGTGATATACTAGCACTATTTTGGTGACGAGTAATATACCGTGTCATGGACACCGGTGTCCTGAACAAAAACCGTTTGCATAGATTGGTTGTGATCGATGATCTGATGGAGCGCCGATCAGAGCATCAGACGGTCCGAGACATCTAGGAACGTCCTCAGCTCTCATGTGTTAGGGGTACACCTCAAAATGAACTGATTGTCACGTAGATGTACTACGTACCAAAGTCGCGCGACAGTGCGTCACAACGAAAGATTACAGGAAAAGTATGACAGTGACATGGAGGCACAAATGTACCCTTCTGTCACGTAGGAAAAGCAAAGTTTATGATGGACACGTAGGTTTCAAACATCTAGCTGATGTTGAAGTACCGCACGTGAGTGATGCCCCTGACCGATTCTGCAACGGAGCCTTTTTTTTCTTCTATTTTCTATTATTTTCATTTTTTTAGAAAAACAGGTTGTATTTATATACTCCCTCCATTTCAAATTATAAGTCGTGTTGACCTTTGTAGATGCATAGATATTAGGGGCATTTGCGTTTGTACCCCTACTTTGAAGGTTAATGGTGATTTTACCCCTATTTTTTGAATCTTGTTATTTTGCCTCTGCTTTTTCAAATTGAAGATAGAGTTTACCCCTCTTCCGTCATCAGCATATAACGGTGTTAAAACAACGACAAAAAGACAAGTTTACCCCTACTTCACCTCTTTACTCAAACAGCGCATCCACACAAAATCAAAGAGGTAGACGACCGCAAGAATCATGACAAATTGGTAAGAAAGACAAACGAAAGTAATGTTTCAGTCTTTCATTTTCAATAGAATTCTAGTAGTTTCAAAAAAAAAGAATTCAAGTAGAAAGTAGAAAAACAGAGAACTCTGCAACGTTGCGCCGGCCGCGCTGCCCAGGTCATGATTGCGCCACGGCGGCGTGGCCATGCGCCCGCACAGGGCAATCGCTGCGCGAGCACACGAACTGGCCTACAAGCTCCCGCGAGCTATTCCTGAGACCTCGCCACATCGCGTGGGGCTGCCTCGCGCTTGTGGCCGCCTTTGCCCACTGCGTCGTTGCGAGCCGCGCCGACAGCTACAGCTCCATGTGCCGTCACCCTCCGCGCCGCCAGCCGCAGGTCAATCGTCGTCGCTCCCTCCCGCGCGCCTGCCGCAGCTCGATGCGCCGTCGCCCACCGCTCGACCGGCCGCCGCTCCTGCCTTTCGATTTGACGGGAAAGCTAGGAATGCAAAGTCAGGGTCGATTTGGCTCAAGCCCCTTGTCTCGAGGGAATGAGTGTGGGAGATGAGGATAAGGTCAGAGGCAGTTAAGTATTTTTCCTATTCCTCTAAGTTTTTTTTTGGTTTAATGCTGCTGTAACTAACAGAATGAAAAGTAGGGGCAGACGGTGGCTTCAACTCCAAAAAGTAAGGGTAAATCTGCAAAGTTAAAAAAGAGAGGGCAAAATCACCATTAGACTTTGGAGTAGGGGCATGAACACCAAAATCTCTAATGAAATATATGGATCTAATAAAGCTAAAACGACTTATGATATGGAACGGAGGGAGTATGATTTCGATTGTTTGCATAATTATATTCCGAATCTTAAAAAGACAGCCATAAAAGAAATTAAAATTACACCCAGATCAGATCTACTTTTGTTTAAAATAGATCCGATCTACTGTAGCTGTAGCTAGGGAAAAAAAGAGAAGAAGACTCCGACTGATGGGCCGTTATTCTGGTGGGGATCCAAAAAAGGCCCAAATATCATGTTTACTATTTCAACCTATCAAGTCGGTCCACGAACTCGATCACGGTCCAGATGACAGATGAGACCACTGGGCCAACATATCGTCTTCCTTACTTTCCCTTCGGTTAAGAAAGGACTGGGAAATACGAATCGGGATCGAGTACGAACACTTGTGGTGGTAGCACACGCCACACGACACAACAAGCCGAAACAGCTAAGGGGAACTACAAGTACAACGTGTGGATCCGTGAGATCGCAACCGAATCGATACTGGCGTTCTACCACGAGTCCCAGTACGTGGCAGCCTTTTCGTTTCCTCCGTCCCGTATGTAGGAGTTTTGACGTGCTCCCTGAACGGAATTGTGAATTGTCGAGAGATTTTTCCTATTTGATCGATGTGATAATTCACCAGCCTTTTGAAGCTTGATACTCATGCCACAATGATACGTTGAGTTAATCTGAGTTATTGACACATGAGTCAAAAGTGTCAAATCTTGAGACGCCGAACCGTCAATTTTTTGAAATTTCTCGGGGATTGACAAAAGCGAACAAGCAAGTTGATGAGATTTTCAAAGCTCGGGGAATCCATGCATCACCGCAGGTTTGCTGTGTCTGTGTGCTTTTGCAAGTGCCCAACTGGACCCAAAAGGTGCACCACCGCAACTACTGGCAAAGTGGCACGGCGTGGTCACGCCCTGTTGCTCTGGCTATTTGTCTTGCCGGCTTGGGCGCCTTGCCGGAAGATCGGAAACCACCGATCCGGCCGGCCAGGCAACTCGTCACCAGCCACCACCCCACCATGAGTTCCACCGAAATTATCGAGCTCGCGCGCCTTTTCGCCCCGGTCACATGCACCACCAAAGGCACCAACACGCGCCCACATGCCGCATTCCTCCGCTGCGAGAAGGTGGCCGCATGGCACGTCCAAAAAGCCACCAAATCTAACCCAACCAATCAACCGTAGCCTTTGCAGATCGCTCGCCACCACGCGACCACGCACGCCTCTATTCCGCATCCCGTTACCAGGATGCCTGCGTTCCCCGCCGCGCCGCCGAGCGAGCACAGCCGGGAAGGGAAGAACTTGCACGCTCCGCTCTGCCCGCGCTCGGCGTCCGGCACACAAGCCTGTTTCAGCAAGGCAACTTTGGAAGCTCTGGTAATCATAGAGGAGGGGCGGCGAGGTGGAGCCCCGGTAACATGCGGGGCGGGGGCGGATCTCGGGATGGCGTGGGGAACTGGGGTGACGGCCATTGCTTGTCACGGGCTCCAGCCTCCATGGTGACAAAGCGGCGGATCCTGCTGCCCGATCATGTTCCGGGGAAAAGGGAGCCACGGGTCGACTCCGTTTGTGCGCTGCTAGCTGGCCGATTCCGGCCTGCGCCCTGCCTGACGAATTGCTACTACCTGCAGCTGCACGCAATGCCCCCCCCACGTCTACTGTCTCCACTCACAAAGGGAGCTTGTTGGTTACCAGTACCACCACTAGCAGTTGAGTAGGGTACTCGCATGATAAAAGGGCTCTCCATCCATGCAGATCGGGGAACAGCCGCGAGAGCGCATGAAGCGTCACGTTGGTGCACGGTCTGTCGCTGCCTGCTCCGGCAGTTGGGTTTATGCAAAGCCGGCTTTCAGATACAGAAGAGAGACAGAGACAGAGAGAAATGAAAAATCCATCAGTGGGGGCACACAAAGCTTTGAGCCTAAGGAAAACGGTCTCATGTTCACCCACGTGAGGCGACGGCGGGCGGACGGAGTCCGGTCGCTTTGGTTTTGGTACAAATCCGATCTGACACGGGAAAAAGATCGATGAATTATGCAGAAAAGGAAGCATAGGTTGGTTCTTGCAGCTACTGCGTGGTGGGGGAGGAGACAAAGGTGTCCTTGAGAGTCTGGAGGAACTCAGAACGCAACGAATCCAATACTTGGGCCACGGACATCCATCAGTCCAGGGCACGGGCACGGGCACCATTAGTCATCTGCAGAGACAAAAGACATGGTGTTTCAACAATCAGTCAGTGATCGAGCTGGACTGTACTACCACAGAACTGACAGTAGAACAGCCGTCAGTTTCTCGTGAGCAACAGAGCTAGCTTACCGTTCGGCGACTGGGAGCTTGCCACGGAAAAGTCCGAGGTCGCCATGGGTATGGAGATCGACAGCTGCGTCGCCGGGAACGAGGTGAGGTTAGTGTTGTCGTCGGAGAGGCCCGGCCAGGAGTCCCTCGCCTTGGGCCACTCGTCGAAGAAGGGCCGCAGCGTCTGGTTCTCCTGCTTCCCGGAGTCGACCGCCCCGAAGTCATTGCCCAGGAAGGAGAGTGGCTGCCTGTCCATCTTCGAGAGCGAGCTGACCGTGTTCTGACCCAGGTCGCTCAGCGCCCCGAGCTGGGGGTAGCTCGAGAGAGGGAATGAGGAGTTTTGGGACGGCGGGAGGCGCCACTGGTTCTCCATCGATGAGTCGATGGCTTCTGCAATGAGTTGATTGTGCTCGTCTGCCAAAGTTCTTATCCCGTAAGCATTGTACCTGGATTTCAAAAGGTAGGGTGATCACACCAAATTAGTAGGGATCGGTATTGTTAACCAGCAAAGTTTCTTAGAAAGAACAGACAGCAGAGTGTGACACAAGTAACAATCGTACTGAGCTATTCCATCAGAAATGCCATGAGTTGAGTACATGGCATTGCAAATACAACGGAAGCAATCAAAACAAATTAAATTTGCAATCAAAACAAATTAAATTTGCATTTCATTTTAGACTAACATAATCACCAAAGGACACCTAAGATGAAGCTACCATGAGTCCATGATTGGTTTGTAAAATCCATGGCAAAAGTACTATTTACGAATAAAAATTTGTAGTTACTCAGACAAATCACACAGTATTTTCAGTATCAGGAAATAAAGCATACCCACAGCTCGATAGTACACTAGTAGTAGCAAAATGAAAGAACAGATGATCATCCGCTTAACTAGAACATCTGTTCAATTAAATCAACAATTTGTATAGGTGGGAAGAAATGATTTGTATGGGCAAAAAGAGATACACTTCCACTATATCATGCACATGCTGCCCTTCCACAGTTCCACCAAAAGAGTTGCAAGAGAAAACACTTGATTCTGCAACAATAAAGACTTGTAGTAATGGTCAGGGGAGGCCAGCATCAGCAGGCAGCAGGCACAAGCACTGCGAACACTGAACACAAACAAGCTCCATCTTTATGGGCAGTACGTGTTCTAAGCTGTTCTGTGCCAAAGCCAAGAAGGCTGCACTGCACTTCCACCTGACCTGAGGACAAATACCTCGTAGAGAAATGGACACTGCCCTGGGCTTCAGCCTTCAGGGTCTTGGAACTGAACCCAGAAAGCATGACCAGGCAATGAACCAGACTAGCAGAGCGCCAGAGCCTGAACACTAACGTAATTTCTTGCAGTAGCTCATGCTTATTGCGCGTGGTAGCAGTAAAAGTACTGAGCACGCACTACTGGTTTTGATTGCCACTGATGAAAAACGAAATGTAAGGCAGTGATTGAACGATCACAGATAAACAGTTATGTGCGTGACCATCTCTGACGCCAATCAGTTAAAAGGAGAGCACTGTTGAGAAACAGGATTGGCATTGGAGAAGAAAGAAAAGCAAGGAAAGAACAGTCACCTGAGATCTTTGGCCGTTCCACTACCAAGAGATGCATAGCTGGCAGCATTGTCCATGTGCAGCTGAGGCGACGACCCCAACGGCGAGGCGAACGTGCTGGAGATGTTGCTGGCCCCGCCACCTCCACCGGTGCTGCCGGCGATGGCCGGGTAAAGGGAATGGTTCTGGAAGCCGCTGCTGGTGGCGGCGGCAAGGGGCGCCGTGGCGGAGACGGCCGCTGCCGTGGTGGCCGGCGGTAGGGACGGGGGCACGAGCTGCGTTTCCACAGGCTTTCTTGAACGGTTGCGGCCGCGGTGCATGTGGCGCTCGCAGTACTTGGAGTCCGGGGCGGCCTCCTTGGAGCACCGCCACTTCTTGCCGTCCGTACGCCGGCAACGGCCAGGCTCCGGATCCAGCTTCTTGCCGAAGTACGATCCGTACCCAACTGCACAACGAGCAAATCAGACGCTGTTATATATCCATTATTTGAGCAAGTTATGCGCTAGCTTTTCATCCGGCTATGTCCTATGTGTGTGCATCTAGCTGTGCAGCATCCAAATGGATTGGCATTTGGTACATGACAGTACCGACGCAAACGCAAGGCAAAGCTTCCCATTATTGGCAATGGACAGAAATGGCGAACAGTGGAGCAGCTGCCGCTGCATTCAATGGATTTGCTTGCTCGCGAGCTCACCATTATTGATCATGCAGAAAGAGAACAAAGAAATGGCAAAAGAGCGAGCTGGTTTGTAAAGCATCAGTACTATTCAGCCACAATGGTGCTGAGTGCCGACGATATTAACCTCTACTTCAACCACCATCAGGTGCAATCAAAATAGCACAAAATGATGGGCACGTAGGAGTCCTATCCCCAAATAGTATGCTGAATCTTGAAGAGAGCACAAAGATCGGATTAAAAAAACCAGAAGCTTTCCGGGAACAAATCGGGCGCGCACGGTTCTTGAATCGCGCATCAGTAGTGATTAACAAATGACCGGAGCAGATTAACTAATGCAGGGAAAGGTACACCTGATCGGAATAAACAAAGAGCTAGTCCGGATTAAGCGAGGATTCGGGAGGAAGAGGCCGTACGTGTGGGGTGGCCGTAGAAGCGGGTGGCGAGGGAGTCGAGGCCGCGGCGGATGGGGAGCACGAGATCCGGCGGGACGGGCACGCCGGCGACGAGGTACTTGTATATGAGCGCCTGCTGCTCGAGCTCCTCGTACTGCGCCGGCGTGAACGGCACCGGCCTCGCCGCCCACCTCGCGCTCATCTGCGCGTTCTCCGCCTGCCCGCCGCCGCCGCTAGCCCTGCGCCAGCAAACACGCCACGAAGTCAGAACAAAAGATGAGCAAACACTCGGGCGAAATGGCGGTGTGGGAGAGAGAGAGAGAGAGAGCACGGAGCGAGAGGAGACGGGCACTCACGCTGAGAACGAGAGCGGGGTGGAGCGGCAGAAGGGGAGGAGGGAGGCGGTGGCGGCGGGCGAGCGGTGGTCGGCGCCTGCCGGGGAAAGAGAGGCATACGGCATCGCCATCCTCTCGCTGTCTCTCTCGCGCGCTGCTTGCTCCCCGTGGCCGGTCGCACCCGCACCACCCCCCTCTTTAATGAGCTCCCCCGGGGTCTGGCTGGCTGGCTGCCTCGTGATGTGCTTTGCTTGCTCGCTTCAGCTCCTCCCCTCCCCCGCTCGCGCGCGCTCACCTTTATTGCCGGCTTTGTCTCTCTCTGCGTCGCTGTCTGCCCCGCGCGCGCTGTGCGTGTCGTCTCCGCGCGAGGAGCCGGGGGCCGAGGCGAGGCGAGCGGCGAGCCTACCCTAAGCTCTGGTCTCGTGTGAGCGAGCGAGCGAGCCCGACACGGGGACGGCACGAGCGCGACGGGGTGGCTGCGATCCGGCCGGCGAACAGCTGCAATGCAAGATGACAAGCGACGGCCGCCTGTCCCTCTAGCGTTTGGTAGTATACTCACCACGGTGAGTGTGTGAGCGTGCTTCTCTGTCCTACCGCTCTCCCCTCCTCTCACGTATTACGTATACTACAGGCATTTTCTTCAGTTTCCTATGCTGCTTTTGTTTGTTCCGGCTTCCGGGGCCTATTTTCTGGGCGAGCGGAGTGGATATGGATGCCGGTACTGTAGCGAGGGTGGTGACAAGCATCATATGGGAGGAGAGAGAGAGAGAGACGAGGCGAGGTGACAGTGGATTTGAGCCGGGTCTGCGTCGCGGTTACCGATGCGAGGCCGGCACACACAAGAGGAGGGTGGGGGGCGCCGTTGCCGTTGCCTCCCCTCCTGGCATTTCTTTACTTGCTTCCTGTCTTCCGTCAGGCGACGTCTTGATCGGCCCCTAGCGGCTAGTGCTAGTAGTAGTACTACGCAGCTCGTTTCTCGACTACTGTTTGGGAAAAGAATTCTTTTTTTAAGTAAATTTGGGTACCGCTGGATTTATTGAAAAACAATATTTTGTACTCCCTCCGATTTGGTAAAAGAAGTCGTTTAGGACAGCGACACGGTCTCCAAAACACAACTTTAACCTCTTTTTTCTATAAAAATATTTATTAAAAAGTTATATATGTATACTTTTATGAAAATGGTTTTCAAAACAAATCTAATGCTATGATTTCCAAATTTATAAACTCAATGACTTAAAAGTTATTCATCATTTATATTCCCAATGTTTGACTCAAAGCTTGTCCAAAACGACTTCTTTGACCAAACCGGAGGGAGTAAGTAGATTAAGATCAAACGGCGGTGACCGGGCGCCTGTTTATTGAAATAGTGCTACAATGATGTTTTTCAATGTAAAGTTGCCATATTGGTTCGCCTGCATAGAGATATAAGATGTGACTTGATTGTGACTCAATGTGTCTATTTTTCAATCTAACATGTCAGCGTGTTTTGAAAAGTTTAGTAAGAAACTGATATGGCACCGGCAAATGCCAAGTTGGTGTACATGAAACTTGACACAACGTTATCTTTACTTTAGAAATCAGAATGGCCATTAAATCTAGCGCTCTAGAAAAGTCATAAATTGAATTGTAACAGCGTCAACGTTCGAATAAGCTAGGGACTTTCGAATTAAGTGGTGGCAGAGCTTGAAGAGGCTCAAATGTCACTCATTACATGGTAATTTGCAGGGTTCACCAATTATACTATTTAGCAACAGGAAGGCGAGAAAAACTGTTGGCATTGCCCGCTTCCCGCTAAAGCTGGAGTGATGTATGCTGGCTTCGACCGGTCGTATATGTTCCTCCTTACTTTTCATGGATGAGGCTGCCACTTGTAACACCCCTGGTGTTTAATTAACCTAATTTCAGCAATTAGGAAAACAAACCAGGTGTTAGGCATCTAATCCCTTGTTAGCCTGAACAGAGCCAAGTTCGCAAAAGAAACCCTAGTCAAACCTCTAATTGTTTGATCAACATACATAGGGTTCATTTTTGTTAAAGACCTAATCACATGAAATGATGAGGCCAATTTGAGTTTAGGTTAAACAAGGGGGTCTTTAGCACCTAAACCCTCTCTAGCCTAACCCTAGGTCACTTTGACACAAAGGCCCTTGGTCAAAGCCAAAATTCCTCGGTCAAACCCTAAGTGCCCCTTGAAGCTGAAATGGTTTTCTTGCGCGTTCTCCAAATTTCACTATAGAAGTTCAAAATCGGGCAATATAAAAGTTCTTCATTATCTCCGGGAACACAATTTTCATAATTGGCGGACATTCAAATTTTGAGTGTAAATTTGCCAAAAACTGAGTTGAAGTTCCTGCGAACAGTGTATCGGGGCCGAGAATTCCTGCAACTTCATCACGATTTTCCCGTCAATCCTTACATCAAAACACAGGTCGCCCTTTGTGAAAGTTGTAGTGCTAGAGTTCCTCTACAACTTTTATCTTTGGAGATTTTCAACTTAGTTGCCACTTTTGTGAGTTTTGCATTTTCGAAAGTGCACATGTGAAATAAAACTGGGCATGCACGCCGGCGTCGCCGAGCTCAGCGCGTCGCCCGCGCGCGCGCGCCTGCCGTGTCGCCCGTCCACGTGGCGCCCGCGTGGCCCTCCGGCGTACGGATGCCTCGCATCCGTCGCGGTAGACCCGCGCGGCCGCGGGGACTCCGCCCAGGCTTTCGGCCGTGCGTCGTGTCCAGTCGCATGCATGCGCCGGACCGCGCCACGCGCCAGCCGCGCCGCCTGCATGCGCCCACGGCAGCGCCGAGTACAAGGGAGAGGAGAGAAGGGGCGCATAAACTTTTTTCTCCTCGCCCGCTTCATCTCGTGCCCGTCCGCTCCGCCGCCAGTGCTCCGCCAGCACGCCATAGCTGCCGCGAAGCTCCATTTCCACTTCAAACCGCCGCCGCCCAACCACTTCTCCTCCTCCCTGAAGCCTTCCCTGACGCCGAGCCGCCGCCGCCGCCGCTCCTTACGGCCGCCGCGGCCGGGGCCACGAAGTCCGGCGGGAGGCCAGCCACAGCTCCGCCGCCGGCGCCCGGCGAGGCTTCCTCCGGCCCTATCTCCGTCTCTACCACCTCCTACCACCCCTAGGTAGGTGCACGCGCCCCCCATACCCGCCTCCCGGCCAACTCCGGCGGCCAATCGCCGCCGGCGAGGTCCCCATGGCCGCCGGGGGCCGCATTGCAAGGATTGCAATATTTCCAGGGAGATTTCCGTAAACTAAGGACCTTCAAGTAATTTCTGAAACTTCTTTCGAGGGTCTGGCTGCAAATGTATCTTTAGGGTTTCAGCTGAACCTTAGAAAATTCATAAAAATCGTAGAGAAATCAGAAAAATGCAGACCCAATTTTATTGGTTTCCTGGTGAATAAATCTACCTTTTCTAGAAAGGTTGTATAGGGTTTTTCTGTGTAGTGTTTGAATTAAAAATTCAAACTCAGTTTGGTGTGTTTTTAGTGTAGTTTAAAATATACACATGCTATGGAGTTTAATTTTGGATATGTTGCTCTTTATGGCATGTTTAGATTTGTGACCAAAGTTGGCATGAGTTTAATGTGTAGATATTTAATTATGATTTATGTAAGCTCTAGGCTAGTTTAATCTTGATGCTTTTTATAGCCCTTTTAATAAACTTTTCTTTAAGCACAAGTGCACCCTAGGGCTTTGTCTTGATGAATAGTACCTCTGGTAGAATGGATATGATTTTAGGTTGTGCTTTGGTTTATGTTTTGGATTTAATCTTGTGTAGGAGTTTAAATTCAAAATTTCAAAAATAATTTGAATCTGCACTTATGCCTTGGCCAGAGGCTTAGATTTGACATGTATGACTTGTAGTAGAAGGTTGAGACCAAAAATATTAATAAATCTTTTTGTAAGATTTATTTGTGCTATGCTAGGCTGAAATTTGTCTTTTACTTATAAATTAATATATAAATGATCTTAACCTAGATTTTGGTTTGTGAGCTTAAAATAGACAGATGTTTTTGTGTGCTAAAGACTAGGCTCATTTGAGGTGTTTGTGATTTAATATGGATTTATGATTGTAAGGCTTGTTTTAATTAATTAAATAAAGAAAGGGCAATTAAGGTGTTAAATTGTGAAAACATGTCATGTTTCTGTTTTTGAAATTTTCAACACACCCCTTGCTGTTTATGAAGTTATTTAATTTACTTATGTTTAAATATGTACACAGTCACCATCAAAGTTAACCTTTAATTAACTTCTCACACTTTCACCTAATGCATATGCATGTGAACGTGTAGATCTACCGGACGGGACTTATACACTCACTCAGGAGGAGGAGGGAGCAGCTAGCGGAGAGGTGAACCAGCTTAGTGTGTAGCAAGACCTGGACCAAAGTCCAGAAGAGCCCAAGGCTAGTGCTGAATTAGAAGAAGGCAAGCACCGGGTTGCATATAACCTTTTTGGATAAAATCCCTTCACTTTTACCTTTTCAGTATTTATGTTTTATTTTGTGCATTTACGTTTCAGGAGTTGTTTTGAAACCTAGATGCATGATCCTTAGGATTCCTATGCTCTTATACTAGTATGTTAGGACGCTAGTGCCATGCTTTAAGGACACGGTACAAGTCGAGTAATGACTCATTGCTCGCGAGATATAGGTTACTTATGTTGGAATCATAAGTTGGTTAAAATGACTCGCTCATGTGGTAAGAGCAATGGGTTCGGTTTCGACCGAGTAGCATTGTGCTGGTTTAAGCTATTGAACGTACCAAGTGCTTGTGGGAATGGGACCGGTAAGCCTAGTACCTAATGAACCAGTGCGGGGACTTTATCGCTACTACTCTTGGGATGCTTCTCCCGGTTTGATCCCGGTAGTGCAAGTGTGAATCTGGACGTGCCGTGTGAGGGCGTTCCAGTAACCTTGTACTTAGGATTGCAGCGCCTGTCCCTAATCTGGGGAATGACGGGAACCGCCTGGTCGGGGTAGACCCCGCATTCGCTTTTATTTGATTTCTTGGGGTCTATTTTCTTCCGTGTATCTTGGGTTTACCTTGCAAGGATATAAATCGATCGATCGTCGGTCACTCGCCGTTATCTGAGTCGGCTTGACCACTGGCTACCCCATGTATTTATGGAACAGTTGGATTAATATTGTTGCCTGTTTAATATTGTTTACACAACATGCTTGTTTAGTACAGGTGCTCACCTAGAATGATTAACATACTAGAATATGAGATAAAATTTGGAAATAAGGATCAACTCTTAGTCGCTTTTGGCAAAACAAACCTACCAGCCAAAAAGCCTTGCATGTCTAGTTGTATTTTCTTTTTGTCGGGTAAGTCTTGTTGAGTATTAGTATACTCAGCCTTGCTTAATTTGTGATTTTCAGGTAACCCCATCTGGCCTGGCTCTATTCCAGATGGTTGGGAACTTGAGTGGGAGCAGGATGACGAGGAGTGATACTCTATGGATGGCCTCCCATGTGTATCCCGCGTTTAGTTTTATTTCCGTTGTTTGAACTCTGAACCACCTTTACTTTTATGTATGAAAACCAGGTTTGTAATAATGTGAACTTGTGAACTTTTATGTAATGTTGAACTTGTACTCTGGTCCCGCCTTCGTGTGGGCCTTGCGCATATCAGCGATCCTGTTGTAAGTGATTCACTGGGCATGACCCGGCAGAGGCGACAAAATACTTCTTTATTATTGGTTAATGGCCACGTGGACCGGCTTAGGCGATAATATGGAATTATTTTGGGCGGTTCTGTCACACCACTGGTTATTGGTTGCGGCTGTGGTTTGAAAAGTTTTCTCCATCGACGCCTTTGCTTCGTCGATGCTCTCCTTGTTGGTGGTGATAGTAGATCAATTGCCGAGTGGTGTATCCACTTCTTCCGTCATTCCCCTTCAAGGATTCCTCCCCTTGGATGGTGTTGGATGATGGTATGTGGAGCTAGGATGTGCTGGAGGTATCGCGATTAGCTTCAAGGGAGGTTGTCGTCTTCGGTGAATCTTGGCCTACGTACCTTTTGCCGTCTTTAGTCCCCTTTCCGCTTTGTTGGGTCTTAGATGGAGGGCAGTAGTGGGGCGGCGTAGCTACGAGGGACGGTGAAAGGTGCAATGGCCATGGTAGAATCGGCAAGTACGTTGTTCGGTGGTGGCACTAATCAACGATCGACGGTGATCCATCAACTGTGTCTAGACTTGTCTTTGCTTTGTTTGTGAGGTATATGTTGTATCCTGGTGTTGTACTCTCTTTTTTGTCTCCATGTTTTTCTTGCTGAAACAATCACTGTAAGGCTTTTTGGCTTTCCGCAAGCCCCTTAATCAAATTAAGGTGGGGATCCCACCCCTCGGTGATTGTAAAAAAAATTCTTGGCAAACATTAAGCACCACGCCTGATCCGAAGGTACTATATGCAAGGTGATCATATCATATGTCCCGTTGCTCATTTCAACAGACTCTATCTCCTTATCAAGATCATTTTAATTAGAAAAATTTGAGAGGTGAACCAAACTAAAATTACAGATCAAATGGCCGTGCGTAATCCATCTTTCATTCAATTCAACAGCAACTCTCACACATTGCTTTTTTGAACAACTCATATAGTTCACATACTTGGTCCTGTTTGAGTCCATCAACTAAACATAAGCTGATATGGGTCCAAAACGGACCCCACTAAAGTGTTTGAGTGGCTGGATAACGATTGTGACTAGTTGAGCCTAGCTTAAGTGGTAAAGATCAAATTACCCCTCCACCTCTGTAGGAATGAAATTCTAAAGTGTTAGAGAGAAGTTGGATAGACAAATGACTCTTCAGCTATCACTTAGCTAGTGGATCCAAACATCGTTAGTTATACTTTAGTTAGGTGGATCCAAACATGGTCAATATCATTGGGTGTTAGTAGCTCCTAACTTACTCGTCATGTTTTTTTTCTTTTGATTAGCACCACATTTTCGATAGCCGTTATAATCACATACATCACCATAATTTGAATTAACTCGGCGAAACAATTTTTTTAACAAAGCACATTACACGCGTGACTAATGCTATATCACAAAGAACGTGTTCGCACCCAAAATTGGCAGGTCTCGTCCGACCGGTCAGACCTGTGGGTCCCACCGGTCAGACCGGTGTGGTCAATGTCTACAAAATCCAATTTGGACTTCACCATTGGATAGGTCTCGTCGAGTAGATCAAGATTCATATGTGGAACGTCCAAATCGGAGTCCAGATGAGAGAGATATGACTTATACAAGATCTGCACACCGAGTGCACCGGTCTGACCGGTGCCCCCCGTGTCTGAGTTACAACAAGTAGTCCTGATAGAATTAGACTTGTAAAAGGATTTCCTTGCAGGGCAAGTCCTCCCACCCCAATAAATATGAGGGGTCGTGGCCGATTGAGTTCATCATCCAATCGATCAAATCTATTTACCTTTATTTATCTCGTATTTACTTTTATCTCCAAACCCTAGCTTTTCCAATCTCATCTGTTGTTCTTCCTTCGTCTCCGCGATGTCCGAAGGCGTTCTAGGTGGCCTTGCCGACCCTAGAGCAACCCTACGTGCGCTAGCTCCGACGGGGTCCCTCCCGAGCCTGCGTTCTAGGTCTACCGCCGGAATCTCCCGGCGACCGGTCTGACCGGTCTACACCATCGGTCTGACCGGTGTCGACGCAGAGGCGCCGCAACAGCTGTCTTTGCGTGTTGTTGGCTCCAAAAGGTGCCAACAAATTGGCGACTCCGCTGGGGAGCGAAGATCTGGCTATCCTAACCGATCTATCCAACTCCGGCGACATGTCTCGGTGTGAGCTAGACAAAAACAACAGCGTCGACTTCACGGATGAAGAGCTCTCACCAGAAGATCATCAAGCTATGGAGGACTTCATGAAGCAAAGGGCCGAACGAGATCGCCAAGAAGTAGAAAAGCTCATGAAGGAGAAGGCTGAGAACGATCGACTTCACTACTTGTCGCGCTTCAAGAAGAATCGCGAAGGCAAGGTGAAGAAGATCAAGGACATCACCTTTGACACTCCACCACCTGAGGTACCACCCAATGTGAGCACATCATCATCTCCATCCTCTTTTGTTACCGTTAATGATCTTACTACCGTGATGGATAGCTTTCGTTTATCGATGATTGAAAATATGCAAAACATGGTAGATAAGAGTCTAGGTAAACGGGTAGAGGGTGATGATAATGTTGCATCTGGTTCAAAACTGTGGCACCTCAGACCCCACCTATTAATTCATCAGCTGCACAAACAATTAATCCTCAGTATGGTATGCCGTTGAATTATTTTTGCGGGACAAACACCACCGCCGCCGTTTGGTCAGAACAGACCGGTCAGACCGGTGGGTCCGACCGGTCAGACCTGTGCTGGCGTTATGGTGCCTTATCCCTCGTCTCCGGAACCTATAGTTACTATTCCTCCTGTTCAGGCCGCTTCTGGCCGATCCGGTGGGAATACTTCAGTAGCTCAAGGTATTCCGATTATGGTTCCGTTCGAGACAGGCATTGGGTATGGTTACGCACCTAATCCCCAAATTAATAGCCGTTTGCAACACAATACTTCTTGCTCATACACACAGCCGAATGTGGGGCAATCGAATGCTTCTAGTACGCCAATACCAACCACCATCCAGGAAGTCATCAATAGGTTTAATGTTAATCTTGCTAAACAAATGAAAGATGAGTATGGGATAGTGAAAAATAAAAATCTTTCATATCGAAAACCGTATCCTTCTAGTTTTGATTCGGTTCCCTATCCTATTGGTTGGCATTGTCCTGAATTTGTGAAGTTTAATGGGGTTGATAGCAAGACTACGTGGGAGCATGTTAGTCAATATCTTGCTCAACTAGGAGAAGCTAGTGCCATAGAGGAAATAAGAGTGCGTTTATTTTCTTTATCTTTAACTGGCAATGCTTTTTCATGGTTTGCTTCATTACCTGTTAACTCTATCCGCACTTGGGAACAATTAGAACAAAATTTTCGTGACCACTTTTATAGCGGAGATAATGAGTTAAGGTTGAGTCATTTAACATCGGTTAAGCAAAAGCATGATGAACCTGTTACTAGTTACATTAGGAGGTTTAGAGAAATAAAAAACCGTTGTTATAATCTTGTTATCTCCGAAAGGGATCTTGCTGAATTAGCTTTTAATGATTTGCGATCTCATATTAAGGAAAAAATAGAAGGTCATGAATTTATTGATGTTGCCCAAGTTTTAGTAAGAGCTTTAGCTCATGAAAGCCGAAGCAAAGATACTCGGCTCAAATCTGATCGTCCTAATATACATAGACGACGAGAGTAAAGAAGTGTGTGCTGCTGAATTTACCTAGTTACCTAATGATAAAGCAAACACTTGTGCTTCTCTTAAGCCGGCTCATAAGAGTCGGTATGAGATGAAATTTACTTTTGATGTGGCTAAGTGTGATAAGATATTTGATGAGTTATTTAAATCAGGTAAAATTAAAATGTCTCACACTATACCACCTATTGATCAATTAAAAAGACGTGCCTATTGTAAATTTCATAATTCTTTTTCTCATGCTACCAATGATTGCAATACTTTTCGTCGGCAAATACAACCGGCCATTAATGAGGGTCGTTTGAAATTCCATGAGATGCAAGTTGACGAAAATCCTTTCCCTAATAGTGCCTTTGTTAATACTCTTGAGTTGTCAAATCCTAAGGTGCTTATTCGGCCGGATCAAGCCGAAAATGCTAAAGGGAAGAATGTGATCATTGGAGAGCAAAGACACGACGAGAGGCAGCCTCTGGAGGTGATCCCCAAGGTTTCAGCGACTTCAACGCTTGGGGGGCAAGACAAGATCAAGACGGCCAGCACTGCATCGACCGGTCTGACCGGTGCCCAGACAGACCGGTCTGACCGGTGCCTCAGGCCGGTCTGACCGATGCCTCCAGAAAGGTTCAAGATGCTCCAAGCCCAAGAAAAAAATAAGGCCGAGTTTTAATGAGCTCTTGGCCAAGTATAAGAGGGAAGGAGCTATTAAGGATCGAAGTAATCAGCCAAACGTGCTAAGGGCGTAAAAGCACCACCAAGACATAAAGGTATTCATCACCAACGAGGTAACTTTTCACAATATCCTTTTGTTGGATCTGTTATGCCATCATCTTGGTATCATCCTTGCTATTATTCACCTGCTGATTATAGTAGTATGTACATGAATTCATATATGATTCAATATCCTATTACATATTCAAATTATAATGCATTACAAAGGCCGATTGTTTGCAATAGCAATCTGGTCAAAAATAATGTGTGTACTACTATTAAGCAAGGTGAGAATAGCAATAAGCAAAATGCTAAGGAGATGCAGCCGAGGTGGTGTCCCTCAGGCTTGTCCCGCACTCAAAAAAGGAGGTTGCAAAGACTACGTAAGCGAGGAGCAATGGAGCAGCAGATTGAAGAGAAGCAAGTCAAGTCAACACAGACCCGGAAGGAGTGGAGACCGAAGCAGACGTCATCCTTGACTTGAGTAAAATATGTGTACGGCCGTTGTTTTGTTAAACATCGTCCTAAGTGTTTTTAGTTTAGAAAGGTATTTTTTGGCACGTATCCTATGCCAAAAAAACAGGGGGGCATATGTTCGCACCAAAAATTGGCAAGTCTCGTCCGACTGGTCAGACCGGTGTGGTCAATGTCCACAAAATTCAATTTGGACTTCACCATTAGATAGGTCTCGTCGAGTAGATCAAGATTCATATGTGGAACGTCCAAATCGGAGTCCGGATGAGGGAGATATGACTTATACAAGATCTGCACGCCGAGTGCACCGGTCTGACCGGTGCCCCTGACTGATCTGACCGGTGCCCCCCGTGTCCGAGTTACAACAAGGAGTCCTGATAGAATTAGACTTGTAAAAGGATTTCCTTGTAGGGCAAGTCCCCCCACCCCAATAAATATGAGGGGTCGTGACTGATTGAGTTCATCATCCAATCGATCAAATCTATTTACCTTTATTTGTCTCGTATTTACTTTTATCTCCAAACCCTAGCTTTTCCAATCTCATCTGTTGTTCTTCCTTCGTCTCCGCGATGTCCGAAGGCGTTCTAGGTGGCCTTGCCGACCCTAGAGCAACCCTACGTGCGCTAGCTCCGACGAGGTCCCTCCCGAGTATGCGTTCTAGGTCTACCGCCGGAATCTCCCGACGACCGGTCAGACCGGTCTACCCCACCGGTCTGACCGGTGTCGACGCAGAGGCGCCGCGACAACTGTCTTTGCGTGCTGTTGGCTCCAAAAGGTGCCAACAGAACGACAGTGTGCGACTTCGCTGAATGTCATACCTGACTACCTATATATAAGTACTACGGAGTAGTACTCCGTCCCAGAAAGTGTGTCGTTCGGAAGCGTGTTTGTGAGAGAAATACGGTTTTCTAGCAATGGGAAGGAGGGTGTACTGCTTAACACAAAGTAACGATATTGCCGGAAAGTTGCAATGCTCCTAGTTGTGTACTTCTACTAATCCCCAGTTTTGCCAAGTCAGATTGCTAGCTGAAATTGGCATCATCTCTCGTGGATTGTTGAAGCATCCTTGCAGCAGATGAGCAAAGCAGAGGGTTGGCCGATGCACCGGGCGCAGTACGTCCTGAAGAAGTGTCGAGTCTGGTGCTCTCATTAATGGGTGAAAAGACGAGAGCAGTAATACCTTGCTCTCAAGTCTCTATATGGGCTGTAAGCTGTCAATTCGGTCAAAGGGGAGTATCTCTGTTCGGCGATTCGGCCGTTGCTCTGTTCTCTTCTGACAATTTTTTTTCCGGAAGAACCTGACTACAAAGACAACACTGAAAATAGTGTAGCCACGTTGTCACAGGCCAAGATGTAAAAAGAAATCCCACTATAAAATTGTTTAAAATGGCAGGAGCGTTGTGCTCAAGCCAGTCACGTACGTACGAGCACCAGCAGCTAGCAGAAGTGATGAGAGACCGCGACGTCACACTTGAAGTGAACCTGCCGTTCCGGCCGGCAGGCGCGACTGCGCCAGGTTCAGACGACGACGCGCGGCCTCTGCGCGACTGTGACCGCGCGAAGCTGAGCGCCGTGGCGAGAGAGCCTGCGCGCTGCGGCGTCCATCACGCACGCCTGGTCGAATCCATCTCGAAGCTGCCGTGACGACTTGCTGCGCCGTGTCGTGCCGGCCACCGGTCAGTCAACATCGATCCGCCGCGCCGAGCCGTCGACGTTCCCGTGGCTCGGCGCCTCGCGGCATTGATGAACACGTAGTACGGCAATCTCTCCGAAGCAGTAGTACTCTGTGGTCTGTGGCTCTGTGCTCATGGCATGGCATGGCATGGCGCCATGCCGCCATGGCAGAACGACGGAAATGGAACCACAGCTCCGCCCGGTGTCACCCTGCTAGATTTCCTCCGTGCAAACGAACGAACGGCAGCTCTCGGCGCGCGCTTGGGCAGCACAGCAGACAAGGGATCGGTACGAATCCACGCGCGAGAATCTCCCGGACGGCCGGACGGATGGCGGTGGAGGGAGGGTCGGTCGAGTCGGACGCCGGTTTGGGAACAGTGCGACAGGTGGCGATTCGATTGGCGGAGCCACAGCGACGCGGGAGTAAATGGCCGTAGTAGGGGCACGGCCGCGCCTCGGTCGCCATGACACCTGCAGCATCGCCCCCCTGCATGCATGCCATCCCCATGCATGCATGCATGGCAGCGGCAGCACCCACCAGGCGCACAGTGCCATCACCCAGCGGCCGGGCTCCCGTTCCGGCTGCTACTGCCTACTGCTGCTCGGCTGGCCTACCTTTCCGTTGGCCCGGTTGGGCTTTGCAGTTGCAGGACAGCTGAGCTGGTGCACGTGACGGCGTGGGAGGGCGCATGCCTCCCTATATTAGCCACAGCTAGTCGCCCTAGCCACAGCTATGGTTGCCATTGTCACATCACGCACCTGCCGCTGCCGCGCACTTGCCCGCAGGCTCCCTTCCCGGCCGGTGCCTTTCGCGTCAGGCACCGTCACTTCCGGTTCATGGGGGAGCATGGCGGCATGGTGTGCCATGGCATCGTGCCTAGTACTAGTCGTACAGCTGTGTTAATCGCGATCCGTCAGGTAATGGATAAGGATAAAGCGTCGTGGTGTTAGCTGGCCTCGTGCTAGCTGCGCGCTGGCCGGGATTGGGACACGATGCGTTGCTTAACCCTGAAGCTTCTTGAATTGAATTGATCCGGAGATAGAGCTTGCGCGCACCCATTGATCCGATGCTCGTATCATATGGTGACTGGTATCGATTAGCGAAAACCACTTGACGCTCGCGTATCGTATCACCTTTTTTTTGCAGCCGCAACTGCTGAGACTCCGCACGGTGGAGGCGTATCGTTGTCGCGTGGGGACAAGGTTAACAGAAGTACCAACAGTGAAAGGGCCAGCGAGCTGCAGTAGCGCGCGCCCAGCGCCAGCAGGTAGCAGCAGTAGCTGCACAGCACCTGGACCTGGGCGCTGGGCCGGTTGGGGGCGGCGCAGCAGCGCAGGGATGGCGCCTTTGAGCACTTGACACTGGTCGTCGTAGGCGAGTCAAGTGTACGTAATGGCGCCTTTGCATGCGTTTGGCACGAATCTCTTCAGGCTCACAGATCCATTTCGACTCGCTCTTCACGACCTCCCCCCGTTCACGGACGATGACACTATTGACGGGGAGCGCTTTTGCACGCGGTGAAAAAAGCATATACGGCACGCTAAAAAAAGTCACTGATACGCGACGACTAAAGTTACGTTTAACCCCCTGTGTAGTGGTAAGCTGTAACGAGCTCACAGAGTCACAGTACTGAACTTTTACTGCATTTGACTCCTGCAAAGCGTGGTCAACGAAAGTGAGCCCGGCCGGCCTAGTAGCTGTATAGACGCTTTACCGCAAAAGCCATGGGCGTGTTTGGTACAAGTGACTAAACTTTAGCCGGTCCAAAGTTACAAGTTTGACCACTAATTACAGGTATTAAATAAACTCAGTTTATAAAACTATTTTCACAACCTCGAGCTAAATTGCAAGACCAATCTAACGAGGTTTCTGACCGCAGGATTAGAGAATATGTACTGTAGCATTACTGTAGCAAATCATAGATTAATTATATTCGTTAGATTCGTCACGTAAAGTTGTGCTCATCTGTGAAAAGGTTTTGCAGATAAAGTTCGTTTAGTACGTCATGCATAGAAGATTCTTTGAGACTAAAATTTAGTTAGTAGAAAACAAACACGGCCCATAGATCGAAGTGACGCTAGATGCTGGTCTGTAACCTTTGAGCCGAGACGTGATTTCCCAGCAGCTGATTGACTGATACCTCCCAGCAGGCTGCCGCACAGCTCCGGCAGCAGCCTGACAAACAACAAGAGGACAGCATGGCTCCCAACGGGGCCGTCCCGTCCGCGTCGCAACGCCGGCCGGCGAGCGGCCGGCCGGCGACGTCATGGCACAAGCGATGGCATAGGCGTGTGGTCCAGCAGGCGGGCACACGAGCGCGCGCGGTGAGGTTCTGGTACCACTACAAGGCCACGAGCCGTCTGGCGGTCACACACAGGCCAAATTAACCGGCTGCCACGCGTGTCGTGTAGTACCGAGCAGATCGGAAACCTAGCTTTCCGCTTTGAGCTTACCCGGCGGTACGCCGCCGCATGCAGACGGAATTGCTGCAAAGCTGTACTGTAGTGCCGTCGTCCGAGCTCGCCGCTTTGCTGGGCTATGCTGATGATGATGACCCCGGCCGAGACCGACCGAGACACCGTTCACGTGCGGGGAGCAAATTGAAAGCTGTGGGAGGAAGAACGACGACGAACAACATGCTAGAGCATGCGACTGCGCGTGCAGGTTTTGGCTTCTTCTGTGAGAGAGGCAGAGAGCCTGCGACTGCGCGTGCCTGGGTGCAAGTCAGCATGGATACGGCTACAATGGTCAACGAACAATATGTACATGTAGGCAGCAGAGTAAACTCTACTAGTTACCAATATGCAGTAATCATAAGATTTACCCAAAGCCATTTTTTTGCAGTCAGTGCCCGACCCGGCGACCCCTCTCACGGCTGTGCAATAGAACTGTGCAGCCTCAGCAGTGGCAAGTCATGAACCTGGCCCGGCATCGCAACCAGATGCCGCTAGTGTTCGCGGGGATGGCCCCGCAGGGCATGCAGTAGGGCAAGGACAAATAGACCCCGGGCGGTGGTGCTCCACGGCGAGGCCCATCTCGCTCCGCCCGGCGGCACAGCTCGGCCGGCCCTTTACGGGACAGCACATGCACGTGACGGCACGGGGGAGGCATGCCCCCCATCCAGGTAGACCTGGGAATGGATTACCATCCAAATCCAATTTAAGAGAAATCCAATTAAAGTCCAACTGAAGACACACCCCATCTAATCCAATCCTAACAATTAAGCTAACATCCAAATCCATCCTATTCATCCATTTGCTCACGGCGCAGCGCGGAGCTCCGAGGAGAGGACGGGTGGCGCGGCGCAGCCCTTCATGACCGGCGACGGGATCTTCGCGCGGGCAACGAGCACGGCCGGCCGGCGTAGGGAACGGCGGCGGGAGCGGGCGCCTGTGGGGACGCGCTCGCCGACGGGGATGGGGCTCCGACGCGGGTCAGCGGCTGGAGCTGGAGCGCCGCGGCCGGCGGGGGGGATGGAGCTCTGGCGCGGGCCGGCGGCTGGAGCTGGAGTGCCGCAGTGCGTCGTAGTGCCGGCGGTGTGGATCCGGTCCGGCCTCCTCGCCACCGGATCTGCCACCCCGTCTCTGTGTGGCAAGAGTATGACGGAGAAGGACGGAGTGCGGCGGCGGCCATTGGCACGGCCCTATTGCGGAGACGGGGCACACATCGCGACGCGAGGGTGGTGGCCTCAGCGAGGCCCAGGAGGTGGTGCTGGTACTGGCGGCTTGACGCGAGGCTGCCGCTCGCGCGACAGCGACGAAGACGACGGAGGCCGCGGAGCAGACAGCATGCGCCGGCGTGTGCGACCCTAGGTGGCGCCGTTCGGGGCGGCAGCACAACGGTGTGCGGGTGAAGGGCGGCGACGGTCGGCCCTTCAGCAGCGGAGCATACCCAGCAGCTCCCGGACGCTGCCGCCGCGATGCAAGGACGACGTGGCGGCGGCGACATTGCAGGCAGTGTGAAATTTTTCGTGACTGACGGAGACGGAGAGTACAGTCCAAGTCCAATTGGACATCCTGTTTAGTTTAGGCTCTTGACATCCACATCAAAACTAATCCTGTTCAACAATGTCCAAAAGGAAAAAATCCAATTGGATTTGGATTTTTCTAAATCCATTCCCACATCTACATCCAGGACCAGTCCCTCCTCCTCCGGTCCTCCCTCCGTCGCGCTCGTCCCCGGCGGCGGCAGAGCCTGAGCCGTCGATATCCTCCGACTGCTGTTCTTCTGACAGGTGGCCCCGCCCTCTCTTCCCCCTGCGCCATTATTGGCGGTAATGATCGGCTTCTGCACTGCAGTCTGCACGGTAGCCCTTTTTTTTACTGCAGGAAACAAAGGTTTTGGAGCTAATGTAAAAAAATAGTCAGCAGAGTACTCCATGCAAGTTTGGAGAGGAACAGTGAAGCAGTGAGCCAGTGACGAGGATTGGCGCCTTGCACTGCAGCAGTAGCCGCTCCTGCTTACGAGGAAGACGGGGGCGACCTGTTGGGCGTCGAGGGAGTAAAAAAACGAGCAAGCTAATTAATCTGTCATCTGAACGTAGGCGGCCGACTGGCAGGAGTAGCGATCAAGCGCCACGGAAACGGGACACAACAAATCAAGCGCCAGGAGCAGCGCCTTTGTACCGCTGTAAAATGCAACTCATCAGATACACTCACTCCATTCTCTTTTGATAGGATTATTTGCAAAACTAAAATTTTCTCTTTTGATAGTCTCATTTGAGTGGCCACCTTGTATTAGACACAGATGTCTGTTTGAGTCCCGTGCAAAATAACTAATCTAGATAAATATATAGTTGGTGCATGTATGTGATTACATTAATACCGAGGTGTATGTATATGATAACAAGGTAAAAATAATGGCATGATTCATGAGATGATAAGTGGAGTTCATTTTCCTTGTCATTGTGCCAAGGTGAAATATTCCTATCATAAGAGAATGACGGTGGTAAGTTTTGATTTCCTATGTGCCATTGTTGTTAGCTTAGCTACAACTGTTAGGCTGTCGTTTGCAGGTCCCACATGTTAGTGGGTGGGAGGCACATCTCTCTCTCCTGTTCCTCACCTGACGCGATCCGACTGGCCACCACTCTCTCTCTCTCTCCCCCTCCCCTTTTCTCACCAGCAGCGGCGGCGGCCCTGGCCTCCCCGGCTAGCAGCTCGCGAAGCGGCTGGTCCCCGGCCCCCTGCTCTCCCCGGGTGGCGCGCGGGATGACGACCACAGGGCTCCCCCTCGAGCCGTGCCTTGGTGAGATGGACGGCGACGACAGCGGAAATCTTATGGCGACATACAACTTCCACTCTCGTTCGCCTGCATCCTGCATGCCTCCTCGACCGTCGAAGCTGCTCGGCGCACTGCTCGACCCCCATCCCGACCTTCTCTGGCGGGTCCTGCGTCTGCAGGTGGTGTATCAGCTCGGCACGCCCCCCGCTGGTGCCGTCGAGGGACTCCGGCGCTTGAGCCCGACGGGAGGGGTTGCAGAGAACCAAAAATTATGACAGTTTCTCCAATGCTTGAGGATTTTAAGAGCCGTCCATCGGTTCAGATCGGATGGTTTAAAAATAGGAGGAACCTGTTACAAGAAACCAAAATTGTGGACCAGAACCAAATATTTGTGGGCTCGGAACTAATTCTCTGTGGGTTAGAAACTAAATATTAACAGAGGAACCTCTGGTTCTATCGAGTTCCTCTTGGTTTCTCTCAAGCACCATAACAAACCTCAAAAATTATATCTGATGGCAAAGAAGGAATGGACTAATTTTGAATGACATGTAAAGAATGAGTTGTATTTCTTAATTGCACAAAGGGAATGTTCTCCACATAACGTGGGAGTAGCCGAGAGTAGCGCGGCCACGGCACACAGGTCTACGTAGACTACGTGCGTGCGGTCTGCGGAGTGCGGACATGCGCATCGGCTTCGGCTATCGCTACAGGTAAAACATGACCAACAGTGAAGCAATTCTGTCCTCCTTTACCCTGTTTTTTACCGGCTGAGCCAAAACCACCAGCTTTTACTGCATCAAAGATTCCCTACACATTTTTTATAATGCAAGATGCCCTAATAGTGACTTGATGCAGTGCAACAACAAACAAAGTACAAGCTGCACAATCATGGCGATTTGCGACGTCAAGTGTGGTGTCATCGCAACATGTTAACCACATTGCTGCGATGTGACTAGCGAGCTGCGACCGACCCAGCCACCCAGGATTAGTGATAACTGTGTGTCCACCAATGGAGGGTGTCACAGGGCACTAATGGCGGCCAACGCTTTACCTTTACAGAGGAAGTGCATTTGACATCCAGCTGGCCGGTAGGGCCATCTGCCGGCCACTCAGTGACAAGACAACGACCTGTCAGCCCTATTGTTGGTACCCTCGGTCCCTCGCCTACCCGGCCCAGCCGGCCGCAGTCCAGCTGGACTCTCATATTCAACTTTCGTTAATCAACTCATGCAAGACCTTTTTTACGAATGGATCGTACTACTCCGAGCCAGACGGTACAGGATGAACATACTATTATGGAACATACGAGTATATGCCAAAATAAACGTACGAATTGGCCACAGTAAAAATATACACTCCTTTAGTTGTTCCTCATATGCATTATCGATGCACATGAAATCAAAAGTTTGTCACAATATAATGCATCATCGAAATGTTGTACCTGGCTAACCGTAGTTAGGTCAAAATATTATAATTATAACACCCAGTCTCCTTTGAGTTCAGTGCTAGGCTCAGCCAAAATTGGTTGTGGCTCATACACGATTTGAAATTAAAAGCTTAAACGACTAATGCATCCAATCTTATATTCTCGGAGCTCAAGATTGTAATAATAATTAATAAGTTTTTTAAGAAAATATAAAGCATATAATAACATCAATTTTTAGGAAGTAAGCGTAGCTCATCACCTTGTTAGGGTGGGAGGGGGACTCGTGCATTCTTGTGGGCTTGTTTGCTTCTTGCATGTGGTTCGCTGCGTGCTTCAAGCAGCATCCTCGAGACGGATGCTACCTTTTTTTTTAAACGAACAGACACAAGATAATGTCTATTTTATTGATAAAGAAGAGAAGAACAGCCGGTTTCTTGGAAAAGTCTAGAACAAAAAGTAATTCCTCTCAAGTGCTCGGATTAGAGTAGTTAAAAAAAGGGAAGAGACTAGAGTAGCCCCATGCATCACCAGGGAGCAGTTGCCTGGTTCATATCGATCGGAACCAAAAAAGCCCAAGCACCAAAGTTTGAATCCGTTCTAGCTTGAATTCTTACTACACCTATCTTTATTCTTAATGAAAAATCGCATAGCTCCTCCTCGATCCAGTTCAATGGATCCACATCTCTTTAGTTTTGCTTCACAGCCCAAAATCTAATTTCTTTTTAGAGAAAAATGTAGCTTTGTTTAGATTGCAAAGTTTACAAAAAAAACTTTTGCAAACTTTTTACTTTTCGAAGATGTGTTTAGATGCACCAAAAAAATTCATAAAGATGAGAGTGTTGGCAGGTGATCCACACTTTTTGCTAGTTTTAGTTGTGTTGACTCCCAATTGCAAAAACTTTACAAGGTCAAAGTTTTGTCAAAGTGTTTGGTTACATTTTGTAAAAAAGTAGCCTAAACATCAAAAGTTTTTGCAAACTTTGCAAACTAATCAAGATTGTAAACTTCTTAGACATAGTTGTTCACATAGTGACTAGTATTTCTTACAATCTCTACTTACGATACGAAGAAGTTTGGTTAGCCCATGAAGTGATTGGGTAATCTGATCTAATAAATGAATTTTAGGTCCATTGCAAAATGGCCTATATCTTGTAGGAAGACAAATTGTTGGCAACGTAGTTAGAACAAAGATCCCTTAGCAATTTAACGTCTAGTAGAGTTAGGAGTTGAGGTTGGTGTCAGCATATCCTTGTAGAGCTCAAGTAGCTCACGAACCTCGCAAAAGCATGCCTACCTGGCATGTTTTGTTGGCTGGTGGCTGGTGTTGAATTGCTATGAGAGAAACATATCGTTAGCTGGCAGGGGATTGGTGGCTGGTGTTGATTTGTTGGAAGAGAAAAGTAGTGGCGCCTGGTCGCTGAAAAGCCAGGGAAATAAGCTAACTCCATGATTAAATGAAAAAAAGTCTACATCACCCCAACCTATGAGGGGTGCACTACATAACCCCCAACCTATGAAATGGTATATATCACCCCCTGAACTTTCTAAAACCGGTCAAATTACCCCCTAAGGCAATTTTTAAAAACCGTAGTAAATCATAGAAAAACCATAAAAATGAAAAATCCAATTGTGTTGGACTCCAAATGAGTAGATCTATAAATGAACATATAATATAATATGCTTTAGTACAGTTTTTTACAATTATGGAGAAAAACATAGATCTAAAGCTACAACAAAAAATATATACTAAAGCATATCATATTATATATTCACTGTGTAGATTTACTCATTTGGTGTCCAACACAATTAGATTTTCCACTTCATGATTTTCTGTGATTTACTATGACTTTTTAAATATGCTTTGCGGGGTAGTTTGACCTGTTTTAGAAAGCTTAGGGGGTTATATATACCGTTTCATAGGTTTTGGGGTTATTTATCCACCTCCCATAGGTTGGGGGGTGATGTAGACTTTTTCCACGATTAAATCATCTTCTAGCAGTGTGCTAAACTACTAGTAAACTTTCCACGTTGGTACTACTGATGTTTCGAGGGTGTGGACAAGAGCAACAATATAGTTCACTTCCACGGTAAAATAAAGAGCTTACCACATGTTAGTACGAAACAAATGAACATATATAACCAGCGGAAAGTACAGTCCTTCGAGAAAAGGGTTTCAAAGGTAGGGATGAAAGCACGTCGATGGCCATCGTGCTTAGGGCAGTCTCAATGGTGGAAACCAACACGGTTTCCATAGCACACGAAATCATCTATAGAAACTACTCTCCACAGTGGTAGTGTCTTCGAGTAATAATTGTTTTCTCTTTCTCTCCCCTAATTTCACCAATGAGGAGCATTGCATTAACCCCATAGAAACCAGTGGTTTCTTCCCAATGGCAAATTCATGGTTTCTTGTGCATTGGTTCAAGAGTAGACATGGTTTCTCCATGAGGAAACCATTTCTATGATTTGTGCTCTCTTTCCTCATTAATTAGGGTGCCACATCATCATTTTGCTTAGTTGGCAAGCTATTTAATAGGGATAGAAACTACCATTAATACTCCATTGGGAGGGCCCTTAGGCTTTGTCTCGACTTTGTTTTTTCCCCACATTGAATGAGGTGTGTGACCGTATTGATGTCTCAATCTAACCAGGTCGGCGTTGTGCAATTATCTGCATTGTTGTCCCAATTTAACCAGACGAGTTTTATTTTTCCTGTTTTCTTTATTTTGCCGAAGTAGTCTTATATTTTCTTCTATATCAATACAACACACTATTTTGTACAGTTCGTTAAAAAAAAAGAAAGCACGTCCACAGTCAACCTCAGCTAGCTGGATGACGGCGATGTGAAACTCAACCAAACCAATCATGGAGAGGCAGGCAGGCAGACATATCTAACAACACTTATCACACACATGCATCATGCATGCGAGCACCCCCACAAGGCCACAAAACAGCCCATCTCGTGATCTCGAGACAGGAGCGGGGACGGGGCGACGAGCTGGAGCTGCAGTGGGACAGGTTGGACACGGCGCGGCCGATGATGGTCCGGCCAGTCCCGTCACTCGATCAACAAGTCTCAAGTCACCTCTGTTACCTCCGATCCACCGCTCGATCTCTCTTTCCTTCAAGATGGCTCAAAGCCAGCCGGCGGCGGCCGGCCGGCCATCCTCGAGTACTCGAGTATGTGGACGGGGGTCCACTCACATGGCTCCGAAAGCCATGGATGATGCTCTGCGCCCGCAGCACGCTGCTCCTTGCAAAGAAAGGGAAGGGAGGACGGAGGAGAGGGCTGGGGGAACTGAACAGAACAGCTGAACATGGGCGCCGCCGGCCGGCGAACATGCATGTGCCGTGTTGGTTGGCGCCGCTGTTGCTCCTCGGTAGGTGGCAGGTCGGTAGGCCACCTGGGTTTTGGACTAGCGATTGCATGCAGATGCAGGAACGAAAAGGGCATCCTGCCGCGTCCATGCATGCCACCTCCGCCGTGTGGGTGTGGCTGTCCCCGGCCGGGCCGGATGCCGTCGATCGGGTGACCCTGTTGCCGATGCGCCGACAGGTCCGCCCTCGCCGCGTCAACAGGACGTACAGTTGTGCGAGCTCCGGTGGGCAGGGCATGATATACAGTGCGGTGGCACGCGTATAGGAACGTGTACGTACGTATATTGAGGACCCCGGCACCGGGGCCCTGGCACTGCCTGTCTGTCTGTCGCGGTGCACAGCTGACACGACACTGCTCGTGGACCACCACTCTCCTCCAGTCTCACCAGGCTAGCTAGCTCCGGCATTCAAATTCCCGCGTCAAGCGCGGTCACGAAGAAATGGAATTCCGTGGCCTATGGGTTTGTAGCCTGCTACTGGCCCAAGTTAAAGGAACTTAGTACTATATTTGTCCATAGTCTGGGCCACCAGGTGAGTAGAGTCCGCTCAGCCACATTTAAACAAACCAAAGAAAAGCCCACAATATCACGGTTTTTTTTTAATGAAAACCATACCTATTTTATAGAAATTTTATTCCAACCCTATTTTAATTCGCTCTCGCAGGGAGTTGACCCGAGCGTGTTGGGTGCTACTCAGGTGCTCTAACTACTAGGTTAGTGGCCCTTTCACATATCACGAGTTTTTACGACAAGTAACAATGGGTTGGTTAGGATTTATTAATTCTTTTTTTTCTTAACTTAATGAGATGGAAAACTCTGTGGTAGAGTACCAACATGATGGAAGTTACTCCCTCCGCCACGTAAAGAATGCAGTCCTAGCATTTGAAAAAAAATCCCACAAAGAGTGCAATCCTAGAAAATAGATCTAATTAACTGCCTAATGGAGTAATCAGATCTGATATGCATGTCAAAACTTACTGGATGTGACTAAAAAATAGGGGTACTAGAGTCTTTTTGCGCCTCCACTAATCTGTCTTAAAAAATTTGAATTGCACTTATTATGGGACAGAGGGACTATCAAGACATCTTGCTGATTCCCTAAACCTTCCCTAAACCTACTGTGTTTCACATACTCCCCCACCACGATTGATGTAATGGGGTTGGAGTTGGATCGACTTACTCCCACCACCACTATTGATGTAATGGGTTGGATTGGAAATATTCTTGGTGGAGAACTCCGGGATAATAATTCGAAGTGCATGATTCTAAATCTGCTTTTTATCAGTGATCAGTGAATGAGGAAGGTGATCCAACTATGAATCTTGTGGAGAGTTCGGTCCAAAACCAAGATGAATGATTGTCGCGTGCTTAACACATGCATGTCAAATGGATTGAAATAGTATTCCCAACTGTGAACAATTGAGTAAAACATAAAAACTATAGAAAGGGGACAACAACTTCATAGGAATTGATAATATCTTGTAAGGCGTGACTCAAGCTCTGCAGTGTAAATAATATATAGAACAAACAATATTTTTAGTTAACAAAATGGACAAACACTATTTTATATAGAATAAATAGTCCCCTCCGGTGCTGAGTGTAACAATATATATCTTGCAAGGTAATAAAATAATATACAATATTGCTATACGTATATTTTTTCCCTGAATACTTCTATTGCCTTCATTTGTAGCTGTCTCTACTAGCCTTACAATATCACTTTGATTTACTTTAATGGATAACTAGAACACACCAGTATCCGATATCCTACCGGATATCCCATAGGCATTTATTGTGACGAAATGTTGACTTCGCTAATAAGAGTTTTCTTGATAGAGGTATCTACCCCGTCCTTTCTGAAGTATAGTTCATTCTACTTTTTTAACTTCAAATTTGACTGCTCGTCTTATTAAAAAATTGTGGCTTGTTTTTATTGTTAAACACTCTTTAAGAATGATTTAAATTTGACTATATTTGTACATATTTTTTGAATAAGATGAGCGGTCAAACTTGAGATAAAAAAAGTCAAATAAATTATAATTTGTAGTTGAAGGAGTATATACTTTGGTTGATCCTCAGTATATTTATGTGCTCTCAAGTACTTGGAATATCCTTCAATTGTTAATGATGGTTTGGACATTGATGCGCTCACCAAGGCCAACTAATGTTTTAGAAACTTTAACTTTGAAATTAGAAGAAAAGTATTTGAAATACAATATTTCATTCTTCGTGACGATGTTATTTAATGTCACTGAAAAGTGATGATGATATTTTAAAGATATGTTAGACGAAGTCTAGAGAATCTTGCACATTGTATTTTAAATATCCCACTATCTTAAACTATGTTTACAAAGTATATAGTTTATCATTTAAAATTATACAGTGTCCATGATACCATGAAATGCAAGTTCTAGCAAAAACAAAAAAGAAAACAAGAGAGAAATCGCAAGTGCGGCCTTTTATATAGACCAAAAAGAGTGGATCATGGCATGTTGGGTCTGGAGTTCTAGAGTCATGTTTTTACTTTGGGCCGAACATGCGAGGTGATTTTGGTCCTTCAAAGCCTGCCTAGGCCGTGATTGTTTTGCGGGCCGCGCTGGTTGATTTTTTTAGTGCACGACGACGCTCTTTCTGGCCGCACCTGTCCCTCTCTCGCTTTTTCCTTGATGATCTTGCCATTCCTTCCCCACAGGGCCGCATGGCATCACAATCAGAACTGTAGCAGCCGGCAGCCCCGGGATTGACCTCCGTCCTCCTAACCCGGGGGACGTGGCAGCGGGCCAGCGGCACTAGCATTTTCGCTTCACCTTTTTTTTTTCCGAAAAAGAGCGACCTGATTTCTTTTCTTATTGCGCAACGGGAAAGGTGAATCACCATTTCCCTGCGGCGGCTCCACACTTGCACAGTACTCCAGAGTATAGTATTTTTAGAGCCGCCAGACACACCTGCCTCGCATCCGCTTCCTTTAAATACGGCCGCGAATGGCTCACGCGGCGCTGCTTCACTCTGCCCTCCCTTCCACGAGCGCCGCCGCACCCCGCCGCAACCACCACCACGCCGCCCCTTCGCGCTCCCCGCGCAGCCGTCGCCTGCCGCGCCCGATGGCCTCGTCGACGGCCCAGCAGGCCCCGGCGCCGGCGCCGCAAGGCCTGAAGGAGGGGATCGCGGGGCTGTACGACGAGTCGTCGGGGCTCTGGGAGAGCATCTGGGGCGACCACATGCACCACGGCTTCTACGACTCGGGAGAGGCGGCGTCCATGGACGACCACCGCCGCGCCCAGATCCGCATGATCGAGGAGGCGCTCGCCTTCGCCGCCGTCGCAGGTGCGTCGTCCGTCCAGCGCTCCAGTCCACGCCCCCGCATCCGGGCCCTACGCTTGTGCCCACTGGGGTTATCTCTAAATCGATTGGTCGAAAGCGGCCGGCCAATCCCTGCCTTTTCTCTGTGATTTAAATAAAAAAATGAAAGATCCGGCTGGGGCCACGGGTCTGCACAGTGTTTGTTTGCTTGCCTTTTCTGTTTCCTTTGGTGGTTTTGCTGACACTGCTCAGCCTCCGCAAAACACCTAGGGCACGGGTGAGCCACTCAAGAACAGGGCAAATTTTAGTTAATATTCCGTGTTTGGAATAACAAATTTGTTCGGTCTTTCACTATTTCCAGGCTTTTCCAGGAACAGTGACATGATGATATGACCTGGTACTACCTGCTTAAGAGCGAGTGCACTGCAGACTTCATGATTTCCATGTTTTTTCCACTTCTTGTCGTGCAGATGATCCGGAGAAGAAACCCAAAACGGTAGTCGATGTAGGGTGTGGAATCGGTGGTAGCTCGAGGTATTTGGCCAAGAAATACGGGGCGCAGTGCAAGGGCATCACGTTGAGCCCTGTTCAAGCTGAGAGAGGGAACGCTCTCGCTGCTGCGCAGGGGTTGTCGGACCAGGTGCTCGCTGGTCGCTGCTACTCCTGCTTGTCTTGCAAATCGATTTCGAGCGGTGAAGTAGCTATTCACAGTGATTCTAATATTCTGCTTTCAACCCGGTTTGGTGGGGCAGGTTTCTCTGCAAGTTGCTGATGCTCTTGAGCAACCGTTTCATGATGGGCAGTTTGATCTTGTATGGTCCATGGAGAGTGGCGAGCACATGCCAGACAAAAGAAAGGTAACCAATTTTTTTTATTCAGCGTGAGATACAGAACATTTCGAGATTTGTTATCAACAAGTTGTGTGACGCCCGGGATGGGTTGTCATGCGTCCATTTGAGAGAAACGTCCTATGAGTTTATTGCAGTTGGGGAGAACAAATCCTCAAAGAACATGGGATTGTCGCTCTACAGGACATCTATAATCTGCTGACATCACATAAATGATTTCCGCTGAAATGCTGGAGCTGTGTTCACACAAAAAGAATGCCGGAGCTGTGTTCAGCTATTACTGTACTGTCAAACTCAAACAACCGGAACAATAATTAGACCGGTGAGGGTATAAGTTGTATAGTATAGTAAATGTCGAATAATTTCAATCTAATCCCAAAGGAGGAACGACTGAATCTCAACCTAATCTTGGACAGTTTGAAGTATTTTCTCCATATACTTCTACTAGTGAATTTTGGTGTTTTTCTTGAATTCTTACCGGAGTCTTGTATCAGTTCGTTAGTGAGCTGGCACGCGTGGTGGCTCCTGGAGGGACCATAATCATCGTGACATGGTGCCATAGGAACCTCGAGCCTTCCGAAACCTCGCTGAAACCTGATGAAGTGAGCCTGCTCAAGAGGATTTGCGATGCATACTACCTACCGGACTGGTGTTCACCTTCAGACTATGTGAGCATTGCCAAGTCGCTGTCTCTGGAGGTAAGAGTCTGTCCGCATTTTTAGTAACTTCCAATGAAATTAAAGATGCTTTTGGATCGTTTGTAGCATACAAATCTGCCTTTAATATCACGTGACAAATCTTGATCTACCTAGTCCCCATTTTCGCTCAGAATTTGGCATTGTTTGGTGTGGTGTCAGGATATCAAGATAGCTGATTGGTCAGAGAACGTGGCCCCATTCTGGCCGGCCGTGATAAAATCTGCACTGACATGGAAAGGCATCACCTCTCTCCTAACAAGCGGTATGCATGCTCTCTTCTTCTTACGGTTCTGTTACTGAGCATGGACTGCACCAAATATCTTGAACCCGATTGGGATCTGAAACTGTTACTGAGCATGGACAGCACAAAATATCTTGAACCGATTGGGATCTGATACTGTTAATGAGCAGGAACCGCACCTAATAACTTGAACCGATTGGGATCTGACTATTATTATTTGGTACTGAATTTTGTCACTCCTTGAAGGATGGAAGACGATAAGAGGGGCGATGGTGATGCCGCTGATGATCCAGGGCTACAAGAAGGGGCTGATCAAGTTCACCATCATCACTTGTCGCAAGCCTGGAGCAGCGTAGGAGGTTCACGTTACTGTCTCGGCGTCTATGTTCAGTACAATAATGGAGATCTCTGGCCAGCTAGAAGCCGCCCCGTCGCCGTCAACCTATCATGTACGAGAATCGACAGACCTACGACTTTTTACCCATCAGCCCACGTCAAATAAATTTTCCACCACTCGTCGAGATATTTCAAGTTCACGCCTTCCATTCCATGTGTCGTTGCCAAGATTGCCGTCTCCATTGGTTCCTCCGCAAGTGCCACTGTGCCAGTGTTACCCTCTGATTTGTGCTCTCGACGTGCCAATGGCCGTTCCTCGCAGGAGGAAGCGCCCCGTGACTCTAGAGTCCCCCAGTCTATGGCGCGCGGGGACCTGCCCTGCGCGGCAGAGCGCCGTACGTGCAAGGATTGGCCGATTGGGGACTGGGGAGCCACTACCGCCGCGCCGTGCCCAATCTCCACCCCGTCACCGACTTTGTGAGGCCTTGCGTTTTCGGCTATTGGCGCAGCATGTGTGAGATTGTGAGCCAAGTTGACACGGCACGAAGGCGAGGTGGACGTCTTTTCCCTTTTTACGAAATGCACGTGTCTTTACTCCCAGTCTCCCACCCTCTCCGCTTCCCATGAAAGCTACAAGATGGACATGATCGATACTCCTGCGGTCCCGCAAAAGACTTCTCTTAAGGTTTGTCTAGTTCTTTGCAAAATTTGTGAAAAACTTACTGTAGCAATGGTAGATTAGAACAACTAAACATGATCTAATTATAAAAACTAATTACAATGAGAAATCCAAGACGAATCTATTAAACTTAATTAATCCGTCATTAAATTTACAAGATGGACATGATCGATCCTCCCGTCCTGCCAAAGACTTTTCTTAAGGCTTGTCTAGTTCGTTATGAAATTTACGAAAATTTATTGTAGCAATCCTAAATCGAAGATTAAGAAGACTAAACATGATCTAATTATAAAACTAAGTAAACGGATGGACGGGAAATTGCGAGATGAATCTATTAAATTTAATTAATTTATCATTAGACATTGTTATTGTAGCACGCCACTGTCTAATCATGGTCGAGATTTCGCCCGAGGGTTATAGAATGCGTTTTGTCATTAATATTCTAATACACATTTAATATTCCTAATTAATATCCTTAGATTCAATGTGACAGGTGAATAATGAAAATTTGCGAAAAACTTGCCGCGACTAAACAAGGTCTCCTCTTACATCTAGCTTCGCTAGCAAGGATATTCTTCTCACAATAACCACCAGAGAGGCCCTATAGTATACCCTCTAGTCACCATGGAGGTTTCAGTAGTTTGATAGTTAACTATCTGATTTTCGAAAGAGGAAGGAAACTTAGGGTATGTTTGGTTTCGAAGATGAAGTGGAGATACGGGGAAAATTAGTATTTTGGTGGTGTTTGGTTGGGAGATACGGAGACGACTCCAGCCTCATAAAATATAAATATTCCGTGTAGATTTGGGATTTTACCGCGTACGGGAATCGACAGACCTATAGCTTACGCCCACCAACTGCCTTCGCTCATCGAGCCATGCTACATTCGCCCATCCTCCTGCAGTCCTGCGTTACACACCGCATTGCCACCAAGGCACCATCCACTCGCCACATGAACTACTCGTCCCAAGGCCATCTTCGCTTCCTGCTTGCGTTGTGATTCATCTTCAATTGCTGTTGTGCCAGCACACCACCGACACATCGATGTAGGTGGACTCGGTGGCCAAGTGCTTGGCACGGTGACGGTGTCCATGTTCAAGGGAAACAACTTTTCTTCATCGAAAGCGGTGAATAAAAGACATTTAATGACAAACGATAAGGCATATCATTATTGTCAATTTGCTAGGGCTAGAAAGAGAAAAAGAAAATGCAAAGGTCGAAGTTGAGGAAAAGGGAACATGTATCCATGCATTGAAACCATTCGCACGGGTGTCAAATATTGAAATGTATGCGAAAAGTATGTCAATTTTAGTGAGGCATCATATATGTGTTGAGTCTCGTACAGAGACTCTATAAAGCTCCATTTATCTTTAAAACATCTAGATCACATGCTGAATATTTATTTGCTGCCATACTGGCCCTGAGAAATCAAGAAAATGTTGTGATGATTAACAAATTCTCACTCCCGCTTCTTATTCTCGGCATAGTAGCTCTCTATGTTAGAGAACCATTTCCACTGGAAACAAAGTGCTACGAACCGCATTAGCCCAATGCAGGTCACCTCTAGGAATGCCACTATGGGAGAGCTCTGTAAGGATAAGCCAGCTGTGGCTACAGCTAACAATGCACCCTCGAAATTGCATGGGACAACAAATCTCCCAGATTTGATGCCGTCCAAAGCCTTCTTAGCAACACAATCGGCATTCATTCCACCAGACGATCCCGCTATGATGCTGGTCAGTTCTGATCTCCTTTGAAGCTCTAAATTAATCAAGCAATCAACATGATCAACTATCAGAATCATTCAATAAATTGAGAGATGTCACGTTAGAGTCCTGGGAACTTGAGAGATGCCAAGCATAGTGAAATCTTTTCTCCATTTTTTAAACCTTTTTCCTAATACAATTTTGAAAAATAGTACTACTAAATAGCCAAAGTGCGTGGAGGCGGTGTCCAGGTTGTTGTTGGCTTTTAGTGGAAAGGTGTGACGGTGCTGATTAGAGATGGCAATGGGGCCCCGATCCCCGATCCCCGACGGGGATTTCCTCCATTAGGGGATGCAAATGGGGCGTTTTTAGTCCCCGCGGGGAGCTTAATGGGCATTTTCCCATCCCCGTCGGGGTAAGCGGGGAGCGGAACGTTCTTCGCGTCCCCGTCCCCGTTCCCCGTCGGGGACCCCGAGTAGAATAGCAGTAGCAGTTGCAAGTTTAATAGGTCAAAAGAAGCCCAATATAGGATTGAAGCCCAAGCCCAAAAAAAGCATATATATTGCTGCCCCAAACCCTAGATCCACTACTCCAGTCCTCCGCCGCCCGCCCAGCACTCCCCATTCTGCCTCCCCTCTACCTCTGCCTCCCACGCACGCGTCTTGCTCGCCGTCTGAGTCCGCAGCTGCTCCCATGCCCGTCCGCACGCGGTCGCCGTGGCCCGCGGCTCGCCGTCAGGGGGCGGGACCTCTGCTCCTCCCCGCCCCCTGCTAGGAGCAGGGGCCCGCGCAGGCCTGCCCGCTGCCCTCCACTCTGCTGCTCCTGCTCGCGCCTCATCGAAGAAGAGGAAAGGGAGCCGCGCGCCCTGTGGCTCGCCGCTGCCGCCCGCCCTGTGGCTCGCCGCTGCCGCCCGCCGGCACCAAGGACCGCCTGTCGGGGCCAGCAGCGGCGGCCCCTACTCCTCCGAGGTCGAGAGCCTCCAGGCCCACCTCGACGGCAAGAAGGTCGGCTGCTTCCATGCCTCCGCGGCCCGCGCCGCCTGTGGAGAGGGAAGGAGAGGCCGGCAACGCTCGATCTGGGGATCTGGCCATGCTTGTTTATGGGGATTTATCGGGGATGGGGCATCCGTCGGGTGAGAGATCCCCGCTCGGGGACGGGGACGGGGGAAAATCCTTCCCCGCAAACGTTGTCGGGGATTGGAACGGGGAAGTTCTACACCTGCGGGGATCAAAACGTTCTGGTAATCCCCGACGGGGATAGCCCCGTTGCCATCCCTAGTGCTGATGTTGGCAGTAGGGACACCTTAGCACCATGTCTCTTAGTGCCTTAGTGGAGGCATCGTCGAGCATTTTTGTCAAAGAACCTAATGTCATATTGATGCCATGTTAGAGGCATCAATATGGAGAAACACATGTGTACTACCTCCGTTCTTAAATATGTGACACTATTAACCTTTTTCATTTATTTAACTATTTGTCTTTTCTATAAATATTTTTGCAAATCGATAAATATACATGTTAAATATAAAGTACGGCATTCAACAATAGACATAAGGATCCACATTTTACTTTAAATAACTAACTTATTCAATGGAGTAGTTATTAATGGTCAAAGTTGGAATAAAAAATCAACAGTATCATATATTTAAGAACGGATGGAGTAGTTGCGGCTTCCATTATGCATGGTATCCCTAATTCCCTATGGGAAAACCTATATAGTTGTATCGCAGAGGATATGTTGGCAGTGAGTTGTTATTGTGGTATACCGGTACTCTATTCGTTCCAAATTACTTGTCGTTTTGGTTTTTCTAGATACATTCATTTTGTTATGTATCCAGACATAACATATATCTAGGTGCATAACCAAAGAAATGTAACTAAAAGAGTCAAAACGAAATTAGTTTGAAACGGAGTAGTAGTTATTACTTATTAGAGCAACTCCAACAGCTCATGTATAATTCTAGTTAAATTTAGAGTTTTTGAAGAACTCCAAAAAATAGAAAACTTCATAGTGGGGTAATCCAAAAGACTCCAAATTAACTCTCCATTTCCAAATAGTGGGCCCTATCTTTTTTTCTTCCATGTGCGATTCGTTCTTTTCCATTCCATGACGCTGCTTGGATGTGGGACTGGGGATGGCGGCCGTCGGACGCCGCTTGGGCGTGGGATTGGGGTGACGGCCGTGCAGGCAGCCAGTGGAGCGGGCGTAGGGCTGGGGCAGCGGCCGCGTGGGCTGATCGGACAGCTGCGCGACGTGGGGAATGGCGGCGCGCTGTGGCATGCCACCAGGCTCCCAACCGCCGTAGGGGTCACCGACGTTCGGTACGCCGGCCTACCGGCGGAAGGTCCAGGTGGACGGTCGGGATTGAGGTAGAGCCGCAGGTACTCGAGTTTGGTCTCCTGAGCCCGCCGGTACATGGGCGATTACAACGACTTGCCCGCCGCTGCCGACGTCGAGGCAGACGTCCTGCATGGGCGCCGGTGACAGCAGCTCCCGGGAACAGCCCGCCGCCGCCCGTCCCGCCGCGTATGAGGCTGCGGTAGAGCGCCAGCAAGTCGAACTCGGCGCGAGCGTTGCCGCCGCCGCGAAGGCTTGCTCCGGAGCACGTGCACGGACGGCACGACGCGGGAGTGTCGTGAGGACGGCGACGATGGGACGGCGCGGGAGCGGGTGCGAGGATGGGATGGTAGGATGGCGCGGGGGCAGGAGCGCGCGAGAGGGGCGGGAGCACGTGCGCGAGGCGAGATAGCGAGGCGAACTCCCTCGCGAAAGATGACGAGCGGAGGTTCCCCGATGGCGAGCATGATACCGAGCGGAGGAGGATCAAGAGGCTGTTGGAAAGAGTGTTTACGGCTTTTTTCTTTTTTTTTACCGAAGAAAAGCGATTTAATGAGTTTGTTGGAGTTGCTCTTCAAGAACATATATATCATGTGCAAATTAGACACCATGTGCAAATTTGGAAACTTTCAATCAAGGCCACGAGATGTTCATCCATGGGTTGGTGTTGGTGTTTGCGATTGTTTTTTAAAAGTTTTTCTGCTCTAGTAATATATGACATGGAAAAAAGTTCATGTTTTCAAATAGCTTTTAAGTATTCTATAATTTCCAAGCGACTAGACTGCCTGGTTGAAAGTTTCAATTTCAATAGCAAGTTGAAAACGATAACTTGGGCATTCGGTGGTTTCATTTGTAAGTAGTTATTATCATATCAAACATAACGCATACCCTTCTGCAAACCCGGAGTCTCGGTGTCAGGAGGGAAAATCAAAGAGACATGAACATTGTCCATGGCGACCTCGTGCTGCAGCGCCTCACCCAATCCCCGAAGCGCGAACTTGCTAGCTGAGTACGCAGCGTACCCGTAAATACCAACCTGCAGCAATGATGTTACCAGCAAGGAATCAATCATCAAATACGTACTTGGCTGCATGTCGGACACAGCAGCGGATCGGAGGATCTCTCTCCTAGCTGGTAACTCTACCTGACCGGCCTGTGAGGACATGATCGCGATGGACGCCGGGAGTCCTGTCTCGCGGGTGCGCGCTTTCATGGCGGGCAACGCGGCCTTGACAAGGTGCAAGGTGCCCATGAGGTTGGTGTCCACCATCCTCTTCATCTCCTCCACGTCCTGGTTCACGAGCTCCCGCGACACGAACATGCCGTGGTTGCAGACCAGCACGTCGACGGGCCCGGCTTCGCGGAGCGCGCGCGCCACGGCGCCTGCGTCCCGCACGTCGGTCGCGTGGACGCCGACGACAACGTCGCCGCGGCCCGAGCCGGATGGCGACGCGCGCCTCCTCGAGGCGGGCGGCGTCGCGGGCCAGGATGGAGACCCGCGCGCCCTCCCGCGCCGCGGCCGTGGCCATGGCGAGCCCGATGCCGCTGGAGCCGCCCGAGATGAAGACGTGGCGGCCTTCTAGCGGGATGCGCGCGGCGCGGGGCCGCGCCAGGAAGGCGAGCGCGGCGAGAAGGCAGGCGGGCGGGAACATCATGAGGAGGAGAGCCGCGGCCATGGGAACGTTAGAAGTGCTCGACGCATCTGCAAGAGCACTAGCTAGTTTTAATGCTAGCCACTGGACTTGGGGACTAGAGTCACTGGGCGCTTCCTCCCGCGAGGGACACACGGCCGGTGGCTGAGGGTTCAAATCAGAGAGTACACTCACAAGTCACATTGGCACTTGCGGAGGAACCAATGGAGACGGCAATCTTGGCAACGACAGGCACGCACATCGCAAAGTTAAAACTACGATTGAGTAGTCGAGTGCTAGAAAACTTCCGGAAAAAATCCAGTACGCGCCGTGCGCACGGGGCGCTGTGTGCGTGCCCCCACGCGATGCGCTCCATCCGTGATCCCACACCCATGTGATTCGCCCCGTGCTGCTCGGCTCCCCTCCCTCGCTCGCGTCGGATCATGACGCTCGGCTCTCCTCCCTCACTCGGGCCCAAAACGCAGGCACATGCTCGCTCCGGTTCCATATTAAAAGTCGTTTAGGACAGCGACACAGTCACCAAAGCACAACTTTGACTTCTTTTTTTTATAAAAAATCTTTATTGAAAAGTTATATATGTATATTTTTATGAAAGTAATTTTCAAGACAAATCTATTTATATGATTTTTATATTTTCAAACTCAACAACTTAAAAGTTATTCCTGATTTATATTCCTTATGTTTGACTCAAACCTTGTCCAAAACGACTTCTAAAGCCAGTCTCAGTGGAGTTTCATGGAGAGTTTCATTACATTAAATATGCTGACGTGGCGAATAAAGAGAATGTGAGAGTTTCATCACCATGAAACTCCACTGGCACAGTTACCTAGTTTTCAGTCTAGGTAATTGCAGGGTTAACAGAACCGGTGGGAACCGGGCTGGTTCGGCCGGTTCCCGGTGGTACCGGTCCGGCCCGGTACCTAAACCGGCCCGGTTCCACCCCCAAACCGTGCCTACAAATTTGGGTTCTCGATGAACTGGTCGGTTTCACCGGTAAACCGGGCCGGTTTTTTCTTCGCGGAAACCGGGCAAACCACGGTTCCGTTAACCCTGGGTAATTGTGCCCATGAAACTTGCACTGATACTGGTCTAATAGGAACCCGAGGAAGTAGATGCAGGGTGCGCATGGTGACCGCGGTGCGCATCTAATTTTCTTCCAACTTCCGAGCATCAATTTCCCAACCGTCGCAGTGCACTCCACGTGCGTGGGTCTCACAAGACAAGCACCATGCATTTCCCTTTTTCCCATCATCTTTCTCCTTTGCATTATCATTTATCCTGGCAGGGGTGGAGGTCCGCGCGATGTGGCAAGCGACGGACGGCGCCAAAGGTCTAGGAGCCCACGGTGGCCCGCGGTGGAGACGAGCGATGATGGGAGGAGGCTGTCGTGGTGGGTAAAGCCCGCTTCCTCTTCTCTCCTTCCTTCGTGAAGCATCGCTCCCTCGGTACCTTTTTCATCGGCGGCGGCTACGAGCGAGCAGAGATGACGACAACGACGAGGTGGCCGGGGACGAGGTGAATGGGCGGAGCTTGTGGGAGCGCAGGCGCAGAGCGCAATGAAGGTGGTGCGGCATGCGACAGCGACCGCCACGAGTGAAGTTGTATGTATAACTTTTCTTTTTCTTGCTTAATAAGTTTTGCTTCTTTTCCATATAAGTTATGTATATAAGTTTTTATAGTAAAAGCTATAAGTATAACTTTTCTTAGCCCTCCTGTACGAGCTTAGATCCGTGATCCACACCTCAAGCCGCATCCATTCATCCCCGTCTCCCCTCCTATCTCCGCTTGTGCGAAGAGATCGAGCTCCGCCCCGCCGGCCGCCGTCCTTCGTTGTGCCGCCTCCACTGCCTCGCCATGTTGGGCGTCGTCGAGTCGGACGACGAGGATGCCCCCTCCTCCTCGCCCGTTCGCCCACCTCCGTCCGGTGCCTCGTCCTTCCCCTCCTCTGCTTGTTCGCCTGTCTTCGGCCGCCGGCGCCATGGGCGGGACTGCCTCTCCGGGCTTCAGCGCCATGGGCGGACCCTCCCAGCCCGGTGTTGCCGCGCCGAGGTCGGCTACCCCCTCGCCGCGCGGGGCTCGGGCCATCCCCTCTGGCTCCTCATCTGCGCCTCGCCTTCTCTCCCCAACGGCGGCCCCCTTCCACCCGGCTTCTGCCTCCTTCGGCCGCTCAAAGGAGCTGCGGTGGGCTGACACGGAGGAGAACGACGACGACGACGACGCGGTGTGGCCATCCTTCGTTGATGTCGTGCGCCGCCCACCGCCGCTTGTTCCCTCCCCTGTCGCGCGCAAGGTCCGTCCTTTCCCTTCGTCGTTGGCCGGGAGGTGCCCGGCAGTCCAGGCTGGCGACCGCCGCCGGCCACGGCTGTCCAAGAAGAAGGACCGCCGGCCGCCGGAGATCGTCATCGGTCTCCCGCTCCGCGGCCAGGACGACAAGCGCAGGTCCCCTCCTCCCCGGCGTGGGCGCCAGTGCGCATTGAGCGCGGCAGGCGGCCGCGTCCCCGTGCACCAGCGCCTCGGGCCACGGGTGCCCGACGCCGTCGCACCCCAGCCTCGTCGCCGGCGTTTCTCCCCTGAAAGGATCTTGATGTCGTCTAGAGGGGGGTGAATAGACGAATCTGCACTTATTAAAAACATCAACCCTCTGTTAGTACTAAAACCGGTCAGACCGGTTTCCAAAACCGGTCAGACCGGTTTTGCTAGGCAGCAAACCAACAAACAAGTATATGCCCTATACAAGTTCTAGCACAAACCAAACTTGGTGTAGGACTTCCACAGGTGTTTCCAAGAGTATCAATGAAGTCCCTGCACACAGCACATGCACACCAAAGTAGATCGAAGCGGAAGCACAAGATATATGCTAGAGATAGAGATAAATCAATAAGCAAGATATATATGAAGTAAATGCACAAGAGACACATAGATTTATCCCGTGGTTCGGCTCACCACTAAGGTTAGCCTACCTCCACGTTGTTGAGGTATCCACACAAGGATAGGCTCGCCACACAAGGCTTGCCCTCGACCTCGGTCTCAAGTCAAGAGAATGAACCCTTGAGATGAGAAGGTTTCCACTAGAATCACAGGGGTAATACAAACTTCTTGGAGCTTCCACAATCTCGGATTGGAGAGCCTCCAAGTGACTTCTAGCCGTCTAGGAGCAAGGCTCCAAGAGTAAAAGATGTTTCAAAGGATCTTCAACACAAATCAGCAGGTGCTCAAGTGTGGGATGCTCACTAGGCTTCTCAAAGCTCTCTAAAGCTCTCACACAAGTCACTCTCTCAACCCAACACAAGAATAGGACACTAAAGGCTTGAATCTCACTTAGAGAGGTTGGGGAGAGCTTAGCTGGGGTTCAAGAAAGCATAGGAGGCGCAGGGAACCAGCAGCCCCTCAAAGAGGAGCTCATGGGTATAAATACCCATCCTCCCAAAAACTAGCCGTTAGTCTGTCAGACAAAACCGGTCAGACCGGTTTGCCAAACCGGTCAGACCGGTTTTCAAACCAACTAGCCGTTGGACGGTGTCAGTGCCCAAACCGGTCAGACCGGTTTGCCAAAACCGGTCAGACCGGTTTGGGCCAGAGAGCTCTACTAAGGTTTTGATCTCACGGGTTAGTCTCTCATGGGTTCACTTGAGCACTTTTTGATGTTTGTTGTCCAACCAATGATTCATCCCTCTTGATAGTACGACATACCTAAACTCAAGATAAAAGATAAACCCTAATTAATCTACTTGAGCTTGAACCAACAAGGTACGCCGGTAATTGATCTTCAATTATTCGAGGGCTTCCAATGTTGTATACCAACTGAGCACATGTTATAGATAAGTAATTATATGCATGTGCTTGAGCATATCCACCTTGAGCTAGTGACTTAGAATTCTTCCATAGAGTAGAGAATCAATCACTTGGAATTCTAGAGCCACTCCAAATTATCAATCATGACACTAGATGCAATTTATCACTTTCCTCGGTAGGCTTGGATATGATACTTCGAAATCCTTGACGCTCTCAACTTCACCCTAGCACCTTGCTTATGGTCGCTGTCCATAGCCTTTGCTTAGTTCCTCGTTTTAGCCATCTTGATCTCTTCATCACTTATCCTTGCCACTATTGAGTCAAGCCTTACACCATAGAGAGAATTCCATTTGAGATGCCACTCAAATAATTGTCCTTTTGATTGATAACAAATATCCTTGCCTTGCAAGCTTCCAATTATAGGTCCAATGCAATAGAGGTAACCACATGACCTTTGTCAACGCTATATTTGAAGTCTTGCAACCAGCTTCTTTGTAAGAGTCAATATCTTCCACTTGATGTAAGAGTGAAATCAATTTGATATTATACTCGGTGAACTCATTGTATAGTTCATCAAGTTCCATGTTGTATCAATAGTGAAATCCCTTTGATGCCATACTCAACTTTGACTTAGTTCTTCCATTTTTATACCACAAGCTTCTCCTTTCTTCACAATGAGCTTTGCTCAACATAGAGAGGCCAACCAAGTACCATATATCATCATGCCTCTATATTTGCTTTTCTTTAGCTTAGGATCACTTGTTGTATGCCTTATGTAAAGTCCAATGGGAAGAACATCCTATCCTTATCATGACATTCATCTTTAGCACGCTTGTAAACATTCCATGTATATTGCCATGATCCACCCTTGTCTTATTAGCAATGTGAGCCAAATGCATGATCTTACACATAAATATCATTTATCAATAATCAACAACCTGCTCACATGCTTTACAAGAGTGTTAGTGATTTAATCAAGTTGTCACTTAATTCACCAAAACCCACTTAGGGCTTGATTGCACTTACATCCCCGCCTGACGCTAACGGTTGGAGCAAGGTCCTGTCTCGTCAGGCTCCGGGGCCACCATGGCCGCGCTCCGCGGCACCTCGGCAGGACCCTGCCCCGCGGCGCAGCCTGCCAGCGCAGCTCGACGGACGTTGCCTCAACTGTCTCTCCTACAGCCATCGCCGGGCCACCTGCACACGCCCCACGCGGTGCCTGCGCTGTTTCAACCTCCACCACATCGCCAAGGACTGCATGCGCTCCCGCAAGCTGTCGACCGGCAGCCCTGCTGCCGGGGTCGCTCACTTTCCGCGGCGCGAGACTTGCCACCGTCTTGACGCATCCTCCGAGGTCTTGCCTCACATCTCCGACACGACGAGATCCACGCCGAGGGAAGATGTGACTTCACGGGGTGGTGCTGCTGCTGGGCCGACGCCTTCCCCGCCGCGGCGTTGCTTCACACCTCTACCACCGCAGTTGGATGCCGCTTTGGTGTGCTTCCTATGGCAGAGGGAAACACCCGTGGATGGGGCCGTTGATCCGATGCTGCTTGAGCGAGAGGTTTGCTTCTCGGTTCCACCACCAAGGGCAACCGGGTCGTCGTTGGACACTTCCCCACCACCGGCAGCGGCTGCGGTTCAGGCGAGCGTACCGACGGCCCGAGACGAGCCAACCAACAGTGACAACGTCGTGCCCGCCTCGCCTTCTTCCTCCGAAGAGCGCCTCGACCGCTTCGTGGATGCGATTCAGAAGAGACCAGATCCCCCTCTTCTCGCAGCCCCCACCCGTCCGACGGTGCAGCCGACACCTTCCGTGGCCCCCAAGCGCAGCAGCTCAAGACTTGCCAACAACAAACTCGCCAGGATTCCGGTCGCTCGTCGTGGCGAAGTTCTACTCATGCGCCGCCTCGACATGGAGGCTGGTGAGCTCGACGGAGTCTTCAAGGCCGGTTGGTCAGGTGGTTACACTGACAAGGTGCTGGATGCTTTCCGCATGCGGAAGGCAAATGCCAGTAAGGCTCGAGAGGGATTGCTCCTTGTCTGAGTCGTACCCCCTAGGTTGGTTGGTTAGCGAGTAGTAGCACGTATGTGTTCTTATGTCCACCCAGCTCACACTTTCGTGTAATATGTAGTGGGTGAGTCTGACGTGTGCCCAACCAGCCACGTGCTGTTGTACCAAACTAATTTCATCTTCTTAATACAATGATATGCTGCTCTCCTGCGTATTCTAGAAAAAAAGTATAACTTTTCTTTTTCTTATATATGTTCTCCGTCTTTTGCATAAGTTAGACATACAACATCTTCAGGAATACCCTTATGTACAACTTATTTTTCACATTTATTTGTGACTCGAACATATTACGGTCCCTCCTCAGCCTTTGATGTAGAGATGGCAGTGGGTCAGGTAAGTGCGGGTAAGCCATTTACCCGCCCGCGAGCAAATCTACGCTGCCCTCTTTTACCCGCTCGTTAGCCTGCCCACGGGTAGAAAATCTTACTTGTATCTGCGTTCGACGGATATGCGCAGATATCGGGTTTACCCATTGTCCGTCGGAAAAATAACATATCAACAATTCATTTCAACAAGAACAACAACAATTTGACCGCCATAATGCAATATAAGGTCTTATTGTATCAATTTGTCAAACAAGACAATTAATAATTATAGCACAAATGCACAATGATAAAATAAATGTCCAACCACACACACAACTAGCCAATGTCCAGCGCCACATCACACAGTCACACAAGTGCAGTATATGCATCGCAAAAAAAAAAGTACAGTATATGTAAAGTTATCTTACTATCTGAGTCACATCTAACCTTGTCGTCATTCTTTTTTTTTTTACATTTTTCGACATTAACCAGAAAATAACTTTGCTCGAGCATCGGAAGGTTCTTAGCTCAAGTAAGGAAGGTTCTTGGAATATATATATATATATATGTGTGTGTGTGTGTGTGTGTGTGTGTGTGTGTGTGTGTGTGTGTGTGTGTGTGTGTGTGTGTGTGTGTGTGTGTGTGTGTGTGTTAGGGTCAGGCATTACCTATCATATTCTTTCTGCTAGGCTTGGGCTATACTCCCTCCTTTTGCGTTTACAAGGCGCATGGAGCAAGGGTCCAGTGACCAAGGCAAGAGATAATTCATGCCGACTGCATTTATTTTGCACCTTCCCTAGGCCAAGTTGCAGCACAAGCCTCGCGCATGCAACATTTTTATTGGTCGGTTCATTCACTAGGAGTTAATTTCATTTCTACCGAGAAGGAAGGTAGTAGATGTGAGAGAGTTCCAATGCGCGCGCCCTATAAATTGGAAAAAGTTGAAAACCGTGGTACGCCTTAGGCCAGTCTCAGTGGGGGTTTCATGGACATTAAATAGGCTGCCATGTAAGCACTTTTGATGATGTGGCAGTGTATTAATGAAGAGAGAGGTAAAATGAGTTTTATAAGGATGAATCTCTCCCTACACAGTTACCTAGACAACTTGTGTCTTGCATGCAACCTAGAAAACAACAATAGATGAAATTATGCATTGAGAGGGAGGTATTTCATTATAGTTTCAAATGTTTTTAGATGATGTGTCACTCTAGGTAATCGTGTTCATGACATCTCCACTGAGATTGACCTTATAAACGAGAAGGGAGGGAGTATTTTGATGGGTTTCGCCCGCGTGGAGCTAACGGGTGTTGGGGGATTCGGAATCGAGTTTAACAAGGTCAATACTTTTAGGCTATCGCGTCCTTCACGAGCAGTCCAAAAACCAACAATGAAACCCCTAAAGTCAATCAATTTCCCTTCACCTTTTACATCCTAGCTTTTCCTTAACTTCTGATGCAACGCTATCGGTTTTTCCAGGACGAAACCCAGGAGTCGAATCCTCCATACACAATAAGTCTCAGTCTGTCTTTCGCTCAGGGTTGCCGCTGACAGTTTGTTTCCCCACATCTTGTTTAACGTATGTTTCAGGTATTGGGATTCGCCGGGCGAAAGGGCTGCCTCCAAAGTTGAAGGTCTTCACCCGACAGGCGCACGTGCTTATGCCGGATAAAGCGCCGTGAAGTGCGGCGCGGAATCAGGAAAGCGCCGATCATGTGAAGACCCAGCGGAGAATTCTCAAAATTAGCCTAGTACATTCTTGTTTGATTCGTTTCACACAAGGTTAACTTCGGAATGTAAAAAGTCCGCTCGTCTCCCTATAAAAGGTTATAGGGGCTGACCGGCACTTGTAAAGGGGATCGACTTTTGAGAATTACACTGTTGAGAGTTTAGCATTCCAGTCTTTCGTGTTCATTACTTGAGCTCTTCATTTCATTGTTCGTGTTAGGCTTTGCCAAAGCACAACAACGGGCATAGTCCTTCACCCGCCGTGCATCACGGAACATGTTACAGTATAGGTGAGAAACAATGACGTATTCATCCCTCAATTCTATCGAACTATGTGGGGGTGTGGCGCGTGACTATAGAAATGATGGCCGTCGAGGAACGCAGAATTGGGTGTCTGCCGATACTATTCGGGAAGCACTAACGAATAACAGTCCAATGATAGCACGGTCCAGTGGGACACTACCCACTAGGATTCAAATTCTGACGATCGCACCTTTTCATAGGATTTTCCCAGGATCTACCGACGTTATACATTAAGTGGTAAGCGGCGTTCTCGTCGACAACGAGGCGCTAATGGTGACTCCAGGATTCTCCAGATCTGTCGGGTGATCAGTCCTTCAGAGGTGCACATAAGGTAGGGTTTGCGTACGTGTGTTCATAGGGGTGGGTGTGCTCGCGTGTTGGCGAGCGTCTGCGTTGTACTGTGTATTTTTTTAAAAGGCAAGGTTAAGGTAAGGTGGCACAGATGCGACGGGGACAACGGTGAAGTTAGAAAGGTGTCTGGGTGACATGGTGACGGAACCGCTGGGGTAGATGATGGTGGACAAGGTCGGAGTGGTGCGAGCACAATTATGAGGCCGGGAAGGCAGGGATGACAATGAGGTCAGAGAGGATGACAGTGAGGTTGGAAAGACACAAGTGATGACAAGTGAGGTCGGGGTGGTGTGTGCACGATAGAAATGACGACGCGGCCTCAGCAGGCGAGTTTAGCCTGATGACGATGTGGTTCGGGAGACACAGACGACGATGGATGAGGTTATGGTGGTGCGAGCGTGACGACGAGGTCAAGAAGCTACGAGAAGAGGTGACAACACGACTGAGCGGTGAGGCGAGCATTACTTTTCCCCGTTAAAACGCACGGACATAGATGCTAGTCTATACTATAAGGAGCTAAGACAATTGAAAACTTTTCTCACCCAATTCGGACCCGCCTTACCCCTCACGCCGGACCCACCCGTCATATGTTTTTTAGTGGATAGGGTGGAAGGACGATGAAGTACAAAAAAAATTGCAATTTGGATAGCGTTTCTGTCAAAATCGAATTGTTTTTGTTACTCTATATTTGTCTTACCCACCCACCGTACCCGCATCGGGCCCACACCCGAGTACCCAGCGCCGCGCTCCCCCACGCATCGCCGCCGACGGTTTGCGCCGGATTCTACCTCCGCGGCCGGCCGCCTCCGCCCGCTCGCTGCGCTCGACGCCACCTCCTCCCCGGTGCTCAAGGGCAGGAACCGCAACCTCAGGACCCTGCTCTCCATCTGCAGCACCGCTGTCGGCGGCGGGGTCGCGGATGGTTCCCACTTCCCAGAACTGACCCGGCGTTCACCGCCGTGGCCGCCGACCTGGCATCCCGCGCGGCGCTTGGGGCCGCGGCGGTCGCGCTCGCACACGAAAGCGGCTTCGACGGGCTTTGCGTGGCGGTTTCTGGTGTCGGCGGTCGAGATGGCCGACCTCGGCTTCCTCGTCTCCGAGTGGCACACCACCGCGCCCCCTGTTCCTCCTCACTGCCACGGCCTACTTCTCCAGCGACGTCTTCGCCACGCTGCACCTCGACGTGGACTACACATCTGAGGACCTGGCGCGGTGCCTTGACTGGGTCAACGTCGCCGCCTTCGTGCTCCGATCGCCGGTGCCGGAGCCAACGCAACGACGGACTCCGATGCGCCGCTCTACGACGGGCGTCTCACTTCTCCGCGAGCTACGGCGTTGTGTCGTTGATTGACGCCGGCACGCCAGCGGGCAAGGTAGTGATGGGCATCCTGCTCTACAGCCGCTCGTGGCTCCTACGCAACAAGGCTAATGCCGGCTTCGGCGCGCCCGTCGTCGCCGCGGGGCCCAAACAGCGCGGGAGCAACGCCACCGGCGTCATGTCCTACGACGCTGAGGTCCAAAGGATCGCCGCTGCCGGCGGCAACGGCAGGCACGCGGCCACCACGGTGTACTACAACGCGTCCATGGGGTCGTACCTGTCCGTGGGCGACGCCTGGGTCGCCTTCGATGGTGCGGTCATCATGGCCGAGAAGCTCGCCTTCGCCGTGCGTCGAGGGCTCCTCGGCTACTTCCTCTGGCTGGTGAACTATGACGACGCCAACGTCACGGACGGTGTCAAGAACAGGTCGGTGTCAGCGAGGGTCACTCCATTTTCGTAATTCATTCTTCAGTTGCCGGGTCACATTCCTTGCAATTGCAGCAAAGGAGGTCTAGATGCAGAACGAGATGTCGAATTGGAGAAACGACACCGGCGTCAGGCAAACGCAGGGGCCGGTGCCACTGGCACTTCCGCTGGCGGGAACGCCTGGACCGGTGCCGGTGCCGGTGCCCACGTCTTGGTTGTAGTCATGGTTGACGAGAATGAAGCTGGATGCAGTCCTGCATTTGGCGTTGGTAATTCTTGCGTGGTGTTAGTCGTAGTCTTGTAGAAGATTACAAGAGACTGGTACATTCATTCCTGCATTTGGGATTGCTAATTATGAGAGAACTCGTGCATTGTATTCTTCTAACTTCATCCGGGTGTAGCATAGAAGCACTTATTTTTTTCTGTACCTTTTCCTTTTGATGAAATAGGCTAAAAGTATGCATCAGAGTGGTGTAAATCGGTGTAATTTACCGAATAATGGATGTGTTCTACACTTTACTGACTAGCCATCCATGATTTTTTTAGGAACATAGCCATCCATGATTTTTTTAGGAACATACTAGCCATCCATGATTTACTCCAATACATTTCCACTGAAAAAAGTGAACTTGCTAAGGTAATGTTCTTAATTCTTTTATGCATTCGCCCTTGCATGAAACGAATTGCTCATAAATGCACTTGTCAAACAATGTCCACTGCACTTCTGAATTCTGAATATTTTGCAAAAGAGAAAAGGCTACCACAAAGAGTAAATATGTTTCTCGACTGAAGAAAACAAAATTAATGTTCTGGAAATGAATTTGAAATATATACCATCTCATTATATTTGGGAACTGCTATGCTCCTCAATCCAGAGAATCATGCTCGTGGATTGAAAAGAAGAAATCATCCTTTCAGGCAAAAAATAGGGAAAAACTAAAGGACACTCAGAATGACAAATAAACAGTCCCAAAAAAAACGGCATATCAAGGATAACCACCAAATATTGGGTTGGGCTTCTAACCCAAACCAACACTTGCACGGTTTTCGGGATTGTGTTAGGTCAACATGGCCCATGAGTGCGTAGCAAGACATGCAGATTTTATTTTATTTTAACCCTTTTAATTTTTGAAATCCATATCAAATTAATTTTGCTTTTTTAATCATGTCAAAGCCGCGGGGCAAGTTTGTTGATTGTTGTGTGTCAATATATGGTTCGTTATCTGAACTCAATGCTCAAGCTAATTAAAAATGCATGGCTGAACTCAAAAGGTTAGACTTACTTTTTGGGTCATTTGATCTATAATGTATGAGTAAGTCGTAATCATTGACTATTTATTAAAGCTATAAGTGGATATAAAAATGAGACATGACTACCTTGTTTAAAATTGTTTTTTATTTATAGTTTTACATTCACCGTTGCTATAAATTAAAACATACATTTTTCATAAACTTTTAAAGCATGTAAATTTATTTTTTTATTTTTAGAAAACACGTGCTTGCCGCACGTGCATTTTACTAGTATTTTTAACGGGAGACGGAAAGTCAGAGGATGGTGTAGCAAAATAACCACCCACCCGAGTGACACCAAAACTGCCAAAATTATGAGCTTGCCCTGATTTTGATTTCACACGTTCTGGTGCCTAACCCTTGAATTCTCGTCAACCGCCATTCCTCGTCGTCATCAGTCCAGATCCGCCGTTCGGTTTCCCACCGGCACCGGCTCGGGCAGGAACTTCGTTGCCGTCCATGCAATTTCTCGAGATGTGTACCTAGGCCTACATATCATTTTTTTAATATTGATGAGATGCCCCGCTCGCTTTGGCTTGCTTGTGTGCCTCGCTCGGATGGATTTCAATCCTGCCTCACGCACCACGTCACCAGGCATATTCTCTCACCCACCCTGACCCACACATCTCACGCAATAACTCATCCTTTTCCATTCATTCACACTTCATACATTCACAAATGATGGTTACTTTGTTCATATTTTTTAACAATCCAATATCTGGACCATGCTTTGTTTTTGTTAGAATATCGTAATATTCAAATATTTTCATATATTCACACATTCTGTCGGGAATCAAAAGTTTTTCAACACGTTCTCAAACAAATAAATGAACTAGTTTTGAACCATTTCAACATGTAATGTGCACGCATACACAATGATCTGTACATATTCACAACTCAAACTTTAGAGTACATATTCATATCTTCAACTTTAGAGGGGCTGAGAGAACAGATACAATGTGAAAGAGTTTCGGAATACATTGGTCCTTACAATCTGTGCCACCAAAATGAAAGAGTTCTTTAATGCTCCCTTCACTTACAAACAAATCATTTACCATCACGTCATTAAAACCCATTAATGCAATCCATCCAATCTGGAGACCATACTTGTTGACGGCTGTTAAGTGCCTGCTTTAGCCGTCAATTTACTCATGAATAAAGGAGCAAGAGGCATTTCTTACACGCATTTCAGTTAAGAATAATGTAGCTCTACTTGTCCTTGGAGATTATGTGATTGCAGGAAAATAAGCTTAAAAGAAGTGGCAAACTCACATTCTATGATTCATGCCACGCCACCTCAAGGATTGGCTGCCACCTCAGGTGCCATGCATGCAAGCTAAGCCACCTCAGGTGCCACGCATGCATGCCATGTCACCAATCTAAGGGAGGCAAGCCCCGACGAATCAGAACGTGACACGTGGACTTCACATGGATTCATGGACCCACTAGAGCGCCTAAACCGCCTCAAGAACATGTGTACACCGGGGACCGACTTTCTGGCGCTGTTGTCGGGGAAGGCTCACTACGTGAAAAACTCACTTTGGTAACGGGCATAGATTGCCTTTCGTAACGGGCAAAGCGCCCGTTACCGATCAAGTGTTACAAATGAGCCAAGAAAGGTAACGGGCAGATGCCCGTTACTGATAAGACATATTCGTAACGGGCATCAAACAACGACCGTTACCACAACTAGCCACCGGTCACGTGAAATGGCTGTTTCTCTGGGCCCATAGGGAACTTTGGTGACAGGCACCAAAACAGAGCCCGTTACAGTAGCTCAATATCGGAGACGCCTGCTGTGTACCTACGTCTCCTCTATCTAGACGAAATGAGACGTATCTATTTCACGCACATCTCAGCACATCTAGGATTCGTAATGGGCATCAAACAACGACCGTTACCACAACTAGTCACCGGTCACGTGAAATGGCTCTTTCTTTGGGCCCACATGGAACTTTGGTAACGGACATGAAAACAGAGCCCGTTACTGTGAAATCGACATCAGAGACGCGTGCCATGAACCTGCGTCTCCTCTGTCTCGACGAAATGAGACGCATCTATTTCCACACGCGTCTGCTTCCTCTCGATTAAAGGAGACGCGTGCTTTCAACCTTCGTCTCCTATATCTCGATGAACGGGCCAGGTCCTGGGGCCCACCGGTCAGGACTGGTAACGGGCTTTTACACTGCCCTTTACATTGTTGGCATGTTTGTAACAGGCTTTCCGAATGAAGCCCGTTACTCAGCTTTAATTAACACCCGTTACAGATACGTAGGCCACCCCTACAGTAACCTGCCCGCTTGCCGGCTGCATCCTGGAACCAGCCAGGATTTGGCAGCCATCAGGGGCTGCATCCTACCATCCTGGAACCAGCCAGGATATGGCAGCCACCACAGCAAGGAGACATCACAAACACATTCTCACATCACAGATATAGGCAAGCAAGATCACATTTATAGACAAGCAAGATCACATTTATAGACAATCTAGGATCACATCAAGTTTCAAGTTACTCTCATCAGGGCTTGTTTGGATGGAGTCATGAGAAAACTGCCTGAACCAGGCAGCATCTGACCCCAACCAAGCAAGCCAAGCAGGTTTCTCAGGCAACAACACCTGACTAAAGAAGACTGAATGAGTTTCAAGTTTCTGGCTACAATGAACTCACGGTGCACCATCGTAGAAGTTGCCCTTTCGGTCAATGGTCTCCTTAAGAATGTACTCGCACAGCATCTCCCGGACACGATTTAAATCTTATGTGGAAACATCTACAGCAGATTTGAAATCCTGCAAAATACAATCATTTATGAGAATACAAGTAGAAATCAGTTTCTAAAATCAGATGGATAATATGAGCAGAGACAAGGTTGAGCATTACTATCTACTTACAGCAGCCTTCTTGATGTAGGGTATGTCATCGAGTAGTCTTAACATGTGGACTGCCACATGGAATCCACACAAAAAGGACCCCATGGCTGCTGAGCACACTGCATCGAGGTACCAAAATGACAAGTTAATGCAGTACCAAATAGGTAAGAAGGGACCATAAAAAAACCTTGGTCTTACAGCGAGATTTGTTTTGTGCTTGAGTGTGGTTTTTGGCTTTTTTTCTTTCCTTTCGTCACTCCGTCCTGTGCATGTTCACCAAAGGCCCTGCATGATCAGCAATACCGATTAGAAACACTAAGAGATTGAATTTTTGTGAACAAAACCTACAAATACTGTACCAAAGGCCCTGCATGGTCAGCAATACCAATTAGAAACACTACGAGATTGAATTTTTGTGAACAAAACCTACAAGATACTGACCAGTCCACAACAGGTTTGAGGTCTGAGAACTTTAGCGGGGGATGTTGTTTAGCAGAATCTAGATACCCAACCTCTTTGAACTTCATACAGATGATCAGTGTTACCCAGTGGCTAGTGCAGTAGGCACCCACCACGTAGTCATTGTTCATTGCATTTGAGATTGCTTTGGTAGGGCGAGAATGCTGAGAAATATTTGTGGAAGTAAACAAATCTGGATCTAAAAACCCAGCACTGATCTGCATCTCCGCTGCCTTGTCCATCATTTTCCTACAAAAAATCAAATTGTTAGCATGCATGAACTTTGTGGTCAAAATTAAAGAAATATCTTTTTAGGTTTTAAAGGACTTACAATGTCCACAACCTCAAGAAGGTAACATCCAGAGAAGCCAGGGTTATAAGGTTATACACGCTACTGAATGCAATGTTTAACATTAAAGCACCACAACCACCTTTAAAGTAGTGTTGATCCACCTTTGCTGGAAAGGCAAGTTTATCCTTACTGTGTTCCATGACGTAAGCATGCAACCTGGCACAATTTGATCCAGCAGCCTCTAAGTTAGCTTCTGACAACATAGGTGCACCAGGCTTGTATTTTGGTCGTTCCTGTTCTGTCCCAATAATACAGTTAAGAATCTCATCTTTAGACAGAGGTTTCCTGGCCTGGTTCCCCTTCTGCAGTGGAGATTGCCTGGGCTCCTCCTCCTGTTGCAGAGGCTGCTGTACATGTTGCATCTGCTGCTTAGGGGGAGATTGCCTGCGCTCCTCCTCCTGCTGCTGCAGAGGCTGCTGTTTCGTCTGTTGCTTATCCTCATGTTGCAGCAGCTGCTTAGGCGGAGTTTGCCTGGGCTCCTCCGGCTGTTGTCGATGCTCCTGCTGCTGGAGAGGCTGCTGTTTCGTCTGTTGCTTATCCTTATGTTGCAGCTGCTGCTTAGGCGTAGTTTGCCTGGGCTCCTCCGGCTATTGTCGACACTCCTGCTGCTGGAGAGGCTGCTGTTTCGTCTGTTGCTTATCCTCATGTTGCAACTGCTGCTTAGGCGGAGTTTGCCTGGGCTCCTCCGGCTGTTGTCGACGCTCCTGCTGCGTAGTTTTGCTGATCTGCTGCTGCTGCTGTTGAGCCTTCTCTTGCTGACACTGAGCTGCAGTACCTCCATCTGATGTTGTACCCCTGCTACCTGTTGCGGCTTCAGGTTTGGGATGTCTCGTCATGGGTGGTATAAGGATCCTGTCCTTTGGCCATTGGATCCTTTGAACGAGAGCCTCAGCTAGGGTTGCTATGTCACCCCCATCAATTGGTACAGGCAGAGGGTAGTGACCCGCATTGGCCCACACATAAGTAGGTTGCACCACAACATACCCATCCTGCACCGGTACTGAATGACAAGCCTTTTGAAATGGAAAGACTTTCGCTAGTGCGAGCTCCACATTAATCCCGGTGCCATCTAAAAGGCTGCACGCGGTTGACTCTGTCAGCTTATCTATTGTGTCCAGCATAGGTGATCGACTATCACTGTGCACTTGATTCGCTTCGTCACCAGTGGCATTCCAATGATCTTGCTCTCTGCCACACGCATCTTCCTCGCTGTCATGCGCATGTTCTTCCTCGCGGTCATGCGCATCTTCTTCCTCGCTGCCATGCACATCTTCTTCCTCGCTGCTACTGACAGGCGCTGGTATTTCGATGCCTGATAGTCTTAGAGCATGGACAATTGATTTAAATGTTATGTCCATCATATCATGAGCATCAGACCTCTTGTTCCTCTTCTTCCTGTACATTCCAGCGAACTCTTCACCAAACCCTTTACCCCAGCCAAGTGAACTAGACACGCCTCGGACCCGACCTCGATGCTCTGGAGTCTCAAGTGTTGCGGTGAGGATATCATCCTCCCTAACCCTAGAGAAAGAACCATCGCTACCCTGAGCTGCAAGTGTTTTCACCCTATCTGCTACCCCACCACCGCAGGGTTACTGAATGTTATGCCCTCGCTTCCTTCACTAGTATTCTTCCTCTTCTTCCCTACCCTTGCCCGCAGATAAGGTCTCGAACGTCCAGGAAATTGGTCCCAAGGGTTCTGTTTTCCTTCTGCAGCTAGCTTTGCATCCTCCTCCTCCCACTCTTTCCTTTTACCACGATAACCTTTTCTGCCCGTCTTGTGTGGCTTATTATGCAATGCTCTCTTTTGTTTCATCTCCTGGCTCAATTGCTGAAATGAAGGAGAATTGGTTTCCTGCACAAACATGTGCCAGTCTTGTTGCTGCAAAAAGGCATGCTTCACAAAGGGAGTCTCCTCTTCGCTCACATATTTTTTTCTTAAATGGGCCTTGAACCGCCGTTGCAAGGTTCCAATCTCTGATATAGCTGCCTTAACCACCTTCTTGCGAACAGATTCTTCCAGATTGGCTGGGTAATCTAGTTTTTCCTCTAAAATTGTGAACAGATGGTTCTTCTCAATTGGTGAGAGATCATCAACCGCCTTATTGATTGACACCCTCTCCTGAGCAATGAGACCACAGACCAATACAAATCTATCCCTCGCAGCATCTGGGGTAGGCCAAAAATTAGCATCAAGTCTAGTTGTAGTCAACTTGTCTTCTGGTCATTTGGTTTGTGTCCTTGACCCGCGGGATCGAGTACTACTCGCAACAGTCTGTGCTGAGTGACCCTGTGAAGAAGGTTCACCGACGATGGGCTGTGATGATGCACTGGAGGTAGAGGAGTTTGTTGTTGTGGGAGACTGCATAGATGATATGTCAGGTTGTCAGTAGAGCAACATAAACAAGACTGAAAATCTAAACAAAATTCATATTAGATAAATCCGTTTTCTCTAACAGGCAAAATAGCTGATATTACACTAGAAATCATTACAAGTCGTAAATAAAATAAGCATAGACATACACAGTTCATATTTTACTTAATTAGCATACAGGGATAGGTGCTAACCATTTTGACAGGGACACAACAATATGCTTATATATCAAAGCAGAGAATAAATTCCTTCAACTGCTTCCTTGTCCAACTTCAGCAGCGATGGATTGTGTGTTCCATGTGTACATGCAACAAGAGGATAAAGCAATGGTCATGACATTATATATGACAGTAGTGAAACAACACTCACAACACATCATGACACCAACAATAATAATATATATGACAGTAGTGAAACAATTAGCACTCACAACAAAGCATAAGACAGTCTAGTTATCACTACATTATAAACCACTGCGATGCAATTCCCACTGACATTATGTGGCCATCAGAATTAAAGTATGCTAACAGGTCCAAATCATAACTGTCGATCTGGTACATTCAAAGCATAGCAGAATTAAAGTATGCTAACATCCTTTATGCTTTTCATGAATTTACAGTGCAAAAATTGTAGCACCAGGAACATGAAAATAAATTTCAACAGTTCATATAACTTCATCTGTTAGCAACAATTTATTCAAACAGACTTGGAGCAACAAAATCCATCCATCAAATCCATAGTCAATCAATTGAAGATGAACTATTAAGGCATGTCTCCCTAATCCACCTTGACATGAATATATAGCAGATTGGGTGGACTACATTATAAACCACTGCGATGCAATTCCCACTGACATTATGTGGCCATCAGAATTAAAATATGCTAACAGGTCCAAAGCATAACTGTCGATCTGGTACATTCAAAGCATAGCAGAATTAAAGTATGCTAACAGGTCCAAAGCATAACTGTCGATCTGGTACAGTCAAAGCATAGCAGAATTAAAGTATGTTAACATCCTCAATGCTTTTCATGAATTTACAGTGCAAAAATTGTAGCACCAGGAATATGAAAATGAATTTCAACAGTTCATATAACTTCATCTGTTAGCAACAATTTATTTAAACAGACTTGGGGCAACAAAATCCATCCATCAAATCCACAGTCAATCAATTAAAGATGAACTATCAAGGCATGTCTCCCTAATCCACATTGACATGAATATATAGCAGATTTGGTGGCCGAGGAGAGAGAGGGCGTTGGGGGTTCAAGCAGGACTAACCTCTGTCGCGAATGAAGTAGTTGTTCTCGTGATGGTCGGAGGGGCCGGATCCACGCCGGCTTGTGGCCTGAGGTGGCCGGCTCGTCGTCGTGGCTGGGGATGACGGATCCGCGTCAACTGTCTTTAGGTTGGCCGGGAAGCCGTCCGCACGCCAGTAACCGCGTCCTCGTCACCGTCGTCACGCAGGGAGTGGTGGGGCTGGAGAAGAGCAGGGCTGCGGCGGGGAGGGAGCGGCAAAGGTGAGCGGAGAGAGAGCGGCGAAGGCGAGCGGGGAGAGTGGCGGCGGCGGTGGGGAGAGTGCGGGCGTTGTGGATCTGTCTAGCGAGGAGCCGAATATGAACGACGCGCGTAACTGTGTTTAAGGAAATTACTGGCGTGCCCTTGACGGCTCTGAGCTGGAATTGGAATTCCTCGCGAAGTTCCTCGCGAAGTTCTTTCCGTTGGGCAGAACCAATGCTCTCCGGGGAAGAATTTCAAGCTTTCAGCAAGCGGCAAATGAAACCATTCCAGAGGCTTAGGAGAGGCTTCAGGAATGCATCCTGGCTTGTCCCCATCACGGGATGGACAACTGGCTTATTCTGCAGAGTTTCTACAATGGGCTCACTCCGACAGCCCGGGGCCATATTGATGCTGCTGCTGGAGGGGCTTTCTTCTCTCTCACTATCGCTGAAGCAACCAAACTTATTGAGAAGATGGTCTCCAACCAAGGGTGGAGTGATGATCGACTCCAGCCACGGCAAAGGGGTACACATACCGTCAAGGAAGCGGATATACTGCACGCCAAGATGGACCTACTCATGAAGAGAATGGATGCTCTGACCAGTGAGAAGGCTGCCATGACCATCACTGCTCAAGCTATGGATGCTCGCATGACCTGCGAAGTTTGTGGTGACACTGGGCATTCAGGGAATTACTGCCCTGCTACCCAGGAGGATGTGATGTACATGAACGGCAACGACGGTGGTTATCATCCACAAGGAGGTCAACCGTGGAATCAATCACGCCCCTACTATCAGGGGGGTAACCAAGGTAATATTTACAATCCCAACCAACCTTCCCTGAAAGATCTGGTTTTTGGGCAAGCTAAGATCAATGATGGTTTTAACAAGAAAACAACTGCCTATGATAAGGCTTTAGAAAGCCTCAATGTTAAAATCGATAGCCTTTCTTCTGCTCTTAAGGATCAAGTGAGTTTTAATAAAATGATAAAGGACAGGTTAGCTCATTTGATCACTTTGGTTCCCCCAGTTGAGAATACGAAAGCGGTAGTCATGAGAGGGGGTAAGACCACTCGCGACCCGCCTTATCCTAACCATGCAGGAATCAAGAAAAACCCGAAAGAGGGCGAAGATCACGACGACGAGTCGTTAGGCACGAGGGAGCCTTCACAAGCGAGAGTATCAGAAGAAAAGGCAGACAAGCCCGAGTTTATCGACACAAATATACTGCCTTTCCCTCAGCGAAATAGAAAGGTGACAGTGGATGAGCAATTCACTCGCTTCGTGGATATGATTCAGAAGGTCCACATTAATGTTCCCCTCCTTGAAGCCATACGTGTGCCCACGTACTCACGTTATCTCAAGGATATTCTTACCAAGAAACGGGCCCTACCCACGTCGGAGGTGGTAAAGCTTACGGAGGAGTGTAGTGCAGCTATACTCAATCACCTTCCAGAGAAGAAAGAGGATCTAGGATGCCCTACGATCACATGCACGATTGGATCGCAGAGATTTGACCATGCCCTCTGTGATCTGGGCGCCAATGTTAGCGTTATGCCAAAGGTAGTCTTCGACCAGCTTAATTATACGGAATTGTCCCCAACCACCTTGCGGCTGCAACTGGCCGATTCATCAGTACGGTATCCAGCGGGGATAGCTGAGGACATCCCGGTGAAGGTGCGAGATTGTTTCATCCCAGTGGACTTTGTGGTACTCGACATGGACATTGGTGATGAAATACCTCTTATTCTGGGGGGCCCATTTCTGAGCACGGCCGATGCACAAATTGATGTTGGTGCCGGAGTAATCCGACTCCACATTAATGGCCGGGAGGAAAGGTTTGAATTCCGTCCGCGTAAGGAACAATGCTCAATGGTTGAGGACATGCCAGGGATGGACACCCTCGCCCAAGATATTGAATCTATACAGTCACCAAGGGGTAACTTCATTACTCCTGTGAAGGATTCTCGAAGACAAAAGCCAGAGTCTAAGTTCTCATCCAAGAAGCAATACCCCACACTTAGGAAGCAACAAAACATTAAGAAGGTGTGGAGAAGAGTGGGCGGGGAGCTGATTCCTTCATCCTCAAAGGCAGACCTGTTAACTAGGTAAGTGACGGGAAGGTAGTAAGGGCTCTAGAAGATTTAAATAAAGAGCCTTGCACCAACAGGTAAGATCGGTAAGAAGTTTCCTTCAATAAAAAGATTCTAACTTTTAATAGAAACAAGCTATCCTTGCTCCATCTGTTTGCTCGCGCTCTTGTTGGATTTCAAGCTCATGGGAGTCCTTCCGGACAACCCCCTTGGGTTTGAACCGAGAGATTTCACGCCATCGAGCTGGCACAGCAGCAGTAGCTGGAGGAGCAGAGGGCCTACTACCGGTGGATGGGATTTCCCCCTCCACAGTAGTGAGTCTGAAGCTACCTTGGGGGAGGACCCCCACTCTGAGGTAACTTGTATCCTTATTTTTAGAATCTCATACCGATTCATTTTTCCGCCTGCCCCTGTAGTGCCCCAGCGCCGCCGCCCCATGGAGCCCCCTAGCGCCACCGCCCCAGGATTCCCCGGCCGCTGCCCCCTGTATTTCCCCAGCTGCTGCCCCCTGATTCACCTAGTGCCGGCACCCCTGGAGTGGAAGGTCCTAGCGCTGCCGCCCCTGAAGTGGAGAAGCCGCGCGCCACCGCCCCTGGAGTCCCTACGTGCCGCCTCCTGCAGTTCCCTCCACGCCGGATTGCAGCAGCTGAATACCGCATCCTGAAGGTCCCTCCTGAAGCCGAAGCAGGAGAAAGCAAAGAGCATAATGCAGAAGGTAGATGCCCCGCTGAATAGCGCCCGCTACTACTGCATTCTATGTCATAATTTTTTTAGAATCATTCTATGTCGTAATTAATTTGTACATGAAAAGCAGCAAAAAAATGTGTGTGGTATATTCTTTGCAATGGTGCTTGTGCATTCTGTGCAATTGTGCATGAACAATTTGGGCATGACCAAAAACTGGAGCAGTAACCTATGCAATTATGTGTCTGATGCAATTGTGATACTGTTATCTGTGTATGGCCTCGGCTGCAATGGCAATTGTGCGAGGATCTTGAAAATGGATAAATGATATTTCTCTTTTGCAATTGGCTAGCTGTTAATTTCCTTTTGAAAGAAATACAGAGGCATTTTACTGCTGATGAAGAGGATTAGACATGCTGCCGCCTGTTCGCTGATGTTTTTTCTCCTTTTCTTTTCCAACAGAGCGAGCTATATACTATCAGAGTCCTGTTGCTGCGGCTGGCGTGTGTGAAGTGGCGGCGTCCCGACTTCAACGGCGGACGACGGCGTCCAGGCCTCCAAGACCCAGCCGTGAACCGCGGCCGGCGTTTGGTGGGCGGCGATGTTCAAACCCGTGGACGGCGTCATGACGGTGTCCGCTCCTGAACGGCAGGCGCTGGCATCCAACCGTCCGAGTCTAGGCCGCGAGCGGCCGACCTCTGGTGGGCGTCGGGGTTCATGGTCGTGAGCGGCGGCGACACTCACGGTCGGCGGCGGCGACGCTCATGGTCAGGGTCCGCCACAGGGATTAGAGAGGTGGGGGTCTTTTGCAAAAATACCTGGAAGGCGGAGGGGACCGGCGGGCGCTTATTTGCAAAATGATCTCACTTCTCCTTTTATCCTTCAGATCTAGATCCAACGCTTCTAATCGGAGTTTGCATAGTTTACATGAGTAGGGTGGTTTTCACGTGATACGCTCCCATGCTAAAAACACATAAAAATCTGCAAAATTAAAAAGACCAAAAATATTTACTTGCTTTCTTAAATTAGTTTGCTTTCATATGCGCGGTAAGAATGCTCTCTGTCCTTCGTGGTCGAAATGATGAATAGTTGCTCTGTTTATTCCTTTTATATGCCTTGCTACAGCTTAGTATCCTATCTTAGTTTTGAGTTTGTTGGCTTGAATGATCAAACCTTAGCTTGAAACTTGTGGGTAGCAAAAAGCATGACCTTTGCCTAGGTTGTTGTGACGTATGATATGATATAATAGGGTTGCTATGAGCCTGTGCTAAGTGATGTTGATATTCGGAGTTTTCTTTTGAAAAACGATAAAATGATAAGCTCCTCAATGATGAGAAATTCCTATCCAAAGCCATATGTAGATCCTAGCTTTTGTTAGCCTCTACATATGCTACTTGTTTCCTTCATTGAGTCTTGTCGAACTGTTGTGACCCTCGGCGAGAAACTTGTCATGCTCCCATGATCAAGATCACATACACAGCCACTATATGCTAAACTTCTACACCGGAAGTTGGCACCCATCATTTCATCCATCCCCCAAATAAAGCTCCGCGTAATGTTCTATGATTACTCTCTCTCCAAAAATATTCAGCAAGGACTATGGGCTATGAAAAAAAAGAAAGAAAAGAGAAAAAAAGAGAAGAGAAAGAATAAAAAAACATAGCCCAAGTCTTAAAAATTTCAAAAGGAGAAGAGAGAATCATATGCAAAAAGGAGTTCATCATCCATCAACCATACACACACATGTACATCTTGATCAGGCTGTCTGACTTGTTGCTCCCAAGGATCCACTTTTCGACTCGACAATATATGAGAAGCATGTATGCCATATGTTTTTCCTACCTACAGCTCCACATATCAGCATTTTAGAAGTAGGTGGAGAAAGAAGGCAACTTAATGCCTTAGTGAGGAATCATACACACTGAGCGATCCGAGAGTCTCATTCGAGGAACTTTGATTTCTTTGTAAAAATTAGCAAAACCTCCGGATTGACGACTGATCAAGGTACTTGTGCTTAGTAATTTCTATACAACTGTTCTATCTTTCAACCGCCCAAGGCAGGTGAAGCTACAAGCCCCATAGCAATCAAGCGTAAGGTAAGATCAATGCCAACATTCAATCCTTGATAAAGTACCTAGTCGTATGCTTATCATAAACTAGGAATACAACATCGTAGCAACTCCTGATCGATCAACCTAAGTCTTAAGTATCTTGCTCAGGACGAGCAAGAGGCTAGCTTGGGGGAGTTGTTGACGGCTGTTAAGTGCATGCTTTAGCCGTCAATTTACTCATGAATAAAGGAGCAAGAGGCATTTCTTACATGCATTTCAGTTAAGAATAATGTATTTCCACTTGTCCTTGGAGATTATGTGATCGCAAGAAAATAAGCTTAAAAGAAGTGGCAAACTCACCTTCTATGATTCATGCCACATCACCTCAAGGAGTGGCTGCCACCTCAGGTGCCATGCATGCAAGCTAAGCCACCTCAGGTGCCATGCATGCATGTCATGTCACCAATCCAAGGGAGGCAAGCCCCGACGAACGTGACACGTGGACTTCATATGGATCCATGGACCTACCAGAGCGCCTAAACCACCTCAAGAACACGTGTACACCGGGGACCGACTTAAGGGCCCACAGGACAGCCACCCTGAGGAAGCACACCCCGAGTGGGGCCCACCTGGGGTCGGCCGACCCTAGGATCGGCCGAACCGACCTTGGGTCGGTTGATCCAGGGCCTCCACGTGGTGCTTGTGCATTGGTCCTAGAGGCCATCCCGAGGTGTTTCACTCATTGCGTTGGTGCTCTGGCCTATAAATAGAAGGGGAGGGGGTTCATTTCTAACCAACACACCTTACTCCTCCTCTCTCACTTTTGGTTTCTAAGGCTAGGAGGTAGGCTAGAGTAGTTCTACTTCAGGTTCCAAGTCTACTTTGGGATCTAGGTATGAGTCCTCTTGTATCTTTATTTTATTGTATGACTTTGATCTACTTCGGTTATTCAGCTAATTCATATAAAGTTGTGCTTGTATACATGGGTGATTTGTTCATGCGTTATTCGCTCGTTCATCATTTAGAGGCTCCCGTTCTTGATGAACAAGGCCTTTCGATCCAGTTGACGAGTGACTTATGCATGTTTTCGGTGTTCGTTCATAAGTTAGAGCCTCGTGTTCATCACGAACACGACCCTTTGATCTTGTTGAATAGACATAGGAAAGCACAAATCCGTTTGTGTACTTAGCCTAGTTTGATCTAGTTAGATTCCATGTTCGTGTTGTATGAAGTTCGTGCTCAAGTTACGGTACTCGGTGTAATTGGCCGGTTTATCTGACGGCTCTGACCTGGGTCACAATAGCCCGGGCCGGTCAGGGTCCTGCTAACAATGTAAGCGTGGTGCTTGGGTTGCGTAGCTACGTTGCTTATGAGTGTATCCCACGGTTTGTCTTGGGGTAGGCCGCGGTGGTGACAGCCGTTGGACCCTTCTGGAATCCCCCACGTTCGGATACGCTGTAGGAGTCTAAAGTCTAACAACCGGAGTCGTGCGTAAGCGACACGGGAGGTTAGCTCCCCATTTGTACCTGGGTGCTTGAGCCAGCGATCATGCGATGCTAGTGTGTGTCTAACTGGTCTGACTAACTTTGCGTGTTTAGTACCTTAGAACCTAGAACTAACTCGTATGTTGCCTCCTAAGCCTAGGACCTTTAGAGAGAGTGTGTTTGTGTGTTCGCACTACTATCTTATCTATCATATCTCACCCCTGTACTTGAGTGTCTGGTTCGTTCCCGTCTATGTTTTATAGTCTTTACAATAGAGTTGAACTTGTTAATCCGCCCAACCTTCTTTGGATTCGATACCCTTTGGAATACTCCTTTGGGGAAATGCTACAATGGTACTTCTGTGCGCTTGTGGACTCTTGTAATCGTTAAGATTACCATCTGATTATTTCTGACATCGTTGCTAGGAACCCATAAATTAGCATCGAGGTTAAGAAATACCAACAATACTCCACCCTGAAAATGCAATTGTAACACATTCAGTGATAGGTCAGGTCCTGTTGGTTCAACATATATTTGTACAGGGAACAAAAAGAAAAGAAAAGAATATAGAAATTGATGAAGAACAATGGTGCCGTCCAGTGGCTGTTCTTGTTTGACAAAGCAACAAGAACGGGCAGATATCATAAGAGAAGAGTGCAATTAATGTGCCACCAATTGCATCATTGACTATTTATCTCATAAATGTTTTTTAAGTAAAAAATGTGCCATGTAGCTGTAGACTTGTTTACTTATTATTTAGCTTGAGCAAATAGCCTGTTCAAAAAATAAAAAAATAAAAAATCTTGTACCATGACACTTCTGAACCGATTTAGGGCATTTTCATACAAAATGGTGTATAGTACCATATAAGAACTAGAACCAGAAAATGATGCAATTTACAGGTAGCTTACCATAAGCAACAACATTCTGAACTGAATTGTGTATGATCTTTTCAATTTTCTGAAGTAGGGAAAGAATCGATGATGATGGATTCCTTTGAGTTAAAGGTACAAAGTTAAATAAAAATCTTACAGACTATACGCCAGTACGCCACATGCACAATTACAAGAGGCAAGTAACTGTCCACCATGTGCAAACCTAGCATATCGTGGTTATTAAGTTCATTGAGGTATGACTTTATAAACCAAAACTGCATGGAGACATGTTCTATTTGAAGATAATGAACGGCATCAACAGTGTTTCATGATGAAAAAGGCAAAAAAAGAAAAAATATTGTGATCTTATATTAATAGGGCAAACTGGTAAAAACTTGCTAACTCAAAACAATCTGAATGGTAATAAATGGTACAGGAAGGTTCATCCAAATGGCCACAAATGTTCTAAATGGTCAGAAATGTTGCATCAAGGTAATTGACTAAAATATAGATAAATTGACCTTGACTATTCTCAAATAAATATATAGTTACAAAAATTTCACTATAAAAGCCAGACTATTTTACCAACTCATATGGGTGGCAGTGTAGGATTTTCCCATTTTGGTAAAATCAAATGAATTATGGTAGAACTTCTCTTTAGGTGTTTTGTTTTGTACCAATGATTGCTAACTGTGTAACAATTACAGGACCATGTCATGAACCAACATCTAGCATTTGGTTTGAGAGTTGTGCACCGAAAGCATGTTGATATTCATACCAAGATATTCTTTTTTTTAAAAAAAATCCATCTCTATCCGAACCTGCAAGAAACATGCAGAAGATGCAGAGGTAAACCAATAGAGGAAAAAACAATGCATGGCCTAATGGACAAGAAGAATGATAACGATAAACCAACTGGAAACGGTATGCCACTCCAAGAGTTAAAATGAGACAGTGGAAACGGTAAACCAACTGGTGCTATAAAAAAATCATCTGGTTTGTGTTGTTTTCAATACTGACATCAGCACGAAGATGTGCAGTCCCAACTCCCAAGCCAGCACTTCACATTGTTTGATACTCATAGCTTGGTTATCTGAAATATTTAATATTTAATTAAAGATAAGAGTAAATGATAAGTAAAACATATCATCGCTGCCACTGCACAAGTACTACATAGGTTCTTTTGATGTGTACCTATGAGAATGATCTGTGGTTGGTTTTCACCCACGAGCATCACAAATTCTTTTTGAAATGCATGGGTGCATGGGATGGACTTCATCCACTTGGACCCAACAGTTCTTTCTAATTAAGCAACAAGAGAAACTTTTCAGTAATATTCTGCAAATAGGAAATATTATTTGAAAAATACAAGAAAAATTACTAGTTCAAATTTAGGAAAAGGAAAACAAATTGTTTCATGAGCCCAAGGGCTTACATGGAAAAAACTAAAGAAGATGAAAATGCTGTCCAAACAAAAAACAGTCACAATTAAAATTCAGTTCTTCTATACACAAGAACAAAAGAAATTATCTTGTAAGAAAATAGATGCACCTCATTTCCACCAACTTGTCCTTGGCCACCCAAAATTGCATATCAAATTTGTAAGAAAAATTATAATATCCAGGTGATTCAAATTAGAGAGATGTACTGCATGTGATCAAATACAACAGATATTAATTCAGTGAGTTCGGTAAGGGTTAGTATACTACTTCATTAAAGCACAAATTTGCTGCTATGCTCCATTGTTTAGTTAATGAGAATATTTAGGAACATGGCCTGGTTTGCCATATGTATTGTTTACAGTCATAATATTCTTGGTGCTAGAATTTAAAAACAACTAGCATAACAATGGAGCTAGCATCATAATACTATATTGATCAGTTGATCATTGAACATTACAAGAAAAATATACCGGCATGATTTGGTGGCAGCATAAGAGATGCCCACTTTGGTGAACAAAACGAATTGGTGTTGGTAAAAAAAATAGTTATACACGTCTCATCACAAAGCAGCCCAATGGAATAAAAAAATGTAAAATAAAAACTTCTCTTTATGTTGCTGTGTACCAATGACCGCTAATTTTGTAGCATTTCAAGGATCCAGGACATGAACCAATCTTTTAGAATAAAAATGTTATAAAACCTAAAAGAACTAACATTTGGTTTTGAGAGTTTTGCACAAGTCTTTTAAATGGAATAAACTAGGATATTCTTTTAAAAAATACACATTACGATTTGTACACATAATATTCATAACAGGATCTTCTTTTCAAAAATAATATCAATTCTCTCTTAAATCCGAACCTGAGAGACATGGATGTAAACACACAGATAAGATGGGGGAGAGAATAAGACTAATGCCTGCAAAAGACATGCATATGAATGCCGAGAAGAAGGTAATTGTTTTCCTCCCAATTCCTTTCCTCTCCATGCTCACTTGGAATTAAACATGTTGCCACCGATCTAAATCCGCAGAACATGATTGGCTAGAGCAATAGCCTAAGAAAAAAGTATAACCATATTCAATATGTACTGATACTGCAGCCTGCCCCGTTAAACATCTACATCCCGTCCCAAATTGTTGCCGAAGTTGAGAAGAAGGGCTTAAAAAATCTGAAATCCTTCTCGTTGGTGTCACGAGAGGAGGGAAGAATGGGGATCTAGATCTCACATCATAGTGCTTCCATGAGATGGCCAAACTTCACAGAACCAAAAGAGAAAAACACGGAATTACAATTAAATCAAGAATCAATGACTCGGTGAAAAACAAATACTCACTGGAGAACCATGACGCAGTAAGGTAAGGCAAGATTTAGCCACAGCGTCATCGTGCTCCGCAGTCAGCACCACCACAAACCAAATCGAACAATACCTAAGGCCTCCAGTACCATCTTGCTCTCAATAAAATCACAGTACCATCTTGATTCTCGATCAATGGAGACGAGCTAGCCGGCACGGCCGTTCTAGGGTGAGGGAGGGATTCTGGGAGAGCGCCGTGGAAATCTCGTCCGGAGAGGGGCGTGCGGCTGCGGCATCGGAGGGTTTGTGCCTCGCGAGAAGATAAAGTGGTGGGACCAACTTGATTTGCTTCCATCAAGCTGCACGGTTTTTGAAGCACCATCTACGGACTTGAAGTTACCTACCCCGGCCGGTGCCGGTGGAAAATCCACTCTCCCCGCCGGCCTGCCTTCTTCTCGTACGGTAGGCCGCGACCGCGGAGAGTCCATCGACCACGACCAGACCTCCTCCCGCCCGATAGGCGCGACCGCGGAGAGTCCAGCCGAGTGTGCTCCTCCCTTCAACGCCGTCCTTCCCAGATCTGACCACCTCGTCTCCCCACCCCCTCCCTCGCGCATCCCGCCCGGTCCACTCCGACGGGCGACGGCCGCCCCGTCCCCTTCTTAACCCCGCCACCCGGATCCGGCTCCGCCACTCCACACCACCACCGCCCCCACAGGTTCTCACCGCTAGCACCGACTCAGCAGACCTCCCGTCGCCATGGCTGCGGCGCTCCTCCTCCTGCTGGTCGCGCCCGCCGGCCTCCTCGCGGCGCTCGCCTTCCTGGCGCGGCCCCGCGGCGCGCGCGTCCCTCTCAAGGGCCGCCACGTCTTCATCACGGGCGGGTCCAGCGGCATCGGGCTCGCCATGGCCACCGCCGCGGCGCGGGAGGGCGCGCGGGTCTCCATCCTGGCCCGCAACCTCGCCCGCCTCGAGGAGGCGCGCGCCGCCATCCAGCGCGACTCCGGCCGCGACGACGTCGGCGTCCACGCGGCCGACGTGCGGGACGCGGGAGCCGTGGAGCGCGCGCTCCGGGATGCCGGGCCCGTCGACGTGCTCGTCTGCAACCACGGCGTGTTCGTGCCGCAGGAGCTCGAGAGGCAGGACATGGAGGAGATCAAGTGGATGGTGGACATCAACCTTATGGGCACCTTCCGCCTCATCAAGGCCGCGCTCCCCGCCATGAAGGCGCGCACCCGCGAGACCCACCTCCCTGGGTGCATCGCGATCATGTCCTCGCAGGCTGGCCAGGTAGATGTTTCACCTGATTTTGTGTGCTTCGTTCACGATGCGGCTAAGGTGTTCGGTGTAATGCTGCGTGCTTGGGAGATTTATAGCTTTGTCTGTAAATGTCTTTGCTGCAGGTTGGTATCTATGGGTACACAGCTTACTCAGCGAGCAAATTTGCGCTTCGTGGATTGGGAGAGGCGCTGCAGCATGAAGTCATCACTGACAATATTCATGTCTCATTGATATTCCCTCCTGACACTGAGACTCCGGGTTTGGAAGAGGGTATGTGTTGCTTATGAACTGGCCAATGCGTATTGAATTTGTTTCAACTCTGCTTTAGCAGCAACTAACAAGTGAAGGTGCCGAATGCATGAGTTTAATTTGATACTGAAAACTTTTCAACCTGACAAACCTAAAAGTTTTGGAGCTTGTACTGATGAAAATGTTCTCTCACTTCAGCACCTGTTGAAAGCAATCTATTAACTAACATTTACACTTGCCTGTAAATTCTTATACTAAATTCATTGGCCTAAATGTGTTGCTATTACTCTCTAATTTGCTTCATTGGGTATATGTTTAATAACATCATTTTTGCAAGTGCACATGCAAAAATGGGAAGAAAGGAGAGCATTTTTCACTACACTTGGCATCCCTCAAATTCTGAAGACACATTCTGCACTTTTTCTTTTTTACCGAATGCTGACTATGTTAATTGTCTGGTTTCAGAGCATAAGAGGAGGCCAGAATTGACGAACATCATAGCGGGTTCATCAGGTGGAATGAAGGCCAATGATGTTGCAAAGAAGGCTTTGGACGGCATCAAATCTGCGAAATTTATTGTCCCTTGCAACTTTGAGGGCGCAATGTTGGCTGTAGCAACTGCTGGTTTATCCCCGCAGAGTTCACCGGTAATGGCATTCCTCGAGGTGATTGGTGCTGGACTCATGCGGTTTGCAGCGCTTTGTTTCCAGTGGAATTGGTTCTCTACCATAGAGGGCTACTATGCCAAGAACAAGAAGCACGACTAAGAACGAAAATACAAAAAAGACAAACCTGGACACAGTTTTCTTGAGTCCATGTGAGCCAAAAGACCAAAAATAAATCATCTTGTTGGTAGCACCTGATCTGAATGTTGTGAGTATGCAGAGATTATGTAGTTATGCCTCTCATTTTTATCTTAATCTCGTTCATCTTTGAGATCTTGTGTACTCTACGGTGTAGATTTCAACAAAAGAATACAATAAAGGCATAAATTTCATGGATTAGTGATCTGACCCTACGAGCTATTCTTGTGCAAATCTCTGTTTTGGAAGAATGTTGCCACTTACCAGTCTGCACTTTAGACACATAAATATTTGGCATGTTTTGGGGCAAATTACATGGCTGCCAAGGCAGTATTTTTTTTATAGATTTGCTCGGGATCTCGACGGGGGCAGTGCCGAGGGGCCCACGGTCGAGCACGACTTACTTCCAGGGACGGCGACATGCTTCCCCGACAGGTGATTCAATTTTTGTTGATGTCGTCTCCTTATATTGGGTTCAATATGGGGTGAGGTCGAGCCGTCGAGGTAGGCGGAGAGGGCAGCGATTCAACGTGACAGGCTTCACGAGTCTTTCCTCTGTCGTCTTTAATTTGTTCTGCAGGTGTGTTACTCAATGTTCTGGAATCCATGCTTTGAAATCGATGCTTGTCGATTTTGTTGGTTTAGGTCTTGTTGCTTGGATCAGTTAGCAGTAATGGCTGATGATTTATGGGCTCGGCTATTTCAGGGGCATCACTAGGGGTAGTGCCCTGCCCGGTTCGATTCATGGTCAGATAGTGTTCTGTTTTAGTAGGGAAGTTGATAGGTATATCTGTTTGCTTCTGTTGCTCCAGTGATGTACAGTTTTTGATATAGTCAAAAACTGTTATCTTTTTTAGTATTTTTCATAGTCAATTATTCTTAGACGTGGCCATTTTTTATCCAAGGCACATTTTTCTGCATCTTTTTTCCGATGCATTTTTACAATTTATGCCATGGATACTGTTTTCTAGGTGCTTAGATAACTGTTATAGTTCTGTTATCGAGTTATTCTATTTCGTGTATTACCCCCATAGAGCTCAGTTGTAGTTGTGATGTTCGGAGCATTGTTCAGCGCTTGCTGAATTAACATACCTCGTGCAGGTCCCTACCGAGACATGTATATGCAATTTTTTGTAATGAGCTGCTAGGATGTTTTTTAAAACTCTGTTTGGGTTGTTCCATTATTCCTGATTAGTGCAAGTAAGGATTGCAATGTCTATTTGACAAGGGTCAGCCTGTTCTTTGGTTGCTTGTTAGGGGGAGGGACAGGGAGTTACTAATGGTGTTTTTTTGTGTCATGTGTATGCATTGATGCCAAGTCATAAGTCATTATATGTTTATAGTGTAATCTTTTCACCATGCTTCCTGAGTTTAAACTAAAGATATTGGTGCTTTATGTAAATTCAGGCTGAAAGGATGAGATGTTGTTTGTTTTACTGAGAAGATCAATGACTGGATCAATGTGTTTATTTCCTGCGAGTCAGTCTGGGCTGTTGGAACTGGTACAGTTGCCACCCCTGATCAGGCTCATTAAGTCTCTCTTAACACTCACAACACTCTACCGGTTCATACATTTTTCAACATTTGGCTACACCCTTGCAATTAGTTGTATTTTGAATGACTGTGTTGTGAAAAGCTTAACACACTCGACATAGTTGTGTGGGGGTCTGGGGTGTAGTGTAGCATTGTACTTGTCTTTGAAACTTTTTAAACTGCATGTTTTGCTTAGATGAACCTATCAGCTGTCACTTTCTAAATCAAGAGTTTATTTTACTCAGATGAAAGGTCTTACATTAAGTTCTAAGTTTTTCCTGTAAATTTGGTTTATCAAGAAAACATATGGCAGGTTTCCCAATGTGTTTTGTTGTTGATCAAATAGTTGCATCTTTCACCAATGGTGACACTGTGGTTGTTTGATAACATGCTGTGATTTTCTACTGTGGCTGCTACTAGTCGTTGTCTGTCGCTGCTGGTTACTTGATGAAATGTTTTGTAAAGCATCTTAGCTTATTAAATGTTGTTTTTATCTCTGAACAGATGGCTACTTAAATTTGATGTCAAGTATGGTTCCTGGAGAGTTAAAGACATAAGTGAACTGAAGGACATTTTACTATATTGTGAGATGTTTTCACCTTCATTTTTATTAGCAAGAATTTGAGTCCATATTTAATTTGTGTTGCTTATCAAAAACTGGAATATGAGTTTTTTGTTCATGACACAATTTGGGAGATGGAAGGATTGTTCTTGTCACTATGCAATTTTCTGTTTATGGATAACTAAATAGATGTTGCCAATCAATCACAAAATTTTTCTTTACCTCAAAAAAGCTTGAAAATTATTAGCATAATTGGTTTACCTTTTTCAGGATTCAAAGTGTTGCATAAATAACCTTGTGCCTAGTTGCAGACTTGTGTCATGGAATTTTGTATATTCTCTCAGCTATCTCATTGAAAACAACAGTAACAGAGTCATACGAATTAGTGGCGCATTTAGCTTAGGGGCAGCTTGTGTCGTTATTTTCCATCACTTTTACTGGAAATGTATAGTTTATATAAGATATACTTAGTCCTTTGCCCCCCTTATATAGTTAGCAAATTTTCTTTTGGTTGCGCATTATTGAAAATTGTAGTACAAGTATACGAAAAATACTCCGTGCAACTGTTGAACTTTAGAAATTGTATGCTGTAACTTCATTTTTTTCATGTCTTTTTAGTTTGCATGGTACAATTGTTGTAGACATCGTCCTTTTAATCGTCCATGTCTATAACTAGCCATGTCATTTTTTAGTGTACACACTGTCCTTTTAACATGAACTAAACTGTCATATCACCTGGATTGGATTCCGCACTATAATTTTTTTTGTGTGTTACCATGAAAATGCATGATTTTTTTTGTTGATGCGTACCACAATTAGAGCTGCTTGGTACTTTGCTTTTCTTGTCGTAATAATAGAACTACATGTGTGATCCTTTCTGCATTAACAGTTGATATTCTGTTCCTTTAGCTATCTGTCATGAACTTCTTCTACTCTAGCTAAAACTTCAACATCTAAGGTGTTTATTTTTGCTAAAACTTTCGTTGTCGTGATATTCACCAAATAGCGTTGATTTTAAAATCTGCACCAAATGATGTAGCATGCAAATGTAATATGCACTAGCACCTTTTTTCTACTCAATTCAGTAGTTATTTAAATTAGCATAAAGGGATTTTATTCACACAAGGAACATCTTGAAAAATGCATGTTATCATATTTTTTCGGTGAGGAAATATCTGTTGTTTTCATATCACCAAGTTATCACGTTACTAGATGTTTCTCTTCATGTTGTTTCCATTCAGAGAGTAATTTTCTCTCCAAGTTATATCACAAGACATGTTTTCGATGTTGTTTTCTATTTTTTCAACAGGAAACCTAGCAGAAATTTGGATCAAACATGTCAGAATTTGTCGACCTGATCTGATTGCTCCTCTCGGTTTTCATTTAGCCCTCCTCCACACAGATTGCTGCTTTTCTTGTTCTTTCCTTTTTGGCCTATGGATTTGGCTTTGAAGTTGTATATGAGACTTTTAAAATAGGCGGTGGATCACAGGCATGAATTTTAGTTTTGGTGGATCACAGGTTCCGCTATTTTTCGTTCATCAAAGGCCCATTAAGGTGCTTTTTATTTACAATACAAATAGAAAATTACGTCCAGATGTGACAAAATGAAGCCTAGAAGTAACCATCAAGCCCACTCATGAACCTTTTTTTTTTTTTTTTGCCTAGACCCAAGAAGTGATGGAGATGAATGTCAAGTCTCAATCGATTTATTTTTACTAAGCTTAACGGGTACATGGATCCTGTTTGGGAAAGTGCTTGAGAAGAAATGAAATATCAATCAATTCTGATAAGTAGGAAAAAAAGAACAGCTGGCCGCTAGAGCCATTGGATGCAGTATCTATGACTGAAAAAAAGTGATAGATAGATTGTTAAAATCAGGCATTTGATGTATAGACACATCATTTTTTTTAAGTTGTCAAAGAAAAGATAAACCTGGCTCGGTTCCGATTTTCATATGAAGCGTCCAGATGTTGAGTAACGGACGAGATTGCACGGACCACTCGTCTGGCGGAAAGATTAGGCTGCTGCGCCGCGGTGACTGGGTGAGCACCGTCGATTCGCCCATGGCCTCGGCCTCTCCTCCGTGCGCCTGCGGCTCTCCATCCCCGTCGCTGCTGCGCTCCCTCGCCCTGTCACTCCCCTTCGTTTCCTTTCCTCCCGCCGTCCGGCTCGCAGCCCCGCCGCTTCTCCCGCGCCGCCTCGCCGTCTCACGTTCAAGGGCAGCCTCAGCGCTGGAGGCCCTCGTGCTGGAGTCTGACGATGAGGATGAGGACGACGGGGACGAGGATGCGGAGGTGGAGGAGGAGGACGGGGAGGGCCTGTTCCAGGGCGAGGCGTGGGCGGCGGGGGCCGACGAGAGGGACGCGGTGAGGTCCCCCGAGCTGCAGGTGTTCGAGCTCGAGGAGCTGCCGGAGCAGTGGCGGCGGTCGAGGATCGCGTGGCTCTGCAAGGAGCTCCCCGCCTACAAGCACTCCACCTTCACCCGCATCCTCAACGCCCAGCGCAAGTGGATCAACCAGGACGACGCCACCTACATCGCCGTCCACTGCCTCCGTATCCGCAACAACGACGCTGCATTCCGGGTCAGTATTCAGATTCAGTGCTTCAAGCTGCTATCTCCCTCCCATTACCTATTCAGTCAACTACCTGTTACTCTAAATGCGTGCTTACAAGTTACAGTTCCTGCTCACGAACTGTTCGATGAATTGCCTAGTTGTAAATTCATAGTAGGTTGACATATGGATGATTCGATAATTCCTTTCAGGTGTACAGTTGGATGGTGCGGCAGCACTGGTACCGCTTCAACTTTGCGCTAACCACAAGGGTGGCCGATTGTCTTGCCAGGGAAGGCAAGGTTGAGAAGTGCCGAGAGGTGTTCGATGCAATGGTGAAACAAGGCCGAGTGCCTGCCGAGTCCACCTTCCACATATTGGTCGTCGCATATCTCAGTGTGCCAGGGGGGCAATGTCTTGAGGAGGCATGTACAGTCTACAACCAGATGATACAGATGGGTGGCTACAAGCCTCGCCTTAGCCTACACAATTCATTGTTCCGTGCACTTGTGAGCAAGACAGGAGGCACGGCAAAGCACAATCTCAGGCAGGCTGAGTTTATCTATCACAATATAGTCACGAGCAATCTTGCGGTGCACAAGGATATTTATGTGGGGCTCATCTGGATTCACAGTTACCAAGATGTCATTGATAGAGACAGAATCAAAGCTCTTAGGGATGAGATGAAGCAAGCCGGGTTTGAGGAGACTACTGATGTACTGGTGTCACTGATGAGGGCCTTCTCCAAGGAAGGTGATATTAAAGAAACAGAGGCAACATGGCATAGGCTTCTTCAGAGTGATTGTGAGCTCCCTGCTCAGGCTTATATCTGTCGAATGGAGCTTTATGCACGGACTGGCGAACCTATGAAATCCCTTGAAATATTCAAGGAAATGAAGGGTCGGAATGTACCTCCCAATGTTGCATCTTATCATAAGATAATTGAGATAATGGCAAAAGCTAGAGAGATGGAGACCGCAGAAAAACTAATGGATGAGTTTGTCGAAAGCCACATGAAACATCTGATGCCAGCCTTTCTTAGCTTGATGTATTTGTATCTGGATCTGGATATGCATGAGAAATTGGAGCAGACATTCACAAAATGCCTTGGTCGGTGTCGTCCGAATAGAATATTGTATACCATTTATCTGGAATCACTGGTGAGGATTGGAAATGTCCCTAAGGCCGAGGAGATCTTTGGTGAAATACATAAAAATGGGACAATAGGTACTAGCGCCAAGTCTTGCAACATCATGCTTAGAGGATATCTTTCTGCAGAGGACTATAAGAAAGCTGAGGGCATTTATGATTTAATGTGTAAAAAGAAGTATGATGTACCAGTGGATTCTTTGGAAAAACTTCAAAGTGGTCTCCTCATTAGCAAGGAAGTTGTCAAGCCACCAAAACCTGTGAGCATGAAGTTAGATGAAGAGCAGCGTGAGATTTTGATTGGTTTGCTACTTGGAGGCACTCAAATAGAATCTCATGCACGGAAAGGGGTTCACATTGTCAACTTTAAGTTCCAAGAAGATTCTAATGCTCATTCAGTTCTAAGGGCGCACATTCATGAACGTTTCATTGAATGGCTGCCTTCAGCATGCAGATCATTAAATGATGACAGTGAGATCCCTTATCAGTTTTCAACCGTACCCCATGCGCATTTTGGTTTCTTTGCAGATCAGTTCTTTCTGAAAGGCCAGCCAGTTCTCCCAAAGCTTGTCCATCGATGGTTATCCCCACGTGTTCTGGCATATTGGTTCATGTTTGGGGGCTTCAGGCCCCAATCAGGTGATATTGTTCTTAAGGTCAGTGGCGGGAACATTGATGGCGTTGAAAGAATTGTGAATTCCTTGCAAACACAGTCTTTAACATGCAAAGTGAAGAGGAAAGGGAGATTCTTTTGGATAGGTTTCCAGGGAAGCAATGCTGACTCGTTCTGGAAAATAATTGAACCTCATGTATTAGACAGTTTTACCAGTTCTATGATGCAGGAAAGTCATAGAATCGGTTCAGATGGCTCGCGAGATAGTGATACCGATTATGAAGATGATACAGAGGTATGATACATGAACTTAAGGGTAACGACAGTGTATGTTCACAGCACAAGTATGATAGGCTCTATAAGTTATCAAAAGTATCTGAAGTCTACAAATTTTGTTAGAGGTTGTCATGTATGGTTTTCTACTAACACCAATTGCCCAGATTATCCACCCCCTATGTATGTGGTCATCTGGGGTTGGAGAGTTGTACACTAGACAGTTCCTGGCAGAATGATTTATATGTCGATTTGCCCATATGTTCAGCTTTCGCTGTCCATCTGCTGTTGGTTTCCATTTGCAGCAGGGAACACATCATTTTCAGAAAGTCTCTTGCGACAGCATTTTCTAACATTCCACTACCTGATTCCCTAGAGCATAACAATTCTACTGATCCACATTCACCTGCGCTCACCTAGAATCACTTTTCTCATGTAAGGATGAATGAAACAAAGCAAATCCTAGCCGGCTATAACCTACCCTAATCTCTTGATTGTCTACCATTGGAATCCTACCCCCTACAGGCTACAGATCTCCATGTAGGAGCCTGGTGAGCAAGCTCGTGAATAGCGCGTCCCTCCTCTCGGCCCTGGCTTCCTCCCTCGCCCTCCTCTGCTCTTCCCGCTCCACCCACGCCTGCTCCAGCATCAGCCGCTCCTGCTCCATCCGCTGCATCGACTGCCGCCACTGCTCCTCGAAGAAGAGCCGCTCCCGCGCCTGCCTCGCCATCATCTCGTTGCGCTGCAGGTCCAGGCGGAGCTGCTGCTCCAAGAAGCCCTGCAGCATGCCGCGGAGCGCGGCCGACGACGCCTGCATCTTCCTTCTCCGCTCGCCGTCGTCGTCGCCGGTGATGCCGTCGTCGCCGGCCGGCCGTTTCTGCTTCCTCCTGGCCGGAGCTCGGCCCGGTTCTTCGGACCCGGGGGCCTGCTGGCTCTGCATGCTTTGCTGCTCCCCCGCGCGGCGGCGTCAGCCCAGGTGTGGCGCGAGGACATAAAAAGGAAACGCGTACGTGCTGGTGAATGTGGAAGGGCGGGCGCGCGCGGACGCTGACACGAGCGGAGTGGTCAGACAGAGGCCTGCATGCAGCAGCAGCGGCCGTCGGTTTTTCATCGTCTCCCTGACGCTTCTCGATCGAAATTCACCGTTTCACACAGCGCGCCAGCGGGGTGTGAAGTGTGAACGGCTTTGCTCCCGTCCACACGGGCAGTGCAGCGCGCCACGTCATCCTCGACCTCTGGTCTTCCGACATGGTTGATTCGAAGGGGTGGGCGATGAGAGATCTCGCGACTTGCAATTCTTTTTCTGGCCTTTCCAGTGGGGTCCCGTCGTCCGTGGCAGCTTGCGGCAATTGACCCGTGACCTCTTCTCGCCGAGCACGGCCCAGCAGGGGAGTCAGCCAGAAAGTCAGTCAGGGCAGGGGTGGCGGCGGTCCATGCGAATGCGATGCACCCGTCGGGCGTTTTCGACAGCGATGACGTGCACGCACGAACGCGCCTGACCTGACCGCGCGCCGATCTCCATAGCCGTCAGTTGGGGTTGGGGGAAGTTGGAACGCGCCGCCCGGCCGTTTTTGAGCGTTTTCACCGTCTTCCCAAGGGGGACGGACGTCACGATGAGGCGCGCTTGGGTTCTGCCTGTGACCGCATGATTTTTCCACCTGTTAGACAATGCAATAACAGATTAATTAGATTTAAGAGATTCGTCTATCCGTATATAATTAGTTTTGTAATTAACTCATTGTTAATATTTGATTTACGAACAATTGTGTCGGTGTTGAGATTAGTCCCGACACTAACTAGTGAAATGCGCTGTGATCGGTCTCTCGATGGCCGGTGCTAAGCAATGCGGGGACACGGGTTTATCTTGGTTCCGGCCGTGGGGCCGTACGTCCAGCAGGTTGCGCTTGAGCGCTGTATTGCAATGCACCGTGGTGCCTGTAGAGGGGGACTACAAGCTAGGCGGGAGAGGAGGAAAAGCCTCCAAGTCTCTGCTCGATGATTGAGGCAGAGTGCCAATATCAAGGGAATGAGCGAGCGAGTGAGCGTGGGTGAGAAGTGATGCCCATCGTCCCCCCTTGCGGCCGGGCGACCACCTCTCCCCTTTTATAGACCAAGGGGAGGCGGCTTACAAAACGTGCCGCACGGGGTTTTGTACAGTATCATGGTACCGGTATACAGCGCTTGTGATCTGATGGTGTCCCGACGAGTCTTGGTACTTGCGGGTGTCGTGGCAGCTTTGTACTCGCCGGGGAGCAGCTTCGAGGGTAGTCCATCCGGCTTTCGTGTCTGGCTGCCGTTCGTACATCAATTCGAGGGTCTCGTTGACGAGAGCGCCTGTGCTGCACAGGGCTCGGCGTGGTGGTGCCCCATCGGAATGGGGCTCCACAGCGTCGGGCGTGGTTCCACAGCGACGGGGATGACCGCACAGCCCCCGAGTCGGTTGCACAGCGCCCGGGATGGCGGCACAGGGCTGGGGATGGCCGCACAGCGCCGGAGGTGACAGAGGGAACGTGCCCTGCCTACCCTGCGCCACGGCACCGTCATGGGCGTGCGTCACGGCGGCGGCCGTACGCCCCTCGAGGGCGTTGCCATCCCTTTTCGAGGGGCGTGGCGGGGAGAAAGGACGGGAGCGGGTGGTACAGTGTCGAAGAATGACACCAGCCATCCCGCACAGCGCCTATACAGCGCCGGGGATGGCCGCACAGCGGTGGGTTGCTCGAACAGCGCCGGGATCAGATTCCCAGGCGGTGTCAGGAGATCGGCGTGGCGGGGATTCGCCTTTTGACCCGGGCGCCCGCGGCGTGTCAGGGCATTTAATGCTCCGGTCGGGGGGAGCAGGTGAGGCGCCACAGGTCGAGGGGTGGCCTCGAGCGAGGCGGAGACTCGCTCGAGGGGCGCCGCGCCCTCGAGCGAGGCGAGTTTTTGCCGCGCGGCGTTCGACCCTCGAGCGAGACGGAGGTTCGCTTGAGGGCGGCCGGGGATGGCGGTTTAATGGGCCATGGAGGTTGCTGGGCCGTGGGCTTTATTCGTATTCGGGCTGTGATCGGTTTGGGGAGTGTTGTTGTGGTTTTGTGTCAATTTTTTAGGAAGGGTAATTTTCCCCATAGTTAGGAGACCCCTATGGCTGTCCCCGACAAATTGCTACTAAATTTTCATAAATTTCACCATGAACGAATAAGACCTGAGATGAGTATCGGTGAAAGTACAACGAGTCACATCCCTGTTTTTCTTTACCCAAAATAGTACGCAGGGTGTATCCCCAGCATCAAATCTGCGAAGTTTATTGTCCCTTGCAACTTTGAGGGCGCAATGTTGGCCGTAGCAACTGCTGGTCTATCCCCGCAGAGTTCACCGGTAATGGCATTCCTGGAGGTGATTGGTGCTGGGCTCATGCGGTTTGCAGCACTTTGTTTCCAGTGGAATTGGTTCTCTAATCTCTACCATAGAGGGCTACTATGCCAAGAACAAGAAGCGCGACTAAGAACAAAAAATACAAAATGACAAACCTGGACACAGTTTTCTCGAGTCCATGTGAGCCAAAAGACCAAAAATAAACCATCTTGTTGGTAACACCTGATCTGAATGTAGCGAGTTTGCAGAGAAGCTGTAGTTCTGCTTCTCATTTTTTTTAATCTTTACCTTGTTCGGCTTTGAGATCTTGTGTACTCTACGATGTAGATTTCAGCAACAGAATACAATAAACCCAACCACAAATTTCATTGATTAGCGATCTGAACTACTTATATATATTTGTTTTGGAAGAATGTTGCCAGTCTGCACTTTAGGTGCAAACATTTGGCATGTTTTGGGCCAAATTACATGGCTGCCAAGGCAGTAGTTTCAACGTTGTCAAAGAAAAGAAAAACGTGGCTCGGTTCAGATTTTCATATGAAGCGTCCAGATGGTGAGTAACGGCCGTGCACGGACCCTTGGAGAGGCCAATCCAAGGTTTACTCCCTCGTCTCGCGTAAAGATTAGGCTGCTTCGTGTCGCGATGACTGGGTGGGCACCGTCGATTCGTCCATGGCCTCAGCCCTCAGGCCTCAGCCTCTCCCCCGTCCAGCCTCAAATCGCCTGCCGCGTGTTTTTTTCTAGTAAGAACGTGTGATCAAAATTGTGCAATACTAGTCAGCAATCTAATAGCGACAGCAAGCAGTTCAGTGAGGTAATGTATATGGGCTTTTATGGTCTACCCAGTGGCCTCAGAAGGCCAAACACCGGGTTGGGTGTACCAAAACCCTAGACCCTTCCAAACTTAAACCCCTCGTTACGCCAACAAGTACAAAGAAAGATCGAGATGTTCCTTCGGATCCTCCTCCTTCCCCCACCAGGCCTACATCCGCTCCGGGTCCACCTTGCTCACCGAGCTCGCGGTCTCTCCCTGGAGCTGGATCGGGACATGAAGGCCCCTTGTACGACAGCTTGAGCAAGAAGACAAAGAGAGCTGAATATACTCAACTTGTGCCTCCTTCGGCCTTTCTTTGAGTTCTCCTTCCTCTTCGAGCTTGGAACCTCCCCTGGATTTGGATAAGAACAGGAATCCCTTGTCGCCAATAGCCCAAGCAACAACAAGTCGAACATTGAGGAAGTACAAGGCATGAAAGTTGCTTCAGGTGTGTCTCCTCTAGCTTCTTCTCTGGCTAGCCCGACGACCGCAAAGGGTGGAGAAGATGAAGATTCGTTCTCCGCATCATTTGATGTATCACATTTGAAGATCCCCCTCCATCAACCGTCCCTTCCTAGGAGGTAACAGCGACGTAGTATGCGTTGTATGCAATGCTTGACGAGAAAAAGATGGTGTGGCACACAAAGCGTTCTGCGAGAAAGGCGGTTGCGCGAGCGGCAAATTAGCGAGCGCAACCTGTGGATGTGGTGTCATACCCCTTGGTCGTCGGTGGTGAGAACCAAGGCGTGAGGAACTTGACAAGCTTCACCGGTACAGTTTCCTGTGGCCGTCAGTGGTGAATCGCCGGGACGACGTGAGATGGATCACCGCCGTGGATGAGCAGGAAGGGGAACTCCCGATCCAGTTTCTGATTCTATTTTCTTTGATGCCTTCCACCGTTTGCTAAATGGGCTTGCATAGCTTCAGTATTGGGCTGAGTTGGGCTTCCGTCATTGGGCTTCTTTCGGCCCATCTCCGGGTCATGACATTACCCGTGCCTCGAAACACAGCTTGTCCCCAAGCTATTGCCATACTGATGCCCGGATCCCACTGCATTCGGACTTCTCCCAACCTAAAATTAACTGGATAACATCTGTCAGATTCCATTTTTGCTCTTCCACCCCATGATTGGATCTCATAATCAGCTTATCCATTGAGAAGAGACTCAAGACCGAGCCATCTATGCTTATTCCCTGTGTGCCAAGTTCCTATGTGTACTTCCATAATAATATCTGATGTCGTCAATATTAGACTCCCAGGATCCCATCGCCAAATACACATAGCTCCCTTGAGCTTCAGATCCATCAGATATGCATCATCATATATTTCGAAGGTGAAATCTTCTAATATCCATGATTGCGTTTTGTTACCCTTCTCATGAACCAAACAAGTTGACTGCTGCAACAATCCATGATGCATGATGAGGTCACAAGATAAATGATTGTTGAGTATATGGCCTCCATGTTCTTGCATGACAGCAGTGCATTTCTCCAAATGATTGTTGCACAGGTTAAGGTTTTGTGGCACATCATTTTCCAGCTCATCATCCCAGACGACATTGCAGTCCTCAACCCCTTTTTCTGCAGCAAACACATCCAACTCTAGAAATAATGGCAAGTTCTCTACACCATGATACATCTCCAGTGCCTCCAATGGAACCTGTTTGCACATCATCTCTTCGGTCCTCTGAGCTAATTGCAAATATGCATCCCATACCACATCAAGAGAAGGGACTACATCAGTGCTCGCATTCTTGATGACCTGCATAGCCACCAAACTATGCTCCTCATCCCAAATTACATCTGCAAGAGGCCTGTCCAACAATAACCCCTGCAAGTCGAAATTTTCTCCTAGTTCCTCATCCTAGATAACATCAAGACAAGGTAGTGCATCTGGACCCTCTTGCATCTGGACCCTCTTGCCCTGCCTGGTTAGTTGGCATCTCATTGTGTGTGAGCTCCTCATCCTAGTGAGGCAAATCATCGAACAGTCCATCTGCAACTTCGCTTTCCCAACGAGGTATATCGTCGAATACCTCGCGGACACCCATCTGTGACTGCTCCATCCCCTCGAGTCAAAGTGGAACTCACTCAATAGCAGTAGACATAGAGAACTCACATGCGGGTAGTGCCAAGCTCGACACAGTTGGACCCTGAGATATCAAAGACCTATCTGATACTGCTACCACATCTCCATACCAGCTTCACCAAGTTTTGCATTTTCACCACCATAACCAGCATCAGTGTTTAGCAGTCCCTGAGTTAATTTCTGTAACAACTCATATGAATTGAAGACAAGTTGTAAATCTGCATACACCCAATCCTCACCAACAACAGTTGTTGTCTCGAGAGGATCCCATTCCAGATAACATCAACACAGGTATATGCTCATTGCCCATGTACTCACTGCCCAAGTCTAATTGCTCTGCCAAGCTCTCGCGAACATCCAGAATAGCAGGCATCTCATGTGACTTAATCTCTCGTAGCAACTCATCCCACACCACCTGACTAGAAAGTTCACTAAGCACACTCTCGACATCACCATTGGACATAATTGGTGCCATGAGCATTGCTTGCTTGCACTCCAGCGAATCACCCATCTCTCCATCGAATTGTTGTGGCTCCTCATCCCAAATCACCTCCAGAACAGACTTTTCATCAAACAACTCATTTGAAATTTCTCTATCCCAAATCACCTTCCCAACAGCCATCAGGCACAACACCATTATGCCTGTGCTGCATCTGATCACCTACGCCATGAGCTACATGATGCAATAAGCCATAAGAATCAAAGCCAGGTTGCGATTCCACATCCCAAACCACCTTCCCAACAGCCATTTCATCGAACATATTGTGGGCAACATTCTTAGCATCGCTATGCGACCACAAATCATTGCCACCCCCATCCAAAATGAGATCACCCGGTGACTGTAGAGGATAAGAGAGACCCACACTCATCTCCTCGTCAACCCATGTTGCATCGTCATCCCAATGAGGCAAATCGTCGAACACCTTAGAGGCACTCATATCTGGTAGCACCGAAAACAAGAGACTCGCCACAACCCTCAACACACCAGCAGATTACCTCAAGTCCATGAATAAGAAAACTCCAACTCGAGGCTAATTGAAGTGTCGGCCGGAGCTATAGGAGACGGGTCCCGCACGGATCGATGGAGTTGTGAAGCCTGATCACTGAATCTGCTGTCGCGCCACTAGAAACCTAAATCTCCGTCGCGTGCCTCCAGGGAATGCCACCCGAGATCGTGTTGCTAGAGGTTGAGCATATAGAGCGGTCCGTGCGCGGGTCGCAGGTGACCCCCAGCAAGAGCAGGCGCAGTCGGTGTCCTCACGTGCTGGCTCGGTTGGGTGGAGGATGTTGAGAAGGGTGTGCCTGCCGTGGAGCCAGACTGGAAGGTGCTTTGTTGGGGTCGAGGCTGCCGACCTCCAAGCGCGCGGGCTGCGCGAGGTGGTGGTTGTTGGCCGCCGCAGTCTCACGGGCGTCGCGCTCGTCGTCTTCGCCTCGCGGCGAAGAAGGTCGAATCCGCCGCTGCGGGAGGGGCTCGGAGTCACCACTATGGGAGAAGCTCGGGCCTGCCGCTAGCTTGTGGCCGCCACCGCGGAAGGAGCTCATGGCCACCGCCGCCGTGGAAAGCTCGAGGGTCGCCACCTCAACAAGCTCGTGGTTATCGGCGCGGGTAGAGCTCGAGTCAACATGCGCTGCCACGTCGGTTTCGCGTGCGAAGAAGCCGGACAAGGTGCTCCACTGGCCGGATCGCGCCCGGAAGGGTACGTCGCTGGTGAGTGGAGCCGCAGCGTAGGGTTGGGCTCGCCTCCACACTCATGTCGAGGAAAGGTAAAGCTCTGATACCCTTGTAACGACCCAAGGCCACTGGTGAGCCACCACCGGGACGTGAGCTTGAGTACAGGGTGTCGCCGCCGAGCAGACGGGCGAATGGCTCGCCAGAATCGCTCTTCCGAGGAGAATCGCGGAGGAAGGGGATGAACCCTAATCTGTTTCTAAATCAATTTCTGCATGAAGCTTTCCCCTGTTGCGGCTGAGTCTTCTATAGGAGCTTCTAGCTTCGTTGGGTCCTGGGCTGGCCTGTGTATAGTAGTTGGGCTCTTGGGCCACTCCTGGGTCATGACACGTGGACCAGCCGTCGGATCCGGAGTCACCACCAGAAGCAACGTTTCCACCATGGGAATTGCCTCTCAGTAATCCATTGAATGAGTTGTTTCACTACCTCAAATAAAATGTAAGTGATTCGCATCCTTTGCATTGCTTGTTCTACTCCTTACCATGTCCATTCACTGATTGGAGAATGGAGACAGGGTTGTGGTGAAGAAGCCATGTGCGAAGATTCTGGCCATAGAATTCCTTGACCTCTTATCTTGGAATGCGGAGTTCACGTGTAGCATCAGCAATGCCAAAGAGAAAGACGACATTAAACAGTTAGGACTTGTATAGTTCACATTACATGTTTCATGAGATTTTCAATTTTTTACGTTGATGATTTGTTCTTTATGTTGCAGGATTAATGTGTCGGTGGACAAAGCTCTTAAAGATCCGCGTAAGACGAATGGAGAAGGACCTACAAGTGTCTAAGTATCTTAACAAGTCTAATTGCTGAGATGATGGTTCAACCTTGTTCTTTTTTTACTACTGTGAGTAGAACATATGACCTTATGAGGGTGTTAAGATCTGGATGGGACATGTGTATGTGGCATAATGTTTTTGACTACTTGAATCTTATGGGATGCTAGTTGCACAATGTTTTGGATAAATTGTAGAATTGTTTATTCGCTGGGGGTCATTTTTTAGTCATGTATCATATGTTGTGTTGTCCTAATTTTCTTTTACCAAGAGTGGTTTCTGAATGTTTTTTCTTTCTATAATGCAACTGCTATCCTTTTAAGAAGCTTCTAGAATCACCTAAAAAACTCTTCAAAATAATTAGGCTATTTAAACAAAAAAGATTTCAGACTGAGGTCAATGTATTATCAACTTATGGGAATAGAATTTTTCGGGCCCTTCTTGAGCGGATGTTGGATGTGATTAGTAAGGAATTCAGTTGGGACGGACAACTCTGTCTGGATGATATTTATTGGATGGAATTTCAAGGGTCAGTTTGGATTCATATTCTTAGAGAGCCAACATGTGAGAATGTCACATCAACGCAGCAAGCATTAGACATCAACTGCATTTGGACTCACCTGATAGGCACTTCTTTTTATTTTGAAGATGAAGCATATCCTTTGTATTGTCTTAGACTGAAGAGAGATCTCATGGATGCCGACGAAAAAGATGTTGAATCGGGTTGGTTCTCTAAATATCTCATCTATCATCCTATTTTCGCTTCATCAATAGCAAGGTGCTATGTTATCATTGAGATATCTTTAATTTTCATGTCCTTTAAGTTCTTGGATGCATCAATGTTTCATAAAATTCTTGAAGATTGTCCCGTTACCCCCGGTGACCAGTAGCGTGTTGATGCTTATGAGGTTCCTGTTCTTAATACAACCTTAAACTATAGAGCAAATATTAAGAAAAAACCGGTGCCGTACACAAAACCTCATAAGGTAATTGTACAAACCATTCTGAATGGTCAGACAGACCCCGTGATCTACAACAATCCTGCAACAGTTATTGTATTTGTATATGAAGAGGCTGATGAAGATGATATCAGTTTGCTTATTGGACAAGAGAATGTTGCTGGAGATGAGGATGCTGATGAGAAGAAAAAGAAGGCTGACGAGAACTATGAACCAGAAAGGAAAGAGTTGCTGCGGTTTGTGAGGAATTCTATGACACATCTAACTGATAACCGCATCAAATTGTTAACTCTAAATGACCCTGAGATGTTGAATGCTCTTGTATTTGATCATCTCATGGTAGATCTAATCAAAGGGGTGTTAGAAGCAATACATAGCGAGGTGAGGAGGAGTACGTGAACAGGTACGTTTTTCGTCACCTACAATTCTGTGTTTTTTTCCTTGATTCTTCTGTTTGATTTCCCTTTGGATCCTTTGCTTTTTTTCTTTGGTTTTTAATATGGTCTTCCACTTTTCCTTGTGTTTTCAGGTTTATTGAAATGTGGAGTATCTACGAAGTCAGCGTTGACCGCCGAGAAGACTATTTTGGCCAGTCAATTGAAGTGGGCTCAACCCCTCACTGCCTTCCGTTATTTTTTGTTGTCAAACATATTTAACACTAGTGACAGACCAGTGAAGCATCTTTTGACCTATCCGCAGTTCTCTGCTTGCAATTGCTTGTTTTTGGCATGACAGATCTTTAACACCCAGCGTAGTTGTGGGATCTGTTAACCTGGGCTTAACCTACTGCACTCCTTGCTGCCTTCAGTTATTTCCTTTTGTCATAGCAGATATGTAACACTAGTGACAAAGACTATTAGACCAATGAAGCAGCCGTTGGCCTACCTGCGATGCAATTGATTATTTTTGGCATGACATGATTTTTAACACCTAGCACAGCTATGGGATCTGTTAACCTACTGCATGAATTATGAGTGTTAACCTATTGTATGTATAATTCTGTTTGTTGTTAGCATGCTATAATGTTGTCTGCACTATGTTTCTTGGGGTTTCTTGTACTTGTGCTTGCCCGCTACGTAAACCTTGGTGCTTGGTTGACCAGATCTTTTAAATTTCATATTTCTTACTATGTTTAGCCCTCTAAGTTACAATTTGATAGCTCTAGGATCTCAGAAGAGATTGTTGAATGTTTCAATTTGAATCGGACCAGTAAAGTTATTATTCGAAAGGCATATTTTCAACATGTTTGTCATGTTTCCAAGTGTGCTCCTTATTCGAAAGATTTCCTATGATCATTGGGACTGAAACACATAATTTGTCTCTATATACACAGAAAGATTGCAAATTCATAAGCCTACCGAGAAGAGGGAAGAGTTCTTGTGAAATAATTGTTACTAAGATTAAGATAATGTAAGATGATGAGGTCACCTATATCTTTTGATATGTTACCTGAAAGTCTGGAACTCAGTTGACCTTGCGCCCAAGTTCAAAATTTGTAACCATGAGCAATTTGTCAGTAAGGATACGAATCTAGTATTCAGATTCTTTAGCTTGAAGCAAATTGACCAAGATATGTAGCTAGTGGAGTTTTCTGAACCTTTCAACATCTGGAGGAGCTATGTCGCTTAAAATTTGAGTTGAACAGTAGACATATCAGAAGCATTAGCATGTGAGGGTGGGGATATTGCCATAGAACTTATTATTGTCTATTTTAATGATCTGGCAATGGAAGGGAGTATTAAATGCATTGGGTTGTATTGTTCCACTTAAACTATTTTGTTAGACATAAAAAAGAAATTAAGAGTGGAATTATTCGAAAGAGAAGCGGGGATCAACCTAATTGGGTTGTTACTAATATGGGAGATCAACTCTCTTTGGGAACTCAACTTCTCTGTTCACAACACAACTTGGTATACTACTCACTCTTACACTCTTTGTGTGGCTATCCTATCACACCACTACACTATATGGCAACATTTCCATCTCCTACTTGACCTCTTATGCCATGGTATGGCTAGGAGCGAGGGGAACACCTCTATTTATAGGTGCTTATGATCATTGTGGTGTTACCATGTGGCAACTTCCACACTCTTCATACAAAATATCCTAGCTCTAGAAATATTCTCATCCTTATCTACTTTCTTGATATTTTTACCATGCTAAAATATTTAGCTTCTAGAATCTTCTATACTGAAGCATGGCAACTATAGCTCATGTAGTCCCTCCAATCTTCTAGAAACTTACTTCTTTGCATGATCTTTATCCTCTCATGCATGGCAAAGTTTGTATCTTCCACAACGTTCTATAATGTTCCAAGTATGCATTTGTCAAGATAATCTGGGAGAACCGGGCAACATGTTATCCACAAGGTTAACATGCATCAAGCTGGTTAGATTTCCGAGAGCTTTGTGGCATCTCACCAGACAATCTGATCTTTCTAAAAGACAGGTAATCTGAGAGACACACAAGAATCTCTCTTGACTAACCATTTTTGTGATGGAGCCTTGATCAACAAATTTTCTTAAGAGGCCTAACCTCAATGGGTGGTGCTAGCGCCCGGACATCCAACGGGTAACTCTCGTCGGACGCATGCATCACCGTCTATTAAAATCTGACGGCTACAATACATCATAATAAAAACACACTGTTCAGATTGTACGTTTCATTGCAACATCCAAATATAATATCTGCAACAATGAAATTAAATATTTGCAACATCAAAAAAATATGTGGAAAAAAATTTGTCAGGCATTACTTTGATGACGAGAAAAAACCCGCCGCAACATCTGATTAATGTTGCATGGAACATTCAAAATCCACTTCACACATCTCAATGAAAAATGCAACTTCCGAATTAAATACTTGCAACATGTGTTTGAAACATTTGCAACATCACAACATCTGGACACCATCAGATGAAACATCTCAAATCACTTCATGCAACATCAAACACCACCAGATGAAACATCTCAAACACTTCATGCAACATCAAATAACACCAGATAAAATATCTCAAATCGCTTCATGCAACATCGAAAACACAAACCGAAGCATTGCAAAACAACCGGCGGCACCGGGGAGAGTGGCGGCCCGCATCGCTGTCAAGCTCATCTGCCCGCGCCCCTGGCCATGGAGGCCCGTGGAGGCCGCGACCGGTGAGGTCCTATGCCCGACCGCACCCCTCGCCATGGAGAGAAGCGGTGTACTGGCTCGCGGACGGGGATGTCGCGCCGTCAGGGGAGCTTGCGGCGCAAAGCGAGGTCGGTGACCACGAACTCGCGTCACGGTCGGGAGTGCTCACCAGTAGGGATCTCACCCCAGCCGCGGCACTTAAGGGGCCAGCGCCTCACCCCTGTCTACTCCGCGCACTGCATCCATGGCCATCCACTTCTTGCTGGCCAGCAACATCAATGGGAGAGAGGAAGAGGAGGAGGGCACAGGCCGAGCGGATCAGCAGGAAGCGAAAGCAGATTAGCGAGGAGCCGTGCGGCAGGGAGGCAGCATATCTCCTCGGTCTCCCAGGTGGAAGAAGAGAGAAGATAAGATGGGATGTGGTCAAAACGGTGAGGAAATATCTACTGAGTAAATGTGGAGGGGATACGGCCACGTCGTCATCTGATTTTTCCTGATTTTTTCTAATCGTGTCGGATGCACGACGGTAAGCATTACCGTTAGAAAAATCAGATGACGACGTGGTCGTATCCTCTCCACATTTACTCAGTAGATATTTCCTCGCCATATTGACCACATCCCATCTTATCTTCTCTCCTCTTCCACCGGGGAGACTAAGGAGATATGTTGCCTCCCTGCCGCACGACTCCTCGCTAATCTGCTTTCGCTTCCTGCTGATCCGCTCTGCCTGTGCCCTCCTCCTCTTCCTCTCTCCCATTGATGCTGCTGGCCAGCGAGAAGTGGATGGCGACGGACGCAGTGTGCGGAGCAGACAGGGGCGAGCCGCGCCGGCCCCTCCCATGCCGCGACTGGGGCGAGCTCCCTGCTGGCGAGCACTCCCGACCGCGACGTGAGTTCCTGGTCACCGACCTCGCTCTGCGCCGCAAGCTCCCCTGACGGCGCGACATCCCTGTCCGCGAGCCAGGCCACCAATTCTCTCCACGGCGAGGGGTGTGGTCGGGCGCAGGACCTCACCGGTCGCGGCCTCCGCGGGCCTCCATGGCCAAGGGCACGGACAGATGAGCTTGCCGGCGGTACGGGCCGCCGCTCTCCCCGGTGCCGCCGGTTGTTTTGCAATGCTCCAGTTTGTGTTTTTCGATGTTGCATGAAGCGATTTGAGATGTTTTATCTAGTGTTATTCGATGTTGCATGAAGTGATTGAGATGTTTCATGTGGTGGTGTTTGATGTTGCATGAAGTGATTTGAGATGTTTCATCTAATGGTGTCCAGATGTTGCAAACGTTTCAAACACATGTTGCAAGTGTTTAATTCGGAAGTTGCATTTTTCATTGAGATGTGTCAAGTGGATTTTGAATGTTCCATGCAACATTAATCGGATGTTGCGGCGGGTTTTTTCTCGTCATCAAAGTAATGCCTGACAAATTTTTTTTCCACATATTTTTTTGATGTTGCAAATATTTAATTTCATTGTTGCAGATATTATATTTGGATGTTGCAATGAAACGTACGATCTGAACAGTGTATTTTTATTATGATGTAATGTAACCGTCAGATTTTAATAGACGATGATACATGCGTTTACCTATCGGATGTCCGAGCGTTAGCAGCACCCTTTTTCTAATCACATCGGACCCACGATGGTAAGCATTACCGAACCTCAATTTGTATCTCCACAAGACCCCAAGCCCGCGGTTTCATCTACCTCTAAGAAAACGGTTTTGTCTCGGCCCCACTGTCAGCCAAACAGACCACATCTCCACGCCTCTCCCACTCGCACGAACTCCTCCCTCCCTCGTGACGTCTCGCCTCGCTTCCGCGAACGCCCCCATCCGGTGACCGCCCACCACGGCGGCGCCACCGATGAGCCGCAAATGTCATGACCCGGATACGGCCCAAGAGAAGCCCATTGGTCAAGTCGCAATCCAGCCCAGCCAAGCCTAAGCTTCCTCTATATAAGTCCCAGTAGACAACTGGAGAAGATATTGAAGAAGAAGAAACAGAATCAGATCGGCGTGTTCCCCTTCCTGCTCGTCCCCTCGGCGGTTACGATCTGCGTTCCTCGTCGGCGGCCACTGGAGCCTTTACCGGTGAGCTCCGTCCAGCTACCTCACGTCCCGGTCATCACCGCCGGTGGCTACGGGGCAGGTGTGACAACGACCTTTAGATGTCCGCGCCTCCGCGGCCACCTCGTCCCCCGCTCTGCGCCGGCGCTGCAGTGGGTCCAACACGCTACTCCGTGCCTACGCGCTCAATGCCCTCCTGCACGCCGCGCTCGCCGCCTTCGCGGTCATGCCGCTGCGGCAGCGGGACACCTTCACCTACTCCTTCCCCATCAAGGCGCTCGCCACCGAGGGCGTCGCGCCCGTCCGCGCGGCACACTCGCACGTCGTCAAGCTCGGTTCCATCGAGGACACCTTCGTCGTCGGGAATGCGCTGATCGACGCCTACTCCAAGAGCGGTGTGCTCTCGAACGCCAGGAACGTATTCGACGAAATGCCGGCGCGGTACGTCGTGTCCTGGAACACGACCATGGCCATGATGGTGCGGCATGGGGAGGTGGCCGGCGCGAGGAGGATGTTTGACGAGATGCCTGAGAAGGATGCTGTCAGTTGGAAACTTGGAACACCACTCTGGACGGGCACACCAAGGCCGGGGAGGCGGAGGAGGTCTTCGAGCTGTTCCAGCGCATGCCGGAGAGGAATGTGGTGTCATGGTCGACGGTTGTGTCAGCCTATTGCAAGAAGGGCGACACGGAGATGGCACGAGTGATGTTCGATAAGATGCCAACCAAGAACTTGGTGACATGGACTATAATGGTGTCAGCTTGTGCGCAGAAGGGACCTGTCAAGGAGGCAGGTAGTTTGTTTACTCGGATGAAGGAAGCTGCCGTCGAACTTGATGTAGCTGTCGTTGTGAGTATCCTGGCTGCATGCGCGGAGTCTGGCTCCCTTGCTCTTGGGAAGAGGATTTACCGCCATGTGCGGCAGAGGAACCGTGGGGAGATCAACCCATGTATGAAATGCCCTGATGGACATGCTCTGCAAGTGTGGATGTGTTAACAGAGCTGATTACATCATTGACACCGAGATAGTCAAAAAGGATTCGGTGTCATGGAACACTATAATTGGAGGGTTAGAAATGTATGGGGATGGTGAAAAGGCACTGGACCTATTTGCTCAAATGAAGCAGCAAGGATTTCGCCCTGATGTTGTGACCCTTGCACACACATGGGGCTTGTGGAAGAACGGTGCCGGTACTTTGCCAACACGGAGACAAATGGCATCAGGCCTCAGATAAAGCATTATGGTAGCATGGTTGACCTTGGCCGTGGAGGGCTGATCAAAGAGGCCGTTGACATGATCAAAAGTATGCCATGGGAGCCCAATGAGGTCATATGGGGATCCCTTCTCAGCGTGCAGACTGCACAAGAATGTGGAGTATGCAGAACTGGCAGTGGACGAGTTGAGCAAGCTGCAGCCCTGGAATGCAGGGAACTATGTTGTCCTATCAAACATCTATGTAGAGACTGGGCAGTGGAGCGACATGGCAAAGGCGAGGATGCGGATGAAAGGAACAGGGTCTCAGAAAATAGCAGGCTCAAGCTAGATAGAACTCGATGAGGCATTCCACGAGTTCACAGTTGGGGACAGAAAGCACGCAGAGTCAGAGCAGATATCTGATATGGTTGATAGGCTGAGTTCGCATGTAAAGTGTGCTGGTCCCATTCCAGCAGGCCATGAACTGCTTGTGCAATGAATCATCTTCCAAGGGCATGCTCGTGGTTATACTACAAATATGGAATGCTCCACAAGTGGTTTCTGCTGCCAGCTGCGTAATCCGAAGAAAGGAAAGCACCAGCTTCAGTGAAATTATGGCACTGGCTGCAACCAAGGAATAGAACTATGGCACTGCCTGCCTTCAATCAAGAAGATGCTGCGGCATGGAACGACAGTTTTCCATGATGGACTGGGGTGTCCAGATAATTCAACCATTTCATAGCATCAGCAATTTTGTCATCAGCATTTTTAGATAAAGGAATAGTTCAATATTCCGGCCTCTACATCACGGTGTCGCATTTATCCGGCCTTTATTACAGAAGGAACCACAAATGCATAAAAAGTGAAGATCAAGGTAAACGAGCTTATAGGCCAAGCCTATTACTAAACCGCCGCCTATTCTTTGTGAAAATCTCCATTGTTGTGGTCTCCGCAGCTCGACAAGCTCTTGGTATAGTGTCCCGATCCTCCACCTTCTGCCATAAGGCCCAGAATCTGATCTAGTGAGTAGCTCTGAAAAGAACCTGCAGGCAAGATTGTTAATCTGCCACTGGCAAAAGCTGGAGTTGGTAAGGACTATCAAAAATACTGGCAATAGCCCATAGAGTGATCAAACTACAGCAAAAAAAAAAGTCCAGAAATAGAAGATCAACTGACACAAAACTACAAAAGGCCGACCACATCCATACAAAGACCACTACATTTAACAAAGTTGACATACATTCTCCAAAGTCAGGCCAAGGTGATCACTAGATAAAGGAAAGTCCCCACAAGCTTACGATAGGCAACCAAAAGTGTCCCTTACATTTGTCGGGGACGGCCATAAGGGGTCCCCTAACTAAGGGGGAAACCACCCTCTTAAAACGCAAATCACAAAGACACCTCCCAAACCAACCACGGCTCAAACGCGCGCAAGGCCCGCGGCCTGCCACGGCCCAGCGGCCCCAGCGGCCCACCGGACGAGGACGCCAACCGCCCTCGAGCGGACCTCCGCCTCGCTCGAGGGTCGGACACCCCTCGAGCGGGTTTCTGCTTCGCTCGAGGACTCAACACCCCTCGAGCGGACTTCCGCCTCGCTCGAGGCTTCCCCTCGACCCGCAGTGCCTCACCTGCTCCTTCCGACAGGGGCATTAATTGCCCCGTCACGCCGCAAGCGCCACGGTCAAAAGGGAGATCCCCGCCATGCCGATTTCCTGACGCCGCCCGGGAATCCGGCCCCGGCACTGTGCGGCCAGGCCGCCCCTATGCCACCATCCCAGGCACTATGCGAGTACTGCACGCTCGCTGTGCGGAGAGGCCGGGGTCATTCCAAGGCATTGTGCTGCCTGCTCCCGCCCTTCCTCCACGCTGCGCCCCTCGAAAAGGGATGGCGACACCCTCAAGGAGCGTACGGCCGTCGACCTAACGCCCGGTCAGGACGGCGCCGTGACGCGGGGTGAGCGGAGCACGTCCCCTCCGTCACTTCCAGCCCTGTGCGACCATCTCCAGCCCTGTGCCACCATCCCGGGCGCTGTGGAGCCCTTTCGACGCTGTGGAGTCCTGTTCTGATGGGACGCCACCACGTCAGCCCCTGTACAGCACAAGCACCCCCGTCAGCAGGACCCTTGAATTGGTGTACGGACGGCGACCAGACGCGGACGCCGGCCGAACTACCCTCGAAGCAACCCTCAGGCGAGTACGGAGGCCGCCACGACGCCTGCGGGGGCCGGGATTCGCCAGGACATCCATCAAATCGCAAGTACTGTACACCAGTACCACGACACTGTGCAGGGCACCATGCGGCACGTCTGTAAGCCGTCTCCCCTTGGCCTATAAAAGGAGGAGGAGGCCGCCCAGCCGCGTGCATCGCTTTTTACTCACTTTTCACCCACAATCTCCGACTCACTCCTTGATATTGGCACTCTACCTCAATCACTTAGCAGGGACTTGGATGCTTTTCCTCCTCTCCCACCGTGCTTGTAGCTCCCCTCTACAGGCACCCCCGGTGCAACGCAATACAGCGCGCACGCGCAACCTGCTGGACGTACGGCCCCACGGCCGGAACCAGGATAAACCCGTGTCCTTGTGTTGCTTAGCACCAACCATCGAGAGGCTGATCACGGCGCATCTCACTAGTTAGTGTCGGGACTAATCCTAACACCGACAGTTGGCGCCCCAGGTAGGGGCTTCGCGCTGTGATCGATCCCAGCACTCTTGATGGTGATCCGCACCGAGATGACGTGTCAGAGGTACGCCTGGGGCAGCTCCGACCCTTTCCCAGTCGGGTTCGAAATCCGGTTTGGGAGCCTGAACTTCCAGGCTACGGGGAACGGCTACCACATGCGCCTCACCAACCGGCACGAGCTCCACCCATGGCGTTCGACCGGGCCAGGCCCGGTGCCCACCGCACCGGCGCCAGAAGCCCTGGCGCCAGCACCAGCGGCGGCAGCAGCCGCCTCGACAGCCCGACGCCGCAGACGCTCGGGCCAGTGTTCGCGCCAGGCGCGCATGGAACGGCGTCGGGCAGCGCGCGCAACGGCGCGGGGGGGGGGGGACGCACCTCCGCCAACTCCCGTGGGGGAAAACCCGGCCGCGGGGCCGCAGTTTCCTCACGGGATGCGCAACTCCGCAGCGACGTACGCTTCATCGGTCAGCACAGACGTGGCCGCCTACGAAGATCTCCCGGGTCATCACCTGCTATCGATCCGGAATCTCATCGCGACCACCAACGACGAGTCGTACCACGGCTCGGCCAGCGAGCTGCCTCCCGCGACCTCACACGGGATGGCAGAGTGGGACTTCTCCGGCGTACCGGACCCTGTCGTGTTCCAGCGGTTCCTCGATGCCGCGGACTACTGGTTCGGCTACTCCGACGACTCCAGCGAGGGAAGCTACGACCCCCACGCGTGAGTGCTTCGTTGTGGCCATCAACGAGCACGCCGACGGAGCAGGCGGAGCAGGCGACGGAGATGCGCCCCACCAGCCCGCGCCGAACCCACCGCTGGCGCCACCACAACCCGGACATCGCCGTGCAACTGGCTTAGGCCCGCGAGCTCGAGGCTAAGCTCGCGGAGGAGTACCGGCAGGTGCGGCTCCTGCACACCACCATCGGGGGAGAGGCCTTGGCGCTCGGTGAACGCGCCCGAGAGGCGGGACGGCAGGCCCGTGAATGTATCAACACCGACTTGAACGTGGACGACCCACACACGCCACCCCGGGCCAGCCAGAAGCTCATTGCGGCGGCGACGCTGCTCCGGGCCATGCCCGAGCCGTCGACGCCAGAGGCACGCAACCTGCGTCGCGAGGCGCAGGCCCTCATCGAGCAGGCTGCCGTACAACAGGCCGAAAGCTCCGCGTCCCGAATGCGCAATCAGTCCAGCGCGTGGGCTGGTGGCGGCGCGCAGGACCAGGAGGCATCAGTCCACGCCCCGCAAGGGGGCGTAGCGGGCCAGCCGGCGAACCAGGGCAGGACGCCTGTCAGGGAGCGGATCCTCGACACGCGCGGCTAAGCCCAGGACGGGGACGCCCGCAACGTCCTAAATTCCAAGAGGAGGGAGGACGTGGAGGCGCGGGCGGTGCAGGGCTACCACCCTCGACGTGGGGGCCGGTACGGCAGCCAGGAGGATCAGTCTCCGATGCTGGAACCCCCGGGAACCCGAGTGTTCAGCCGGGACATCCGCACGGCGAACATCCCCCAGCGCTTTCGCCAGCCCACCACCATCGTCAAGTACTCGGGGGAGACGGACCCCCGGGTATGGCTCAACGACTACCGCCTGGCTTGCCAGTTGGGCGGCGCCACCAATGACGCCGTGATCATCCGCAACCTCCCGCTACATCTTGCGGATTCCGCCCGGACATGGCTCGAGCACCTACCCGCCAGCCAGATCCACAGCTGGGACGACTTGGTCCGCACCTTCGTGGGGAACTTCCAGGGCACATACGTGCGCCCCGGGAACTCCTGGGACCTGCGAGGGTGCACCCAGAAACCCGACAAGTCCCTCCGGGATTTCATCCGGCGCTTCTCCAAGCGCTGCACCAAGCTTCCGAGCGTCGCCCAGTCCGAGATTGTTCACGCCTTCCTTGAAGGCACGACACGCCGAGACCTGGTGTGCGAGCTTGGGAGGAGCCCGCCGGTAGACTCCAATGAGCTGTTCGACATCGACATCGCCACCAGCTTCGCCTCTGGAGAAGAGGCAGTAGGGGCAATTTTCGACGGCAAGCGCGCGGAGGACGCGCCCGCGGAGGGCAGCAAGTCCAAGGACTCCGCGAAGAAGCAGAAGCGGGGCAAGAAGGGCAAGAAGCCCCAGCATGGCGCGCGCGCGCAGGAGCGCGGTGAGGACGACGACGAGGCCCTCGCGGTCGACCCTGGGCGCAAGGGTCCTCGAGGCCCCCCTCGAGGCCCCGGTGTGTTCGACGACATGCTAAAGAAGCCCTGCCCGTACCACAAGACCCCGGTCGCCCACACCCTCGAGCAATGCGATATGCTCAAGAAATACTACAGCCGTATCGCTGCGAAAGAAGACGAGGCCAAGAAGGATGGGGGCGACGGGGGTGCTGACGGCTTCCCCGCGGTGGAGAACGTCTTCCTCATCTTCGGGGGACCGACGGTGGACATGTCCACCAGCCAGCGCAAGCGAGAGCGGCACGAGGTCCTTGCCGTGGAAAGGGCCCCGCCATCCTTCCTCGACTGGTCGGAGGAGACCATTACCTTCAGCCGCGAGGACCACCCGAACCGCACCCCCAATCCGGGCCAGTACCCGCTGGTCGTCGATCCCGTTATCGGCAACTCGCGGTTCTCTAAGGTGTTGACGAACGGGGGTAGCAGCCTCAACATCCTGTACGTCCACACCCTGTGGCTGATGGGGATCAGCCTCGACAAGCTGCGGTCCAGCACGACACCGTTCCATGGCGTCGCACCGGGCAAGCGCGTCCATCCTCTCGGGCAGATCGACCTGCCCGTTTGGTTCGGCATGCCGGATAACTTCCGCAAGGAGACCCTCACCTTCGAGGTGGTGGGGTTTCGGGGCGCGTACCACGCCATCCTCGGGCGTCCGTGCTACGCCAAATTCATGGCGGTCCCGAACTACACGTACCTCAAGATGAAGATGTCGGGGCCAAAAGGCGTCATCACGGTGGGCTCGTCGATCGAGCACGCATTCGACTGCGACGTCGAGTGCGTCGAGCACGCCGAAGCGCTCGCGCTCAACGAGTCGCTGGTGGCGGACATGGACAGCTGGCCAACGAGGGCCTCGACTCGCCCGCCAAACTCGCCGGCAGTTTCGAGGCTGTCGAGCAGATCAAGGAGGTGCCCCTCGACCCTGCCGCCCCCGAGGGCAAGGTGTTGAGGGTCAGTTCCACCCTCGACCCAAAATAGGAAGTGGTGCTCGTCGACTTTCTCCGCTCCAACGCAGATATCTTTGCATGGAACCCCTCGGATATGCCAGGCATTCTGAGGGAGGTCGCCGAGCACTCCCTTGACATCCTACCTCACTCCAGAGCTGTGCAACAGCGCCTGCGACGCTTTGACGAAGAGAGGCGCCGGGCGATTGGAGCGGAGCTGCGGAAGCTCTTAGAGGCCGGGTTCATCAAGGAAGTGTTCCACCCCGAGTGGCTAGCCAATCCTGTATTAGTTAAGAAAAAGAACAGGAAGTGGCGGATGTGCGTGGATTATACCGGTTTAAATAAAGCATGTTCCAAAGTTCCTTTTCCTTTGCCACGAATCGATCAGATCGTAGACTCTACTACGGGGTGTGAGCTCTTATGTTTCCTTGATGCCTATTCCGGTTACCACCAAATAAAGATGAAAGAGTCCGACCAGCTCATGACTTCTTTTATCATACCATTCGGCATGTTTTGCTGCGTGACGATGCCATTTGGTCTTCGAAATGCTGGGGCTACATACCAGCGGTGTATGCAACACATTTTCGGAGATCACATCGGGCGGACCGTGAAGGCATACGTAGATGACATTGTCGTCAAGACCAGGAAGGCGGATGACCTGGTTAACGACCCGCGCGTAGCATTCGATTGCTTGCGGGCGAACGGGGTCAAGCTGAACCCTGAGAAGTGCATCTTCGGGGTGCCGCGTGGCATGCTATTGGGTTTCATTGTCTCCCAGCGAGGCATCGAGCCCAACCCCGAGAAGGTCTCGGCCCTCGACCGGATGGGGCCAATCCGGGACCTAAAGGGGGTGCAGAAGGTGTTGGGTTGCCTGGCGGCTTTGAGCCGCTTCATATCGCGCCTCGGCGAGAAGGGCTTGCCCCTCTACCGGCTCCTGAAGAAGCACAAACGCTTTTCCTGGACCGTCGAGGCCCAGGAAGCCCTCGACAAGCTGAAGGCAATGCTCGCACGTGCGCCGATCCTCACGCTGCCTCAAGACGGCGAGCCTCTGTTCCTCTACATCGCAGCCACCACCTAGGTGGTCAGCGCGGCCACGCCCTACCAGTCCAAAGACCGGTGTACTACATCAGCGAGGTACTGTCCGAGACCAAACCGCGATACCCACAGATCCAAAAGCTACTCTACACGGTGGTGCTCGCGCGGCGCAAGCTGCGGCACTACTTCGAGGCACATCCGGTCACTGTGGTCTCGTCTTTTCCCCTGGGAGAAATAGTCCGCAATCCGGATGCCTCGGGTAGAATCGCGAAGTGGTCAGTGGAGCTCATGGGTGAAACCCTCACCTACGCGCCGCGCAAGGCAATCAAGTCACAAATCTTGGCGGACTTCGTCGCTGAATGGACCGACACTCAGCTGCCCCCACCGCAGATCCAGGCTGAATGCTGGACCTTGTACTTCGACGGGTCGGTGATGAAAACAGGCGCAGGCGCGGGCCTGCTCTTCGTCTCACCCCTCGGAGAACACATACGGTACGTGGTACGCCTACATTTTCCTACGTCAAACAATACGGCGGAGTACGAGGCCCTCCTCTGTGGCCTCCGCATCGCCATCGGGATTGGCGTCAAGCGCCTTGACGTCAGAGGGGATTCGCAGCTGATGATCGACCAGGTGATGAAGAATGCGAGCTGCCACAACGAAAAGATGGAGGCCTACTGCAACGCTGCGCGCGCGCTCGAAGACAAGTTCTACGGCATCGAGCTCAACCACATCCTGCGCAAGTACAATGAGGAGGCGGATGAGCTGGCAAAGATCGCGTCGGGACGGATCACCGTTCCCCCGAACATCTTCGCCCACGACCTCGCCAAACCCTCCGTCGACTTCAACAAGGAAGCCCCGGATTCCGAGAAACCCTCGGGGGCTCCCTCGAGGGCCACGGGCGCGGAGCCCATGGAAGAGGACCCCTCGAACGAGGAGTTCGAGGTCTCCCTCCTCGAGAATTACGGGGCATACGAAGACGAGGCCATGGAGATCGACGAGGATCCTGCCGCTGAAGATTGGTGGAGCAAGTACCTCGCCTGGATCGACCGAGGGGAGCTACCCTCAGACCGAACCAAGGCAAGGCGCATCGCCCGAAAATCCAAATCGTTCACTATGATCGGCGGAGATTGTACAAGCGCAGCACTTTCGGAGTCCTTCAATGATGCATCCCCATTCTCGAGGGGCGTGAGTTGATTCGGGACATTCACGCAGGCGTATGTGGCCACCACGCGGCGCCGCGTACCCCCATGGGCAACGCGTTCCGCCAGGGCTTTTATTGGCCCACGGCGGTCGCCGGCGCCAGCGAGGTCGTACGCACTTGCGAAGGTTGCCAGTTCTACGCCCGCAAGACACATCTCCCGGCTCATGCCCTTCAGACTATCCCTGTTACATGGTCGTTTGCCATGTGGGGGTTAGACCTCGTCGGGCCCCTGCGGAAGGCGCCCGGGGGCTACACGCACTTGTTGGTTGCGATCGACAAGTTCTCAAAATGGATTGAGGCACGCCCTATCACCAACCTCAGATCCGAGCAGGTTGTGCTATTCTTCACAGACAACATCCACAGGTTCGGGGTGTCAAACTCCATCATCACCGACAACAGCACCCAATTCACCAGTAAGAAATTCCTGGAGTTCTGCGACAACTACCACATCCGCGGGGATTGGGCAGTCGTTGCACACCCACAGACCAACACCCAGGTGGAACGCGCCAACGGCATGATTCTACAAGGCCTCAAGCCCAGGATCTTCAACAAACTGAACAAGTTTGGCCGAAAATGGGTTCAAGAGCTACCGTCGGTCATTTGGAGCCTCAGGACTACCCCGAGCAGAGCCACGGGGTTCACACCGTTCTTCCTCGTCTACGGCGCGGAGGCCGTCCTCCCCACGGATTTGGAGTACGGGTCCCCCAGGCTCAGGGCCTATCAAGAAAACCAGAACCAGCGGGCTCGCGAAGACTCGCTGGACCAGGCGGACAAGGCCCGTGACGTGGTGTTGCTACACTCGGCGAGATATCAGCAGTCACTCCGGCGATACCAAGCCCAAAGGTTTGACGTCGGGACTTCAGTGAGGGCGACCATGCCAAATCAGACCAAGGTAGTCACAAAATTACCTAAAAGATGTTTTATTTGCTTGTGCTCGCTTGCATGTACCTGTAACACCATCCCTGACTGTAACCATCTAGGCCCTTTCGCACCTTTGGTAAGGGTGTGTTTCAGTGATAAATGACAACCATGTACTTGTGACTAACCTTTGTTTTGTAGCGGATTATATCTTGGGTTATTGTCATGAGTAATCAATGAAATGAGACCCCTCAATTTGAATTTATGGACGGCCAATGGACAAAAACTACAAGGCTAAGGACTTTGCTAGTTCCAAGTGTCACAAGAAGATGAAGGACACTTGGATTGCTAGTTTGTAGTGTTTGACCATACTATTAAGAGGGGTTCATTCACTAGTAACTTGACCATGCACCAAATGCAATGAATTATATGCACACTCAAGTTTCTTGGATGCTAAACAACTCAAAGTACTCATGGAAGCACATTAGAAGCAAAAGAATCGACGGAAAACTCAAAGGCGATTGAATTGGATGAGTTGAAATGAAAATCCTAGCGTCGGATGATCTGACACCATGGTTTCTAGTTGCGTCGGACGACCTCAGCGGCTGGAAAATTCAAAAGTGACCGTCGAATGAACTGACGCTACAGCATCGGTTCATCCGATGTCTTAGGGTTTCGCAACAGTAAGGTTTGAGCTTCAGCGGTTTCAACACCAGATGAACCGACGGTCAGAGCAGCGGTTCATCTGATGCTTTCGTTTGAATCATACAGAGATGCGCCAAGAATCTTGCTTCAGCACCGGATGAACCGACACTTTAGTGATACATCAGCGATTCATCCGACGACTGTGTATAAGTTAGACAGAGATGCACCGAGTGGATGGCCTTCAGCACCGGATAAACCGACAATGCGTCGAAGTATAGCGTCAGTGCATTGACTACGACAGTTGACTCCAATGGCTATGTAGCTGCTTGTGAGACACCAGATGATCCGACGCTAGCGCAGGGGGAACCGTCGGTTCATCCGACGGTACAACTTTTTAGGGGACTTTTCCAACGGCTAGCCACCCTTGCTAGGCCTATATATATGACCCCCTGTGTCTCTTGAGCTGCCTTTGCCACTCTGAAGATCTACAACAGCCAAGCAGAGAAAGAGATAGTGCTTTTTTCATTTGGGATTCATCTTCCTCTTGTTTGAGGAGCTCTTTCTTAGTGATCAAGGGTTTCAAGGTGCATATCATAGCTTAGCTGAGTGCTCAGGTCAAGTGAAGGTGTGTGGGTTTGTTAATCTTGGAGATTGATGGCTCCTAGACGGTCGTGGTGTTTGGAGGATTCTTGGTGAGCTCTTGGAGAGTGTGGGAGCCTCAAGAAAGACTTAGTGTACACGGTTCGAGACTCACCGTTCCGGAGATGGAGAACGGGTACTCGTAGTGAGCACTTGAGTCTTGGTGACTTGAGGGGGAGTAATACTCTTAGTGAGTGCTCCAACGTAGATTAGGGGGAGCGTCAACTCCTCGATACCATGGGAAAAGATCCGGTTGTCTCTTGTACCTCTCTCTACTTTCTTGCACTTATTTTCAGCACTTACATTCCGCATTTAAGTTTCCTTGCTCTAGTTCTTCTTGTGTTGCTTGTTTGCTTCATATCTTGACTAGGGTGCTTCATATGTCTTAGTGTGATATTTGCTAAGGAAACTCTTGCTAGTGTGCTTAGTCTAGTAGAGAAAAATATTTTTAGATGGGCAACACCAGTTGATAGGCTAAGGTTTACTTCTTGCTTTAGAAATTGAAAAGAAAGTCTATATTCAACTCCACCTTCTACGTGCCATTGATCCTACACTGACTGGTTCGGAGGCAACTTTGCACCTGCACCCATCAGAACACAGCCCAATGTTTGAGTCACTTCAAAAATTCAGCTGTCCTATCTAAAAAGTGACCATTTGTGAGCCACCATGCAACCAAACAATCCTATAATATGTAGCCTGCCATTGGTATTAGTCTACAATTAAGAGCAATTTTCAGCATAGGGGAACCATGGCAAGTTAGAGGTTTGAATAAAAATCAAACATCACATTGGGACATCAATTTGTTAGCACACTAGCTAGCTGAGATGGGAACAAAACCTTTTTGCCTCCTTCTAAGCTTAAATAAGGTTTAATTTCAAAGTTCTTTCACTAAGATGGGTTACCCACTTAACATTCACCAACTATGTATCAACAACTCTATGTCTAAATTAACTATCTAAAGCACCAGGCGAAATCAGACCAAGGTAGTCACAAAATTACCTGAAAGATGCTTGAATAGCCTAGTGTGCATGTATGTGAAGTCGTACATCTTATCTCTTGAAACAAAGGGAGCCACATCCTGTATCTTCTTGGTATCCATGTCTACTGCAAGCACCGACCATTTTAACATCTGTGTCATGCGTTTTGACTGTGAAGTATAGCATGTGAGCATCACCATCATCTTGCAGGTCCACAACAGGTCGACATAGAAGGAGGCCCTTAAAGGATCGTTATACAGTTTTATGGCCTGGGAGTATGCACGAGTTGTTGTTGTCGATTTCCTTAAAAGTTCTTATCATGTACTGCTGACTCCGGGCACCAGCACTAGTTGCCGGCCTGATCCACAGGGAGCGATTTGCCAGGTCCACACATTTGAGATGGTTATTGATGAAGGCCATGTCACGATAAAGGCGTGCATCACCCTTGACCTTGGCGGTTCTTGTCAGATCATCAGGCATGGAGACATAGTCAAGCAAGGGGATGGCTTCGCATTTCACTTGACGCGCAGCTTCACGTTCCAACGTTACAACATCACACAAGATCACACCACAGAGGTCGGGATTAGTGTTTTTCATGGATGTCGTGACGGGAATTTTCTGCCGACGCTTAGTTGGAGCAGGGAGATCGGTGACCATGTGTGCGCGGCTTGAGGATGATGGTCCCGTGGTAGAGGAGTTTGAGTTGTCGCTTTGGCTTGCAGCGGGTCGCGACTTTTGACGTGGCACAATGTTAGTGACGACGACGCAGTTCAAGGTGGCTTACTTTTGGCTACTCTCCAGGTTGAGGTGGTGTAGAGTTTTGTTGGTACATTTACGTGGGTTGTATTTGTCGTGGTGGTGTTCGCTTCGACTCGTGATGTACAATTGCTTTTTCTTCTTAAATGATATGACAATGCTCCTGCCTTTATTTTTTTTAAAAAAAGCTCACTAAAGCCCACTTAAGCTTTATGATTTTTGTTTTCCAACCATCCCACCTCATGATTATTAATTAAAAAATGTTACAACATTTTTCGAACAAAAAGTTGATCCAACATTTTTCATGAAAAGTTGAACCAACATTTTTTAGAAACAGTTACACCAACATTTGTTCAGAGATTCAACATTTTTCCCAAACATTTTCACCAACATTTTGATGGAAATGTTGATTAACATTTTTTGAAAATGTTCCAACATTTTTTAAATGTATCAACATTTTTCGGAAAAAGAAATTTCAACATTTTTTCTCTTCATCTCCAGCGGACGGCGCGCGGCCGTGGCGGGCGCAGCGGCCGGAGCTCAGCCGTCGTGGCGAGCGCAGCGACCGGAGCTCGGCGCGCGCGGCCATGGCGGGCGCGGCGGCAGAGCCCGGTGCCCTCACGCGCGGGAGGTGACATCGGGTCGGGGCGGAGAATGGAGGAGAGAGCTAGGGTTTAGAAGTCGGATCCGATAGCTGTGGTTGGTTGCACGAATCCCAAACATTGAAAGTTATATTGAAAAAAATATCTTGAGGAAGATATAAGATTCCCGGGGTGGTGCTTGCCGGTCCGAGACGTCGAGGTGCGGCGGCTACTGACCACGGCAGCTCGGCGTCGCGGCCCGGACGCATGTTTTTTTTCGTTTTCAGCTCTCCTGGGTTTAAGGACGATTTTGGACCGGGCAGTCTTTCTCCCAACCACCCACCTTTGTGAATTTTATTTATTTATTTATTTATTTATTTTAAAAAATATACTATCGTTTCAAAATTTAGCAAAACTAACCGACTTGTCAGAATTTAATTCGGTTGACCATGTGATTAGAAGAGCAGCCGAAAGAACTTAGGGGTCCATTACCAACTTTTTTTATAGAGCATTCCATGTAGATGCAGAGCAACATGACTTGTCCATTATGGCTCTAATCAACAGGAGTGAGTCAGTATATTGGGAGCTTATGCCACTTCAAGGCACTGAACATTGGAGGAGTTATATCAAAACAGCATGTGAAATTGGTTTGCCTGTGATGTTTGTCCAAGTTGTTCATAAGGCTGGGTCTAGTAGTCAAATGCATGAGGAGGGTAGTGCTGCTCACCAGGGTGAGGCTGAACTACAAGCAGGAGATGGTCCTGCAACTGAGCCACAAGAAGGACATGGTGCTGCCACTGAGGCAGAAGAAGGAGATGGTGACACACCCTTTGAGGCCCGTGGTGAAATTGATGAGAGGGAAGTTAATGAAGAAGTACTCAGGCAGTACGAAATGGAGGCTGATGAGGATGAACGTGGGTTGGAAGAGGACTCCTCAGATGATGAGGATGACCCGCTAGTTCCAAGGGACTGGGACAGTTACAATTTCTCACAGCTATCTGTCAGTCATGGTGAGAATGTGTCCTGGGAGTATAGAGATAATCAGGTTTCTGTTGGCGCCATGTATAAGAGTGCAGTAGAGGTGAAGGATGCAGTGAAGAGGTGGGCCACCCTTACTCTGCAGAGAGAGTTCAGGGTAGTGAAGAGTTCTCCACACATATATGATGTACAATGTGTGAAGCCCAACTGTCCTTTTCGAGTGTATGCTTCCAAGGGCAAGTGGAAAAATTACTGGGAGATCAGATCTGTTGTGGATCACACTTGTGTACTTGAGCAGCTAGATGCAAGCCATCGTAATTTGTCGGCCGGTTTTGTGGCCAGCCAGATGTTTGCTAGGATTGTGGAAAATCCTGCTTATGAGCCCAAGTCCATTATCTTGGCAATTGAGGAGAAATTTAGGTACCTGATAAGTTATGGTAAAGCATACATGGCGAAGAAGAAGGTATTGGAGATGAGGTGGGGTACTTACGAAGCATCCTACGACAATCTGCCTTGATTGCTGAACACAATTCCCACGCTCAATCCTGGTAATTATTATGATATGAAGACTTATAATCTTGTATCAAGGCCAGGGAAGCAAGTCTTGCAGCGGGCATTCTTAGCATTGGGTCCAACTATTGCTGCCTTCAAACAGTGTCGACCAGTCATTTGCATAGATGTCACATTCCTAACAGGAAAATACAAGGGCACAATCCTTACAGCTGTGGCTGCAGATGGCAACAATCAGTTGTTGTCATTGGCAATTGCTTTTGCAGAGGGAGAGAATGGTGACAGTTGGTATTGGCAATTGCTTTCAAATGCAAACAGTAAAACTCGTACTAGGGTGTGTTTTCTGTGAGTCACTGCACCAAACAGTGTACCTAGTACTAGGGTGTGTTTCCTCCGAGTCACTGCCCGTTTTTCTTGCCCCGGATCGAATGACCCACCGTCCAGTCTGTTTTATTGCCTACATATATGTGAGCACTCTTCTCCAATGTCACTTCACAACACAACAAGCACTAATGAGTTCCTGGACTGGGGATGATGATGGCTCCCTCGGTCCAGCACTGTGGAGCCAGCAAGATCCAGAGTTCAACATCAATTTTCCAGTCTTAGATAAGAGAGATTTCAAATCCATGCGTGATGTTAGAAAGTACGCACCAAATCAAACGGTGAACTAGCCAAGGTGTGCACACGGTGAGTTCTGTGTGATGCAGGTTTACCAGGGATGGAACAACTCTGGTCGACGCTTCTGGCATTGCTCACGAGCATGGATAAGCAAAACTCCTTGACCTCTGTCCTTTATCATTTTATGATTTACTAATGTAATCACGGTTTCTGCAGTACTCCGACCAACCAGATAACTGCGGTTTCGTGCAATGGGTGGATCCCCCAGCTATTGACCCGTATCAACAGTACATCAACTACCTCGAGATCTACCAACGACGACGACGGACCGGTGACCGGACCAATGGTGGTGAAGACGAACACCGGGTGTGAGGACGAGTTCTGCTGCTGTCCGTGCCACGAGAAGAAGGACAACACTCCACCAGCAACTCCACCCCCGCCACCGTCTGATCCAACTCCACCCCCGTCGGGGTACGGGTACTACATGCCCTCCCAGCACTCCGGCGGGTCTATGATGTCCGGGTTCTCCGGGTACTATTTGTACAACTAGACTACAAATGTTGTGATCGTTTATCTAAATTCCCAAAGGCACGTTTGGACTAGCAGCGGCACAAAGTTAGGGTACTTGTGTCGTACGTGCCATTGCTTGTTTCTGTAATTCGTCGTTAAGTATCAATGGTTTGTCGTTAAGTATCAATGCTTCAAAAATTGAAATTTACAAAAAAAAAATCCTACCGCCGTAGGGCACGGCGGTAGGTCCATACATACCGCCGTGGCCTGGAGGCCACGCTGCCGCCTGGCGGTAAGCTCCTACCGCCGTGCCGCACGGCGGTAGGCCCCTAACGCCGTGACTCACGGCGGTATGTGCCCTTGCCAGTGAGCCACGACCCCTGCCGCCGTGCCGCACGACAGTAGGGGCCGTGGGCCACGGCGGCAGATGTATAGTTTTGCAAAATTTCTGGCGGATCATTTATTTTTGCAAAATAAGGAAAAAATATATAAATTTTTTTTTTCGAATCCGTGCCTGTCCTTTGAGCACAGTGCCCCAGTGAAGACTATCAGAATATGTATCCATAAAAAACTGTACTAGTAGCTGAAAAGGCCTCGTCGAGAGACACGAGACATCGGATACACCGCAGCCAAGGATGCACGACGTGACGGGTTCCAGCTAAACACCGCCGGTCGCCGGACATTTTATTTGAAAAAAAAGAGGAGGAGAAATCGCTGATAGCCGCCGCCGCCGCCGCAGTATTGAGAAGCAGCTGAAGACATCATCTCTCCAGCTCTCTCGCTTTCACCACCCGACCTTTGCCGAGTGCTGACGAGCCTAACCCATCCCGGGTGCCCGCGCCTGGCGCGCCACCCTACGCACAGTGCCGTGCCGGCCGGGCGTGCAGTGCGGCGCAGGACCATAGCTTTTTCTTCTCGAACCCCCGCCATTCAGGGCCTGATTGGTTTGGCATGCCAATATTTTGGTCACTACTTGGTTGGCTACCAAAGTTTGCCCATGTCTCCAATTTGTGCTACCAAAATTTTAGCAAGATTTTTACCCAAGTTTTGGCCTGCCAAAACATGGGCATGCCAAAAATTTGGTTTCAAACCAATCAGACCCTCAATTCACCACCCCCGCAACCGCGGCATCCGCGGTGCCAGCGCTGTCGCCGGAACCCCCTCGTTCCCCCAAGGCCCCAAGACAGCACAAACGGCAGCCTTTGATGGTGGCCGGATCGTTGCGTCGCGCGCACTTGAATGCACGCGCTAGCCGCGGACGCCACCAGGGGCACCCGGGAGTCCGGGACCGGGAAGGAAAGAGGCACAAGAGACGCGGGCGCGGGCCGTCTCGCCCCTCGGCGTGGATACCAAACGCGCGGGGCCGGCGCTCGGCACGGCTGGCGCCACCCACCCGGTGGGGGAGAGGCCGAAAAGGAGCAAGGAACCTTTCGTATCGCGGCTGCTGGGCTCGCATCACCTCCACGACCCCCGTGACTCGCCGCTCGGCTGGCTGCGGCTGGGGGGAGGAACCAGCCTACCGCGCGGCGGCGGCTGCTGCTTCCAGGTTCGTTTCCATGGCTACCTAGCTTGCACATCAGTTGGTTACTGGGTTCTTCGTTCTGGGTTGCGTGTTCCCGGCTTCCCGCGACGCGTTCTCAGCGGCCGTTCCGTCTCGTCGTCCTCAGGATGGCCACCGGGAGGAGCCTCTACCACGTCTGGTGGTGCTGCGCGTTGGCCTGCGCGTCGCTGGCGCTCGTCACGGTGGACGCCTTGCTCGTGGACATCACCTATGTCGAAAGCGCCGTGGCCAAGGGAGCAGGTGAGCGCGCGCAGCTCCTCCTCTTCTTCACCGATTCTGTCCTCCTCATCTCCTCTGGTTAGTGCGCTGAGGATCGAAGTGCTTTGACGCGTGCGCCTACTGTGCTTGTTGCTGCTAGTGTGTCTGGATGGAAGCGCTCCGGCGTATCACCTCGCACGCGGCTCCGGCTCCGGCGTGAACAGCTGGCTGGTTCATTTCGAGGTCAGTTTTCAAGGAGAGTGGTGAATCTGTAGTTCAGCAAGTGTTGATTCTGGGAAAAATGTTCGGTTCAATTCTGCTCACTTCACTCAATTGCTGATAGGGGGGAGGATGGTGCAGCAATGTCACGACCTGCCTGCAGAGGAAGCGCACCCGGCTGGGGTCGTCCAAGGAGATGGCGACGCAGATTGCCTTCTCTGGAATCCTGAGCGACACGCCGGACTACAACCCAGGTACTTCCGGTATTTCCTCGATGGAGACATTGCTCTGCGTACTGTTGTGGCATCTTCGTTTTGTAGCAATTCCTCAGACCGACCAGAATCCTAGATTTTAGCTTCACATGCTGAATGCTTTTGCAATCATGGAACCAGACTTCTACAATTGGAACAAGGTCAAGGTTCGGTACTGTGACGGCGCATCTTTTACTGGCGATGTCGAAGAAGTGGATCCAGTGAGTTCAAAGTCAAGAATTTCTTTGTTTTTCTGTGTTTTCTTTAAAGTCAGATGGTATTATAGGAACATTACATCTACTGCATCTTTTCCCTTTTGTTCAGACCACAAAGCTACACTATAGAGGTGCAAGGATATGGCAAGCTGTCATGGAGGACCTGCTTACCAAAGGGATGGACAAAGCTGAAAACGTATGAATTCTTATTAGCCTAGTTCTTGTTAATCACAAGGGTTTGCAAGACTAACTAAATTGTGCCAGGCTCTAATTTCAGGCTGTTCTGCTGGTGGTTTAACATCCATATTACACTGCGACAGATTCCATGACCTTCTACCAATGGGTGCCCGAATTAAATGCCTCTCAGATGCTGGTTTCTTCATCAATGAGTAAGACAATAGTACTTGTACTAGACTACTAGTAACAATTCATAGCTAAAAGAAAAGCCACACCATCAAATAGAAGAAAGTGCATTCCCTGGAAAACAAAATAAATTCCTCACATAGGCTTTCTGGACATTGAAATTTCTTTTTCTAATGTATCTGATCTTTGTGCCGATAGGAAAGATGTTGCTGGAGTTGGGTACATTGCTGCCTTTTTCAACGATGTGGTTATAACACATGTATGCACTTTTACTTACCATATGTACATGTACTTGATGAATATCATGTGTGGCACTGAAGACATCCAGTGCATTATTATGAGAGGATTCTTATGCCTGAATTCAGATGATTAAATAAATTAGAATATAGTAATTTCATTTTACAGAATGCGATGTTAACATGTTATTTCAGTCATTTTTCCGAACCTGATTATGTTTATTTTCAAATGGCCTAGGGGTCGGCGAAGCATTTACCATCTTCATGCACTTCTATGTTACCCCCAGGAGCGGTAAGATGTACTCCCTCTGTCCCGCTATGTCTGTCGTTTTAGCTCTGTACCACGTGCCCACGTGCAGTAAAGATTCTCTGAACCTGGACACAAGGCAGCGCAGATGCTTGGAACATTTGATGAATCTAGACATCAAAATCGACCCCTAGAACGACAGAGATTCAGGGACGGAGGGAGTATATTGCAAGCAGCACCACAATGCACCTGTAGCCAGGATAAACAGATTTCACGGACTAAAACATCCAGTTATTTTAATGCAGTGTTTCTTCCCCCAGAACGAGGTGAAACAAATACAGACACCTCTGTTCATCCTCAATGCAGCATATGATTATTGGCAGGTTATAATCCAAAGACCTTCATAACTGTAGATATCTGCATGTTTTGCTATTCTTATCAATCTTTTCTGGCGTTACCATCATATGAGCATTCTTGCTGACCTGCAGGTAAGGAACATTCTGGTGCCAGGAGTTGCTGACGGTCGTGGTACATGGCATAGCTGTAAGCATGACATAGACCAGTGTTCTGCACCGCAGCTTCGGGTACTGCAGGGTTGGTTCTACTGCATCAGTATCTTCCAACAGGCCCTGCCGTGTCCATGTTTTAACCAGTCTGTATTGCTTTGATGTTCGGTGCAGGATTCAGGGATGATTTCCTGAAGGCAGTGGCGGAACAAGGCGACTCCGCCTCCAGAGGGTTGTTCATAAACTCATGCTTCGTGCACTGCCAGTCCGAGATCCAGGAGCTGTGGTTCTCATCTGACTCCCCGATGCTTGGAAACACTGTAATGCACCCTGAAAACTCTGAAGCTTACATTCCCATTGAATCATTTAGTGCTTTCAGTCACAGCTAGAGAGGTGTCTGGTGGTGATCCATCTGATGGAGCTTTTTTTCTCACTTGTGGGCAGACAATAGCAAACGCGGTCGGCGACTGGTTCTTCGACCGCAGCCCGTTCCAGAAGATCGACTGCCCTTACCCGTGTGACTCGACCTGCCACAACCGGATCCACGATGACCCGTCGCGTGCATAGCAATTACAGCAGCCTCATCACTTCGTACTGTCATTCATCACGCTATTACTACATTTTACGCTTCAGCATTGTTATTGGTATAGGGCAGTGCGTTGATAGCCATTGATTGTCATGAATAAGACCCGGTGCCGGAGGCTTAACTTGGCGGCTGGTGCCGGACTGCCGGAAGCTGGATGCAGCTTCCAACGACAGGAGCCACATTGGCTCTTCCGAAGTGAGGCGGCACAGATTGTTTCAGTTGAAATATTATGTCACCTACAGATAATCTGTCTCTGGTCTGTTTGTATATGGCAACTGTCGAGGTGAGAGCGAGACAGCTGCACCCTTATGACCCTCGACGTACGGGTCCACCTCGTCGACACTCGACACTATCTGAGGAGCTATTCCCACTCAACAGCATGCCAATCACCCAGCATTGTTATAAATCCAAAAATCCAACTACTCGAAGAACCCCGGGTGGGGAACGCCAAATTGTCTAGTTTTGATCCTGTTCCTACAGAATCCATCATGCCTTTCTCGAAGTATTTCCATGGTTTTCATGGGGGCTAGCGACCAGGCCACCCCGACTGTACGCCACTACGCAGACACAGATTATCGGCGGCGCTTCTGAGGATGACGAGACGCCCAACGCGGGAGCCAGCCGAAACGAGCAGGTTTTTCTGAATTCTGGCACTAGAAAACATTCTGTAGCAGAACAGGAACTGAAACGCAAAAGCTCAAAATCCATTTGCCCTTTTCCCCTCTCCTTACCAACTACATACCACCACTTAGCCATGTTTAAGAAATGAAGGGAAAAAAAAGAAGAAAACAAGGACAATAATCAAGACAGGAAAACTGTCGAGCCTGCAGAACTCACAAGATTTGTACCAACGAGCACAGCTGTCATTTTCCAATGGGAGTTCGTGCAGACAAACTCACAAAGAACTAACGCTAATAACCATAGCTCAATTATCTTATGAATCAGAGCATCCCAGGGAGACAAGCATCAGAGGAACACAACAAATTGCAAAAGCAACCACGCGCGCAAACAATCCACCCCAGAATTGCAAATGCAAGCAACTGATGCCATCAATTTGGTGGCATTCCGCATTCCTCCAGATCCAGGACTAAAAGATCCTCCCAGAATCCTTTCTTGCAACGGAAGGCGGCAGTCCACTTGCTGCAAACGAGTGACCAGCTCTCCCTCCTGAAGAGTGATGATTTTTTGCATTAGTATCATCTTGAATATAATTTTAAATGGATGCCAATTGGAATACAGATCAAACTAATAAGAATCTTAGATGTACAGTAGGATAACAAGATATGATATTTCCTCAAAATAAATACAATAACATAGCAAGACTTGATCAATAACTACAAGTTAATATAAAATGCACTGTTAACAAGATTTGATACTTTGTTATAGTAATTCAACTAATGATGTGTACTGGACAAAGTCCATTTCTCTGAATCTTAATAGTGAAGCTATTAAGATACCGCAAAAATGACACTGCGACTGGTTACAATAAGACTAAAACAATATAATGCCAATTAAATTTCTAAAGCATCCCTTACCTAGGATCAAAGGTAAAAAGGAGAACTGTAAGTGGAAGGAAATAGAATTCCGTCGACAACGCTGATAAGAGAAATCATAAGTATGAAAGCATGAAAATTACCCCAGGACATTCCATCACGCATAGTACTCGGTGGAGGTTCTGCCAGGCTATAATTAGTCCAGACAGGCCGACCATTGTGGTGAGTCCTCATTGGACGTATGTAACTGGAAGTCATATTGTGGTACTGCTGAAATGGCTGTCCGCGAAAGTTTGGCAAACTCTGCTGAGAATAATTTGCACGGTTGTAACCATCCAAGGCGACATGACCTGGAGGATGTGCCCTCTCCCCGAGAGTTGATGCATGAAACGGGTGTCCACTTCTGCAGCAAAAACATGTATAGTAATTAGTGGAGGGGGAAATGTCTCTTTGTGCTTCAATTAAAATTAAATGTTGGTTGAAAAAATAGAAAACTCCAGCTATGTTGCAAGCACCATCCAGTCCTGAAAACAACATAATCACTTGCCCAACAAGTTTTTATCATAAAAAGTTCAAGTTCTAGAAAGGCATTAAACACAACAGTGTTATAAAGTAGAGCTGAAAAGGTGCCCCCGATTTCACAAGCAACAACTCCACTAGGACTAACTTAAGGACAGCAGGATATGCATGGTAAACGTGCATCTGGGTCCTTGCAAAACAGAGACTTGGGAAAATCTAATGAAATGAAGTGGGAAAATCATTACTACTTTCATATGTGGAACGAGTTTCAATGATGATTGTTCCTTAAACCATGCAATGGTGCAATTTAGACAAACTATGCAAATGTATTAAGAATTGATCAACGGCATAATGTAAAATCTAATGACACTAATGCATCCTTGCTGGTCACATGAGAAAATACGATAATGCCTTTGATTCAGTGCCGAAGGGTTTGAACTTGCAATATCATGACTTGATATAGGTGCCAATCTGCTAGGTCTGTTTGTTTGACCACTTGAGTCTCTCAGGTGCAGACCACTTAACTCAACTGATAATGAGCGATCCTCTTGCAGAAGTGACTCATCACTGCACATTATAATTAAAAAGAAAGCCTAAGTTGTAGGCTATGTTACATAGAAGTAACTTTAAAACACATCATTACCTATAGTTCGGATCCCAATCAGCTGGATCTAGTATTGTTGAGGTGGAGGGCAATGTATCTGCTGACACATCTGAGGAGTGTAAAGGAGGAAAACCATTGTAATTGGTGGGTGGAAAAGAACCATGACTAGAAGAAGGGTCCGAGGGTAAACCACTGCCCACACTTCTTTGAGGTCTCCAGCTATGATGGCTAGAATTAGGGACTGCGTTGTGTAGGTAGCCAGAATTTCCTCGACCATATGCATCAAAGCAAGCAGCACTAACACCATCTCCTTGGTGTCCCTGGATCGATTGAGATGTGTGCTCATGTGGCGGCATTGGCATAGGTGGATAACCTTGATTCCTCCTCCTATTGTACTGGCCTACAGCAGCAGCCTTTCCCAACGAGGAGCCATGTGCACCTCTTGAAGGAGAGGCACCGTACTTTCCACTAGCACCTGGGATTTGCATCTGGGAATTTGGTGGTGTAAATTGTGATGGACTGGCCCCAAGAGACATAGGTCCTGGACCCCCAGGACTTAATCGAATGCCACCATGTGAGAGATGAGGTCTTCGTCGAATATCCGGACTAGATCCTAGAAATGACCCTCCAGCTTGTGAACGTAAATTAAACCCAGAAGGATCCATTGGTGAATTATATATGTTGATACTGTTAAAATCATAGCTACCATAGCTGCTTGCAAGACCAGAATTATCGTTAAAGCTACCATGGCTACCATAACTGCCACAACTGCTTCCGTACGAAAAGGGCATCTTTGGTTGCAAAGCATTATTAAATCGTAGGCATCTGTTAATGCTTCCAACCTAGAAAAGTCATAAGATGTTAAGAGGAATAACTTAAGACTTCTCAACTAAATAGAAGCATAAGAGAAATACTTACAACCTGAGGAGAAAGACCAGCACCTAGCAAGTGACCTCCCCCTGGATTGTGGTCAACCACTGCAGCACGACCTACAGGCTAACACAAGAGAAGACATAAGATCCATGCCTTGTAAACCAGATATTTCCAAACTTCTCTCACATACTATTTTGGAGTATATCCACTACTAGCGATCTAATTAACCTTAAAAGAGAGAAGAACACTTTTTAAGAAACAAAATGCCACTCTAAGAAATGGAGATGACCAAATATCTCCACTCAACTGATGAGGCCAGGGAAGCACAACTGAAATTAATTTCTGAAACTTTCACATCACAAGTAGAATGGGAGAACAATTTAAGCAGCAAGCTATCCGGACTCTAGTTAAGATTGTACTTACAATCCGTGGGGTCTCCTGGACAGGCTCATAAGGACCAGTGAAGGCTTCACCAGTGATGAATGGATGATATGAGGCCTGAAATAGGTTTTTGGATTTGTGAAGTGCATCAGATGATTATTCAAGAAATAAATTAATGACCTCGAAATCAAGTACTCCCTCCGTATCGAAATATTGTCGCCGTTGACTTTTTTCCACAACTTTGACCATTCGTCTTATTCAAAAAAATTATTCAAATATCATCTATTTTGTTTGCTACATACTTTATTATTATGGGTATTTTAAGCTTGACGTACCCTCTTACATATTTGCAATAATTATTTAAATAAGACAAATGGTCAAAGTTGCAAGAAAAAGTCAACGACGACAAATATTTCGATACGGAGGGAGTATCGTATTAGTCATAGGAACATTTCAAACTATTGCAATACAAGAATTTCCCAACATAATTTTTTTCCCAGGCATGAGGGTAGAAAACATTCCAATTCACAAAAAGAATATTATACAAAAAAATAAATGCACTGGTATCATCAGTGAATACCTGCAGCGGTGACCACCGCTTGTTCGGGTCAAACTCAACGAGTCCTCTCAAGAAATCAACCAATGCCAAGCAGTCGGCCTTTTCTGTCTCTGAACAAAATTGCAAGAAGTGAGCATATATTGTTGCACTTCCATATGATGTGCTATGTTTAAAAAAGAAACAAAGGAAGAAAACAGATGGGAATGGTATTCTTTTCATTCAAGAAATTTCCACTTGCTACTGCAATGAATTAAGTGCCTAATTAATAAAGCACTAAATGTGCCTCGTAACGCCAGTACCGCAAAGACTATAAGTCCATCTAATTTGTCCTCTTAATCATATTCAACTGCAGCACGCAATATGGATGCAACATATAGCTGGTGTTTTGTCCTAACTATTGTGCTTTTCACTGAGCTGCAGACTCAACATCTAAGCCACAATAGTGCACACCTCGCTGATAAATATAAATACCAGTCCGTTGACTGAATAAGGGGTTGGTGCTACAGTATTATTATAGCAGCTTTTATGGTTGAGGGAATGTCATCCACTGTGAGTGTACAAACTAAGAAAAAAGGAAGCGCCATTAGATCATTAGTTCATTATGCAATATTTATCATCAAGATAGATCCTTCTTCAAACAACATTGTGACACAGAAATACTAATCATTGGAACCATAGAACAAAAATACAAATGTACTGCACTAAAGCTACCTCCAACATTCACAAAAGAACAATGAAGGCTACATAGTTCCGAACTAAAAGAAAGGGTTACAGTACAAACCTGACAAGTTTTCCTCACTCAAATTCTTCCAAGGGTAAGTAAATATGAGTCTGTCAAGCCTTCCATGAGGGAAATACCATCTCCCTACCTTTGGCCTCGTGGACTCCCTCTGTGTTGAAGGATGTAAACAGGGTATAAATTGTAAAGAATAAGGTATGGTAATGAAGAAACCTTAAGAATAATGTTTGAGAAAACCATTCAAACTTACAGCTTCGATCTCGTCTTCACTTAAAATTCTGTATGCACTGCCATTTCGTGCCTCACTACCAGGATAGATACTTCCAACATGCTTAAAAAATCGCCCTGTATTTTTAGCCTCCCGTAGCAGATCATCTGGTGGTTGCCCACTGTTTATAATTGAATTTCGAGAAAGCAGATATTTACAGTGTTCAAGTTTTCTTAATTTAATTGAAATTTTTCAAAGAACTACCACCTGATCCAGTGTAAGTGATTCGCCCACAAAATTATAAATGAAACGTCAAATCAAGAGATAAATTTTTCATCAGGAAGTACTAACCCAAGAATCTCAATCATACGGCAAAGGACGTCATATTCTGATGCTCCAGGAAATAAAGGCAACCCTATAAACAGCTCAGCAACAATGCAGCCGAATGACCACATATCAATGGCAGTAGTATATCTAGCATTTGTTAAGAGCACAAGCTCGCAAGTTAAAATTCACAAAGCTGCAATTCATACATAGGATAACAAAGCAGAACTTAAGCATTGTGAGATGCTTGTGCGACTATAGATAAATGCATCTGATTGTAGAGTTGTCATATAGGATACGGATAACCAAGAAGTACTTCCGGAGACCTGTAATAACGGCTCTGAAAAAGGAAAAGGTACAAACTTGACTTGAAATCAACAATACTCCTAAATCACAAAAACAAAACTGCTGAGCGAGTTCAAACAAAACCTGAATATATGAATAAATGGTTTTACCCTCCATGCAAGCTGATCCAAAATCAATTACTTTCACTCCAGCTGCTGTTTTTACACTGCAAAAGTCATCACGTCATCATCAGGCTACAGGATTGATGGACACCAGCACATGATATTGATAAGAAAGCAACTCACGTTGGAGCTATAAGGATGTTTTCTGGTTTTAGATCACAATGGATAATGCCAGCATCTTTCATGACAATCAATGCATCCAATATCTGAAAAGAGCATACACATCATGCACTGCAATAAAACATTAAAAATCCATTCAACATGTTAAAATGAAAACAAACCTGTCTTGAGAAAGTCCGGACATATTTCATCTGCAAACCTCTTAAACTATTCCTTTTCAATAGCTCATACCTATAAAAATGTAGGTTTATGTCACCGCATGTATCAAATATGATATGGATAGACTGATGAAGATAGTTAAATGAAAGTTATCTTACAGGTTGTGACCAAGCATTTCAAAAGCTATACACAAATGATTTTGGTACAGGAAAAAATCCAGCATTCGGACAATGTGGTGTTGATCATCAGGATCAAATTTCTCGTTTAACTGCAGGCAATATTATAGTTACAGTTATGATTCAAACTTTCCCATGCATCCAACACATGTAAATACTAACATACAAATTACAAAGTAGAGTACGTACCAGGCTCAATAGAGAGACCTCCATTATAGCCTGTTGGTAAAAGGCAGGCTGGTTCTTTATAACCTTCACTGCAACATAACTGTTGGTTTCTGCATCCCAGCATTTCGCAACCTGTCCAAAGGTACCTTGTCCAAGCATTTCTTGGACAACATACCTAATTAACAAAATGTCAAAACAATTTTAGCCTAGTTTATTGATGTCCAGAGTTTTAAAACTCTGAAATGAAAAATGTAACATATAAGCCCCACTTATCAAAAGAACTATCTAAACACAATCTACTCAGGAGTCAGGAGTTTCCATTTCACAATATAAACTACCCCTACTTTAATGATGTGAAAGAGACTAGGTGGTTGTACTATAGAATGTTGCATGTGTGTTCATTTGCCATAAAGTTTCGCTCAAACTTAACGACTTCTTGGTCTATTCATATGTGGACTTACATATTGAAAGAATATAATTTCTTTTTTGTAATTTTATGTACAATTTTTACCAGATAAATTTTGAATTTGATTTTAATACAATATTTGAGAATTATTAGACAAGCCTTGAAAGGTTGTTTATTAGAGTTGGGCCGTAATTTGTATAAAAACATACGAGAAAAAAACTAACCTCCGGTTTGACTTTCTGTTAATCAGTTCCAGGTTGACATACAAGATGAGATCAGAATTTGCATTGTCGAGACCATCATTGTGAACGGGAACTGCAGGATTGGTGAGAAAGCGCCTGGGGTTTAGTGACTCTGAGTACTTAAACTCAGGATTGCATTTTTCAAAAGTTTGGACGATGTCTGTGGTTAATCTTGCAACAAACTGCATGAATAAACAGCTGTAGTTTAGAGTAAAGCATCACAGATGTATGGACAAGAGGTGCATAACTGCATATTATATACAAGAACAAGAGTAACAAATGGGCTGGATCAAATCACTCGTTATTCGCTACTAATGGAGAGTGGCAACACACTTGAAGGATGTCCTTATAGAATTGTGTCCTCTAAATACCCATATGATCCTAGAGAAAGAAATTTTGACTTAGTGACAAGTATCCTGGCATGATCTTAGTTATCACCAGTTCACTTATGATCAAATTATAGTAAGTATGTTCTTGTTGTGCTAGTGTTAAATGAAAACTACTAAACTAGTACTAGTGACTACAAGGCTAGAACAGCGTGTCAGAACATGAAGCTTATACTTAACATGCAAATGAAATTCGTTTAAGATGCATACAAAATGTATGGTTAGCAATATGAGAGAGGCAAAAGGTTTGCATCTCACGAAATTAAGAATCAAAAGACAATACGAGTGATTCCACTATCCCACTTGGTCAAACCATAGCTGCCTGATACGTGCAAGCAACAGGAAAAATAGCAGCAGGTGTAGCAACTATGATGGTTTCAATAATTCAAGCATAGGAGTTTCAGCTTTTAACTTACTACTGTATAATAGCGTTAAGCACAATAATTACGTCCCAATTGCATCGACATTTGCCAATTGCTCGATCTAACTGACAATTCAGCATGGCGAGTTCGTAGAACAGCAGCAGGAAGCAAGCATCTCTGGGTAGCCGCATGAGAGGGGAAGGTGAAGGAAACGTACCGGCCTCTTCCTGACGGCGCGGAGGTTGCTTGAGCGGGCGGAAACCCCATTCCCCGGAGCGGACGGCGACGCCTCTGCCCGCTCCCCCACCGCCGCAGAATACAACCGGAAAGCCGTGGACTCGCTCGGCGCCCACGACGGCCCCGGGGAGGGTCCCTCCCTCAGAGGCTTCTCCATACGCCTACCGCAACCACCTCCTCAGCTCCCAGCGCGCAGGCGCCGGAGCTCACGGAGATCAACCAGCCGCCCAACCCACTCCGCCTGTACTCCCTCCTATCAGGATCGCGGCGGCCGAAGCATCGGAACTTCAGCAGCAGCAGCAGTAGATAAGCGGCGACCGGCGGAGTCCAGCTGCATCCTACACGGAGGCCATCGCCCAATGCTCCTCCAGCGGCCGATCCGATCCTCCGCCTATCCCCTGCTCTGAGGCTCCCGACGCGAAGTCGGCAGCTGGGAATCGGACGGATTGGGCGCGTATGGTTCTAGGACCGGCACGAGGGGTGGGGTTGCTTGGCGACGCCGGGATCGGGGGGCGGAGCGGAGCGAGGGGTGGGTGGTGGCGGTGGCGGAGGAGTGGGGAATTTGGAGGCGGGGGCGGCAAGTCCCAGTTCCCTCTCCCTCTTCCTCCCCTTCCTCGTCAGCGTCGTTCGCCTCCCCCCTCTCTGTCTCTGGTTTTTTCCGCGGTTTTGCTTTGAGTCAGTATATATATGCGGCTTGATTAATCTGGATGTTAATCAATTTATCAATTACGGAGTATTTTTATTACTCTAGTGGAGAGGTAATATGCTTCCAGTGGCAGTGGCAACGGCCTCTTGTTATCGATGGTTCACGTGCCCACGTTCGCGCTAAGCACGGCAAATGGAAGTGACCGTATGATCATGTGATCAGATGGCTATGTGGAAAAAGAGAAGGGGTTATTTTTTTCAAAAAAGAAAAACAAAAGTGATTAAAAGGTCATATATGGTATATCAACTTTATCATAACTGGTTCCAATGTTATAAGAAAAAATTCTATTTAACGTGGACGCATAAATTTGTGAACCTCACGCAACATAAAAGGATGAGCGGTTAAGATAGAATTCATGAGTCATACCTCATCTCGGACATTTTTTTTAATAAAGGATTACAAATCCGACCTCCATGTCCAGGGATATACACATATATTATTACAACGTTTGGAAAAATAAAGACACCAGTCTCTAAAAAAGGCAAAGAACTACCGCAAGCGATAGACATGCTTCCACCCTCCTTTGACTAAATCAAGAGCTACTATTTCAATTTGTCTGCTCAAGCCGGAGAGCGCGTTCTTGGTGTGCTCCTCGCGCTGCAACTGTGCCCAAAAACGTAACAAGTACGTTCCCCTGAAGATGACCTGCAAGATTGACGAGAGTCTGGATTAGGGCCCCTTTCAACGGTAAGATAATCACCCTCGAGATGGAGTCATCTGACACCATTGACAATGTGAAGGTCAAGATTCAGTGTAAGGAGGACTATGGATCCTTGTCAAGACCGTCACTGGCAAGACGCCTTGTTTCTGACCAGGAGGAGGCTTCCCCAACAAGTCTCCGGCTGGGGATGGCTTCTCCGACAAGTCTCCGCCTCGCACGAGGAGTCTCCGCCTCGCACGAGAAGTCTCCGCCTCGCACGACAAGTCTCCGCCTCGCCTCCGACAACTCGCTCGTTCGCACGAGTAGTTTCCGTTTCCGACTAAGGCGAGGCCCGCACATGAAGGTCGGAAAGAGGAGACCGGGGCCCACACGAACATGGCGCCATCCCGACGACCGGGCTCCCCCGCAACGACGCGTGGGGCGCTAGTTCCCCATGCACTGTTCCGACGCGCGGCCCCCGACGCGCCGTCCCGTCCGACTCTGCGGCACGCCAACCCCGTCAGAGGCACTCGAGTGCCCCCTACAATTAGCGTTGGCCTACGATTAGGTCTTAACGTGGCGGGCCCATCCCGTACTCAGGCGGGCTGAGTCAGCACTAAAGAGCTCGGAGGAAACGCCAGGTGCCCGGGAAGAACAGCGCCGCCCGGCCACGCGGCGGCCTCGACGACAACATAGCTCAGCCTCCCTTCAATGCGCCCTGACGAACAGCGACATGCAAGAAGACATCCTAGCGGCGTAGGACTGTAACTTTTACTTGAATTCCCGTTTTGCCCCTCCCCCTTGCGTCTATAAAAGGGAGAGGAGGGCAACCGTCACAAGGGCTGACGAACTGAACACTCACTCCTCAGGGACTTGGGCTCGATACCCTCTCCCGACAAGTTTGTAACCCCTGCTACAAACATCCCTAGCACAAGAACACGGCAGCTCGATACTGGACGTAGGGTATTACTCCTCGGAGGCCCGAACCAGTCTAAATCCCGGCGTCTCTCGCGCTAACCATCCGGGTCGGACACACGATCCGATACAAATTTACTGCTCGGCGGTAAAGAACCCCGACAGTTGGCGCGCCAGGTAGGGGCACATCGTGTGTCTCGCCGAACTTCACCAACGATTCGGATGGAGGGCCGCGGGGTTTCGCTAACTCCCGAGGCCACCATGCGCTTTGGCTCCCTCGGCTTCGTCTACACCGGGCCGGCGGAGTCCGTCGTCGGGCGCACCTTCGCCCGACCTGCTCGCCCCAACGCCTTGACGGCGGCGGCGGGGCGCGGCGTTCGTCCGAGGCTTCTCGGACGAGACGATCATGGCCATGTTGGGGCCAAACCCAACACAGGAGCGTTTTAAGCTCACCGCCTACTACCTCACCGACCTCGCCTTCCAGGCCAGCGGAGCCGAGCCGCTCGCCTGGGGCGAGTTCATGGAGCGGTACACCGCCATGTACCCCCATGGACAGGAGGGCCTCCCGGACGATCCGGTGACGGCCTACGTGGACGCGCTGCGAGCGTCTTACGCCGCCCCGGGCTCCACGGTGACCCGACGGGCAGCACCGGCACCCGCGCGCGACTTCATGCGTGAGTGCTTCGTCTACGTGGCGCCGAGCTCAAGCAGCTCCACCGACGCGGAGCCGGCACCGCGTCATCGCGCCACAGACGCCTAGCGCAGGGCGCGCCTCGTAGAGCTCGCCGAGGCCAGACGCTAGCTCGACGAACAGCTGGCTAACCTTCACCAGGAGCTCGGGGAGGATCACGGGCCGCGCATCCCGCAACACGCTCCGCAGCCGGTCCCGGTGCGGGAACAACGCCGCGAAGGAGACGGCGAGTGGCAGGAGCGTCGCCCTGCCATCGAGCAGTCTAGAGCCCGCACTCCGACACCGCCGGCTCGAGGACGCGCACGCGACAACAACCGACACGCCAATGAGGGCGCGAATGTTGACGGCGACACCCCGCCACTCTTCAGGCGAGCGTCGCAGAACTTGGCAGCCGCGGCGATGCTGCTGCGCGGCTGCCCAGAGGCGGCCACCCCCGAGGAGAGGAGGGTGCGGCAACAGCTCAAGGCCCTCCTCGAGACAGCGGCAGCACAGCAAGCGGAGAGCTCCGCGTCACGCCAACGGTCGGCGCACGACGGGAGAGCGGCACCCTTTGCGCACCGCCAGAACCCGTCCCTCTTGCGGCATCGGAGCCACGGGGACGGAGCCGGAGGGTCGGCGGTCAAGCAACGTCTCGAACCCGACCGTGACACCCGGGGCACCATCGAGGCTCGCCGCCGAGCCGCCAGCGTCGACAACTACGGCAACGGCGACAACCGCGATCACCGCGACGAGCGCCGCCCGCGCCGACAAGACGACCGGAGGCGCAGTGGGCGCTACGACAGCGACGACGACCGCGATCGCAGCTAGTCGCCAGACCAGAGGGGCCTGCGGGCCTTCGGTCAGAACGTGCAGGACGCGAAGTTCCCCTCACGCTTCCGAGCTCCGACGAACGTCCCCAGATACGACGGGGAAACCAACCCGAGCGTGTGGTTGAAGGACTACCGGCTCGCGTGTCACGCGGGTGGAGCGACAGATGACCTCTTCATCATCAAGAACCTACCGCTCTACCTCGGCGACTCCGCGCGGACGTGGCTCGAGCACCTGCCCCGCGGCAAGATCAACAACTGGACGGAGTTGCGCCGAACCTTCGTCGGCAACTTCCAGGGCACATACGCCCGTTCCGGCAAGCAATGGGAGCTGTGTAACTGCAAGCAGCAGCCGGGAGAAAGTCTGCGCGACTACATCCGGCGCTTCTCCAAGCGTTGCACCGAGCTCCCCGGTGCGACGGACAACGACGCCATCACGGCGTTCCAGAACGGCATGACCTGCACCACCCTCATCCACCGACTAGGGCGCCGAACCCCCTGAACCACTCGGGAACTCCTCGACATCGCGACCAACCACGCGGACGGCGAGGAGGCGGTCGCGGCGACCCTCAACACCCCTCAGGGCAAGGGGAAACAGGTTGTAGACCACGGCGAGGGGCCGTCCTCGCACCACAAAAAGAAGAAGAAGAACGACAAGCGTCGCCGAGACGACAACCTGGTCGCGGCGGTCGAGCGCAAGGCCTCACGCCCCAAGAGCAACCTGTCCAAGGCCGGTCCCCCGAAGGACCACTTCGAGAAGCTCTTGGAGGCGCCGTGCACCCACCACGAGGTGCCCGTCAAGCACGCGCTCAAGGACTGCCGTCTGATGAAGAACTACGTCAACGACACGCTCAAGCCTAAGGTGGCAGATCCGCAGAAGAAGGCCGTGCCTCTCCCCGACAACGACGATGATGATGCAGGAGCCCAGTACTCGAGCGAGGATGGGGCGGTCCATATGATCTTCGACGGGTCCCCAGCGTGACCCTCGAGGCGTCAATAAAAGCTCATACGGCGTGGGGTCTACAACGCTGAGTCCGCGACGCCGTCCTACCTCAAGTGGTCGGAGGTTCCGATAACCTTCGACCGCAAAGACCACCCCGACCGTGTGCCGCAGCCGGGATGCTACCCACTAGTGGTAGCTCCCTGTTCAGGTCCAAGCGTATCCACAAGGTCCTGATGGACGGAGGGAGCGGCATCAACGTGCTCTACGCGTCGATGCTCGACGACATGGGCATCCCGCAGTTCCAGCTGCAGCCATCGACCGCGCCATTCCATAGGGTCGTCCCTGGGATGGAGGCACTCCCGATCGGGCAGATCGATCTGCCCGTCACGTTTGGGACGTTGCAGAACTTTCACACAGAAACCCTCACCTTCGAAGTGGTGGGGTTCTCGGGGACGTACCACGCCATCCTCGGGAGGCCGGCATACGCGAAGTTTATGGCCATGCCCAACTATACGTACCTCAAGTTGAAGATTCCCGGTCCGAAGGGGATCATCACGGTGGGGACTACGTTCCAGCGCGCATTCGAGTGCGACGCTGAGTGCTTCCAGTTTGCGGAGGCACTGATCCGGTCCGAGAGGCTCCACGCCGAGCTTCCCTCTGAGGACCAGGAAATCCCCGAGTCGTCCAAGCGAGCGGCCTGCTCTTTCGAGCCCGCCAAGGACGTCAAGGATGCGGCCGTCTCCGATGATGGCCGCACGCTCCGTATCGGGACGACGCTCGATCCTAAATAGGAAAGCGCGCTCGTCGACTTCCTCAAAGCGAACCTCGATGTGTTTGCATGGAAACCCTCCGACATGAAGGGAATCCCGAGGGAGGTTGCCGAGCACAAACTAAACATCAAGCCGACATCGAAACCGGTGAAGCAACGCCTCCGCCGCTTCAACGACGAGAAGTGCAAGGCGATCGGCGAGGAGATCAAGACGCTCCTTAGTTCAGGATTTACCGAGAAGTATTCCACCCCGAGTGGCTTGCTAACCCTGTACTTGTAAAGAAGAAGAATAAGAAATGGAGGATGTCTGTTGACTACACGGGCCTTAACAAGACATGTCCCAAGGATCTGCTTCCTTTGCCTCGCATAGATCAGGTAGTTGACTCGGCAGCTGGGTGCGAAACCCTCTGTTTTCTCGATGCGTACTCCGGGTACCACCAGATAGCGATGTGCATAGCGGACCAACTCGCGACCTCATTCATCACTCCGTTCGGCGCTTACTGTTACAAGACGATGCCTTTCGGGCTCAATAACGCGGGCGCCACGTTCCAAAGATGCATGCGACGCGTCTTCGGAGATCTTAGTGGACGAATCATCGAGGCGTACGTCGACGATATCGTGGTCAAGTCAAAAAAGACCGGCGATCTAGTCCCAGACCTCACAAAGGTGTTCGCGAAGCTGAGAGAGCACGGGGTGAAGCTTAACCCCGAGAAATGCGTTTTCGGGGTCCCAAGGGGTATGCTCCTTGGCTTTGTCGTGTCGGAACGCGGCATCGAGGCTAATCCCGAGAAGATTTTGGCCATCACGAACATGGGACCGATCCAAAATCTAAAGGGCGTACAACGCATCACGGGCTGCCTCGCGGCCCTCAGCCGTTTCATAGCGCGACTCGGAGAACGCAGCCTACCGCTGTATCGCCTAATGAAGAAGTCTGACCACTTTGCATGGACACCCGAGGCTCAGGAAGCGCTCGATTCCCTCAAGAACCTCCTGAAGAGCCCACCAATCCTCACAGCTCCGGCGCCAGAAGAACCGATGCTCCTATACATTGCTGCGACGACCCAGGTGGTCAGCGCTGCACTGGTGGTGGAACGAGAAGAGCCCGGGAGGTCACTCATGGTGCAGCGCCCAGTCTATTTCGTGAGCGAGGTACTCTCTGACTCGAAAACTCGCTACTCGCAAATGCAAAAGCTCGTGTACGCTATCTTGATCACCAAGCGCAAGCTCCGACACTACTTCGATGCGCACCCATCACGGTGGTGTCCAAGTACCCGCTCGGAGAGGTGATCCAGAACCCCGAGGCCAAAGGGAGGATAGCCAAGTGGGCGCTCGAGCTGATGGGACAAAACATTTCGTACGCGCCTCGAAGCGCCATCAAGTCGCAGGTGCTGGCGGACTTTGTCGCTGAGTGGACGAAGATCCAAACTCCGCCGGCGCCCATCGAGCACGAGACGTGGACGATGTACTTCGACGGCTCGGTCATGAAGGAAGGAGCGGGACTAGGCCTTGTCTTCATCTCGCCTCTGGGTGTGCGCATGGAGCACATGGTTCGTCTTCACTTCCCCCCCTCCAACAACGTCGCCGAGTATGAGGTGCTCATCAATGGCCTTCGAATCGTGGTCGAGCTCGGGATCCGTCGTCTCGAGATCAGAGGAGACTCAGAGCTTGTCGTGGATCAAGTCATGAAAGAGAAAAATTGTGTCGATCCGAGGATGGCAGCATACTGCCAAGCCGTGCGCGATTTGGAGGACAAGTTCCATGGGCTCGAACTTCATCACGTGCTACGCGACTACAACAAGGCTGCGGACGTCCTCGCCAAGACTGCATCGAGCCGCAAGCCAGTACCGCACGGCGTGTTCGCGAGCGACCAGCACGCACCATCCGTACGCGTCGAAGGGGAAAGGCCACAAGAACATGAAGGGCCGAAAGTCATGGAGATCGACCAGCCGCCCGAGCTGAACCTCAAGGACCCTGATTGGCGCTTTCCCATCCTCGAGTAGCTTGTCGAAGCGAAACTACCCTCCGACCAGACGGAAGCACGCCGCATCGCGCGACGAGCTAAGCGTTCATCCTGATCAAGGGTGAGCTATACAAGCGGGGGCGGCAGACATACTCATGCGTTGCATCTTAAGAGATCAAGGCAAGGAGCTACTTCACGAGATCCATTCCGGCACATGCGGACATCACGCCGGTCCGAGAACTCTTGTCGGAAAGGCTTTCCGACAAGGATTTTACTAGCCCACAGCGGTGGCCGACTCCAAGGACATCGTGCGGCGTTGCGAAGGATGCCAGTTCTACGCTCGACAAACTCACCTTCCGGCGTAAGCGCTTCAGACCATCCCCGTCACATGGCCTTTCGCTGTGTGGCACCTCGACATGGTGGGGCCGCTCCGATAAGCGCCCGGGGGCTTCACGCACCTGCTCGTGTCTGTCGACAAGTTCTCCAAGTGGATCGAGGCTCGACCCATCGTGAACGTTCGCTCCGAGGAAGCCGTAGCGTTCTTCACCGACATCATCTATCGCTTCGGCATTCCAAATACGATCATCACCGACAACGACACCCAGTTCACGGGGAAGAAATTCCTCAACTTCTGCGACGACAACAACAACATTCGCGTGGACTGGTCCGCCGTGGCGCACCCGAAGACGAACGGGCAAGTCGAAAGGGCAAACAGCATGTTACTGCAGGGATTGAAGCCTCGCATCTTCAAGCGCCTCGAGAAGTTTCGGGCGAGGTGGGTAGCCGAGCTACCATCCATTCTCTGGAGCCTGCGCACCACGCCTAGTCGAGCGACCGGCTTCACGCCGTTCTTCATGGTGCACGGATCGAAGGCTGTCCTCCCCACGGACATTGACTACGGCAGTCCCAGAGTGCGGGCATACACCGACGAAGGCAACCAAGTCGCGCTCGAGGACGCGATGGACCAGCTCGACAAGGCGCGCGACGTAGTGCTGCTACACTCGGCAAAGTACCAACAGGCCTTGCACGCTATCACGAGCGCAACGTGCGAACCCGCGACTTCCAGGTCGGGGACCTGGTGCTCTGACGAGTCCAAGGCAGCAAGGATCGACACAAGCTCGCACCCCCATGGGAGGGGCCCTTCATCGTCGACCAAGTACTCCGACCTGGAACGTTCAAGATCCGATACGAGGACGGTCGAGTCGTCTCCAACGCTTGGAACATCGAACACCTGCGGCCGTTTTACCCTTGAGTAAATGTTCATATCTTATGAATCAGTGAATAAATGCCGCACGCTTTGTTCATACATCTATGAGTTCGTAAACTTCTTAGTTGCCATGTTCCTATGTGTTGCAACTTTTCTAAAGGCTGAGCGGCGAGCACTCCTGCACCTGTGCAGAAACGCTCACCGCTCGGGGGCTACTCAGGGCACGATGCCCTCCTTTCGATTTTCCGTTTTGAAAACAAAAATCGACAACTATGTGTTGACACCGTTTTTTGGAAAAAAATAGGTCAAAAAGGATAAGGAGGAACATCTGATGAAAACAGAGTGCAATCGGCTGATAGAAGAGAGAGAAAAGGTTGGTCAAACAGGACTCGCCGATGGTCAGAGGAGTTCAACTCTATCAACAGATTGGCAAGTCAACCAATCGGCCGATGGTCAACTGAAGGATCGGCCGATGGAAAGAAAGAAGGTGGTAATCAAGGAAATACGCCAGAAGGAAAGCACGGTGGAGGCGGGTCAATCCACGATTAGCAACAGGTCAAAGAGTCAGTTTTTAGGAAATTTTGACTCTTGCGAGAGTCCTTTTTTATTTTTAGTAGTGTTTGTTTTCTTTAGATGCAAGTAAACAGTACCGTAATCGGCTAGGAGTCGGGTTGTCCTCAGGACATAAATAGCGACCCTGCGCGGTCGGGAAAAAGTGTACACACCAATATCAAACAAACCGCCTCCGGGCAAACCCTTTACAATTTGCAGCATCTACTTTACAACATTTACTTTTCGACGACTTCGCCATTGCGTTTTTTCTCTTTTCTACAACGTCGTTTCTTCAAGTTCGTCGGGCTGCATCAGCTGATCTCCGACAAGCTTGTGAGTACCGTTTTACGGAATAACCCTAGGCTTTAACCTCCGGGCGCATCGCTGAGGTTTCGTCTAGTTCTTTATTCACCCCTTACCGATATTAGCTAGATCTGCAAGTTTTCGTACCAATTCTTGTGGTTTTAGCTACTATCACCAATTTACCCCACTCGATCTAGATCCTATCAGCTTTTGACATAATAGCCGATTCCGACCTCTTCGAGTGCTGACGTCACGATCGGCCGATTCCAGCCGATCTCTTATCCACACCCTTGCGTCTCGGTCGCTCTCGAGCAGGCCGATTCCGCTTTACTCGTATCGGCCGATTGGCTGGTACACGTGTCGCTAAAAGGCCATCGGTTCTCTAGCCGACTCCTAATATTTTTCCATTGTCAATCAACAGGTCAAATTGGCTGGCACGCCTCGCAACAGACCGGGGAGTCACATGTGCTGCGCGCGGAGGTGACGTCCTATTTTCGCGTCAACACACTTTTGGCACGCCTGGTGGGACACGAAAAAGTCAACAATGTCGAAGAACACAAAGAGTGGTACTTTCGAGATTGATCCAAGCAATGCTCAACCAATCACCAAGGATCAGCTGAAAGATGCAGACAAAGCTGACTTCGAAGCTCACATGAAGCACTATGAAGAGCATTGCCTGGCATCATATGGTCAGACTAAAGGTGGAGTCTTCAAGAAGAATCCTTTGCCAACACCTAAGCAAGTGACCTTCTCAGCCGATCCTGAAGGGCTTCAAGATATGATGAATAAGGCGATGCATTAGACGATGATTGATCAAGCTAAGGTTCTCGCCAATACCATTCAGAATTGTCTGATTGAAACCCTCAAAAAAGGAGCAGAAGGAGGATACCTGGGACCTGCATACTTCCAACCGAATCGAACTCCTCCAGTGTTCCAAAAAGACCAATCGGCTTCCCAGCCGATTGATGATCCAACAGTAGGGGTTTCACCTTCTCCACAGATCAATGCAACTGCTCCTGGTTCATCATCGGATTCCCAGCCGATTCAGAATCAGAGTATTGGAGATAAGTCCAAAGACCCGGCTGTCACAATGCCAGTGATCCAAACACATTCAGCGCAGTCCAACGTCCAGGATCAGACATTCTCAGTACAGAATCATCATCAGAAGTATCCCACAATGAGAGATCAGGACGGAAAGCTTGCGGGATGGGATTTGCCTCGGGATCATTTTGAGACTAATATCTCAAATTTCTTTGAACCTCAGCCTGAGGAAATTCCAGAAGTAAAGTACCCGCAGTCTTATCAAGCTATGTTTGGAGGTACTCCAGGGACTGTGCGCATGAACAAGGATGGAGTAGAGTTTGTCTACTTCAATCACGGGAGCAAGGCTTTTGAAAGAGTCAAGATCAGTGCAGCTCATGCTCATATGGTCATACCAACAGAGAGAAAAGCTCCAGTTCAACCTCAGAAATTGGCTCAGCAGCCGATACTAGGGATGCCTGTGCAGACTGCCCCACTTCAACAGTCAACGTCAATGCAGCATGTCTTAACCCCGGCTAATACAGTGGCTCATACGAGATCATCGCCTCAGTAGCCGATCAACCAAGGGGTGGCAGGACAACCAACAACACCACAACAACAGGTAGATTCCACACAAGTACTACAGATGCTCCTAAATCAATTGGCTATCTCAGGCCAGTTGAATTTGCATCAGCCAGCTCCATCGGCTAGTCAGTCGATCGGACAGATTCCACCCGTGACAGGTCAGTCAAACACGCAAGGTTCTTCCGGAGCAAAGGCGTCAACGACACCAAATCCACAACCAAGAACTTCAGAAGATCAACCTCCAGAGATTCCTTCAGCCGAGATGCAAGCAATCGAACAAGTATCTGCTGAGTTGAAGTCTCACATGAAGCAGGAATTGATTGACCACTTTTCAGAGATGCTGCAGAAGCAATATGGGATAAAACCTAAGCAGCAATCTTGCATGTACAGGACACCGTATCCATCTGGTTATGATCAGATACCTTTCACTCCAAGATTCAAGGTGCCAGACTTCACTAAGTTCTCTGGACAAGATGATACATCCACAATGGAGCATATCACTTGATTCATTATACAATGTGGAGAAGCAGGGAATGTTGATGCACTCAGGATACGGTTGTTCTCTTCATCTCTATCAGGACCAGCATTCTCATGGTTTACCTCATTGCCAGCTAATTCCATCATCAAGTGGTTCGATTTGGAACAGCAGTTCCACAATTATTTCTTCTCTGGAATTCACGAGATGAATATTACTGATCTGACCAGGCTCAAGCAAAGGAACGATGAAACAGTTGCTGGATTCGTTCAGATATTCAGGGAGGTCAGAAACAAGTGCTATAGTCTGAATCTGGGAGACAAACAATTGGCTGAGTTGGCATTCCAAGGTCTCTTGCCAACCTTGAGGGAGAAGTATGCATCACATGACTTCGAGAGTCTCAGTCAATTAGTCAGTAGGATGAGTCAGGAAACTGCAAAATCCTATGAGCCTAGAAGGAACTTTCAAAAGAAGGTCTCTTACGTGGATTACTCTGACTCAGAAGACAAAGATAATATGATTGAGCTTGCAGAATGGGTCAAAGGCAAGAAGACAGTGTCATGTCCCTTTGGTAAAAGGGAACCCGAGAAATTCGGCTTTGATATCACTAAGGCCGATAAGATATTCGATCTGCTGCTTCAACAAGGACAGATCAAACTCTCCCAGTTCCACACCATACCATCTGCAGAAGAGCTCAAGAGAATGAAGTATTGCAAGTGGCATAATGCAACGTCTCATGACACCAACGTTTGCAAGGTCTTCAGACAGCAGATCCAGTCAACTATTGAGCAAGGGAAACTCAAGTTTGAAACTCCTGCCAAAGCTGAAAAGCCGATGAAGATTGATCAGCACCCTTTCCCAACTAATACAGTTGAGGTGTCTAGCAAAGACACATCACGTGTTAAGCTGCTGACGTCTGAATCGGCTCAAAATAAAGGAGTTGTCGATCCCAAGGTGCAAGCAACCGCTGCTGATGTCAAAGGAAAAGGGTTGCTACTTGAAGAAGTCCTGAAGCCGCGCCGACCTGTCACATCCCAGATACTGATCAACAAGTTCCAGCGTCGGCAGGAGAAAGCAAAGGAAAAAGAAGAATGGGCTCGACGCAACGAAGGACATTAGAGATGTCCGTTCTTCAAGTACTGCTGGGAAGAAGGGATCAAACTGCTGACGACAGAAAATTGTCCAGAGTGCAATGGACCTTACAACAATAGCAACTCCTCCAAGAGGGTTTGCTTCAATGACAGAAGATCTGCAGCTGGAGATCACCGTGAGTTCAGCAATCAACGGGTCTCAGTCTACGATCGGCTGGGGGGCATGGCCAACGTCCACAATCGACTGGGGGGCAAGGCCAGTGTTCATGATCGGCTGGGAGGCCGAGTCAACGAAAGGTCAAACGATCGGCTGGAAGAGATGGCCGATTCCCTGGTCCCCGATGAGGATATTATGTGCCGAGCTCCTGAGCGATGACGCACCATACAATTGGACGATGAAGGATCAAGACAAATGTACAAGAAGCCCAATCCACAATGGTGTCCAGACGGCTTGACCAAATCCCAGAAAAGGAGAGTCCGGCACCTACGCCAGCTAGAACAGCAGGAAGAAGCAGAGAGACGCATGCTGGGCAAAAAGAAGGTTCGATCTAAAGTATGGCGTCCAAAGCCTAAGGCCGATGATGGGAAGGATGATAAACCACAAGCTGATATAAATATGGTTGTCCTTCTACCAAAGGAGTTCATGGCTCCTGTTGATTTGGATGTGTCCGATGAGGAACGTAGCATGGCTCAGTTAACACTGGAACCCACACAAGCTATTTTTGAGAAGCCAGAAGATGAGAAGAGATAGCATTTGAAGGTATTATTTCTCAAAGGCTTTGTCAATGGGAAGTCAGTCACCAGAATGCTAGTAGATGGAGGAGCGATAGTCAACCTGATGCCGTACACCATGCTGCGCAAGATTGGGAAATCTGATGAAGATTTGACCCAAACCGACATGATGCTGGTGGACTTCGAAGGCAACGTCTCTCCGGCTCAAGGAGCAATCTGCGTGGAGCTCACCATTGGTAGTAAGACCCTTCCAACCGCTTTCTTTGTCATTAAAGGGAGGGGATCTTATAATCTACTACTGGGTTAGGATTGGATACATGCCAACTACTGCATACCGTCGACAATGCATCATCCAATGGATCGGAGATTCAGTGGAGGTGGTCCAAGGAGAAACCTCCTTGACAGTGGCAGCTACGGAAGCACAAGGATGGACCTATGATCGAGTGAGCTGCATATCTGGAAAGGCATGGGATACCAAGTATCTCAAAGTGTCCAATTTTGGACTAAAGCCGGTTCAAGCAGTCGGCTCTGATGACAGGATTTAATGGATCAGTTCATTGAAGATGAAGGGAAGCTTGGGCATGGGTTTACATCGGCCGATGAATTGGAAAAGATAGATCTTGGAGATGGAAGGAAACCAAGGCCGACGTATATAAGTGCCAAGCTAGATTCAGAATATAAGGAAGAACTGATTGCATTATTAAGAGAGTTCAAGGATTGTTTTGCCTGGGAATATTATGAGATGCCTGGTTTAGACCGATCCATTGTTGAGCATCGATTACCTATTAAACCAGGGTATTGACCTTTCCAGCAACATCCCAGGCAGTGTAATCCGAAGATTTATCCTGATATAAAAGCCGAGATAACAAAGTTACTCGAGGCTGGTTTCATTCGGTAATGTCGGTATGCTGAATGGATTTCTAATATAGTTCCTGTCTACAAGAAGAATGGCAAACTACGTGTGTGCATTGATTTCAGGGACTTGAACAAAGCAACACCGATGGACGGATATCTGATGCCAGTAGCTGATGCATTGGTCAATGCTGCCGCAGGGCACAAAGTCATCAGCTTTATGGACGGTAATGCTGGATACAATCAAATATTCATGGCCATAGAAGATATTGCAAAGACTGCTTTCAGGTGCCCTGGTCACGTCGGATTGTATGAGTGGATCGTCATGACCTTTGGGTTGAAAAATGCTGGTGCCACATATCAAAGAACCATGAATTACATATTCCACGAACTCATTGGCAAGATAGTAGAAATCTACATTGATGATGTGGTTGTCAAATCAAAGAGCTACAAGGAGCATTTGACCGACCTACGAAAAATATTGGAGTGCACTAGAAAGCATGGTTTAAAGATGAATCCCAACAAATGTGCTTTCGGCTGGTCAATTCCTAGGTTTCTTGATACATGAAAGAGGAATCGAAGTTGGTCAGAAGTCGATCAGTGTGATTGACAAAATAGAGGCACCATCAAACAAAAAGGAGCTTCAGTCATTAATCGGCAAGATCAATTTCATCAGAAGATTTATATCTAATCTATCGGAAAGGATTCAGCCGTTTACACCTCTATTGAAGCTCAAGGCCGATCAGAAATTTGTATGGGGAGAAGAACAACAGAAGGCTTTAGACAACATCAAGCAGTACCTAAAGTCTCCTCCTGTCTTAATGCCCCCTCAAGACAAAAAGCCGTTCAAATTATATTTATCGGCTAATGAGCAGGCTATTGGATCGGCCCTTGTACAAGAGTTTGAAGAAAAGGAGCGAGTTGTATATTTCGTGAGTAGAAGGCTCTTGGATGCAGAAACGAGATATTCGGCGGTGGAAAGATTATGCTTGTGCTTATATTTCTCATGCACAAAGTTGAGGCCTTATCTATTAACTGCCGAATGCACCGTGATATGCAAAGATGACGTGGTCAAGTATATGCTGTCATTACCAATTTTAAAGGGCAGGATCGGGAAGTAGATCTTGGCTTTGTCAGAATTCGACTTAACCTACCAATCGGCTAAAGCAATCAAAGGACAGGTAATGGCCGATTTGGTAACTCAGCATTGTGGACCTGAAGTTGCAATTGTTGAACCCATTCCATGGACTATGTTCTTTGATGGATCATCCTATGGAGTAGGGGCTGGGATTGGAATTGTCCTTATTTCACCTCAAGGGACAAATTATGAGTTTTCCATCCCAATCGAGAAGACTTCAACCAACAATCAGGTTGAATATCAGGCAGTATTAAAGGGGATAAAACTGCTACGGGAGGTCAATGCTGAAGCTATTGAGATATTTGGAGATTCTCAGCTCGTGATAAATCAATTAGCGGGAGAATATGAATGCAAAGATGACATATTGAGGATTTATCATGAAGAGTGCCTTCAGTTACTTAGGGAATTCAAAATAGTAAAACTCGAACATATCCCTAAATGTCACAACAGTGAAGCTAATCGGCTGGCTCAAGGAGCGTCAGGTTATCGGCCGATCGTAGCTGTAGAGCTGTCAATAGGGGATTGGAGGAAGGAAATAATGGATTATCTGAGAGATCCATCCAAAAAGGTTGACAAACAATTAAGGTACAGAGCCATTAAATACGTTTTATTAGAAGATGAGCTATACTATCGTACCATCGACGTCGTTCTGCTCAAATGTCTTGGTGAAGAGGAGGCTAAAACCTTGATGGGAGAAATTCATGAAGGAGTCTGTGGAGCCCATCAATCGGCATTCAAGATGAAGTGGATGATCAGAAATAACAACTATTATTGGCCAATGATACTGGAGGATTGTTTCAAGTACTACAAGGGATGCCAAGAGTGTCAGAAGTTCGGAAGCGTTCAAAGAGTTCCAGCATCGGCAATGAACCCAATAATCAAGCCATGGTCGTTCAGAGGTTGGGCAATTGATCTGATCGGACAAATATATCCACCGTCAAGTAAAGGTCATAAATTCGTACTAGTGGCTACATATTACTTCACAAAGTGGGTTGAAGCCATCCCAATCAAGACTGTGACATCAGGCAATATGATTGATTTTGTTAAAGAACATATTGTTTATCGGTTTGGTATACCTCAGACCATCACAACCGATCAAGGAAGTCAATTCACTTCAGGAGAATTTGAGGAATATGCAAACTCTCTGGGGATTAAACTTTTGAATTCATCTCCCTACTATGCTCAGGCGAATGGACAGGCAGAAGCAGCAAACAAAGGCATCATAAAGTTGATCAAGCGTAAGATTGATGAGAATCCCAAACGATGGCATACAATCCTTAATGAAGCATTATGGGCATATAGGATGGCATGCCACGGATCAACCAAAGTATCACCATATCAACTAGTATATGGTCATGATGCCGTGTTGCCTTGGGAGTTGAAAACTGGATCCAGAAGGACTTATTTACAAGATCAATTGTCAGCCGATGATTATTCAGCCATGATGAAAGAGGAACTGGAGGACCTAGCTGGTAATCGGTTAAGAGCTTTGGAGAACATTGAAAAGAATAAGAAAAGAATTGCCAGATGGTATGATAAGAAAGTCAAAGTCAAAGAGTTTGCTGAAGGAGATCTGGTTTGGAAACTTATATTACCAATCGGCTCTAGAGATCCAAAATACGGGAAGTGGTCACCAACTTGGGAAGGACCATATCGTATCAGCCAATGTGTGCCAGGCAACGTGTACATCTTAGAAACATTGGAAGGAGAAAAGTTTGCCAGAGCACTGAATGGAAAATATTTGAAGAAATACTATCCCAGCATATGGGTAGACGCTTAGTCAAATCAGAGCCTAAACGGCCGATTAAAGACTCGAGTTACAGCCGATTACGGGCGTAATCGTCTTCAGTATAAAGTAGTCGATCATCCTCGGCACCAGAACATGGCCGATGTACGAATCGCCCTTAGAACAAATATATATATATATATATATATATATATATATATATATATATATATATATATATATATATATATATATATATATATATATATATATATATATATATATATATATATATATATATATATATATTTCGTCTTCAATTACAATGATCTGAAGAATACATTGAAAAGACGAAGTTGAGGTGAGTCACTACGGGGCAGTTACAATCATCATCACTGGACCGGTGACAGTGGCGAAGAAAGAGAAAAGCAAAAGAAAGCGTAAATTTGATGAAGATGAATCACCAGATTCGGTGACTCTCCCCATCGGATTGTTGGAAAAGAAGACATAGGGTTGTTCTTCTTTCCACAACGCCCAGGGACGACCTCCACCCTCCTCCATTAGCTGATGCACCCAAGACGCATCACAAGGGTTCTCCTAGCTGTTGGACCTCCTGGCTTCACAAAAGGAGACTAAAGAGGGAAGTATGCCCTAGACTATTTCACAAGAATTCTTCTAGCCATCATGAATCAGAGAGGAAGAAAGAAACCGAAGAGTAAGAGCCTAAAACTCGCTAGATCTATATCTCGAGCCATGGACAAAGGAGAAGTGTGTTCTTCATAAGGGCATGAGGGAGGTTATTTATAGCCGAGGCGCCAGAAGAGATAAAGATGAAGGAACCAGAAAAGACGGAGGTCAAAGATGCCAGATCCGGCAAAAGAGGAAACAGATAACCCGTGAAAGGTTCAGTTTCCAACGGATGACCGATTCAGAGAAATAACTCTCAAAAATAGGATCGACACACAAAACGGTGGGAAATTTCTCTAACACGTCCACAAACTGCAGAGCATAGTTCACAGAAATCATCTGCCCAACATTGTAGATAGAGTCTGCAAGCTCACTAGCAGCACCCAGGAGAAATGCCATTTCAAGTTGAAGTCTGTCAATGACCCACGGCAATCATTATCCCCTAGGAAGTTTTCCAGGAAGAAATGCCTCTCACGCCTAAAAACTAAAGGGGCCAATGGCTACATCAGGGATCTGGAGAAGTCATGGAGCCCCTGGATAAGAGGGTGAGTCTTATAGGAAAGGGGAACGAAAGAGCCAAAGTGTCACATGGTGAACAGCCCTGGAAAATGTCAGATTGAAAGGACAGGACGCTATCAATAGAGATTGATCGCATCGGTCACATGAAAAGATTTGGCTATCATTCGAATTAAGGAAAGATGTCAGATTCGAGCAAAATTTCGGAGCAAAAAGATCATTTACTCCGAAACTGGGAGGCATGTGTTGACACCGTTTTTTGGAAAAAACAGGTCAAAAAGGATAAGGAGGAACAGCCGATGAAAACAGAGTGCAATCGGCCGATTGAAGAGAGAGAAAAGGTTGGTCAAACAGGACTCGCCGATGGTCAGAGGAGTTCAACTCTATCAACAGACTGGCAAGTCAACCAATCGGCCGATGGTCAACTGAAGGATCGGCCGATGGAAAGAAAGAAGGCGGTAATCAAGGAAATACGCCAGAAGGAAAGCACGGTGGAGGCGGGTCAATCCACGATTGGCAACGGGTCAAAGAGTCAGTTTTTAGGAAATTTTGACTCCTGCGAGAGTCCTTTTTATTTTTAGTAGTGTTTGTTTTCTTTAGATGCAAGTAAACAGTGCCGTAATCGGCTAGGAGTCGGGTTGTCCTCAGGACATAAATAGCGACCCTGCGCGGTCGGGAAAAAGTGTCCACACCAATATCAAACAAACCGCCTCCGGGAAAAAGAGGCCATCAGTTCTCTAGCTGATCCCTAATATTTTTCCATTGTCAATCAACAGGTTAGATTGGCTGGCACGCCTCGCAACAGACCGGGGAGTCACGTGTGCTGCACGCGGAGGTGACGTCCTATTTTCGCGTCAACACTATGTCGCGACTGATCGCACGTGCGAGAGGTTTTTTGGCGGAAGGCTCAACCTTGCGAGAAGTAAAGACGACGGCCCGCGCGGGGCTTGGTACTGCTGCTCGTTCAACGCTCCTAGAACCTACGCCTCCGTGGCTACGGTGCGAAGACTTGCGAGCACAGTCTGAATTCACGAGTTTTCATCCGACCCTTTTCAAAAGCACTCGGGCAACCGCTCAGGCTTCGGTCTAAAATGATTTTAACGAAAAATACGCGAGTTACTTTTCAAATTCTCCCGAGTACACGGGGGATGTGAACGCATAACACCTCTTAATGACTTGGGATGGCTGGGCTTTCCGACTCCTACGCCCCCGCGGCTCCAGAGTGAAGCTCGATCAGCTCAGGTTCCTAAGCTCTGCTATTCGTTGCTGTGGTCGTCCCTTAGCGCTCGAGAATGTTTGAGCTGTAACAGTTCCGAGCAGGTTTTAAACAGAATAAAACTGTTCAAGGCATCACACACACGAGTTGTTCCTAACTGCCTACATATAAACATGATACATCTAATGTGAAGGCCTGGAGTTGTTCTGGAATGTCTCGTGGAATCAGGTCTAGGTCCTTCATTGCGACGTCGGCCAAGGCGCGGGCGAAGGAGGCGCAGTCTTCTTCGAGTCGGTCACAGTGGTCGTCGGAGCTGCCAGGGGCCCAGCTGCCGCTCAGCGCCATGCGGTCCAGCCCTTGATAATGCGAGTCGAACATGGCGAGCACCCGGTGCACCACCCTCAGAGCAGTCGATAGCTCCCGCCCCTTGACGACTTCCGGGAGGCGCTCGACTTGCTTCACAAGTGTGTCGGGGAGCATCGGCCCGACGTGAATGCTGAGCTCCGACAAGACCTGACCAAGGAGTTTCCCGAGCTTGGCGTGTTCCAGGATGCTCTGCCGGCGTGACGTCTCCGGCTCGCGTCGGGCGTTCTTGACCTCTTCGAGCTCCATCCTGACCTACTCCTGAGACCTCCAGGACTGCTCAAGCTCGACCTTGATCTCTGGAGAAGGTCAACAAATTGCAATTAACGGATATGATGCGGCCGAGCGGAAAGAGAAGCGAGGCAGGGTTGAAGGCACTTACTCTCGAGTTGCTCTGACAACCGCTTGATCGACCCATCCTTCTCGATGATCCTGAGCTCAGCGGCGTTCACCTCCTTCGACTTTTCCGTGAGTTTCACGGTCATCGCGGCACGAGTCGCGCGCAGCTCTGTGCCCGCGAGAAGCCGGATCAGCACCGACCAAAACCAATGAAAAGAAAGAAACCCACGGCCGGAAGCATTCGAAGCCCACTCACCATCGACATCCTGCGCCAATTGGGAGTTGGCGTCCCGAAGCCGGGTCACCTCATCGGTGGCGTCCTAGAGCATGTTGGCCACCTCGAAGAACTGCTTGTTGGCCGTCCTGAGGTCCACGTCGGCGGTGGCCAAGTCTTGCTCCAGCCCTGCCACTTTCGACTCGAGTGCCATCTTCTCCTGGGCAGCGGCCTGGGCAGCGGTCTGGGCGGCGGTCTCAGCGGCGGTGGCGACGGCTGTGGCTTTCTTAGCGGCCTCGTTGGCAGTCGTCACAGCCGCCCGCAGCTCCTCAGCCGCCGCCTCCGCTTGGGCCAACTTCGCCTCGAGAGACTCCCGCTCCATCGCGGCGTTGGCAGCCGCGGCCTGTGCGGCTGTGGCACGGTCCTCCGCGGACTTCACGGCGGCCTTGAGCGTGGTCCTCGACGATGCTTCATTCGCCACCGCCCCGGCAACGGCCAGACGAGCGACCGCCAGCTGCATCTCCAGCTGGGACCGCTTCGCCCGGAGCTCCCTGATGGTGCGCGCCTTCCTTACGCCGCACTCCGCGAGCGTCTGTCCCGGGCAAGAAATCGTCAGCTACAAAAGCTCGCCAGAATGGGAAAAACAAGGTTGAGCCCTGACTCGAAGGGACTTACCGTCGTCGTTGGGAGAATGAGCTCGTCGAACGCACGACGCGCCCACCCGAGACCTCACTCAAGGCGGTGGTAGGCCGCGGCCTCCTCGTCTTCGTCATCAGGTGCATCCGCCTCGCAAGCAGCCGCCCACGTGGAGCGCACGAGGTCGGTAATCCGCGCGTCGCCCTCCTCCGGCTCCGGCAGCAGCCCTGGGCCCGAGCCCTCCCCGACCTCCTGGATCTCCGGGGAGGCACCTCTCGCAGCACTCACGGGGGCATCATGTTCTCGTGGGACTGGGTGAGTCGGGCTCGCGATGGGCACTGTTTCAATGACGGGGGCGGCGAGCTGGGGTGACGACGGCTCCGGCGCGCTCACGACGGGCGTTCCCGCAACTTCCTTCAGGGGACGAGGATGCAGCGGTGACCAACGCCACGTCAGCCGCGGGTTCTCCAAGGAGCTCCCTGGTTGCCTCAATTGTAGCTGAGGTTTCGGGGGCCCCGCCTGCTCCGACCAGGCCCGGCTCCGGTTGCCCCGCCTCGGTCGCTTCAAGCGCGAGCTCCTTGTCGCCAAGCTCCGCCGCTCCGACCACGGTTGCAACCTCGAGCACGGCTGACCCGAAGGCCTCGACCCCTGACTCCTCCGGGCCTGCCAGCAACCGCTCCAGCTTGGCCTCGAAGCTGGCCGGATCGCCGCCCGAAAAGTTGGGCCCATCGAGGTCAATGACCTCCCGGGGGCGGGCAGACACGTCGTCAACTACCGACGCCTCCACCGCGTCTCCGCCCGCCTGCGACAACACAGGCACCGTAGCCTCGACTGCCGCCGGCGTCTCGGTCTCCTGTCTGCCGGCCGATGGCGGTGGGGGCACATCCTTCTCGGAAGACGGCATCTGGGCGTCGCCGCTTTCCACGGTGGCCTCGACCGGCGGCTCGATCGCTGCCTGGGTGTCATTCGCTTCGGAGGCCGCCCTCCTCTCGGCCAGGTCGTCGGCGTCCAACGCCGGTGGGGGCGCCACCGTCCCAACAGCCTCGGCCGCTGTAACAGGCCCGCTTCCGGCCAGCTCCGCCGACGGTTCAGCAGGAGAAGGTGTCGGGCGGGGCTCGAGCTGAGGGTTGCGCGCGCCCAGCACCACGCGTTTCAGCGGCGCAAGGCTGAGCACGCCGGTGTCGGCGCGACTGAGATAAGGATGGGTCAAAGATGAGGAACAAACGAAGACGAAGGATAGTAGAATAATGAAGAATAGCGAGCAAGCGCTTACATGGTGGACCGGACGCGGGCCCGCTTGACAGGCCTGTCCGATGGGCCCAGCTCGGGGGCTGGCCTTTTGGCCCTCGCCGGCTCGGAAGCCGATTCCCGACGCTCCGCCGGTTTGGGAGCAGGCTCATCGCTCCCCGACGGCTTGAGGGCGGCGCGTCGATCCCCCTACGACTTGGGGGCTGTCCTCCCGGCCTCCGCCGCGCCGGAGGCCGGCTCCCGACTCCCACTAGCGGAGAGGGGAACCTGCACGGCCGGGGCGCCGCCGCCGCAGATGATCAGAGATTGAAGGCGCCGCGTGGGAGCACTCGTATTACCTTCTTGCGGCGCGCTCGGTGTGGACGCTAGCGGGGTCGACCTCGCCTTGGCCGACGACCGCCTCCTCAAGGAGTCCAAGTCCGGTCGCTGGGCGTCGACGGAGGAGTGGCGGGAGGAAGAGTCTCGATCCGCCGACCGCCTGGGCGGATCGTCCCGACACGGAGGATCCCTCCGCCCCTCGGAGGGGCGTGAACCACCAGGGGCCACCTGCGAGCGGGTCACCCTTTGATCTTCTCGGAAGGGACGGGCCCCCGGCTGCAAGCTGAACTCACGCCCTTCTCACGAGCGACCGGCTCCGACCGCCGCGTCGAGCTCACTTCCGCGGCCCGGCGCGGTGAAGACAGGGGCGACCCGGACATGCCGCTCCAATCGACGTCCGCGCTCGGCTCGTCCCCACTCCACAGCGGCGACGGCGACGGATCTTCATTAGAGGAGACGTTGGCCTCCCCCGCTTTGCGATGCTTGATGCGGTCGTCGTTCCGATCGCGCTTTGCGATCTCCTTCTCTTTGTGCTGCGCCTTGCGCTCAGCCCTCCGCCTGTCCGCAGCCGCCTGGTTGCGGTTGAGGATCACTTCCTGCGGGAGAGGGGGCTTCGCGGGCACAAGGTGGGGGCTCCTTAGCTAAAAATAAAGGAAGTCAGCAGCCGTCAAAGGTTTCCGAGAAGATCCAAGTCAGATGAAGACCTTGAATTAGTCAGAAAACTTATCGGAAGAAGAAACCACTTACGAGCTTTTCGGTCCCCTCGTTGGGGAGCATGGGCAAGAGCTGCGACGACGACCACGAGTAGGACGCCTTCCCAATGGCCAACGCCACGCGGCGCTGGACCTCGTCCTGCGAAGGTGGCTCGGGCGCTGTCATAGTCCCTGCGAACGGGGCCCTCCTGGCCGCCATTTCACAGAGGCGAAGAGGCCGCCTCCGGAGCGGGACGACCCCCCGGGTGTGGTACTGGCCGATGACGGCCCCCAGGTTGACCCCGGCCTTACGAAGGCGGGCCAGCGCCGCCTAGTGCTCCTTGAGCAGTTTCTCCTGCTCCGCCTTCGGAGGCCCGTCGCTCCAGTTCCTCGGCGCCTTGGCGATGGAGACTCCGGTGAACTCCGGCAGCGCGTGCTCGGGGTCGTTCTTGAGGTAGAACCAACCCTTGTGCCATTCGCTGTTGAAGCTCGTCAGCGAGAAGGGGATGTACATGTCGCCCCTGCCCTGCTTCATCCGGAGGTTGGCGTAGCCGATGGTCGCCGGAAGGGAGCCGTCCTTCAAGCAGGCGAACATGAAGAAATACTTGAAGAGGTGACAGTGGGCACCGATCCCCAAGTACCCCTCGCACAACGCCTCGAACGCCGCCATCTGCTGGATGCTGTTCGGGTTGAGGTGTTGGAGCTGGAGCCCGTACTCGAAAAGTACGGCCCGGTTGAACCGCCCGGCGGGGATGGAGAAGCCGCGTTCGTGGAACGCCACGAACGAGATGATGTATCCCTTCGGCGGGCGCGGCACAGACTCATCCTCGGGCACCCTCCACTCTTCGGCGTCGGTGAGCGCGGGGAGCTGCCCGGCGGCGACGAGGCGATGCAGCATCGAGCGGGACACGTTGGAACACGACCAGTTCGACATGGCTGCGGTGAGCTCTCGCACACGGCGCAGGCGAAGGAAGGCGGCGGCGCTGTGGACGTGAAAGGCAAAGGAAGCAAGCGGCGATGGCAGCAGAGAAGGCAGGGAAGTAAAAGTTTCGAATCCTCAGCCGGCGCACGGTTAAAAAGGAAGGGGCATGGCCGCCGGCCTTAAATGCTGGGCCTACCATGCTGAAAAGACGCCTACGCATGCGCGCGCGCCCCGGGGTAACAGACGCCCGCCTACACGACGCCTCAATGCCCGATGGGCCCAAGAATCTGAACCAACTACGCGCCGTCTTTTCAAGCCATCACGTCCGCCACGACCTCCACGACTTCTACGACGCCCACGACCGCCACGACTGCCTCGGTCAAGGGTCCCGGAACCACGATAGCATCTCTGAAGATAAAAACCCCACAAGCGAATCTATAACTCACTCGTGGGCTAGGGGGCTACATCCGGCAGATGCGCTCGCGCGCACCCACCGAGAAAACTAAGAGCAAAGATCATCACGACGCCTTTCGTCTGAGCCTGTGGGCGAGTCTTCAACTCCCACCCCAGGCTCGGGGGCTACTGACGAGGGCCTGGATTAGGGCCCCTTTCAACGGCAAGATAATCACCCTCGAGATGGAGTCATCTGACACCATTGACAATGTGAAGGCCAAGATTCAGTGTAAGGAGGACTATGGATCCTTGTCAAGACCGTCACTGGCAAGACGCTTTGTTTCTGACTAGTAGGAGGCTTCCCCGACAAGTCTCCAGCTGGGGATGGCTTCTCCGACAAGTCTCCGCCTCGCACGACAAGTCTCCGCCTCGCACGAGGAGTCTCCGCCTCGCACGACAAGTCTCCGCCCCGCACGACAAGTCTCCGCCTCGCACGAGAAGTCTCCGCCTCGCACGACAAGTCTCCGCCTCGCACGAGGAGTCTCCGCCTCGCCTCTGACAACTCGCTCGTTCGCACGAGTAGTTTCCGTCTCCGACTAAGGCGAGGCCCGCACATGAAGGTCGGAACGAGGAGACCGGGGCCCACACGAATGTGGCGCCATCCCGACGACCGGGTTCCCCCGCAACGACGCGTGGGGCGCCAGTTCCCCATGCCATGCAAACACGCCAGCTGGCGGTGCGCGCGGGCAGCCGGCTCTGACAAGAGCCGTAATGCGGCACTGTTCCACCGCGCGGCCCCCGACGCGCCGTCCCGTCCGACTCTGCGGCACGCCAACCCCGTCAGAGGCACTCGAGTGCCCCCTACAATTAGCGTTGGCCTACGATTAGGTCTTAACGTGGCGGGCCCATCCCGTACTCAGGTGGGCTGAGTCAGCACCAAAGAGCTCGGAGGAAACGCCAGGTGCCCGGGAAGAACAGTGCCGCCCGGCCACGCGGCGGTCTCGACGACAACATAGCTCAGCCTCCCTTCAATGCGCCCTGACGGACAGCGACGTGCGAGAAGACATCCCAGCGGCGTAGGACTGTAGCTTTTACTTGAATTCCCTTTTTGCCCCTCCCCCTTGCGTCTATAAAAGGGAGAGGAGGGCAACCGTCACAAGGGCTGACGAACTGAACACTCACTCCTCAGGGACTTGGGCTCGATACCCTCTCCCCGCAAGTTTGTAACCCCTGCTACAAACATCCCTAGCGCAAGAACACGGCAGCTCGATACTGGACGTATGGTATTACTCCTCGGAGGCCCGAACCAGTCTAAATCCCGGCGTCTCTCGTGCTAACCATCCGGGTCGGACACACGATCCGATACAAATTTACTGCTCGGCGGTAGAGAACCCCGACAAAGATCGAGTTAACATTGGTTTTGTTAAAAAATAATATCATTGCGACATCTCCAGATCGCCCAGCATACAACAGCAATCCCTACCCAGATTAAATTCCTAATCTTTTTAGATTGATTGGATAGCCAAGAATTAAACATATGACTAATTGATCTAGGTGGCGTTAAACCTGTAGCATAAAAGATAATCCTCCAAACCATTCTTGCATAGGGACAGTCCAGGAAAAGACATTTTATAGTCTCATTACTATTACAGCCGCAACATTTTTGGCTTCCTTTCCAGTTCTTCTTAGCAAGATTATCTTTAGTTAAAATTATCCCCCTTTGAAGATACCAGAGGAAAATCTTAATCTTAAGAGGAATCTTCAATTTCCAGATCATTTAATGTCCAAAAGGGGGTTGTCTAACTAATAAGTGCAGATACAAAGATCGAACTGTAAAAGGCCCTGATTTGGTCAGATTCCATCTAAACGTATCTGACCCATCCACCAATTGAATATTCGCAATCTGAGCTACAAGGTTTTGCCATTCAACCAGCTTGTTATCCACCAAAGCCCTCCTAAAAGATAAATTAAGGGGTCTTGTGGCCATGACCTTGGCCACAGTCATGTGAGGATCATGCACAACGTTATAAATTGACGGATATCTGTCTGTGAATGGCACTTGACCTTCCCATACATCGTCCCAAAATCTAGTCTTACTCCCATCTTTAATAATGAATGAGCCGTTAGGAAAAACCTCATCTTTGATTTTCATAAGATCTCTCCAAAAATGAGAGTCATAAGGTTTAGCCTTCACCTGCGTGAGAGACTTTGATCCTAGATATTTGTTAGTTAGTAAGCTTTGCCACACACCATTGGTATTAAGCAAGTTAACTAACCACTTTGCCAACAAGCATTTATTCTGCAATTGCAGATCTAAGATCCCAAGTCCTCCTTGATCCTTCGGACGACACAATATGTCCCATTTGACAAGTTGGTACTTATGTTTACCAGAAGAGCCTTGCCAAAAGAATCTCGATCTAAGATTATCAAGATTTTTGAGTACCCCTTTCGGGATTTCAAAAAAGGACATCATAAACATGGGTAGGCTACTAAGTACCAAATTCAATACGAACAAATCGCCCACCGTAAGACAGGTACTTAGCTTTCCAACAAGAGAGTTTTTTTCTCAAAGCGTTCTTCAACTTTTCCCCATTCAGAATTAAGGAGTTGTCTATGGTGCATTGGAATTCCCAAATATCTAAAAGGGTATTCACCAGCATTACAACCAAAGAGATCAGTATAAAAATTTTGCATCTCTTTAGCCGCTCCATAGCAAAAAATTCACTCTTGTGGAAGTTGATCTTTAACCCAGATAACTGCTCAAAAGCACATAGCAAGAGTTTAAGATTCTTTGCTTGCTCCAGGTCATGATCAATAAAGATGATGGTGTCCTCAACGTACTACAGAATAGACAAGCCATCATCCAAGAGATGAGGTATGACACCTCTTATTTGACCATCGTCTTTTGCCCTCATAATGAGGAGAGCCAGCATGTCAGCAACGATGTTGAAAAGAATAGGTGACATGGGGTCCCCCTACCGGAGCCCTCTCTTAGTTTGGAAGTATGGACCAATTTCATCATTGACTTTGACCCCCACACCCCCACCACTTAGGAGAGAACCCTTTCATGCGTAGAGCTTGTTGAAGGAAAGACCATTTTACTTTGTCATAGGCCTTTTCAAAGTCAATTTTGAAAATTATCCCATTCTGTTTTTTGGTATGTAGTTCATGGATAGTTTCATGTAAGATGACTACTCCTTCCATGATATTCCTGCCTAGCATAAAGGCAGTCTGCATAGACTCACCACTGTTTGGGCAACTTTGTTCAACCTATTGGTGACAACTTTAGTAAAATTTTTAAAGCTGACATTAAGGACGCAAATAGGTCTATATTGTTGAATCTTGCCTCCTGAATTTTTGGAATTAGGGTAATAATTCCAAAATTTAGACTGAAGAGGTTCAAATCCTCTTTGTGGAAGTCCTTGAAAAGGGCCATAAGGTCATCCTTAATTACTTCCCAGAAAACTTGATAAAATTCAGCTGGGAAGCCATCAGGACCTGGAGCTTTGTTGTGTTCCATTTGGAAAACATCAGTTTTCATCTCAGATTCAATGAACTCACTAGTGAGCATCTCATTTTCCTCTTGGGTCACTTTTGGAATATCCTGGATTCGATCTTCCTCAAGTGTAATCTCCGATGCATCCGGAGACCCAAAAAGATCCTTATAAAACTGAGTGATATGGCTCTTAAGCTGGTCATCACCGATAACAATTCCGTGATCATTTTCAAGCTTCTAAATATGTTTTTTCTGTGTTTCCCATTAGCTACTAGAAGGAAGAATCTTGTATTATCATCTCCCTCTAGTAGCATTTTCACCTTTGCTCTCCCGTACTATTTAATTTCCTCCTCCCTTAAAAGAAGAATTAGTCTCTCTTTGAGATAGTGCTTAAAATTAACCTCTTGGTCTGAAAGAGAGGTAATCCCGGCCTTCTTATCTAATTCTTCTAGAAGAGCTAGAAGTTTTTTCTTTTCTTTTCTATATGTTCCTGCTGTATGCTTAGCCCAGCCTCTAAGATGTTGTCTGAGCCTGCGAATTCTATTATGCCATAGCTCCAGAGGAGTACGTCCAGACGTTTCTGATTGCCAAATACTGACAACCATATCATAGAAATCATCTCTAATCAACCATCCTCTCTCAAATTTAAAAGGACGTTGATCAGAGACGTGAGTGGACGCCCCCTAATTAAGAATCAGAGGGGTATGGTCAGAAATATTTCGATCTTTAGGTTCCACAGAAGAAAGAGGGAACTTATCTTCCCAATCTGTACTAACCAGAACTCTATCAAGCTTCTCAAAAGTCGGATTGTCTCCGGGACCCGCCCATGTAAATTGATGGCCGGACCTAACAATCTCTTTGAGATCAAGAGATTCAATAAAAGCATTGAACAAGTTTGGCCATTTTAAGTCGAAGACCCCAGAACTCTTATCTTCCGGTCTTCTCATAATGTTGAAATCCCCACCAATTAAATACGGAAGGGACTCCTTTGAGCAAGTATTTGCCAATTCGATCAAAAACGCCTGCTTGTTTTGATATTGTGCCGGGCCATACACCGTATATAGCACAAATTTGAAGCCATGGTTTTTGCATCTCAAGGTAAATTTCACATAGAAATCTCCCTCATCAATGGCTCCAATATCGAAAACTTGCAGGTCCACACCGAGTAGGATGCCACCAAATCGACCATGTGGGGCCATACTATGCCAAAGAAAGTCTCGGTCCGCACAAAGGTTCTTTAAAATGTGATCTGGGAAATCATCCCTACCAGTCTCGGAAAGAGCTATGAAATTAATTTGCTCTTCCTTAACTAAATCAGACAGAAATCTATGTTTAGCCAACTCCCCAAGACCTCTGCTATTCCAGAAAACCCCTTTCACCTGATCACAATTTTGGAAGGCGTTTTTGGTTTTTTAGGGAGTCTGCCATTTTTAGAATTTTTGGCAGTACTAGACTTTTTCTTCCGACGGACCGGAGAAAGATCGAAAATGAGATCAGCCTCCTGGTCTTGCAAATTCTCATTTAGATTACCACAAACGTGGCTGAGAACTGCATCCAGTCTATCATCCCTTTCATCATCACTCTGTAACTGTAATTTATTAGAATTTAAATTACCTTTTTTCTTATTGGCCTGAACCACCATCCTATCTATTTCTAGATTTTTTATAGAGACAGTAGAAGCTTTAACAATATCATCAGTCTGGCCTAAGTTGATGCCTACCCTACCAAGGTTTGAAATAACTCGCGAATCTGAAAAGTTGGTAAAAGATGTACCTGGTTCAAGGTTCTTTTTGGCCGCCATACGCGCGTCTTTCTCCAGAGTATGTTCGTCAGCCTGGGCCATAGATCTGGCGCTTCGACGAAGTGTGGTGGGCTTGAGCGCAACATCTTCCGACACGTTCCCACTCTTGGCCTTGGGCTTTGTAGTTGGTAGCTTCTTGTTCACCACCAAACTTGGAATCGCATCCCCCAAGGCAGCAGCAACTAAAGCCAGATCGCCGACAACTGCACCCTCCGTGTCCTTAGCAGGCGCTGTTGCATCACACTGAGAAGGAGTGGAAATCGCCCCTGTCTCCAGTGCCTCACCGAGCGTCAGGAGCTCGGAAGGCACCCTCCGAGCGAGCTCGCCAGCCAAGACGCTGGGGGGCTCAGAGGGTGCCGACTGAAACGAGGGAGCCTGCGGGACCAGCAAGCCCTGAAGGCCAGCAGGTGGCACCTGCCCCTCCACCGATGGTGTCACCTCAGGCGTCGTGGGAGAGCCCGCGCTGACAGCGGTCTCCGCCCCCCCAAGGCGACGCATGGTCCTCTCCTGAAACTGCGGAGTCAGCAACTGGTTCCTGCACCACAACAAGAGAAGTAGCAGCAAACGGCCCAGCCTCAGAAGAACCATCAACAGCAGACACAATATAGTCCAAGGGCCTTGTTGGCTGTTGCTCAGAAGACTCTACTAAAGCCCGATACTTAGCATGATCGGCTTCAGTAAGTGGGGAGTAAGGTCTATCCTCTCCATCAGACTCAACAATGACCTTGAGGCTAATCTCCTCTAGCAGTTTCTCACAGGTTTTATCTAGCACCTCACCAATAAAGGCCTCTTGTTGCTGCGCATTTGGAACTTGATTTGATTTGCCAGAGAGTTGGTCAATTGAAGCATCAGGTTGCTGAGTAGGATCCTCAGTAGCATCCCGCATATCATGATCCCCAGAGCCATCCAAACCATGATTAGACTCATCATTATGGGTATCATCAAGATGTCCATCGCCGGTATCGTCACCCAACAAATCATCATCCTCTGGGTTAAAGGAGTCATCCTGTAACACTTCCTCCACTTTGAAGTACAACCGATAGATACTTCTATTGACACATATATCAACCTTTTTTGGAATGTCCTTGGTGTCAATGACAGCCACTAGGATACGAACCTCCCCTGTCCGACGAAGGTGAACCATATCCACCTTCTGAGTAGCACCTACCACAGAACCAACTGCCCACAAGGGCAAAAAGGCACGGAGCAGAGTCGGAACATTGGTCACAGACAGCCACATTTGGTCCAGAACCTTGATAGGCTTAACCTCTACATCGAACTCCTCAAAGATCAAGACACCCTCCTTGTTTTTGGTAGTGATAGTGCGGATCGCAATCATGCGCTCTAGTTCCACTTTAGATGGAATTGGGATAATTCTGACCAGCTCTGACTTCAGCAATTCAGGAGGAACAATCCCCTCTTCCACTGTGATCAGGGCAGAGACATATGTATGTGCATTAGGAACAACATGAAAATGTCTGCCCGCTTGAATGTGGAAAAAACCAAACCCGTCCGTAGCAGCCCCGCAATAAGACACTGATGGTTTAGGGCCAGGGAGTTGAGGACACTTGCTTGTATAGTGATCCTCCGAGCAAATTGAACAATCCAACTTGACTGGTGCTTCATCTTTTCGCTTCCTTTTCTGTTTACCCGGTTGCGGACGCTCCAACGGCTCCGCTGCAACCTCCGGAACAGCATCAGCAATGGGGGCCTCTACGACAGTGCCGCGACCTCGGCCCCGGCCCCTTGCTCCGTGGCGGCGTGCCGGCACCACAGCCGGGTGGGATGCACCACCTTTGCCAGCACCACCAGGCGCCGGAGCTCCTCGCTGGTTTCCCGTCCACGCTGGTTGCCGCCTCATCTCGGACATGATACGGAATTGTAGCTTATTAGATATATAAATGGTTGTCGGGATTTTGATCATAACCTACGTGGCACGTAATACCAATCACAAAGTGCTAGACAACTAGTTTTTCGTGATTATAGTAAAGTCATGCCGCTAGATATGTTGCATCATCTCTATTTAGTACTATTATTTCAAATTGCAATTGTTTCTCAAATACATGAATTTTTTTATACATTTGGGTATACACTATGTAGGAGTATCAGAGAGCACTGTCACCGTGAACCTGCCACTAGCATATTGAAGGGATACGGGGAGACTACGCTAGCACAAACAAAATTTTCTCCACAAAACAGGAACTGCTGTTGTCAGAGATCACGGGATTACCACTAGACGCGCAGATGCAGCGGAATCGTCTCGATGTAGACGAACGTGTCGAGGTAGCAGGCAGTGCAGTTGCTCACGTCCACCTTGTCCTTCACGTGCGGTTCGTCCTTGTGCTCCAAATGTAGCACTTCCAAGGTATCCACACGTACGGGGAAGGAACGCCGATCGTAGATGTACTAGCACCTCAGAAAGAAGGAGGAACACAGGAATTACTGTTCACCCGTGACTACTGTTCACCCGCGGTACTGTATCGACGGTGCACTGTAGCGGCAATTAGGGTTTTCCCTTCCTCCACCTTTGTATATATAGAGGTCACTAATGAACCTTTCAACCTTTGCGGTCCATTAAGACTCTAGTACCTTAATGGATCAAATCCATCAAGCCTATTAGTGGATCCAATCCAATTAGATTTAGGGCATATATCCAACACATATTGCGTCGTTCGCAGCATCACAAAGTCGCCTCTCCCACAAGAACAAAATGTTAGCCAACCTGCACAAGCACGAAAGGTTATGGAATGGATTTGTACTTAATTAATATTAAAATTTTCTAATTAGCATTTGAAGATTGATGTGACGGATATTTAAAAAAAATTTTGAGAACTAAACATTGAATTGATTTCCGGAAATCGTCCACACCGTGGACGAAGCATTAAGTTACTGGAAGGGACGAGACTGACAGCGTCCAGACGGAAGCGAGTCGTCGGCCTCGTGGGGCAACTCTTCTCCGAACACGACACGAGGGGGGTCAACGAGAAAAGGTACTTCCCGATCATCATGAACTCGGTTTGCCCCTCCGGAGCAGCAAGCCGGCCACTGCTCCAACCTCCACGCGTGTTTGATCGCGGAAGTGCCAGCGCCATGCGATGCGACGACCCCGGCCAAGACGGCAACCGCGGCGGGACGACGGGCGCAGAGTTGCGAGCAGCCGCGCCGCGCCTGGCCCGTGGTGATTTTGACTCCGAAGCGAGGAGAATTCGACGAATTGCTCTGCTTTCCCTTTGTCCCGGTGCCGGCGACGCGCTCGTGCGCGGAAGACTTGTTGCACCAAGTGCATTTTCACTTTGGAAACCCCTCTTCTCTTCCCTTTACGCCCCGTTCAGGGCTCCAAGCCTCCAAATCTGTGACTCTCTTCTCTTCATTCTTCTCTGAACCCGCGTACTCGTACCGCTTCCAGAGCGGAAGACGCGTCATCGTGAACCCGTCAAGCAAGCTCGTCTCTATACTACTCTGCCGCTACACACGCTGCAGGCCAGCCAGACGTACATGTTCTTACACCAACAGGCTACCATCTGGTGCCAGCAACGAAACGCGGTGGGCTGATCAAGGGCATCAGATTGTCCAGACGCAACAGCAACATTCGGAGACCGCGACAGGCAGGAGGGATCCATTCGACCAATGCTGCCCTTAACAGTGCACTATGAACTCGGTCGCAGAAACACATTACATTAGTACGCTATCAGTAAAGGTAATAACCTTGTGGAGCGGGCAACTGGGCCCAGCATCACCCTGTACACATCGCCAAAAGATTCACACGAGCCCGGACATTGCATGCGTCCTCACCACCTCAGCTGCTTCACCCCTTTCTTCTTGGCGACAACAGCGTCGAAGCGCCCGTCGACCATGCTGATCTGGTCCATGAGGGAGCGCCGGATGTGTCCCGGCGGCGTCTCCGTGATGCCCGTCAGGTACACGTCGGAGGAGAGGTCAAACTTGAGGGTCGTCATGGGGGTGTTGGGCTTCTTGATCAGGTCGTCCTCCAGCAGTATCTCCGCCACCCGGGACAGTATGCTGAACGCCACCCCGACAAGAGCCCTAGAGTAGGCCTCCACAATGGCATGCCCCACGTCCTGCATGCGCATCGCAGCAGTCATTCATCAGTCCATGTTCAGAATCGCATCGATTTTAGACATATCGAAGTCTAATGTCGATGCCAAACTTACCACGTTGTATTGGACCTTTAAAACATCTATAAAAGTTGGAGGAAGGTTGGGAAATCTGGATTTCAGAAACTGCACAAGAGTGTCAACTCTTTCGATGCACACAGACATCTTGTCGAGTTCTGACGAACCATCCTTCATGAACTTCCAGGAATGCCGTCCTGGGGACCTCTTGCTCTTTTCCTCTGAAATCCTTTCGTTCCATGCAAACACCGCGCCCTCCAACCGGTTTATTGTCTCAAGCACGCTATGCTCAGTTTTCAAACTGAGCGAAACAAAGATTTCCTCTATAGGAATGTACTCCGTGGTTATAGCTTGATACAAATCTTCACCCAAGCTAGCTCTCCCAGACTGCAGAGACCAACAAAATATTTACAGTGTATCAGAATCTCAATTCAATCATCAAATATTTTTGTAGGCAAAGGTGAAGTTCAAAGCTTGCTGAAAGATCAGCAAAAGGCTGTACTTTAACAAATAATTTAGTTTGGTGGATACTTGCCTTTGGGAGGGCATCCATAACAGCTGCAGGAATAGGCATATGGAATAGGACTTGTTCATTAATGGATTTTGCAGCTTTGAGGATCTGATGAACAAGCTTAGCCTGGAAAACAAGCCTTTTTCGCTGCAATTGAGATAGCCCTTGCTCAGGGACACGAGGAAACGGGAGCCACCACTTTTTACTCTTCCTTGGGCCAGAACTTTTCCCCCGCCCATCCGCTCTACTACCGCTCTCCTCGTACCAGAACTCTGTATCTATCATGGAGTCCGTCACTTCCTGCATATTTTGTTGCATACACCGTTACTAAATACAAAATATGCTACTAAGAATTAAAACACCAAGGACGGATGAAAACACTCCTAATTATGCCTACGAACGGAGTAACACAAAGAATGAAAACATACAATGAGCATCGCATCAAGCTTCTGAAGAGCGGGAAGGTTCACGTGAACATCTGAACGGGCCTTTGGAGTCATTATCTGCATGGTCCAGTTGAAAGTAACCAAATAAGACTCTGAATCATTTTACTTCGTAACGAGATACAATGTGAGGATTCAAGGAACACTTCATTCGGAGACTAATCACCTCAAATGTGCATCCGCCAGCCCCACTTTGCTTCGTCGGAACCAGCTCCACCATATAAGTTGTAGGAGACAGCAACCAGTCCATTTCTTTTCTCCACCTGATCTTTTTCTCTTCACACAATGGTTCAAGCTTCCAAAGCTCTCCAAAAACAGTTGCTGTAACATTAAGTTATCCTTTTCTGTCAGGATTGAGGAGCACAGGGAAACTAAAATGTACCAGAAATAAATTTCTTTTAAAAGTATACCTGAGAGATTGATTATGCCATTGGACAAGGCCAGAGCCGTGCAAACGCCCCTAGCTCCTCCTGAAGTATCATCACCGAGTAATAGCTTTGCAAATTTTTCCTTCATGTTTTCAATATCTGAAGCACTCAAGGTATACGTGATTGGTTTCTTCCCTTTGAAAGGAAGTAGGTGAACTGCGATGGGTGTACCCAACTCATCAAGTAAATGCTCCTCCTGCTTGGCAAGGCAGTGGGAAGAGAAGGAAGAACCCAAAACATCTTTACTAGAGCAACTTGAGACTTCATCATCAAGCGAATCAGTGGTAACACAGCCATCACCACCTGTTGTTGCACTAATGCCACTATCATCGTCATAGGCAGAACTATTGATGATGCAGGTCTCGAGGCCATTATACGTTGTCACCCCTGTATCAATAGATATTTTAACATATCTTTACGGTAATGAAATGGAAAGATGTTAAATAAGGGGTAAATGCAATATGTACTTTCAAACAGATGCCAACTTGCCTGGGCTTAGGAAGTTGTTAAATAAAGGAAAGAAAAGAAAACAGATTACAGGACAGCCCATTAACAAATTACAGCTATGGGACTTTGGTTCAGAGACCTGATTGGAGGACCCCTAACTAATGGTGTGGAAAACAACAATCCATTCCATTACTCTTGTTTATCTTCTCCACTAGCAGGTTTCTTCAGAAAACTAGATAGTGTGTAAACCAGCAGACCCCTAAACAACCAAAGGAGAAACACAGTTTTTTTTTGGCCATGTATGCCCGTCATTAATTTGAAGTTTAGATTAGTGAGATTAGAATGTTATAGCTATCATAACTAGGTCATTGCACATGCTTGTGTGAACTTCCAAGAAGCTGTTCTGAATCTTGTACTTTGCAATGCATATTATAAAAATACTACCCCTTCTACAGAGCAGAACCTGCCCATTTGTTGAACTACCACCAAAACAGAGGGACAAATTAGACTAAAAACTAAGAACGATTGCTAAGGGATTATTATAGTTTCTTAAGAAACATCAACCAAATAATTAGAAAATACAATAAAATCCAGTGGCTGGTTGAGGTCTAGTAATAATCCTTGCTGTTAAAGTCCTTGTGACAAATTTTCACCTGAAATTTCACTTTGGGGTACAACATCCGATTGTTGATTGCAGGATCACACATACTTCAGTTTCATTATGGGTGGAACAGTTGTTTATACTAAGCACAAATTACTTATATAAAACTTTATGCAAGCACTTGAAGAGAGCAATGCCAGCAAGCTGCAGAAGTCAGAGCCGGTGTGTTAGAAATCATAGTGATATATATAGGGTTATTTGTCAATTGCCCTTCCCACATGGCCATTGAGAATTGTTCTGTTGCAGGAATCTTGCAACAGCGTGAGTCCAACCCATGGGGCATGGCCCAATATTTTGCGCCTTTCCTCTGCACAGTGTCTAAAAAGAAGCGTACCACTACTCTCTACCGGCTAGTCTTTTGCGCCCAAAGTCAATGAGGGGGAAGATGCCACACCTGACCTTGCGGAAAACAGCCAGGGACCACTTTTGCTAACGAACTCCAAAAAGATTTAAAAAAAGTATTAGCTAGAAATCACGGAATAGATTGTGAGATCCATGGGAAAACAGCCAGAAAGACAAACAAACGCTGACTGATTTTTTTTCACATGAGGTGTAACGGCTGAGCAGTGAGCAGTGCAACGAGCAAGTTATGAATGCGAACATGGTGTGGCCCGGCCGGGCAGGCCGCCGGTCGCATCAGATAGCCACAAGGCCATGGCTCTTTGCTCTCCTTTGGGTGCCCACGGATCTTCCCGTGACCCCCATTACTTGCACGTTCCCAACCCCACTGACTGCACCGCACGGCCTGCGCCGCGCAGCGGCTGCAGCGCTGCTCGATGCGAGAGCACAGTGGGGACGGGACGGGACGGGACGCCTCTGATGAACAGTCACGTTGGCCGTGACCGTGACCTCCCCACGTTCCCGTCGCTCTCTAGTAATGTTTTCTGAATTGATCTTTCTTCCATCTTGTGCGCGATTTTGGGCAGGTGACAAGGTTGTGATTTGTGAATACAATCCATGCTCAGCCCATAGAATCTAGTAGATCAGTAAATAGAAATAAAACATTCTGAAGAATTTGCAGATATGGGGGGCAGGATGAGGCTGCATCGCCCAACCACTCACAATGCAAGGACAAGTGTACCAAAACAAACCAAACCATGAGGCTGCAGTGCTAAGCAAATGCGAGTGTCGCAACCAAATCAACAGCACAAGCGGCACAACCAAAGGTACAGCCGGAATGGGGAATCAGGATTCAAGTGCACACAAGAACAGACCAAAATCAAAGAAGCAATGCAGGAAGAAAGGAGGGAGGAGAGATCCGGGCTTGGGCAGGCAGACAGGCACTTACTGTCGGGCTCCTGGTCCATGTCGATGCTGAAGTCCTGCGGCCGCCGCCGGCAGCACGCCAGCGTCTTCATCCTCATCTCCGCCGCCGATCCTCCTCCTCCTCCCCTCCCCCAGCCGCGCCGCGCTACCACCACCACGGCACCACCAGTAACTGAAAGAGACGAAACCCCACCACCACACCAGCATCAGGGTTTGAATGAGGAGCAGGGCCGGTCGTCAGACCGCAAACTGCTGCCAAACAAATAAATGCGCTGCGATCTCGCAAGGATAGCACCACCCCCACCACTGTTGCCTACTGGTTACTCCGACTCCGCAATAATCACGGGGCGGCGTACATGGCGACCGCCCGCCCGCCCGCAGAAAAGAAGCCCAGCTTTTAATTTGTTTACTACCGCGACGGGCGCACGCCACCACTCCAAACCCCGAGTTCCGACGACGAGCTCCCTCCCTCCCTCCCAACCACAAAAACCGCACACGCCAAGCACCAGGATCTTCGCAGCGCGGCTTTTGTTGGGGCCTTAATGATTAGGCCATCAAAGATGACCCGGACGAGGAGGTACACTGGTGATCTTGCGATTAGATGCGGCTAATGATGCAGTGTCATCCTGATAAGGCAGAGACTCCGAACCAGTGGCGGCCGCAGCAGCCAGCCAGCCAGCCCGCCCGCTCGTCCGGACGTGGAGTAGTGATGGGCGCCGGGCCGGTGACACTGACGTGCCGCGGCCACGAACCAGTAACGGAGGCTCGGCAACCGATGCCGTGCAGTGCAGCCCGCCGCAGTGCGGAGGCGTTTGAATTTTGAACCGGACAGCAACAGGGGCGTGGACTGTGTAGCAGTGAAGGGGAGGACGTGCAGGCTTTTCTTGCGTTGCGGGGCGGTTGGGGTGCTCCGCTTTGCGCGTCGGTGCGGCACGGCTGGGCTGCGGCCTCGCTTTCCCGAGGAAAGAGGCCGACGGAAAGGGATGACCTGAGGAAAGGCGAGGTGGGAGTAAAAACCAGGGGCACCACCCCTCTGCTCGACTGCACCTGCGAGGGTGAAAAGGGCGGAATTTTGACTGATCTTTTCAGACAAATGACTCGCGCACCCTGATTGATTACGGGAGCAAACCAGGCTTCGATTGACTGCTCTTGTTATCCATTGTAAAAAGGTAAAAAATACTTAAAAATTAACTGCGCTTTCTCTATTCCTTTCTTCCCCCGGCTTTGATGGTGCGTGCGGCACCGGCGGCGACCGCCGGCCGACCTCACGAGAACAGGAGAGGGCATTTGCTAAGCTCGCCGGAACAAGCATACTACACGGTTGTGCCATGGCCTATAATTACTGCTGCGAAAATGCTTGAGCTCTCGCCTCGGTGGCGCTGCCACAAGTTCTCTGCAATGCGGCGAGGAGATGAGGGGCCTAGGAAGGGGAAGAACCTCGGGGGACTGGGACGGCAGGAACTGAAGCACCACGGCGGTTCCTCGCCGGCAGTCCAGCAAGTACAAAGTACAAGCGCTAGTTCTTGTCGAAGTGTACTCGGGTAGGTAGGGGAGAGCGAGAGAGCGGAGCAGTACCTTTGCAGCGTCGAAGCCAACAGGTCACCGACCGGAGCAGCAGCCCGGCATGGATCTGCGAGCGAGGAAGAGGAGAAGCACAAATCGCATCAGCCACGGAGGGGGGCGCAAACGATTCGTCCAGGAGGAAGAAGGGGTGGAGGATTCTTTACCTGTTGAAACAACACTGTGCCGGTGAGGCCGAGGAGGGGCAGGCAGGCAGGCACTTCAATGTGAAAACATGTGTGAGGGAGGGACGCAGAGCAGCGGGGCAGGATCGCAGGGAGCTCGGACGCAGGGGGCGCTAGCAGCAGGGATGGAAAGGGGGAGAAGGCCAGAAGGGGAGTGTGCGTGTGGCCGTGTGGGAAAGGGGAGTTGGAACTGTCTGACTATCCCGAGCAATAAATGCTGGAGTAGCAGCAGCATGCAGGTGAAAAGAAAAGAGCGAAGGAGCAGCAACGGCCGCTCCTTCCTGGGATCTCATCCGTACCGTTAAACGCTCAACGGGGCACTCACGATCCCACGCTAATCGGCGCAGGTAGGTTCATGTGATGTGATTTTGTCCAACTTTTCTACCACTTTGTTTTCTAGCATAGTAGTATCTCGGTTATTCATAAATAAACAAGACATTGCATTCGGGTTTTCAAAAAGATAACTTTGTTAAAATTAGTAGCAAAGCATCTGACCTTTTCTGTTAGCCTCCTCCTCGTCCGCACGACCAGACCTGCACCCACTATAGATCCTTTGGCTAAAGAAAAAATGATCTTTTTTTTCCAGCGGGTTTGTATTGGCAAACCACGATGAGGTTCTGGTCTGCGGTCAGATCAGGTCCGCCACTAAAAAAGGTTTGGTTAGTTTTCAAACAAAAAAAAAGTTGGAGCCATCTGCATGCGCCGGGCATGCAGCATCCAATGCTGCTGCTGCAAACCGCGATGCCACTCCGTCCCTCTGCGGCTCTGCCACCCCTCCTGTCATTTTCAGATTTTTCTTGTTTCTTTTGAAATCCAAACTACTTCGAGTCTCTTTCGGCTGATGTTCCGTTGATTTGATACCGTGTTTACTAAAAAAATTTTGAGTATTAAATGCAACTTTGACCAATAATTAAGGGTGTTAAATAAATGCAGTTTACAAAACTACCTTCGCACCCCTAGTAAATTTCCGAGAGAAGTCTAATGAGGGGTTTGACCACATGATTAGAAGATAGTTACTGTAGCATTACTGTATTAAATTATTAAATTAATTATGCTCATTAGATTCATCACGTAAAGTTACACCTATGTGTGAAAAGGTTTTGCAAATAGACTTCATTTAGTACTCCATGCATGCGAGATTCCTCTTTTCTGAAAATTTTTTGAAACTCATTTAAACACGGCCTGAATGGTAGATTTATTTTTTGAAAGAAAATTACTGTAAGTTTGTAAATTTAATTAGTCTTGAGAGAAAATATCACGTAAGAAGTCGAAGCGAGCCTACCCTTCCCCCTCCTTTCACTTCACCACTTCTTTTTTTTGAACAAAACACTTCACTTCACCACTTCCACCCATGCCTTTTCTACAGTAGCGGTTGAAAAAGTCAATTCCTAGAGGGACGGTCATGCCGTCATGGGCCATGGCATTTGGCCTTGGACCGAGGTACCCTGCGATGACTAGTCGTCGCTCGCCGGCACGTGAACGGTGGTGCGTCTGTACACTATTCGTGCCCAGGCATGTAAACGCCTGCTAGCTGAACGCCTTCTTCGTCCTGGTTCCTGGCCGGCTGGCTGGTTGGCTGGATTGGCAAAGCCGAGCTAGGAACGTACACAGTCGGAAACAATTGCATTGATGTGCACGGGGTCGAAGAATAGAAGCGGAGGAACGTTGCTACAAACAAAATCCCGGCCTCGTCGATCGGCTGGGTCAGGGTGGGAGGGGTGGTGGTTGGAGCACGCAAACATACATGCCGATGTCGTCCATGGTCGGTCCCCCCTCCGTGCCACAACTCCCCAAGCGCGCGACGCGACAATTGGGCGCATTGTGCTTCTCGGGCCCATCGCTGATTTTTCTCACACGCGCCACCACAACCCTACTAGCGTCGTGCGCCACCGGGAACGGCGCGGCGTGCCGTGACCACCCGGCGGGGGCGTACGGACCGTGTGGGAGAGCAGAAATTACTATACTACTATAGTGCTCTTGTTGCCCCACCCCCAGTCCCGTAGTAACTGCCCGGTTCAATTAATGTCCGTTGGAAACACGGAGAATCGGAGATGGAGCATGATTTTGGGAGAGAATTTTATGATTTTATCGCTTGCCAAAGACAGTCGTCACGTCAGATGCTCACAGGAAATCATGCAGATCCATGCAGTTTCAGATCAAGCCACAGCCAGCGCGCCTGGAGGAAGGACAAAGCAGGGGAGTGCAGGACCGTCATGGACAGCCAGCAAACCGGCCGATTTGGCTCCAAGTGACGCCGTGGCCCATCTCCCCTGTTTACGCGGATCACGGACCAGTCACACACAGATCGTAAACGATCGGCCACCCAAAACTGTACATGAGCTACTGCTTGGCCGCCTGCATGGACGTAAGAACGGCAACCTACCACCTCGTAGAAGTCCTGCTTGCAGATAGATCTCCCAAAAGCGAACCAAGCAAGCGATGATGCGAGACGGGACGAGACATCGATGCACCGCCACATGCGAGAACAAAGAACACAGCTGCCTTGGACGTGAGGGCAGGCAGGCAGGCACGCGAGTAAAGCGCTGCTGCACGAGTGCGGGCTGCGGGGGCATATGCATATGCCGCGCGTACGAGAGCGAGCTGCCGATCTGGCGGGTTTGCTAGTGGCCACGGAGTCCGTGGTGAGCACACATGCGGGTGCCCTCATCATCGTCTTCTCTCGTGGACGCGTTGGCTTTGGCTCCATCGACGATCTCGCGGCGATCGGGTTGGCCTTGGTTAAGCTCGCCGAGCCGGACAAAGGACAGGGACATTGCACCGCGCGCGCGCGGCTGGAGGAGTGACCGGCAGACAGGGCGCGCGTGGGGAGGAGGGGATCGGCGTTCGTCCAATCGGGGACGGAATACGATGGGATCGGTGGCGGTGGAAGAGGGACAAGGCTCGGCTTGGCAGCGTCGTGACGGTTCCGCGACAGACCACCGCAGCGTACGTGCCAGCGAACCCGTGGCCGAGGGCGCGGAACTACGAGCGCGCACCGCGCAGGCGCAGTCACGGCGTCTCGGTTTCGCGGATCCGTGTGGAAGCAGCGACGGCGACGACCCGTCGCCCGCCGGGAACTTGGTGGGAGATTGGAACGGGGTAACCGAAAGACCAACGCACGGCTAACGATGATGATGCTTACTGAGCGACACGTGACAGGTACAATGAGTATGGAGTTGCGCAATGCAAGCAATCATGAGTTCATTCATGACCGGCGTTTAAATATCTCACTAATTACGGAGGTCTGCCGCAACGTGGAGCCTCATCTTTGAGAGCCAAGAGGCCAAAAACTCCCTCCAACCGGTCTCTCATTCTGCCCCGACGGATGAGGCGACCTCATTTCCCCCCTCCGACTCTCACATGTAAGAGCTCTTCTACCGAGCTCTCATCCAGCAATGGCATCAACGGCCAGCCCTCCCGCGCCTCCACGGAGCTTTCCCGGCGCCGTCCATGGAGTTTTCCCGCACCAAGTATGCCCGATTTCTCATCTCCGACGATCATGCAGTCTAGGGGAGGGAGGGGAAACAGTACATGTAGATCCGGGCATTCGTCGGAGGTCTGTGCCACGACCATGGCCATGGGGCCGCAGGCGAACCACCCCACGGCCGTGCTATTTGTCGTCGGGCGGCGACCCGACCCGCGGCCGCGCATGGGGTGCGGCGGCGCCCCGCTGAAAGGACCTTGATGTCGCTTGGAGGGGGTTGAATAGGCGAGTTAACCAAATAAAACTTTTCCACCTAAACTTGAGCTCCCCGGGGCAGGCGGACAGACCACCCTCACAGGGCGGTTAGACCGCCCCTGCCGCCCTTTGCTAGGGAGGGCAATTTAACCACCTCCTAAACGCGGTTAGACCGCCTCCACGCAGAGAGCCTGCAAAAGTTGAGCTCAACCTTCTCTTGACTTCTAGCACGGACCAAACTTGTATGGTGGCTTGAGTAGATGATCACAAGCAGGGTAATGATCTCTGCACACAAAGACAAGCACACCCAAGTAGATCGAATCGGAAGCAAATAGTAATATGCTAGAAAACCACAAGTGAGGGAAATCACAAAGGAGACACAATGATTTGTTTCCCGAAGTTCACCTCCCACTCAGGAAAGGTTACGTCTACGTTGGGGAACTTGTATCCCACAACAAGCAGGTCTCTTTCAACCACTTTCCTCGGTTCCACTAAGGTGATCTTTTCCACGAAGAGGCAAGATCACAACCCTCACAAACTTGCCGCTGCTCACCACAACTTGGGAGCTAGCCGGCGACGCCTAGCCGTCTAGGAGGCAAACCTCCAAGAGTAACAAATGCTTCAAAGGACTGTAGACACGAATCACAAGTGCTCAAGCTATGAGATGCTCTTGTTAGCTCACAAATGCTCACACAAGATCACTCTCTCAACCCAACTCAACGATAGAGCTTGGATCTCACAAATCTCACAAAGAGATGGTTGGGGAGAGTTTGGCTTAGCAAAACAGTAGGGGGAGCACACCAACAACCCTAGAAGTAGCAGCTCCAACCTGTGTAGCTTGTGGAGTATAAATACCCCACACAAGAGAAACTAACAGTTATAAACCATCCAAGCTGGTTAGACTACTTGGTGCCGGCCAGTTTGAAAAACTAGCCATTAGCTGCCAGGGGCCGTCAGACCGCCCCCAGAGACAGTTAGACCGCCCTGGGCAGAGAGAACCCAAAAATCCTTTTCTCTTCTCACCAACACTTTGCCGCAGAGAAGAAGTGGCTAAGGTTGGGTTAAAGGTTTGTTAGATCACTCAGGAACTCTCTCAAGGTTCTTTCTCACAATGGTCAACTAATGAGCACTTTTGATACTTGTCATAAAGCTAATGTTGCATCCCTCTTGATAGTACGTCATTCATATACTCAAGAATAAAAGTAAATACTGAATCAACCTCTTGAGCTTGTAGATCTTCAATCTTGCCATACTTGAGTAAATTCAACTTGAGGGCTTCCAACATTGCCATTGTCTTGAGCACAACCGTACTTGAGCTAGTGACTTAGTATTCCTCCATTTCACATAAGAATGCACACTTGAATTCATAAGTCACTCCATATTGCCAATCATAACACAGAGATGAGTTGCATTGCTTCCCTCGGTTAAGTCTTGGATATGATACTTCGAGACCCCATGGATACTAGTTATTTCACCTTAGAAAAACACCTATGACAGACTAGCTTGAACCATAGATTGCTTAGTACCTCGCTCTAGTCATCTCGGTTGATCCCTTCATCACTTACTCAATCCACGTTGAGTTCGGCTTTGCTTCATCAAGAATTACTCTTTATTTGAAATACCGCTTCAAATGCTTGTTCTTGATTGACAACAAATTTGCAAGCTTCCAATAGAGGATCATCAAATATATACTCATCCTTGTATCCTTTTTGTAATCACCACATAAAGCCTTGCATGTATCATTTAGTAGAGAGCAATATTTATTCTTTTACGATCCATTTGATTTGTAATCAAGCTACCACAATTATCAGAGACGTGGAATTAATCTTTGCAAAATATCTCCAATATTTATCTTAATTTGATGCTTGACATTTATCACTTTTTATTATAGGATCACACACTTGCTTGTCTTCTTCCATGTGAGCCATCCAATATTCATACTCAAATATATGACAATATTAACTCATGAATAATTAAATAAAAAACCTGCTCACATTCTTAAACAAACAAGTTCGTCATTTAATCGCTTTATCATTCAATTCACTAAAATCCACTTAGGGACCAAACAAACAAGATTGTAGAATTGAATGGCGATTCAAGGGTATCTGAGGATGATAAAGATCTTTCTTCTAAAATCTCAGGGGTACACTTGCATGATATGATATGAGCATTTCATTCTAATTCTGTTATGCATGGAGGCAACATAAATGATTTCTTTTAAATTTATCTTTTGTTCTGTACAACTTCAATTTTTTCAAATGTAAACCGTGTTGCTTGTTTTGTTTATTAGCCTTGGGAAGGTGGGCCGCTTCTTTCTGTTGATGAGATATGGTTGGCATGAACCTTTTTCTGACCAATAGAAGAGCCATTTTTCTACCATGGGGCACAACTCTCTTAACATTCGTGAAAAAGAAGATTGATCTTGCACAGTCAAAAAAATGAAGGTTTACAGGTATGTCTATCTAATGCATGCCGTTGATACTCTTTCTAGACCTTAGCTCTTCTCCTAGAAGAGCTTGTAATGTAAGCCCTTTTTTTCTCGAATACGCAGGAGAACTGCGTATCATTGTATTAATAGAAGAGGAAGAGTCTAACATAGCGCGCGCGCACACACACACACACTTCACAACTGAACCACCACCCCACTGGACAAGGTAGGACCTGACCACTGACACAACCTGGAATTAGCCCACACCTATGATAGTGAGCTGAGAAAGGCCCTTAGCACCTGCCATACCCCACATCTGGGCTTCTACCTTGGCCAAGTTCAGAGCAGCAGCCACATTTGGAGAGCCCCCCTTGAATACACAAGCATTCCGGTGCTTCCAAATGGTCCATCCTCCCAAAATGATCAGGGAATTAAGGCCTGCTCTATTATCTCCCGAAACCATCAGATCGACCTTCGCCCACCACTCATCAAAGGATGTATCAGAGGGCTGTGGCGCAAGAACAGCAAGACCCGCGTATTGCAGAAGCTGGAACCAGAACTGCTTGGCAAAAACACAGCCAACCAGAAGATGATGGATGTCCTCCTCTCCTTGATCACAGAGCGATGGGGGAGGCTACGTCTGGCCAGCCGATCCGCAATCCAACAGCGATTGTGGGCCACTAACCACATGAAAAAATGACATTTCGGCGGCACCCAAGATTTCCAAATTCGTTCACATGGGCCGAACCGAGTTGCACCTTGGTATAAAGCATCATAGGCCGAGCTAGCAGTGTATGCACCTGTAGGCGACAACCTCCAAATGTGCTTATCAGGTATATCCTGCTGCAGCTCAATTTCCTCCAGAATGTCCCATATAGTGAGGTACTCGAATAATGTTGTAACTGAAATGTCTCCCTGAATATCCTCCAGCCACTATTCATTTGAAAGGGCTTCTAGAACAGTACGCCTGTTAGCCCTTCTTTTTGGTACTAAAGCATATAAGCGAGGCGCCATATCCTTAATGCTTCTTCCATCTAACCATTTGTCTTGCCAGAACAGAGTATTGGTGCCATTGCCAAAGCAAGGAGACTCTCAACCTCTTTACCAACCTGAAGTGGCAGATTTGCCCAAGGTTTGTTGGGTTCGGATTTCTTCAGCCAAGGCCAACGAACTCGCAGAGCATATCCCAGCAGCTTTAAGTCTGATATTCCCAAGCCCCCAAGCTCCTTAGATCGGCACACCTTAGGCCAAGCAATGAGGCAATGGCCCCCTTTTGCATCCTTGCGCCCACGCCACAAAAAACCCCTTCTTATTTTGTCAATAGCTTTAATTGCCCAAGCAGGAAGGTCTGTGGCCATGAGCAAATAGATCAGCATTGCAGTAAGAACAAATTGAACCTGGACATCCCATCCAGCCTTAGTCATTAGATCAGCCTTTTAGGCAGGTGTTGACGGTTGATTGTCATATCAAAGTTCGTTTGGATTTGCAAGCGGACAAATCCCCCGTCGTAGTCAAGGGACCCTTCTTCCCTTAAGTGTGAGAACCCAAGGTATCGAATCCGTGGAACAATGTGCAACGCAAGGATTCAATCTAGTAAGGCAAAGAAACTCCTTTTGAAGAACTAAGTTGCATCTAATCTAAGAGATCATGAAGAAAACACATCTAATCTAATCAAATCTACTAAACACAAGAGGTAGCAAGAGAAAGCAAAGAGAGAATCGATCTAGAGAGTCTAGATCATGCTTATGTTGTAGCTCCAAACAAGATAGATGAAGATAGAGAAGCGAATCTCATTAAAAGCATCTTTAACTCGTGGCCTCCGTTCCAATTCCGAAGACGCCCGCCTTTTGGAGCCACCGTCCTGTCACAACGCACTCCTATTCGTGCGGGTTAACCTAGGGCGAGTTCAAGAAGAACAAGTTGAAAACACTTGGTCGGTCCGGTATGCACCTCTAGCCACCATGGCTACAAGAGCACCCTATGCAATCTATCTTAAGTATAGATTGAGGAAGAAGCAAAACCAAGGGAGAACAAAATCATCGAGAAGGCACTTGATCGCTAGAAATCGGATTCACTATAAAACTTCACCATGAATGATTATATGAACAAGATCACCACCGGGATCCTACCTCGATCTTGATCCTTGCTCCAGAGCTCCGACGTGGTCTTCCATGCAAGGTTCCCACGTCAGCTAGGGAAACCCTAGACAACTAGCACGACCCTCCTCTCTGAGATGGTGTCCCTCTAGCTTCTCTGCCCCTCGGCGGTGGATGACGAATGAATTGATGCGTGGCTCTTGGCAGGGGGGCTATAAATAGTCTGAGGGTCGTCTAGGTCAAAGGGGGTGCCGAACTGGGCCCGGAATGGGCTGGGCCGACCAGCCTGGGCCCATTTCGGCCTAGTTCGGTCCCAGCTTCCTCCCGGTCGCTTCTCGTGTCTTCTAGAACTTTCCACCTTCTGCATGTGGGCCCTTGGCATTAGTTTCTCCGCGGTTTGGATAGGGCTCCTTGTCCCGCAAGCTTCAGCATTTTATGTCCAGGTCCTCAGAGTTTTCTGCCTTCACGATTCAGTCCTTGGGCCACTTGGAGTCATGTTCACTTCGTGTCTTGACTTGTGCCGGGCTTCATGATCTTCTCATAAAGTGCTTGATGAACTTTCCCGGGAAGTCTCCCTTTTAGCGTTAAAACCCTGCGTAAACAATAAACTCCAAAAACCACATGCGAGTGCGAACTTGATATATCATGAGGGTTAGGATCATTAGTTTGGATATCAAATCAATGCCAACACCGAAGGTAAACTCATGGCTAGGTTGACGGAAATTCACCGTCAACAGCTGCCCCATGCTTAAACCTTGCTTGTCCTCGAGTAAGCCTTCGATGGATATTAGTGTTGCCTTTCATTATTTAAACCCTGCCCTTGATCATACACGAGAAAACATAATGCTCTCAAAAATTTAATTTGTTAGAGTTCCATAGTGTACTAGCCTTCATCCCTACGGAGGGTGGATATCAATTAAGCTCCTCCCACAAGTAGTTAGACATGCTCCCAAAATTTGAAATGAATCTCATAAATTTTGAAGTGCAGAGCAAGATGCTAAACCAAGTTCAAAAATTTAAACCACCTTGCATCTTGCTCATGAACTCTCATCTCATCTTGTCTCTCAAGCCTATTTGTTCTACTCCTTTCCCCTCTCAAAATATATATAAGTGGAAGGCTTTATTTGGAGTTTTAGGGAAAAGTTTAGTCCTATCAAGATATTATTATTGAGATATTATCAAAACAAGACAAGCTTCTCATGGTCTTACCGAGACTCGTCAAAAAGGTCATTGGAAAAATAATGTTACAAGGAGGGGGAGAGATGAACACACACTTTTTTGAGATAAGTGGACATGTGCAAATGACAAAGAGTGATCCCGAGGTACAAGCAAAGTCCTCATTATCGGATTGCACATGGTTGGAAAGATGAGTATGGGTCTTGATCTTGAATCCTCTTGAAACTCCTGATGCATCTAGAGAGCCGGGGAGCTTTATTTTTTCTTTCTCTCTCTTTTATATATATATATATACACTTTTTTCTCCTTTTTCTTTTTTCTTCTTCTTTTTTTCTATTGTTTTCTTCTTTTTTTATACTCCTCTCGAACTCTAGATTACATTGTACCTACCTCCTTGGCAGCTCCCCCATGCTTAGACGATTGCACGTCCTCTGGCAAAGAGGTGGAAAAAAATTTGTGTGCCAAGGTAGGTACTAAAAGTTTTATGTTTTCCCGGAAAGAAACACTTGAAATCTTCTAGGGATCCTTCACGCAACCTTTATGTCGTCTTGGAGGTCTCCCAAAATCATACTTCAATCCTTGGCACCTTCATTCTTGTGGTCTTCCTCGAATTATTCATCCATACTCAAATGTTGGGTTGTGGTTAAGGATATAAACACAAAAAGATATATTGGGTTTGTAGGTGGATATCCGGCGAGGTTTGCAAAATTTCCAATGTGGAAACTTACAATGCACGGATAGAAAAGGCTAGCATTAAGGTAGTTATGCAAAAACGGAATGACCAGCTTCTTAGTCTCGGGCCAGAGAAATCAAGCCCTGAATTAATTCACCCAAAGAATAAATCTTGTATACTAAGTTTTTTGCACTCAAATAAATATAAGGCTTTGGATAGGTAGAGCAATATGCAAGGGGTATTAATGACAAGGTTAGCATTATTTTTAAGAACAAAAATAAATCATCTTTGACCCATCCAAAATTGAGAGCATGAAAAGAAAACTATGGGTCTTATCTTTATCATAACCTCCGCAAAGGATTAAGCTAGCATTTAAATTAATTTCAGATTTGCATTAAAGAGAGAGCATTAGCTTAATCATGCATAAAACAAGTACAAAGATAAGCAAATAGGCAATGGTCATCATATATCAACTTGGAACAATTTTCCATCCATATTAATTATCATAAAACGATGGTGAAATTTATTCATGGTGATGGAAAACAAAAACTACTACTACCACAGACATGCTGAAAATAAAATAGAAAATGCTCGCACACACAAATTTACACATAACTGAAAAATAAAGAAAAGGAGAAGGGAAAATCAAACCGAATTGGAAGCATTATTTCTTCTTCCTTCCTTCACTCTTCATTCTTCGTTCTCCGGTGGTTGATATTGGTGGTCTTGCGCGGTGTATCCTTGCTCGTAGAATAATTGCGTCGGTCTCTTCCTCCATTTGACTTGCATTGGTTTGGATGAGGCGCCATGAAAGCTTCGTTGGGCGCCATGTATGGTGGAGGAAGGGCGGCATGGCCGCCCCACTCCCCCATGCTTGCACTCCATAATATGGTGGAGGTATTGGTATTCCTCCATAAGGTGGTGGCATCAGGATCCCTCCATGTGGTTGTTCATTAGCTTGATGTGCGACCCCTCTTTCATCTTGGGTTCCGGAGGATGATCCTTCTTCAATCAATTCTCTTCTCAAGACGAACAAGCCTCTCCTCCTCCTCCGTCTTCATGATGAAACAATCTTGAAATGCCTCAGAGGGTATGGTGGTGGTGCGGATGAACGAGTTGAGCGTCATGGTGGAATAGGTGGCTCCTCCGTGTGTCCTTGCGGGTGTACTCCTCATGCCACCAAGGGGTAGCGTGTCGCTCCTCGGTGGTGCCACATCTTCCACCGTGCTTCGCGGGGACTCAGAAATAGAATGCTTCCGCGAAGAGTTAGATGGCGCCTCCGACAATAATCATGTCTTCCTTCCAAGGATGATGTTTGTGGCCTTTGTCATCATGCCTTGCTGCATAAATTCACAAACAACTCTCCCGGGGGTTTCTTACCGGTAAAAAAATGCACAAAGAAAGTATATGGAGGGGCAAGAATTGTAACAAATTTTCAGAGATTTTTTAGAGAAGGAAGTGAGGCACAAATTTTTTTCTGAGTGGTTCATAAGGTCTCTGGACTATGAACTTGGGAGCATGAATTTACAAATTAATGAGAGGACGGACGTCGGGGGCCACAAAAAGAGGCCAGGCTGACCGGACCAGGCCAGCCGACCTGGGGTCTTTGCTGCCCCATTTGCCTTGACCTTTCCCTGAGATGCTCCTTGCTCCCTTGTTGCCTTATTGTTGACGGTGAATTTCCGTCAACCTAGCCATGAGTTTACCTTTAATGTCGGCATTGATTTATTATTCTAACCACTGGAACTAACCCCCCGTATATAACATGTTCACCCTTGCATGTCGATTTTGGAGTTTATTGTTTACGCAGGAAATCTACGCTAAAGAGGAGACTTTCGGGATAAGTTCATCAAGCACTTTGGAAGAAGATCATGAAGCCCGACAAGAGTCAAGACACGCGATGAACATGACTCCAAATGACCCGAGGACCGGAGTGTTAACGTGCAAATCTTCAGGGACTCAACCAGAAAATAGCGAAGCTTGGACGGCAAGCATTCAAGCCTTAACCACGAAGGAAACGACGTCAAAGGCCCACATGCAAGTGCACACAAATGGGGAATCGCGCGAGAAGCAACCGGGAGGAAGCCGGGGCCGAAATGGGCCTAGGCTGGTCGGCCCAGGCCGGCCGGCCCAGCCCATTCTGGGCCCGGTTCGGCACCCCTTTGACCTAGCCGCCCTTCGGACTATTTATAGTCCCCCTGCCAAGAGCCACGCATCGATTGATTCGTCATCCGCTGCCGAGGAGCAGAGAAGAGAAGGACACCATTCCGGAGAGGAGAGGGTCGAGATGGTTGACTAGGGTCCCCCTAGCCGGCGTGGGAACCTTGCATGGAAGACCACGTTGGAGTTCCCGGAGCTAGGATCAAGATCAAGGTAGGATCCCGGTGGTGATCTTGTCCATGTATCATTCATTATGTTGAATTATCAAATTAAATCCGATTTCTAGCGATCAAGTGCTTTCACTACGATTTTGCCTTTGCTTGGGTTTTCTTATTCTCCAATCTATTCCGTGGATTGATTGCATAGGATGTTCTTGTAGCCATGGTGGCTAGAGGTGCATACCTGACCTACCGAGCGTTTGCAACTTGTTCTTCTTGAACTCGCCCTAGGCTAACCCGCACGAATAGGAGTGCGTTGTGACAGGACGGTGGCTCCAAAAGGCGGGCGTCTTTGGAGTTGGAACGGAAGCCACGATTTAAAGAGGCTAGTTATGAGATTCGTTTGCTTTATTCTTCTTGGTTTTGGAACTTCAACAAAAGACCCGATCCAATCTCTAGATTGGTTCTCCCCTCTCTTTCTCTTGCTACCTTCGGTGTTTAGTAGATGCGTTTTATGGTTCTTCCATAGATTAGATGCAAAACCCCTTTTCAAGATCAAAGTGTTTTCCGCTTATTAGATTGGATCTTGCGTTACACATTGTTCCACGGATTCGATACCTTGGGTTCACACTTAAGGGAAGAAGGGTCCCTTGGCTACGACGGAGGACTTGTCCGCTTGCAAGTCCAAACGAACTTTGATACGACAATCAACCGTCAACAAGCCCCTTTTTCTGGCGCTGTTGCCGGGGAACAAGTAATCAAGATTCAATCTAGTATTACGTTTGTGAATATTTTCAGTTTTTCTCTTGATTTTTCTTTTGTATCTCTTGATTTTGACCATCCTCGGGAAAAAAAATCAATCTAATCTAGGGTTTTGTTAAACCCTAGTTTTCTTTTAGTTTTCCTTATTTTGTTTCTTTGCTAACCCTAACCGGAGATGGACGGCTACATCTCCAACAAAAAAAAAATATATTTTGTGGATGGTCTAGAAAAACTTTGCAGGTAAAGGTGACGTATGATCTAAAAGCGGAGGCCGAAGATCGTCGGAATCTCCAAGAGAAACTCCACCTCCAAGCTCGAAGGGAGATCAACCTCACCCGCCACTCATCCTAGGAAGATCGTTCCTCAAGATCGTCAGAGCAATCGACGTCGGTAGGAGGGAGATCAAATTCAACATCGATGGCGTGAGGAGTGCATTCAAGTCAACTATGATTCGAGGTATGTATCATGATCAATGTTAATTATGTTCTACCTCCATGTCACATCGAAAGGGAGGAGCCAAAGGAGAACGAAGCCAAGGGAGAAAAGATGTTGCATCCGTCAAGACCATGAATCAACGCCCGCCTGTGAAGACCAAAAAGATAACTAAGCCAAAGAATAAACCTACACCGAAGCCAAGGATGGTGTAGAAGTGGGGCCCCCAAGATTGCAACGCCTGCAAAGAGCATTGATCCGGAGCGAAGAGAAGAAGTCTAGCTATAGACTATAAACGAAGCGCTTGGTGGGAGGCAACCCGTTCATCAAGTCAAGAATAAGCTACCGGGAGGACAACCCGTTGAAGAGTCAAGCTACCGGGAGGGCAACCCGAAGAATTTTTCATGTTTTCAAGGTAAGTTGGTCTTAGAGTTTGCTACGCAATACATACCATAAACTCTTGTGTGGTTGAATAATTTTTAGAGACATTATAATTGCTCGGTCATTTTACTTGAATTTTATATTAATCATAAACCGATGACTTGAGCCATCCCATGTTTTGTTTGTTTATTTTTGAGAAACTAGTACCAAAAATTCAGAACATACCCCAACCTTTCATCCTCTCCATGATGATAAGGTTGGCTTATTTTACATGATAAAAACACATGAGTAGAGCCTTGCTATGTTTCTTTATGTTTTTAATCTTTGATGCATGGTAGGACTCGCGTGAACCTAAGCAACTTTATTTTTGGTTTCATTCAACTTGACATCCACCGGTTTCTCTAGATTTAGATTTTTTCTAAGCCCCATTGACTTTACTTTTTCAAAATCTCTCTCTCATGTTTGGCCAAAATTAGAACCTAATCCTATACCCCAACGGTCAAGCCGGAGGAACTTGCTATCAATTAATGAAAGCAATCGATCCCGGTGCAACCAAAATAAATTTTATAATTGTTTTTGATGCCTAAAAGCTCCTCTAATGATATATTTGGACTCATCGCTAGCGCTGAGTTAATTTTTAAATTTTCAAAATTAGAGGAGGGACTAGCATCTAAACTTGATTAAGGGGAGGTTTTTGAGCTTGATTAACATATAGAGCCCCATGATGCATCGCGGGAAGCCTCCATCTTTTGGCATCTCGGGCACATGTAAAGGACAAGCATGGGGGAAGCAAGGGCTTTGTTTTGCAGGAAATTAGTGGAAGTACAAGAGAAAAAGAAAAGAAAAAAAGGAGGGGAGTGACACAAAGCAAAACAATGGAGGTGGAAGATTAATCCCGCAAGCAAAGGAGTGGTTGTGAACGGTTCGGGCAATGAAATCTCGTGGATCACGCGGACACAAGGCAAGAAGGGAGCAAGAAGCATCTCGGAGAAAGATCAAAGTGAAAGGAGCAGGAGGCCCCCTAGGCTGATCGGCCTAGGCCGGTCGGCCTGGCATCCTCTCACGGCCCCCGGTGCTCCCCTTCTCCTGGTAAGTAATTTATACATTTGTTAATTTGTGTTCTTGAGTTCATAGCCCATAAGTTTCAGAAACAACCTAGAAAAAATTTGAGTTCCATGGTGTTGTAGGATCTTGTCATGTAATCGCCAAATCTTTTGTTTCATTCATGTTGATAATGCTTTGATGCCTAAGGTTAGCCACCATGCTTTTCGGGAGTATAGGTCTCATTACTCCCATAGATCCCATCAACATATCATTTGTAGGTTTAGCTAAAGTGGCCTCACGTTCGCATCTTAATAAGTTGGTTTAGCTTCACCATGATAGGCGGTTGCATGATCAAATGTCCATGGGCTAATATCCATCCTATGTTGTGCACCTCACTCACCACCCTCCAACAATAATAATAAAGAAAATTCACCATAATTTCCATCACTCCATATACTTCTCTTGTGTGTTTTCCCACCGGCAAGAAACCCCCGGTGCACTCGTTGTGAGTTAGTGCAGCAACAATGTGGAAGAGAGCCACCAATATCTTCCCCAAGAAGACACGACCATCGAAGGCGCCATTATCAAGCTCTTCGAGGAGGCACTCGATTTTCGAGTCTCCCCGAAGCATGGAGGAAGATGTGGCACCACCGAGGAGCGACACGCTACCCCTCGGTGGCATGAGGAGTATACGAAGCTCGTCCGTGCGGCACACTGAACCGCGAGGACACACGAAGGAGCCACTCGTTCCACCACGACGCTCAACTCATTCATCCTCTCCACCACCATACACTCCGAGGCGTCCCAATGGATTCATCATAAAGACGGAGGAGGAGGAGGATAGGCTTGTTTGTCTTGAGAAGAGGCTCGAGCCAAATGTTGATTTCGATGATGCCCTCCAAGTGTTGGATTCTACTCGGATATCAAATCTTGAGCAACCTTGGATGGGTGCGATTCTTTATGGAGTTGGTGTGAATACTCACAAGGAGCTTGATTTGGAAGTTCTTATGACATTAGCACCGGTCATTAATGATGGAGTGTCATGCCTCTCATTCCGCCTTGAAGATGAAGAGCAACTAGTTCCTTATGGATATATTGGAGAACTACTCGGTTACAAGAAGGAAGCCCGGAGCAAGTTATTGTCCAAGAAAAAATGTTAGAAGGATTTTTGGGGAATGATTTCGAGAGAAGATTACAAGGAACCCAAAATTTCTACTTGTCGGGATTTCTTTGGGATCGAGTACATGAAGCAAGGAAAGTGGAGATGAGAGGAGAAGGTACAAGTTGACGAAGGTTAATATTCCTCTTCCCGACGAGAGGCTGAGATCATTTGATGACAAAATTGGTTAGAGGAAGGATTTCTTGTACCGGCAAAAATAGATTAAAAGGGATCATCCTCCGTAGCCCAAGACGAAGGAGGGGCTGCGCATGAAGCTAATAAACAACCATGGAAGGATTCCAATGCCACCACCATATGAAAGAAGTATGTCAAATGCGAGCATGGGGGAGTGGGGCAGCCACGCCACCACATCCTCCACCATACATGTTCCTCACGAAGTTTTCATGGCGCTCCATCCAATAAATGCAAGAAGAAGGGACCGCAAACATTGCCTATCAAATTAGTCGCCTTCACCATTGGAGCAATTTAGAGGAGGACCGGCACAATCATAATACAAGCAAGGATACAACGCGCCGGACCATCAATATCAACCACCGGAAAATAAAGGAAGAAGGAGGAAGAAAAGAAAATAATAATGCTTTCAAATTCGGTTTGATTTTCTCCTTTTCCTTTTCTTTATTTTCAGCTTTCGTGCAAGTTTATATATGTGTAGCATTTTCTATTTTTATTTATTTTCAGCATGTGTGATAATAGTAGAGTTAGTTTAAGATCACCATGAATAAAGTTTCCCACCTTTATCAACCTTTGGTAAAAATATTAAGTTGATACCATGATAATATATGATAAAAAGTTGCCACTTTGCTCAACTTTTGTACTTGTTTTATGCATGATTAAGCTAATGCTCTCTTTAATATGAATCTGAAATTAATTAAATGCTAGCTTAATCTTTTGTGGAGGTTATGATAAAAATAAGTCCCATAGTGTTATTTTCATGCTCTCAATTTTGGATGAGTTAAAGATGATTTGTTCTTAAATATATATATGCTAACCTTGTCATTAATGCTACTTGCATTTTGCTCTACCTATCCAAAGCCATATATATATATATATTGAGTGCATAAACCTTAGTATACAAGAATTATTTTTGGGTGAATTGATTCAAGGCTTGATTTCTCTGGCCCGAGACTATGAAGCTGGTCATTCCGTTTTTACGTATCTATCTTTTTGCTAGCCTTTCTATCCGTGCATTGTGTATCCCCACATCGGAGATTTCACAAACCTCGCCGGATATCCACCCTTAAAACCAAAAATATCATCTTTTGTGTTTACCTCCTTGACCACAACCTATCATATGAGTATGGATCGTCAATTCAAGGAAGATCGCAAGATGGTGCCAAGATTGAAGATTTCAAGTATCTCTCCAAAGGAAATATATTTCTAGTACCTACCTTATCTCTATCACCTTTTTGCCTGAGGATGAGCAACGTCTAAGCATGGGGGAGGAGGTAGGTACAATGCAATTTAGAGTTTATGGGAAGCAAATAAAAAAAAGGAGAAAAAAATGAGTATAAAGAAAAGAAAAAAGATAAAGAAAAAATATGTATGAGAAAAGAAAAAAATGATGAAATAAAGTAAACTCCCCGGTTCTCTAAAGTGCATTAGGAATCTCAAAAGTTTCAAGATTTAAGATCCAAACTCATCTTTCCAACCATGTGCAATCCGATAACGAGGACTTCCTTTGTGCCTCGGGATCACTCTTTGCCATTTGCACATGTCCACCTATCTCAAAGTGTGTGTATTTTTCTCTCCCTCTCCTTGATATAACATTATTTTCCAATGACCTTTTTGACGAGTCTCGGTAAGACCATGAGAAGCTTGTCTTGTTTTGACAACATCTCATTTATAATATCTTGGTAGGACTAAACTTTCCCAAAAAGCTCCACATAAAGCCTTCCACTATATATATTGAGAGGGGAAAGGAGTAGAATGAATAGGTTTTGAGAGACAAGATAAGATGAGAGTACATGAGCAAGATGCAAGGAAGTTTATTTTTGAACTTGGTTTAGCTCTTTTTCTTCATCTCACTCTTAATTTCAAAATTTCTAAGATTCATTTGAAATTTGGGAGCATGAGGTAATTACTTGTGGGAAGTGCTTAAATTAATATCTACCCTCCATAAGGATGAAGGATAATACATTATGGAACTTTAATGATTAAATCCTTGAGAGCATTATGTTTTCTAGTGTATGATCAAGTGCAGGGTATAAGCAATGAAAGGCAACGCTGATATTCATTAAAGGCTTACTCGAGGACAAGCAAGGTTTAAGCATGGGGGAGATGTTGACGGTGAATTTCCGTCAACCTAGCCATGAGTTTACCTTTAATGTTGGCATTGATTTATTATTCTAACCACTGAAACTAACCCCCCTATATAACAAGTTCACTCTTGCATGTCAATTTTGGAGTTTATTGTTTACGCAGGAAATCTACGCTAAAGAGGAGACTTTCGGGATAAGTTCATCAAGCACTTTGGAAGAAGATCATGAAGCCCGACAAGAGTCAAGACACGTGATGAACATGACTCCAAATGACACGAGGACTGGAACGTCAACGTGCAAATCTTCAGGGACTCAACCAGAAAACAGCGAAGCTTGGACGGCAAGCATTCAAGCCTTAACCGCGAAGGAAACGACATCAAACGCCCACATGTAAGTGCACACAAATGGGGAATCGCACGAGAAGCAACCGGGAGGAAGCCGTGGCCGAACTGGGCCGAAATGGGCCCAGGCCGGTCGGCCCAGGCCGACCGGCCCACCCCATTCCGGGCCCGGTTCGGCGCCCCCTTTGACCTAGCCGCCCTTCGGACTATTTATAGTCCCCCTGCCATGAGCCACGCATCGATTGATTCGTCATCCGCCGCTGAGGAGCAGAGAAGAGAAGGACACCATTCCAGAGAGGAGAGGGTCGAGATGGTTGACTAGGGTCCCCCTAGCCGGCGTGGGAACCTTGCATGGAAGACCACGTCGGAGTTCCCGGAGCTAGGATCAAGATCAAGGTAGGATCCCGGTGGTGATCTTGTCCATGTATCATTCGTTATGTTGAATTATCAAATTGAATCCGATTTCTAGTGATCAAGTGCTTTCACTACGATTTTGCCTTTGCTTGGGTTTTCTTATTCTCCAATCTATTCCGCGGATAGATTGCATAGGATGTTCTTGTAGCCATGGTGGCTAGAGGTGCATACCTGACCTACCGAGCGTTTGCAACTTGTTCTTCTTGAACTCGCCCTAGGCTAACCCGCACGAATAGGAGTGCGTTGTGACAGGATGGTGGCTCCAAAAGGCGGGCGTCTTCGGAGTTGGAACGGAAGCCACGATTTAAAGAGGCTAGTTATGAGATTCGTTTGCTTTATTCTTCTTGGTTTTGGAACTTCAACAAAAGACCCGATCCAATCTCTAGATTGGTTCTCCCCTCTCTTTCTCTTGCTACCTTCGGTGTTTAGTAGATGCGTTTTATGGTTCTTCCATAGATTAGATGCAAAACCCCTTTTCAAGACCAAAGTGTTTTCCGCTTATTAGATTGGATCTTGCGTTACACATTATTCCACGAATTCGATACCTTGGGTTCACACTTAAGGGAAGAAGGGTCCCTTGGCTACGACGGAGGACTTGTCCGCTTGCAAGTCCATACGAACTTTGATATGACAATCAACCATCAACACTTGTGTTCTCATGCTCCACAATAATCCACCGTACAAACATCCTCAGCCACTCCTTCCTTTTTGAATGATGAGATCAATGCCTCCCTCCTTAACTTTGTGTCACTTCTTGTCTTCCATGGTTCATGTGCTTTCACTTATTTCTGCAAAACAAAGTCATGTTGCCCTCCCCCATGCTTGTCCTTTACATGTGCCCAAGATGTTTTGATGATAAAGCCTTCCCGTGATGCATCATCGAGCACAAGGTGTTAAATAAACCTCAAAACCCTCCCTTGATCATGTTTAGATGCTTACTACTCCTCTAAATTTCATAAATTAAAGATTAACTCAGAGCTAGCAATGAGTCCAAATAAATTATTAGAGGAGTTTTTAAACATCAAAAACAATTTGTAAGTCGAAAATTTTCTGACTACCTTTATTTTGGTTACACCGGGATCGTTTGCTTTCATTAATTGATAGCAAGCTCCTCCGGCTTGACCGTGGGGTTATGGGTTTAGGTTCTAAATTTGGCCAAACATGATAGAGAGATTTTGAATAAATAAAAGCAATGGGTCTTGAAAAAACTCTAGCTCTAGAGAAACCGGTAGATGTTAAGTGAAAACAAACCAAAAATCGAATTCCTTAGGTTCACGCGAGTCCTAGCATGCGTCAAAAGATTTACAAACATTAAGGAACATAGCGAGGCTCTACTCATGTGTTTTTAACATGAAAACAAAATTGAACCTACCATCATGGAGAGGATGGAAGGCTCAAATAGGATCTGAATTTTTGGTTCTAGTTTTTCAAAAAGAGGCAAATAAAACATGGGATGGCTCATGTCATTGGTTTAAGATAGAAAAATTCAAATATAATGACCGAGCAAATAAAAGGTTCTCTAAAAACTTGTTCAACCATTTAAGAGTTAATAAAATGTCTTGCGTAGCAAATTCTATGACCAACTTACTTGGAATTCGGAAATTTTCCGGGTTGCCCTCCCGGTAGCTTTTATTCTTGATCGGGTTGTCCTCCCGGTAGCTTATTCTTGACTCGACGAACGGGTTGCCTCTCGCCTAGCGCTTCGTTTATAGTTCATAGCTAGACTTCTTCTCTTGTTTACTTCGGATCAACGCTCTTTTGTGGGCGTTGCAATCTTGGGTACCCACTTCCGCACCATCTTGGGCGCGGGCTTATTCTTCGGCTTAGTCATTTTTTTGGTCTTCACAGGCTGGATTTGTTCTTTGGTCTTGATGGATGAAACAACTTCCTTGATCTTTGTTTCCCTCTGCTCTGGCTCTTCCTTCTTCCTTGGCTTTTCCTCGATAAAGTGACGATGAGGCGGAATATATTTAATATTGAACGTGTTGCATACCTCGAAACGTGGTTGAAACTTGAATGCACTTCCCTTGCCGTAGATGTTGAACTTGATCTCTCCAACTTTTACAGGTGCATCTTCGGCAATTCCCACGGGATAGCAAATAGAGTTGTCTCCCAACTCTAGACACATGGCCATAGGCTTGAGCTCCGGTAGGCATAGCTTCTCGAACACGTCTCTTGTCATGACTCCCACACTTGCTTCAAGGTTGCATAATGTCATCTCGTGCTTGTTGGCAAGCATGTCTCGAAAGTAGCGTGGAGGCATCTTCATGTCTTGGCTCAGCATCTCAAACTTCGTGTCTTCGGTAGTGATCTCCATCTCCTTTCCCGAACGAGCTTGAGTAGCCTTTGCCGTCTCGGAGCCTTGAGGTTGTCCCGGAAATATTCCTTCGTTACCCATTGGGCGCCCGACAAGTTGTCCCACTTGCGTCTCTAGCATCTACATCATGTTGAACACTTGACGGATAGAGCTTCCGACCTCCATCACCTTTCCATCTATATTCTCCAATATTTTGTCCATAGCCTTGGACTTAGTGACGGTGTCCTTGTTGATCTTAGCTTGCTCGTCCATGAAGTTCTTCAATTGTATACAAAGCGGAACCGGATTTTGAATGGACGAACTTGCATTAAATTCAGGTTTACCTTGCCCGTAGCGAAAGTTTGGTGAATCTCCTTTCCTCATGTAGTCGAGCACCATTGCTTCCTCCAGACAATCTCCTTGGACGTGGTCGTACTCCCCATACTCCTCGCACGTGGATCTTGCTTCGGCAGCCTTTAGGTCTTGAGCTTCTCTCTCTATCTCCATCTTTTCCAACCTCCTCATGAGTAAGTCGATCTTCCCTTCGAGGAGTTCGACTCGCATGTATTCATTGAAACGCTCCAAAGCTTCCACAATCGTCTCCGTTGGGAATTGAACAAATGTATCAATCTTGTTGTGCAAATTCCGAGTCCTGGTCGGCGAATAAAATTCCTTCATGAAGTTCCTCATCAATGCTTCTCAATCTTGTTTCGACTCCGCCGGTAGAGTGTGGAACCAATGCAAAGCTTTTCCAAGTAGTGAGAACGGAAAAAGCCTTGCCCTCATTTGATCTTGAGTCACCCCATCCTCATCGAAAGTATGACATAATTGAACAAATGCTTGGAGGTGAAGGTTCGGATCCTCTTTACTGGTGAAAGGCGAGTGTTGCACCATGCGGATGGTTGAGTGCTTGATCTTTAACAGCCTTCCGGCATCTTGAAGGTTTATGATAGGTAGATCAACGATGTCTAGGGTGCATAGCTCGATCTTGCGCTCCGGGTGCGGTTGTTCTCCCATGGGTGACGGTTGAGGTTGATCTTCCTTTGGACTTGGAGGTTGAGGTTCCTTTGGAGATTCCGACGGTCCTTCGGCCTCGGCTTTTGGATCTAGGGTTTCCAGTCCCTTAGCTTGTGTTGCACGTCTCCTTTGCCTGTAATGTTTTCCTGGATCATCCACAAAAGAAAGTTTGGGTTTCTTGGAGAGGTAGCCGATCATCTCCGGTTAGGGTTAGCGAAAAAAATCTAAAAAGAAAAATCAGGATTAGTCAAAAACTAGATTAGATTGATTTTTTTTCTTTTTGAGGATGATCAAAGTTAAGAGATGCAAAAGAAAAATCAAAAGAAAAACTGAAAATATTCACAAAAAAGCGATACTAGATCGGATCTTGATTGCTTGTTCCCCGGCAACGGCGCCAGAAAAAGGGGCTTGTTGATGGTTGATTGTCGTATCAAAGTTCGTTTGGATTTGCAAGCGGACAAATCTCCCGTCGTAGTCAAGGGACCCTTCTTCCCTTAAGTGTGAGAACACAAGGTATCGAATCCGTGGAACAATGTGCAACGCAAGGATTCAATCTAGTAAGGCAAAGAAACTCCTTTTGAAGAACCAAGTTGCATCTAATCTAAGAGATCATGAAGAAAACACATCTAATCTAATCTAATCTAATCCACTAAACACAAGAGGTATCAAGAGAGAGCAAAGAGAGAACCGATTTAGAGTGTCTAGATCATGCTTATGTTGTAGCTCCAAACAAGATAGATGAAGATAGAGAAGCGAATCTCATTAAAAGCATCTTTAAACCGAGGCCTCCGTTCTAATTCCAAAGACGCCCGCCTTTTGGAGCCACAGTCCTGTCACAACGCACTCCTATTCGTGTGGGTTGGCCTAGGGTGAGTTCAAGAAGAACAAGTTGAAAACACTTGGTCGGTCCGGTATGCACCTCTAGCCACCGCGGCTACAAGAGCACCCTATGCAATCTATCTTAAGTATAGACTGAGGAAGAAGCAAAACCAAGGGAGAACAAAATCATCGAGAAGGCACTTGATCGCTAGAAATCGGATTCACTATAAAACTTCACCATGAATGATTACATGAACAAGATCACCACTGGGATCCTACCTCGATCTTGATCTTTGCTCCGGAGCTCCGACGTGGTCTTCCATGCAAGGTTCCCACATCGGCTAGGGAAACCCTAGACAACTAGCACGACCCTCCTCTATGAGATGGTGTCCCTCTAGCTTCTCTGCTCCTCGGTGGCGGATGACGAATGAATTGATGCGTGGCTCTTGGCAGGGGGACTATAAATAGTCCGATGGTCGTCTAGGTCAAAGGGGGCGCCGAACTGGGCCCGGAATGGGCTGGGCCGACCGGCCTGGGCTGGCCGGCCTGGGCCCATTTCGGCCCAGTTCGGCCCCGGCTTCCTCCCGGTCGCTTCTCGTGTCTTCTAGAACTTTCCACCTTCTACATGTGGGCCCTTGGCGTTAGTTTCTCCGCGGTTTGGATAGGGCTCCTTGTCCTGCAAGCTTCAGCATTTTCTGTCTAGGTCCTCGGAGTTTTCTGCCTTCACGGTTCGGTCCTTGGGCCACTTGGAGTCATGTTCACTTCGTGTCTTGACTTGTGCCGGGCTTCATGATCTTCTCACAAAGTGCTTTATGAACTTTCCCGGGAAGTCTCCCTTTTAGCGTTAAAACCCTGCGTAAATAATAAACTCCAAAAACCACATGCGAGTGCGAACTTGATATATCATGAGGGTTAGGATCGTTAGTTTGGATATCAAATCAATGCCAACACCGAAGGTAAACTCATGGCTAGGTTGACGGAAATTCACCGTCAATAGCAGGGAGCTGATCGGCGATTCTATCAATGAAAGGCTGAAGTTGATCTCTAGTAAGCTTCTTGAGGGAGAGCGGCAGGCCGAGGTATTTGCAAGGAAAGCTAAGAATCTCACAAGGCAGCAAGCTCTGAATTGTTTCTAGGTTCTCATCTAAGCATTGAATTGGGATCACATTGCTCTTGTGAATATTAGTTTTAAGTCCAGAAGCATCTCCAAAAAGACGGAGAATCTCTAATGTCAGGTGGATGTCCTCTGCAACCGGCTTAAGGAAAAGGGCTACATCATCTGCATACAATGAAATCATGTGTTGTATCTGCCTGCAAGATAGAGGTTGTAACAGACCTTCATCAGAAGCCTTCGTGACCATATAGTGCAGCACATCCATAACCAGGATGAAAAGCATGGGGGACAAGGGGTCCCCCTGATGAAGCCCTCTACGATACTGTATAGCCTCTCTCGGTATACCATTGAGGAGAACCTGAGTGGAGGAGGATACGAGCAGCCCACAAAGGAAATCACACCATTGAGAACCAAAGCCCAGTTTGCGCAAGATTTCCAGGAGGAAAGGCCAAGAGACAGAATCAAACGCCTTCGAAATATCCAGCTTGAGGAGAATTCTAGGCTGTTTCTGGGAGTGAAGAAATCGCACAGTTTGCTGAACCATCATGAAGTTATCCTGGATAAAATGTCCTTTAATGAAGGTGCTTTGGTTAGGTGATACCATGTCATCAAGCCGCCCCGCCAATCTATTGGCTAAAATCTTAGTCACAAGCTTTGCGAAACTATGAATTAAACTGATGGGCCTGAAATCCTTCACTTGATCAGCTTCTAGTTTTTTTGGGATGAGGGTGATATAAGCGGAATTCAACATCCATAGGTTTCTAAAATTTATTCCCCAAATGTTGTGAATGGCTGCCATTACATCCTCTTTTGTGATAGGCCAGCATGTCTTGTAAATCTTCCTGTAAACCCATCAGGCCCCAGGGCCTTATCAGAAGGGAGGCTTTTGATAGTATTCCACACTTCCTCTTCCATAATAGGATCTCCAGGGCCGCCAAGCCATCAATTCTCTTCTCGGTAGCAAGCGAGTCACTTGGGGAAACGTCCTCCGTAGCCTCCACCATCCAGACATTAGTAGCGACGGTCGGCGTCTCATGGACTCCCGCGCCGCAGCCCCCTCACTCCGAGTCAGCAGAATCCAAGGAGCGAGGTGCATCGCCTCGAGATCGGGGTCCGTCGGATGAGCTTCCAGGAGAGGAACCGTCAGACCAAGAGTCCCGTCGCCGGCGACGATGGCCACCATGGTCGGACGGAGGTGGAGGCGCATCCCCCGCCGGCAGCCGTCCATCATTCCGCGCCACTAAGATGTTCACCTCGTATGACAAAGCACTTTTCTGGGGAGGATCCTCAACCAGAACAGGAGGTTCCACCACAACGAGGTCCATGGCCGCCGGAATCCTCTCTGGGCGCGAGCACCAGGCAAAAAGACGGAACGTAGAGTAGTCCCGACGATCCTCCGTGTCGGGAGACAGAGCGCGGACCCAGCACCACTAATCCAACAGATGCTCAGCAGTCTCGAGCTCCCAGACATGTGCCGGAACACCACGAATCTCAACGTCGACAAGCTGTGGAAGGGTGACTCCAGTAGCGTTTCGGAAACAGGACCATCACCGGAGATGCAGCGTGGCCAGAGGAAGCTGGATAGGCCGTCCTTCATTGTAAACACGGCATGCATCCCCTTCAGTAGAGAAAACCACTAGGAACTCTGTAGGGTTCAGGCGATGAGGTTGCATCGAGCTGGCCGGGAGATCATAGCGGCGAGTAATCTCAGCCACCAGATCTTCGACCGAGACAGCTGCAGAATCGCCGACCACCATCACGATCAGAGCACAGCGCAGCTCCTCCGCCCTAGCAATCTTGTGTGACCGATCGATGATCCGCCTAGGCCGGAGGACAGCGTCAGCGCTGATGTCCCCGGAAGTAGAACCCACCGGAATCATCGTAGGAGAGTGGCCGGGGCCCAAAGGTAGGGGTGCTCGTCCTCGCCGCGCCCAGAACCGCGCTGCCGTCTGACGCGACGTCGCCGCCGATGCCGGTCACCAGCGTCTGGGGCACCAGCTTCTCTGGTCGAACCAGTAGCTTCCGGCAGAGGTCCGTTGGCCATCACCTTGGCAGCAGCAGGAGAGATCAAGTCAGCATTGCTGCCAATCCCATTACTCCCGCCCACCAAGGAAGGGCCGGCGTCCCTGCGACGCCAGACAGCAGCACGCTGCCGGTTCCTTCCCGGAAAACGTGAGTGGCGAGCATCCATGTCAGGGATGAGACACCGAAAGGCACGATGGCCCAGCCGACGACACTTGAAGCAGCGAGTCCGATTGCGGCAGTCGGCAGCACGATGATCTGGCGAGAAGAAGTTGAAGCATAACCCACGGAGGTCAGCAGGAACCCGGCGGCGGGGTCTCCGATCCGCTAGCAAACGATTCTTGCGAGACCGACGGCTTTCCGCCTTCAGCCACCCATCGGCGTCCGGGCCACGCTTCAGGGGCGGCGGACGGGAGTCGGCCTCGCGCAGTAGGATTTTAGGAGCATCTCCGCATGGTGGGCGCGTCGATGGAGCCGAGGAAGAGCTCGCATAAGCCTTGGGGATTGCCGCCAGGAGCGCCTCCTTGAAGGAAAGAGGGGAGATGCCGCCGCCGGATTTTCCAGATGGCGGAGTATCCCTGCACCAATGCTGAGCCTTGCCACACCCAGACGCAGTTGCAGAGAAGGACCTAGATGCCAGTGGAGAGGAGGGGGAGGTGGCCGTCGGACTCGGAATGATGGCCGGCGTGGGGCTGGTGGAGGCTGGTGTGGCGTCAGGACGGTCGAGGGGGAGAGGAGAGGGAGGGGAGGGGGAGACGAGAGGGCCGCCATCTCCATGTAAGCCCTTTTGCGTGGCAAACAACATGTATCCAATAATCCACACGACTTCTCGTTTCTCTGTCTTGTTCCTTGCCTATACCCACATAGTTTTTGGCACCATTTTGCGTATAAGTGCACTGGTTTGATCCATCATTCTACTTTTTTGATTAGTAGTCAACTACTCATTCTTATGTTCCGCAGGCCTGAAGCAAGACCCATAGGTGAGAAATCTAATGGACATCTAGAAGGTGAGCACACAGACACTCATTACTATGCAAATTGTTGCAGTTCGTTGCCTATTTAGAAGTTGTCCAAGTTTAGCATTTACTAATGTACATAAACTATGTGTAATGCTTACACTATGTGTAATGCATGCTGACTTCTAATGCTAATTGTTGCTCAGGATGTTATCATGATATAACTAATGTTACATGCTATCGTTATGCTCAGAGTGAATCTACTTTCTGTGTATAGTATGTTAGTGCTAATCACTTGACCTTGTTGCACCAGTACATGGAGATTTTCTCAACCAGGATCAGTTAGGTTTAGATTCCATGTGTTACCCAATTTTACCATCCTCCATGTCAGGAGGTGAGTCTGTGCTTCTAAAATTTGCTAATCTTTTACAGCTCTAAAATGTACCACTAACAACTTATTCTACAATGTATTTATCCAACTGGCATGATCTTGGTAAAGTGAACAATGTTTTGGCGACTTACATGGTAAAGGTGTCTGGCGTAAATTTGGCAAAAGAGCTGATATCATAGATCGTAATGTTGTCGCACTAGCTTCATTCAATGGTGAGTGTACAACGATGTGACATTTACTAAATCATCTCTGTTTCGATTACGAATAGCTGGTAACCAGAATCATGGCTTGCAAGAGGCAAAAGGATTTTTGCATGCTCTAGTTTTTTTTATCAAACAGAATGGATCTACGTTTATTTTGACATCGCGAGCTGTTGACACATTTTATCTATGCATTTTATCCCTCACATTCATTGGAAAAAGGACTAAAATATAATTAGATCACCTTATTAGGGTTTATATTAACAATTTCCACGAGTTTTGGTGAATCTATGAATCTACAGGGACTATTCAGAAAATATGCAAGGAAACCACTCTAGAAGACTCCAGAAGGCTCCGGAACTCAACGTGGCTCAGCACCTAAAAAAGAAGCATCTAGAAGGATCAAGAGACCACCTGGCCGAAGTGGGACCCGAGGGGGGCCCACCCCAGACCGATCGGCCTGGTGGTGGGGCCGGTCGGTCCCCCCCGGGCCCCGAACCGCCTCATCTTCTGGAATGTTCCTCCACCGCCTATGAGAATCAATCTAAACCACATGTTTAGGTCGGTTTGATCCTATGGCGCACGTCCACCCCTCTGGACTATATAAGCAGCCCCCCTGCCCCCTGGCAGAGGCATCTGAATCTGTCATACATCAGATCAAGTCATCAAGTCAGAGACTCTACGCCCTAGAAACACCATATAGCAGAGTAGCTAGCTAGTTTAGATCTAGGAGGAGGCAAGGTGTCTACTTGGCTCCTGATCGTCTAGAGGCTGATCTAGCTTCGCTCTTGTAAGTTCTTATCTAGTTCTTTACATTTGTTATATAGACATATGTTCTTATTAATGATTATATTCGACATTATATGCTTTGGTGTTTACTATGATTACATGTTTAGCATAGTTGATTTGCCTTTATATTCATGTATGGAGTCGTATAGCCCTCACCTAGATCATTTGTTAACATGGGTGAACGGTAAAGACAGTGTAAGCGTGGTGCTTATATTGTATTTATCTGCGATTGCACCCTATATGCCGGGTCGTGTGGTAGATCGTGGTGGTGACAGCACTATTGAGTCCTTCGTAGTCCACCCCCCGTGTATAGGACTAGTGGAGCCTTATACTGTTTGGGTTGTTTCAAGTTTCGGCCTTGATCCTCCTGGATAGTCTCCCCATGCATTGATATAATAGTTCTTCTTCCGTGATTGCTAAATGTTTGCACTAATCATAGTTTGCATTGACATATAGTTTAGAATTACCTAGGAGTATCCTCTCTAGCTAGACTTTGCTACGTTTCTCTTGCTATAATGACACTTTCTAGCTGCTCATGAAGTTATGACTTGAACAATGCTATCATTCTCTATATTTTATGTGACTTACCCCTGTTTATAGCAATTGATATATTTTGGCCACTCTACATTATAAAACTGAGAGATGAGCATGTATTAGCTATTATGGATTAGAAAGACTTCTTTCCCTGTGGTAGAATATAAATACGATACCTGGTTTTACTCCTGGTTAAAATGCTACAATGGTATATTCATATATGTGCGCTTGCGGATACCCTGTTTATATATATATCTTCTTTTCTAGAGATCCAAGGCATATGTAAGAGTACCATATCCATGCGTTTTCAGGCACACCTGTCAGGCTGACAACCTATATCGAGTTGTGCTATGAATCGTGTCGGAATTCATCTTTTAGTTTATCTGAAAGCAACATCCGATATACACTTAGCATCATGTTAAGATATACCTCTGCATTTCTGGTGCCGTCGATAGAGATGGATCTTATATCCGTTTCTAGTCGATGACGTTAGCAATGTCAACAAGCATTTTTGGCGCCGTTGCCGGGGAAAGAAAGTCTATAGCCTAGATGAAAAAAAAATTTCAGTAATAGCATGCATGCATCTCTCACATATAATGTATCGAGAATCCAAATAATCATTGCTTAAACAGGTTTACCCTTGTTCTTTCCACTTTTGTCTATCTTATTTCAGGGTAATGTATGAATAAGAATCTTCCAGAGAACTTCGTTTCAGATCCAGAGAAAATCTTAAGGAAGGCAAGGTCAAAGCTCAGGTCTCCTGATTCTCGGCCCACGACTTCTGCCTTGGGAGATTCAACAGCGCGAAGCTTAACACCCACGTTTGAAGTAATGGCAAACAAGTCCCTACGCGAATACTCCGCACCGACCCCGGACAACATTCGTACTGGTCCGACAGTCGCTGTAGGAGATGCTGCTTTTGAGCTCAAGCCTGCGCTGATCAACATGGTACAAGCTAGCCAATTTTGTGGAAAAACTCATGAAGATGCCAACAAACACCTTCAAAATTTCTTGGAGATATGTGGCACCTTCACGATCAAAGATGTTCCAAGTGATGCAGTCCTACTTCGTTTATTCCCATTCTCACTATTGGGGCGAGCGAAGCAATGGTTCTACTCCAACAAAGACAAATTTACAACTTGGACATTGTGTTCTACTGCCTTTCTGGCAAAGTTCTTTCCTATAGGCAAAACCAATGCCTTACGGGGGAAAATTTCGAGTTTCCAGCAGCAACACGAGGAATCTGTTCCTGAAGCATGGGAGCGCTTTCAAGACTACATTGCAGATTGCCCACATCATGGAATGGAAAACTGGTTGCTCTTGCAGACCTTCTACCACGGGCTCTCTACCAACACCCGTGAAACGATGGATGCTGCAGCTGGAGGTGCTTTCCTGTCCCTTACACTTACTCAAGCTACTAACCTTGTGGAAAAGATGGCGTCCAATCAAGCTTGGAACGAGGAACGTCAACCCCGCAAGAAAGAAAGAGGAATGCACCAGCTCAAGGAGGTAGACATGCTGTCTGCCAAAATGGATTTACTGATGAAGAGGCTTGAAGACAGAGCCCCTGAGAAGAAGGAAGTCATGCAACTCTTCGAATCCCGCATGACCTGTGAAGAATGTGGAAACACTGGACACTCAGGGAGTCAGTGCCCTCAGCTGGAGGAGGACGTGAACTACATCAACAACAACAACCAATATCGTCCCCAGCAGAATCAAGGATGGACTCAGCAGAGAACCAACTACCCAGCTTGCAGACCTATCACTATGCCACCCCGAGGGTATCCTAGACGACGTATGTCTGGGGATAGGACGCTCCTACGTGGCTGCCGACTTCGTTGTTGTCGAGACTGGGGGAAGTGAGAACGCTCCAATCATTTTGGGACGTCCTTTCCTTGCCACAGCCAAAGCCATCATCTACGCCGACGCCGCTAAGATCATCTTCTCCATCAATGGGAGGAAGGAGAGATTCAATTGCAAGAACAAAATCCTAGAAGCTCCTGCGCACCCCCGATATCCTTACCCTCAAGAACACGAGCCAGTTGTCGAGAAGAAGAGAAGAGATAGAAGGAGGAACAAGAAGAATAATCAACCTAAATCGCATGTGAAGGAAGTTTGGATGATCAACACGATTCAATCAGAGAATAAGAACCTGTTCCCTTCACCATTACTGCGAAAGCTTGAAGACCCTGGAGTTCCATCAATCCACTGCTCCATCAATCAATGGAACTTCCAGCGAGTTATCTGCGACACGGGATCGGGCGTTAACCTAATGTCTAAGGTAACCTATGAATTAATATATGGTGACCTGCCTTTGTATTCCACATATATAATGTTGCAGATGGCGGATCAATCACAACGGTTCCCGGAAGGAATTGCACGAGATGTACCTGTCAAGATAAAGGATAACTATGTCCTGACTGACTTTTTAGTCATAGACATGGGAGATGAGCAAGATCCTCCCATCGTGCTTGGAAGACCGTTCCTGAACACAACAAGAGCAATCATCTACATCAGGACTGGCGAGATCCACTTCTAGTTCAGAACTGAAAAGGTACGCTGCTATTTCAATACTTACACTAATCCTGAGCAGCCCAAGAAGAACAAGACGCGGAGACGCCTTCAGAGATTACAACGCAAGCTGAACACAAAGTTGACGGATGTCAAGAACATTGAAGAAGAGATTAAGGAGAAGTCCGCTCAGCTTCTGCCAGCCCAGTATTCTGAACCTGTTACTCCAGAAAGGTCTCTACCGAAGAAACAAGTTTGGAGGAAGAAAGATCAAAGTACACCTTCGGAAGACCAATCACTACCCGCGTCATCAACTGATCAATCAATGGCCACTACATCTACGCCATGGGAGTAAGTACTCTAAGCTCTCGCCGAGAGGTAACTCGGTATTTATCTTTATATTCTGCACTGCATATTTAGATTAGCATGTTTATTTCCCTATACCTGCATTGAAAAAAATCATAAAAATATTTTCTGTTTTTGCATTTTTCAAGGCCCCATGTACTCCGTACCGTGGCGGCATATATAAAATTTTTTTTTGCATTCACATGATTTTGCTTTTAGCATCCCTTTTGCATATAAAAATTCACAAAAATACGTGGGCACATGAAGGTCCACACATTTCAGAAAAACCCAAAAAGAAGTGGGCACATGAAGGCTCACAGCATAATCCTAGAATTTGTTCCTTCGGGTATGTGCGAGACTAATATTTACAGGGAGAATTTAATAAGGACCTGAAGGTAAACAAGTTCCAAGGATTAATCAAGAATCACTTCAAGATCCAGCTTGGAGGAGAGCACCCCCAGTTATCACGATAAGTATCACTATCCTATGTTTTTAGCTAGTTGAGTTTTAGTTAAAAGTCTTAGTTTGAATAAAATGCTAGAGTCTGCTAGTTGGTTTTTCTCTTTAATAATGATCTTGATGATATATGCTTGGAGATGATGAATAGTTGCTCCGTCGTAATTCCTTTTAAAGTACTTAGTTTTCAAACCTAGATTCTCCTGAAGTTTAAATGCTTAATTTGCTCTAAACCCAAAACCTGTGCAAGTATATGCTTAATCTGAGTCTAGGCTTTGAAAGATGATTCATGAAAAGTTGAGTTGCTATTGATCATTTTCCTAGAGAAGCTGGATTCCTGGATTTATCTTAAATGAAAAATCTTATATGATGAGTTCCTGTGTCAATGATCCTTAAGAGCTTGTCATACACATCAAAATCATTCCATTCCACCATTTATGCTGCTTCTGATATGGAAGTACGCATTTTCCATCAAGCCATACAGCTCATGCAACTCTAGGATATATCTCTCTCAATGTTAAAAAAAAGATTCTGGGGCTACATTTGAAAAAAAAAGAGAGAAAGAGAGGAAAAAGTGAGAAGAGAGAGGGAGAGAAAAGGACAAGTGTCATACTAGGCGAGAAGGGCCTACCTCCCTAAAAGAAATAAATTTTAGAGATGAATAATGGACACGTGTCCGAGGGCGAGTAGAGCCCACATCTCTAAGGAGAGAGAAAAATGGACAAAAGTACGGGGCGAGTAGGGCCCACCTCTCCAAGAATGGAAAGCTCAGATCTTAAAATTCTTAGAAAGAGAGATATAGTCCGAGAGCTAGGCTAAAAGGCTTACCACCTTTCACCCTCATCCATTCAACACTATCATCCATATCTTGTTAAGTGTGACACCATGCTTGAGAAGGTCATACACAGGATCTCTGAGTTTTATCTGAAAAATGTGCAAAACCTCAGGATGATAGCTGATCAAAGAATTTGAGATATACTGCTTGACTTGATTGTTTTGTCTTTTATCTGCTAAAGATTTCTGAAAAGGCTATGCTCAAAGGTTGAAGGTAAAAGAGAGCAATCTTGTTGAGAGAATAGGTTTTTGAAGACCATAGTACTTTTGAGGTGTGAAAGCGTTGTAGCAACTCCTGATCCTGCTAAAGCATATCTTTGCTAGGGACTAGCAAAGGGTAAGCTTGGGGGAGTTTGTTGACACATTTTATCTATGCATTTTATCCCTCACATTCATTGGAAAAAGGACTAAAATATAATTAGATCACCTTATTAGGGTTTATATTAACAATTTCCACGAGTTTTGGTGAATCTATGAATCTACAGGGACTATTCAGAAAATATGCAAGGAAACCACTCTAGAAGACTCCAGAAGGCTCCGGAACTCAACGTGGCTCAGCACCTAAAAAGAAGCATCTAGAAGGATCAAGAGACCACCTGGCCGAAGTGGGACCCGAGGGGGGCCCACCCCAGACCGATCGGCCTGGTGGTGGGGCCGGTCGGTCCCCCCGGGCCCCGAACCGCCTCATCTTCTGGAATGTTCCTCCACCGCCTATGAGAATCAATCTAAACCACATGTTTAGGTCGGTTTGATCCTACGGCGCACGTCCACCCCTCTGGACTATATAAGCAGCCCCCCTGCCCCCTGGCAGAGGCATCTGAATCTGTCATACATCAGATCAAGTCATCAAGTCAGAGACTCTACGCCTTAGAAACACCATATAGCAGAGTAGCTAGCTAGTTTAGATCTAGGAGGAGGCAAGGTGTCTACTTGGCTCCTGATCGTCTAGAGGCTGATCTAGCTTCGCTCTTGTAAGTTCTTATCTAGTTCTTTACATTTGTTATATAGACATATGTTCTTATTAATGATTATATTCGACATTATATGCTTTGGTGTTTACTATGATTACATGTTTAGCATAGTTGATTTGCCTTTATATTCATGTATGGAGTCGTATAGCCCTCACCTAGATCATTTGTTAACATGGGTGAACGGTAAAGACAGTGTAAGAGTGGTGCTTATATTGTATTTATCTGCGATTGCACCCTATATGCCGGGTCATGTGGTAGATCGTGGTGGTGACAGCACTATTGAGTCCTTCGTAGTCCACCCCCGTGTATAGGACTAGTGGAGCCTTATACTGTTTGGGTTGTTTCAAATTTCGGCCTTGATCCTCCTGGATAGTCTCCCCATGCATTGATATAATAGTTCTTCTTCCGTGATTGCTAAATGTTTGCACTAATCATAGTTTGCATTGACATATAGTTTAGAATTACCTAGGAGTATCCTCTCTAGCTAGACTTTGCTACGTTTCTCTTGCTATAATGACACTTTCTAGCTGCTCATGAAGTTATGACTTGAACAATGCTATCATTCTCTATATTTTATGTGACTTACCCCTGTTTATAGCAATTGATATATTTTGGCCACTCTACATTATAAAACTGAGAGATGAGCATGTATTAGCTATTATGGATTAGAAAGACTTCTTTCCCTATGGTAGAATATAAATACGATACCTGGTTTTACTCCTGGTTAAAATGCTACAATGGTATATTCATATATGTGCGCTTGCGGATACCCTGTTTATATATATATCTTCTTTTCTAGAGATCCAAGGCATATGTAAGAGTACCATATCCATGCGTTTTCAGGCACACCTGTCAGGCTGACAACCTATATCGAGTTGTGCTATGAATCGTGTCGGAATTCATCTTTTAGTTTATCTGAAAGCAACATCCGATATACACTTAGCATCATGTTAAGATATACCTCTGCATTTCTGGTGCCGTCGATAGAGATGGATCTTATATCCGTTTCTAGTCGATGACGTTAGCAATGTCAACACGAGCTTGGTTAGAGATCCTGCTGATGAGAACAAGATTGTTGATAACTTGAGGGTTGGTGTTCATTAATTTGTGTCTGATGTGCTTTTAAGGTGCTGTTTAAGTCTGATTACTGTATTATTTGCAGATTGATGTGTTGCTTAAGAATGGATGCAAACAAGGGAAGCTAGAGCATTGGAATCTACATTACAACATTGCTCTAGTCAGCGTCGAGTACTGTGCTCGTCATCCATTAAATATGAGCTTTGATTCACAGTCAATTGATGATGTAGTCGCTGTAGGGCGTAGCTTCAAATACAACAACGACAACATAGCCGTTTGTCCCCAAGCAAGTTGGGGCATCTTAATGGCTGTGTTGACGGTCGATTTCTGTCAACCAAGAGCACTTGTTACACTTTGGTTTGAGCTTTGAATTATAACTAACCCGCCACTAGGCATACTAATGATGTAACAAGTTCACAATTGTATGTGGTTTTTGGAGTTTATTGTTTACGCAGGAAATCAACGTTAAAGAGGAGACTTTCGGGATAAGTTCATCAAGCACTTTATGAGAAGATCATGAAGCCCGTCATAAGTCAAGACATGAAGTGAACACGACTCCAAATGACCCAAGGACCGAAGCATCAACACTTAAAACTCTGGGGACTAGGAGGTTTACCAAACGAGATCAACTCAGCCCGAGAGATATATTCTCGCAGCCCAGAACAACATGATCTCCTCGTCCTCGTCAGGAGGTCCACCAAGTCGCGGGCGCTCGGCAAAGCACCTGTGGTGGCCATGGGAAAGACGGCAGCCGGGGGCAACCACTAAGAGCAACTTCAGCAGCTTGAGTAAATTTGATCCCTCCCCTATATAAAGTTATTGGGGGTGGAGTAATCCCTAAAACACAATTTCTTCCGACGGTTTCCCTGGCCAGACTTGACTTCAGCGGTTCTCAGTCTGGGTTTGGCCATTGACAGTGCGGACGGAGCAGCCACGTTCCGATCTCCGATTGGCACACAAAACTGGTAGCTATGACGTTGGTCAGTTGGTGGATGCCGGGCATTCACCCACAGCCAGATTGGTGGCACTTGTCATTACAAGAAACAGACCCGTCCCTCAGATTACTAGAACAATCAGCGCACATTGCGCGCCCTACAGTGTATATAAGTAAATGCTGGAGACTGAATGTAAATAAGCCTAAATAAAACCACGAGTACCATACAAAAGCATATGAGATACATTATAAACATGTAATATGGATCAAATTTATATGCCTAGCTTGAGTCGGGTCAAGGAGCTAGGAGATATGGTCCCCGAAATACATGCTGCGTAGATAAGTCCGAAATCAGACAGATTATCTTCCGAGGCCGTTTTGGGGATCTTATCTTCGTTTCCAAGGAAAGCAATGAATACCAAAGTTGGAGATAATTTCGTGGCACACAATCTAGAAACTGAGTTTGCATTATTTGGAGTCCGGACGTGGGAGATATGGTGCCAGCAAGGAAGGGCTGTGAATCAGAAAAATCTGGACGAGGCTGGGTTTATGGAAACCAAGTTGGCTTCTCTCCCAAGGAAGATCTCGTGCAAGGCAAGGTGGGGCACGCCCCAAGGCTCCCTAAGGGCATAAATGCAACCCCCTAGGCGCCCAAGGAGGGGTGACCATTCAGATCCAATCATTCTACTGACGCCCATTCACCAAAAAGCCGCCGCCGCAAGATGAGGAGAGAGTTGGATGAGCTCGTCGCAAGGATCAACGCCGGTGGAGGGAAGGAAGCAAGAGGACTCCAAGCCGCTGGGCTAGGGGTGTTCCCAAGCTTCATCACCGCCATCTTCATCTACGACGGTCTCCGGAGTCTCCATCACCCCTATGTGCTTCAATCCGTATAAGATGATGGGGTAATGCCTCCGTTTGTCCCTAGGGTTAGATGGATACATGACGTGTAATCTCTACATAAACCTTATGCCTGTCAATGCTCCATGGTCTATGTCTTTGCGATTGCTTTATTTACATATGTGCGTACAACATGTGGTCTTAGTAGGGTTTATGGTAATCATGGTGATTAGCTTAACCCTATGGATGCTTAGGTATAGATGTGGCTATCCGCGAAAGTGGTTGATTACCTTGCGTAGGGACAATACGATTTAGGGAAAAGGCTTAGCGGCCGCATAACCGCCGTGAAGCTAGTAAAGGCAACACCTTTTTCATGTAGTAGATTCATGTTCATGAGATCCTAAACCCTAGGGAGGGAACGCTTATATACCTTAATCCCTCTCTTGTATCCACCCTTTGCCATCTAGTTTAGTCTTAGATTAACATAGGTTAGATTGCTTTTACTTTAGATTAATACCTCTTTCAAAGGCTTTCCAATCAACTAGATTAGTACTTGGTTAAGCGCTAGCAATCCCCTTGCTCCGTGGATTGACAAGAACCTTGGGGGTCACCCCGTGGTGAAAAGGTTGTAGGTTCGTATGCTTGCGGATCGAAGGTTGTTACGTGTTTCAACAATCAACAAGCCCCTTTTTCTGGCGCTGTTGCCGGGAATTAAGCCAGTTTGCTACATTTAATCTTGTATTAGTTTTGTTGATTACTAACATCTAACCCTTATTTTCTAGAAAAGTTCTTTTGTTTTGTTTTTTTCTATTTTCTTGTGCCTAGATGGATTTGTTCACCTCACCTTTGGAAGATGAAGAGATGTCGCTAAGGGAGCTAGCAATGCCGTCAATGGAGGACATTGAGATGCAAAAATCAGATTTGACGCTTGCTACAACCCACTACGAAGTGAAGCCTAGAATCATCAAGTTAGTGGCGAGAAACCCATTTAAAGGATTGGAGGATGACAACCCATATAGACACATTAAGGAATTCAAGATGATATGCAACACGGTGCAACAAGGAGTTCCAGCCGCTTGGTTCAAGTGGAATCTTTTTCCGTTCTCTCTCTAAGATGAAGCGCGAAGATGGTACACATTTGCGTCCGTTGAAGGAAAAGGAAAGTGGGATGAGCTCGTGAAGAAATTTCTTTCAAAGTTCTTTCCCATAAGAAAGGTCCAAGACTTAAGGAGGCAAGTGCTCAATTTCAAGCAAGGAGAAGATGAAGGAATTGATGAAGCTTGGGACCATTTTAATGAACTACTTGAGCAAGGCCCGAACTTGGGATTTTCCGGTGACTTGATGTTGCATACCTTTTATTTTTCACTAACCCCTAACTCCGCTAGTTTGTTAAGTGTGTGTGTGTGTTGACGGATAAAACTCGTATCCACCTACGATCCGCAAGCGTACGGACCTACACCTTTTTCACCACGGGGATTCCCTAGGTTCTTGTCAATCCGTGGAGCAAGGGGATTACAAGTGTTTGATCTAGCACTACCTAGTTAACTTATCCAAACCCTAAACTACGGTTAATCTAAAGACCTACTACGCTACACTAGAGAGGGTTGTGAGACTCACAAGATATATAAAAGACACTTGCCCATAGGGTCTACAATACTTGAACATGCAACCGCTAAGAGATACGACCCGATCTAATCTACTGGGGGTTGTGACCACGGTTTCGCCCTTTCCCTCCCCCTGTACTGTCACTACGTGGAGGTATTCATGACTAGACCTATGATGCTCACGGCGTATTGAAGAGTTCTAAGGGAGAAGTGAGATCTATACTCCCGAAAAGCATGGTAGCTAACCTTAAACATGAAAAGCACTTCAACACTAGATTGATAGATTGAAACCATAAAAGTAGCGATTACATCTCAAGATCATTTACAACCCATGGACAAATGAGAAGATTACCCCATCAAGGCGCTAAGCATGGCGCCGTTGATCATGGTGATGCTTCCGACGGTGTCTTCCTTCTCCTCTGGGGGTGTCGTGGCAGGGCCTCGACGTCCTCCTCCACTTGTGGTTGCTTCCTTGGACTCGAGCGATCCTTCTCGCGAATGATCTCTCTCCTCTCATTCCTCTCTAGCTTGTGGACGGCCTCTCGAGCGAATGGCTCTCTCTCTCTGCGAATGGCGGCGCCCACACGGACTTAGGGTTGCATCATCTTCACACTCAAGAAATGGGAGGCCGAACTGACACGGGAATGGGCCAGGCCGGCCTGGGCCGGCCGGCCCAGGCCCATCCCAGCCCGGTTCGGTCGCCCCTTCGCTCCCGTGGGTCCTTTTGGCATTTTGCACTTTGCCCCCTTCAATTGCATCATTTTGGCGACGTCATCCTCTCGTCCAAGATAGAGGGTCTTCTCGCATGAAGTCCGGTCTTTTACGCTTCAATCCTCAGGGATGTTCCTTTGTAACACTTCGGTCCTTGCCACCTTTGGGAGTGATTTCATCATGCACTTGAACACGAACGGGACTCCTCATTTGCTCCTTTGAACTTGTTGTGACTCCGTCCTTTTTGTCCATGTTTTCCTGCAAAAACATAACACTTCCAAATGCACATACGAAGATGAACTTGTTATATCATTAGTGTGCCTAGTGGTGGGTTAGTTCCATAATCAAGCCCAAACCAAAGTGTAATGAACATGTTTGGTGTACCAAAATACACCGTCAACAGTATGCAGACGGTGATTTAATGGATGAAACAATTAGTGAAGCTGCACAAATCTTACAAAGGATAAGCAATGGAAAAAGAACACAACGAGATTGGCAAAGACGTTGTCGGGAGGAGCAAAACGACAAAAGCAAGCCCGAGGTGCTTGCTGAAATTTCTTAAAAAGATGAACCGGAGGTCAAGGAAGATGAACCGACCATACAAGAAATTGAAGAACCACTTCCTAAGGTAAGCGAAGTCATTTCGCATGATAAAAATGTTAAAACTAACATAAATATAGGCCGAAGTATGGTGAATGCTAGACCATTGGCGGAGTTCAGTCAATCCAATTGGATTCAAGTTGATTTTGCCCCCATAATCAACTACCGAAGGAAGGAGGAACACCGACACGTCACCAAGAGAGTTGAAGACATTTTTGATCAAGAGATGAGTGGAGAATCAATCCAAAATATATTTGAAGAAGAAGACGAAGAAGATGAAGGATGGATCGATCAATATGACATCTCAAAGATTTATAATGAAGAAAGAGAAGAGTACAACCGTGACGAGCCTAGTGACTCGAAGGATAAATGGGAGAAGATAGGATTCAAGCTAGAAGATGAGAGGGAAGGAGATGGCACAAGGCAAACACACCTACATGACCCCTCTCCACAAGGTTATAGCTTGTGTGCTATTGAAGCCTACACACTAGCAAATCAAGACATGGAGGTGCTCAATGATGAAGAAAGGAGTGAATCAACGATGAGCAATCTCGACGACATGTGGTACATGGAAGATAAAGAAAGCTACACCCGAGACTTTGAATATAAAGATTAGGATGACAATGAAGACTTTAAAGAAGAGGAAAATGCAAATGTAGTTGATGGATTACACGTTCCACATGATGAGATGGAGGGGATGCAAAAAGGTAACAAAGAGACACCTTCACTCGTTGAGATTGATTCGCCTTCAACACCGCTAGATGAACCAAATATCACTCTTGTTAAAAAAGCTCTAAGGCCAAGGTACACGCTGAAATCTCAAGATATTATTGGTATTGATGATAATAAATTCAAATACTCATGCTCAACCAGTAGAATAAATGATAGTTTAAATTCTATGCCTTGTGACAATAGTGATCATGTTGATAGGCTAGATTTTCTTGAGAATGATGATGAGGCAATGTTTATGTTTGAACCATTTAATTCTATGCCTAAAGAACCTTTGCCTAATGATGAACTAAGTGCTTTGCATGAAACATATGCTTCTTTTAATTACACCTTGATATGTTGCTACAATTTGCTTGTGGTGTTAATTATGGACGCGTATGTTTACAATAAGTTTTGTAAATCTCGATCATGCTTTGTGCTTGGTCAAGCTAATGACCTTAAAGAAGCACATGTTGGGAGAAGACCCTATTTTCACTAATCATGTAGACAAGGCTTGAATAACGAAGAGAGAAGTCATGCCTAAAGAGTTGCAAGATAAATCTTAAACCTCTCCAAATCCCGCGATGGATACTGCTGTCTTCATCAATTTGAGAGTTTGTTCAGAGGTGTACAAATAAAGAAAATGAGATATTCAGAAGCTCCATCAAGTTTCCATTCCAACGCATCAAGAACCAACGAATTTGAAGACCCGTGCAAGGAGTTATGGAGAAAACATTGAGCGTTGCGCGTTCTGAAATTTCAGGACAGATTTCATTACCGAAATAAAACGGGCGTAACTCTCTTGTTCGGAGTCCAACTTGGGCAAATAAAGACTTGTTGGAAAGGAAATTTTGTGCACTATGCAATGGAGTAGAGATTGGGTATACTTTCTGTTCTCATTAAAGAAAAATTCATGGAGTGAAGGAAGCACCGAAGGGTGACAAAGAAGGAGAAAGCGATAATGTCAGATAGCTTGGGCAAGTCTCCTATAAGTGATCAAGCATAATATGGGAAGTGAATTAAAGCTTCATTGGGACCTTTTATTCTTGCATGAAGGGCCATGGCTATGCGACGAAAAGAAGGTATGTGAGAAAGTCGAGCTCTATGACTTTAAATGAAGCGCTTTTCGGGAGGCAACCCGTTTCTTTGTGTTTTTATTCCTTTCTTAGAGAGAATAAAGAATAGCACCATCCTATGATGATTAACTTGTGGCTAATTAATCTAAGTTTCATTTTATTTTTAGAACCCCCATCATGTTCATTCTCATATTTATCTTTTTTTGCATGCATTGCATTTTGTCATCAATGTGGTGTTTGTTTCTTCGCATATACATGTTTTGCATATAGTTGGCTTGGTTGTTTTAAGGCTCAATGATGTATGCTTTCATATCCATGTTAATGCTCCAGATGGGCATTTTCCTTTTGTGATCTTGTGTAAACGTGGTGTTTAAACATGATTGCGGACCATCATCGTTAAGTTCGATAAACCTTGCTAGCTTTTCATATGTTTTCATGTTGCTTTGGTTAGTTTATAAGCTTTGCAATGCGCTTAATTTTTCTTGTGCTATAAGAGTTATTGATCTAGGGATAGATATGGTGTTTTAACCCTAGATAAATCAACCTTTATGGCTATGGAGAAATTCGGCAACCTAGTTGTAAACATGGTGTTTAGAACTAGGTGAAAACATTGTCTTTGTTTATATTGTTTTCTATCATGTGCAAACACACTTTGCACCACGTACACTCATTAGGTTTTTATTCTTCATTAGACTAATTATGCCACAAGTTGAGAGTCCTAGGAAACATTGTTGGATTGTTGGCAATTTTATCTACTCCCAACCGTCACCTTGGGGGTAGAATGTGCGCTTAAAATATTTTGCAGGCAAGATAAAGACTCTCACGACAAGGAAATTGAAGGATGGCTAAGATAAAAAATGTTTTGTCTTCTTCTTCCATGCCTAGCAAAATGCTAATCATGGGGGAGACCCTGAATCTTCAACTCGGAAGTGCAACATGACGCTCTAGAAGATAGAATGATCAAGATCATCAACATCTCTGGATCAATGCACAAGAAGCTATTGATGTCATCAAATTTCTGCGTGGTCTCAAAGGGAAAACACTGAATACTTTTGGATATTTAGAAGATCCATGAAGTTATGATTCCAACAAACCAAGAATCAAGACAATCGGAGGTTCTTGCAAGCGGTTATGCCCGAATCACCGAGTGCAACACGTCTTGAAATCAGTTTTGGACAGCACGCAGCGCTGAAGTAAAATGGACATAGCTCCCTTGTTTGAACTCCGTTTTCCATGAATGGCCACATGTTGGAAAGGTAATTTCATAAACTTTTCAATAGATCTATATTTTGATATATGTTCTATTCTGTACGGAGGGGAAATCCATGAAGAAGAGGCAGCAAGGAGATGATGAGAACAAGAAAGAGGAGATGGTGATGACAATATTGAAGAGAAGGGCGACCATTGGCTCCATTAAGCATACACGATCAAATTCAGAAATTTAGGAGCGTTGAAAAATCAAGACAAAATCAAAGCCACATTCGATACATGGAGATGTTGGGAGAAGATAACGAAGAACTACAAAAGATGTAACACCTCCATGGACCTTCTCTTTTCTAAAAATAAATGCTTGTAAGTATGCCTTCAACCTTAGGTGCAACTTTTGTTTTTTCCCTTTGACAATGACACGGCTACTAGGAGGACAACCTAGGTTTCTTTTTATTTTCAATAAATAGGCATGACCATGTGTTCACTCGATGTTTTATATTGCCTATGCTTATGGAAAAATGACGAAAGTTGCCGCTTTGTTTTACCTACATAAAATTATACATGTCTTGGCTAATTGCTCTCTATAACATGATATGAAATTAATTTAAATACCGGCTCTTTTATTTGTGGAGGTGAAATGACTATGCTCTAGACCCACATACATATCTTTGCTCTTTGATTTAAGTTTATGGATAGCCGGATAACTTGTTGTTTTTATGAAAACTTAACTTTTATGCTATCTACATATTTGTGATACTCTTGCGAAGTTCTACCTACCAAAGCCGTATACATATATATATTCTATGATAACAAAACCCGTAGATTGCAAACATATGTTTTGATGAGTTGGATTAGGATTGATTTCTATGGTTCGAGACTAAGAAGCTGGTCGTTCCTTTGTGTAACTCTTCACGCTAGCCTCTTTATCCATGCATTGTGGGTTTTCACATCAAAAATTTCACAAACCTCGCTGAGCATCCAACCTAAACCAAAAACATCTTTTTGTGATCACCTCCTTGTCCACAACCCAATTTTAGTATGGAGTAAAATTCTCGATGGAGATTCAGATATTCCGCAAGATTATGGAATTTATGCTTACTTTAGCAGTCATTTCCCCCCTGTTTTATGCTCGAGGACGAGCATCGTTCAAGCATGTGGGAGGAGTCATCACATCATCAAATGCTATGTAAGTATTATGTTGCAAAAGTTCTGAGGAGCAAAAGAAAAAAATGAAAAATGAAAAAATTATGATGAGAAGAAAAGAAAAGTAAGAAAAAAAAGAAAGAGAAAAAATGAGAATAAAATAAAAGTAAAAAATAATAATAAAGTTGCATCTCGGTTCTTTTTGCTTCATAAGTTCTCAAGTGCCTTGAAGACTAATCCATACTCAAATCTTCCAACCATATGCAATCCGATAACGAGGACTTCACTTGTGCCTCGGGATCATCCATTTGCCACTTGCACATGTCCACCTATCTAAATGTGTGTGTTTCATCCCTCTCTCTTTCTAACATTTATTTTCCATGGCCTTTTTTAGGAGTCTCGGTAATTCCAGTAGATCTCTCTCTTAATTTGACAATATTTCGGATGTATGTTTTGCTAGGATTGTTTTTAACCTACCAAGCTCCACATAAGCCTTCCACTATCACATATGAGTAGAACAGGTTGAAAATAATCTAGTATAGGCTTGAGTGACTTGATGAGTGTTTCCATGAGCTTTTGCAAGAGATTTTCACTTATGTTGGATATGCATCTTTTTGAAAATTCTTCTATGGAACAAGATAATGGTTTGAAGTTCACTTAAGTTTGAGAGCATCGTGTTTATTAAATGAGGCTTGTTCTTTATTGTTAGTCTATCTTCCATAATGAAAAAGAAGTCGGGCACAACTTGAACTTTAAAACTAAATTCTTAAGACAGAGCAATTTGCCTCGTCATGAATGACTAAGTGCAGGGAGAACATTGGAAGGCAACGTTGATTTCCCCTTTAAGCAAGGATTACTTACTCGAGGATGAGCAAGGTTTAAGCATGGGGGTATGTTGACGGTCGATTTCCGTCAACCAAGAGCACTTGTTACACTTTGGTTTGAGCTTTGAATTATAACTAACCTGCCACTAGGCATACTAATGATGTAACAAGTTCACACTTGTATGTGGTTTTTGGAGTTTATTATTTACGCAGGAAATCAACGTTAAAGAGGAGACTTTCGGGATAAGTTCATCAAGCACTTTATGAGAAGATCATGAAGCCCATCACAAGTCAAGACATGAAGTGAACACGACTCCAAATGACCCAAGGACCGAAGCATCAACACTTAAAACTCCGGAGACTAGGAGGTTTACCAAACGAGATCAACTCAGCCCGAGAGATATTCTCGCAACCCAGAACAACATGATCTTTCGGTGCAGATTCGTAGACTTAAACGTCCTCTAATGGCAAAAGTTTGACTACCAAAGTTGTGGGCCTCGACGATATCTTCGACTTGGACATATGAAAGGCCCCATTCGGGTCAAGGAGCTAGGAGATATGGTCCCTGAAATACATGTTGCGCAGATAAGTCCGAAATCAGACAGATTATCTTCCGAGGCTGTTTTGGGGATCTTATCTTCGTTTCCAAGGAAAGCAATGAATACCAAAGTTGGAGATCTTATCAAAGATACAGCTATCCGCGAAAGTGGTTGATTACCTTGCGTAGTGACAGTATGATTTAGGGAAAAGGCTTAGCGGCCGCATAACCGCCGTGAAGCTAGTAAAGGCAACACCTTTTTCATGCAGTAGATGCATGTTCAAGAGATCCTAAACCCTAGGGAGGGAACGCTTATCTACCTTAATCCCTCTCTTGTATCCACCCTTTGCCATCTAGTTTAGTCTTAGATTAACATAGGTTAGATTGCTTTTACTTTAGATTAATACCTCTTTCAAAGGCTTTCCAATCAACTAGATTAGTACTTGGTTAAGCGCTAGCAATCCCCTTGCTCTGCGGATTGACAAAAACCTTGGGGGTCACCCCGTGGTGAAAAAGGTGTAGGTCCGTACACTTGCGGATTGAAGGTTGTTACGTGTTTCAACCATCAACAGGCTGCTAGTGGTTGTCTAGTTCCTTGGTCGAGCACACTTGATTGTGAGTTCCTCGCACGTTCCACATGTAAAATCACTAAGGTATTGCCTTCTTTTATTTTCATAACTGTTTTTTATTAGGTGTAATTTGACTGTCTAATAGAGAGCTTTGACTGTAAATTCCTGTCATTATTTTGCTTACAATTAAAATATATTCATGGTAAAGTACTTTGTAATATGAATCTAGTGGTATCATTCTATAAAACCTAGATAATATTGGATTAATCAATTGTCAATGCTTGAAATTGGAAAAACAAGATATTGCTTCGTGTTTCTGAATAAAGATATAGTTGCCTTGGAATGAATTAGCTAGCAATGTTTTGAATAGAAGTCACAACTTATTTATGTGAACTTGCTAGGCTGGGATTGGAGGCCCTCTTGTTAATCTTGATACCAATGTTATTGGCATGAACTTCTATGACACCAGAATAGGAACTCCTTACCTGTTATGTGAAGAGAACTGCAAGACTCTAGCATCGTTTGACACAAGAAGGTATTAACATAGTTCATGTCAGTATTTTAGCATTGTTCATTTTTTGGAGTTTTATAAGAAGCTTGCTGAAGCATAATCTGACAGTGAATCTGGTGGTGATATTGGCAATGCCTCTAGTGCTTGTTTCCGGAAAATGCCTGAAGATGTCAAGAATAAGGTTAACAGGTTGGTATTCCAATCCATGTTGCTATTTATTAGGCTGAAGTTAAGTTTTAGATATATAAATTATTTTGTTGAAACACTATAGGTGGCCTGTGCCCAAGCCACACTGGTGTCGTCCTGAAGATGTTGAATCTGATGATGCTGATAAGTTAGCTTTTGATGATATTGGCCGGCTTCAGTACAGTTACTTTATGGGACCAAAAGTCGAGTTCCTTGTTCGCACAATCCCCATTGGTTAGTAATTTGTCTTCATGAACTTTTTGCCAACAAACCTATTGAGTGTTGTGCTAACTAGTCTCTCCCTGATCCAGTATTGCAGCTATCATATTCATCTGCTATAAGTTAGTTGACTCTATCCAGCAAATTTTGCAGCATTTTTCATACACAATGCTTTACAAGTTTAGGACCTAAATCTGACAAACATTTTCTTATTATTAACGATTCTTTTTCCAGATGTGCATGTATCTTAAACCTTGTTGATACTTTCAGGAAGAAAGCAAAAGAAGCGGGTAGGAAAGCAAGGAAAAAACAGACGAGGTAACTTAAAGAAAGCTACTAATGTCGGTGCTTTACCAAGGTTGTAATCCTTCACTCACCTACTGCTTACCCCTCCCTCCTATGAATTTCTTTTTGTATAGTCATCTAACAGCTCTCCAATATATCTTGTGTGCAGTCGTATACGACTTGCTGCAAAGTCCTTGCCCATCACAGGAACTAAAGCTGATCTTTCCAAAAAAAATCTAGAAAAGAGGATCTTGATAAGGTTTTTATATCTTAATGGCTTTGATTTTGGAGTCTGCCTTTGTAGGCTGAATTTGTGCGCTAGCTGAATCATCGCTTTTGCAGTTTCTCCTAGTTGCTTAAGGGAAGGGGATGTGCACCCTGGGGAAACAGCAGGTTGATGTTGGCGAGGCAAGTTCCAGTACATTACATTAAATTGTGTTTTGCCCACCATCATTGTCACTGCTTTGTTGGCTAAAAGCATCTGTGAACATTTTTGTAATTAAGCAGGCAATCCCAATGTACAAGGTGAAGAAGGAAAAGCAAAGAAGGAAAGACAGAGAGATGTCCTCGAAATGTGTCAAGCCCAAGCCCCAGAAGAAACCTTTCAAGAAATCATCTAAGAAAAAAGGCTTAGGTGATCTTTCTTGTGACTTGTTTTTGGAGGTGACCACTGTTTAGAAGGATGAAGGTTGTTTGTCCGGTTTGAATATGGGAGAAATATTGTGTTCCTTTTACTGGTTATGAGTTTTGACATAGGCTTGAACTGTGTCATCTTTTGCAGTTGTATTATGCTTTGCTATTTAGTGTTGATATTTGAATGGTTTGGCAAATGGCAACGATAATGGCCTCACTTGAATTTTCTATTATCTCTAATTTTGGTGAGGCTATCTTAGGCCAGTCTCAATGGGAGGGTCATAGACATTAAATAGAGTGTCACATATGCAAAAAAAAGATGATATGTCATGATATTTAATAGGAGAGAGAGATGAAACCAGGGTCATCCTCATGACCCCGGGTCGGCGCGGATTCCTAGGAATGACACCCCCATGACCCTCCCACTGGGACAAGTTGACACAATTTTTATAGCACAATTGACCAACCAACATGTAGCAATTAAATATTTGCAGGAACCTATGAAATTGTGCTATGACCCTGTGTATGGAGAGAGGGTGTGTCATCCCGCAAAACAATACAGTAAAGATGATGTGTCACTATTGAAAACTACCCCATGACTGGCCAGGCCAGTCCCAGTGCATGTTTCATGAGCACAACTACCTAGATTGAAAACTAGGTAACTGTGCTAGTGGAGTTTCATGGTGATGAAACTCTCCTCACATCCCATGAAACTCTCACATTCTCTCTCTTCGCCACGTCAGCAAATTTAATGCAATGAAACTCTTCATGAAACTCCACTGAGACTGGCCTTAGGGCTATTATACAGCCAACATGCACTCGAAACAAAACTTTATTTTATATCACAGAAGGTGCTTTGATAAACATTTGACAAGATTTCATTAATTGTTTGCTGTTAGATTGGGTACTTTCATAAGCTTTAATAGTCCAACAAGGATAACATGTGTGTATTGTCATGTCTTGGGCATGATCACAACCATAATAACATAAAACATAATGCTTAAATTAAATTATAAATTATGTCTCTGAAATTACAATAAGAATCATCATCATCATTGAGGAAACAAAAATTAATCTTTATATGGTAAAGAGTTCATAAGCTAAAAAAATAAAATCATAATTTGAAAATAATGATCTAATCCAATAGGCTTATCCTCAGTTTCCTAATATCTTGTCTTTAATTCTTTCTTTTCGAGCAATTTGAAATAAAATGCCCACTTTTACCACGAAAACAACATATGGGTTTCTCTCCAGTGTTGCGGTATTCATCTTTTCCAAGTATTCCCTTATCCTTGTAGGCCCCATACTTGTCATTAATAAGTTCCTTGATGATGTTTACACACAAGGGATCAGTGTTGGAACCATAAAATATATCATAATAGTGCATGAGTTAATCTACGTTGTTTCAAATCTATGTATCACCCTTGGGCAATAAAATAAAATAAAATAAAATAATATCGTAATTTTGTGGCAAATATTTGTCAATCAACTTTGGCCTGAAAGACAAACGCATGCCACATAAAATTCTCTAATCAAATTAATTGGAGAATAAATCTTAATTATACAGCGGAAGCTTTAGAACTTATATGTTAGTTTGGCCCAATAACTTTAATGACACGTGATTGATTATAAAACAACGTTGGTTAAGCTATACTGCAAAAATTCATAGACAACTCACGTACCACTATTGATCTTAAAATTCCAATGGAATAAAAACAATTCAAATTAACATGAGAATCTCTAACAATAATTTCTGGTTGGTTCCATTATAATTATAGATAGACCATAAACAAGTAGCGGAACAATAAATGAAATTTGGACATTAATATAACTTATTAAAAGGTGCAAAATTCATACAAAATATGGCATCAAACATAAGTTTGCACATAGGAACATGAAGGTAAAACATTAAACAACAATTGAATGGAAATTTACAAAAAAATCACTGGTTAAAATATCAGTTTTAATCAGAGATATAACACATGCAGCTAAAATAACACCATAATTACCAAACATAATTTTGGACATTTATTATAATTTCGAATAGTGCAAATTACATCATAAATACATGAATTGCACCTGTAAAAAATAATTTTGGGGTTTCTTAATTCGGTTGATTTCCCCTCCTTCTACATGCCATTGTGATTCTCTCGGAGTTTCGCTTTCATTCTAGAATGTCGTAGTTTTGCTGAGATGAATTCATTCTAACAGGTCAGAATGTCCAAGACAAACCCGGATCCTCAGGTTGAGCAGTTCGCGATGGACGCAACTATGTCTACTTGAAGAGGATGCATGCAGTGTCCCGCGTTACACTCAGTGGTAGTCTCCGTCACGCAGAACCATCAGGAAAGTAAGTCCCACGTTGGGAACTGGGTTCAATATCAAGAGCGACAACACTGGATCCATTGCTCTTACCATCAGCGGCGTAGCCAGGAATTTGAATGGGGGGAGCAAAGTTGAATCAAGACAAACTTGTTTTCAAACCTTTAATAACAATATCTTAGTATAAAATTAAAATAGTTGTTCAAAGAACCATTCTTCACTGTAAATATTACATTTCTATTATACATAATCTCATTTCTAGACAAATACTTATGAAAAACATCTAGATAAGTAGTTATAAACAGCAATTAGAAAATTTATTAGCAATGTTTGGATCAATTAGGGGGGATGAAAGTGCATCTAGGCCCTTAAGTGGATTTTGGTGAATTGAATGACAAAGCGATTAAAGGTCTAACATGTTTGTCTAAGATTGTGAGCAGGTTTTATTTAGATATTCATGAGTTATTGTTGGAATATATATTGGTGAATGAATATTATGTGGCTCACATTGGAGAAGACAAATATATGAGTGATCCTAAGGCATAGTGGCAAATATCAATCAACAAAGAAAGATAAATATTGGGGATATTTTGAGAAGGTCAATTCATGGTCTCCGATAAATATGGTAGCTTCATTAAAGTACAAGGATCATAGAAAGAGAAGATGGTAATTCTCTCTAAATTAAATGCAAGGCTTCATGTGGTAAATGAAAGAGGACACAAGGATTAGTGTGGACTTTATGGTCCTTAATTGGAAGCTTGCATATTCATTGTCAATCAAGAACAAACATTTGAAGCGAGATTTCAAATGAAGGATAATTGTGGATGAAGCAAAGCCAAACTCAACATGGACTGGGTAAGTGATGAAGAGATCAACCGAGATGACTAGGGTGAGGGACTAAGCAATATTTGGGGTCCTAGCTAGGCCGCCATTAGTGTTTTGCTAAGGTGAAGTTCTAGTATCCGTGGGGTCTCGAAGCAATGTAACTCATCTATTTGTTATGATTGGCAATATGGAGTGACTTGTGGATCAAAGTGTGCATTCTTATGCTAGATGGAAAGATCCTAAGTCACTAACTCAAGTATGGACGTGCTCAAGACATAGGCTAAGTTGAAAGCCCTCAAGTGGATATTGTTCAAGTATGGCAAGATTGAAGACATTCAAGCTCAAGAGGTTGTCAAAGTGTTTTTATTTAACCTTGAGTATAGGTATGTCGCACTATCAAGAGGGAAGCAACATTAGCTAGTTGACTAAGTCAAAGTGCTCTTAGATAAACCTCGTGAGAAAATAGTCTTGAGAGCCTAAGAGTGTGCTAACTAACCCTCCTAACCTAACTTGAGACACTTCATCTCTTTGGTGAAGTGTTGGAGTGAAAGAAAGAGTTTTGGGGGTGTCTCGGGTCTGACCGGTCAGGGACACCGGTCTGACCGGTGCCGCTAGCCCAATGGCTAGTTTTTCGAACACTGGTCTGACCGGTGTGGGGCACCAGTCTGACCGGTGCCGCCCGACAGTTAACGGCTAGTTTTCTCCTTTGAGGGGTATAAATACCCCAAGCCTCCTACAGTGGAGGTCTGCTGTTCTTGGTGACTTTGCTGAGCTCCTAAGCCATTTCTTGCAAGCCCTAAGCCTTAGTGGCTCTTCCCAACCTCTCTTTGTGAGATTTGTGGATTCAAGCCATATCTTTGAGTTGGGTTGAGAGAGTGAGCTCAAGAGAGCCTTTGTGAGCTAACAAGAGCATTTCCCATAGCTTGAGCACTTCGATTTCGCGTCTACAAGCATTGAAGCATTTGTTACTATTGGAGGTTTGCCTCCTAGACGGCTAGGCGTCGTCGGCTAGCTCCCAAGGTTGTGGTGAGCAGCGGGAAGTTTGTGAGGGTTGTGATCTTGCCTCTTTGTGAAAAAGATTGCCTTAGTGGAAAGGAGGAAAGTGGTTGAAAGAGACCCGACTTGTTGTGGAAAAGTTCCCTTACAAGCTCCTCAACGGAGACGTAGCCTTTCCTTAGTGGGAGGTGAACTTCGGGAAACAAATCCTTGCATCTCTTGTGGTTTGCCTCTCTAAGTTGTTATCTAGCATATTTGATTTGCTTCCGCTTCGATCTACTTGGGTGTGCTATTTGTGTGTGCATGGATCATTACCCTGCTTGTGATCATCTACCAAGACCACTCACCAAGTTTGGTTTGTGCTAGAAGTCAAGAGGAGCTTGAAGCTATTTTTGCAGGTTCTCTGTGGTTCACCGGTCTGACCAGTGGAGGGAAACGGTCTGACTGGTGACCCCTGCTGAGCAGAGCCATTGACTGGTCTGACCGGTCAGCCTCACTGGTCTGACCGGTGACGCCTGGCAGTTCAAGTTTTCGGGGACGAAAAGTTTAAGTTGGTCGTCACGCCTATTCACCCACCCTCTAGGCGACATCACGGTCCTTTCAGGGGGGCCATGGCCCCTGTCAGCCCCCTGGCTACGCCACTACTTACCGCCAACCATGTCTTCGTTTGGGGGTATCAAGCTTGTTGTGGGCGATAGGTTGTACGTGCGGGTCGGGCGCCCCATCGGTGCTGGTGGCGTTCGACAGCTGAGAGCATTTGTGCTTCACCAGCACCGCTGGATCCATTGTTCTTACTGCCGACCATGTCGTTCGGGGTATGAAGCTTGCTGCAGGTGATAGGTTGTACGTGCTTTACGAGGTCTTTCACCTGGTGCACACCACGCATTCGTCGGCGGTGGACATGACGATCAGGCAGCACAAGCAGGTGTACGAGAGGCAGATGGAGGTCATTAGGAGGTTCTACGCGGGGTGAACTTCCACGACTACAATGCAGCTCTGGCTCCATGTATCCCATCGTCCTCTAGCAGCTCGGCCTCCACTGCTCGTTCGTGTCAAGCGTTGTCGTCCTCCACACGGCCACCGTACTCCACCACTGTGTCGGCTCCGCCGTACGTGCCTTGATCGTATGGTATCTACACCGCAGGCACATCTTCTTTTGTTCATTCTAAATTGCACGATTTGTTGTGTTGTTATGTGTTGATACATGATATCTTATTTTATAGGGAAACCACCGACACCGTCGGCACCGGGACCTTCAGCTCGGGTACCGCCGCCACCACCACTGATTTTCCAGCAGACTATTCGACCGCCCATTTTTCAACAGCTTGTGTTTGGTGCGTCCCTAATTCTATCTCCAAGCAAACTAGCTCTTCAAACGATATGTGCTGGCCAAATTCTATTCAATGCAGGTTTCAATGCCGCAATCTCACCTGCCTCTGGAGGTAGAGATGACCAGTTTTCGGCCTCCCTCGACGAGATTTTCTTGGGAGAGCAGACCCCGGATGTGCTTGACCCTACGTAGTTAGGAGGAGCACAGCCTTTCGGGACCCGGGCGACATAGGTGGAGCAGGCGGCATTCAAGGAGGCGGCTGCGGAGGCAGGTTTGGCAGCTACGGCAGGTTTGGAGGTCGAGGACACGGCGGTGGTGTCTGGATCGGGAGTAGGCTTAGCGACACCCCCACCCCCCCATTCGGACATTACACAACGCCGTCAGCCCCACCGGATCCCCTCATATACCCTACCCTCCAAACAAGGGCCGCACAGGATGCAGTTAGGGCCAGGAAGATGGCTAAGGGGCCACCACGAGCAACGAAGTGTGGCCGTATTTAGAGATTAGTTTTCAGTGATGTTTGTATAAAACTATGTCATTAGTGTATAAACTACTTTTTTCATTGAAGTCATCTTGGGGCTAAAAAAAGATATACTGTCGAGATCTCAGTTTTCGGTATCCAGATCTGGACAGTATATCAATTGTTTGAGCCCAAGATGATTTCAAATGAAAAAAGTTTGAACTACAAAGTTGTAGATCTCGTCGAAATCTACAAGTTTCGTATAAAGTTTATCTCCATCCGAGTTCATACAAAAAGTTACGATTTTTTGAAAACAAACTGATCATAACCGCCATGGGCCACGGCGGTTGCAGTCAACCGCCGTGACCCACGATGGTTTGGCACTGTAGCACCTGCAACCACCGTGGTCCATGGCGGTTTGCCCCTACCGCCATGGACCACAGCGGTGGTAGATTAGTTTTTGCTAAATTTTAAAATGGTCGTATATTTTTTCAAAACGAAAAAAATAAAAAATTCGGAAGATAATATAGGTTCCCGATTGCAGCCTGTCACATATCATCAAAGGCCCAATTTTGGTTTTTTTAGCAACCCAATAGACAATGAATGCACCCAAGAAAGATCAGGACCAATGGGCAATAGGTAATCATCGGGATTCCTATATATCTTCCGGAAGTTAGGAAGGGGTCGAAACTTCCACTGCTTGAGATTCGTGCAATCAACCACAACCCCTTGATCCCACATGCTAACCCTAATTCTCCTTCTCTCTCCCTCTCCACCTCCCACCCATCGGCCACCGCCGCCACCCCGCGAGAGCGCGCGGGCCCCGCGCCCACAGCCCCATGGCCCGCTGCCACGCCGCGTGGTCCGCCGCGCGCGCCCCCGTGGTTCGTCGACGCCGGCCGCCCGCGCCACCCCAGCCGCCGCGTGCCATGGCCGCGACCACGAGCTCCGCGCCGCACGCCATGGTCGCGGAGGGTCGTGTGCCACCGTGATCTGCGCCCCCGCCGGCCATCGCGGGGCCGTCGCGCTGCCACCGGCCAGCAGAGGCCCGGAGGTGGAAGAAAGGCAAAAAAATGTTGAAATTTTTTCGGGAGAAAATGTTGGTCAACATTTTCATGAAAATTTTTGAAAATATTAATGAAACGTTGCGGAAAAATGTTGGTTCTAACGTTTTCTTCCAACAAATGTTGGTGCAACTCCTTTCGAAAAATGTTGGTTAAACTTTTTATGAAAAATGTTGGTCAACATTTTGTTTGAAAAATGTTGCAACATTTTTTTAAAACTATTGAATCATTTCGTAATCCATTGTCATGAGGTGGGCTGGTGGGAAACAAATAGTCAGCAAGTTAGGTGGACTTTGGTGGTTTGAAGTTTTAACTCTTATCCACCTTCCAGTAGCTATATAATAACCCCCGTAATCAACAGTACGTGCCACGTCAAATAATCAGTTGGCAGTGTTGAGCAAGCTTTTCGGTCACTTTTTTCAATCCTAGAAACAAAATTAGTATGGAGGAATCATCCATTTCCTTTATTGGATGCAGATACTTACAGAGTTACAGAATCACAACGAAACGAACTTCCAAAAACGGAAGGAGGAAACGAGCATCACTGTTCACTCAAGGCAAGCCATTAAAAAAGGACTCACGCATGACAAAGGAACGTGCACTCACAAATCACAAAACGCAAAAGAGGCTTCTAAATCCGCTGTCTATATTTTTTGCACACGAAGTGACGGTTAGACAAGAACCCATTTTCTTCAATGCTGAACTCCACAGGATTGCTTTGTAAGATGAAAGATTGCCTGTCTCAAGCTGCCAGGACTATTATCACAACAAGTAGCACGACCCCAAAGATGACCATAAGCACGCAAAGCTGCCAACATAAGGATTTGTAAGGTGGAAATAGTTAAAACAATTAAGCTTCAGTAACTCGCATTAGTCTGAACATACCAGGGAAGAATTTGATTTCTGAGTTTTGTCTGCTTTGGCGACTTCTTTCTTTGCCTCTTTGGTTGCCGCTGCAGAATTTTCAATGTTCGTGTCGATTTCCTCTAGAACAGATCAGTACATGTAAGTTAGGAGGTTGACAAACAGAGCAGCATATGTACCATATAATGCATAAACTTGCCAATTATAACTCCTTGGGCATGTACAAGTGTAGCAAGATCCTTGAACACTTCATGTACTTCACCAATCTGTTGTTGGATCTCCTGATTGGCTTGCTCTCTTTCCTCGATGATGGCTTCATTGTAAACAATTTCATTATCCAATTGCAGCACCTCTTGCCTTCAGAGTAATATGGAAATTTGTCAGAAAAGACAGGAAACGGGATTCTACAAATCTTGCCTACGATATTGAAGTTGTCAGCTCACATAGTGCGTTTAGCTTGCAGGATATATTTCAATGCAGCGTGCCTCATTGGATGCAAACATAATTTTCCATCCACTCCCATCGAACATTGTTTGACTGTTAGCACAAAATTTCTCTCTCCCTCTCTTGAGCAGATGTTATATTTCAAAATCACATGATGGCTCACTTGTATCAACTAAGAAACAGTGTAGCCCCTAAAGTGGCGCTACAAAAGAGGTTTTTTACGGTACACAATACGACCTGTACGAGTACGACCGGTTGAAAAAGACTCGTATGCAAGATTCAGCTAGGCGCTAGGCGGAGTCTAGGCGCTGACCCATTGCCTAGCGCCTAGTCGGGAGTACTCGGTCTAGGCGCTCCTAGGCGTTTTGGCAAAATAGCCATAATATATATATATATATAGACACACACACTATTTATATAACTATATGTCTATATATATGTATATAAGTACTCTATAGGAGTTACAGTAAATATAAAAAGAGGCCAGTAGACTCTTTGTGGCTTCTTCTTGCATGTTCCTAGCTCCTGCAATTCATTTTGAAAGCTGCTAATTAGCAAATAGTCAGTACTCAGTAGACAGCATAAAAAAAATAGAGAACACAATGCTATCACTTATCTGAAATTTCAACAACCTCCCATCCATGAGCACACCATACCAGCAGCTGGTAATTTCAATACAAGTGGATAGGAATAGGACAATAATACAAGTGCACAACACAATTTATAAATAAAGGACAGCATTGTAGTTCATAAGACCATAACATGCATTGTAGTTCACAAGAAAACACACACAGACTCACAGTCACAAACATATAAGAAAACACACAGCTGCAGTTCATACTTCATAAGACCATCACATGATACAAAAGGCTCCATTGTAGTGATGTAGTCATATTTCTTCTTCACTGTAGACCACTTCCTCATCTTCATCATACTCTTCTTCTTCAAACTCAAATTCTTCTCCATCATACAGCTGCCTCACTCTTGCACTTCTACGCCGCTCAAGCTGTTCTTCTGCTCCCATTGCCTCTCCAATAACAGACCAAGCTATCCCTGTACCTTCCATCACATCTTCCTCCTCCCCATCTCTAAATTCAACTAATGTGCAATCATCTCCACCGTCTAGGAGGAAACCTTGAGCTTCAGTTGTATCACTAGACAAGAGAACATCAGTGAGCTTCTTTGACTTGATCTTTTCTCTCCTACTAAGCAGTTTGAGGTTGAATTGAACATAGACCAACTTGTTGAGGCGGGCTGTAGTAAGCTTGTTTCTTTTCTTGGTGTGTATCTACAAATTAAAATGAGCATTCTCAGTTCTGCAATTTAATTTTAATGATGCTGAAATGTTCATAAATCATAATAGATAGGTAGTTAGGTACTAACCCCTTCAAACCCACTCCAGTTTCTCTCACAACCAGAAGAGCTTGATGTCAAAGAAAGGATCCTTATAGCCATCTTCTGTAAAGCTGGTGCTTCATATCCATAGAGCCGCCACCATGATGCTGAAATAAAACAAAAACACCTCTATTAGTATTAGTTTGGAAAACAGCAAAGCAATAAGATTACAGGAAGTACATCAATACCTCTACCTGGGTTGAAATCAAATCTTTCAAAAGTCCTTGCAAGCTTCTTGCTAAATGGTCCTTCTCTATTCTGAAACTTCTTTAGTTCAATGTTGGCAGCCTGATGTTGCATGTCCTCATCATGATAATAAAATTTCTCAACACAAGCTATAAACCCTTCTATTACTTTGGGTTGATCAAAGATTGATGGGTCACTATAGCTATAGTGTGGATTCAGCAAATAGGCTGTCAAATGCAATGGAGAATCAAGTCTTCCATTCATCTTCTTGTCAATAATAGCTATTGTATCCTTGTACCGAGCCTCAGAATTTCCCAAGGCCTCTTTGATCTGTCTCTTTGCCTTTAGTAGTTCTCCATAAATGAAACCCATGGATGGCCTCACATCCCCATCAACCAAACGGAGGACTTTGAACAATGGCTCAAAAACAGTCAATGTTGTCTTCACATCCCTCCAAAAGCTTGGACTCATCATAGTTGCTGTTGCATCTTTTCCTTTCTTTGATTTCACCTCCTTCAATGACTCCCACCTACTATGAATCACCATCTTCTTTAATTCATCCTTCTTCTCTAAATATGCTAGTCAAAGTGAGAAAGTTTGAAGCAAACCTAGTCACACCTGGCCTCACTACCTCTTTCCCCTCTGTGAAGTATCTCAAGCACTCCAATGTCCTTGTGTGGCCATAAACAAAAACAGTAAATGTCTTTGCTTGGTCAATCACTTTCTTGAACTTAGGCATATTGCCAATTCCTTGGATCATAAGGTTGATTGTGTGAGCTGCACAAGAAGTCCAAAATATGTGTGGTCTCTTCTCTTCCAATAGCTTCTTTGCTCCCATGTTGTTAGAGGCATTGTCAGTCACTACTTGCACCACACTTTCTGGACCAATCTCTTCAATTGTTGTGTCCACAAGATTGAAGATCACCTCACTGGTATGTGACACGTCTGACATCTCTTTAGAGCTGATGAAGGAGGTTCCATCAGCACAATTGGTGCACAGATTCATTATGCTCCTCCTCTTCCTATCTGACCAAGCATCGGTCATAATAGAGCACCCTCTCGGCTTCACGCTCCTGCAGCAAACTCTGAGTTCTTTCATATTCTTCTTCCAGCAACTTCTCTCGCAATGCATCTTGAGATGGAGGTACAAGTCCTGGACCAAACTGTCCAATAGCTTCACACATTTGGCTGAACTCATCATTGGCACATGCATAGAAAGGAATACCATGTGTGTAGGCCCATCTTGCAATATACCTATGCACCTCATGGGTTCTTTCTTTCCAAAGTTCCTTGTTCAGCTGTTGTTGCCTCAGAGAATCATTCTTGCTAGCTTTAGGATCAATAGCACGTGTCCATTTGTCAATGGGTCCTAACTTGTGAGGCTTTGAACTTCCAATACAAGTGACTTCTTCTGAATCAGCTTCAGCTCCAACCCTAGATACATTAACTTCCTGTCTAAGTTCTAGCTCACGAACAGTCTTCTCGTCCCTCTTCCTTTTTGCATCATCTAGTGCTTTCTTGCACTTCTCTTTAGCCTCCAAAGCCTGTGGTGTTTTTGCTGGGCATTTCCTCACATTCTTTCCTTCATGAGCCAAATGCTCCTTCAGCCTATGAATCCCTCCTCCCATCTCCTTGTTACAGAGCTTGCACTTCACTTTGTCCTTGTTGGAAGCATCAACAAGAACACCATATTCCCATCCAACATCATCGGAATTCCTTTTCAAAAGACCGGCAGCCTCTGTTCCTGCTGCCTCTGTTCCTGCTGCTACCTCTGTCGACATCCTAGAATCCTACACTAAAAATTAAGAGTAGCATTCAGATGCATGCACAGGGGAGGGGAGAGGAGCGTGGGAGGGAAGAGAACTCACCTTGGGGACTTGGGTGGCCGGCGGGGAGGGATTCCAGGCGGCGCGAGTCCAGGACGAGCAGGACCGGCGGAGTCTCGTCGAGGACGAGCAGTGCCGGCGGATGGAGGAGCAGGGGACGAGCAGAGGAGCAACAGGACGGCGGATGGAGGAGCAGGGGAGGAGCAGGACGGCGGAGGCCGAGCCGGCGAGGAGGACCGGCGGCAGGGACGAACAAGGGACGACCAATTGAGGGGCACGGGCCGACGAAATTGAGCCGCGCTGGCCTCTATTCCTCCCGCGCGAGTATCGGCGGACGCGCGCGCGGGAAATCATCACGGGCGGGGGCGATTTTCGCGCGCAGCGCTGATTCCCGCGCCAAAATCGGGTTGCGCCGCGTCCGCGCCGCCTCCGCGCCCGCCTAGCGCGCCTCCTCGCCGCCTAGATCCGCCTCCGCGCCGCGAAGCCCGACTATGGGCCTAGTCGAGGCGACGGGCATCGCCCAGCGACTAGTCGCGCCTAGTCGTCGTGGAATCGCCGCCTAGCGAAACCATGCTCGTATGTAATAGAAAAGGACTTATACGTAAGGATCCGACGGTTGAGATTAATTCTATACGACTGGTTTTTTTAGCTGTCGTACGGTAGTATTCAAAGGTCGTACGGGTAGTATAAGGGTATTATCGAAAATGTAAAATGATATTGTTGTAATATAGGAAATGAAATATATGAAATGTCTTAGATAGTACAAGGGGGCAGCGGGGAATTTTTTTCCAAACAATATATATCTATCAAATTACCATTTTACCCATAGAGAAAAACCGATAATACGACCGTACGACCGTTGGGTCGTATTGTGTACCGTAAAAAACCTCCTACAAAATCATGGCAAATTTGCCATGCATGGGACTTGGGACATAAGGTTTAGTTCAACCTAGTGTTTTTAAAGTAAACAATACTTAGCAGATATAGTAACATGTGTAGTCAAACCCACATTTGCCAAATGCACTACAGAGTTTTGAACTGCACCTGAGTACCAACTAATAGCTCAATACTGACCTTTTTGATTCAGCAAGTAGTGCACACTGCTCATGCATATTACCAGAGTCAGCACTCCTGTCATCCATAGTATAGCTGCATCGCAATGACCACAACAACAATCATAAGTAGCAGACAACCCAATCAAAACAGAACAATTAAAATCACTTCTGTTATCTGTAGCAGCAGCACTGGAATAACCACAATAACATCCAGAAGATTACCATACAACCCAATCATCAAAACAGCGCAACTGAAGTTATCAAGTTTTGATAAGACTAAGTGGTCATGAAACAGAAGAAAAACGAATGTCCACTTATAACTATCAGCAAAACCTGTGTGGATTACTGAGGAATTTCTCCATGCAAGATTTTTCTGGAGAAACAAAAAAGAGCAAAAGGCCAAAAGAAGAACTGCTCCATTTAAATGCTACAATCAATAGATGATAAACGACTGAATTTGTATGCAAATGCTGCAGCAGCTAGTCAAAGAAAAACAGTCTATATTAATCAAGGCAAAATTGCGGGGGGGGGGGGGGGGGTTCAGGAGCACGGAGGAATCATTTGTCATGAACATTCTAGCAAACTCAAGTCCAGGATGGATAGAGTTTAGTATCATGTGTGGCCTGGATTAGTCAGCATGGCTCACTTACATAACCACATGACTGCATCTAATCATCCAAAATTTAACATTACTCTTCCGAACAATCGTGCCAAAGTAGTTGATATAAGGTAATGAATAGCAGCAGGTCATTTTAGCTCGAATTGGCATCTTATGAATAAGTAACTTGTGTATCTAATGTGATTTAAAGGCAAACTGAAGCATTTCTATGACAGAAGAGGAACTTCAGTATGGACTGGCTTAGTTATGAACGGAAATTACGTTGACTGAGCATTCTGGGGAATAACCGGCTTATATGCTGTCTCCCTCTGAATCGCAAGATTTTGAAGTTTCCTGAACTCCTCCATTGTGGCAGCAAAATCTTTGGCAAGCTTCATATCAGCAACTCTCTTGTCTGCCTGTAAGTAACACAAAAAATCCCTGGGTATTGTCACAGACTCACAGCTAAGACTGTACTTCAATGCCATTAAGCATGAATAACTGGAAGAAATCGTAGAGAAAATTATGTTTACTGCAATTGATTACTTCAACACTATTAAGCATGAAAACGATAGCAATGACCCCCAAAAAAATCACTACTGACACTAGTATCAACGCTCTTGTCTGCTTCAGCAGCTTTTTGGAGCTTATCTTTCGCATCCTTTGCCAATTGAAGAATGTTCTGACTAGTCTTCTGCCTGCGAGGGAATCAAAGCATCAGACCACAGAGAGCGACATCAGTGGGTGAACAAGGAGACGTGTTGTTTAAGGCATGAGCTTTCGATCCTATCGACCGAAGAGCAGACTAATTTGCTCAAACTTGAACTCGGCAATGCTAACAAGTACTCCAGCTAGTAAATGGAACATGGGTTTATGCTGATTGCTGAATAAGCAAGCGTACAGAGGAGTTCGAGGACGCACAGCTGATCGCGAAGGGTGGGGGTGTCCTTGGGTGTGCCGAGCGAGTTGAGGAGGCGGCGGTAGGAGGCCACGGCGGTGGTGATCTGGAAGACGAGCCCGCGCGCGTCGCTGCCCCCACCTCTCGCCTTCCTGCCCAGGGGCGCCCGGAGCGCCCCCGCCTCCAGATCCGCGAAGCTCATCGCCGATCCCCTCCCCTTGCTCCTGCCGCCTCCCCCCACTTTACCGGAACGAACCGCAGCCGGCGGCGAAGAGCAGAGCGTGGGTGGGGATAGACTGTCGCTGTCGTCGGCACCGGCCGCGCTGGTCGGCTGGAGTAGTCTATTCCATGGATCGTGCTAATGCCTACAGGTGCTGAGGTCAGGTGGCGGTGGGCGCCACCACGAAGCGGCACGAAAGGATTTGAGCAGACGACGACTGTCAGGATGGGCTAGAATTGGGCCCAAACATCTGCCACATCGATCGGATTTAATGACGACACTAAGCCGAATCCACGGTTCCTCCCGAGACTACAAAACCATCCATTTTGCTACCTTAGACTTACGAAACCAGTCATGTTACCTCCCTGAACCCAATCCACCCCGATTTTCCCTGGCTGGGCCCCCATGTTAGTCTCACCGGCCTCCTCCCCACTCCTCGCCACCCTCTCTCCCGCATCCGGCCGCCGGGGGTGCACGCACGGCCGCCCGCCGGCCATGGGGCACCGGGTATGGTGCCTGGGGAGCTCGCCCCCACCGGTCCCCTCGACGCGTTGCGTGGGGGAGCTCGTGCTCGTCGGCGTCGGCCATGGTGGGCATCGCGGAGCTCACCGCCTCCACCTCGTTGCACTCGCCACCGCGGAGCTCGCCGGCCTCCGCCTTTTTGCGCTCACTCTCGCGGAACTCGCCCGCCTTTGCGTTCACGCGCTCGCTCCCGCGGAGCCGGGCGCCGGCATGAAGTCCCTCCATGGCCGACGTCGGTGGGGCAAGCTCCTCACGCACCGCGGCGAGGATGCCGGCGGTGGCAAGCTCTCCACGCACCGCGGTCGGTGCCTATGGCTGGCGAGGAGCTCCCCAGGCGCCACGCCCGGTGCCAATGGCCGGCGGGCGGCCGTGCATGCTTCCCCGGCGACCGGACGCGGGAGAGAAGGCGGCGAGGTGTGGGGAGGAGGCCGGCGAAACTGACATGTGGACCCAGTCGAGATAAAACCGGGGTTACTGGGTTCAAAGAGGTAACATGCCCGGTTTCAAGAGTCTAAGGTAGCAAAACGGATGGTTTTTGAGTCTCGGGAGGAATCGTGGACCCAGCTTAGTGTCCAAGGAGGTAAAATAGACTTTTTCCTGAAAAATAACATATTTTGGGTTGGACCAGGCAGCTTCTTTTATATTTTAAGAAAGGAGCGAGCCCCCCCGCCCCCCAAAAAAAATGTCCCTCCTAATCCAAATCAAGACATTTCAGAAGTTTGAATTATACTAGCAAAATGTACGTGCGGCACACACGTATTTACACAAACATTTTATATTCATTAAACACATATTGTATATATATTAATAAAATATATAATAATTAATAATTTTTCTTAAGTTCTTTAGATAGTAATTTTAGATTCACATTTCATCATCACACTTAATTATAAATGCGACTTATATGCAACCTATCCACCTGATCTTTTCAATTTCTACATGGAACGATTTTGCATATGCACATTTATCAAGCAGCAACCATACTATTCTTAGCAGCACCGCATGATCAGATTACTCCACATTCAGCACCACTCGATTCAGTAGCTTCACATTCTATATGCAATAAAAAAATAAAAAGCATCATTTAACATTTTATTTATTCCAGAACTTTGTGTTTATCCCCATTTTGGCATTAAATATGAGGACACAAAAGTAAACATAATTTCCATGTGCTAAGCAAATCTTACATTGAATTCTTCCCCAATGTGTTTCTACCTCTCTGCACCCCATCTTGGAGCTCGCTTTGTCCTTTAACTCTCAAACCCCATGGCGCCCCCGAAACACTGCATTAGAATCCAAGTTTGAGTGATCTCACCATCAGTGACAACACCTAAAGCTGCTCGAGAAGCCACGCCAATGAGCAAAAGCATCGACACGACACAACACAACTCCTCCGGATACTGAATGCCGCGTCGTAAAAATAATTTTCTTATAGTTTAATTTTATAGCAAAGATGTATCATGGATGATGTATTTTTATTCAGTCCTACCCAATAAAATATACAATAAAAAATTTAACTCATGTCAAAATTATCTTCTTCTCCTTGGAGTTGTTCACAAAAATAATTTGTATTTTTTATTAAACTAATCAAGATAATCGTGCAGAGTTAAAATAATATATATTTGTTCTTCCTATTTTTTGACTTCTTGGCTTCTCGCATATATTTCTTTGGTGCCACGGGTTCATGTGATTGAAGTATCTCGGCCCCCTACAAGGAGTGGTCCATGCTATACGGAAATTGTCTTGCGGATAATAGTATGTGATCCTTATGTTGAAAAGCAGTAACCAGCATTCATATTTCCCAATTCCAATGATAATGTCGCAGATACTGCAATGTGACACTTAGGTGCAAGTATAAGGAGTAGCTCTAAGATAGATAAATCCATCAGGGACAAGGCCAGGAAGAGATGATAGCACAGGGTCAAACCAAGAGTCCAAAATGCTCATTTCCATTCCATTCAACCAAATTAGCTTCATGAACAGCACGAACAAAGACCTGCAGAAGGGCAAGCACAAAAAGAGTAACTCCATTAGCACAAGATAAACAGGAAACAAGTAAAGAATTAGATGAGCATCAAAATTTTTGGAAGAACTGATTCCCAGAGGAGGACCGCATTTTGCATCTCCATTTTTCCGAACCGATTGTATGGATCATGAAAGATGCACAACACCTTTGACCTAGGTGGTTACAACTTACAAGTCTAGAGTATAGCAAGGAGCCAAGAAGAAACAATACATACCATTCGATCACTGAAGATGATCCGCTCTACCAATCTGAGCAGCTTTATTCCTTCAGAGGACTCCTTTTTCTTGCATGAGCCTTGTTACAAACACATAGTTTTGGAATGTGCAGGCATACCTATGTGGTTCAACATAAAAGGCACCCAAAATGATGAAATGATCAGGACCGACATCCTGCCATTTCGAGACTGGCTCAGGTACAATCTCCACAAGGTCATGCAGCATAACTGTCTCATCACTACAGGATTCTGGGCCTTCGCCGAGAGCGGGGTTCCTCTCGGCGAAGGCCCTTTTCCTCTCGGCGAAGCCTTCGCCGAGAGTTTGCTCTCGGCGAAGGCCTCTCGGCGGACCTGTACCGGCGAACCCCCCTTCGCCGACAGCTTGAGTGGACCCTCTCGGCGGATATGCGCCGAGAGGCACACTTAGCTCTCGTTGTAGGCCCTCTTATGGTCACGGCGCGGTGCCGCCGTTAGGAGTGGGGACCACTCCTTCGCCGAGAGCCAGGTAGCTGACTCTCGGCGAAGAAGCCCCCTTCGCCGAGAGTCGCTGATTTTGCTCTCGTTGTAGAGGGACCCTTCGCCGAGAGCCGTTGATTTTGCTCTCGTTGAAGATGGACCCTTCGCCGAGAGCCAGGGTTTTTGCTCTCGGCGAAGGTGACTCCAGAACAGTGACTACACGGCCCCTCGCCGAGAGCCAGGGATTTCGCTCTCGGCGAAGAGTTTTTTTTTTCTTTTTTTCTTTTTTTTTCTTTTTTCCAGCAGCCTCAAATATTCGCACAAATGACATAAATCATCACAGGCATATATAATAATCATCACAGGCATATATATTCATCACAGGCAGTTCGTAATCATCACATAGTCCACCAATGATCACATAATCGACAAATTCAGATAAGAAGTCCAAGTGCAAGTGCAAAGTCACGAACTGCAAGTCACAATGGTCCAGTGCAAGTCACAATGGTCCAGTGCAAGTCACAAATGTCCAAATGCAAATAAAAGTAGCTAAGTCCATGAACTCACTCGTTCGGCTGCTGATCATGCGGCGACTGGGACCTCGACCCCCCCCCCCCGTCGGCGGCTGCTGTGGCCACGGCACCCACCCAGACGCCTGTGGCATCCCCATCCCCGGCCAACTGTGAGGCAGCTGCTGAGGGCCAGGCGGCTGCTGAGGGCCAGGTCTCGGCCACGGGCCAGGTGGCACCCACTGCGTCCCACCCCAAGGAGTCTGCTGAGCTGGCGGCGACCCGTCGTATGCTACAGGCCCATCATTTGATGCCGCCGATAGATCCTGCGTAGAATTTAAAGTGTCAATTAAAATTTTCGACAGCATCTCCCCTGCACTGTGAGGTTTTCAAAACCTGCAAGAAAAGCCACAACACGAAGGTCGGGCCACACAAAAAATTTCTTCTCATCACGGCTCGATGGCCAGACACATGACATGTGGTGCCGCACGACACGTGGTCAAATTGACAAAAATGAATGTACAAGGTTTTCAGCATTTGTATGAAGTCATTCTAGGTCACTACGAGAGAAAAAATAGCAGGGTTCGAAAGTAACTCACCGGAGAAATAGCAGCCGGTCGAGCGAGTGGAGGCAAGAACACCTGTGGTAGTGGAGGGAGGTGCACCTGCGGTAGTGGAGGGAGTTGCACCTGTGGCGCCACCGCGTGACCAAGGTTTTCCAAGTACTGAAGTGCGGAGGCAAACTGCTGATTGTGGGCCGACTGTAACGCTTCCATCTGCTTCTGGTGGACCTCGTGCATCTGTCGCAGCTGCTCCTGGGATTCTATATCTTAAAATTCTTCTCACGGCTCGATGGCCGGACACATGACAAGTTAAAATTCTATATCTTAAATTCTAAATCCAAATTAAGTTTATATACCTATCTATAATTCTATATCAAAAATTCTAACCATACATTTCTATACATACATGTCTAGATGTATCTATAATTATATATCCAACATCACTAATTCATCACTAATTTGTAACTAAATTACTGAAATTGAGAGGAGGTCGAGAGAGTACTCACAAGGGGTGAAGCACCGACGCCCGATGCGGCTGTAGCAATAGATCCTCCGACGTCTCCTAACCCTCCTCCCCGTCGGCCTTCTCCATCTCCTCCTCCTTCTCCCCCCTCCTTCTCCCCCTCCTTCTCCTTGGCAGCCAGCGAGGCCCGACCGGGGCTAGGGGTGGCGGGTCCCTTCTCCCCTTCCTCCTCCGGCGTTCTTCTCCTCCAGGAGATCAGGGGAGGCAGCGGGCAGGGGGGCAGCCGCGGCCACGGCCGGGGACGGGGCGCGGCAGAGGGGGGCGGCGGCCGCGGCGTGAGCGGGGCGGGGCGGGGCGCGGCAGACTGATGGCGCGGTGGCGGCGTGAGTGGGGCGGAGCGGGGCGGAGAGGGGCGGTGGCGCACGCCGGGCGCGGCGGTGCGGCAGCGGGGAGAGCCGAGCGGAGCGGGGGCGGGGTGGGGCGGGCCGGGTGGAGTGGAGAAGGGCGCGGCAGGGCGGGGCGAGCCGGGCGGAGCTTTGCAAGGCGGGGCGGCGGCGCGGCGGAGTGGTGCGGCGGCGCGTGGGAGTGGTGCGGCGGCGCGCGGGACTGTGTGAGTTGTGTGCGTGGTGTGTGGTGTCGTGGTGTGTGGTGTGCGTGTGTGGCTGTAGGTGGGCCAGGGATGCGCCTTCGCCGAGAACCAAGATCTACGGCTCTCGGCGAAGCTCCGAGGCGGGCCCACACGCGGTGAGACGTTGCCATACAGCCCCACGCGCCGCCCCTTCGCCGAGAGCCAAGATCTATAGCTCTCGACGAAGCTCCAAGGTGGGCCCACATGCGCCGGACGTTGCCAAACGGGGCCACGCGCTGCCCCTTCGCCGAGAGCCCAGATATCCAGCTCTCGGCGAACAACTGATGTGGGCCCACGTGTCGGCCGTGCCCCCCTGCGCCAGTACGTGGGGCCGCGCCACCTTCGCCGAGAGCCCATGTCCATGGCTCTCGGTGAAGAGCCCCTCTTCGCCGAGAGCAATACACTCGCCAAAGAATGTTTTCACCAATTTTTATTTAAAAATAGCAAACAAATTCAAAATTTCTTCAAAACTTAACATGACACTAGATATGTTGTGTATTACTTATAAAAAACTTTTTGTAGTTAAATTCAAATTTAAATTTCTCCAAGAGACCAAACCTAGTGACATTAGTTCAAATTCTCTGAAACTTCTCGTGAGATGTTTCGGTTTCTAAAGAGCGTACGTGTCAACTTGTTCAAAATGCTCTCTACTATTTATCACAATCTCTATGTATGATATCATGACCACTCGACAAAATTCGTGATTTATAAACTTCATTTGAATTTTATATAATTTTTTTACCTTTCTACCACACGATCTTCATCATGATACGAGAACCAAATGCAAGAAAATTTAGCTTCATTTCATGTACATAGTCTTAGAGATGTCTCATGAACATGAATATCATTTTTCGAACAAATTTGCTCTATGATTTTATGCACTTGCAGTTCATATCGGACGTATAAGAAAAAAATACATAGAAAGAAGTGAAATTGTTAAATATAGCAAACAAAGACAAAATGGCGCCAATTCTGAACATGTACATTGCATGAGTGTATGTTGAGCAATGAAAAAGTTTGAACTCGAAAATGTTAAGTTTTTTTGAAAACTTCGCCGTGAGCAGGGATAATACACTCACCGAAGAGGGAAAGCTCTCGGCGAAGGGGGTTCCTGTACCGTGGATACCTCTTCGCCGAGAGCCAAGTAGGTCTCCCTCTCGGCGAATTTGACGGACGGGGACGGCCGTGACGACGTGGAGGTGGCGCTGTCAACTGGGTTCTTCGCTGAGAGACTTGGCCCCGGTGCTCTCAGCGAAGAACACCTGCACCGTGGGCCAGTCCTTCGCCGAGAGCTGGAGCCCCGAGGCTCTCGGCGAAGGAGTTCTGCGCCGTGGGCCAAAGCTTCGCCGAGAGCATGCTCTCGGCGAAGAGCTCCTGTGCCGAGAGCCGGGCTTTTGGCTCTCGGCGAAACTCCTGGCTCTCGGTGAAGGTCCGGTTTCCGGTAGTGGCATTAGCAATTTTCTATAAGAAGGAAGACTTCCCCACGCTGATGTTTCCCTCAACACAGAAGGTGATTCTCCTGTCCTTGGTCCATTGCATGACAGGAACCTCACTCTCCTCTTTCAGCTCATGAACAACATTTTCTCGCAGTCCCACATTGTCTTACCAACAATAAAGGAAATCAAGAATAAGGGCAGAGTTGTGATATACCTTATCCGTGTAGAGCTTCTTGAGGCGCGCGAGGTACCTGAACCCGCTGTCGATGAGGTTCCGCAGGTTCCGCGGCCTGACCCCGGTGATCCCGAGCAGCTCCACGCTCTCTCACGCCGGAAGAAACCCCGCCTCTCTCCCGACCATGGCCGCTGACGAGAACGTCCTCCGCTCGAACCGTAGGGACGCCGCCGAGGTGTCGGCGATGGGTGTGAAACAGAGGGGAGGGGCATATATCGACATGCCTGATGAATCTGAATCATGAGTTAGAGGATATGATTAGGTTGCCTAGGCAATGGAGACAGGAACTAAAAATAACTGGCGATTGGACCGAGAAGATTGGAGCTAGTAATAAAATCAACAGATGACAACACGTATGTGTGACTATTGAGTGTTGGGATGAGTTCGATCATGGGTGGGTCGAACTCGAACCCGGTGGTCACCTCATCGAGATGGTGGAGTTAGCGGTGGAGACCCGGTAGAAGCGCCCGAGGTCCTTGCCACTGGACAGGTCCCCGGGACCGTGGGCGCCGTCAGCGAGCAGGACGGGATGAGGCGACGGTAGCCGGAGTTGGCGGCGGAGGCCCGGTAGAAGTGCCTGAGGTCCTTGCTGCCGGATAGGTCCCCGTGGCTGTGGACGCCGTCCGCGAGCAGGGGCGGGATGAGGCGGCCGGAGTTGGCGGCGGAGGCCTGGTAGAAGTGCCTGAGGTCCTTGCCGCCGGATAGGTCCCCGCCGTGGACGCCGTCCGCGAGCAGGGGCGGGATGAGGCGGCCGGAGTTGGCGGCGGAGGCCCGGTAGAAGTGCCTGAGGTCCTTGCCGCCGGATAGGTCCCCGCCGTGGACGCTGTCCGCGAGCAAGGCGGAATGAGGCGACCCCGGACACGGGACGGGCGGGGATTGGCGGCGACCTCGGGTGGTGGGTCCGTCGCGGGTACATGTGGGCGGGTACGTGCGGGTGGGGTGACAAAAACATTACGTTTTTGGCAGAAACGCTCTCCAAATTGCGATTTTTTGGTACATCATAGTCCTTCTACCCTATCCACTTCCAAAAATATATGACAGGTGGGTCTGGCATGAGGGGTAAGGCGGGTCCAATTTGGGTGACAACAATTTTCAATTGTCTTCGCTCCTTATAGTATAGATTATGTCATGTACTCCGTATTTCCCATGTTTGATAAAAACAACTTATGTTATGCTACTTTATTGAGAAAATTCTTTATATGTCGTTGAGAAATGTAACTCATCTCCTATGTGCCACTGAAAATTAGCACATCCCCTCGATTGTCATTGTTTTAAATTTTCATCCCATGTATGTCATTGCCGTCAAAAATTCGATGACAGCAATGACATATAGGGGATGAAAAAAAATTTAAAAGCGATGGCACATAGAGGATAAAAAAATGTCCATTTGTTAGTGTTTTTGACGACAATGGCATAGAGGGGATGAAAATTTTAAAACAATGGCATTGAAGGGATGTGCTAATTTTCAAGGGTACATAGAGGATGATTTACATTTTTCAATGGCATCACAGAGAAATTTTCTCTACTTTATTTGTCTCTAATACTTTTCCCAAATACTTTCTTATCTATAGTTTCCCCTGGAAGATGCCATTATTTACAGGATGTTAGAAAAAGTATGTGCTTACCGATTTTTATTTATGAGGATGTTACTTATGTTAGCATGTGTAATTCAAAAGCTATAAGGGCCTGTTTGGATGCTCTAGGGGTCACAAAACTTTAGCACCATTTCCCCTAAAGTTTAGGGATCTTGGTTTTTTTGACAAAAAAAATCTTGTTTGGTTCACCCTCTAAATCTCCCTAAAAATCATTAATGACATTGATAAAAGTCCATATTACCCTCCACCCTACCCCTCACTCTCACAATAAATGAGGGTAGTGGTGTCCAGGGTTCAATCTATGGGCACTCTAGAAAGGGGTGTTTGGCACTCTAGTGGCTAAAACTCTCTAAATTTAGTGGCTAAAGTTTAGAGGGTTTATCAGTGTTGTTGCCTTTGGCAGTACGTCCGTGGCACAAAAGGAACATGATTCTTGTCCCGGGCCGTAGTCGGCAGCCGAAAAGGGGTCACTAGACTAGCCAATGCATTTGTTTAAGATGCTTTGCTTCGCCGAGTATTAAACCTGAAACGTGCATAAACTTTTGATACTGTAGTAGTACTGCCCTAGGGGGCACCTTGATTTATACCAGAATAACCGTGCTCAATGGCGGGAGACGTGTCGCGGCACGATTCCGCCGTCTTAACGTCGCGAATCGACCCGCGCGACGTCGACGCGCGCACACAGACCCCATCAAATACGGCGACGACCTTGCCTGATCGAAATCCACCGGAGGAAGACGAGCAGACGGCGACCTTCACCTGCTTCAGAGCTTGCGAATGTTCAACCGGGTCACCACCCCCCGGTTCATATCCTCATTGACGGATCGATGCAATAATACAACGTTCGCCGGACCACGGTTTCGTCTTCGTTGGTGCGCTATGGAGTTCGTCTGCTGCTGGTGAGGATAAGCAGTCCATGTCAGCCAGCCAGGTCAACGAACGATTGGGAGATGCTCCAGCCACCAGCCTCCAGGCGCGGCCCCGACGAACCGCGTATCTCCTGCAGTGCAGGGGCCCGCGCGGCGGTTTTGTCTCCACCGTCGACGGAGATGGTCAGACGCATCGTCCGCTCGTGGTGGAAGCGCAATCATCGCGCACCGCCTCCGTTCCGATCCGCCGCCCGCCCACTAGGGATCGGTCAAGTCGACGGCAACGGTGGAGGTCTGGAGGAGGAGATCGGCGCCACGGAAAGCGGTGCGCGCGTTCCTTCCTTCCGCCGACGTGCGTCCGGGGGCCGAAGCGACGCCAGATTCGACGGATCCTTGGTTCCCAACTTGCACGCTGGGCCACACGCGCCACTTCCGTAATCCGCACGCGGCCAAGTCCAACAAGAAGATGACTGCCGGCGTAGCGAGGCCCAGGTGCAGAGAGGCCGGAGGGAGAGTCCAACCTCGTAGCGAGGGCCCAGGCGCAGGGACCATGCCCATGCATCCATCGGCTGGCCGGCGCCCCGCCCGCGCGGCCGCGCCTGCCGGGTCCCAGCGCTCCAGCGCATGCCCAACCGCCGAGAATGGCCGCCGGGAAAAGGCAGCATGAAGCCACGGCGCCACCCGACGTCCCCGTCGAGCTGCCTCCCCGCGGACGCAAAGCCAGCGGCAAAAGAGAGGGGTTGAAAGGCGCAAAGGGGGATTGCCGATTCCGCGCCATCCATCCGACTTGCCCTCGCTCCTGTCGTCCTCCTCCCGCTCCCGGTCTTTCTCAAGTTTCCCTCCGGCGGCTTTCGCCACTAGCTGTTCATGTGTTACCCGGCCATTCTGGGAGGCTCGACAACGACACAATTGACACGACACGAGTGGTCTGAAAGCGACGCTAAACAATTGCATCATCAGGCTCACACTACACTCGTGGCAAATAAACAATTGGGTTTAGGTCTTTAGGATTAGGGAGCCACGAGCCCACGACGATGCATGATGATTCTTTCCTTGCAGGCTTTCCTAGTTCTCACCTTCCCCAACACAGGTCCTACTACCTGGCTGTGGCTGACCAAGCTAGCCCGCCCGCCAACCGGTCCACTCGTCCGTCGTCTACCATTCAATCACCTAGCGAGGATCCGAATTCGGAGCCTCCCCTTTTACCAATTCCCTCTTGTTCTTCTTCCTCCTCTGCTCCCCGTCCTCTGCTTCTACTATACGCGACCACAAAATCGTTAAACAATTCTCCAAGCGGACTAGTCCATGTGATGCGATTGATTGTTTAGCAGCATCCAGGCCTCGCCTTCCCCGTCTCTTTCCTTCTCTACCTCTTCCGATATCTTCCGCGACCCACCAACCCTGGTTGATTCAACCCGCCGTCTCGCGGTGACCGGCTCGTGGAAATTCGCTCGTTTATATGCGGAGATGATCACTTGCGCTCCTGCTATCAAGAAGGAAAGCGAGGCAGCGGACAGCCGAGAGCGGAATTATTAGTTGGATTATTAGGTGGGCAAGGACAGAGCAATCGCTGCAATTCAGCTCGGAGAGAGTGAAAACGCGCGATGGAGAAGGGGAGCAGGGGGTTGTCGTCCGGCCGCGCCGCCGTCTGCGGCATCGTCGCGGTCCTCAGCGCCACCGCCTTCTCCTGCTCCCTCGCCGCCGAATTCCGCAAGGTCAAGGTACGTTACGGTTTCCGCCCGCCCTCCTCGTCCTGCGATCCGGCGAGACGCGCGCCGCGGGTTCCTCGGATCTGACGTCTATCGGTGCGCGCGCAGGAGAAGGACGTGAAGCTCGACGGCAGCCTCTGCTCGCTGCCCAGGAGCTCCGCCTTCGAGCTGGGAGTGGCCGCCATCGCGTTCCTCTTCGTGGCGCAGCTCGTGGGAACCACCGCCGCCGTGACCACCGCGTACGCCGCCAAGGCCAAGAAGAGCGACGCCGGCAGAGGCCGCGTCGCGTTCGTCGCCCTCCTGGTCCTCTCGTGGTACGTATAGCATGACCGTGGCGATGGCAGCGACTGCTGCACAAAGACACGTAATTCCACCGAGCAACAGGAGTCTGAATCGTGTTGTTGTTGTTGCCGCGGATGCAGGTTGAGCTTCGCGGTGGCCGTGGTCCTGCTGGCGACGGCGGCGAGCATGAACCACGGGCAGCGTTACGGGCGCGGGTGGATGGACGGCGAGTGCTACGTGGCCAGGAACGGCGTGTTCGGCGGCGCGGCGGCACTGGTCGCCGTCACGGCGCTCATCACCCTCGGCCTCACCTTCGCCACCCAGCCGACCGCGGCCGCGGCGGCCATGGCGGCCACGCCGACACCACGCGGTGCGGATTCGGACACCTGCGCGAGCACGACGCATCTCGAGGCTGCAGCAGCAACATCGGACGCGGAACAACCGGGCGGGCGATCCAAGCAATGAGGCTGGCAGGCTGGAGCGTTGGCAGGGACGACGCGGGCAGGGGCGGACCAACCGGAGGCGGCGGCTGGCAACGTTCGCGGCGCAAAAGGCCGCGCCGCGTGGGGGCAGCCGGCAGCGTGGTGTGCTGGCGGGCGGGACGGGGGCAACGGAAAGTGGCAGACGGGTGGGGCCGCGGGAGCGCGTGCCAATATGCTGCCGGTAGGTTGGATATTTAGCGGGCGGCCGCCAGCCGGGACCGAGGTACAGTACATACATTACTGTCCCCATTACTGACACAATTACTGACACGACAGTGTGCAACATGTAAATGATAGTCATTGCAAAATGCAAAGATAAATCGTACAGAATTTTCGATTTCCCCCCCCGTTGTGTGTTTGTTTCGTGTTTCTTGCTGTGCACCAACTTGGTGCTAGTGTGCATGTTCAGGTAATCAGCTGAGCTGGGTGCCTCTCTGGCTGAATCTGGACACTGTACTGAATGTATACAAACTGGTTACAATAATGCACTGGAAAGAACATTCTTTTATCGAGTCCAACAACTTCTGCGATGTTCAACAGGGCAGCGATGCTATCCCATTCTTTACCTGAATCGGATCAATAAAGTTCTTATCCATAAACTGACAGTAACTGCAGAAGAAAAGACTGCCAAGAGGATAAAAAGAGAAGCGACGGCATGGGAAGAAAGATACGCCGTACGCAGCGCACACGCTCACGTCGACAAAACGGTTTGAGTGGACAGTCAAATTCTTCTCAGAAAGCTGCATTTTTTCCTCCCAAGAGAACCGTATAATCCATTGAAAAGGGACAGTTTTGGGCGACCCATGCGAGGCAGAATAGTCCAAGATGAAACTACCTGTGCACTTTGTCCAAGCTGCAGGCAAATTGCATGTTCCGAAACTACCTGAGGCAATGATGAACTGGTTGGCGAAACCGAAACGATTGCATATGAGGTTTGGCTTCGAGTTTCGCAATGGACAGAGGGCCAAGTGCAGGTTCCGGCAGCAGGTTTTTCTCCGAGTCTCTGCAAGACTGGTGGAAATTATAAGTGAAGAAGGATAAACAGCAAGTGGCTTCACTGATGATATATACAACTTGGAATGTATGGAAGGAGAGAAACAGATGCATTTTCGATGGCGTTGCTGCTCTACTTGCAAGAATCCTAGCGCTCATCAAGAAGGAAATGAAGATTAGGCAGTTGGCCTGTGGGAGAGCTCCGAGTCTGAATGTTTCTTAATGTTATTTTTTGTCTCATGTGTTGAGTACCCCTTTCTTTTATGTAATAAGCAAATTTGTAACAACCAGCTTGCTTCTCCTCGACACATAGCAGTGCTCTGCTCTTTAATTAATTTAAAAAAACAGAGAAACGATTGCATATTTGCATAGCGTACACATGTTTCTTGTCACAAACGAAAGATAATGGGCTGTGCGTGACCGTGCGCTCGTGCTGCTGCTGCTGCGGGCGGGCTGTTGCTTGCTGTCTGGGCCTACGGAAGGTGAACCCGAGAAGCGCGCGAACACGACGAAGCGGCGACAGACAATCCAAACGCGAAATTTTTTTATATTTAATTTTCGACGATTTTCCGAAAATAAATAGCCGTTTCAAACTTTATCAAAAGTAGCCTCGAACCGCCGATTCAACTGGCGGCAGGAACCTGCCGCCGTTTCACAGGGCGGCAGGTCCTGTAACCGCCGTTTGAAACGGCGATAGTGACGTGACCGTAGAGCGCGTGAACTAGCCGCCAGGTGGTTGGGCGGTTGGAGCAGCCGCCAAAGGAAATAGCGGTTGACCGACCAACCGCCGTTTGAAAGGGCGGCAGGTCCAACCACCAGTTCCTACGGCGGTAGCGACGGCCTACCGCCCAAACAAATGGCGGTAGGTACCCCTCCAACTATAAAAGCAGCTGCACCTCCTCCTCCCAGCTCACTCCTCAGCCTATTCGTCATTCGACGGAAGAGGAGCATCCGGCAGAGAAGCTCTTCCATTCCACTGGTAATATTTCTAGAACTTCTGAAAAAATATTAGAAATTTAGAAAATAGTTTAGAAATACTAGAAATATATTAGAAATTTAGAAAATAGTTTAGAAATACTAGAATTAGCGTAGATATTTAGAAAATAGTTTAGAAATTTAGAAAATAGTTTAGAAACTCAGAAAATAGTTTAGAAATAGTTGAATTAGTGTAGAAATTTAGAAAATAGTTTAGAAATTCAGAAAATAGTTTAGAAATAGTAGAGTTAGCGTGGAAATTTAGAAAATAGTTTAGAAATTCAGAAAATAGTTTAGAAATAGTAGAATTAGCGTAGAAATTTAGAAAATAGTTTAGAAATTCAGAAAATAGTTTAGAAATAGTCGAATTAGTGTAGAAAATCAGAAAATAGTTTACAAATAGTATAATTAGCGTAGAAATTTAGAAAATAGTTTAGAAATTCAGAAAATAGCGTAGAAATTCGGGAAAATAGATTAGAAATTCTTTAATTAGCGTAGAAAATCAGAAAATAGTTTAGAAATTCAAAAAATAGTTTAGAAATTCTTTAATTAGCGTAGATATTCAGGAAATGCCTTAATTACTTGCATAGTAGTATTAGTAGTTAATTTAGAAACACCTTATTGCTGAAAACTACTTTAATTACTTGCATATTACTATTAGTAGTTAATCCAAGTATTTGTACACTATATGATATCAGGGATGTCACAAACAGTCGGGTTCAATTGTTTTATGGATCTGGGGAAATTAGATATGGTCCCGAAGGAGTTGATCTGTCACTGTTTAAAACAGTGACAAGAGATCTTACAAGAGCCGAAGAAAGACCTTGGGGGGTCATAACCAACTGGCTGTACAAGGCATTCAGGAAAGATGAAGAGCAATGGAAACTGTCGGTGATGACTGTGTTCAACAGAAGTGAACCAGTGTTTTGGGAGCTTATGCAATTAGAAGGTACTGAAAATTAGAAGCGTTATGTCAGGAGTGCATGCACAATTGGTGCTCCGGTGGTTTTGCTTGTCCAGTTTGTACCGAATGTACAACTGAATGAGGAAGCAGAGGGTCAAGGCCAGAGTAGCCATCATGGGGGAGAGGGGGAAGATGGTGGAGAGGAGGAAGAGGGTGGACAGGAGGAAGAGGGTGGGGAGGAAGATGGTGGTGCAGAGGAAGAACAAGAGAGGGATGAAGCAATTGGTGTGGTTGATGCGGGAGAAGAAGACCCTCTCATCCTCGTGGAGCTTGAATATGGGGTTCGTGTGCTTCCTCTGAGTCACTGCAAATTTCCTCTCCCACGGATCTAAGGGCCCACAACGCTACAATACCCTACTGCTAGGGTGTGTTTCCTCAGAGTCACTGCTTCGATTCCCTTCCCACGGATCGAAGGATCCACCACTCACCTTTCTTCTACATATATCACCCTTCTCTACGATGCCTCTTCACAACAAACTGCAATGGCTTCCGGGAGTGGAGGTGAATATGGGTGTGGTCCTGAGTTCTGGGAGGAGCAAGATCCAGAGTTCAAGGGGGAATTTCCAGTCCTGCAAAAGAGGGACTTCAGTTCACACGGTGAGCGTTGCGTGATGCAAGTCTACGAGGGCTGGGGCAACTACGGTCGTCGTTTCTGGCACTGCCCACTAGCAAGGGTAAGCTATGGAAATGATATTTATTCATCAACCATGCTTGGTTTGTTAACATTTTTTGGGTATTTTTCAGTTCTCCGACGATGATGACAACTGTGGCTTCTCGCAATGGGTGGATCCCCCAGCCATTGACCCCTATCAGGATTACATCAACTACCTCCACGACATCGTCATCTACAACCTGTAGCGGCGCCTGGACGAAGCACTTGCTTCCCCAGATCGTCCCGCCGACAACCAGTGCTGCCCTTGTGCGACTTGCACTTGTGAATGCCACGCGAAGATGAGAGATTGGTCTCCTCTTCCTTCACCTCCACCACCACCACCGGGGTACTACATGCCGTCTCAGCAGTCCTCAGGCGCCGGCTCTTTGCTCTCTAGCCAGTTCTCGTACAACTAGTTTTCGAATGTAATCCAGTATCTAAATTCCCTAAGGCATGTTAGGATTAGAGTTGTGTCGTGCATGCCATTGCAATTTCGTCGATGATTTATCTTTAATTTAGATGATGTCATTTCCATTTCATAAAAAAAAACTACCGCCGTTTTGCACGGCGGTAGGCCCTGACCTACCGCCGTGTGACTTGGCGGTTGACCGCCAACCCCAGCCGCCAACCCCATCCGACCTGCCGCCCGCTACCTTAAGAGGAACCGCCCCGTTGTGTGGCGGTTAGGGTTGCCGCCACGTGAACAGGCGGCAAGTCCTTACCGTCGTTTCAAATGGCGGTTACAGGACCTGCCGCCCTGTGAAACGGCGGCAGGTTCCTGCCGCCAGTTGAATCGGCGGTTCGAGGCTACTTTTGATAAAGTTTGAAACGGCTATTTATTTTCGGAAAATCGTCGAAAATTAAATATAAAAAAAACGCCAATGTGCTCGGAGGTTTCCTCTCGCTGCCGACGCTAATTAGGCCTGGGCAAAATACCCGGTACCCATTACCCGTACCCGAATTATCCGAACCCGAATTACCCGAACCCGAGGTACCCGATCCCAAGTTCGGATAGTGATTGTGATTATCCGAAATTAATTTGGGTAATTCGGGTAATACACTCCGGTACCCGAACTACCCGAAATTTGCCTTTGTCTTTGTATTTATTCACGTGTTGTTAGTTGAACACTTGAAATTGTCACTTTATTATAATATAATTCTCTTAATTTGAACTAGTGACTATAATATACTATTCTTCTCAACTTGTAGTTGAAATTCAACACAAACTACTAGTCTATGCAAAATTAAGTGTGTTTGAGTATATACTTTGATTATAGATTTCGGGTAAATTGGGTAACCCGAACCCGATTTTTGCGGGTACCCGAATTTACGGGTAGTATTTCTCTGGAGCTGATATCGGGTAATGATTCTCATTACCCGAATTTCTCAAAACCCGAATTACCCGACCCGAACTAATCGGGTAACCCGAACGCCCACCCCTAGCGCTAATGGTACCGGCCGTGGCCCGGAGCCGGAGGAGATGACCGGATTCGTCAGGGTCGTCGTGTCTGACCGTCTAGAACCCGACATCGACGATCGACCCCATGTTGCAGGCGCAGTTAACTCCGCTCGAGCTCCAGTCGCTCCAGGCCAAGGTGACGTCAGAATCCCTAGGCTGCTTTTCCGCTCCCCTCATCTCATCGGCACTGGTTGTTTTGGGATATTTATTTTTTTTCCACCTTTACAGAGGTCGCTCCTTCAAAAGGAACATTTGCAGTGGTTCCTACACTTTTGCCACTCTTAGGTTGGACACCCAACAATTTCGCCACTATGTCCGACGTGGCCAGTGGCGGAGATGGGCCTAAGGCCACCCCGACCATGGCCTTAGGCATGGGACCAATTTCACCACTGTAAACACAGTAGCGACAAAGGCACAAGGTAGAAAATTTAAATCGGCCCATGGAGTGGCCTTAGGCGCTGGGCTGGCCCAGCTCCGCCCCTGGACGTGGCAGTCCACCTCCTCCCTCCACGCTGGATCGAGCACGTCAAATTACCTCGCTGCCCTTGCTGACCTAGAGCCTAGAGCTACAGAAGAGGTGAGGGCCTAGAGCTCAACCTCCACGATTGACCCTTCTCCAGCAGCTTCGAGATGAGGTCTGTGAGCTCCGGCCACCGCCGCCGCGCCTCCGCCGAGAACTCCGGCTCCCAGAGCAGCACATTCCACCTCACGCGCGAGAGCACGGACACCTCCCACCTCACGCGTCGCGCTGTGTCGATGCCCGTGGTCGGCCTCGAGGCCACCGCCGCCGCCGCCGCCTCCGCTGCGCAGCGTGGGTTCGAATCCCCCGCTTCGCTTGTTCTCGTTTCTCCTTCTGTTTCTCTTTTTCTTCCCCCGACCCCGGTCTCTCGCCGGCGGCGTGACATTGACACATCCGGGCGGCGGTCTGCCCGTCACACTTCCATCCGGGGCTCCGCGGGAGTCCGGGGTGGGAGGCCACCCGGCCGGCGCCAGGGACGCAGCGCCCGCGGTCTTTGTTCTATATAATCTGCTACTGCTCACTGCCACTTTGTTCCATTTGGGTAGCTAATATGGTTTATTTTTGCAGCATGTTTTTAAATTCCTTCTACAATAAAAATGAAGAAAGGCCTAAGAGGTTAATCTTCTTCAGGACTTAAGGTAGAAATACTTGTGTTCCTTCATTTGTGCGGTACTATTAGATATGCTCATACTGCAATACCTTTTGACAGAAATGGATTAGAGGAAGAAGGCCAATTTGGCTACATTTGCCAGCAAGAAGTATATGCTATTAAACAGGTAGGATTAAAATACAGTATAGGATTTGCCTTGCTAGGTGTGTCTGCTTTGGTTTGACTCAACATATATTGATGGTTTTTACGCTTCTTCCCTTGAAAGGCTTGTGCCTCCTTCAAGGAAGGGTATCTACCGTCACTCACATATGTGATTGTGTTGCCTCGTAAAGTTTGGCGTGGGGCATTACACGAAAATGAGCTTTATGGTTAGTGTCTTTACTGCTTCTGTTTCCTTTTTTTCCTTTTGACTTACCTTTCTATTTCCATTTTACTTGGCTTGTTCACTGGGGATTGATTGTTTTATCGGGGGGCTTATTGCTTTTATTGTTTTATATAGGAACACCTCTGCCTTACTCTGTGTTCTCATGCCGCCATTCTACTGAGGTAAAATACCAAAAAAAAAACATTTAGCTTGGTGAATCTGCGACTGGATATCCCTAAATCTTAATATTTTCTGCTACTATGTTGGTGACTGTAGCGAGTCTCCAAGGTGGCCCAGTATTGATGACAACAATTTTCCGGCTGGTCAACTTTAGGCTCTAACATCGCAGCTTCGCACATTGTAAGTTCCAGCACTACTTTTGGATTGCTTTGATGTGCGCCTACTACACCTCTGATCATGTTGTCATATATATGTTCAAACCCAGCCGTCATCGTCGGGAGAACCCACGTCTAAATATTGGTGAGTCATTTTATACACCTTAGCAGTCGATCATTCTTCTCTTGTATGTATTTTTTATACTGGTGAGTCCTTTTATACACCTTAGCGTCATTCTTCTCTTGTGTATTTTTTCAATGAAAAGGTTTGGTTGTTCAAAGTTACGAAAAGGGTTATGGGCATGCATGATGCATCCCCATGGTGGTAAAAGCATGTTTTGCTTCTACCTTGCATGATGCACCTCTGCTGTATTTGCATGTTGCACTTGTGTTGTACTTTCATCATATATAAATGTGTGTGCAACTTGCAGCTTAAGTATTTAAAAAAAGAAAAAAGACTTGCAGCTTATATAAATGGCACAAATGGTGTGCATTGTACTTACAGCTTACTTTGTGCAACTGTGCAGTGGTATCGGCCTTTCTTGCTCACCAGAAAATTGTAGAAGAATTGAGAAAAGGAGACGAGGATAGCTACTCTAGCTAATACTGTATAACATTTAGCCAGATACTTATCCAGATTATTATTAATGTGATCTGTATATTTTAATGTGTATTTTGCACTCAAGATGACCCGTCATTGTTTAACAATGCCAATTCCTCCCACCCCGCGCTGTGACAGACTTATGTATGATTGGATGAATTTACAACCGCCGAAGTTGTCATTCAAAAAATCTCTAGCATGAGCTACATTTAGCTAATTTTGGAAAGTAATTATCCACTGATCCACATCTATTTCTTATTGATAATTTAGGAAAGGAATTATCGAATCCACATTTAGTTTCCGTAATTCTTCTGGTGTTGATCTGTAATCTGTACTTGCAGGTTATTGTTCTGGTTACTGTTCTGTTCTTGACCTTATTCTGAGTTTACTCGATTTATTTAGGATTTGTGATTTTGCCTCTGTTTTTTGGAAACGAAGCAGCCACGTGAGTTGAATTATACAGTGAAATTGAAAGAAATAAAAATGATCGAAAATATAACTGCTATCATGTCTTCCTCACCGTGTCCTTATCCTCTTCCTTACCCACACTGTCATATCTAGGGGTGGTAACGGGCTCTTCATTTTGTACTAAGAAATTTAAGGATCGGACCCTATAAGGATCGGGTCGTAATTCTATTCAATTTTGAACTAAAAAATAAAAAGATCTAGTTGAATTGTGAAGAATGCATTAGGGTCATGGCCCATTACCACCCCTAGCCATATCAGGCTTTGCTTCCGCGCACGAAGTTCTCTCCAGTCTCCACGCATTACGCCAACTAGGGGAATCTCACCCACGCGTTGCTGCGGGAATTAAGAAATATGCAATGGTCCTAAGAGAGAATTTCGGTAACCTCGCGCGTCTGATCATAAGAGAGAATTTCGGCGACCTCGGCAACCTCGTCGCCGCCGTTGGTAATTCTTTGATCTAGGTTTGAACACCACGCGCGTTGCTGCGGCCCTAAACCCTAGAGTAATCAGTGTTACCGTGTGTTAGCATGATGACATACTAAAGTCTCGGTGGTATTTCACCAAAATTCACCTAGCTTTATTTGCAGTTTGCACGATTTCTCTTACAATAACATATCTCTCTTACAATAACATTTCCCTTTCACGGATTGTCAGCGTCCAAAAGGAACTTTAGAAACCATAATTTACACTTTTTTTAAGCGTAGTTTAGGGGTGGTGCCGGGCATACTCACGTGTTGAATAACTATTTAGTATAAAAATGGATATATTTCATGATGTCAAATGAAAAAAGATCCGATCTTTATGTTTTTGCTAGGACTATCTACGCTGCTATTCCTTTATATTCCTCAATTCCCTGCGTGTTGCCGTATGTAGGAGAAATCTATGAGTTAGAATATTACTATCACCTTCCTATTCTTTTTCTTTCTTCTTTTTCCTTTTCCTTTTCCTTTTTTCATTCTTTTTTTTATTTTTCACTTTACTCTATACCAACTACCATCGATGGGGCATATTTGTCATTTTATCAAAATATATTCATATGAGATCTTGTTTTGAAGGATTTATTAAAAGAAATCCAATGGTGTAATAAGAATTTAATTTGGTTTTTTTTATTTTTGAGTTATAACATTTTTTAGCTAGTTCAAATAATGGGATCCACCACTGGATGTCATGGCCTTAGTAGGGCTGTTGAGGTGGCATAGTTGCATGTTGAGAGAACTCCCTAGTGGGGAGCTCCTGAGTTATAGATTTCCCTTGGGGACAATGACAATGTGTTCCGTTCGAGCAGAACGTGTGCATCCGCCACATTTGCGTGCGCGAACCTAGAACAGAACTTGCCAAGTGACGGACTGCGCATGAAACCTTGTGGTGATGAACTGGCTGCCTATTTTTTTTAAAAAATGAACTGGCTGCCAAAAACGACGCGACTGCATTGCACGTCTCGATGGTATGGGATCGATGGATTCAAATTAATGATGAGAGAACATTGCACATTCCATGTATTTCCCTCGTCTTCGAGGTTCGTGTCATGTCTGCCTGGCCATAGGTCCATAGTCCATAGCCCAGCTCTGCAAAATTTTGAGCAGAGAAAGAGAAAGGAGATAATAAAATGATGATGGGGGAGCAAAGGAAAAACAGAGCATTACTGAACGTCTGAACCTATAAAATTTAAAAGGCTGATGATGGGCCGAGCGCCGGTGGATGGATACCCTCCTATCCATCCTTCCGTAATACTAATCGTGAGCTGGGATTCGAACATTTTTTTTTGTTTTTTTTAAAACCGATTACCGGCTTACCGCCCGGCAGACGCCGACCGTTGGAGGCCTACGTAGTGACCACGCGATGGCGGAGGGGCATTGATATTCTGGTCAGCATCCGTCCAAGACCATACTACTCGATATTCTTCCTCATATCATGGTGTAATTGTCTGAGGTGCATGAATAAAGTTTTCCTTATAAAAAAGATGACGAGGGACATGAGAATTGTGTTGTAGTTGTCCAAGAATGTGTGAACGGTAATGGCACCGAAGATCGGGGTCAGGTGTGTAGCTGGTGCCGGTCCACGTAGTGACTTTGGAGGCCAGCCAACTGCTCGTCGGTAGCATTCGTGACGAAGTTGTCGTGGTTGCGATTCATGTAGACATATAGTTGATGCCCAAGAGTCGGCAATAGACGTTGATCATGTCATGATCTATCACTACGATGAGCTTGCACGCGGAGCACCGCCGCAGACCCGCCGTTGAGAGATGCATTGTTGAGAGTTGGTGGGGCCGGCACAGATGAGCACCGTTGCGAAAAATGTAAATATTAAACTAAATAGATTGATTATTCTTACTATATGATGTTGCGAATGATTGTATGAAATTAGTGATTGTGATGAGCAATGTGGGAAAAGAAAACAAAAGGAAAAGAAAAGAAGAAAAAAGAGAAAAGGGAAAGGGACCGGTGGATACTATGGCTTGAAATTTAGTATCGATCAGCAGTACTGATACTAAATGTTCCTTTAGTATGAGGCAGGGCGACCGGTAAGTGGGGTTTACGACCGTATAAAATATTCATTTTGCAGTAGTGTGTATTGTATACATGTGTACTGAAGAAGTGAAAAGCATGTTATCGACTAGACAATATCGATTCCCCTCTTATTCTAGATTCCATTTTGGAGTGATCAGGCATCAGCCACAGCCCACAGGTTGGCCTAGGCTTGGTTTTCGATATTAACGTGCATAGGGTACGATCCCTTTCCGTCCCGCGCCCCCACCATGTCACCGAGCCCCGCGCGAGCACACATTCTTCCAACATGAGAAAAGGGACAGGGGCTGAAACAATGGAGATGTTGATTTTCATGAAGATTTAATGGTGATTCGAAGCTTTTGTTCTAGTGATTAGTGAAGAAATTAAGATCATTAGGGGGGCTTGAGCCCCCCAGCACCCCTCAAATCCGCCACTATCTGGTGGTCTACATCTTCCTTTTTCCTGTAAAGTGTTTTTATCCACACAAACTGGAGGCGCACCTCAAAGACGGTAAGGCACATCTCTTTGCTGGTCATTAGGGGGGCTTGAGCCCCCCTCTCCTGGCTCTCATTTAGATCCGCCGCTATCTGGTTGTCTACATCTTCCTTTTTCAAGCCCCCCTCTCTTGGCCCTTCTTTAGATCCGCCACCGTCTGGTGGTCTGCATCTTCCTTTTTCTCATAGAATGTTTCACACAGTCAGATTTGAGTAGGACCTCAAAGACAGTGAGGAGCATCTCTTTGCTGAAGAGAGATCAATACTTCGACTGATCGCAACAACGCGATGGTAGACGTCGCGTGGACCACCATCCTCCTCCTCCTCTTCGTCATCATCGATGTTCGCGACATGATGGACGGAGCAGTGACCATGTCCCAAGCGGGCGCATGGGCTGCCCTGTGTCGCTAGGCCTCAAGCGGCCGCACCGCTCATTTCGCTCATTTGTGAGCCGGTGGCCCTAGTGGTGCCAGCGGCGCTCATGCTCTGGTGACGAGGCACATCGTCTGGCACCGGGCCACCCCGTGGGCACCTTCTCTACCAAGGACCGTCCTAGTAGTGTCGGCGGCCACCATGGTTGACGCCATCGCCGACACTGGCGACGGGGCGCATCGTCCACCGCTGGGCCGCCCATGTCGCCAAGGTCATCTTCTCCACCGAGGACCGTCCTAGTGGTGCCGGCGGCGCCTATGGTCGACGGCGCGACACCCGTTGACATTGGCAACGAGGCGCATTGTGTGCCGCTAGGCCGCCCAGTGTCGCCGGGGCCCAAGCTGTAGCAACGGGCCATTGTTTAACAGTGCCGCTAGGCTTGTTGTCGTGTTTGGAATTATTTATTGCCAGCTATTCGCAAATTTGGGCCAAGATTTGCTTATCTGATGGTTGTCGGACCAAGTGTAATGCTGAAATGCTGTTTGGGCCCAAAGCTCTGCAGATTTTGATGGATGGGGGAACAAAGTAAAAACAGAGCAATACTGGGCCTTAAAAGGCTGATGATGGACCGACCGAGCGCCGGTGAGGTTGGAGGAGCCCATCAGCAATATTAATCGTGGGCTTGGTTTCGGGCATATGGATTGTGATAACATAGGGCTGGGGGATTCGAACATTTTTTTTATTTTTTTATCGATCGCTGGCTTGCCGCCCGGCAGGCACCAACCGTTGGATGGTGTGGCCCCGCGTAGCGAGCACGCGATGGCGGAGGGCCATTGATGTTTCTGGTCACTGGTCAGAATTCGTCGAGGACCATACGTGTTATTCTTCCTCGGTATGTTACTATAAATCAGACGACGACTACTTTCCTCTCCAAGAGAACAGAACTTGGTGCCTGCTTTGGTGTTGTGGGTTGTGATGATATTTATATCCCTCACAAGTCACAACTGCCATGGTCAAGAGTCAGGAAAAGACTCGAAGAGCATCCTGAATTTTATACCTAGTGGAATATTTTCCGAATAGATAGAAAGGAGTTAGAGCATCTCCAAGAGATTTTAATAAAAAAATGTCTTCCAACAGCTTATCTAAATGGTCATCCAAATATAACTATCTTCTATTCCGGATTTTTCGCTGGTCAAATATAGAAGACAAGAATGTCTCTCTACAATGCGCATAAGAAATAGAAAAGCTGTTGGAAAGTGAAAAAATATAGAAAATAATTTTTATTCAAATGACTCTAAATGATGATTTAGAGAGTAAAATTTAGAAAGTGTCTTACAAATGCTATTACTAGTCCTCTCAGAAATGCTACACCCCCCTGAACTGCAGCAGGCAGAAGAGAAATGCGCCCTATCTAGTAGATCTCTTTGGTACCAATACCAAGCGATCGAGTGGTCCTCTCCACTCCTGTCGAGATGAAGAGACGTGATCTCACACGAATCAGATGTAAAGATTTCCCTGACGTTTTGCGCACCGGCCATCCCCTTAACCACTACAGTACCAGCTGAAAAGCTGCAGGTTTCCTCAATCATATCGTCGCCCGGGCGGTTCCATGATCTGTAATCGAGCAGCTTTTGGCTCTCGCCGCAATCTCTCTGCGGTGCCCTGTGTCTGTGTGTCCGTCAGACAGGCGCACACCGGGATGCGCTGTAAAGCAGATGGCGCCACGTACACCGGAATGCTCGGCCGGCTCTCATGCATGAGCATGATCGATCGCGGCGGGGCTAGTGGAACGAACAAATGCCCTCAGTTCATCGTGACTGTGATCTCAAAATCTGAGGCCTTTTTCCCGTTCGCGCGTCGTCCTTTGATTCCCCGAAAGCTACGCGTAGCCAGCTGCGACGTTTGCTCGGGGGACGCCTTGCACCGTGCACCACTGCTCCCTTTGCCGCCTTTCGGGCGAAAGCAAAAGGCAGAGCGGTACGCGAGTGCGTGGTATGCATTAACAAGTAGGCTGAGGAAATCCCGGGCGCATTAGCTTGGATCACCACAGCTGATAGAATCTGCTGCCAGCAATTGCATGGATGCGCACATATCTATCTAATCTGTACTATGTTTGTGTCTTTGTGACGCGTGGCGACGGAGCGCTAGTGGCGTCTGACAGAGGGAGGAGGCATCAGAAGAAATGGAGCACTGAGTTGAACTGAACTGCACTTGCACGGAAAGAGTGGACGGTGATGGTGGCGCATGGATGGATGCAAGTCCACTTAACACTCGGATCAGCACAGGCACAGGCGCACAGCACAGCAGCAACCTCTGCTTTTCGATTCCGCTTAAATTTAATGAAAGACCCCCGACGATTACTTTACAAGGCGGAGACGACGCAGAGAGGGGTGTCGCTCCCCTTTTGAAGGGGGAGATGGGAGGAAACAAAAGGGGATCGGAACAAGGATGACCTGTCGACGAGAGGCGCATTGGCAACACCGGTGTGTCTTTTTTTCGGTTAATTAAAGAGAGAGCTTGAGACCGGGCAGCTGTACCCCAATCTCCTCAGATCGCCACTGAAAAGAACCCGTCGCTGCGCCCTTCCTTCTGGATGCCATTGAGGAGTATTATACCAAGTAGTACGTGAGGAAGCATCAGGGGAAGGGAAGGAAAGGCAAAGTACGTGCAGATGCGGCTATCTTAGCTAGAAAGGTGGTCGGGCGCGGTGGTCGGTCAGGTAGTGAGGCAGAGGCAGGTCAGGGGAGTGAGTACAACTGGAGGTTCAGTGCACGGGGAGCGAGCGCGATCGACTCCACCGCGGTGACAGGGGAGCAACGCCCGAAAAGGCGAGGCAAAAGAAAGAGGAGGATCCCCCGGAACGAGCCTGCAGGGGAGCTGGGGCGGAAAGCGAAAGCGACGGCACGGCACGGCGCAGGTAGAGGTAGGAGGACGCCCGCCGCCGCCGGGCGCCGGGGGCCACGCGCGGAGGCGGGCAGCATTAGATTAGCGGTATTCGGACGGCCGACCAGGTAAAACAAACAAACAACCACCCAAGCCGACGCAATCGCAACCACAAGGCGCGCGGCAGCCAAAACCGCTCCCGCGGGTTTCGCCGTTGCGTGGTATTCTCCTCCGTCGTCCGGGTCCCGGGGGGGGCGAATCAATCCACTCACCTCGCTCGCTGCGTCGTCACTCGCATCCAATCCGTCACGCGGGTGGGGAGAAGCGCTGGGTGCATGCACGGGCGCGGTTAGCTGCTGGTTGTGGTTGATTAGCGTCACCGGGGCTACGCAACAAACGGGAGGAGGCTTCTGGCGCGCGTCGCTGTCTCCGCCGCAGCTGCCCTCCCTCGCTGTCGTGCTTGGGTCCAGGTCGGCGGCGGCGGCGGCGGTCGCGCGCGCGCCCGGCGCCGGGTACCGGCGTATCGCGACGGGGACGCGATCGACGCGTGAAAAGTCAGCCGTCGCGGTCTCGCACGCGCCCGCGCCCGCGCACCGGAGAGCCTCCCCCGGCCGGGGGGTGCCAAAAGCGCACGCGCGTCGTCGCGTCGACTCCCCCGTCCCCGGGCGAGAAAGAGAGACCGATCGAGGAGCCCGCGCGCGCGTGCCTCCGTTTGCTGCTGGTCCGTTTTCTTTTGGAGCGGGCGCGCGGATGACGATGTGCCGTGTGCGCCGGCCGGTCGTCGCTTTCGTCCTCGCGATAGATGGGTGCTAGCTTTGCGGCAGCTGAAAAGGAAATTAAAAAAAAAACAGCAATAAACTGATGGATTGGATGACTGGATGATGACGGATGGAACCTTCTTGCTTTGCTTGCTTGCCCGTGCCGCGCGCTTTACAGCCAGTCGAGGACTGTTGCCCACTTTTTACGTGTGCGTGCGTTGTCTATATATGCGCGCGCCACGTAGTACGGAGATGTGGGTTTCGTTGATGCAATTAAACGCAAATTTGTGTATCGTCTGTACTATTTTTCTCTCACACTAAACCAAATCAACATCAGTCACTAGTCATTAACTAATCAACGGTATTTTTCTGTCACAGCAAATCAGCACTAGCTACGAACAACCGGCCAGCGGAACAGGACGTGTATGCACCACAAGTAGTCGGCACGGCGTATGTGTGGAGGCCGAGTCCGCTGCGTGCTTCCGTTGAAGACGTACGCGACGCGACATTGATTGGAGTGCGCGTGCGGACCAGCTAGCGGGAGTCGGAGCTGAATCTCGCATAAAACAAGCCGAGAACGAACACGCATCGGCGGCCGGCACATTATTTAGTCAGAGGCGGACTTGAGTAGGACGAATATCGCTCGGACAAGATCGAGCTCGATCTCCTTGCTGGGATCCAACCAAATGGCCATTATTATGTCAGGGACCAGGCCTTTTTGCATTATTGGCGTGTCCATGGAGTATATGTACGTGAGGATCGGACGGATATATATGATGAAAACTTCATCGTTCAGCAAAATAAAAAACAAAAAAAAAGTCGCACGATTTGAAAAAAGCTCTCGTCGTCAACACTCCAGTTCTCGTGCTTGTGGTGGTAGTCGGCTAGTTTGTCGGGCCATGCATGGTGACAGCTGCTGGGTCAACCGCGACCTTGACATGCACGCGTGACTTGGCCCCCGGCGACCCCCGATGCAACCGGGTCACGCATTTGGCGCCGGGGAGCAGCCACATGTACCTGTCGCCGGCCGTATATAGTCGGCATTGACCCCGCGCGGCCTTGCTCTCAGCTACTTCCATCGCGATCGGTAGGGTAGGGACGACGGAATCCGGGGCGCTCTATGGCGTGTCGTCGTACGTACTAGCCCGTATACCGTATGGATTGGTTGACCAGCACCGCACGCACCCAGCAGGTGCGCTCGATAGCTACCTAGCTATCGGCTCCGGTTAATTGGTCCCTGCAGAGTGCAGACGATCTCGACACGTACGGCTCGACCCGTTCGATCTGCCGATAGATGGGTGGCTCCTGCGGCTGCATGCATACCCTTGTACGGCCAATAATGCATGGCAGTTTAGGCGTACTACTGTGCTAGCACACGCAACGCAACAAGCATGCATGAGTGGTCTTCAGCACCGCAGGCGTCAGATCATGCAATGCATAATATCAATCATGCACCGCAGCACGGGTGGGGGGGGGGGGGCAGACTAGAGGCCAGGGCTGCAGGGCATATGCATCTGCGGGTGAATCTGAAAAATACGTAGTGACCCGCGTACTGTTTCTTTCAAAAAAGACCCACGTACTGTACGTGTCCTGACGAAGGCCCGATCGAGTATTTGCATGTGTGTGGCAGGATCCCCATGCCGGGTGTCCGCCGGCTGGCGAGCACGGGGAGACGGCCGGACGTGACGAGCTAGGGACCAACAACCGCGCCCCACCCAACCAACGCCACCCCAAGCGCAGGGCTCCACGTCCATCTGTTGGGTTCGATCACCGCGTGCCCCATTCTGATGCTGAGGATCCATGCCGGTCGATCGATGATCCCTGCCTGCAGGCCTGCATGCGCGCCTTGTCCTCTTACTACTACTTGCTGCTGGGACGCACTGCGAGGATATGAGGTCGAAGGGGACACTGCGGCGAAGAGACCACCCCAGCTCGCCGCCACTGTGAGGAGATCGAAGCGGAGATCCTGTGTCTGCGGGGCGGCATGTCCGTACGTGCCGTGTACGCCGCCAGTACTGCGCGCGCGCGCGGGGTCACGGGACCGAGAGCCAGCCACTGGGTGGGGATGGATTGTTTCCTGGGCCCTAGTGCTTTGTGCAGTGTTTGTTCTCTGCTGCTACCTCCGATCCGCTCCAAATTATTGTGTTTGTGTCTGTACATGCTGCATGCAGGCGTTACTAACATCCTAACCCTATTCCATTCAGTAGTGCTGCCGTTTCAAATGATGACTCGCAGTATCCGCACAAAATGATGACTTGACCAGGATAGATGAGATGCTGGATGGGTCAATGAACCAGAACCAGGGTAACGAGAGAGCCAACGAGGCATCCAGATGCAATAGGCTGACTAGACCAATGCCGACTACTACCCAGGAATGCATGCATGCGTGCATGGGAAAAGTCATTGGATCGGTATACAGTTTCAATCGAGCAAAAGGTTAAGGAGAGACACCGATCGACGACGACGTGTTCCCAATCGTCTCATGCAGACAAATGCTGAACTAGCAACGTACTAACGGTCACGCGCAACGACTTGCACTGCATTTGCGCGTGCCTTCTTCAACTAACCATCAGCGAGAGGAGTATGTAGCTTTCCGTGGCTTATATGTTGAGTGTACTAGACCTACCTGTTCCAAGATTCGGAAGCACGCGGTTGGCCTTTGCCGCCTCACCTCAGTGCGGAGTCTAGTGCCGACATTGCAAGTGCGTAAGCTTTGCCATTACAGTTTCTTGGTCAAAACTCAAAAGAGCTCACCGCCTTGTTCGTTCTTGCTTTTATCTGAATTTACTTTCTAACCTTGTTGTCCACAATAGCACGGCACGACAAATGTGCGTGGTTAAAGGACACGAGGTGGACTTTCATCACATCATCATATATAACTATATAGAGTACCACACTAATCATTTCTCTCAACATGCAACCAATCCACGTCAACGTCATATCACCATCCATTAGGACTATCTATTTATTTCTCATGTCGATTTTCTGTGACTAATAGCATCCATGCATAGACTATCTATTTATTTCCTATGTCGATTTTCTATGACTAATAACATCCATGCATACAATTTATAAGGCTTGCGGGTACCACGTTATAAAATTCCCACAGTAGAATACATGAAGGGTCAATAATTTAAGAGCAATCTTTTATCATTAATATTGTTTGCAAAAGAATGGTGCCTTCCAATCATCTTAATTTTCTACTTTCAAAGTTCATCCTAAAATTTTGCTTAAAAATAATTCTCGCAGCAAGGCGTGAGGTATCACTATTAAACATAAGTTATTCGCACGTCATACTATGATCAAAAAATTCTCTCAAATCTTGCAGCAACACGCGAGGAATCACCTAGTATAACTATATAGGAGCACCCCGCTAACCATTTCTCTCAACATGCAAGCAACCCACGTCAGCACCACGTCACCATCCATTAGGAATATCTATTTATTTCTCATGCCGATTTTCTCTGACTAATAACATGAATGCATACAATTTATAGGTCTTACGAGTACCACGTTACAAAATTTCCACACTAGAATACATGAAGGATCAATAATTTAAGAGCAATTCTCTATCAATAAAATGAACATGTTTTCATTTATAATGTCGTTTGCAAAAGAATGTTGCCTTGCAATCATTTTAATTTTCTACTTTTAAAGTTCATCTTAAAATTTTCCTTAAAAATAATTCTCGCAACAAGGTGTGAGATATCCCTATTAAACATAAGTTATCTGCATGTCATGCTATGATCAAAAAAATCTCTCAAATCCCGTAGCAACCCGCATAGAATCACCTAGTATAAGATATTTGAATCAAATGTGTGTGTGTTTTGAAACATGAGGGGTTTCCCCCTACTGGTTATATAGGCACCGTGGCACGCAAAATATTATCATATTGTATGGTTCCTTACACTTTGCTATCCTACTAGGGACATATCCTAACAAATTAAGCTCTTTACGAAGTCATAACTCACTCAACTTGAAATATTTTTACCTAGCTTTTCAAAACTGATTAAATTGCTTCCATTTTAAATTATTCTTATTACACAATCAAATTTTAGCTTGAGTTAGGAGGTCTCTATATACTACCTTTTGTGAGGACCAAGATCAACTTATATGTGTTGAATTGACAATGGAACGATAGTAGAAAGAAAGTGAAGATAATCCAAACAACATGTTAGACATAAAAAGGAAATTCAAGAGTTATGATGCATGAAAAAGTTATGATAAAATCTTGAAAATCCAGTTTTTTCACCTCCTCCATGCCATTACAGTCCGAAGTTTAATTAAATTAAGTTTTTTAATGTTGCTTCTCAAAACCAAAGAAACAATCTACTTTAGAGGGGTGAGGATGGGATGGATAGGCTTTTTTTCTTGGGACAAAGCTTCTTTATTCATTAAGCAACATGATTACAATCATGGAGCAGACAATGCTGCAAGAAGCTAGGGGGTTGGTCAACCCAAACAGTAGCCAAACTAGAGTCAAGACTCAGGAGGACTACTAGCGCAAAGGTGAGCAGCCATATTAGTTGTCCTTGGTACATGAACAACGAAGAAAGAACTAAACCCTGCTGAGAGCTCCTGAATGTCACTAAGGATTGCTACTATCTCTGATCTGTTCTTCCCACAATCACCCGATCAGTACCCTGGGGGAGAAGCCTTACATCGTCTCTTAATGCCTCTGCTTCTGCTGTCAAAACAGATGCAACCTGTGAGAGTATTTTTGCTGAAGCTGCAACGAACTCTCCATCAGCATTGCGGATCACCATACTCGTGGCTCATATATAAGGATTTGTCCAAGGGGACCTGAATAACTTTTAGGGCAGGATCATGTTAAATCTTGTTACTTTACATTCAACTTTTATCAGCATTATCATTTTGCTTAATTAACGACGGTATGAGGTCTTGGTCATGGAATTGTTGTTCTAGATTGCTTGATTGGTCCTGTATATTCTCTGTAGTCTTGAACACAAATATGGAATGATTTCTGTGACGCTTTTCTTGGTTGTGGCACCCTTATGTTGCACCTTGCTACATTTGCTCTTTGGTTTGGCTTCGGGTGTCTTGATGTTCTCTCACTTAAATCTTCTTCTACCTTTCATTCTCCACTAGCACCATGGGCTCCAAACTAATATATTGCACATGCTCTAATAATGGGGAAAATGAGTGTAGAGACATTTATAGGACACATGGTTTTCGTGGTTAATGTTCAAAATTTTATCTGGATTTTCACATTTTTCATGAAACTTTGGTCTTTTTTGACCCAAAAAATGTTTATCCAAAATTTTGGTCCACTCATCAAAATGAGATATTGTTTTCCCCCAAATTTTGAATGTTTTTACCAGTTTTGGTGTTTTTGATAGGAACTAAAACAAATTCAAAAAAACAATCCCTATTCTTGACTCTAGGAGAGGAATCCTTATGCAACTATGCACCAGGCACTATGTGTTGAGTGAAGTATTTGGTAACATATATTCTATCATGGCTTGGGTTTGCCATGCTTATATAGAGGCAATCGAGCCAAAAAAATGGTTCGACCCTGATCCTGACTCAAACAGTTTTTTCATTCATTATATCTTCAATAAGGGAAGAAACTCACAATCTCAAATCGTGGTGCAGAAACTTAAGGGGCGCTTGGAACCCTTGACAGCTTGCCTAACCTAGCTAGCCTGGCTGAGCAATGATATTCTTGCTCTTGCTTCAACAAGGAAAAATCTGAAAAACACAAGTAAAAAGGTGCTCAGCAAAGACATCCAATCACTACAAACTTTGCTCCGCCAGGAACGACCTACGGGACTACTGATTTCTTTCTCTCTTCTCGCTCCCTCTCCTCCACATCATAAAAAAATCTCACATGGAACGACCTATGGGACTACCATCATGTACCAATGCACTCGCTCTTAATATTGGGCATACTTACATGGCAAAACACTAGTACAGTGCATTATTCTCAATGGGCTCTTGATTCTTGAAGTCACGCGTGGACATCGTGTCCAAAGGAACTCAAGTGTGGGATGTCCTCTCACTTGTCCATAAGCTAGTGAAGAAAGCCATATTGGATAATGCTTTCGGTATCTCTCACTTGCTCATGAAGAAAGCCATCTTGGATAATGCTCACAAAAATGGTTCGACCTTTAGCATGGCTCAAGCATTTTTTTTATTTATTATATTTTCCATAAGTAAAGTGCTTGTGATCTAACCTTGACGCAGAAATTTAGGCACGATGCTTGCCCATGGGTGGGCTAGGGTGCAAAATTTATGCCCAAACATAAACCGAGCTTTTTTTTGGCCCGTCCTAACCCGCATAATTCTCAATGTGCTAGCCGAGCATGCTTAAGATTTGGTGTTTGATGTGCCCATCCGATCGGGTTGGGATCGAGCCATAGATGAGATCTTCACACATGTTAGGTTGCATATGCAACCCCATTGAACCCATTAAAGATAGTATTGGGCTAGGGATATGAGTGAAATGTGGACATCCTTCCATCTCTTTTTTCCCCTAATATCGGACATACTTTTACGTGTCAAAGCAGTACAGTACATTATTCTCAATTGGCTCTTCTTGATTCTTGAATGATGTACGCCGTGTCCAAAGGAACTCATGCGTGCCCTTCTTGAATGATGTACGCCGTGTCCAAAGGAACTCATGAGTGCCCATCGTGTCCAAAGGAACTCAAGTGTGGGATGTCCTCTCACTTCTCCATGAGCTAGTGAAGAAAGCCATCTTGGATAATGCTTTCTGTATCTGTCACGACTCACAAAAACAGCTGTTGCTCATGCATGCAAGCGTGCGCTCGGTGCTCGATCGAGAATCCGTACGTAATGATCAGCCATTCCACATTCCCGCACAGGGTTGGCCCCGCCGCCGCGCGCTAGCTCGCCGCCGGACACGTCGCGGGCGCCGAGTCGCCGGGCTGATCAGACCGAAAGGCGCCATGGCCCAGCATATCTGGAGGTCACCTCCGCCGCCGGTGTGCCCTCGGCGCTGCCACGCATGGCCGATACTCCTTGATTGATCGTGCTAGTTTATTATTCGGCGGGTGGACACGCGCGGCGTCGCAACGGGCCTGCCTCCGCGCGCGTACTTTTCGGTGCTCCCTCGATGATTACTTACCCGAACTGGCAACGAGCAAATGCGCTGAGAGCACTCGAGCGAAGTGGCGAAGGCCAAAATGGAGAGTTTGGACGCCGCATGCTCTGGTGGGGACGTCGTGCAATGCAGCGGGCCATGGACGGCGCGGCCGGAACTCGCCCGAAGCGAAGGCGCTGGTACCTGCCGTGTGCCGGCCATTCAAGCGCGAACGCCGCTCATGTGCGCGCGCGCGGGCAGCAGCTTGCGGCGCGGCCGGCAGACTGGTCAAGGCGCACGTTTCATCATATAGACGACATGTGAGGCCAGGGACGGGGGAACGGTGCCGGCGTGTACGTAAACCTCGCAATCATTCATGACACGTAAGGCCTGCGGCCGGCGTGAACGTGGCCGGGCGCGGTCGTCCCGGCGCCGCAACGACGCGCCCCGCGGCGCGGTCGCCGGCGCCGGATATTTTGGCCCCTATCTACTACCGGCCGGTGGGCCGGGCGACCGATCGACGCGCGGGGCAATGGCCACGCGGCAGGTGTACCGTGTACGGCTCCGGGCTGGCGGGCCGGAGCCGGGGACCGGCACCTCCGCGCCGCTCCAAACACGACCGTCAATCGTTCGAGATATGGCGGCCGGGAAAGTACCATGCACGAGGGCGCGCATGCATGATGGACTCCTGACTCCTCCGATCCTAAGCGCGCTATTTCGTCGTAGCAGCAGCGCTTCCGCATCAGAGACAAACGCGGGACACAGGTGTCCGTCCGTCCGTGGTGGCGAGGAGCCGGGGGGGAGGCCGCATTGACCGGCCGGGTGCGGCCTGCAGGTGTTGCCGGCGGCCGTGTCCAATCCATGAGGAGTGTCGCTGCTGTTGATTGGCTTGCCGGGGCGGCTGATCCGCACCGAAAGGGTAGGATCGGAGGCGGGCTTGACGCCAGATTCAGATCGCACGCACGTAGCCTCGCCACCTCGCGCCACCGGCCGGCGCGTCGGGGGGCTACGTGCTGCTACCCCTGCACGCGTGCCCCTGCCGGCGGGGTGCCAACACGTACTATCCTCCGACCTCCGTGAACTGAGCTCGGCATGGAGCGCTGCTACTGCTAGCTGCTGTGTCTGTGTGTGCAGTGGTTCGGCCCACAACGCCCTGCCAACGCTTCTAGCTCCATCCATCCCATCTCTCTTTCGTACGTGCATGCATATCCTCGAGTGCAAAATCCAAACGCGTATGCAACTAGTAGCATACCACCATACACGCCTTCCGGGCGCAGCAGAATCTATCCGAATCAAACTTTCCGTCTTTCCAGAGAGGATCGGAAATAGGGGCTGCTGCTTGCTCCCACAACCATGGGCGACACACACACACACATTTGTGGCAGACATGTACTATCTCGCAACGAATGATGGAGAGCACACATGCGCTGATATTTTCCTTTTGCTGCTCAAGAAATATCCTACAAGATCTCTCGTCAAGATAAAACAAATGCACATCAAATCGAACTCTGATTACAATATTCACTTGTACTACGCAGTAGCAGATACAGTATATTTCGCTGCAATAGGATACTATAAAAAAAATCTGAAAGCTAGGTCAAGTTTCACTTGGCATCTTACGTGAAGCATTGCAGGTTGTACATGCTTGCAGTATACACCGGCCGTTGGTAGTAGCTTACTGATCGGCAATGTCGTCATAATTCTAACCAACAACGTCCATACGCTTTCTTGATTTCTTTCGGCATTATGGTCATGCAGGTGATGCAGCCTCTAGGAATCTAGAAGGTCATGACCTCAGCAATGACAAAGCAAAAAAAAAAGGCAATGACAAAGCAAAAAAGAGGAGAGTTGAGTATACGTTTGGAACGCACACGAACAATACCCGGGAATTGAACGACGACGACGACGATCCACGATGATGGCCTGCGTCGCAAAGTCCTCGTGTATTTCGAGAAACGATAAAGAAAAGGCGCGCGTATGCGCTCGCTCCCCGCCACTTGTCCCCTTTGCTTTGCATGGGGCCGAGGAAAAGATTAGGAAGGAGAGGGAGGGCACACGTGGCGCGAGGGCCGGCCGGGGATATTTCAAGTTTCCACAGTGAACTTCCTCAGGAACATTCAGATTGATTTGTTCAGAAATCCGCAGGGTCAGGGCAGGGTGAAAACGATGGTCTAACTATGCTGCTAGCTGCCCAGCAGGCTCGCACGAATTCGCCCGTGTTTGGTTAGAAGAAAAAAATTTCTACGCAAAAGGAATCTTTCATGCATGGAGGACTAAATGAAATCTATTTGCAAAACCTTTTCACAGATGGGTGCAACTTTGCGCGACGAATCTAATGAGCATAATTAATCCATGATTTGCTACAGTGATACTACAGTAACCATCTTCTAATTACGCGGTCAAAGACCTCATTAGATTCATCTCGGAAATTTACCTAAAGTTGTGAAGATAATTTTGGAAACTGACTTTATTTAAAACTCTTATTTGTGGTCAAAGTTGCATTTAATAGGGAGTGAAAATTTTTTCACCCCCATCCAAACACGGATTTGCGCCCTCACAGCTGTCTCGCTCCCGCGCGTGCGCAAGGTCAACTCCTCTGACCGGCACATGGTTCTTGAATTTCATTAATTTTGATCGGGATGTTAACATAATTTTTTTTTTGAAGTGAAGATGTTAGCTAGCCCACCTCGTTCAATTCGGCGAAAGAATTTGCTGCGAGACGAGAAAAGTGTTCAAGAACCAAAAAGGGGCAAAGCGGCATGCGTACGACCGTTCCCCCCCGGCGGACTAGCTGCTTGTGTTCAACACGTGTGTGTACGTGTGCGTGTGCTAGTTCTGTTCAAGGTTCAGAGTTCAGCGTTCCACCTCGCATGCTCCGGCTGCGTTTAACCCTGGTCAGGTTAGACCGGCGAAAGCTGTCGTCTTTCCTCCGTCACTGTTATATCATTTCAATTTTCACCGCTCCCCCCGGGAATCAATATGGTGATACGCTAGTTCCGTTCAAGGTTCAGAAAAGCTCTCGGTGATTGTTACGAGTCGTTGGCCGTCTGTCAATGAATGACTCTACAGTACTTGATCTTCGTTTCTCCTTGATCGAATTGAATTGTAGAGCTCCTGCCTTTTTTTTCTCTCACTAATCTCTACTCCCTCACTCCTAAGCCTGGGAATGGTTCGGTTTTAAACCGGTTTTAATGGTTTGGTTTTCCTAATTGGTGTTGGTTGGTTTGGTGAATAATGTGGTGACATACATAATGGTTTGATTTGGTTTAGCAATCTTAATAGTTTGGATCGGTTTGAAATGGTTTGAATTGGTTGTACGTGTCACCTAGATCAAAAGCTGAACTCTAAAACTAAAAACTCGTGTTCACATCTTAAAATTTCAGCGAATTTGAATAGAATTTGATGGAGATGTCTTGGGGTGACAGTCCGCTACTTTGTGTAAATTATCATACCTAGACCCACACGTGGGCCCCACGTTGAAAGTCGGACCCTAAAACTAAAAGCTCGCGTTCACACTTTAAAATTTCGACAAATTTGACTGAAATTTGTTGGAAATGACTTAGAGTGAGAGTCCGCTATTTTGTGCAAATTATCATACCTAGATCCACATGTGGGCCTCATGTCGAGAGCCGGACCCTAAAACTAAAAGCTCGTGTTCACACTTTAAAATTTCAACGAAATTGACTGAAATTTGTTGGAAATGTCTTAGAGCGACAGTCCGCTACTTTGTCCAAATTATCATACCTAGATCCACACGTGGGCCCACGTAGAGAGCCGGACCCTAAAACTAAAAGCTCGCGTTCACACCTTAAAATTTCAACGAATTTGTCTGAAATTTGTTGGAGATGTCTTAAAATGGCGGTCCACTACTTTGTGCAAATTGTACAGCTAGATCCACACGTGGGCCCATCTTAAAAGCTAAACATATGATATATATGGAAACTGGATTTTATGTGACATAGAACCGGTTTGAGATATAAGTTTGGTTTGGTTTTGTGGTCTTCTACACCATTTAGTTAGTTTGGTTTGGATACATAAGAGAAATGGGTTGGATGGTGTGATTTCAAATTAATTTTTTTTATGTATGGTTTGGTTTGATTTTGGGGCGGTTCTCAAACCATTGGCAGCCTTTTATAAGTCGCTCACACATATCAAGATTCAAATTTTGTATTTTTGATCACTAATTTGATTATTATTTTTATAATGTAAGTTTATATAATTGAATTCGCGATCAAATATATTTTATCATGATTATAAGTTTATAACAATAAAAAATATAATATATGATAAATGAATGACCAAAAGTATTGTATATGGAAGACCATAAGGAGGCAGTGTTAGTTTCGCTGAAAATACCACCAGGTAACATCACATACTTCCTCCCTCCAAAAAGATTGTTCGTTTAGAGAATTTTTAGACACACTAGTAGTTGTTACGAGTATACTACCCCTATTTACTATGTTTGGTTTTCTGAATTCTAAATAAATACAGTGCATTGGAACCATATAGAAAATATCAATTGACCATTTCATTAGCTGTATGTACTTTTCAATACACTTTTTTAATTAGGATGAGTGTTGCTTTAATTAGATTAGTTCGACTAAGAGCTAAATGAACACTTTTTATAGAACAAAATTTGAAAGCTAAACGGACGCTTTTTTTTGGCCCAGAGAGAGTATATCTCAGTGATATGGTAGCTTGCGTCCTTTGCTGGTCCCCAACACCTCCCGAAACCCCATATAATCCTAGTAGCAGAACTTTCATTTTATTTCCCTAACTTCTTGTTGCCGACGCCAATTGTTGCCTAAGAGTCTTTCAGTTGTTCTAGGTCCCTGTCCTTTTGTATTTTGCTTTTGGGACGAGTCGTCGGCATGCCGCTAGTTGTTTGTATCATTTTTATGCTCTTTCTTATAATATAAATTCGGCAAATCTCTTGCTTTCATTTCCAAAAAAAAAAAATGTTGCCTGAGACGCTGCTGCATCTCCAATCTAATAGATTTTTTTTGCAAAACATATTTAAAACGCAGGCACTCGCGTTCACCTCACCCACAAAAGAATGTGTGCACGCGAAAGTTATTCCGATGAGCAACTCTGAAAAGACTAGGTGTATCTTGAAATTGGCGAAATAGACACTATTGTCGGGTACTACAGGGAAAAATTAGCTCCGCTAATTTCTAGAATAATTTCAATAAAATACGAACACCAATGTTGTGCGGTAAATTGGAATTAACTGATCAAGCTCAGCTTAATTCAGTCTTCTTTTCAGTTTATTTGTTCATTTCCTTTTTAATGAAAAAAGCATATACGTACTTCGTATAATCGGACAGGACAATGAGTAGATTTGTTTGGGACCGAAGGAATTAATTTGAAAAGGTTTGCCAGCAACTAAGCCGAGAGCTACTATATCAGCCCAGGCAGGCGGGTGATGCAGTGGCCAGGAGGACGGATAAGCAAGCGGCCAAAACCGAGCTCGGTAGTGGCACCACGAGAGCGGGCGCTAGCGCGGAGACAGGGGCCGAAAGGGAGAGCGTGAGCTGGAGCGAGCGATTCCTTCGCGGGCGCCCGTTAATTCGATTGGTTAGTTGATCGCTCCACTCCTCTATTTTATTTTCGAATTAATCGCGCAATAATTCCCCCCTCCCGTCTCGCGCAGTCGCACGGCTCCTGCTGCTGCTGGTGGGCGCGTAGTGGTGGTAGATTTTTGGGGGAAGAAAAGGTTCACCACCAATCTATAAATAGCTGCCACCTCCCTCGCCTTTCCCTCCACACCCCAACAGCAGCATCGCCCATCTCCCTCTTCCTCCTCCTCCACCTCTCCCCTCACCTCCGCCCGTTACAGTCTCCTCCTCCAACGCCGGCATATCCTCTCTTCACCGCCGGTAGCAGAGAGCGTAAGCCATGGGCGCCTTTCTGCTCTTCTTGTGCCTCCTGGCGCCGTTCGTGCTCGCCTGCGCCGCCCGCGGCAGGAGGCGGCGGGCCGCCGCGCCGGCGTCTGCTTGCGGCAAGGCGCTGCCGCTGCCGCCGGGTTCCATGGGGTGGCCGTACGTGGGCGAGACGTTCCAGCTCTACTCGTCCAAGAACCCCAACGTGTTCTTCGCCCGCAAGCAGAACCGGTACGGGCCCGTCTTCAAGACGCACATCCTGGGGTGCCCCTGCGTGATGGTGTCGAGCCCGGAGGCGGCGCGCTTCGTGCTCGTCACCCAGGCGCACCTCTTCAAGCCCACCTTCCCTGCCAGCAAGGAGCGCATGCTGGGCCCGCAGGCCATCTTCTTCCAGCAGGGCGACTACCACGCCCACCTCCGCCGCCTCGTGTCCCGGGCCTTCTCGCCGGAGGCCATCCGCGCCTCCGTGCCGGCCGTCGAGGCCATCGCGCTGCGCTCGCTCCGCTCCTGGGACGGCCAGCTCGTCAACACCTTCCAGGAGATGAAGCTGGTGAGCTTGTCTTCCTCTGTCTTCATCCTCTGCTCGGCTGCTCTGCTCCTTTGCTTCAGAATCAAATGTCCCGTGCTGACTGACTGACTGGCTGATTACATGTGCAGTACGCGCTGAATGTGGCATTGCTGTCCATCTTCGGCGAGGAGGAGATGCGCTACATCGAGGAGCTGAAGCAGTGCTACCTGACGCTGGAGAAGGGGTACAACTCGATGCCGGTGAACCTGCCGGGCACCCTGTTCCACAAGGCGATGAAGGCCCGGAAGCGCCTGGGCGACATCGTGGCCCACATCATCTCGGCGCGGCGCGAGCGGCCACGCGGGAGCAGCGACCTCCTGGCGTCCTTCCTGGACGACCGCGAGGCGCTCACCGACGCCCAGATCGCCGACAACGTCATCGGCGTCATCTTCGCCGCCCGCGACACCACCGCCAGCGTGCTCACTTGGATGGTGAAGTTCCTCGGCGACCACCCCTCGGTGCTCCGGGCCGTCATCGTAAGTCACCGTCCCAACCGCCGGCCGACGCCGCAGCTAGCTAAGCTTTAGAGACGACGATACTGATACTGAATCCCAACCCCAACCCCCAACCGCAGGAGGAGCAGGAGGAGATCGCGCGGTCCAAGAGCTCCCCCGACGCGGCCCTGACGTGGGCGGACACCCGGCGGATGAGCATGACGAGCCGTGTGATCCAGGAGACGATGCGGGTGGCGTCCATCCTGTCTTTCACCTTCCGGGAGGCCGTGGAGGACGTGGAATACCAAGGTGAGCAGGCGTCGCCATCCCCGAGTTCAATTTCATGCCCGCGGTGGCAGTGTCCCTGTCCCCGTCGTGCGCTGCGGATGAACTGGACGGACGGGACGGCTTCCTAACCGAAATCAAAGGGAATGAATAGACTAACTCCCTTTTTTTCTCTGTGTTCTGCAGGGTACCTGATCCCCAAGGGCTGGAAGGTGCTGCCCCTGTTCCGGAACATCCACCACAGCCCCGACCACTTCACCTGCCCGGAGAAGTTCGACCCTTCCCGATTCGAGGTCAGCTTTTGCAATCCGCACCTGTTTCCCCGTATCGGCCGACCTGACCTGAGGTCCTGAGCCGATCGAGCATGTCATCTGACTGTGTGACCGACGATGGATTGTTGCAGGTGGCACCCAAGCCCAACACGTTCATGCCCTTCGGCAACGGGACCCACTCGTGCCCGGGCAACGAGCTCGCCAAGCTGGAGATGCTGGTGCTCTTCCACCACCTCGCCACCAAGTACAGGTGGTCCACCGCCAAGTCCGAGAGCGGCGTGCAGTTCGGCCCCTTCGCGCTGCCGCTCAACGGCCTGCCCATGACCTTCACCCGCCGCAAGGAGGACTGAGCCCATCGGCGCGGAACACATAGAGAGAAACCAGGCCGAAAACCGAATCGGGTGCCGGTATCTGGTATGGTATATACTAGTACGGAGTACTGCATACTAGGCGCGGCGCGGCGCGGCACGGCACGCGGAAACCGCTGCCGGGATTGGGCGTCGGCCGGCCGCTGGCCGGCGGTCGCCATCGGACGGGACGGGCTTCAGATCAGGCATGGGATCGGAGAAAGATCACCGTCCGTGTACAGATTCTTCTTCTTCAACAGCTCGAGCAGCTGGTAGGACCGGACCCCAAGAAGCCGGAAGAGGAGACCACCAAACACAAAGATTAGGCGTAGCCTTTGTAGGTGTCAGTCAGTCAGTCAGTCAGTATTAAGCTAAGCTAAGCTAAGCTACTACTCCAGTAGGCATCAGATCACCACCACCAGCGCCACAAAGAAGTGGCCCTGGAGCTTAATTGTAAAACCACACCCATTTTGATCCTTCTTCTTATTTTCCTTTCCCCCCCTTATTAGATCAGATTTTTTAAGCCAGCCAGACAGACAACAACACCCCTATAGGAGAAGAACAAAAAAGAAAGGCCCCTGATTGGGATTGTAAAGCTAGCTAGCTAGCTTGTCCGCCTGAAAGCAGGCTGGCAGCTAGGCCGAATAATCCATGGACGGATGGATGGATGCATCTCCTGGCCTCGCCTCGCCCGGAGTCAAAAGGGAAACACGTCGTCATCCCGCAGCTAAGCACCCCCGGACGGCGACGCACCCGCACACTCCTCTTGCATTGTTTCGTCCAACGCAAGAGACAGCGACTGCTTTTTTCCTCTCAAAACAGCTACTGCTCTGCTCGTACCAATGCTAATTTAATTATGTGCCAAGTGCGTGTGCGCGCTTGCTCCGCTGCTCCTTCTCTGGCGATTAAAGTTGTTAAGCAATATCAACTCCTGATCGCCTCATCATCATGTGATCTGGTGTGCCTCTGTCCGCGCATGCTTGCAAGGAACAAAGCCTGCGCTGCACTGCACCTTCGATCCGGGGAAAATTTTAAATCGGTTGGACTTTGGGGGTGTGGTACGGCCCTCTCTCCCGGGTCAAACTGAAGGAACCATAATTCATATTGTGGCTCTCATGGACTCATGGTCTTCAGACTACTACTCCTGCTCCTTATTCTCGTTCGAGACTGCTTAAGTATCTTCCATAAAATTACACAAAAAAAGTATCTTCTAAAAAAAATTTGCCACGTAAGTAACTTGTAATTAAATTTACCGTTTATAATTTTTATGGAAGAGAGAAACATGGGAATTTTCGTGGGCCAATCACACCAGCCGATCTAGCTTGGGGGCACACTTTATTACAGTGATTATGGCATGCTTTACAACATTTTTTTTGTAATTTTAGATCTATACTTTTCTGTAATTAATTCATAGTTGTAAAAAGATGTTCTAAAGCATACCATATTATATATTCACTATGTAGATCTACTCATGTGGAGTCCAACAAAATTGGATTTTCCATTTTACAATTTTTTTTATTTTTGTGAGATTTACTATGATTTATCAAAGATTCAACCGAAATAAAAAAGGAAAAAGACAAAACCGCCAATATTGTAGCAAACCGACATCCAAAACCTCCTCAGGGCATAATTGACTAGTTTTTAAAAGTTCAGGGAGGCAGGGGTTAGACCTGAGCATTTCACGGGCCGGGCCGGGTTCGGGCCGGGTCGAAAAAAACCCCGGGTTTTTCGGGCCGAGAAAATCCAAAGAGTTTCTAGGGAAATGAGTGGCTAGGATCTTGTTTATCTTCGGTGAGTTGGAGGCTCGCCCATTTATAGGTCGTATGTGGCTCTTGGACTGACCATACGAAATGTCAATTTTGCCCTTGGTACGGTCTGTTACCTTTGGAGGGTGGCTTGGTTCTTTCTCCTTGGAATGGATCCTTTTTTGTACCTAGGGCGGACGTGAGGCTTTGTGTTTCCCCGCACCTTTAGGCCCGACGTATGCCCTAGGATCCTAGAGGGCTCAGTCCTACTCTGAACTCTCCACCTTCATTTTGGCTTGCTAGATGTCTTCCGATGTCCGGAGGTTCCTCTCTATGCCCCGAAATGCTCTTACCTCCCTCAAGGGAATGAAATTCTTAGGCAGCAAAGAGGTCAATTTCAATTCGGATCCTTCCAGAAGGGCTAGTGAACCCCTGAATCTTTTAACCACCCAGGTCCCCTAGTGACTTCCAATGCTTCAGAGGCTTTCCGGTGCTCTAGAGTCGTTTCGTCCATTACTACCCGCGAGATGTGCCAAAACTATAGTAGTGCATGGGATGAAATGTAAACATATTTTAACACATCACATACTAATGTACACATCAAACAACAAACAATAGATAGACCACTAATAAATTTCACTACATTTACAACCTACTAATGCATAATCAAATGTCTATTATAGTTTGGGTAAATCAGGAATTCGAGTACCGGAGTTGAATACCCAAACTTCCCAAATTAAATTCAGGATTCTCAACTTCCCACCCAACATACTGAACAAGAATATTGTGTTTGGGTATTTCGAGATCGGGTTTGAGTAAATTCAAGTTCGGGGTTAAGTTAGGAGACTTAGCCCACCTTACAAAGGAGGCAAGAATGGCAATCACCATTAGTGGGGGATCTAGCCTAGATCTGGAGCTTTTCTTCCTCTCTCCCTTTCTTCTTGCTTCCTCTTCCTTCTATCCCTGTAAATTTGAAGGGAGATTCAACCCTCAAGGGGGTATCTGTTGTTTGTGGGGAGGTTGAGGGGTTTAAGCCCCTACCCCTGGATGCACCCCTACACACCATAGTTCTTTTTGAAAGGGATACTACGACATGAGCAATGTATCTAGACCAGCCAGTCTATACAGGTGAGCTCAAGAGAAGTAGTCTAGAGAGCTATTCCAAATCTCAAAATGTTGAGCTCATAGCAAGCAATAACAATGGGGCCCGCAACAAAAAAAAGTCACATAGCCTCCATCGCTAATTGCAGCATGCTCGACCTCTCCTCCGACTTGAACTGAAGACTGACCAAGGAGGCATTTGCTCATTCGAGCAAGGCCTTTGGCAAGTTTGGCAACTACTACATTAACAAAGTCGAGTAGGGTGCTGACACGCCAAGCGGGCTAACAACAAACTTGACGGCAACTAGAGTGGAGATTGGCGAGCATGAAGCCGTGAACAACAATGATGTGGAGAGAGAAAGCACATATGAAACTCAAGAGAGATTAAAAAATATTTATTTGTTCCTTGTGTTGCTCATGGGTAACTTTAGCTATTGATGAATGGACTACTCTCACAATGATGAACTAGACCATATGGATAATAGACCTGTAAAGACCACCCTTTCCCCATTGTCGCCGCCCTAAAAGACCACTAGGTGCCCCACTACATGGGGTGGTGTTTGAATATTGGTAGTTGCATGTAGGCTTACAAGATTATGACTTATGAGGAGTTGTACGATGTTTTGGAGCCGTTTAATGCAACTCTAGAAGGGTATAAAACATGAATATTTCATGAAAGAGAGCTTTTGTATTCATCCTTCCAAAAATTCTTGGCAATAATAATTATCATGAAATAGTATTTGTATTATTCTCCATAATCTAGAATTCCTTATATGTGTAAAACTTTTGATTATTAACACATTAGATGTTCTGATATGATATATCACGTACTCCATGTACACACTCTTTGTTAGACCCAATATGATTTATATTATGAGAAAGAGATATGATCATGGGAGTAGCTAAAGCGAGTGCGCAATGGCGGAGGCATGATATAATTGAAGGGCTCGTGGGAGTAGCTAAAGCGAGTGCGTAATGGTGGAGGCATGAAATAATTGAAGGGACCTGATCTGCTTCCTCCTCCACCTCCCTAGTTTCTTCTTCACTCTCCACTGCTGCGCGCTCACCCTCCTAAATCCATGCTTGCGAGTGCACAATGTGTAATCAGAATTTAAATTTGAAGATTCATTGGAAAATCATAACTTTTAAAATTTTGATTTTTTTTGTCAGGTAACCACTTTGTTGCAAGCAATTATTGCTCTCTCTAATATTCATGTCCCTCCGTGTGCATGCAACCAAACTCTTCACAATTGTTTTATTACCGGCCCAAAAATAGTTCGTCATCCACCGAGCGGTGTGATGATTAGTTTTTTTTCACCCCGGTAATGCCTAATCACGTCCTGGTAGCACTCATGTCCTGAATTTGACTCTCCGTGGGAGCAATTTTGAGGTTGTGGTTAAAAATCCTCTCGTCTGACACGAGTTTTCATGTTTGATGCCAAATTATATGTTAAAGGTATGCTAAAGCATAGATCTAAAGTCTGAACTAAGTTTTTGATCGTCTCCTTCGACTACATTACCACCATATGTAATTATGGGTGTGTAACTGTGCAAGGGTAGGATAGGGACTCAAGTGTTTTGTCGAACTAGTAAAATGTTCTTCTGTGGAAAAAATCCCGGGAAGCTCTCGAGTTTTTTTTAATACGTGACCTCGTGCGTGTTAAATATTAGGAGCAGTGATTAGTGAGACATTACCCTGTGCCTCTCTGACAATGGAAGAGCTAGCATTATTAGCCTACTTGAGACACTAAGCTAGAAGGGCTAGGTGCCAGTGGCCTATTGATCCAAAACAACAACGAATCCCTTCATGATGAGACGCCGATATTGAGGTGCATGATTGGATGACTCCTCCATCTCCCTCGGATCTCCCACCAGATTATGCTAAACTACTTCCCCGATTTCCCTCGGGATGAACCGAGCAAGTGTCCCCGCACGTACAGCCCAGGGATAGGCGAGCGCGCGATTGACTTTGGACTTTGGAGGCGGAGGCAGTTAAAAAAATGTCCGAGCCTGGAACGGAGCTGCCGGCCGACGACGGAGGCCTGGACGGAGCCGGAGGCCGAAGCGGACGAAGCTTCGTGGAAGCGGCGGCGGCGGCAGTGGCACGCAGCAGGTCGCCTGCTTCCGGCCTAGTGTGCCCGCTCCAATGGCGAGACAGATGGAATCCTATCCTCTGTGCCAATTATTCAGCGGCCAGTCGGGCGCCCGCGGTCACGAACTCACGAGCCAGCCGGCATTACTCGCCAGGGCCCCTGGGCAGCTTGCCGGGCCGCCCCGCCGGACGGATGCGTGGACAGGCCAATCAGTGCCCCGATTTCTTTACTGCCGCCTCCACCGGCGATCCATCTGGACGCGCTCATATACTAATGGCGCCCGTGGCCGTGCGTGGCTAAGATCGGTGCCGACGACGACGACGATCTCGCCCTCGCCGCGGCGGCTGATCATCTTGATTAGCCTCCCCACGGTTCCGTACTCGCCTTCTCGCCCCCATGCCCGTCCCCGTCCTGTGCTGTCCTGTCCGTTTCAGGACCTCTCCGAGCTGGCTCACCGCAGGCATCCATCCTCGCAGATGCAGGCATTATCTTCGTCTAACATTTTTGTGGCAGCCTCGTGTGGTTATCTGTAAAGCTGTTGCTCCCATCAGCCTATCAGCGTGCACGAAACCTCGGGCGTCCACACGAAGAAAAGGAAAGGGGAGGTCGGGGAGATCGGACCATTCCAGCAAGGAAAGGCAGAACTGCTCAAGTGCTTGGGCTACACGTGGCGCCATACGCGTCCCGCTGGATGACGGCTCGTCCAAATGTGTCACGTGAAAATTACAGGTCGAATTGTCTCGAAATTAAAGGAGCATATGTGCCATGAAGTCAACCTATGTTTGAGGTGTGTACTCTCCATCTTAATGATCTAAAAAAATCTTCAGACCGAATCTAAATCTACCGAGAGAGAAAAAAACTCTAGAAATTAATGTGTTTATTAAATGTGATGAGAAAGTCAGCACGAAAGAAAAAGGAGAGAAGAGATGTCGCTCGGAGAAATTAAAGCGAAAACCTTAGGTCATGACTTTCGAGCGGGTTTCGATCGGAACACGTGGCACGATATGGTGTGGAGATGATGATGTAAACACATTTGTCTCACACGAAAGTTATGTGTTATTACAAAAAGTCTATCGCTCTTTCGATGAGATGGGGCTTATGCATGTTTGTATTGCGAGTTGTGACTGTTCTCTTTTTACTTTTTATCAAAAATCGTCAAAAAGTCAACCTCCCTGTCAGCTATATAATTAAGTCCTGAAAAAGACTCTCTGACAGTTGTTTGCTGACTGCTAGTGTATTATTGCTATATAATTAAGTCCTGAAATAGACTCTCCGATTTCCTTGTTCTAGTAAAATGTAAATGTCAATATTTTAGTTTTATTCTCAAGCTTATTGAAATATTTATTAACAGCTACAACACCAAATAAAACCGTATTCCATAGTATTAATTAGATTCTATGCAGATGTTGGTGCATTTTTTTCTATAAAATTTGACCAAAATTAAAGGTAAAGCTAAAACATCTTAGAATTTGGAACAAAGAGATTAAGTGTTTATTTAAGTTTCCGGATTTACTTATACATTTTTTTTGGGTTGCAATTCATCATAATTAATATTTTTATATTCATGTAATTAACCAAAGACTAGTGAAACAGTGTAAGGAATAAATTAAGCAAGAACTTTCCATGTCCTTCCTTAATTAGAGTATTGACATAGAGCACACTTCCTTTGGGATCTCCCTTGCAAGAACGATATGATGCGATTCTAACAGTGGACTGCAACTTTTCTAGTTTAATATGAAGTGGTTCTACAATCTGATGGCATTGCATTTTGTCGTGTCATCAAGTAATATAGTTGATTCCAGTGGAATTGACACTGCAAAAATCCATAGAAAATACAAATTTCAAGGGGGGCAGGTTAGTCAACGTGCAAGGTTCTTAGGTCTCCATCGAGGACGCATCATCTGTATATATAAACAAAGTGTTGACCACAGCCCAGTTTGTTGCGGGGGTTCTAGCTCGTTTCTCTGTATGATTGCCGGCTGCGTGCAATTAACGTGGCCTCTCCAATGCAAAACTTCTCCATATTTTATTTCTTCGATCTACCAGCTAGATCGATTGTTCCTCTCCAGATGCATGCACATATATCCATCCATCGTGTCGTGCCGTCATGGATAATGCAAGTATTATGAGTCTGTTCGGCTGATCAGTTCAACAGTGTTCGGCCGGTAGATGGAATAGTAACGTGGTGAGAGATAATAAGCGGAGATAAGCCGGCTGATGTACCAGCCGAACAGCCTCTATACTCCTTCTGTTCCAAATTATAAAGCATTCTAATTTTTTTGAGAGTCAAAGAATCTAAAGTTCGATCAAATTCATATAATAAAATACTAATATTCATGATACCAAATATCATTAGTTTGGCCTCATTTATTTATAATATATCTATTATGTGTCATAAATTTTCATGACCCTCTCTATAATTTTGGTCAAACATAAAAATGGTTTGGCTCTCAAAAAGTTGAAATGCTTTGTAGTTTGGAACGGATGGAGTATATATTTCTTCTTGTCTGCGTACATACTTATAATCATTATATATCCACGTTTAATTGGTGAGGCCTTTTACAGTGCTCGGAAATACTTTGTAACGCCTCGCAACGCCTCCCAATGCCTCCTCAAAATAGTGATTTTCGTTGATTTAATTTGATTAAGGGTATTTCGAAAATATTGCTATCCTAATATTTTCACTCAACCCACACCGTACTCAACCCACACTGCAGGCCCAACACGCGGCCCAACCCTGTGCGCCTGCTCGCTTTTCTCCTTCACGCCTCAGCCTCCGTCGCCGCGGCTGCGGCGCCCTGCGCCTTTGCCCTCCGCTCGCTCCCGCCGCCGGCGAGGACCCCGTTCCTCCCCTCCCTCCCGCGGCCAACCTCACATCCTAGTCTGGGACGGCCGTCTCTGCCTCTACTACGCAGAACCCCTTCCTGTCTCACGGTAATCGTGTCACCGACGTTGCACGGTTCGATTCGTGCCATTTTGGTTCAGGAATGAGGAGCGGGGGTGCTGATGGTTTTTGATGTTCGTCTGGTGCGCAGAGATCGGTGAGTACGGTGCCGGCGACAGTGACCTAGGGTTCTCCATTCCCTTACCGTCGCCGCCCTGATCTGTCGCCCTCGCCGCCCTGCCTCCCTCCCTCGCCGTCGCGGCCCGGAGGACCCCACCACTGCTGCAGCGACATCCAAGGAGGACGTCACCTGCAGGAAGCTGCGTGCCACCGCTGATCTGCCGGCAGCCACGCCCACAAGGAAGACGACGCTGCACCAACACCCCTGTCCACCGCGTTGAGCACTTCAATCTACTGCTGCTCTACATCAATATCTACCAGGTAATAATCTGTTATTTTGTTTAATTCGTTGTACAGATCCATCCAATGTTGTATTCCTATTTCAACTATGCAGTCTTTAGTCTCACATGGATGAACTGAAAAAGTGGAGGGCTTGTAGCAATTTTGTTAATTTTACTTGCTGCAGATTGGATGAACTGAAAAGTGCAGGACACTTAACTATTTTGTTGATTTTACTTGCTGCATATTGTCGACAATTACTAGCATAAGTGTGTATTTTCCTGTTTAACTCAGTAACATGTGCTCTAGTCTTGCATTTTCTCTGTCAAAAAGCTTATTTAATTTGCATCTTGCCAAATGCATTACCCTTAGTTAAAAGAAGAATTACAAAAAAGCAATTACCACTCCTATATTTGACGTCCTAATCCCCCTCAATTTCTGAAGCGTTGCGAGACGTTACGACACATATGGCCCACCAACCATAGACACATCTAAACGCCTCCTGACGCCTCCGTATTGACGCCTTTCAACGCCTCCTTACGTTTTGGGCCCACAAAACATAGACACATGAATTATTTTCCTAATACTTTCCAATGCTTCTCCAAGCATTGTAAAAAAGTTCTTAATTGGTATCTGATAGAGCAAGCAAGGTCTACGAGAATATATCCATATATTTCATTGTTTTTAAACGAATATAAAACTTGTTCATTATTGTGTTTTCCTGCTCCGGAAAGAAATGGGGGTCGACGAGTCGTACTTATTACGTCTGGTTCGGCTCGATCTTAGCAAGAAAAAAAAATGTCAACGGGCATCATGCATGCATGCGTGCGTGTGCGTGCATGGGCGACTTTCTCCGGCAGCTCGCTCGATCACCCTGTGCAAACGAGTTTTTTTTTAAAAAAAATTCCGCATGTTTTTATATTTCGCAGGTGGCGGAGAATACGCAACCATGCATCACATTATACTGATCTTTTATGCAGGCATCGATCGAGTCAAAGTGTCAAACTCTAACAGTTTTCTCCCTGACCTGATCTGATTTTCTTTTGGCTGGAGTTTCTGCGATCGATTTAAATTAAATGCCAGTAGCTAGGTCAACTCCAGTGGCGCAACCGTGGCAGCTAGCTAGCCCTCTGGGGGCGATGAATGAATGCCAACGCGCGCCTTTTCCCCCCTCAACGACTTTGAAAATAATGCCCTTTGAGAAAGTCAGAAGCCATGGACTCCCGATATACAATGAATCTCTTCTTAGGAAAAAAAAGAGGGAAATCTGGAACCAGCGTTTTCTTGCATACAATAAAACTCCATAAGTACGTAGTATTTATTGTCAACTTATATACAAATAAATATATGATACTTACTCCCTCCGTCCCGCAAAGAGTGTCCATTTTGACTTTTTTCAGTCAAACTGTTTGAAGTTTGACTAAGTTTATAATGAAGAATGTGAATATTTATAACACTAAATAGGTATGCTATGAAAATATATTCCATAATGAATCTAATAAAACTTGTTAGGCATGAAAAGGATTGATATATTTTTATATAAACTTAGTCAAACATAAGATGAATTGACTGAAAAAAGTCAAATTGGACACTCTTTGCGGGACGGAGGGAGTATTCATGTATATGATATCAGTCAACTGCTCCACTGTTCCTTTTTTCTGGCATGACCTTTGCACAGTGTACGTTCCCAGAAGAAAACTGTACGTCTTGTTACAAGATGGCATATGCTAATAATGTAGACTTTTTTAAAGCGAGAAATATAGTTTGTTTATAAGAAGAAGAATAATTGACTTTCGGTTTGACTTTCAAATTTGCGGAGTGTTCATTCAATGCGGTACTGTTAGTTTGACAAAAAAGCTGGACAGGTGGCAACTCCGATCCATGTGCTGCTTCCATCAGCTTCGTAAAACCCCACGATACACACTCCCCCGCCGAGTGAGCTCAATTATTTGTTTATAACAGTACGGCCTCTCGGTCCTAACTACTATTGCGGTACTACTACTACGTACAGTATGATTGTATTAAAATTTATCATCCGAAGTCAACCAAGATTGAAGTATGTAGGGAAAGGGCTTGTAGTTTAGTGGTTACAAGAGCTTAGCATCTTAGGTTCCGAGTTCGGTTCCCCGTAAGAGCGAATTTCTCAGGATTTAACGACATTTGTGCTTTCAGTGGTAGGCGACGTTCCTGTTGACAGTAAGACGCCCGTGGTGACTTCGTCGATCTTAACGATTTACCAGTCCAGTCTTCGAAGATGCTTCTAGAGGTAGAATTTACGCACGTGTTGTAAGTGTCTACATTTTTATTGTAATTCGAAAAAAATTGAAGTATGTCAAATGCATGTTTTTTTACAAAAATTAGTCGCTTGAAACGCGACCCGTTAAGTTAACTTTCAAGTTGGTGATTTTTTTTATTTTTTTAATTTTGAAAAATATACTATCATTTCAAAATTTAGCAAAACTAACCTACCAGTGCAGGTGCTACAGTGCCAAACTATGGCCAATATGATTTCAAATGAAAAAAGTTTGAACTACAAAGTTGTATATCTCGTCGAAAGCTACAAGTTTCGTATAAAGTTTATCTCCATCCAAATTCATACAAAAAAGTTATGATTTTTTGCAAACAGACTGACCCTAACCGCCATGGGCCATGACGGTGGTAGGTTAGTTTTGCTAAATTTTGAAACGATTGTATATTTTTGTAAAATTAAAAAATTAAAAAAGCCCAAAATTCAGGATTTTTTTATATTTTTTATCTCTATTTTGCAAAAATAAATGACTCGCCAGAAATTTTGCAAAACTATACATCTGCCGCCGTGGCCCACGGCGGCAGGGACATACCGCCATGCGGAACGGCGGTAGGGGCCGTGGCCCACGGCCAGACGTGGGTCTGTAGCGTGTGACGGACATACCACCGTAACCCACGGCGTTAGGGACATACCGCCGTGGGCTACGGCGACAGGTCCTAGCGCCGTGGGCCACGACGGTAGCAGGCCTGGTACCGTCATGCTCCACGGCGCTAGGAACTTGCTGCCTATATAAGGTCGAAATTCAGCCGAAAATGTCACGAGCATGGGTAAGCAAAACTCCTTGACCTCTATCCTTCATCATTTTATGATTTACTAATGTAATCACGGTTTCTGCAGTACTCCGAACAACCAGATAACTGCGGTTTCGTGCAATGGGTGGATTCCCCAGCTATTGACCCGTATCAACAGTACATCAACTACCTCGAGGATGTTGTCATCTTCAACCTGAGGCAAGAACTCGCGTCGGCATTGACTTCTCCAGATCCGACATCTACCAACGACGACGACGGACCGGTGACCGGACCAATGGTGGTGAAGACGAACACCGGGTGTGAGGACGAGTTCTGCTGTTGTCCGTGCCACGAGAAGAAGGACAACACTCCACCAGCAACTCCACCCCCGCCACCGTCTGATCCAACTCCACCCCCGTCGGGGTACTACATGCCCTCCTAGCACTCCGGCGGGTCTATGATGTCCGGGTTCTCCGGGTACTATTCGTACAACTAGACTACAAATGTTGTAATCATTTATCTAAATTCCCTAAGGCAAGTTAGGACTAGCAGCGGCACAAAGTTAGGGTACTTGTGTCGTACGTGCCATTGCTTATTTCTGTAATTCGTCGTTAAGTATTAATGGTTCGTCGTTAAGTATCAATGCTTCAAAAATTGAAATTTACAAAAAAAAATCCTACCGCCGTAGGGCACGGCGGTAGGTCCATACTAACCACCGTGGCCTACGGCGCTACCTGGAGGTCACGCTGCCGCCTGGCTCTAGGCTCCTACCGCCGTGCCGCATGGCGGTAGGCCCCTAACGCCATGGCCCACGGCGGTATGTGCCCTTGCCAGTGGGCCACGGCCTCTGCCGCCGTGCCGCACGGCGGTAGGAACCCTACCGCCGTGGGCCACGGCGGCAGATGTATAGTTTTGCAAAATTTCTGGCGGACCATTTATTTTTGCAAAATAGAGATAAAAAAATATAAAAAAAATTCAAAATTCAGGCACGTCAACAAGGCCTGAGCCCATGTTGCCACAGCCCATGTGTGATTGTGTGTGAGAGAAGCGGCCCAGCACCACACAACCGAGGATGATCAACGAAGCAGCCCAGCCCAATCAATATAGTAAACGCTCTTGCACTGAATTCAAGACGAAGACCGGAACCGTGGGGAAGATCGGCGTGGGGATGGCGGCGCGGGAGCGTGACGGCGAGGGGAGGCGGGCGCACGCGGCCATGGTGGGCTCGCAGCTCATCAACGCCGGTTACCACGTGGTGGCGAAGCTGGCGCTCAACGTCGGCGTCAACCGCGTTGTCTTCTGCGTCTTCCGCGACCTCCTCGCCCTCGCCGTCCTCGCGCCCCTCGCCTTCTTCCAACACCGCGGCTCGCACGCCAAGGCTCTGCCACCTGTCACCTGGAGGCTCCTGGTCTCCTTCTTCGTCCTCGGGCTCACAGGGTAAGCTCACTCATCACTCTGGGCCTGACGCAATGCTGGAATCTGGTACCAAATGCTGTGGTCAACTGGTCATGGCTTGCAAATTTGCTTTGACGGATCTGCGTGTCTGCTCTGCAGTATCTTTGGCAACCAGCTGCTGTTCTTGCTTGGCCTCAGCTACACCAACCCTACCTACGCCGCCGCCATTCAGCCGTCCATTCCTGTCTTCACCTTCGTCTTAGCCGTCATCATGGGGTCAATCTCTCGCTCCTGGCAATTAGCACTGCACTCAAATTTCATTTTGTTACTAACTTAGAAAGAAAGCATGTTCCAGGACTGAAACTGTGAGCTTGATCTCGATTGAGGGCCGCACCAAGATTGGTGGCACAGTAGTCTGTGTGCTTGGTGCTGTCCTCATGGTGCTCTACAGAGGACCGGCGCTATTTGGTAGGGACGAGCTCGAGCTTGACAGTCACGGTGTCCTGTCTGCTATGTCACAGCTTGAGCCAGCCTGGTCACTTGGGCTGCAAAAGTGGCATATTGGAGTTCTGTGCTTGATAGGGAACTGTCTCTGTATGGCTATTTATTTGGCTTTGCAGGTATCCATTATTTGCTGGCTCTGAATCCACTCTTTTCTTATGTATTTTATTTTTTATGGTTTATTTCGATTGATACAAACGTTAGCTTAAAAAACAAAGACGAAGAAGAAAGATCGGTAAAGGACAAGTTCGGCAAAATCTTTTGTAAGCTATTTCGGTAACTTGAGAGTTAAGATGACATAAGTGATGTCGACAAGTGGCAACGTTTGGTTCTGTCAAAATTCACCCCCCTGTTTGGATTAGAGGCCTCTACTTGGAATTTTTAGGATCTTGTTCAATTCTGAACTAAATTCTAAGCATCTAGATCCAAAATGCAAGCTCCCCTACCAATAAATCCTACAGCCCCTCGTCCTCTTTAAATAGGAAATGGTAAAACACGGCTTCACTTCTCTCATAGAAAGATCTATATTCTGCACAGCTAACTGGCCATCGCAACATTTATAATTGGATTTTGTCGGAGGATCAGCGAACAGTCAATGATGCTTTGTCATGGGCTCTGCTGTAATGATGAAGATTACTCTTTGCGCAGGAGATAATGTTTCCAACATTCTGGGATTAACATTTTATGTTGTATTTGATTCAAGTTTAAAATTTGTGTTTCAGTCTACTGAAACTATTGCTAATATGTAAATATGCAGTAATTACATGTAAGTACCCGTTTCACTTTGTTCTAATGCTATTCAGGCCCCTACTTTGGTGAGGTATCCTTCAACTTTGTCACTAACAGCATACTCATACTTTTTCGGAGCTATACTGATGGTCGTGTCTGGAGCTTTTGCAACAAATGATAAAGATGACTGGTCTTTGACCCAATCAGAGTTTGCTGCTGTTGTATATGCTGTAAGATCTGCATTAAATTTGCTTCTATCATATGTATTTACTACTCCTTTTGCAATTTGGAACCCACATTCATACATCATTACATGCATTACATCATATGAGTTTGGAAAAAAGAAGATGAGCAAGAACTTTCTGTTTGCTGATGCAGTGCATTGAATTACATCCCATAATACAGAACTATGAATCAACATTCCACATCCTCTTTCGAAAAAAGATTCTGCATCATAGTTCTGAAATGAAGACACTGATTGCCTTTGCGCTAATCTTTGTTGGACAAGAAAAAAAGTAGATAGATTTAATGCGTTATTTTTTCCCTACTGATACTCATTTTTATCTCCCTTGTTCCAGGGTGTTATTTCGTCTGCTCTTAACACTTTCCTATTAACATGGTCTAACAAACTCCTGGGCCCTGCTATGGTGGCTCTGTACATCCCTCTTCAACCAGTTCTCTCTGCTTTACTGTCGATGCTTTTCCTGGGAAGCCCAATTTACCTGGGAAGGTATGGATAAGATAGTTAGTTATTCTACTACTTTTTAATTAATTGATTATTTATTTATTATATATATCTTCTCTAGCGATTACTGTATCAAGTTTCTGAATTCTGAAGCTTGTGTTTGCAGTATTGTTGGCGGGTTTCTTATCATCTCTGGCTTATATCTTGTCACCTGGGCCCGACATAGAGAAAATCTAACCGGCATTGGACCGTCTTATACCAAATGCACATTGGAGCCACATGACAGTGATTCTCAAGCTGCAAGGAGTGGAAATTTGGTCTCGGAGTCCTTCATATCTCTTTCTAGGCCATGGAATGTACCATCTTGAGAAGTTGGTGATCTGAGTCTAATCTATTCCACATCTTCTTCCTTTTGGTACCCGGGCCTCTTACTGAGAATAGTAGATACAGAAACATGCATTAGAAGTCAGGTACTCAGGTTTATGTCCATTTGATTTTTGTGAGACTGACAAAACTGGAATTGCGGATGTCGGATGGATGATCCTTGCACCAGATGTGAAGTCAGTTCCACCGGCTAAGTGAAAGCAACATTATGTATCATGTTAAATTGCCAACACAGGAGATTTTGTAAAGTAGCACTTGCAAATGTACTGTCATATTAGAACAAGTATGCTATGCAGACAAATCTTTTCAGAAGAAATTCTTGGACGAATACTTGTCAGTTAGAAAATGGGAGACAGATTACTTAGTGGGATATTGCTTTTAGTTGTTTGACACTTTGGCACTAAGCAGGATCTTCAGCTAATTAGCTCAATATTTTTCTTGTATAACATTCTGTATTCAAGTTCTAACTTATAAATTTGAATGTGGTGTAATGTGTTACATAAAAATTCATTGGAATGGACTAAGAAATAGACGAAGTTTAATAAAGGGAGAACTACAAGATTTTTTTTTAGATAGTGGAGAACTACGAGATGACCCCGGTTGTCGGTGAAGCCAACCCCGTGAGAAATGCCGGGCCTTGGTAGTAGGGTAGCCCAGCGGATGGAAAAAGCCCGGGTGCTTGATACAACGGCCCACTTCGTCATAGTTTTAGCACACAGGACCGAAAATGAGCAGCCCACCATGAGCCGAGTGCACAAAAGAAGTGAACACCGAAGGGGACGGCGACCGGCCGACCGCCCACCGGAGGGGGAGGGAGATCGGGATCGGCGGGGGATGGCGGCGGCGGCGCGGGAGCGGGACGGCGAGGGGAGGCGGGCGCACGGGGCCATGGTGGGCGTGCAGCTCGTCTATGCCGGGTACCACGTCATCGCCAAGCAGGCGCTCAACGTCGGGGTCAACCGCGTCGTCTTCTGCGTCTTCCGGGACCTCCTCGCGCTCTCCGTCCTCGCGCCGCTCGCCTTTTTCCAACACCGCGGCTCGCCCGCGCAGGCGCGGCCGCCGCCTCTCACCTGGCGCCTCGTCGGTTCCTTCTTCCTCCTCGGGCTCACTGGGTAAGCCCCCAACTGTATAGCCGGACAACTGGGGACTAATCAGCATTCAGCAATACTGACTGCTTTGCCTCTTGTGTTTGGTCTGCAGCGTCTTCGGCAACCAGCTGCTGTTCTTGCTTGGCCTCAGCTACACTAACCCCACCTACGCTGCTGCCATTCAGCCGTCAATTCCCGCCTTCACCTTCATCTTGGCCCTCATCATGGGGTTGGTCTCTCAATCGCGATGCTCCACACAAATTCACACTCCCACTTGCTATTGAGCTTAAACATCTCGCGTGTTTCAGGACTGAAACGGTGAGCTTGGTCTCAAATGAGGGCCGAGCCAAGGTCGGCGGCACAATCGTCTGTGTGCTGGGCGCTGTTCTCATGGTGCTGTACAGAGGCCCAGCTGTGTTCGGTAGCAGCGAGCTTGAGCTTGATGTTCTTAGTCATGGTGTGCTAGCTGACATATCACAACCTGAGCCTGCCGGATCGCTAGTATCTCTGTTCATGGCATTTGGGCTGGAAAAGTGGCACATTGGAGTGTTGTGCTTGATAGGGAACTGCCTCTGTATGGCTACTTATCTTGCTTTGCAGGTATTAGTGATTTTCAGGCTGCTGAGACACTTGTTTGCTGGCATCAAGTCTACTGAGGGCGTTATAGACTATCAGCAAGTGTTTTTTTTGAAAGAATTATATATTTATATTATATGTGCAATTGAAGGGCAAGAATCATATGACATTATGTCTACTGAGGGCATTACAGTCTATATACGTTTTAGTCTTAATAGCTTGCTGGTAGCTTTCCTTGCTTCTGACACTCTTGCAGTAGCACTGATTCGGTGCACACCGTACATGTGTGTAGCCAGTCATCACAGATTCAGAGCATTCAATATTAAATTTTGCCTGAGATTTAGATAAAAATTATATATGATTTTTCATGGGTAGAGCAAAACATGCCGTGCTGTAGTGATTCAAACTAGTCTTTACAAAATGATATGACATTTCTGACGTTCTTTGATTAAGCCACATACTTGCATTTGACTTCGCCTTTTGTATCTTACCTTTCACATTGTTAGTATGTTTAAATTTGTTTCATATAATTCTCTCTTGTTTATTATTCTTATCGCATTCGTTTATTTGACATTTCAGGCTCCCATTTTGGTGAAGTACCCTTCAAGTCTGTCACTAACTGCATACTCGTACTTTTTTGGAGCTGTTCTAATGGTCATTTCAGGAGTTTTTGCAACAAATGATAAAGCCGATTGGAGTTTGACTCAATCTGAGTTTGCTGCTGTTGTATATGCTGTAAGATTTCAGTTATTTACTGTTTGTAGTGGGTCTTTTTGCATGTAACACCTGCACCGTTGCATACATAAGCCATCACATCCATGTGATAAGTTACATGTTAGATTGTTAGTGCTTGGTACTGATGCAGTGAAATAGGATTCCATACATGTATGTAGACAATGAATTTGAGATTCTGTATCCATGCTGTTGTTTGGTTGGAGTTTGCATTAGTCTATGTAGACCATAAATTTATTTGATATATGCCAACAGTTCTACTACTAAAACTCCATACTTCTTCCCATTTTCCAGGGAGTCATGGCATCTGCTCTTAACTACTTTGTACTGACATGGTCCAACAAAATTCTGGGCCCTGCTATGGTGGCACTTTATAACCCTCTTCAGCCAGTGGTCTCTGCTCTATTGTCTATGATTTTTCTGGGAAGTCCAATATACCTTGGAAGGTAACACTGACGTTATTACTTGTACTTTTTCACTGCTTTACATTTTATTTCTTTTTTGTGCGAAGGATACTGTTCCAGAGTGTCAGTTGCATATATGTAGTGCTGTATTTTTCTTGCATATTGATACCCTACTCAGTACTCACATCTTACCATCAACAAACTGTCTACTAGCACTTCCTGTTTCCCATTTCCTTTTGGTCTGAACTCTGATATATGATCTGCGTTGTTTGTTTGCAGTATTATCGGAGGGCTTCTAATTATCTCTGGTTTATACCTTGTCACCTGGGCGCGACACAGAGAAAAGATGACTGGCATTGGAGTCGCTTATGTCAAATGTGCATCAGAGTCGCTCGACGGTCCTTCTCATGTTACAAAGAATGCGCCCTTTATATCTCTTTCTAGACTGTGGGATGTGCCACATGAATCTTGAGTATCTGGAGGCCGAGCTTGATCCATCTAACTTCGTAGGTACCCCCTCTTACTGAGACTCTGGATACAGAAAGTATACATAAAAAAAAGAGTGAAATGTTGCAGAGAACAATCTTGATGAATGTTAGATTTACCTTGTAAACTGTAGTCTGCCCTTCCTGGAGCAGTTGGATTAGTCTCAAGAGAGATATGACAGCATTTAGGTTTGTGTTCGCTGGTTTCAGGAGACTTAAATTCCGATGATGTGGAATGGAAGATCCTGTTTATTTCTACATACATCTAACATTTCTAGCTATACTCTTGGCATATATGCAAATAGCAGAAAATTGCACTGTATGTCTGCACGTGCCTGCAGTTTGTGTGATCATATCGTCCACAGTTTGCGCCTTGTCTTGTGCTAAGCAGTCAGTTACGGATAACAGTTTTTTGCTCGTTTTACATGTACTTGAGCTGTTGTCAGGTGGCCCTTTGTGTGTTGGAGTCGGACCCTGCGTCGATTGCCCCAACTTTCTATCTGATGGGTTTTGGCCCTGTACGTGTGCGGTTCTGATATGAACATTGTGTAGGCATATACTCCAGTAAACACTGGTTCTGCTACATTTACAGTACAACAATTTGTACACTCGAATGCTATATGGCCTAGAGTTTTGTTCGTACTATGACCTATTCAGTATTCAGTTTGTGTGTATGTATTCTATTCTCTTGGAATCCTGAGCTCCAGATGCTGGACGAACGCATTGCAGACTCGGAGTTCCGAATTCTGATCATTGCTGCTGCGCCTGGAGCTCGGCCTGCGTGACGAAGAGGCCGTGGAAGCCGTAGGGGACGCGTGCGGGGAGCTCCACCTCGGCGACGACGTCCAGCGTCGGCGACCGCGCGTCCATCACCACGAACCTGTTCTCCCTCGTGCGCTCGTCGTGGACGTAGCACACCACGTAGCCGTCGTCCTCGTTGCCGTCCCCTTCCACGTCGTCGGGCACGAAGAAGGGCTCCCCGGCGAAGCACCCTGGCCCGAAATCGCGCATCGCCACGGTGCAGTCGCCGGTGCCGGCGCGCTCCAGGTCCAGCTTCACGACACCCCTGATCTTGGGCATGGGGTCGCCGATCCCGAAGTAGCCGTACCGGTTGCGTCGGCCGAGGCAGCCCGGGTGGATGACGCCGAAGTCGAGGTTCCCCGCCGAGAGCGGGGTGCGCGACACCGCGCCCGTGCGCAGGTCGATGCGCACCTTCTCGACGCAGGAGTGCACGAGCTCCATGCGCTCCAGCGCGTGCTCCACGGACAGGACGTTGGGCGCCACCAGCACCAGCTCGTCGCCGCCGGCCTCCTCCCACGCGTTCAGCGTGTGCATGATGTTGAAGCCGGGCACCTCGAACCACCGCATCGCCGACTCGTCCGTGGCGTACTTGGGGAGGACGCCGATCCGGGGCACCTTGCCGGAGTCCGACCCGACGGGCGCGCCGCCGGCTACCATGCCCATGGGCTGCATCACGATCTGGATCTCCGGGAAGATGGCGTACCGCTCGGTGACGGCGAAGTCGTGCAGGAACGACGGCTGCTGCACGGAGAAGATGGGCACGTCGGGGCCCTTGTTCCCGGCGGCGTCGAACCGGAAGTAGGTGACGAACGGGGGGACGGGCCCGTAGCGGAACGCGAAGACCTCGCCGGTGACGGGGTCCTTCTTGGGGTGCGCGGTCATGCCCATGAAGAGGCGGCCGCCGAAGTCGCAGCGGCCGTGCGTGGTCACCTCGCCGGTGGCTGGGTCGACGCGCACGGTGTAGGGGAGGTCGGACTCGCCCAGCGCGTAGAGGCGCCCGCCGAAGAAGGCGAGGCTGGTGTTGGCGAGCCCCACGCCTTCGGTCGGGTTCATCTGCCCCGTCAGCACCCTGGCCGCCACGACGGCGCCGCGCGCGAACCCGGCCAGGCCGTGGAAGCCGGAGAAGACGTTCGGCATGACCGGCGCGCCGGCGTCGCGCTCCACGAGGTACTTGTACGTCTGCACGTACCGCGAGCACAGGACGGGGTCGGCCGACGCCGGCGAGTCCGCCGCCGGGAGGAGCAGGGAGTGCAGCATGCCGTCGCCGTCGAAGAGGTGGTGCGGCCCGCGCGGGAGGTGCTGCGGGTTGGGCCCGTTGCGGATGTAGGCCCCGCCGGCCAGGCATCGCGGGATGGCGCCGCGCACGACGGGGCAGGGCGTCGGCGGCAGCTCGTCGACGGGAGCCCAGTTGGCCGACAGCACGTTCCGCGGGTCCACCGACGGCCGCAGCGCCGGCGGGTCCACGAACGTGTTGATCGCCTCCTCCAGCGCGCTGCAGAACGCCATCGGCAGGGACGCGGCCACCGGGGCAGTGCGGCGGCGAGGCTGAGCCTGGGGCTGGCTCGTCGGCGCCCTTGCTCTTGCGGTTGCGGTTCTTGAAGTGTTGGTCTTGGCCACCACGCGCTCTCCCTTCTCCTGCTGCTCGATCTGCTTCGGAGCAGTTGGCCGAACATTGTCGGTGGCTGGAGGAGGGGAGGTGACGACGGTGGCGGTTGCGGCGGCCGACGGCGGTGGTGGGGACGGGGTGCTCTTCTTCTTCCTGTTGTAGCTGGAGTTCTGTGCAGCAGCAGAGGCTGCAGGGGAGATGTAGTGAACCCTCCTGGACGATCTTGAAGGATGCGCAGCCATGGAGAGGTTAGAGGTGATCAGTGTTCTCTCCATTCCGCGCAACCTGCAGATTTCTGCAATCTGCAGATCAATGTGTTGTCTTGATTTGGATCACAGCCTAGCGCGGGAAGTAGGTGCTTGGGTTGCTGTCTAATTAATAAGGAGTTGCAATCTGCTTGTCATTTTTGGCGTGCTAGTAGTGGTTTTGCCACTGGCATATAATGTGCCTATATATAGGCCTAGCACCTGAGGATCCAATCCAAGAAGATACTACTCCTAGAACTGGTGGTTCATCCTTGTCATAAAAAAATGACCCTGCAAAGAGCATATGTTTTCTTTTACAAACCATGGGAGTTTTGGAATATATTTCATCTTTGAAGAGGGAACATCACTTTCATAGGCATACATGTGTTCTGCAAAGAAAGAAAAAGAAAACAAAAGAAAATATCCTTATCATGATATGCTTGTAGTAACTTTTGTTCCCAAAAATTGCAGTGATATTTTTGGCACATTTCAAAATTTCATTTTTACTTCATTGCAAGTAATATATACTTCTTCCTTTTATATATGACGTGGGTTTAGAAATAGAATTGGTGAATAGATTAAATATTATTTGATGTTCTAAGACCTTGCTTTTTTTCTTATTTGGTACTGAGAGGTTTAAGCCTGAGAGCTCCGTATTGTAACGAACAGTTGTGTACACCTTTTAAAGGTGTAGAGACTGGAACCTTTGTTTCCATTATCTAAAAATAATGACTGTGGATAGTTCATTTTCCTTTTATATATATGATGTTGGATAGTTAAAAAAAAGGAAGAAGGGAGTATCTCAGTACTAGAGAATATCATTAACTTTGCCGTGCTACCCTTGCAACTAAAAGAAAAACAATCTTTGAAGGGCACATCACTTCGTAGGCATACATACAAGCTTTCTGCAAAGAAAGAAAAAGAAACGAAAAGAAAATATCCTTATCATGACATGCTTGTAGTAACTTTTGTTCGCAAAAAATGCAGTGATAATTTTTGGCCTATTTCAAAATTTTCATGCTACCTTCGTTACAAGTAGTATATGTATCTCAGTACTAGAACATCATTAACTTTGCCGTGCCACCCTTTCAACCAAAAGAAAAGAAACAATACGTTGCAGTAGCCCAGTGTATGATGGATCTATATTGTATAACTTTGTAAATTTTGGTTCTTTTCATAAACAGTCCTAGAAGCTACTCCCTTTGTCAAGTGCTCCTTTAGTCTTTCCCTAAGTCATGCCATCTTATATTTGGGCAGATTTATATAAAAATATATCAATATTTTTGATGTTTAACAAGTTTCATTGGATTCATTGTGAAATATATTTTCATAACATACATATTTAATGTTATAAATATTGATACTTTTCATTATAAATTTGGTCAAACTTCAAACAGTTTGACCGAGAAGAAACTAAAGTGGACACTTTTTTCGGGACGGAGGGAGGAGGCACATTATATCGTTTTTATTCAAAGCTATCAAGACTTTAAGCTGTTTCTCGAACTTTTGTGAATTTCCAGGTATATATTATCAGCCAGACGGATAAAACAGTTTTAACGAATTCATGACATTCACCCAAATGCAAATTTCGCAATGTGGATGTGGATCGAGGGGCCCCGCCATCCATTTCGATCCTTAATTGCTTGCACTCCAACGCGGTAGCCCTCCTCCTCCACAGCCAATGCCCCACAGCCACCACACATCGCCATCCTCTAATGCTCCCTCTTTCGTCGGCATCGGCCTTCCATTTTCTCCTCTACGGCCGTGTCTTCTTTTTGAAATGGATATATGGGCATATGGCCATATCTTCTCTAACCAGTACAAGCACAGTATTGTTCATTCAATTTTGTTGATTTCCTCCGCGTTCTTGCTTGGATTGTGTTGTGTCATGCTGCCACTGATCTCTCCGCAAACTTTTCCACAGACACGAATCGGAACTTCACAGTGCGCACAAAAGGAAGTGTTCTGAAAAAGTTCGCAGCAATTCATGAAAGCGGCTGCACCCAGGTCGTTCAGATTTTTGTTGGTAGGAATCATGATCTATGAGGCGCGTGCAAGCAACACCACCAGTACATGGTAAGATTCCCAGGACACATCACAAATATTAGCAGCAAATCCAGGAAGTAGGAACCCACATGACACAACCCAACAAGAATGGCGCCAGTAATATCTGTCGGGGAACAACTGCTCCCACACGAAACATGCAGCGGCACAGTGGAACGAGGCCGGAGGCCCACAGGTGCAGGCTCTGTGTTCCCTCCCAAGCAGAACGCAGGGACACGGCATGGCGACGGGTGGACGGAGAGCACGACCGCGGCGGGCGACGTCGCCGGCGCCGCCGATCGCCATCCCCGCGCTCGTCATATTCACGCGCCAGCCAGCGGAGGAACAAACGGATAAACCACAGCTCGCCCCCGCGCGCACAGACGCGACTTCGAAGTCATCTCTCGGATAAAATTAGTGGCCCGCGGTGAAGGAGGAGATGATTCGTGGCTGCGAGTGAAAACCGGCAGGAGTGACCGGGTATGGATGGCGTCGGTCTCGGATCTTGACGGCCGTCGTCGTGGAGTTGATGAGGCGGCTGCAACCGCGGCGACGGCGACGGCGACGCGGCAATATCTGGCGACCCGTTTGTTGGGTGGGCCGGCGATCGGGATCACCTGCGCTCGCCGAGCGCCGCTCGTTTGCTCGCAGGCCCCTGTTCACAAATAATCTGCAAGCTTACGATTGCGACAGGCTCTTTTCACGGTTGCCATTCCGTGCAGTGGAAGTGGAGCTCCGGATCGGACCAAGATTTTATTGGTGAACTGCGAGTGATCGAGTAGTGAATCTAGTATTTGGGTTCATACCGCTACTACAATAGTTACGGAAAAACATCCGACGGTACACAATACGTGTTAAAAAGATTAATATAAAAATATTGGACAATTCAGATTAAATAATTATATAATATTGAAGACTTCATCAGTAGTATCGGAGTGTACATGAGTAGTATATGTGATATAAGGGTATTATGTAAAAAAAATATAAATGACATATATGTAATATATTTTTCTTATTCTTTTAAGATGGTTCACTAACTAGGTTTCAAATTGTAGGCTGTTTTGATTTTTCTATATTCATAGAAATTAATATGCATCTAGACATACATTATTTCTATGTGCATAGAAAAACTATGTATAAAAAAGCTAAAACGAGCTACAATTTGAAACAGTAATATATTTCTCATTTAGTAATAATTACTATGGCTATGGCAACATCAATATTTAATAATAATTAATGTATTGCCTTTTGTCTATCCTATATACTACCGTGTGGTAGATCATTATGTACTGTAAAAAAGAGCTTTTTAGGGATATGAAGTGTAATTTGCATTTCCCTAGAACCTTGAGAAAGGGCGACGCTTCATCAAAAACAAAAGAAAAAGAATGATTTGACGCTTGGGAGGGGACAGTCTAGTCCTCCTGGACCGTTTGAAATGCAAGTGTGTAAACAAAAACCAGGTGCTTTGTTTTCTGGCTGACGAATCCGTGTCCCTAATTGAGCCTCCGCTAGCATTAAAAAATAGGAGTTCTGTCCACAGAGAAGAGCTAGTAATCCGACGGGCCGGACTTTGTCTGGTGTCACTCATGACCCGTCGACGTCATCCGTTCATCCGGTTCAAGGCACAATCTACCAAATGACGAAGGGACATTGATCACCATCACTAATAATCGCAAAACATTTGGCTTCTTTTGGATTGTTGTTGGCAATCTTGCCCTAAATCGATCTGGCCCAGGCGTTGGGGAGATGCACAAGTCACAGCACCGCTGCCTACACGTACTGTCGGCCAGTCATGTATGTGTTCTACTCCTACCTGACAAATGTATGTTTGTCTTTCAGTACACACTAGAAAACCTTGGCGCGACTTCGCCGCGCCGTTTTGAGTGTGAGCCAGTGAGTGTCACTTGATTAGATTTTAATGGATGTTAAGCATAAAATTTTAAAGTTTGAGAAATTGTAACACGTCTAATGTAATATATGCTGCATGAGCTAGCAAAAAGAATGACTCTGGTTTGATTATAGTACACCCTGTAACATCTTCTTGTTGAACAAAGATTCTATACAAGAGAAAGACTACAATCACATAAATTATCTTAAATTGGTGCATCAAGATACTTATAGTAACTTGTCTTGAGCGAGATAAACTGAAAGCAGTATCATTATGATCTTTACATGAGGGAAAACAATCATACACTCCTATTATAACGACGGCATAACTGTTTCATTGCTTAATTGATAAAAATCTCATCAGTTGTGCAAAAGGACGTCATTCTTTGTGCATTCCAACTATTTCCAACTAATTAAAGAGGAATGATTTTGCTTATTGACCAGCCGCATGTGGACTGCAGATACTTTTTTTTAATCCTTTCTATCTCCTCTCAACTATACCTGAGCATTTTTGGCTCGGCCCGCGCCAGGCCCGCCCACGGACCTTACTGGACGGGCGTGGGCAGAGATCTTGAAGCCCGCGAAAATTTTTTTTGGCCCGAGCCCGGCCCGAAATGCTATTTTTAGTTACTTTACACTATAAAATGCGCGGGCGGCCCGCCCAAGCCCGGGCCCGGCCCGAGAACTGAGGCCCGACACGTCCCATGGGACGGTCATGGGCAGAATTTTCTCAGCCCGAAAAACCCGGATTTTTTTCGGCCCGGCCCGTGGAATGCTCAAGTCTACTCTCAACTAGTAGTAACTGTCGTGCTCCTTCTCTCCCGTATCAAGATAAGCGGACAGGGGGTCGATGCGAGGTTGCGAGCGGCGGCGACGTGGTATTTGGGCGGAGGCAGGGATCACGGGTGACGGGTGTCGGCGAGGGCATCCGGACAGCCGCTGTCGAGGTTAGTTTGGATGGCCGGCCACTGCGGTCTGCGGATGCAGGCAGCCCTCAGCCTCGGCCGGCGGGGCCAAGGGCTCGAAGCTCGGCGGCAGCCGAGGGCGTTGAGGCGCCAGCAGCGGCGCCGGCCACGTGTGACGGGGCGTCCAGGTGCAGCCCCGTCCTCCTGGTTTCTCTCTCTCCTTGGCGCGCTTCTCGTCTGATTTCTCTTCTCTGATTTCCAATGACCAAAGCAAGAAGCTGCATATACCTGCAGCTCCCAAGCATCCTCTCTAGATTGCACGGCACGGTTGCAAAGCTCCCATCGGCGGGGATTCCCTTGGGCAATAACAGTTAGCTCATACGTATCGTTCGTCTCTCTCCGACCTTTGCACGTGTTTTGATTCCAAATCAAACCTTCCGGACCGACTACATGATTCTCAAATCGAAGTTGCTGCCACTTGAATTGAACTTTTCCTCGCTGAATGGAATACCATTCCCATTGAGTCAATTCTTCTCCACCGGATCGAAGTTTCCCATGCTGAATCAAACTTCTCCATGCAAATCAACCTTGCTGGCTTCTAAATCGAAATCACTTCCAACCAACTTATGGCCAGCGGCAATGGCGGCAAGCAAACGCATGGGCGCTGCCGCGCGGCAGGAGTGCAGGACTGCTCCTCGACGACGGCAGGCGTGGTGAGCGCTGACGACGGCGGGCGTGGTGAGGACGAGCTTCGAGAGAGACGCAGCGAGCTCGGGAAGACTCTAGAAAAACAGAGCTAGCGGGGACATAGTCGGACGGCTCGATCAAGTGAGAGTGGGTTAATCCAACGGTAGAAAAAAACCAGCGACGTGGCCCTATAAAATGTATGCTTTTGGTTGTGCTTTCAAAGGGGAGAGATGGCTGGTTGCAGCTTCATCACCCAACTTTGAAAGCTCCATACATGATACCCATTTTGCAAAAATGAAAAAAAGCACTGTACATGATAGTACATGACATCACAAGTAGCATACGGAATGCACTTCACTTCTGCTGAGCTGAAAGAACTCCAATCGTGTGAAGTTGTAATAGCAGCACAACATTGGAAAGTTTCAGCAGCATACGAAATGGGGCATAAGGATAGTTCATTTGCGTGTGGGGGAGCTGGATTCCTCCATGATTTCCCAAGACAGAGATGACTACACGTACATGATGCAGAACAGCAGCAGCACAAAATTCAACCAGCCATGACAGGGAAAAGACGGCAGTTGCAAGATGGGCAGTTCAGAAATACCTTTGCAAATAGAAAGCCTTGAACTCAACTGCGAACTGTCAATGTGCTATACATGTGTGTAATCTGCACCGGGTATCCAGTATCCTTGTTGACAGTAATGTATTTACAGGAATGGGATCAACGTGTCAGGCAGGCAGGCAAGAGGTTAGTGATGCTCATGAGATGAGGCTTTCTTATTCCTGAACACTCATCCTCCTGTTTCATCAGATCAAAAATTAAAATGTAAGACTGACTCACCCCCAGTTAAGATCAACAACAGACTGGCCTTGCATCATCGCCTTGTGACGCTCTTTGCTGTCCATCCATGAATCACTGTTTGCATCCTCTTCATGGATATAACTAGAACAGGCCGGCCATATGGTTTCTCTGCTTCCAATGCCTTGTGTATGTGCAAAGCCTTCAGCTGCTTGCATGTGTACATGCTCAGACAGAGTGCTTGTAAATTTCCCGAAGTGTCAACCGATAGACGGAAGAGTAGGCTGACTGAAGCCTAGGCCAGAAACCCCATCCAAGGTGCCAGGAGCAACATGTTTCACTTGACCATATCGCCTGACATGGCGAAGGAGCCTGGCCAGGAAGGTGCTGTGACAGATAGTGGAGGTATCACAAACCACAGTGATGTGCTTGCGTGCCCTTGTAATAGCCACATTGATGCGCCTGCTGTCGCCCAGAAACCCTACGGCTCCCAGTGGATTTGAGCGAACCTAGAATTGGTACGAAGATATGCATCAATCAGTTGAAGCACATTGCAGTATAAAGGGGTTTGAAATGGAAAACGAAATGATTTGTTATCGGATCGTCACAGCCACTGTGAATCTCATTCATACTTGTATGATGTAGGAATCAGAAAGAGAGCAGACATGCTACTGTACTTACCATTGATATGATCACTGCATCTGCCTCCCTCCCCTGAAAACTGTCTATGGTTGAAACCTCAACAGCAGAAAGCTCTGGATATTGTTCTAGCTTCTCTCTTAACAATTGCACTTGAGCAATGTAGGGTGACTGAACAGCAATTGCAGTTGGAGACACTCCTGTAATCATGATTTTTGAGGCGCTTGTCAGTTCAATAACCCAAGCATAGAAAAACCAGGGAAAAGTGGGATCTACTAATCAATGCTGACTAGTAATTGATAGTCCTAAAGTATAATCAACAGGACTGAAAGGACTGCAAAGAAAAGCATGATAAAACATCCTGAAGATGCGTATATACCACAATGTACAAGATTAAGAACTTGTTGTGTGACTATATCTGCTTCTCCTTCATTATAAAATGAGCCTGTGCCAGCAGGATCTAAGTGCTCGTTGCAACCGATGTTTAGGGTTCCATATGGCATCCGGGTGTCAAGTAAGAGAAGTGGGCACCGTGTTATCCAAGTTGCCTGAAACCAACAAATCAGATCCAATTAGTGGGTCTGCATTCCTTCTAGGGTTCATGATAGGTAGCAACACAAAGTGCATTTATGAATAAAAAAACTAAACAACAAATTCAAATAAATAGGCAGAGCAACAATAATTAAGGTACTTTGGGTTTGGTCCCAGGGGCAGTTAGGAATTTAGGATCGAACTGTTTCTTTCATACATAAAATTCCATGTAAACAATTACCTCCAACATCTAGATATGATATATGCCTAACCTAAATGAACTTGAAAATTAGCACAAAATTGAACCCAGATGCGTGCCCATGCCGATCCGGATTAGAACAACTTGAGCTAAATAATCCAAGTAGCACAGTCAGGACTGGTAAAATTGTTATATTGATGGTGTTCTATCCTGAACATCTTAGTGTGTTATCCAACAATAGGTTATGTCCTGAACATCTTTGCGCATTCTTCGTTGGAACTTTCATATATTTGCTACCAGCTTAAACCGAAAAGTAAACAAACAAACTGTCTACAATCTGTGAACAGGCATAACCATGTAAGAACAACACATCTAAATAGAACTGAGAGGGTACAAATATTTCCATACAGTCACCTGTGCCATTTTAGGACAGTTGCTGGTCATTTTATGATGAGTCCGGCCCAGGTGGGGTTCGATGGAAAGCCCGACACACCGATCCGGATTCCCCGAATCCCGCAATCTTAGCACCGGCAGCCGAATTTCGACACACCGATCCGGCCGAAGTATTTTAGGATTATGAGGCTCACACGGTCGCCGCCCGACTACAACTGGGCCACTCGGCTCATTTTGTTGCGTCTTTGCCAACGGATAATAGTGGAGGAAGATGTCCTCATCATTTTATATCCTAATATATCTAGTTTATTTACAAACACAGAAAAATATAATATAATGAAATTACTTTCCAAGAATAATAATTTGACTGTATCGTTTTCAAATGTTTAATTATCAAAATGTATGGCCAAAGCTCAGCTACACAAACTCAAAAGGACAATTTTCTTAGGACATCATGAAGGTTGATTAGCTCAGGAAACACCTGATCAAAAAGCTAAATATGTCCACTGGAAAGTGCCCCATAATCAAGAAACTGTTGTAAAACCAATGCAAGATAGTGTTTTGTTCAATGTCAAAAAATGGATGCTCTTAACAGCTGTCAAGAAATCTACTTTTCTTAAAGTTCAACAAACTCCTAAATTTAGCCTCAGTGGCCTATGGCAACCAAATGGGGAAAAGGTCGTGGAGGAAGTTATAGGATGGATGAACTAAGAAAGGTGTTAGAGATCAAAATAGCATTGGCTTCAGATTCAATTGAACAAGGGGGGTGATTCAGTGGCCATTCTGAAATTTTCCAACGTTTTAATCCAGTGCTCAATGAAGCTGTTTTTTGTATCACCTACATGGCAGTTTGATATGACCCTTGAGTATTGAATCAGAGTGGCAGGGAAGATCACCCACACTTGACACCTGAAATTGAAAGTGCAAATGGGTTTACCTTGACAACCGGAGAGTCAGCAAGAAGATGTGAAGCAACGGAACGAGACGATTTGAGCAACCCATGATACATCTCCCTAGATGCCCACATCGCTATTGAATCATGCATTCTGTACTGGACCGTCAGTCTTGTCGTCAGTAATCCATTATGCAATGATGAAGTTGTTTCCAACAAAGATTTACCAAGCCCACCATCCAAGGCCTTCCTCGATAGTATAATGGGTGCAAGTTGGCATTGATCCCCAGCAAGAATACAGCGTTTTCCCTGCAATATAGGTATCCAGCAAGCTGGTTCAATAGCTTGCCCTGCTTCATCAATAATTACTAAGTCAAAGCTCCCAGTTCTCCTGATGAGTGGATCAGCTGCCCCTGTGTTAGTTGATAGCACAATCTGTGCATCGGAGAGCACTTGTCTGATTGTTTCCTTTTCTTTATTTTCCAGATCCCTTCCTAGCTGCTTCAGCAGTTGGCGAATGCCGGCGGCTAAAGAATCATCTTCTATGCACTGCCTCAGGTCTTTCCTTAAGTCTGTTCTCCTTCTCTCAAGCTCCTTCCTGAATTGTTGAAGTCTGCCATTGACAATCTCTCCCAAGGATTTCGAAGCAACAGAGGGTGATAGTCGAACAGGGTTTCCAACTCGAACAATGTTCAATCCAGTACTTGACAAACTTTCAACCATGTTATCGACTGCCGCATTGCTTGGAGCAGTCACAAGCACACGCTCACCCTGCTTGACAGCACGCACAATGAGCTCAGTGAGCAGGACTGTCTTTCCAGTGCCGGGAGGCCCTTGGATTATTAGAACAGGCCTCTTTTTGTTCAAGCCGAATTTGAGAGCCCTTAACTGGGAGGCATCATATACATACCTCTCTGATAGACTCAGATCAGGTCCACCTGATTCATCCCAGTCAGTCAGGTTATTCTTTGCCATCTTCACCACATCTTTACTGTCCCCAAACAGTGTTGCCACAATGCCAATGGAAACATTATCTTCCTGTAGACCGTTCCTTTGGAGAAGCAATAGTGCTTCAAGGTTACGCTGCCAAATCAAACACTTTAGTGGATAAGATGGGCTTCTCAATTATGTAATAAGATAAGAATAACATTGTGTTGGAAATACACAAGGCAACCTCCTAGAACAGGCACTGTGAAAGAATACTATTTATTTACATCATATGTCCCTTATTCAACATTGGGATTCCTTAGTTCCAGTTTGCCTATCTCTTTGATCTAATGCAGGATATATCACTACGTATACTGAAAGTAGAACAAGAGTTCAGTTCTGGAAATGGAAAGATGGTCCAATGATTCTGTGATGCAGAGTGGACTAGCCCACAGTTACACCAGGCAAAGTTGCAGTGCAGATACACCTCAAATATTATTTACATAAGATTCTTATCATATCACTGGCAAGTTTCAAAGTGATCTTACATACTGAACATGATGAAATAGAGACATTTGAGTCCTGTAACAGAATTCCATTACCTCATATGTAAGGGCATCAGCCAATCCCTGGATTCGGTCAATTCTCACACTTCTTCCAAATAGCCTAGAGAAGGTGGCGTCACCGTGGCGTGATTCCAGAGCTACAGTTATGCTGCAACCATCCTCCCCAAAATTATAAACAAAGCCTTGCTTGCAAGAAGTGGCACCCTGACCACGCCTGTTACATGTTCTCACACAAACCATGTCTCCAGGAGACAATGTAGTTGGAGGCAGCTTATTGCCACCTTCAACTCTGAACAGGACCAAATGCAGGCCTCCCAACCCTGCAGAAATGGTGATTTGAGACATCAGGAAACATTTCTCTTACTCAATTGTCGAAACAACCAAAGACAGAATTTGAATTTTGAACATAAAAAAGAAAAGGAGTAACCAAAATCATTCCCTCACCAGTGGAACTGCTGATGACATTCAAGTTGCAAATGGTGTCACACTGCTCCTGCTGAGCCTGTCCATGGCTCACCAGGTACTCGACTGGCTTGGGTGGCTCGGAATCATCATCTAACATGGGAGTTGCATTCAGCTCCTCCTGTGTAAACTCTAGCTCCACATCTCGCTCAACCCGAAGAAGATCTGACATATGCCTAACAAATTCGTCTATTCTGGCCTGCATCAGCGTCACCTTTTTAAGGCTTAGACCAATGCTGCTGTGCACGGCCTTAGGCCGTGGAGACGTCCTCCGCACAGCAGCCTGATGCTGCGAAGAATTAGCCATTTCTTTCAAAATCCTCCACGACTGCGTGTCTTGCCAGTCGGAAATGACCCCCTGGTTCTGGTAACTCAGCAGAACATCACGGAGCGCCCGCTGGAAATGGTCGAACAGGGTGGGGTAGTGCGTGCAGGCTTTGAGGCAGAGCGCCTCGAGGCCCTGGGGCATGGGGGTGGCCGAGAGGTAAGGCTGCGCCTGGATCACGAACCCAAGCCTGCCTTCCGCTGACCCCCACTCCAGAGCCAATGCCGAGGCGGAGAGGTCGCCCTCCAGCTCGGCCGCGGCGAGCTTGGACGCCATGGATCCCATGCCCTGCCGGAGCCACTCTACAACGCACCGGCCGAGCTCGTTCCGCCCGTGAGGGTCCCCATTCTGGTACAGCGTTCCAACGCTGATGGACGCCTCCTCCGTCGACGGCACGCACTCACCCCCTCTTTCTCCTCCTCCTCCTCCTACGCCTTGCTCTACCTCGGCCTTGCTCCTCCGCCCTCGTCTCTTCACGGCGCCGCTTGTGCTCCGGACCGCAGGCAGGGAGGCCTGCTTGGTGGGACTCGACGGAACAGTCCGCACGCGCCGTGGACGAAGAGATTTGGAATTCGGCGACGTTGGCCTTGACGGCGTGGATGGCGAAGCACCGGCAGCAAGAAACGTGAACAGCTTCTTGCTCGGGGCCTTCGCCGCGGCGCGGGACGAGAAGAGGAACTTGCCAGAGAGGATATCAAGCGACATGCTCGCTTGCTGTTCACGCTCCCGCCCGACGGGGCCCCTGGCCCCAGCCGCCGGACGCGCTCGCACAGTAGCGGTGGCGGAGACAGCGTTGGTGGAGGAGGCAGCGCGCGCGGGAACGAGCGAACCAACTGACCGAAAGGACCGACCAGCGGCTCACCTCGGCAGGCGAATGCATCCGCCGTGGAAAGCTGATATCTTTTGGCGATGGCGTGGCACGCGGAGCGCCGCGCCCCGGGGACTGGTGGCGCAGGGCGCGGCTACGTCCCCCTCCATACGACCGAGCGGCGCGGGCAGAGCCAATGCCGTCTCCGGCTTTGGTTTCGCGGCGGCGGGTCGTGCCGCGCCCACGTCGCCCGGGCGCGGCTTCCATGGACCATGGTCCCGAAAGGCCCCACGCCGATCCGGCGTACTTGCGCGCCAGTCGCAGCGCCCGGCCGCGCGATTCCGTCCCGACCGACGGCGCCACGAAGACCGCGCCACGCAGACCAGCGACGGGGTTGTTCGTTTGTGCTGGCTGCATGGGACAACAGGTCGACAACTGCTCACTTGGCCGTTGCAGCTAGCCGCACCGCTGCAGCAGCAGTCTCCACCGAACAAAGTCGTTCGGAGTAAGGACGCGCCCGTGGGTGGATGCCCGACGGCCACGATGGATGGATGGAAGGTGCGGAGAGGTGGCTAGATTTCTCGCAAGAGGCGCTGGCATTTCGACGAACACCTTGCCGGCGCCAGCCACGATCGAGGTGGGGAGAAACGACTAGTGGAACTGGGTGGGAATCCACAACAAGAATTTTTTTATTTATTTTTTCACGATTTTTCGAAAATAAATAGCGAATCCAAAAATTTGCAAAAGTAACCTCCAACCGCCATGGTAAATGACGGTAGGGACCCACCACCACTGGGAACAACGGGTACTGTAGCACCCCTACCGGTATTTCCAATTGGCGGTTGCTACAGTAACCCCACCGTGGGTACTGTAGCGGGTTCCTGTCGCCGTTTCCCGTGGCGGCAGAGACAGCTTCTCTTAAAAAATCATAACTTTTTGATATGAACTCGGATGAGGATAAAATTTATATGAAAATTGTAGCTTTCGATGAGATCTACAACTTTGTAGTTCAAACTTTTTTCATTTGAAGTCATCTTAGGACTCAAAAAATCGATATACTATCCAGATCTGGATACCGTAAACTGAGATCTGGATAGTATATCGATTTTTTGACTCCAAAGATGACTTCAAATGAAAAAAGTTTGAACTACAAAGTTGTAGATATCGTCAAAAGCTACAATTTTCGTATAATTTTTTGACTCCAAAGATGACTGTAGCAACCGCCAATTGAAATGTCGGTACAGGCACTGTACCGCCCTACCGCCGTTCTCGGTGGCGGTAGGTCCTGCCGCCATTTACCATGGCGGTTGGAGGCTACTTTTGCAAATTTTTGAATCCGCTATTTATTTTCAAAAAATCGTGAAAAAATAAATATAAAAAATTAAAAAATTCCCACAACAAACTGCATAACGGCACAAGCAGCCAGCCGTGGCCCATGGGCCGTGGCCGGTGGTTGTGCCTGAAAACCGAATTCAGGACGAAATTTTCGGTTTTGGTCAGTTTCGGTTTCGATCCGGTCATTTCAGTTCGGTTCTTCCATCTTAGTTAATTAGGGTACTATCAATCCAGACTCTATTCATGGAGTAACTTCGAAAACTCTATAAGAATTCATAATCTCCAATGCATAATATGCATTAGTAGTTTCTATAAAATAAAAACATTTATTACTCAACATAAAAAAAATGATTAATTGTGATATATTACTTTGTGAACCACCAATGAGCATGTTGCATGTCTTCGTCTCTGCACTTCTGCTTCCGTAACTGATCAAATATTCAACCAACAATTTAATTAAAATATTGAATGGATTCGTCAAAGGATGAGTAACAATTGAGTATAAGACCATCCACACTCGTCATCCTTCATATCCTCCTTCAAAACGGAATATCCCTGCAGGGACCAAGGAGCCAACCACGGCTCGCCACGCGGCCTGGCTAGGGTCGGTGGCCTGCAGCCAGTGGCGGATCGCCATGTGGTGGCCTCTCATCGTCTCCCGCGCAGCTGTGCGTACGGCAAAGGGTGGTGGGTCCCACATTACGTCAGCACTGCATCATGTTTTATCTTTTTCATATCTCCTTAATACGAACTCCAAAGTAGGCAAATAATATATCCATTTTGATCGTCTCGACGAGCTCGTCGCAATGGTGGAGTCTAATTTGGCATTTGACACTGTTTCCAATGACGCCCTTTATAGGTCTTTGGTTCTCTTGCTCTGTGAATACATCATTTAACGCGCAATTCGGTACATCCTGCAATGAAAGCTAGAAACACCAACACTTGTGGAGATTGTCAGTATAAAGCCCTATTCTAGTGTTGATGATCACTTTTCATTTATTTAATGCAGGAGTTGACGACATAAAAGTGGTACTTAACAGCCGTCAACAGCCCGTGGGGGACGGCGCGGCGGTGTCAGTGGTGCTCGTCCGGGCCACGGCCAACCCGGCGGCGTCCCCTGGATGGACATCGCATGCGAGAGGTTGGAGATGGGCCTGACATGCGGGCCTCGAGAGCAATGGATAAGGGGAGGGCAAGAGGGTCATTTTACGTCTTGATTCCACGTTGGAGGAAGGAGGTGGCGTGCGGCGTGCCACGTCAGCAAAAGTGGCAAATATGTTGCCTCAGACTCTGCACGATGGCAAAAGCGTAGAAGGCATTCTAAAAGTCCTATCTCAAGGAGTGGTCTTTCTTACATTGATAAAAAGATTAAGGGGAAATTTTCCCTGGGACACTCAAAAAATGTGGCTTTTGCCACAGACTATTACAAAACCGTGTCTTTGCTAGAAACCACTACAATTCTATGATCGTTTGCTAGAAGACATCATGGCTCATATAATATCATTTTCACCGCAAAGAGGTAAGAAAACACATGAATCTGGACAATAATACCCCTGCTCCTGTGGGAAAATCTCGCTCAAGTACCTTGGATCGGGCTGGGATGTGCTTGGGGATGCGCTCGCGGAGGTGTTGCAGGCGGAGGAGGAGGGCCACGGCCGGGGGAGGGACGCTGCTGGGGGAGCAGGGACGCCACTCGGGAGGTGCTCAAGGAAGGCCGCGGCCGGGGGAGGGCTGCCGCCGGTCGAGGAGGTCCGGGGCCGGGGGAGAATGGCCGCCGCCGCGAGGGCTACCGCCGGGGGAGAAGGGCCGCCGCCGGGAGGAGCCTCGTCTCCCAACCTCCCAGGTCGGTTCTGCGTGGGGATCTCTTTTGCGTGCGTGTGCGTGGTCCCAGGGGAGAGGATAAGGAAGCAGGGGTAATTGTGTCATTTCGCATTGCTCTCCAATTAAATTGAATACTATAATAGGTGTAGTGTCTTCTAGCAAAGAACCATCATTTTGTAGTGTTTCTCAGCAAAGACAAGGTTTTATAATGGTCCGTGGCAAAGGTCACGGTTTTGGAGTGTCCTGGAGCAAATTTTCGCAAAGACACGTTATGTCAAATTTTCGCAAATTTGCGCCGGTGCGGGAGGGAGTCAGAAGGAAAAAAACGGTTCGTTATGTCTGTAACCGATGGCATTTGCGGGTAATTTTAGGGAAAAACTTCTCCCACAGCCGCTGAAAGCAGGGGTGGGGTGGCTTTTGGAATTGAACTACGGGAAAGCAGCTTTTGCAGTTGACTTTTGCCACAGCCAAAACCCTTTGGTTTAGCTTCCTGCTTTTGGCCAAAGCCAAAGCTGCTAAAAGCATATCCAAAGGCACCCATCCCAGCAGCAGCAGCTGCCGCCGCCGCCGCCCATGGCTGGCCCTGGCCGGCCGCCGGCGCCGCCGCCTCCCCTTTCCTCTTTCCCTCCTCTCCCTTCCTACGTCGCCGTGACCCGTAACTCTGCTCTGGCGTTCACGGCGCATGCACCCCCGCCCCTCGTCGATTCTGCCGCCGGCGGCGACCTTGCCGCGGGCGCGGGCGACCTTGGCGCGGATCCCGCCGGCGCCGCCGCCCTGCACGCGGGCGCGGGCGACGACCCCGTTGCTGCCCTGCGCGCGGCCACAGGCACGGGTGCGGATCTCGCCGCCGGCCTGCACGCGCTCACGGGCCTCTCCGCCGCGGGCGCGCCCCTCTCCGCCGAGGCCGCCGCTGCCATACGCGTTGCCCTGCGTGCGGGTCCTGGCGCGGACGTCTCTGCCGCCGCTGCTGCCCTCCGCACGGCCGCGAGTGCACTCGTGGGTGCAGGAGCAGGGGCCAAAGGCGTTGATGCAGGGGGCCTTCCTCCCCTTTCCCGTCTTCCCAGCATTGCCTCTCCTTTCTTCATGCTGGGCATGCCCCCAGGAGACGTGCCGCTCGCCGCCGCTGCCTTCCTCCGGGGCACGATCCCGCCGCCCGCCAGTGCCGTCGCAGCCGATGGGGCTCTCGCCGCGGCCCTCGCCGCTGCAAAGACCGAGGCTGCCGCGGCCCAGGAGTGGGTCCGCGCGGCGGCCCTCGCTTGGGAGCGCGAGCGCGCCGCGGCCGATGCCCTCGCCCGCCGGGTCGCCAAGGCGGAGCACTACCTCTCCTCCGAGCAGCCCGTCGTCGACGAGCCGCCCGTCGTCCACGCGCACGACGCCTCCTCCTCCCACCAGGCGCCGCCCGCTCCCACCGTCCTGCAGAGTGCTGGACCCCGGCTCGACCAGGCCGACCCCATGGTCGCCTACCTCCACCTTCAGGCTGCCGCGGTCTTGCACATCAAGAACCTGATCTCCGTGGTGCTCGACTCCACCTCTACCTTCTACGCACGCTGGCGGGACCAGGTCCTCCTCACGCTCCACCGCTACGCTCTCGACAACCACGTCCTCTTCGACACGCCAATCGGGGCGCGTGACCTAGCGTGGTTGAGCCGCGACAGCATCGTCTTGTCTTGGATCTTTGGGACCATCTCCCTCGATCTGCAGGACGTCGTCAGGATTCACGGCGGCACCGCGCACCAGGCCTGGCGGGCGCTCGAGGGCCAGTTCCTCGGCAACGCCGAGGCCCGACCTCTCCAGTTCGATGCGGATTTCTGCTCCTTCGAGCATGGCGACCTTTCCCTGGGCGAGTTCTGCAGGAAGATGAAGAGCAAGGCCGATGCACTCCGCGACCTCGGGTACCCGATGGCTGACCGGGTCTTGGTGCTCAATGGTGCTCAATGTCCTGCGTGGTCTCAACAGGAACTATGACCGCCTGCGGACATGGATGACCCAACTATATTGCCCACCCTTCTAGGGTTGGAGGAATACACTGAATTATTCTCTCTTACAAGATATATCTCGTAAGGTGAAAGAAATGTATTGCTATACTTGTTCAGACATTGTCAAGGTATTGACTTTTTATTATCCATTGGTCTTCAACTCTTCAGAACTAGTAAAATTGTTTAATGGGACTTGAAGTCCCTCTAATGAAGTTAAACACTTGTAAAACGTGTTCCCTGTGTTAATACTACTTTTGACCTGGTTGGAGATTCTGTTTATTGTTATTTTATGTTTGCTTGTGTTGCTTAACAATTACTGTATGGCCTTCAGCTTCTCAACATGTAGACTAATTTTATGCATTGTTTTCTTTTACAAATATATATGTGCCGAGTTTGATATAAGTAGTACTTCTAGCAAGAGGCCATACAATAGGCATCTATGTTAAACAAATAAAAAGATTTTGATTCTTATACATCTCCATTACAATTTCAGGAGTTTAAGAAGCACGACAAGAAGCCTGATAAGTACATCAAACATTGGACAGCTGTTAAACCAAAGACTGGGGTCCCATATACAATCGACATTGGATATGAACGCTTTCTTGGGCCAGAGGTTTATTGCTGTTTCTTTCCTCAAAATTGCAATAGTTTTTTTTTGTTCCCAAACTATTCATCCAAAATGGTATAATATTATGGCCAACAATCATCTTTTGAGTCTCAATTACACTGTGCTGCGATGATGAATTGATTATAGCTTTTGATCTTACATTACTCTGATAATTCATATATTGTAAGTACATTGAAACAGAAATTCAGCTTACATACATGACTTCCCAGTTTATTGTGAGAATTTTTTTCTATTAATTGTGTAGTAAAGGAACTGGTTAACAATGTGAACGTACAGACTTCACTGCATGGCCATTCTCACTATACTTCTTGTCCTGATGCAATATCAATGGAGTTCATGGGAACATGGATCAAGGATTGCCAATCTGCACTATTTGTTCATGAAATATTTGTTTCTATATGAATTGTACTCATGTACATTGTCATACCGAACTAAAGCTTCATATTAGAATGCAACATTTATGACCAACTTGAAAAATGAGGTCACATCAATGAATGGATTTGTAGATGTAGAGTTGTGAATGACAGTCTTGCATACTTATAGAAGCATCTTTTGGCATATAGATTTGCTACTATTTAGGAACTGAGATCATGGTTTCCTTAGTTCATCCACAAAATGAAATACCTGCCAATTTCTATTATTCTCTGTAACTGTGTAAGCATTGGTCTCTACCTCCAATGCAATACTACCTTGTGCATCTTTTTCACACTGTCAAGTGATATCTATAAGCTTTTGTAATCATTCAGAATTGTTCCTGTACTTCATGGTTATGAAATTGGCACTGAAAAATCAGTGTTATCTAACATATCTTGGAAAGGTTAAGTTTGTTTTGCTTGATCTTAATTGTGTTGGTTTTTAACCTTTTTGTTAGGATAAACTTTTAATTTTGTACAGTTGGTCATAATTTTTTTTATTAAAAAATCTTAACTAGGTGTGCATCTCTAACCATCTACCAATAACTGCAGATCTTCTTCAATCCTGAGATTTACTCAGCCGATTTCTCCACTCCTTTATTTGAGTTGATTGATAACTGTGTTCAGTCTGCACCAATTGACACAAGGAGAGCTCTGTACAAGGTGCTTTCTTCAAACCCTGCATGGATATCTAAGATTGGAAGTTATATATGTGAATGCTGTGACATTTATCAGAATTCTACTTTTTGCAGAATATAGTATTATCTGGTGGATCTACCATGTTTAAAGACTTCCACAAGAGACTCCAAAATGATATAAAGAGGATAGTGGATGAGCGTGTTGCTGCAACTAATGCCCATCATCGTGTGGAAGTGAGGGTAAGTACAGATGATTGATTGTCAATCATCGCCATATAATGTACTGTTTCTAGACGAAGTCTACATGTGAGTAATTTAATGTGCTTTGTACTACCATTTAAGTTGACCCTTTTCCGTGTTGTCAGCCTATTGAAGTCAACGTGGTTGCCCATCCAATACAGAGTTATGCAGTTTGGGCCTCAATAAACTGGCAATCTTCAGTAATCATGCCTGTATTTCTGCTATATGATATAAACTTGTACTGCCAGTAAAATGTGGTTGATTGGGTTCATAACGCTATAAATCAGTGTTATAACTGAGTTATGAATACAATAATTCGCAAAAAAGAGTTATAAATACAATTATTCCTCGTGAACTCATTTTGTGCGAATGAGAACAAGCCCAGTTTTCAAAGGAATGTACTGAATTTTCCTCACAACCCATCCTCTAGTAGGAGAGCTCATATAGGTTTCCTTGATAGAATATAGTCAATTTTGATTCTTTTTCGGTCCGTTCCAACCATTATCGGGCCACCCTGACTAGATTTGTAGCTCTGTACTTGTTGTTTGTTCTATCTTCTCTGGCAAATGTTGTGTATAGCTCCAACAGCTTGGTTCCTGTTCGAGGTGCTTGATTGTGGCCACAACCTTGGACAGTTTAGAGGGAAAATATTATTCATTCTTTTACATTAGCTTGTTCAGACAGATTTACGGAAGTCTTATTAATAAGATTATAAGAAGTCAGGCTAAATTTTAGGACTTTGTACAGGATACGATGTGTCGACTAATTTTTTTGAGAATTTATAGTGGATGATCTTAAACAGCAGCAGAGCACTATATGGTGAGTAGTATGCTACGAAGGACGCCACAGACCCTCAGTTTGAAGTTCATACGGCAAACATGTAACAGGCAATACTTTCAACAGTTCATCTCGTCAATGATTTGTACATAGTGCAGAGAGACAGAGAGGTTGTCGTAAAGAGGGCCAAAAGTTCATGGCAGGTCCATTAGTCCCGTGTCAGCACATTTTTGCCACTGGCATGGCCAGCGTGGACAAAGCCACAGGCCCACGTTTTTTCCACTAAGGGCCACGCCCAAATTTCATTACCAAAGCAACGAAATTACAGAGTTTTAAGAGTTCGAGCAAGTACGACACGACCAACTAAACACAACGACGTTTTACCCTCACTCCACTGTGAGCAACACCCAAGGTTCTCGCAGTGGAGCGCCTACAGAACATAAAAGGTTTCTCCAACACAACAAAAGTTCTCCAGGGATTTGAGACAAAAACAAAATCAGCAAGGAAAAGCGGGGGGGCGAGGGGGGGGGGGCGCTGATAGCTTCAACTAGCCCAACTCTTGCTCTCTCTCTTTTTTTTTGAAATAAAGGGCAGGAGCACTGCCATACCATTTAAGAAGTAGAGAATTGTTCAGATTTACATATATTGATTACATAAAAAAACTTGGGTACTCAAATCTCTGCAATGCATAACTGAAACTAGAAAGCCCTCTGTCCCCCATAAGCTTGTTGTCTGTGGCCCATCTCCTCCTTAATCAGATGCAGCACCTCAACCGGGGATCTGTTTCTTCCTTCGAAAATGCGACGATTCCTCTCCTTCCACAGATTCCAAGTAGTGTAAATTAACATAGCAGCTTTTGCTCGTCTCTGCACTTTGGGCAAACCCGTCAAGGATATTCTCCACCAATCCTCAATAGAAATATCAGGTGATGGTGGCCTGATCAAACCATCAGACCCCATCCTGATGAGGTCCCAAACCTGTAAAGCAAAAGGACAGTGAAGACACAAATGGACAGTCGTTTCCTGAGCATTAAGGCATTGTGTGCAAAACTGATTGCAAGGCCAATTCCTAGCAACCATTTTGTCTGTTGTGAGTATCTTGCTTTGGACAAGAAGCCAGGCAAAAAATTTATGTTTTCCCTCCAGTGGTGCCTTCCAGATCGCTTGACTGTCAAAAGAACGGTAGCTCCCTTCAAACTGAATGGAATAAGCCGACTTTGCACTATATTCCCCACTAGCTGCCCAGCGCCATTGGATTTCATCCGGTGTATCAGTAAAACGGAAATCTTCCACTCTCCCCCACAGATCGACAAATTCTGCCATTTCAGTAGCTGTCGACATCCTCCAGAGGCCCCTTGTCCATTTGGCATTATTTAGTTCCTCAAACACTTTCCTGTGCTTTCTCCAAGCTAGTTTGTAGAGGTTTGGTGCTGTATCCCTCGGTGCCACTCCCTGTAACCAGGAGGAATTCCAAAATTCAGCTGTAAGGCCATTTCCAACTGTAACAATTGTGCTTAGCCTGAACAATTGTCGATCAACTTCAGTAACCGGTGGCTCAGTACCAACCCATGGCCTCTCAGGGTCCTTCCACTCATACCAAAGCCATCTTAGACGAAGTGCCCTGCTGAACAGGTCCAAATCAAGCACGCCAAGGCCGCCAAATTTTTTTCCCCTCATCACTCGTCCCCAATTCACCAGGCAATGACCTCCACTAGCAGTTTCAGCCCCCCTCCATAGAAAGGATCTTCTGATCTTATCTATCTTCTTTATAGCCCACTTTTTTAGTGCAAACACAGTTAAGTAATAAGTCGGAATGGATGTGAGTACTGTGTTTACCAGAACCAATCTACCTGTCTTGTTCAGCAGCTTGCCCCTCCAAGCAGACAGTCTAGCAGCCACCTTGTCAATGAGTGGCTGAATTTCGACCCTCCTCAGCGCCCTATAGTGTAATGGGAAGCCTAGATATTGACAAGGGAAATCCTTAATCTGACACTGAAAACTCTGCATTACATCCTCGACGTTAATTCCTGAGCATTGAATTGGATAGATTGCACTCTTGTCTTTGTTGGTGACCAGCCCCGACACCAACCCAAACATGTCAAGGATCTCATTTGTCACTGCCACTTCTTCCTTGCCAGGGTTCATGAAAAAAGCCACATCATCAGCATATAAACTCATTCGCACTTTTACAGCCCTATTTTGTATAACTGTTAAATTGCCTTCAGAAGTTGCAAAGTCGAACATTTTTTGCAAAGTCGCCTTCTTAGGTTGTTTCCTAGCAAAGCAGCACTGTCCCTGCACTAGGTTCGGCTTATTTTGCACGGTCCTCAGCTTGGGGATGATGTTGTAGTGCCGCTTCCTTCAAAGCTTCTGCGCCCATCTCCAGGTTGTGTTTCACATCCTCTTTTTGAAGACCTGCCCAGTAAGTTATAAAAGATGAGGCAAGGCATATGATCTCAGTAGGAGATCTGACTTGTTTCCTTTCAAAACACACAAGATTGCGGGTTTGCCAAATTACCCACCATATAGCTGCAAGGCCAACCATATGAACATTTTTATTTCTTGGTAAGAACCTGTCACACCATTTCCAGAATTGGTCTAGGTTGGAGGGTCTGCAGTCAGCCTCTATCACCATAGCTACTAAGCTCCACACATTCATCCAGATTACAAAATCTGCAGCTCTTATCCCCTTGCCACTTCCTTTTTATTAGGTTGTCTTTTGTCAGAATTGCATTCTGCTGAGCCACATGAAGATCTTTATTTTCAAGGGGGTCTTTGCTTTCCAAATTTTTTTGTTAGGTCTCTCAATATCTGCTCCACGGAGGTGAGCATACATGGTTTTAACAAAGAATTATTTATGCTTTTTCCATATCCAGATGGGTTTGTCTTTCTCAGATCCTAAGGCACAGGTTGTCAGAATATCTCTCAATTGCCTCAACTGATTTTGAGCATTTTCATCTAGCTATCTCCTGAAGGTTAATCTCCATCCTCTCTGAGTCATTACAGCCACAAATTCCCTTTGTTCATTGCAGATTTCATAAAGGTCTCTGAACTTTTCTTTTAGAGTAATGGATCCACACCAAGGATCTTCCCAAAAATCAGTATCTGTGCCATCCCCAGTTTTTATAAATCTGCCCCCAAGGTAAAAATCTTTCACCTTGATTAAGTCATTCCACACAGGGAGATTGTTTGGTTTACCTCTCAAATGGGCTATCCCTCCTCTGATTTTGTATTTTTTCCTCACTATCTCTTGCCATAAACCTTCTCCGTTTTCCACTTTCCACCACCATTTACACAGTAGACTTATATTCATCTTTCTCAAGTCTTTTATCCCCATGCCCCCTTTCTTTTTTGGTCTTGATATCAATGTCCATTTGACTAGGTAACATTTCTTTTTTACACTGCCCCAGACCAGGCGCACGTGATCTAATAAAATCATGCATGCGAAGTAATAGAAGGTGGTGGATTTTTTTCCTTGCCGATTCTTGCATGCATCGCACACCACGATCCAAAAGAATAAAAACCCTAAACATGAAAATCAAAGTTTTTATTATTATTACTACTACTATAGGCAAGGTAACTTTTTTATTATTACTATGCACATTATTATTACTACTATTGTCATTTTCTCCGATTAATAATTACGGACATGCTCCTGGGTAGTGATGATTTTCTTTACTGCTACGATCATTTGTTCTGGTAAATAAATACAGAAAAGTTTGTGTGCAGTAATAATAATAAAAATAGCCAGACCAGTGTTCGGACACGCCTTTGATTTGATAAACTCACGCAACTTACCACTCCACATACCATAAAGGAACCATTTACTTATCAAATGATATTATTGTGAAAGGGCATCTAGCCTAGTGGTTAGAGCACCTGAGTAGCACCCAACAGCCCTGTGTTCGACTCTCCGTGAGAGCGAATTAAAAGGAGCTGGAATAAAAATTTATATAAAAAAAATAGGTGGGAGTTTCCCCTGCTGACTTCGGTCAAATCAAATGATATTATTAGTAATAATAAAATTGACTGACGGGCAACCAGACACGCCTATGTTAAACATACACAAATTTACGGCTTATTGACCAGGAAGGAATTATTTTACTTAGTAAAATGATACTATAGTAATAAAATATGCCGCTCGGGGACCGGAAGAATGTGATTAGCTCACGCAAATTTACTGCAGACATGCCCAGAAGGAATTATTTTATTTAAAAATTGGTATTATCAGTAATAATAAAATAGCTAGACCGGTCAACAAACGCACCGGTTTAAACACACGTAAATTTACCACTTACATGCCAGGAACGATCTATTTCCCTTACCAAAATAATTCCATTACTAATAGTATTTTTTGAGTAAAATGCATCGTAGGTTCATGAACTTGTCGAACTATACCATCTAGGTTCATCAACTTTTAAAATGTTTATACATGTCCTTAAACTTGTCAGGGTGTGTCATCTAGGTCTGTAAACTTGTTAGGGTGCGTCATCTAGTTCACAAACTTCAAATCTATGTATTTAGATCCTTAAACTTGTTAGGATGTATCATTTAGGTCCACGAATTTGTCAGAGTGTGTCATTTGGATCATTACTTAGAAAGTACAGATTCAGGACCTCTCTGTATTATTGAATTATTTGTAAAATGTGCTATTTTAGGATAATTACTTCTCCAAATATGTTGTGTCAAAAAATATCCCAATCCACTCCGTATCTGACTCAAAATATGAATATCTTAATACAGATACAAATGAATAAATGATTCAATGAATACAAAATAAAATGAAGTATATAAAAGTAATTTAGATAAAAAATGAAATAAAGTATTTTAATAGAATTTTTACATACGGATACAGCTATACTTTATTCCATAAACCATTTTAGAACATGTCCCATACGGATACAGATATGTTTTGTTTTGGTTTTATAATAAATCAAAATATTATTTATAAAACATTTTAGAGATATGCTTAATTTCACATGGATATAGATAATTTTGAGAGGTCCTAAATATGCACTTTTAAATTAATTAACCTAGACGGCAAACTTGATAAGTTTATGAACCTAAATGACACAACCTAACAAGATTGTGGACCTAAACATGCACTTTCAAAGTTCATAGATCTAGATGGCACACTTGTCAAGTTTATAGACCTAAATGATACAACCTAACACGTTTGTGGACCTAAACATGCAATTTTAAAATTTATGGACCTAGATGACACACCATGACAAGTTTAAAGACCTAAATATTAAATTTCAAAGTTTATGGATCTAGATGACACATTCGACAAGTTTATAGACCTAAGTGACACAACCTAACCAATTAGTGGACAAAAATCCAAAACACCTCTCTTTTTTTAGAACGGAGGGAGTACTCTTTAATATGTCTTCTCCGTCGTCTAACCTCTGCCCCAATCCATCCATCCACGACAATGGCCAGTCTCGCCAACATCCGCGTTCTTTTCTTTTGACACGAGGGCACGCAGCGCTCACCGAAGCTGCCAAACCTTCGAACCTCCGAGATCCCCTGTCCTGGAGGCACCAAGATGCTCTCTTCCTCCACAAATTCAGCTCCCGCCTCGTCGCTGCGCCGCAGATTGCCGCTCCAAGAACCATGCCCTGCTTGTTCCTTCCATCTTCACGACCTCGACTCCCCCTGACCTTGACCTCCCCGTCGTCGTGCCGGCGCTCGCAGTGCAGAGGACACATCTTGCTGTCCAGGCGGCGGCCATGGGTGCTGCTTGGAGTGCGCATGGCTGAGATGGCCAGGGTCGGGGTTTCCGCGGAGGGAGATGCGATGCACGGAGGGGACGCTGAACCGTCGCCGGAGGCGAACGGGTGGGCGCCTGTGGAGGCGGCACTGAACTGGGCGGTTAGTGCTTCTTGGCATGGAACACCACGTTGATGAATTGTTTTGAGAGCTCATAAGAAATAATAGTACATAGTAGTAACATATTGATGCTATAGGATTGGATATATTGTCTCTACGATTAGTGAATTTTTTTTATGACTGGCAATACAATGTCAGCATCCAATGTTTTTCTAGAAAAGAAAAGAAATGTTTCCAAATATGGATGTTTCTGCATTTGATTTGATTTAATGTTGCAGTTTTGGTACAATGCCATGATCCAGTGTGTCCATGTAATTTTAATATGCAGTGGTTGTGTTGTTTCTAAAATTTCTATTACTCCTTGAGAGTGGTCTTGGTTTTATGATGTTTATACATGGAATTTTGGACCCTGTACTGAAACCATAAAACTGTGTCTGTGGTCAGAGTAAATGGCTGCTGGCCGGTTCTTATGTTTTTGCAGTTTTTTGGAAGCATGATGTGGAAATTATGTGGGTTTTGCTGGGTGCGTCTGCCAACTATCTGCTTTCACTGGTTCTTAAAAAGATGCTAAACCATGAAAGACCTGCACCAGATTTACGATCTGATCCTGGGATGCCATCCTCCCATGCACAATCCATATGCTATGCTGCGACGCTCCTAGTTCTTTCATGTAAGAACTTGAAGAAAAATTCAAACTGTTCGAATTTACATTGAGTTCGACCATGATACAACCTGCCAGTTGATAATAACATGCTTTTTTGTGATCTACATTTTTATTCCGAATTAAGGAAAACAAACATTTTCGCTTTGAACATTTGAGACTTAGTTTATCGGGATATTTTACATTCCACATTACTATCTTCTTATACTATTCTTCGAAAAGAATGTGCGGATCATCTATTTTATTTTGAAAAATGCAGTGTACTACTACCTTGGGACAAATTGTCTGAGTCTGAGGGATGAAAACGGATCGGATACGGACGGATATACTTCGATACGGATACAGATAGTTATTTTTTCTCGGACTCGAATTCGAATACAGATAGTGTCAGATACAGATACGAATACAAATAGAGCGCAAATAGTCTCAACTTACGGATGCGGATCGAATACGTCATAAGCCGAATACGAATAGTGTCGATTACGAATATTTTCTCGGATATTGAGTAAAAGCTACATTACAACATTTACAAATATCGTACATGTTAATATGTACGAAATAAATCAATGCACTACAAGAAGTCGCGATCAACAAATAACAAATAGTCATATAAGGAATGTGAAAAATGATAAATTGCAAAAAAATCTAAAAAAGATCAACAATTAACAAATAGTCATGTTATGAATGAAAACTTTGAGTGTGTACAAACTTTGAAGTTTAAGTTGAGTTGTATGAAACAATGTGATAAACTACCTAGTTTATGAATAATCTCATGAAACTTTTTTTTTCAAGCTTGTACATCTATATAATGATTCTATGCCAATTTACATAATTTTTGAAGAAGTTTTAGGTATTATTATCATTATTTTATAACAAGGTGACCAGTAAAAGTTTTGAGTTTTCCATATAAGTCAATTGAATTTTTTATCAATCTACTATATGTGGGTTAGAATGGATCATAGGTGCTTAAATATAGTTTTTTTATTTTTTTTGAATCTTGTTAGAGGTACATATAGGTCAAGTTGAAATTACTTTCGGTAAATATGCAGAAATTCATTCAAATGATATAAAATAGTAAATCTACTTGAAAATTCTTGAAACTTTTAGGTGAAAACTTATATGTTGTATTTTACATTAGAATAATGTTTTGAGGGTATGTAAGATAATATTTTGTCTATGTTACTTCACAAGGGTCTACTAATTTGGTTTTTTAAAAAAAGAAATTTTACTTTTTCGCATGATAATTAGAAATCTAAATCTCCAAATACTAATAGGAGACTAAGGGTAAGGTTGCATCCAAATTTGAAGTGTCCATGGGCTAAAAAAGTACTGAGTGTGTACAAACTTTGAAGTTTAAGTTGAGTTGTATGAAACGATGTGATGAACTATCTAGTTTATGAACAATGTATACTCTAATTTTCACAAAATCTCATGAAACTTTTTTTCAAACTTGTACATCCATAAAATGATTTTATGCCAATTTACATAATTTTTGGAGAAGTTTTATGTATTATTATCATTATTTTATAACAAGGTGACTAATAACAGTTTGAGTTTTCCATATAAATCAATTGAATTTTTCATCAATCTCCTACATGTGGGCTAGAATGGACCATAGGAGCCTAAATATAGTTTTTTGAATTTTTTAAATCTTATTAGAGGTAGATATAGGTCAATTTGGAATTACTTTTGGAAAACATGCAGAAATTCGTTTAAATGATAGAAAATAGCAAATCTACTTGAAAATTCTTGAAATTCCTAGGTGACAACTTATGCATTGTATTTTACATTAGAAAAATGTTTTGAGGGTATGTAAGATAATATTTGTCTATGTTACTTCACAAGGGTCTACTAATTAGGTTTTAGAAAAACTAGAAAAAAAACTTTTTCGCATGACAATTGGAAATCTAAACCTCCAAATACTAATAGGAGAGTAAGGGTAATGTTACATCCAAATTTGAGATGTCCATAGGGTAAGAAAGTACTTGAGTGTGTACAAACTTTGAAGTTTAAATTGAGTTGTATGAAACAATGTGATCAACTATCTAGTTTATGAACAATGTATACTCCAATTTTCACAAACTCTCATGAAACTTTTTTTTCAAGCTTGTACATCCATAAAATGATTATATGTCAATTTACATAATTTTTTGAGAAGTTTTAGGTATTATTATCATTATTTTATAACAAGGTGACTAGTAAAAGTTCGAGTTTTCCATATAAGTCAATTGAATTTTTCATCAATCTACTATATGTGGGATATAATGGACCATAGGTTCTTAAATATAGTTTTTTATTTTTTTTGAATCTTATTAGAGGTACATATAGGTCAAGTTGGAATTACTTTCGGTAAACATGTAGAAATTCATTTAAATGATAGAAAATAGCAAATCTACTTGAAAATTATTGAAACTTTTATGTGACAACTTATATGTTGTATTTTATATTAGAAAAATGTTGTGAGGGTATGTAAGATAATATTTGTCTATGTTACTTCACAAGGGTCTACTAATTAGGTTTTAGAAAAAAAAGAAAAACGACTTTTTCGCATGACAATTGGAAATATAAATCTCCAAATACTAATAGGAGAGTAAGGGTAAGGTTGCATCCAAATTTGAGGTGTCCATGGGGTAAGAAAGTACTTGAGTGTGTACAAACTTTAAAGTTTAAGTTGAGTTGTATAAAATAATGTGATGAACTATCTAGTTTATGAACAATGTATACTCTAATTTTCACAAAATCTCATGAAACTTTTTTTCAAACTTGTACATCCATAAAATGATTCTATGCCAATTTACATAATTTTTAGAGAAATTTTAGGTATTATTATCATTATTTTATAAAAAGGTGACTAGTAGAAGTTCAAATTTTCCATATAAATCAATTGAATTTTTCATCAATCTCCTACATGTGGGCTAGAATGGACCATAGGTGCCTAAATATAATTTTTTTGAATTTTTTTGAATCTTATTAAAGGTAGATATAGGTCAATTTGGAATTACTTTCGAAAAACATGCAGATTTTTATTTAAATGATAGAAAATAGCAAATCTACTCGAAAATTCTTGAAACTCCTAGGTGACAACTTATGTATTGTATTTTACATTAGAAAAATATTTTGAGGGTATGTAAGATAATATTTGTCTATGTTACTTCACAAGGGTCTACTAATTAGGTTTTAGAAAAAATAGAAAAACAAACTTTTCGAGGGTATGTAAGATAATATTTGTTTCATGTTACTTGGATAACTATTCGGATACTTCGGTAGTATCCGAGCGGATATCCGATATCCGCCGGATATCACGCATACCGTATCTGTATCCGGTATCTGGTACAATATCCGTTATCCATATTGGTATCCGAGTAAAATATCCGGATACTCCCATTTACCACCAAATTGCTGAAAAACCTCTTCGGTTGGTCGGTCGGTCGGGAAATACCCGTACCACTTTCATCCCTAGACGATCATCCTTGGGGCAGCAACTCTGTCAATGGCAACCTATCTTGTAAGAACAATGGTCCTTGGAAGCTCCCACATGTTCAACCGTATCCTGAATTTTGACATTCTCGTATAGTCAGGCTGTAAACTTAGGGCGTCGGCTCGGCTGCAATCTAACTCCGGTCCTGTTCGTGTGCAGTCATGGCTACGGGTGTCGCGGCGCCTTCACACGCTAAGCCAGGTCGTGGCGGGAGGTGCCGTAGGATCTGCGTTCGGTGCTCTGTGGTTTGCTCTCTGGAGTTCGCTCGTGCAGGAGGAACTATTAGCTTCCTCACTGCCGGCCCGGATTGTGATCATCCTTGCATCAGCAGCATCTTGTATTGGCATTGTCGTCTACATGAGTGGTCATGGGCTCAAGAATGAGTGATGATTTGTACTTCGCCGCTGCCATGAGTTTTCTGATGGACTGTATGATCGAATTGGATGGAGTCGCTATGTGGTGCCTCGGTCAGTTATGAAACTCATCATGCTCATCATGTGTCGAGCTGTATGGGCCGGTTGTACAGAATAGACTTAGTTCCTACTCCCTGAGTCCTGCCTAAAATATAAGGTATTCAAAAGTTTAAAATTTATCTCTAAATATAAATCGTTCTAATTTTCTGTAAGTACACATTCAACTTAATTAAAAAAAATTAGTTTTTTATTGACTGAAAATTTTATATTGTATTATCATTAACTAAAGGTATATTAGGCATTTTCCCACCTCCTTACTCTGTTTTAAAATCTTAAGATGATTTATATTTTAATATTTTAGGACGGATGGAGTATCCAATATCTTCAAAAATATTTTTGAATTGAACCACACAAGATAGTACATATTTCATTGATGTAGCAGAAAAAATATAACATCTATTTTTTTTGCATTAATATGCCTAATTTTTATCCCACCATCGTGTCACTGCCAAAGCTACGCGTGGTTCAACACCAACCTCCCAAGTCCCAACCCCCAAAGACAAATAATTAGGGTTGTTAAAATTTAAAAAAAACAAAGGCAATTGGAACATTCGTATCACATCACCCGTGTGATAATAAATTTCTAACTCCTATTGAAAGTTGAAACATACTTTCAATTTTTATATAAACACGCTCAAAAACAATACTCCTTTTCGCAGGAGCACACAACGACCGCACCAGACAACCTTTTTTTTTTCTTTGCTCGTTTCGTCCTCCCTCGGTCCCTCCTCCCAGCCTCTCCTCCAATCATCCCAGGGCCATTTTCCATCCAGTCAACCACATCACGATTCAGGGGCAAGCTGCCAAACGCCGCAATCCATCCAAATACCGGCGCGCTCCTTAATCCCCCTCTCCCGGAGCCGTCGAGATGCTCCCTTCCTCCGTTGGCTCAGCTCCCGCCGCTCCTCCGTCTCGCGCTCGCCGGTCGCCGCTCCAAGGACCATGCCCTGCTTGCTGCTTCAAGCTCCACCGCTTCGCCCCTGTCTAATCGCCTCGCTGCGTCGGCCGCCACACTGTAAAGGCCGGTTCTTGCTGCCCCGGACCCGGAGGCGGTCAAGGCTGCGGCTTGGATACGTGCGCATGGCCGAGATGGCCATGGTCGGGAGCGGCGCGGAGTCGTCGCCGGAGGTCGGGGTTTCCGTGGAGAGTGACCCGATGCTGGGAGGGGAGGAGTCGCCCGGCCTGAGGAAGGAAGCGAGCGGGTGGGCGCTCGTCGAGGCCGCGCTGAACAGGATGGTTAGTCTTTTCTTGGCATCGAGCTATTGGATGTTCTTGATAAAGTAGCTTGCAACCTTAAGGTTCTGAGATTCACATTTGTCTTACAGCAGTTTTAGTACATGCAAATGAGCTCGACTTACTAGACTCTGAAACTTGGTAACCAATAAGCAAAAGCTGAAAAAAAAGAGCTTGCATAGAACCAAACAGCTTACCAAACGGCACTAAAGCTGACTCGAGGAGGCGAGCGCACCCACCCGGGCTCGAACCCGGGTGCCGCACCGCGCTTGGCCTCGAAGAGGCCGGGGAGTAGCGCCCCTTTCTCTAAAAAAAAACTAAAGCTCCAGGATATTCTGATTACTCAATCTATAGGGACTGTGCAATGCCTGTAGTGTTACAATCAATTTATCTTTGAGATGCCTAAAATTGCAGCTTGTAATGACCTCTACTTTTATGAGCTGGACAGTTTTCATATGGTATTTTGTCACTGAAATGTAGAACCTTCAAATTTGAATTCAAATGCCCTGATTTTTACAATTACATCTGGAAAGTTTCAGCGATGAATTTAGGATGTTCTAGCTTCTTTCTTTCTTTTTAGATAAAGGAATAGTTCTAACTTCTTTCGGGGCTGCGGACACCATTTTACTATTTGACACTGACATTTTCACTAGAACTTGAGCTTAGCTTTGTGATATGTACCTGAATTTGATGGCTCTGTACTGAAATCATAATACTGTGCACCAGAGTAAATGGCTGGTGTCTGGTTGTTTTGCTTTTGTAGCTCTTTGGAAGCATGATGCTGAAATTATCTGGATTGTGCTGGGTGCGGTTACCAACACTCTGCTTTCAGTGGTTCTGAAAAAGTTGCTAAACCATGAAAGACCATCAGCTTTGCGGTCTGATCCTGGGATGCCATCTTCTCATGCACAATCCATTTTCTATGGGGCGACCATCTTAGTTATTTCATGTAAGTACTACAGAAATTATCCAGTGTTTGGATATATACTTTGATCATGATACATTTTAGCACGCTCTCCTGACAACACTAAGCGTGGCTTAAGTGTGTTGATAATAATATATTTTCTCCTGGCAAGTTTTGTTGTTTTGCTTTGTGACTCTTCCTCGCCAACCAAGAAAATGACTGGCTAAATTAGATACAGCCTATTTATTTTGTCCTCTAGATTTTTATGGCAAAGAACAAAGATAAGCGAACTTTTCATTCTAAATCATTGAGGCTAGCATATAACAGTTCCTCCATGAGCAATATGTATCAAATACCCTTTTCTCCAGTATAGCAAAATGTGTGATTCATCTATTTTCTTGAAATGCAGTGTACTACTGGATCGGGACAAATTATCTGACTCTGATTCTTGGGCCTGCAGCTCTGTCAATGGCTGCCTATCTAGTAAGTTTACCATGTCTTAGTCACTCTTAATCTCTTTGGTCAACTTAAGTGTTCATCGGAGGCTCCTAAATGTTGCTTTTCTCATATCATAAACCTGCAGTTTTCAGACGTTGACTGCAATCTAACTCTGGTCCTATTTGCTTGCAGTCGTGGCTACGGGTCTCACAGCGCCTTCATACACTAAACCAGGTCATGGTGGGAGCTGGTGTAGGATCTGCCTTTGGTGCTTTATGGTTTGTGCTCTGGCATTCACTTGTGCAGGAAGCATTCGCTTCTTCACTGTTGGTCCGGATTACAGTCATCCTCGGATCATCGGTATTTTGTGTTGGCTTTGTCATGTACATGATCCATCATTGGCTGAAGGATGAGTGATCGCACTTCACAGCTGCAATGGGAGATTGATTGTTAGGCATTACTGCACTAGAACCAATTGGTAGTAGACTGTTTTCCCTGGACTTTGAATTATCACACTGAAACTATTCTGAAGGGAGCTTATCAGTCATGATGGTTTAAAGCCCACGGGACAGCAAAAGGTCAGCTGCGATCTAGAATTCTTTTTATTTAGCACATGTAGCAAATAATGTATTACACTCATTGTAAAAATCTTCTGCCATTTTACTCTTCTTTTGCATGGATTTTTGTTAAGACTGAATAACAGTGCTTCGTTGCTTCCATGCTGTTCTGCGAATAACAAAGAGCACAAGAGAAAACATTCATTATTTTTATGAAGATATGGAGGGATCACAAGAGATTACAAAGGAGTGAAAACTGGATGTGGCACTCCGTAACCGCTGAACATAGTCAGAGGGTTCCGATACGTCTATTCCACCCACGAAACTTTCACTATGAAAAATATGTGACTTGAAATAAAAAAGTATAACCACACCGATGCGAGAGCAAAAAAAACTGTCAAACAAATTCAGAAACAGGAAAACAGAACTTCCTTGTGCACTTTGTTCAAAATCAGGAAAAGGGTACTAGAACAAAACTTCAGTTGACAAAATCAACTCTACTTGAGTTGGGCATGGATTACCAACCATGTCAGGCATTCCTCGTATTATTTGCTCAACCAGCTATGCAAAGAGATTTACGGTGATTGGAATGGGGCCAATCCTGAACGGAGATGACCCACCCAACATTTTTACAGAGGAAGCGACAAATGAGGATTGTAGCGATCACAGCCGATCGCCAAAAGAGAACTTATACAAGCTTTTTTTCTCTAGGAGTATAGTTAGAGCTTTGTTAGGCTTCGGAAAGGAAGAGATACGTCTTCGTCCTAGCTCTATTCGCTGGATGCACTATTTGAATCTGCAGTGGCTTGGGGCTGCGATGAAGGTAGGTAGGACCAGGCAATGGCTGTGGCACCAAGGGTGACTGCAAGGCCAACGGAACCCCAGAACCACTTCTGTCGCTTCTTACGCTCCTTCCGTTGTTGCCTCGACATCTCTGCAAACCATAAGAAAAAATGATTCAAACATAAATCTACCACAGTACTAGTTGTTGCCTTGACATCTCTGCAAACCATAAGAAAAAATCATTCAAACATAAATCTACCACAGTACTAAATACGCAGCATAAAAGGAAAAAAAAAGGGAATGATGCATGCTGGTTGTTTTCATCGTCCCATTCAATATTTCTGGAACAAATAGGCAACAATAAGATGACTTAATCAAGACAACTAAACATATTTTGTTCGTGTGGTATATATCATCAGACATAACACATGCAGTGTTTTTCATCCAGTTTCCACAAACATTCATCTCTTACAAAGTTTATCAAGGACAAGGACATACTATGCAAAATGCAATGTTCCAAAGGCCACTATGAGTTACAGAGAAGGATAAAGCCAAGTGCCTAGGTGCCAACTAGAATGCTGCTAGAAGCAGTCAAATTTTGAACGGTGACATGCATGACCCATACAGAATAATCACTGGAACAACAATCATAATAATTGGAATGGCAAAAAGTACTTACCGATGGCTTCTTGGTTTCTTTGAGACATCTCCCTGTTTGCAGCCTCATAGTACTGAACCCTATCTGACAGCCTTGCAATCTCAAAGTTCTTTGCTGCAATCACAGTTTCCATCTCTGATTCCACTTCAGCACGAGCCAAACCCTGTGCAATAGCAGCAGCTACAAGTCGTGAAACAGTTATTTGCTGGCACAACTCTGCTCCAGGATCCATGCTTGAATCATTGGTATTCTCAGCTATACTTGGAGATGGAAGCGATAAGGCAACACGTGATAGGTAGTGACTCAGCTTCTTCCATTCTGTTTGCCAGTTCTCAAGTGCTTCTTCTGCTTGCTTCCTCCTCTCTATTTCCATTAACAGACTCAACCTCATTTCACGGAGGTCATCATCCATGGCTCGCGATGATCGAGTTCCACCATCGCTAGATATTTCTGAATTTTATACAAATAGAAAAAGGGAGTTAACACAAAAGCATCATTGACCGCTAGTCTACATAAACGAAGAGGCATCCAGAAATTCCAGTATAGTGACTCATTAGATTCGAAACTGTGTCCATGCAACATTTAGCATACCGTAAACATCCCCATCACATAGAGTAGCGAATTAGTAACATTCCCACCAATAAAGATGACTGACGCAAACCAAAATATAGTAACTAAAGACTTCACAAGAGTGTTAAGTTACGCAAACCAAACCTTAACTACACTAAAGCTTAAGCAAGGGTGACTTCAAGAGGGGTAAACTGGTCCATCAAACTTTAGAACCAACTTTGTCAACAGATTAACTTATACAACTCACTTTACAACAAAGCTTAAACAACCTAAAATAGAACAGGATTGAAGTTGCATCTTAGGAAGGAAACCATACAAGGATACTTCTCCTACTCAGTTGCTACTTACTGTAGTTTTGACTGTACCGTTTGAGCTGCTTTTGATATATGAGCTACGGCTATAGTGAACAAGGACTTGTTAACATACGGAGTAACTGCTAAAAGAACATTACACTCACTAATTGGCTAATTTTCAATATTGTTTTTAATAGTGTAATACCATCAAACCCAGCATATATATAGGATAAAAAAAACCATGACAAATAAAGTGTAGCGAACTGATAGGTACCTTCGAATGCATCATAGAATTCTGCACCAGGTGTGCCAACAGACGCCCCGAGAGGAGAACTGGGCTTCCACCACCGCTCATGCGCACCAGCCTCATCAGTCTCAGTATTGCTAGTCACACTCATCGAATCATGAAGTTCAAAGAAAGCGTCACTCTCAGCATTTTTTGGTGCCTCACCATTCGAAGGCCTTGCAACATTGACAGGCCTCACAAATGCTTCAAGACTTCCACGCTGAAACTCAAACTCAGACTGATCCTGCCCATTTTCAGCTGTCACAGTTCCCTTGCCCTTCTGGAGTATTCCACCCTGCCCACCAAAAGGCTCTTCACCAACGTCACCTTCAGATTGACCATTGTTCGCTTGCTGAAACACAAACTCAGGCTCCTGCGCTTTAACAGGTTCACAACTTTTGGACAAACCAGGCAGTGTAACAGGGAGCTTCAGCACTCCGACCTCATTCACAGCATCACCCTGAGAGAGGGTCTTGGCAAGGGAGGCACCCCGCCTCTTATGGTTGATGAGGTACGGTGACCAGGTTCCTGGGAACGAGGAAGGCGAGTCAGGCAGGGTCGTGCTCTCTGGAGTGGCGTAGAGCGATGCCGGTGATGTCTGCGTCCTAACAGGAGCCACCGGGACAGGCGTGGCCTTCTCTGGAGGCGGTGGCGGCGGCTTGGGCGCCGCCTTCTGGACCTGCACTGGCGACCCTGTCTCAAGGAAGGGGTCCAGCACGTAGTGCGTGATGGTCGGCATGGGGATACGGCTGCTACTCGAGGGTAATCACCGACAGCTGGACCTCCCTGGCATCAACAAGGCCCTGAATCGAAATTGAGAAACAAAAATCGCCGTCAGAATGAATCAAACCCTCATTGGAGAGGAAAAATAAGCCACGACTGGGGGATTCCGATCCAAAATATTCGGAAACATCTCCAGCGGAACACGTACGCACCCTATCCTCTGGAAAAAGCCGGGCGCATGAGATGCCGATAGGCAGCACAAACCATCCACCGCGAAAAAAAAGGAGAAGCGCTCAATACTCCCCACCTGTGATTACTCCTACATACCCACACGAAATCGCGCACGAACCATACGAGTCCCAAATCCAGCAGTCCCATTTCAAAAATTCGACCAAAACCCCCCGTCCAATTCCACCGCGCGGAAGAGGAACACCCGAATCCGCCTCACCGACGACCGAGCACCACCCGTCCAGATCAGGCGACAACGCCCCCCGTCGCCGCCAAACCCGCCGCGCCGCAGCCTGGCGGCCGAACAAATTGAACCCCCAAAGGCGCGAGATCCCCCCACCCACCCAAAACGGCGACGAACGGAGATAGTATTCGCAAGAGCTGGAGGCGGCATAACTCACCTGACCGAGTAGGGTTCCCGGCGGCGCGGCGCGGCGCCGACACGAGGACGAGGGGGGAGGAAACCCTAGCGAGCCAGCTGCGGTCCACCTCCTCCTCGTCCCCTCCTGGCCTCGAGGAAGGGAAGACGGCGTTGGCCTTCTCTCTGTATCTGTTCCCCTTTCGCACGGCCGCAGCAGCGCCGGTCGCGTTTCGATTCGAATTTATGGGGCCGGGGGGCGGAATAGGAGTAGGCGGCGCGGGGGCGAGGCGGGGAGGAGGGGAAGGCGAGGCGAGGCGAGGCGAGACAAGCCTGGCGCGGGCAAGCCAGCCGAGCCGCGCAGGGCAACAAGCGCGGAGAGGGGTAGAGAAGGCGCGCGATTTCTGCTGCGGGATTTTATTATCTGGATTGAGTGTATATTTATCTGTTTATTTATCCGGCTCCTTTTTTATTACTGCGCGGAGGGGGAGGATGACACGAGGGGGTGGGAGTGGAGAACACGAAAGAAAAGGGAAGGGAACAGCGAAAGCTGCCGCACCCAATCCCTTGCGTACCTTCCACGGCGCGGTCGCTGGGCCCCGTCTGTCAGCGGCGGCTCCCTTCCCCTGATCTTGGAGGGAAAGAAAAGGAGGGGAGGAGGCGTCGAGCACGTGGGCCGTGCGGGTGACTGCCTGGATGGTGGCAGGGTGGGGTCACTGGTTCGGTGGGGTACGCGGCACGGGCGCGAGGGGTTTGTGTTCGGTTGGCGCGGCGTTTCGACAGGATGGACGGTCAGGGATGGATCCATCGTGGATGGACGGCCCAAGAGAGCGAGCTGCAGTGAGCATATGGGGTTGTTGGGGACTTTGGCCTTTCAGCCTTTGGGTTCGGAGCGCGCTGGCAGGAGGGTCCGGGCTCGGTCCAGTTGACCACGTGACGCGCGCGCTGGCGCACGCGGGGGTTCAGCAGCGGCCAGGCGTGGCCGCGTGGATTTTTTTTCTTTAGGATCGCCGCGTGGATTGTTCGGCTCTTTTCTCGTGCGCGGGAGGGAAACAGATACCTTTCTGGACACGTCGCGAGCCGCCTCGCCCGTCCGGTTGGTTTGGTGTTTTCTGTTGGTCAAGACTGCAGGTGATGATGCTTTCAGTGATCGAAACGACGGGGAAATGAAAAAGAAGAGTCCGCGGATGAAGGATCGGCTAGTTCAATCGGGAAGCAGTCACGCACGAGCCTAGACTCTTCTTGCGCGTCAAGTCGTCGTGACGTTAGCGAGCTATTAAAAACAGCAAAATGTAAGAAACATGGTGTTCCTCACGCTATCATGTCTCCTCTTTTGTCGTCGGGAGAAAGAAAGGGAATGCCTAATGTGCATGGTCTCTTCTCCGTGCGGTTTTACGGTGGTGAACAACGTTTATCTCATTTTTCGTGTTTTTTGTTTACACCATACAAGTGTTCATATAAACTCGACGTGGATGTACGTAGTATACCGTCCTAAATAATACACTCAATTTATCTCAAATTACAGATCATTTTACTTTTTTTTCAAAAATTATAAATATTACTACGCATGTGTTTTTTGGGGGCCTGGGCCGGATTAAAACTGGAGGACACTCTTATGCGTATCAATTCAAGAATACTTACAAAATGTGCACCTTTTGTTAAAGAGAATTGGGGATGGCTTAACAATATGCTTACAAGCCAATTTTCTGTCACAATCTGGTTTGTTATCAAAATTTGCCAAATCCTCCAGTTTGTCATACCAAAAGATTGACAGATTTTTTTTTTCACTTTTTAGCTTTGCCAAAATTTTGACAGCAAACTAATCAAGCTCTTGAACCACCCCTCAGGGTTTCGCCTTCGAAGGTCGATGTTTCTTCCATAATTTAAAAACTTGGGTGCAAATTGTATTGCTTTCATTTTGGCGCGTATGTTAACTCTCACGTGGGAGATAATGGGAGATAATGCGATCTGAAAATATGAAATGAGAGATAATTCAGAGAGAAGATGTGGACTTTTTTCTCACATGGGAGAAGCAAAGATGCTTATCACGTCAATATCGCTATTATGTTTAGACATGAATGCTTGACATATAATACTTGCATGTGACGTGGATTTGGATGGTTGTCAAGCAAAACATCTCAGCACCGCCCATACGGTATACTAAATAGATCAGCAGCTATAAGTACATGGAGATATGGACCTTTTTGATTCGTCTTTGTTCGTCTAGCTTGTTAGCACTAGTGAACAATATGTTTTCTCTTACATCAAAACACCACCCGCCATCAAATATCAGTCAGTCAGAGGTATTTTTCTATTACAATAAATCAACACCAGCCGCCAGCTACCAACTAACAAAAAGACGTATATACGGAAAAGCACTTATTCATGTGCTTGACTAGGCCTGCTAATGGGACGGATTGTAATAGGTTTTATGGTGCGGGTTGTTTCATAGGGTGTGTTTGGATGGGTAGAAATGGATTTTTATATATAATGGGTTGGGGCGGGTTGGGTATAAGACAAATGCGGGTTGGAGCGGGTTGGGGTAGGTTGAATGTGAGGTTTTAAGATCCAGCTTTTCACACGAGGCCCACGTACAAGTTCAACGCACCATTTTGCACAGAGTAGTGGGCTATCAAATTGAATCATATGCATAAATTTCAGCTAATTTCTTTAAAATTTTAAAGGTGTGCACGCAAGGTTTTAGTTTTAGGGTCCGGTTCTTGACGCGGAGCCCACGTATCAGTCCAGCTCCACCACTTTGCACAGAGTAGCGGACCATCAAATTGAGTCATCTGCATAAATTTCAGCCAATTTCTCTAAAATTTTAAGGTGTGAACGCGAGGTTTTAGTTGTAGGGTCCGGTTCTTGATGCGGGGCCCACATATAGTCCAGCCCCCACCACTTTGCACAGAGTAGCGGGCAATCAAATTGAGTCATCTGCATAAATTTCAGCCAATTTCTCTAAAATTTTAAGGTGTGAACACGAGGGTTTTAGGGTCCGGTTCTTAACACAGGGTCCACGTATAAGTCCAGCTCCACCACTTTGCATAGAGTAGCGGTCCATCAAATTGAGTCATCCGCATAAATTTTAGTCAATCTCTTTAAAATTTTAAGGTGTGAACGCGAGGTTTTAATTTTAGGGTCCGACTCTTAATGTAGATGCTACAATCAATATAAGCAAATAACTACAACCCATTTCCACCTACACATAATGGGGCGGGGTGGGGTCGGTAGTAAGTCAAATGGGGTGGGACGGGTTGGGTTGACGTAATTTAGTTATTAAGTATGAGGAGGGGTGGGTTTGGGGCAGGTTTGCCCCCATTAGCAGGCCTTATGCTTGACTGATTATTTTGTATGTGACTTTTATCTAGAGATGATTGATACCACTTCACTAAAGAAATATGTCCGTTCTACAACTTTAGTAAACTCCCTAGGGGTACAAAGTTAGTGGAGTTGTGGTTTTTATGAAGTGGAGTGCTATAAACTCCTGAATAGCATGACGTGTAGCATGAAGGAGTTGATCACCCCGAGTGTACGAGTTCGAACTCCACTCGAATTTGAACCGATCTCGAAACAAAATACTTCCAAAGTTCGAAATTATAATTGATTTAACTTTTATTCAACCTTACAGCTCGTATCATTAAAAAAAATTAGCGTGACCACTGAGGCCAGTCTCAGTGGAGATGTGATGAACACGATTATCTAGAGTGATACATCATCTAAAAACATTTAAAAATATAATGAAACACCTCCATCTCAATGCATAGTTTCATTATTGTTGTTTTCTAGGTTGCACGCAAGGCACAAGTTGTCTAGGTAACTTTGTATGGAGGGTTTCATCCTCATGAAACTCATTTTACCTCTCTTTTCATTAATACACTGTCACATCATAAAAAGTGTTTACATGACAACCTATTTAATATCTATGAAACCCCACTCAGACCGGCCCGAGCCGTGAACACTCAACAGTCGAACATCTCGTGTACTCGACGACGCGCTCAACCCTAGACTAGCCCCCGAATCGCCCAAAGGCCGTATCCCGAATTCCCAACGCCGGCGACCGCCAGACGCCAGTATCCATCCCTACTTCCCCCACTCACACATCCATCCAGCCATCCATCGCGCGCCTGTCCTGATCCATCTTCCTCGGCGCCCCAATCCATCACCCTCACCGCCTCACGCGCGTGCCACCCGCGATGACACCGGCAGCGGCCGCTATCTCCGGCTCCAGTGGCCACCTCGTCCTCCCCTCCCCACGCCTCCGGCAGCCGCCCACCCTCGCCCCGCGCACCGCGCGCCCAATCGCCGCCTCGCCCGTGGCCCGCCGCGGGGTCGCGGTCGCCGCCGTGTCCACCCACGCCGCGTCCGCCGCCGCGGGGAAAGATGGTAAGGGATTCTAATGCCGCATTGGAGTATTCTTCTACGACTTGGTTGCCGGGTTGGGGGCTTGCTGCTATCTAGGGTTCTGCCGGGGGTTATGGGCTTATGGCCGCTGGTCTGCGCGCCGTGCGGTTGTGCGATTCGATGAGGTTTGAAATAACCTTGGTGCGAGATGCAAATATGCAATAAACATGCAGGCTTGTTGATTCTGTTGATTTGGGGCAATCAAATGTGATCGAGTCCTAGCTGGAGTGGATTGTCGATAGCTCTTAAAAGTCAACGGCAGGTTTATTCCCCCTCTTTGGCTAGAAATATAGAATGGACTATGGACGCGATGCTAGTCACTAGACTGATGGCGAATGTTCATGTTCCTCTTCTGGTATAGCAACTAGACTGACAAAAAATGCTCATGTTGAGATATACACTGACTGACGACAAGTGCTCATGTTGATATATGCAAATGTGAATTACTAAATCCTGTATTTTCCTTGAATTGCTCAGCATCCATTATGATTTGTGCATTGTGTATTGATTTTTGCTTCGTGTCACCATCGAACTATTCCTACTGTAAAGGTTTTATAGTTTTGCTGCTTGACAGTGTAAAATGTACAAGGACGACCAATCTGACTTTGGTTTAACTCTGAATGATCCTTTCATACCCATGTATGCACTCAAATGTTTTAGATTTCACACGAAGCCCACTTTCCTTCTAACTGTAGCAATTTCTTGCAGCCAAACAGGTTCCCAAGGATTTCCTTCATATCAATGATTTTGACAAGGATACGATCATGAAGATCCTAAATCGGGCGATTGAGGTTAAGGCAGCAATAAAATCTGGAGACAGGAGCTTCCAACCGTTCAAAGGGAAATCAATGGCGATGATTTTTGCCAAGCCATCAATGAGGACCCGTGTTTCATTTGAGACAGGATTCTTCTTATTAGGTGGACATGCTATCTATTTGGGTCCTGATGATATCCAAATGGGCAAGCGCGAGGAGACTCGTGATGTTGCTCGAGTACTCTCTGGGTATAATGACATCATTATGGCACGAGTTTTCGCACACCAGGTATTATCTTGAGTTTCATGATAAAGATTTTTTACAGTTGACCCCTTTACCTACATAATCTGCAAGTACTCATATTCTGGATCGTTTTCTTACAAACTTGCCATCTTGCTTGAGCACAAGTGTTAGACATCTACTTCTAAACTATGAGAGTTGGCAGCTAAGCAAGATTTCCCCAATCTGAAATATATTAATATGAAAGTACATGCCTCATTTTAGTGTAAATTTTACACTTTTTACTGAAACAGTATGTTAAAGCCAATTTGGTATGTGTATGGATGCGTGATATGTTTCATCTGATATCATTCATTCTCTTTGCAGTTATTAGTAATATCTTTGGTTTGATTATATCCATTGATAGTTTATTGAAAATTATCTTACTGAATCTGTCGAGTGAATAGTTGATGTTTTGGATTGATTGATTGCTTTGCAATCATAATGTTTTGTTGACATGTACTGAGATACTTTATCTTCCAAATTTACTGTTGCCATCCTGCCTTCATGCATTAATCTTAAATAATTCAGTGTTGGTTACCCCTTTTTTTCATGGCATCCAAGCATTATCTCCCTAACTTCCCATTTGGTATTGGCAGGATATTCTGGACTTGGCTAAATACGCACCTGTACCTGTAATAAATGGCCTCACTGACTACAACCATCCGTGCCAGATCATGGCTGATGCACTTACTATGATTGAGCACATTGGTCGTATTGAAAACACGAAGGTAGATTATTACATGTACTATTGCAGTAGCCGCATATGCTTTTTTATTTATATCTCAAGTTTCTGGGATGTGACCAATTCTCATTGTCAATTGCTATGCAGGTTGTCTATGTTGGAGACGGGAACAATATTGTGCACTCATGGCTTCTATTAGCTGCTGTACTTCCTTTTCACTTTGTATGCGCTTGTCCCAAGGGATTTGAACCAGATGCAAGGACAGTGGAGATCGCGAGGAGTGCTGGAATCAGTAAAATTGAAATAACAAATGATCCCAGGGAAGCAGTCAAGGGAGCAGACGTTGTTTATACAGATGTCTGGGCCAGCATGGGCCAGAAGGAAGAAGCTGATTATAGAAAACAGAAGTTCCAAGGATTCACGGTTTGTTTATTTTTCTCATTTACACCATAAATCGTTGCTCATGTTATCATGTCAGTTGCACTGATTAGGATGGATGCTTATTAGAATTCATCCTTGTCTTACTGGACATCAACTACATATACTGGTACTGGTTATATGGTGATTTACAAGAAACTGGAAAAATAATCGTTTATGTTCTTACATTCACAGTTGAAGAATAATACTAGCCTTTATCTCACAAAAATAATTATGCTGTTCTGGTGATGGTGAAGTGTGCATGCAACACTTCTGCAGATGTTTGTTTTGGTCTGTGTGTCCATAATGATGGTTGCACATATGGTGGCTCAACACACTTATTTTTACCCTTTCTTGCAGGTGGATGAAACCATGATGGTTATTGCTGGTCCACAGGCCTACCTCATGCATTGTTTACCTGCAGAGAGAGGGATTGAAGTGACAGACGGTGCCATTGAGGCTCCCTACTCAATCGTATTCCCCCAGGCTGAAAACAGGATGCACGCTCAGAATGCCATCATGCTGCACGTCATGGGCGCTTAATACCCCTTATGCACACCACTATTACACCGTTCTTAAATTCTAGGGCATTAGTGAGGGATAAAGGTTGTTTCAGCTTTAGCGCTGAAGCTCTAGAGTTTCTGTGGAGGCATATTACGATGTAGTGGTTTTCGAACACCTATATTACGATGAATTGCATTGTTCGACTGGGTGGTAGCTTGTTGTACTGTGAAAGGGTTGCAATCTTGAATAAAAACTCATACTTCCGTGGTATACTTAATTTGCGAATCACAGTTTCATGTCGGTTTTGACTTGCTCCTGTGGGATCTGACAAGTAATATTGGCGTTTTATAAGAGGTCTACAAGCCTTCAAACATCATCTGAAATAGCCCATCTGCCCATGTTTCCTATGCTTATAGCTTCAGGGCTACAATACTGAGCTTGATAAGGGTAATTACAGGCAATTCTCACACCCTGTTTGACAGCTGCAACATGCATAACAATCGAAACTCCGATGGCATGTTAGAAGCTATGAGTGATTGCGAGGCAGTTTCTGCAACCCGCTAGTTGGATTCTGTGCAGGCTGAAGTTGTGCTAAACATGGCCTCCTAAGCATCTTAGGCTGAACTAGTTAGCGAGCTTTCAGATACCAACGACAAATCCTAAGCATCTCGAACACACAACAAATGACAGCATACTTGCTCATGGTACATCGAGAAACAGCGAAGATGAGCAAAAGGCATTTATATATCAGTGATTTTCTACCAGGCAATCGTTCTGTCAAATGTTGGTTTGACGACAAAGATTTCAGCAAAGGTCAAGTTGCCTGGACTTGACAGGGCATATATAATGGAAACAAAGGCACCACTGCTTGTCTCGACATGAACAATAAGGTAACATCCTTTTTGTCATGACTTCAATCCGTGCCTGTTAACATATGGTGTACCACGGTACTTCGTACTCTCGATGAGCTGCTCAGTAAATCATGCAGCATCCGCGATCTAGCAGCTATAGATTTACTTCCTCAGGCTTTCGATGATGTACGAGCCATACAGGTCCCTGCAGTATAACATTAAAAATAATTCAGTAAATGGATCAGTTTTGGTATCATGAGAATTATCGAGTTGTATTTTAGTATCGAAGAAAGTATAGAGTAGCATCATATTATGCCCCAGTATGGGGGAAGATAACTCACATGGAGTACTTGATTGCCTCTATGGCATCTTTAGCTGGGAGGAACTCATTCACTGCAACCTCTTTGTTTTCATTCTTCTTATCTGTCAATGCAGCAGATTTTTAACAATTAGACTATTTACTGCAGTTGATGATCTTAATGTAACACTTGGGATGAGTTTGTATACAATCTAGAACATACAATCTTCAAAGAAGCGGCGGATCTCTTGAAGGCGATGCGGAGGAAGATCCTTGATGTCCGTGTAGTGACGGTACTCAGGGTCATCAGCACAGACTGCTATGATCTTATCATCTTTCTCGCCCTAGTGATTTTGATCAGTGATTAAATAAGATGTAACAACTAAGCCTTGAGATAGAATTACTAGGAGAATTGTCATCCCATAGAAAACACTTACACTGGCGGTCAAAGCTCATGCATCAAAAGATCTCAAATTACATGCAATGCAAGAACACAGGGCAATAACCCATAGCCTAAGGTGAAAAAGAGTATGCAATAAGCTGATGGAGAAACTAGACCTGATCAATCATAGGCATGAGCCCAATAGCACGAGCTCGCAGGAAACACCCCGGGACAACTTGTTCCTGCCAGGAAAAGAGCACATAATGAGTAAAGCTGATAATGGCACATTATCTAAACGTTACATACATCAGATACCTGCATAAGAATGAGGACGTCCATGGGGTCACTATCCTCACAGAGTGTGCGTGGTATGAAACCATAGTTGTGTGGGTAAACAACAGAGGAGTAAAGGACACGATCAACCTGTAACAAAAATCTCCGATTATTTTATTATTGTTAATGTGAAAAACATGATGTTGCAGCAAGAAAACCACCACAATCCAAAGTGTTACTAATCTACATATTATTAATGATACATTATTAAGACGTGTCCTTTTTTTATTCCTTTGAAATATAAGACTACATTTGGATGGAGCTTTGCTAATTGACAGAATATTTTACCCTCCTGGCACATTTTAGGCACAGCAACTATATTTCGGTAATATTGTTTCAAATTAACAAACATGTTCAAACAACATGACATGGGACCTCACCTTGATCAGACCAGATGCCTTATCCAACTCATACTTAACCTTGGTGCCTCTAGGAATCTCAACCACCTGACAATTGAAAAAAAAAAGACGTGCGATGCAAATTTACATATAGGTTACCAACATGCTTTATTTCAGCACCGCATCTAAAGACAGGTTAATAAAGGAGTCCAGTCTGCAACAGATGCTATCTACTTATGCAGGCACAGCTGGTTAACCACTGATTGGTGAACATAAGCATAACCTAGTAACACAAATGAGACATGGTTGAACTGGTGCATCATATATTTCTGTACTACAAGACAGTTTGAGATATTTTTCAACCAGTAGATCATATATTCATAACATGGCCAGAAATGATGTACATGTAGGAAAATCATGAGATTGATTTCTTGCAATATAACTTAAGCTCTATTGTCCCAGCAAAAATCAGTAGATCTAATGCATCTGGAGTTTATAAATTGTGAAGTCCAAGACCTGCTTAACAGGCCAGCCATATCAGTCCTCATGCTGTCATATGAGGCTTAATGTAAGTGTGAAGATAAAGCTTCAAATTGGTATCCATCAGTATTATCAGAATTCAGAACAACATTATTCGTTTTAGTAAAAGGTTAACTTACACAGTTGAAAGTTTCAGGAGCCCCTGGTCCTGCATTTGAAGGCATAGGATAAGGCAAAGAAACAGAAAATCACTTTGGTATTTTATACACCATGAGGGAACGAAAAGGTTACAATAACAGTCTAAGAAAACGTAGCAAAATGATGTATCATTGAACAGCATTTAGTACCGATCTCCAAATCATGCCACGGGTGAGCAGCAACATGCTTCTGGGACATGGAAGAAAGGATACGCTCATTGAGAGCAGGAGTTCCAGCCATTGCTACATGATTTAAAACAAATTCATTAATTCAAAGTTTTATCTAAATCAGGGACAATAGGAATAGGAGGCAAGCTAAATAGTATAACAAAGTAAGATTAAATATGAGCTCCATGAATAGTGTAAGAAAATCAGATTATGTGCATCATTACTAGTTTACTAAATAAACCAACGCTGTTTTCCTGTGTATAACTGTATATGAAACTTCACCCATCTCAACAATCCTGTTTAGCCCACTGTCACTGATCTCAGTGGACTTGTGTCCAAGAGTACACAATTTTAAAGTTTCCAGAACAAGAATCGCTCCATTCTCTACTGCCTGAAGATCAGCATGCAATGCCTAACCAGACTTTAGCAAACGTTTGCAATTTTACGCCAAAAACAACCACCACCACCACTACATATAAGACCCCAACGACCAAGTGAACATTGATGTTCTTGGCTCCGTTGTCAGAAGAAATAGTTTACAAACACATTGAACATGATCCCAAAAGATGTAGAGATAACAAAAATGGAGGTCTAAACAGAGTCCGAGTACTTAGTAACTTTTGAAGCATGGGCAGCCAGCAAATTGAGAACGAAGAAAAGTTCTTTCTCCTGAGTAACATCAAAGGCAAACAGATACAGATAAAGGCAAATGGAAAGTGGCCTTCTAAGTAACTTCAAACAGCACAACGAAAGAGGCCAATAAACAATGCCAAGTGAAATTAGTTTATGCGGTTGCCAAAGGACGCGGTTAGATTAGTACATATATTCTATGCAAGCAGTAAGCAGCAGGCAGAAGGATCACAATAAATTAATCGAAGGTAGCGTGATCTTAGTCAAAAGTTAAGACAAATACGAGGAGGAAATGACATCAGTATCCTAAATATTGGACCCCCAAACAACTGCGGCACCACATTTTGCAAATATAGGAATCATTCACAAGCACAACCGGGACAAAGAAACACATGCTCACAGCTAGAACTACATCCCATCTAGGAAACGTATAGCAGATGAGGGAAAGCCAACGAGGTTGAAGTGCTTCTACCTGTTTGTGGCGAACTCTACAGAACAAGAAAGGGACGCTCGAAAAGGAGAGCGAAGGAACACCGCACAAACAAAGAGAAAAATGACCCAATCCAAAACAAATCGAAGCAGATCCAAACCAAGAGATCCGAACCACGATAAATCGATCGCAAAACGTTTTCGCATAATACGGTAACCCCAAAAAAAAAGCTAGTTTTGTCCTTGATAGCAATAAAGAGTATTGAAGAACAGCAAAGCGTACGCAAAAGAATGGGAATAATACGGGATAAAAAGCGAGAAAGGAAAGGCGCGCGAATCATTCCCAACCTTATGAAAACGAAGGAAAAAGAAGGGGGAAAAATACACCTCCAGCATCTGATCACAAACTACACCGCCATCAGATCAAACACACGAAAGCATTAACAAAGAAGCAGAGAAGGCGAGCAAAAGGGCAGACAAATCAAACACCAAGCAAAAAAGGCACCCGAGCACACGAAACCAAGAAATGCTGTCGTACAGCACGACGTCCCCCAAGAAACCAACGCGGTCAAAAACCCCAGCAAGCGCGCGACGACGCGGCGACCGATCTACCCGGGCGGATGGAGTGGAAGGTCAGGAGGAGGCCCTCGCCACTCACCGGTATCGATCGGTGGCGGAAGCGAGGAGGAAAGGCGTCAGGCAGGCGAGCGCGAGGTGGCGGAGGGAGGGAGCGGCCTCGAGTCCGCTGCTGCTGCTGCTGTCCAAACGCACGAATCGACGTGATATTTCAGCCAGCAGTCCAGCCCAGCCCAGCTTTTGCTTTTCGGTGACGCGAGGGGAAGAGGACGGGTCGGGGCCCCGGGCGTCCGTCCCCACCATGGCTTCCCTGGTTCCCAGAGGCCGTCCGATGGCCGCGCGACGGCGGCGTGGACGGCGCGGATCGCGCCACGCGAGGGGATAACGCATTAGTGGAAGCAGCGGGGAGTTGGATGCTGGGGTGGTGGAAGGCGCGCACCCGCCGCATCTGGTTCCCGTTTGGCGTCTCGCGCGTCTCCCACTCCCCACGAGCCCGGGGAATATACGGGGAATCGGGCGCCCCCGCGTGGGTACACCTCGTCCACCGCGGGCGGGGACCGGAGAGGCGCCGACGCCCGTCCGTACAGTATTCGGGGTGCGACCACGGGTCCACGGCACACCGGCGGCGGCACAGGGGAGAAAGTGAGAAACCGGACGCGCGTCGCCACGCCCACGCGCCGCACAGGCCGCCAAAGCTCTGTCACTCTGTGCAGGCCTTGGCGGGCCCTCACAGACTGGGCCGCCAAAGCTTTCGAGGGAAAAAAACACATAGGACATTGCTAACTGATGCACGTATTCACAAATTTGCACACAAGAACAAATTATTATGTCTGCTCCCCAAGCATATGTTTGCAACAACGCGTTGCCAACAGAGAAGGTATATGCACTCATTCGCTGTACATATTCATAGTCTGATGCACAGGGCTACGCGGAGGCCAAAAAAAAAAAACAGGAAAATAAAAGAAAAGGATATGCACCATATACCATCTGCACAACGCAGACAGGACGTCTACTACCACAGTAGTACCATGGAACGAGAAAAGGATGTACCATGAGTCCATGACCGATAGGTAATAACACACATGATTTCAACACAGCTTGCGTTTGGTTGTTCTGTCCATTTCACATCCTCACTGCGCCATCTCATGAATTCCTGGGCTCATTGTGAGCTGACCGACAAGCTCTTGCGGTGGATGCTCATGAACTTTGCGACAAACTCTGCCGAAGTAAAGGGGGAAAATGGGGATCAGATAGCCGTTAACTTTCCAGGAATCGCAGCAATCATTATCTTAAAATAGGATCGCAGCAATCTGCAAAGCCCATGGAACACACACAAATACACTAGTAACAAGTGGCAATATGCCATTCCCCTAGCAAAAAAAAAAACAGCATTGATCCAGAACCAAGCCTAATCATTTCCTTCCAACTGGATCCATAATCCCCTAGCACTTTGCTAAATGTGTATCAGAATTCTAAATAGTAGGTAGTGGCGATTATTTGAATACAAGGGGAAAATGGCACTACTTTACCTTCCAATTTCAGCAGAGCACTTGCACCGACTGGCAACCGCTTATCCTGAAATCCATTATGCTCATATAGCATTAGCATAGCTCATTACGTAAAAGTGCATGCAAATTGGAAGTACGAGCAAACTCACATAGTAGGCATGCCAGTAGTAGACCTCCCTCTTCACACTAGTCTGAATCCCCTTCAGGAAGAGTTCTACAAGCTTCTGCAAGAGATGCAAGAGATTCAGGAGTGATGTTCATGTGTGTGGCTATTGTTTTGTTGAGACAAAAGCATCCTGAAGCACAAAGAGAAACTTTTCATCTCCAGTTCGCATAGTTTACCTGGAGTATCAACTTAGGAGGTACAAATTCCACCAGGAGCTTCTGGAGCTTGCCTCGTGCCAAGAATAACCTACAAAACATTTTTCATCTGTTACGCAAATATATAAGATCCAATCACATTTCTCTGTGCAACACATGCACAAACTGATGTAATAGTGACCGATCAAAGTCACCACAAGCTATAATGTCGAAGTTGGTGGGAGCAACTCATTCCAAGGGCAATGTGAATGTATGATGGCTAAACTCCTTCTAATTCTAGTGTCACACCTTTTGGGAACAGGATCATCCAAAATTTCTGCGGAAAGTTCCTCCAGAACCTCCTCCCATCCAAGTGGTATAGCTTGTCCACCAATGAAGGGGTAACTGGTAAATTGAATGGGAAAAAGAAAAAAAAATCAGAGAATAGTACACTGATATTCATTGAGAGGAACTAACTTTCACAAGACAGAAACAGAGAAAAAACTACAATCCTACTTGTTGGCTTTGCATGCCTCCAACGCCAATATGGCCTCCCTCAAGTTCTGTCTGGATTGACTTGCAATGGTAGTAGCAAAACTTGAAGGAAGATCAAAACTCTCTCTTTTTGATATATAAGTAAGGATATCCACAATCTGACAAGAATAAAAATAAAGTAGTAAGTTGTTCTATACTATTTACAAAAAACTGATGTTACATGTGCTACTTATTAAGAGTAGAAATTTTCCCATGCCTCACAATATGAAGATAGATCATCATCAATAAATCATATATAAAGATCAAATCAAGCGAAATAACATGCTAGAGTTGAATAGTTATCTCATCATGCAGTCATGTGTTCTGAATTTGGGATTTAGTTGATGCAAGCAGCATGAAAAGGCTGGCTTATAACTGAAGTGAACTCACCTCACGTGTACTGGGCACACCAATTGTAATAAGCTTGCAACGACTCTTTATAGAATCTATGAGATTAGATTCATCCTGGCAAGTCATTATTATCTTGCATGCATCAGAGAAGGAATCAAGTATCCATTTTATCAACCGCTGATTATTCTCGCTGACTTTATCAACATCATAGAGAACAATTACTGCAAAGAACAATTAATCACGTTATGAATAGTTCAAACAGAATGACACTTTCAAGAATGTCACAGAATTCCAGAGCATGAATTATACCTTTAAAGTACTTTCTCAAAACTGGTTCAGTGATTTTATGCTTATCTGACATTTCATTTGCTAGAGTCATCAAAGCGTATCTAGCGTTCTTGGATTGAGACCTCATGTTGAGTTCCACATGGTGATTGCTTGATGACACTGGCACAAGAATGGGTGCAGACGAAGATCCCTGCAAAATTATGGAAGCCTTAGCTCGCTCAATGTCATAAAACACAACTACTTTATGTGGTGATCTTTTTAAATAAAAACAGCAATGTTGAATAAAAAGAACAATGACAGAACTATGGAAAGATCTTTTGACGTCAACTATGGACACGATATTAGGGCTATTGTAAAATAAAAGAGTTAATTTTGAAAAACTACAATGTGCTAAGTGTCGAAGTACTACAGCTTCTAGGACCAATTTTACAGAACTACAACTACCTGTGCCCCTAGTTTCACAGCGACCCGCATGTCATCCACATAATGATGGTGGGTCCATGCAAAACGTTGTAGTTCTGTAAAACTGGTATTAAAGTTGTAGTTCCTTAGTAGTTAGGTGCAAATTGTTGTAGTTGTGTGAAACTAACTCAAAATTAAAAGGTAATGGCAAAGCATGGTATACTGTCTGGACGTGTTCAAATGTTGACTGATAGCCATTAATGACAGAACAAACCTGCCCATTGCAGCTCTTCAAGTAGTGAGAGACCTGGAAAAGCCGCAACAAGTATTTGATGAAATCTGTACATAGTATATATATTAACAAAACTTTCCATACTCAGTATTTAAGTTTGTACATTCAGAGAGGAATCGCCAAATATCTCAGTGAGGACAGCTCTGCACAAAGACCTCTTTCCTGATCCTGGAGGTCCTTTGAAAATGATGTGTGGGCAAAACTCCGTGGAGACCTGTCACAACAGGATACTAACATTTATAAGACAAGAGCACCCGATTTAAATTACTGGGACCATGCAGAACAGTATGGCCATGCAAATGCCAATTAGGCATACTCATTAACAAATTCTAGTGATCTAGTCTACACCTAAAAAAATGGCAGGCAAGATGAACTGAAAGAAAACTCTTTGGGCTGTGAAAATTTCAGAACAGACTGCAGATACTTTGTTAAAGAAAAAACTAATTTATAATGGATAAATGCACATTTTAGCTCAGAAAGAACTCTAGAGTGATTACCGATTGTTTAAGCTGTTGAACTTGCTCTCTGTGGCACGTAAATCCATTTAAATTTCGTGGACGATATTTATCAGCCCACAAAAGTCTAATCTTCTCAACAACATGTGCCTTCTGAATGAAACTTGATTCAGATTCATCTTTTGTTTTGTTGTTTGGCGTTCTTGACTTCCGGCATGCCTTGCCGGTCACACATGGAAGCCAAGCATCATTCTGCACTTTGGTAGATGTGAATTTCATGACACCTCCAACTAGTTTCCCAGTGAAATCACTAAACTTTCCACTCTCTCCACTTAATCTGCCACCACTATGCGGGCTACTCAAAGTGGTGGTGCTGCTTATTTGGGAATGGCGGCCAGTAGCATAGCTAGATTTTGTAGTTGTACGCGATAGACCAGTCTGGGCTGAAACAAATTGTGACAGCTGGCCTAAATTACTGCTATTTTCTTGAGTAACACCTCCATTCTCAGCATGGGCATTTGGATGCATGGTAAGTGATTCGTCAATATTGCTATGCTTTGTTGATGTTTTCTCCAGTGGTGCTCTACAATCGCGGGAGAAGAAGATGTCACCTGTAGGTATCGACTCTGTGCTCGTAAATGCATACTCATTATATCTGGAATTAGGCAACTTGCCATCTGCGAACAACTCATTGATCTCGCGGGAACAATTTTCTGCATGTGAATCTTCTTCTATATAGTCAGCAGCTTCCCTGGCTGGACGTGCTGAGACTAAATTAGTGCCAGGAAATGCAGGAGCTCTAGCATGTAGTTCCTTCTCTTGTGGCCGTAGTTTTGGTGTAGAAACTGATCGATTACGCGAAAACCTTGCCTTGATTGATGATTTACTAAAGCTTTCCATAGAGGAACGAAATCTGGGAGGCGTCCGGCTATTCTTCTTACGTGATTCATTCTTTCCAGACACATATGGAGATGGTTGGCGCCTTTGTTCTGTTACTCTGGGAGGTGTCCGACTGTACCTCAAGTTTGAAGTTTTCTCAACATTATAACCTCCTGTGCGGTTAGGGGATATGTTTTGCTTCCTCATACCAACTTGGCCATTCCTACCAGGATCTTTAGGAAGATGAGTCCGCTCTGATGTTAATACTCCATCGTTCCAAGGGCTTTCATGCCACTCGGTCTCTGTGTCTGAAGGTTCATAGCCACTTTTGTGCTTTACAGAAGAATCATTGCGAGAGTACCTATTATGCCCTGAGTTGCTCTCTGCAGCTAGCATATTTATAGCTTGATTTTGAAATCCTGTGATTCACAAGATTTGTAATCTTATAATATCGACAAAATAAAATAAAATAAAATAGAATAAAAGTATAAGCATAACTAAAAAAATGTCAGGATAGTTAAATTACTAAAGCAAACAAGGTCCATCATGGGCAGCACTGCTACAGATTTAAAGTTGAATGAAAATATTTTTTTAACAATTTCTTTCTTTATCACTGTAAATGTCTCCAATCCAGGATCTGCCATTGCAAAACGACTAATCCGAAATATGACATCCATGTTGTAGACCTTACCTGTATGCTTAATGGTATTTCTAAATGAGACATAAATTTCAATATATGACTTCTTTTATGTTATCGAGGAAACAAGTTAGATGTGGATGGAGACAAAAAGAGAACGAAACACGCAAATCACTATGACCTTTATGTGAACTAGCTGAAAATTCTGAAATTGTGTTTGGAACAAAAAAAGTCTCCCGTGTAGGGAAAACTAATCCAGATCCAAATGAGACACCCATACAAATTGAATTGCATAAACACAGATGGTGAGATCTGAACCATGCTCTTCGCCAGGAAGGTGTCTTACTAAATGGAACACAGGTTGGCATACAGGTAAAAGCAAGGATATGCTCATACTTCCTGTCATGATCTAAAGAAGATAATCTGCTAATGTCTAAGTTTAGATGCATATTAATGTATAAGCGAGGAAGGTTACCATTATCGATGGATAATGGATTAGCAGTTTAGCACATAAAGAGTCAAATCATCATTCCTTTTATTCTTATTAAGATGATGCAATCAGCGGGCTAAGGAAACATATGATGCAAATCTTCATCAACTAAATGAATCAAAGATGAACCAGGAAAGTAGTTACCTCAAGGATCAAGAACAGCATGTGTCTTCTTTTGGATCCAAAAGAAGGACAAAAGCAAGAGTTATAAGGAGACAACTAAGAGGGAAAGACGAAACAGATGCCTTTTGTTTTGCTCTATTGGCATTCTTGTCCTCTTCTTCTAATCCACCAAGGGGAGAAGAAACCAAAGAAGAGAGGAAGCAGCCATTCTTCCCCACTACCTAGGCTGCTTATTCCAAAAAAACTGCCGTCTATTCCTAGAAACAAAAAGCATATTTTTAAAAGAAGACAGCTTATGTAGGACCCAGCAACTATTCAATATTGCACTAAGACTCCCTAACACTGATTTCTATCCATCACTATTTTCTCATTCTGTAAACCTTGCAGGCTTCAATAATAAAAGTTTTAGAACTCTGCTAAATCATCAGCGAGTATTTATTTGTTTGCAATTTGTCTGTTGCTTTGGATATGAGCCTGTTACTGCTGCACACGTACCCAAGGATCATGTCATATATGTAGCGTCAAATTTTGTCATGTCATCAAATGAAAGGAAAATAAGAAATTTTCGTTAGGTATTTGACCAAATAGGATCGTCCAGTTCCTATAGAACCCATCACTAAAATACCCGATAGGGCTAAGCGGAACGAAAAGGGTTTTCCATAAGATGGTAAATGAAAACGATTAGCCCCACACGAGGTTTGGGAATAAGTGATTTTCTGATAATGAGCAAGAAATATACGTCTTTCTGCTAAAGAGCATTCATTTTCAGACAAAGATAGACAGATATTCATCACTCTTCACTTCTTTCAATATTCCACTTGAAAGAGCATCATTTATGAATTACAAGATATATATAAATAGGTCGATGTTCTAAACTAGTGTATCTAAGTACTTGCTCACTGTTGTATAATTTACATGGGGATACAGTTGAGTTCCTTCAATCAGAGGGTCGATTTCAAAATATGTGTGGTCACCCTTAATAAATGCAGAATAGATAAAAATCAAATCCATCTTCAAGGGGAATGGCGCATCTGCAATGAGAAACAAAAAAAAGAATGAGAATGCATGGCAAATACATGAAACAAGCATATCTTAAGAGATAATTTGCAAACTGCAATCAGAAAAGGAGAGGCCTGACAGTTTATTAATATTCTCATCAAATCTATTTTTCTTTGCTGTGGTGGCAACAATCTTCTGCTCCATGATCCCATATACAAGTATGAATTTGCAACTATTCAGGTGAAGGTAATAAAAAGACTGAAATATACTGATCAAATTATAAAACATCACAGTGCAGGAAAGTGCATAAAAAACTTCCCCAACTTGGAGTCTATTAAATGTAATATAACTAAAAGCACTGATTGTATTGAAGAAATTACACGGACACACAGAGGTTTAAAGAAGTAACAGAAATGCTAACACCTAACCTTGAGTGGTATTAAGTATTAACTTACTTACCATGGATTTCATTTAGGAGTTGCTCTTCTGTTATATATATCCTTTTCAGGGATTTATTGATTTTTGTCTCCCAGAGGTCAGCCAACTCATTCATTGAGCACATATTTCCTGGAGGCCTCAGATACAACGTCTTGTTTAGTGTCCTGGGATCCTCTATGGTACAAATTGTAAATTGAACAACATCACCCTCTTCAACAAACACGCCTGCAGAGAAAAGTTCTGCCTTCAGGTAACATAATACACATGTAGAATGGCCTTTTACTTTTTTTCTAAATTCAGACAGCAGACTGAAAAGAAGAGAAGTGGAATAGTATCATCAGACCTTTAGTGTTTCCTTCACCAAATATCTTAACTTCGTCTCTAGGAGGAGCAGATAGTCCTGGCTGCACCAGTGAAGGAAGCAAATACCGCATAAAGAAGTTGCAGCATATGTAGGTATGAGGAATGCCTTCACTCTCAATCAAACGGCGGATTTCAATTTTCTTCTCATAGAAGCCATAATCCATGTCATAAATTTGAACCTTTGTTGGATCAAGTCCAAATTCAGCCGGAATAAATCTCTACAAGAGAATCACCGAAAAGTCAGAAGTGATGTCTCGTGCTTCCCGATGCAACAATGGTGGCAATAAATTTTCTAGAGGAAAAGGTCCTAAAAGAAAAGGTTCCAAAACTCAAGAATATCCCTGCTACATGTCGTGAAAAATTCTGCGGCCAGTGATATCACCGACCTCCTTTCCAGTCTCCCAATATGATTAATCAGGCTAATCCAAATGGAGAGTTCCATTTTGATGTTTCCAAGATAGCCAAGCAACATGGAAATGAAATTGTGTTTCGAAATAACCTCTACAATGCCAAGTTTCATGGTGTAGTGTCATATGCAGTTATGCACTACATGAAGACACAAAACATTACTCCTCTCAGTCACATATCTCCCAATTAACTCACTGCCACATCATCCAAAATGCTGATATGGTTTATGAAACTTGCAGCCATCTATTTTGCTTCATGATTCCATTTTTACATCATTACACTAAAACATTTTTGGTGTGGCATGACAGCAGGTTCACAGGAAATCTAGAAAGGTAACCCAGTCAAATGGAATGCAAGCCCACCTTCACGCATCCAGCTTCCTTTATCGCCCGAATCAAGGGCTTCTGCTCGAGCGCCTGCTTCGTGGGCACCGCGCAGATGACAACGTCCATCTGCCGCACTGCCCTGAGCAGGCTCTGATAATCTTCCAGCGACCCCTGAACCACATCGAAGCGGAGCCTTATAGCGGATTGAACCGCGCTCTAATTGAGCGGGAGAGAACTAGGGATGCCGCGCGTTTACCTCGAGCAGCGTCGCGCCGGCGGCTACGAGCGGCTCCAGCGAGGGGGAGTCGGGGCGGGCGAAGTGGTGGGGCCGGACGAGCGCGAAGGTGGGGTGGCCGGCGGCGAGGCTGGCCCGCGCGAGGCTACCGCCGAGGCGGCCGGTGGCGCCCACCACCAGGACCCTGCTCCTCGTCCCTGCCGCCGCCTCCGACATCGCCGCGCCGCCCTGTTCGATGAGACCCACGGCGTGATTTGCAACGGTGGCGAAGTGACGGGAGTGATTACCCCGCGAACAATCCGATCATCAACCGTTGGTTCGTCATCTCTCGCTGATCGGACGGCTTGAGCGAAGTTTAGGTGCGAGGGCTATCGCCGCTGTTTGGAGCCTGGAGGGTTGGTCATGGTGACCCGTGACCGAATGGTTGGTTAGCCCGTTTAACAGAGTTGTTCTATGCGAAATTCACACATTTTTTTATCATGGATTTTGATTGATTACTTATCATTTACTGTAGTACTAGGTGATTCCTCGCGTGTTGCTGCGGGATATGAGGGAGTTTTTCAGCTATATTGCCACTAAAATAAAGTGGCGCTATTGTTGCTAAGTTTTTTACTAATTCTCATAAACCAAGTAGCTGCAAATGGAATTACATAGCAGGAATTATCCGTTCCTTACTTCAAATGTTGAAAAGTTTGAGATCATATTCTTGCTTGAGATATTTACATGAATCCCAATGGATGCGTTTAGAGAATGAACCTTAGGCTGGGTTTGGATGTATGCATTAAGGCTGTAGTATTGGCATTGGCATTGAGCAACACCAAATACTATTGTTTGGGTGGCTTAGATATTGGAATTAGAAATCATTGTCAATGCCGAAGGGGCATTTGCCACACCTGTTCCTCCTTTCCATCAATACAGAGCTGTGACCCTCTGAATTGGTTGGTATTCTCTCGCGTCTTCTCTCACGAATCCTCACGGCGAGCTGCCCCTGCCCTCCTGCTCCGGCGACCCGCCGTCGCCATACTCCACTGGCGGGCCTGCGAGTGCCACCACCTCCCTCCGGCGAGGGTCTAGCGAGTCGCGCCTGTCTTCCCCACCCTCCAGTGGCGAGCTTCCCGTCCTCCTCCTGCTTCGCCGTTCGCCGACGGGCCGGTGAGTTGCGCTATCCTCCCCCTTCCGCTCCGTCGACGGGCTGAGCAGATGAAGACGGCGTAGGGGAGCTCCGCCCCGATCCACTCGCCGGCGCAAGCAAGAAGAACAGGAGAAAGAAGATGTGGTCAATTCTAATACCATGGCATGAAGATCCAAACACGATTTGGTATTCACTAGTTCCTTCGATTCCATCAAGCAAATTCAACTACATCCAAACAATGACATTGGTATTGTAATCTAATACCAATACTACTCTGATTTGGTATTGAAGCCAATTCAATGCCAAGGTCTTCAATATCTACTTCCAAACGAAGCCTTAGGCATTGCTGTATTGACAATATGTTTGCATGCGGAGTGCAGATCTGATGACTGAATGATGATGAGAGATGCACACAATATTCTGTCAGTTCGAGAAGACACCATTTGCAGTCTTTTGAAAACAGTGTTGTAATTTTGTAGATATATGTAGTCTCACCTGAAACAATGGAAGAGAAAGCCGTATTTGTTGTCAGAATTGAAGTCTCCATTTGGTTCTGCATTTTCTTTCCCATAAAAGTGAAAAACAAAAGTAAAATGCATCCAAATTTACGACATGTTTTAACCTCCCAACAGTGGACATGGACTGTCTCCACATCCTCATATCAATCAGGGACCAAAATTTGAAAATGAATGACTTGAAAGTTTAGACATGGACTGTTCAAATCATGGATAGAAAATGAACATGAATAGCTTGTAACATTAGACACCAGACCTTTCAAATGACTGGAGGTTCAAGAGAAGGGGGAAACACCTCGAACAAAACAACAGTGAAGTTTCAACATGAATTCATTCAATAACCAAGCAGGCTACAGCTCAATCTGGCAACCAGAAGCAGATAGATGAGAGTAGTGCAAGATCTTAAAGTTCAGAAAACATCCTATTGGCTATTTGGCTTGGGGATTGTAATTAGCTAGCCGAGAATTGCATTCTACTGCTATACCCGCTACTACTTTCACCCACCAACAACCAGATTACAGTACGAAGGTCTGGTCAAAGGGGAAAGATGGAATCGGAGGAGGTAGAATGGGAACCAACATACCGGAGAGGTTGCCGGGGCAGAGGACGTCCAGCAGTTCGCGAAACCATTAACCTCTGTCCATGCCATCTAAGTCCTGTCCCGGAAGAAGGACGGGTTGAGTCCTCCGCGCTTCGCCCGCTCAGCACGACCAAATCCGTCGGTGCGTGGCCGCACGGGCGTGGAGCCTCCCCAGGTGCGGCGTGAACGCCTCCAGCGTCGTGCGGCCCGGCCCCGCCGCGACCTGCAGCACCGCCACGTCGACGGCGGACATGCGATAGATGTTGTTGGCGGCGGTGGTGTCAGGCGGGACCGCGCGTGAGACTGGCGGGGGCGAAGAGGCAGTCGGCGAGGAGCAAGATCGACGACGGTGAGCAGGTCGGACAGAAGCCGACCCTGGGCAACCGGCGGAGCTCCGACCGGCGACTCCGGGCATGGCGGCGGTCGGGGAAAGGGGCAAAAGGGAGAGGGTAGCGAGGGGAACCGATTCCTCTCCTCACCTTGGGTAGGAACGACACTGGGTAGGAGATCAATGGCGACAGAAGGAGAAGCTGGCCTGGGGGAACTTTATGCGAAGCGGCAGGGACGCGAGGGGGTGGGACGCGAGGGGGTGCTGTTGGGGAGGCGAGGGGCGGCGGCGGATGGAAAAGGAAGGGGCGCCGCGTGGGGGAGGATGGGGCACCGCGACCTGCACGGGTGGAGAAGGAAGGGGCGGGCGCCGGGGGAGGGAGATGGAGAGAATGTGATTGTTGGATGATGACGTCATCCGTTGACATGGCACGTTGAGGAGCGAGAGAAGTCCCCTAGTGGGGATCACAAATATAGTTTTGTATGATTCAAGAACCCAACTCTCCAATTGCTACATGGAAATCACCGTATAAATTACTGGATTACTACTGTTTCTATACAAGATATTCTAGTATGCTACACTGGCACTGCGGCACTGGGCCCCTGATCCATCAGACGGTCTGGAGGCTGGGCTCGGCCGGTTGGGAGCGCATCCTCTGCAGTCGACTGCAGAGTGCTGCTGCCACTGCAAGTGGGCCCTCGCGCCCATCGGCCCCACGCGGCAGTGGCTGCAGTCGACTGCAGAGGATCCCAATCCCGGCCGGCTTGGCGCGGGCGTCGATGGCGGCGAGCCACTCTAGCAGCGCCCTGTTGGCCTGCTCCGGCGCCTCGTCGTGCGGGCAGTGGCCGGCCTGGAGGTGCACGACGGCGGTGTCGGCGTAGAACTCCTGGATCCGCGCGGCCTTGGCCGGGCCGACCCACGGGTCCAGGTCCCCCCACAGCAGCAGCAGCGGGCACGACAGCTTCCCGAGCAGCCGGTCCAGCGTGTACCGGCTCTGGTTCGACATGAACCGCGACATCAGCCGGTAGTACACCTCGCCGGCGTTCGGGTCCGCCGTCGGCGCCGTGATCGAGCTGATCAGGTACTCGTCGACGTTGCTGGAATCAATGTAGACCTGCAGTAAGCAGACGACGATCTGAGTCTTCTCATAAAAACCTCGACTGGCATGGCAAATGAAGAAGAACCGGGCTCGTGTTCGGGTCACGTTACGCTTTTCAAGACTTTCTCCACTCTGGCCGGCTGCTTGGACTGCCAAAAGAGGAACCCGAGCACCACCCGCTGGAAGGCCTCCTTGAGCGGCTTCACGACGAACCTGGACAGCGGGCTGCCCTCCTCGGCCTCTTCGGCCGCCGCCGGCGCGGTGGCCGGCTTGTTGGGGTCGGCGAACTGGCCGGCGGAGTTGAGGAGCACGACGCCCCGGACCAGCTCCGGCACCTCGGTGGCCGCGAACAGCGTCGTGAATCCTCCCAGGCTGATCCATCGAAAATGTTCACTTCCATTCTCTGGCATAACGAATGTGCTGTACCGTCTGAAATTTCTGAAACGGAATTTGTTCAGTTAAAACTGCATGCGGCGTCACCTGTTGCCTACGAGGACGGCTGGCTCCTTGACGATCTCCCTGAGGAAGTCGGAGACCTGCTCCATCCAGATGGTGGCCTCGTAGTCCACCAGCGCCTTCTCGCTCCAGCCGAACCCCAGCAGGTCTATGGCGTACACCTTGTACTTCTTCGCCAGCTCCGGGATGTTGTACCTGAATCCATGCACAGCGCATCAGAGGCCTTTGAACATTCAGGTATCTGAACTGTCATTGCCCAACCTCCAATGGAAGGCGGAAGCCCCGAAGCCGTGGATGAGCACGATGGGCTGCCCGGCGCCTTGCTCGACGTAGTGAATCCGGTGGCCCCGCCACGTCCAGAAGTTGTACCCGTCCGGTTTGAACGGCAAGACCTCCAGCCCTGCGCGCACAGCGGGCGGAACAGCTGAGTTTCTGAAGATTTATGATACTGACACGGTGACGCCAGACAGAATTCGAGACTCCCAAATCTCATCGTTCAGGTACCTTGAGCGGAGGCGTTGGCGCTTGGCGGAGGCGGGCGACGAGGTGGCCATCGAGCAGGAGACGGCGAGCGCGATCCCGGCCTTTGTCACCAGCTCCCTCCGCTGCATCATCAAGAACCTGCCCCCTGCCAATGGCCGGGCCACAGGGGGGTCAGCCTTCACAACAGAGTCAGGAGTGGTGTGGACTTGGCAGAGACCGGGGGCACCCACCGTTGAGGCCGACCTGCTGCGCGGCGCGGCCGGAGCCGGCGGCGGTGCGGAGGGCGGCCACGGACGCGACAGACATCGGCAAAGGAGCAAGCAAGCAGGCTTCTGGTTCTGGAGAGGGACGGATGCGCCGGAACGGAGGGGAGGGGACGGGCCCGCGGGAAGGAAGGCTCGTCGGTTCTTGTAGGTTTGCGCCGGGGTGGAAGAACGCCGGCCGGCCGAACGTGTGGTTCGCCGTGGCGCGGCGCGGGATTGGGTAGCCGTGGCCGCGCCCGGGCCAAAAGAGTTTCCTTGCGAAGGAGGCGAGCGAGAGGTTTTTTCTTGGCCTGGGCTTTGAGCCTTTGATCCATTCCGCCGCGCTGCCGCGAAATATCTCCGGTCGTGCGTGTGCCGGCACCTCCTGGGCCTTCTTGTTCGCCGGGCGCGGATGGGCCACACGCACCGGCATGGTTTTGAGCAAACGGTAGTGGGTGCATCACACATTTCACACGTCTACCTGCGAAACAAAATACAGACTGGTTGTAGCCAATCCGTTTCGTTGAACACATGAATATGCATGAAGAAGGAAGGAAGAAAAGGTATTATTTTAACTTTTCCATGGCAAATCCTGCTTTGAGTGCTTTTTTTTTAAATAACTCATCGCGAGATTCCAATCGTTCGAGGCTTCGAAATTTTCGCAGCCTTGAAACCGTCAACCGGTGGAGGATCATTCGGTGGTGCACATGCGACGGCGCTGCAAGCAAGGCAACGCACGGTTCATCAGCTCTTCTGATGAACAACAGTGAAACAGCGCGCAGCAGCTGCTGCTGCTACTGCTCCTCCTCGTGCCAGTTCAGAATCTCTAGACGGCGAGCTCGTGATGGCACACGCACACACCAGCCGCAGCCCGGAGCTCGCTTGAAAAAGAGGCCACGCGGCACGAGCCGCGAAGCGCTAGTTTAGGCATGGACCACGTCGATGCATAAACTATCACCTCCGCTGCAGCCGGGAGTAGCACAACAGTGTTTTTGACCGGACCAGGCACTGACAGGTAGACCGCACTGCACCTGGGCCCCACCTGCCATAGTCGGTGTGGTTGGAAAATGAATGATGGAAATGAAACATTTCCGTTCTCTTCGATTTTAAAAGGGAAATTTGTCTACAGCACATCTTCAAAGGGCAGCTTTGTGCCAAGCACATCCTGAAAATGAAAATTGTCTCTAGCACATTGCAAAACTCTGGTTTGGTGTGCAACACACCACACCAAATAAACTGGTCACTCCCAGCTGGAAGGATGGGTAAAAGGTCCATTTTGCCCTTTGTGGAGCCCACACGTCATCTTCTTCCTCTCATCTCTCTCTTCCTCATCTGTTCACTCCGCTGGCCCCTTCTCATCTTGGTCAACGGCAGTGAGGAGATCGAGCGGCGCTGTTGGCGGCGACCAGTGGGGGTGTGGAGGTCGGGCGGAGCTGCTGGCTGCGGCCGGTGCTGCCACGAGGCTATGGAGCTCGGGCGGCACGGCTCGCACCTCGCGGCAACCGCCGGCGATGTGGAGCTCGAGCTGCGGCTCGCGGCGGTGGAGAGCTCGAGCGGCGCAGCTCATGGCAGCCAGCTGTGGCCCGCAGGGGTGGGGAGCTCGGGCAGCGTCGCTCATGGCGGCCGGCGGCGGTCCGTGGGGGTAGGAGAGCGGCCGCGCCGCTCATGGAGGCCGGCGACGAGGTAGAGCTCGAGCGGCGGAGCTCCCCCGCGCGCTCGCCCCCATGCTTCCGCCCGAAGCTCCGTCTCGGCTGTGCCGACGAGCGCCGCTGCTTGTCCACCGCCTGAAGCTCCGTGGGGAGATAGTAGATGGAGAGAAAGGAGAAGGATGGAGAGAAAGGAGGAGATGACAGGTGGGGTCAAGGGCGACACGATCATTTTACTCTTTTTCTCATCTGAAAATGATTTGTTTACTTAGTGTGGTGTGCTGTGGACCAAACTACAAATTTATGATGTGCTAGAGACTAAATTGGCATTGGCGATGTGTGCTGCACAAAAGTGAGACTTGAGAGTGTGCTGTGGACAAATTTCCCATTTTAAAAAGTGCAGGAGCATAATAAAATATGTGAAAAGTCTCTGACGCTGGGAGACCACTTGTGAGAAATGAAACTTTTCGCATGGTGCCCAATTTGAAAATAAACTATGGGAGAAAAAAAAAAGCATCGATCAAAGGGTGGTGAGATTAAAGTATGGCCTACTTGCCTGTCACCGTCGGCCTAAAGAGGGACCGGTGGTCATCGTGGCTGAAGAGGGAACTTGAAAGAGAAGAAAAAAAAATCCCTGAAATCAAACGTCAGGAGGGACCAACGGTCCTCATGACACTTCTTCCTCGCTTGACGAGGTCCACTCTGCCCAAATAGGCTGCGAGTTAACCCCTTGATTACCATCCTGAGTTTGGTGGGCCTTTGCATCCGGCTCTGCTGACTATTCTCAAAAAAAAAAAATCCGGCTCTGCTGACTGGGCCACCACATCAGGAGCCAAGATGAGGTGGCACGTCGAGTCAGCACTGCAGTATTTCTAGTTTTAAAGCAACTTTTCCCTATTTATACTCCCTTCGTTACAAATTACTTGTTATTTTGACTTTTGTACATATATATTCATTTTATTATGCACCTAGATATATAAATTTATGTCTATATACATAGCAAAAGAAATATATTTAAAAAAAGTTATAAATAATCTGATGCGAAGGGAGTATGTCATAATTTGCCCATGAAGTTTAGTGCTGAGTCCAGATTGTGAAATTTGCACGCTAGGAATGCAGGATTCCAGGAATCATCATCATCACTGAGTGAGAAAATCCTAGGTCCAGGTGGAAAAAAAAATGCTTGAGCAGTGCCAAGCTCAGCTCCTCTCCAACGTTACGATGCCTCTTCATGCTTGGTCAAAAAGGGCAGGGAAGCGATTCGCCAGTGAAGCTGTTTCGGGAGGCCGTTTGGCACACCTTCGTGCGAAACAGCTGCCGAAGCTGCTAGCCAAAGGCACCCTTACCATCGACTCTTCTTTTGCACAGTTGATGTAGTTTTTTGTTTTTTGCAAGAAAAAGCTTAAACGTCAAGGTTGTTATAAACGATGGCGCAAAACGAACTAGAAGTAAAGAGATCAAACCGCATGAGACACGAGATTTTAACGTGGAAAACCCCCTCAACACGAGAGGGAAAAACCACGGGCGCCAGCCAGCAAGCAACTTCACTACGATCGGAGTCTGGTTACAAACGCCAACGGCGGCGGCTTACAAGAAGTAGAATGAATCAATCTCCAATGGAAAACCCTAACGGGTTTATATGACCCCGCGGGGGGCTCCGCCCCCCGCACCCCCCAGTCGGGATCTGGCCAAACAGGGTGCAGCCCAATGGGCCAACTTCAGACTCCGCTCCGCCCTTAGCCTCTGGCGGGCCTCCGCTACGCTTCGTCAGAAGTTGACCTCTATCTTGTGTACTATGAATTTGGATCACCAATCAACAAAGGTGTGTTCGGCATATGTTAAACCGACTTCTGCTGATTTTTTTCGTGAAATTTGCACAGTTGAGTGAGAAAATCCTAGGTCCAGGTGGGGAAAAAAAAAGCTTGAGCAGTGCCAAGCTCAGCTCCTCTCCAACGTTATGATTCTTGCTTGGTCAAAAAGGGCATGAAGAAAAGAGGCTCCAATTGCGCTGCGCAGACCATGATTGGGAGCCTCATGACGTGCAAACCCAGAAATATTTCCCAGATCACGCACCATCATGTGCTTCCGTCGAAAAATTGACCGTAAACCCGCACCCTTTTTTTGACAAACTTTCACACGTCCTGTCACCTGTAGCCGTCCCATCCGTATCCGGCTGGGTCATTAGGAAATAGTAATACCGGCGCCGTATTTACAAGCACACCCCTGCTCATCATTGCATTTGCATATGCATGATTGCATTAGCAGAAGCCTTACTACAGACGATGCCTGATCATGGCGAGTTATTGGCCGCCGCGCCGGCATCCCTGCCGCTGCCGGTGGACGAGAAGATGGTGGTGGCGTAGGTGTGGACACCACGTCCACGCATAGCAATTAGCAACCGAATGGAATGGGATGGAATGAATGTGCTCGCGCCGCGCGGCTACCTTGCGAGTGCCCATGTCGTCGATATGCCTTGAATGCAGAGGGAGCAAGAGAGATGATGCCAATGGCAAGCCAACGATCGAGCTGTCATCCTCATGAAAAGGGTGCGAGCACAAACACCATCTGCTATCATGTCCAGTAGGATTGGTGTTGCTGATCATTTGATTTGATTTTCTGCGCTTTATTTGAGAGGGAAATTCCTCTGTTTCTTTAAATTAAATGCGCCTAGCTTGATGACCATTTCTTGTGTTGATTTCTCTCTCTCCATGAGCCTGCTGGGGGACTTTGATGTTTGATCACATGGGTGTGCAACTTGCTCAATATATTGTGTGGTTTTTCTACAAATAAAAACGTGATGTGATGGCTGCTGGTAAAGTGGAAGAATCAGAGGAATGGGTGCGAATGAAATGAGCATATAATTGGCCGGAAGAACGTGTTGGGATTTCACCCAAAAAAAAGTTTTGCAGGAGAGGAAATTATGTGAATTCTTATTTTAGAAGTTTCGAGAGTCACCAAGTGAGCGATCGTGGCGCTCGTGGAGTGCAGTTGCAAAGAAATTTCTTGGTACGGGACATATTCCGTAAGATCAGGACGTAATTTACTAGAAGCACTGTGGATGAAATGCACTTTTAGGACCACACGTGCCTTAGCTTTTTCCTGCCCAGAAGTTCATGAATGTCGCCTTTTTCTCAAAGTTACGCACGTAAACTTTTGGCGTCAACAATTGTCACCGAAAGCACATCATCTGCTAAATACTCCCTTTCAATGGAGTACTATTTCTTAGTTTGCCATCTTCATTACTCTGGAAACTACATACAACTTGTTAATTTCCCTTCCAAATTTCCAATGGACATAAGTATTCACTTGAAGTTGTTTGAGGTCAAGTTATCTGCGTTCTATGACATTCTTTCCGTCTCGACATACAAGGACAAGGATTTGGAGGATCAAATTGTGTACCAAAATGTAAAGATTTAGAGAGATAGGACAAAACTAAATAGGGTTATTTAGAGAGTTGATCGGTATAAAATGAGGGGTATAGGGATCATATCCTACTAAAGTTGTTTTTTGAGTTTGAACTCTCGGAGTCCTTATATTTTGGACGGAGGGAATAGCCTTTTTCACCTCTTATACATCTCGGCTTTCTAATCTCCCAAAAGAACCTTTCTAACTCAAAAAGTTAGGTCATATAGATCGACAAGTTTCTACTATTCACCCGTCACATCGGATGTTCTCATGCTAATTATAAGTATTATTAAATGTAGATTAAAGGCAAAAATTCATTCCATAACTTTTAGATAAATTCGCAAGACGAATCCATTTAGCATAATTATGTCATTATTAGACGATGCGGTGCTACAATAAACATCTTCTAATAATAACTTAATTAGATTTAATGTATTCATCTTGTGATTTACAATCCATCTGTGTAATTAATTTTATAATTAGATCACATTTATTTTCTCCAAATTAGCATCTTTAAAATTAACGTGACATTTTCAGTAAGTTTCTTCAGCAAACTAAACATCCTAGCTTTACCGTGCAGTAACTTACAAATCCAGAACAGCAACCGGTTGTTGTGCATTGTGCGTATAGCAGTGTTCTACTGGAGTACAGTATTGCATAGGATTCTCGCTGGGCGGTTGTGAGTTCTGGGAGTTGATGAGCTGCAAGTACCACACAGGAAAGATAAACACCTTGAAAAGTGAAAGCTCAAGGAAAGAAAACAAAAGCTGCCCCCACCGTGCTTAAAAAAATCGTCCCCACTTTTCCCGAATCCTTTTATCCTCACACAAACCCACACAAGCGCACAGAATTCACAAGAGCTGCAGTGAGGAGAGAGAGAGGGGGGAGCGGCACTGGAGAGCGGAGAGGGATAGAGCCTGGAGGGTGGGAGCCAAAATCCACAGCGTATAGAGGGAGGCAAGGGGATCTGGAGCTCCTGGGGAGGAGCATGAGCTGGGAAAATCCCATGGAAACGGTTGGCGGATGCGCAAGAGGGGCTCCTTGATCTGTTCTTGAGCTGAGAGTTTTGGTCTTTCGAGCTGCGCAGCTGAGGAAATTAGACCCTGGGGATATCGAAGTGAAAAGGGGGCTCGATTTTCCGGCTCCCTGTTGCTGCATTGCGGCCTCCTTCCAGATCCGAGCCGCCGCACGAAGAAAGGTGGGATCTTTGCTCGCCATCTCCACAAACCCGCCCAAAATTTGGGCTTCTTGAGCTGTTCTTGGGAGTCCCATGCTTCAAATCTGTTGGAGAAAGTCGATTTTTTTTGAGTTGGGGGTAGATGCGGGAGTGATGTCAACTACTTTATGAGCTGCCCCTGCAATTGTTGCCGGTTAGATTCGCTAGTTATGGCGGATCTTGCCATGGAGCACTAGCTGTTTCTTTCGGCGAAGGCGAAAGGAACTTGCCGTAGGCTGCAATGTCTCTCAAGAGCATTGTGGGGCAGCTAAAGGAGATGAGGGACGGCATCGGGAGCATGTCGAGGCGCGCCGGTGCCTCCGACGGGCGCGCCGGCCATGGCCGCGCGGGGTCGCGGCATTCTTGGCCTGGCCTGTGGTCGGAGCAACCGCAGCCGCAGCGCCACGGCCACGGCCAGGAGGGGTCGCAGCAGCAGCAGCATCAGGGGCGGTGGGCAAACCTGCCGCCGGAACTGCTGCTGGATGTGATACAGAGGGTGGAGGCCAGCGAGGCGACGTGGCCTGCGCGTCGCCAGGTCGTGTTGTGTGCGCACGTTTGCCGTTCGTGGCGCGAGGTCAGCAAGGAGGTGGTGAAGACTCTCGAGGAGTGCGGCAGGTTCACCTTCCCCATATCCCTCAAACAGGTATCGACCTCCTTCATCAGTGGCCTCTGATATCATGAGTTCATGGCAAGTTTGCCGTGTAAGATGTAGTGTTTGGGTGCCTTGATGCTTAACTTCATACTTTGCACAGCCGGGACCTCGCGAGCAGCCAATGCAGTGTTTTGTGAAGAGGGACAGGGCAACATCCACATATCTCCTCTACCTAGGGCTCAGCCCTTGTAAGTTCTCATGCCTGGCTGTTGATTTAGTGTTCTTATTCAGTTGTTTCGTTCTTATATCCCTTTCGTAGTCTGTCTGCATCAAGATGAACTGTTTTAGCTATGATTATCTTGCTCTAGTGCCAATTTACAAGAATAAATTCCCAAATAAACATGTCCTTGCAACACAAATCTAATATTGCGAGTGTGCGAAATGTAGTTAATTCTATGGTTTATTCATTTAGTTGAATATGTGTCGAATAATAATAGGGTTGGCTCACAAATGCCTACTAGTTCATGTCAGTCAAACAGCAATATGCTTCTGTTTGTTTATATATGTCAAAATATTTCCTACTTGATGGAAGAGCATTGGATCCTCTCATCCACAGCCTATTGCACGCCTGGATGTTTTCTTACCCTGCTTGTCTGTTTGAGCATGTTATGCAAAATTCAGCTTCGAGTTTACAATCAAAGTCTCCAAGACAATTGGACATATACCTTTTTTTTCCTATGCAAGAGTGTTAGGCTAGCTGGCTGCTAGTCTGGTTTGAGAAAGAAGCCAGCTGTAATTTGTGATCTGGGTGTCCACTACAGACTGTGAATATACCTTTCTGATCACATTGAAGTTACTTTCCTTACATTCATAGCAAACATAGCAGGTGCAGGCCCCAAAGATGAGCTCAACCGTCGGAAGAGCGGTGCATTATGTTTTACTAGAATAGGCAACAAGGCATAACTGCGTCTATCCATGGTGTATGACTTCTATGCACATTCCTATCTGTGCCAGATGTGCACAGATATCTACTCCCTTGGCCCCTTATTAATGTGGATGTGGTCCTATCCTCTTAAAACTTGGTGTGGCATTGAGTAGGATGCATTCAGAATTTGTTAAAATAGTCTCCACCTCCTGTTTAGGATATAAGTATTTATTGTAATATTTCTACAGAAATTTAAATACAGAACACCATACATACTGAAGCTTGCATGTGCTCCATTACTGTGAAAACACATCACTTACTGGTGGCTTTGTGTGTTACGCAGCTCTGAATGTGGAGAACGACAAGCTTTTGCTTGCAGCTCGTAAGGTCAGGCGTGCCACGAGGACTTCTTTTGTGATCTCATTGTCTTCTAATGATTTCTCTCACTCCAGTAGCACCTACGTTGGCAAACTGAAGTAAGCTTATCATGCCAACTTAAGTGACATGATCATTCTACTCTGTCTTAGTAACTTTCTAACCTCACCATTTGTTTCTCATGGATCAGGCCAAACTTTCTAGGCACAAAGTTCACAATCTTTGACAGCCAGCCTCCTTCTGATGCTGTGGTATTACCAAACAATAAACCAAGCAAAAGGCAGTCGAAACAGGTATCACCAAGACTGCCACTAGGCAATTACAATGTTGCTACAGTCACATATGAGCTCACCGTCCTACGCAATCGAGGACCAAGGAGAATGCAATGCACCATGCACTCAATCCCAGCTCAGTGCATTCAGGAGGGTGGGAAGGCCCCAACCCCTACTGGCACCATCCACTCGCTTGATGAGCCTGTGCCCACATTACCGAGTACCAAAGGAAAGGAACCAGCTGTAGAATTTTCGTCGACAAGCCTCAGTGCTGATCTGTCCGGGCCAGCGTGTACGAGTGAAGCACCTCTAGTTCTGAAGAATAAAGCCCCTCGTTGGCATGAGCAGCTGCAGTGCTGGTGCCTCAACTTCCGGGGGCGCGTCACAGTAGCTTCGGTCAAGAACTTCCAGCTTGTTGCATCTGTTGATCCTTCCCTCAACATCCCTGCGGCGGAGCAAGAGAAGGTGATCCTCCAGTTCGGGAAGATAGGGAAGGATATATTCACAATGGACTACCGGTACCCGCTCTCGGCGTTCCAGGCCTTTGCGATCTGCCTGACCAGCTTCGACACCAAACCGGCGTGTGAATAACCGAAGGAGGTGCAAAGCAGGGTGCGAAACTTGCTTATGTTCAGACTTCGGACGCAACCAGCTTCATGGGCGATGTAAATTCTTGATCCAGCCGTGCTGGGCTGCTGCTGCCGGGCAAAATGGTACTAGATTGCTAGGTGGGAATGGGTAATGACATCTGTGCCATTGGAAGATTTGAGCTGTGTATCCAAGTGTTATGTATTAGGGCGCCCTATGTATTATTGTTGGGATGTTTGGCTGCTAAGTATCACAGCCTTATGGATAATGAACGTTGTGACCATCTTGCTTGCCTGCTCATTTTTGAACCTTTGCTATCCAAGGGTTGCACAGATCATCGCTTGCTTCTGCTGTCTATTCCTCAGTTTCCCTACTTGATGTTCTGATGCGTAGGCCAAGTGCAGCATTTTAATCTGGCGATTAGCTGCATGAGATTGCTATCACGCAACTGCCAACCATCACGAGAGCTCCATCAGCAGGTGCATCCATGCCACCCAAAAGAAAAAGGAGCGCGTGCAGCAGTTGCTCGCGGATATTCAGCGATGCGCATCTGCCGCCATGTCTTCCCGTATCCTGGCGATCTCACTCATCACGGAACCCCATCACCCCCGTTGTCCGCATGATCTCGTTCGTATCCGACCGAGAGAAACATGTGTCGTTCGCCGCGTTCCGCCCCATCACGACGGGGCATGCCGCTCCATGGATGCTAGCGGACTCTGACTGCAGCGGAACGCGCATGCGTCGCGCGAGCTCCCTCACTGTCACTGTCCCCGTCCCTTTGTGGCCGTCTTCTTCCTCGGCGCTCGGCGGGATGGCGCCATGCTGGAAGCCACTTGCCTCGTCCTTGCTTGCGTGACACTGCCGCCGCCCCACGAGCACGCACTCGAGAGCAGCGCCGTGACGTGTGACCGCACACGGCGGCGGTGTCGCCGCGCGTCCCCCACGAAACCCGCGAGGCCAGCTGATATGTGGCGGCTGCCTCCGCATCGCCCGTGGTTTCTCTCACGGCTCACGCCATGGCATACGTGAGCGGTGACTTGAGCCACCTCTTTTTTGACCCATACGGCGGCCATACGCAGCCTGGGTAACCCAGGCAGCGCCGTCGATCGGGAGCTCGCGGAAAAGATCCATGCCGTCACGGCGTGCCTGCCTGCAGCAGGAGATCATCTCCGTATACTGAACCCGACCTTCTAGAAGAAGGCAGCCGCTGACGCGATCAGGGCTGCTACGGCTCGTGCCTTGCTGACATGGATGCACATCTTCTTCTCTGATCCTGAATTTTCTTCAGAAGACCATCGGACCGTGATACGTTGGTGATAGACCGACGCGATCTCTTCAGCGACTCGGCTGTCGGCTCGTACTCTGGGAAAACCCGTAGAACTTCGGCGGCCAAAGGCAGGAAGGTAATTTGATCCGCCTCTCTTCTTGGAGGCAAAATTCAGAGGAATTTTCAGCGAGGGAGACGACGAGTCCACGAGTCACGCCTACACGGAACCCCGCCGCCGGACGGGCATTAATGCAGCCGCCCTCGCCACAACCACCGCAATCCCCGTGCGGCCACACCCACACCCCGTATCCGTGAGGGAAAAGCGCGTCGTGCAGTGCTCTGCCAGCTCTGGGCTCCGTCGCCGCCCGCAACCGCCGTCGGCAGTTTCCTGAAGGGACAGGAGGGGGGTACGAGGAGAGCGGAGCGGCAGATGGAGACGGTGGAGGAGGACGTGGAGGAGTACAGCTGGCGGGAGGTGGTGCTGCCTCGCCTCGTCCCCGTGGTGCCTGACGCGGCGCCGGAGCTCGAGCGGGAGACCGGAGAGCGGCGCCGCGGCAGGGACATCCTCGTCGCCGTCGACTTCGGCCCCAACTCCAAGCACGCCTTCGACTGGGCGCTCGCGCACATCGCGCGCATCGCCGACACGGTCCACCTCGTCCACGCCGTCTCCAGTTGAGCACCTTCCCGCCGGCCGCCGCACATACATCCTTCCAAACCCTACCTTGCCTGCATACTCTATCTATTTAGCTATCCGTATCCTGAATTCTAGATGACTAATTAACTTCAAGGCAATTTAGATTATGCCGTAGGTTGGTGAACTTACGACTAGTTAATTACCAGTTCGAATTGTTTAGTGTGTCGACCGATTTGGACATCTGATTCCGCTTTGACGGCTTCTTCGTGTGTCGCCAATTATGTTTGTCTTGCCATGCATGTTGCAATGTTATAAGCATGGTTGGTGATGCCAAATGAAAAGGTCAGGATAGTACAGCGCTGTCACTTCAGATCTTATAAATGGGGAGGTGTTTCTTCATATTTTGCATTTTGTTTTAAAAGATCAATCAAGCATCTGAACTACTTAAGGCTCAAGAGTGCGTTAAATTTGTGGTCAACTGATGCTCTAGCTCAATGTGAACTTTGATCTGTGTAGGTGTGCATAATGATATTGTGTATGAGAAAAGTCGGGAGCTAATGGAGGATCTGTCTATTGAGGCATTCAAGACTTTATTGGTGTGCTCTCTTCATCCTTTATATGTCCGTGTGTACTTTTTATGCTAGCATTTTATGTTGAACATATATAAAACATACAGGGATTTCATGTTGATAGTTATGTATAAGACACTAAAGGTTAATTCACATACTTCAATTACTGCCTTGTATTCTAATAAAATAGTGCTACTATATGCCAGTAAATGATTTGTGATGCCAGTATGCACATTTGTGAATTCCTGCTTTTGGTTATTTTCCACATTTTCCTCAAGGAATTAATACGTGTGCCTTTAATTGGGAATTTATAAGGTCCGTACCAAGGCACGGATTGTTGAAGGAGATGCTGGTAAAGTTATATGCCGAGAAGCAGACCGACTGAAACCAGCAGCTGTCATTCTTGGTACGCGTGGTAGAGGACTTATTCAAAGGTATACGACTCTTAAATTACATCAGTTATATTTGTGCCACAGTTAGACACTCAGGCCTTTTGGATTCTCTTGGGACTTGGGAGCTTATGGTATTGGGTCTCTTGACCAACTTTGCAAGTAGTAAAGTCTCTTGTCATAATTCTGCTGCTATCCCATCACAATGAGATCTTCCATGCTACGTGCAATCCTAAAAGTTATCATGCAAGTGCCTTTTTCACATCTTTTGTTCAATCTACAGATCTTTTTTGGAGTATTGCCATGATTAAATTCCCGCAATACAGGTCATGCACTTGTCTTGTTGCTTGTAAGATTTTTTTTTGCGGGTTAAAAAAAAAACTTACAAGCAACAAGACAAGTGCATGACCTGTATTGTTGCTTGTAAGTTGCGGATGCAAAAACTTTTGCTCATCTATTCAACATGCTGAGTACTGAACCACTTGTTAGTTCTGATATGAAGTCATATTTAGGATATCCACTCAACAAGGAAAAAATATTTTTATGCTAACTTGTTAAGGGATTGTTGGTCTTAGAACAATCTACTGTTGGTAGCATGAAACTCAAATTAGGACGTGTATGGTCCTCTTGTCTGGAAAGTTAAAAGGTCCTCATTTGTAGAAAAATATTTGCAAGATTCAGTTATGAAATATGCTAGCCTTTTCCCTCTTGAATGATGCAAAGTGAGTCTTTATGTCCATGTATTTATATGCCTGGATCTCCTACTGTGGAAGTTTGCTGAGAAATGCAGAGTGCTTCTAATTAAATGATTCAGGTCTAATTGACCAGTATCAGAATTCAGAAATGGCATATTGCCTGAATTGTGGTGAGGCACTTGTACAAATGCATGAAAAGACAATGGCTAGAGTGCCCTTTAAAGAACATGATAATTTGCTGAATCGCTCTGAAATGACTAGAAGGATTGGGTACTAAAGCAAATGAATGCAATTGAATGTTCTTTATTATCTGTTCTTTCTACCTTTTGGTGCTGGTTCATATTTTATTGCTGAACATGAGCTGGAGATTGCATTTCTAAGTATATCTCTACCTTGCCTTTGTCCTGTAGTGTGCTGCAGGGAAGTGTCAGCGAGTATTGCTTCCACAACTGTAAAGCAGCACCAATTATCATTGTGCCAGGCAAAGGTTGGTTCAAATTCTTTACTCTTGTTGCAAGCATTACATGAAAACAAGACTAGGTACCAAATAAAGGTTTTTGCTATAGTGCTATGCTACCAAGCTTAGCATGCATTCATGATCACACACATGCTAACATGCATCGCGGTGGCTATCGATAAGTGCAAGAAGTTTCTAGTCATTGTTGAATCGCAAGGAAATAGTTCGTTGTGTCTTTAAATCTGCCCAGTTTCCTGTGTCAAATAATTGCTAGCTATTTTGGACCTTTCTGACGGCTAAACATGTCAACAATGAAGAACAGTTCGTTTGCTCTGCGCACTGAAGTCTTGTTGACGAGATCAGCACAATCGAGGGAAGGAAAGGGTTGGATCCAAGCTCCTGGTCCAGAGGGAGTAATATTATGGTTCCAGATCAACAAATTTCTAAACGATAATTGGTTTTTGGGCTAATACTTCTGTTGGTCTAGCTACAATGAGTTCAAAACTTTGTTTTCTGAATCTAAAAATTGCTATTGTGTTCTGAAAGAAGACGTTTCAGGATTCAAAAGTAATTAGTTGCACTCATGAAAACAGAAAGGAATATGATTCAACTGGTATCTCAATGGTCAATGCCCTCAAATTACGTGCTCTTCAGTTTCCGTACTCATAAATATTGAAATATGACTCAGCTGATATCTCAATATACTCAAATCCTTTGCAATGGTTTATTTAGTGTATATTGTGCAAGTGAATTACCCTTTACTTTCATTGCAAGTAAGGTCGAATTATGTCTTTGCAGAAGCTGGTGAACAGTCTGTGCTTTGAAGGAAGATAAGTGGGAGACAGTGGCTTCTGTTTGTTGTACTTTCAATTTAGGTGGTACAGTGTTGTATATTGTTGTTGGTTTGTTGTGGCAACATGGTTCTAAGTGCTTTATTTGTAATATGTAGTCCTGAACCCTCCGTGTAGCTTGGCTCAGAAGGAACATTTAGAAATTGGGATTGTAGGCTTGTAGCAGACATACATAGAACACTAGAAATGTACTTGTATTGTCATTGCTGACAGAATACTTCATTAGTACAGTTGCTATGAATAAAGAATCTTCAGCCACAAATTTTGCTGTGGTTAAAACTCCAGTAACGAGGATAAATTCTTCTTACATTTCCATTTTGAGGTTGTCTAGCAAACAGTCACCTGCAAGAAAGCAGCAGCTGGATTCAGTAACTTATGCTGAAGAGAGGCATGGTTCACACAACTATGAATTTGTTCACCCAAATTTGTAGAGAAATTCAGCAACTGTTACTAGAGGTGCTCATATTTTTGTAAAGTTCTTTAATCAGTCGCCAGATTTAACAATTCTGTGAAGGCATATCGTTCTGAACTCTGAACTGTAACTTTGTTCAGGGAGGTTTATCTTTTTTTTTTTAACCCTGATCATCCAACTGCTACTGTGTTTCTTTCATTTCACATGAGGCAGAGTAACTGCAGGCTTGGCGTTGAAGAAGCAGTTACTCACTTTCTACAGACTGAAACTGTGCATCAAATCCACCGAACAAATTCTGGGAGCCAATATCCCAGGGAGCAGCAGCAGCTCCATTCACCTGCAGGGAAAACCAAGCGCTCAGTTCAGTTCAGAGAACGGGAGCTAGCAGTAGCAGAGTCGAGTGCAACGGATTCCCGGCCACTTACGTTGAGGCAAGGCTCGATCGACGGCCCGGCCGCCGCCGTCACCGGCGTGGCAGCCGACACGGGGCAGCTAGCAGCGGCGGGCGGCGGGTACAGGTTGTTGATGACCATGTCCAGCTCAAAGCCAGTGGAGCCTGCCGCTGCGGAAGGGTGCACCTGCTGCATGGGGCTCATCTGAAGGCAGGCCGGCTCGAGCTGCCCGCCCGGCAGGGCCATCGCCGGCAGGGATGCAGGGCTGCACGCCTGCTGCTTCAGCTGCCTGCCGAAGAGGTCCTCGACGATGTCGAAACTCACCACCGGGTTGGACGCGGCGATCTTCATGGACAGGAACTGCAAGAGGAGAGGAGCCTCCGGTGAGCGATCGCACGAGGTGGAAGAAGCAGAGTAGACGAAGCAGGCCAGCAGCTTACCTCGACTTGCTTCTGCAGGGACTGGACGTAGTTGATGATCTCGTCGAGCATGCCGGCTTTGCCGGTGACCTTGCTGCACCCGGGCACCAGCTCCTGCAGGTATCTCATCCGCTCGCTGATCCTCTCCCTCCTCACCTGCACATACATTTAGCCATCGATTCTGAGTTCTGGATAGCAGCAGGATCGGTGCTGATGTGCAGGATCGAGCATGTTTGTTCAGTGATTGAGTTGTGGGTAGTAGTACCCGCTCGGCGAGGCTGTGGCTGTCCGTGGCCTGGCCGCGGCGTGCCCGGACGTGGATGTAGTCGGTCTTCTGGCCGGCAGCCGCCGCCGTGGACGCCGCCTCCGTCTTCTTCTTGGACCCTGCCTTTGACCTCTCCTGCTTCCCTTTCCCGGGCACCGCAATCTCACCGAGGCCACCCAGCTGCTGCTGCTGCTTCCCTCTGGGTCTCTTGCTCATGTCGTTGCCATCACCCTGCCCAAGGCCAAAATTTCCTCACACGCGTCAGTCCTTGACTGAATTTGCACCCCGCGCGCACACAACCAGCTAGCAGAAAAGGCTTGTGCTTAGCTCCGTGCAGCATGCATAAATCCCTCACCTTGGCGTCGAGGTACGCGTCCGGACGCCTCTTCCTGAATCCGCCGGCGCCGGAGCCGGCGCTGCCGCTGCAAGAGGAGTCGTCGTTGCAGTCGCCGGCGCCCGGCGGCGCCGCCACGCCAGCTGGCGCGCCACCAACAAGGCTCGCGCCGCACATGGCGCCCAGGTCCGGCCACTCCTGGAGGTAGCCGAACGCGCTGCACATTGCGCCGAACTTGTCGTCGTCGAGGTCCAGCAGGCCCTGGCACAGGCTCTCGACGGTCCCCTGCTGGCACCGCGCCATCTCCATCCCTCCCTGCGAAGCGATCGAGCTCAGCGCAACGATGATGCCCGACCAAGGCTTGTTTGGCTCAGCTGCTTGGCGCGGGCAGGCAGGCAGGCGCGGTGAGCTGTTGCGAGCCCCCGATGAAGAGAGAATTCGAGCAGCGTGGGCTGCAATTATGTAGGATGTGTGTGTGGCGTGGTGGCGCAGGAGGCCAGGAGGGTGTGGGGGGTGGAGGGTCTTGTGGGTGAAGCTTGCGCGTCCCTTTCGATCCCCTGCGTCTGTGGCCTCCTGGAAAATTTCCCAATCCATATATATAGGGAGAACGACGGGTGGATGGATAGGGGAGGGCAGGGCCTTTGCTTGGGGGCGATGGTACTTGCAAATGCCATTGGCCATGGGGGGAGGAGATTGGATTTGGCCCTGCTGTGCCTTTGCTGCCTGCCTTTAGGTGCGGTCATGTGAGGTAGGGCTGGATAGAGGGGTGCGGGGCAGTGTGTTCCTTCAGCTGGCAAATATGCACCGGCTCGTAGGGCCTCCAATCTGCCGGGCGGGCCCAAATGGTTACCCAAAAGAGGCGTAGACTGCAACTCAGCTAGCTGTGCACCAAAGAACCAGCAACACCCAAAGATCAATGCCTATGAAAAACTTGTTTTTTTTCCTTTTGAGAATTATACTCTAGTAGGCTATCAATAATTCAATATGTAAATTGCTCCATGACACGTCGGATCTCCACAACCAGTGATGGTAGTAGTATATATGTCAGTTTGGTTCAATATAAAAGAAACTGTAGTTCTTCATAACATCTGATTATATGCACAAGTAGTTCTTCATAATTCACGCGTCCTGGAAAAAGCTTTCCATTGGGAGGTATGAACAGGGTGCAGATTAAAACGGAAAGGCTTTCTCTTCTGAGGAGTCTGAAATCAGAGAGCATCAACTGAACTAGCTAGGGAGGGGCTCAAGCTGTACGTGTGCTGAAAGTGAGATGCTGTACGTGTTCTGAATTTTTTTTCCCTGAGGCTACAAAAGGACGATTTGGGGAGGTGACAGCTGCTCCAATAACAGCATGGACAGCTCTATCCTCTCTGCGCTGGCCGGGCCCCGGGCCCCGGTGACTCACCAGCCACCGCACGTTACCTGCCACGTGGGCTCTCCACACTAACAGGTAAAGACACCGGATTTACTGCCAATTCCCCGTTTTTATTACCTCTGTTCTTGAATTGAACGATTCTACGAAGAAAAGCACACGAAATATCTAAATGATGTTTGAATTTGATCTTGTTGGCTGAAGATCAAGGACATATAGACATGACAATGCATATCCTACAAGGCTACAAGATTAGACTTCACTCGTGGATCAGGATGCAAGTGGGTAACCATTGATTGACCCAAACTACCCATTAACATATTTGTAGATTTTGGGTAGCACTGACCTAATATGATAAAAAAAATAGTTGACCCAATAAATACCCAAAATGTCATTAGATGTTACTCCTCTGCTCTTGTTGAGCGTGGGCTACTTCAACTCTGTTCGTTTGCTACTAGTTCGCTTCCTACAAGTGATATCATGTCTGCTATACTTCAGAACATGCACAAATGAAAGAAAGCCATCTCAAATTTTCAATGCATAACAATCCACATAGGCAACCAAACTTGCAGTAGCAAGATTATTACATGGCACTGGAAGAATAATATAGATCTTTCAAACTTAATGCTAATTTCGATCGAGATGCAGAGAGTTGAGAGCCTACGGTAAAATCCATGTGCACCCCTTGCAGTTCTTCTTTATTCGTCTATGCAGTCTGCACCATGCAGCTTCACCAATTCCCTTGCGCGATCACCAAACAACACATGCTCATCACTCCCCGCACAAGCCACATATAGTTCCTCATGGGTGTCCATGCTCTTGGTCACCCAAAATATCTAGAAACCAATTTGCGGGCAAGTATCTCCACCAGTAGTGGCGGAGCTAGGTTCAGCCCCTAGGGGGGCTCACCCTCTTTGTCCTCCCTTCTTCCTTCTCAAAACTGGAGAGGGGGGGGGGGGGGGGGGCTCCAGGGACGAGTCCGGTCTCCGGACGACGCAAGTCGTCGGGCAGCGCAGGACTGGTGTGTTTGGGCGAAGCAAGGCCGGCGGAGGACATGGCTGCAGCACTGAGCAGTTGGCGACAGGAAGAGGGTGGAATTTCTCTACGTGCGATTGGGTTACCCGAAAGACCCAAAGGGTCCGACATTGTTTGACACCAATGGAGGGGGGGGGGGGGCGCAAAGGGGGCTCCATGGTTGAACCAGCGGTAGGGGGCTTGAGCCCCACCCCCACCCGCCCCACCGCTGGCTCCACCCCTGTCCACCAGCAACCGAGAAAGAGAAGGAAGCAAGCATCACCTGGATACAAGTGCGTCTGGCGATGCCTACGAAGGGGCAAGCGCAGCCGGAGACGCCTACGGAGGAGCTAGGTTGACGGAAAGCCAAGGGATGCCAGTCTCCAGACAAGTCATCGCGTAGCGCAGGACTGGTGCGTTTGGGTGAAGCAAGGCCGGCGGAGGACATGGTCAGGAAAAGGGTGGGATTTCTCTGCGTGCGATTGGGTTACCCGAAAGACCCAAAGGGTCCAACACTGTTTGTCACCAATTTTTTTTTAGGTCGGCCCATTATGTATTTACTCCCTCCGTCCCATAAAAAAGTGCAATCCTAGCTTTTGAAAAAAAATCCCACAAAGAATGCAATTCTAGAAAATATATCTAATTACCTTCCTAATGAAGTGGTCAGATCTGATTTGCATGACAAGACTTACTGCATTTGGGAAACAAATGAGGGTATTAGAGTCTTTTCATTCCTCCACTAATCTGTCTTACAAAAGTAAAATTGCACTCTTTTATGGGATGGAGGGAATACACCAGAAAATTTATTTTTGGTATTAGGTCACTAGGTCAACCCATGAAAATCTGCATCCCTACTTGTGTATGTGGCGCCAGCGCAATGCCATTTTATTGGGATCCGCAATGCCATTTTATTGAGATCCGCAATGCCATTTTATCAAACTGTTCGGCGTCGACTGGTGGCTGGTGCTAATTTGTGAGAAAATTACTACTGGTGGCTGATAAGTAATGATCCAGACGAACAGGGCCTATGTTGATATACATATACGTATGTAGCTATGAGCCTATGAATGAATCTTTTCCTAAAAAAGGAAGCTAGCTACGGAGGGAGTAGCACTGTACACGTGCACATCGCCTGGTCCAGCAATGATCAGCCCTGACACGAATCCGGAAGCATACGTAGCATTCAGATCTCCATCATCGCGTTTCGAAAGGAAGAGCTGGAAGTCGAGTGTGAAGCCGGCCAGGGCATGCATATCGCTTCATCATCAGAAAATAATTGAATCTGGGATGATGTCCAAAGACCCCAGAACGGGTAGTGCCTTTCACCTGGCAGTGTAACAAGGATCGATGAAGGTCAGCAGGATTGCATTGCTCTCTGTTGCTCGATCTGAACTAAACGGTAGATAGCCACTTGTAAGACCATCCACACCGGGGACGGTATCCAGTCCCTGGAGGAAGCAAATAAAGGAAAGTGTGCTGCAGCGGCGACGTCAAAAGCCACTGGAGAATTGCGTCGCCCTCCCGTCCCCTCCAGATTTGGAGCGATGCAGGGTCTCCTCCAGGCTGAGGCGGGCCCACCACGCGGCCCGCCCAACGACCTCGCGCCCGGCGTCGGAACGGAAGGGAAGTGCGCCGCCGCTCCCCGTCGCGGCGCCCCTGCACCCGTCTCGACGTCGCCTCTGCTCCCTCCTCCCCCAGCGCCTCCCGCTCCTGTCCCTCCTCGCCGAGCTCGAAAAGCACTGCAGCTGGAGAGGAAGAGGCCGCCGCAGCGGTGTCGCCGGCTCGCCGCACGCCCTCGAGGGCGTCGATCTGCCCGTGCGCCACGGATGCGGCGGATTCGACGGAACCACCGCGCGCTGTCGACCTCGAACCGTCACCAAGCACTGAATCGAGCTGCCGAGGAGGACTGGAGGTCGGGAGGGAGCCGCCGCACCCGGATCTCGCCGCGCCTCCTCCACCGCCGCAGAGGGAGGCCAGCCACCGCGGAGCTCGGCGCCTCCGTAGCAGGGAGCTCCGGCCAGGCGCGCGCCGTGGACAGCGGAGACGGATCCGGCGCTGGGAGGCAGGAGCTCAGGGCCGCCGGAGCAGGTGGGGGGAGAGGGAGGGAAGGAGCCGGCCGCGGGACCGCCACCGCGCCGCCACAGAGAGAGAGGGGCCTCCTGGAGCAGGGGTGGAGGGAGTGCCGCCGTCCCCAGCTCGACTCCGCCGCCGGTGCTCGAGGAGGAGGGGCCCTCCTCGCCCTGCTCCTCCGCGGGGGAGACGAAGCAGAGGGGGCGCAGATGTCGTGCTGGCGCAGTCGATCCTCCGCCCTGGCGAACCGGAGAGGCGAGCGTGGATGGAGGGGAGGGAGGGGCGGCGCGCGGGTGGAGATCCCGGGTGCGGCGCGCCGGTGGAGATCCCGGGTGCGACGCAGTCGATGTGGGGAAGAAGCAGAGGGAGAGAAGGAACAGAGAGGAAGGTGTGGAAGAAAAAAGAGAGAGTGAGAATGACGTGTGGGGTCCATCATAGTAGTTGGGATAGAGAAGGAATATAAAGGAACGATGGGTGCGGGAGAAGTAGATATAAGGGAAAGAATATTGCTGACCAGGTAGGAATATTCTGTTTTGAAGGGATATGAAGTATGACGAGTTTGGATGGTCTAAACAGTCTCGCCTTGTTCTCGGACAGTAGTGACACATTGCTTAGACGCATGCATGCGATGCACTTGGCTGCCTTAATGCGTGTGCTTCTGTTGTTTTTGCGGCTTGCAGCGTGGCCGCGGATTTGTTCAGTAATCCGGAATGAGTTGCGTACTTGAAGCTCAATTTTATTTTGTTTTGTTTTGGGGGTGTGAACAAAAAGTCAGTGTCACGCGGTGATTGGTGATCAGTGGGGAGAGCAGAGGAAGGGGATGATCGAGCCAAGAAGAGACACGGCTGTGCATGGCGACGTGCCGGCACCATGTGCGACGCCACTCGCCGCCAGCTCGCCCCTCACAGGCCGCGAACTCGATCGATCGAGAGGCACCACGGCGGCGGCAGTCGTCGCCACGACTGCTCCGCGGCAAGGCTCCATGCCCAAACGGCCATCACCGGGCTGTTTGTGCTCTCTTGGCGGTTGGCGCCCATGCATGCACCCTAGCAGACACACGATCGAATGATCGATGGCTGGAGTTGTTCCAGAAAGAGCTGCACGCTGCATACCCTTTGCCGCTTTGCGTTGGCAATCGGCACGCACGCACAAGTCGCCCGAAAGTACAGTGCCAAGCCCTGTTAGGTGTTAGAGCTTTGTAGATCACGACGCGAGCACACCTAACAATGCCGATGCCGACGCGACGCGAACGCCAGTAGTGTTTCCCAGCGGCAAAGCTCGTCGTGCCCGCGCTTTGGGAGACCACGGGTATGTTTGAGCATGTACATGTCGCATTGCGTGCAATGCAGCAAGTGCTCGATCACATTTTCCCTGCCCTTTTTTTAAATTTTGTCCCCGATCAAAATACGGGGATATGCACACACAGACACAACCTGATCTGGCTGTGCACAGTGCACACGGCTGCAGCCGGCCGGCGTCGTCCCCTCGATCCCTCTGCAGAGGGAGGACGCAGGCAGCAGGCTGGCCGTTGCCTTGGGCCGGCACTGCGAGAGCCTGCGATGCGAGCGCGCGGTGTGGGGGCGTTGTGGGTTGTCTTCTATTTGTCGCTGCCGGCGGGAGGCGGGGCAGAGGGGATCTCTGCCGGTGCAGCCGCACAGGGGCCCTGAAAGCCACCCCCTGGGCGGACACCCCACATGCGCCGTGCGTGCCGATGCCGCGGCGGGCAGGGGGGGTCGATCGGGGCGCCGGGGCGATGACGACGATCCGGCACCTCCGGCGACCACCCGTTGGCCCGTCCAGCTAACCCAACCCGGCTCTCTCTCTCTGGTCCACCCGTCCAAGTGGCGTGCTCGCCCGGTGGACAGATGGTAGCACGACGGCGCCTGTAGTAGAGAGACACTGGAAAGAGTGTTGTATTAACTTAGCCTAAGCTGAAAGCAATGGCGACTGGAAGAAGTGCAGAAGATGGAGCATGCACATCTGAATGTTCGTTTGGAACACAGCTCGATTTTGATTGTGATGTAGTAGCACGTATGAGAAAAATTCATGTTTCCAAGCTGTTTCCATTAAAGAGGTGTCTGTGTATGAAAAAGGCCTTTGGAGAAAAATACATCAGCGCTCTCTAAATATGAGTTTGTATCGGAGAATTTTATTTGGCGCAGCTACATACAGAGTACTCTGTTTTTTCCTTACCGTGCTACCTCCGTCCCCCAAAGAATGAATCACACAAAGAGTAAATCTTATCTAGTTAAAACAACACTCTGTAGGATCAATGACCCGTAGAGAGGGGTTAAATACGGGCCTTCTTTTAAATCTCTAGAACATGTAAAGAAACCTTAGCCTACTAGCTAGTGTTGCTCATCTAAAAAGGTTTTTCTCTACTACTAAGCACACTAACAAGAGTTTCCTTAGCAAATATCACACTAAGAGATATTGAACACCCTAGTCAAGATAAGAGGCAAACAAGCAACTTAAAGAGAACTAGAGCAAGGAAACTTAAGTGCGGAAATTAAGTGCTGAAAATAAATGAAAGTAAGTAGAGAGAGAGGCACAAGAGAACCAGATTTTTTTCCCATGGTATCAAGAAGTTGACGCTTCCCCCTAATCCACGTTGGAGCACTCACTAAGAGTATTGCTCCCCCTCAAGTCACTAAGACTCAAGTGCTCACTAAGAGTACCCGTTCTCCATCTCCGGAACGGTGGGTCTCGAACCGTGTACACCAAGCTTTCTTGAGGCTCCCACAATCTCCAAGAGCTCACCAAGAACCCCCAAAGCACCAAGACCGTATAGGAGCCGTCAATCTCCAAGAGTAACAAGCCCACACACCTTCACTTGACCTGAGCACTCAGCTAAGCCATGTATGCACCTTGAAACCCTTGATCACTAAGAAAGAGCTCCTCAATCAAGAGGAAGAGAATCCAAAAAGAGCAAGAACACTATCTCCTTCTCTCCTTGGCTGCTGTAGATCTTTAGAGTGGCAAAGGCAGCTCAAGAGACGTAGGGGGGTCATATATATAGGCCTAGCAAGGGTGGCTAGCCGTTGGAAAAGTTTTCCTGAAAAGTAGTACCGTCGGATGAACCGACGGTCCTCCCTGTGCAAGCGTCGGATCATCCGGTCACTCACAAGCCACTATATAGCCGTTGAACCAGCTAACGCAGACAATACACCGACGCTATGTTCCGACGCACCGTCGGTCTATCCGGTGCTGAAGACCATCCACTTGGTGCGGTACTGTGTAGTTCAAACAGAGGCGTCGGATGAACCGCTGGGTATCTGCTGAAGCGTCGGTTCATCCGGTGTGGAAGCAAAATTCTTGGGGCGTCTCTGTCTAATTTGAATGCAAGCGTCGGATGAACCGCTGAACACACCGTCGGATCATCCGGTGCTGAAGCCACTGAAGCTCAAACCTTACTGTTACCAAACCCTAGGGCATCGGATGAACCGATGCTTGGACCGTCGGTTCATCCGACGGTCACTTTTGAATTTTCCAGCCGTATAACTCATCCGACGCAACTAGAAACAGGGGCGTCAGATCATCCGACGCTACCACTTTGATTTCAACTCATCCAATTCAAGCGTCTTTGAGTTTTCCGTCAATTCTTTTGCTTCCAATGTGTTTCCATGAGTACTTTGAGCTGTTTAGCATCCAAGGAACTTGAGTGTGCATATATTCATGACTTTTGGTGCATGGTCAAGCTACTAGTGCATGAGCTCCTCTTAATAGTACGGTCAAACACTACAAACTAGCAATACAAGTGTCATTCATCTCCTTGTGACACTTGGAACTAACAAAGTCCTTAGCCTTGTAGTATATGTCTATTAATCGTCCATAATTTCAAATTGAGGGGTCTCTTTTCATTGATTACTTATGACAATAACCCAAGATATAATCCGCTACAAAACAAAGGCTAGTCACAAGTATATGATCGTCATTTATCACCGAAACACACTCTTACCAAAGGTGCGAAAGGGCCTAGATGGTTACACACTCGTGCAAAAAAAAAAGTATATACACGTGTAGAACCAATCGTATGATCAATTGACGTTATTTTATTTGTTTAATTCCATTGCATGCGCATTTATTTAGGATTCCGAAAACTAAACAAGCATGTGCATGTATGGACGGAGTATTTAGCTTTTGGAGAAGTCTTTGGAAACAAAATTTGACTACTAATTTCTCTTACAAACTTCATCAATTGATATAAAAAATCAATATTGACACTAATAATCGTACATATAATCTAACTAATTGTTGGTAAAAACTTACTATGCTTGTCTTTTTTATATGCCCTGCACATAAAGAAAAAGGACAGTGCATTATGTTAGATATCTATAAGATTCGGTCCATGCATCTTAATACATAACCAGACAGAAAAAAGTAATGATTTTGGTGGCTCATGACATGAAAGAACTACTAATAAGGTTTTGCCATTAAGACGTCTCCACCACCCTCTGCTTTGTTGCATTGCATCTCCTTGTCACCAACTCATGTTATAGATAGGCTATCCCTCTAAAGATACCAGGGATATGTGGCACTCCCCATCACACACATCCATCGAGAGCACTATCTTTTTTTGCAGGACTTTGATTGAAACCGACTGGGATTACTCTCTAGAGTCCAGAGGTTGTTAGTACCCTCATCATCTCCTGTTCAACGATGCACCTCACCTTGCACTCGAACTTTCGTTCTCATGCAGTAGCTAGTGTCAACTTGGCACGGTGGCACCGCAGCAACCTCATCTTTACAGTCCCATTTTCTGACAAGAAAAAAATGACTTGGGTGAATCTGAGTGGCCATGATTTCAAGTCCAGCATTATGCTGATTGTTGGGGTTTCCACTCACAAACAGAGATCTTAGCATCAGATTCAGTGTACATGAACCAAGAAAGGAAGAAACAAACCTGATATGATGCTGAATAATGGGATCTTGTATCATTGAACTTGCACCTGATATGATGCAGGGCGACAAAACCCTGCACACGAGAACCTATCGGTCATATTTGATATTCAGAACAATTTAGAACGCACTCCCTCTCTTTGAAATTACCGAGCTTATTTCGTTTCATTATACCACACCATTATGAACCAAGAAAGAGATAACAAACATGATAAAAATGATGAATAATTGGATCTTAAACATCGAACTTAAAAGTTAATACACGTGATATATATGATGTAGTTCTCGTTCCAAATTATATGTCATTTTATTTTTTTTCTAGCTACATTCATAGGTCATGTTAATTGTCGGAGGAGACAGTACATCAACTATTCCGGGTTAATTATATATGTCGTTTTATTTTTTTGCTTGGTACATCCAACTACATAACGAAATTTCTGAATCTAAATAAGTCAAAACGACGTATAATTTGAGATGAAGGTGGTAGTACCGTAGTAGTAGAGAACAAAACAATATACTACTAGTTTTGAGCTAACTAACGTCAAATATTAAAGGATGGAGGGAGTACACTCAACTACCTACATGGTTTATAAGTTCGGAAGACAATGAAGCTTGCACGAGAAACCTAGAAGCGGCAATCATAAGGTGCATGCAGCAGCAGCATCTGCCATCTGGTGTGGTCGTCGTCAAGCTTGTTGGCCTCCAATCCCCGGAATAGGCCCGCCCTGAGATCGAGCGGCGGGGGCATCTAAATCCGCTACGCTTTCGGGTGGCTCTCTCCTGTCCGATGCGCCTTTTGGCCTCGCCACAGCTGTGAAGATAAGCGCAAAGCCGGCAAGGTACAATGTCACGACCAAAGGGAACAGCGGCTCTCCAACTGCTGAAACGGAGAAACTCACAAATTCGAAGAAAAAAAAAACTGTTCACACTACCGTTTCAGTTCAGATTAGTCGTTCGACCAAGGGTCCAGCTACGACGACCAGGACGCAGCTGTGGAGTCGTGATCCTCAAGAGTCAAGACCTGAATTAATGTTCATCACAAAAGCCATCTGAAAACCTAATGCGTGTTCACGCATGCAGGTGTCAAATTTTCTTGTGTAGCAGCTGAACTAGTAGGAAACCAGAGGTATTACCCCTGGATTTATTAGAACAAAAAGCTTCACCAAATCGTTTTTTTTCTGCTGCTGCATATCAGTATTTCTCCTATCCAAGATACATTCATAATTCAGAGGTTATGAGATTCTGACCCCCTTGGTTTGTTTAGTCAGGGTGTCGGCAAAGCAGTTGGCTAGCTGCACACACATCAACCTCAGCCGTGTCACCATTTCACTAATCAGCAACCGGGACCCGGGAGCTAGCATCATGGGCTCTCTGCCACTGCGGCACACCATGCATCGGCAACCCGCCGTGCATCTGATGATCACCATACCTGAACCTGCTTAACTGAGGTCGCCGTCGCCGAGACGGTACATGTCGCCATTCACAGCCCATGCATGCAGCTCAGCTCGATCACAACAGACAACACACCCAATCCCTCACCGGAAGGCGCGGAAGCTAAAAAGCATCTCCTGATCGGCAGGAGCCGTCGCGTCGTCCTCAGAGCGGCAGCTGAGCCGCTGGCCGCCGCCGCCGTGCAGCATCCCTGGCCTGCCACTCGCAGTCGCAGCCCTCGGAGGGGGGCGGCAGGGCAAGGCAAGGGCAGGGCAGGGGCAGGCAGGAGGGCGTGGTCGCCGCGCACTCAGCAGGGAAAGGGACCCAACGACCCTTGGGGCATCACACGATGCACCGAACCTGGCCGGGGGCGAGGCGCGGCGGCATCCACACGTCCACTCGAGGCGCTAGGCCACTAGGGAAAGGTAAGGAGCAGCAGCCTAGCCTAGCCTAGGGCGTCGTCGCGAGATCGAGATCGAGACCCGCCGGCGCCCTGCGTGCGCTCCAGCTGCCGCCGTAGCGCCATGCCATCGGGATCGGATCGGGCCGGGGGAGGGCGCGAGCGAGCGCGACGCGACGCAACGACCTGAGGTGCAGTGCAGTGCAGGAACCCATTGGTTGCAGGATTTGGACGCGTAGGAGTTAAAAGGCCTGCCACAAAGCCTGTGCCGTGACTGTGATCCAGGCTGAAAGCTTCCGCTTGGCCAGTACGCGCGCTGGGATGGATGCCCCGAACAGTGAACAGTTGGGGAGCGCCGGTGGGAGGCGTGTGGCCTGTGATCTCAGGGGCGAAGTGCCGGCGGTGGCTGCGGTTCCGGCGAACACGTGCTGACGAACCGAGAGTCCGACTGAGACCGCCGCTAGTCCGTGCACTACTCTTGCCCATGCGGTTGCAGAGATCTGGCAACAGAACGCTGATCAAGCAGAGTAGCGTATAGCAATCTGTGCTCTGCTTCACGATGATTCGATGAATTCATCCGCTGAGGCTGGTTAGGCCAGCGGCAGTGATCAGCATAGGCGAGAGGGAGACGAGACAGGGATCGGCGGTGGCACAGGGGACGAAACGGCGGTGTTCCGGAGCATGTACGGGACATGGAGATAGTGCTTCGGACAACTCCTCCCGGGACAAACCGGGCGGTCGTAGGATGATCGCGAGCTTCATGATGGTGCCTTGGCACTGAAGAAATGAGTGGGCGGGCTCCGTGCGCTGCACCTGGACGAAGGGGCGGATCGGATCGTCTGCTGGAGTGCTGGGGAAGGGGGAAATGCTCTGACCTGACTCGAAGAGGCTGCCGACTCGGATGGAGATGGAGGAGCCCCCATGTGAGCATAATTGGAGAGGAGATGGGCGCCAACGGGAGGTCTGTTCCTCTTTGGGACTGGACTTTCAGGGCAGGAATGGGGAGATGCTATGGAACAAAAATTCAGAGCACCCACAGCGTGCATACGTCACACGTCAATTACTGTAAGTTGCCCATCAATTACTGTAAGTTGCAAGGGCAGTATCCTGTGTCAACCATCAATCAATTGGTAAATGCATGGACTAAAAATCAGCCAAAACAATAGTCTATTCTGTCTTTGCAGGTCGCTTTGGAATTGCGGAGTACACAACGGCAAATTCCCTGCCTAAAGGAAAAGAGCAACTATATCCACTGGTTTTACACACAGCAAAGGTGCCAATAACCAATGATGAGAGACTACTGAAATACATGAGGATGAAAAACTATCATCTCATCAAGCATTTCGTTCGGACAATACAACCACTACCAAACTATACAAAAGGTGGTTAGTTTCATACCATGTACAGGGAGCCAAAGCCTACTCAATCACTTTCCACTAGAAAGGACTACCGACTAGAAGAAAAAACTTTACCACTTCTCAAAACAGCGTGAGTGACCGAGGTTTCGAGAAGATGTTCAGCTTCTTTTGGAAAAACCGGGACGACTTTGATATAGGCTGCTTGTGAACTGTGTTGTCAGGAGCATTCTCTACCGCGTCCGTAGCAGCCACTTCTTGTGAACACGAGTTTGTGAACTGGTCGCTTCGCCTCATATCCCTGAGAAGATGAAGCAGCTTGGTCGAACAACTCTTGGCTTCTTCAGTTCCATTCACGGACAAGTCCACTAGGGCAGGGATCACACCTTCCTTCATTACGAGTAGGCAGTCCTCGATGCTTCGGGAACATACTGCCAAAAGGATAACCACTGCATGCTCACGTTCTTTAGGGCTTCCTATGTCCAGATATTCTGTGACAGAAGCAAGACACCGATTGGTTCTTGTAATACGCACTGCAGCTTCTTCCATGTCACATAAGTTCCGTAAAATCTCCAAACAGCACTCAACGAAGCTTCCTTCAGAGAAAATGGGAACAAGCTTTGAGATTATTCCCATTGAAACTAGGGAAGATCTTATATCAGCATCACATGAAAGCTCACATAGAATCCTTAGGGAAAGTTCAAGGTCTTCAGTATCTTCAGATGCCAGCATTGTGAACAATGGAGTAGTAACAACAGAAGCCATCACATGAGATCTTGGACTGCTCGAGTGCTGAACCAGCCCATGCAGTGTCAACAAAGCTTCAACCTTTAACTCAGAGTCAAGGAAGGACGTGATCAGATGAAATGCTTCTTCGTTCATAGATGGAATCTTAACTCTACATGTAAGAAAAAAAATGTGTTTGAAAATCATCTCATGAAATATCATGTATGAATACAAGTAACTACCCAAGGCCAACCAACTAACTAATAAAACACATAAATACAGTGCTACAGCTGGAAGATTGTAAGTGCAGGTCTACTTTGCCTTTTTATACTAAAAAGGTTAGAAACACATATATGTAGCATGTTACTGAACCCCCAGTACAAGAGTAACAAATCAACTATGCAGATTTACAAGAATAACTGATCTTACCTGCTATTGGAAAGAAAAGTAAGAAAAAACTGAAATCCAGCTTTCTGAGCCTGGACACTGTAGCTGCCATTATCATTTCTCAAGAATTCAAGGAATGCTTCTACAAATCCATTCGAAACCATAGCATATGAAACCTCATTTTCATAATCAAGAACATTCTTCAGATCTTTAATTGACTTTTCTTGGAGTTCTAATGGCAGCATGGACAGCTCATGAAAGAACCTCAGGAACATCTCCTGGTTGAAGTTGTGGAACGACAGATACTTTTGATAGTCAGCATTCCAAGAGAACTGAGAAATATCTTTTGGATCCTCCATGTCCCTAGTGTTGGATGCATTAGAGACATAACTGGCATCAGATAAAGCAAAAGATGTATTGCTGTTGTCAATGACAAAACTGTTGTCCTTTCCAGCAATGAGAGGTACTGAAACATTGTGCAAACTTGACATAGAGTAACCATGCAATTGATCAGGTAAGTAACTGTAAGAATTTTCGCTTGGAGGAGTAAAATGGGAAACTGTAAAACCATGCTCTTTGCACCAATTGAAAATGAGATCTCGCATGCAGGTATTTGGGATCATGGAGAAGTTCTCTAGCTTCATCTGTGTCCTAGGACAAGTATCATATCCTTCACTGAACCATCTCTCAATATATTCTCTTTCATAAGTCTGTCCAGATGTTATTATAACAGGATCATGCATTAGCTTTGTTGATATTGGGCAGCAGAATTCCGCAGGTGGAGTAGCGCCTCCAGACATACTACTGTGATCCTCAGAACTCTGAAAGTCTGTCACTGTGTAGCATTTTTCAGGAGGGCTGGCATCACTAGAAGTTGTGCTTGGAGTTAAAGACTGACTTTCAGGTTGTGAATTCTCATTCCGTTCACCAGAGTCTGATATGATGCTCTTTCCATACTTCTTAATGAGGTACAGAAAGAACTTAAGTACTCCCTCCTTTTTTGGATCATTACCATTAACCTTGTCAAGCAGTTTCTTGATTGCTCGTCTTTCAATTAAGAGAGCTTTAGGAGATGTCAGGTCCAACTTTGGAGCAGCCTGCAGGAATGTATCAAGTTCTAATTCTTCACTTGCGTCAGACTGCCGGAGCATCTGTAAAATAGCTTTGCCAGCCTCTTCTTCCACCGGATCAAGAACAAATTTGACATCCCGGAGATCATCATGGACTTCAGCAATCTGCATGCAGTAATGTAATAGCAATCAAACAAATTGCAATATATGACCATATATGATGAAGCAATATGTTTTATGCATGGGCCCACAGAATACCTACATGTGAAAATAAGCACATTTTCAATCAGGAAAAAAAAAAGCAAATTCTGTTTGAGTTGTAGTTTAGAGCAGGTAGAATGCAGTACAGTAGAAAAATTGAACTGACTGGTTCAGATAAAAATAGACAAACAGCAAACCACATCAGCTAACCTGATTAGCAAGTGTTGGTGGAACCATATTCTGAATAAGGAACAAACTCCGCCTAAGTGAGTCCCTGATCCTTTCACATCTTGCTACAATCGCCTCTCCAGTAATAGCCTGAATCATGAACATCCAAAATCATCAATAAATTGAAAAACAATTTATATAGGATATAAGAATATTTACTTCTCCATCAAGACAACGTACCAAGTAGAGCTTGCTACACTCAATGCAATGTAGAGTTATGAGTTTTCCTTTCTCAACAACATTATACAAGTTGCATAATTCCTGTATGCCTGCTTTACAACCAGGTCGAGCTGCCTCTATTGACGGAAGAATAGAAGAGACCTTATCCAACATCATTGTAAGCTCACCACACATTGAGCTATGAACCTAAAAATGCAAATAATGGAAAGAAAAACATATCTATAAGAATAATCTAGAGAAGATGAATCAAGCTTCCGAGAACGAGTGGAATTGTAGAAAAAAAGCTTGGTAATTGAACTCCTGTCCTTAATGTCAGGGCACTAGACATTCTAACGCAAGGATTTGATGTTACCATAGGCAAAGAGTGTTTCTACTTGGATAATAGTGGCGTACAGCATACAGTTCATATTTGAATGAAAAATAAATGGGGCACGGTAATTTACCTTTGGGCAAGATTTACGCTGAGATATACCCATCCTTTCATTGTTCCTGTTTGCCATCCACAAAAGAGGTCCTGAACTGTTCAAGACAATATTATGATGTCAGAAAGAATCTGGAGCAAAAATTCAAGGAATCTAATCTTACAATGACACTGAATAAGGTTGTTAAAATCGTATCAAATCCAAATACATTCATAACCGAATGCTTAGTTGCTTGTTACTTATTAAGGATGGAATAGTTAGGTCAAACAATATGATAGCTCTGTAACAAGGGAACAACAAATTTACTACGAATTATTTGCGTTGTGTAAAATGTTTGACTAATTTTACTTATCTTTATCCCGAGCTAAAACAAACATCCAATCTCAGGGTTCATGCTAGCTATGTTTGTAACAATTATCTAACACCGATAATTAGCAGATTCAATATGCTAGTCAAGTAGTTAATTATCGAATTAAACACATCTTACAGAGTCAACTGTCTACCTAAATAACATTTTAACAAAGGCCAACACTAGCATTCATTGACCCAATAGTCAATAACTCAATACCCTGAAATCCTGTGATCCATGGCTATAACGAGGGGATGGGGTGCAAGTCCCAGTCAGTCACCCACCATAGACGGAAGTCAATTAATTGGTCAAAAGCTGCTTTTATACTTTCTAACATTAAAACATTTAAAAAGAACCAAATGTAATTCATTTAAAAATAGCGATAAACATTTGGACCTTTCTTCGGGGGCTAAAGAACAGTCTTCTAAAGCCAACTTGACAATTGTTTTATATAATCAAACATTTTGAGCTTGGACTTCGCATTGCACCAACTGCACTTATCCATGCCTCAAAAACTTTTAGTTCTAAGAACCAAGTATACGTACATCTTGCAGGTGATAAACCAGATTTATTCATGTAACATGATTCCCAATAAATTGCATCTTGTAAGTACTTCCTTTAAGTTAGATGACGCTATACGACTCCTTCCACACCATGGGTCAAAAATGGCAACCTCGTCGAGTACTCGTGCGGGGGAAAATACTAAAAAAGAGACCAGAACAAATCGACCCTTTTGTTTTGTGGTAAAGGTGTGGGACTAGAACAAACAAAGGTGGGGTTTTCAGGTCGCAGGAAAAAACGGGACAGGAGTACACGAACAATTGTATGCAAGTACAAAAATCAGGCAGCATGGCCTCTCATCTCTCATAGAAATGGTAGCAAATCCTTATCTGTTCTAGAAACAGAAGGATCTTCTGAACTAACTTGTAGAGGGGAAACCTCAGAAGAGGATAGAACACCCCGCACAAACAAATCATCAAGCAGCCCCCAGGGGTGGTACCATAAACAGAACAGAGTTGAAAGGGAGGCAAGGCAACCAACCTTTTCGCTGGGATCTCCTGGACGAATCGGTCGCACCAACGAATCCAGCGGCGGGCGGATGACGCTATTCGAAACTCAGACGGTGCGCGCAGGCAACCAAAAAGGACGACCTCCTCTTCTTGCCCTGGAGCATCAACATGGGAAAACCCTCCCGCAATCACAAGACGAACCAGGGCATATACAGAGCACGAGACGGGGGAGGAGAGGACACGAACCACTGGAGAAAAACAAGCTCCTTTGCCTGCAGCGCGAGGTTTCCTCCCGGGTCACTGAACCATGGCAGGCAGGCCTCGCCCGGTGGTGGCGCCCCCCTGGATCGGCAACCGACGAGCAGCCGATCGTGGACGGCGGCGGCGGGTTCTCTCCCCCGAGCTGTTTTCTCTCGCGCCTGATGAGTGCTGTGCTGACCCGTCGCCCCTGGAGCAGCCGAGGGATGGATAAAGAAGGAGCTGTGGCGCCCGCGCGGAGAGGGGAGAGCGAAGGGGATCGCTGAAGAAATGATGAGGGGCGAGAGAGAGAGACGGGGGGCGGGGCAGGGGCAGGCGCAGGCAGAGCACACTAGCACAGCGCCCCGCGCCGCGCACGCTGGCGTTTTTATTCGTTTCGGGCTCGTGTCGAATTCTTCTCCGGCTGCCCACCGCACTCCACCACCACCCGGTCGTCGCCTCCGCGCAGGCCTAGCGGTTTGCGGGTCCCGCCACCGATGGCGCCACCTCCTCGAGCGAGAGACCGTGGAGATAGAGAGAGATCAGATTAGATTGCTGTGTAGGCGGCGGGCCCCGCGTGGCGACTGGCCGATGGATTTGTGAGGCTGCGTGCGGCCCCCACCTCCTTCCGCGACGCGGCTCCACGGCAGTTGGCCACCTACCCACACCCGGAACCCGGAGGCTGGCTGGACTCTGGAGAGTGGAGACGATCCGGGCGCGGCGGCAGCAGCGTCTGCGTCGCACGCCCCGCCGCCGGCCCGCGGGATTTAATTAGGAATACGACAGCAACGGATTAGCAGCGGGCAGCAGCAGGTTGCGTCGCGGGATTAGGACAGCAGATCGATTAGGACAGGTAGCTATAGCTTCTACTACTCATGGTTTTAATTACCATTTGAAACCGGTCGGAATTCCGCGAATACCGGCAATACCGGTCCGGCACGGTAGCGGTTCCGACCGGTATTCAAACCGGTGAAGTTCAAATTTTGAAATTTTAAAAAAATCGCTATAAAAATTCGTAAAAATAGTTCAAGATTTATAGAATCTAATGATGTCAAAAGTTTTCAAATTTGATTGCATTCACTATTTTTTGTTGACTTCGGAAGTTCAAGAGAAAAAGAAAAAAAAACCCGCGGCCCATTAAGGCCCATAAGCCCCTTGACCTAATACTGGGATGCAAGGACCCTCATGACACGCCGCTCAGTATCTCCTCTCCCCTATCCGCGACCTCTCCTCCTCAGTCCGCCGCCGCACGCCGCCGTTCCGCCGCCTGCCTCGGTTAGCCGGTCCCGATGCGTGGTTTACCGAACCGAATGGTCGGCTAACCGCGGCGGCACCGGATCTGGTGCCGACCGCTCGGTTGGAGCGGTTAGCCGGGGCGGGCGGGCGGTTTTCCGCCCCGGTAGGGGGCTCTGGTTCGGTAAGCGCAATTTATTAGATGTAGGTGTTTCCTTTAGGGTTTATGAATGGTTTGCTTTAGGATTTAGGTAGTATAAACTTGCAGGATGTAGGTATGATTTGCTATAGGATTTAGGTAGGATTTTATCAATGATTTACCGATTTAGCTATGAATGTTGAATGTATGAATTAGATAGAAGGATTTACATAGATAGAATGTATGAATTAGATAGAATGTTGAATGTTGAAGGGTTTAGTCAATAGGCATATATCATTTAGGTAGTTTTGAACTTTTGATTTAGGGTTTACCGATTTAGGTTGTGTCACAAATTATGTATTATTGAATGATGCACATTTTTTTCATGGGATTGATTTGTTTGTGTGTCACTTGTCTTCACTTATTATGCAGGTAGACAATGTCCGGGGGAAGAGAGAAGGATCCTGTATGTAACCATGGTGAAAACTTGTACCCAGGATTTCGGTGCAACTATTGTGGCACGCAGAAAGGTGGTGGTGGTTCGACTCGATTGAAACAACATTTGGCTGGCCGCGGGACGCAGGTGGTCCATTGCAACAAGGTGCCACCAGATGTGCGGACGTATTTTCAGCGTGCTCTTGAAAGGAATAAGAAAGATGCTGCTGCACGGGCTAAAGAGAGGTTGGATAGGGAGGCAGCTGCAGCGGAGGGGAACAATCCAGTAGGTGGTAATTATGATGAGGAGGATGAGTTGCAGCGTGCATTGAACCTCTCTAGAGCCGAAGCAGAATTCCAGCAGGGGGTGCAGCAAAGAGGAGGTACTTACGAGCGTGGAGGTGGTAGTGGTGCTTCGAGGGGGGCGAATCCTGTTTCGAGGTTGTTTCAAAGGGCTACTTCGCAGAGGGAGAGCCCTGTGGTGACAGTGATGATAGTCCGCCTAGTGCTGGTGGTAATGTTGCGGCTGGTGTTGGTATTCGTTTCACAGGTATACATTGCACCTACATTTTTTCCACACATTTTTTTGACTATGACTAATAATTATGATTTCTTGTTGACTGCAGGTGAGACTGACTTCACACATACTACTCAAGACCGTGACCATGGAGCACCTGAATCGCAGAGGAGAACGGTTGGACGTGGACCTACCGACTACGACAGTCCACAATATTCTTCCCCCTACAGCGATGCCGATGCCTCCCAGTCCCAGTCCTTTACCTATACCATACCTGACATTGCCATGCAGCCCCCTACCAGATGGGTGTATGAATGGGAAGATCCGAATTTTTACGCTATGTTGGTTCAACAATGGCAATCAACATCGGCGTGGACGGGCCAAACTTGGCAAGATTACAAGGCCGACCTGCTTCGAGTGCAAGGTTTGAATGTCATGTCCAACGCCAAGTACGAGATGACGTCCCAAATGGGGGTCTTCCCATTCTTGCAGCGGTAAACCGGTATTGAGCTTGTATCGGTGAATGAAGACTTGATGAATTTGTATCTTTGGTATTTGTATCATTGTATCTAACTATGCACTATTATTCGACTTTCGTACGCTATTTGATAATTTGTATGGACAACTTTATATTGTTGATTTGTTGTGGTCATTTTGTACAAATATTTACAATGTTCATGCCAAATTTCCCATTGGCCTAAAGCAAAAAAAAAATTCATGAAACCGCAGCGGCTAACCGGTCTGACCGGTTCGGCTTACCGGTCAAACCGACCGGTTAACCGCTCCGTACCGAATGAACTGGGCTGCTGGTTTGAAATTTTGAAACCGTTCGGTTTCTAGCGGTAATCGACCTTACCGGTTCGGTTTACCGTTACCGAGGGCCGGCGGTAACCACCCTCAGTTCGGTAAGGTGAACCCTGCTACTACTACCTTGCAGTGTGTTAAGACGACCCGGCGGCCGGGTCTCAGAGAGAATATTCTGTGTGTGTTTGGTTGGTTAAATCATTTGGTTCGTGTGTGAAATGGTTAAAAACATGATGATCGTTTTATTTGGTTGGATGAATGGTACCAACCTACCTGGAAACCGGAATGAAGCCATCCTACTAATTAATTATTTTATCAGTGAGAGTGAACCATACAGTATAAACAAATTGGTTAAATCATACCATTCAAAATCATCCATGCATACATCATGTCGTGCATTGAACCAAACATATCCCCTCTCTCTTTCACTAGTCTCGCTCATGTCAATCGCCCGACATGGTTGGAGGCTTGAAAAGCCTTGTTTATGGAACATGTTGGTTTTGGTTGTGTGCTTGGGGAGATTAACTTCCGTCTTAAGCTGACTTGTTCCGGAAGCTTGTCGTCTGATTAGTGGCTGGCTCGGCTCCATGTGTTAAGCTTTGGCTGCCCTCAACTCGAACCGAACCTCGAAAAGGTTTGCTTAAATCCTCCTAATCTTTTTGAAACCACGAAAGAGACTCTTGATCAGCACTAGGACGAGAGAAAAATCTTTTGACACAACAAGCGTTGCACTTGCACGACGGCACAGGTAGCGGAGACTGCCATCGATCGTTCGCGGCTGCGCGCGAACGGTGTTCTGAACCGAGAGCGAGCTGAGGCCATAGGTGGAGCGGAAAAAGGGTTCGCGAAAAGGGGGCGGAGGCTTCCAGCGACGACACGGCCGGCGGCGCACCGGCAGTGCGCCCGCCACAAGCCAACAGCCGCCGCCGCTTTTTCCGGAGAAGAGGTGGAGGCGAGCACTGGCTGGCTGCATCGCGTCGCGCTCCCCCGCTCGGCCGGCGATTTCACGCGTCGCCGATGGGATGGACAGCGAGACCGGGCAGCAAAGCAACACATCTTCTACCCGATGAATCGCCCCCGCCATCCGATCCAAGTCGCTGTCTCCGCTTCTGGCGTTGGCCGACAGGGGATGGCCCTTCTTTCTGGTGGGTCGGTTGGGTCGAATTCGAATCGAATCGATCGACCGGCCGGTCAGCCTCCTCCGCCCGTCCGCGCACGTCTCGGGTCGGGTTCGCACGCGAGACGTGGCCGCGTCTTTGGCTCTGCGATCAAAAGCTCCCACTGATCGAATCCACTGATTATCTCCGATAGCCCATGATGAGATTCGCGGTTGCTTTTTGCGCCCTCCCCGTACGAATCCGACACACCGGGGACGCTTTTTTGTTTGCTTCGACGTGTCGGAGCGACCGTTGCGGACATCGGGTGGTGGTCGTGGACGGGTGGGCGCTCCGTGGGCCGTAATGACGCCATCGACCTCAGCGAGAGAGAGACGACACGGCTGCGTTCAAAGCTGGAGCGGCCGGCCCGGACGCGCCGGTGATCTCACATCGCGACCAGCGGCCGATCGTGCGCGCGGGCAGTAGTAGCCAGGCGACGTCGTCGTCGCCGCGGGCATTGACCTCGATCTGCAGCAGATACGCACGTCCCCGTTCCCTCCCCGCCCGGCCGGTCAATAAATATCGCCGGAGATCGCAGAGATGAGGATTGAGGGGGTTTTAAAACCGGCGTCAGGTCAGGTCGCGAGGACGCGTCCGCCGTGGAAACAGGCGCAGGTTCCTCTAACAGAGATTCTACGGATGCTACGCTGCGGTTGCGTGTGAATCTGCAGAAGATAGAAGGTGGGAAAAAGCACGCGCCCGCGACCTTTATTGACCGCCGGGGCATCGTCTCGTCTCGTTCGGATCGGAGGTGAGCGTGAGCGTGAGCGTCGGCGAATGGTAGCTGGTCGCGAGCTTAATTAAAGCTGGGTCAATCGGTTGGGAAAAGTAGCAGTAGTGTGAGCCGGTGGTGCTGACGAGAACACGGGGGCTGGGGCGAGGTGGTAGCCGGCTCACGAGGGACGGAGGACGGAGAAGGAGAAGCGCACACGCCAAAAAGAGCGCGACACGGATACGACGGCGTGCTCACGAACTCGCAACAAGGGTTCAATAATTCAAACCTGAAACTTCAAACACGATCGAGTTGCTCCACTGTTCGCCGCTAGCTGTGCAGCGTGACTGCTTCACGAGCTGTGATTATTACTATTGTGACGATTAGCAGTAACCCTCTTGAGGTGTAATTAAACGCCGTCGTACTGGCAGATTGATCATTTGGTCATGACGACCGTCGTCGTCGTCAGGCTCGACTCGACCACGACCGGGTGCTTGTTCTGTTCGCTCGACAGGCTAACCTCTACTACCTCCTCTGCAGATTCTCTTTCAGCACATTCGCCGCCGCCACGCCAGCGGGTTTGACTGGCCACAGAGCGGGAATCAAATCGTCATCAGGCTCACGTCAACGCCTGCGCGCCGCCATGTACTTTTTTGTTTGTTTGTTCGTTCGTTCAGAGAAAAGTCGCAAACCGTGGGCTAAGTCCCAGGTCCCAACCGGAAAACGGAGGGAAAAAATATACTAGGAGTACACGTATTGGTATAGTGCTACGAATCACGGAGGAGGGCGACGAGTCAGGTAATCGCAACGTCAACGCGCGCGCCTCTGAACGTTTCAGTGCAGAGGACGGGCGAACCAGCCAACGGAGGACCCACGGCGAACGCGGCTGGGTGACGCATCCCATGGCGAGGCGCTCTTTGCCGGACCGCTCGGTGGCTGTGTGTTGGATGCACTCGATCATGCACCGGCAGGCGCGTCCAGTGTTGCAGCACCGACGTTTGCTCGAGCTGGAGATGTTGATGGAGTCATGTCATGGAGATTGGAGGAGGTCATCATGTACTCGGTCTTCTCGTCACAAAAACAACACAGGATACTGAGCTTGGTAAATGGGCTGGGGCCATGCTAATTCATAACTGATGGGCTTTATTCCTCGCACGGGATGCAGCACCAGCAGCAGCAGCCGCCAGCATACCTGGGCGGCTGGGCCTAGGATGTTTCATCAGCGGCCCACAGTCCCGCACCGGACCAACGAAAACTTTTTGCATTTTGTCCCTTTTTCAGTAAGATTTCTACGTATGGACTTCTCGAGGAAAATATTCACAAAAAGTGGACCCCCTATCACGGCGCCACACGTCATGACGTCGTTGTATAACAGCACCGGTGCCATCCGTGCCGGCATAAACCGAGACCCTGTACAAATTTCCAAGGAGGGACTAATGTAATAAAAGAATAAATAAACATGGTATAATTTATTTAATGGCAATCGAATGTATCAAGAAAGACAAGAATCATACCTAATTGATCTTGGTTGCATAATTTTTACTCCAACAACTTCATTCTTGCAGGGCCCTCAACATGTATCTAATTACTGGAGGGCACTTGTGATTTCTTTATGACAAATCTATCCATTGCTCCTTTCTTAGATTGAATTAAATTATGTATCCTTTGATTTTTCTCACATTTGTAACATCCTAAATTTTAGTTTCTAGATCGATTTGCAGAAAACATGGTTAGATCTTGGAACAGTGGCACAGTGGATGTCTAGATAAATTAATAAACTTGCATACAAAAGATAAAAAGAACAATTAAACTATTATAACTATTAAAGGATACATTACATAATTGAGAAAAAATTGGTAGATAACCTACGGATGGCTCCCGCTGAAATGAGTGGAGTGGAGTGATCTCTCTCTGCTCAGGCCTGTCGCCGACCTCCCTTGTCGCTGGTGTGTGATTCATTCGCTCAATCGCTCGCCACCCACCGACACAAATGCATAGTTCGTCACTGCCCTAGTCTGGATGCAGGATGCAATGGCGTAGCCAGGAATGGATTATTTTCATCGTTGAGGGGACCCAACAGTGCTAATTTATCTAAAACATTTTATCAAAATCGAATTTTCAGCAGAGATTTGCAAGCCATATAGGGGGCCATGGCCCCTGCCAGCCCCCCTTGGCTACGCCACTGGTTGAACGAGAGGCTAGACGACGCAGAATCACGCTGCATGTGAGATGGAGCGAGTTGGGCGTTGTATATTCCTACATATATAGGGAGTTTTTTTAGGCCCCTGGTAATTGGAGGCCCTGTACCAGCGTACCGGCAACACTCTGTTGACGGCTGTTAAGTGCCTCTTTTAGGTCGTTAACTCCTGTATAAAATCCATGAAATATGACCATCAACACTAGAATAGAGGTTTATACTGACAATTTCCACAAGTGTTGATGAATATTTGAATGCAGGCAATTACCATAAGAAATAGAGGGAAAAGCATGTGCATTTGGATCATAGCTCGCCACGTCAGCTGATGAGGTGTTACCACACCAAATCCTACATGAACAAGCCATGTCATCAATCCAAGAGAACCAAGCTCCAACGAATCAGAATACGCCACGTGTCTATCACAAGGATCCATGGGTCCACTCGGGAAGCAAACCGACTCAAAATTCAATATACACACAGAATGTACCCAAGGGCCCACATGGAAGTCACTGAGCAGAAGTTGGAAGCCAGCCGGGCCCACAAGGGGTCGGTCGAACCGCCTTAGGCCGGTTCATCCTAACCTTACAGGTGGTGATCTCTTATTAGTTTAAGGCTCTGTTTCCAGGGTGCTTTCGGCGATCTTCAGTGAACCACTTGGCCTATAAATAGAAGATGAGCACTTCATTTTAGAGACACACACTTCTTCTTCTCATTCTTCATTTTCTCTCTTTAGAAGAGAAGAGCTTTATAGCATAGGATTAGTGTTGGTTTGCTAGTGCTTTTAGAGATTTAGAAGGAGAGTGAGCATGATTCTTGGGGCCTTGCCATGTTATTTGGCAACTTTCCTCAGAAACGAACCTCTACGGATGTTGATGTTCTTCATCTAGAATAAAGTGAGTATTTTCATATTCTCTATTTAGACTAAAGTCATATTCTTGCATGCTTGCTTGTGCTCTTATGTTCTTTGCATGTTCATCATTTAGAGGCTTGTGTTCTTCTAACACAATCCTTCTGATCCAGTTGATCAGGTTCATAAGTTTGCATTCAGTTTATGCTATTGCTAGTCTATTAGAGCATAGTGAGATATACATTTCTAACTAGATCAAAGTTGCATCTGTGATCCTTGCTAGTGATAAAGTTTATCTGAGCTAGTTCTGTCTTATCCCTTACGGGTTCGTCGCTTCGTATTTATATGGAGTGCTATAGTTGGGACACGGGAGTACTAGACGTAGTTCGCTACAGTAGTAATCGGTGGTGTGGACGTGGTGTCAAGACTACGGGTTATCCTTCGTTTGCCCCGTATCCCACGTTTAGATAGAGGTAGGCCGCGGTAGTGACAGCCGCTGGACCCTTTGTACTCCTCCGCGTTCGGATACGGCGTAGAGCCACATACCGGAACCAACTGTTAGAGCCAGAAGGGGTCGGTGCCCGAAGTGAGTGTTCTTACCAGTGAAGTGGTTCTAGACTCTGTTTCTACCTGCCGGATCCTCTATCCAAATCCTATCCTAAGAGTGGTGTCCTTAGACCACAAGCTAGGCCTAGGGCTAGGTCTCTCATGTCTTTGGATTCGATACCCTTTGGAATACTCCTTAGGTGAAGTGCTACAACGGTATATCCGTGGGCTTGCGGACTCTTTCGTAACACATAGGTGTACCCAGGTGGATCTTACGCTCACGCTATCTCGGCGCCGTAGTGGTGACGTTAAGAAATACCAACACACTCCCATCGGCACGACCTTGGGTGCCATGGTTCATGGAGTCGTATAGTTCCACTAGGTGATTTTGGGTGATGAGTGTCAAAGCACGACGCCAAAGGTCATGGCGTCATGGCACCGTGCTGTTATACAATGGCGTCGTGCTAGGGGTCCATATTTGAGAATCTTTTCCCTAGAGGTCCATATGTAGAAATCTTACTTAAAAAAAGCCAAAGTGGTCGAGGCTGGCAGACTTAAGGTTAGGGTAAGGGTTCGAGTTTCGGGGCTTCTAATGGCTTCCGGCCTTAGAGAAGGAGGAGGCCGCCGGTGGCGGCGGGAAGCTTGGCAGTGCTGGCAGTTCGGCCGACGGCGAGGGCCAGGTGGCGCGGTAGCGCTGCCGGCCGATCAGGGTAGGACCCCTAGTGGGCGGTGACCGGCGGTGGAGGTGAACAACAACGAGTTAGGAAGGGTGGGGTTGCGAGCCGCGGTGGCGGGCGGGCTGGCGGGCGGCGTGGCGTGGGGTAAGAAGAAGGTTTTTCTGAGAATTGGATAAGAAGAAGGTGGAGGTAGAAGAAGATGATGATGGGTCGTGATGGGCTTTAAAGCCTTAAGGCTTATCTAGCTTCCATGTGCTGTATAGGAATTTTTTATTTATGTTTTTGTGAATTTACAAAAATATACATCCTCGTAATGTTTTGCAAAAATTATACTTACACTGCCATTTGAAATGGCATCCTCCCAATCGTTGTTTCAAATGGTAGTAGGGGCCTACCGTCGGTTGAAACGGTGGTAGGGACTACTACATCTTAAAAAAAACCTTAACTTTTCAAGCGGTAAGGATCACTACATATTCAAAAAAATCATAACTTTTTTTATAAATTCGATGGATATAAATATTATATGAAAATTATAGATTTTTTTGATTTACAACTTTGTAGTTCAAACTTTTTTCATTTGAAATCATCTTAAGACTCAAATAATCGATATACTATCCGGTTCTACAATTTGAATTTTAAATCTAAACACCGTGTCAATCATTTGAGCACCAAAATGAATTTAAATAGACACAATTTGAACTACAAAGTTGTAGATCTCGTCGAGTTATACAATTTCGGTGTAGAGTTACCTTCATCCGAGTTTATATGAAAACATTATGAGTTTTTGAAGATATGTTGCCGAGAGAAGAAAATCGTCAATTTTAGATATGAATATGGTGTCTATTATCTAAGTATCAAAATGATTTCAAATGAAAAAGGTATGAACTACAAAGTTGTAGCTCTCGACGAAATCTACGATTGTCATATAACTTTTATCTCCATCCGAGTTCATACGAACGAAATATGATTTTTTTTAAAAATGCTACTTAAAAAGGAAAATTGTGTCGATTATTTGAGCATCAAAATGATTTCAATTAAAAATGGTTCGAACAATAAAGTTGTAAGTCTCGACGAAAGCTGCAATTTTCATATATTCATCCGAGTTCATAAAAAAAGTTATGATTTTTTGAAGATGTACCGGTCCTGTCGCCGGAGGAGTCTCTGCTGTCGTTTGAAATGGCAGTTGGAAGGTATAGTTTTGCAAAACATTATGAGGAATGTATATTTTTGTAAATTCATAAAAAATATAAATAGAAAAAATAAAAAAATCGCTGTATAGGTATCCCCAACTCCGCCGCTCCGTCGTCCTCCGTGGGGCCAGAGATGCTGGCTGACTCTCCAGTGTCCCGACTCCCGTGCCCACTCTGATGCGCGGTGCGGCGCTCCACGCCGACCCAGCGATCTCCACAGGGCGGCCGCGCGGCGTGGATCTCCTTCAACCGCTCAAGGTAACTGCTTTGAGTGTGAGGTGCGCGTACACCCCGTTACTCGTACGCGGACGCGCGTAGGCCAGTTGTTTTTTCGAATGCCTCCCCGAGGCGCTGCCGCACTGGGGGGCGGCGATGGCAACCGGAACTCCATGCTCTCGCCGCATATATTAACTAACCGCTAATCCGCTATGCTGTTTAGCAGGTTCGCCTGCGTAGCGACGCGGTGTTTTGCATTACGTGAATCACAGGGGGGGCTTCGTATGCCCTGACGTAATATTTCCCAATGTCACCATTTCTGGTGATGATCGAAGCCCTTGGTTTTTCTGACGCAAGTGTTTTTAGACGAGATGATTATCAGGTCAAGTCACCCTCTTGAGTAAGTAAGATAATAATAGTGCTTTCTGAATAAATTTCTCAAACAGCTTGATCCACGATTTCCTCTGTCGTTGTCCAAGCCATGTGCCGATTTCCTGTCTACAAAAGTTGGGGCCACTTGTATTCTGTAAGCAGAAGAACGTCAGGCTCCGAACATCAACTGGATCTTATTCTTGTTCTATCTATTATTACTTCGTCACCTCCCCCTCTCACAGTGGTTTTTATCATATCTTATCTGGGCATCATTCTTTACCTCCTAGGCCACAGATCTCTCATCAACTTTCTTTTTCCTGCGAGAAGTGCACATTCGCGTTGAGAATCCAATCTTTCAGATGCAACATTTGATGATTCTTCTATTATTATGACATCACCATCACTTAGCCAGAGGAATCCATCTCTTCATTCTTTTGGAGAGTATCAGAATATCAGGAAATGAGCACATACCGTTCTTCCTTAAGATGTTCATTCGCATGGATCAACTTGTTTAACTTGTGAGGTTAAACCTTGTAAACTGCAGTGCTGCTTCCTTTTGGGTCAAATGTGTTTGGCTTTGGCCAGATGTTGACTGTCTGCTTTCATCTTTTATATTGTATTTTCATGCAAACCACGTCCGGATTATATTCGGGGAGCGGTGTGCTGCCATGTTTTTGAGATTGAAATAAGGAAATCTAGTGCCATAATTTATCCTGTTATAGGTATCATATAATAAGGTCAAATGAATATGTGAATAAAATTGGGCCTAATCACTCTATTTGTAAAACTAAATTTAAGTTGGTTGAGAATCCTACAATTATCATGGTGGGCCCCCCTCCCAGCGCGTAACACTGGCTATCTGTACCTCAAAAGTTAAATCAACTAGAACTCAAAGCATGGAATGGGGGATCTACAGATGCTGAGGCTCCTTTGTATTGTTCTGATGTGACTGATGTAAAGCAGCACTAGCATTCCGTACATTCAGGGGAAAATCTAGGCACAAACCCTTTACTGTCATGATAACTAGATAGCCATTTTATTCTTCACAGATCTCCTTTCAAAAGTTCTTGATGTGTTCCCAGTCAAATGTTTGGATGCTGGCAAATATGTAAATTTGATAGCACTATGCTCTTAATTGAAAAATCATGTGGATCAGTGTGGAGAAATACACAAGTTTCTCTTCCAAAGTGGGGACATGACAAACATATGCTTCTATGATTCCTACAAAGAATTGTTACTTTTTAAATGCTAATTGCATTATTGAGGCTTGTTTTTTCTTAGTGTTGTTTCAGTATATAGGAATACAAAGAACTGAGAGAAGAATCATATTCCTACTGGTATTAATAAAGATGCATCAAGTTCTATAAAGATAACACAAATAGCCTTGTTGTGCTTATTTGCTTTTCATTTGAATTGTAGTTGTAAGTGGCTAGATTTGATCTTACTGCCATCCGGCCTCTTTGTATTTGGTTTGATACTCACAGCAATTTGAGGAAAAGTTTAAGCCAGAAACATTCATTAATCATTTTGCTGAGATACAAGTTCTGGAATGGTGTTGATTTCAGAGAGTTATTCTACATAATATGATGAAGAAGCAAGCAACAGGGTAGCTTAGTCTGTTTGGAAGTTCAACCAAACATTGTGCTCAATTTAACAGAATAAACATGTACCACATCAGACTTTTTGAAGAGATTAGAATGGTCTAACCATTTCAAAAATCATGATAAATTCTAAAATTTTATCATGAAATACGGTGTTGTTTTTATCTCCTACAAGGCTGAAATTCTAGACGTTCATGTTCTCATAGGGACCATTTCTCGATAAAGTTCTGTCTTGTGATGAATGTCTGAACAAAAATGTCCAATTTGTCACCATTACACTCAATTGGGACTGATAATGGAGATGGATATTGATTTTCTTGGGGCCAAATCGTCCGTTGACCACATAATGATATATCCATATTTTTCATAACTATTTCCTGTCCATTGGGTTTTGTAAATGCTTTGAATAATAATATGGAAGGAGAAGAGATAAATGACTCCATCTTTTCTGATCCAATAAAAGCCCCTTTTTCCGAATTAAGGATATGTTATATAGGCATATATTTAATTTCTATCAAGTCCTACTAAGTTTTTTAGCATCTGTAAAAAAAACTGGTCAAGAGAGAACTGAAGGTAATAGTGAAGATTGACCCACCGCTTATGGATTGCGCAAGAGAATCTCTACGAAGATCTGACGCAAAGAGAACAAATGAAAAAGTCCATCGTCTGCCCCAGCAAACCTGAGGTGCTGGTGCTTCCTCCCTACAGCTTCTAATATGTGAGGAGAGAGGAGTTAATGGAGCAATGTCACCCTTCCTCTTTTCATATGGCTTTCTCCTATTGTCAACTTGTTCCTTACTGTTAGCACAATCCATCTCCCCATTACTGGGAATTATTCGATGCTCCTTCTATATAAAGAGCACCGTTGCCCTCAATCTCTGATGCACACAGACACAAGCAGCAACAAGATTTGGCCATTACTTGCCCCCTCATCTCTCTTTTAAGTGTCTTCTCTTGCTGAGCAAAGAGAAGAAGAGGGAGGAAAATAATGAGTTCATCTTGGACAAAATATCAGAACAAGCTGTTCGAGGATGCATTGGCAATATATGACGAGGACACACCAGACCGCTGGCAGAATATTGCACGGGCAATTGGCTGTGGAAAGTCAGCCGAGGAAGTGAAGAGGCACTACATCGAGCTGGAGAAGGATGTGAAGCACATGGAATCTACAAAAGGCCGTCAAGGATCCAACCACAGCAGCTCTGCTGGTAGCAGCAGCAATGACAATTCTTTGGGCAAGAACAATGATGACAAGAGGTAGTGAGTAACCCATTGCTCTCTCCATTACCACTCTAGCCATGCATCATGACACTGTACATCCCCTTGTTATGATGTTTATCACGCAAATCTTGTCACATATGTGCAACAGTGTTGCATTTTACTGGAGGCACCCAATTGAGTTTGAAGCTGTTGTTAGTTTGATCTATTCCCTTACTTTATCTGTTCCACTGCCCACCTAGATTTTCTTTCTCACTCTAATCTGCAACATACCTTTTCTACCTCGTTCTTTCTTGACTATCCTTATCATACGTTTTCCAAAAGGTAAGTAAATCCATGCTTCTTAAGATTTATCTGCACTAATTAATTTCTTGCTCATTTTTTTAACCAAACATTCATGGAAAGATGAGAATCTGCAGGTTACCCCTTTTTTATGAACTTATATCTGTATTGTGGTCTTAGGGTTTCATTTTAGCATAGTGCCTGATTTAGGATGCAGGTATTGTTTATAAGGATTCCTTCCAACTTATGATGAAATTTATGCTCGCTCTGTTGTGCTCATCAATTTTATGCTCGTTCTTCATGTCAGTTAGAATTTATAAATCACTATTTCTCCCTGATTTATCTGTCAATTGTCTGCTTTGTATGGCAACTACAAATTTGATTAAATGTAGAATACACTATATCGATGAGGACAGCATCCTGGATTGCAGTACCATTCATTTGAAGTGGATAATTAGAAACTATGTGCATTAATTGATCTTGGGAAATATTGAATAGTCATAGACTCCAGTACTCCTATGCATCTGCTGATCATATATATTACCTGATCACTTAAGCGCTTGTAGTAGGACAGATAAGCTTTTCTGAGCAAAAACATTTGGTGAAACTAATGTACAACGCCTATTCAGACCATAAAATCAGAAGTAAAAATTACAAAAGAATTAATCCAAAAAGAAAGGGAGGACTCAAACAGTTCTTTTATTCTGTAGATAGGACTAAAAACCTCGCATGGCTGAAATGAGAAAAGGGATAACTAAAGCTCCTAAGAGTAGTGCACCCACATCATATTTCTCCGTGAAACAAATAGGCCTAAGTTTGGAGTGCCAATCTGAGGTGTCCTTTTCTGGAATTAGCTTTTGCATTCTAGGCCCCATGCTTATGACACCTTGTGTAGTAGTGGCCCCATACCATGTTCATATTTTCCTAAAATGTTTCAATTAAAGCAGTACAGAACCCCACCACCTTAAAGTTTTTCGCCTATCTGACAGGTATAAAGCTCTCCCCTTTTCTATAGTGGTGTTCTTTTTGGTTGTAGTGCGTGAGGGTGCATACCATATTTAGCTTTCCCATCTTTCCAATATTCTACCAAGGATAGCGGTGACACGTTGTTTGGTTTCTTATTTCAGGACGAGGTACCTCAAACCACAGTGAATGCGATCGTGGAAGAGCATATCCCTAGAGCTTGAAGCAGCAACCTGTCCCGCGTTAGAAACAAGATTGGTGATTTCCCAAAGATGTTATCTATGCTATGTCGTTGCTTTCATCCAAGTTTATGTGTGTACAATATCACCTTTGAGATTTGGTGTAAAAGACAGAGCTGGTGATAGTAGACCAGTAAACACAATAGTAGTAACATATTTATGGCTGTTATTCTGTATTCTGCGACCTGACAGTGGTGTGCTATACTGCTACGCAATGGTGATAATAAATCTGCTTTTTCCTCTTCCTTGTGTGTACTCATTGTCTTCTGTCCCAAACTTCCAATCACGCCTTTTTGGTGTTGAATTATTTGCTGATTCTGTAGAGCAGGGGGTGATGTGATAACGCAGACAGGCTCCGGCCTGATTCCAATCTCATACCCAAATACTCAACAGCTGAATGATGAAGGAGAAACTGGTCATCTTGGACAAGTGACTAGGCGATCGGCAGAAACGGTAAGTGACCAGGCTATGAACTGTGCATGCTGGCCCCTGAGCGGCCGGCAGCAAAGACCCACATGATCCGTTGCTGTACATTTGCATCCATGATCCATGAGTGATTGATGAAAGGAACGTGTTATCCTGAACATGAATTTCTAGTGAACTTGAGTTGGGCAGCGTTTGCTCAAGTGCGGCCGGCTAGGGCTAGGCTCAACTTGCGAATGTTGGACATGTTGGTTGTATTTGTATATTGCCGACTGCTCGGCTCTAAATAACGACTCATCTCCAACAGTTTGGCAAAGGACTTGGTATTTTTTTGTAATTTGGGAAAAACCTGCCTCCAACACGTAAATATACGCGTGCGTACTCGGCTTGGCATCGGCGTTTCTCACGGTGGGAAGTCAGGTGAGAGGGTGAAAAAAGAAATAAATAATAGAGAATGGTCTTTGATGCAAATGTATAGGAGAGAAAGAAAGATTTGACAAGTTAAGTTAAAAATAGTAAACTGAGATGCATTCTTTTTTAGCTTGGCAAATCTTCCAGGACTTGACAAAACATTGCCAAGTTAAAAATAGCAAACTCTTCGGGATGCTAACTCATGACACAACTTCACTTAGAGATAGGTAGATTTTATCAAAAAGAGAAAAAAAAAGGATAGGTAGATTTACAACAATGTCCTCCAACTTTTCACTTATCATTTTACTCAAAATTCGGGACTTCAAAGAAATGAAATTGACACAAAGAACATGCTCACCCCTAAACTTCATTTTAGCCTTAACATCTCCAATCAAATTGTTCCTTTAAAGGCTTTAAGCTAAAGCCTGCCACCAATCTTGGCAACTTGAGACTAACATTTTTCTTTTCAAAAAAGGGTCTCACGCGAGGATTCGCGGGCGACGTGGTGGATTGGCAACGACGACCCCCACGGCCCCACCTGCAACTGTAGGAGTACAACAACCTCTGAGCCGAAACCCGACACCCCCGGACAGGCGGACGCGAGCTCAAACCCTAGAAACGGCGGCCATGGATTCGGGAGGCGGAGGAGGGAGCGGCGCGCACAAGGCCGCCTCGGGCTCAGCGCCCTCGCCGGCGCAGCCGGCGCCCAACCCCACCGCGATGCTCTCGGCGCTCATGAGCAAGCGCGCCAAGCTCCAGGAGGAGCTCCGCTCCATCGAGCGCCAGGTTAGGTCTTCTCCACCTCCCGCTGTTTCTCCAGGTCCCCAACCAGAACGGCTAGGGTTTGTGTCGGCGGAGGCGGATGTTGTTCCAATGACGCGATCTCTGTTTGGGGGCCCTCACGGGACTTGCTGGTTGCCGAAGATGTGAACCCCCACCCCAGGAAAATTGGTTGTTGACATTGTGATTTGAGACGCTGCAAGATTGTAAAATTCGACTTGTAGATGTATGTGGCAACCTGAGTTTGTCCTAAATGAGCTCCTGTTGCCTCAAGAACAATACAAAGCTTAACCGGGAAAAAAGAACGGGTACAAGAATCCCTTGTGTTATTGAACAGGGCTATTGGAAGTGAATTATGAACTCAAATTCGGGTAACCCACTGATGCGACAAGTGATGTTTATGATTGGATCTACTCAAAGGAAGATATCTGAGCCAAATTTTGTTGATGCACTTAACCGTGCCTTCTTTCCTAAGGGCTCCTTTCATAAAATGATTCATTTACAGGTTTAAGTTAAAGTGATAGGAAACTTGACGAGAAACTGTCTTTGTTGATTATCAAACTGCAAAGTTGCAGTTATACTCTGCTTTCAGAAACCAATTATAAAAAATGCAGCATTTCACTTTATATGATGACCATAAGAACTTTTCATTCTCTATTCTAATATGGTTTCTCACATGATTCTGTTAAGCATTCCAGCACACCGAAAATAATCTTACTTCGGTAGTGACTAGTGACTAGTGATCTCATATCCAAAATGATTAAATCAGCTGAGCGACAGTTACAGGAAGGCTAATGTTTCTTTCCTCGAACACGTAGAAAGGTTAATGTTTCATGTTCATAAAAGGGAAGAATGCATATTGCTCTTGTTTGGAGCCTTTCAATACAGCTAAGACACACAATACTTAGCAGTACTGGTGAGTGCTCCCTTTTTCTTACAACTTAAAACGTGGTTGTTAACCCTCTGTCTTGGGCTCCTTGGGCCAGCACAAGATCTGTAGTATCACCTGAATGCAGTAAGTTGACTTGAAGGTAAATCTATATGCCAGAGAAGCACCTAACGATGTCGAAATATCTGTAAATATTTTTCTTTTGTTTATTAGATGATGAGTGATACCTAGATGAGCAATTATCTTTAGCGAAAACTGAAAAGAAACATCATTAATTCCTTAGGCATGAATATATACAAGCAACCAGAGCAATTTGTTGAACTAATGTTAATATCAATACACTCCCAGGTTTATGATATGGAGACCACCTACCTGCAAGAGTCTAATCAATTTGGAAGTGTGCTGAAGGGTTTCGAATCATTTTTGTCATCCTCAAAAAACACTTCCAAGTAAGACACCTAAGTTTTCATTATTTGGTCTTGATTAAACTGATGCAGTCTTCAATATTTGGAGATCTGTATCGTATTTTGGGATATAATTATCTTTGTGTACAGTATTGTTTTTATGAACTAAATTCTCATAATATCTCAGTATTCCTTAACTATGCTGATTGTGGTCTGACCTCAGAATTGTCTAGACCAGCATGGGTCATTTGTAATCTAGCTATTGGTTGAAAATCTTGGTGCAAGTTGTACAGCATGTGGTTTATACCCAGAAAAGAAATGTTTTATGCTAGTGCCTTTTTGTCTCATGTCAGTTTCTCTTCCTACTGCATGTAGTATGATGCGATTATTCTGCACATGCAATGTTTCTTTGTCTAGTTTATATATTGTAAGCAATCCATGTAATACAGATCACACAGAATCAATTCATGATGGCTTCTGTCTGATTTCAGCCTCAAGCGCTCCCGGAAATTTCAGGCTGATGAGAGGCTATTCTCTTTGTCATCAGTTACTTCTCCAGCGGTACAGATAGTAGTGCTCAATGTTGCTGAACAGCACATGCTTTCAAAGTGTTATTTTCCCCTATTGCTTTTGAATTTTGGAGTTTGCTAATTCCGATTCCCTTCCATTTCCGTTGCATATAGGTTGATGAACATTTGACTGGCCGAGATGGTAAGCTTTCTTTGACCCCCTTTTTGGTTGAGTTTAAATCCACAGCCGCTTTTTTGAACACATACTGATTTTCAACACTTGTCTCAACCTTTTAGATGGAAGAGAATATGGACCAGGACGTTCTAAGGGTGGAACCCCTGCAAATGGGCAGTAAGTTTCAGATACAATTTCAAAACTCTTTAGGCCTCATTCGTTTCCACCGGATTGGATTCTGACCGGAATTGATAAATACAACTAGAAAATCATGATAGCTACTATAAGGGATCCGGATTTATTCCGGGTCGAAAATTGATTTACTCATGATATGTACACCAAGAGACTCGGAATCAATCCACTAGTCAAGAGGTGTGGAATCAATCCGGCTCTTCGGTCTCTTGTTCTACCTATCACGATGAGTAAATTAATTCTCGATCCGGAACGAATCCGAGTCTCTATCATAATTTCCTTCATATATTTTTTATTCCGGTCGGATTGAATCCGATGGAAGCGAACGAGCCTTAGTTATCAGAGTCAGAGTGAATAAATTTGTCTTCACTTGCGAAATGTACTTTTGTTCATGGTGCTGGAAGTTTCTGTGGCAGAAGTGCAAGATCTGATTCTTTGTGTTTCTTTGGAACAGAGGCAAACCGAAGAAGGGAGGGCGACCAGGTGGGAGAGATGGCAAGAGACTACGGCCGTCCAACGATCCAGACCTGGACGACGAAGATGACTACTAACTTCCATGTTGTAGGACTACTGTAGCGAGTTAACTTCATTTTAGCGTCTAGTCGCACATGATTTTTCATGTACTGTATGTACTCCCTCCCTCTTGCAGCCCCAACTCGATTGTTTTGCTTGCTTGCCTCCCCATCTTCCGTTTGTAACATAGGTCAGCAGAAAGTTAATCAGATTGTGAAAAATTCAGGCAAAATTTGCTCTGTCTCAGCTAGGAACCATGTTCTGGATTTTAGCGTTCTATCTACGTTTCAAGGAGCTCCTATATGTCTTGGAAGATGGATAAAGGTTGAAAATTTCAGCCCACCAAAGTCCACATAATATCGATGGTCATTATTTTCCCACCAGCTCATCTCATGACTATGGATTACAAAATGTTCCAACATTTTTCAAACAAAATGTTGAACCAACATTTTTTACATAAAAAGTTGAACAAACTTTTTTCGAAAAGAGTTACACCAACATTTGTTTGGAGAAAATGTTAGATCTAACATTTTTCCAAAACAATTTCATCAACATTTTTTTAATATTTTTCGTGAAATGATTTTCTAAAAATGTTTCAATAATTTTTGGAAAAAATTCAACATTTTTTCATCTTTCTCACCACCTCCGCGGATCTCCAGCGGCAGCCGACCGGTGTTGTTGGCGCTATCCAGCCGGGCAGCCGCGGCCGTAGGCCAACAGGTCGCAGCGGGGTAGGGGTGGTAAAGAGCCCTCCAAATTAGCCTAGCAAATTTAAGGATTGGGCCATATAAGGCCCGGGCCATAATAATGTACAATTTTGAGCTAAGAAGTAGTAGGACTTAGTTTGATTGTGAAGAATGCATTAGGATCATGACCCATTACCACCCCTAGGCGTGGGAGGTGGGAGAAGGCGGCTAGGGTTCACTGTTGTTGGGCTGCGTGGACTGCTATTTGGGCTAGTAGTGGGTTATAATTTCATGAGAAAATATCGAATTATTTATTTTTTTTTTAATTTAATTTTTTATTCATTTTGGAAAAATATACGACCGTTTCAAAATTTAGCAAAACTAACCTACCGCCGTGGCCACGGCGGTAGGTTAGTTTTGCTACACGGTAGTAGGTTAGTTTTGCTAAATTTTGAAACGGTCGTATATTCCACGGCGGTAGGTTAGTTTTGCTAAATTTTGAAACGGTCGTATATTTTTCCAAAATGAATAAAAAAATAAATGAAACCGCCGTGAGCCACGGTGGTAGGTTAGTTTTGCTAAATTTTGAAACGGTCGTATATTTTTCCAAAATGAATAAAAAAATAAATTTAAAAAATTTAAAATTCGAAAATATCTTCCGAATATAGCCTTGCGTAGCCCAAAGGACTCGTCTGGCAAGGCCCAACATATTCTTAAGACGGGCCCAACATTTTTAGTCTTGCATGTATTGCCTAAATGGGCCTGAGGAACAGAGCCGGATAAGCCTCCCTTGGAAAAGAAGAAGGAAAAAGTCAATTCCACAACCCTCGTGTACAGGTGCTGTTTGGATTTCAACCCTCATCTTGAAAACCAGACATTCACTACCCACTAACTATTGAAACCGTTTGATTTACCCCCTTCACTGGTTTTGACGACGGTTTTGGATGACGTGGCAGTGGGCTCCACATGTCCCTCCCCTAAACAATTACTCATAACCCCCTAAGCTTTCTTTCTTCTCGTAGATACGTCCCTTGCCTTCTTCTACCTTCGGCCACTGGATGTCGCCGGTGATGGACGAGCAGGCCGCGACCGAAAACGTCTGAAAACGTATGCGTTGGGTAAGAAACAGAGCATCGGAGGCGAGCAGAGGATGCGCGCGTGGGCCGGGCACGGATTCCGTGGGCGATGTTGCTGGGCGAGCTACGACGTGAACGTCTGAACAATGCCGGCGTGAACGTCTTCAGCCGGGGCTCCGTCAGGTCCACCGCTTCCTTGTCGCCGTCGTCATCTCCCGGCGGCAGCCGCCAGCTGCTCCGCCCGTCGGGGCTCGTCAGCAGCATCCCGTTGACCAGCTGTCCAGCTCGCTCGACACCACCTCGCCGCCGCCCGCCGCGCCTTTGTTCCTGTCGCCTGGCGACGACGCGCAGCCAAGGGGGTGGACGGTATTTCATTTGCATTGCATTGCTAGCAGCATCAGAGTGCTTCCATGGATGGATTGGATGGAGGTCAGACAACAGGGGTGATCCACACGGGCTCGACGTCGGTGGAGTGGCCGCCGTCGACAGGCACGCCCCTCATCTCCTCCTCCTCCTCCATGGAGTACTCGCAGATGGCGTGCGGCGCCAGCATCTCCACCTCCCGGCGCGCCAAGTAGACGCAGCTCTCGCGCAGCCCGACCGCCGGGTACAGGTCCACGGCCACCACCGCCGACGCCACCGACCCCACGAACACCGCCCACCCGGGCGCGTCCTCCATGAGGCCCCACTTGCGCTCCCCCTCCGACAGCAGAATCTGCACCTCCACCTGCGCGTCCACCGCCTCAATGTCGAGATTCCACGCCATTGTCACCGTGTACAGCTTCCGCACCATCAACAGCTCCCCGTCGCTCTCCACCAGGTACAGCCGCCACCGCCAGTCGTGCAGGGCGCCCAGCGTGTGCTCCGCCTCCCGCAGCACCGACACCGCCGCCGCGCGCGCGCAGGTCGCCGCGGAACGCCAGCACCGCGCCGTCGTACCCCAGCGCGCACAGCCGCCCGCTCCAGAAGGCCACGTCCCTGAAGCCCCCGTGCCGGCGCCCCTCCTCGGCGCCGATGGTCATCCAGGCGCCGGAGACGGCGGGCTGGAGCAGCGCCACCGTGCCCGTTCGGCCAAGCGCGGCGGCGACCCAACATGGGGAGGTGGAGGTGGGCGGGCCGGAGAGGACCACCTTGGACACCGGGAACACCGGGGGCGGGGGCACGGCCACGGATTGGCCGGTGACGAGGTTGCAGAGGACCATGGAGCGGTCGGCGTCGAAGGCCATGGCGAGCCAACCGCCGGTGTGGCCGCAGCAGCGTCCGGCGCCGACGCTGGCGGGGAGCGCGAAAGGCAGGACCTTGCGGCGGTGGAGGCTGAAGAAGGCCAGCCCGCCGCCGGTGCCTGGGCGGCAGAGGAGGAGGCGCGGGGCCTCGAAAGGGAGGTCAGACGGGAACCACTCCCGCACGCACGCGCACCAGGAGGCGCAGACGAGGCGGACGGCGACGCGGTCGCGCGGGCTGAGGACGGCGACGATGCGCTCCAGCAGCTCCGGCGGGAGAAGGCAAGGGACGTATCTGCGAGAAGAAAGAAAGTTTAGGGGGTTATGAGTAATTGTTTAGGGGAGGGACATGTGGAGCCCACTGCCACGTCATCCAAAACCGTCGTCAAAACCAGTGAAGGAGGTAAATCAAACAGTTTCAATAGTTAGTGGGTAGTGAATGTCTAGTTTTTAAGATGAGGGTTGAAATCCGAACACCACCTATACATCAGGGTTGTGGAACGGACTTTTTCCAAAGAAGAGAGAAAGCGGAGGGTTTAGCCACCCTACCACGGCGCAACTCCCCTTTCCTTCCTTCCTCCGTTGTCTCCTCTCCTCTCGGCTCGTCGCGTCTCTTCCCCCAGTCGCCGCGCCGCCAAATAAACCCCTCGAAAAACCCTGGGTCCCTACGCCTCCCTCGCCATGCTGCGCCGCCTCCGCCTGCGCTCGCTGGGGAGGGCGGCGCCGGCCTTCGCCGGCGCGGCCGCTGCGGTGGCGTCGCTCACCAACGTCGCCTACGCCGACGGCGCCTCCCTCTTCCGCCGCCACTCCGAGCCGTCGAATCCGGGAGACACGGACAATTTGGGGGGCACCGCGTTCGGCCGCGACCCGGAGACCCTGGAGCGGATGGTCCGCGCGCTGCGAGAGATCAACAACTCGCCGCTCGCCAAGCAGGCAAGGTGCTCGCGCTATTTCCCTACCTAACTGGGGCCACCCCTCCTGACGACGTTTATGGTCGAGCGCAGGTGTTTCAGCTGATGCGGAAGCAGGAGGACACGCGCCTCGCGGAGCTGGAGGTCGAGAAGGTGCAACAGGCCATCAACGAGAGGCTCAGAGACATCGTGAGTTCCTGATGCCTTTCCTTCCCTTTGTTGATGTCAGCAATGTTCAATGCTGTAGGCGGGACGTCGGATGTGTCTGGAGATTGGTTGCTCACGCGACACAAGTGATTGATCGCTGAATCGAATTTACCTAACAGATTGACAAACTTCCTCCCTTCACTGCGTGTATTCATGATGTACCTGGAAACTTGGAATTATTGCATAAGACTGGGAGTTGCCAATAGAAGTGGGATTACAATGGAGATGTGAAAACACGAAATTTTTCCAAAATGTGGATGTGCAAAACTTATAACTCTGGCTAACCTTTGTGAATAGCAAGGAACAACATATTTGAAACTCCACAACATATAAATGGAAAATTGGTCAGCATGATGAAGTAGGAAGTGTAGAACTTTGGCTATGTGCTCAATGTTTTCTTTCACCCTATTTTGTGTGCGTGCATTCAACTTCCGTGGTGTTGGTTGCCATCAGTGTACATAAGTTCCTTTGTTGATATCTGATGCAGGAGAGGAAACGGAAAGATGCTGAAGATTACAGAAATAGCTTGCAACAATCAGCACATGCAAAAGCGCAAGCATTACGCTATGAGGATGAATTAGCTAGAAACAGAATGAAGGTATTGAAGAGACTCCTTTTCTTTATTTCATTGATCCACCTCTTATAATATTATGCTTAAATATGTATCTGTTTTTTTTTGGGTGCTACTATGAGAGTTACTCACAAGTTAAGCAAGCATCTATTTTGACAGGCGGAGCATGAGGTACAAAGACGACAAGATGCTGAACTTGTGAAGATGCAAGAGGCATCTGCCATCAGGAAAGAACAAGCCAGGCGTGCAACAGAACAGAAGATTTTAGAAGAAATAATACAGACTGAGAAAGAAAAGGCTAAACAAGAACAGAAAACAAACAGAATTCAAGCTTTAGCAGATGCAGAAGCTCGAGCTCATGAAGAGAGGGAACTAGAAGAAGTCACAAGGAGAACGATGTTGGAAAAAATGAAGGGTGAAAAAGAAAAGTGGCTCGCTGCAATAAATACAACCTTTTCGCATGTTGAAGGTTTGAATGCTCTTCCAAACAATATTTATGAAGTTAATCTACCATTCATTTTGGAAGAAGTCTACTTAACTTCCCAGTCTACTGCAACTAGACTACACCCCCAAACTATAAAACCAGATAATTGAAACTACAAAACCAGATATTTGACTCCCTCAACTTCTTCAGTTTTAGCAACACGGCATGTTGAGGTGGACAGAATTGCTGAGGTGGACTAGCAATATGGGGCCTACTTTGTAAGTGGGCACATCTGGAGGCAGCACCTTCCCCAACTCCGCCGCAAGTCGCCCGAGACATGCCATATTGCCCCGCCGTCTGACCGCGGAGCTTGACCGCCTGGCGCACACCTGCCCCCTTGTCGCTGCTGCTGGCGCCGGTGCAGGGGTCAAATGGGCTGTCATGGGCGGCCTCTGCTTAGCGCCACAGGACCTCCTTCGTGCGCCTGTTGTGCACGGTGGGGAGTGCGTGCAGGCGGAGGTCAATGGCCGCGGCGGAGTAGGAATGTAGGGAATGGGGATTTAGGCGGCGAAAGTGGATATGAGCGATCCGGGGGTATTGCACGCTGTACATTCTCCTTGAGCCAAGCTAGAGTCCAACATCCTGCTGCCCAGATCGAGCTTTTCCATGCATTCCGGAATCGAGATTATCTAAGCCTTATCGAGTTCCTTAGTGCAACAATTAAGATCCCCATCACCCAATTCGAGGTCCCTAGTGCGGCAATTGAGATCCCATGTGCCAAGCTAGAGCTTTCCACTGCTGTACGCAGAGGTTTTCCAATGCTCAAACCAAGATTTTGCCTGCAGCTCTGCACACATGGTCTCTGGCCTGAATCTCGTGCACAAGACCATGGTCTTGGAGTACATGGATCTGCCAGGGGCGGCTGTGGAGTGCTGACCTCAAGAGGCGCATTCAAGGTGGCATTTGTTGTTGAGGCCGGCATCTGTTGGTGGCATCTGCTGTTGGCATCGAGCAGCGTCGGTGTTGATTCATCCCGCACAGGGCAGACTGCTGGGCAAACTCGCCCGGCATCGGAGCTCCGCGGTTAGATAGTGAGGGCAGACCTGGAGTCGGTGAATAATGGCAGCTCAAGTTTGGGGAATGAAAATAACGAGCTGGAGTTAAAACTGCCCACTTACAAGTGGCCCCCACATGACAGACAGTCCACATCAGCTTCTCTGTCCACCTCAGCACACCACCTGATAAAAGTACTATGCAAACCAGGAAAAGAGGCTAAGTGAATGGTTTTGCAAAGTTGAGGGAGTCAAATACCCAGTTTTATAGTTTGGGGGGTGAAGTAGTCTAGTTGCGATAGTTTGGCGGGTTATGTAGACTTCTTCCATTCATTTTATTCTGCTAGAATGTGTCAGGCAATAAAAAAACATCTGCTTTTCCAATTGTGTCATTTTATAGGTCCATGGTTTTCAACCTAACAATACTGTTGCCATTTACAGATGACACCTCTCTCTTACTTTACTTTGTCATTAAGTTTCATACTACCTCTGTTCATAAATATATGACGTTTAGGACAAGCAAATTAGTTAAAAAATGAACTAACTAGCTTGTCCTAAACGTCATATATTTAAGGATGGAGGGAGTATTTGCTAAGATGCACATTGGTCTCATCAAAACTAATACATTGTATTTTGTGGAAACATACTTGGTCATGGTAATTTAGTAAAATGCAAAATAATGATGCTGAATAGACAAGGATCAGCATCATTCTTCTTTATTAATACTACCTACAGACGTGAATATATGACATCCAGACACCATCTTTTAGTGTGCCGCTAGTTCATTTCCCTGGTCGGAAACGTCATCTATTCCTGACTGGAGGGAGTATAACAATGATGTAGTTTAGTAGTTTCTTGTTTGTACTGTTTATGAACCTTTCCTATGTGGACTTGTAGGTGGGTTCAGAATGCTGTTGACTGATAGGAGTAAACTAATGATGGGTATTGGAGGAGTTACTGCACTGGCTGCTGGAGTTTATACTACCAGGTTTGCCTTGATACTGATATATCCTATCGATTTCAATATTTCATTTTAAAGTGTACATATACACAAATCATTAGCAGATCCGCTTTACCTGTTCCATTTTCATAAGCAAACTTCTAATTTTATTGTTTGCTCCTTTAATCTTCAGGGAAGGAGCAAGGGTTACATGGGGTTACATCAATAGAATCTTGGGCCAACCTTCGTTGATCCGTGAATCATCAATGCCAAAGTTCCCACTGCCAATGTCTAGGTTGCTCAAACCTAGCTCAGCATCTTTGTCAAGTGGAGCAGGCTTTGAGAATGTTATTCTGCACCCATCACTCAAGCGGAGGATTGAACATCTTGCACGAGCTACTGCAAATACAAAGTCTCACGGTGCACCATTCCGCAATATGCTTTTCTACGGACCTCCTGGAACTGGCAAAACTTTAGTAGCCAGGGAGATGGCTCGCAAATCTGTAAGTTCAGGGGATGTATTTTTCCTTGCATTGTAGAAAAGTTGGCTAATCTTCTGAAACTACTTGTTTTTCCCTTCTGGTCACTTTAAGGATTAAAAAGAATAAACAGCAGAGTGATGTTGGTTTGTGAAACTTCTGTTTGTTGGACATTGTATTTTTCTTGTTTTAATTATTGAGTTATCTTCTTTGAAATGGGACTAGGTTCGATAACTAGGATAGTCAGTTTGTATGCTTGAAGAGGCATCCGGTATCCATTAACATTCACACCCTTACATTCTTGGCATGACAGGGCCTGGATTATGCCATGATGACGGGAGGAGATGTGGCGCCCTTAGGATCAGAGGCTGTTACCAAGATCCATCAGATATTTGACTGGGCTAAGAAGTCCAAGAAAGGGATGCTGGTTTTCATTGATGAAGCTGATGCGTTCTTGTGCGAGTAAGTTTTTAACTTGACTCTTGAATGATTCCAGGACTAATTCTGATTAATATGACTCGCAAGTTGGCTCAAGTACAATCCCTTGTTGTCAATCTTGAGTTAAACTAATTTTGAATCTTTAAGTATTTTCAAACTTTATTAACACTGCAGTTTTTGAGCTCGAAGGAAGCTTTATTTGAACCCAACAAGATTATGGAAACTTATAATATGCAATGGCAGTACTGTTGTATTGTAGCAGCAGTACAGTTTTCTGTTCTCACCCATAGTTTCTCACCATTTTAGGCTGTAGGCTAATCCCATAGATTCTTACCAGATGTTTGCAATCGCCTGCATATGGTTTCATCTTTGCCTAAAATCACTCCTTTCGAGGTCAAAAAAGAAGAATCCTTTCCCCTTCAGCTGGTCCTATCAGCGCCCATTGATGAAATCACAAGAAAAACTGTAAATGTGTTTGTTGATAATGCATTCCACAAGTTCCATTTATCTCTAATCGTGTGTTTTATTTTCCATATACTAGGCGGAACAGTATCCATATGAGCGAAGCTCAGCGGAGTGCTCTCAATGCATTATTGTTTCGAACTGGTGACCAGTCCCGGGACATTGTCCTTGTCCTTGCGACAAACAGACCTGGTGACCTTGATGCTGCTATCACTGACCGTATTGATGAAGTCATAGAGTTCCCCCTACCTGGGGAGGAGGAGAGGTTCCAACTGCTCAAGTTATACCTGAACCAGTATATACTCAAGGAAGAGGGCAAAGGCTCTTCGTGGGGCACATTGTTCAAGAAGCAGCCGAGGAAGATACAGGTGAAGGACATTAGCGATGATTTGCTGAAGGAAGCTGCACGGAAGATCAATGGCTTCTCTGGCAGGGAGATTGCGAAGCTGATGGCTAGTGTGCAAGCTGCTGTTTATGGCCGACCCGACTGTATGTTGGATCCCCAGTTGTTTTCGGAAGTTGTTGACTACAAAGTGACTGAGCATCACCAACGCATCAAGCTTGCTTCTGAGGGTATGCCTTGATCAACAAGAAAGATTTATCCTGAAGCTTGGATCTTCATAAGGATGTTCAAGTCTTGAGAGATTAGGTATGTTGATCAGGGACACTGCACCTCCCACTGACTTGAGCAGTAGTGGATGTTTTGGATTCCTGTGGAGATTTCTGAGAAATCCTTTACGTGAAGGGTCTGTTTCCATCAGTTTTGTTCGTAGCATGAGTTGTCCGAGGAACAGCCAAATAGGCCGGAGTTGTGCTCAAACTGAAATTAGGTGCCCTCATTACAACAGTAGGTTTGCATTGTCTCCTGAGCCTATTGATTTATAACCATTCTTGGTTGCATTTGTACGCTTGTTTGTGCCAGGGAAAATGGGCCAATAATTTAGGTGATCGTTGTTCTATTTTTCCGTTCTCCTGCAACACGCTTTCTGTATATTGGTTGCTGTCGTTTCGTTTCTACTTCTGCCTCATACAGTCATGCCCGGCGTCTTCACTGAAACTGGCTCGTATGCTGAAGTCGCCTCATACAGTCATCTGCTCTGCCCTCATCAGAGCTCATGCATCATAAACAAACTGCAATTATTCAGAGGATTTGTAGGACCGAGGGAACAGGAACTTGAGCAAAATATCGAGCCGGTTGTTTTTTTTCTGGAAAAGATAATGACCGCCACTCTGTTTCAATTCCGTACTGATTTGGTTCTACCGAAAAGGGTGTTTCGGACAACGAAGACTCGGAGAGGAGTGACGAACGGAACAGTGCGTGCGACCGCAGTGAGAGCCGAGATTATGGTCCCCGCTGGATGGATCAATGATGATGGCTCGTGTAAATGATGCAGCCTCCGATCGAATAAATAAGCATGGTCACTCACATTCACGCGTATCAGGAAGAACTTGTTCAATCTCACTTTTGGAACCACGGAAAGGGTGAGCTATTGCAAAGTACTATGGTACTACTTGCAGATGTATGAAAGTTTTTGTTGCCTTGCTGCTTCTGCTACTGCTAGCATGAAAGCCACAAGCACCCAGTGTTATCTGAAATTCTAAAGAGTGCATACATAGAACTTAACCTCAGTGTTATCTGAAATTCCAAGTGCATAAAACTTTAGCAGTTGTTGCAACCTGTAAAAATTTGACAATTTTTCAGAGATGTATCACACAAAATCTCCTTTGTAGGCTGCAAGCTGGCTAGAAGGTGCTTGGATTCAAAGTGCTGGCAGCTGAAAACACCAGCTTGGCAGCTTCAGAGTTGAGAACCGATCAAGGATACAGACCCATCACTTTGTACCTGTGCTGGTGACATGAATGAGATGAGATGTCATTACCAGCAAGGCAACAAGCCAACACCACACCTTTCACCTTGCCACATCAAACGCAACCACGTTTGAATGGCTCGGCTCCGACCCAAGCAAGCCTCCAGCTGCCGACAATTCACATACCATCATTCGCCCAGATGCATACCCGTAATAATCCATGAACCCACAGCGTACACACACTCGAATACTACCACACAGACACACAGGGGTTCTTTCTCTCTCTCTTTTGAGTTCCTGACAGGGCAGTCCAGACACTCACATGGCTCACACACATCTGCCTTCTGGCCAAACTCCAGCTACAGTGCTGATATGCACTTGTGGCCAAAGAGAGTGATGGGGCAAAAAAAAAAATGAAGTCTCTACTAACAGTACTGTACTGCACCACTGTTGCTAAGCTTTGGCAGGAGGCCAGGTCAAGCAAAATTCCCCCTCAAGAAAGGCTGCAAAAGCCCTTAAGAAAGGGGTTTAGGCTGCAAGCAAGCAGGAGTGGAGAGGACACACACACACACACCCCCTCAAGAGAGGACAGAAAGCTACTGCTGGGACTGGGAGGGCTTAGAAGCTAGGAACCCCTGCTTTAATGACCCCTCTAATTGTACTTTGCGCACCAAATGACAAAGCTCCACGCCTAAGTACATTCCCCTCCCAGCAAAAAGGGGCCCCTCACCAAACCCAACCCCCCAGCCGAACCAAACCCCAACGCATGCAAGCCATTGTGCACACAGAGCACAGCGCAATGCTTGCTCTGGGAGCAGCTGCCCTGCCAAAAGGAATCCAACAAGCCCAAAAGGCAAAGTCAAAAGGAGGGGGGACGCCCCAAGAGAAGAGAGCGTTGTTGCATCAAGCAATGCAATGGCAATGCAGGCTTGCAGCAGCACTGGTATGACACTGCACACATCCAAACACAGCTGCGCATGCACTACCGCACTCTCTCCCTCATGATCTCTCTCTCTCTCACTCTTGTAGGAGTATGAGCGAGGAGCCGAGGAGGGAGGGTCAGGGAGGGAGAAAGCCCCCAAAAAATGCAGTGAACACCAGCATATCAATGGTTGTCAATGCAAGAGCCATGATGCTAAGTTGCTAACCTAATTGAGGTTATCCAAGAAAGCAATGAGGACGACCAAGCATGGCTACGATGAGATTAGGTCACATAATCATATTACTGCCTCCTAACTGCTGCATGATGAGTTAACTTCTTAACAACCAGGATGTCACTGAAATTACAAGGGAAGAAGAAGGATAAAGAAATGAGCTAATAAGCTAATGGCATCCTCTGATCCTCTCGCATTGCTATGCGGCTACTCGGGGTACTCACTCATGCATCATGCTGCTGTTGCTGCTGCGGTGGCGGCGCCGGGTGGTGGATGCGGTGGACGATGTGGTGGGGAGGTGGAGGCGGGTGGTGGTGGTCATGGTGGTGAGGCGCCGGCGGCAGAGGCAGCTGTGGCGCGGGCTGGGAGGACGAGGGCGAGGTCGGGATCTTGGCGAGGTGCTTGTTGTTGTGCATCCACACCTTGAGGACGCGCCGGGAGACGCCGACCTGGGCGCAGAAGGCGTCGACGGCGTCGGAGTCGGGCTTGTGGATGCGCCACCCGAGGCGGTGAGCGAACTCGCGCATGCGCTCCTTCTGGTCCGCCGTGAACTTGGTCCGGAACCGCTTCTTGCTCGGCGCCGGGGGAGCGGAGGCCGAGCCCCCGACGGGCAGCTGCGCGTGGGGCGGGAGCGCCGGCGGCGGGGGCGCGGGCGGGTGGTGCGCGGGCGCGGGCGTGGGGCCGCGCAGCTCCTCGCTCGAGGACTCGGTCAGCGCGGCGGGCGCGGACGACGGGGACACCGGCGGGACGTGCGGGCGCGTCTGCATGTGCGGCGGCGCCAGGAGCAGCGGCATGACACGGGAGGAGTTGGCGTTGGCGTTGGCGCCGGCGGTTGGGGTGCGAGGCGAGGGGGGCACCGCCGCCGGCACCACGGCAGCAACGCCTCCGGGTACCGCCTCGCGGCGGTGGAAGCTGCGGTGGCAGCCGCAGGCGGCGCAGGCCAGCGCGGCGGCCCCGTCGCCCGCGGACGGCATGAACTCGCAGCAACCGTCGAGCACGTGCGCGCCCAGCCGCGCCGCGTGGTTCCGCAGGCACTCCCGGTACCTCCACTGCGGCGCCTCGACGGCTCCAGCGCCAGCCACGAGGGCGAGCGTAGAGACCGACGGGGCCACGTTGCCGCCGCCGAGAACACCATTCCTCGCCCCGTCCTGGTGGCGCCGGTGCTGGTGCTGGTGCTGCGGCTGCGGCGCCCCCGCAGCTCTCTCCCTCTCCGCTCTCCTCGGATGGAGCTGCGGCTGGCGCGGAGACGGCATGAACCCGGGGGGAGGCAGCTGTGGCTGCGTCACCAGAGAGGAGTTGGGAGGCAGGAGCGGCCTCGAGAAGGCGGCGGCGTCCATGAGCGCCGACGAGTGCGAGCCAAGGCCAAGAGCCTGAGCGTGCGCCTGCTGCTGTGGCACGCCTACAGGCGCCGCTGCCGCAGTGGTGTAGCGGTGGGCGTCCTCGTCCTCCTCTTCCTCCTCCTCGTCTTCCTCTTCCTCCTCCTCCTCCTCCTCTTCCTCCTCCACATGCGATGATCTCTTGTACTCCATGGCTTCAGCTACCAAGCTAGGTGAGGGGTGTTGGGTGAGCTAGGGAAAGGATTCTTTCCCTCCTAGCTTTTTTCCCTTCTTTGTGAGGCTGTGTTGGTGGCGGTGTGCTCTACTTGTAGGTTTTGGAGAAAGAAATAGAGGAGGAGGAGGGGGGGATGGTGTTGGCCTCAAGGGGGAAGGAGAAGATGTGGATGGATTATATTGCTTGGTAAGGGGCTAAGCTAGATTACAAAAGGTGTGATAATTAAAAAATACACTAAGAATGGCAATCACAATAACAATAACAATAACAATTTGGCGCAAAGTGGGGAATGTCTCCTTGGGAGAGAGCTAGCTAGGAGAAAACATATCCATCTTATCTATCCATCATCCATCTATGAATCTATGCATGCACAGGGGAGAGAGGGGGAGGCCGGCCGGGGAAGAGGAAGTGACAGGGGAGAGAGATTAGAGTGGCAAGGCTTGTTGCCTTGTTGGCTTGGCTTGGATGTGTGTTTGAAGCAGTCTAGTCTATCTACCACTCCCCCACAAGGCCCACAATGCAGAGGTGAGAGTGACTTGGAGGTGGTGAGGAGAAGAGAGAGGGAGAAGCCCATGCCCACCGACAGGGCCATGTTTCACCCCCTCCCACACCTGCACTATGGCCTACCATGGCGCCACCACCTCTCCTCCTCCATGGCCATTGTCATCTTCTACCCCTCTCTTGCTCCACTGCCCTAGCTTAGTTTTGCTTAATTGCCCATGTTTAGCTTCGAGTCGTGCCAGTGCCAGCGACCTACTACCACGCTGCAATAAGTGCAGCTTGTGTGGTATTTTTTTTTGAAAAATCAGCTTGTGTGGCCGTGTTTGGTAGGGGGTGAAAATTTTTTCACCCCATATTAAATGCAATTTTGACTACTAATTAAGAGAATTAAATAAAGTCAGTTTCAAAACTACCTTCACAACCCTGAACAAAATTGCGAGACGAACCTAATGAGGCCTTTGACGCATGATTAGAACATAGTTACTGTAGCATTACTGTAGCGAATAACTAATTAATTATGCTCATTAGATTTGTCGCACAAAGTTGCACTCATCTGTGAAAAGATTTTGCAAATAAACTTTACTTGGTACTCCATGCATGCAAGATTCCTTTTTCATGAAATTTTTTTTCAACCCAACCAAACACGACCTGTGGTATACTACCCGCCATTGACTCCCAAGTACATCCATGCGTGTCTCCTACTTCCTCACACCCCTGCTGCATTTACCACCCCTCTGGACTTTGCTCTGTTAGGCTAAGTCCAACAACGCTAGGCAAATTTGGAAGGTAAATTGGCCTTTGCCTTGCGTCTACAGTGATTTTCAATACCTTCGCATCTCACCAGCTCCAACAGAGGAAATGCATTTGCAATCCTCCACCGCGGTGGCCTTGGCCCCCACCGGCGCCTGCGCCTCGCCACCATCGGAGGAGAAGGAGGCCATGGCCGTCGCCGGGGACTCCGCCAAGCAGCCGCTCCTCTCCCGCGCGTACCCGCCCCACGTCGCGTCGGCGTGTCGTCGCCGTCCCTCCCGTCCGCGCCGGGGCCGTCGGGGCCCGCCTCGGAGCGCCGCTTCCCGGGGGTGCTCGACGTCCCCAACCGTCCTGGACCGCGAGCGCGCCATCGTCGTCAACCACGAGCAGATCCGCTGCGTCATCACCGTCGGCGCCATGGAGGAACGCGCGTGGCCAGATCTCGCATCGGATTTCCTCGCGGCAGGGGAGGGGAAGAATGGAGGCGGAGCAGGAGGAGCGCCGCGCGGAGGGATGAGGCCGCGCCGGCGAGCCGCTACAGCTGGCCGCTGACGGGGATCTAGCTGCGGTGCGGGTCGCTGAGGTCTAGGCCACTGCTGCGGGTCGACGTCGGCGCAGATGGCGCTGCGCCCGCGCGTAGGCGGTTCCTGCGGCCCCCTCCGGCCCTCGCGGTGGCCGCGGAGCGGCGCTGGAGGCCGCCGTCGGCGAGCGGCTCGTGCACGGTGTCCATGCGAATCGGCGGAGGAGCTCGGCCTTCTTCTACTGGGCCGCGACCTCCTCCTCCTTCCTGCGCGCGCAGCCGACCCTCCTTCCCGCGCGCCGCGCAGCCGACCCTGTCCTTCCCGCGCCGGATGCCTTCCAGGAGAGAGGCGATGCAATTTTGCATCTCCTCTCTCCTCGGTAGGGAGTTTGCATCACTCGATGCCTTCCCTATTGGAGGCCGCGCAAGCTAGGCACAGTTGACAGCGGGAGGCAAAAATGCTTTTGCCTCCCGCTGTTGGACTCAGCCTTAGGGTGAGTCCAACAGCGGGAGGCAAAAGCATTTTTTGCCTCCCGCTCGCCACTGTGCTCGCTCGGATTGTTCTCCAACAGAGAAGGCAAACCGCGATGCATTCTTCCTACGCAGGAGAGAGGAGATGCAATTTGCATCTCCTCTCTCCTCGAAGGCATCTGCGCGGGAGAGGCGGGAGAAGGCCGGCTGCACGCGGGAGGGGGGCGGGAGACTGCGCGTTCGTCGGGAAGGAGGCTCGTCGTGGGGTGCTGCCGGAGATGGAGGGACCCGGCGACCTGCGGGCAACGACGACGAACCTGGGACCCCGAGCCACTCGATGCGCCGCCGGTGGCGGGAGGAGAGCTCCGGTGGAGCTTTGGCGGCCGGGGAAGAGCGTCGAGGCGGAGGAAGTGGGTCCGCGTTGCCGCACCGCCGCCGCCGCACAAGCTCCTCCACGGCTTCACCGCCTGTGAGATCCGCCGCCGTGCGAGCTCCTCCGCCTGCAAAATCCGGTGCGAGCTCCTCTCCCCTCCCTCACCTCCGCGCCACCCACCTCCTCCCTCACCGTCCGCGGGGCCTCCGCCGCCGTCGGCATCCCCACGGCTCGCCGGCGAGGAAGAGCAGCGGAGGAGGCCGCGGATCGACGACCGACGAGGTCCGCGCCGTCGGGCTCCTCCCCTCGGTGGGCCACACCTGGATCTGCGCGTGGTGGACGACGGCCTCCACACCACCGGTTCGGCCTCGGCGGCAGCGGCCTGGCAGGCGGCCGCGTGCTCCTCAGCGGCGGCGACCTCTCCCGTGATGGCACCGCGCGGACGGCAGAGGAGCAGCAGAGGTTGGGACCGGGACTCCGGGGATGGATTTGCGTCTGCCTCTTGTTGTTGGAGAGAGCGAAAAAATGGATTGTGTCTGCCTACTGTAGATGCGAGGCAAATGGAAGTTTGCCTCTCCATTTTGCCTCTTATTGTTGGACTTAGTCTTAGGCTGAGTCCAACAGCGGGAGGCAAAAGCATTTTTGCCTCCCGCTCGCCACTGTGCTCGCTCGGATTGTTCTCCAACAGAGAAGGCAAACCACGATGCATTCTTCCGACGCAGGAGAGAGGAGATTTTGCATCTCCTCTCTCCTCGAAGGCATCTGCGCGGGAGAGGCGGGAGAAGGCCGGCTGCGCGCGGGAGGGGGGCGGGAGACTGCGCGTCCGCCGGGAAGGAGGCTCGTCGCGGGGAGCTACCGGAGATGGAGGGACTCGGCGACCTGCGGGCAACGACAACGAACCTGGGACCCCGAGCCACTCGATGCGCCGCCGCCGGCGGGAGGAGAGATCCGGTGGAGCTTTGGCGGCCGGGGAAGAGCGTCGAGGCGGAGGAAGCGGGTCCGCGTTGCCGCACCGCCGCCGCCGCACAAGCTCCTCCACGGCTCCACCGCCTATGAGATCCGCCGCCATGCGAGCTCCTCCGCCTGCAAAATCCGATGCGAGCTCCTCTCCCCTCCCTCACCCCCGCGCCACCCACCTCCTCCCTCACCGTCCGCGGGGCCTCCGCCGCCGTCGGCATCCCCACGGCTCGCCGGCGAGGAAGAGCAGCGGAGGAGGCCGCGGATCGATGACCGACGAGGTCCGCGCCGTCGGCTTCTCCCCTCGGTGGGCCACACCTGGATCTGCGCGTGGTGGACGAAGGCTTCCACACCACCGGTTCGGCCTCGGCGGCAGCGGCCTGGCAGGCGGCCGCGTGCTCCTCAGCGGCGGTGGCCTCTCCCGTGATGGCACCGCGCGGACGGCAGAGGAGCAGCAGAGGTTGGGACCGGGACTCCGGGGATGGATTTGCGTCTGCCTCTTGTTGTTGGAGAGAGCGAAAAATGGATTGTGTCTGCCTACTGTAGATGCGAGGCAAATGGAAGTTTGCCTCTCCATTTTACCTCTTATTGTTGGACTTAGTCTTACTGCTCTGCTTGGAGTATATGGTAAAATATGACCACATGTTTTCCTTTGTTTCTTTCTTTCAAAAATATATACAACCATGCAATGCAAGTACTCCATGCAACACCATTTTTACCATACATTTACCAACTTTTTTTTGCACTCCATTAACGCAACAAACTGCACACTGAAGGTAAGGCCAGTCTCAGTGGAAGTTTAACGAGCGCAATTACCTAGACTGCCACATCAACTTTTGAATATGATGAAATTGTCACTCAGTGCATAGTTTCGTAGGCGCAGTTTCCTAGATTGTTTTTTAATCCCCCTCTCTCTTCCATCCCGTCGTCTCCTCTAATTCCCCCATCTCCATTCTCAAAAGAATATTTCCCCTGTCGGGCTTCCCCACCGACCACCGCGACCGGAGGTTGGCCACGGCCGTGGCGAGCTCCCCGCCGGCGTCACCACCAGTGCGCGGAGCACTTCACGGCGGCGGCGAGCTCCCCCACTGGCCTCGCCACCCCGCAACCAGAGGACGGCCACGGCGCCGGATAGTTCCCCCACTGGCCTCGCTACCCGCGACCAGAGGCCGGCCACGGCTGCGGCGAGCTCCCCGTCGGCCTCGCCACCCATGCGTGGCGTGATTCACGGCGGCAGTGAGCTCCCCCACTCGGCTCCCCACCCCGCGACCCGATGATGGCCACGGCGCCGGTGAGCTCCCCCACGGCCCCACTTGCCTCGCCACCCGCGACCGGCGGCCGACCACAGCGACGACGAGCTCCCCGCTGACGCGCTCCTCGTCGGCCTCCGCTGCTTGAGCTCCCTCTCTCTCCACGTCTCATCCCTTTGCCTCCACCCTCCACCGGTTCCGCCGAGGTCCGCCCGTGCTACTTCACTCGAGTCGGGGTCTGCCGACGGGACGCCCTCCACCGGCGGGAGGCGGGCCGCGCGCCTGCGCCAGACTGCAACAGGTCTGGCGACGAAACTCAGCTTCTCAGTGCGGATTTCATCCCGTTTCACGGGACTAGGTTCTCGCGCAGGTGCGATGTCGTGGTGACGACACTGAGGTTTCTCTTTCATCATTGAATACCATGCCAAGTCAGCAAATTGCTGATGTGTACAACAAACAATTAAATGCGATGAAATCTTCTCGTGAAACCCCACTTAGACTGACCTAAGGAGTATTATATATGATATCTTTGTTAGAAAAAAATGTCCCTAAGGAGTACTCCCTCCGTCCCGCAATGTTGGTCGTTTTAGCTACAGAACGCTGTCCCGAAATCGTTGTCTCTCAGCTAGCTGTAAACCATCGTCCCTCCGTAGGCCTAGCTTTTAACTGCATCGCTTGGCTTATCCCTCCATTCCTCTTTCCCCGAGCTCGCACCAGCATCACACACACTCCAAGAACAAATCTGAGTCTCAGTCCCCAACCTCGCGCTCGCCGCAGGCCGGTCCCCGTCGCCCGCGAGCTCGTGCAGCTTCATCCCCAACCTCGCGCCCGCTCAGCCTCATCTCCAAGCAAATCGCCATCGCTCGCTTGCCGCAGCAACAGCAGCAATGCCGGGCCGAGCTGCGGGAGCGGGAACACGGCGTTGACCCGCTGCCCCTTTGCGAGCGCGAGCAGGACCAGCGGGAGCAGGTACTTCCGCCTGATGCCCCTGACGCCGGCTGCCGGCGAGCCGCAGCTGCCCCTCACCAGGACACAGGAGGCGAGCGTGGGATCCTTCTCCGCGCGCACGGGCGTCCGCATCCTCCGGCCGAACCTCTACCATCCTGTGCCCTCGGGAGCACAGGCCCCTCCACGCGACGCCACCGAGGCCCATCCGACGGCATAGGATCCAAGCACGGCGTCCACTGCGTCTCATACCCAAATCTCGCGGCGCCGGAGATGGAGGACACGTAGAGAGGAGCTGTCAGAGAGGGTCGCCGGCGGAGGAGCTCGTCGTCGCGGCGCCGCTGGTGGAGCTTGTTGCCGCTCCGCCGCTAGATGAGCCCAGCCTCATCTACAAACAGCTCGCCGCCGGCGGTGTGGTCCAGGCGCTCGTCCGCACGCGCCGTCAGAACCTCCAGGCTCGTTGGCTTCCCCGGCGGCGCGTCGCCCCGGCCCTCCAGGCGCGGTGGCTTCTCCGGCAGCAGCGTCTAGATTCCCTCGGTGGATCCGGGGAAGAAGATGGCTGGGAGAGCAAGGAGAGGAAAATGACGGTGGGGCCCACCCATGTGCGGGACAGAGGATAGGGGTGACATGGTCTTTTCCCCCTTGCCTTGGTTTGCGGCTTATTTTTCTAACGACTAACTTTACGGGACGGAGGGAGTAGTATATATGATATTTTTGTTAGAAAAAAAAATGTCACGGTACTACTTGTAAGGAGTATTTAAGTTTTTAATCATGAAGTGCATGAGTGCATCTCTGTGCCGTACGTGCAGGCCGAGGCACACCTAAAATCCAAGCTATACCCATCTAGGTGCCCCCAGGTTTAACGTTCGTCCATCCCATTCCCGTAGCACGAAGACACTAGCTAGGGGGGTCTACCTGTCCGGCGCCGGTAAAACCGATGGATTCATCTCCGACGCAGCGCCTAGGGAGAGGGGCAGAACGGTCATCAGATGCTGGGCATGCAGCTTTGGGAATTGAGGACGCTGGGTCCCTTTCGCAAACACCTTCGTCAGGCCACTCTAATTGGTGTGCCGTGGTCTGCCACTACCATTTGATGCCCCCTGTCATGCCTCCCCATCTCCGAGCTCCTTCACTTTCATTTCGAGTTTTGCATGCAATTCCTCTCTTTCTAAAAACTAACAGTCATTTTTCAAAAAAAAACTAACAATCTCTTTCCTTTATTTCTTATTGACAGTCATCTTATTTTCCTTCAGATGCCAAGAGAAAAAGGTAGTATAGTAGTAGTAGTTGGGATGCGAAGCGAGTGAGTGTGTGTACTGGTGGTGTCAGTGTGTGACACAATTGGCGATTTGGCATGCATGCGGTGCAGGCAGTGCACCACAGCTGTCTTCCTGCACTGGCCGCGGCCTCTCTCCCTGCCAACAAGTGCTTTACATGCATGATGACAATGCCTGTGTCTCCAGCATTTGTCACATAACATGGATTTACATGTGTAGGTCGAAATGCGGCCAAATATGTTGAGAGGTGGTTGTGAGGATTTCTGCTGTCCTAATGAATGACTAGAAGAAAAAAAAAAGGCTGTCATACATCTATATCCAGCATCTTTGAAGACTATGCAGATATATACAAACATATATCTCCCTAGCTACATGAAACCGCCTGAAATTAAAATGATTGCGTATGTGTTCGGTGGCTCGGTGGAGGTTATCTGCTAGCTGAGTCCCAGGATTTAATGGATGGGTACATGCATCCGTCTCCAACATCTGTTATTAGGGTTGCGTCACACAAGTATGGATCGATGCGCGTTTATATGTGAAGCCAAAGCTGTTCTAATTAAGGTGGTTGTGGATGTACATTAGGTTGCAATTTAATCCATCCATGTCTAGAACCGGAAGTCCAATGCTTAGCTCACTTTCATACAACGGTTGCCGCTTGCTACATGCATGCATGATGGCACACATCTGTGATCTCTCTCTCAAATGTCGTTTAATGCAGGCTACGTCATGGAAACGAATACGTGTAAACAGAACCGCTCTAATGTGGCTGGAAAAAGGCTTCTGGGTCTCCTGTGCAGTTTGATTACGGGTCTACTAGATGAAGTCCAACATTCAGTTGGGCTCACTGCCAAAAGTGCTTGCATTGCTTGCATATGCTGGTGCCATATATACATCTAGGCACCTCCAAAATTTAATATGGTCTGCATCATAGGAACAGATGCATGTAAACCGTTTCTGATGTGGTTGGGAAGGGCCGAAGGCTTTGTAGGTGAAATTGATTAGCAGTCAAAAAGGCCAGTTCGGTTGGGCTCACTGCCAAGATTGCTTGCCTACATGTTGTCATGCATACATCCATCTCCCTCCAGCCTTCAATACGTACGGCATCAAATTGGAATGGATGCATATGAATACTAAACAGTTCTGATATGGTTGGGAAGGCTTTCTTTTCTTCATGCAATTTATTAGAATTCTAAAAACACTAAATTCGGTTGGGATTTTGCTGCAACAGACACGTGGGTATCTACCTTTAGCATTTGTTTGCCTAGTATAACATATGAATGGAAATAGGGATGTACATGAGGAAAAACATTTCCTACAAGCCCATAATGTCTTACATGATGTCTTAGATGGTTTGGACTAAAATGTTTCTTTAGTTGAAGTCCACTCGTATGGATCTTCTTTTTGTAGTATAGACTCTAATAGCGACCATATTGTTCATCGCGTCGTTCCCTTTCCATAATTGATGAAAATAACTTTATTCAGATAAGGTCATGTACAAGGAGCTTGAAATTGGAGTAACCTATGTGGATTAAAAAGAAAATTTCCAAACTTTTCTCTAGGATGAAGGAAAATTCTAAACTTTTTCAAGCATATGCATGGTATGTTGTGGGAGGTTGGACCCAAAGCAAAACTAGAAGGCGCCAACAAATACAAATGTAAGAGTGGTAGATCAACCTGTTTTGTATGGATTTGTTTTGTGGGCACAGGCCAACAAGGCCCATTGGTCCCATGAAACCCCGTGCGCCCGCCCCCTGGATGATTTGAGACCTACATGTCGTACCCACCAAGCATGGTAACATTTGAATATATCCTTTCTTGTGAACCTCAAATGAAAACAATTAATGAGAAAATTGTACATGGGCATGAGTTTATTTGGGATTAAAAGTTCTATTACCTGACTATATTGCAATTCTTCTCCGCTCATGTGAAAATTTTTTGTATCGTTGTAGTACTAATCAAAGCATGCACATCTCCAGGCGCATCATGGTTGACTCCTCACGAAAATGCAAGCTAAGACATCAAACATATGAAGAAAATACCCTTGGGATGCACTTAGATCAAGAGAATAAAAGTATAATATGGAGGCAGATGAAATTCACCTGGTGAGTTGAAGGTAGCAAGGTCGATCCACCCTTGGACTAAGAATGACCATATGACTTCAGGGCGTATCCTACACCCAAATTGCTCCGGATCATATTGGATTTAACGACTACATATAGTCACTTATAATCGAATTGTTGCGACTCATATTTGGCAGCTAGGGTTCGATATCTTAGAAACAGAAGGTGGGGGCAAGGAGGATAGGCAGAGGTGGTAGAGAGCAACTTAACTTGACTAGCGGTAGCGGTGGTGAGAGTGAATAGCAAGCACATCGCCGAGGAGAAGGAATATATAGCGAAAGGCGGGTGCGTAGGGAAGCAGAGAAGAAAATATATGAAATAAGAAAAATTGCAAAGTGACGCAACACCGACAGTGCACTTCTGGTACGACAAAATCGGTTCAATAATGTTCCGCGCGCGGTGAGACTGAGAGTGATGGTGCAACATACAATGGTGTCCACGAGAATGCTTTAAGAGACACCTGCTCATTAATATATCACCTTTTTATTTAAAAATGCTACACCTCGTGCAATCGGTGATACACGACTTTAATTTGTTGTAGCTACAAGTGTAAAGATGGGCAAGATACAGCATCAACAAAGATTGATGGGAATTTTTAGATATCGTTGTCGTCATAGAGTAGTCTATGCACACGTTCGATAAAACCATTATATGATGCTATAGCTTCTCCTAGCATAAGAAATAAAGGAAATTGGTGAGACATCATGATCAAGTGGCTCCAATGTTGTACTTTGTTGTCAAATGTGCTCGAGGCCGTGCTGTTTTCGGTAGCTTGAATATCTCAGTTCATTGATTGATGACCAAATAAACGTGATGCCTTAGCTTGCACCACGCTGCCGTTTAATCAAGCGGATAGTGTGGCCGGGGGGAACAAAACCATTCCAAAAAAAAAGTGGTGCACAATCTAGTGAATAATTGAAAACTTGCCTCGCAGCCATTTGGGAGAAAATATTTAAAGATTTACGGAGTACTAGTACTACCTATCCCGACCATTCTTCAGCTATCCCGCCATTGGACCATACAAACCTGTGTCAGTAATTTAATGCCGTGGCGCCACAACAACAGCTCACAATTGGCACCAAATGCAGATCGAACGCACAAAAAAAAAACACAAAGAAATGCTCCGAATAAAGCCAGTCAGCTCATGTACGTACTCCCTGCAGTTCCATATTAGAAGTCGTTTAGGACAACGACATGGTCACCAAAGCACAACTTTGACTTCTCTTTTCTATAAAAATATTTATTGAAAAGTTATATATGTATATTCTTGTGAAAGTAATTTTCAAGACAAATCTATTTATATGATTTTCATATTTTCAAACTTAACGACTTAAAAGTTATTCATGATTTATATTCCTAATGTTTGACTCAAATCTTGTCCGAAACGACTTCTAATAGGGAACCGGAGGGAGTACTGTCTAATCGATGCTTGACTCTGACACCCTCCCTGATCGGAAATTTACCCAATTATTGGCGCTATAATTGTGTTATGATTGAATTTAAGCATTACTTAATGCTGGATACTGCTCCTACACATTAAAGAAGGCCGTGCACTCCGGCCGCCTCCTCCCCGGCCAGGGACGGACGTGGCAGCCACGTGGTCGATCGGAGGCCGGCGCCACCACCACCACGCCCACGCAGGCACGGCGGGCGGCACGCGCGCAGCAGCAGTCACCGATCACCAGTTCACCACACGCACACATCACCAGACCACGACCAGTGCCCTGCCGTTGGGGTCTGGTCAACAGCACGGGGTCAGTGTGGACCGGCTCCCTCTCGGTTGGACCATCCTGATCGTGGGGCGAAGCCATCCATCAGCAGGCCCCTCCCCGATCGGCCCGGATAAATGCGCGCACCGGCTGAACCCTGATCCCTCCCTGCCTGATGGATGGATGGAACACGAGGAGCTCGATCTACGTCTCCGCTGCGAAAAGCCTCCCAACAAGCCCCCCCCCCCCCCCCCGATCGCCTGATAGCTTCAGCTCCAACTCCAACTCGGCGCGCTCCGCGGCGTGTCAACGTCTGATGGCCTCGTTTTGCTGCGTAGTTGGGGAGCATAGCGCTGGTCTAAGCAATGGTTTTGGCTTCATGCTTTGGAGGGGTACTTGTGTGTAAGGATTACTACTACTACCATCCCAAAATACAGCTACGTTTAGATTTTTTTAAAAAAAAGTTGAACTTTTCAACTTTGATCATGCACAGCGAAATAATTATAGAAACTAATAGCAATAAAAATAATATTAGTAGATTTCTAATAAAACCAACTATCAGAATAGGTAATCTTATTATTTAAACTTTTTGACGATACTGACATACTGTTGATCAAAATTCGAAAGGTTTGGTTTTGAGAAAAAAAACTAGACTTAGTTATATTTTGAGACAAAGGCAGTAGGAAGCAGAACTATTTTTAACTAAAAAATATTGCGATGAGAAACGATATGTAACCTTTTTTATTTAAAAGAATTTTTTTTGAAGATATTGTTGATCAAAATTAGAAAGGTTTGATTTTTAAAAAAACCTACAACTTAGTTATATTCTGGGACAAAGGCTGTGCAACAAAGACAGGAGTAGGAAGCAGAGGTATTTATTTTTAAATAGGAAATATTGCGATGTTGATTTGAGCCGTACGTGTGCGTGCGTCCGTAGAGGCGTAGAGCTAGGAGAATGTTTGGCCACGTGCAAATCCCCGCCTCCTCGTCCAAAAGCAACGTGTCTTTGCACACGGGCGATGATTCAAAGCTGAATGGACGTGCGAATCTGATTCGGTCCATACGATACGATAAAGCATTAGTTGGTAGACTGATTCATCTGATTAGCAACGCACGTACGCTTATCTTGTGTCCCTTGATTATTGCTTCTTATGTTCAAACACGTCGCTTTAGTTTAGAGTAAGAATCGTACTACTCCATCCGTCCTAAACTATGTGGCAGTCATTTTTTACTTTACAGGTAGATACAGTGTATGTCCAAATGCATACAAATAACATTAGAAAAGTCAAAACGACCAATTTAAATTGTAGAGTTCCAAACACGCCAATGTTGAAAAAGAGGATCTAGGTCGTTGGATTCTCAACGGTGGGGGAAAACCGATTTAGTTCTGATGCTAAAAAGAACTGTCATCACGCAGCTAGTATGACTCTCTATTTATTTGCACTGAAATGTTGTTTTGGGGATCTGCTATGGAGTTTTGAACTCTTTTCGGAGCAATTTGTTTTTTTGAAAATAAGGAGCAATTTGGAAAAAAGCAAGATATATATGTGTTGCCGTGTTGCATGTCTTGTGCCAAAAGGCTGGCTACTTGAGTGTCTCACTGCACTCTCCCACCCACCCAACAAGGCCACAACCCAAGCACACTCCCTTCCGGGCATCAGTACAGGCACACATCACATCGGCGGAAATAATTGAGCCAGCCGCGGGTACAAAACCCGAATCCCTCTCTCTGGCAACAACGGCGATGCACACGGCGTGCACTGCAACTGCAACAGCAACAGCAATCCCTGGCCCTGCGCCCATGCATGCGAAACCGTGTGGATCCGCGGCACATGCATGTAGCCATGAACTCACGAACCCGTTTGGAGCATGCATGGTACTTTTGTTGCATGCAGGGCCTAGTTACCACTTACCAGTAGCCATGGTACGTGACGGGTGGCTATCCAGCTGGGCCGGAGCCCTTTACAACGACGACACACACGCCCGCACCAAACGCTTGGCTTTGAAGGGTAGCTAGGTATCCTAGGCGATTACTACAGTACTAGCTATGGTTTGTAAAGCAAAGCTCGGACTTGGAGAGAGAGCGAGGCCGGGGAAAGAGAAAAGCAAACGCTGATCAGCAGCGCAAAAAAGATGGCGACGGGAAAGGTGAGGCGAGTTGCTAATTAAGCGTGCTTACTGAAAGTGATGGCTGTTGTTTTTTGTTGAGTATATGGTAGATGCTAGCTATACGGGCTGCGCTGCGCTGCGCTGCATGCAAATGGGTTGTTGCTGTCAAGCAAAGCTGCTGCAAGCGTGTTGTGTGGTTGCTTCATGTCGTCGTGCCGAATTGTTTGACAATCTGAACGCGGAGCAGTATGTACTAAACCCACGATGGATGAAAAGATCGAGTTCTCGAATCGTTTTCATCGCAGACATAGTTGGTCAGATCGAGTTCCGCCTCTGTAGACCGCGCGCGTCGACATAATTAAGCTATATAGCTCGCATCACACCGTCGTCGAAAAACTTGTAGCGTCGGTACTGATGATGAGTTGAAAAATTCCTGGTGCATCGCAGTATCGTCTCTTTGGTCCAGTACTAGAGACTAGAGAGCCGGTCGCCAACGGATCCACTCATCTAACGGCATCAGAAATAACTTTATAATTTGGCTGTTGGTGTTTCGTTGGTGTCGCAAGCTGCAGACCTGCAGTAACAACTAGCTTGTTTCGTTCTATAAGCAACGTAACTATCAGTATTCCACACAGCTGTTGTGCAGCATGCATGCACAAACTGCACACACACACACGTTCGAGGACCATGTAGTGTGTGTGTGTGTGTCATCTATGGTAGCCCAGCACGTACAGCACACGTCGTACGTTCACGCACCTTAATAATTCTACTATATATATACCCTCCACGACGCGCGATCGCACACGACGACGTCAAACGCGAGATCCCCGGCCCGTGCACCGTGCGCGCGCAGACTTGCAGCTCAGCTAGTCAGCTCATTGATTATTCCGGGTCCGGGCTTTCCGGCTGTAGAATACAGCTATAGCTAGCGTAGCATAGCAAGACACTGAGAGATCACCATATATTCAGCAGTCATCAAGAGTGAGCAGAGACCTGCTCCAGACAGATATATAGGACTATAGGAGCACATACACGCGAGCACTGCGGCACTGGCCAGTGCCATGCGTCCATATCTCTGCGAGAACGAGGCAACTACTGTGCTGCCTGCTGTGAGGCCCTCACGCAGCAGTTACTACTCGATCGATCGATCGATCCATATTTCCCAGTCGCGCGCGCCCGGCCGACCGGAACGCCGAACGCCTGGGCGCGCCGTACTACTACGCACGTACGCGCACCGACCGGCGCCCGAAATTGAACTCCATCTCGCTTCGTACCGGCGCGGCGAGACACTTTACTGCGACGGGCCGTGAGTGCGTGCGTGCAACGCGCTGATGGCGCGCAGCCGGCGCAGGGCCGGGGTGTCCGGGTGTGTACGCCGTGGCCCGTATAGCTCCTCCCTGCCCGGACCCCGGCCCGGCCGGGGGACGCATATGAACTGTACGAGGACACGATCGAACAGGGGGAGATCGATCGGGAGGGAGGGACACGGACACCGGCCCGCGCGCTTCGTGCCGTCCCCCCTCCTGCATTGCGTGATTGCGTCCTCTCCCACTCCGATCACGCGATCGGTCGAGCATGCATGTCCGTACGTGCGAGGGTTCAGTCACTCCAGTCCCCACGCACGATGCCTACACGTAACACGGCAGCACACCCCGCGCAACACGTACTGTGCCTGCACGTCCGCGAACATGGTTTTTTTATGCGTGGTAAACTGGTATGTACTACATGCGCACACAGATTGAAGTCGTCCACAATGACTCGTGTGTCACAAAAGAAAAAAAAAAGAGGTCCGACCCATGCCTAATGCCTTTATGTCCTGGGCCGCCAGCTAACATTCAAATTCACGTCACCACTCTTCCCTAGATAACTTATGCTCAGTTCTAAAGTGGTAACTCTTCTCTAGATGGGGAAAAAACTCCCCTCTAGACGAAACAAAAAAACAATTTTTTTTTACAACAAACCACTTAGAATATATTAAAGCAGCAAAGTTACAACTGGACCCTTAGAGAAAGAGCCAATTACAGAGAGGTCCCTGAGGGACTCAGATCCAGATCCACTGTCGTCGCCGGAGGGCAGAGCGCCGGCGGTCGGCAGCAGGGGCGTCGCAAATTGAAGAGGTCGGGAGCAGCGTCGTGAAGAAGCATCGCCGGCGAACTATAGATGAAGTTGAAGAAGCTGCCAGCGGGATGAAGAGCGCCAAACTCCAAACCAGGGGAGGCTCGCTGCCAGACCAGTGACGGAGGAACCGAGGGGATCTTGGTGTAGTTCTTGCTGCTTGAAGACGAGTGGAGACCGGGCAGAGGTATCTCGAAGCGTTCCACGGCGCCAAGCACACGTCGGAACAACCACCGAAAAACCGCATGGAGTCGGGATCACCGTCGGCATCAGGGACGACGCACTACGTGAAAAACTCACTTTGGTAACGGGCATAGATGGCCTTTAGTAACGGGCAAAGCGCCCGTTACCGATCAAGTGTTACAAATGAGCCAAGAAAGGTAACGGGCAGATGCTCGTTACTGATAACACATATTCGTAACGGGCATCAAACAACGACCGTTACCACAACTAGCCACTGGTCACGTGAAATGGTTGTTTCTCTGGGCCCACAGAGAACTTTGGTAACGGGCACCAAAACAGAGCCCGTTACAGTAACTCAACATCAGAGACGCGTTCTGTGAAACTGCGTCTCCGATGTCTCGATGAAATGAGACGCGTCTATTTCACGCGCGTCTCAGCACAACTAGGATTCGTAATAGGCATTAAACAACAACCGTTACCACAACTAGTCACCGGTCACGTGAAAATGACTGTTTCTCTGGGCCCACAGGGAACTTTGGCAACGGGCACCAGAACAGAACCCGTTACTGTGAAATCAATATCGGAGACGCGTGCAGTGAACCTGCGTCTCCGATGTCTCGACGAACGGGCCAAGTTCTGGGGCCCACCGGTCAGTGCTGGTAACGGACTTTTACGGTGCCCGTTACATTGTTGGCATGTTTGTAACGGGTGTTCCGATTGAAGCCCGTTACTCAGTGATCAGTGTTTGTAACGAGCTTTAATTAACGCCCGTTACAGATACGTAGGCCACCCCTACAGTAACCTGCTGCCTGCTTGCCGGCTGCATCCTGGAACCAGCCAGGATTTGGCAGCCATCAGGGGCTGCATCCTGGAACCAGCCAGAATATGACTAAATTCATAGAAATTAGATCCAGCATCCAAATTCACAGAAATCCACATAATTCACATGCATCATATGACAAAATTCAGCATCATCATCTCACAAGTAAAGAAGCACCACTGGCTTGACAACAATATCACAAAATTCATGGACAAGGAGGAATGCAAAAATTTCCTAGTCACCATGTATAATCTGAGCCCACACAGTTTCATCAGCATGAAATTTTCCTCCGACAGTGATCACCTGTTCCATGAGGAATGTGGTAATTCTTTCACGAACATAGACCAGTGTTGATTTGTCGAGAGGATGCTCATCTAGCCCTAATCTCTGGATATAACAATGTCACCAGTCAGCACACATATATAGGTGGTTACCAAACATGTGCAGTGCTAATAAGCAAGAACTGTGCTCAGTTGCAGGTTTTACAAATGAAGATCCCAAGAAAGTACCTCCATATCTGGGCCTCTATCGTTTAATTTAAGTATGTGATAGGCACAATAGAAGCCGCAGAGTTTGGAATCATTAGGTTGTTGGTGACACTGCAATAAATGTACAAAGAAAAATAGTGGTGATCGAGAAGAAATAAACTCAAGCTTTAGTACTAGCTTCCACAGGAAGGAAATAAGTGGTATGTACCTTAACATCTTTGACATGTTCCCAGGTGCTAAGGCGCGACTTCTTATTGCGGCAGTAACGTTCCCAACCCCTACAACGAAACATGCAACAATTGTTAGGGCACTATTAATTAATATACTCTGCACAGTTTGTTGAGGAATATCCGCATGTTAAGAAAGAAATAACTTACTCATTAATGATTTGTTTGAAAGGGTTAGTATCAGTCTTAACTCTCTTCAATGAATCAAGATAGTAGACCTTCCGCTGCTTCGGAACGATCGCCACTGCAATCCAGTGGTTCGTACTGAGATAAGCGGTAAGGATGAATTCCTTTTTAGCATATAGTCTGAAGGCATTGCACATATAAGACACAGAGAAAGACAGAGTGTTATCCGTGCTATTCAACGTTGTCGAGCAAAGGCATTCAGGATCAAGGAAGCCAACTGCAGCGCCCGTCTTCTCAACTTCTACAGCCATATTCCTATTAGTAAGAAAAAACAAAGTGTAAGGAGGCAAAATACATGGTAAAGATGATGTGAGGCAAAAAGCACATTTCGATAGAGAATGATTAGTGAGAAGCAGATTAAATTTTCAAGCAACTTACAGGATGAAGCAGCGGAGAAGTGTCAGATCCAAAGCATCCAAGTTGAAGAGATCGTACAAATCACTGAGTTGCACAGGTAGCTGCTGGAGTCCGTTTGACGATTCATCTCTCTGAGGCCATGCACTGGTCCCGGGCCGAAGTGCGACCATAATGTTAGAATCATCATCTGACTTACCACGTTGCATGTAGAATGTGTGGAGCTCTCTGGTACAAGGAGGAGCATTTTTGAGATCATCATAACTGAGAAGGCTCTTTCCGAATTTGTAATTTGGGTTAACCGTAGCCCAAGGATTCTTCTGGGTGTTTCTCTCAGATCGCTTTGGGTTAGTCGTAGACCAAGGATTCTTCTTGGTGTTTCTCTTAGATCGCTTTGCAGTAGGCATCTTAGAGGTTTTATTTACAGCAATTTTCTTTTCCTGCTGCTTTGAGATGGCTGAAGAAGGTTTCTTAAGGGCTTGCTTGCCTGCTGTAGGTGGTGTAGAGCTTTTATTTTTGGCAAGTTTCTCTTCTTGTAGCTTTGAAATGGCTAAAGGTTTCTCAAGGGATTTCTTGCCTGCTGTACGTGGTGTAGAAAATTTATTTTCGGTAAGTTTCTTTCCTTGCTGATTTGAAATGGCTGAAGGTTTCTCAAGGGCTTTCTTGCCTAGTGGTGTCTCAGCAGGAGCTATTATAGAGGTATTGGGCCCAGATGTACCTACAGCTTTCTTCGAAATGTCGTCGACAGATTTATCAGCACCAGCCAACACATCACTCTGGTTGACTGGTAACAGTGGTGTCTCACCAGGACCTATTACAGAGGTATTAGGCCCAGATGTACCTGCTTTGGCATGATTGTTTTGAGCACTTTCGTTTGGGGGTGTAGGTTTTGTTGTTTCATGAGGAGGAGAAGGAGGAGGAAGAGGAGGAGGTGGTGGTGGTGGTGGGGATGTAATATTTGGTGTCTCTTGCGGATGTGGGGGTGCAAGTTTTTCTGTTTTTTCAGGACTAGTAGTAGGTGGGGATGGAATATTTGGTGTACTTTGCGGATGTGGGGATGCAAGTTTTTCTGCGTTTTCAGGATGACGAGGAGGTGGGGATGCAAGTTTTTCAGGACGAGGAGGAGGTCCGAATGGAATGTCTTGCGGATGTGGGGATTGAGGAGGAGGAGGAGGATGTGGGGAACCATGTGAGGAAGGAACCTGTACCGTACTCTGTGAACTACAAGGAATCTGTACCGTAGCCTGTGAACGAGATTTACATGTTGGTGCTCCCTTGATGTCAATCCGACACCTTCTCCACTGTAACCTCTGTCCTTCAGCTTGTCCGAGTTTCATCACCTCGTCATTAGGAGGGTATTCCACCAGTTCATCCGCAAAGATAGTATATACAGTGAGCACTTCAACCACAACACGTGTTCATGAATCGGGACTGTTTGTAGCGTAGTCTCCTCTGGATGAACAAGACCAATTGCAGCCTCACATTGAAGACCCCTCCACGTGATCCATAGGCCACAGTGTGTGGGTTCAGTCAACATGCCTATAAGGTCTTCGTGTGTACGATCGTCACAGCGCACCTCCGTCGCCAACTCTGCAGTGCCATCGATCAAACCTACATTATCTGCGGACGCACAACTGCTCTTCAGTGTGGCGGGTGAAGGGCTTGCGCGATTGGACACTGGTGACAACACCATCTGGTGACAACACCACCTCTGCATCTGCATGTTTTGCATCTGCATCTCAGCCACCAGTTCTTGCTTGATTTGTTCCTTTATCTTTTCCGTATCAACTGATGCGTCGGTCTTCGTTCTCTTCCTCTTCCTGTACATCTCGACGTGCTGAGGCCATGCATACTTCCAGCCCTGGTAGCTGGAGACACCACGCACACGACCTGGTTGTTCAGGGCGGCCCAAGCACTGACTTAGCACATCATACTCCCTCTGTCCTGCCATTCCTGAAGATTCTGCACATGCAATCTTCTCCTTGATGTCTGCAGCTAATTTTTCTGCCTCTTTGTTGTTGAACACTATCACGGCAACACGGTCTTTAATCACTAGCTTACTCCTTGCTCGCAGCCAATTCTTGGAACGATCGTCAGTGTAGGCGTCATATGGGTTGGGGATACTAGCTGCAGCTAATTGTCTGTCCTCTTCCTCCCATTGTTCTAATTTCACAGTATAACCAGCTGGACCCATGCTGTGGTCGCTTGTGTTCCGGCTTCGGAGTTCTTTGAACTTGACACTAACAGATGAGGCTTGCTCGGTTTCCTCCTGTTTCATGAACTCCTTCCACTGTTCCGGGACAATAAACGGGTGCCTTGTAAATGGCTCAAGTCCTTTTCTGATAAAATCTCGCCTAAGCTGAAATCTAAATTGTCTCCATGCCTTGGCTGCCGTCTTCCAGAAAAGCTTGAATGCCTGCGGTTTCGCGTCTTTCTGGAACTTCAAGTGTTTCTGCACATGCTTATCAAACAAGTCCCACTTTTCATCATTGCTTAGTTCTTTGAATTCTGGCAAGTGCAAAGGTATCTTTTGTCTAGCAACGAGCCCCGCAAGCGCCCTGAATCTGCGCTTTTGAGTCAATGGTATTGACATCCCCCCTATGTCGACCTCAGTGACTATCATTGTGTCACTTGGCCACTTTGTGGATGTCCTTGGCGCTCTGCCTCGACGCTGAGCCCCACCCACCTGGTCTTGTTGTGCACTAGCAGTGCCATAACCCTCTTCTTCATCTTGTGGCCTAGGTCTATAGTCCTTGTCAGATTTATCCTATGAATTAATAGTCAATGGAATTACAGTAACTACTTTAGCCCACTGTAATATCATTGGTTCTTGGTAAACCATTAACATAAATGGAAAATTCAGTAACAAAAAAATTAGTTCAGGCAATGCGACCTTACCATTTTAAAGAGGAAGATGCAGACTGCCTCTGTTGCTGATGAGGTACTTAGTCAACTTGGAGAGAATGTGTAGATGTACATAGGAACAAGAGCAAAACCAAATATAAGAGTCAATCTAAAGGGAAATGCTAAGTATGTATACCATCAACAGCTAAGTATGTCCACATGTACTTATACAAAGGAGCCACGACATACCCTGCAATTCCCACAAGTACAAGTATATTTATACGCATTTATATAAAAAGAAAAGCATACGCACGCATATGTTGTATACTTGATTATCTGAACGCATGTGTGTTGCATACGCTCGCTTGGCCTAATTGCATAAACTCGAGCAAATATACCAAATTACGTTGTTAATTTTACCGTTATTACTGAATTGTTGTTAATTTTACAATTATTACCGAGTTGGTAGAATGCATTTACCGAATTGTATAAGACATTTTTAGAGCGGCATACCATAAACTCAAATCCTAGATTCGCCACTGACCTCGTCACTGTCGGAGCGGAGGGATCTCTACTCCTCGTCGCTGCCTGCTCGCCGCCACGTCCTCGTCCTCGCGTCGACCTCGTTGCTGGATCCCTCCTCCTCCTCCTAGTCGTCGTCGTCGTCGTCGCTGGATCCCTCCTCTAGTCGTCGTCGTCGTCGCCGCCGCCGCTGCTGGGTCCCTCCTCCTCCAGATCTCGCCGTCAGAGGTGTGGTGCGCGTCGCACCGAGCGTGGTGTGGCGCGCGTCTCAGCGAAGGGGTGTAGCGTGCGTCGCGGCGTGGGGGGAGGTGAGGGGGACGAAGGCGAGGGGGGAGAAAGCGGCGGCAGCGGCGCGAGGGGAGAGTGGGAGGAGACTGCGTGAGGGAGGCGTCCTTCCCTACTAACCTAGCGTGAGTGGGCTTGTGTGGGCCTTAAAACGAGTAATGTAGTCATGTACTACTCTGCTACTAGTATAGTATATCATGTTCTCAAAAAAAAAACTAGTATAGTATATCATAAACATGAGATAAAAAAATCTAATTTTAAGAAATTTGGTTAAACAAGTGTGGCTGTTGATATTTTATTCAATTACTAAATTACCAACTATGAATTTTTCGTATTTTTTAACGAATTTTTAGGTGCTGTTTATGGGCTCTAATATGACATGTATCACAAGTTCACATCACCAAAGCAAACAAGTGTGACTGTTGATATAGCATCACATGTTCACATATGACTTGCATCACAAGTTCACATCACCAAGCAAACTAACTCATAACAAACATATTCACATCTGACATGCATCAGCAGGGCACATCACCAAAATAAGACTGCATCAGCTGGGCGCATCACCAAACTAGATTGTAGCTGCAAGGGAACTAGTTAGCTAGATGACTTCTTTTGTGCTGGTGCCTCAAGTTCAGCTAGCCTTGTCTCTAGTTTTGCAACTCTTTCTGCCAGCTCAGCATTCTTCTTTAGAAGTTCAATCTCCTGCCTCTTTTGTGCGGCTTTAAGCTGCTCATCCTGCTTGTCGATTCCTTTCCAGATGTAGTCAATGTCATCCCGAGTAACAGCACGTTCCTAAAACAAAGGAAAAATTATATTGATGCAAGCTTCATAACAGTTGTAATTTACAAGAAAGCTGTTTAGCTCTAACTGGTTTCAAAACTTGCCTGCTTCTCTTCAGCCGATTCCTTGAGATTGTTGATTTCAGTCCAAATCCTGTCAATGTCATGTGCAACAACTTCCTACAACAAATGGAAATTGATGTATTAGAACAATTGATCAGTGAAGATGTGAAGGTACAAGGACAAATCGTGCGTGATGGTTTCAGAACTTGCCTCATGGTCTTCAGAATCGTCGCCGGAGTTGTTGCCGGAGTCGTCGCCGGAGTTGTTGCTGGGGTCGTCGCCGGAGTTGTTGCCGGAGTCGTCGCCGGAGGAGATGAGGTCTACTACCACTCTTCTGCCCAGGTCATCACCGGAGGAGTCCGCGCTCACCTCAATGCGCGTGGACCGCTTCTTCCTTCGCGTTGAGGAAAAAAACCCTGCCTCTCCATGGCGGGCATCGCTGGAGTCCGCCAACTTGGCCCTTGCGCGCGTGTACGGCTTCCTCCCTCGGGCCGACGAAGAACCGGCCTCTTCCATGGAGCGCCGAGAAAGACGCACGGGGGCGGCGCGCTTGGACGGCTCCTCTTCGTCACCGCGGAACCTCACTCTCTTGGTGGGGGCGGCGGACAGCACCGAGGAAGACGGACAGGGACGTGGCCGCGGGGCCTCCTCCTTGCAGAACCTCCCCCTAGAGTCGCGGGCCATCCCTGCGACGGAGACGAGGCTGCGACGGAGACGAGGAAGGCGGAAGCCGGAGAAGGGGATAGAAGGCGGAAGGCGGGACGGAGCGTTTATTAAAAAGGTTCGGATGCGCAAATGATACAATGATTAACAACCACCCGTCGCCAATGAAGGGGCGAGGCTAGGTCTATTCGAATGAAGAACAGTTTGCTTTTCCCCTTTTAATCTGCAATCAAATTTTGTATCACGTATTTCTCCGTCAACCGTAATCCAAATTTGATGATATTTGTTTCTGAATTTTTCTAAAATCAACTTCTATTCATTTATGATATTTTTTCGTATGTTATTCCATTTCTTGGATGTTGTTTATACACCTTATATTGTTCCTTATAAGTACAACATAGAAATAATATTTGTTTTACACAACCATTACTAATGAAACTTTGCATTTCGTAATCTTATGGTGAACATAAGGTTATGTTAAAATTTCAAATGCATATGAGTTCGAACATGTTTTAAAGTGTGGAAAACTTCAATGTTGAAGTAACATTCTAAGAAACTATGTGAGAGATGTAGACATTTGTACACAAGTATAATCTTCCATTTTCGAAACCATTTGAATTTTTGTAGACAAGCTTATGGACTTAAATTATGTTGCCAAGTCAATTTGTAGAATTTTTAGAACACACTAAGACGTTATTATAATTATTATATCGTAAACAAGAGATAAAAAATCTAATTTTAAGAAATTTGGTTAGACAAGTGTGGCTGTTGATATTTCATTCAAATACTAAATTACCAACTATGAATTGTTCGTATTTTTTACGAATTTTTTGATGCTGTTTATGGGCTCTAATATTTGAGGGAAGCAAGTTTCAATTCAGAAAAAACAGTGTCGGGCCCACGCGTCAGCGTCAGAAGCCTATATAAAAAAGATAACCGTAGCCTGCCCGACCGACAAAGGCGATGCGGGTAGACTAACCCTTGTCGCCAACAAGTGCTGCATTATCCGAAATGCGCCTGGCCGAATATATGCATCCGCCCCGGCGATGCTGGTAGAGTAACCCTCGTCGCCAACAAGTGCTCCATTGTCCGAAATGCCCCTGGCCGAATGAATATTCATCCGCCCCGGCGACGCTGGTACACTAACCCTCGTCGCCAACAAGTGCTCCATTGTCCGAAATGCCCCTGGCCGAATGAATATGCATCCGCCCCGACCCCGGCCCCCTTCTTCTTCCCCGATCTGAGCTCCACCGCCGCCGCCCGCCCGTCCTTCCCCGCCGTCGCGCACATGTCGCACTACGCCGATTCATCTGGAGGTGCACGTGCGAGGAGCAGGGTTCAAGGTTGCCGGAGCAGCCGCAATCACTCCATCGGCTTGTATCCAGTCGGTGAGCTAAGCGGCTTTCCACTGGTCCCTTGCCCGGACTGTGGTATGGCTCAGGTGGTGGAGGGGCGGACGCAGAAGGAAGGTGAAAACCACGGTCGTCTTTATTTCAAGTGTGCAAGGAACTCGGTGAGTAGTCTGCTGTGTCTCCCAAATCTGAGTTAGGGTTCTTATGTGCTTTTGATTCTGCAGTACACCAAGAATTATGGATTTTATCGTTTCCACAAGGAGTATCTCCAGATGCTGAAGGATGCTGGCGTCATTATTTTTCGACCGTCGAACTGGGCAGACGCGGTCGATGAAGTAGTTGATTCAGTGGAATGTCAAATTGGGAGCGGCGAGTAGAGGCAAGCACTGGAGGACAAGCAGAGGAAGAAAGCACTGGAGGAGAAGATGGACAATGTGATCTGGAAGATGAACTTGATTATTGTGGCTGTTGTTTGTGTAGTATTTGGATGTTTACTAGGGATGTATGCTGCAAAGAAGTAATTCTGATGTTAAAAGTGGTGCTTTTGCTTCATCTGTGTGGATGAAGAATGAAAATTTTGTCACATATGACAAACTTAAATGTATGAATGAAGAATGGATGGAATGACAATTGGGTCACAAATCTTAATGTGTCACACATCACAAAATTCATCAATTCATCTGTGCTGACATTTCATTGCAGCACGAGGCAAAGGAAATGTGGATTAACACAAACAGAGTAACAAACTTCTGGCATACACATTGCAATTCATTGTGAACTGCTGCCATATAATGACACAAACAGAGTAACAAACTTCTGGCATACACATTGCAATTCATTGTAAGCTACTGCCATAGACATTGCAAGTTCATCACAAGTTCATCAGAAGTTCAACATACACACAGGAGGAACATATTAACAGAGGATCTATTAGTCCATCATAAGTTCAACAAACACACAGGAAGAACACATTAACAGAGGAACAAATTAATTAAGTAGAGGTAGTCGCCGCCGGAGGAGCCCCACCGTCGGAGTCGGAGCCGTCGAGGCTGCCATCGTTGCCGTCGTCGTCGTCGACGGGGGTGAGCACTCCTCTCTCCAGGTCCCCAACCAAGATATTGATCTTGAAGGCGTAATCCTTCACGGTCATCTGCAGCGGATCCCTAGGTACTGGGACCCCGAGACGAACGGCCACCTTTCGAAGCTTCACGAAAGCATCGCGGAACAAGTTCACTGACCAAGTGGCTTCGTCAGCATTTAGTGGAGGAGCACGCACGACCGCCACGGGCTGCGGCGCCAGCGCCTCCTCGGGCGGGGGCGGCTTCACCTCCTCGGGCGGGGGCGGCGGCACCTCCTCGGGCTCGGCGGGCGGGGGCGGCGACACCTCCTCGGGCTCGGCGGGCGGGGGCGGCGGCACCTCCTCCCTCCCCCGCTTCCTGGATGGCTCGCTTGACGATGCCATGCGCGCTCTTGAGGAAGAAGAAGCTCTTGGATTCACTTATTGGTGACCGGAGACGGTGGTGCTGGGGTTTTCTTGGTGCCGCGGTTGACGAAGTTCTTGGCCGGCCGGGATTTATATTGACAAGACGGCGAACCGTCAGGCGGCCGGTCACACGCCTCGGAACCCGTGTCCGCTCAAGAGAGCTCTTGGCCACAAAAAGAGTCATGTGGTCACAAGGAGACGTGTGACTGTTCATATTTTATTCAAAATACCAAATGCCCAACTACTCCTATGAGTTGTTCGATTCTTAAAAAAAACTATGAATTGTTCGTATTTTTATTAATTTTTAGGTGCTGCTTTATGGGCCCTAATTTTTTAGGGAAGCATGTGTCGTTTAAAAAAAAGTGTCAGGCCCACGCGTCAGCGTCAGCAGCCTAATATAAAGAAGGTAACCATTGCCCGCCCGCGCACCAGCCAACAAAGCGACGCGGGTTTGCTAACCCGCGTCGGCATTGACTATCCATTTTGCAAAATGAATATTCAACCGCCCCCTTCTTCTTTCCGAATGGATAAGCGCATCACTTTCCTTAAAAAAAAGCGCAGAGGAGGCGTGAGAGGAGGCGTGGAGACAGAGACAACGATGAGCGCCGGCAAGGGGCCAAGCACCAGACGACCCCGCGCACCCGGGATCGAGGAGAACCAGAACGCGAAGCGGTGCCGCAACTGGATCCGCGCGCGTGCCGGCGAGATGGCGGCGAAGAGGGAGACGATGATGAGCGCCGGAGAGGGGCCAAGTGGTGGTGGAGTGAACCCAATGCCGGAGACGAGGGTCCTCGACTGGATCCTCTCGGATTCCGACGAGGGGCCAAGCAGCGGCAAGGAGGAGCGTGCCGACGAGGGGGAACGAAGTGGGCGAGGGGCCTGCCTCACATTTGCGAGCACAAGTGTCTAGCAACTACGAAGAGGGGTCGAGGGAGCGGCGAAGAAGGTGTAAAGGACCTCATCTCTGACTCTGGCAACGACCACGATGACGGCGAGGCAAGTTTCTCTGAATCTCACTGCCTTTTTACTTGTTCTATAGATGGAGCTTAAGCTAGCTTGAGCTTGAGCTTCATAAAGTTAATTAGTGCCTATGATGATGTCTTCCATGCTTGTCATGATCTTATACCAAGTTCTGAGGCAAATCAGTTCTGAACTAAGTTCTGCTTTTACTTGTCACACCCTGCTATGAAGCCTAGGATAATTTTCAAGTTCTTATATAATTTTCCTATGACTGTTCCTATACTGCTCCAAGTTCTGAGGCAAATTAGTTCTGAATTAACTATGTTATTCTTATACCATGTTTAACCCTGTTTCAGGCAAAACTCTTTGAGTCGCGAGCAGAGCTTGAGTTACTTCTAAACCTTAATGTCTGGGATTATGTGAAACCTGAGTTTGAAAAAATCACGAAAGAAGTGAACATCCTCATCAAAAAGGCTAAACACATAAGGAGGTACAAGTATACTACTGAACAAAATCTCGAGCCCATTGAAGGTGCGCTCGAAGGGCTTCAAGAATCCTTGGTTGCTTACGAAGAGGCTGCAAAAAGAGCCAATCTTGATGGGGCATGATCTAGTTCAAGCTTGTTGATGTGCAGGGTCAGTAGCCATACTTTTGTGGATGTTCAAGGGGCATGCCTTTGTTGATGTGTATGGTCAGATAGCACGACCATAGTAAATAATGTGATGGACAAGTTAAGTCCTAGCCTGATGGACAAGTTAACCTTTTGTAATAATTATCTTTATTCCTGTGGACAAGTTATCTTCATCTTTGTGGACAAGTTATCTCTCTTATGATGTCTGTTTTGTCTCAGAAGATATGTGTGTTGATTGTGCCTGTATGTCAAAATGGAAGCAATGAGAGATCGAGTTGACCTGTCAATGAGGACAAACTCAAAGGAGACGATGATTCACAAACCTCCATCTCCTTTCTTAACAAAGGAGACACGGATTAACAAACCTCCGTATCATTTGTTCACTGCCGCCGCGCTCCCGCTTCATGGCAGTGACGAGTGCTATTAGACTTTAATTACTGAGCTCTCAGTCTAGTAACAGGCGTCAAATGCTCATCCGTAACGGACTTTATAACCCGTTACCAATACGGTAGTGATCAGTAACGGACTTAAACAACCCGTTACCGATAGGGCATTGGTCAGTAACGGACTTTACGAGCTCATTACCGATAGGTTTAACTTGTGTAACGGACTCGATTTAACGTCCGTTACAAAGAATTCATGTAACGGACGTTTAAGAAGACCGTTACCAGAAGTCCACAATGGTAACAGGTGTTGCGGAGGCCAACCCCGGGGTCGGCCTGCCGCGCTTATCTGTAACGGGCGCCAAACAACAACTGTTACAGATGTGGGTGCATGTAACGGGTGTTAAGGGCCCGTTACAAATGCTGCGTGACCTATTTGAGGTTTTCACGTAGTGACGACGACGAAGTGAGGGTGGAAGCACAGCAGTGCGTTCAACAACAGCGAGCACACAACCCAGATGGGGGCAAGCTTGTCGAAACAACCACCAGCATATAGATCCACCCGAGAGAGACCCAAAGCAACATGCAAACCGACCAGATCTGGGGTGGAGATGCGGGAACTCCGGCGACCGAGGCGGAAGGGAGGTGGGGGAAAGGTTGCCGAAGCGGGTGAATTTATTTTATTGCAACGCACCTGTGGGGAAAGCACGACGTCGACGTAGAGGCCGGAGAGAACTCCGGCGACGACAACGAGGGCGGCAAACTCCAGGCTATGACTTCCACAACGGGACATGCCAAACGGCGCTAAGAAAACTAAAACTAGCTAAAACTACTACGAAGGCCGGGGTAGCCCCGCTCCCTACCCGCTGCGACGGACTCGCCAGAGCCGGGAAGGAGGGGGCCGGGGGGAGGTGGAAGGGGGGAGAACGTAGAGGAGGCTTCTAGGCGAAGCGACCCAAAGCTCTCTGCTCGCTCCGTTTCACACGGGACGGGATAGCAGCCAACATCATTGACCACCTCAAAACAAAAAAAAACAATTAACCTCCCCTCTTTTTACTGCATTTTTTGCTAAAAAATTTTTATGGCATCTAATCACCTCTGTCTTGGGGGATAGTAAAAAGATGTATAGTAAAATTCAAAATGTAATAGGAAGGTGGATGCGGCCTTGTTAAAATAATTACGAGTTTCAACTTATAGTAGGGGTAGAAGCAATGTTTTGATCCATTTTGTCAAAAAATAATTATTTTTAAACAAATGTCTTAATGTAACCATTATACATGCAATTTTTAGGGTTAGTGCATTCGTGTATGGTTGTCATTGCAAGTCTAGGACTAGGCCTGCTAATGGGGCGGGTTGAATTATTGAAATGAGTTTTATGAGGCGGGTTGTTGCGTGTGATATGTTTGGATGGGTGAAAATGTGTTTTAGTATCTAATGAGTTGGGGCGGGTTGAAAGTGGGGTTTTAAGGTCGGGATCTTCACATGAGGCCCAAGTATAAGTTCAGGCGTATCACTCACAAAGTAGTGGGCTATAAAATTGAGTCATGTGCACAAATTTCAGCTAATTTCTCTAAAATTTAAGGTGTGAACGCGAGGTTTAGTTTTAGGGTCCGATTCTTGACGTGGACCCACGTATAGATCCAGCCGCACCACATTTCACAAAGTAGCAAACTATCAAATTGAGTCATCTGCATAAAGTTCAGTCAATTTCTCTTAAATTTTAATGTGTGAATGCAAGGTTTTAGATTTAGGGTCTGGTTCTTTACGCATGGCCCACATATAGGTCCAACCACACCACTTTGCACAAAGTAGCAGGCCATCAAATTGAGCCATATGAATAAATTTCAGCCAATTTCTCTAACGCAGAACTGTTGACGCTCCTTAGCCTCACCACTAGGTATGCACTCACGGCTACGGCACCAGGAATGCTGATTGGCACTCGCTAGCGTCGCTACCGGGTTTATACCCCTAGTAGTGGGGCTACTGAACGTCTTTGGTAAAACACACGTCACAGAAAGGTCTGCAAGTGCACGGATTACCGTTGTAGCACTTCACCTGGTAGTATTCGGGTTATCGTATTTATATTTTCCCAAGGGAGGCACTACAGCAAAGATGATCGGATAAACGGTGGAGAGAAACAAGACTCGGTAAAGAGCTATAGCGGGGGATAACGAATAAAGATATTCGGGGATAACTTGACACACACAAGGAGATCTTGATAAAGGGTTAGAGAGGACCTAGTGAGCTGGGAGGACAACGAGACGAGAAAGGATCCTAACTCAATCTATCTATTCTTGTCAACTCTAGGTAAAGAACTAAGGCAAAGGATAACCAAGGTGAGCTAAACTCGACAAGCTCTTCTAGTGCTGCAGGGGCATGCAAAGCCGCGCTCTCGGACTGGGATGAGAAGGGGGAACGACGACGCGCTGAATCCTTCCGGCCCGAACTAACGTGGTGGACTACAAAGCCCGTTCGGAGCTGTCACCTCCCTAGGGTACCACAACTATTCCGTTGAACGGGACACCAATCTAAGACTAAGGTAAGCTCTGAGCACCGCGCTCACAACGAACCAAAGAACCTTTCCCCGGATATCACGAAGGAAGGTCTCTCTCTACGGTGAAACACCGCAGATCAAGCGAAGAACGACCACAACACTATAGGGTTCAAGAGAGCTATGCTAACCAAGATTAAACTAACTTTAGTCTAAACCAAGAATAAAGCTTCTAGAGCAAAGTAAAAGCTGAATGTAATTGACTCGAAAGGTAAGATAGAAAGATAACTTGAATTGTACTTGAGTCTAAACAAAGAAAGGATACAAGAGTAGTACCGGACCCCTGAAGAAGACTCCTCCGGAACCCCGAGACTAGCTCGACTCGACTCTAACTCCTAAGCTACACTAATCCTACTCTAAGTGAACAAAAGAGAGAAATGGAGATGCTCCTGCGTTGTGTGTCCGTTCCAGCGAGTGGGAGGTGACTTTTATAGGCAAGGGAGGTCGGTGGAGCGCAGGGGGGCCACATCCCAGGTGCGGCCGGCTCACTAGTGTAAGTGCAATCAAGCCCTAAGTGGGTTTTGGTGAGTTGAGTGACAACTTGATTAAATCACTAACACTCTTGTAAAGCATGTGAGCAGGTTGTTGATTATAGATAAATGATATTTATGTGTAAGATCATGCATTTGGCTCATATTGCATAGAAGACAAGGGTGGATCATGACATTATACATGGAATGTATGCAAGCATACTAAAGATGAATGTCATGAGTTGGTTAATGTGTTCTTCCCATTGGAGTCTATATGAGACATACAACAAGTGATCCTAAGCTAAAGAAAAGTAAATATAGAGGCATGATTATATATGGTACTTGGTTGGCCTCTCTATGTCAAAGCAAAGCATATTGTGAAGATAGGAGAAGCTTGTGATATATATGGGAGAACTAAAGGTTAAGTTGTGGATGGCATCAAGGGGATTTCACTATTGATACTAGATGGAACTTGATGATCTATACGTTGAGATTACCGAGTACAATATCAAGTGGATTTCACTCTTACATCATATGAAGGATATTGACTCATACAAAGAAGCTATTTGCAAGACTTCAAGTAGAGCGTTGACAAAGGTCATATGGTTATCTCCATTGTGATGGACCTATAAATAGAAGTTTGCAAAGCAAGAATATATGTTATCAATCAAAGGACAATTATTTGAGTGGCATCTCAAATGGAATTTTCTCTATGGTGCAAGGCTTGACTCAATTGTGGCAAGGATAAGTGATGAAGAGATCAAGATGGCTAAAACGAGGAACTAAGCAAAGGCTATGGATAGCGACCATAAGCAAAGTGGCTAGGGTGAAGTTGAGAGCGTCAAGGATTTCGAAGTATCATATCCAAGCCTACCGAGGAAAGTGATAAATAGCATCTAGTGTCATGATTGATAAATTGGAGTGGCTTAAGAATTCAAAGAGGTTAATTCGCTACTCTATGGAAGAATTCTAAGTCACTAGCTCAAGGTGGACATGCTCAAGCACATGCATATATTTACTCATCTATAACATGTGATCAGTTGGCATACAATATTGGAAGCCCTCGAATCATTGAAGATCAATTACCGGCGTACCTTGGTGGTTCAAGCTCAAGTAGATTAATTAGGGTTTATCTTTTATCTTGAGTTTAGGTATGTCGTACTATCAAGAGGGATGAATCATTGGTTGGACAACAAACATCAAAAAAAGTGCTCAAGTGAACCCATGAGAGACTAACCCGTGAGATCAAACCTTAGTTGAGCTCTCTGGCCCAAACTGGTCTGACCGGTTTGGCAATCCGGTCTGACCGGTTTGGGCACTGACACCGTCCAACAGCTAGTTGGTTTGAAAACCGGTCTGACCGGTTTGGCAAACCGGTCTGACCGGTTTTGTCTGACAGACTAACGGCTAGTTTCATGGAAGTTGGGTATTTATACCTATGAGCTCCTCTTTGAGGGGCTGCTGGTTCTCCACACTTCTAACACCTTTCAGAACCCCAGCTGAGCTCTCCCCAACCTCTCTAAGTGAGATTCAAGCCTTTAGTGCCCTATCCTTGTGTTGGGTTGAGAGAGTGTCTTGTGTGAGAGCTTTAGAGAGCTTTGTGAAGCCTAGTGAGCATCCCACACTTGAGCACCTGCTGATTTCGTTGAAAATCTTGTGAAGCATCTTTTACTCTTGGAGCCCTTGGTTCCTAGACGGTTAGAAGTCGCTTGGAAGCCCCCGATTGTTGTGTGGCAGCTCCAAGAAGTTTGTAATTGCAAATCAAAGATAGTGGAACACTCCATCTATTGCCTTGGCGATAGGTGTGAGAGAGGAGCGGATTGAAAGAGATCCCAAAGCCCTTGTGGCTTACCTCAACAACGTGGACGTAGGCCAGCCTTAGTGGCGAGCTGAACCATGGGATAAATCCGGTGTCTTTGTGCTCTTACTCGCTTTACATTCACTTGCATTACCTTAAGTTGTTTCTAGCTTAATCTTTGTGCTTCCGCTTCGATCTACCTTGGTGTGCTTGTGTTGTGTGCAGGGATTTCTTTGACACTCTTGGAAACACCTTTAAAAGTCCCACACCAAGTTTGGTTTGTGCTAGAACTCGTACAGGGCTATTACTTAGTTTGTTGGTTTGCTGCCTAGCAAAACCGGTCTGACCGGTTTTGGAAACCGGTCTGACCGGTTTTGGTACTAACAGAGGTTTGAAGTTTTTAATAAGTGCAAATTCGTCTATTCACCCCCCTCTAGACGACATCAAGATCCTTTCAATTGGTATCAGAGCAAGGAACTCCGATTCGAGCTTAACCGCTTGGAGAAAAGATGTCGACAACATATGAGGTATCTTTTGAGCCATTGACTCTAGGTGGCTCAAACTATGATTCTTGGTCAGCTCATGTACTTAATAGAATTAGGACCTTTGGTCCACATGCTGAGCAAGTTGTAGTTGCTAGTATTCTTCCTCCTCACACTAGAGTAGACAACATTGACTTGTCGGGCTTATCTATAGAGGAGTTAGAATGTTGGCAACTCAACGCTCAAGTTACTAATTACATTCGTAGTACCTTGAGTTGTGATGTGCAGGAATTAGTATGTGATGACATAATTGATGCACATGACATTTGGGAAATTTTTCAAGATCTTTATGACATACCCAAATGCAAAGACCAAGATCAAAGAGCAAGCATGCAAAGTGAAGCCACAGCTGCAAACCACTCATCTTCATGTGCTCATGATGACATCTTGGCCAAGGATGATGAGAGAAGAGAAATCAAAAGCCAAAATGAAGATTTGGGGTTTGAGCATGACAAGCCGTCAACTAGTGAGGATCAAGTGACAAGAGTATCTTTAGGAGAGTGCTCTACCTCAGAAGCATACACTGATCCTCTAGTGACCACACCCATGGATCAACAAGGCAAGAAATGCAAGATGGGCGACACTGTGGAAAAATCGGTCCAACCGGTTTCCAAAACCGGTTTGATCGGTTTTCACAGGATGAACACTAAGAAGAGTAACAAGTGTTCGAGAAGGCGATCAAGACAAGCATCGGCGGTTTCTAGGTCCTCAACTCCCAGTGTTGATGATCACAAGTGCTTGATGGCCAAGAAGAGTAAGGAAACTAAGGAAAATCAAATGGCAAAGAGAGTTGAAGATCAAGTTGACACCATAAAGTCTTTAACTCAAAAGCTTGAAGCCTTCAAACTCTCACACTCTACCTTGGTCAATAAATATGATATCTTGCTAAATAATGTTGCTTGTGCTACTAACTTGTCTACATGTGTAGCATCTTTGGAGCAAGAAAACAAGGTGCTCAATGATAAGCTTGAAAAGCTCACTAGCGAGCATATGGCTTTACAAGAATGTCACAAGGAGCTTGAGTGCTCTCATGATAGGCTTGTAGAATCATATACTTGTCTAGAAGTAGCTCATGAGGTTATGATTTCATCGGTAACATCCACTCAACCTCTCTCACACACATGCACATGCTCACATGTCAATATTGAATTGTCTTGTACTAAACCTTGTTGTTCTCAAGCAAGCCAATCTAGTATTGAGCATGTATTTGTAGAGACTTGTGATGACCTCATAGGAAAAGAAAATGATCAACTCATGCAAGAGGTTGAAAAGCTTAAAGAAGACTTGAGTAAGTTGAAGGGAAAAAGTCAAGTGCAACCTTCTCAAGATAACCGTGACAACATGGTGAAGAAGCTTGAGAAGGGTTCAAACCGCGCTAGCTCAACCCTCCAACCGAAGAAACAAGGCAACAATCACAAGACTCAAGAAATCAAGAAAAAGAAGTTTGATCACATACAATGCTTCAAGTGCTCAAAGATGGGGCACTACGCATCCATGTGCATGCTCTCCTCAGCTCAAAGGCAACAAGAAAAGGCAAATGAAGCTAAGGAGGAGGATATGCTACAAATGCAAGTAACATGGACACTTCATTGAAGCATGTCCACAAGTGGCTGGGGTGATGTCTGCACCAAACCGGCCTGACCAGTTTGGGAAACTGGTTAGACCGGTTTTGGCAACAGTGGCGCCTCAAGAGCATATCAAGCACAATCAAGTTTCTACAGCAAGCCACAAGACCAAGAAGCAACAAGTGAGCAGGAATAAGTGCAAGGCTTCAGCAAGCAAGATCAAAAGCCGTATTTGCTACACTTGTCGGTCAAAGGGACATGAGAGTAATGATTGTCCAAATGGTAACATTCCTAAGTCAAAACTCGTCGATTATGCATTTTCTAGACTTAGGGATGACAAGAATGGTATATATGCTACTAGAGTGATTCATTCACCTCAAACTAGCATAAGAGCCATTTGGATTCCCAAATCTCTTGTGACTAACCCTAAAGGACCCAACATGGTTTGGGTACCAAAAAGACCTTGCTAGAATCGCAGGAGCATGGAGATGCATTGAAGGCTTGGCAAAACTCAAGAGAAGGACTATGAGCTAGAATAATGCCAAGCATTAAGTCTAAACTTTCTATTCCTATCCCAATGACATCTCGGTAACATAAGCTTCATCTTTCATCTTAGTCAATTGATCCTAAGTGGATACTTGTGCTCAAGACCTTGATTTTGTGCACTTGGCTTGACTAAGTAATTTTGTGTACATTTATGCTCCTCTTACCATATGATGCTTGTAACCGCTCTCTAGTAGAGCATAGTGGTTTAAAATGGTACAGGTTAAAAGAAGAAGTGAAGTTGTAAGTCAATCAAGCGTTTGGCCATAGGCAATGTTAGACCAAGTTGAAGCATAAGAAAAGATGAAGAAAATTTACAAGCTTCAACACCAACTCCAAGGGCCAAACATCCCTGCTTCTCTGGAAGTGCAGACCCCAGAGGTTCCGGGAATTGCTGCAGGAACTCAACCTCCGGGAAATTCCTCGGAGGTTCCGGGATTTGGGAATTCAGACCTATGGAGCTTCAAGAATCAGGGTGGTTGTCAGCAATTAAAGATTCTTGAAGATATGCCTGCATCGGGAGCCGATAGAGTCTTGAAGAAAAGCTCTAGTTGGACTGACTGGCAAAACCGGTCTGACCAGTCTGCCAAACCGGTCTGACCGGTTTTGGCCCAGTGCTGCCCAACTAAGGGATACACTTCAAGATTAATTCAAGAAATTCAAATAAATATTCTCAGCTCATGTTTAGCATCATACAAATACTATCTTGGTGATAGTAAGTACTCTTGGCACAATTTCAATATTTGTAAATTATTTTCTCTTGTGCCTTGTCCAAATTGTGAAGTGACCTCTCCTAGCTCATTAAATTGATTAAGTGCTCGTTTCATGCAACACAAACCCATGATGCACCTATTTAGGGGGAGATCACTCTACAATTTGTGTCTTTGAGACTAATGCTTTCATCTAGTGATTTTTGTAGTCTCAAAATGAGAGCTTGTCTCTCTCCATGGAGTATGCTATGATCTTTGAGTCCAAAGTGGTAATATTGACCCAATCTTTCTCTTTGGATTATGAAACTAACCTTAAGCATAACTACTCACCACAATATAGTTGAAATTCCTCGAGTTGGACTTAATTGCCAATATGGTGCATGTGACCCTAGTCGTTCACATTAATTCATATGCTCCATAAACAAAGGGAATTTGATCTACATTGTGAGGTTTCAATTTTTGGTGGACCTCTTGTCTCTCTAACCCAAAAGGTCACTAAGGATTGAAACTAGTGCTTGTGCTATTTAAGTGTCTCTCTCGTGTTGTGTTTAAAAGGTCTATCAAAATGAGAGTTAGAACTTGGACTTAACATGGCAATGCACAAGTCAAGGAAAATCACAATTCACCAATGTGAAAATGTGATAAGCTAGAGGCAAAGGTATGGTTCACACTCACTCTTCTTCTACCTTTATCATCTAGGATTTATTCATGCTAGTGTGTGCATTTTCTTAGCATGTGGTCTATTCAAGGTTCTCTCGTGTGTGCCTATTGGATATTTAATTGATGCCTACCTTTATAGTGACTTTATGTCAAATGCTTGTTATAATGTGAGAGGCATGAGTTAAACATCTCAATATGGTCCTAAAACTTGTTTAGCCACATGTTTGCGTGACATAGGTTAGATTTTTGAAAAAACTCAACTAGCATGATAGGATTTGTGTGAATTTTGAAAAATTTGGTTATTGGTCTTTATGACCCGATCGACTCACTTGTGACTATGGTTAACCTTGCTTGATTGATGGCTAGTCACAAGTGGTGAGATTTTCTTAAGTCCAACATATTCTCCATATCTATCTCTCTCTAAGTTTCTTGGAAGTATCAAGGAGCTTTTGGACCTAATTGGAAAATTTCTCTATGGGAGTTATCTAGTGACCAAAGTTCATTGCTTTATCTCTTTATCTCACTAGATCTATCTCAAAAGGAAAAGGAGCAAAATTCTTTCAATATCTTATCTTTTCCTATATTCACCTCTCGCGGAGAAAAAGGGGTTTTTGGATAAAGAGTTGAAGCTTCAGGTTTTTCAGAAAAGGAACTAGTATATGGACATATCTTGAACTTACCTCTCATATTAGTTCCCAAATCAAGCTTCAAATCTCAGAATCTAACTTCAGCTGGTTTCCTGAGGGAAACCGGTCTGACCGGTTTGCCCTGGGTCCACCCCTTTAAGGGTATCCCGTGTGGAATATTCCCTTTCATCCTCTCATTCAATCCCCACCAGTTCAAGCCCGTGTCCATCTCTCTCTCCTCGAGCTCACCTCTCACTCTCACTCTCCCCACCATGGGATCTTGAGATTGGACCAAGGAGAAGGTTTCCCCTTTGGAGATTAAGGGCTAGAGGTGCTAAACTTCGGCTTGACCGGATTGGAGACCGTTTTTGAAGCTTTACTCATCTTCTCCCATCCTCTCAAGGTATTCAAAGGTTCTCTTTGCCCGATCTCCTAGCTCCTTGCATATCTCTCGGATTCCTTTTAGCAATCATCAACTAGTATGCCCAGGAAGCTATCCTTAAGTTTTGAATCAATTTGGATGGCCACATTTCGAATTCCATGATCTAGGGTTTCAGCCGACGAAACCGGTCTGACCGGTTTCTGAAACCGGTCTGACCGGTTTTATTAGGACAGCAACCCTGCTTTTTGTCATCAACTTCAAATTCAATTCTCGTCGAGTCTTGAATCAATTCCTATGGACCTTATATATACTTTGTCACTTATTTGTGGTCAGGAATCACATGTCGGACTTCTCGAGGACCTACACAAGGTCAAAGAAGAAAAAGAGGGTTGATGAGCCCGAAGGTGACCCCGATCCAATTGAGCCGTCCGGTGCCTCCAGCGGCCCTATCTTGAGGACTAGGATGTCGAGAGCATCTCAGTCAAATGTTGTGGACGAGATTGTGGAAGAAGGGCATGAGACTCCTAGTGATGATGATGAGAGTGATGAGAACTATAGAATGGAATGGCATGGGAAAGGACCAGCTGATGATGATGATGATGATGAAGAGGATTATGGTGGAAGGGAAAGAGGAGCAGAGGAAGAAGAAGAAGAAGGAGAAGAGCAGCTTATGCTTGAGATCAGGAGGCCAGTCAATCCAGGCTCTCATCGCATGGTGAACTATCTTGGCATGGGTAAGACTGAGGCAGCTAGGAGGAAGAGAAGGGAGTGGCCCTATGGTGAGCCTAAGGACATGGCTAGTGGGATAGATTACAGATTTCACACTTTCTTTCAGCAGGACTACTATTCCACTGCCATCATAGCTAAGAAGAAGGGCATTATTGCGGAGGCTCGGTGGATAGATTGGGGATATATGGAGAAGACAAACAATGCTATTTTCAGAGATATCATTGAGGTTTGTACTACTCTGAGGATCAAGCCTCTGATGGGATTCAAGCACAGTTGGAACACGGAGATCATTGCACAGTTCTATGCCACTGTCGCCTTTGAGGAAAATGAGGGTACAAGAAAGATGCATTGGATGACCGAGGACACTAGATACAATGTCACTTTCACACACTTTGCTAGGTTGCTTGGAGCTAGCCCGACGGATGTGACTCTTCCTTGCATTCACTGTGGCACTCGTCTGATGGAGCCTTCAGAGATGAAGTTCATGTACCCAAGAAACAAGCAAGCAAATGTGGGTTATGCAGCGGGGCTTTACTCCTACTATAGCATGCTTAACCACATGTTTCGTTTGACACTCACACCTAGGGGCGGAAACCCGTCGGATATCTCCAACTATGCTAAGGACTTGCTCGTTCATATGAGGCCTCCCGGACTTCCATTCTCAGTGAGTGATTTCATTTGGGAGGAGATCAAGACCATTAGCGAGAGCCCCCAGAGGTTGTGTAGCTATGCACCTTATATCATGCATATCATTGAAAAGGTGTCAAATAGAAAATTTCTAAAGGATACTAAGCATGAGCCCTTCAAAGTCCTGGTACCCAAGAGGATAAGGACTCCCTCACCTAGAAGATATGATGAGATAGAAATGGAGGAAGGAGGAGGACAGCAGCAAGAGCAGCACCAGCCTACTGTAGCCACTGGTCAGGACCAAACCGGTCTGACCGGTTTGGAAAACCGGCCTGACCGGTTTGGGGCTGGCAGCAGCAGTCAGCCTAGGGACAAGCCTCCCTCTCCTATTCGCAAGCTTTTGAACTTTTTCACATCTATGTGTAGGAGCCAAAGGGATGTATTGGTCGAGCAGCAGAGGTCTAGGAGAGAGAGGAAACAAATGAAGGACACTCTCAAATTATTGCATAACCATCATGGATTTGAACCTCCTAGATCTCCACCCTCTCCCGAGACGGAGGAGCCCGAGATCCCTTCAGTGGATAGCATGCTGGCACAGCTGGGTTCCGAAGGCTATTTTCAACAATATGCTCATCACTATGGATATCAAGTGCCTCCTCCTCCACCTCCTCCTATGGGTCCTTCTACTAGTGGTCAAAGCATTGTATCTCAAGCGTATCAGTCTCTCTTTGGCAATATCGTTGGTATGATGATTCTCAAATTCTTATACTTTAGCATCTACCATTTCTTCTCAAGTTCTTAATTCCATTTCTTGCAAATTCTCTCTTAGACTACCCTCCTCCGCATGGTGGTGCTCCTCCGGAGTATGGTGGTCAGTGAAGCTCAACATCACCTCTTCTCCAAGTTTTTAGTGATAGATGACAAAGGGGGAGAAGAAAGGAAGATTAAAGCTTATCTGTCTGTGTGCTGTGGTGGTGAAACCGGTCTTACCGGTTTCTCAAACCGGTCTGACCGGTTTATGCTGAGCACTCCCAAGCTCCTATGTATCCAGTTATCTTTTATCTTAGAGACTTGTTGAGAGATTTGGATCTGTAATAATCGTCTGTTAAACCTTATCTATGTGTTGGACTTGAGAACTCTTGTAATGTGTGCTACAATGTGTGTACTGTACTCTAAATGTTCTAAGTGACTTAATGTTAGTTTGTGATGCATGTTTGTATGGTGAATGAGTTGTCTCTTGAGCTTTCCCTATTTTGTGGGCTGACTGGGTGAAGCCGGTCTGACCGGTTTCCAAAACCGGTCTGACCGGTTTTGCCCCAGACAGCACACACCTCTTTGTGTTTTGTCTCCTGTTTGTGATAACTCTTGGCATATGCATCACACATCTGTTTTATCTTGTCACACACACTTGTTGCACCCCACTTTGCTGAGATTTAGGGGGAGCTCCATGCTTTTCTTGAATATGTGCAAATTGGCATTTTGAGGCCAAATTAATGAATTCCATTCATTGCACACATTGTGGGGGAGCTTTACCTAAATCTTAGTCTTTAAGAGCTTCATTTATATATATTTTGTAAGCTTTAATCAAGGTTGTCATCAATCACCAAAAAGGGGGAGATTGTAAGTGCAATCAAGCCCTAAGTGGCTTTTGGTGAGTTGAGTGACAACTTGATTAAATCACTAACACTCTTGTAAAGCATGTGAGCAGGTTGTTGATTATAGGTAAATGATATTTATGTGTAAGATCATGCATTTGGCTCATATTGCATAGAAGACAAGGGTGGATCATGACATTATACATGGAATGTATGCAAGCATACTAAAGATGAATGTCATGAGTTGGTTAATGTGTTCTTCCCATTGGAGTCTATATGAGACATACAACAAGTGATCCTAAGCTAAAGAAAAGTAAATATAGAGGTATGATTATATATGGTACTTGGTTGGCCTCTCTATGTCAAAGCAAAGCATATTGTGAAGATAGGAGAAGCTTGTGATATATATGGGAGAACTAAAGGTTAAGTTGTGGATGGCATCAAGGGGATTTCACTATTGATACTAGATGGAACTTGATGATCTATACGTTGAGATTACCGAGTACAATATCAAGTGGATTTCACTCTTACATCATATGAAGGATATTGACTCATACAAAGAAGCTATTTGCAAGACTTCAAGTAGAGCGTTGACAAAGGTCATATGGTTATCTCCATTGTGATGGACCTATAAATAGAAGTTTGCAAAGCAAGAATATATGTTATCAATCAAAGGACAATTATTTGAGTGGCATCTCAAATAGAATTTTCTCTATGGTGCAAGGCTTGACTCAATTGTGGCAAGGATAAGTGATGAAGAGATCAAGATGGCTAAAACGATGAACTAAGCAAAGGCTATGGATAGCGACCATAAGCAAAGTGGCTAGGGTGAAGTTGAGAGCGTCAAGGATTTCGAAGTATCATATCCAAGCCTACCGAGGAAAGTGATAAATTGCATCTAGTGTCATGATTGATAAATTGGAGTGGCTTAAGAATTCAAAGAGGTTAATTCGCTACTCTATGGAAGAATTCTAAGTCACTAGCTCAAGGTGGACATGCTCAAGCACATGCATATATTTACTCATCTATAACATGTGCTCAGTTGGTATACAATATTGGAAGCCCTCGAATCATTGAAGATCAATTACCGGCGTACCTTGGTGGTTCAAGCTCAAGTAGATTAATTAGGGTTTATCTTTTATCTTGAGTTTAGGTATGACGTACAATCAAGAGGGATGAATCATTAGTTGGACAGCAAACATCAAAAAAAGTGCTCAAGTGAACCCATGAGAGACTAACCCGTGAGATCAAACCTTAGTTGAGCTCTCTGGCCCAAACCGGTCTGACCGGTTTGGGCACTGACACCGTCCAACGGCTAGTTGGTTTGAAAACCGGTGTGACCGGTTTTGTCTGACAGACTAACGACTAGTTTCGTGGAAGTTGGGTATTTATACCCATGAGCTCCTCTTTGAGGGGCTGCTGGTTCTCCACACTTCTAACACCTTCCAAAACCCCAGCTGAGCTCTCCCCAACCTCTCTAAGTGAGATTCAAGCCTTTAGTGCCCTATCCTTGTGTTGGGTTGAGAGAGTGTCTTGTGTGAGAGCTTTAGAGAGCTTTGTGAAGCCTAGTGAGCATCCCACACTTGAGCACCTGCTGATTTCGTTGAAAATCTTGTGAAGCATCTTTTACTCTTGGAGCCCTTGGTTCCTAGACGGTTAGAAGTCGCTTGGAAGCTCCTGATTGTTGTGTGGCAGCTCCAAGAAGTTTGTAATTGCAAATCAAAGATAGTGGAACACTCCATCTATTGCCTTGGCGATAGGTCTGAGAGAGGAGCAGATTGAAAGAGATCCCAAAGCCCTTGTGGCTTACCTCAACAATGTGGACGTAGGCCAGCCTTAGTGGCGAGCTGAACCATGGGATAAATCCGGTGTCTTTGTGCTCTTACTCGCTTTACATTCACTTGCATTACCTTAAGTTGTTTCTAGCTTAATCTTTGTGCTTCCGCTTCTATCTACCTTGGTGTGCTTGTGTTGTGTGCAGGGATTTCTTTGACACTCTTGGAAACACCTTTGGAAGTCCCACACCAAGTTTGGTTTGTGCTAGAACTCGTAGAGGGCTATTACTTAGTTTGTTGGTTTGCTGCCTAGCAAAACCGGTCTGACCGGTTTTGGTACTAACAGAGGGTTGAAGTTTTAATAAGTGCAGATTGGTCTATTCACCCCCTTCTAGACGACATCAAGATCCTTTCAACTAGGTGCGGTCGGCCCTGTGATGTGCCGCCTTTCGCCTTGGACGCTCCTGATCACTGCTCCTAAGGCGGTTGTAGGTCGGCTCCTTGAGTCAGTTTCGCCCGGCACGCTAGTTGACAGGTGCGGCCGGCCCTCTAGGTGCGGCCGGCCCACCCCCGTGCCGTGTGATGCACCGACTGAGTTAGGGGACGCCTAGGATCGCCTCTGGATGTCGGTTGTGACGGTTGAGCGATCAGACAAGTGGACCCATTGATCCTAGCCTCCACCCTTTGATCAAACCGACGTTTCTTCAGTGAATCGCGCTCGTTCAAGTTGTGCTCGAGGGAGAGGGAGTGCTCTGGACCAGAGACGCACCACGGGGCAGGGCCGGCCACACCTGGCAGGGCCGGCAGCACCTGGCAGGGCTGGCCGCACCTGCAGGGCCGGTCGTGCCTGGTGGTTCGGCCGTGCCTAGCACGTGTGGTGTGTTGGTCCCAACTTCTCCCAAAATGTGTACTTGCCTATGAAAATCACAACACAACTCGTGGAACTTTATTAGTACTAAAAATGTGCATGAAACTTGTCATATACTCCTCTCGATCCCGAGGTTCTGACGGTCGAATTTTTGTTGTAAGGACTGTCAACAAACTCCCCCAAGCTAAACCTTTGCTCATCCTCGAGCAAAGCCTAGACTTGGCCTCGGTGGATCAGGGGTTGCATTGATGTTACCACTCGGCAAATACCTATGCACAACTCCATGCTCCACTTGCTATTTGAAAGGATTGGTACGAGAGAATCTTGGCCTTATTTTACCTGTGGGGCTTGTCACTTTCCACCTTGCCTTCGGAAGTTGAAGAGTAAAACGGTTTTGACTTTGCATCTCTCACTCTTCTTCTTTTTCTGGATCCTATCTCGGAGTTTTTTGAAAATTTTGCAAAGAGAGACAAGGTTCCTCGGATGGTTCCCTCGATCGCTCAAGTGGTATTTGTTACCTCACCAAAGGCTTTGAGCGAGCCTCAACTTCCTACTCTATGGCTTGTATGTGGAGCTTTGGGTAGGATAAGAATGAGACTCACTTGTGCCACATGATGTTGTTGAGCCAAAGACCGGATCCAAGAAGAAACTAGTCATGCAACTTGATCGAGATGTGCAAGTGTGTGGAATATTTTTGTTTGTTTTTCTAAGTACTCCTTGCTTTTGAGATTCTCCTCTTGCTTTTATTTTGGAGGGGGGTCATGCTTCACTTTTTTTCTATGCTCTTTGATTGGAGCACATATATATTTTTTTCTATGCTTTTTGAGCATATACATTTTTTTCAATGACCCCTCTCTCCTTTTGCAAGAATACAAGAAGAGAAATCTCTTAGGAACTTTGGAGTATGTATTTTTAGTGGGTGGATGGCATGTTTTGCGTAACTCCCAGTGTGGAAGTTAGCTTGTATATGTGGGTGTACGTGATCTCGATCATGGAAGCATGAAAAGATTCTACCAAGGGTCACAACAATTTAGCAAAACTCAATGGGTCACAAGCAAATATAGGTAGAAGGTTTAAACATTGATATCGACATATGACTTTGGTAGGTGATATGACCATTGAGGAACTTGTCTTGTTTTATTTTCAAAAGAAATCATCCGAGATTTTCACCATACTATGAGATAGAGCTAGATCAACATTGTCTCACCATATCATACTAGTCAACACCCTAGGTTTGGTCATAAGCATTTGTTTCCCACAAAGTTTTGTTTCAGGCTCTTGTCTCAAAATATATCAACAAATTCAAATGCTCATAGAGCACAAGGTTGTACACTAGGTTCTTGCAAAGTTTTAACATAGCAACTATTCATCATTTCCAAAGTGAGGGTATAGACAAGATTTCAAGTGCACATGGTTAAAGCAAATATTTTTGTTGTTTTTCCTTTATTCAAATGTGATAAACAAGATGTTGAAAATTAGTTTGGATGGACATACCTTCCTTGATTGAAAATGGGGTCTCCCCAAGCTAATTTTTGGCTACCTGGTTGGCGTGTCTTCATTTTGGTGATGAGTTGAGCACTTGGAAGCTTGTAGTGGTTGGCTTGATGGATTCGTGGAAGATCATAGGTACGGCCGTACCACTGGGTTCGACCGGCCCTACTGTATTTGATTCAAGCACTCGTGTCTCCTCCTGTAAACATCCTGCACAAAAATTTTCTCGAGGGGGGGGTACGGCCGTACCTCTAGGTTCGGCCGTATCACCAAAAATCTCCAAAACTAATTTTCTATATCTTGTTTACTTACTAATGTAATGGTGAAATCAAATTTGAAATTTAAATATGCTTGATGCACGAAATAAAGTGTTTGAAGGGAAATATGAGATAAATACCGGTTTACCTCACAGTGAGGGCTCGTAGTTTAGAGTCCATGAGCGGGACTCCTCCATTTGCTCAATTGATCTTGGATTCGTCCGGTCCCGGAGTGGAAGACTCGGACGATGCTCCCTTCACACGCCACACCCTCTTTGCTTTCTTCGGTGGCGCTGAAGTCAGTGAGGCTTTAACGGGGGTGTTTTTGGTTTCCGTCTTCTTTTCCCCCCTTAGCCTTGTTGATTGCTTTCGGCTTCTTTGTTTGGTGGCGCCCTTTTGATGCTTTGTCTTGCTCCCAACGCTCCCTCATCGTGGCAATGAGACTATCCACTTTGGGCTTGGTCGGGGCCACCTTCTCTTTCTTGTATTGGGGCCGTGGGTTCCTCCACTCCCTAGATTCCTCATCTTGCACTAGGTAACATTGCTCTTCCTTTGCTTGGAATGTGAATGTCATGTTTCTTCGCCCTATGCAGAATTGAATTCTTCCGGCTCCGACATCAATCCTTGCATTGACATCTCTTAGGAATGGTCGTCCAAGAATAAGCGGCATTTCTTCTTGTGTGTCGAGGACTACGAAATCCGCAAAGACATATGAGCCTTTGACATTCACCAAGAGATTCTCCACTATGCCCTCTGGATATTTAATCAATGAGTCGGCAAGTTGGACTGTCATCATTGTCGGAGAGAGAGCCGGATATCCTAACTCTTCAAACATGGCCTTGGACATGAGGTTGACACTCGCACCAAGGTCACAAAGAGCATTCTTGGTCTTTTGATAGTAGATCGTGCATGTGATAGCCGGATATCCATTGTCTTTCTTGTGCAAGACTGCTGATTCCTCCCATGGGTCTTGGATTTGATGTATGAGCTTCCCTGCATGGTTAGGTGCATACACCCTCCTAGATGGCTTACCCCATCTGGTGCATACAATGCTAACATTCTCTCGGGTAGGCTCGGGTTGCCCCGGGATTCCACCCGACTCGGAAGAAGGTAAAGAAGAAGCAAGCTGAGCAAGTTGAGTTTCTATCATTTTATTAAAGCTTAGTTGATTCTTCATAGCAGTAGTGAAGGATTTGATAGTGGAATTCAAATTTTCAAGAACTTTATCATTGGCAGCTAGCTTCTTGTTTAAATTTTCATTAATTCTAGCTTGGCCAAAGACAAGATCTTTAATGGAAGGCTGATTATTGAAATTGTTAGAATAATTACCTCCATTTTGATTGTTGAACGGGAAGTTGGGCCTCGAGTTCCACCCTTGATTGTTGTAGTTGTTGTTGCGGAACCCGTTGTTGTTGCCATTGTTGATGAAGCTGGCTTCTTCCCTTGGCTCGGGACAATCATTTCCCGAATGACCCACATTACCGCAAACCTCGCACGTCATGCGAGCGTCCATAATCTTGGCGGTCTCCATATTGCTTGGTGCCTCCAGTTTCTTCATTAGGAGGTCCATCTTGGCAGCGAGCATGTCGATTTTCTCGACTTGGTGTACACCGTGGGTACGGGTTTGGAGACGGTCTCCATCCCAACCTTGATTTGCCACCATCTTCTCGATCAATTCCTTGGCGGTGGGTACTTGTAGCGAGAAGAAGGCTCCTCCAGCGACTACATCTAGGTGCTCGCGGGATGTGCGCTTGAGCCCGTGATAGAAGGTTTGAATTAAGAACCACCCCTGCACGCCGTGGTGCGGGCACGCGGTGATGTACTCCTGGAGACGTTCCCATGCTTCCGGGATACTCTCATCATTCTGCTGCTGGAAGCCCGAAATTCTAGCGCGGAGGGCATTGGTTTTGCCCACCGGGAAGAACTTGGCGAGAAATGCCTTAGAGCACTTATCCCATGTGTTGATGGCATCTCGCTCCGCATAAAACCATTGCTTCACCTTCCCGAGCAATGAGAATGGGAATAGGCGAAGACGAATTGCATCGTTCGTCACTCCGCGGATAGTGAAAGTCCTACACACCTCCAGGAAATGCTGGAGATGTGCATTGGCATCTTCATTCGGCTTGCCGCAGAACAGACTAGCTTGCACCATGTTGATCAACGCCGGCTTGAGTTCAAAGTTTCCGTCTCCCACCGTCACGTTTGGCCCGGTAGGGACATTGGTGTTGGAGGGAGCGGAAAACTCGCGGATTGTCCTCTCGGCCATCGGTGCTGACGAGGTGCTGTCTACGGGATCGACGGTGTTCGTCTCTTGATTCGAGAGAAACTTCTGAGGAATGAGGACGCGAGGTCGCACTCTCCTCACAAGTGACTCCGGATTGTCATTAAAGTTGGACGGTAGGTCGAAACCGGTCATGCACTACTCTGCGTACACGAGAGTAGAGCAAGGGTAAACCCGCTTAAATAGCAATTCACCGAACCTAGATAACTCCACCACTAAGTTTAAACGATATCTTATGCCTATTGCTTCCCCGGCGACGGCGCCAGAAATGCTTGTTGACGCTCCTTAGCCTCACCACTAGGTATGCACTCATGGTTACGGCACCAGGAATGCTGATTGGCACTCGCTAGCGTCGCTACCGGGTTTATACCCCTAGTAGTGGGGCTAGGGAACATCTTTGGTAAAACACACGTCACAGAAAGGTCTGCAAGCGCACGGATTACCGTTGTAGCACTTCACCTGGTGGTATTCGGGTTATCGTATTTATATTTTCCCAAGGGAGGCACTATGGCAAAGATGATCGGATAAACGGTGGAGAGAAACAAGCCTCAGTAAAGAGCTATAGCGGGGGAAAACAAATAAAGATATTCGGGGATAACTTGACACACACAAGGAGATCTTGATAAAGGGTTAGAGAGGACCTAGTGAGCTGGGAGGACAACGAGACGAGAAAGGATCCTAACACAATCTATCTATTCTTGTCAACTCTAGGTAAAGAACTAAGGCAAACGATAACTAAGGTGAGCTAAACTCGACAAGCTCTTGTAGTGCTGCAGGGGCATGCAAAGCCGCGCTCTCGGACTGGGATGAGAAGGGGGAATGACGACACGCTGAATCCTTCCGGCCCGAACTAACGTGGTGGACTACAAAGCCCGTCCGGAGCTGTCACCTCCCTAGGGTACCACAACTATTCTGTTGAACAGGACACCAATCTAAGACTAAGGTAAGCTCTGAGCACCACGCTCACAACGAACCAAAGAACCTTTCCCCGGATATCACGAAGGAAGGTCTCTCTCTACAGTGAAACACCGCAGATCAAGCGAAGAACGACCACAACACTATAGGGTTCAAGAGAGCTATGCTAACCAAGATTAAACTAACTTTAGTCTAAACCAAGAATAAAGCTTCTAGAGCAAAGTAAAAGCTGAATGTAATTGACTCGAAAGGTAAGATAGAAAGATAACTTGAATTGTACTTGAGTCTAAACAAAGAAAGGATACAAGAGTAGTACCGGACCCCTGAAGAAGACTCCTCTGGAACCCCGAGACTAGCTCGACTCGACTCTAACTCCCAAGCTACACTAATCCTACTCTAAGTGAACAAAAGAGAGAAATGGAGATGCTCCTGCGTTGTGTGTCCGTTCTGGCAAGTGGGAGGTGACTTTTATAGGCAAGGGAGGTCGGTGGAGCGCAGGGGGGCCACATCCCAGGTGCGGTCGGCCCTGTGATGTGCCGCCTCTCGCCTTGGACACTCCTGATCACTGCTCCTAAGGCGGTTGTAGGTCGGCTCCTTGAGTCAGTTTCACCCGGCACGCTAGTTGATAGGTGCGGCCGGCCCACCCCCGTGCCGTGTGATGCACCGACTGAGTTAGGGGACGCCTAGGATCGCCTCTGGATGTCGGTTGTGACGACTGAGCGATCGGACAAGTGGACCCATTGATCCTAGCCTCCACCCTTTGATCAAACCGACGTTTCTTCAGTGAATCGCGCTCGTCCAAGTTGTGCTCGAGGGAGAGGGAGTGCTCTGGACCAGAGACGCGCCACGGGGTAGGGCCGGCCGCACCTGGCAGGGCCGGCTGCACCTGCAGGGCCGGCCGTGCCTGTTGGTTCGGCCGTGCCTAGCACGTGTGGTGTGTTGGTCCCGACTTCTCCCAAAATGTGTACCTGCCTATGAAAATCACAACACAACTCGTGGAACTTTATTAGTACTAAAAATGTGCATGAAACTTGTCATATACTCCTCTCGATCCCGAGGTTCTGACGGTCGAATTTTTGTTGTAAGGACCGTCAACAAGAACCCACGTATAGGTCTAACCATACCACTTTGCACAAAGTAGTGAGTATCAAATTACATCATCAGCACAAACTTCAGTCAATTTCTCTAAAATTTTAAGGTGTGAACGCGAGATTTTTATTTTAAAATCCGACTCTTGACGTAGATGTTGGTGTAAATAACTACAACACATTTACACCCGCACACAATGGGATAAGGCGAGATGGGTAGACAAGTTAAGGCCCTGTTTGGAATGAAGGAATAGAAAACATAGGAATCTTAGGAATGGAGGAAAGATAAACGAGGAAAACAGAGGTATGAAAAACACAGGAAGAGCCTGTTTGGAACGCAGGAATGGAAAATAATGGGATGATTGGAAACACATGAATAGGATATGAATGAAGTTGCAAAATAGATGAACGGAAAAACACATAGAAAAATAGGAAGAAATGTTTGGAATACGAATTAAAAGAATTAGGAACCATAAATTCTTATTAATACATTAACTGAAAGGATCTTGATATCGCCTAGAGGGGAGGGTGAATAGGCGAGTCCTGAAAAATCACCACTTAAAAACAATTTTATCAACAAGGTCCGGATACTCCAGACTTTTCTCCGAAGCTTCTGGAAAGTCCGGAGATAATGGAAAAATCTCCAGAGTCTCTGGACACGCCTGCGCAGCGGAAATGTAACACTACCCAAAACCGGTGCCACGGGTTTGTCTGGTAATGTCTCCCCTCTTGTCCTTCTTCTTGTTTTCTTGCTTGGTTTCAACTCAAACTTGATATGTAGCTTAAGGATCAGTTCTTTGAGGGATATAGGGTGCCCGCACTTCACAAACACTAAAACCCGAGTAGATCCACAAATATAGCAAATATTATCCAAGCTAGCAAAGCAAGGCAAATGCAAGGTAAACCAACAAGAGACACAAAGATTTGTTTTACCGAAGTTCAGATTCACCACCGTGTGAATCCTAGTTTCCGTTGGGTGCCGGGTTGCATTCAACCCTTTCCCCGATCCACTAGATAGCTTCTCCCCTTTCGGAGGCGAAGCAAGACCTTCACAAACTGTCCCACAGCTCACCACACCTAGCCGTCTAGGAGGCAAGCCTCCAAGAGTAACAAACGCTTCACACGAGCTTGACGACGTCCAACAGTGCTCAAGGGATTCAAGTGCTCTTGAATTGCTCATGAAGGATTCTCTCTACCACCCAACTCACTAGATCTATCAAAGATTGAACAACCTCACCAAGAGGGGTTGGGGAGAGCTAGAATGGCTTTGGCTTAGCAAGGAAGCACACCAGCAACCTCAGGAATAGCAGCTTGCAACAGTGGGGACCCAGGGGTATAAATACCCAACTCCCCAAAAACTAGTTGTTGCAAACTTCAGTGAAAACCGGTGCCACCGTGTTCCCAAACTCGGTGCCACCGAGATTTCAAACAACTAGCCATTGGGCCGGCTGATACAAAACCGGTGCCACCGATTTCCCAAAACCGGTGCCACCGGGTTTGACATAGGGTCAAACCCGAAGACATGTACGTGTGGTTTTTGTGTCTCTCTCAACTCACATGGGTTACTTGAGCACTTAGACATTTTCAAGACTCCTTGTGATGCATCCCTCTTGATAGTACAGTGTAGCTATACTCAAGATCAAATATAAATGCAATGTTAAAACTCTTGAGCTTCATCTTCAAGAATAGCCATACTTGATCAATATATCCACTTGAGAGATCCATCCATCAATGTCTCACTGATTTGAGCACTCCTACCTTGAGCTAGTGACTTTGATCGTCATACAAGAATGAGACCCATTTCTTGATCAAGTCACCCTTCACATTACTCAAAGAATATATAATGCTTCTTCATTGCTTTACTCGGTTAGGCTCGACTTGATACCTCGAAACTCTCCAAGCTATAGCCACTTCACCCTAGCCAAGCACATGGCCCAAGTCACTACTTGGCCAACCTTAGCTTAGTACCTCGTTGCTAATCCCTTGCTTGATTTCTTCATCCATTCGATGTCAATTTGAGTTTAGCTTTGATTCAACATTAAGAGTGAAATTCAATTGAGATCATGCCAATATTTGATTTTGATATCCCTTTTGTATACAACAAGCTTTCCTATTTATTTAAATATCACTATGTCTCTTTCTCCACCTTCATTGGCTTGTTTATATATCAAGTAAAACTCTGTGGGATCACACATATCAAGAATCATGACATTCAACCTTAAATAGAGTCATTTCACAATGTGAGGCAATAACCCATTCCTCAACTCATCTTATACAATAATGGCTTGTCTTCTCGTATAGATGTTCAATGTCATATATTATGCTTTGTTATTTATATGTTACAACCTGCTCACATGCTTAACAAAGACATTAGTTCTTTAATCTAGTTGTCAATCAATACACCAAAACCCACCTAGGGCCTAGATGTCTTTCATTAACAATCAATTAATTGATGATCAGTTATTTTGTAACTAAGCAAGGTAACAATTTTATTATTCATAAAAAATGTAACAATTTTATTTGCCCATGTATATTTATTTCTGGCAACTTTGATGATGACATGCATTGCTATAAGCAGGATTAGGGAGGGAGAGGGCAAGCAAGCCTCCGTAGGAAAGTTTCTCATGAGCTTAGAACTCATTTTCTCATTCCTCCAAGAGTACAGGTGCAACAGCCATTTCATTGGAGAGTTTTGCACCAAATTCTTTGTTCCAAACGGTGAGAGAGATCATTCCTATGGAATGAGTTTCCTGTACTCTTCCTCCACCCTTCCTGTGTTCTGGACGAGGTCTAAATGGAACAGATCGAGTTGGGTTGACATAATAATTGATTATTAATTATGAGGAGTGATATGAGTTTGAGGCATGTATTCCCCTATTAGGCCAGTCTCAATGAAATGCCATAAACATTAAATAGGGTGCCACATATGTAAAAGAGATGACATGTCATGATATTTAATAGGATAGAGAGGAAACCAGAGTCATCCTCATGACCCCTGGTCGGCGCGGAGTCCTAGGAATAGCATCCCCATGACCCTACCACTGAGACAAGTTGACACATTTTTATAGCACAATTGACCAACCAACATGAATCAATTAAATATTTTCAGGAACCTATGAAATTGTGCTATGAACCTGTGCATTGAGAGAGGGTGTGTCATCCCGCAAACCAATACAGTAAAGATGATGTGTCACTCTTGAAAACTCCGACATGACCCTTTCTATTGAGACTGACCTTAGCAGGCCTATCTAAGACCGCTGAGAGGATATATCCTCATGGTATGCCGAGCTTAGAAGTGGTGGCAATGCAAGTATTTTCGAAACATGGATGGTCATGTAATCAGTCTCTGCATGTAGTTGTGCAATGTGCTTCAGTATCAACATTTTTTTAAAAAAACATCGCAATAAATTGGAAAGTGGTACATAACAATGTAAGATGTCGAAACCGTGTTCCTTTTTATCTAAAAAATATATAATGACTCTATGCACGCGTCTGCCATTGGATTTGGTGTCAATGATGGTAGCAAGCACCTCTAAAAAAAGCTTTGTTACAATAGCTTTTCTTTTTTTTTGCGGGTCAAAGAGAGCTTTATTAACTAGGTATGAATGAATAGAGTTACAATCGGAGGTGACTTGGGCCATAACGCTCTCCGGCGCATGCCCCAGCCAAACCTCAGAATTTGCTGAACACCTAGCTAACTGAGCAAGATCATGTGCTATTTGATTACACTCTCTTTTGACCTGGATCACACGCCAATCAACTAACACCTGGGCGTGTTCCTTTGCTTCGAAAATGAGGGATCTAATCTCAGACCTGTCTTCCTTACTTGTCATGGCATCACGCACTCTTGTGCAATCCGTTTCAAACAATACAGGCCCCTGAATCCATCTTGTAGCCAGCTGGAACCCTACTGCACACGCCGTGGCTTCTGCTTCGATCGCGCTGGCACATCGATGAAGGACCCTCCAAGCTGTGAAAATTATTTCGCCCCTGTGATCCCTAGCAATCAGCCCAACGCAAGCCTCTCCTGTTTGCTCCACGAACGAGCCGTCAAAATTAACTTTGGTCCAACCTTCAGGAGGCGCCTCCCAGGACACAATGCCGGACGCCCCTCAATTGCCGGAACTGCTACAGACCTCCTTGCCTTTCCTTGAGATCGAGCCATCCTGCAGCCTAGCCTGTGTGCATTGCTCGCGAAAATTCAGTAAAAAGAAAACTGAATCAGATAGGCGGGAAGAACCTGATTGATGAGTTATCTTGTTGTGGATTGTCCACGCCCTCCAAAACACCAATTTGATTAGATCTTGCTGATCACAGGAGCATCTCACCAGTAGGAGTAACAGCCAATCGGGGCCTGTAAACCGAAACCACTCTTCATCAGGAAGTGACCAATGCTCCCGCATAGCTTGTCTCAGGTCGAAGGCTTGTGGGCACTCCACCATCGCATGAAAGCTCGATTCTGCTGCCAGGCCGCACAAGAGGAAGATATCCGACTACTCCATCTTACGGGTAAATTTGCGTCGCCGGGTTGGAAGGGCATTCCTAGCCAACTTCCAGATGAACATGTTAACTTTTGGTGGCACGTTACCCGTCCGAACAGTCTTCCAAAGCTGACGGTCCCCCTCTGGCTCCGAACTAGACGCAACAATGTCATGCCGGTCTCGTATCCTTAGCCCGAGATCATATGCACTACGGACTGAAAAAACTCCTGATTTCTCAAGAGGCCATGCCAAGAAGTCCTCTGAGCGCCTTCTGGGTAGCTTAATTTTGGCTATAGCCTCTGCATCTGCTTGATTAAAGGTCCCATTAATTTTCTCATAGTCCCAGTCCTGGCCCTGACTATCCAAAACTTCAGAAACCCACTTCAGTCTGCATCGACCTTTCCTCGTTGTGACTCTGTATGAATGGGCACGAGGGAGCCAGGGATCACGCCAAATCCGAACCTATGAGCCACATCCAACTCTCCAAATAATACCCTCCTTAAGCAATTCCAAACCATGCATAATAGATTGCCAAGTGTAGGAAGAGTTGGTACTGAAAACTGTATCAACTAGACAGCCCCTCGGGTAATACTTTGCCTTCAGTAACCTTGCACAGAGACTCTCAGGAAATTCAATAAGTCTCCAAGCTTGCCGCGCAAGGAGTGCTTAATTAAAGATCCTAAGATCCTTGAAGCCGAGGCCACCGCCACACTTCTTCATAGTGAGTTGTTTCCATGCGACCCATGCTGTCTTCCGTTTGCCATTTTCCACTCCCCACCAAAACTCTCTCATGATTCTTGTTAGCTCATCACATATGCCCAGAGGTAATTTAAACACACTCATAGTATAAGTTGGAAGAGCCTGAGCTACAGCTTTAATTAACACCTCCTTCACTGTTGTCGACATATTTTTCTCTGTATAGTCCTTCAATCTTTTGCCCAACCTTTCCTTCAAAGTTTGGAAACGTGCTCCTTTCACCCTGCCGGCTGGTGTTGGAAGACCCAAATACTTTGGTTCAAAGGAGGCCATCTCCACGCCTAGCACCTGCTTAACCTGATCTTGCACATTCTGGTTGCCTTTCTCATTAAACATAATAGAACACTTCGCTGGGTTGATCAGTTGACCAGTGCATCGTGCATATGTATCCAGTACTGCTTTGACGACATGTGCCTGTTCAACATTTGCCTTGAAAAATAGGAGGGTGTCATCAGCAAAAAGAAGGTGAGACACTCCCGGGGCACCCCTGCAAATACGAAGCTCCTGCAAAGCCTGTGTTTCTACCTTCCTGCTTATAATTTTGGACAAACCATCAGCGACAAAAAGGAAAAGATATGGCGAAAGCGGGTCACCTTGGCGTAGACCACGGGATGGGGAGAAAGGTGTTGACATAACAACATTGAAGCGAATCCTGCAGCGCACTGACGTCACACAAGACATGACCCATTGCACCCAAGTACTCTGAAAGCCCAGCTTCAAAAGAACCTTATTTAGGAAATCCCAATCCACACGGTCATACGCTTTAGATAAATCCAACTTGTATGCACAAAAATCCCCCCTTGCATCTGAGTTCGTCCTGATAGCATGTATACATTCAAAGGCTATTAGTGCATTATCTGTTATCATTCTCCTAGGTATAAAACCACTCTGGCTTGTTGAGATTATATCATGAAGAAGTGGCCTTAGGCGATTGACAATGCATTTAGAGACCACTTTATATACCACATTACATAGGCTGGTCGGCCTAAAGTCCTTTAAGGATTCCGGGTGGTTAACTTTGGGTATCAGTACTATACAAGTATCATTCACCCCTTCCGGCATAATCCCCGTTACGAAAAATTTTTGAACTGCCCTCACAACATCCTCCTTCAAAAGAAGCCAATTCCTCTGAAAAAACCGAGCTGGCAGCCCATCAGGACCAGGCGCCTTTAATGGGCCAATTTGGAATAATGCATCTGCAATTTCTTCTAGGGAATAAGGTTTGCACAGCTCGTCATTGAGATTGTCAGTAACTTTTGGTTCGAATAAATCCACAACCTCATCAGGATTAATTGAGCTATCTTTCAAGAATAAGGATTTAAAAAAGGTATCAGCCATACCTTGCAGTTCTTGCTCCTTGGTACACCAGCTACCATCGGCTCTTTTTAAACCCTTAATTTTGTTCTTGTTTGCTCTCCACATGGCTTTGCGATGAAAATATTTGGTGTTACGATCCCCTTCACGCAACCACGTGATGCGAGACCTCTGCAGCCACATCATCTCTTCTCGGTACAGCACCTCATCCAATTCCCATTTAGCTTCTAGTATTTTGTCTCTGTTATGGATGGGATCATCCCATTCTAATCTTTCCATCTCCTTCTTCAGTTCTTCTATTCTTCTAGTGACATTGCCAAAATTTTGTTTGCTCCACTATTTCAGATCATTGGCTACGGTTTCCAGGGATTTGGACAACGCCCCAAAGTCGCTGCCAGGATTTTTCCGCAGCCAGGATCTCTCTATAGCCGTCTGTAATTCAGCATTACGCTCCCACATAATCTCGTACCTGAACGTGTTCTTCTGCTTGTTCACCTAGACAGATCGATCCATCTGTAGAAGCAGAGCTTTATGATCTGATGATGCGGAAAACAAATGTAACACATTAGCATTAGGGAAAATAAGGGACCAATCGGTATTAGCCACCGTCGGTCTAGCCTTACACGAACATTCCTCCTTCCACCCTGATTATTATTATAAGTCCATGGCAGCCCTGTAAAGCCCAAATCATGTAAATCACAGTGACTAAACACCTCCCTGAAATCCATCATTTGTCGTTCAGATCTAGGAGTCTCCGAAAAATGTTCATATTGCCACATAGATTCATTAAAGTCCCCCATGAGCATCCACGGCCCCGACCAAACCCCGCATAAATCTCTTAATAAATCCCACACCTCTTTCCTTTTTTTCAACCCGAGGCTCACCATAAACAAAAGTTGCCCTCCAAGGGGCTGTCTTAGGATCCTCTAGAATAGTAACATCGATGTATCGCTCTCCCTGCGAGAGCAAGGTTACATTTATTGACTCATCCCAAAATAAAGCTAAACCACCACTAAGACCCACACTATCAACTGCCAGACAATGACGAAGACCAAGACTCCAACTGAGATTACGAACTCTACTACCTAACATTCTAGTATCTGAAATAAAGACAAACTTGGGGTGGTGCGACTTGACATAGCCGCAAAGTTCGCGAACTGTCCGGGGGTTCCCCAACCCCCGGCAGTTCCATGCCAATGCATTCATTGCTCCTGACGGGGCTCACCATGAGCGCCCGTCAGGGTAGCAGGCCGGGCATGGCCCGACCCGGATGACACTCCCATTCCTCCATCGGTCTCCATCTGAGTGGACTCCTTCACAACATCCATGAAATCTTCAGCAGTAGCACTATCCATTGCCCCCACTCCTCCGGCTCCCTGGCCATTTTCTTTTGGCACATGTGGTTGAACAAACTCTGCCATGGTGTTCAACTTTGATTTCTTGTGCTTATTGATGTCTTTAGTGGGACTAGACCCCTTGAGCCCCTTCTTTTTCTCAGCGGACAGCCTTGCCTGCACCAGCTTTGCAGCTTGCAGGCGGTCATAGATGCTACACGGTTCGTGAACCTTTTCACCACCGCTTAGGCGATCCCCAGAGGCTGACTGTCCACTCGAATCAGCGAAAGAATCAAGGCCAGAAACTCTTTCCTTCGCATCAGACAAAGCTGTGTTCAAGGCCGGCATTCCTTCTTTTATAGATACCTTACTCATACTGTTGGAGAGGGCATTACTCACTTCCGGCGGCAGTTTCTTCAATGGAGCAGCAGAGCCGCCCTCCCGGAACTTGCGTTTAGCGCCATTATCAGAAGATGCACCCACTGTTCCTTTCACCTTGCTTAGCTGTGCGCCACTAAAGTTTAGGGCACGATTAACTCTTGAAGGGGCTGCTGGCATCACCAGCTTCCTCTCCTCTCCTTTTTTGAGTGGAGATCTTAGCCAATCTCCAAACTTCCTTTTCTTCGGTTCATCCTCGCCATCTTCCTCATCTTCGATCTCCTCTTCATCTTCCGGGCACTCTCTCTCAGAGTGGCCCATTCTACCACATCTGAAGCAAAAGAAAGGGACGTTCTCATATCTCACCTCGAAACTCATTAACCCTTTATCCTTGATCTTAGCCTCCACCGACTGAATGAGAGGTTCTTCCAGTTTGTACGCAACTCTAGCCCTGAGAAAATCACGAACTGGGCCTCCCACTTCAATTACTTCGCTACTCACCTTCTTTGCCAGGACCTTTGTGAACGCAGTGCTCATCAAGGTGACCGTCACATCATAAAACTGCACCCACATGTTGATAGAGTCAATCACAACTTCTGAAGGCCTGCTTACACCATCGTACGGCACCACAATGAGTGCATCTCCCTTATGCCTCCATGGACCACCATCAAGAGCGTACTTGTATTAGTGTTCTGTCTCAAATTCCAAGATGAATCTGTTATCTCCGAGTTTTCGCACCGTGATCGGATTCTCCAAGCGCCATGCCGCTCCCATCTCATCAAAGAGTCCTTTAGGGTTTTGGATGCAGGAGTAAAAGCGCGCCATTGCATACCTGACAGGAGCCCGCGCCTGCGCATCTGCATCAGGGTCGAAGTCGAACTCTTCGTCCTCCACACCATCCTCCTCCGGCGGATTACCCACTAGAACCATCTCCTTGCCAGCCCTGGAGTCCGCCGTCTCCTGAGAGGGCTCCTTTTCCATGACCACCTCCTTTTCCTTGTCCGTTGAAGCAACCATCTGCGTCGTCTTCCTTGTGTCGTCCATCACCAAGCTCGGATTAGCCCTCGCTACCGTGTTCACAGTGTAGACAGCTTCGGGTGGGTAGAACCCTCATCGGGATCCCCTTGATCACCCCCACTGTAACACGCGAAACAGATGGCACCGAGGAGCGAGAAACCCTAGCGAGGAGATGAGAGACAGAGAATGACGGAACCTGACTATCCAGCGACGACAGCCGATCTAAAGGGTGTATACGTTTGAGGAAACGAAACCCTAAAGACCTTCTCGTCTTTTGCACGTCTTCTAACTTTCCTTCCCGAGGAAGTCTGCGTCTCTCACGGGACACACCTTGACGGCAGCCTCGTAGAGTTAAGGTCAACGGTGGAGAGGGTTCCCCCTCGGTTGAGGAGCTTCCCGTGGAGGGAGATCTCCTGCTGCCGGCGCCTGAGGCTTAGCACAACCACGATGTTCCGTCGGGATCCCTTGCGCCGCCGAGTCGCCACAGAATCGCCATTCCGCCGCTCCGGGGATTACGGGATTTGCTATTTTGCTGTAACCGCAGCAACTATGGAGCCTTCCTGGATACACAATAGCTTTTCATTAAACCACATATATCGGAATAACCGCTCATGGTCCATGGGCGGAGCTACATGGATGCATGTGTATTCCTGGGAATACCCAACAATTTTGACAAAAAAATGAGTATGTGTATAGTCTATAGATGTATATAACTTATGGAGAGCTAAATTGGGTGTTTCTTAGCTTCCAATTCCATCTCTAAGGCCCCAAATTAGCAGCAAACAAACCAACAGCTATTCAACTCTCCTTTTGCTCTCTGGCCTCTGCAATATCGATCTCACTAACAGGCATCAATGTTTACACTTCAAATTTTCTTGCACGGTTGGTATATTCTGTCATGTCATTCAATCATGTTGTTCCATTTAACCATTTACCACCTAACACCAATGATACAAAACATTTGGTTGAGTCTCCTCAGATTTTTCCAAATGATTTCTCAAGCTTAGAGAATAGAGATGACCAGATGCACATCTTCCTAAAGTTCTTCCGCATTGATGTTTGTTGAGGTGAGAGCTTTATAAAACTGAGAAGTCATTGTGCTTGTTGAAACAAAGAAGCACACCAAATATAACATTAGAATTCTGTGCTAATATTTTTCCAGTAGCAACTAGTCATGTTTCAAAGAGTACTTTCCTATATTGAATTTGTGGTGAACAAATTGAGAACTAAGATGACAATTCAATACTTAAAAGATTGGTAGGTCACATTCCACTACTAGAAAACCAATCTTTCGTCCTGGACATCAGTACCGGGTATTTTGCCCCCCGTACTGATGTGCACATTAGTACTGGGTATTTTTTTTATGATTTTTTGTTGATTTTTTGAACATGCATGTGATTCTTGAGGTGATTTTTGTTGTGATTTTGTGAAGATATGACTGTGAAACTTGTGATGGTTCTTGTACATATTTGATTGTGAATCGTGCGGTGATTTTTGTGAGAAGGAATCTTGTCCTGTGATTGTGAGATGAGAGGATGTAAATCTTGTGACTTGTGATGAGATGAGATGTGTAGATCTTATGATTTGTGATGAGATGAGATGAGATAACACAAAAACAGGAAAGGAAAGGAAAGGAAAGGAAAGGAAATGAAATGAAAGGAAAAGGAAAGGAAAGGAAAGGAGGAGCCAGTGGTGGTGGCACATTAATACCGGTTCACACGACCCGGCACTAATGTGGCCGCCCACATTAGTGTTGTCTTAGCTGTACCGGGTGGCTACCCGGCACTAATGTGAGTTGCCACCCGGTACAGAAGCCACTTTCCCTAGTAGTGTACACTGAGAATGATTTCATTTTTGAAGCTAAGGATTTAAAGAAATTGTACCTTGAAGTATCGATGTTGTGAACCTTTTTATGCTTTAACTTTGGAGTTTTTTACTATTCATATGGGAATACCCAACTTCAAAATTCTAGCTCCGCCACTGTCATGGTCTTATGAGTTTTTTAAATATTTCCTTTATTTATTTAACAATGAAATAATTTTTTTATCGAGGTTGGAATTATAAATCTGTCTGTCTTCCTAAAATGCGTTGCTTTTGTGACCCCGTCCGTTCGTGCTGGCCTTCTCGGTTGCTCCGCTCATTCATTCAGCCGAAACTCCTGCACACGACTGCACCGGACAGACGACTAGTGCTCGTGCCATCCCCTACCGTCCTGCGAGCTGTGCAGGTGGCCTCCTCGTACCCGCGTACGCACGCGTCAAGCAGCGTTACAAACTTCCGTCGCCGAAGATCACCCGAGCCGTGCACGTACGCGCGCGCGTGAATTCAGTTGGGAAATAGACCTAGGAGCCCGGGCGGAGGTTTCAGGAGGAGGAGGAGGCGGAGGCTGGTGGGCTAGCACCGGATCGGAGTGCAGAGCCGTGCAGAGCGGCCGGCGCGAGATGCGTCGATGGCGCGCGCGCCTCACGGACCCGACAAGCCAACCAACGTGCGGCGGCCGGCGCGAGGCCCTCCGGCTCGGCAGCAGGCTGCCGCCGCAGAGGCACAGACGCCGCCAGGCCGGGCACCACTGCACGCACCAGTTCACCAGTGCACCACCGGCCACGCGCTAGGGGTAGCTGGTTATCACGCCGGCCGGCTGGCCAGCAGCAGGCGGGGGCAGCACGTACTCCCTCCGTTCCTATATATAAGCATTCTTAAGATTCAAATTTTTTGTCAAAATATAAGCATTCTTAGGGATATGACAAAATTAAATGAGGTTGGTGGGTGGGTGGAGAGTTGGTGGGTAGTGTAAAATGAGAGGCATAGATGTCATTTTCCTCCATTGTTATTTGTTGAGTTTGAATGCTTGGAATGCTTATATAAAGGAACGGAGGGAGCAGTACCTGATCCAGCAGCAGCAGCACGCAGGCGGGCGGGAGGACGACGACGACGCGCCCACATGATGGCGTGGCGTGCCTGTGCCGCTGCAGCAGCTGCGTGGTGCGGTGGTCCTCGCGTCGCGCACGAGCTAGGGAGGGGTCAATCGATCGTCGGAACGGACGGCGAGATCCGCCGGCCGGCCGATCGGTCGGCAGATCGACGGGGGTATTTGACTTGACTGTCCGTCCGGCCGGCCATAAAGAGGGCCCTGTACTTTCGCCGAACATATCCAGGACAAATTGCCGGTTTCTCCCGGGCAACCACGGCCCCTGCCCCATTAATCCATTATGACCTGACCCCCTCGCCGTCGCCGCGCCCGGCCCGCCCCTCGATCCCGATCCCGGCGAAACCCATCGCCACGGCGCCGGCCGGCCGGCCGGAGAGACCGGAGGTGCGCGGGGACGCGGACACCGATCCACGGACGAGATCCATGTGGAAAAGCTGCCTCCCAGCCAGGGTGGACGACGACCTGCACAGTGGGCGGGTACTGCTGGCCTCGGGCGTTGGCTACAGTCCACACTCGATCCCTAGGTGGTGGGGGTGGGTCTCTGGGTGGGCGATCCGCGACGCGACTTCCGGTTTGCTGACTCCTCCCCGCCGGGGTCTCGTCGTGGTGGTGGCCACGCTCACGCGCGCACTGAGGGGAACCCGTCACGGCACGGACTATACATTACGATCAGCAACCAGTTGGACTTGGACCCCCCGGTCCGGCCGGCCGGGGGCGTCAGCCGTCAGGGAGGGGGTGGTGCGTGACTGCGTGTGCTTCGTGGACACTCCTGCAGGCTGCAGCGCTCAAATGGGTTATTTGTGGACACAAAAACGAAGAACGAGTAAACGAGGGCGAGCTTCTGCTGCGAGTGCGACGAATGTATATGTATTGTATACTACAGTATTTGTGTTGCATTACATTGCGTTCGTAGTTGTCTGGAGAAGAGTTACAGTTACAAAGAATTGAATCCAAAACAAATGAGGCATCGAAACGACACGACATAACATATGATATATGTAGAGGGAGGAAATGGTCACGCACGCCATGATCCCCAGGAGCAGGGAGCAGAGACATGCATCAGCGACGGCGGGCCGGTGGTCGCGATCAGCAGCTGGCCTGGTCTCCTGATCAGGCGGGGGAGTTGGCGTAGGCGAGCCACCTCTGGAGCTGGCGGTTGTAGGCGCACGGCCGCTCGACGTGGAGCAGGTGGCCGGCCTTGGGGATGCCGTGCAGGAAGCACCTGTCGCCCAGCTGCCTGCGATTTCGTTTGGTCGCTCGCGGTTAGCGCCAGGGCGTGCTGACTGCTGAGATATATTCAGAGGAATTTTGATCGACGGGAGCAAAAGCGATGCTTACTCTTTCATCTTCTTGGCGAGCTCGATGTCGAAGATCCTGTCCTCCTCGCCCCACAGCAGCATTATTTTCTGCACCACGGCGAAAATTTTACAATCTTTTTTTTTTTTTTTGGCAAGAAGAAGATAGAAGACATGGCAACAAAATCAAGTGGGCCTTCTTTCTCCAAAAGATAACAGCCGAAGATAACAGGTATCTACTTCACAACAACAAGGCCGTGGACCCAAGTTGGACTAGTGGCCTTGGGCCGTCCAATCAAATGTTTTTGGGCCATTTTCACATCGGGTAGGTAGGTAGTTGGCCTTGACGGCCCTTGAGGCCTTAACAAGAAAGCTACTCTTTGGATGCATCTCTGTCTGATACTCAGGCTGTCAGGCACTCTCAGCTGCCTCAGCCTGACACGGAGGTCCTAATCCTATATTTCCATCATACATCTCTACTTCTCTAGGTTGGTGAACAAATTAAATCAGGTAGCTGTGGGGTTAGTTTGATTTCGTAGGAAATTTTAAGGTACCTGTTGGAAAACAGGGATCTTGGCGTCCATGGTGCTGGTTAACAGCCCCTGCAGCAGCTCCATCCTCTCCTTCCTGTTGGTGAACATCACCTGTTTGCCACCAAACACAAGCACAATCATCAACAAAAAGCAGGCCCCCATAAACACTGAATTCAGAGAATAGCCAAAGCATGTACGTTTTTACTAGTTGCATAATTAAACACACAAACTCTATGTTTATCATATTCTATACTTCTGAATGAATTGCCTATAATAAAACTGTTGCTGCTGTACTGCTGGCAATAGAAACGGCTATGAATCACCTTGAGGTAGTCCTTGTAGAACCTGTCCGGGAACCACATCTTCTTGTACATGGAGATGGAGAGCAGGGCCTTGAGGCCCTTGAGCGTCTCGGGCATGAGCAGCTCGGCCGACGACCCGGCGCCCAGCCGCTCCATGGCCTCCCTGTTCACGGCGTGCGTCATGGCCACCACGGACCCGGACACGCACAGCGACCGCACCAGGTCCGGCCGCGCCTCCGCCAGCTTGAACGCCACCATCCCGCCGTAGCTGAACCCGACGACGTCGCACCGCGCCACGCCCAGCCGCGCCAGCGCCGCCGCCACGCACCCCGCCTGGAAGTCCGGCGACCGGTCGGCGCTCGCCGTAGAGGACCCGCCGAAGAACATGAGGTCCGGGATGTAGAGGTTGTAGCGCGACACCAGCACGCCGAAGTTGAACTGCCACGTCACGTTGCCCTCGGCGGCGAAGCCGTGGATGAGCACCACGTTCGGCCTCGACTCCGGGCTCCTCTTCTTGCTGCTTTTGGCGGGCTTCCTGGCTGCGCCGGTAGGCTCGAGCGGGCTGATGGTGGTGCCCTTCTTGCCGACGTGGTGCTTGGGCGCCCAGATGTGCATGGTGGTGCCGGCCGGTTCCAGCTCGATCTCGATGGGGCGGAGCCCGGCCATCTTCATCAGCCGCGACAGCAGCGGCTTCTGCGCCTCGATGAAGTTCACCATCTTGCTCGATCGGCCGCTCTTGTTCCTTCCTCGATCGTGCCTAGGTCGGTCTGCTTGCTCGCCGCTGCGCGGAGGTCGCAGTGCGTGCAGTGGCAGCTAGCTGTGGCTCAGTCGTTGGCGTCGGGATCGTATTAATAGAGAGGTACGGAGGCGCCGGAGCAGGGTCGGCGGGAGCCTGTGGACTGGTGTGTGTGTGTGTAGCCAGAGTCAGGGGCTGCGCAACCGTGTGCAAGTACAACGACGACGGCGGGGAGCGGTGTAACGACCGGTGACGGCGACGGGGGCGCGCGAGAGCCGGCGGGTGGATGGGGTTTGGGTGGCGAGGGCCCCGGTGGCAGAGAGAGGAGTGGAGAGAGGACAAGGGAAAATGGGAGGGCGGGTTCAGTGATCTACCGGGATGCACACATGCGCGCGGTAGCTTTGGCTGGTGCAACAAACCGATCCTAGTGGTGCTGCCGGCTGCCCTCATTGATTCAGTCATTCCTCGTACAATTTTGATTTAATTTGCTGTAAATTGATGTAGCATGTACATTGGGTCTCCGCCTATGAACGCTCATGTTTCTTTCATGAAGTTCTGTACATAGAAAAGAAACTTTGATCCAAATTTTGTTGACGAATGTTTTACCAGAACATGATAGTATATGAATTTATAATCCTGATTGTGTGTTTTGGTTCGACAATATGACGAGCATTTCGTAGAAACGTTGATGACTGGCACCTGGCACAAGTCCACTCATCCGCTAGCGGTAGCAAGCTTTATTCAGAAGCCGCGTTTCACCACGCACGGCGCCTTCCGGGCGTACCAGAACGCGAGCGCCGCGATGGACACGGCCGCGGCCACGCCCACCGTGGCGTGCCACGCGTAGGTAGGCTTGTCGCCGCCGCCCCGGCTCTTCCGAGCGACGAACGCGAGGCCCTCCCGCGCGAGCTGGGCCACGTCCGTGACCGCCGCCCCGCGCCGGACGGCGTTCGCGATCGCCTCGTACTCCTCCAGGCTCCCGCCCTCCAGGAACGCGCCGGCGATCCGGCCCGCGCTGACCCAGAACGCGCCGAACTTTGGCGCGGTGGAGAAGCCGAGGTCCCCGAAGTGGACGGCCTCCCCGACGTTGTCGCCGTAGAACCGCCATGACAGGGAGAAGACCCTGGAGTAGAAGAAGGGCAGGTAGTCGATGTCCCCAGCGGCGCCCGAGGGGTCCAGAGCCGCCGCGACGGCGTGCCTGGCGGTCCTGCGTGCGCAGTCGACGTGCTCGAGCCGGCGGGCGTCGCCATCGAAGAGCTTGACGGGCAAGGCGGTCACGTCGCCCACCGCGTACACGGAGGCTTCGCTCGTCTGCATATGCCCGTTCACCTTGATGCCGCCCTTCTCCATGGCCAGCTGGCCTTCGAAGAGCGCGGTGTTCGCGCGTGCTCCGATGCCGACCACGACCATGTCGGCAGGTAGGCGCCTGCCGTCTCGCAGTATTAATGTGGTCACCTGTGCGTGCATGCCAAAATTATTGCTGGAAAATTCTGATAATCAAATGTAAGTTGTACATTTCAAACTTTCAGATATAGCAGAGCAGAGCTGATGGTAGTTGGTATGTTTGCACAAATCAGCTACTTAAAATTCATATTTCCAGTGAAAAGCTGCCAGGATATGGTGAACGTACATCCTACTGGCAATCTGTGAATATCTTCAAATCATCTCTACAGTAAAAGTTTCATGGAACGGCCGAATGGAAACTCACCTTCCCAGATGAGACCTCCAGTGAGGAAACTGCAGTTCCTTTGATAAAAGTAACTCCTTTTGAAGTATAGTAGTTCTCGTAAAATTCAGCAATTTTTGGTGTAAACAGACGATCCACTGAAAAAAGAAAAATCAATGCACATATTTTGGCATTTAAACATAGGTAAGAAAAAGGATATGTATGATGCTAAGCACTGATGTGCATATAAAGAGGCATAGTATTCAGACTTCAGATGTTCATCGAAAATAGCATCAACTATACTTACTGCAGTATTTTCCAGGGAAGACTATGGTGACCTTTATCTTGTTGGCAACTAAAGCGGCTGCACATTCCATTCCTATGTACCCACCACCAATGACAATAGCATTGCCACCAGGAGATGATGCCATTACACGGACTAATTTATCTGCATCCACAATATTGCGCAGATAACAGACGTTCTCAGCATCTGAGCCACTCACTCCAAATTCTTCCAGCTTCAAGGCCTACATTTTAAACAGACCAAATAACATGTTCTAAATCGATTTTCTGGTAAACACATAGGATAAATGTTAAGTCTAAAAATAGCAGGCTGATTATACATAACCTGATAACCACAAACAAAATCTCAACATACCCGAGCACCCGTTGCAACAATAAGAGTTTCATAGCTGATAGTTTCCCCTATGGATGTAACCAATGTCTTCCGACCCACATCCGCAGAAATTGCCTTCGTTCCAAGAATAAGCTCAATTCCTAGTCAAGTGGTAAAACATATAATCCATACTGAACAGTTACTAAAGATGAAATTGAATTGATCGCAGATCAAACTACATGTGAGGGAAAACCAGATGTGCTGCTCCATCTACGTCAGAAAATAGAAGGACTAAAAATTATTCTTGTCGCTTTCCAGATGTTATAGTCCAATTGAAATCAAATTAAACATGGAGATTGCCAACATGTAAAGCATAAATAAACATTGACCGGAGCATACCATGCTGTTTGTACCATTCTTCTGTAAGTAACTGATCAGTGGCGCCAACACAAGTATGAAATGCTGGGAGGCGAGCGCCACCTGCAAATATGATAAAATCCAAAGCTCTCGGGTAAAAATAGATTTCAAGATCTCCAGCACCTAGATCGTTTAAGCATACTTTATATGTGAACATCTATAGCAAGCAATCATCTGCTCGTCTGTATGATAATGATGATTGATGACATTGAACGGAAAAAACAAGTCAATCTGAAAGTCATGCAGTTTCGAAACAGTGTGTGCCCTTTCTACACTATATATAATTTGAAAGAACTCCTTAGCAGTTTTTTACTGCCGGTTGCCGCAATTCTGCAAGCAGCTACCAACCGAATCATTTCACAGATGGGTCATGGATGCAGCATACGACATTCAATTTCAATTAATTTCAGATGCACCAAATTGATTCGGCCAAATCGAATGCAAAAGAAGTAAGTAGTCTTTAGATACCTCGCTCATGATCCCAAACTGCGGCGCGGCGGGGTCAGAGACACAACGTGGTCTGACAGCCGAGCACGTTGGCATGGTGGTCGAGCACGGGTCCACGAGCAAAGAGAGCGCGGTTGAGCAGCGCGGCGTTACGGAGATCGAGCGCGTCCAAATGATTGCTGAATCCGCTCATCCTTGGATCCACCAATCCTCCGCACCGAGGCGCCGCCGCCGCCACCGCCACTGGAGGTTGGGAAGGTGAGGAGCTACGACCATGGATGGATGCGGGGGGGGGGGGGCGCGGGCGCATGAGGATGGCATGGATGTCCACCATTGCATTTCTCTCCGATTCCGACGAGTCCAGTTCGCCGGCGGCCGACTGGAGGGGTCACGGGACTAATATGTAAATATTGGGGGGTTTATGTAAATAGTCGGATCGCGATTAATAATCGCGATCCAATTTAGGGGCTTTGTGTAATACATTGTATCGCGGCGCGGAGATTAATCGCGATCCAAATTAGGGAGGTATTTGCAAATATTTTTTAACCGCTGTCCAAGCTAAAGGGTGCCATTCTAGCCGTTGGATCTACCGTTTGCGGCCCAGATCGAGCTCTTCTCCAAATAACGCAGTCACCGTACCCCCCACCCCGCCGGTCGCCGGCGCCGCCGAGGTTTCCGCCGCCGCCCACTCCCGAGTGGAAACCGTCCTGCGTCTAGGTTCTACCGTTCATTAACGGCTACTTAGGAGTACACCAGCAGGGGGCTCGATGGACACCGGCCGGAGGCTAGCTGCTCATGGAGGACGCCGCTGCGTGGCGTTCGCTGCAGGACTCGTAGCTCACAATCGCCGCATCCGAGGAAAATGGCGATGATCTAGTATGCATGATGAAACGGAGCACAAATCTTAGTAGAATAGAGCACGATCAGCAGGAACGCTACTATCACGGCGGCACTTGGGGGTTGGAGGAACTGACGGCTGACAAGATGAAGCTTAGTAATGTTGTAATTCACGCATGTTTGGAGCAAACACCCCTCGATATGAGATTGGAAAATGACGCACACACCTTCCGGGAGGAGATAGCCTTTGCTTAACGCCGGGCGTTCGTAAGGAGCAACCTGTCAAGTGATCGGAGAAATGATTAGCCGGCAACAGAATCTCAGAGACGTTTCATGCTCAATGGAACAGCAAAAGGGAGGAAGGAACGGAAGCGTACGGCCTCGTCGGAGATGATGCAGAGCTCGCCGGGGGCGGCGTCGCCGCGGCGGCGGACGAACTCGAGCGCCGCGTAGCCTGCGGCCACGCCGCCGCCGAGGATCACGTACGTGAACGCGCGGCCCATCTGGTTCTGGTTCCTTGGCCACGCCCACGCCGCCCTCTCTCTGTCTGTCTCTCTCCCAGGAATCGCCGTTTCCCGTCCTCCATGGATGAGCATAAGCTTAAGTAGCCGCGATCTTAGCACGGCTCGATCGGTCCCCTCCGGCCAGGTTCTTGGCTTGCGGTGAGGAGAGCAAGCGCAGGGCCGCCATGGCAGAGGCAGGAACTATACCATGCCTTGCCCGCGCCGCTCCTCCCGCGGGGCCCGATCGGCGATCGGTGCCGTTCTTTTCCTCGCCGTCAAGGAAAAATTGGGATCCTTCTGGGTGAAGAAAAGCGATTTTCAGAATGTTGCTAATGCAATGAAAAATGAACAAGCATCCGTGGTTACCTGTACATCGGCATCTCTGATGAACAAGTGGAGTGCCAATGTGCCATACGTTTGTCAGAGATCATGCTTACCAAGTTTCCAGAATTTCATTAAGAGAGAAAGGAAGAAGCACAACAGTTTTTTATACGAAACAAAGCAGAGGTCATGTATTTCATTAAGATAGAGAGGAAGGAATGTACAGCAGTTTTCTACAGAAAAAGAAAGCAGACACGGCGAGACAAGGAAAATAAAACAGATATCAAAAGAGAGACCTGACGCCTTTAGGCACGCATACACGCACGTCAGCTAGCACGACCTCGGGTGCGATTTGGGAAAGAAATGTGATTTTACAACAAGGGTGCTCCTGAAGAGACTTTAGTAGCAGAACTTTATTCATTAAACAGTATATGATGGTGTTTGTAAATTTGTATACTATACTTTCATACATGTTACAGAGGACTTGGTTTGAGTAGCTCAACCCAATAGCACATCCCAGATCTTGTTGCATCAGCTGGCACAACATATGGCACACAAATTAAAATGGCAGTCCTGAATTCACCACCTGCGGTGCTTCCTGCCATACCAATAACCAATCGCTGCGATTGACACTGCTGCAACCACACCAGCTGTGGCATGCCATGCATAAGTAGGTTTTCCAACCACAGCAAGCCCACTGTCAGGCGCATCCGTCTGGCTCTCCTGAATGGCAAACGCCAGACCTTGTTTTCCAAGTTCAGCTATGTTTGCGACCTTGGCTTTCCGCCGAACAGTGACTGATATGGCCTCGTATTCGTCCCGGCTTCCACCTTCAAGAAATGCACCTGCAATTCGGCCTTTATTGACCCAATATGCACCGAACCTTGGGCTGCTGCTTGTGAAGTCTCCAAAGTGAACCACTTCCCCAACATTATCCCCATAGAACTGCCAGGACAATGTGAAGACTCTGGAGTAGAAGAATGGTAGGTAATCGATATCCCTAGTTTTTGAAGGCTCCAAGATGGATGCAACAGCATGCCTAGCAGTTCTACGGGCTGAATCGACATGCTCAAGCCGTCGGATATCACCATCAAAAAGCTTGATCGGGAATGCGGCAACATCTCCAACAGCATATACAGAGCTGTCACTTGTCTGCAACTGTCCATTTACCTTTATCCCACCATTCTCCATTGACATCACCAGCTGACCTTCAAACAGACTAGTGTTTGCACGGATACCTATACCAATTACTACCATATCAGCAGGAAGATGCCTACCATCTTTCAGGATTACTGCAGTCACCTGTGCATACAGAAACAAAATTATTTTACCTACGAATGTAATTGTTAGAGTAGTTTGTATATATTCTGGCCCATGTAGGCCTTTGGCCCATTAGGCCCTTGTATATGTAACCCTAACACAGGCAATACATGCATCTGGTCATCATACTGTAACATGGTAACAGAGCCATGGCTCCCTCTCCCGTCGCCGCCTCTTCCCCCGCCGCCGGCCGTAACTCCACCGTCCCTCCACGCCGCCGGCGAGGTTGACCAGATCCTGTGCGGCCCTCCCTCCCCAACCCATTTGCGCGCCCATTGAGGCCATCCTCTGCGCCGTCCGTCCAGGGTGCCGCCCTTCTTTTTGCGCCACCGGTTGAGGTCGCGTCGTCGCGCCGCCGGTCGGGGCGCCCGTTCCGTTTTTCCTCTTCGCGCCGCCGGTAGGGGCGCCCGTCGTCCTCGCGCCCGTCGTCCTCTTCGGGCCGCCGGTCGGGCCGGAGCTCTTCTTCTTCTTCTACCTGCGCCGCCAGTCCAAGCGGCACTTCTTCTTTGCGCCGTCCGTCGAAGCGCACCTCTCCCCTGCGACCGTCGGCTGGACTGGACCTCGCGGACACTCGTGCATCCCCTTCTGCTGCTCCCTCTGCGTGAACCTGTGCAAGCAATTGGTGCAGCTGCGGTACTCCAGCCATCTCTGCTTCCTCTGTGTTGCTGCCATGGGGTCTTCCGCATCTCCTGCACCTCTATCCTTTGGACATCCTGTCCTGGATATCAAGCTTGATGGCTCCAATTACAGAGAATGGGCTTTCTCCCTTAAGATGATGCTGAAGTATAATGGTTCTGCTTCTCACCTCACTGATGCTCCTCCAGCCGCCACTACTGGTAATGAGAAGGAGGTTCAAACTTGGCATGTTGTTGATGATCGTGTGATGGCCATCATCTGCATGAGTACTGATCTCAGTATTCGCTCTTGTCTTGAGGATCACAAGAATGCCAAAGAAATGTGGGATTACTTGCAAAATCGCTACCAGCAAAGCAGCTCCGCCCTTCGCTATTCCCTTCGTCAGAATCTTCAGCATCTTCAGCAGCAGAACATGTCCATTGAGGAGTACTATGCTGCCTTTAACAAGCTCTCAAGTCAGATTGCCTCCATGGTACCCAAGCCTTCTTCCCTGTGCACAACTTGTACTCCAGCTTGGACTGCCAGGGAGAAATATGATGAGCAAGACACTATGTTTGATTTTGTGATGGGTCTGCGATCTGATTTTGAACCTATCCGTGTTCAACTTTTGGGGCGACCAACCCTTCCCACTCTCTCTGAGACGTTATCTGCTCTCATGGCTGAGGAAACCCGGCTTAAATCTCTTGCTGCACACTCAGTGGTGTCTGAGCAGCACTCTGTTCTGGCTGTTCCTCCTCTGGCTGTTGAAGGTGAAGTTGCCGCAGCCACCTCTTCCAAGAAGCCTTCTCAGAAGACTCCTTGCAGCCACTGTGGGAAGACCACCCATCCTGATTCCAGGTGTTTCAAGAAGTATCCTCACCTCCTTGCTGAACTGAGAGACAAACGTGCTTCCCGTAGAGGATCACATGCAGCACCTTCCAGCACACCGGGGCCCTCAATTCAGTTTTCAGCACCAGCTGCAATGCTTCAGTTTCAATCAGTGCCTCAGTACCAGCTGTTCCCCCAGCACTTAGCACCACAACAATCTGCAGGGAGTGTTCCTCAGTTCCAACAGCAACCCGGCAGTACTATGCCTGCTCCACTCAGTGCTTATACGTCTCATGCTTCCTTGTCCTCGACATCACAACAGTCAGGTACAAATTTTTGGGTGTTGGATTCGGGCGCCTCTTTTCACATGACTTCAAATTCTTCTGTCTTGGATTCTTGTCGACCTCTTTCACATTCTCGTCCTGTTCAGACTGCTGATGGTAACCTTTGCCATGTTACCCATCAAGGCAATCTGAACAGCTCTCAGTTTTCTGTCTCTGATGTTTCTCTTGCACCCAAACTTTCCATGAATCTCATTTCTGTTGGACAGCTTGCTGATCTGAATTGTGTCGTTATTTTTTATGACACTTCTTGTTTTGTTCAGGACCGGCGCACCCGAGCTCTTCTTGGTACTGGCCGTCGCCATAAGAGCTCATCCGGTCTGTACATCCTTGATCACCTTCAGCTGCCACCTTCTACATCGACACCAGCGTCTTCTCAATCGTCATCTTCCGCTTCTGCTGCAGCCACCTTTCCTCAATGGCATCACCGCTTAGGTCACTTGTGTGGCTCACGTTTATCTACCTTAGCTAAGCAGGGGGTCCTTGGTCATGTAACTGTGATTCTTCTTTTGACTGTGCTGGCTGTAAACTTGGGAAACAGATTCAACTCCCATATCCTTCTAGTGACTCTAAAACTACTCAGCCTTTTGCTCTTGTACATTCTGATGTATGGGGCCCTGCTCCTTTTGTTTCCAAAGGTGGTCACAAGTATTATGTCATTTTCATTGATGATTATTCTCGCTACACTTGGATTTATTTCATGAAGCATCGTTCTGAGCTGTTGTCTATTTATAAATCTTTTGCCCAAATGGTTCATACTCAGTTTACCTCTCTTATTCGCATTTTTCGATCTGACTCAGGGGGGGAGTATCTATCCAATGCTTTTCGTGAATTTCTTTCTTCAGAAGGAACTTTGCCTCAGCTCTCCTGTCCTGGTGCTCATGCTCAAAATGGAGTGGCTGAGCGTAAACATCGTCATATTCTTGAAACTGCACGGACTCTTCTCCTTTCTTCTTTTGTGCCAACTCATTTTTGGGCTGAAGCTGTTTCTACTGTTGTTTATCTCATCAATCTTCAGCCCTCCACTCGTCTTCAAGGGAAAAGTCCTGGAGAAGTCTTGCACGGGTCTCCTCCTAAATATGCTCATCTTCGTGTCTTTGGTTGCACATGTTATGTTCTCCTTCCTTCTACTCAATCCACAAAATTGACAGCTCAGTCTGTTGAGTGTGTCTTTCTTGGTTACAGTCTTGAGCATAAGGGCTACCGCTGTTATGACCCCTCTGCTCGTCGTATTCGCTTCTCTCGTGATGTCACTTTCCTTGAAAACAAACCCTATTTTCACTCGTCTACTCCTCCGTCATCATCTAATGCACCTCTGTCTTTTCTTTTTCTACCATCTTATGCTTTTGACAATTCACCTGAAACAACTCCACCACCTGTTTCCACCCCATCCAGCCCACCTGAATCAACACGACCACCTCCACCACCTATCACTCCTTTTCCTTTTCATTATCATCGTCGTCCCCGTGCACCTCCTTCTACCACCACCCCTCCCTTGGCTGATTCTTCTACTGGCTCACATTATAATCTCCGGGATCGTTCTGCTATTCAGATTCCTGATCGGTATGGTTTTCCCACTGCTGGTGTAGTTTGTCAGCCATCTTCTTATCAGGAAGCTCTTCAAATTCCTGCTTGGTGTGATGCTATGTCTGCTGAATTACAAGCTTTGCACCGGACTGGTACTTGGGAGGTTGTTCCATTACCTCCCCATGTTGTTCCCATCACCGTAAATGGGTCTATAAACTTAAGACCAAAGCTGATGGCTCCATTGAGAGGTATAGGTGGCCACCGTGCCGTGCCGGCACGACACGGCGACGTGCTGCGCCGTGCCGCCGTGCCGACCGTGCCGTGCCAGACCGTGCTATGGGCCAGGCCTTCAGCCCATGACACGGCACATGGGCCGTTTACCCGTGCCGTGCCGCCCCCGTGCCGCCCATGGGCCACGGTGCACGCGTGCGAGCTCGGCGGGCGGCCGTGGAAGGAGAGGGAGCGCGCCGCGCGCGCTCGTGCTGCTGGCCGTCGCCGGCTCCTCCATCCCTGCTTGGCCGCACGCCGCCGCGCAGATCCGGTCGAGGATGGGCTCGCCGAGGGCGGAGGTGGGCGGTGACGGCTGGAATCGGAGGTGCCGCCGCCCCGCCGCACGAGAGCCATCCCCGCCGCGCTCCGCCTCGGACGCGGGGGAGAGGGGAGGAGCGGCCGGCCCCGTCGTGCTCCACGGGCCGCCGGAGCCACCCCCGCCGCCGGCGCTCGAGTCGAGGAGGCACCGCATGGCGAGGCGGAGGAGATGCGGCGGCGTGCGGGGAGAGGAGAGGAGGCGAGGCGGAGGAGATGCGGCGGCGTGCGGGGAGAGGAGAGGAGGCGAGGCGGAGGAGATGCGGCGGCGTGCGGGGAGAGAAGAGGAGAGGAGGCGAGGCGGAGAAGATGCGGGCGGAGGCGAAGGAGATGCGGCGGCGCGCGGGGAGGAGGAGGCGAGGCGGAGGGGCGCGGGGAGAGGAGGCGAGGCGAGCGGTCTGGCGGTGGGGATGCGAGGAGAGGAGGCGAGGTGTGGCCGTGCCGGCACCGTGCCGGTCGTGCCGTGCCAAGGCCGTGTCATGGGCCAGGCCGGCGGCCCATGGCCCGCACGGCCCTTCGTGCCGTGCCGGCACGGGCACGCTGCCGGCCGTGCCGTGCCGCCCATGGGCCGTGCCAAAAGACCGTGCCGTGGGCCGTGTCGTCGGCCCATGGGCCGTTTGTACACCTATATTGAGAGGTATAAAGCCCGTCTAGTTGCTCGGGGTTTTCAGCAATCCCATGGTCGTGATTATGAGACATTTGCTCCCGTTGCTCATATGACCACCGTCCGTACTTTAATTGTTGTGGCTGCCAGTCGTTCATGGAAAATATCTCAAATGGATGTTAAGAATGCTTTCCTTCATGGTGATTTGCAAGAAAATGTCTATATGCATCCACCACCAGGGGTTCAGCTTCCTCCTGGACATGTTTGTCATCTGAAGCGTGCACTTTATGGTCTCAAGCAGGCTCCTCGTGCATGGTTTGCATGTTTCAGTTCGGTGGTTATTGCTGCAGGTTTCACTCCCAGTGACCATGATCCTGCTCTCTTTGTTCACACATCCTCTCGTGGACGTACCTTAATTCTGCTTTATGTTGATGATATGTTGATCACTGGGGATGATCCGGAATATATTGCTTTTGTCAAAGCACGCCTTTGCGACCAATTCATGATGTCTGACTTGGGCCCTCTCAGCTATTTTCTGGGCATTGAAGTTGACTCAACTGCTGCTGGTTATTATCTTTCTCAGGCCAAATACATTCGCGATCTTCTTGATCGTTCTGGTCTTATTGATACTCGGACTGCTGCTACTCCTATGGAACTTCATCTTCATTTGAAGTCATCAGATGGTGCTCCTCTTGCTGATCCGACAAGGTACCGTCATTTGGTTGGCAGTCTTGTCTACCTCACTGCTACCAGACCGGATATTGCCTATGCAGTACACATTCTGACTCAATTTGTGAGCTGTCCCACCACAGTTCACTATGCTCACTTGCTTAGGGTATTGCGGTACTTGAGAGGTACGGCCTCTCGTCGTCTCTTTTATGGCACTTCAAGTCCACCAACACTTCATGCTTATTCCGATGCTACTTGGGCAAGCGATCCCGTTGATAGACGGTCTGTCACTGGCTATTGTATCTTTCTTGGTGGCTCGCCAGTGGCATGGAAGTCCAAGCGACAAACTGCAGTTTCTCGGTCTAGTGCTGAAGCTGAACTAAGAGCTCTTGCCACAACAACTGCAGAAATTATTTGGCTTCGTTGGCTGTTGGCTGATTTTGGTGTTGATTCTTCTCATCCCACTCTTCTCCGCTGTGACAACACTAGTGCTATTCAAATTGCCAACAATCCAGTCAAGCATGAACTCACTAAACATATTGGTGTTGATGCCTCCTTCATAAGATCACATTGTCAGTTGTTTACTGTTGATCTTCAGTACACACCTTCCGAACTTCAGCTTGCTGATTTCTTCACCAAGGCTCAGACTAGGGATCAACATCAGTTTCATGTATTCAAACTAAATGTAGCTGACTCTGTAATTTCTCACCCACCTTTAGTTTGAGGGGGGGGGGGTGTTAGAGTAGTATGTATATATTCTGGCCCATGTAGGCCTTTGGCCCATTAGGCCCTTGTATATGTAACCCTAACACAGGCAATACATGCATCTGGTCATCATACTGTAACAGTAATAACAATGGCTTCAAAATAGTAGAGCTAATAGGTCGGCGTTCATTTCCTAAATACGCCAGATTCAGTAAAGAAAACGATTTATAGGGATTGATGGATCTGGGTTATGTCATCATTGTCAATTTGTCATAGACTCATTGTTGCCACAGCTTACTGTTCGAGAAACAAGACATTTCAATTCCAGGATTCTCAACGGTCAAAAGCAAGCAATACCAAAATGTCATAAACTAGATAGCTTATTATCCCATTATGTACAGGGCTCATGCAGGTCATATCTAAGAGACAAGATTAGGACAAAATCAATAACACAATTTGAACACTCTCCCAAAAAGGGGAAAAAACTAATTTATAATGATGACTTTTAGTTTAGGTGGATGGAAATGTCTAATAGTTAATCCATGTGTGCTACCAGGAACTGCTGAAAAGGAGGGTTCTCGACCATGGCTTGGTTATATGACTATGATTGTTACTTGATACTAAATCTAAAATCGATATCTATCTATCTCAAGGCAGTTTCAGTTTCATGGTATGGAATTATGGAAGCTCACCTTCCCTCTGGTGTCTTTTTCAAAGGATGTAAGCACAGTTCCTTTAACAAAGGTGACCCCTTTTGAGGTGTAGTAGTTTTCATAATATTCTGCAATTTTTGGTGTAAATAGACGGCCCACTGCGAATGAAATCAACTTAATATTTAGATAAGCAGGAGAGGTATTATAGCATGTGGACATCCCTGGCATGAATTGTTCAAATTTTATTTAGGCGATGATATCTACTACTTACTGCAGTGTTTTTCAGGGAAGACCATGGTGACCCTTATCTTGTTAGTAACCAATGCTGCTGCACACTCCATTCCGATGTAGCCACCACCAATGACAACAGCATTTCCACCAGGACATGATTTCATCACATTCACTAACTTATCCGCATCATCAATATCGCGTAAATAGCATATGTTCGAAGCATCTGAATCTTGTATTCCAAATTCTTGTAACTTCAACACCTATGTTATGTAAAGAGATGGAATATAGACGAATATTACAAATCAAACATCACGTGCTAGATCATTTTGTTCAGTAAAGGATTGCAAGTGTTATGAAGAAAGGAATTTGAAACAAAAAAAAATATGGATGGAAAAGGAGTACAAATGGATCCAATACCCGAGCACCTGTCGCAATAATAAGAGTTTTGTAGCTGATAGTTTCTCCGGTGCCTGTAAGCAATGTCTTGCGTCTCACATCAGCAGCAATCACTTTTGTTCCAAGAACAAGTTCAATGCCTAACCGAGAAAGTAATAATTAGAACTGAATGAAAGTAATAATATATCATGTTCATGCATTCTTACAGAAACAATGAAATAGCAGAACTGAATGAAAGAACAGATCGAACAAAACCATATGGATGGATCCGCTGAATCAGTTGCACAGATTATAACCAATAACATGTTCCTTAAATATCTAATAATCATCAATAGAACTTCCCAATATTTAAAACATGACAGACATAGAATCCAGTAAACATTGAAAATTTACCTTGTTCTTTGTACCATTTTGTTGTTAGTAACTCATCATTAGCACCAACACAAGTATGAAATCCTGGAAGACGAGCAGCACCTGCAAATATCTCAGAGATTAATAACAGTCAGTGATATTAACAGTGCTGCCTAAAAAATGAGCAACATTGGCCAAAATTACTTTAGTTGCAGAAAATGAACACAATGTTTCATTATTTAGAATAGTGTGTCATCAGACGCATATGTAATTACCTTCTGGGAGTAAATACCCTTTGCTTAATGCAGGACGCTCATAAGGAGCAACCTGGAAAGAATACAGGAAAAAGTTGTAAACAGCGAAGCAGGTGCCAACTATCAAAATTGCAGAACACTAAACTAATTGGTCACTCTGAAATATATTCTGCATGAAAATGAATGTGTTTTTTTTATGACAATGGATTCTGCGTCCCATTTTGCTAAAAGAAAACAGAAAAGGCCACATAGGCAAAAAAAAAAATACATGTATGCAGTAGCCAGAAGGTTAAGTAAAGTGGTACTTGATACATTGCAAGTTTAAATCAGTACCTTATCTTGAGAACAAAAAAAAAAGCAGAACTTTTAGTGGATGAACAATGCTGAAACATTATTTTGGTATTGTTAAATAATACTGCATCACGCAAACCTAAAAATTCAGCTACATGCCTCTTCAGGTAAAATATTGTTTTGTAATTGCATACTTGTCCTCTTTGTATGCTCCTAAAAGAATACTATCATTCAGGGCAGGTAGTGTTGATTGATATTTGAAAGTGAGACGTGGCCATAAGAATAAGATTTGCCGCTTCATGTCTCTGAATTTAGAGACCACAGACCATACTGCAAAGGTGCAATTCTTACTAAATCTTTGCATAAAAAGTGAGGGGAAAGACGAATGTTTGGAATTTGGAAGGAGCATCTATTCCTTGGTGATACAGTAAATTGATGTCCAATCCTGAAGAGTACTAACGATTTTGACACTAATACCTCATCGATCAAATTTCACTATCAAACTGCAGACATGATTTCCCAAATTACAACCTTTCAGCTCAGTTCAACGTATGTTTCCCCTGCTTGTCTCGGTTCTACTTGAATAGAGATACAGTATATGCTATCTGAAGTGGTAGGACATAGAACAAGGAATGCAGGCTACCGAAGCATTTCGGCGCGGGCCTATCAGTCGAAGGTTGGAGCACAGGAAATCAGGAATCCGGACTCAAAAGAAATGGACAAAAAAAAAACTAAGCAAAGGGAGCTTACGGCCTCTTCGGAGATGATGCAGAGCTCGCCGCGGGAGTAGCCGCCGCGGCGGGCGAACTCGAGCGCGGCGTAGCCCGCGGCCACGCCGCCGCCCAGGATCACGTACACGAACGCGCGCCCCATCTGGTCCCTCTTCTGGCGCCCTCCTAGATGCGGGCCATGACCAGTAGTCGAAGGTCTGACCTCCTCGGTGAGAGGGAGGAGATGCTTGCCTTGCCTGCCTCTCCTCCTCCGCTTCCTGCGGGTCCCACTCCGTTATCTTCTTGATTTTTTCACTCTCCTCGAGAGTCGAGCGAGACACAGAAAGAAAGGCGTGAAGCGTGATCGAAGGATGGGAATTTCTTGGCGGTTTATTTGGTTTTCTTGTGGATGGAGGATTCGTGGACGGGAAGTGCTCGCCATTTGTCGCTGTCATTCATTTCTGTTTTTTTGAAGGAAAGTCATTCATTTCTGTGCAGGATGCGGAAGAGAAGTACTCCCTCCCTCCGGTCATTAATACACGACGTTTCTCGCGTTTCTCACTACTATATTTTTAACTAGAAACAAACTAATTGGTTAGTTAAGTCATTTATTATAGAATGGAAGTAGTACTATTAGACAAGATTTCGAAAAATATTGCTATGAAAATTACTTCATATTACCTTTATATTTTAAATCTGAAAAATTGTGCCATCCTTTTTTCTTTTGTTTTTGTTGCAAGCTATACGCCTATACATGTTTTAACAAAATAAAAATGAATAATAGTATTGTACCATGAAAACAAGTTATGCATACTTTTTTTTTTAGTAATCTTGAGTGTTTTTTATCACAGTGTAAAAGCTATATAAGTAGTCTAGAAAACATCCATATATGATACTCTCTCCTTCCTTTTATATATGACGTTGGATGGTGTAAAATTAAACTATCCAACGTCATATATAACCGTGTGTTTGGTTAGAGAGCCGCGGGAGCGGAGCGGAGCCGTCCTCGTTTTGGGGACAGCTCCAACCCCTCTTATGTTTGGTTTGCATTTCTAGGTTGGGATTGGATCCGCTCCGCCACTTGTTTGGATGGCTGGAGTGGAATGGAACCTGATTCATATCACCACCTTTGCCATCCATAGGTGAGGTTACCCCCCTCAATTTCAACAACAATTTAACAGTCATTTCATCAATAATTTAACAGCCATTTCATCAATAATTTCAGCCATTTCATCAATAATTTAACAGCCATTTGATAAACACATAGTAATATTTCATATGCTTGCACCATGCATCAAGGAACAACACACACAATAATTTGATTCCACATAAAAGTCTTGGCTACATTAGAAATAGAAGTCTTAGACCATATCCATAGGCACATAACACACATTTCAGCTTGCAGGATGCGTCAAGTTCAAGCCTTTCACAATATATAGCAAGTTCAAGGCTTCCACATAGCAAGATACAAGCTTAGACCACAAATATATAGTTGTATGTGGTACTAACAAAAGATTAATCCCACCACAACAACTTACCCTCACTGCCCAGGGTAGTTTTCAGCTATGTATTTTGAAACCTAGTTTAATTTATGGCCAAAAGGTAAGCTGTTGAAAGCTCTACCTATGTGAGGTTTGGAGACCAAATAAGAATAATAGAAGGATAATTGAGTCTCTTCAAAACTACCATTGAGAGCCATCAAGTTGTTAAACAAATCTGGGGGCACATCCATGTCTGGTTTGCCCACTTCCTTTATCGCTTTGGCTATCTTGCTACTTCCTCTATTAATTGCAGCAACCAATGGATCAAAATCAGTCCTGGACCTCTTGTTGGTCTTCTTGTTGTTGGTCTTGCCAATCTTGCTGGTCTTGCTTGCAGATGATGTTGCCCCATTGTTACCTTCATTGGGAATGGCATGTTCAGAAAATATTTTGTGCAGCTCCTCAACCTCACAATCCTCTGTACCTCCATCTGTACCTCCATCTGTACCTCCATCCTCTGTACCTAGAGGTGCACTTGAGTCCTTTGCAAACTTGCCTGTAGCCATGGTACTTCCAAATATTGTGTTCATCTCCTCAAAGTGTCGAATAGGCTTGTTCAGATAATCAGCATCAGACTTGTGATCCTACAATATTTGTACAATTTCAGCAACTACTAGTATGTACATGTGAGCAAGAAAATGTGGACAGCAACTACAATATGTGAGAACAATTTGTAGCCAATAATATTGGTTTATCATGTGACAAAGTTAATAGTGGACAACAATTATAATATGCGAGAACAATTTGCAGCCAATAATATTGGATTATTATGTGACTCATTCCTCTTCCTATCCCTTTCAAATATTGGGGCATAAGTAATCCCTTCCCTTCTTGCAACTCGTTTTCTTTTTCTAGACCGAGCAACAATTGCCATCACACACAACAACCAATGTGCAGCAGCAGCAAAAATAAATGCCTTGCGCCTGTTATCCATCTACATTCGACAGGATAAAATTGTGACTACAATGACCTAGCAAAAATACCATGTATGGTTTCCATGTACTAACACAAGAATCTTCAAATCAAACATCAATTCAGCATCAATGTGCCATATACACACATGAAGGAAGGGGGGATGACTTTACCTTAAACTGTCCTTCACAGATCTAGGCAGCAGCAGACTTGCGGTGGGAGCACGAGCTTGCAAAGGAGGCGGCCTGAAGCGGTTCGTCCCTGCAGCCTGCGCGCGACCGGCGGCGTGCTCCCGTGGGGCGTGGCGCGGGCCCTGCCGCAGCCGGCCAGCGGCACGAGCCCGTGCGGGCGTGGCGCAGGCCTGCACCAGGCAACGGCGGCGCGCGTCCCTCAAGGGCCTGCACCAGGGGGCCGACCGGACGGGAGGAGGTCGAGGACCGCGCGGCGGAGGAAGCGACCGGCCGCCGAAGGCGCGGCGTTGGGGTGGCGGCGCCGGGGGTCGGGTTGGGGGCGATTTCTCTCGATAGGGTTACGAGGGGGTGCGGGGCAGAGAAAAAAATGAGAGATAGAGAGGTGACGGGTGACGCGCCGCGGGACGGAGCGGCTCCGTCCCTCGAATTTTGAGGGACGGAGCCAACCCGGATCTGGAGGGGAATATTCCGCTGGAGCCGCTCCGCTCCCGCCGCTCCTCATCCAAACAGCCTCTGGAGCGGAGCCGCTCCGCTCCTCTCCCGCGGCTCTCCAACCAAACACACGGTAAAAGGAAGGAGGGAGTATAAGTATAAGCAGATGAGAGTTGAACTCCCTCCTCATGTGCTTTTGATATTCTCTATAGCATTGAGTTTTGGTAACAAATAAATAAATTTCCCCTTCATTATTTTGTAAATATAAAAATAAAACTTTGTAAGTTTTGACAGTGGTAAAATTAGCATAAAATATCGGATTCGAAGTTTTTTATATAATATTGATTTGTAAGAATTGAGAGAAATATGTTTATGGAGTTTCTAAAATCAAACTATCCACATAAAAAACCAACAGGTAATATATGAGAATCAAAATGATGATTATAATTAGCATTGTATGCCATCAAACTATATGTCTAAGAAATGTTAATACTAGACACCATTAAGAGTGTCTGATTGGATGTCCTCAACCCATCCCGCATCAATGAGCCAGGCTCCACCAGGTTAGGTCAATTTACATACATGATTCGTGTGTTGCGCTACATCTAGCTTCAGTTGTAGTTGTACGGTTGCATGATCATGGAGCGGCTCGAGTGATGGATAAGGAATCCAATCAACTCAAACTTGCATTTACAGAGGTGGGTTATGGAAGAAGTCAAACTATTCAAACTCTAAAAGTTGTTTTTCACCCTCTACTGCCAAAAAAGATACTAATGTATTTTTATATCACTATAAATGGGACTATCGTTGTCAAAAAGATTAACTTAGTTTAAAGGGTTTATTCGATATATGCTATTACAACTTTCGCGTTTCTGAGACTTGCCATTACAATTCGTCTAATACGAAATCTGCCATTACAATTCTAGCCGAGCCTGAAGCTTGCCATTTTCTACGTCTCCAGCGTCGTTTGGCCCACCTGCAGGCGTCGTATACGAAGGGAACATTCCGTATGGTCGTATTTGCCCCTGGACGTCAATGGATAAGGCGACCCGAGTCGTCGCTCTCGCTCTCTCTCATCTTCTTCCTCCCGTCGCTCTCTCTGTATCTCTCACTCGCCTTGTTCCCTCGACGAACCCTAACCCTAACGAGTGCAGGCGACCCTAGGCAACAGTTGAGCGGACGGCCATGGAGCGTAGGCAGGTGCAGGTGGGAAGCAGCCCGATGCAGGGTGTGGCAGCGTCAAGCTCGACGGCAACGGCGTCGACATTGTTGCGTCTTGTTGACTGCCCACGATGTGGCGTCCGTCTGGTAAGGATCCGTAGCAAGCAACGTGAGACATATGGCGAGGTGTTCTACAAATGCCCCAACAACATTAAGGTGCCATCATTTGGTTCAATTTGCTATTGTCGCCATGAATTTTGTGTGCTTGCAGATGTTGATTTGGTTGCAATGTGGCTGCAGGAAGACCCGCGCACCTGTAAATTTATCAGATCTGAGGAGCAGTACGAGAGGTATGTACGCGGGCTAGATGCTATTGAAGGTCTGCAGGCGACAAGTCAAGTTCACTGGCTTGGAGAGGCTGGCAACGCAGAGATGGCGACACTGAAGCAAGAACTTGATTTGGTGAAGCAACAACTTCATGTGGCTGCAATGGACATCGCCAATCTGAAGATGCAGAGAATTGAGAACAAAGTCTTGGGTTTTGGCATGGATACTTCAGTTGCAGTAGCTCTATGTGTTGGTGTAGTGATAGGCATGTTAGTGAATGCTATGTGGAAGTGAATGCTATGTGTTGGTGTAGTGACAGTTGCAGTATCTGTAATTAACTTGGTTGTAATTCAGTTGTGTTGGCAAAATGAATGGATTTTGGGTGAATTTGTGTTGAATTTTGTGAGAATTGTTGACAGATGTAGCATGTTGATTGATGCATGTTGATGTCAGCCATGAAACTTGCATTTCATTTCTGGAACCAAATGATCAAGTAACATATTGCAATTGACAGATCTTATTTCTGGAAGGAAATGATTCAACAGATTGACAAAAAAATTGCAATTGACAGATTCAACAGATCATAGATTTCACATAGAAGTTGGTAGACTTCACATAGAAGTTCAAACACAGATAATGGATCTCCAATAGAGTACCCCAATTAACATCATCCTAGTTCAAACACTAACAGATCCAGCAGAGGACCAGCATTTACAAAAGCCAGTAGCCACATAGTTTCAGACACACAAATCCCACATACAAGTTCACCTAGAAGTCATGAAACTACTGAAATCCCAGAACATCCTTCAGGCTCCTAACAACCACAGGTGGTGGATCACTTGCAGCCTTCTTGAGTTTCTTCTTCACAGGTGTTTTCTTCTTCTTAGGTGACTTCTTCTTCTTAGGTGGCTTCTTTTTCTTCTCTTTGCCCTTGTTTGGTTGTGATGGTCCAGCAGTGTCTGCATCTTCATCATTTCTCTTCCTACAAGATAGGCATATTGCACAGTTAGTTAGGGTAACAAGTAAAGAAACAGATGCTCTTAACTGAACATAGGTACCTCTTCTTTACAGCAGTAGCAGCAGTTTCTCCATCATCTCCAACTTGGGGCAGCTTGCATTTTTTGGCAAAGTGGCCAAAACCTTTGCACCTCTTGCATCTGACCTTCTTCTTGTTTGCATTTTGCTCCATGCTGCCTCTAATCCTCTGTACTCTAGGCCTTCCTGCTGCTCTTTTTAGGAGAGGTGGTAGCACCTTGAAGCCAAGGTACACAATAGGCCACTGAGTTCTATCTGGCATAACTTCAATTCTCCCTGCATATGCAGCCCTGAATCTGGCAAAAGAGTAGTACTCATGGACATAATCAGATATTTGGAGACCTCTGTTAGACAATATCCAAGCCAAGGCATGTCTGCAGGGTTTCCCAGTCACTTGCCATTCTCTGCATGAGCAATTTTGATTGGCCAAGTCCACAGTATGCCTTCTAGTGTTGTTCCATTGATCATGAGCCAAACCTTGAGCCTACCTCTATCTTTGGATTTTCAGGATCATGGATCACATGAATCTCTTCTGGATCAGCATCATTTACCTTAGCCTCAAAAGGTATATCTCATTCAGTAGGAAAAGGAACAGAATTATCATCATCAGTTGTTTCATTTGTTTGAGCATTAGAAGATGGTGTTGTATGTGGTACTTGCATGTAAATGTGTTCATCATCAACACCAACATACTCTTCCTCATTGTCAAACATGTCAGGCAGACAGGCACACGATCAGGCTCTGGTGCATCTGCTTCCATTGCTGCCTTGGATGCAGAAGCTCCATCACCTTTGTTAGTGGTACTAGGTTCAACAATGGGTTCTGTGTTAACCCTATCTTCATTGGTTTCTTCTGGTGGCACAACACATATAGGCTCTAGCCAATCATATTCATGTTCGTCGCAAACCTCATTGTTAAACACTGAAACAATAACCTGGCACCTCATCTCAGACTTATACATTTCAAACAAGTCAAGCATTTGTATTTCATCAACAAGTCTGACATCTTCACCAATATTTTTGTCAAAGAACCACACTGTGGCAGACTGATCAGCTGCCCACTTCACCTCATTGCGCAAACTATTCATCAGCAACTCAAATGTATAAGACCCTGGCTCAACATCCCAGTTAATGACTGACCCCTTTGTGTATGATTTCCTACCCAGAGAATCAATCGAGCAGAAGCCTTGAACCTCAATCTCTAGAGAGAAAAAATCGGGCCTACCAAACAAACACAAGCCAACCAATCCTACTTAATCAATCAACCTTAATCAACTAGTGCATTCTCCAATCAAGACTCGAGGGAGCATCAAATCGAGAAGTGCCTTACCTCCCCATCGTGTCGCCCTCCATCGCGTCGCCCTCCATCGCCGCTGCACCGCAACGGCTACGGTCCGCCTCCATCTTCTTCAGGCACCCACCATCCTTTTACCCACCAGAGTTGTCGTTAGGGTTAGGGTTTGTCGCGGCGGGGTCCAGCGGCGCTAGGGTTTAGGGTTCGTCGCGGGTGTTGAGCTAGGGAGGCGGGAGAGAGGGCGAGTTGGGAAGGATGGCGACGGGAGTGGGCTCGATCTGATCCAGTAGACAGGAGTTGACTGCAAGGGTAATTTCGTCATACGAAATGCCATGTATGTGTACATACGCCTACAGGTGGGCCAAACGACGCTGGAGACGTAGAAAATGGCAAGCTTCAGGTTCGGGTAGAATTGTAATGGCAGATTTCGTATTAGACGAATTGTAATGGCAAGTCTCAGAAATGCAAAAGTTGTAATGACATATATCGAATAAACCCTAGTTTAAACACGGCATGACAAGAAAAGGTGAATTTAGATTGAACCTTCTCTTTGCTCTTTATTCCATGCACATGTTCTTGTAGCAGTTTTCTACGAGAACAAGAGTGGAAGCAAAACTTAAAAATATTTATAATACAACAAAACCTTAAAAAGATTTAGGATTGCGACAAAAATAAATCAATATTTTGAAATAATATGTGATTTACCTATACGATGTGCCACCGTGTGTTTAACATTTAACGTGAAGAAATATTGAAAATACTTGTTTATACTGAAGTGATATTATGACTTTATTAAGATTGCCTGGTAGCAAATTTCGTACTCCAAACAGCCTACGTACTCGGTACTTCGTCCAAATTTACGCTGGCGTTTGCCAGAGTGAATGAAAAACCGATAGCCGGCGTCGGCAACCGTAGCGGCCGACGTCCGGTGTTTTCCGTCCGATACATGCGACCCCTCCGGAAGCTTCTAGAAGCTGCCGCCGCAGCCTCTACCCCTCCCGCCGCCGCGCACCTTCACGCCCACCTCCTCCGCTCAGGCCTCCTCCACTCGTCGCACCATCTCACCGCGCACGTCCTCGAGTCTTACCCACCGGGCCTCGCCCGCGACCTGTTCGACGAAATACCCTGTCCGACGCCGCGCCTCGCCAATGCGCTCCTCCGTGCCTACCTCCGCGCCCGGCAGTGGCGCGCCGCTACCCTCCTCGTCCCGCTGCTCCGAGTGCGCCCGGACGGCTTCACCTTCCCGCTCCTGCTCAGGGCCTGCGCCATGCTCCCCTCCCTCGCCCACGGCCGCGCCGTGCACGCGGTCGCCGTACGCTCTGGCGCCGCGTCCGATGACGCCTTTGTCGCCGCGGCGGTCGTGCAGATGTACGCCAGGTGCGGAGACATGGTCGGGGCTGGCAACGCGTACGGCGTGTTGGAGAAGCCAGACGTCGTGCTCTTGACGTCCGTGGTGACTGGGTATGAACAGAACGGGCTGGCCATGGAGGCAATGGAGTTCTTCGCAAGGAATGTGGTTGGCCAGGGTGTCGTGCCGACTCCGGTCACGCTTGTGAGCGTGATTTCGGCGGCAGCACAACTGGGGGATGCCCGGAACGGGCAGGCCTCCCATGCGTATCTTGTCAGGAACAGCTTGGGGTATAATCTTGCTCTAGTGAATGCTGTTCTTGGGTTTTATGTGAAAATTGATGATGTCCAGGCAGCTAGGAGGCTGTTTGAGGGAATGACAGATAGGGATGTTGTTACTTGGAGCAGCATGATCAAAGGATATGTGCAATCAGGAGAGGCGCACGAGGCATTGAAGGTGTACAGGGAGATGGTTCAGGTGGGTGTCCAACCGAATTCTGTGACTTTGGTTTGTGTTCTGCAGGCTTGCGCACTTGTTGTGGATGTTAAGGAAGGCAGGAACACCCACCACAAATCTGTGAAGATGGGTTGTGAACTTGAGGTGGGTGTTGCAACTGCGTTGGTTGATATGTACATGAAGTGCTCATGTCATGAGGAGGCGATGCACCTCTTCCATCGGATGCCAAAGAAAGATGTGGTAGCTTGGGCTGCAGTCATCAGTGGCCTCACACAGAATGGTCTCCCTCATGAGTCGCTACAAGTGTTCAAATGCATGTTACTAGATGGCAATGCTCCTGATGCGGTGATGATGGTGAAGGTACTCACTGCATGCTCGGAATCTGGTGTTGCTCGCCAAGCTATCTGTCTCCATGGTTATTTGGTTAGAAGTGGTTTCGATAATAAGGTGTTTGTAGCTGCTGCACTTCTTGATTTGTATTCAAAATGTGGAAACTTAGATAGCGCTACCAGGGTATTTGAGAGTACCACCGAAAAGGATGTTGTTCTATGGAGCTCAATGATTGCTGGTTATGGAGCACATGGTCTTGGTCAGGAAGCTGTTGCCTTGTACCAAAGGATGATTGCCTCATCAATTAAACCCAACAGTGTGACATTCGTTTCAGTGTTATCAGCATGCAGCCACTCTGGTCTGGTTCAGGAAGGAAGACAAATTTTTTATAGCATGGCTCGAGTTTATGGAGTTGTGCCAAATCCAGAGCATCAAAGTGCTATGGTTGATCTCCTTGCGCGGGCCGGTGAACTGCAAGAGGCCATAAGGGTCATTCATGAAATGGATGGGAGAGCTGTTGCTCATACTTGGTGTGCCTTGCTTGCTGCCTGCAGAGAACATAATAACACTCAGATGAGTGAAGCAATCGCGGAGAATCTGCTCAAGCTGGATCCTGACCATGTTGGCTACTACAATCTCTTGACCAATATATATGCATTTGATGAGAAGTGGGAAAGTGTGAAGGAGACGAGAGACATGGTGCGAGTTAGAGGTCTTCGTAAAGTACCAGGTTACAGCGCAGTTGAGGTCAATAATGTAGTGCACACATTCACTGCTGGGGAGAGGTCTCACCAAGATCAGGAGAATATTTGGGCATTGCTCTGTGACCTGTCACGAAAGTTGGGAGGGGAGAACTGTTCCTTTCAAGTAGACACTGCCTTAGCATTCAAGGATTCTGCTATTTTCTGAGTTCAAATCGATCCTTGAATTATTGAATGTATGTACCTCAACTAATGGTGAACTTCTAGAAAAAAACTGGTGGAGAAAAATGGCATTTGCAAAGGTGGAAATTCATCGTACCAACTTGCAGTAATTTTAAGATTGTATATGCTGACTGGTCTGTTGAAGCTAAGATTTGTAGGTAGGTTGGAATATGCCATTGGCCATATTTTTACTCCTAAAGAAGATTTTGGAAATTTCGAATTTCTTATACATTCTGCAGGCTCTGAAGGCAGATAGCATATTGAAGTAAGTATTTGAGCAGGTCTTATTATGTATAATTGGATGGTCTCTGGGTCTTCATTGATGACTCTGCAAATAAATTACCACTTTTTAATGAAGCCCAAGAACTTTCATAGCGTATTCACATTAAAGTTATCTGCAGCTTCTACATTCTAATGAATACAACTTTCAGTAGCTATTATTACCTTCCAAAAGCAATTCTGATGGATCTACTTCTTGTCTTGTGTATAGGAAGTTTCAGTAGTTTCATATTGCTTGTCTTTTGTCCTACAGGATGCCATGAACAGGTATTGAAATCAGCTACCAGTTTTCGGTGGTTATATTTGTCTTGTGAATGTTAATGTGGTCTTGAATTTCATGACTTAATAATATATGTAATTGTGAAGAGTACATCAGCACTACGTTTACATAGCAAGCCTACCTAGGGAAATCATTTTTTTGCAATATGCTTGATGGAACCCATTTTGGCACCTGAATAATGAATGGCGTACGACTTTACGAAATGGACTTGCCTTTTCACCTGGTTCTAAAATTCTGTAGAGTATATCAACACTAATTTTACACAGGGAAGCCAAAATTTCTTTTTGCAGTATGCTTGATGAAACCATTTTTTGGCAGCTTTAGATTTCTTCTTTTAGATAAATAGTGTTTGAAACGAACTGCCGTTTTCACCTTGATCCACTGGTTAGAACAGGTTAAGAATACAAGATTTAGGTGTGTATTGGTTGCCTAGTATAGTAGTATATATCAGCCAACTGGTGCACTGTTAGCATTGAAAGTTTGAAACTGGGTTGTGTTTGTTCTTTGTTCTCAAATTGGATGGTTGTGTTTTCCAAAATACTCAGAAGGATTTCACAACACTTAAACAAAGATGGAACTCTAAAAGGCCGTTACTTTTTGAACTCTTAGTAATTCCAGTTTCAAATAAGTGTGGTCTGTACATTGTCACAGCCTCACAGGAATCTAGTTGGCTTTAACCTACAAAGCACGCAGTATAAGATACGTAATGTCACCAATATATAATGCATATATGCAAACTATGGTGGTATGATTTAAATCTTTTCTTGCAGCTGGTAAGTATGAATTGCTCCAGATATTTGACCACTTTAAGTTTGTATATGATTTGCAGGTCTCTAAATTCTCAAACATGCAGCAGATCTACGCTTGCAGGTAGTCTGAATAAAGAAAAACTTCGATACTGCACAGGAATTGTGTACTTTGCATTCTTAAGCAGGGCAGGATTTCGATTAAGAAAAAGGTACTGCACAGACGAGAAAGGTTCATCGGCCATCAGGACTTTGGAAGAACATTGCCATCAGGACTTTGGAAGAACATTGCGTCCCACAAGCTTAACTGCATAACAGCAAATTTTCATTCAGCGCAGTCTTCCGATCCAGTCTAGGTGTTCTCATGGTTTCTTTTTGGATGTTTCAAGGAAGATGGTACTGGTAAAATTGTTCAATTTTTGTTCATCAAATCACATGGATATCATAGTAGCTGTCTCAATGATTCATTTTTTAGTTGGCAAATGGAGTAATGCCTCCGCAAACCTTGACTTCAGAGTTATTCTGAAAGATACACTAGAGATGTCAATGTACTAATTCTGCTAATGCTGCAGTAGGCAGTGTCAATGATACAGTTCGAGCTTGTGCACTTTGTGTTGTAAACTTGAGGCAGTGTTGGATAACCCGTATATCACAGTAAATCGTGGCAGTAGAAGTACTCAACTGTTGTCGATCTGCGCGAGCTAGCGGCTTCTTTGTTGTAATTTTTGCCCAAGCTTTTTCAGGCTCCTTTTGTTTTTCAGTATATGCCAACGAATTTGCTGGAGCTAGCAAAAAAAAAAAAGTGACAGTGAGTCTGACGTTTTTTCAGTATGTGCGGTGTTTCCTTTTCTCTTAACCAAATCATCAAACTTGTACAGTAAGTTTTTTTTATTACGACTTTGAAGTTTGATGATTTGGGACGGAGGGAATAGTTACCAGTAAATCTTTGGTTAAGCTATTTACTGCCAAAACGAATGGTAATTTGGGACGGAAGGAATAAGCAGTAGGTAGCTTCAGTTAAGCAAAATATTTGTACTACTCTATGCAAAGCTCTATATACGGCTCCATCTATATTGATAAAACCACCACAGCAAATGTTTGAACTTTTGAAGTGGGACAACAACAGGGAGACTACACCGTCTGAAATGACGAGCTGCAAGCATCCAACGTCCAAACAAAACGGTGAAACGAAACAGAAGATGACAACAGCAAAACAAACAAAAAAAGCAAGCACTTCTACGTAGTCACTCGTTAACGCCATTAGCAAACCACTAATGCATGCACGATGCATGCAACGCATGAACGGATCAACAGCACGTTTGTGCCTGCAGTATCGATCAGATGGCCGCCGAGGAGCCATGGTGCTGGTGCGCGCCGCCGAGCATGCCGCTCCACAGGCCCAGCGCGCCCAGCGAGCTGATGGCGCTCTCCGGCGCGCGGCTCGCCGCCTCCCCGTACCAGTCCAGCGACAGCAGCCTCTCCGCTGCCGCGGCCGGCTTCACCTCCACGGCGTCGTGCTCTGCGCGCGCCCCGAACGGCAGCCCCTGCAGCTGCAGGTGCTCGCCCAGGCCGGCCGCGTACCGGAGCGCGCTCAGCGCGTGGCACTCGGCACCTCTGGGGATGCCCATCATGCCCGCCCCGGCGAACTGCACCTCGGAGCCGGCGCCATCCAGCGCGCCGGCCGCGCCACCGGGTCCTGCAAGGATCGGGTCATACTTCCAGTCTAGGAGGCCGAGGCTGCACAGCGGGTCGGCCGCGGCGGGCGGCGGCGGCAGCTGCGGCATGCCGGAGAACGACAAGTGGAGGCCGGTCTCCGCCGCCTGCCGCGCGGCGTGCGCCGCCTGGAGCATCGGCGGCGCGGCGGGCTTCTTGGCGCTGGCGCGCTTGTTCTTGCGGCAGCCGCCCCCGACGGGGACGTTGCGGAGCGAGCCGCCCTTGGTCCAGTAGCGGCGGCACGTCTTGCAGAAGTAGCGCGGCTGCGAGAGGCTGTAGTTGTTGTAGTAGCAGAACTTGGTGTGCGTGGACTCGCACCGGGGGCACTTGAGCGGCTGGTCGTGCTGCGGGCGCAGGCGCCGGTCCGCCGCCGCGGCATGCACCTGCCGCGGGCACGTGATCAGCTCCGCCGACGGCGACGACGACCCCATCCCGGGTTCCTCGGGTACGATGCCCTGAAAAGCACAATGCCACGTTGTGGCGTTGTGATCGCAATCATCAGCTGTGACAGAATGGAAGCCTCGGAATGCGCGAAAGGGTGTTGCATGCATGTATGGTCCCGGTAGGGAACTTTTTGGAAGCTGATATTCATATGGTTCAATTTCTCTGATAGGCTAAAGTACGAACTCCATGCAAAGCTACAAGATAATGATGATGTCTCATGATGGGTGCATCAAAGTTTCAGATCTGATCAGCTTGATCCTATGGTGTATCCATAGCTTTTGGAATGGCATTGATCGCTTACCCCGTGATCTTCTTTGCGCGTAGTTTCGCTTTTGATCACATGCTAAAGTTACAACAAACGTAGATTTCATGAGGGCCATGCAGGGTGTGTACTTGTCTCCATTTTCTAAAAAATGAATGTCTCATGCACTAATTAATTTCTTATGATCTCATACTAGATAGATAAATTCTTATTAGCAAGATCACACTAATTCTAATTGGTTGTAATTTGACGTGGTGTCTAACCGAAGAATGTCCTTATATATGTGCTGCTATAACCCTGGCCAGCAGCCTATGAGTTTAGTAGCCAACATAATAGCATAATAATAATAATGGTGGTAACATACATGGTCTAATTATCGATAGTTTTGAGAAGATCTAGATACGTGGCTTTTTCCGTGTTCAAAAGTTAAAGCAAGGTAGATCAGGTGATCAAACCGTACTTGTTCAAAACCTCTTTTATCGTGTTGTTGCTGCTTTTGCTTGCAATATATGGGTAAGTATCTGACAGTGTATTGCACTTTCTACTGTTTATCTGGTTGATCGTTTACCCTGTTTTATGACATCTTTTGTGAGTGTTCCTTCTAGAGTTTCAGTTTCTCTGTAAAAGTAAAGCATCATGACTTAACTGGAAACACATCATGTGACTTAAAAGTAGCATGTGTATACATGGTTAGAAACTGAAAACATCTAATAAAAGCGAGTTATGTAATTCGTGTGGTGTGGACTTAACCGGATCTTCATTTAAGGAACGTAATCAAATAGAGAAATAGGTGAGATGAACTCCATGCATCTACCCATATTTATGATCCAAACTGTATGGGTAATTAAATTTCATGTGGCATGATCATAATATATAGTGTCACCGTCGAGGTTAAATACCAGACACTATCAACGATCTGATCTCATCGCAATCTTTGATCATATATTAAACACATGTGTGCTGAACAACAATTCTATAGACGTACACGTGCTTAATGACGAACATATTGCATAGTATATAGCTATAAAACAAGCAGGAGAAATAGCAGAGATCAACAAAGAGGAGTGAATTGCCGTCAGTACTGTTTGGGTCATCTACTTGCAACCTTTTCTACTGTTCTCCAAACAAGGATCTATTGTGATGAGAGGCAAATCATATATACAGGCATGCATGAGATCGATGTAAAAGAACCGTAAATGTTCACATAATCCTCCGTCACATATAGCACGTACAACTAATAGCAACCAAGCTAACTAAGGAATAACCCCTTTGTTGAAATCTTCACCATGGATCAGGATATAAGAACGAACTGAGAATATATGCTTCATGAGAAAAGAAAAAATATGCAAAGATGCAACATAATTACTAGTACGTGTGTGTGACCGACAAAGAGTCAAAGACGACTCATGTAGGCCAGAAGAATCTCGTCAGATCAAGTGGGGAAGCATTCTTAAGAGATGCAAAACTAAGCACTTGCTGCTGTTGTGTGAGCATCGATCATGGGATGATGCACGTACCTTGAGCCAGTCAGAGTCCATGCAGATGTGCATCGGCGGTGGCGCTCCTCCGGCCATCATCGGTCGATCGATGGATGATCACTAGCTGGTTATACCTAGCTAGCTAGCAGCCACGACGCGAGTATGACAAGATCACTAGGTGTGTGTGTTCTACCAGATCACAAAACCTTTAGACGCACACACTGCACTTGTAATTTGTGAAAGCTATCTATATATGTTCCTCATCATATAGTACTATATGCTCTAATAACTGATCTTCTTCCTGCAGATGCCTTTGCCGACGAATTGGAAGATACGCACTGAGAGATGTGAGAAGAACAGGAAGAGAGATCGAGAAGATCAAGAGAGGTGCTGAGGTAATGGAGGTAGGAGTAGCTAGCTAGAGGGTGAGGGGAGGGGAGAGAAGAGGAGAGGATGGATGTGCTGTGTGGTAGTACTGGTGGTGGTGGTGGTGGTGGTTGGTGACAGAATGAGAGATGTGAACGATGGGAGATGTGAATAAGAAGGCAAGGAAAAGTTGCACGCCGCCAACAAGCTAGCCAAGACCAAGAGTGATCCAGACTTCCAGAGGGGGGGAGAGGAGAGACGAAGAGACCGCTAGTAGTAGCAGGCAGCCAGAGGCCGCACCGTGCCCGGGTGATGCGTGCATGTTGCCTGTGCCCCCGCGCGCACCACTGGCCTGGCGGCCCACCGTGTCGGGGTGCCAGCGGCGTGCGTGGTGGACTGGGAGAGAGAGCCGGAGAGCACGGTGAGAGGAGAGAGCCCCGGAGGGGGGCCGAGAGGCCAAGGCGGCCAGCGCGGCCTCGTCCCGTCGGCCTCCGCGCGGTCCCCGCGCGCGGTTCGGTTCCTTGGGGCCCACGCGGCCCCCGCGCCGGCTCGCATCCCGAGGCGCTCGCGCGCGCGGCTGTCGGCCGCGGCTCGGCGGCCTTCAGTTTCACCAGCAGCAGCCTGCGTGGGCTATGGCCCTACACGCTGCTACAAGTACGCGCTTTACTAGGAAGCTACTAGTACTAGGTACTAGCTCTCTGCTGCCTCGTCGTCGACGAACGATCAGGATTCAGGCGGGCGGGCGGTTGGTGGTGGCTCGGGCTCGACCGGCTGCCGGCCGGCCGCGCGCGTGGCATGGTGTGGTGGTCCAATGCGATTTGCAGTCACCGCGCTCGTTTCCGAGGTGAATTTCGCGGCCGGCGGCCGGCTCGCCGCGCAGCAGATTTACCGAGGCGGCGTTGGAAATTATGGCGATCTCGAATTCAAATTATGAGTTCAAAAACTTCAAATTCGATGCCTTGGCTGTGGCTCCAGCCGCGCGCGCGCGCGAGATCGGGACGTTCGGCTCTGCCAGCCGCCGAGCCGGCTGGAGGGGTTGTGTGTCAGTGCGTGTGTCTGTGAAGACTCCGGTCAAACTTTTTTTTTTTTGAACTTAAACTCCGGTCAAACTTTTGCATGTGGAGTGTGGTGGTCGTGTGGACGCTGCGATTTGCTGCAAGCCTGCAACCGACCTGCTGCTAGTGCCGTGCGAGCTTATCGAATGGTCTTGGCACGATTCCGTTAGGCCTTTTTTTTTTGTTAGAATCTACAGTAGTAACTTTTACTCCATTTCTACCGTTTTTTTTTTGTTTCCATGACGGTTACTCTTATTATGAGCACTCCAGTCCCCTGAGTCCAGATAGAATATTACAAGTAAAGAATTAATATTTCCATTTCATATTTCCGCCCGTAGTCTAAATAATTGATGCACTGCTACTTCATGGGTTTACTACTTCTTCTTCTTCTTCTTCTCCTCCTGCAAAAAAAAAACATTATATGGTAATTTAGTTTCATCTTTCAGTTAGCGCTAGCTACCACAGAAAAAGAACCCTGATCACTTAAAAGAAGCTGCAGTGACAAACTGAGGCCTTGTTTAGTTGGCTAAAATTTCTAACCTTTTTTCCACTCTCTCTCCATCACATCATATTAAATACGTCAAAAGACATATGTTCGGAGTATTAAATATAGGTAAAAAAACTAATTATACAGTTTGGATGTCATTTGCGACACGAATCTTTTGAGCCTAGTTAGGTCATGGTAGGATAATATTTACCACAAACAAACGAAACGTGCTACAGTATACTACAGGAGTTCCAGGAGTTAAAAAGACAAATTTTTCAACCAACTAAACAAGGCCTGAGGTGGCACCGAGGATGTCAGTGCGTAACGGTGACGCCACCATCTGAGCCACGTGGAATATTTTGGTCCCCGTGAGGAAAAGGAGACGATGGCCGGCCCGCCGGGGCCCGGGGGGCGCCCACGAGAAAACCGAGAGCTCACTCCAATCGGGCCCCATGCAAGCATGCATGCTTGTTCCATCTCTGCTGCTGCTTCTTGACCGCCGATCGAGCCAACCAGGCCAGGCCAGCAGCGATCCTTGTCTCCTTGCTGCTGCATGCCTCGTCGGTCGTCGTCGCCGCCGGCGATCGTATTCTCTCCCGCGCCGCTTAAAATACGCGTAGAGAATTTCGGTCGAAAGGTGCCCTGTTGACAAAGACGCGCTGCTGCTGCATGCTCCACCGCACCTCCAAAGATGGCTACTCTTCCACTGATGCGTCTTCTCTTTTCCTACGTCTAGCTACTGCTTTCGCTTGTCTTATTTTGCACTGCGCTCCTGCTACTGTAGCTGGTGACCAGCTAGTAGTGCTGTCAAAAGTGGCCAAACATGCTGCATGCAGCCGGTGATTACATTACGGTAGCAAATCACTAATTAATTATGCTCATTGGATTTGTTGCACTCATTTGTGAAAATGTTTTGCAAATAAACTTCATTTGGTACTCCATCCATGCAAGATTCTTTTTTCATGAAATTTTTTTTCAGCCAACCAAACACGACTGAAAAATAGAACATGCATGGGCAGAAACAGAACTGCAGAAGGCGGTAAGCTACTAGTGTGTGCCACTACTTTCATACAGTAGTAGAGTAGTACGGCGAATACGGATTATTCCTGGTCTCTAGGTACGTATGGCGCCGGTCGTCGTCAGTGTATGGGTGTGATTTTTTTTCCTTCTCGTCACTACTTGGCCTGGGTGGCTGTTCAAAAGCGTGTTTTTCGGGGTCCGAAAGGGCCATGTGGGAGCAAAGAAGAGACAAAGATAGCAGAGCCGAAGCATCTCTTCTCCCTGTCTGTCTTTCCCGGCGCCGGATTCAAATTTCGCTTGCTTTGCCCCACTCACTTTGCGAGCTCGCCGTCCGCAAGCAAGGTATCCCATTCTCATTCCCCGGGGCCCGCTCCCCTCGTCCCCACAAGGGCCCACCGCCCCAGGTGCATGCATGCATGGGCCTCCACGCATCGTTCGGACTATTAATTCTGCCCGCGTCGTACCATGTGTGTGTTGCAACACATTTTCAGTTGCTGCACGTCCTTCTTGTTCTCGCCGATGATGTCAGTTGCTGCCAGGTTCAGTGTTTCGTTCTATGTTTCGCGAGTTTCCACGAGCGGCGCTATGCAATTCTGCAGCTGATGGTCGTAACGCAAGCACAACGTACGCGTGTATACTAATTCAGAGGTTCAGTTGTTAGTCACAACTTACAAGTTACAACTCAGGTTCATGCATAGCGTATGATGTTGTGCAACTATATACAACATCCGCATCGATCGTCGTCGTTGCTGATGCGCCGGCGTTGAAAAAGCAATATATATAGGTAGCGATGATGATCCGTCGCCGTCAGGCGGCGGCGGCATATCGATCGATCGGCCACCCATCCATCTAGCGATCGGTCGGCATCGTCGCGGCGTCGATCACACACATCTGCGTGGATCACCTGTGAAATCTGCCCACCACCATTAATAAGAAAAACTAACCGTGACTTTCAACGAAATCGCCCGTGCCATCGCTGTCGAGATAACCGATTGCGAATTGCTAACTTGATATCCAGACCCAGGAGTAATCCGTGTGTAAACTGCCTCGTTTTGCAGTAGGCAAATGGCATCACGGATCGGTGCTGATCACCTAAGCAGGAGTAAACAATAGGTGGTTTGTCCTGGCGAGAGATCTTACGCACACGGTTGTGAATATTTGGAGACGACTTTTTGCGTAAAAACAATGTATAGTGTAGCGTAGGTAGCTAGAGAATAGAGATGGGATGGCACTCAAAATCTACGGAAATGGACAAAAAAAAAAATTTAGAATGGAAATGGACAAATTAAGCTGGAGGTGATGAGCGCAATGATAATGTTGAGCTAGCATCATCATCATCATCGACATTACCGTATAGACAATGCTGGATGATACAGCGCGTTTGGAGAAATGGGTCGGACGACTGGCCAATAGGAGCAGGACACGTGGAAACGTTGGCGTCACCTAAATCCTTGGATGGCATGGTGAGTGCCCGCGCAAGTCGGAACGTCCAAGATTCCAGGCCATGCATCGGAGTATGATACAATAATGTAGTGGAGGACCTGGAGGTGTAGTAGTCTAGTGTACGCCATCATTGGGTGATGGTGAGCAAAGCATGCATGCCCTCTCCCATGCCATTTCCAGCGTAGTGGAGGCGAGCACGCATCAGCAGTCGATGCAGCATGCAGGTTGATCGAGCCGGGGAGATGGATCGGAGTAGGCAAACGCGCGCACCACAGCTAGCACAGCACAGCACAGCACAGCACACAGCACAGCACACCACGCCGATCCGGCGAGTGCCCGACCAGACCAGCCGGCCAGTCTTCCAGCAGGGTCGCCGCCTAGTGCCTGGTGCGCGCGTGCGTCCCCGAGCGTAGGCCGCCAGCGCCACTCCCTCTCTCCGCACCGCACTGTCTGTAGTAGCCAGTAGACTGTTGGAGTAGGCGTGAACGGGAGAGCCGGGCATTTGTAACCATCCAGGCTCTTTCGCATCTTTAGTAAGGGTGTGTTTCGGTGATAAATGACAACTATATACTTGTGACTAACCTTTGTTTTGTAGCGGATTATATCTTGGGTTATTGTCATGAGTATTGAATGAAAAGAGACCCCTCAATTTGAATTTATGGACAATAAATGGGCAAATACTACAAGGCTAAGGACTTTGTTAGTTCTAAGTGTCACAAGAAGATGAATGACACTTGGATTGCTAGTTTGTAGTGTTTGACCGTACTATTAAGAGGGGTTCATGCACTAGTAACTTGACCATGCACCAAAAGCCATGAAAATATGCACACTCAAGTTCCTTGGACGTTAATCAGCTCAAAGTAATAATTGAAGCAAAGTAGAAGCAAAAGAATCGACGAAAAACTCAAAGGCGATTGAATTGGATGAGTCGAAAAACAAGTCACAGCGTCGGATGAACCGACGCCCCATTTTCTACATTCGTCGGATGAGTTCTGCGACTGGAAATTTCAAAAGAGACCGTCGGATGAACCGACGGCCCTAGCATCGGTTCATCCGGTGACCTAGGGTTTGGTAACATTAAGGTTCAGAGCTCAGCCTCTTCAGCACCGGATGATCCGATGCTCTGACCAGCGGTCTATCCGACGCTTACATTCAAATCATACAGAGACGCGCCAAAAGAATTGCTTCAGCACCGGATGAACCGACGCTTCAAAGTCAACTCAGCGGTTCATCCGACGCCATTGGTTGGACTACACAGTACCGCACCGAGTGGGTGCTCTTCAGCACCGGATAGTCCGACGGGGCGTCGGTGCAATGCGTCGGTGCATTGACTGGTTCACTGGGTTCAACGGCTATATCAGCGTTTGTGAGAGACCGGATGATCCGACGCCTTCACAGGGGGAACCATCGGTTCATCCGACGGTACTACTTTTAAGGGAAACTTTTCCAACGGCTAGCCTCCCTTGCTAGGCCTATAAATATGACCCCCCTGCGTCTCTTGAGCTGCCTTTGCCACTCTGAAGATCTATAGCAGCCAAGGAGAGAAGGAGATTGTGTTCTTGCTCATTGGGATTCTCTTCCTCTTGATTGAGGAGTTCTTTCTTAGTGATCAAGGGTTTCAAGGTGCATACATGGCTTAGCTGAGTGCTCAGGTCAAGTGAAGGTGTGTGGGCTTGTTACTCTTGGAGTTTGACGGCTCCTAGACGGTCTTGGTGCTTTGGGGGTTCTTGGTGAGCTCTTGGAGATTGTGGGAGCCTCGAGAAAGCTTGGTGTACACGGTTCGAGACCCACCGTTCCGGAGATGGAGAACGGGTACTCTTAGTGAGCACTTGAGTCTTGGTGACTTGAGGGGGAGTAATACTCTCAGTGAGTGCTCCAACGTGGATTAGGGGGAAGCGTCAACTTCTCGATACCACGGGAAAAAATTCGGTTGTCTTTTGTGCCTCTCTCTCTACTTTCTTGCATTTATTTTCAGCACCTAATATCCGCACTTAAGTTTCCTTGCCTTTGTTCTCTTTAAGTTGCTTGTTTGTATCTTATCTTGACTAGGGTGATCCATATCTCTTAGTGTGATATTTGCTAAGGAAACTCTTGTTAGTGTGCTTAGTAGTAGAGAAAAACCTTTTTAGATGGGCAACACTAGTTGATAGGCTAAGGTTATCTTCATGTCTTAGAAATTGAAAAGAAGGCACATATTCAACCCCCTTTCTACGGGCCATTGATCCTACAGCATATGGCGTGAACGGGAGAGCCGGGAACGCGACGCCGCCGGCCGGCCGGGGCCCCGGCCTTGCCGAACCGTGTCGGCAGGCGGAGCCACCAAACCGGCGTGTGGGTGTGATCGGTCGCGCTCGGCCCCGTTGGCGTGGCGGGCGCGGTAGAGACCTACAGACTAGAGAGCGAGTGAACGAACCACCGGCCGCCCCTACGCGCGGCGCGGCCCAACTAGGAGCAAATGCGGCAGCGCGCGCGTGCCGGCGTGCGAGACACCGGCTGCGCGCGGTTGGGCGGTGGTGCCACGCGCGCGATCTTTTTCTCCCACGCGCCGCCGTGGCGTGTGTCGGCGCTGCTAGCTTGTAGTAATGCGGTAATATTAATGCCCCCGGCCGCCGGCAGTCGCGGTTGTCGTTCCTTCGACGTGCGCCGGCGGTGTGTCGGAGACTCGGAGGAGATCGCGTGCTCGCGTTTCTCTCCGCACCCGGCGTCGCGTCTCGCTCACGGTCACGGCGCGGCGCTCTCGCACGGTGGCGGGTCGAGCGTCCGCGTCGCCACGCGCCACCTCTAGACGTATGTACAGCCCAGCCGGGAACCCCACGGGCTTCTTCAATGCGCCGGAGGCCGGAACGGGACCGGGCCAGGTTGGTCCGACGTACGGCGCCTACCCGTCGCGCGTGTGCTCACGGTGGGAAATGTGGACGACAGAATGGTGGTGGGTTCGCCTAGCGCGCGGCCGGGTACGTGCGCTCGATCCATCTGCCATTTCCTGCATCGTGTTGTTGATTGGTGATCCAAATTCATAGTATACAAGATAGAGGTCAACTTCTGACGAAGCGTAGCGGAGGCCCGCCGAGAGGCTAAGGCCGGAGCGGAGCGGGTCATATAACCCCGTTAAGGTTTTCCATTGGAGATTGATTCATTCTACTTCTTGTAAGCCGCCGCCGTTGGCGTTTGTAACCGGACTCCGATCATAGTGAAGTTGCTTGCTGGCTGACGCCTGTGATTTTTCCCTCTTGTGTTGAGAGGGTTTTCCACGTTAAAATCTCGTGTCTCCTGCGGTTTGATCTCTTTACTTCCAGTTCGTTTTGCGTCATCGTTTATAACACGTGTGCCGGCTGGTCGCGATCAAATCGCGCGCGCACGTGCGCGTGTGCTCGATCGATCGGTTATGTTCAGACCGACCCCGTGTCCTCTCGGACCGCCGCAAGTGCGCCGATCCGCCGAGATGATGACTTCCGGCGGTTGTTGTCGTTGCTCGTTAATGGACTGTGCGATGTGCGTGCAGCACATCTACTGATCAGTGCAGCACCCCCGGCCGCCGATCGATCGGGGTTCGGTCGCGAGTCGCTGTGCCCCGGCGGCAGGTCACTTCACAAGGTTTGACCTCAACACGCGTGTGTCGACTGCCGATATCATGGATCGCATCCAAACATCTCACAAAAAAACACGCGCGATATCTGAGGCCGATCGGCAGTGCGTGGTGACCCGTCTCAGGATATAGCATTTGTTTGTCCTTTTTTGGGGGAGGGTGCAGACAAAGAGGCTAGAGAAGTTGGCAGTTTGAGAGTAGCTTGTCTGCTGTATCTCACCCCCACTACCGCTCTCTAACCTTTTTACCAACAATAATCATATGCCCTCAAAAAAGCCTAATAAAGCTATAACAAAAACAAAAACAGAAATCGCCATCGAGCTCGTACGGATGGCATAGCGGCACTTGAGAGAATTTGACAAGGGACACGATCGCGATCAGCAGTTTTCTCGTGTCCAAATCACAGCGCGATCGCGATCCGCGGCTGGTATCTTGGGCTGGATGGGACGCTGGGTGGCTTGCACGTCGCCGTCCCCCCGACAGGGCGTGCGGGCTGGGTTGAATTCAAGCGCTAGCTGCCCACCGCAGGCGCAGCCAGCAGTTCGCGTATACCGTTTCCGTTTCAAAATAAATGTTCATCTCATATTATGAAGAGTAAGTAAGTTTAAGTTTGAATAGATATATAGAAAAATAATATTAACATTTTTTATCTAAACAAATTTACCATAAAAATATATGATGTGATTAATTTAATGATGTTTATTTAGTATCATAATCATTAATATTTTTTAATATATATTTGGTCAACATTTAAAGTGATTGACTTCTCGAAGTGCGAGATGTGCACACTTATTTTGGGACGGAAGGAGTACGCCGACTGAAAAGACACGTCGAATGCGATTAATGATAGGTCGTGTGAGTGACCATTGAAGATTCACAGTGAGTTGTTTTGATCGTGTACATCGATCACGATTTTGCATCCACGGTACTTAGGTTTTTTTTCCAAGTTGTTATATGATGATGTTCAGGATAAACTATAGAGCATCTCCAAGAGTTTGTTATTTTGAACTTGACAAATCTTGTGATTTGTCAACTCTTAAATGATTTGATAAGTAAAAAAGAATGTATCTCCAAGAGTTTGCTATTTTTAACTTGCCAAATATCTTATATATTTGCATTAGAAACCTTTTTTTATTTTTAAATTTTTCCCACCCTCCCACCTCTAGCTTTGTGCCTGTCATTAAGTGGCCTATCAGAATACAGGTAGCAACAATACGCACTTGGCTGATGAATCCTGCTCATAAGCCAGGTCTGTGTGCTGGAGAACATCGATATCAAGCGGATAGGGGATAGGCGCACGTATATTTGCATGATCTCTTTTCCAAGTTGTCAAAATTTGCCAAGTACTATGCCAACATTGTTGGAGGCATATTTTTTGTTTTTTCTAAAAATAAAAAATAGCAATCGAATTTCACAAACTCTCGGAAATGAAAAAACAGCGTACGGAAGGGGAAGCGGGTTAATTTTTTTTTCCTGAGAGGAAGAATGGAAAAATTGGTCTTAAAATAACAGGCCGGGAAAGACGGGCCTACAAATGTTCGGTTTTCCAAGCAATGACAGGGCCGGATTGAAACAGTCATGTCAGGCAGCCCATGGGGGAATTTCTCCTGTAGTCGTTCGTCGTTTTTCAGTGCGCTCTCCTTCGGCCTTTTTGACGACGCCACCCAACCCCAAGCAAGAACAAAAACCCCAAAGACGGAGCATTCTCGGTGGCGACTGCAGAGATGACAGCGCTTTTGCTAATTCGTATAGAACCAGGCAAATGGCCTGATTAGCCATGAACATTATACTTAGTGGCTGCAAGCAGGCGGGAGACAAGCAAGGACTGCTGGGCAGATACATTAGTAGAGACTGACCACAGCTAGGTCGGCCCGCTGCGTGCGATTCCAGGCCACAGCGATGCGAGGACCCGTCGTCACCCGACTACCCGAGTGCGAGTGGACAGATCATTCTGTTTCTACTCAAAACGTGCCAAACGCGCCGCGCAAACCACCCCGACCGGCGTGGCGCGTGTCGACGGTTACGCCGGTCGGGCGGGTGCATGCGCTCGCTCCAGCCGCGCCGCGCCACGATCAAAATCAAACCACGTTCGCTTTCTGTTCAGATTCTGGTGTGTCATCGGACCCCCGCTCGTGCGCGATCCGGTGAGACGTCGACCGGCCGGCCGGGTTTGGTCGCGAGTCGCGCTGCCCGCCGCCCCGGCAGGTCGCTTCACCAACTTTGACCTGGGCAGGAGCGTGTCGGCTACCTCCTCCAAAGTCCAAACAATAGATCGGACTCGAGAATATAAGAGGCAGTGAGTTTATAGATTTCAAAGTTTACATGATTGATTGAAGCACTTACCGGTTGCTTTTTTGTAAACACAAAATAACCGAAACACCAGTTGATGGAGACACGTCTGAGAGAAAAAGCCTACGACACTGGAACAAAAATCACACGGGTTCCGCACATCTGTAATTAAAATCCACCTGCAGCACGCTAGCCTCCCCAGTCACGGCTGCAGGAAACTTGAAGAACTGGAGTCCGGCCCAAACCCAAACATCCATCTATCTACCCAGCAGACATCGAATTATGCCTTTAGTATATCACAAGCAAAAACAGCACCAGCCGAGACATTGGAGTGAAACCATCCTCGACCAAATCCAAGGAACTAAAATATTTCTCCCGAGAATATTAACCTGGTCATTGCTCCTTTGTGTGAAATGTGTGCAAGTAAGCATTTTACACTCTGGTTAAGATTACAATCCATACATAGTTTCGGATATTTGGAAACAAGAAGATTTGTCTTGAAAAGAAATCTCATGATATGTTAACTGTACTTTATAAACATTGTAAAAAGAATTTTGGGTTAAAACTGTGTTTTGAAGGCAAATGTTGATGTATATAACGAAACATTTTACCTCTATTTTACCTGCCCATTTTGGCTAGCAATTTTCCAGTATTTTCTCAAAATACTGTTTGTTTGTTCTTTTATAACCTTCGGCGATAAGGGTACAACAAAACAAATACAGTATTACCTCATCGGTACTATATATTTAGTACTAGTTTATAGCCATTAAACAACAGGTTGCCACCTTTTTTTTTTTTTGTTCCGTGGCATCAATGCAGTATCAATCAACTGTTCAAGTTAAGAGAATGGTAACCTCAGCATTGCCGTGTAATAACATACAAATGAACAATAGGTAAAGTTCAGTGCTTAAAATATGTATTGAGCCAAAAAGAATACAGTGCAGATATTGACAAATGTACCTGGCAGTTTCTGAAACTGCAAACATACTGAATTTCCAGATATTCTACCTAAAATTGAACTTCCAGAAATTTTACTAGCAAAATCCCATGATCCCTCAAATTGGATCATCATCTGATCATAAAAACCAAAGAAAAAAGAATGGTCCAAAAAGGCACCATGTATTTGCTGCAACAGCCGCGCATCAAGGCAGAGTACAGAAACAATACTTGACAAGAACCTTCTACCAACTGTTAAATATCCGATGTTGGCATGTACGACCTAAACACAGGTAAACAAAAAGTAAAAGAGGTATTAGGCAACCTACTAAACATATGTAGGCTATAGTACACAATAACCCACGTATACCAATTCATAGTTTCATGATTCAGCAGAACATTCAGATAAGTGTCACCAGAGTAAAAGTTTATTGCTGGGGTTGGTAACCTCCATCTGGTTAGAAACGTGAGGTGTTCCTAAATGAAAAATTCCTCGTAAGCATGGATAAACCAGTATAGACTAGATCAGGACCAAGGTCACAACGGACTGGGTACACAATTTTTGTTTGGAGGGTATTAAGGGTGAATCCATATCTACAGAGGTTAACTTAATCTAGAGAAGAGACCCTCAGGACCAAGAGTCCAAGACCATATCAGGCAGGCTTTGTGGTTAGCTCAAGGATGTTAAGTACCAATCATTCAATCCACATGAGTGTAGCTTAAGCAAGAAGAGAGGTGATAACTGATAACCCACTTTATGTTAAGCATTTTAGCTTTATCATATATCCTTTATCCACTGAACTTGATTTTTGAATGCCATGACTTCCTACCTCAGACAAGACTCGTAAGCTAGCATTTAGAATGTCATGACCTCCTACCTCAGACATTTTATACTGCTGAAAGACTGCCAATCTTTCCCATCTCATATGTATCTGCGTAGTAGTACAACTTGATCTTATTTGACAAAGACAGTCCAGATGCCAAAGGAAGATTTCGCAAGTTTAAGCCGTCAAGCTCAGAAATGTCATCAACAAAGGCAGTGACATCCCCAAGTAATCTAAAGATAACACAACGGACATCTTGTTGCAGATCAGGAAAATCAAAATACAGTTGTGTACTCGCTTTTACTTCTGGTAAACGGTATTCCTCTACAACCAGCTTGCCAGAATCCTGTACAAAATCACACAAAAACAACATGGCCTTTCAGTCCCAAGCAAGTTGGGGGTAGATCCTGTATATATTACTTGCATAAAAAAATTGTTTTATGCAAATACAAAATAAGCACTCAAAAGACTGACTATATATATGAGGTTCAGCTGTACGCTCTTTAGTTATCAAACACCTGATTAACATTATGTAAAAAAAATGAAAAAATTGCAGCAAACCTAAAAAAACTGAAATAGAAATATTTTATTGTGTACAGTCATTTGAGATATGAAGAGACAGCTTATCTAATGATCACCACTATATAAATGGTGAAATTTCAGTTGAATATTCCATACTAACATGAAACGAGAGAAAAAAAACATTTTGCAAAATGCACAACTGTCTGCAAGAAGCATTAAAGGGGATCACAGGAAACAGAAAATAATGAACCATACCACTAAAATAATAAAATTTTGAGCAGAGGTACCTTAACAATTGTGACCTGCATATAAAGAATTGCTTGATTTACAAATCTATCTTCCATTCGTGTCAATGAAAACTCCCTCATGTACAATTCTGATGAGGATGGTGAATGGGTCACATGAGGCCTTATAACACTGAAAAAGTCAAGACGGAATCCAGCTATTCCAGGTGAATTAGGTAAGAGATATTGCTCAAGAACAAGATCATTATCTCTTAGCCTCTCAGCTTCAACTGGAATCTGGAAAATACAGAAGAAAAGCTTCAGTAATAGCTAGAATCAAAATATGGAAACTGTTGAGCAGAAGGCATAGGGTTTACCCTAAATCTCCCCAAGGGCGGTGATCTGTCTAAATAACTTTTCATTCTCATTATTCCCCCAGATGTGTCAGAGCCCATCTCCTTCCTCAAAGAACTACCGAAAACAATAATTCTTTTGGCATGGATAAATGAATTCTGTGGACTGGTTGGCTTTGATTCATAAAATGAGCTATCACCCAATGACAGAAGATCAAACTCCTCACTAAACTTGGTTGAATGAGAACCAGTATGGGGAAGTGTCATTTTTATTGAAATTATACGACAGCGGATAGGATTTGGGAAGTGAAATTTAATGTGTCTTGGTTCACTTATGCTACTAGATTTTTCAGGTCCACAAAGCTGCGGAGATGAAGATATTATATCTTGTACATCCCACTTTCCTATGAATGTACGATCTTCTCGCTGTATTTTATTACTGGCCCATATCTCTACCTGGACAAGCAGCACGATTGTTAGCATATGAAAGCAAAAAAGTTTTAGAAAAGAAAACATGCACTGAAGGGACAGAGAACAAAACAGCCAACAGGTTAGTTCAAATGATCTTGTTATCCATAGATAGCTAACTCTTGTCAGAATATGGAAAAGATGCTTTGCAGCTCTTGGACATCGCATTGGTTCCAGGCTAGTTTAAATGATCCTCTTGTCATGCACAGATAAACTCTGAAGTATATGCAAAATATGTCTGAAGCTCTTGCACATTGAACTAACTCCAAGACCAGGATTATTTCAACACATTAGATGTATTTGCATGGTCATAGCGACAGTAACAGTGCATGTATAGAAAGACAGGTGACTATCACATAATTATGAAGCAATAAACATCATAAGACTGAAACCACTGTTATTACTAGTCATAAATTGAATTGCAAAGAGCATAAGCGCAATACTAAGTGTAGGTTTAGAACCAAAGTACTAATGCAGCTCCAGATATTTGATAGCATATTAGCATTTTGTCTTGAATAAAACCAGATTTTGCTTCTAGAACCGATGTTAAGAATTATTTCTCTATTCGCAAGTTCTCCTTCATTTTGTGGACATTCTTGGAAATAAATGGGCAAGAGCATGAGATGTCTCTCATGCTGATGTGGCATACAATTCTGAAGAGGGATATAATATTTTCACATTGGTTCCCTTGTAATCACCATGTAAGCAGACAGCTGAACTGAAAAGTTTTCCTTCTCTTACTCAGAAAGAACATGCATTTGATCAAGCTAATTTCATGACTAAAAATATAATTCCAGTAGTTCAAATCAATCATCATCCTTTTCTCTCAATCATCAACAAACAAGAAATGTCTAGTGAGGCATATTGATATAGCTGGGATCCAGTATATATGATATTAATGTATGCCTGACTTAACATTGTCTATAGAGATTTTATAGATATAAATAAAGGATAAAATGATGAAGAAAGAGAAAGTGGAATAGGCCATCTTACAATAGGGCAGTCAGATGTGTAACCGCAAGAACTGACAATTATGGCAACTCCTGCAACATCTGATAAACCACCAAGAACAATTGAGAACTCCACTGAAGTGTTATCCACAGGAGCTTTCCAGTAAGAATTGTAATCTCCAGTACCAACAGGTGCCAGTAAAGAAAGCAGTGGTTCAGAGTCATCAGCAGTTTCAACCTGAGAAATAGAACACAAAGGCTCGATCAAAGCATTATCTGTCAAACTTCATAAAAGAAAATAAAAATATGAGGGAAGCATCTTTAGAAGAAAAAAACGAATGATACACATAAGGCCAATTTATAACAGTGTTACAAATTCAGCACAATGTACTTATAACAAAGGGCAGCACAATATACAGGAGTAAAAGTTATCATAACATAGTACAGAGGTTAGAAATACCGTTTGTAAAAAGCTTGCATATGGAAATTCTGCAAGGGACTCTTCACCATCAAGGATCTGCTTCAATTGTCTCTGACCAGTTTGAATACTTTGCGATAAATCAGATACTTTGCTGGACTCCAGTTGGCAGACCTGATTCACAGCATCCATTGCTGCTTTATCTGCACAATATTTTCTCCGTAAACTCTGAAGAACCCGGACATAATCCACATACAATGCACGTTTGATGATTTCACTGCAGCATGATTTGCACACAAAACTATCTGCGAGTGCTGAGTAGCCACCACCTTGACTCCCACCATATATCTTCAGATCCCTGTAGGTGTTGAGCAAAAGGAAGGCCCCTCTACCAGCACAGCAAGCTTTGCAAACTGTCCTTTCACACTGGGAACATTCCACAAATACTGATTGATTTTCTCTAGTGGCTGAAGCCTGTAATGAAGACGGAGCACGGACTTCACATGCCCCATCATAGCAGGAATCATCACTTTCACTGATGTTCCAAAAATCTATAGCGTGTTCCCTGCCCTTTTCAAGCCCTATTGAAGCATTAACACGATCCTCAAGGACTGCATGGCCCAGCAGTGCTAGATTATCAGCTAAGCTGGACAGCTTCAACAGGTAAGAATAATCAACTGAACGGTTTGGATCTACTGTAGCAGGAATAACACCAATTGATAACAATGCCCGGTCCCTTTCAGCGGCAGAAAGACCAAGATGGAGACGTTTTACTTCAAGTTTCATCAGTTGCTCAAAGTTAAGACCCTTTCCCTGGAAAGATGATAAAGTTTACATCTGTATTGGATTTAAATTCATACACACTTTTTTTCCAAAAGAGAACTATTTCTGTTCCTTTTTTTTCAGATAAGCAAGTGTGTATTGAAAAGCAATAGCGCTAGAACCCTAAACATATCTAAAGTATGCAAGCATATAAGAAATAGACAGCTGTAAACTGAATAGAACTAAAGATTCAGTAACCTGTCATACAAGGGGTGCAGCTATGGTTGTGGTAGGTTTTCAGTTTTAGCACAGGTGCATATGTAATTATCGAACCTAGATGTGAGTGTGTTGATTTTTCTTTGGGTGAGTCGTAAGGGTTATCTACAATCTACCCCTTTTCGTCTTCTTAATATACAATGATACACAGCTCTCGTGTGTTCGAGAAAAGAAAAGGTTTTGGTAATGTTGTTACTAGAAACTGCAATCTTTGCCCATTTATCAGATAAATGAGCAATTCAAGATATTACTGGTAACTTCAGGACAAGCTCTGCTCAACACATTCTTTTTTTTAAAAAAGGAATGCTTAACACAGATACAAGAAAATAAGATTAAAAAATAATAAATAAGATGATTTTCTTACAGATGGATACCTTATTATAGCCAGAAAAAGATTCGAAAAATTTAAGATAAAGCTGTGTGCTGCCACATTCGTCAACCTGGTTGTTCACTGTAGGAACAGGCACTTCCAATGCAGGGGCAAAAGGGTTAACATCAAATCCATCATCCAAGAAGTTTGTTTGTTCCCCATTAACAAAAGACGTATTTTCAGTTATATTTGGCTTCGACATGTCAAAATCACCTGTGAGAAAATCCAACAAATTTTCCGAACCACCTGGCTGAGCTGATGTGCTTTTAGTATAAGACCCCTCACTGCCATGAGAATCATTCACAGGCCCAGAAGGATTTGCAAAAGACTTAGAACCTAGATCACAGTGAGCGCTTGATTTTTTATGGAGAAGCTCCATAAATTCAGGAGCACGTCCACTATTGCTTAACATGTCTGCCCATGGAAGAGAAATTCCAAGTACTTCAATCTGTTAAAAAAGGTTTTCAAACTCATCAAGAAAAAGATATAGAGAATAACTTTTCAAAGTGACCCAGTCTAAAAAATTCATAAAAATTTACCTCACCAAGAGTGATGGGTGTCCTTGATACAGCAGATGGATGAAAAGATAATGCAACAACCCGATTTAAAAAGTTCAGTTCTCCTTCTAGTTCTTCAAAGTCATATAACAAAGGAAGGTAAGTGCTCTCTTGAACATTGGGCCTAGCACTTTTCCCTGTAACAGCTAAGTCCTCTGGATCAATTCTTCCAGTGAGTGGTATCAATAAATTTGTGCCATTCGAGCACTGTGGAATGCAAGCACCCTAAACAAGAATATCCCAATTAATATTCATCCACCAGTTAAATGTGACGTTCAAAATACAGCAGAGGAACGAATGAAAACAATAACATGAGCAGGGCCTTGTTACGCTAGTAAGGAATGAAAAGAGGAGAGTTCTACAGAAAAATTAAATAAGTTTAATGCATCTGCATGCTTTGATTGGATAGTTCTACAGAAAAATTAGATAGGTTTAATGCATCTGCATGCTTTAATTGGATTTCATAGACAAGAAAATATAATTTATTCAAATTCAAGCAGCTGGCATGTACACAGAAAATATGTAGAGAAGTAATTGCATAACTGCTGAAAAATACAAAAAAGATATTTTAACAATGACATAAATACATCCGATGAAACCAATATCAGAAGGAGCAATAACCATATTTAAATCTACAATACTCTCTGTTGTGCGCGGCTTGAGCTAGGGATCTCAGCGTGCTTTTAGCTAGATAAGATCCTTCTTTCTCTTTGATAGTATGGTCGTCTTTTACATGTCTGTTGTGTGTATGGTATAAGTGTAATGTACGCAGTTAGGGCCTGTAACCCAACAAACTTTTCTTGTTCTATTAATGAAATGACATGCAGCTCTACAGTAAACACAACCGGTTCTGCTGCAGCAGCCAGACACTTATTTTAAGTTTGTCCAGAATTGATTTAGAATAGATAGGTTTATTGCAATTGGTTAGCACCTTAGCATCTACTGTTAGGGAGATGTCTATAAGTGCCTAGCCGCATCATCAGTTGTAACCACAAAAGAAGAAACCCTAAGTGGGAGAGCGACTAGCAGGCTTCTTCCTGCTATCCCTAGCCGATCCATATCATTTGGTAGCCAAAGGTATTGGCACACAGTTTAACTCTGGTTCTGAACCAAGCAAAGTCGTGCCGTAGTTCGAATTGTTGGAATCACAAAATAGCAAGGTGTCTTAAACCCAGATTTTGATCAGATCAGGTGAAGCTCAACTTTTAGAAACTTCCATTCATGTGTGTCTGCAGTCTTGAGTTTGGGCACAGGGGTGATAGTTCAGTAAGCCAAATCGTAAAAATATGCAAACTGACTTTTTGTTTGCAAAGAAACTTGATGAAACAACTGAAGATAGAAAAAAAATACATATGAAAACAAACTGGTGAGGTAAGATAAGAGACAAGGACCTCAACCACGAGCTTAAGGGCATCTATGCTTGAGCCAACTCTAACATCTACAGATGCTGGATACGAAGAATCTTCAGCACCATGGGAGACAGTAAGAAGCAGCTGACAGACTTGACAAGGTTCCCCAAGGTATATAAAAAGTTCAACGTAGTCTGCACCTTGCTGACATACCTGCAGGAGCAGAAGCCTTTAACATGCTATATGGGGGAAAAAGATCAAGACTATAATTAAATAAACCAGATAGCAATCAGGAAGTATGTACTTAAAGGAGAACTATACCCAAATAAGATCCTTCTTTTTTATGCTGAGAAGACTGGAACCACCATCAGCCACTGGAGTGATACTAGGAACTGGTTTTAACATGCATCCAGATGGCCTTGATAGCACCTAAAATTTCAAGATCCAGGATGTTACCAAAACAAGTATAATATAATAGTAATACTGAAATCAAGACCAATAATGTAAATTTGCAAGAAATGTACTGATAATGTGCAAGTTTACCTACTTTGAGAGGGAATATAGGAATGGACGGGAGATGCTTATATAGCCTCAATCCAAGGAACATCTCCAACTGCTTTTGGCGGGAACTATCATTGAAATAATTGTGGACCCTTCTTTGCACTGTAATCCTCACATTCTGAACAGCTGAAAAATTACCAAACTTTCCGGTTTCCTCCTTGAATATGTTCAGAATCTCACTGTGCATAGCTTTTGAGCCAGTGTACAATGTGGCATGGATATCGCCAGCCAAAAGAAAAAGTTCAGCAAGGTGGTTCACTGGAGCAAGCATTGTTGAGCCTTTGAACTGATCAAATGTCATATCAAATCTCTTCCAGGGCTTCTGTGGAGCCTCCTGGCATGGATGTTCCCATGTGGTTGTACGTGTATTATGATCAATATAAAATGATTTCCCTGTTACAGAGTCAAAGCGCTCCTCCCATCCAGGGGGCAAAGAACGAGCATTTCGACTGTCATATTCAGAATATCTGCTTGATAACCCAAACATTGCATCTACATCAAGTGAGGTGCTCAATCGACTACACTGTTCAACAAAAACTTGAAGTGCCCCAAAGTAACTAGCAGCATTGGTCCGATCAAGGGAGTCGGCACAATTGAAACGTATCACCCCATTTTGAGTAGATTCCATGCAAAATCCACCATTTATGTCATCATTGCAGATAATCGATCCTTTACATTCCTTAAGCTGCTGTCTTACATCATAGTAATTCCCTTCACTGAAGCCAATGGCCATTGTAGGTGCTTTAAGATGTTTCCATAGGCCCTCAACTGTCTGCTGCTGCCCTTTTAACTTCACAGTGGCATGCCAGTCATAATTTATCAACTGAATCCATGTGCTTCCAAGCTTTCCAGTAGACTTCATGTACTGTATAGATTCTTTGAAACAATCAACAAGAACTGACTCAGTTTTTCCTTCAGCATATCTTAGTAAGTTAACACAAACAATGGGGACCATTCCAGATTTCTTTTGCCTAGATACATTTGCTTCAGATGATTTATTGCCGTATCTTCTACTCAGTCGTTGGTAGTATTGTAAGCTCCCGTTGTAAGGATCATCAGCAACATAAATTTCAGCTTCTACTGACACAGCATTCTTTATTTCTGCACCCCACCATATCGGTATAGTTCCACGCCGCCAGATATATGAGCTAAAAGGGATGCGCCTTCCACCCTTTTGTGGAACCCAAACAAGTTGCTCACACTCTACTTCATTGCCTGTGCCTGAACATGCATTCAGTCCACGAGCCAAATAGCGGGTTCCAGGATGCAACCGACTTCGACGTGCAATAAGGGCAACTAACCCACCTTGCTGCCCAGCACCTCCAAAGTTTCGACACTCAGCAAACCCCTGCAAAAGAATGACACAGTGTCCTGGCAAGCCGATGTCCTTAAAAGGCTTTGACAACCACTCATTCCAAACAAATTCCTCATCCGGTTCCCATACTGTCATACGACTTGGAAAGGGCCTGGTAACATCTCTTGTCTCACAAAAGTAGTACTTCCCGTCAATATCAAGATCAGCCAATTCACGGATGTTTTTCTGCTCTCCAGTCCCCTGGGGCTGAGGGTTTTGCAGCTGGATCTTTATCCATTGACTCTCCGCCACTGTGTGTATGCACCCACCTCCAGGCAGGTTGGGAACAGTTGCGCTCAGCTGTGTTGCAACCAAAAGCAAAGCATAGCTTCCTAACACTGCATAGCCCAGCACTGCTTTCCCATAGGTGGTGCTCTTGGACAAAATCCTTGATCCATCAGTGATGTAGTTCAATGCCGCCGCCTCAGAATCGAAAACATCTTCCCCGTGCTTCCCCAAGTAGCGCAGGGCACCCGTGGTCGGATCGACATATATCACCTGAGTATCGCTCCTCGTCGACAAGCTGATCACAATGTACACCTCGGTTGTCTCCAAGACGACCACGACCACCGACGTGTCCTTGGGCCTAGGGAGGGACTTGCTGTGGAACATCTGAAATCCACGGGCGGGGTTCGGAGTTAGTAGGTAAATTGAGGTCAGATCCGGATACAATTAGCATGTGCTAAGACTGTTTGGGTGTTCGATTTCGCACAGCAGGAAGGTAAGGGAATGGGCGGGCATACCTTTCGGATGCTCGTCGCTGGCGAAGAACTGGCCAAGGGCGGCGCCGCCCGCGCCGCTCACCCCGTCGTCGCCGCTAGTAAACGAAGAGCAAAGGGGAGGGGGGGGGGGTCTGGGTAGGCACCTGTCACCCACCACCCTTGGCCTCCGGTGAGATCAACTCCGGGGACGTGAGCGGATCGAGCGTGATCTCGATAGCGGGAGCCCCGGGAGGATGGAAGACGATCTCCTCTGAATTCCCCTTTCGACAGCCACGGAGAAGGATTCAGCGACTTTCCTCTGTAAAGTCACGGTGTACCTTTCGCCTACAATATCCACCCTCCAACTGAGATCCAAGGGTTCCTAGCGGCTGCAACCAAACCAAGGACCGGGACTCGGTTTTTTTTTTCTCACCAGACGGGAGTACTTCAGCCTTCAGGAGTCGCGCAGGGCGGCGGCGGCGGCCACCCACGTCCTCCACCCCACCACCGTCCACGGCCGCGTCCACGATACCCCGCCGCACGGCTTCGGCCGCCGTCATCTTGTCGACGCGCAGCAGCAGGTACCTCCTTGCCGCGGTGTCGTGGACCTTCTCCCGGACCAGCTCCGCGAAGAAGTAATAACGATCTTGATTCCGGGAGCGCGCATTACAACGGCGTCGTCCGGCCGCCAGCCCGCACCCGGCCGTCGCGGCGGCGACCGTCGACACCTGGGTGACACGGATGGTGGACCCACTTTGTCAGTCAAAACACTGGGCTCCTCTCGTAGACCTGGGCTTGGGGTTTTTTAGATGGGAATGGGCTTGGGTTTATGTTGGGCTTGAGTTTGGCAAGCTCGAATGACACACTACAGGCCGGGAAAAATAGGCTCCCACAATTTCCGAACTCAAGCGGGCCGAATTGAAATGGTAGGTCCAGCCCAGGCTTATTTTCTCTGATAAAAGGAATAAAATAGTAGCTCCAGCCCATCTCTTCTCTACCGTCTTCGTCGTCTTCCTTTCCAGCGCGAGGTCATTTCGTTCTCCTTTGGCCGCCTTTTGACGCCGCCACAGCGCCACCCAAGAAGAACAGAACTTCAAGCACCAAAGCCGGCCGGAGCACATTCTTCGGCGCAGTGAAACGAACCAGATTTCCAAAACTGGAAACCCGATCCTCTGCACCTCTGTGATAGTCCCAGGAAGTGGCTATCACGTGCAATCCCTATCTCAAGTGGTACAAATCCATACAACACAGGAAAAAAAAGGGAAATTACATTATTTTATTAATACATCAGAGTACAACATTTCGGCATAAGCCGGGTACAAGTCCAACTGGACTAAACAAGAAAGGTAAAACATCTACGCAGCGGATCTATCGAAGCGAAGCGTCTCCAGCTCCACAGGCAAACTTGAGTGTAGAACCAGCTCTAGTCTTCCCATCCTTCATCGTCGATGTCGTAGTCGATCACCAAGTCTGAAAGCATCGCCATCTACCCGATAAGCGGGTAGGTCATGTCAGCTTCCCAATCAAAGAGCAAAAGCGGTGGATGAATTCTAGTATGCATGGATAAACCTATATCTGGCTGTAGTAAGTTTATGCAAGCAGCGGTAGCAACAGCAAGGTAAGCGGTATTGCAGAGAGGTCACCATCTCCGAGGAGATCCACACCTCCGAGGCCAACGCCTCCGGGGTCAACACCCCAACCAAGGAAAGTACACCAAAACACTGGACCTCAACCGGGTCACAGCATCCCACTCTCATCTGCGATGTGGGGTCACCAACTCCTATCCCCACATCTCAACGGCACGAAGCCGGGCTCACACACTCGGGGGAGAGAAGCAGCACAAGAAAAGTCTAGCCAGGTGAGAGATCGCAAGGGCTGTCCATACCAGTGGACACGGACTATAGCTATAGGTTTAACACTCTGCAGAGGTTGTACAACTGGACCCGCCGGATAGGGCAGAAACGGGGATCAGCCGTTCCACATCCCTACCTAACGGCCGGAGACCTAGCAGTGGGTGGCACTCTCCTGCCTCTCCGAGCCTGACTCGTCCTGAACTGGGGCGCGAAACTTGCCAGTAGGGCCTCGGAGCTGTGAAACCATCCCCGGAGGAGCCGGGGCGACGTCTACTCGGGGGGTATAAACCGTCCCCCTCACACGACCACACCGGTCCGCCTACAAGCTGAGTGCCAACCACCAACTAGTTCTCGGACCGAACCCCGCCCATACGTGAGCGAACGGTTTGTACGAAAATAGCCCAAAGATCAAGGTCACACAGTCGATCGGTCCTTAATTGCAAGGAGCGAGCACTCCACCAACTCCACCCGTCCGACACGCCGCTAGGGCGGGAGGCCAGGTCGCATCTCCCCTAGACAGGCGTTCACAAGTAACCAAAGCGGCTCACTCCCGCGGTAACACGTCAAGGATACACACTCACCCAAAACACACGCTAGAACACCGAGATATCCCAATCTCGGTCCAAACCAGAGATCCATCCATATCACGAAACAGGTAAAAAGTATGGATAGCAAATATCGGGGACTAGCTAGGGGTCTGTAGCTAGTCCCAAAGGTAGGAAGTTCAAGGAACAGGGTATATCAAATTCAAGGCATGGCTAAAAGATTGTCTATGCATTTCAATCATCCAAAGCATCATAAATAAAGCACTAGCAACTAAATAGCATGCATGGGATCTATGTGGTCGGGAGTGACATGACACCTGCGCGGTAGTCGTCGTAGAGTAGTAGAGGTTGGGCTCTTCCTTCGGGTCGAAAGTCTTCCCAAACGTCACAGCTCGGGTCGTCGTCGCAGCTCGGGTCTTCAAACAGGATCACAAGCCTACACGAGATGCGACGTGGAAATAAATAACGACAATCATCTAAGTATTAACTCCAAATAACATCAATTAGAAGAACCAAATAAATCCGAACTAGCTACAAGCAGCACTAGTTTAATTTTAAGAAAATCAAAGTAATTAGTTTTATATTAAAATAATTTTAAGCTACTAGCTTTATATACTAGAAAACAAGTTAGAGAGAAGGATTAGTTCAAGGTTGGGTTGCCGATCAAAGGCTAAGGGCCTTGGTGATTGCGCCTGCAAGGTATTAGCGCAACAGATAGGTGCAACGAAGCGGAAGCTCAGAGGATGAAGAGAGATGAGAAAGGAGAAACGAGCTAGGCAAGACATTATCAGAACAAGGTGTGCGATAGCAGTGCAGAGAGGAGGAAAGGGGTTGACCTGTGGTCGATAACAGGGTGGTGATGCGGTAAGGCGTGCTCGAGAGCGCGGTGGAGCAAGTGCTAGCGATGCGACGATAACCATGATGTAGTAACTAGGTTGCAACACGGGGTTGCCGTGCTTGTAGCAGTGGCCACTGCTCATGGCACAGCCGTCCATCACGCGCGGCGTCCTAGTTGCAAGCACCTGGTACGGCGCATACTTCGTAGCACGGATCAAGGTAGAGCGAGAGCGGGTATGCGGGTTACGGCACAAAGCGGTGGAAGGGGTGCAAGCAAGGTAAGCGGTGTGAACATGACCTGGGGTAGTTATTCCTGTCCGCGGCACGCTAGTGGCTAGTTGCGGGGCTCTGACGTCCCAGACCCACAATAGCGCAGTGGCGGTAGCGGCCACGAATCCTACTCCAAGTACGCGAGGCAAAACGGGGTTTGGTTCAAGAGCAAGAGCGAATAAGGATAGGGTAGCAGCGAGCACCTCGAAATTATGAAACCAACGCAAGTGGTTTCATAATTTTCGGAGCTCCAGATAATTAGTTATGAATTTTTAAAGAAAAAGAGATTTATAGAATATTTATTAAATCCTTTTATTTAAAACCAAAAATAATTTTATTAAAATAATGCTGACGTCAGCATGACGTCAGCGGTCAGTGGGTTAGTGGGCCGTCGTGGGCCGAAAGTGTTAGTGGCCCATTGGGCCGGCCCAGGTCGGCCCAAAGTTCAGCAGGTCTGAAAAACCTCCCTCAACTTAGCTATGGCCTGGCCTGGTTATCATCTGGGCTCAGCAGGCCTTCGTGGGCTGAAGCCCAAACAAAGGTTACACGAATAAGTCCAGAGATGCCCCCTGATTTCTCCCGGGGACCGTCCAATCCCTGGATCCGGGATTTTCTGCGGCTCCGTGTGGCTGCGTTCGTGTGGTCCAGCGCGTGGCTCCACTCAGGGCTCAGGAAACCGAGGGTGCCCACAAGGTGTTCGGTTGAACGTCGACAAGGAAGCGGCGGCGCGACAAGGGCTGGCCGACGTCGGGATTGGGCTGCCGCGGCTGCGCGCACACCTGCAGGGAGAGAACACCACGGCGCGAAGGCCGGTCCACAGTCCACCAGCACGCGCGGGCTCGGCGTCGGCGGCGAAAGCGTGCGCGGCGCGACGAAGGCTTGCGCGGCTAAGATGCGCGCGACAAGGCGCGGCACGGCGAGGGCGTGCGAGGCAGAGCAGCAAGGCAAGGGCGCAGAGCGGCACGGCTCGGCAGGAGCGGAGGCGCGGCGGTGCGGTCCCTGCACGGAGACGCGGCGCGACGCGAAGGAGGACTCGACACGGCGAGGCGTGCGGCGGCGATGCGACGCGCGGCGAACTGCGGAGGCAGCACCGGCAGGTTTCCGAGCAAACAGGTGAAGCGGCTAGCTCCACAGCTTCACAGCGCGACCGGGTTCCCGGTGGGGACCCCTAGGGCCGGCTCAGCGCGTGGAGGCGGCGCGGCGAGGTGCGGCGCGGCGCGGCGTGCGGTGTGGCGGCGGCGCTCGGCGATGCTTGCACGACCGGCAAGAGCAGCAAGGCGTCTACTGCGGCGCAGCGCCTGGGGACGCTTTGCCTGGCAATCACGTGTGCGCGCAGGGCTAACCCCTGGCGCGACACGCCCGGTCGGCGCGCGGGCATCCGTCGATCCGGAGCCGCGGCGTTCGACCCGGCGATGCGGCGCAACGACAAGGCACCTGCAGGAAGAAACACGGCACGAAGGCCGGACATGGATGCGTGACAGCACAGCGGAAAAAGGACGGCGACGACCGGCGCGGCGTTGGGGTACACCACGGCGACGAACGCGTGCACAGAACTCGGCACGAAGGCTAGCGGCGCGGCGCAGGGGCGCGCTCCCATGGTGCAAGGTAGGAGAAGGGCAGATCGTGGGCTCACCGAGATGCGGAGGTGTAGGCGTTGCAGAGACGGCCGCGGCGGGGAAGATGTTGACGGCGACGGCGAGGTGTGGCGGCGGCGCGGTGGGTTCCTCTGCTCCGGCTTCTCCCCGCTCGTGGACGGCCTTCCTCCGGGTCACGAACGACTCCAACTTCTAGCTCCTCGGCTTCGTCTTCTCCGTGCGGTGGTGAGGCGCGCCCTCCTTCTGCTTCTCCCCCTCCTTCTTCTCCTTTTCCTCTCCTCCTTCACTCGTCGGCGGAACAGGGGATGGGGAAAAAAATCCCCAACTGGCGATGAGGCCAATTGGGACTCGGCTGCTGGGGCTTTAGGTGCGCGCGGGTCAAGGGGACCAGGGGACAGCGTGGGGCAAGGTTGTTCCCTCTCCTTTGCCTTGGCGGCGAAGGCGCAGCGCGCGGGCTTGGGTTTGCTCGGCGCGCGAGATTTCGCAGGGGCAGAGTTGTGATTGAGAGGCGGTGAGAGCGTGTGGGGCCAGCCTTGGTGTGCTCGCGGGCTCTCGGCGTGCGCGCCAGTTCAGCGGGGCAGCGCTGCTGGGCGCGCGGAGCAGGCACGGCGAAAGGGCGCGGCGGCACCCGGCCGAGACGGCGCGGGGAGAAGATGACCAGGAACGGGGTGGCCCCCACCTGTCATCGAGTCAGCTGCGGCGGGGAAAGAGCTGGGCCGCCTTGGGCTGGAGAGGTTGGGCCGCGTAGATGGTCAGGGTGAACGTGTGGTCACGAGCCGAGGGATGAGGGTGGTCCGGTGGACTTCGAAGACGGTCAGCTGGCCCAAGATAGCTGGAAGAGTTTTGATTATAGTTTTGAATTTAGTTTAAACCATATATTTGAATTTGAATACTTTCAAATTCAAACACACTCAAATAAAAACCAAATAAAATCCATAAACTCCAAATCACATACTTTACCATATTTTGAAAATATATTTTTATATTGGTTTATTTTATTTGGGATTTAAGATGAGAGGTTAGCATTTTGGGATAAATTTGGTGACACACATGTTCAATCAAAAAGTTTTAAATTTTAGCGAAATTTTACATATGGGAAAACATTCAAATTTCTGGGATGTTACATTCCTCCCCCCTCACAAGAATCTCGTCCCCGAGATTAAGCTCGTACCGGGGGTGGTGAGGGTCTTCTCTTCGGTAGGTCTTCGAGTTGTTGATGTCCTTGACGTCGTAACGTTTAGTCGACAAGATTTCTTAGGTTCCGCATCTCTTATTCCCATGAGGGCTTTCAAAGCCAAGTGCTACTGCAGGTTCTCGTGCGTTAGCATCCATAAGCACTTGCGATGTATGATCCGGGTATCTCGGGAGCTATACTCTTATTCCAGCTCGTGACAAGTTCCAAGTATAGGTTAGACATCTCTTTTTCTTATTCCATAACGACTAGCCGTGCTACTTAAGCTGGGTAAGCTCATAGCAGTTTGGAGCTTGATAGTCTCATATTATTCCCATCCTCGAGCTCAAGGTTACCTCCTTCTTATCAATTAATCTTATTCCAAAATTATTCCGTATGATCTCGGCCATACTCTCAGGGTGTCCATTATGTACTTTTAATCCAATTAGGCACGAGTCTCCCACTTCTCTCCATATGAGGGAGTCGTATTCCTTAAGCCTAGCGGAGTTCTGCAATTCCGGCAATATCTCTGAGCCTATATTGCAACAAGTAAATAGTTGGTATGCATTTAGCAAGCTCTTATCCAATTGGTTGCCATTTACCAAAGTTCTTGTATTCCTTAGCGTACCCATAAGTTTATCTTTATCCAAATTTGACTGCTTATCCAAAGGAGGTAAGCTGAGCAGAAGTTGGGTCTCATAAATATCTTTTCTTCTTCCATGTTTTCGTATATACTCTAGGTTTCCCTAGTTCATCCAAGAAATCTTCTTAAAGCCATACCCATCTGAGGTATGTTGAAGATATAAATTATTATCTCTTGTTCCATAAGTGACTTACTGAATTCTCCAAAACATTGGTGCAGTCGCTCCTCTTATGGTGTGCACTCTCAGCAACCAGTCGCACTTAGGTGAACATAACTCCCCTTTTGCTTACTTAGCCATCTCGTGGCTTAGGAACTATCTCAGCTTCTTATTTAAGCACGTCCAAATAGTTTACCCTTCTGCAATACTTGTATTCCATCATAGGGTCTCGTGTGGTTAATCAAAATTTCTCAAATTCCAGGGTGATCTCTCAACTTCCAGATACTCCTCTGAGTGTCCAGTAATCTTTACCATTCTTCGTGTGCGGCTCTTATAATAATCCATCTGTTGGTTTATCACGTCTCCAACGATTCTCGTCAGAGTGCTAGCAACATCCGACATGTCCAATTTTACTCTTGGTCGTAAACATTATGAATGGTTACTTCCCATTCATGATAGTCCATGTTAAGAGGGGTCATCTGCAACACCCTCGACTATGTGAGTGACTCTTCCCATCCGAAATCTCACACTAGTCAATTTGGTTCCAATTTCTTGGGATGGATCTTCACGTGGAAGTCACATCTACCTTACTCCTTTATGCTTAGCAAACTCTTCTATCTTATTTTTCCAATAGGTAGGTTCCAACTGCGAGGTTGAACAGGTAATCTGTGTCCAGTAGTTGCTGAAGTAGTTCTTCTCCTCACTAGTTCAACATACGGTGTCGAGTAGAGCTTCTTTATTGATGGTTTATTCCAAAAGTGGGATCGACTGAACTTATCCGAAATGCATCGCTGATATATTAGGGTACTCAACTGCTCTTAACCAATATATGCTTCCATAGAGGTTCATGCACTTCTGACCTTTCGTGGTTTCGAAGTCTCTGGTACTCATTCTCTGGGTTGCGAACTCGATTCCAATGATCTTCGGGTAACTCATCTGTAACCTTGGTCTGATTTGTCAAGGTTGCGAGAGGTTCTTCTCTTCTTCTGAGGATTGGTCTTATTATTAAGCTTGTCTCTTCGGTCTTCATTCTTCAAGCTCTTGGTCTTGCAGGGTTTGGTAAGCTAAGGTCTCTACAAGGGGTCATCTAATGAATCTAGCAAGCATAGCACTCAGTACAATTTCACACAATCATGAAGAGGCATAACAACCATAAGACTATAAAGATCCAACCACTCAAGCAATCCACCAAACAAATGTGTATCTCGAGGCTGACTCCTAATACCTTCGAGATTACACCAGGTAAAATCATTCTAGTATCGTGGGCACTGGAGGGAATGCACGACCGGCAAGAGCAGCAAGGCGTCTATTGCGGCGCAGCGCCTGGGGACGCTTTGCCTGGCAATCACGTGTGCGCGCAGGGCTAACCCCTGGCGCGACACGCCCGGTCGGCGCGCGGGCATCCGTCGATCCGGAGCCGCGGCGTTCGACCCGGCGATGCGGCGCAACGACAAGGCACCTGCAGGAAGAAACACGGCACGAAGGCCGGACATGGATGCGTGACAGCACAGCGGAAAAAGGACGGCGACGACCGGCGTGGCGTTGGGGTACACCACGGCGACGAACGCGTGCACAGAACTCGGCACGAAGGCTAGCGGCGCGGCGCAGGGGCGCGCTCCCATGGTGCAAGGTAGGAGAAGGGCAGATCGTGGGCTCACCGAGATGCGGAGGTGTAGGCGTTGCAGAGACGGCCGCGGCGGGGAAGATGTTGACGGCGACGGCGAGGTGTGGCGGCGGCGCGGTGGGTTCCTCTGCTCCGGCTTCTCCCCGCTCGTGGACGGCCTTCCTCCGGGTCACGAACGACTCCAACTTCTAGCTCCTCGGCTTCGTCTTCTCCGTGCGGTGGTGAGGCGCGCCCTCCTTCTGCTTCTCCCCCTCCTTCTCCTCCTTTTCCTCTCCTCCTTCACTCGTCGGCGGAACAGGGGATGGGGAAAAAAATCCCCCACTGGCGATGAGGCCAATTGGGACTCGGCTGCTGGGGCTTTAGGTGCGCGCGGGTCAAGGGGACCAGGGGACAGCGTGGGGCAAGGTTGTTCCCTCTCCTTTGCCTTGGCGGCGAAGGCGCAGCGCGCGGGCTTGGGTTTGCTCGGCGCGCGAGATTTCGCAGGGGCAGAGTTGTGATTGAGAGGCGGTGAGAGCGTGTGGGGCCAGCCTTGGTGTGCTCGCGGGCTCTCGGCGTGCGCGCCAGTTCAGCGGGGCAGCGCTGCTGGGCGCGCGGAGCAGGCGCGGCGAAAGGGTGCGGCGGCACCCGACCGAGACGGCGCGGGGAGAAGATGACCAGGAACGGGGTGGCCCCCACCTGTCATCGAGTCAGCTGCGGCGGGGAAAGAGCTGGGCCGCCTTGGGCTGGAGAGGTTGGGCCGCGTAGATGGTCAGGGTGAACGTGTGGTCACGGGCCGAGGGATGAGGGTGGTCCGGTGGACTTCGAAGACGGTCAGCTGGCCCAAGATAGCTGGAAGAGTTTTGATTATAGTTTTGAATTTAGTTTAAACCATATATTTGAATTTGAATACTTTCAAATTCAAACACACTCAAATAAAAACCAAATAAAATCCATAAACTCCAAATCACATACTTTACCATATTTTGAAAATATATTTTTATATTGGTTTATTTTATTTGGGATTTAAGATGAGAGGTTAGCATTTTGGGATAAATTTGGTGACACACATGTTCAATCAAAAAGTTTTAAATTTTAGCGAAATTTTACATATGGGAAAACATTCAAATTTCTGAGATGTTACACGCAGGCAGCGCTTTCGCTAATTCGTAGGAGGTGTCGTGGAAGAGAACCTGGTAAACAGCCTGATTACTCGAGAACATCATCAGCTATTAGGGGGCTGTACGGCGGCCAACTGGCTAATTGCTCTGCTCCGTATCTGCTGCAATCGCACCAGATGAAGCCAAGACAGCGGCTGCGAGGAGCCGAAGGACTGGAACTCTGGAGGAGGGCAGGCATGCTGGCGCTAGCTCCAAGTCGGTCTGCATGGATACCAGAGGGCGTGTTTGATATCGTGGCCCTGCAAGGCCTGGCCGGGCAGCCAGTCCCTGGCCAGCCATAGCCCGGCCAGCGACGGCCAGGCAGCTTGTTTGATTTGTGTGGCCCAACTGAGTCTGGCTGAAGTCATTTTTGTGTTTGATTGCAGCCGGTAGCTTGGCCCAAGGCCAACTACCAAACCGGGACATTGTTTGATTCGGGCCAAGTCCAGACCGGCCAGAGCAACAGAATTCCATATGAGAGGAAGAGGAGAAGAAACAAGTAGGGGATCATCTCATAACAAAACTAACCAACATAGATAATAGTCATGAAATTGGCCTCAGACTCAAATTTAATGTTCTCCTTCATAACATACTTAGGTAGAAATAAGAGAAAAAACATCATCATCGGCCATTCATCCCAAATTTCATTTACAGGAGCAACAGTTAGGCAATCTACTGCCAAGAACAAATAGCAGCACCACAAGAATGACAATGATCACATTCTTACCCTCATATGCATGAATTGGTGGCATCACATTCTTAGCCGGCTTTGTTATACCTTTTACCTGCCTCACAGTACCCATCCTGAGGGCTTCATTGAACTCATGCACAGCCTCATCATGAGTTTTGTAGCTTTGGTACCTTGCATTATGTACCTTAAGAACATATTCACTGCACTCATGCCAGGATGTGTAGATCCCTGGTTTGAGGCCCTCAAAAACAACATACCATTTTGCCATTGGTCTGCAAGGAGATGTAAATAATCCTCAGTCATAGTTTTCTTATGCACAAGTGTAGTAGTTGACATCATAGGATTGGACAACATATCCTCAGGTCAACATCATAGGATATTTATAACTTAAACCTCTTGTAATTAATCATGATATGGACACTGCCATGGGCTTCCTTGGAGCACCCAAGAGCTTTCCATGTTAAATGTGTAGTATCTGTGATGGATGCTCTTTGGTGCTACAAGGAAGCTGATGACAGCACCAAGAACAAGAAATCCTCAGCCATGAACAAGAAATCCTCAGCCATTATTATCACAAGTTAACATCATAGGATAAGAAAAATATAGGCCTCAGCAAAATGACTAGCCATGTGAATCATAGGTGGCTGCATTGTATGAAAAGAAAGAAATCACAGGTGGCTGCAATGAGTTTGATATGGGCCACAAACATAATGGCACAGCCATGAGAAAAAGCAAGGAAAAACTGCACATGCTCATTCACTGCCATCACAGAATAGTTCTAGTGTTGCAAGGGAGAGCATGTGTCCAACAATTTCATCACAGCCATGAGAAAAAGCAAGGGAAAAAGTCATAAACACATGCAGCCACTTAATCACTAGCACAGTAAGAAACATCATAGGCCATTACCAGCAAAATCATCACAACCATCCCACATTCATTCATCTCAGTGAAGAAGCAAGCCAACAAAGGCTGCAATTTAGTACAACAGCATAGAGTTTTGCTCACAATCAGTGAGCTCAAATGGAGTTTTGCCCACATTCAGTGAGCCAAAATGTAGTTTTTTTAGTTAGTCACCTTCCCACTAACTAAATACAAAAGGACAGGTGCTGGTCAGACATCTACCATGCACAGTGTCTACAAAAGAGATAAGAGGACTGAACTACAGATAGTAGTTCTTGGCAAGGTAGGTCCTCAGCCATATGTCCCTGTGGGGGTGTGACATGTTGACAAACCCAGTTGCAACTGGCTTGTTCTCGAGGAGGTGGGTGTAGGCAACAATCAAGGCCTCAGTGGAGAAGTCAGGCATCTCCATGACAGCAAGATAGAGGTCTGGATCAACATGTGCAGCACCAGTCTTGAGCATAGCATTGGCAACATTGTTCACAGCATCATTCATGTTGGTCATCATTAGGATCTCTTCCTCACTAAAAATGCCCCTCTTCCTCTTACCACAAACACTGTCAGACACAGGTGTTGTGGTCTTGCTGGGATCAGGAAACTCAGATGCAGTTTTCCCTTGAGTGGGAGGAGGAGAGAAGAAGTCCTGACCCTCAAGCTTAGCAGCAACACTATCAGCTTTGTTCACCCCCAAAGGTTCATTGGAACCTAAGGCAAACCTACCAGTAGCCAAGGTACTACCAAATAGAGCCTCCAACTCAGTGTAGAACTTGATAGGAGTGTTCAAGAACTCTGCATCTTTTGGGTGGTCCTGGATAGAGGGTAGACAATTAAGAAGGCAGGACACAGTTAAGAAGGAAGGGCATAGTTAAGAAGAGATGCTTCAGACATGGTACCTTGCAATGACCTAGAAAGTGGTCCTGTTCTAACATTATGGCACATGAATCATGATCAAATGCTGCTCCACTAAGATCCTTGAGCCTAGCAATCTTAGACCACTTCTGCTTCCACTTCCTCAAGTGGTTGTACACTTGTGTAGGACTAACAGCCAGCCCACTGTACTCCTTTAGAGCCTTTGCTACTGCATTGACATCCTTGTCTTTGTAGGTTTTGTCAGTCCTAGACCCCTCACTAATAATCTGGGCCATCCTCCTTAGGACAAACCCAGAGGTGTTGCTAGTCCACCTCATAGGGCCTTGCTGCCCTCCAGCAGGGGCAGGGGCAGGGGCAGCATCATCATCATCTACCTGGTGAACAACAGGAGGTGCACCCAAACCAGCTCCTACAGCTGCTACATGGTCATCAGCTTGCACCATGTTTGCAGCCACAAACCCACCTTGGGCATCAAGGTTAATTGCAGACATCCTATTCATTGGCAACATAGAGTAGTGAACAACAAATTTAAGAACACATACAAATTAACAGCAACAATCAGTTTTACAAACAAATTAATTGGTCTCAGACATAGCATTATTAAGTACACAAATGTTGCACTACATTAGTTCCATATCCAGGGCCTACTAAATTATTTTACACATCCATGAAATGCAAAGTAGTGAACAACAAATCAAGTCCTAGATGAACCCCTAGCAGCCCACATAGCATTGCAAATGTCATTCCTAACATTCACCATAGCAGGTTCCTCTAGAGGCAGTTCACCATGATCAGCATCATCCTCATCATACTCAAATCCTTCCTCTACTGGCACAATGCTATCACATCCAAACCCAATGATCCAGTTATGCAAAATGCAGCAGGCAAGCACAAGTTTGACTTGGGTCTTGTATTTGTGGAAAGATTTGTTGTCTATAATTCTGAACCTCCCCTTAAGTGCACCAAAGGCCCTCTCCACTGTCACCCTAAGTGAAGAGTGCCTAAGGTTGAATAGCTCTTTTGCATTGGTGGGCTGGTTTGTGCTGGAGAACTCACTCAAGTGATACCTCACCCCCCTATAAGGAGGCAAGAACCCCTGTCTGCATGCATATCCAGCATCTACAAGGTAGAAGTGACCTACAATTTGTGCACAATTAGTGTTAGTGTGTGTAATGTGTGAGTGGAATGTGTTAGTGTAATGTGTAAGCAGTTACCTGCTGGGACTTTGAACCCATCATTTCTCTCAATGGCATCAGCCAAAATCAGTGCATCATGGGCTGACCCTTCCCAGCCAGCTAGAACATATGTGAACTTTAGGTCAAAGTTCACAGCAGCCATCACATTCTGTGTTGGGTCCTTCTTCCTACCCCTGAAAGCTTGCTGCATGTGTCTAGGCACCCTTGCCAACACATGTGTGCCATCAATGGCACCAATGCAATTCTACATATAAGTGCACAAGGCAAATTATTAACAATTGGGTGCAAACACATAGACATGAACATGTGTGTGGAACTAGATATCAGTATACCTTGAGAAAAGGGAACCATCTGTGGCTGCCCATGATCTTAGGGTGTGTGACAGTGCTTGGAGGTTTGATCATCTCAGCCCTTAATTCACCAATGGCAAATAACACTTGGTGGAAGATTCTGCTCACAGTTTCAATGGATCTCCTAAAGGATTGGTGAACTACCCTAAACCTCTGGTTGTGTCCAACCACATGAATAAACATTGCCACCTGCTCCTCCACAGGACATCCTACTGTCTCAGGAACAAGTTTTCTACTCCTAAGCAAGTTGCACAAAGTGAAAAAGGGGACCCTTTTCATGCGTAACATGGCAACGCATTCCATATCACTATAGTTGTACATCATTTGGAGTGTGCTCTGTCTATGCCTCTCAGCATGAGTCCTAGGACCATAAGGAATAGGCTCTTCTCCTCTCAAACCTCTAAGCCTATTAACCACAAAGCATACCATCACAACAACCATTCCAGCTGCTTGCCTAGCCATCAGTGCATGCTGTGCATTTGCATCCATCTACATGCATTCAGATTGTATAAGCAAAGATAGTAGACCCTGGCTGGCCTCTAAAATGTAAGTGCAAACATTCACAAATCAACAAGGCACGGCTGCATTTAAAAAAATGCCTCCCTGTGCTCATTAGCTACTCATCATCGACCATTCTTATCCAAAGACCGAACAAATTATCACCACAGCCAAAAACAGTAACAAGATGTAACAAATCGACATGGTACAATGCACAAGAACAACGAAGCATCAACTAATACGACCAAGATTTATCGTCACCATAGCAAACGCAAACAAATAACTCATAAATCAGAGCCAAACATCGAACTGTGTACCGAGGGAAAGGGGAAAAAATTGATTTCACCTCGGGTTAGCCGGAGGGGGTGCACAAGATGCTCGAAGCAGATGGAGGTGAAGAGGAGGTAGCAGATCTGGACGGGGAAGCACACGACCCGACAGATCCACAAGCACACCACCTCGCCGGAGAAGAAGAGGAGGAAGAAGACCGACTCGCCGGAGCCCGCGAGAGACCCGCGCCGCCTGGACGCAGATCCACACCAGGGAGACGGAGAGGAAGCCCGGGGAACACCACAACCGCGCCGGCAGCGGAGCTTACCTCGTCGACGGTGACTCCACGGGAGTGGAGTGTGGAGAGGAGAAGAAGACCGAGAGAGGGGAGGAGGAGGGGTATAAGTAGGCCATGGATTTCGCCGAGGGAGAAGCGCGCGCGGAAGTTTCACCGTTCCCGCGCGAGCCCGCGCGAGCTCCGTCGCCGGCCAAATTTCTCCCGCGCGAGCTCCGGCTCGGCCTGGCCGCCAAAGAACGAAACCCTAGCACGTTTCGCCAGAGCCAGGAGAGAGAGGGCGAAATGGCCGGCCGGGGGCAGGCTCCCACCCGGGGGGCCGATATCAAACACGGTAAAATGGCCCAACTGGGCCTGGCCGGCCGTTCGGAGCCCATATCAAACACGCCCAGAGAGAACACAGCGTTCGCTGCTAACGAAGAGCGAGTACGTTACGGGTCCGCTACGATTTCAGACTGCAACACCTTCGATGCCCGTGAACCGGAGAGGAGGGGAATATACAAGGACAGACGGATCTGTATTCTGTGCTCAACAATTGCTGCGACGTTTGCTACGAGGCCACCATAGATCCCCCCGTCCTTGTTCCCCTGGCCCGGCCGGCAATGCAGCCAGCAAGCATCAACCCTTTGGTGGCCCTACATGACAGTAGGACACTGTCACAGTGAGAACAGCTCGTGACAGTTGCGGCAGATTACCCTACCCCCGGACCAGGGTAATCTGGATGGAGTACTTGTGTGTGCAAGTGTTTTTTTTTTTTTGCTTTATCGTTGATGAACAGTAGGGCAAAGGCAATGCTGTCAAGCTTTGTCTTTTTCGTTTTCTATGGCAAATTGGCAATTCTCTTCTCGTGTTGAAAACGTACGGGACCTCAAGAATCGTGACCGCAGGAGCTGGCTTGGCAAAGCGGCGATAGAAGTGCTCTGGCCTCTGGCGTCTGGGCAGGCGGGTGTGCGAGACGACGCCGGGCCGTAGCTTTGCAGGGCGCCCGCGCGCCCAAACCTGAGGTGACAACACGGGCACACCACTAGACCGCCGCGACACCTACTACGACGGCCTGAGACGGGCAGGCGGAGGCAGGAATCTCTCGAGTGCCCGCGGCCGGCCGGCGGGGCAGCTTCGGCCGAGCAAAGCGGCGGCAACTCGGCGTGACGCGACCACATCGTGCCCTACAGAAACGCGGCATCATGCCACTGCGCTCCCGGTCGCCGAAATGGAAGCACTTTATAGCCTAGCTAGGCCCCGCCGCAGGGCCCGCAGGCCGCCTGCACGATCCAACAGTGTGAGTGCACCCCCCACCCTCCACCCAGCTCTGCTCCATGCATGACCCGTACGACTCCATCTCCTTCCAAGTTCGATCCATCTCTGTTCCACCTCCACCGGTCGCTAAAACTGGACATGGCCGGTGGCCCAAAACATAAAAAACCATGCTTGAGAATGGGATCTGAGATTACCTTAATTCTCTCTCTTTTTTGAAGGAAAACGTCTGATTCTGACCTTAATTAATTCTCGCCTGTTGAGTGACAGGACCTGCTTGCATTTCTTGAAGCAATGCTTGCAAAGCCTACTCCTCGTCCCGTCGGTCCAATCCAATCGACAAAGTGGTGGTGGTAGTGGACGAGTGGTACTTGCAGTATGAGCACGTCTCTCTTTTTTTTTTTTTGAAGGAAAAGTATGAGCACGTCTCGAGCATGTATCATGAGCCAAGCTCCACGTCCCTACACGCCGTAGGCCTAATGATCGTGCCCGGGCGGCGGAGTTCGGGTGTGTGCGTGGCGTGAACACATGATGGAAAGACGAATGCCCCTAGGCATGAACGGACAGGAGCTAATAACAAGACGTCAGCGTCACCTAGCTCTAGCTGATCGCAAAATTCGTTTCAGCCTTCTGCCGTGGAAAAGATAGCTTAGCTTCTGCTATCTTTACCTCGCCGAAAACTCACCGTTGTTACCGGATGGTCGTCCGAGACTTAACGACTTATAACCTCTACGGTTCATTTTTTTTTTTTGAAAAATCGGCAGGAGCACTGCCCATTCATTTAAGGATGAGGAGAAAAAACAAGTTTACTCCAAAGGTCTGTTTAGTTGCCAGTGGTGAAGCTAGGAATGAAGTATAGGAGGGGCTCCTTCTTCTTCCTCTAGCTCTAACTCCTCCTTTACTTCTTCTTCCTCTAAATTTTTTATGAGGGGCTTAGGGGGGGCTCCCATGTAGTTGCCGGTGGTAGGAAGGGCTCCAGCCCCTCCCGACCCACTGCTAGATCCGCCCTTGTTAGTTGCGCAAATGTGTGTGAATGAATAGTACATTGAGATAGAAAATTATAAAAAATATATATATTAAATCGCGTGTTGTGAGAGAATATGTGACCAGATGTGACGGTGGTGAAATTGGAGAAACTAAATAAAGTCCAAGTCACGACGATCTGTTTGGGTTCCTTCAGTCGTCTATCATTGCAATGCAACGTCCAAATTGAACAAGCTATAGTACCTCACCAACACGTCTGGAAGCACGCATCATGCGACTACTTACACGTTCCTACGAGCGCTAGTCCTAGGCCTAATAATCGTGCTCGCAAATCCATCATCTAAGCCGGATGGATTCAGGCTTGGAGTCTTGGACTTGGACATGCCAAACGAATGAGCAGGCCAGGCCTCTATTGCGAATTTACGATGTCAGTGTCACGGTCACCTCAAGTGAATTCGATCGGAGCGGCCGCCGCGCCTGGAGGAGGCGACGGCGACGGCGTGCCCAAGAAAGGTGACCAGTCAAGAGAGGGGCGCTCATTCCCCGGCGGCCGGCGACCCCACTACCTGCGAAAGCGGACGGGGGAAAAGCAACCAAAGAGGGAGAGAGACCAGAGGCCAAAGCGATCGGCGTCGGGCCCCTGTGATGTGCGCCCCCGGGCCCTTGGTATGCCTGTGTCCCAGTGTCCCTCTGGCTCCCTCCTGCTGCCGCGGTTGCTTTGATCCAATGCAACGTCCTCCCAAAAGCAAAAGGAAAGCAACAGCTAGCGGAGCGCACAGGGGGGACACAGGGAGAGGGAGTGAGAGACCAGGCTGCTGCGGGTGCAGACGGAGTACTCTATCTAGCTAGCTATGGTTGCTGCTACCCTACCGAGGACGTTGTTCCGAGCTCGCATTGAACTGCTCCAAAGGGATCCCAAAGCACCTGCCTTTCTCGCGGTCCGATGCGTTCAAAGATCTCTGCGGAAAACAAAAGAATGAGAGGATCAGAGGAGGGGAGTGCAAAGATAGATGGGCGGGCGGCAGGCAAGGCATCATCATGCCGTGCCACTGCCACCACCAGCTGCGGCGAGCACTTGGCTTGTGGCCTTGTGGGAAATGCAAAGGGATTCCTCGGGAACATATCAGGTGGAAACTAACCCCTCCGTGCAAACTATGCAAACTTCAATCGGAGCCACACGATGTTGATCCAAAGGAAGACTTATAGAAGGTGGGAGGGGTGATGTGTAAAACTCATGAGAGGTGGGAGAGATGATTTGCAAAGGCACTTTTGCAAATCACCCCTCCCACCTCCCATGAGCCCTCCTTCAACATCGTGTGGCTCCGATTGAAGTTCGCATAGTTTGTACGGAGGAGTTGGTTTCCACCTGATACGTTCCCGGATTCCTCACCGTTTCCGTTCAAAATCCACACCCTCCCTACCCCTTTTGGCTCGCAGTTGGCTGGCTCCCATCATAAAAGGACCACGCTCCCTCCGTGCCCAAGAGACACCCAAACGGCCAGACCATTGCACACTCACCAGTTTCTTCGAGGGAGAGCAGCACAGAGCAGAGTAGCTTGGCTGCTTGAGAGAGAGAGAGCTGAGAGCTGAGAGGCTTGAGGGAAGAAGGAAGGAGATGGCTTCCTTGCCTGATCCCACGGTGTACTACCCCACCTCCTCCTCCTCCAACGCCATCCTGCGCGCGCACCCGTCCACCGCCGCGTCGCCCAAGGGCTCCTTCGGCCCGGTCTTCGCGGTGCTCTCGGTGATCTCCGTCCTGGCCGTGGCCGCCTGCGTCGTGGGGCGGCTCTGCGGCCGCCGGCTCTCCAGGAGGAAGGCCGCCGACCACGACTTCTACGGCTCCGACACCGTCGGCGGCGACCTCGAGAAGGGCTTCGAGGTCAAGTACCCGACCGCCATGAAGCCCATGGCGAGCTCCCGCGCCATGATCCACGACATCGACGACGGCTTCGAGATCAAGTTCGCGCCGGGGAAGCCCGCGGCGTGGAAGGGCGACGGCAACAAGGGGCGCCAGCAGCAGCAGCAGCAGCAGCATCCCCAGGTCCATCACCAGGGCCATCACCAGGGCCACCAACAGGTCCACCACCAGGGCCATCAGCCTCAGGCACAGCTTGTTGGCATGATACCCAAAGGCTACGCCGTGCCCAAGGAGTACGCGGGATTCAGATACCCCGCGGACGCCGCCGTGGTCAGGCAAGGCCAAATAAGGGGTGGTGCATTCATTCCAGCAAAGCCTAGTAGTACATGATCATTCATATAGCAAGTACGTAGCTTAGGTTCACAACTCGATTGATGGTATCGCACACGATACGTACAATCTTCCTCATCATCCCATGGCCATGGGCCAACGAGAGGGTCTCCATCTTCACTCTAGCTAGTTTTTTGGGGCGCAGTGTGCAAAGCTTGTGCTACTAGTTCCAGGCACTTCCATATTGCATTTTTGTACATGAACCCATTAAGCAGTGAAGAATGTCTCATTCTCAAAGTGGCATGGCTTGAAAGCATCAGTCGTCGACGGGGTCCTGCGGCGCTTCAGTAGCCTTCCTCTTGATGGTGATGACGGGGCATTCAGCATGCTTAACGCAGAACTCGCTCACTGTGCCCACAAAAACCCTACAAGCAGCAATAACGAAAAATTCAGATTCGGTACAAGTAAATTTCCTAAGGATTTTCAAGGAGCGGGACAAATTTGATGAACACAACATTGCGATTCATGTAACTGCCACAACAAATGTTGGCAGTAAGACTAAAAAATAACTCTATTAACTTTGTGTTCTTGGAGATAAAACTCTAATGCAAATTAAATGACTATATATGAACAATCATCTAATAACTCAGTAACTAAACAGCACCCTGTGAAGTCCTACAACTAGTTGCGAATAAGTCACGCGAGATGAAACTAAATAAGAGAAACAAGATACATTTTCTAACAAGAGAATCAGGTGAACACGTAATGAATCAGTAAGCATTCTTAGTCGATTCACATAACTAGGCTTGCCTCTTTGCACTTAACATCTCAACATATCAAATGCCAAAAAAAAGGGAAACGGAAATCAAGCATCCTCTCGAGTCTCAATTATATCAACTGAACTGTGCTAAAAAGGTTCGAGACACAACAAAATTTAGAAAAAGAAATGAAAGTTGTTAATGTGGACTATAACTCTATAAGATTGTTCTGGATAGACAGACCATTACATATAAAGAGATATGTTAGCTCTACATTATAGGCCATGTAGTTCTGAAATATTTCTATTAGTACATTATCCAAAAGTTCCAAAGGAGTGTTTATAATTAGGATTACTGCATCTGCCTTTCACAACAGGCAGGCACGCACCACTGCTGCTTGATTTGTACGGCACAATCTTGTGTAGGGTGCACGAATATCAAAAACCATTGCCACAATCATAAGAGACACTACAACATGCTGCATGCATGAGCACAATGAATAACAATGGAAAACAGCATCCTGAAGTCACTGTTCACTCAGAAAGTTGAGAAGCAGACTATCGAGATGATTTGAGGCCAATAATTGCACTTCAGTAGAAGCAGCATAGCAAAGTGGTGAAAAGAAAGTTTTCCCTATTTTTCATCTGGTACCTTTTCCATTTTCAAAATATTATCATGAAAAGAGATTCATATGCTTGGCCACTATTTTGGTTTTAAACCTAACAAAAATTAAAAGATTCTTATTATAAAGGTAAAGCTGTACCTATCTTTTTCTACAAGAAGATGATGCCCACTGCAAAGGACGAGGTGCAACTCATCTAATTAGAATGGGACAATCTGATAGGGTTCAGATAGATGAAGTTTTATGGGACCAACAGATAAACCTATCATGTGCAGTATTCAACATACCAAACAAAGGAGTTAAGAGACACATATCCAGTTTAGAGACCTTGTTAGTTTAATAAGAAACCACATTTCATTACCTTACAAGGCTGAAATGCAAATATCATTTAACATGTTGCTAATAAAAGTTCACAAATCAAGCATAGGACTTCATACTCTAGTGCTCTTCTCTGCAAGTTAATATCAATTATGCTTTTAGATGTTAGGCGCAAATCTTTTATGTGCAAGGCATTTAATGGAATCCAAGATTTTTCTTCTTTTATTCTGTTATATAAGATAGAGCATATATCATCACTCCATGTAGCTTGAAGCTTTTAAAGCTCCGTCATTTCTGCCCTACCTTGCTGGATTTCCCTAGATATAAGCAAAATACTCAACTGAAATTGTTCTGAAAAGTGAAAAGAAGATAACTGTTTACTACTCCCTCTAAATCATTGAATTTGATGTTGTTTAGTTCATTTTTGAACTTGATATGAACTGGATTATTGAACAGGATTGAGCAGGATAGATCGGCTACTCGCCCTCCCGAGGGAGGCTCTGAGATGCACTCTTTGATCTATTTTCTGCTTACCTAACCCTAGGACTAATGGCTGCCTTTTATAGACACAAGGCCCCTAACAAATCTAATCCAAATCTAACTAATCTTATCTTATCTGCTAACAAACTAATCCTTATCCGAGCAGTGGGCCCAGGCCCATGGCCGGTCCCACGACCATAACACTTCTCCACCCCTTCAAGACAGCTTGTCCTCGAGCTGGACAGCCCCAAAAGTGGAGATCAACTCATACAAAGGACGCCATCAAAAGTGGAGAAGGCCGGTGGAGGAGCGCGGCGCTGCAGAGGCCCGAGCGCATTGTACGCTCGGGGAGGAAGACGACTCGGCCGACGGAGGAGCCGGTGGTGGTGAAGTCGTGACCGGCATGGGGGACGACGTAGCCGGCGGCGAGAAGGCAGCACCCGCAGTGGGACCCGCGGACCGAAACTGCTGAAGGCGCCATCAGTAGTGGCGGCGGTGCCGCCGTGCGCGGCGATGTTGCGGACGAGGTCGTGCGCGGTGTGGACGCAGGCGCGGACGAGGGCAGAGACGTGGATCGCAGTGATGGTGGCCGCTGCGTCCATGGCCGGCGATGGCGAAGATGAAGCAGTGGCTGAAGCCCTTGTCGTTGTAGTCGAGGAGAGAGGTGGTGATTGCCGAAGATGTCGTCGTGTCCGCTGCTTGTGAGGCCAAAGATGCTGGTGACGGCGCTGATGTTGATGTTGACGACGGCAGCAGATGAGCAGACGACGAATCGAAGCCGACGAGCAACGCCGCGGCGCGAATGGAAGATGGCTCCCAGTCGGCGCACCGAGATGAGGTCGCAGCGGGTGACACCCTGTGCGGAGGCGACTTCGCGGTGGTCGGCGCCCCTCGAGCAGGTGCTGCAGGCGGGGGCCGAGCAACGGCGAGGCAACGAGCAGTTGGTCCCGCGTGGCGAAGCCAAGCACCCCGATGGTGATTGCGGCGGCGAGCAGATCCCTACCGCGGAGCTTGTCGTCGGGGAAAGGCCGGACCTCCGAGCCACCGACGGCTGCCTCCGGCAGGGTGAGGCAGAGCGGCGCCAGCAGAGTAGTCCGCGAGCGCGGGGGAATCCGCACGAGACAGGCCCAAGCTCCGGAAGATGAGCGCAGGCGCCAAGACGGCCACGGACCAGGCGGAACTCGGAGCCGTAACCATGGGAAAGGCCACAGGAGTCGCCGCCGGAGACAGAAGCGCGCGTAGCGGCCGGCGGCTGGCCGTGCGGTTGGTGCGGATGACAGGCACGAATGGATTCGATGCATCCCTAGGACATAGTGCTGCTGGACTTCAGCGTAGTGGTGTACTGGGGAAATTGGATGGGCCCTCGTGGTAGGCCACAGATTGGCCCAATCATGAATAGGCCCACTCCACAGCTTGTGGATGGGTGGCCATCGGCCCGTGGTAGCCTAGCTTGTGGCTGCGCCGCCGCCGTGGCTAGGTTTTCCACCTCCCGCCGTCAGAGCAGAGGAGTGGAAGGCGGCGCTCGTTGTGGAGGCAGAGGCGCCATCGAGGAGGGCAGCTGAGGACTTGGAGGAGCGCTGCGCTGTGGAAAACCCCTCCCTAAGCCTCTCCCGCGCAGCCGCCTGTGCTGCTCGGTGTGCCGCCTCCCTATTGATGTAGGCGTCGGGGATGGCCCCGACGTGCTCGCCGTGGCGGGCGACGTGCCGGAGGACAGGGACGTCACGCGTACCATGAAGGGGAGTAGCACGCTGGAACTCGAGGTTCACCCCAGGAGACATCGCTTGGGGAGCAACGACCTGGGGAGGCAGCGACGACGATGGCGATGTTGCACGCGATGGGGAAGCTGATAGAGCTGGTGAGGATGTGCTCGTGGCTGCTGGTGGTGCCGTCGATGTAGATGCCGGTCCATCCGGTAGGGCTTCGTGAGTTGTTGGTGGTGGCGTCAACGGCAACTCAGGCGCTGGTGAAGTCGTTGCAGCAGCAGATATGGCCGCGAGTGGCGGCACTGATTTTGATGGGGGTGGCGGCGGTGGCACCGCAACCGCTGGTGAAGTTGATGGCGCAGGAGACGCTTTCTGGATCATCTTGTCGAGCACGCCTAGGATGTCACGGAGCCTCTCGGAGACGCGATCGAGCCCTTCGGAGACGCGATTGACTCCGTCGGTCATGCATCTTGCGGCCTCATCCAAAGCGGTGACAGCGTCCATGATTGACTTCTTGTGAGAAGATGTGAACGTGGGTGGAATTGGGTGGGATTTTGCAGCGCAGGGAAGAAATTGGGGGTGTGTGCGTGTGTAGGGGAGGGAGAGATGAACAGGAAAGAAATCGATCCAATCGCTGGTTGCAAGCAAGGAAGAAAAATGGTGAGGGAGAAAATGTCGTAGAATGAAACAGAGGTGGAATCTGCAGCGGCGCAGGGGAGGGTTGGGTGGGCGTGCGACGGCACAGAGATAGCTGCGGCGGCGCAAAGATGGCTCTGAATACCAAATGATATGAACTGGATTATTGAACAGGGGAGGGTTGGGAGGCTCTGAGATGCACTCTTTGATCTATTTTCTGCTTACCTAACCCTAGGACTAATGGCTGCCTTTTATAGACACAAGGCCCCTAACAAATCTAATCCAAATCTAACTAATCTTATCTTATCTGCTAACAAACTAATCCTTATCCGAGCAGTGAGCCCAGGCCCATGGCCGGTCCCACGACCATAACAGAACTACTTGACATCAAATAAAACGATATTGAGGTAGTATCTGACAGGTTAAAAATTGAGATTTATATTTAAGAAATATCCTCATCCAATCTGAAAGTTATGTTAATTAGTTTAAGTCCCAAAAAAGGAGCAACATTTTCCTAGTGCTACATCAAGGATTCAAGGTACAGAGTAAAAGAAGAAAGATTCTGAAATCCTAGTAGTGGCTTGATCTATTAATGCGATGGGCTAAGCCAAAGCCCAAAGCCATCTCTGAACTGGCACGAGTAAGCTTGAGGCCTGGCAAGAGCCCAGAAAAAGCTCAAAACATTAATATGTTATATTATTTACCTAGAGCATTACCAGAATACATTTACTTGAAAAATATATAACATTTTGTTTACTGTTTGCAACAATGGGCAACATGCCTTAACACCTGCAGTCCAGATCCCCCGGCCTGAGTGGAAAATAGTGATAGACCTGGCAACTACAATTTAATAAAGTGCCCAAGCAACAATAACACATGTAATCATAGATCCTTGGATAATCAAAGCGCAAGGAAAAATAACATATCCAAAGCACTGTGGTATGCATTTTCTGCCTATGGCAATTCTGAATAAAATGCTGCGCAATCGGGCAAAACACTGAGTTCATGCCGACATATATTACCTCTGAAATGGACCAAGGCCCCGACTTCCCACAACTAGAAGGTCAGGCTGGACTCTCTTCACTTCGCTGCAGATAACCTCCTTTGGATCCCCATGTCTGATCCATGCCTCGCATTTTATCTGCAACACAATAGATTTAAAAACATTATACACCAAGATGCATCTGTTTCCGGCTGGATCCTGCACTACAGATGAAAATCGGCATTTTTTTTTTGATAAATAACCAAGTTCAATTACCCCTAGCTGATGGCATTGGTTCACAAAGTACTCAATCAAGTGAAGCCCTCTTATCTTGTCTCTCTGTTTCATTTGGCGGAAGTCCTCCGGTGACGCATAGATGCTATCCATATCATCAAATCCTTTTGATTGGCATCAAAACAAAAACAAAGGTGTCTATTAAGACACATAGATAGTGATACATATCAACACTCCGAGCAAGTATTCAGTATCCACCCATGGTACAGAAAGATGAACAGGAAAAGATTTGAAAACCTCTAACGGCTAATGCATCATGCATGTTTCAGAAGTCTTCATTTCAGTTCATAAATTGGACATTGGAAAAACACAGAAGATTAGCCAAGTTCATTGGACAAATAATTAATTGATTTCCAAACAAATGCAACAGAAGGCCCCTGAGGCCAATGAACTGTATGAAGGACTTAGTTAGCTCCAACTTTCCTAGATCTGCTATGTTTGTGTTCTAATAAAATACTCCAGCAAACAATATAATTTTTCCATCCATATGACTTAGCAGTATATGAATCGTCTCAGCTAATACAACATCAAACACAAACTAGCTAAGTTCATAACGAGTCTTTTACAGATCACAACCAAATATACGAATCGCCCCTAAGCCTAATAAAATTCCAAGCTGAACCTGTATGCATTCTAACTATTACATCAGCTATATTTTGCTGTAACATAAAATCGGTTTGAGAGTGCTCTGTACGTCAATTATAGTCTAACGAATATGGTATATCAACGACAAAAGAAAGGGCCTGAGAACAAACAAAGCAAAGAAATTAAAGCGTCATGAATTCTCTCTCCAAATATTCATGATGCATATATCCTCTGCTCAATTTTTGATGTCAGTTAAAGTGCATCGTGATCCTCATAAAAAATTTGTGACATGCCAGGTTTGGTTTTCAACAGACAGAGCTATAGATCTCTTTGTTCGCCTAAACGGCCGTTTAGTCCGTTTAAATGGTAAACAGAGGTCGACCAGTTAGGCCCTAAACGGTTGGACCGTTTAAACCGTTCAAAACCGTATAAATCGTAAACTGTCATGGGCAGTTAGAGGCCTTGTGGGCCGGTTCGGTAGGCCCATTAGGGTTAGATTAGAGATAAGGTTAGATCCTTTCTTAGGGGTTAAGTTAGCCTCTCTATATAAGGAGGGGACTTGTACCAGTTGAGGCAAGACATGAGAATATCAATCTATTAGGGTTAGCCCCTTTATCCCTGCCCTTGTGGTCCGGTTGCCGCCATCGGCGAGGTCGGGCTGCTAGGGTTCAGGGTCATCCAGATCGTAGTACATAACATAAACAAAATCAAGTTAATCATGATTACATGCACTAAATGACCATTTAATTAATAATTCATTCAATAGAAGGATTACAACTACACAATCAACATCAAAGTAATTAACACCATAGGTATATGCATATTTTATTGTAGGATATAGATTTCTCCCCCAAAAAATTATTTGGTATAATACTTGTTTTTTACATGTGCAAATATATAGACCACCTAGCATATTAGACTTTTATGTACATAATAAATATGCATATTTTATTGTTATTATGCAAAACCGTTTAGGCCGTTTAACTCTGTTTAAATTTAAACGGTCTAAACGCTAAACAAAGGGTGACGACTGTTTACCATTTAACGTTTAGGACAACATTATTCTCAAAATGGGATCAAAAGATAGTTCATGAAAATAGATCACACCGGAGCCAACAGAAACTGTTATGTACCAACTCAGGGTAGCCCGACCTCGCTGATGGTGGCAGCCGGACCACACGGGCAGGGATAAAGGGGCTAACCCTAATAGATTGATATTCTCATTGCTTACCTCAACTGGTACAAGTCCCCTCCTTATATAGAGAGGCTAACTTAATCCCTAAGAAAGAATCTAATCTTATCCCTAATCGAACCCTAATGGGCTTGCCTATCCGACCCATGAGGCCCATGACATTACTCCCTCCTTTTTTGAGCAGCTCGTCCTCGAGCTGCAGCTTCGAGACGACTCGACTCAACACAAACTTAGCATCTAAATTAAGCCTTTTACATGTCGGCTCATTATTCCTAAATAATAAACTGATGGCAGACATACGCATGTGCCATCTCAATTGGTCTCCAATGTTGCCGTGAAAGCAGAAGCACGCCCGGCCTCTTGCTCCTCCTGGATCCCACGGAAATAGCCCTTTAATCATCTCTAAAACTGCTGAAACGCTGCAGCTTACCAGCCCACATGACCTGTCCGCCACGTTCAGATTAGGCCACCATAGGCCCACGACCCGTTGATTCAGATGGGACGACCGCTGCAGCATCCTGAGGAACACCGCCGCAACAGCCGCCGCCGCAAATCTCGGTGCCTCCTGCGCTGCTGGTGGCCGTCCACGCGAGAAGCAACGTCCCGGGCCACCTTGCCTTGGGACGGATAGACGCGGAGGCCAGCGGAGACGGGCCCTCGACGGTCGGCGCCGGAACGCAGCAACACCGTGCACCTGTACCTGGCGCAGCAGGGCTGTAGCCGAACGTTGTCGTCCTAGATTGGGCGTCCGTGCTTGCAACCGCAAAATCAAGTGATGGAGCAGAGGCCCCAACTCGCCGAGCATCCATCCCTCACGGGCGAAGCGCGGACGAGGTGACGACGGCTCGAAGGACGGCGGCGCCGGGTTGGATTGCACCCGCACCGTCCACACCTGGGGCCGTGCGAGAAGGTCGCGCGCCGCTGCCCGTAGACGCAGCGCCGTAGTCTGCGCCCGCCGCCGCGTGAGGAAGCCGCGCGCGACCGCCTGGAGCCACACCGCTGCCCTGTCCTGTCGGTCCTGGCGGAGGGCTCGCGCTCGCCGACGCGCGAGGAGGCCGCGTGCTGCCGCTTGCAGGCGCGCGGCCGCCGCCGCTTCTCGCCGCCTCACCCAGGCGTCCAGGCAGGCATTGATGCGGTCCCGATCCCGCAACTGCTGGCGATACTCCCGCAGCCACCGTTGCGCTAGGAGACCGCGGGCAGCAGCCTGCAGGCGCACCGCCGCCGCTACTCGCCGTTCCGAGGCGTCGCAGAGGCGGTCTAGACTGGCAGACTGCAAGGCCACCACCTTGGACGGGATGGCCGCCAGCTGGTCTGCCACGGGGGCGAGGGGGGCCCATTTGTCGAGCGACGCCTGCATGGTTTCCTGTGTCGCCCGCATCTTCTCCATCGCCGTGGTGAGCTTCTCGAGCGCCTCCTTGATCCCGTCGGCGCTCCCCATGGACACGGAACTAGGCTCTGATACCAAGTTGTTATGTACCAACTCAGGATGACCCTGAACCCTAGCAGCCCGACCTCGCTGATGGCGGCAGCCGGACCACACGGGCAGGGATAAAGGGGCTAACCCTAATAGATTGATATTCTCATTGCTTACCTCAACTGGTACAAGTCCCCTCCTTATATAGAGAGGCTAACTTAATCCCTAAGAAAGGATCTAATCTTATCCCTAATCGAACCCTAATGGGCTTGCCTATCCGGCCCATGAGGCCCATGACAGAAACATTTCACAAAAAGACAAATGAGTAAAGAGTCTAACAAAAATCTTGATAGTAGAAACTGAGCGAAGTGACATGGTATACAATGTCTCAAAATAAGTGAAGTGTAATCTGTAAGGTTCAAAAATCCAATCCAGATCGCATATGATTTGATCGTGATGGGATGGTTTAAAGGAGGTAAAAAGACATCAGAATATGAGCCTGTGGTTAGAGCATCATGAATGCAATTGGAGATGAACACAACAACATGGGCACAAGCAGTAGCACAATAATCCATTCCTCTGCAAAAACAAACAATACCATGTCCTGTACAAAAGAGTTATACTTGCAGTATCATTGACATGTGCCTAGCTGAATGTCATAATACGAAGTATCATAAGCCTCCATGTTCTAAAAGCATTCTTTGTCAAATGCCATCCGAACCCCATAAAAGATACTAGCAAAAACCACCAGTGAGTTACAAAAAAAATTATACTTGCAGTATCGTTGACATCTGCCTAGCTGAATGTCACAGTACCAAGTATCATAAGCCTCCATGTTCTAAAAATATTCTTTGTCAAATGCCATCTGAACCCCACAAGACACTAGCATAAACTACCAGTGAGCCAGTATTTATAAGTTGGCACCTATTTAAAAAGACATAAGGTGACCACATTTTCTTACCATCAAACCTAATAGGTAGGTAGTTTTTTTTCCAAACAACACACTAGTCCTGCATATGTAATCTCAACACACTAACCCTACAGATTTACAATTATGCAACTTCCAAGACACCAGCATCCCGCCTTACCCATAAGAGGCAGGCCATTTAGCATAAAGTAAATTATCAGAACTAGTTTTCTGGTGATTTTTAATTATAATTTGTTGAAAAATCAAATTACGAAGTTAGCCTTTGAATTTTGAAGAAAAGATGTTTGATACACCTGCCAACAATTTTGGTTGAGGTATGTCTAATCCAGAATTTCAGATGATGGACCAATGAACAACAACACAGCATAGTATAAATAGTATAGCCTATAAATAGTATAGCCTACTTTAAGAGTCCATAACATTGGCTAGTACAGAAACAAAAGAAGTTCCACGATCCACAAACCTACCTAGTTGTATAACAGTAACAGTATAGCAATATGCAGACGAATTGGATGATGTGAACAGAATAATGATCAACAAGAAGCTGAAACCAGCTAACTACGATTACCAAAAACTACACGGGTTGCAACAGTTCGCAGATTCTACTACACAAACTGTACTGTTTAAAGTTTTGCAGGAAGCACTACTTCAAATAGCACTATCACGCATTTCATCAAACACCGTGACCGTGAGTGCGTGGCGCAAATTACCACTCGTGGCGCCGCGCCCGCATGAGAGCTAGTACCACATAGCGACATGCTGACATCACATACTACATCGACACCAACGCTGCCGCGCGAATCGGAAGAGGATAGACGCATTTCTCGTGATTTCTTCGAGCAGCACGCGCGCATCAAACTAGAGAGCATGTCGCAGGGGGCACAGGTCAAGCGAGTGTATACGTACCGTCCTCGTCGGGGACCTGGACGTGGAGGAAGAGGAAGTGGAAGCCGCCGGGGTTGGAGCGGACAAGCTTGGAGAGCGTCCACTCGAAGGCGTTGCGGCAGCTGATGGAGGGATGCGGGTAGCCCTTGAGCGACGACTCGTTCACCGCCATCATCACCCGCGTCGGCGCCGAAGAGTCCGCCATTGCAGCGCACGCACGCTTCTCAATCGCTCGGGCTGCCTTCCTCGGCAAGAAGAAGAGAAGTTTTGGGGAAAATTTTGAGCACAGGACAAAAGGCAGGGCCGCGTTATTTCTTTCTTTGTATCAGCTCCCCTCAATTTTGCTAGGAATACACAAGCGGCTCTCTAAAACCGATAAACTAAAAACATTCAACCGACTTAGCATCTCCAACAATTTGACAAATCAAATTGACATCTTTGATTTTTGGTAAAAATATTGAAAACACCTCTCCAAAATTTTTCACCTCTCCAATAATTTTCGCAAAGGACTTGATAATTTTATGTAACTTGGGAAAAACTGCCTCCAGCGTGCAAATATCTCGCGTTGAGGTCAGTGAAAGGGCGAAATAAAGAATAGAGAAGAATTCCTGCTGCAAATGTTTAAGAAAAAAAATAGATTGGCAAGTTAAAAATAACAACCTTTTGGAGATGCGTTCTTTTTTAGCTTCACAAATCTTTTAAGAGTTGACAAATCACAAAATTTGCTAAGTTAAAAATAGCAAACTCTTGAGTATCTCCAACAGTTTGTCAAATCGGGTTAGCATCCTTGATTAAAAAACCTCGACCGATGAGTAACCCATGGGAAACTACCTACCTGGGCATACACGGTCCTCACGCCGACCTGGGCCGTTTCTTAACCAGTGCTTTGGCATACGGGGCCAACGAGGGGATTTTCACCCACAGACGGAAATTCGCCCCACCCGGGTTTCGAACTCACGACCTGCGGGGTGTCGCTGGCGTGCTTTGACCAACTGGTCTAGCACCTTTTGGCTTAGCATCCTTGATTTTTAGCAAAAATACTGAAAACACCCCTCCAACAGTTTGGCGAACGACTTAGTGATTTTTAGCAACTTAGAAAAAACTACCTCACCACGTATATACACATGCGTACTCGGTTTGGCATCGACGTTTCCCTTTGTGTGGGAAGGTGGGAAAAAATAAGGTATAAAAAAGGTTTCTGATGCAAATGTAAGAGCAACTCCAACAGTTCCCCATCCCAAGTTGTCATTGTTATTTTTTTGGCAAAAACAGAAAAAACATTCTCCAACAGTTCCCCATCTCAGGTTGCCATTTATCCCAAGTTGGGAAAAACCGACTCCGCGGGCGCATATATGCGCGCAGCGATCCGCGGCGCATCCTCCCGTATTAGAAGAGGTGGAAGGGTATAAAAATAATTTTGTTTTTTCTCAGGATTCCTGATTTAAGTTTTCAAAAGGTGGAAGGGTAGAAACATAATTTTGTTCCTCTCTCAGGGTTCCTGGTGTAAGTTAGATCTAGATTTGGCAAGTGCATTATGCCAAACTATTGGAGATGAACTCTTTTTTTACTTGGCATGTCTTTTTACAAGTTGGCAAAACACAAGATTTGCCAAGTAAAATTTGGCAAACTCTTTAAGTTGCTCTAAAGCATCTCCAACAGTTTGTCAAATCAGGTTGGCATTCTTGATTTTTTTTTGCAAAAACATTGAGAACATCTCCTCCAACAGTTTGGCAAAGACCTTAACAATTTTAGCAACTTGGGGAAAACCAGCCTCTAGCGCGCGAAGATACACACGCGTACTCGATTTGAGGTTAGGTGGGAGGGTGAAAAAAATAAAGAATAGAAAACGGTTCCTGATGCAAATGTATAAGAGAGAAATAATAGTTTGCCAAGTTAAAAATATTAAACTCTTGGAGATGCATTTCTTTTTACTTGTCAAATATTTTTAGGAGTTGGCAAATCATAATATTTACCAAGTTAAAATGGCAAACTCGTGGGGACGCATCGCCTCCAAGAGTTTGCCAAAATTTACTTGCAAATCTTGTGTTTTGCCAACTTTTAAGAAGATATGCTGTAAAAAAAAACTCATCTCCAACAGTTTGGCAAAATACACTTGCCAAATCCATATCTAACTTACGTCATGAACTCTGAGAAAAACAAAATTATATTTATGCCCCTCCACATCTTGAAAGCTTACATCAGGACCCTGATACAGAAACAAAATTATTTTTACGCCCTTCCACCTCTTCTCATACGGACGGATGCGCTGCGGATACAAGCGCATATATGCACGCGCTGAGACTTTTTTTTTCCGAGCTTGGGATAAATGCAACCGGGGCGGAGAACTGTTGGAGAAGATTTTTTCTATTTTTGCTAGAAAAATAAGAATGACAACCTAGGATGGGGAAGAATTGAAAATGCTCTAAATATTTTCCTAGTTGATAAATCACAAGATTTGACAAATTAAAAATAGCAAATTTTTAGAGATGATTCTTTGGAAAAGCATGTGATAAAACATGTGAAGCCAAAAGCTACTGTAAACCCTACAAACATAACTTTAATAAGCATATTTGTCAAACTGATCTCTCGCAATACTTAGGCGCATTCCAAATCACAAAGATTAATAACAATATAACTATATAATTGTGTTTTTATATTGTCATGCATTATGTATTTAAGATTAAGAAATTAAGATTGAATTTAAAAAGCAGTCCAATCTGGAGGTGGACGGAGCTGAAATGTAAAAGTTGACCCACAACTTATCTCAAAGATTGGATTCAATGTAGCTAGAGATGGTGCAAAATTGAACCATAGGGTATTTTTATTTATATTCGTCACTCACTCTTTTACTATGCCGCTTCTTTATTTGATTTATATAAATCTTTTTCACATGACAGTCTATTACTAATTTTCTTTTCTTTTATGCTGAACACCTGCATATCTCACGAATGTACATATTTCATCTCTATATATGTAAAAAAAAGAGGTCTTTTACGGTACATAATACCACCCAACGATAGTACGGTGGTATTATCTTTTTTTCAGTTTTTACTATGGGTAAAATGGTAATTTGCTCGATGTATATTGTTTGGAAAAAATTCTCTGCTGCCAAGGTTACATAAAAAGACTATTGCAATAATATTATTTTGTATATTTCCGATAATACCTATGTACTACCCATACCACCTATGAATACCACCCATATCACGCTAAAAAAACCGGTGGTACAGAATTTATCTCAATCAGCAACATACATGGCTCCTGCTCTTCTGCTTGTTCATTGCTGCAGACTTTAGACTTCTCATTCCTTTCTCTCATCAGATTTGGATTCAGTAATTAAAATGCGTTGTTCCATCATCAGTTCATCGGTCACCACAGGACACATAAGCAAATCATCAATGGCAGTCCGACACATGACGTTGGGATAGAGTGAAACGAACGAGAGCATTGGTAGGTGCGCACCTGAGAACGAGCAGGTCGCGGCCACCGTACACGACGTGAAGGTCAAGCCGGACGACCGGGCGCCGCCGGAGAGCAGGCTGTTGCTCCCGCCGTGCACATGCAGAGGTCAAGCCGGACAACTGAGCGATGTGGCCAGAGCTGCCGACTCTGGTAGTAGACTACTACTACTCATCGAACAGTAGTGCCGGTTCCGACGCCGCGCCCACGGGGCTGGCAGAGGAGCCGCAGGTGCAGCTGGAGGGCGCCGTCGGAGTCTGCGGAGGCGGGAAGCGACTGCAGGAGGAGGGGTTGTGGAGGCAGCCAGCGAGCGGCGACGCGACCACAAGCTCTCTCGTGCTGATGGGAGCGGCGGGGAGGAGGCGAAGCAGCTCCCCGTCACTGAACTCAGCCGAGGCACACCGCGCAGTACTCGGCCCTATCCTCTTGGACGGGCCATAACCCATGGCAGCCTTGACCTCCGTCCTTGCTCTCCTGCAATGCAGCAGCGCACGGGGGCAGTCGTGCCTCGCGCGGTGAAGGCGACGTCGTGGTATGGCGCGCGCGGGTGGGTGGGCTCATGGCCCCGCCATTGCCTAAGGAGGCCTGAGGCCGCCGACGCGACTTTGAAGAGCAACCTCGCCACGACGGCGGCGGTGAAGGGGGATGCAATGGCGGTGCGCCTCTGTGGGCCGCGATGCTGGTGGCAACCGGCAGCGACACCCACGGCGGCGATCGGCCTCGGCGCTGGAGATGCCGGCCATGGCGTCCGGGGCGCGCGGTAGGCCGAATCCTCACCGACGCATCCCTACCTCAGCCACCCCTCCCCGCGCGCAGACGTCGGCCTCGCCGGCGCATCCCTACCTCCGGCACCCCTCCCCGCGCGCCGACGGCGGCGCGGCGCGGTGCGCCTCGCGGTGAAGGTAACATCGGGCATGGTGAACCCTGCTGGTTTGTGAAAAAATAAAGGTGGGGCCGCGCATGGTGGGCCCGACGGGTATGGAGGGTGGGTAGATGCGGGGTGGGTGACAAAAAGAATATGTTTTTGGCAGAAACGCTCCCCAAATTGCAATTTTTATGGTCGTTCCACCTTTTTTATCATCATTCAACCTGACGGGTGGGTCCGGCGTGAGGGGTAAGGCGGGCCCGAGTTAGGTGAGAAAGGTTTTCAATTGTCTTCGCTCCTTATAATATAGAAAAAGAAAAGTGCTAAAAAAAATAACCATGGGACTCGAACACCCCCTAGTTGGCTTTAAGAGGGTAAATGCGCTAGCGGTACCTAAACTTGTTGTGCTATGTCAAACCGGTCTCCGAACTCGAAAACAGCCAAGCAGATCCCTAAACTCTGTTCGGGTATCACGGCGGGGTGGATGGCGTTGCCGCGCTGGTGGACGGCGGTTGGTGCCAGGGGCCGGGGCGGCGGCAGCGGGCGGCGTGCCCGAGTGGATTCGTGGGTGTGGACGGGGGAGCAGGGTCGAGTGGAGGCGCCCAGGCGGGGGTGTCGAGCAGCGGCATGGGGCCGTGGGGGTGCCCATGAGCCACGTTGTTGACACAGTGGCAAAGCTATATCAGTTAGTCCGTACTTTCCCACCTGATTGGACCTCAATGATACCTGAACGGAGTTTAGGGGTTTGGTTGGTTGTTTTGCGAATTCGAGAACCGGTTTGACACAACACAACAAATTTAGGGACTGCTAGCGCATTTTGCTCTAGGCTGCCGTGACAGATCATTATGTTTCAAAATATTTGTTGTCTAATGAAAACCTAATGAACTCACTGGCCACTGCAGATTCCTGGGTGCGTTTTTGTTGTGCACGAAGCGCTATCAACTTTCAGTTATGGATCGCTTGATTGCTGCCGATCCACTGTGATCCGTGAGTACTTTCGACACGTGCAGCTGTTTGTTGCCCTATCTCATTTGCCCCGGAGCTCGTGGTCATCACGGGCCAACGTGGCAACAATCGAGACCCGTGCTGACACGGGCGACTGTGCCCGAGTGCACGAGTCACCTGCTGTACACGTGGGTCTCGCTGCCCGTAGGCCGTAGCTTATACGGAGTATACTACTATACGGATCTGAAAGAAGAATTTGTCTTCGCCCACTGTTCATCGTCTCTTGTCAAAAGTTTGAATTATGATGCTTACCGATTGGACTCGATGTTTTGTTTTATTTCTTTGAAACGGTAGAGCTGCTCAATGATTGCTACGCGCTAGACGGACTATTGGTGACATTTTTACATGACAACGACCAGTTTCACCTATAACTATAATGGTCACATCACATACTACTGGTAGCTTGGTTTTGCATGTTGCAAGCTTCAACAGTCAACACGAACGGTGGTGGCACTCAAAGAATCAATATCTTTTTACCAACTTCACCATTTGAGGTCAATTTTCCATTACGATTCTGAATGCCCAAAATATACAGTGGATATTTCAAGATTATTACAGCAACACCATAGGAAGCCTCACCAAAACCAGATGGTGACGTTTCTGCACGTGACCACAAATTGAGCATAGTTAATTATTTGGTAAGACTCAGCTAGAGTATTCAAACAAGAAACAAGCAATGCTTTTTTTTTGAACGAACAGGGAAACAAGCAATGCTATTTTCTGACTAACAGAGATATATCCATGGACAAAAAGAGTCATCTTTTTTATAACTTCATCAATTTAAAATATATCAGCCCATCTCTTAAAGATGTTCGTAGAGATAGAGTGTACACACATGCACTTATAGAAAGCTTAATAGCTGTTTTGATCCCCAAAGATTGCTTGGAAGCTCATTTTATTAGTCCTTGATTAAACGGGCTAAAAGTCTTAAACGATTGCTTTTATCCAACCTACTCCCTAATCTTAGGTGGCAACCATGTTGGCATACCACGTTAAGCGTGGGTGACGAGGGAGTAAAGGATTGTTTCGTTAATTGGGTCGGAAGTTATTGTCATCTGAAACTGAAATCTACATGAACAGTCTTCATAGGACAGAGGAGATAGGTCACAGTCACAAAATGTGTATTTACCACTAGTAATAAATTACATTTAGTGGTGTTTCCCAAAAAAAAGAAAAAAATTACATTTAGTGGTAAACGAAGATGATGATGGTTGTACACCAAAATGGCATAGGATGTAGGAGTAAAGACCAATCACATATAGCCGACCTACGTTGAGGGGAGCGAGGGACACGGCTCTCGCTCAATTTGCTGTAGTAAATTTTCACCATGCACTCAAACTTCATCCTAGTTTTGCGATTCCTACGAGAGGGACTTTGGACGATATCGATTTATTGGTTTGTACTGAGTGACTTCATACTTTGCATATTGAGAGCAATCAGTTCCACTTATATACGTCTCTTTTTTAAGATGAATCAAAATTCTGGTTCATGATCAAATGGATGGATTTGGTTATGCTTGACTAATCTCGAAGTGTTGATGGTAAACATGGAGAAATGAATGCTTAATTACAATTATGTATGGTCAGAGGTACTTTGGATAATTTTAATTTGATGTGGAGGACTCTGATATTCGGTATCTAAGACCGGGTCAGGGCAAACTATAGGATAGTTTGAGTGTCCATTTCGAGGGGAAAACTAGGGCATGTACAACGCCATTTATTGAGCCGTCTATATAGCAAAATATTTGCAAAAAACCCCTTCGCGCTCAGCAGACGGAGTGGGGTCGTCGTCTCGCCAGACGACGGCTTCGGCCCGTGCTCCGAGAAATCGAGGATGCGTTGTAGCATGCGTCTTCTCCCAGCGTCGATCCCGTGCGGAACTGCGGACGCTCATGCTCATCCCTGCGCATGCTATCTCCCCGGTCTCATACTGCCTGTTCTCCGCTGTCCCATCGAGTCCTCGTCAAGGCCAAGACCAGCAGAAGCTAGCACGCCATAGAAGTGTCGAAGTTGGCTTGTACCAGTGCGGCCGGCCAATGGTGTGGCTGCAGTACTATGGCAAGGCGGCAACGCTGCCATCCGTATATATGAGAGCGGCAGCGGCGGCGTTGCAAGTCCCGGCCGGCCATAGCGATGGTTCGTGATCTGTTTGACCAAGGAGCTGATGGTAAGAATACGGAGAAGGAGATGGTTCTTGATGAGAAGATGCCACAAAAATATTTGGACAAATAAATAATGAAAGTTGATGTCAATATTTATATAATGTTCAAGGGTCCTGACGCAAAATAGTCTGTTAGCTTTTTATGTTATCAGAAGAATGTGCAAATCAGCTCAAATTTATAAAATTTATTTGAAATTGAAATCAAATCTAAAATTGTGTGCTTCAAAATAATTATGATTTGTTTTGCAACACACCGTTATACAAGGATCGTATCCATACTTGATCATGAATAAATACAAGTATTAAACAACTTGTAGACAGTCAAATAGACAATCCATTGTATGAGCAGTCTATCTAGTCGTCTATGTGCGAATTTTCAAAACTTATAGACAACTTTTTGTCTCAGGTTGTACATACCTTTGGAGGAAAATCATTCTACGCTACCCTACCCTACCCACCCCCACACAGCTACACTAGCCGCCAGTGGTTGGTGGGTGTGTGGGAATGCGGTCCCGCCGTCCCGCCCGCCGCTGCAGCCGCATGGCCCACACGACAGAATTGGGCCTTGGAACCGCTCATGGGCCTTAACAGTACACACGGACGCAGGCCGACCCTCAACCGACGCAACGGGTCAAAGAGCGCACCAACAAAACCTAAGGCGGCGGGGGCGAGAGAGAACCCACCACGGTCAGGCGGCGAGCGAAGTAGCCCCCCCTACTCCGTCCGTACCCGGACCGCGTCCTCCGATGGCGGCGGCTCCAGCCACGGCTTCCCCGCCGTCCCGGTGCCTCACTGGCGCCCAGCCGCGCTGCGCCGCCCTCCGCAGCCCCAGCTCGCTCGCCGTCGCGGCGCCTCCGGCGGGACTCCGGCCGTGCGGGAGCCGCGCCCTCTCCGTCCGTGCTAAGGTGAGCGTGAGGCCAGATTATCGCTTCCGCAGCTTCAACCGCTGCGGTTCTAAATGCCGTTGACTTGGTTCGGTGTGTTCGGTGCTTGCCGTAAAACCTGTCCGTGGTCCCGTCATCCCAATCCCATGGCAACGTCGGATTCTGAATCGGCTATGTGTTCGTCCGCTACGGACTTGAGTTGACTTGTGTTCTTCTTCCACGCCAGGTTGCCAGTGGCGTGAAGAGTGCCAGCGTGGTGGATGATGGAGGTTAGTTGTCTTTTGCTCGCCGATTCACATAACGTGTTTTGTGCCCGTCGTGTACGATTCTGCATAAAGTATTACTATTCATCAATTGTGTAACGGCCCAATTATGAATCGCTTATGAATTCTGTAATTCCGCCGCTGCTTATGAATCGCTTGCACAGTGGAAAAGCCGTGGAAGTTGAGTGATGCTCGCCTTGTTCTGGAAGATGGTTCTGTGTGGAATGCCAAGTCTTTTGGCGCTTCAGGAACACAAGTTGGTGAAGTTGTTTTCAACACATCATTGACAGGGTAAATCCTCTAGGACTCGCTTTTACTTTTGTCTGAGTGGTGGCATGTTTTGCATGTCCTAGTTGGTTACTGCTTGTTTTCTCAGCCAAGTTGCACAGTTTACACAGGCAAGCCTCATGCTGGAAGTTAAGTAGTAGATATTATTTGATGGGGCTGTTGACAGTTACTACCTACCAAAACTAACTTATCTCATATATCCATAGAGATGCACGTGTATTGCGTACATGTTGCAGCCTAGTCACTGTTATATGGAAGAAATGAGCTAAAATTTTGTAAAAAAAAAACTGTTCCATCCTCTTTTCAATCCATTTTGTTTAAAATTTCAGTTCTACAGTATTAAGATTTACACCAAAGTTTTGTGCAGCATAACAATTAGAGATGAATTGCCGGATCCTGGTATTCCTTACATTAAAAAAAAGTGTCTTTTTGTGGCCAACTAATTTGGGGAATGGTAATTTTGTTCACTGCATTTGGTAGAGCTACTCAGAGGATGATAAGTTCTTTTAAAAAATGCACAAAATATGATTTTAGCTAGGTTTATTTGTCTTGGTGGTTGACCCAGGGATTCTACTAATCTGGCATTAAGATTTCAGAGTGCTACCATTCCTCAATAAATTTCTTTGTAATTCACTCAAGAGTTCTCATTTTTACTTTGTGACTGCTGCAAGGTTATCTTGCCACATGAGTGATGGTTTATTTTAAATTCATGCATGACCCAGCAGCCTTGGTTATCTTGGTGATGCAAGCACCATTTATGTTTGACTAAGAATCGTTCTTTGTGTCATATTCATGGTTGCAGCTACCAGGAGATTTTGACTGACCCGAGCTATGCTGGTCAGTTTGTCCTGATGACCAATCCCCATATTGGAAACACTGGCGTTAATCCTGGTGTGTTGTACTTCCTTAAAAGATGTAAGATATTCAACAATTAAGCATGAAATAACTTGTATTGCTTTTGCAGATGATGAAGAATCGAGCCGATGTTTCCTTGGTGGCCTAATCATAAGAAATCTAAGCATATGGTAAAATTTTCTGTTTTATTATAAGTTCAACTCTTGAGAGAACTGCCCTCCGTTTCTTGTCGTTAAGTTGTTGATTTCTTTTGTAGTACTTCCAACTGGCGATGCAAAGAAACACTTGAAGAGTATTTGATTAAGAGGAACATTATGGGAATATGTAAGTAATAGAAGCTAACATGACTTCTCTCTCTAGTCCACATGCACACACAAAAAGTAAAATAAAATAGATCTCTAACTTCTTCTTGGATTGCTCCTTTTTCAGATGACGTGGATACACGTGCCATAACACGGAGATTAAGAGAAGATGGTAGTCTTATTGGCGTCTTGAGTACTGATCAGTCTCGGACAGACAATGAGCTGTTGGAAATGGCCCAGAAGTGGAAAATTGTTGGTATGTTAAGATTTCTTTAAGCAGTGACGTCCTTCAAGAACTAACCTGCCTCTTTTTAATCCTCCGTATTTGATAAACCTGATCCTAAATGTCTGTATAATGATTAGCTTGTATATAACATAGTGCTCTTTCCCAACATAATATAGTATGAACTAGCTTAATATGTATCGAGATATCGATGGGTAAGATGCATTGCTTTGCCAGGTAATATCGTTTTTAGGACCTTTGCTAGATGATATCTGTTGACCTTTGCCGGAACCGAGTACCATCAAGTATCATCGATGAATTCATCACTTCAAACATCTCAGTGGTTTCAGGAGTTGGAAAAGAACAAGGGAGCAACTAAAAAAATGATTTGAAGTTTTAATTTTGGTTGAATCTACTGGAGCAACTTAGATTTGTTACTGTCTCAATGGAGTGACTTAGTTCATCTTGGCATTGTTTTGTTATACATGGGAACGGTAGTTATTCAGTTCTTCTGGTAACATTGTTTTGTTATATTGCTGCAAATGACCTGTGAATGATGTTTATGCTGCCGTCTCTTGGGTGTGATGGAAGTGCCTTTTGTGTTAAATATGCAGGAGTTGATTTGATTAGTGGTGTCACATGCGATGCTCCTTATGAATGGTCAGACAGAACCGATTCAGAATGGGAGTTCAAGAAAAATCAGTCGAGTGAAACTTTTCATGTCAGTATCGGCGTCCTCCCTGGCTCCCTCCTTCCCTGTGCTCATCAAAATATATCTTGGAACTGACATTGGCTTGCTTTTCTTTTATAGGTGGTTGCTTATGATTTTGGAATCAAGCATAATATTATGAGACGCTTGACATCATATGGATGCAAGATAACTGTTGTTCCAGCGAATTGGCCTGCTTCAGAGGTACTTAAGTTGAAGCCTGATGGTGTTCTTTTTAGCAATGGTCCAGGAGATCCAGCTGCAGTTCCCTATGCTGTGAAGACAGTACAAGAAATAATTGGGAAGGTTCCTGTGTTTGGCATCTGTATGGGCCACCAATTGATTGGGCAGGCTCTTGGTGGGAAGACATTCAAAATGAAGTTTGGTCATCATGGGGGGAATCACCCTGTTTGTGATCTCCGAAGTGGACGTGTAGACATAAGTGCACAGGTTTGTTCCGACATCTTTTTTTCCTGCCTGATATGAACCATGTCTGTTCAAAATCATCCATTTTTGTTTGACTGATACAGTATTGATCCTCTCACTTAGTTTCCTGTTGTATGACCTGCCTGTTTGTTGAGGTGCTGCACTTCTTTCACGCTTTCCTTCAGTAAATTTGAATTTCCCAGACTCTTCATACAAAATTGTAAATTTCTCTTGTTGTGTCCACTTTTGCTAGATAAAAATGTTGAATATTACAAATCAGTTGTGATATAAAATTGATGTTGATCAAAGTGACTGGGCTGCTCCACCAAAAAAATATATATGTTTTACCTCCTAATAGAATGGTAGCATCCATGCCCGTGCTGTTACTTTTCTTTAATATGTATCTATGAGAGTCTGAAATGATTATATCCCTTTTACTTGTGATGCTTCCTAGCTGTCTGCATGCTCTGCATTGTCCTAAACCACAATTTGTTCCCCTGCAGAACCATAATTACGCAGTTGACCCAGAATCACTCCCAGAAGGAGCAAAAGTAACTCACATCAATCTCAACGATAATAGCTGTGCTGGCCTTCAGTACCCCAAGATGAAGCTTATGTCTCTCCAGTACCATCCCGAGTCTTCACCAGGGCCACATGACTCCGACACAGGTACATTTCTTATAGTACTAGCCTCTTCTACGTGTACTACATGTTGTGGAGTTTACTGCTATCTTAGTGTGATTGAGCTGACGTTATTATCCATCTTTTGTGCTTTACAGCCTTCAGTGAATTCATAGAGCTCATGAAGAGCAACAGATTGTGAGGAGAGGAGAGTACATGAGAAGATCAATAATTATATCAGTGCTCCCTTGCACCAAGCTCAAAAGAAGAATTTGTTGTACCTGTAGTGTCTGTCTTTGAGATGTTCTTGTGCTTGAATATTTTTTGGGGGTCGAAAGGACTTGAGAATAAGATGTTCTGCACTCTGCACCACCAATCGTCTGCTTGAATTTTCTGTTACTGCAGCAAGATGCTTCATATTATCAAAACTGTACGGAAGCGGGGCGATAATGCCCTGCGGATTTCTTGCCGGCAAGTAGCTGGTGATGACGAGCACCAGTAGATAAAGAACGGACATCGAGTAACAGAGGCTGGTCAAGGGATACTTTTATTGTTCCAGGCTAATCAGATATGCGCAACGTTGGTGTCAACTTTTAAAATGTATGATGGAAAACCATCCGGCTTTTCGTGAGTGGCGCGAAGATCTTTCAGACAGCGTGCGTGCGCTGATGATGGAAAACTTTCTCGTTTATCCGGAACGCACTTTCGGATGCTCTATCTGACCAGATTGACGGCTCTACGAGGAGGAGAAAACGGGTTGGGAATTATGATTCTTTTTTATCTGTTGGATAGGTGGTTGGTTGGCTGGGTTTGCCAGATTCGTTTGAGTTGGGTTGGGATGTCTCGGCTAAAAGTTGGTGATGCTCTGTTTTCGGCAATTTGTCGAGGTCACACGACTCGGGGAATTTAGCTGCGTGTTGCTCCATCACTCTCTAACAAAAGAGCGCGCGAGAGAGAATCCACCTTCCGGGTTTTCCGATCGTTCTTCAAATGAAATAGGAGCAAAAAAAGTAAGGAAATTAATGAATCAAAAAAATATGACAATCGAGACGCCAATGCACCTTTTGTTTTGCGATGCGTCGAACTGGGCACACCCATGGATTTTGGACTTGACTCCGAATAAATCATAACTCGATTTTATTTTCCGCTTTAATTTTACAATTGCTATGTATATAAATCCGGTATCAGCCTTTGGGCTTTAGCCACGTCCTTACCGGCCCTAGGTCGGCACTAACCTCGAAGCATCCTCTGCCCACACCGTCGTGCTCATATTCGGCCGTGCCAGCGCCGCCGATCGAACTCGTCCAAGCACCGACCCAAGCACGGGTAGCCGCCACGCCACCCAGAGACACTACTCTCTGCAGCTCGCGGTCGCAGCCGCCGTTGTCCTCGCTTCCCTGTCCAATCCCCGGCCGCCGGTTTCGGACTAGCGTGGAGCGGGGATCCATTCGGGCCTGGGAATTGTGATCGATTTCTCTTGTGGGTGAGTGAAATCCTAACTTTCTTGGATTGGGCGGGTGTTGTTCTTGGGGATCGTTTTAACTGCAGGCGAGCAAACAATTTCGAATCTCTTCCGGTTACTCGCGGGATTCCTTGGTGCTTGTTTAATTTACCATGCACGGTTCTGGTTCGGTTCATTCAGGCGCTTTCTTCAGCGCGGGTTAGATCGATCTCAGTTGAGTCCGTGGATTTTAAGCCGCGTGCGCAGTTAATTTTCCATAAAGTTTGGGGGTTCAACCAAATTGCCCGCCGTTTTCTTACAACGTCTTATCAAGATTGTTGATAACTAATGTTCTTCATTGGAGCCCAATTAATGTTCTTCACTGAATAGGCGACCGTTCTCCCTGCATTGTAGAATTTGCGCTAAAAGTGAAGTGCAAGTACAAAGTAAGGTACAAAGTTGTACAAAGAAAAACAGTGAAAGAAACACGGAAAAGGGGGCTTGGGAGTAGGAGGTACAATGTCTGAGGTCCTGAAAACAGTTTTGTTTCAGCAATTTTTTAGTCTCTGAAGCCAATGAATCTATGTTTTGAGTCTCTTAGGTAACCCTGAATTTCTACAGCTCTATTATATCTTTAATATTCGTTCATACCTGATCTGCAGGCTACAATTGTATTTTGAAGACAACATTTGGATGGAGCAGCATGATTCCTTGGCTGACTCGCCAAGGAGGCGGCATAACCTTCTACGAGACAAGGTCCAACTGGTGAAAAGGAAGGACTCGAACCGCTATGAGATTGTCCGCTTTCACGATCCATTGTCTTTTGAGAAAGGCTTCTTTGTTGTAATCCGCGCTTGCCAGCTTCTGGTACAGCACAATGAAGGGATAATATTTGTGGGTGTTGCTGGTCCCTCCGGTGCTGGGAAGACAGTGTTTACTGAGAAGGTGGTCAATTTCATGCCTGATGTTGCTGTGATATCAATGGACAACTACAATGACGCTACTCGCATAGTTGATGGCAATTTTGATGGTAGTCCACCAAGCACTTTGCATCTTGTCGTATTGTTTATTAATATGTATGCCACTTCCTTTACAACAACAAAATTTCTGAAAAAACTAATAAAAGATAGTTGATGTCACCTATATCTGAGTAGTGTGTCTATACATCTGGTCACTTGGAAACTGCAATAATGTGATAAATTTTATCTCATATGCTGTATGATGCAATGCTAGTATGAGATCATTACAAGCTGCATTCTCTAAGGTGATAAGTTTTCCAACCACAGAAATTGATATGTTCGCATCTTCAAACTTGCTCAGATCCACGTCTAACAGACTATGATACACTGTTGGAAAACATTAATGGTCTCAAGGAAGGACGGTCAGTTCAGGTTCCAATATACGATTTCAAGTCGAGCTGCCGAACTGGGTATAGGTAAATAATCACTGCCATCTTTCAGTATTAGAAGCTTAGGTCCATATTATTGTCATTTATTTCTAATATTACCATTGTCTTATGTGCAACAGGACAGTTGACGCCCCTAGCTCCCGGATTGTTATTATCGAAGGTATATATGCATTGAGTGAGAAGTTACGGCCTTTTATGGACTTGCGTGTTTCTGTCACTGGTGGTGTTCATTTTGACCTGGTGAAGAGGGTTTTAAGGGACATACAGCGAGCTGGTCAGGAGCCCGAAGAAATAATTCATCAGATCTCAGAAACGGTAGGTTGAATTTTCCAAGTTGGCCATACTATCATGAACAGTCTTATGGTTTATGTTAACATGTGAATAACCTCTTACTGCAATTGGTGTGGTTTAATGAAAGATGGCATCTCCAGGTTTATCCGATGTACAAGGCTTTCATTGAACCAGATTTGGAGACTGCACATATTAAAATCATCAACAAGTTCAATCCATTCTCAGGGTTCCAAAATCCCATGTACATTCTAAAGGTATCCATTAATAACATCTTGTTTCTTTTCTTTTTTGTCATCATGTCCTACCAATCTTGGTTCTCGTCTGATCACAAGACAGCTTGAACAACTAATAGAAAGTTGCTATACACCAATGACATAGTTTCAACAACAATTTTTTTATGATTTACCAAAATTGCCATCTATACTTGCAGTCACCAAGGTCTCTAACACCTGAGAAAATCAAGGATGTGCTTGGTGATGATCATACAGAAAGCAATGAAGAAACTTATGATATATATCTACTTCCACCTGGTGAAGATCCAGAAGCATGCCAATCTTATTTGAGAATGAGGAATAGGGAAGGGAAATATAATCTAATGTTTGAGGTATATCAGTTTTATGTTTTTCCTCTCTTATCTATAAATTTGAGTTTTATGTTTTTTCCCCCTGTTTTCTCTCTAGTGAATAGCATTTCAGTTTATGTTTAGTGGCTGCATTATTTTTGAAGGATATTGTTAGTTGTGTTTTCATGTTCTAATGCTAGTATTGTAAGGTTCTTTGGATTAAGACAATTCTTTAGCTTCCGTGTAATTTATTCCATACACATATGCCCAGGAATCTTTATTTTGCTAGAACATGGAACTTTAGTTCAGTTCAGTTTCTCATTGCATCAAGACTCTTAATTGTATGTCTCTTTCTATATGTACTAGGACTACTGAACTGAACACATTTTGTCAGTCTTCTATGCAGCTGGCTTTGATCTACCCTCTTTGGCTCTTTCACATGTATTCGTTCCTGGATTCCTGTTATTAAGTGCGATAAACAAACCTTTGCTGTCAGCCCTGGTTTTAGCTTACTCCCTTACGTTCTTTTTGTACTTGAAGGAATGGGTGACCGACAATCCTTTTATTATATCACCAAGGATCACTTTTGAAGTCAGTGTGCGTCTTCTTGGTGGTTTGATGGCATTGGGATATACTATTGCAGCTATACTGAAGAGAAGCAGTCGTGTTTTTTCTGATGGCAAGGCAATTGTTAAAATTGACTGGCTGGAGCAACTTAACCGGCAGTATATACAAGTGAGCATAATATGTCATTTGGTTGCTTTAGTTTCTCTTCACATCTCAAGTTCTTAAGTACTATCTAATTCTTTAATTTTTGTATCTCAACGACTGCTTAATAACACTTGCTTTCTTTTTTTCAGGTGCAAGGAAGGGATCGGCTTTATGTTAAATTTGTAGCAGAGCAGTTAGGTTTGGATGGTTCTTATATACCACGCACATATATTGAACAAATTCAGCTGGAGAAGTTGATAAACGATGTTATGGTATGCATTTGATTAGTTATGCATTTACGCAGCATATTTGCATTACTTCTAGTTGTATTTTTTAGTCATTGGTTGGATCTGACTGATATGCAGGCATTACCAGAGGATTTGAAGACAAAACTCAGCATTGATGATGAGCTGGTCTCAAGTCCAAAGGAAGCCTTTTCCCGTGTTTCTGCAGATAGAAGAAACAAACTTATGAAGAGGTTTCTTAATAACATACTTGTTTCCATTTTGAACAGTTGCTCCTGTAAAGTTAAATTATTAACTTTGGAACCTGAATAAAGTTCGCTTATTGGAACCTGAATAAAGTTCGCTTATTTTTTCTTGTCGCTATTGTCCAGCGGTCTATCTCATTCATATTCAACGCATGGAGACAAAAATATAGTGAAATTGAGTAAACTGACAGATAGCAACAGGAGGTTTGGTGGAGGACGAGTCCCGGAACCTCCTGCCATCAACCAGGTGAGTTTTGTAAAGAGATATATAACTAAAGCTTGGTAGTCCAAAGCCTGTATTTGACATATGGAACACTGATATGCAAATGTTTTTTGTTGCACTTGTATTTCATAGGGTGCAATCACCCAGCTATCTGAGCAGATATCAACATTGAATGAAAGGATGGACGAGTTTACCTCTCGAGTTGAAGAACTTAATTCGAAGCTTACAGTAAAGAAACACTTACCCAGTCAGCAGAATTTGGCTCTTCCAAGCGATGCTACATGTAATGGTTCCACACCTACGAATCTCTTTGTTTCTCAGTTAGGCAATGGTACTCTGATACCTCACTCTTCATCGTCAAACCAACTTGCAAAGGATTCCCCAATGATAGAAGAGGTTTCCCTCCCCTCCCTATCTTTTTTTTTTTGAAGAAAAACCTCCCTGTATTTTTCATAGCTTGTTTGAATTAAATGTATTAGTACTGTTAACATTTTTTTAATATAAGTTTATTTAATAGCTCAAGAATTTAAGGGAGCTTTTGAGACCTCAGAGACGGGCCATAACAATTTGATGGAAGTAGCAATGATCAGGGGTTGTCATGGATGTCCTCAAATTAGACATGTGGGTCACAAATTCGATCATGTTTGAGTTTATCTAGTCCAAAACAAATAAAAAGAAAATCAAGTAATTCAGCTCCATTTCTACTTTTCTAGTACAAACAAGTGTCGCAAAATAGTTAGCATCTTAGCGATATCTATGAAATAGTATCAAATCATATTTAGATTGGAAAAACACATACTGAGTGTGAATAATCACTAATTGCATGATTTCATAAGTTAGTTTGATGTACTATTAGTTTTCATCCACAAGTTGACAAAATTGAAGGAACCAAACATCACATGGTTTCAACAAGATGTGCTATTATTATTCATGCACAAACTGACAAAATTGAAATAACCAACACCCAAAAAAAGGAACCAATGTCACATGGTTTCAACAGACACTCTGTTCCAAAATGTGTGACGTATAAGTTTTGGCCTAAGTCGAACATTTTTTACTCTGACCAGATTATAGATAATTGCATTATCAAGATTTTTTTGTTGAAACCAATTTTATGTTGTGGATATTGCTGTATTTTCAATAAATTTGGTCAGCGCTAGAGAAATTTGACTTCTTACAATTTTGAACGGAACCATATAACTAATTGAACTCAATGCACACCTTCTGCAACATTCAGCTGAATTGCAGGTAAATGAGTAAATCCCATACCTTCTCTTCAGAAAAAAAAAATCTGGCATAAAATGTTCCTGTGGCAAAGCTTCTTCATGACAGGACTCTTGAAAGTCGATATTTCTTCTTCATCTTAGATATATGTATTGTGCAAAGTCTAGGCTGAATGAATATGGTACTCTTGAGTCTTGACTATTCTAAATTTTAACGGTATCAGCAAGTTTTTAGGTCATTCAATATGTTGTGAAACTTTATTAGTAAACCTGTTTCCTAGTTCTGCCAATCTGCCTGTCCTATTCTAACACATTCTTTTGTACATATCTTGACTGTTTGATGCTCTGTTTCCTAAGCAGATTATGAACATATCAAGAGGTCAACGCCAAGTTATACATCAGATCGACAATCTGACTAACCTGCTTCATGAGCATTTGGTATTAACACGGCAAGCAAATGCCGCCAGTAGGAACCGAGTGCTGGATATTGACTCAGTCGTCTGCCCACTTATTTGTCTGACAGTAGCCAGTATTGGGTACTTCATGTTTAAAGGTCTCAGCCGGGGCTGATCAAAATGAATCACCCCAAACATGTGCTCTGAGGCTCACCATCGGTTGGTGAAGAATGGGAGGAAGCCAACCATCACTACTGATCTGCAATACAAACCCCAGAGTTCAGATTCCATACTGATGTTCTCTCCTGCAAGCTACAGCCCACAAACGTTTACATCAGGAAGACCATATCTAACAGCTTACAAAGTTCTAAGTCATATACCATCACAATCAACAAAGCCTTCGTTTTGTGAGGGAAGTACTGGCAAAAATGGTGTACCAGAGCCATGTACTTTTTTCTGTAACAGGTACTGGGAGTTCCCAGTATCAATAAATTTTGAAGATGATAATAGATTAACAGTCCTCAGATAATGTCGATGAAATTATGAGAAAATCTTGCTGGAAATTATTTTCTGTCTCTTGATTTCTGGCTTATCAAAGTTCGCTTGGTCACATGTCGCATTTGTATTCAAACATTACGCTTTCACGAAGCGCCGTTGCCTTTCTTCTCGTTCTGAAACGAGCTAGCAAGCGCGCCTGTAACCATTAATCGGTCACAAATTCAGCTCCAAAAAACACATAATCCACTACGTGGTGTGCCCTTGTCTTTTAGATGATGAAATCGGTTGCGCTGCTTCACCCCCCAAAAAAAAAAGTAACCCCAAAAAACAAACATTTTCCTACATATAAATGGAAAAAAGGTGCTTCGTCGCGGAAGGAGGAGGAGGGAACATGACTCCGGCCCAACGCGAAAGGGTACTTTTGGGCTTCCTGAAAGGCCCACATACTCTGCAATTTGATCATTTAAAAAAAAACTCTGCAATTTGCTCCGGCCCCGTCCATTTGTTTCCTTCTGCAGAGTCCAAACCCAATGCGTACGCTACCGCAATTATAAATCTGGCATCCGCTGACGTCCGTCCGTCTCCTGGAAGTCAAGTGCCCGCCGCCTCCCTTCCCCTCCTCCGTGCCGCCCCTCTCGTGCGTGAATCCTAGCTAGGGTTGGTTCCCCTCTTCTCGCCGCTCTAGCGATGGACAAGGGCGCCGTCGCGGTAGCCCCGACCCCGGCGGGCTCCTCATCTGCCGCGGGGAAGAAGGCCAAGCGCTTCGAGATCAAGAAGTGGAACGCCGTCTCCCTCTGGGCCTGGGGTACGGACGAATCGACACATGTCCCCTCCCCTTCTCGATTTTCTGAAATTAATTTTCGCTTGAATTCGTTCGATCTGACTCGATTTCGTCCTCGTTTGCGCTCCCACAGACATCGTGGTGGACAACTGTGCCATCTGCCGCAACCACATCATGGACCTCTGTGAGCACTCCGCTCGGCTTCCCTTCGATTTGTCTGTTCTGCTTTTCTGCTTGTCGATCTGACCTTGCGGTTGCGTCGGATTTCGCGTTTGCTTGTGATGCAGGCATCGAGTGCCAGGCGAACCAGGCGAGCGCCACAAGCGAGGAGTGCACCGTCGCTTGGGGTACGATTCCCATCTGCTTACCCTTTTTCCCCATTATTACCCTAACGAATGCAAGGTTTACTTGCCGCTTTTAAGTCGGCTTGCTTTTGTCGTGCTTTTTGACTAATTGCTCTACAGTGATTTGGTGATGGTTGTGGCTTGAAATTAGATGTGCTATATGCGACCTATGGTGGAGTAGTGGAAAGAGTATGACTGGCAAAAACTTGTTTGTCACTGATAGTTTTGGTTGCCAAACTATGAAACAGTTGTGAACTTATGTACAATCAGCGTTGGTTTTATTTGACCTAGTGTGTAGCCTTTGACTGTAATATCTGAACATTATTGCTGCCTAGTCCCAAACCTTTTTGTGTCATGGGGTGTCAAATGAGTTTACTAACTTGGAACAACAGGTTCCTAATTGGAACCTGGACCACCTAATTTTTAGTTGCATAAGAGCATATGTTATTGAGTAGCAGTTGTGATGCGTAGTTTGCCAGTTATAAGTATTCAACATGGATATGCTTTATATGCTTTTAGTATAGTTATATTTTTACCATGTAAACAAAAAATATTCATAGTGATTTATCTGATCGTCTTTGCACGCCATTCTAGTCTGAAGCTTTACACTTAAAGAAGGCCAGTTTTGACAAGAATTGGGTTATCTGATGCTGTCTTAATTTTTGAAGTCAACTACTTATATTTTCTGATTGATTAGGAGGTCCTAGGTCATGTTAACACATCCAGTTCAAATTTAGGTGCCACGTGTTACCAATTCATACAAATCACTCATAAATTGATGGAATCATTTTCAAAGGCTCATCTGTGATCTTTTGCATGTTGCCTCTTAATTTTGGACAGCTCTAATTTTTTGTTAGTCTTTACATTTTGCATCTCTTGTGTTGATCTTGAAATATAGCATCCATTTTTGATATAGTGATGCATTTTCGATGCTTTGGCTGATCTTATCTAGCAACCTCATACATGTTTGTTGGACGTTAAGCGTGCATTGTAATCTTAGACTTAAGAAAACAAGGCCACTCTATGTGACCAAACGTTCTTTTTGTGCGTCTTCCTCAACAGCAAAATCTGTGCGGTAGCTGTACTTTTGTGATCATGTGTGCACTGTGATATTTCTCTCCTAAATCTTATCACTTGCTTGTTAATTAAATTCATAGGCTGGTTCTGATTGATATTTTGCATTGTATTTTGATTAGTATGTTGAATTCTTCACAGTAGGGTGGAGCTACAGCTCATATTTGTTAGTTGTGCTTGATGGCCCCATCAGCCGATAGGATTGCCCCCGATGAACTTTTAGCCTGGCTTCGCCCCTGCCTAACAGTCACTTAATTTCCAAAAAAAAAAACTGATAAATATATTTGTGTTATCAGGAGTTTGCAACCATGCATTCCACTTCCACTGCATCAGTCGTTGGCTCAAGACCCGTCAAGTGTGCCCTCTAGGTCGGTATCCCTGTCAGTGCTCTTTTGATCAATCTGATTTCTACTCGTGCCTGGTCCACCTTGTCTCACCTTGTATGATGTAATTTGACATTGCAGACAACAGCGAGTGGGAGTTCCAGAAGTATGGTCACTAGACTAGATAGTGATGGCTTTGGCATGAAGCTGCTTCGTGTTTCAAGTAGTTTAGCAGTAGTAGTAACTGATGATTCTCAAGAAGGCTATGGATGGTTAATGTTTCTGAAGCTGGAATGTTGGTTTAAACCGTCCTTAAGGCACTGTTCAGTAACTCTTTCCTCCTTTTAAGTGGCATTTGGTGGCTATAGCAATGTGTGGTTCTCCGGTTCCCTTTATCTGCTTATGAAATTTGCCAAGTTTGCGTTGCACAAGTTCTGAGCTACACAATGAATGGCGCTTGTACTTTAGAAGAGAAATTTGCAGCGAAATTTGACTATTTGACTAGCTGAAGCACTGGGCCTGCGCAAATTTCCTATACCCATTTTGCAGCAAATAAAGCTGATTCTGATGCTTAACTGCCCCGCATTTGATTTTGCTATACCTCCAATGTCTGTCCAAAAGCAAGTTTTCGCTGGTGATAATTGTGCTATTAGTAAGCCGGATTAAATGAGATATTGCATTGTTTTTTATTCATCCAAGATGATGCACTGCGATGGATGTATACGGTTCGACACGGCGGAAAAGGAGAAACATCACTACCCGCATTTACAAGGACAGTATGTTGGCACTGAACAAGTAAACAATGATAGCATTTGAAACTTTACAACAATCAATTTGAACATATTTCATATTTCTAGACAGGCAAACACCAATATAACTGCCCCATTCGAACAAACCAATTGAATATACCTTAGTAGCATTCCATACTTTTCATCAGCAGTCATTTACACCGCCACTGTGTTTCTCTTTGTGACAGTGTATGGGTTGGTCTCGAGCAGATTCTCCAGGGACTTAGCCTTCCTGCTTCGTACCCGGCCAGCCTCCTTAAGCAGCTCCCCAAGTCTACGCTTCTCGTCGTCGACATCTGGGTTAGCGGTACCCAGCTTCTCCTCGCGCATTCCAACAACATACTCCAAGATCTCAATGGCCTCATCCAGCCTGGTAAAATAAAATGCAAATATTAACTGATGGTGAAAATGAAACACAAACTGATCAATGTTATCAGGATACAAGAGTGCTAATGGGTGGTATTTCTTCCCTGCGGTAAGTTTTGGAAAGTGATTCAGGAATATAACGTTGTTGCTTCAGGAAACTGATCTAGCCAGCTAACTAGCTAAGTTAGTGCTGACATTAATGATCCAGCCAGATGTTGTCCAGACTACAAAGCTAACAGTAAGATAGCATTCTTGCTTTAGAATTCTGATCCAGACAGCTAAGTTAGTGTTGACATTTCTGATCCAGCCAGATGCTGTACCCTTCTACTCGGACTATAAAGCTAACAGCCCACATGTCTTACAAAGTAGCATGAAATTTCCACAAATACAACTGGGAGAGAGAAAACAAATAGATAAAGGGAAAGTAAGAGGATAAAGTATGTGCAGTGCTTCTTTACAGAACAGACAGCGAAAAGCGACTAAAGATGATGCAAGATGGCCCTACTCCAATTAAATTCATCCAGCTTTATTAGTAATCAATATCCGATCCACTAATTCGAGTAGCAAAAGCTGGTAAAGATGCCAATCATGTGCCCAGCTGGAAGAGGAGATGACTAATACCAAAGAAATCTAACTTACTAGTGTACCTTTACCCTACACTACTATTTCCAGGAAGCACTTAACAGAAGGTGAATCATTATGCAGCCTCACAGACAAATCTCAACAGCTAATTGAGACAACAATTTGAGTAAGGAGGAATAGAGAGCTTACCGGCCCATTGCATCATAAGTTCCAGCAAGATTGCTGTACACTCCTAAAGTATCTGGATGATATGGCCCGTATTCTTGTTCCAGAATAGTTCTGGCTTCCTCAAACAGTTCTGCAGCTTCATTTATCGAGTATCTTTGAACACATGCCAACCCCATCTGGTTCAGGGCAATCCCAAAGAAGGCAGACTTCTTCTCACCACAAGTGCGGAGCTTCGCAATCGCGCTCTTGAAAGAATCGTAGGACTCTCCGTAATTGCCCAGGATATAGTGCAGAACACCCATCTGAGCCTCTATTCCAGCAATTGTGCTCTGTTGGCCTGCCGAATTGTTGTACATTTTTAAGGCCTTCTGAAGTAACTTGAGTGCTTGTTCATGCTCATTCATTGTCTCATATATGGCTGAAACATCAGTTAAACCAGTGGCAATTTCTTCTAGAGAAGTTCCTGGAATAGGTTTCTGGTAAATCTTTAGGGCATTTTCACAGTAAGATTTTGACTCCCTCAGCTTCCCTGTCTTGCTGTACAGATCCGCTAGACGCACAAAAACAGAAGCCACAGTTGCATGGTTCTCTCCTTTGCTGGTCTTGAATACCGTAAGAGCTTTCTGGTAAGCAAACACAGCCTCATCATATCGACCCAAGGAGAGGTAGATATCACCAATGCTGCAATCCACAGAGGCCACCTCTGTCTCCTGACCATTGGCTACCATGGCCATGCTAGCCATCACTAGATGCTCCAGGGCAGCTTCATGGTTGCCCTTGGTGTCACAAATTAGACCCATCAGCCTCCTATCAGCTGTTTCTTCTAGTGAGGCTGGCTCGCCGTGTTCCCTGTGTATGTCGAGAGCCATTTGACACAATCTTTGTGCTTCGTCAAGTTGTAATGCCTGCACGTGGGCTTCAGCTAAGTACCGGCAAGTTTCTCCAACCCTTGGGTCTTGCTCTCCTAGTGTTTGCTTCTGAATTTCAAGCCCAGAAGCATACCATTGCAGTGACAGTGCAGTCTGACCTAGCATGCCGTAGGTGTCCCCTAACTGCATGCAGCCAGAAAACTTTGCAAGAGCATGTTCCTGACCTTCCTCGATTACAGGGATCTCGAGGGATCGCTGCAGCACAGGGACAGCCTCTTCATACTTTCCCAAGTTGCAGTAGATTGCTGCAACAACATGCAAACTCATCACCAAGTTTAAGCTAGGCTTTCCACCAGCACATTTCTCAAATGACTTGGTTGCACGGAGAGCATATTTCAACGCCCGCCGTGGATTTTCTGAGGCAATCAAGTCTCTTGCATGTTTGAGAAGAAATGGACCAAGGTCTGGGTTATCAAGTCCAACATCTTCTGTTCCACTCTGTCGATTGGCATTTGATTTCCGCCGACGGCCAACTCGGCTTGCTGGTTTGCTGACCTCGCTCTCGCCATCCTCAGTGGACACCTTTCCATTAGGGCCAACAGAGGCATCGGACTCGAGCTGTGATCTTGAGGCCTTCTTCGATTTCTTGGACGAATTGGAAGACTGTGCCTTGACTGGGGTCCCATTCTCCGCAGGAGGGAGCACGTTGGTAACACTTCCGTTCTCCTCTTCCTCCTCAATCACCTTCATGGCCTCCATCTCCCCGGCAACAAGGTGGCGAAGTTCTGAGTCAATCCTTGATTCCTCCCCATCTGAGCCGAAGCTCTCACGTGATGGGGACCCACCCTCACTTGAGCTCTCCATCTCACACACATTGTTGTAGAGCTGCTCAATTGAGGGCTCCCCAGCACCGGAACCCTCAACATGCATCTCAAGTGCCTCGCTTTGCATTGTTGAAGCTGCCGTCGACTTTGGAGCGGACAAATGCTCGTTGTTTTGAGAGGAATTCACCCCGTTCGGCGCCTCCTCTGTGACAAGCCCATCCACTGTAATTCCAGGCATCTTTGGGGAAAATTATGTCCAAAATGTTCTAACCCGGAAACCAAAGCAGATGACCTGGAAGAAATGGAACAAAGTTATTAAGGTGGCATGTGAATCATTCAGAATCGAACCCGTACGAACCAAATAACGAATAAGCTTCAACATTATATAAGCTATTAATGCCGAACAAGCGGGCAACACAACATCAGATCGGATTTATTTCATACAATGGAACGAAACGCACAAAAGCTACCAACAAAATTGCAACTTTCGGCAGCAGATGCACAAAGCAGTTGGATCTTTTTGCCCAGTATAGGACATGGGTAAAATCGTGGGAAGGGAACAGAATTGCAACTGTTGCAAAAAGATCAAATTCAGTAGGTAAAATCATGGTCAGATCCGAATACAAATACCATATGTTAGGGGGGGTTGGATGTTTGATTTCGCGCAGCAGAATGGGAATGGAGGGGAATAGGCGGGCATACCCCTGTCGGATGTTTGTCGCCGGCGAAGCGCTCGTCGCTCGAAGAACAACGGGCAGCGCGACTCGCCCTGTCGTCGCCGCTAGGAATGGAAGACCGATGCCGAGAGAGAGAGCACAGAAGTTGCGGGAAAGGAACGGTGCTGCCGCACCAGCCGGACTCGAGCTGCAGCTGGGCGAAGGAGCGTGGTGGGCGGCGCACGGGCCGACCGCGTGGAGACCGGCGCGCGCTGAGGGGAGCGAAAGGAGGAGATGGGTCGCGGCCTCGCGGGGAGGAAGAAGGGAGACGGGAAGGTAGCGGATGGGTCGCGGGGGTAGCAGACGCCGTCACACTCACGAGCCGAACCGCACCGATTTCGTGGGAAGGAGGCCTTGGCGGAGAGGTATTTGGGGCTGGCCTACCGCTCTAGGAAAAAGTTTTTCTTTTTACCATTCAACTCTTGTATTAATTTTATTTTGGTCATTGAATATCAAAACTGGTTATTTTTACAATCCAACTATAAAAAATGAACTATTAAAATGGAGTTCGATGGTCGTGCATTTGCCGAGTTGGATTGGTCAAAGATTAACTTTTTCCCTTAGATAACGAGGCGTATGAACCAATGTCAAACAAAATTAGAAGCTAGTTAGACGAATGATGAAGAAAAAAAAGTCAAGCTATCTGCACCACACAACATGAAATCAAACAACAAAATCAGTGTTCCGATTTCGATCCCTCATGCCAATATTGAGCATGACGAGTGCTATCCTCTATCCCTCATGCCACCGTTTCGATCGCTACAGAAAAAACTCAAAAGCCAATATTGAGCATGACGAGTGCTATCATTTGGGCCCACACCACGCGTCCGCGTCACCAAGCATCCGCCTCTGAACCATCACGGCTAGTCGGCCATCCGCAGTCTCGCTACTTGCCAGCCACCTGCGTCTGCGCGGCGAGGAGGAGGAGGAGAAAGCCATGTCAACAGGGAGGGCGAGGCAAAGATCACGATGGTCGCCACAGCGCTGGTAGGCTTACTGCCCCGACAAGGAGGAGTCATGAGCCACCACAAAGCAACGGGGATGAGGAGTCGTGACCGCCGAATTTGGATGGTGCGGAGGCGGCCTCATCGTCCACCCGCCGCTGCTGGAGAGGAATAGAGGGGAGAGGTTAGTAGAGAGATAGAGTTGGTGGAGTAGAGAGAGAGGGGGAGAGATAGAGTGTGGACTCACAAGATTGACCCCACATGTTTGGGTAATTTGGTATAGAGTGTGATATGAGTGCTAGAGAAGTTGGTATATAGGTGAGAATTCGTAATGACTATGATAGAATATTTCTTTAGAGGTGGTGCGGATACCCTTAGACTACTTGGAGTGGTACTTTGAAAGTGTACTAGACCGTCAAAATAGCGGTTTTCCACATGCATCGGTAGTCTGAAAAAGCAGGTCCTCCAGTCCGTCCCGTAAATATTCACGGCCTTCGCTCCGTCCTCCGCCTACTATGTTCGTGCTTCACTGCTTCCCCTCTTCCCTCCCTCTCGCGCCTCCCATGGCACAATTGCGGCATTACAAGCGACTCGGGCCTCATCTCCCTCTCTCCCTTCTTCCAGCAAAGCAGCACCAAGCCAAGCCGACCTCCAACCACACGCCGCCCAATTCCACTCGGTTCCCTCCACCGATTCCAATCACCTCACGTCTCAACCTACTTTGTTGGAAAGGATGAGCTCCACCTCGTCGAAAATGGGTCTTTTCCAAGTTGCCTATGATGCCGCCACCCACCCGTGCAAACCGCTAGCCGTCGTGTAGCTCCACTGTCCCGACTATCCGCTGCTCACCGTAGCCGCGTGGGTGAGTCAGAGGAAGGAATATGAAGAGAAGGTCATGGTTGTGAGAGAAAAATAACATCAAGAATTTATGTGTAAAATGTTTGGATTTATGAAGGGAATGCTTGGTTTTGAGTGAAAAATGGATCCTGGATCAGTATTGCCGATGGATTGCATCAAGTGTGGTTTTCAGCCCTGCCAACTTGCCTTTGCCGCTCTATCCATCAGTCCGCCTTCGTCTGTACTAAGTGGTTGTGAGTTGTGACTAGAGGGCTTGCACAACCGCAAATGCAGCATCCCCTCCATAGCCGGCATATCAATGGTCACTCCACACCAATCTGTTGCAGGCATTGCAGCTGCAGCGAACCAAATCCCCACAGGAGATCTCGTAATCTCATAATCGTTCCTGCTCACATCATCTCTTGTTATACACCAAAGTCGGGTAGCACCATTTGTATGGGTCTGTGCAGGTAGCTTATGATTACAAGATCGAACCATCTGTGGAGCTAGTTGCCTTTTTGTTTTTTTTGGGTGTCTAAGAAAGGCCAGGAATTGGCTTTGCTGTTTCGGTTAGAAGGTGCAGCTAGCGGCGGCAGCTGGGCAGGCCAGAGTGGACGATCGGTTGGCACGAAAGCGACGGGGCGGCGGAAACGAAGGTTGTCACGTAGCAATTGACGCAAAAACAACGGACTAGTAGTTGCAGCCGCGGCGAGGGGAGGACAGGATGGCAGCAGCTTCAGGGTAGGCGAGACTTGCTCGTCACCGACCGGCCGGCGAGCTCGATCGGCCGCCGCTTTTTTCTGGCTGGCTGGCTGGGCGAAGCGGATGGCCGGATGGATTCCCCTGAACCACCACCAGGCCGAGATGGACGCGTCCGTCGCATCGGTCTCGCGGCCTGTGCCGGGTCGAGGACTCGAGGTGGACGGACACGCGTACTGTACTGTGTCATTATTCTATTGGAATGGACAGGAGCTGCGACGCCATGTCCTACAGTAGATAGTCAATGCCTGTGATTCTTGCGCTGGACGGCCGGCGCGATGGTTTATCGCGCGGCACCGGTGGCTCGTGACACCGGCGGGCATCGGCGGCCACGACAACCGGACGCGTCGCGTTTATGGTCGTTGTGCTGGTGAATGGTGCGGGTTGTTGACGAGGTCTTTGATGGATTGGTCATTGGTGCGTCGACGTTACTGCAGGGAAAACAAAAGGTTAACGACCGGTCGGATGCCGTTGGGCTGTCCTTTTTCTGTCAGCAAACTGGGAAAATGCTACGAGGATATGGGTCATGTTTCAGAGATACTAGAGAAAAACTCGGAGGGCACGCAGCAGCTAGTAGTAGTTTCTTTTACAGCAGACGTGCAGCTGCTGGACCACCAGTAGACAGCAGTCGATCGCTTGCTCGGCTGAAAGTGAAAAGCGACGCAAGCGGCGTGTTCCTGAAGACCTGGCAGCGGACGCGAGACGCGAGAGGGGCGGATCCCGCTCCTGTTCCTGCTCCAGATGCGTATCCCGGCCACCGAATGCCGTGCTCACGTGCTGGGTGCGCTTGATGATGCCCCGTCCTCTCCTCGGCGCGGGCGGGGAACGCGCTTGGCCGTCTGCGGCGCCCCGCCTGGGGCGCGTCGCGTGGTACTGGACAGCGTGGTGTGCGTTGAGCCTTGCCCCGTAGGCCGTAGCGCCCGAGCCGGCCGGCACACTGGGATGTGGAATCTGAGGCACATGGCCGTGCAGGCGTGCACCGTGCACGTGTATGTGTATTGAAGCGGCCTCGGGCCCGGTATGGAATTCGAAGGATAAATAATTACTAGATTCACGAGCAGCAGCTGTCAATTTCAAATGTGGAATTGCAATTTCAAATGTAATTGCGGAATAAGTATTGATCCGTCACATTGAATTATCTATTTGCACATCGAGACACATCATCTCTACACGATTAATGTGCAACTTTACACAAAATTCCATTTAAAAGCACTATTCAAACGTGTAAATTTTTCAGTCTAAACACATCATAACTTAGATGTTAAATTTGTGCATTCGTAATGTTGGAAAGTACATTTTATAAATATTGAACTTTCGCTCCGTGATTGATACTTCTTCCAACTTCGGATTTGTTTGGGACTGCTTCACTTCAACTTTTACAACTCTGCTCCTAAAGTAGCCAACCAAACAGGTTCAGCTCCATAAACTCCACTCCCAGAAAAAGATGGAGTTGAGGGTTAACACCACGTTTTTTTAGAAAGCACTTCAAGAGGTACTCCAAAAATCAAAGATTCGTATGTCCTCATGGAGTTGAGGATTATTTACCCAACACTGCCACCCGTTACACAAAACGATTCGATTTCTTTTCTCTGTTCCCCCGACGCTTCTCTTCACCGCGTCCACCAAGCAACGGCGCCGCCACCGGGGCTGCACGACCCTATCCCGTCGAGGCGTCGAGCCACACTGCGGGACCTCCACGCGCGCCCGTCCGCAGTGAAACCTGCACGCGCACCCATCACCGAGCAGCGGCAGTGCCGCCGCGGGGCTGCACGCCCCTGTCCACCGTCGATCCGCCGCCATGGTGAGCGCAGAGGTCGGAATCGAGCGCGTGCTGTGGATGGAGGCCGAGGTGGCCGACCTGTGCGCGCTGCCGAAGCCCGCGATCACCGCAGGCGCGCCGCCATGGTGAGCGTCGAGGCCGGAATCGAGCGTGTGCTGTGGATGGAGGCCGAGGTGGCCGACTTGTGTGCGCTGCCGAAGCCCGCGGTCGTCGTCTGCGTCACCGCGGGCGCGTTCCTCTTCCTCGCCGACCTTGTCCGCCGCGTCCACGCGCCGCTCGCCGTCGATTTCGTGTGCATCTTCACCGAGCTGCGCCGCGGCCACCGAGGTCGCGCATCCGTCCGCCTTAAGAGCTCCATGCGCGCTTGTTGCCGAGCTGCAGCCGGTCAAGCCACAGTGGCGGGCGCTCCCCTGTGGCGGCTTGCCGGATCGAGGCCGCGCCGTCCTGCCCCTACGACGGCTCGTCGGATCGGGGCCGCGCCGCTTTGCCCCTACGGCAGCTCCCCAGATCGGGGCCGACCCTGTCGGCATCGACTGCGACCCTCCTCAGCGCGCGGCGGCCTGCCAGGCCCTGCCGGCCGCTCCCCCCACGTGTCCCAGCCTGGCGCCGCTGCCCCGCACCCTGCGCACCGGCGGTGAGCAAGAGTGCAGAGGAAAAGGTAATGAAGAAGAGAGAAGAAGGGGGAAAAGAGGGGACTGCCATGTGGGCCTATCGTTCAGGGGTATATTAGCATTTCTCAGAGAAATGTTGTGTTTCTAGAGTTGGAGCTAGGTTGCATGCCAAACAGGATCATGACTCCGGAAACTCCACGGTAAAACTACTCTATGGTGAAGTTGGTGGAGTAGAGTTGGAAAAATTAGAGCAGAGCAGTCTCAAACTCTTTCGTCTCCATCAACACTCGTACAGTTCTCCTGGCCGCTGCTGCTCTACCCTCTTAAAGTATCCGTCTAATGTATCATGCTTTTCGAGTAATAGAAGTCATATACTTCCTCCATTTATTTTTATAAAGCATAAGATCTTTCCTTAAAAAATATAAAGCACAAGATCCACATATTGTAACGCCCGCGTTTTAGCCTATAATAAATCACCTGCTAAATCACACGTGTTTTTCAAAACCTTTCCGCTGAGTTCGATCGTTTCCCCAAAAAACCCCGATCATTCTTTTCCCTCCCCTCGGCGCGCACGCCGTGAATCCTGCCGGCACCGCCAATCCCGCACGCCACCCCTCGAGTCACCGCCGCTCAATCGCGTCGTGTCGCACAGCACCGCCACGGCGCCGCGGTCGGCCACCTCACCGAGAATCCCGGGCCAGCCACGGCCCCCGCTGGCCGACCCGCTTCACCTTCACCACCGACAACCGGAAATCGCCCGGCGTCGCAAAACCCGGGAAAATCCCGCCGAAAATCTTTTCTTCCCCTCTCCTAATTTTCCTAGGATTTCTCCTAATTTTCTAAACCCTTTTCTCTTTCTTTTTTTCCTTTTCTTTTTCTCCTTTTCTTTCTCCTTTCTTTTCTTTTCCTCCTCCTTTCTTCCTCCTCTGGCTCGCGCCTCTGCTCCCGGCCCCGCGCCTCTGCTCGGCACGCCGCTCCCTCGCCCGAACGCCCGGCTCCTCCTTCTCCTGCAACCTCGGGCCCGCGCCCTCCCTAGTCTCCTTGCCGCTCCCGAGCACGCCGCGCCGAGCCACAGGCCGGCCTAGCCACACCACAGCACGACACGCAGCCGCCGCACGCGCGCGCCGCGACGTCGACGCACCGCTGCCGCGCCGGTTCCTCGTCGCAGACCGCGTGGCCGCCGCGTACCTCGCCCGCGCCTGCACTGCCCGCTGTCGTCGCATCACCGGCCCTGCGGCCGCGGACCGCCGGTCACAGCCCCGCGGACGCTGCCGCCGCGCTGCCTGACGTCTCGCGTCGCCGGCCCCGCACTGCTGCCCGAGCCATCCAATCACCACTGCCGCGCCCCACCGCGGCGGCCCCGCGATGTGACTGTGCGCTGCCGCTCGACGCCCGCGGCCGCCTTAATTAGCGCCTGCCCGAGCCGTCACCTCTAGGCACGGTGTCGCCGCAAGCCGCCGACCGCCCTGCGCCACGCTCACGCCTGCCACCACCAGCTCGCACACCCCGACGCTGCCCGACGTATCCCATCCAACAGCGCCACCAATTTACTCCGCCGCGAATCCCGCCAGACGAGGTCGCCTCGCCGGCCGAGCCGCCTTCACCGCCATTGCCGGCCGCACGTGGTCCGCGTGCAAGGCGCTGACCAAGATACCGCCTTTCCGCAGCTATAAAAGGGACGGCGACGCTCCCTACCCCACCTCACACCTCTCCAGCCACCTCCCCCTTCCTCCTGAGCCTGCTAGCGCCGCCGCCTGTAACCACCACCGCCTGCAGCCGCTCGCCGCTGAGGAGCCGCCTCCACAGGCCGTCCCCGACCAAGGTAAGAGGCGGGATAGGTTGCCCACGAGCTCCTCTTCATTTTGCCCTACCTCCCGGCCGTCGCCACGGCCCGGCTCACCGGCAATCACCGCCGGCCGGCCGCCCCAGAGCCGCCCCTCCCTCCTCTGTTCTGAATCGAGGGGGAGGAAGGAGATGTTCCTTTTGCACGAACCCCCCTGCCTTTCTTTCCCTTCCACCCGAGCCCTCCCTTCTCTATTCCCTCTCTCTCTTTCTTCTTTCAAATAAACCCTATCCACTAAACCACACTACGAACCAGCCCCTACTATTCCAAAGTCAATTACAAACAGACCCTTAGGCCATTTTATTAAAACCTCACCCTATTTATATATTGCAAATAAGCCCCTTTTCTATTAAACCTAATTACAACTAAGACCTTAGCCTCTCTTAATCAATCGTAATGACGCCTTTAGCGCGTCATTTCATGCTCATATTCTCGACCGGTCAATCCCAGCTCTTGCCCCGGCCTTTTCATCTATATTTCCGCCAGCCAACTATCCATATTTATTCCTTTTTCTCTATTTAGTTTCCCTCGAGCTCAGTCGGTAAACTTTGTGTGCTTGTGTTGATTGTGTGCTTGTTTGTGTGTGCGATAGCTGACGGAGTGAACGAAGAGGAGTACCGCGAGCCAGAGCTTGGAGCCGAGTACTGCGAGCAGGAGAACGAGGTCCCGAACCGCGAGCAAGAACTCCCCGAGGACTTCGAAGACGGCAAGTTCAATCTCATCCTTTGATGCATGCTTTGATCCCAGTTTTATAAACACAACCCTATGATCCGTTTTATAAACTGCATACTGTTTTACTGCAAAAACCTGGTAGGATAGCCACCCTTGATTGCTATGATTGACCTTTGTTTGGCCTAAGTGATTGCTTTAAAAATGTGTGAGTGCTTTAAAAATGGGAATGTGATATTTTAGAAAATGAGTAAAGAATTGGGTAGACGGGATGGACGTGTGTGTCAGGAGTATGGGTGAGCTCGTACCTTTGTGGTTGAGCGTGTTGGGAGATGTCCATCTTGTCATTAAGGACCGGGTTGCGTGACATCTCACCTGGCCCAATTATTGTACAACCACTTGACCGTTGTATGTGGCAACGGCTTAGCATAAATCCCACTAGTTAATCTACTTGCCATCAGGAGTGCGGGTGAGCAGCGGGAGATCAAGGAGTACGGGTACGATATGTGTGAGTTACGCCCTGGTTATGTGAGATAACCCCTTGGTTGCTTCCGTGGTGGCTAGTAGGGTTAGCTAAGGTGGGTAATGACTTTGATACGATCCGCGCCGACACTAAGGTGTTCGTGTGGCGGTACCTTACTTGTGGGTAAAGATGTACAACCTCTGCAGAGTGTAAAACCTATTCGAATAGCCGTGTCCACGGTATTGGACGAGTCACGGTGTGGTCACAAAGCCAGTGTTTGGGTTTGGGATGATTTTCAGGGCGTGAGTTGATTTCTGGAAAAGTGTGTGGCTGTGTGTCTGGGCTGCTGAGGACGGGGAGTCCGGTAGTACTCGACTGGTTTTCTCAAAACAACTGAGTTACTTAGGTTATAAAACTGTTTGCGAAAACCTTTTCGAAAATAAACCCCTGCATGAGTAAATGTGTTTGCAAAGTAAACCTTACCCTGATCCTTGATATATCCTGTGCATGATCTTCTTATTAGCCCCTCCGTGGGTGGGGTTGAACTTGTTGAGTACGTATGTACTCACCCTTGCTTAATTAACTGTTTTTCAGAGGAGGATCCCGACTTTGTTCCCGAAGACGTCGAGTAGGTTGCCGTCCTGCACCCAACCCGTGCCTGTGGATTCAGGGTCTCCACAGGAAACTTCCATGACGCTAGACTCTGATGATGTTTTAGAAGTCTTTAGTATCTTAGTGTGGGTCACAGTCTTCATGTTGTTTCTCGTAGCAGTGGCGTTTTCGTGCCCACAGCCTCGACGTGTTGTACGACAATGAATCATCTGATGTAATAAATGTGTTACCAGCCTCCTAAGACTGGTATTTGTATCACATTTAGTCACCTCTGATGAGGGGACGCTTCACATATACTTCCTCCATTTATTTTTATAAAGCATAAGATCTTTCCTTCAAAAAATATAAAGCATAAGATCCGAATTTTACGATCTTTGACCAACAATTTAACTATTATCTTTTTTTGATAACATAAAATTTGTATGATTGAATTGGTAATCAAATATATTTTATCATGATTATAAGTAATATAATAAAATTTAAATAAATGATCAAAATGTTATTTAAAAGATCATGCCAAGTCATACTTTGTCTTGTAAAAACAGATGGAGGGAGTACTCCTTGCATGCACTTTTGATAGTCATGATCATCTTTGCACAATGATCAAGAAAAGTAATCCTTCTTACCATCCATTTAATCATAACATTAGCTATTTGTTTAACAAATGCCCAAGTTGCCAATCATGCGGGAGAATGATGAATCGCGCATCCAAAACGAGACAACGGTTAAGATGATAAATAGTCAAACTGAAATAGAACTATCAAAAGTTTTTTCAGATGTGAAAATATGCCTGTTAAATAGAACGAGGAAGTATTAGAGAAAAAGCTCGCACGAGATATGTAGATTTTCTCGACCCATTAGATCTTAGATAATCATTCAGAAAATAAATAATTTTTATTAACTGAATAAATAGTTGGACGGTATCACAAGATAATTTAATTCTTGATATTTGAAAATATGCTTAATAAAAGAAAATGAGAGAATATTAGACAAAAAGTTGTGTGTTGGTAATTTTTTAAAAAGAGAGTGCAACTTAGGAACAGTTGCGACAAGTTTCGCAAACCTTTCAATGTTCAGTATTCACCCGTCACGTCGAATCTACGGACACTAATTATAAATAATAAACATGAATTAATGACAAAAGCTCATTATATAACCCTCGAGTGAAACCCGAGATGAATCTATAGAGTCTAATTAGGTCATGATTAGACAATTTCTAATGACCAAGAGACATGGGTACCAAAGGATCCCCACCGGCCAGGGTCCCAGAGGTCCCTGACAAGTGGGCCCGGCATGCCAGACGACCCGCCAACCTGCACGTAGGCCCAGAAGACCTTATCCACGAGATCGGAGACCTCCTCAAGACTTGGCGCGACAGCGCCCACCAGTCCGAATATCACGGGATATCTTTTGTAATCCGTAAAGATAGGTTTCCATGTTGTAATCGACCTGGACTCTAGGTCCACCGACCTCAGAAACCCTAGTCCGCCGGCCAATATAAGGCGGCTTAGGGCACCCTTTCGAGGACAAATCGACTCTTTCCCGTACAAGCAATAAAATCAAGAACTGAACGTAGGGTTTTTACTTTCCGGAGGCCCGAACCAGTATAAATCCTCGTGCACCACGTGCCCCCCGTGCTTCGCCATGTTCGGTGTGCTCATCGCATAACCATCTCAGCTCTTAGCCTCCTGATCACCATTAACCTGCAAATTGCTCGGGTAGCCCCCTAGCGGAACTGTCTAGGTCTCACCCCTGACAATGATAGATTAATTAGGTTTGATAGATTCGTCTCTAGATTCCCCATCTATTCATATAAGTAATTTTATAATTAGATCATATTTAGTTTCCATAATCTTCAATTAAAATTGCTACAGTAAATTTTCTCAAGTTTCGCAACGACTGGCCTGAGGAGGACACGACGACATACCGGTGTCAGTGGGAGATGACGCTGTTTATGGGCCGCTTCTTTGTCGGGCCGCGTAATCGTGATGCTATAACTTTTTGGAACTTTTTAACGCCCCGGCGGGGGGCCAACGCTTTTTCAGGTTGGGCCCGCGAGTAACTGGAAAGGATGCCTGCCGTTAGAATAAGATCAGGCCTCCAACCTCGATGACGACTGCTGTCAGCAGCCTTTTTTGGTGGAGATTTTGTCACTTTTCTTGGAATTTTCAGGCCCACTTAGCTAGAAATGGACTGCATCGCGTAGGAGCTGGTTTGATAGGCCCAAACCGGCCCAAGCGGATAATCCGGATGCGATGAAATCAGGTGGCGAGTTGTCTAGTTTTTTTTTTCCCGTTCTCCGTTTTCTTTCACCGGGGGCGAATCGCTCACGCCGCCCACCTCCCCCATCTCCCTCCCCCGCACGTCGCAAACCCTTTCGTCGCTCGCCACCACCGCCCTCCCGCCGCGGTTCCCCTGCACGCGCCACCGCCGCATCCCTTCTCCAGAACCCTACGTCCCGGCTACCTGCTCCCACCGCCGAATCCTCTGGTGCCTGTTGCGGACTCTGCCGCATCCACCTTCCTTCGCCGTCGGGCGTCGCGGAGTGCCCTCGCCGCAGCCGGGGGCGCGGCCTGCTGCGGGAGCCGAGGCCGCCTCCTTCGCTGTGCGTCGTCACGGAGGGTATTTTCCCTTTCCACTCCCTGTCTTAAGGATCGGTCACGTTCGGCTTGTTTGGGATTTGGACCGTTGAGCATTCTAGCAAATCTAGGGTCCCAGTCTATGACCGAAATGGCCTCTTGGATCCTAATCCACGGTCACGTCGAACACCTAGGAGATTTCTATTTCACTAGGGCAATTTCACTATACACATTGGAACAGGTCGTTAGGGTTTTATGACACAGGTATTTAATGACCCTGGTATGCGTATTTAATTCCACTATATTTTCTGCAGTTTTGCGTCTAACAGGCGCAGTATGGCCCTGTTGAAATTTTGTTTTAGCTATCTCATAAAAATGCCACACTGATTTTATGCATGTAATTTAAACGGACTTTACTTGCATGCTAGCAGTTGATGTGGCATGTTGGTTAATGTACTCTTGTTAGATTCGAAAGGATCCAGTGTATTTTAGACTCCAGCTGGGAGTTCGTTACTTGTCTAAGTATTCGTATGACAATGCTGTCATATATGACAAGTTAGTTATTACGTGCCGCCAACTGCTGAGCACAATTCTTTCTTTTTTTTTAGACGGAAAATGCATTGATCTTAGCCTATTACACTGGCCATTTTACAAACAGGACTCTAAAGAAAAAGAAGATTACAAAGAAGTTGTCCAAACTCCTAATCATCTTCCTCGAAGCCTTCAGAGATCCGTTTGTCACCGCCGCCGAAGCCGCTTCCCAATCATCACCGGGCACCAGAGCCAATCTCCACAAGGTGGAGGCCGCAGAGGAGGGCTTACTTCTAGGCGAATCAGCCGAGTACACTGCCTCCCAGGCGCATCGGCCAACTCCAGTACCCACGACGCATCCATCGAAACCATCGCCAGCAACCCGAGCAAAGCTCAGATTTTCGCCAAAGAACATCTTCCTCGAGATTAACAGGGTCAACAACATCATCACCTGGAGAAGACGACGATGCGCCGACCCTCGACTCCTGGACAGGTCTCCCCAGCCTCTCCGTTGACGTCGGAGTAGATCGCCATCGGAGAACGGAAGAAACTGGGAGAAATTATTCCTCTGCAACGCCGTCGCTTCCGCATCGCCGTCGTCGCCAGGAAAACCAAGCCACAGAGGAGCCACGCTCCTCCGGCAAAACCTGACTCCACCGCCGATCATCGGCGGCGAGCAAACCCTAGACCTAGAAGAACTCAATCTACTAAAAGATGGACCCCCGCTCCCCTTGCCACCGGCTAGGAGGCCGGGGACGAGGAAGAACGGGGGCCAGAGGCGGTCGGCGACGGCTGCGCAAGCAGACGGCGGCGGCGGCAGTTCCGCCCGTGTCGCCCGTTGGGGGCGACGCGGGGGACGGGGTTGCGTCCTACTTTCGGCGTACTGTCGAGCACAATTCTTTCTTTGTTTCTTATTTAAGCTTGAATCGAACTCAGTGCTTCAAAAGTTGGCTGCTTAGCCTGCCTAGGCTCTAGGCCCTAAGCCCCACCCTCACGCACATAGTTTCCTTGTGACCTAGCCTGCCTAATCAGTGATCAGGCACAAGGTACCAACCTGCAGCTCGCCTAGCGTAGTACTTTTGAAAACACCACGTTTTTCTGAAATTAAAAAAGACAAAAATAATACTGTCCTGGAACACGTATCATATTTGTTAAATAGAATGTTATATTTAAGTATAATCTAGTTTCCCTGTTTAAAATGCAAGTCTGTTAAATTCTTGTGAGGTATTTAGTTTTTCTCTCCTTATTCCCCGTCTGTAATGTGTTTTCTTCTAAAGTGCTGCATGCTCAACAATCTTCTGTTTTTCCATGTAGAACAAAATCAGCAGTGCTTATGGGCTTCATGCTAGTAGAGGATAATTCCTGCACTACTTTTGGAAGTTCTACTTTATTTCATAGTGGATTGTAGACCAGAACCTGCCAAAGCAATGCTGATGGACCCTCCTGTCATGCAAGTGGACTGCCAGTTGCAAAATGATGTGGAAAAAACATCTTCCTATGATAGGAAACTGACCACCTCACACAGTGATTATGGGTGGACAGGCTCTGATGTCCACCCAACAAATGATGCAGTAATCTGTAACCCAGTTGAGGTTAATAATGCTTCTCAAACGGGCATAGATGATGTATCAGATTCGTCTTCCAAAAGATCTCCAATTAATTTGGGCGATTTGCCTCAGGGGACAGAACAAATAAAGAAGATTGACGACGTTTCTTACTCCAATGATGTAAAGCTTCAGTTGAATGTAAGCATTGAAAATAATAATGGCTTGCAATGTGATGATGGCAACTTTAATAAACAAAGCTTCTGTAAGGAGGATATGCATCATCCTCAGGAAATGATACATCCTCCTACCACAATCTCATTATCAAGTTCATGCAAACTCAATGGAGATGCCATGCCTTTTCAAGAAGAGAAAATAGCAGAAGACCATGTCAAAGTGGATGGAAATGTTGATGCACGAAGTAAAGAAGTCGGAGCTGACTTGATAGGATGTCATGCAGGGCAGAAAGAATTGCAGTGCCCACTACAAGATCTATCAGAAATAGCCTGCAGTATTGATTTAGCACGTAATAAATCTTCTTCACAGGAAGAGACCAATACGTCTGTTTCACCATTAAATGACACAGGCCATAAGGTTGATAACAATAGTTGTAATGGTGATACCAATTATAAAGGGGAAGAGCTCCATATGGGGAACTCTGGAGATGAAGATCATGCTGTAGCACTTTGGGTGAAGGTACACCTTTCTTTATTTAACCTTATAGTTTTAGACTCATTTTTGTGTTATATGAGGAAATATCTGTCATGTTTAAGGTCCATTACCTGTGCATTTAATAGGTACATCATGTATTGCTGGGTTTGTGAACTCATAGCTCTGCATGATTTTTTAACTGTAGCCTAAGTTGCAACATTCTTTCGGTTAAACAATACAAGATTCCAACGATTCATGTAAAGTCTCTTCTTTAGTTCCTTTTATTAGTCCTATAAAAAGGTAACCTGAGATCAAGGTCGAAATCTTGACTAGAACATTAAGGCGGGGCTTCTTTTCATACGTGATCTTAGAATTTAGAATAACTACCTTCCCGTGGGCCTAATAAACATTTTTTTGTTAGTAATTTCCTTATCACGTTTCTTCATGATTCTCATGGGATTTTGTGATATAGATTCTGTTTAGATAAATATTGCGTGTAAAGATGGGGACATGGGGTTTGCTGAAACTCAAACGATCATTTTATGTACAGATGTACACAAACACTGAGCTTTAGTTACTGCAGGAATATGTTCCCCTTTTATGCATAATGAAAACAACATATCTGTTGCTATTTAGTACTCGTAGCAAAAATGAAAAAGGAGAACGTTTGTTTGCTGATTCTTGCAAGATCAACAAGCTTGACATGCTAATATTCTGATGATATTTTTTGCTACCTTTTGTTTGGGCACATCGAGAGTTTTCATTTTCTCCTGTATCTTATCTATGAACATGTTTTACTCTTTTCATGTGAAAACAGTGGAGAGGAAAATGGCAAACAGGAATTCGATGCTGTAGAGTAGACTATCCTTTAACTACTGTAAAGGCAAAACCAACAATTGACAGGAAGAACTATATTGTTGTTTTCTTCCCACGGACAAAATCTTATTCTTGGGTAGACATGCTACTTGTTCTTCCAATAGAGGAATGTCCTTCGCCACTTGTCAATGGAACTCATCGTAAATGGAGAAAGCTGGTGAAGGATTTGGGTGTTCCTCGACGATACATCATGCAGAAACTTGCCATTTCAATGCTAAATTTAAGTGATGAGCTTCATATTGAGGTTTGTTGTGTTCTTACATGTTTTTTCTTACTCTTTTGGCTCCATTGTTATTGTTGACACAGTTTGTATGTTTATTAGGCTGTAATTGATAATGCTCGGAAAACCACAACTTGGAAAGAATTTGCTCTGGAAGCCTCTTGCTGTACAGATTACACTGATCTTGGGAAGATGCTCGTCAAACTTAAAAATGTAAATCTGAGAACCTTGTTTCATGTGGATATTTCATGGAGCATCCCGTCAACTTTGCGGTGCTTCTGACCTTTGATGATTTTTAACTCTTTTGATCTTTTCTCGTGTCTACTGATTGTATTATGGATTTTTTCCCATGTGACTAACTATGGCCTATCTCTTGACGACCTTACATGCCTACTTGTTTTGTATTCCATTTTTTCTTAGCTGTTACTGGATAAACCATATTTAATCATATGTACCGTATGCAGTTATCTAAGATGTATTACAGAATTATGCTATGACAATCCCCATACATGAAATAGAGCCTGCAAATAATTATTGCCATAAGCATCATCGTCAACAACAAGGCCTTTAACCTCGAGCAAGTTGTGGTATGCTAGAGGTGAAACCCAACAAGGGCATAAGAACCAGAGAGAAAGAAAGAACGAACATCACTTTCTTTCTTAAATCTTGCATTTATCATAATTTTAACCTAAACAGTCTTCCTCCTCCTAACAAAAATTACCTGGAGCTTTGTATTAGATATTGGTGGAATTCCAGGAGGTACCAAGAGGCTATGAGCAACCTGCCTTTTTATTCAACATTATTGGGATTTGTTTTTTTAATCTCAACCAACCTAGGAGGAACTAATATGAAGTAATAGGGCCCTAAAAGAAGAGGACTCAAACCTAGTGTGTATTACAACTGTCACCAACTGAGCCTGCTAACACTTAAGGAAGTTACCAAGCCTTAAATTCTTTCTATGCAAAACTAAATGATCATCATCATCAGTCATTTGGGAGATTGCTTGGTCTCCAGCACGCTGATGTTACTTATTCTGATTTTTTAATCCAGCTATACAAAAGCAATTCATATAGGACTAGTTTTTCATGTCTCCTTTGAGGTCAATAGATCTTCTATTATTAATTCTCTCTCTGTCCCCAAATGTAAGGCACACACGCATCTAAAACCCGTCATCTTTTTCTATGTGATGTCTCTCAGCAGCGTTTCACCTCAATCGTTTAATTTCAGATGATTCTTCCGGACTGCATAAGCTGCCAATGGCTACAAAATCTTGACATGTGGAAGCAAAAATGTATGAATGCAAAGGATGCTGAGACTATTGAAACACTTTATGAGGTACTATACATTTTTATTCTTCTTAGTCTGCATCATTTGCTTGGAAGGTTGTGATTTAGTGGTTGTTCTGCTGTAAGGTTAACTTTGCCATTCTTAAGCTTAGGCACACCAACCACAATTGTTTTTAGTCTACCACAAATTTGGCTTGCTACCCTTTTGTAAGCATCCCAATAATTGATGTTTCCTAGATTTGATTCTTTTGCTAACTTCCCTCATTTGTGGCTGCCATTTTGTTTGTGGATTTATCTATACATTGCTATGCGGGCCATGAACCATAGAGGCCCTTAGGTTTAAAGAGTGGGAAAAGGGTGTGTCAGCCTCAGCCCATGGATCTGGGCCTAAACTTTTGCCTTCATGGGGCCCAATCCAACCGGAGCCCAATATCCTCACCTACCCGTCCGTTGCGATCTGAACCCTTCGCAAGACCCCCCCCCCCCCTCTGTTATTTGTCGCCGCCGTCTCATTCTTTCTTCTCGAGCGCATCCAGATCTGGCAGACTGTGGCCACGGCGGCGGATGGGGATGTGCATAGAGAAGGTGCCGAGGTCGTAGGGGGCTAGTGGGACAAGCAGAGGTACACGGCAGAGCATTTTGTTAGGGCGCTTACGGCTTTGTGGTCTGCGTCTTCTGCGGCGATAGCGTGTTGCAACGGGTAAGGCAGATCTGCATCTGCTCGCAGCCATGGATCTTGGTTTCTTGCTCAGTGGTTCTGTTGCATAATGGAGGGGGATAAGCAGTCATGATTCTTGTTGGGAATAGAACGGATGTGGAGATGGATAGGATTTATGCCTCTTCGTGATTCTTGTTGGGAATAGAATGGATGTGGAGATGGATAGGATTTATGCCTCTTCATGTGGATTTTGCCAGCCTTTGTTTCTTGGATTATTTTTCTTTTTAACAGCTAGCTGGTTCGTGGACTCTATACAATTTCTTGCCTAATCTTCTCTTGCTTAGTTGAATTCCTTTCTGCTAGTAGAGATCTTTCCTCTTTGGCCAGTGTTTACTGACTGCCGTGTAGAGATTTGTCATTGATGGGTTACCCACAAGGCCTATCTGGTTCCATCAAAAAATAGTTTCTGGCCATGTGTCTCAAATACATGGGCGTATCTAACCAGCCCAGTTGCATCTACTTTCTTTGATGATTACCTCTGTTTTAATTGTTCCTAATATGTTATTGGATAATGCCTTGTTTCTCTATGTGTTACATTCCTACTTCTTTACTTCATCGCGTTCTTAGATTCCTCACACAAGATCTTGTGGTATACTGCATGCTAACCTGGTTATTGAGTGAAATACTTGTGGTATTAAAAATCATTTGAATTCCTCACACAAGATCTGCGGAAGCACTTGTAGTTTCCTCCTTACAAATTGTTTTTGTGACTTGTGGCTATGTGTTTCTTACCAAATTAATCTGAAACATAAGGTTTATATGCATTTGTAGGTAGCTCCATGTTTTTTCTGCTACATGTTTTCATACATTGTTCTAGATTCAGTGGCAGAAATGGTCTTTAGGTGACATGAATAAAATTTAAGTTGTCTGGTATTTTTAAAAAAAACTATACAGCGGGGGTCTCCCGCTGTTGTAGGATATATATAAAAAAGAAAAATAGAACTGTACAAGGTGGACCTGCAAAGAGCTTGGTAACTCAAAACATCAAACCTTGTCATTTATTGTAGTATATATAATCACAAGTAGAATCCTCTTTGTTACACAACTAGATCGTTTCTTGACTAACAATTGTTAAATTATGCTCCATCGTGACGTCCCTTTAGTATCATCAAGCATGTCAAAAATGCAATTGGTGTTATGTTATTTGATTTTGTTGAAGCAACTGGATCTATTCTTTAATTTTTTTACTGCTGAGATATGGTAGTGTGTGTGTGTTTTTCTGCACTATTTCTAGAGTCCCTAAGTCTAATATTGATTATCCCCCTGCTACTTAATTTTCTTATCCTGATGAAAGTGTAACCAATTGTTTTTATTTCTTCTCTTCTTCAACAGGAACTTAGGCAGTCTGTTCTTTGGAGCAAGGTTGAGGAATTGCGGAATGCATCAGTGCAGCCTGAATTAGTCCCTGAGTGGAAAACATGGAAACAAGAAGTCATGAAACAGTACTTTCCATTACATCCTGCTGGTAATGTTGGCAACTTTGAGAAAAACAATTGTTACAATGATCCAGCTTTAGATCAACAAGTTAGTAGAAAGCGTCCAAAACTTGAAGTCCGCAGAGGAGAGACACAAATTTCACACATGGGCGAGGTTGGCCAGACTGCAAAAGAGGACCCAAATCCAAGTAATCTTCCTAGTAACTCTGTCATGCATGACACTGTAGGTGCATTGGAAGTAATAAATCAGAATAATGCTGTCACATTCCCTGGAAATTCTGGTGCCAATGATACCACAGCATCCGGTAGTGCCAATCCAGCTCTGCAGAATGCTAGACTTGAGTTAGATTCATTCAAGAGTTCACGGCAGTGTTCTGCATTCATTGAAGCAAAGGGAAGGCAGTGTGGTAGGTGGGCAAATGATGGTGATATTTACTGCTGCGTGCACCAAAGTATGCATTTTCTTGACCATTCTAGGGAGGACAAGGCACTTACTGTTGAAGCTCCATTGTGCAGTGGTATGACTAATATGGGTCGAAAATGCAAGCATCGAGCTCAGCATGGTACTACTTTTTGTAAAAAGCACCGCCTCCAGACAAACTTGGATGCAATGCACCCTGAAAATCTATTGGGTTCATCTGAGGTACCCCATATGAGCGAAGAATCTCCGAATAACTGGGTTGACGAAATTTCTAAGTCACAAACAATGTACAGCGTAGATTCTGAAACAGACAAGAATGTCCAGGCTGCTATGCAAGTGAAATTGATGCCCACTGTGGCTACAGAGATCTCAGGTGCAATTGAGAAAATTGATATGTGCACTGCGTCAACTTCCATCACAAATACTGATGATGTTCCTCTTTGTATTGGAATTCGCTCTCAGGACAGTATTGTTGAGTGCCAAGATTATGCCAAGCGACATACTCTTTACTGTGAGAAGCACCTTCCAAAGTTTCTTAAACGTGCCAGGAATGGAAAGAGTCGACTTGTTTCTAAAGATGTCTTCATCAATCTTCTGAAGGGTTGCACATCAAGGAAAGATAAAATTTGTTTACACCAAGCTTGTGAATTTCTTTATTGGTTCTTGAGAAACAACCTTTCTCATCAACGCACCGGTCTTGGTAGTGACCATATGCCCCAGATACTGGCTGAAGCTGCTAAAAATCCAGATGTTGGACAGTTTTTGTTAAAGTTGATATCTACTGAGAGAGAGAAATTGGAAAATCTCTGGGGCTTTGGCGCAAATAGATCTAAGCAAATCTATTCTGAAAACAAAGAAGGATCTGCAGTGTTGTTGCATGAAGAGGGAGCTAATCTTTCATCTGGTCTGAAGTGCAAAATTTGTACTCATGAGTTCTCTGATGACCAAGCTCTTGCATTACATTGGACATCTGCCCACAAAAAGGAATCCCGGTGGCTGTTCAGAGGTTATTCTTGTGCTGTATGCATGGAATCATTTACCAACAAGAAAGTTCTTGAAAGACATGTGCAGGATGTTCATGGGGCTCAATACCTCCAGTATTCAATTCTCATTCGATGTATGTCATGCGACAGCAATTTTTTGAACACAGATCTGTTGTACCCACACATAGTTTCTGATCATGCCCAACAGTTCAGGCTTCTTGATGTCCCTCAACGACCTAACGGTCTATCTGTTCAACAAACAGAAGGGGCAAGTGGTATGCTCCTCTATGATAATCACAACGTTGAGAAGGATGATGGCTCACAGAAGTTCACCTGCAGATTATGTGGGCTCAGATTTGATCTTCTACCAGATCTTGGCCGTCACCATCAAGTCGCTCATATGGACTCAGGTGCTGTTGGCAACATTCCACCGGGACGTGGAAAATATCAACTTAACCGTGGTCGACATTACTATTCTGCTTTCAAGAAAAGTTTACGGCCAACAAGTACATTGAAGAAGAGGAGTAGCTCTGGAATTGAGAAAAGTTTCAAGTTTCAAAGCTCCAGCCTATCTATGGTAAGATCACCAACAGTTGAATCTGAAACAGCCAGCCTAGGCAAGTTACCAGATTCCCAATGCTCAGATGTTGCAGAATCTTTGTTTTCCAAGATTCAAAAGACAAGACTCCATCCAAGCAACCTTGATATTTTATCCGTTGCCCGCTCTGTATGCTGTAAAACAAGTCTTCTTGCTGCATTGGAAGTTAAATATGGCTCTCTACCTGAGAACATATTTGTGAAAGCTGCAAAGTTATGTAGTGACAATGGCATCCAAATTGATTGGCATCATGAGGAGTTCGTTTGCCCTAAAGGTTGCAAGTCTAGATATAATTCAAATGCTTTGCCTCCATTACAACTCATGTCAGCTGATTTTCCAGAAGCTCCTGTGATTGATCCTCCAAATGTTGATGAAATGTGGGACATGGACGAATATCATTATGTTCTTGATTCAAAGCACTTCGGATGGAAGCTTAAAAAGGAGAGGGTTGTTATCTGTGAAGATGTAAGCTTTGGCAGGGAGAAAGTTCCAATTGTCTGTGTCATTGATGTTGATGCAAAAGATTCTTTCAGTATGAAGCCTGAAGAACTTCTGCCACATGGCAGTTCTGTGCCATGGCAAGGTTTGCACTATATCACAAAGCGTGTGATGGATTCATCTCTTGTTGATTCAGAGGTACTCTTTTGGATTATTGTATCTTTTTAGTAATTGATATATATGAACATGTTTAATTAAGGGACCTATGTTTTGGATATATGCACATCTCGTGCCACTTTTTTTTTATCGAACAGTGCAGGAGGACTGCGTGTCATTTCATCTCGTGTCACTTTATCCATCTCTAGAAAAATGTTTTCTAACAAGTCGTGTTTCTGCAGAATTCTATGCCTGGCTGTGCATGTTCTCATACTGATTGCTCCCCTGAGAAATGTGATCACGTGAGTCTTTTTGACGGTGTTTACGATAACCTGGTGGATATCCATGGAACACCAATGCATGGCAGATTTGCATATGATGAAGATAGTAAAATTATTTTACAGGTAATGATCTGCATTGCCACATCTTTTAGTTCAAGATTTTTCTGTTGCCATACGAAAAAAAGTTAAACCAAACAAATAGCTTCAGTATTTAGTTTTTCAAATGTCTGATTAGTCTATTCATTCTTGTTCCTGACTTATCATACACCAATAAGATGATGGATATCATTTTATGTGAAAGCGATGTTAAAACTAATGTGCTTCATCTAAGGCTTTGGGGCCTAAATGATGTGGTCTTGGTCCACACTTCTGGTAGTGGTAGTGGTCTATTTTAATTAGGTTATACATTTTAGTACTTGTTCATAATACTCGGAATAGTTTGGGATCCACCTTGTTCATAATACTATGAATAACTTGTGCTCCACCATTTAATTATTTTCTCTTATTCTATATTATTTAATCTGTACCTGTGTACTTATTGATTGGCAGGAAGGGTATCCAATATATGAGTGCAATTCATCATGTACTTGTGACTCATCCTGCCAGAATAAAGTATTACAGAAAGGGCTGCTTGTTAAGTTGGAACTCTTCAGAACTGAGAATAAGGTGACGTACTCCCCAAGATGGATTTACTGGTCCGCATCTGCACCTTAGTGCCCCTTGATATTTGTTTTAACACTGTTAAATTGTGCAGGGTTGGGCTATTAGAGCTGCTGAACCTATTCCACAGGGCACCTTTGTCTGTGAGTATGTTGGTGAACTCGTAAAGACCGATGTGGCCATGAAGACTGCAGAAAGGTTTGTCATTCTTTTTCTATGTTTTTTTATCCGAACTCGAGAATAATTGATGGAAGTTAATTTGTGCAGAATATGACCTTCAACAAATTTTCCATTGTTATATTTCCGCACTATCTTGTTCATAACAGCACATGCTGAATTCTTTATCCAATGGCTAGTTCATCACCATTTTTGTAGATGTGCACTTATCATCGAGTGCCATAGTTAGGTGGATCTGAGTTATTGGTATGTGAGTTTTGAATGGCTTCCTTTTCTTGTACTGATGGGATGCATTTCACTGAGGTAGTGTTTGGCTAGGTGTGTTGTAGCAGGATCTGATTACGTCAATCAACTGATATGTAATCTGGTCACACTGTAAAGCGATACGGTCCTGTAGAAATCCAATACCACTCACGCCCGGGTGTAATGAGATCCCTTCGTGTACTTGTCTCCTCTCAACGGCTTGACCAGCGTCTTCGTTAAGCTTGTGCCCCCTTCATTAGTGCCACTGCCACCCATCACCACTGCTTCCTCACGTCCTAGCATCAATCCACTGCTTCCCTGCCTCCCCGCTTCTTCTAATCTCCAGCTCCATGCTGCCAGTCTGCCTCAGCTGTTTCCCTCTCACAGATGCTGCTGCCTGGGAAGAGATCTAATGGACTGGGGCGTAGCCAGGATTTGAACATAGGAGGGGCCGAGGCACCAGATAGAGAAACAATTTTTTTTCTAAAATTTTCAACTAGTTCAAACTTGTTCAGTTTGCAACGGTGTAGGTGTATTTTGTTCTAATTCTGGATATTTCATTTTATCTGGTTCCACAGCTTGATTATTATTATTTACATTAAGATCAACAAAGTGATTATCCCAGCTAAAGGGTCTTTAGTCTCTTCAACTTATTAGCTAACAGAATCAGTTGGATCTCAAAGATTAATAAAAAAGTCATGTAATTTGAGAAAAAAAGAAGAAAGAAGCAGCCAGCTGCAAATTATTTAATCTAAACTAAAAAATAACGGAGACAATAGAGGATGTTGTTGCTGTCGCACGGGACGGAATCGGGGAACAATGCATGGGTCGAATGAGCTAATGCTGGCTTATAAAACTTGTGAGTCGATTAACATACGCTAATCAATATAATTAGCAGAGTAATTAGGAGATTATATATGGTTTTGCGGGAGTATTAGGGGGGGCCAGGCCCCTGCCCGCCCCCCCTGTGGCTCCGCCCCTGCTAATGGATATCTCCTCCGGCGAGCAACTTTTTTGGCTTCCAACCAGGCTTCGCACCCATCCCCACAGCGACCCAGCTTGGTTTATTCACGGTCCTCACGAGATTCCTTATCTTAATTTTTGTTGAGATAATGTGTGATCTCAAGTTCGATTTGCAGTTGCGCATCCAGTTGAAACGGAAGCATCCCAATGGGGTGAGGGAGGATAGGGAATAACAGTTGCTTTGCCTTTTTATGTTTCTCTGTTGTGGTCTTGTGGAAATATTTAGAATTGTATGTGTACAAATTTATATTATTTGCATTGGATGTTGTTCAGCTGCGTGTTTTCATGAGTTTCTTTCCATTACTGCTGTGATTAGATACCGTTTCTATTTATGTTTACAGCACCCCAACCAAACACTCTGAATTCTCACACCATGCAAAACTGACCTCTAATGCAATGCTGGCAATTCTAGTGGATTTATGCTGTATAATTATTCGTTCTTTGAGACTGATGAGAATTTCTTAATTTCAGGGTGTCAAGTAGTGAGTGCAGTTACTTGTTTGACATTGCTTCTCAGATTGATAGGGAAAGAGTTCAGACTGTAGGGACTGTCAAATACATGATTGATGCCACCAGATCTGGAAACGTGTCCCGCTTTATTAATCACAGGTAATTGAACTATTGTATTACTGGAGCATCCAACGCTGGAACAAGTTTATTCTGGAGCCAGTATTCATTTGTGCCTGTTGCCTTGATAACAGCTGTTCCCCAAATCTCAGTACCCGTTTGGTTTTGGTGGAGAGCAAAGATTGCCAGCTTGCTCACATTGTCTTGTTTGCTAATCAAGATGTAAGAATCTATATATCTCATTTCCAACATTTTGGCTCTTTATTTCGACTCGTTCTGATTGTTGCTATGCTGTTCTTCAGATTGCTCTGGGAGAAGAACTTGCATATGATTACCGACAAAAGCTTGTACCAGGCGATGGCTGCCCCTGCCATTGTGGATCCAAGAAATGCCGAGGCCGTGTCTATTGATTTTTGCAGGAAGACAATAAGGAACTGTTCAACGCTCGGTTCCAGATCTTCCGAAGCTTAAACAGTTGTAGGCAGCAGAGCAGATCTTCCGAAGCTTAAACAGTCGTAGGCAGCAGATCCTTGTTTTTTTTCTTCTAGAGCTCCGAGTGCAGGGGTAGGATCTCTTCATGCAACCAATAGGGATTGTGATATAGGAGGCATTAGGAACAGTGCACACCATAGATGTTGATTTTAGTCGTCGTACCATCATGCTTAACTGATTGTTTGTTAGACGCAGCCTGAAATGAAAGCAATTCAGGCTGCTATTGCGTGTAGGTGAGAAATTCGTTGTCATTGTAAAGTACCTTCATTCAAATTTTACTGCTCATCATCATCGAAGCGAGTTAAACCGGTTATCCCAATGTTTCGTTTTTTTGCGCGCATGGTCTGGGGCATGGTGTTATTGGGGTGTTTGGATGGAGGGACAGACGGGGCAAATTTACTATAAATTTACCCTGAAGGTGCCAAATATTTGGGGTAAATGTGGTGGGGTAAATATGTTGCCTCCCTAATTTCATTCCCCCTCAAATGTGGAGAAAATTTAGGTGGGCTCCACAACCTCTCTCCCATCCTCATTTGTCCCCTCCCCACCTCCCCCCCGCCCCGCTGGTCGCGGCTCTACCGTGCAGGTACGCGCCGCCGCCCCGAGTCCCACCTGCGATGCCGCCCTGACTATCACTCGCGGTGCTTTCCTCTCCCACCAGCGTCGCTGCCGACTCTTACCTGCGCTACGTCGGCTCCGACATGCGTTACACGAGGTGTCCAGGAGGTCGTTGAAGGGAGACAGCCTGTCTTCGACGACTGCCCGAACTCACGGGCGGGGAGATCTGTAGGACGGGGGTCATCTGGGTGTGTGAGGCAGCGGACACTTCGCCTCTCCCTCAGACACTGCCGCTGCCAACCCCAACCCTTCCTGCATCCGGTTGGTTCGTCGCTCCTCTGCGCCTCCCTCTCCCAGATCCGCCGTCGTCTCCCAAGAGGATGGAGGGTGAGGGCGCCGCCGCCGCCGGGTTAAAGCCACTATTCCCTCTGGTGGGTGGCGCCTCCTCCCGCGTCTTTAACCTCTTCTTCCAAATAGATTTGACTGGTGGCGTGCAGGCCTCCGAGACGGGCATGGAGTCCCTCGACCTCAACTCCCAGGTGGACGCCTTCCCTCACATCGACGACTACCAGTCCTACCTTCAAGGCGGTTCGTTCCATGCAGGCACCTCTATGGCCATGGAATCCGGCCTCCCTCCCATTCGTGGCAACCGCTACCTCGGTGTCCACAGGCGTGACGGAGGGTGGAGCAAAAGGGGAGGTGGTGCTGGTGGATGCGGCCGGCAATTGGACTTCTTTGACGCGTCATCGTCAGGGGCAGCCGCCGGTGGCCGTGCCATTCCTCCGTCGGGTGCAACCGGAGGCTGTCCCATTCCTCCGTCAGGCGTATTGGCATTTCTTTACGTCGTTGCTAAGTTTATGTGTCCCCGGCAACGACGCCAAAAATGCTTGTTGGCATTTCTTAACGTCGCTGCTAAGTTTATGTGTTCCTAGCAACGCCGCTAGAAATGACACTGGTAATCCTAATGATCACAAACAAATCCGCAAGCGCACGGATAAATCATTGTAGCTTTTCTCCATCGGAGTATCTCAAAGGGTATCGAATCCAAGGAAGGCAATGACGGATAACAAGACTTATACTATTGCAATGAATATAGATCATATATAGAAGTAGAAGTGACACTCAAATACAGGGGTAAGGATAACGATATGATAAGGGTAGTGTGACACATAATACTTACTCTCAGGGGACACTACGACATAGGGAGCAACATATGAGTTGGTTCTAGGTTCTAATGTACTATACATACAAAGGTCAGTGATACAAGAGAGGTTACACAAACGTTGCATGAAACATCTGTCCAGCATCTAGGTACTACGCGAGATAGCCCTCGTGCCGGTTTTATACGACGAGTCGCTTTCTACTTTCAGAACTCCTACATCAACATCCGAACACAAAGGGTCCAACGGCTATCACTACCGTGGCCTATCTCTATCTAAACGTGGGATGAGCTCGTAATCAATGCAGTTGTCCAATCCAAACACCATGCTTGCATTGTCAATTGAACCCTGACCGGCCCAGACTGTTGTGACCCAGGTCAGAGGCGACCATATAACTAGTCACTTGATCGTGAACTGTAGCTTGGACTCGAATATCATACAACAAGATTGTGCAAACTAACGAGACCTAACTGAGGTTATGCACACAAACGGATACAAGATTTCCTACGTCTGTACCATAAGATCAAAGGGTCGTGTTCATGAAGAACACGAGCCTCTAACTTAGAGCTCATACCTAGATCCCAAAGAAGACTTGAAATCTGAAATAGAACTACTCTAGTCTACTCCCTAGCTTTGGAACCAAAAGTGAGAGAAGAGAAGCAAAGTTGTGTGTTCAAAAAGTGAGAAGGGCCTCTCCTATTTATAGGCTGGAAGGGGTACTAAGGAGCAGCGAAAGCACCCCAGGAATGGAGCCTTGGACCAATGAGGGACATCCACGTGGAAGACCAGGATCAACCGACCATAAGTCGGTTCGGCCGAACCCCTGTGGGCCCCGCTGTCAGGGGTCGAGACCTGGACAGATCCGCAAGGGGGCTACCCAAGCAGTTTGCAGGTTAGAGGAGAGATCGAGGAACTAAGAGTGTAGATGGTTATGCACGGGATGCACATGGAAATCTCGGCGAGACACGAGGGACACGGCGATTTATACTGATTCAGGCATCCGGAGAGTAAAACCCTACGTCCAGTTTGGTAGTGGAATTATACCAGAGAGATCCTCCCCCGAGGAGGGCGCCCCAGGCCACCTTATCTTGGCCGACGACCTTGGGCTACAAGTCGGTTTCCATCTATCCTAGTCGGTTACAACATGAAAGGCTTATCCGAACTGCCTCAAACTGTCTGGACTGTCTTGACTTGCACTCCAAGCTGTCTTCATGTCCTTGGACCCACATGTCAGGTCGGGGAGGGCCCACTGATAGGTCGGCGGGTCTTCTGGCAGGTCGGGCCCGCCTGTCGGGGACGGCTGAGACCCTGGTTGGTGGGGACCCAGGGGTACTTATGTCTCTCAAGCCCCCGATCAACGTGTAGGCGTAGCGGTCGAGACGAGGTCATGTCGAAGCGAAGCGATGGCATGGCACCGCTGAGGTCGCGTAGGGTGCACAGGGATCCAAAAAAGAAAAAGATGTCTTCAGTCTTGAGCGAAGTCGAACATCGAGCTCCTGGAATGTAGGTCCAGAAGGTCGAAGTGAAGACGAGACGTTGACCTTGAAGAACCGCCGACCTGACCTGGATCAGGTAACATAAAGGAGCTTCCACGACCTTCAGAAAGGTCGCAATGCCAACCGTAGGTAGGTCGAGCAGAGGAGCAGTGGAAGCATGCTTCCAGTAGATTGATGCGACGTAGAAGAAGAGGGTGTTGTAAGACGCACTCGTGGAGTAGCCCCCGAGCAGTAAAACGACCAGAATGGCCGGTTTGATGCTCAAAAAAGAAGAAAGAGAGAGAACCTACGACCTTCTGCTGCCATCGTGATGCTCTGACGAACTGAGCGACAGGCGCCAAAAGACGTGGGATCTTGAGGAAGACGCCAAACGTCGGAAGCTGTCATTACCTGAGTCACAAGCGCACTGTACGGTCACGGGCCTGCTCCCTCGTAAGGCACAAGCTGTTGTCCACTCGCAAGGGACAAAAGCGCCAATATGTGGTCAGATAGGGCAAAGGCGTGCCGAATGTCAGAGCTGCAGCGAGGTCTGGTGACCTGAAGTGGACGACGACGGAGACGCCGGGAGGTCTGGCGAAGTAGATGACGACGGAGCTGCCGGGAGGTCCGTAGACCTAAAGAAGGCGACGACAGAGCCGCCAAGAGGTCCGAAGACCTCAAGAAGGCGACGACAGAGCCGCCGGGAGGTCCGAAGACCTGAAGACGGTGACGACGGAGCCGTCGGGAGGTCTGTAGACCTAAAGAGGGCGACGACGAAGTAGCCGGGAGGTCCGTAGACCTAAAAAAGGTGACGACAGAGCCACTGAGAGGTCCGAAGACCTAAAGAAGGCGATGACAGAGCCGTCGGGAGGTCCGAAGACCTAAAGACAGTGACGACGGAGCCGCCGGGAGGTCCGTAGACCTAAAGAGGGCGACGACAGAGCAGCCGGGAGGTCCGTAGACCTAAAGAAGGTGATGACCCGGAGATGCTTGGCAGGGCCATTAGGCGCGCACCCCACATGGAGGCCTTCATTCCCTACGCAAAATCCAGGGTGTCCAGATCAGGCTGGCAGGGCTACAAGAGCACCGACCTCAAGGAGGTCACGCATCTAGGGCGTCCAACTAGGTTGGTAGAGCCGTGGACATACCGAGGTATTGCAAGACCTATGTATTAAGGCACGCCGACCTCAGGAAGGCTATTTTGGTGCCCAGATGACCAGCATAGCTGCCAATCATCCAGCAGAGCTATGGTACAAAGGTATTGACGACCTAAGTAGCGGCACACCGACTTCGGGGGCCCGACGAAATCGTAGACTGGACTCCAGGCGCCCAGACAGATCTGGTAGAGCAGCGAGGCACGCCTACCCCAGAAGGTCTTCAATCGAACCTACGACCATTCTGCTTAGGAAACAGAAATATAGGCTGATTGGAATAGGCCCGTTTACGAGCAGAGCCATAGCGGGTGCACCAAGATGCTGCGCCTAGCGGGTGCAATGAATACGCAGAGCCATAAAGGGTGTGTTTGATCATCGTCATCGTCTGTAGATGTAGCAAGGCGCAGAGCCATCTGACACAGAGTCAGTCTTATCCCTCCGTAGACTGCAGGGTCACGGGTTAACCACTGCTCGTAGAGAGGACGGCTTACCGACTACACTGCTCAGCATGGAGGCTTAGGTGTAGCCGGCGCGCGGGGGGAGTCAGAGACTCAAGGTCTTGCAACCACACGACTAAGAATGCACATATCAAATTAAAAGGCCTTTTAAGGAAAGACACACAGAAGTAATTAAAAATCCCTCAGGTCGAAGGACCTTTAGATTGGCAAAGCCAAGCCCCCAAGCGTACCGAGGTCGGCTATACCAAGCCCTCGAGCGTGTCGAAGGGGGAGGGAAAAATGAAGCAGGGAAAGACATGTAAAGCAGGTTTACGAAAGAAATTGGAGCAGTAAAATATTTAATTACAAATAAAACTTAGCTTGTGCGTCGTCGTGGCCGAGGTCGACGTGGCGAGCACGAGACGCCAAAAAGGTCAGCGATGAGTCGATGGAGTGGTCGGCGGCGCTGGCCACAGGATCAGCGGTGCGCAGCCCACTTGGTCGGAAGAGCTGATGCTGCGCCGAGCTGTGAAGACGTCGAAGAGGTTATCGGCACGCGCGTGATGACGTAGCTTGCGTAGCTGAGAAGATCGTCGTGGTCGCAGTCGGGATGTGGCCGTCGGCGCCAAGCTCGAGATGTTGACGAGGTCGGCGAGCTACCAAAGAGGTCGGCGAGCAGCCGTGGCAGGTCGGCGACGAGCTGTTGAAGGTCCGCAATGAGCCGGCTGGCTGAACTCAAGGCATGGAAGAGGGTGGCAGTGTGTTGCAGCAGGTCAGCAACGTTTGGTGCGATCTGTCATCATCCGATGTTGTTCTGTCTAGTCGTCGTCCTTGCAGTGGGCCACACACGCATGAGCTCCGAGCTTTGAGGCACGCCGCGTGGGGCAGCTCCATGTTGACACGGTCATGCATGCACCATCATTAAGGAAATAACATATTAGTGTATCCTTGCCGAGCAAAACCAAAGGAAATCCGATACTAGTTAAAGAAAGAAAAGTAGAATAAGGAAAGAAAAAAATATTCCCTGGATGCAGGCCGAAACATGCAACATAGGTGTACATGTCCACCACGCACGTGAGTTTGCCGCCTGCATCGTGGACCTCGATGTGCTCAAGTGCCTGCGCTCGTGCTGGATGAATTGGTCAGGGCGCGAGACCGTCGAACTCGATACACCGGCGTATGCAACCGTGGAGACCGTCGAACTCGATCTTGCAGATGACACGATCTCGATCTGGAGAACGCCAAGGCCAGGGCCTAAGGTGTTCACTCGCCGATGACGGCAGGTTGCATCTAGAGATGCGTGACTGGAGGTCGGTATGCAGAAGGGACAGCACAAGAACCGCGCCGCCACACACCGGATCAGCGAGACCAGCAGTTGGGCAATAAATCTCGCCGAGTCGGCGAAATCAGCCAGTGACGACGTGGAAGTTGGTGATGAATCTGTTGATGGCCAAGCCATCGTAGGGCGTGGGTGGGTGGGTCGTCAAGAAGAAGTTCTTCTCACCGTCGAGGAAGATAATCACCGGAGCGAACTACCATCACGCTGCATGAAGAGCTCTCGATCACCCCTACCTGGCGCGCCAACTGTTAGGGGTTGAGGCCTGGACAGATCCGCAAGGGGGCTACCCAAGCAGTTTGCAGGTTAAAGGAGGGATCGAGGAACTAAGAGCGTAGATGGTTATGCACGGGATGCACACGGAAATCTCGACGAGACATGAGGGACATGACGATTTATACTGATTAGGGCCTCCGGAAAGTAAAACCCTACGTCCAGTTTGGTAGTAGAATTATACCAGAGAGATCCTCCCATGAGGAGGGCGCCCCAGGCTGCCTTATATTGGCTGACGACTTTGGGCTACAAGTCGGTTTCCATCTATCCTAATCGGTTACAACATGGAAGGCTTATCCGAACTGCCTCAAACTGTCTGGACTGTCTTGACTTGCACTCCAAGCCGTCTTCATGTCCTTGGGCCCACATGTCAGGTCGGGGAGGGCCCACTGATAGGTCGGTGGGTCTTCTGGCAGGTCGGGCCCGCCTGTCGGGGACGGCTGAGACCCTGGTCGGTGGGGACCCAGGGGTACCCATGTCTCTCACGGAGCACGGGGACACGAGGGTTTAGACTGGTTTAGGCCTCCGGAGAGTAAAACCATACGTCCTGTATGGTGGTGGAATTATGCGGAGAGAGGAAGGCCCCTCGAATGGAGCCCTAGGCCGCCTTATGTGGACAACGGGCTAGGGTTTCCATTCGAGGTCGGTGGACCCATATCTGGGTCGGTTACAAAATGGGAGGCTATCTGCCCGGATTACAAGGAGTATCCCGTGATTTACGGACCTACAGGCGGTGCCACGCCGTGATCTAGTAGCTTGCCTTGCGCTCCAAGCATGAGGATCTGGATAAGGTCGCCCGGAGTCTTCCAAGGTTGTCGGGTTTGTGGATAAGGTCTTGGGCCCACTTGCAGGTCGGCGGGGCTTCTGGTAGGTCCGGTCCACTTGGCAGGGACCTCTGGGACCCTGGTCGGTGGGGACCCATGCGTACCCATGTCTCTGGTCCACTCCTACCTCCAGCTGGCTTACATGTGGGCCCTTGGGTACATCCTCGGTGTGTATCAGTTTTTGCGTCGGGTTGATCCCCAAGTGGGCCCTCCTATCCTTGTGTAGTCCACGTGTCATCGTTTGATTCGCCGGAGCTTGACTCTCTTGAATTGATGATGTGGCGTTGACACACGGATCCCATGTGGCAGCCACTCCTCAGCTGAGGCGGCATGACATGGCTTATATAAGACACGATTCTTACTCCTTTTGTAGGTATTTTCCTGCAATCACAATTCTTCCAAGGACATGTAGAACTACTTTATTTTTAACTAAAATGCGTAAGAAATGCACTTTGCTCCTTTATTCATGAGAATATTGACAACTAAAAGAGGTACTTAATAGCTATCAACAGGGCGCATCTCGAGGCCGTCAGCGTAGCGCCTCTGCATCCTCAGGCCGTGCCATCGCCTCTGCGTCTTTAGGTCATGGCCCCTCCTCCCATTGTGGCCGTCGTGCTCGTGGTCAAGGATTGCCAAGAGGTGATTTCTACAATCTTGAAGAAGGACACAGAGAAGATGAAAATGAAATTCAAGTCATAGGCACTTCTCGAGGCCATTGGGTAACTATTTGTCATGGCAATTAAGTTTCTTATGCTTCTCATATACTGAAGACATTTTGACTTTTTTCTTCCTGATTAGTTCATGGTGATCGAATTATTTTTAGTTCACATTATTAGTTCATGGTGATCGAATTATTATTATTTCCTACCAGTTATCCAAAAATTGCTGTCTATTGTAGATTAATGTTGCTTTATGAAATCGTGTCATTCGTTATCTGCATCAATCGAGTAAGATGTGTTAAAAGCACTAGATTCTTAGTTGATGACCTGCCTGATTTTCTATCTACTGTATCTAATTTTATTTCAAATGGACTCTAAAGCATGTGGAGCTTTGACATTCACAGTTATTAATTGAAACAGGATGAATCTGAGCTATGCGGATACATCTGAATGTGAATGTGTACAATCTGTTTTTAGGTTTCAGTTGCAACTTGTTCTTATTTCATGCATGCAAAATAAAGTATTGTATACATTGTGATCTGTCTTAATCTATAGTTGTTGTTTAAATGTATGGTGTGTCTCTTTCACTTGTGTCTTGCAGACACTTCTGGAGTTTTCATCTATTTGTTTGTTATCGAGGGAATTAGATTTTGACTAGGGAATCCAATGCATTTTTTATGTCTCTCATGTTATAGAGCAAAACTCAGAAGGAAAATTGGTCGGATCACAATAGTAGCATCCTGTTACAATTGTGTCTTGAGCAAGTAGAAGCAAGAAATTATGTTGATGGAAACATGAACATCGCTAGATACAACAACATTGTACAGAAATTTAAGTAAGCTACTGGATTGTTGCATGATAGGACGCAAATAAAAACTAGAATTAGCCAACTTAGGGGGTTGTACAGTTTTCGGGTCTTGTTGCAAAAACATACTGGATTAGGAAGGAAGCCAGATGGGAGCATTGTTGCATACTCAGACTTTTGGAAGGAGAATACATAGGTACTTCTGCCCTTAATGCGCTATTGTTTTCTCCACTTATACACGAGCACCATCTGACTTAATTTATCTTGCAGAACAAACCATGATTGAAGAGACTAAGGAAGGGGGATCCACCGTTCTTGGCTGACCTGGAGGCAATGTTCTATAAAGAAGTTGTTGATGGATCCAATAGCTATGTTCCAGGGAAAGATTTTTATGATGGTGAAGGGCAGCAAGAAGAAGAAGAAGAAGAATCATGGGAGGAGGAGGAGGAGAAAGACAAAGAAGAATTTGTTCACAGCCCTATGAGTACAAGTAGCCGCAAGAGCAAGAGGTCGGGTGGAAGCACTGCCAACACACTGGCCATAGTCCTGAAAAGAAGAGCAAAAACCAAGGAAAAAGCACGGGAAAAAACCCAATTGTCAAAGTATTGGACAAGATTACAACTACTTACAGCCAGTCAGTTAGTGCAAGTCATCGGACTATACAAGAGCATAAGGATTCCAAGTTGCAAGCTGAGATGAAAATAGATGTTGAAATTGAGAAGTGCGTGCAATTGGCTTGGGAGTGTTTTCCCCATGATAGTGTCGAGGCATATGCAACTTTCTACTTTCAAGAATTTCAAATCCAAATTGAACCGTCGATACTTCCTCACCATACCCACTGCCGAAGGAAGGATCAACTTCTTGCAGAGATGGTGCAAGGATAACAATATGTATTAGAAGATGTTGCTATGCTGTTAACCGTTTGTCTTAGAGTTCTTGTTCTTATAATATGTGTATGAACCTATGGTCTGAACCTTTTAAGTCATGGTCTGACTGAATTGTGTATGTGTGTGATGTGAACCATTTAAGTTATGATGTTAATTATTTGTGTGATAATTGTGCATATTTGTCTTGTTCTTATGTCTTTTATGCAGCCGTGATATTCTAATACAAGTTGACATAGTTACATTTTTTTCCTATAGTTTATTCTGATTTTGATGTTAATTTGTTTGTTTAGGATGAAGAATCAAGTGAGGATGGACAAGAAGAATCATTGCCATATGAGAATGATGTGTGTGCAAGTGAAGATGGACACGAAGATGAGCCTCCATATGAGAATGATGAGTATCCAAATCTATATAACCTATATAATTGGTACGTCATTACTTTTGTTTCAACCGTTAGATCTTCATTACGTATCTAGATCATGGCCATACGTTGTGTTGTTTTTCTTCAAAGCTAAACATATCTCAGCTACATTAATTGCATTCGGTGGATCAGTTTTTTTAAAAGGATTAACTCACCTACATCTGCGGCGGCACCATGGTCAGACAATGCCCTTCTTGGTGCTTAATTAATGTGAACTTATTAATTGTTTACGTTTATTTCCTCAATAATTTATATTTCATTGCAGAGGCAACTGCATTTGTATTGTACCAAGTATCTTTTAATTAAATAATTAGATGTTATATAAATGCTATTAAAATTTCTCAATTTTCTGACATGAATTGATAATAATAATTAAAAATGGTCACTAAACATTCCGCAACAACGTGCGCAGAATCACCTAGTGATGATGAAGACTCAAGTCAAGATGAAAGGAAATCATCAAGTGAAGATGAAATTGTGAAGATGGCCCCAAACAATCTCAAGAGGGATCATGAATTTATTATGCAAACTATGGTTGTCTTTGGTACATACTTTCAAACCTACTATATCAAAAAGCCAAGGAGGGTACCTATTGAAACTGGAATGCAATGGGTGGAGAGGACACTAGTCAATGCAGATGATTGCTACGACATGTTAGGGTTGCCAGAACGGTTTTTAATAGGCTACATAATGTGTTGCTGCAATCATATAGATTGAAGTCAAGTACAAAAATGAGTTCAATTGAGGCTTTAGCTATGTTTTTATGGGTTGTTGGTGCACCCCAGTCAGTTAGGCAGGCTAAGAATCAGTTTATGAGATCCTTAGAGATAGTTAGCTGCAATTTTGGTCAAGTTCTGACTTGTGTTCTCAAGCTGGTTGCAGATGTCATAAAGCAAAAGGATCCTCAATTCTCAAAAGTTCACCCTATATTATAAAATTCACACTTTTGTCCACATTTCAACAACTGTATATGAGCAATAGATGAGACTCATATTCCAGATGTCATAAAGCAAAAGGATCCTCAATTCTCAAAAGTTCACCCTATATTATAAAATTCACACTTTTGTCCACATTTCAACAACTGTATATGAGCAATAGATGAGACTCATATTCCAGTCGTGGTGCCAAAATGTAAAAAAAAGTTGCACATATGTGTAGACACAAATTCACATCTCAAAATATGCTAGCTGTATGTGTTCTTGCGGGATGGCCTGGCTATGTACATGATATGACAGTATTCAAGGATGCAACTAGGAGATATGCTGAGAAGTTTCCACATCCACCTCCAGGTGATCTACTTCCTCTCCCATATGTAAGTATCACTCTAATGCATCAAGTTGGTTGTCTCACAATTTGTCTACAAATTTGTAGGGAAATTTTATTGTGTTGATGCGGGGTATACAAACCACATGGGTTATATTTCACCCTACAGGTGTATAAAGCACCCTCGTCCACCGCTTCATAAAGCCCCGCATCGGAAAGGTAAAAAAAGACTTTTAATCATGCACATTTTAAAGTTAGAAATGTCATAGAAGGGTCATTTGGAGTCTTGAAGAATAAGCTCCACATTTTGATGAATTTTCAATAGCAAAGCAAGCTAGAATTATTGTAGCATGCTTGGCTCTTCACAATTTCATAAGAGAGAGCAAGCTGGTTGATAGGGACTTCGATTTGTGTGATGCGGATGAAAACTATGATCCACTATACGACGAATATGACTATGAAGATGAACTTGAGCCGAATACTCAGGAAAAAGATTCCCTCATTTGAAGATACATACATGGATGTTTTCCATGATCAAATAGCTTATACTTTGTTCTATAAATGACTGTATGTGTGTATTGTGATCACTTTAGACCGTTAAATAAACTGCAAATGTGTATGTGAGTACAATTGTATCGTCATGAGGTCGTGCCGGTGATGAGCGAGAGAATATTTTATAAAATTCTTGTTTAATTATGATTCAAAGTGATTAATTATGCATGTGTATATTTTACAAAGGCATCAAGCAGAGTATTTTAGGGCCTTATTGGCAGGGCTCCAGCTCCTCAAAAAACGGCTCCGGCTCTGGCTCCTCCGGTGGAGCGGTTTTTCTGATGGAGCTGAAGCCGTTTTGGAAAACGCTTGGCAAAACGGCTTCACGTGTTGGATTGAGGTTGTAAAATGTCTAAATTACCCTTTTCTATTTTTTCCTTTTTTCCCTTTTCTTCATTTCCCCGTTTTCTTCTTATTTTCTTTTCCTCTCCCTTTTTCCCCTCCTCTCCTTATCCATTCACCTTCTTATCCACTGCATCTGCCAGAGCCTCCCGAGCGACCCGCCCCGCCCGCCGCGTCAGCACCCCACCCCGTCGCGCCGGCTCCCCGCCCCGCCGGCGCCTCCGGCCCACACCCTGTCGGCGCCTCCGCCCCACCCCCGTCAACACCTCGGGCCGCCACCCGTGCCCGCCTGAGGGCAGGCCTGGAAAAGGTGGCTTGGAGCCGGACGAAGCCGGACGAAGCCACCCTTTCCTGGCTCCGTCAAGGCCGCAGGGCTCAGAAAGCGGGATTTCAGGGGCTCCGGAGCCAGAGGCGCGACGCTCGACCCCGTTTGGGAGGACTCCGCGTGGAGCTGGAGGTGGAGCTGCTTTTGGAGCCCTCCCAAAGGGGCTCTTACAAAAGAAGCAAGCAGCAGTGCGCAGTATGCCAATAGTGTGGCTTGGCGCCAAGCAGGAAGTCATGTTTTTTTTAAATAAAAGCTGATTTAAAATGATTATTAAATGTATAACCTACCAACATCACCTCTCTATCCAAACACCCCAAAAAGCAAATCACTCTGTTCGTCTGGCTTATCAGCCACCAACCAACATTATTTTTCTCTCAGAACAAACCAGCCATCAGCAACCAGTCAGTAATACTTTTCTCTTAGAACAAATCAGCACCAGCCACCAGCCAAACAAACAGATTGATTAGTAGAGGCAAATGGAAGAGGCAAAACATTTGATTTGGAGTAAATATTTACACCAACAATCCAAACAGAGCCATTTTTCATAGTTATCCTTATTGCAAGATGCCTATGACAATAAAAAAGTGATCTTTTAGGAAAAAGAAGGGATAATCTTATTGACTTATTAAATTAACAAAATTTGAATTTTCGGTATAATAAATATTAAAATTCGTTAATTTCAATCCCGCCTCACCTGTCTAGACCTGAGGGGCCCACTCCCTTCACGAAAGCGCCCGCGGAAACCAATTTCCCACGGAGGGCCTGGACCGCCCACTCTTTCGCCACGTCAACGATCCGGTCTCAAGAGCATCTCAGCCATCCAGGCCAAAAGCTAGCAACGCCTCGTGCTCCTCCACGCCAGCAATCCGCGGCATCCACCCATCCACCAATCAGCATGCACCGCTTTTCCCTCTATAAAGCAACCGCTCCCGTCCCCATCTTCTCTTCACAAATCCTCCCAACTTCCCTGCTCATCCTCGCATTCAAGCCGAGCACCCTTCGTTTCCCAGCACCTAGAGAATCCGAGCGGCATCGATGGCGCCCAAGGCGGAGAAGAAGCCAGCGGCCAAGAAGCCTGCGGAGGAGGAGCCCGCCGAGAAGGCGGCGCCGGCGGAGAAGGCCCCCGCGGGCAAGAAGCCCAAGGCGGAGAAGCGGCTCCCGGCGGGCAAGTCCGCCGGCAAGGAGGGCGGCGACAAGAAGGGCAGGAAGAAGGCCAAGAAGAGTGTGGAGACCTACAAGATCTACATCTTCAAGGTCCTCAAGCAGGTGCACCCCGACATCGGCATCTCCTCCAAGGCCATGTCCATCATGAACTCCTTCATCAACGACATCTTCGAGAAGCTCGCCGCCGAGGCCGCCAAGCTCGCCCGCTACAACAAAAAGCCCACCATCACCTCCCGCGAGATCCAGACCTCGGTGCGCCTCGTCCTCCCCGGGGAGCTCGCCAAGCACGCCGTCTCGGAGGGCACCAAGGCCGTGACCAAGTTCACCTCGTCTTAGGTGTTGATAGGCTTAGCTTGCGCCTGCTTGGGATGCGTTTCTTCTCTGGTGTAGGGAAGGCTTTTGAATTGTATGAATTATCATGGTGCAAATGAAAGACTACTGTTATCTGAATCTTTGCCATATTATGCTGGTTTTCTGATTCGTGGTATGGTAATTTAGACGAGCCATAATTCTTGTTTTAGATACGTTTGTCCGTTAAGGCAGTATGTAATTCTCAGCAGTTTGTCCCTCTGATTGGAGGTGTGGTCAATTTGATTACCCTTTCTGAACTGTGGTGCTGGAGTACTCCGTATGTTCCAAATTCCAGCTCTCTGTTGCGTTCTAGTACTAGCTCTGTTACAAAATCTTGCCGCGAACTATTCTCTGTTTTCAGGTTTGGTGTTTGCGGCATGTGAATATGGACCCTACTAAAACTTGAAAGTAGGCAGAATAGTAGGTGTGGATTTGAATTTTGGGAGAGGGAAGAGGCTTTTTTTTTTTGCGAAAAGGGCGGTCTGGTGCAAGTGGTAGTGGTTACTGCCTGTGAACCGAGAGGTCACAGGTTCGAGCGGTGGCCTCTACACATTACACGATGTGTGGGAAAGACCTCCCGTTAATAACCACCCCCAGACCCCACGCAGTGCGAGAGCCTACGGCACTGGGTACGTCCTTGCGAAAGGGAGAGATCTATTTATTAAGCAGAGTCATTACAAATGAGTGCATTAACACACTCAGGAAAGGATTGAAAAGTGACGCAGCACTGGTTTGATCTGATGGCCAGGTGGGCAAGCTCATGGGCCACCTTGTTCTGCTCTCTCCCTATGGGCAAGCTGAATGAACGAGCAATCACTTCGGGCTTCAACGCACTCCTACTCTTCCTCTGCTTGGCAATATCCCTAGATGCACCCGGGCTCTTGATGGATGCCCTGCGCTCATGTATGCCTCCAGCTTTGGCCTTGGCCGCACGCAGGCGCTCCTGGAAGCGGAGACCCTTATCCTGGCTATTCTCCTGCAAGGGCAACGAAGCATCGCTGGATCCATCACCATCAAACGAATCCAGGCCTGAGACTCTCACAAGCTTCCATGGACGTGTCGCCCGATGCCCCAGCAGCAGCGGCAGCAGTAACTTTTGCTGGGGAAGCCACGACCATCTTTTTCACCCCATGCACCAGTATCTCCTCCAGAGAACCCTTAGCAGTACAGTCAATTGCTCCTTCAGTTTGCTTCTGCTGACGAGCCTGGGGCTTCTGCAGCCTTTCACCATTCAGCGATGAGGAGCTGGTGAAGGAGGTCGCCCGCTCCTTCTGCTCACCGCTAAAATTAAGGCCCCAACGTGCCGGCTGTGGGGGCGCTTGGAAGGAGAGGAATCTGCTTGCACCCTTCTTGAAAGGTGATGTACGCAGCTCAATACCAAATCCCCTAGCATCTGCATACAAATCTTCATCCGGGCACTCTCTATCGGCATGGCCAATGCGCCCACAACAGAAGCAGAAGTGTGGAACATTTTCATACTTCACAATGAACTCCATAATCCCCCGGCCCCTCACCTTGATCTGCACACTATGCTTCAGTGGATCTGCAAGCGCAAAATCAACACGCACTCGCTTGAAATCTTTTACCGCTTGCCCCACCTCCAGCACACGGCCCACCTTCGCTCCCAACGCAGTCACGAAGCTGGCTGTCAACATGGCAACAGGTATATGATTAGTGCATCTCCTTTGACACTCCATGGTCCAGCCCGCAACACAAAATTCATGCGACTCTCCGCACTGAACTCCAGAAGATATCTGTTGTCACCTATAACCCTTGCAGTACCATCTCCCCACACCTTAAACAGATCCGAGAACAAAATCTTAGTGGGAAGGTTATTGCTAGAGTAGTACCTTGCCACCGCAAACCAGCCCAATCTCATCCCTTCCTCTGGGTTCTCTTCCTCAAAGACGAACTCGTCCTCATCTGATTCCATGTCATGAACGCTAGCCCTTTCATGGATCACCAACCTCCTGTCTTTATTCTCCTCTCCAGCATTCTCCCCCGCCGACAGGTTCACATCAGCCGCAACGGCGTCTTCATCGACCCAGTTGCCTCCTGGAGATCCTTCATCTTGCCCTCATCACTATCAGCATCGTTCACCTTCTGCACCTTCTCCGCCTCCGAAGCCGAGGAGGACGCGATCTTCTGCACCTTCTCCGCCGCCGAAGCCATCAGCACCTCCTTCAGGCATAGTTTTTATTATCGGAAATAAAAATTTATCGGGGGTCAAGGATAAAGAGGAAAAGCAAGATATATCGGAAATATCGGACCAAATTCAAAAAAAAATCAAATTAATTTTAAAAAAATTTGTAGAATTTGACTTGAAACTATTCGTAGACTATTAAACATCACTTGTTCATAGATAAAATTAAGAATAAAATATTATGAGTACGAGATTATTGCGCTGCTGAATTTGAGTCGTCTGTGTAAAGTAGGAAAAACAGGAAAAATTTAGCAGATATCTAATTTTATCGGACCCTACGGATATATGGGAAATTTCGGAAATATCGGTGATTTTCGGCCGATAAAAGAAACCATGCCTTCAGGTCCATCTCTTCCCTGACAGTTTCCGCGCCTAGCCAAACCAACCCCGGACCTGCACAGATCACCGAACGTTGGCTTCGGGTGGGCAATCTCCTCACCGGAAATCCCGTATCACCCCCACCGCGGAACGTAGATCGAGAGCAGGAAGGGGACAGAAAGGAATTGCGGCGGCTATGGCGTCGGAGAGGAACCTGTAACCCTAGCCGCACCTCTGGTATTTGTAGTCTTGGCTTGATTTCTCCACGCAGAGAGTCCTGGATGCGTCCAACGAACAATCGACCCAGGCCCGGGATGGCCCAGACGATCTTGAAGGAGGAAATCCGCGAGGGGCGGTTGCCCGCGCCCGTCCGGAACAAAAACGCGACCGAATCCCCACCGGGATACGCCGCACCATGGAGAACGCCAGGGGCGTTCGACTTTCTCGCCGCCGCGCAGATCCATTCCGCGCGCTCAGCGAGGATGCCGGAACGTTGCGCCACCGCCCGTAGGGCAGAACGCAAGAGACGCGCCATCAACGAGGCTTCCTTCGACGAAGGTCACCGGAGAACTTGGCCTCGGCGGCGGAGGAGATCTAGATCGCCTCCGAATCGCCCAGCTCCGTCATTTCCGCTAGTCAAAAGACAAGGGAGAGGGAAGAAGCTTTTGGTCGCGAAATATTTGGGCAGGCAGTACAGTAGGTGTGGGTTTGAATTTTGGGAGAGGGAAGAAGCTTTTGGTCACGAAATATTTGGGCGGGGTTTGGGAATTGGAACCCATACTTGGCGCCTATTCAAAATTTTCAGGAGCTTAAATAAAAGCAGGTCGTAGAGGTCGTTCAAATGGTTTTTTTACGGGTTAATTGGATCTGTACCATTATAATTTTCACGATTTTGAAGGACACAATTACTATTCGACTTACTACGTCAGTGCCATTACAATTCCGCTGTTATTTGAGATATGCTATTATGTACGCCTGGAGAGGACTTGGGCCCACTGCCAGGTGTATGATGAGGTACTGTATATTCGTATGGACAAGATTGCCCATCGCTTCTCTCATTTTCATTTCACTGACATGTGGGTCCCACATGTCAGGGTCGTCTTCAACCTTGACACCTTCTCACGGGTGTGGGCGGGGGATGGGATGGGGGACACGGCGGCACTGGCCGGGCCGCCGCCGCTCGCCCGTGAGGGCGGCACTCGTCGAGAGGCCGCCGTTGCCGCTCGCCCCTGAGGCCAATGCTCATTGGGCCGCCACCGTTTGCCTCCTGGTGGGTGGAGCTCGCCAAGGGCCGGTCGCTGCCGCTTGGCCCTCCCCGTGGGGCGTGGGCAGACCTCCCCGAGGGCTGGCCGCCGTCAGGTCCGATGACGACAGCGGTAGGGCGGAGGTCAAGTGGGCCATGGCAGAGAGCCCGATGGTGGTGGTGGGCCGGGGCGGCGTGGGTGCTTCCTGAGACACGTCGTGAAGCGGCTGTTGCAGGGGCATGGCGTTAACGCAGCCGCGCACGAGGTCGCCGACGAGGCCGCGCTTACCGGGGTCGTCGTCCCGACCGGCGCCAAGGCCGTCGCGCTGCCGACAGTGTTCGTCAGCGGAAAGCTCCTGGGTGGTTTGAACCGGCTCATGGCCTCCCGTGGGCGAGCGCCGGTCACCCGAGGAGCGAGCCCCCAGATCCACGGGGGCAGGGGTGGCGGGAGGATGAAGAAGATCCTGATGTGTGGGTCCCACATGTCAGTGAAATGAGAGAGGGGAAGCAAAGTGCAATCTTGTCCATATGAATATACCATACCCTCTATACACCAGACAGTGGGTCCAAATCATCTTAAAGCGTACATAATGGCGTATCTCAAACATTTGCAAAGTTACAATGGCAGTGGCATAGTTTCTTGAATAGTAAAGGTGTGCTTCAAAACTGATGAAGTTGTAATGGCACAGATCTAATTAACCCTTTTTTGACGGGTTTAGAGGAGTAGCTCGCACTCGCAGATCGCAATTAGAAGGCCGCGGCTTTCCTCAAACAAATACAGCGGAGAGTCCAAGTCTACAAGCCAAAGGATGAGGATGGGAAATCATCTTTTGCACTGCGATGTAGCCTTCGTCAATCCCGGCACGACGGAGCATGACGACGCGAATGAAATCGAGCTGCAGATGGATGGAACAGCACACTGCCACCACACCTGTGGCGGCCGGCTGTGTTGTGATCACCAAACCAAACCAAAAGAGGAGAAAGTCGAGCTAACCGGCCCACGTAGATACAACAGGCGTAGGCCCATTCGCAGCCAAAAAAGGGCAAGAGACGCCAAGGACAGCCCACATGACAGACAGCGCAGCGGCACCGGCCTTTCAAGCAAGAAAGCGGCCGGGTGACGGCGGACGGACTTGAGGCGGCGAGACGACGGCGGCATCAAGAATCTCCCAGATGCTCCTCTGCCACCTTTCCTCGTGCGGCAGTGTGAAGCCAACTGAAGAAGCGGCTTCCACTGTAGGCAAAGCGGGAACAGAGTAATATGCTTTTGAATTGTAATCGTGTGGTCGCTGACGAGTGGGCCCAAGGCTGAACCTGTAATAGATAAAGGGGAGAGCTCGTGAGGAGGAGAGACATGAATGTTTTGCTACTCTGTTATGAAGAACTGAAATTGAGACCTCACGTTTAGGGTTCCTTGCCCTCCGCCGTATCCTCTGTGTACTATCTGTGTGTCTCACGTCGCCGTTGGTCCCCGGCAGCCAAGGGCCATTACAGCTGGTATCAGAGACAGTATCTTCGGCGTGCTTCTGCTGCCGTTCCGCGCACTCCGTCGGTCGGGATTGAAAACAGGGTAGGCTGGTCGAGATCGATTCGTGTGTCGTGTTACACCGCCCACGGGTTTGATTTCCTGTTAGTATCGTTGATAAGAAGCGCGAGCACAAGGTGTTCGACGAATTGACTACGAGTTCATAGCGGCGAGGGTTGCTTGGCAATTGTCCAGGTGTAAAATTCCGGGAGCCTAAGTGAATCTCATAGTGGAGGCAAAGGCGGCAGATCAATCTCGATTCGGGTTGTGCAGCAAGTCTGTGCGTAAAATTCCTTGATCGATCCTTGATCTCAGGCGGCGGTGATTGTCCAGGCAAGCAAACTGGTAAGGGAATTCGTTCCTGAGCTGTCTTGCCTGTCAGATTGGTGATTTGATTTGGAAACCATTTGGTGATTGAGTGGTTGGAGTAGTGGACACCACGGCTCCTCCAAAACCTTCAGCGCAAACGCAACTACTGCTCTCAGCAATGGCTGAAAAGCAGAAGTGAGATGAAGATGAATGGGAAAACTTCAGCAAAAAAGAGGAGGAAAGGTGGGAAACTCGCAATAAAGAGGAAGCAACTAGATGGGAAAAAATGATGGACACTGTGGATTTGTTGTTCAACAGAGTGGACAGTATTAACAAGAAACAAGAAAAGATGGAAGCCAAAATGGATATGTCCAATAAAGTGCTAGAGCAAATGATCAAAGACCAAGACAAACTTCCCAAACAGATAGCAGAAACAAGTCATGTAGTTGCCCAATTGCGCATGAAAGAGAGAGAGAGATGGAAGAACCACCTAGCCCTACATTTTCTGAACTCAAGAATGAGAATCCCTTCTATGAGAGAAGAATGCCTCCAAAGAGTGGGGCCTGGCACAAGAAGAACAATCCTGTGCCACCCAGGAGTACAATGGGAGACAAAGAACATCACATGGGCTTCACACCTAAGATGTCTTTTCCACGCTTTGACGGCTCCAATCCATGCATATGGAAGGAGAAATGCTAGGATTACTTTTTATTGATGGATACTCCTGAAAACATGTGGTCAACAACAACTTCTTTACACATGGATGGTAATGCAGAAAAATGATGCATATGCACAAGCAAAAACATGGACTAGGCAATTGGAGTCAGTTCATGGCAGCTGTACAATAGAAGTTTGGAGTGTATGCATATAAACATGCTATTGATGACATTCTAGAGCTCAAATAAGGAACTGTGGAAGTGTGTGTGACTGCATGTGAGGCCCTGTAATATCAAATTGAGATGAATTATCAAGGAATGAGAGACATATTTTATCTCTCAGTTTATACAGGGGCTTAAACTAGAAATCAGATACTAGGTGCAAGGCCACGTACCTGCTACTATGGTAAGAGTAGTAATGCTAGCTAAGATACAACAAAGAATTCAAGACAGAAGTAAAGCAAAATTACAGAGAAACTTTAGCACCACTAAACAGTTGCCAAGTTCAGGGCAGAAGGCTTATACTCCCAAACAATCTTTTGTCTCTCAACATCCTAGGGAAAGACAGTTAAGAGATTTCTGTCGAGCTAACAACCTCTGCTTATAATGCAAGGACACTTATGACCCTACACATCTTGCAAAATGCACTAAAAGACCCAAAGCCCAAGCAAATGCTCTGGTGATAAATGAGCTGGACACAACGTTAATAGAAGAAGTGTTAAATGAGTTGGCTGTAGAAGATGCTATGTCAGAGGATTTTTGCTCACTATCTCTCAATGCAATTGCTAGTACTGACACTGGGGAATGTTTAAAGCTGAGGTCATTGGTCTACAACAAAGTGATGTTGATGTTAGTAGACAGTGGTAGTTCTCATACATTTGTCAGTTCAACATTCTTGCAAAGGTTGGGCATAAAACCAATACCAACTACACCACAAATGGTCAAAGTAGCTAATGGTCACACTTTGCTCACTGACCATTATGTGCCCAATCAGGAGTGGTGGATTCAGGGCCACTCATTCTTTACTGACATGAAGGTAATATAGCTTGGAGCATATGATTGTATCCTAGGATATGACTGACTCAAGAAGTATAGTCCAATTATGCATGACTGGGATGCTAAAACAATGGAGTTCAATGATGGGAACACACAAGTGAAACTGCAAGGCATCCAACAAGCGCCTCTCTCATTGCATGAAATACAAGCTGACACATTGGTCAAGTGGGCAGCAGGAAATGACATATGGGCTTGGGCAGTGGTGGATATGCTACCACCATCAGAAGATACAAAGATACCAGAACAAATTCAGCAACTGGTACATGAATATGTTGACATATTTGAAGAACCAAAAGCACATCCTCCACCTAGGTTATTTCACCATACCATCCCTACTTTACCTGATGCAATTCCAGTTAATTCTAGGCCTTGTAGATACTCTCCATTGCATAAACATGAAATAGAGAGACAAGTTAAGGAATTGTTGTTTGCTGGTCATATAACTCCTAGCACTAGTCCTTATGCATCTCCAATCTTATTAGTGCAAAAGAAAGGTGGCACATGGCGATTTTGTGTAGATTACAGAAAATTGAATGACATCACTATCAAGAATAGATTCCCTATGCCAATTATAGATCAAATCTTGGATGAACTTGCTGGTACAATATACTTTATAAAGCTGGACATGAGGTTAGGTTATCACCAAGTTAGGATGCATCCTAAGGATGAACATAAGACTGCTTTTTAAGACACATCATGGCCACTACTAGTTTAAGGTGATGCCTTTTGGCCTGACAAATGCCCCTGCCACATTTCAATGCTTGATGAATGATATCCTCAGTCCATTCTTGAGAAAGTTTGTGCTAGTATTTTTAGATGATATCTTGATCTATAGTCCTACACTGGAGGCACATGTTGACCATCTGAGACTAGTGTTTGACAAGTTGAGAAGCAACCAGCTATACTCAAAAAGAAGCAAGTGTTCATTTGCAAAGCACAAGATGGAATATCTTGGCCATATTATTTCAGATAAAGGGGCGGCAACTGACCCTGCAAAGACTGAAGCGATGAGGCAGTGGGCTACTCCTACTTCAGTAATTGAGCTAAGGGGGTTTTTGGGCCTGACAGGCTACTATAGAAAGTTTGTCAAGGATTATGGGTTAATGGGCAAGCCTCTTACCCAACTTCTTAAGAAGAAACAATTTTGTTGGTCCACTGTAGCACAACAGGCTTTTGACATATTGAAACAAGCCATGAGCTCTACACCAGTACTTGCTATACTTGATTTTGCCACACCATTCATCATAGAAACTGATGCATCTGATGGAGGGATTGGGGCTGTATTAATGCAGAAAGACCAACCTGTGGCATTTATGAGCAAGGCTTTGGGACCCAATCATAAAAAGTTATCCATCTATGAAAAGGAGTTTCTATCTCTGATTATGGTAGTGGAAAAATGGAGACCATATTTACAAAGACAGGAGTTCATAATAAGAACTGACCACAAGAGTTTATCCTACTTGACTGAGCAAAACCTTCAATCTGAAATACAAAGGAAAGCAATGACTAGATTAATGGGACTCTAGTTTAAGGTGGTCTACAGAAAAGGCAAGGAAAACTGTGCAGCTGATGCTCTCTCAAGAATGGTACATTGACATGCACTGCAAGCAGTTTCTGAAGTAAAACCATTATAGCTGCAAGAAGTGGTAAACTCATATGCTACGGATGCTCAAGCTCAAGAAATGCTAACAAGGCTAGCAATCAAAAGTCCTGATGAACATGGATTTTCTCTTTCTCAGAGACTTATCAGATACAACAACAAGGTGTGGATAGCTGACAATTCAGCCCTACAAACAAAAGTAATTGTTGCATTACAACTCTAGTGCTATTGGTGGGCACTCTGGAACAAAAGCCACTTACTACAAAGTTAAGCAGCTATTTCATTGGAAGGGGATGAAACTGGATGTGGAGAATTTTGTTAGACAATGTCAAATTTGTCTACAAGCAAAACATGAAAATATACACGCTAGGGGTTTGCTGCAGCCTCTTCCCATTCCTCAGGGAGCATGGCAGGACCTATCTATGGACTTCATAGAAGGTTTACCAATATCTGAAAATAGCAATGCTATTTTAGTGATTGTGGACAGGCTCACTAAATATAGTCACTTTATTCCTTTGAGGCACCCATTCACAGCTCAAATAGTGGTAAAAGTATTCATGGATCAAGTAGTGAAGTTGCATGGGTTTCCAAAATCCATAGTTTCAGATCGAGACAAGATCTTTACAAGTACATTTTGGACAAATCTATTTTCCTTAGTGGGCACAAAACTGTTAAAGAGTACCTCATACCACCTACAAACAGATGGTCAAACGGAAAGGGTCAACCAATGCCTTGAAATGTATCTCTGGTTTGCAGTCCATGAATCTCCAAAACAATGGAAAGCTTGGTTATCCCTGGTTGAACTATGGTATAACTCCACATTTCATACTTCTTTTGGATGCTCACCATTTAAAGCACTTTATGGCTATGATGCTGATTTGGGTCTGGGCATTTCTTTACCATCACAAGACAACAATGAGGCCACTGATTTCTTACAGGATAGAGAAGCTCAGTTAACAGCCCTTAAAGAACATCTAGCCACATCACAAAATAGGATGAAAACTCAAGCCGACAAGAACAAAACTGATAGACAATTTCAAATGGGAGAACAAGTACTGCTGAAACTCCAGCCTTATGCACAACATTCAGTGGTGAACAAACCTTATCCAAAGCTAGCTTACAAGTTCTATGGACCCTATACAGTGGTTGACAAGATTGGCAAGGCTGCTTACAGATTGGCATTGCCTGCTGAGAGTAACATACACCCAATCTTCCATGTTTCTCAACTGAAACCTTTTACCCCTAATTACACTCCTGTGTTTACAGAGCTCCCAAAACTTGTTGATCTTAGTGCCAAGGAGTTGGCACCAGAGGTCATCCTCGACAGGCGGTTGGTGAAGAAGGGAGGACATGAAATCCCTCAAGTGCTTATCAAGTGGACGGGTCTACCGGTGATGTCTACAACCTGGGAAGACTTATACGTTCTCCAGAAGAGGTTTCCGACTGCAATATTGCTCGAGGTCAAGCAATGTCTCCAGCGGGGGAGGTGTGAAGCCTAATGAAGAAGCGACTTCCATTGTTGGCAAAGCGGGAACAGAGTAATACGCTTTTGAATTGTAATCGTGTGGTCGCTGACGAGAGGGACCAAGGCCGAACCTGTAATAGATAAAGGGGAGAGCTCATGAAGAGGAGAGACATGAATGTTTTGCTACTCTATTCCGAAGAACTGAAATTGAGACCTCTCGCGGTTAGGGTTCCTCGCCCGCCATCATATCCTCTGTGTACTATCTATGTGTCTCACGCCGTCGTTGGTCGCCGGCGGCCAAGGGCCATTACAGGCAGTTTCAACCACGTGGGGAAACAAGGAAGAAAAAAACTGAAAAATTGAGAATTGAAATTGAATTTATTGATTAATACGGTTCGGTTAAACATTCAGTGTAACACCGGCCCAACTGGTCAAATGTCCAAGTGCAAACCCTAGGCTCCCACTCTTGATCCACCTCTTAGCCACCCGCCCGCCCCTGTCCTGCTCTTCCGCAGCCACGTTGTCCCGCTCCCGTCTCCCGGTGCTCGTCTCGGCCACTGCCACCCAATGCTTGCCCCCATCATATGCATCCACCTCGCCCGCCCGCCACATGGGACATGGCCAAGCGATGAGCGTCCTCGAGGCCTCGAGCCCGATCGGCCATCCACCCCGTCGACCGCCAACCATCCACCATCCTCCATCCCCTGTGGGCGCTGCCGCTCCTCCCTACGTCCTCCACCTCTTTTGGCTTTTCCCCGAATCCGAGACAAAGGGGCTAGATCTGACGCATGCGGAGGTGGCATCTGGCATCTGGCAGTGCCCTACTGTGATGCCAGAGAGGCAAGACGGTGAGGCTAGCGGTGCGAGGTGGTGTCCCAGCTGCAACGCACGGACACTAGAGGTGGCGAGACTATCGGTGGTGCCTGACGACATGTTTTTTTTATTTATTTAGTGAACATGTGTTGAGATAACTTGGTCCTCTCAATTATAACCGGAACCGAAATAAAAAATCGAACTTGCCCCGTTTAGTTCTCAAAAATTTCTCAGTCACCCGTCACATCGAAACTAGCGATACTAATTAGAAGCATTAAATATGGATTAATGATAAAACTCATTCCATAACCCCAACTTCAAATCGCGAGACGAATCTAACGAGCATAATTATGCCATGATTAGATAACGCCGTGCTACCAAAGGTCCTCTAGAAGGGCTGAGGTATGGTCGCAACCAATAGACTGGAGTTCGAATCCTCACGAAGCGAATATTCGAGTTTGGTTTGAAAAAAATCTCTCGCCAGTGCAGTCGAGGTTTAGAGATTTTCTAGGTCGGGAGAAGGTTTCTTCTTCTTATTGAAAATCGGTGGGGCGGTCTTAGCTCACCAGCCTAGTTTTTAGGCAATGTCGTGCTACAGTAAACTATCTCGAATGAAATCTGTCTCTCAATTTCCTGTTCATCTGTGTACTTAGTTTTATAATTAATTTATGTTTAATACTTTTAATAGATCTTGAAAAGTTGGTTAAAGAATTTTGGCCAACTAAACATGGTAGGCAACTAACCAAACTAAATTTTTTGTTCTTGATTCAGAAAAGAAGGCGATGGATTTTTTTCCGAGAACGGAACTTATTGGATGCCATGTCGCCGTCGTGCAGTACGGCGGTGCATGACTCTGGGCTTCTTTTGGCCTACAGGACTCGATCAATCGACGGACTCAGGAGCCAAGCCATAGCCGGTCCAAAGACGAGAGGTATCGTCACTGTTCGTAGCCAAGCCAATAGACTTCATACGGGAAACAGTCAAAACAACCAAACTGGATTTGACGTCTTGTTCGGTTGGCTGGTGACAGCTGGTTAGTGCTGATTTGTTATGAGAAAAATATTGCTGGTTGGTTGGGACAAGTGGCTGACGCTGATTTGGTGTGAGAGAAAAATACTACTGCATGGTGGTTGAAAAGCTTAGATAGACTTTGTCTGTCCAATGGCTGTAGCATTGTGCTCTCTTTTTTTCACCTGAAAAAAAGATGTAGATCTTTGTGTTGAAGCTCATTATGTAGCACTCTCTTATCTTAACAGCGCACAACACAATCAACCGGATCCGTGAGCCCTTCTGTTTTGTTTGGATATCCATGCATATGCTGCACGGGCAATGTTTCAGCGGCGGACAGAGACGGAAGCATCTGATGCAAGAAAAACGGCCGGGTCTGATGCCCCCATTGTCCGCCCTTTTCCCCTTCTCAGCAACACACGCATGTGCTCCATGCATGGGGCGCACCTCTAGAGGCGACCCATGCCAGAAATTTATACACTCCATCTCAATTCAAACTTTTCAGTATATTAAACATATTATGATGATGACACATTGCAGGTCTGATATTTTTTAGGAAGGAAGTGATATGTAATGTACTGTGTGTTACATGTGATAGGCCTAATTGTATTTTTTTATGATGATATTATTATGATGATTTTTTGTTGAGAAAGATTATTATGATGATATGTGACAGGTTAAATATTTTAGAAGACCATTTGCCTTGTATGTAGCAAATTTTATTTTTTAAGTCATAGTTGCACTATACAGAGAACATTATGACTACACAAGAGAGATTCAATGTTGTTTTGCGGCACATGACATGTCTAATTTTCTTTTTGATAATGTGAAAGTTTCCTTTTTATATTATATTTTTAAAAATAGAATAAATAAGGTAAAAGTACATCAAAATCTTCCAAGTGGGGTTTGGTCCAACTGCATTAGATCTAGTCCAATCAGAATAAACGTCATACACCATAAAGCAACATGTGCATTGTTCAATCGTAGTTTTTTTAAGGCTTTTAGTGCATGTAAATTAATATGGATTCTTTCTTTCAAACCAAGGTTGCAATCGTCGTTGTAGGTGTTAATTTGAATTATCAAATATTAATTGGTGGATTATTTAGAACTTCAGTACTAATTGTTAGATGAGACATCCTAAATAAGGAAAAATCCTATGAATTCTCAGAGAAAGCAAATTATCCTGTGATCATTTATGGAAAATTGAAAATTTAGCCCCGAATTGAACCTTTCTCTAAATTATTATCCACATTTGCCATCATACAAGAATCATACAAAGTACCTATAATGCACTTCCAAAATGGCCCACATCTTCCATTGAGAAAACTAATAAAAAGAATTAAATACCTGTTCGCGAATTGTCCACATATACCATCGCAAAAGATTAAACACACGTCTTTGTCTTTGTTTGCTCTACATGCATTTCTTTATATAGAAAAAAATGTCTTTCTCAATCAGTCAGGAAGTCTGGAGAGCAGACTAAATATTATACAATGGATTGATATCCATATAATAGATATCGTGAGCATGAGAATAAAAATCTAAGAAAAAGTAATCTTACACAAGATTATGATTTGGTGGAGAATATAGTAAGGCACATAATCGATGAATATTTCATGACTATACATTACAAATCAAGTATTTTTAAAAGAATATTGTTAGCTAGCAGGTGTAAACACATGGGTTGATGGGCTAGTTACATTTAAAAAATTGCATGACTAGTATATATTTCTTTAATAATGAAGTCAAGAGCATAGCCTGCATTATCTCCATTTCATCAGATTCCCCAAATCGCGCAACGATTAGACCAGAATCGTAAAGGTACAATAGTCTCTTTTGAGGCCCAAACATGATAAGTAAAGCATCACTCGTAAGGTGAAGGGTGCAGCGGTCGGGGGAATCTCATTCACCCTCCCTTTGCATATTCGGTAGCTTGAGTATGAATCTCCACAACTTTACAAGGAATCATCTCAAAGTTGGCCTACATAATGCATTGGATCGTTGAATGCTACAATGCAACAGGATCAGTCCCATGTGTCATCACGAGAAGACGCAACACATTGGATTAGTCACTTGATCATATACTAAAATAAGATGCAACACTACTTAGAATTGAAATGTTTATTGAATTTACATAGAAAGATTTGCTCTACTTTTTTAAAAAAATCGGGTAAAGTGGAAGGTTGGAATTTAAATTTGTTTGCCGATTTCACCTAGGTCCATTCACCCTAAAATTGTAAATCTACCCCCCCCCCACATACACACCCAAAAAAACTCATTTGCCATTCAGAATTGTAGATCCCTATACTCTCGACCACTCATAAAAACTTTCTACATATGCTAAGCTGAAATCCACTTTATAAGAAGCTCTCTAGAATTCGAGAGTACGTTAACCTAAATGACATAGGCATAAAATCCGGCCATGCACTTTACTCTAGAAAATTTATGTACATTTTGTGCCTATTACTGTAATATTTCTCTAGTCCATGCATCTAGAGGTGGCATGTTGTGACAAATTTGGTCTTTTTTCATAATTAGGACTAAGAAAGTATTGCAATCAAGCATCAGTTCCTACATCACTTCTTTTTTATCTTCTAGAAAGAGAGTTCGAGATAATTTTCCACTGAGTTCTCTCATAAATCAGGAACATGCAACTACCACATGATCCCAATGTAGTCTAACATCTTAAGCTATAGTTGGGTCCCAATCACAAATAGAATCAAATGAATGTTTTTTCCTTCTGCAAAACAAGTTCCAAAAGAGAGAAAACGTCAACTGATGGTGTGCGCTGCATTTTCCCCCATTATTCACTTCTTCATCTCTAGTTCTATTCCCCCCCCCACACACAACTGTCACCATATAACCGGGGGGGGGGGGGTGATCGGAATGCACATTCACTAAGGAAATGTGAGCATTATTGTCATAGTCAAACACTCCCTTCCATTGACTTCATACTATATATGTTCAAAAAGTCTACGCCGACTATTACCTTGTTTTTTAGAGGAAGCTTTATTAACCAAGTGGATGCAACCACACGTGACAGCATGAAAAAATAGTTCTAGAATTGTGTATATTGAATCTTATGCAACAACCACAACTAAATTCATCTAATGCAGTTGTGTGTGAGAGAGAACACCCAATATATTGCTAAAGTTGTTAAGGAATACTTGTAACTATCCTATATTATATATATATATATACTGTATGTATATACTACACATGGGTGCATCCTATATAGGAAATGCACCCAACCAACCGGCGCGCCTTGGTCTGGTCGACCGAGCGAGCAACCGACCGAGCAGCCGGCAATCGCCCCCACCGCGCGCGCCTGCTGTCCGTTTTTTTTCCTCCCGCACTGCGCGCCCATCCGGGCCCACCTGCACCCCACGCCTACTGTCCAAAAACCGCTCCAGTTTTCTTCCCCACTTCTATCTCGCCAGTTTCCAATCCTCGCCGCATCCGTCATTTCCGTCGCCACTTCCAATCCGCTCCCACCGCCGCCATTCCTAGAGGCTCGTGATCCCTCTTCCGTTCCGCGTCGTGCTCCAGGAGTCCACATTGTTCTCCACCCCCAATCGCGGCGAGGCGTCTCGCACTGGTTCCCTACTTCATCGGAGCTTGAAGATTCCGTCGTCTTCTTCTTCATCTCCCGTGGCGAGCAGCGCGCACCAGTTGACTGCTCCATCGTCGATCGAGATCCTGTTTGCGGCAAGGAGGAGCGGGCGACGCCTGCCCGGTCGTCGATTTTTTTCTGGGGTGGCTGCGAGGTTAGTGATCAGTACCCACACATCTAGATCTGTGTGTTTCACCCATTGCGCCGATTTAGCGCTTTCGCCCGAATCTTCCACACACGCCGCACGCACCTTTGTGTGATTTTGATTTTTTACCCGTGAGAGACTAGGGTTCCTCGATTGATGTGTGATTTGTTCATAGTGGAAACATTTTCTAGATCTAGACACCCGTCTCCGAAGCTATTGGCGCCTGTGGGGAGCGAAACCCACTTTTTCGAGCCCTCAGAAAGCTTTTTTGACTGTGATTTTTTCGCATTTCTAGTCTCCAGGTAGAAGTGAAACTGAACCCCCTGCATTGATTTTTGTTAGTGTTATTCTGATGTGTAGTAACTAATTTATTATCATAGGAGCAACTGCACATTACCTTTTGTTGCAATTTGTCGTAACCAACTTAAAGGTACATTTGATCTATTTTTTGTTGGGTTTTTGGTTTGGTATGCTCGGTTCCAATTGTTGCAATTAGTATTATCCACGTATTGCAAATAGTAGTTGTGCTTTTTTTCGCTTCAACCAGTTGGCCATTGTTGACCGCATCCTTTTGGATGACTGTAGTCCAAGTACCTCTCAGTATACTCAATAATGTAAGGATCAATGCACCACTATCGTGTTGCAATTTGGAAAAGGATGCCAGCATGTATGTTTTTTTGTTAGATCCTCTGGTAATACATCAAAGCACCCAAAGTAGTTAGATTTTCCTGTTTTTTATTAAAATGGTCGCATTTCTCTTTTTTACCACTGTGAATTTCATTCGCAAGTGCAATTTATCCTTTTTTTTGTGGTCATCTGTGTTTTCTTTACAGGGGCAGTTAATAAAATTAATGTTGGTTTTTAGCATGTAACTGCCCCCCACAGACACCCTTTTCTTATTTGTATCCAGCAACTGCTTATGTTGTAATTGTATTATAATCTGTTGTTGCAATTTGTTGATTATGCAAATCCTTTTTCTAATTTTTGTTCCCCTCAATGGTAGTTATTATAATGAGCTTGCAAGGGGATTCACAAGGCTCCCAGGATAGCAATGTGCGCCGTTGTTCCCCACGTGTTGCTGCACAGAACAAGGGAAAGGAGAAAGCTAATGTCACATGGCAGGAGAGGAAGAAGAGGTTAAGGCTCCCCAATAATCCCGTACCAGTAACTGATGTACATCAACATCAAGAGGAAGGAGAGGCTGATGTTGATGCAGACAATGAAGCTGATAAGAAGAAGCGCCGCATCCAACCTCCTGCAATGAGGTGCTCTCCTGCAAAGTTCCTAGACATACTTAAACTTCTCCCCAAAGAGATCAAAGATGATATAAAGGCAAAAGGTTTTGGTGGGCTATTGGATTTCAAACCAAAAAACATGGACAGGAAACTTCTCACATGGCTTATGCAGAAGCTAAATGCAGAGAAAATGATTTTAGATCTTGGGTGTGGCAAATCCATACCTGTGAACGAGCACACTGTTTGGTGTGCGTTCCAGATCCCAAGGGCTGGCAGGGACCCACCCACCATGACCGATGAAGAAGCTCGCGCCAGGCGCAATGAGCTAGGTGAGCTAATTTGCCCCAGCACATATGACAAGTATGGAATTAGAATTACAGACATTGAGGAGGGCTTCAAGAGCAAGAAGTTAGTAGGTGATCTTGGTGTCAGGGCTTTTTTTATGGCTGCCTTTCAATCTCTCCTCTTCTCGAACACTGATACCCACATCCGGCTTGAGGATGTGATATTCACCGAGGATATTGACAACATTGGCAAGAGGAATTGGTGTAAAGCAGTTATTGACAACCTTAGCAGAGCTGCACAGTTGTTTAAAAAGGATTTCCCTGTTAAGGGTATCAACACCCCCCTCACAGGATGCAGAATCTTTCTGATGGTAAGCTTTTTCTGCCTTTCCTCCTCTAATTGATGTACCCTGCATTATCTTTTTTGCAGTTACTTTCTTTATTACCTGCACACATTATCTAAGTAGTAGTTTGCCTAGTTTGTATGTTGCAATTGTGCCACTGTCTCAGTAGTAATTTTGCACCTGCTAATTTTTGTATCTTTTTCTTTTTTGTACAATCCAGTTTTTGAGTTGCAATTTGGTTATAAGGTCTGTTGCAACTGTGGCATGGTATCAGCAGCAATCTGTGATTGCTGTTTTTCCTCTTTTTCACAGCAACATGTTATGCATTTTTTTATATACACATGGAATCTTTTTTGTCCTATTTTTTTATGTTTAGTTTTCCCTGCAGATGTTGTATGTGGATAACTTGCAGCATGGGTTACCAATTGAGCCATTCAGTTTGCCCCGATGCGCTATACTTGACAGCCCAACTATTGACAAGATATCAGGATTTGATCGCAGGGGAGATGTTGCAAAAGGCGTTATTGAGTACCGTAACCTTAGGGTAAGAATGCTGATAATCAGTTTCTTCTTGTTTGCTATAATTATTTTTTTTCATGTTATTGGATGTTACCGAGTACTATGCTGAATAATTTTTTTTGCAGCTGAGAAGCATTGCCGATACATGTTACACACCCCCTGTTTTCGCGTCGTCGCTCTCTGCTATCAACGAACCCACCGTTGCTGCTGGCACCTCAGCTGCTGCTGGCAGTCTCGCTGGTGGCATGTCAGCTACCGGCACCTCAGCTGCTGCCGGCACCTTTTCTGCAGCTGGTGGCAGTTCAGCCGGTGTGGTGGACCCCAGCGGGCTTGGTGCCACCATCCTCCAGCCCCCTGATATGCACAGATATCCAAGTTTTACCTCCGCTTTTTCTCAGAGCATTGCTGATGTGGTTGGAAGAAGCAGGAAGTCGGAGGCGCTCAATGTGTTGCAAGCTTACGACAAGAGCACAAGGTAGGCTCAGTTGTACATGAAGAAGGCTGTGCAGTACACTAACATGGCCAACGAGCTGATGGCTAAAGCTCACCATGAGTGTTACAGTGGTATTCAGAAGCTTGTCACCGACGCCCGGGCTGATCGGGAAGCTGCAAATGAGCGTAGGAGGCGTCCGAGGCTAGTGGAAGCAACTGCAGGAAAAGATATATTTTTTCTGCAGTTCTCAATTTTTTTATGTATAATCCTTAATTACAATTGCACATACATGGTCATTTATATTCATTTTTATATCTTCGTTCAGGAGCAGACCAAGAGGATGCTCCAGAAGATGAAGACAATGTTGCAATACATTCTGGAGGACTCAGCGCATCCCCCGCTATTTCACCATGTAATTAGCTGTTTTTTTTCCTCATCCTAACCTGTAAACATTAACTAAGCTCTATAACCCTTTTTTTTCCTGCTGCTTTACACCATGCAGCAAGGGTATCAGGCCAAGGAGCAGAAGATGACGCACACGAAGAACATTCCGGCAGACAGATGCAGTCGCCTCGCCTATCACCATGTACCTTTTTTATATTTTTCTTGTTGTATTACTTGTTTGGTTTTTTTAAACCCCTTTTTTCTCGTGTCAATTACCAGTGCACCTCTGTTGCAAACACTGCATTGTTTGTGTTTCTTTCAAGTTCATTTTTTATTCCAATATATACAAAATTCTTATCTCGCTTCCTTTATTCATGCAGCAGTAGCACAAGGAACCAGCGCTGGAGGTGGAGGTGGCGGCGGCAAAGGAAAAGAAGATGATCCACAAGAGGAAGAACTTGGTGGAGGAATGTCCGGAGGACGGACTCCACCACGCGAGCAACCAACACGTACTTGATTTTTTCACTCTCTTTTTTTATGCAAAGTAGCAACTTGACTAGCATGCATGTTGCAATTGTGTCACTGTCTCAGTAGTAATTTGTACCTGTTAATCTTGTTTCTATTCTTTTTCGTACAATTTCAGTTTTCAGTAGCATTTTTTGGTTACTAGGTCTGTTGCAACTGTGTCATGGTATTAGTAGTAATTTGTGTTTTGTTGTTTCTTTTTTTCCCTCCATTATTGATATATACCTTTTCTTTAGAACGAGATGACCAAGGAAAAGAAGATGTTGCACAAGAGGAAGAACTTGGAGGTGGATATTCCGGAGGACGGACTCCACCACACGACCAACCAACACGTATTTGATTTTTTCACTCTCTTTCTCTTCTCTTTATCCAAAGTAGCAACTCGCCCAGTATCTATGTTGCAATTGTGTCACTGCCTCAATAGTAATTTGTAATTGTTAATCTTGTTTCTATTCTTTTTTCTTTTTTTCTCTGTTATTGACATATATCTTTTTTTAGAACAAGACGGGCAAGAAGGAAATCGTGCGAATATAGATGGAGCACACACTGAACGTCCTTGCACAGACCCATGTAATTATCTGTACTAATTTTTATTCCTTTTTCATGGGGGGGGGGGTAAAATCACATCATACTTGTTTTGTTTTTGGTTTTTGTTTTTATTCGCAGCAGCAGAAGGAACTGGAGGTGTTGGAGGCGGAGGAGGAGGCAGTGAACAAGTTGGTGCACGAGAAGTAGAAATGGCTGGGCCGGAGGTACCGGAGGTACCGGAGGTAATTTCGGGCTACTGATTGCAATTTCCCAATTATTTCCAAATTCTCCACTATCTCCAGGTACTATCTTTTCAGTTCAGTTTCATACTTTTGCCATTTTCAAAAGTATTATATATTTTTTAGCTCACTGCATTTTCCTTTTTTTTGTACGCAGCTGGTGCAGACACACCCAATGCTTATGAACATCAAGAAACTGCTGGAGGGAATGAATCAGACAATGTCGAAGTTGATGCTGGTGAAGAAGATATTTATGAGCCAATTGGAACTCAACAGCCATCTACTAGTGAGGCTCCTAGTGCCAGCTCTCTTTTCATTTTTTTTTCAGACTGCAAACGCACTTTTTTTTGTGTTGCAAACATGCATTTACTTGTGTCGCAAATGGGGAATGGCAAAAGTAACCAAATCCCGTTTTTTCTCTACGCAGCAGCAGAAGATGATGATGAGCCTGTACCAATCGCTACCGAACCCCCCTCATCTAGTGATGCACCTCGCAACAGCCTTCCACCCAGCCCAGATCACAGCAGCATTGCTGGTGGTCAGGAAAAAGGCATATCAAGTATTTTTTTGTCTACACACTACTTTTTCAATCAGCACGCATACACACACACACACACCCACCCCTCCTGTGATATTTTTTCGCCATACTAATTTTCATATCCTGTTGTATTTTTTCACACACCCTCCCCCCGCAGCACCGGCCGCATTGCGTGGTAATTCGCAATCCATGGATTCTATATGTAATATGCTAGAAACATCCTCTATTGTCGATGAAGGCTTAGTACAGGTGAAATCACAATTCATTTTTTTTGTAACTTGGTCTTCATGATGTAGTAATTCTTTCATCATTAGGATGCAATTTGTAACTAACTTCAAGTTGCAATTTGTTTTTTCCCAAACAGACCAAGAAGATTGCAGACGAGACAGTTGGGAAAGACACAGGAAGCCTTGCTCATGAGGATGCAAGCAGCGGCAGCCCCCTTAATGCTGGAACAGCTGCAGATGAGAGAATTGGGAAAGACTCAGGCAGCGCCGCTCACGAGGACGCACCCAGTGGTACTCCATCCAATGCCGACACAGCCGCTGTAAGATTTTACGCCATCTGTTCCCTTTCTCCCAAAAAATTTTCCCTGTCAGCACACATACCTCTTTTTCTATGTTGAAACTCACTATACCTCTTTTTTCTATGTAAATTTCGCTGCAGCCACAGAAATCCATTGATGCAAACACTGGAGACAATCGTCAAGTAAAAGCTACCTATAGCAGAAGAGTTACCCGTGGCACTGCAGCAGCAACTGGCAGCACTGCAGTATTAACTGGAGCAGACAACAAGGCTCTTGGTGTTCGTGCTGTGGAAAAGAAAACTTCTAGTAAGGTTCCCATCAAGCACCAGAAGACTAGGCTTCATTTTACCAAAGAGCAGAAAGCACAACGCGCTGAATATGAAGCATGGTTGGAGCAGCAGAAAGAAGATGCCCAGGAAGAACTTGCGATTCTGGAAAGCACTGTCACTAGCGAAGGAGGGCCCAGTGTAGCTGCATCCCAACCGATCTTCCCTGACGACCCAATTGATGATATCAACTGCTTAACCCCTCCTGTCCGGTTGTCACCAGAGGAACGTGAACAAAGTTCACAGGACTTTACCCAGTTCCAAAAGATGATATACAGACACGTGGGACAACGTCTGAAGAAGAAGCCAAGAAAGTATGTATCACCTTTTCTAATCCAGAAGAATCGTCCGAAAGTCCCTTTGGCCAAAGCTCTAGCGCTGAGGAACAAGATTGCATCCGATGATAAATTAAGAGAGTAAGCCTCTACACATATCTGTTGCAAATGCTCTATACCAGTGTTGCAATTAGTTTTTTCCACTTATCTTTTTTGCCTGCCAATATGTTGCAACTGTTATATATCATTGTTGCAATTAGTAAGCCTATACACATATCTGATGATAAATTTTTTCTTGTTTCTCTCTGCCACATACAAACAGGACGACACTCATTGATTCCAGCGTTTTTTTGCTCGTTTGACGGAAATGATCTAGTGTCTTCATTTGGCAACGACAAAGACGGTGATTCACAAGTTCTAGATTTTGTTGTTTTCTGTCTTCGTTATGATGACATTGTACACAAAGAAGATTCAATTGGATATAGGCTTTTCCTCACCCCTGGTTTTTATGTGAGTATTTCTACTGAACCACCCAAACCCCCCATCCAAAAACTATTTCCAGCATTGTGTATATTCTTTTTTTGCTCACAGCTTATATTTTTTTGGATGATGCTTATGTTTTTTCTCATCGTTTTTATGTCACTGTACAGCATAACTTATTTGATCATATAGCAATTGGGTAAATCTAGGATATGCAATTAGTGTGTCTTCATGTTTGTAATTTGCTGTGTCCTTTTTTCAAGGTTCTTTTTATCTGAATGTAGTTTATGCAATTTGGTTACTAGGACTGTTGCAATTGTGTCATGGTATCAGCAGTAATTTGTGATTGTTAGGGGCCATTTTTTTTCACCAACTTGTTATGATTTTTTTCCAGGAGATGGTAAAGGATGTTAATAGTGTGTTTACTGAAGATGGAAAAACTGAGACTGATGAATTTGTTTTACTAACATACCATCTTGAGAGTGAGCTCGAGAATTATCCTGACTTCATTAAGGCAAAGCTGGTTAGTAGATTTCTATGCCCACCTAATTCCTCCCCTTCATTTTTTTCTAATGTTACGGGAACTGATACTAAATTCATGCATCATAATCACAACACATGCAGATTTTTATTCCGGTGTGTCTGCAGCGGCATTACTTTGTTTACTACATTAACCGCATTCACAATCGTGTTGATATTCTTGACTCAATCGACAACAAGTGGAATAACCAGCCCTGAATCACGCCATGCCCCAGTTTTCGAGAAGATCCACATCATTAGCGCTGCATTCCAGAAGGTCGGCAAGAATAAATTTCCTAAATTTGACAATTGGAGCAGGCCGTTCATTGATGTCCCAAAGCAAGCTGGGCCTTGTGATTGCCTGTTTTTTGTCTGGAAATATCTTGAATTTTGGGACGGCGACAAGCTGAACACTGTCATCAATCCTGTGAGTTCTTTTTTTTGTTCCTTTTTTTTGCCCCCCTCCCCCCACACTTTTCTTCTATTTTTTGTTTTTTTGCAGCTAAAGTGTCTCTTATTGCTCACAATCTAAAACTGGGTTTTCTTATTTTTGCATTTGTTCATCCATGTTTTTTTCAGTTCAAGGGTAACATCTACAGGGTGGAGCTCATGCACTATTTGGTGTTCCACGCACTGAACCAGGCTGATTTACCCGATGACCTTGATGTTTACCGGATTGGCGGAAGGAGGATAGACACGGATTCTTCCCAGTGAAACGCAGAACTTTGTTTTTTTTTCTTTCGACATCACGAAACTATGTGTGCCAGTATGAAACTATGTGTGTCTGCATGAAACCATGTGTGTCATATTGTTGTAATGCTCATTTGATGTTTGTCGCAAACTGCTGTATCAAAAAAACGAACAAATCTTGTGTTTTGAACAAAATGATATGTGTGTTGCAAAATGTCGTGATCAGGTGTTGTAACTCGCACAACATCCTTGTTGCAATCTGCATGAAACAAGTCAACATCAAAGTTTAAAAACTATAAGCTTTTTTTTACAGATACATATTACTAAAGGTTATTACACACAAACAAGAAGTTTAAAAGATTATTTGCACCAGATCCCTTTTTTTCATTTTCCATCCTCATTCTGGCGCCCCCCCATGTTGCAAACTTCAATTAACCAGGTTGCAATTTGTCCTACCGACATGTTGCAAATGGCACCAACTCAGTTTCTGGAACAACTCTGCAACAACCCCGTGTTGCAAATTCCAGATCACCAAGTTGCAACTTGCTCAACAGCCATGTTGCAAATGGCACACAACAGATCAGGAATCATGTTTTTTATCTAGAATATAATAGTATCCCCCCACAGGGACAAATTTTTTGTGTTTTTCACACACCAGCAAGTATGCATGAATTCACACCAAAGCTTAAATAGTTTCCTATAGTTTTTTATAATTTATACACCTGTAAGCTATAATTTATAACACTGCTGCACTATCCTATAGTTTTTTTTTGATCCAGCTCGTTTTTCACTCTTCATAGTTGACACGCGCAGCTCTCCTCCCACGGCCTCGTGTTGCTCTACCACTTGAACCACCCCCTCGACCAACGCTTGCTTGTGCTTCATCAACTTCTCCACTATCTAACTCATTTTCTTCATGCAGGTCCCTCACTATCTTTGGACGCCCTCTTTTTCTCGGAGCCCCTGCATTTTGTTGTTTTGCACTTTTTTTATCCAGACGCATTTCCGCTGCCTTGCTTCTATTTGGGTTCAGAGGACATGTTGTGATGTAATGTGACCCCCGAACTTGACACCCACTGCATTCCTTGTTCCCATAGTTTTCTTTGTTATATGTGCTGAATGCATTACCCTCTTGTGCAGGTTCAAAATCATTTTTCCTTTTCTTCCCAGAGCACCTGCCTTTTGTTTTTGACATGGGGGGCTCAATCAGCAACATACCATTATGCAACAGCGCTGATGATGGCTGGGATGCATTTGTTTCATGGCATTCTGTTGCCGATTGCTGGCAGCCAGGCGACTTACCAGATGTGGGGTTGATGACTGATGAATCAGCACTAGGATTACCAGTTCCTGTATATGTTGGCATTGATTCAGTTGCCGGAGCTGCAGCATCCATGCTTCTTGGGAACATTTCAATCCCTGGAATTATTCTGTCCAATTGTCTGTTTGTCTCCTCACAAGCGCGATCCGACCTACTTCCTGCTCTTCCAAGCTTCATTAACTTAGGCAGAAGGCTTGACATTCGGGTCTGTTCACGGCTTGCTGTTGGACCAATCCGCACGCCGTCATGCCTATCCCACGGTACCTCTTGTCTTGCATCACGGGTGTACCTTTTAAGTATGTATTTTTCTGGGATTTTTCTGACCTGCAGGTGTGTGAAGGCCCTTATAACATGCATGCAGAACAACCCTGCATTTATTTTTTTACAAAAAAACAGACTCACAAGTCAGCAAGTTGTAATATGCACCCTTCTCATGTTGCAACTGGGTTATCACCAAAGTTGCAATTTGTAGTTTCTGGTAATTTTTTTGCTGAGTTCAGATGAGATCAGCATACCTGTATGCTCCCATTGCTTGCATTCGCACCTGTATTCACCATTGTCCTTATCAGCAAGCACCTTGAATTCGTGTTGTGCCCAGCAGAAGCTCCCACCCCCGAGTTCATGCTTCACCAACCATCCATTTTTTGTTTGTGGATTTGGATTAGGGCGAATGACAAATGCTGTGTTGTTATTGTATTCCCATTTGTACTCCTGGTATACTGCTCTAGTATAGACCTTACAGAGCTGCTCATCAAACTTCGCCTTGCAAGCCCTCACCACTTCAGCCTGCATAACCATTTTTTTTTTGTTTTTAAATATGTTTTTTACTGCGCCCTTATGCTATTTGACATATGCTCTGTGTTGTAATTATGCAAGAGTAACAGTTGCAAACGGTATATGGAGTTTTTCTATGTACCTGTGCATAGTGTGTCTCTCCGGCGTCGATGTGGTCAGCGTGATGGAGCGAATCTAACATCCCCCTAGCAAACATGTGCAGGCTAGTGCTCTCATTGACATAACCTTCTTTCAGCACCCAGTTTTGACTCTCAGACCGTTGTGTTGATGTCATCCTGCCACAATACATGCCCTTGAAATAAGCTGTTATCCATCTATCTCTCTTCTGCCATAGAGCTACGATAGCAGGATGGTTAGCAATGCCGCACTCATCAACTAGTTTTTCCCATTCAGCCTCAAACTGTGTCGGACTTAAGGGATAGTTTATCAATGATTCTAGCCTCTCCTTCAATCTCTTATCCTTGTGCTCGATGTACAATTGTTCTAGCTCAAACTCCCAAGGTCTTGTGATGTGCCAGCGGCAGTTCCTGTGCTGAGACTTGAGGAATACCAGCTCAATGGCAACTCTCATTGCAGGGTCTTCATCTGAAAAAAATGCAGAAAACATGGGAGAGGAAAATAGCATCAGCAGTGCATATACAAGCATTTTTTGGTGCTATCAAATATACTAGATTTAAGTTCGCAACCAGTTTTTACTTGCAGGAAAAAGCATATAAAGGCTCACCTGTGAGCACAACATGAGGCTCTTTCCCACCCATGCAACTTTTGAATGTCTCAAACAACCATTTGAACGACCCTACTGATTCATCACCAATCAGTGCCTGTCCAAAGGTCACATTCTTCAGGTTGTTGTTGGCCCCAACAAACATGGCTAGCGGCATGCGCTTGCTGTTGGTTTTATGTGTGGTATCAAAGGTTATGACATCCCCAAAATCCTTGTACTCAGCTCTTTGGCTTGCATGGCTCCAGAAAATGTTTTTGATCACACCAGTTTTTGGATCTGCATCCACATCCCAGTAGAAATACTCGTTGTTCTCCTTGCATTCTCTGAAGAATTGTAGAAACTTGTTCAGGTCATCCTCTCTTTCCTCCCTTGCTTTGGTCGCCTTCCTGTGACCATTTTCAAAAAAAAACACAACACAGCAGTTTTCAAAACACATGCCGTAATTCAGATATGTTACATGTTGCAATCAGGGATATGTTAAAGCTGCAATCTGTGGAAACTAAGGAAACCAGCACGTACAGATTTTTTATGTCCTTCTCAGTGAAGCCCCACATATGCCGACCATCATACAGATCTGACATCACGTTCAACACCGCTTGGTGCGGAACCCCGTTCTTTGTCATTATGTTAAATATGTCGCTAATGCCCTCCTCCATGTGCTTATGGGTGTGCATATACCTTGTCATCCTCGCAGATGGTTCCAATTTGTGGTTGTGTGCTTCCTGTACATGGTCATAGTACCAAAAATTCTGCCTCACATCCTTTTTGACCTTCACATAAGCCGGGCAGCCGCATCTTTTCGACCCTTTTTCTGTCTTTGCTGGCTCCTCCTTTTTTTTGGGATCATGCCACCCTTCTCTGTTGCAAACCCAATGGTTGGTTTCCTTGCTTGTTCTCGCTGTCCGCAGACTGAACCCAGCAAGTTTTGCATAGTCTTTATAAAACAAGTAAGCGTCATCCTTTGAATCGAATTGCTGGCCCACTCTCGGCACAAAAACAGCGGCTATTGCAGCATCCTGTCATAAAAGATAGAACATATTAAAACATTGCACCATCCCTTTCTTTTTTAGTTGAATTGCTGCACCACTTTTTTTTGGCACAAAAGCTGTACGCAGTTATTCTTAACTGTCTTGTTGCAATTAGGAGTGGTTTACAGTTGCAAATTGTTATAACAAATCAAGCAACACCTACTTTTTTCTCTCAGCATACAGGTTTGTACCAGAACAACCTAATGAAGTTATTTTCTCTCAGTTCTTAGGTTTCACATGGCTGTCGGTTGCAATAAACCTTACTACCTAATTGCAACACCTTTTCATTAGTTATCATCTAACTACAACCATTTTTAACTGGATTTTTGTTGCAATCATTTAAACTAGCTTGTTGCAATTAGGTTTGGTTCTGAGTTGTAAAGCGTTTAGCAATTCAGTAACTCCTATTTTTTTCAGTTCATTGCTTACTCCTTTTTTTCAGTTCATAACAATCCACTAATTACTTGGATAACAGAACAATCAAACTTCATACAACTTGATCAATTTTTTAGCCAGAATGCAGAGGTGCTATTTTCAAATCTATGTTGCAACTTACAACACAAATCTCATCTATTTTTTTGCATCCAATCAAAATGCACAGCAGACTGCATCTAAGTCACAATTGCCAGGGGGGGCGGGGTGGGGTTGGGTACTCACCGGGTAAAACAGTCGTTCTGCATCCGGTGTCACCAGATCCCCCGGAGCCAAAGCCGCCGGCAGCGTGAGTGTCGACGTATGATGGAGGGGATCAGCAGACCCGGTCGGCGTCATCCGCCCAGGAGCTGGATTCGCATCTTCTGAGCTCGGAAGAAGCAGAGGTGTCGACGTCGGCGCAGGACCGTCGCCATGGTCTCCCCAACGAGCACAAACCGGGTTTCCCCGACGTTCTCCATCACGCACGCGCTCAGCAATCGCCATTGAATGGATCAGTGCCTCTGTACCCGGAGGGATGATCGGGATGGGTGCACCAGGCTCGATCTGCGATGGCGGCCCCATATTCTCCCACTAGACTAGAAGTTGGAGGCGGCGGCGCGGTGGCGGCGGCGGCAGCGAGGCGGGGCTGCCCCCGAGAGATGGGGGGACGAAGCCGATTGGTTTGTTTTTTCTCCAGGTGTTTTTTTGTCTGGAAGCTTTATTTTCCCATCTACTTGTCGGTCAACTCGCGCACGCACCAGCGTTTTGCAACCAGGGTATGTCTAGTGTCGCAACGCTTTTTCACGTGATGTTGCAAATTGCGCCAGGTTCGGCCCGCGGGGCGGGATGCGCGCGCGGCCCAATAAACGAGGCCGCAGTCTTTCTTTCTTGTTGCGGGCCGGAAGGGGGGATGCCCGCGCGCCGCAGTCTTTTCTTTTGTTTGCGGGCCGGAAGACCGGAAGGCAACAGGATCTGTGCATTCATATATAGCAAATGCACCTGGGTGCATTTTAGCCTCGCCGTGTATATATATATATATATACATACATATATATATATATATATATATATATATATATAATTAAATACATCATCTACACTGAGTAAAGCTAGCCCCTGTTTAAGTGCTAGTCCATAGCACAAAATGATAAAATTATCACCATATTCATCACACATATATGCAAAGATTTGTATAATAAGAGACAAGCTTATTATTTGTATAAAGAAGTTCGGTTTTAGCATGTAGTCTATATATAACCATATAGTATATGATACTTGCAACTAAATTGGTAACTACATGCAAACAATTGGGCAAGGGAAACAAAAGGTATAAACTATCCAGTGAGCAGTTACAGCTTACAGGTGCAACTGTTCATGTATGATACATAATCCACAACTATCCATATGTAGATTTCTCTCATTTGTTTCACATTGCACTAAACTTTGTTCAAGCTCAAAATTAATACGTGCAAGACGGATTATTTGCTCAATCCCGAGATTTTTTTTTGTAGAATTCTTTCACGTGCTTTTAAAATTAAGCTGCATTTTATCGACAGGAGGACCATCAGAGCACCTCAGCGGCACAGAGTAGTACTGGATACCTCCTACCACTGTTGTTGCATTGCATGCCTTTTCTGTCAACATTCTCCGAGAAAAAAAGATCTGCTTTGGCACTATTGGCACATGCTTGACATAGCGAATTCGTGAAGATGATGAAGTTCAAGGTGCATCAGAAATAATTATTGGCTCAAGTAGTCATCTTGTTCAAACTGTATATAGATGACTAAAAATAGCTGTCTATATATGCTCATGTTAATTTAGCTGAAGTTTTACTCTTGAGACATTTTACTCATATGTACAAACGAGCTAAAAACACATATGATGAGCAGGATTACATAGATGCATCTGAAGGAAAACGTACGAGAGGGATATTACTTGCGTAAAGCTGCTCAAGTACGGCAGGCGACCATGACATGCGCAGGGACGGTGCGTGGAGACAAAACAAAAACGATTCCCACCATTAATCATCGAAAAGGAGCATCATATCACGAACTGCTAAATAATCTCCCACGGATGCACCAACCGATGGCCTGATGCACGCACGCATTTGGGCAAAAGGAGCCAGCATCCATGGGGGGCCTACCATTTTCAATTGCAAAGCAGCGGCAGTGCGGCGCGATCGATCGAGGACGCTAGCGAGGGAGACAGAAGAATTGGAGATATAGATCCTGATGCCGCGCGGGGCCGGGGCCGGCGCCGGTCGCGATCGGCCGCGGGCTCGAGAGCCCGATCAGCAAGACGCCGGGCGTGTGCAGGGAATCCGGCGCCGTCGCCGTCGCCCGGCTTGGTTCCTTTGACTAGGGCTCTTATTAGCTCCTCTCTCCGGCTCCGCTACCCGTCTTCCTCCTCTCTCGACGAGAGATTGAGAGAAGATGGAGAGCACCATATCTTTAGCCCCATCCCGGGCGGGCAGAGACGATGCAGGGCCAGGGGGGTCGCCGTCGCCCGCCCGCCTTTCCACGGCCGTCTTTTTGACCGGGAATCTCCTCCTTTCTCGCCCATGACCGCCCTCCCTCCGACGAACCCTCTAGCTCCGGCGGCAGGCAGGGAGAATGCCCGTCCTTGTCACCCCCTGTGCTTTCTCGCATGCACGTCGTACTATGCTCCTCCTCTTTGCATCTCCCGTCTTGTCTGCTGGCCGGATATGCACGAACGGTCTCGCCGCTCTAATTCCATGTTCGTGGTGAACCTGCGCGCGCGGCTGTGCTGCAGCTAGCTGCACACACAGGTGGGCCATGCGCCGTCTTCTTCTTCTGTATGTTTGGACGTGTGGTCAACGGAAGCAGCTAGTGGACACAGCAACGTGCTGGGACTGGGGAGGAAGCTCCAGCCTCCATGGACGCAGGATCTTGTCAGCCCGGCCGCGTTGCTTGCAAGCAGACTTGAACGGGTCTGTTAGTTTGGCATGGGCTCTCAGCTCGATCCCGAGTTTAAGCACACGGCGAGTTTGGACCTTCATAGGACGTACGGGCCGGCAGGACTGATCTTGACCGAAAAGCGACGATGATGTTAAATGATCTATCGTCTGATAGCGCTCGATCTTCAGGTCAGAGCAAATGAGCAATAACCCGATGGGCCAATAAGGTCGTCAGGTAGCTATCTCTGGGTAGTCAACTTTCAACTGATTCGGAGGGGAAAATCTGGAGTAGCTCTCCATCCAACCTTTGTTTTATTAGAAAGAAGGCACGAGCACTGCCACTGATGAACTAAGGTCGTAGACTTTCTCTTGTAATATGTGGATTTGCCACACTTATGTAAACTCTGTCGCTATTCTTTGGCTGGCGGCTTTTAATGAAATGTTCAGTTGGATGAACTCCACCCCCGGCCCGTTGATGGTTAAAAAAACCAAGATCGTTGAGGAACAGCTCTGTGAATCCCTTGATGGTTGATGGAACGGTTAGGGTATATTTAATTTATTCCTGTGTCGATCTAAAAGATTAACATGGAGGGAGTGAGATGAGCACTTTCGATGCTGTAGCATGCAAAACATGCAGGGCTGTTTAGTTCATCCATTTTTCACTCTAACCACGTCGAGTCACATCTCTCACACCACATGCTTTAACGTACACTTTTTTCACAACTTTAGTTTTGATAGTGCAAATTAAATGCTGCTGCTCATCACTAGGTACTAAACACGTGCACTTTCTCTCAAATCATCGTCCTAAAAGAGGAGGCTGAAAGTGACAAGCTACTCGATCTGATCTATATAGTACTAGGTACTTATTTACATGCTCATCAGGAAAGGGAGATCCTGGGCATGCACTTAGGATAACAGCAACTTTTATTTTCCAGATCAATGCCAAGGCTGTGGGCGGCTTCCCTCGTGAAGGTTCTATCTCTCTGCATTGCCTATAAATAGCCTCCCGCGCGGCATCACCCATCATCCTCGCCAGCCTCGAGCTCCATCTCTTCTCAGGGACCCTTTGACCCGATCACCACCCTAGCTAGTGGTAGGAATCTGAGAGTAACGATGGACAGCAGGAGGGACTCCTCGGAGACCTTGAGGTAAGACGATAAGATCGAGATGCATATATTCTTTCAGCTTTCAGCATTGATATGCGTGCTCCGATGAACATGCCACTCCAAGCTCAAGTGCATGCCACAACTGCACCCAACCCTTATAGATCACTTATAGGCATATATGTATATGCAGAAAACATCAAGGTACCTCAATAATCAAAGTCAATCTAAGGCCTGAAACACATCCGTTATAGTTACTGCAATCACATGTTGACCTTCTTCTTTATTAACATAATCAGCATATCTTCTGCCTGATTCATTTAAAAAAAATAATACTGCAACCACATGAAACCAGGCACTAGCCAGACTGCGGTTGCAGAACTATACTAGCTGCAGCTCACAGTAATCTGAAAGCGTAGCTAGATAAATCTATATGCATCAAAGTAACAGAAGCATGTGCATGCATGTTGATCAGGAACAAATGCGCGGCCTGCTACAGGCAGTACAACAGGATGGAGCACCTGGTGGAGCACATGAAGGTGAACTACCACTCAGTGCACGAGCCCAGGTGCGGCGCCTGCGGCAAGCACTGCCGCTCCTTCGAGTCACTCAGGGAGCATCTCATCGGTATGATGCAGAAAACTTGCCAAGAACCAGCAGCTCACAGCTGAACGATCGTGGTTTCTGATGCTTCTTCTTCTCAATCTTCAGGGCCATTGCCCAAGGTGGAGTGCGCGCGGGTCTTCAGCGTCCGTGGCTGCAGCATCTGCCTCAACATCTTCGACAGCAACACCGCCGTCAGATATCACCGCGCGGCCTGCCAATACACTCGTGCTGCTCCGGTAATGATTTAATGATACCCTATTCAATCATATATACTACCACACAATCAGTTCATTTCAGAACTCACATACACAGATATCCCTTTGTTGCGACTTTGGTTGATGCTATATTCTATCATATTTTCCCTTTCTATGCGGTCCCAGAAGCCCAGGGGCAGCATAACTGGCCGTGCAGTTGCTCTGGCTTGTAAAATGGTTGGAGGAGGGAGTGACGGCTCAGGGGACCTTTGTGCAAGGGTGTGCCTCATTGGAGAAGACGAGAATATAATTTTCCAGACCTATGTCAAACCTACAGCTCCTGTAACCAACTACAGGTAACATTTCCTTCCCTTACTTTTCCTGCATACCAGTTGTCTCCCATTTGTAGTAGATGGTAAACCAGAATAAAAAAGCATTAGTGATCATTCAGTGGACACTATGCTTGAAACTGGACAGGAGATTTGGATGGGTTACTTTTTGAAATGAGACGAGCTGATTATTTGTGGGTTTAGGTATGAAGTAACTGGGATAAGGCCAGAGTACTTGAGGGACGCAATGCCACTTAAGGTTGCACAGAGGAAGATCCAGGAGATCCTGTGCAACGGGGAGCCGTTGTGGAAGTTACGCCCAAGGAGTTATGGAAGGGCAAAGATCCTGGTTGGCCATGGCTTAGACCATGATCTTGAGCGCCTAGGGTTGGAGTACCCAGCATTCATGATCAGGTGAGGAGCACAAGATAGTCTTTCTTCTTTGTAACATGTATAGATCTTGCTTACTGAACCAAGGTTTAGGAATCCAGATTCAAAGTCGATATGGTTCCTAACATTGATGCATGTGCAGGGACACTGCAAAATACCCACCACTGATGAAGACTAGCAAGCTGAGTAACTCCCTGAAGTATCTTACACAAGCATATCTTGGGTATGTCACTAGCAGGCTAATCTAAACAATCAGCCTACTCTTTAGTATCTCCGTAATGCTAAATAGATTGTTTTTGCATCCTATTGTAGGTATGATATTCAAACAGGCATTCAGGACCCTTATGAGGACTGCGTGGCAGCAATGAGGCTATACATCAGGATGAGATCACAGGCTCACCCGAGAGATTACAACTCCGGTTCAGGTGAAGTCCAGAACAACTACCCAGCGTGGAGGCAGAGAGAGCTGGAGAGGATGAGCCCAGAAGAACTGCTAGCACTTTCAACATCAGACTACTATTGCTGGTGCCTGGATTACTAAATTGATCGGCTATAAAGCGAATAAGGCAGGCCAACATTGTTGGTCCATTTATATTCCATCTATGATAAGTTTTAGATGTACAAATAGCTTGCGGCTTGACTATACTGGGTTTAATTATAACATATATACGTGTAATGCTTTCATATAAATATTGATGATTTAGAACTGTAAGAAGTGGTTATCTTAATAATGATATTATATGACAAGAGGGTTTTCCCCTTGCTTCATGATCGAATCCAGAAAATGAGAATACCAGAAGTACACCAACTAAACACTAAAGGGGTCTAAAAAAACTATACACCAAAGGCAGAGGAAAAGGACATGTATCTTCATGCACGAATGAACGATTGTACATTCTGTGTATAGTGTCAGACTATCTCTGTGCTATACAACTATACAAGTACATCTACATCAACCTGCAGTGGACCATACCTGTACAAATTGATGAAGATTCAAGCTTCTGAGCTGTTGAAGAAAAGTCTTACACTGAAGTCATTGAATTTCCGGCATGTTGCTTAGCTTCAGTAGGTGGATTCTTAGGTTTGGGCTCGTCCACTATTGCCTGCTTGCCGTTCTTCTTGTCCTCGGTGCTATACAAGTATATCTACATTAGCCTGCAAATTGATGAAGATTTCAGCTTCTCAGCTGTTGAAGAAAAGTCTTACACTGGAGTCACTGAATTTCCCGCATGTTGCGTAGCTTCAGCAGGTGGATTCTTTGGTTTGGGCTCGTCCACTTTTGCTTGCATGCCGTTATTCTTGTCCTTGGACTGGCTCCTGTTTAGCTTGATGAACTCAAGACACTGCCGAATGATTGTCAGCACCGTGAAATGCGTCTCAAAGTCATTCTTGATGACAGGTGGATGGTGGAGGTTGGGCCCATTGTTGCTCCAGGTGTAGTTCTCGATGAAGTAGACACAATCAGTTCGGGCCCTGAACGAAACCTCCCGTATAAGCTCTTCAGCATGCCTGATTGATTTCATGGCTTTCTTAAAAGTCAACACAACGACCAAATTAAGCCCTGTTAATAGATGTTAGGGGCAATTAGAGTCAGCCTTGTGACAAGATTTCAAAAACACATGTTAAAGTGTTTACTAAAGAAAACTCATCAGTGAGAAATCTTAACTTTCTTTTCTCCGAAAAGGCAGACCAATTTTCTGTTGGCGTGAAAGAACTTAAAGAACAGAAAAGGGCCAATGTTACCTGCAAGACTCAATATAAGTTGATTTTTAAATCGATAAGCAGAAGGACAGTTCAACAGGAAACTTTAACAACCTCCTACAGTCCTACACAAGGACTTTTAAATCGATAGCACAAGGACGATTACTCGTATGGATTCATTTTTCTTTCTTTTTTTACAGTTTTTGTTGCAGAAATTCTAGGTCCAATGTTCTTGATTACTCTCCCTGTATGGAATGGTCTCTAGCAGACGGCCCAGTATTAATACTAAGACATGCAAAGCCCACGAGATGTTCTAGAACCTTCCGGAAGCTGACTGACCTTTGTTCCTGACGGCAGCAGATATCTCCGGGAGGCGCCTGATGGCGGCGTTCCGCTCCTTGGCGGGCGCGTCGCAGCGCAGCACGAGCACCACGCACTCCGGGTTCCCCCCGCTGATCGCGGCATCGATGTCATCCCCGGAGAGCCTCGCCGCCTCGGGGAGCGGCGGCGCGTCAAGCAGTTCCACCACGTTGTCGCCGTCCGCCGCTCCGTCGCCGTCGGCGCCGGCCACCACGGCCTTGACCCTCCTCCGCCGCCTCGGCCCATCGGTCCCGCCGCCGGGCGGCGAGGCCTCCGCGCGCAGCAGCAGCGGGCCGTCCTCGGCCGCCAGCGCGCGGCACGCCGTGTTGACCAGCGAGCTCTTTCCGTGGGCCCGGAACCCCGTGATCAGCACGGACGGCGGCGGGGCGTCCTCCTTGGCGCCCCCGCCGTCGCCACCGTCGCCGACGGCCTCCTCCTCCTCCCCCTCGCTGCCGAGGGTCGAGAGGCACTCGCGGATCTCCCTGCGGAGGGACGCCACGGCGTCCTCCCGGCGGAGGCGCGCCGCGACAATGATCGCCAGCGCCCCGGCGACCGCCGCCGCGGCTATCTTGAGGAGGAGGGGCAGCCGCGGCATGCGCATCCCGATGGAGCAGCTCCAGGTGCCTTTTTCGTAATAACAATGTTTCGCGGGGTCCTATAAGGGATAAAAATCGATGGATCATGCATCGATGTTGCCATCGCTGTTGGTGCGAAGCGGCGAAGGCAATGGGTTTTGGGGGGAGATTTGGAAGAGGGTACGCGGGAATAAACTTTGCCTTTTGATGAAGCGCCATGCCGAGCAAGGATGGAATATATGGGTGCAGGAGGCCGCGTGGAGCGTTTTCGCTTCGCGAGGACACGAAAAGGATCGAATGCTTTTTTCCCTGTTTTAGGCTACTACTGGTGCCACTTAATGCACGAAAATAGCAATTCTTTTTTTAAAGACGAGAGTATCAGAGCATGTACAACAGTGTAGACAGCTGCCGTCTATTTGTCACACACAGACAATTAAATAGACAGTTTATACAATGAGCTGTCTGTTTAGTTGTCTGCAAACCATTTAATTCATCTATGTGCACATGAATCATGATGATGAACTAAAAAGTTGATCTCTATAGCTTTATTTGTGCTTACCCAATAAGATTCATGATATATTTAAATAAGTCATATGAAAAACATAATAAATATAATAAATTGGTCTTACTGAGTGAAGAAGTGAAATGGGCATCAAAATACACAATTGCCGGATGTTCAAATATCCTCTAATATTTAGAACTATGACATTGAAGTTCTGTTATCTCTTTTGTGTCCATATGTAGAAGGGAAAATACTAAAAAGCATATACAAAAGACCAAATTACCCTTCTGATCTTATCTCTTCTCCCGTGAGAGACTTGCGGCCGCAATGTTGAGTTGTAGGTCGACCGGACGCAGCCGTCACAGCGGTCGATGCGACGATGCGTGTGTTTGGAGCACGTGGGTGGGACCCATGGCAGCTGTAGATCTCCACTTACCATCTCCTTTCACCTTTTTTATTTCTCTTCTACTCCGCGGTCTAATCTCCTACCGGCGACTCGGTGAGAGCGGCGACCTCGGTGAGCTCCGGATGGACAGCGGCGGCCTCGCCGAGCTCCATGAGGGGTGGCGGCGCGGTGGGTAGGCCACGACGAGCTCCCGGGGTGGCGGACGGCGGCCACGTCGAGCTCCACGAGGGAGCGCCGGGTAGGTCGGAGCGGCGAGGCGCTGCTCGTCGGTATTTTTTTTCTTTTTTCTCAAATTTTTTCTAGAAACTTTTTCTGTCTTCCCTCTAAAGTTTTTCTCCAACAGTTTGCTTCATAAATTTTGGCACAATTTTTTTTTTCGAGAGTTCTTCTCTTTTTTCAAAAGTTTTTTCTATAACTTTTTTTGCATTTGATATTTTGCTTAAACTTTGCTTACAACTTTTTTCAAAATTTTTCTGTCTAAACCTTTTGTTTCAAAACTTTATTATTTTTCTTATTTTATTTTTAAAAACATTTTCACAAAAGGTTTACGAAACTTTTCACAAAAGTTTTACGAAACTTTTTACAATTGTTTTACGAAACTTTTCACAATTGTTTGTTTACAAATTTTTGTTTCCATTTTTATCACATTTTTCTCCCTTGCTTCTGGCGACGAGTCAACCCACACCGCATCGGTGAGCACATGAGTGGGACCACACAGATTCCGAAAATGGAAAGGACTACGGTCGGAGATCGACCGTGCGGAGGCGAACTACCATGCGCCCGTAAATTTGACACGCCCGCGTGCGGCCTCTCATCTCTCTTCAGTCTCATCTCTTTCGTTCTCCTCTCTCGTCTTCGTATCTCTCCAGGACTCTCTCCAACACAGGGCAGTAAGCCGAATCTCCCAGGGACGAGAGGAAGGCAAGCTTGGAGATTGACGCGGAGCAGCTAGATTCTCCCGGCGGTTGGGTGCCACACCTCGTGGCAGTCGTGCTTTGCGTGCGGCCATCTCCCTCGCGTCTGGGCGCCGCCGCCGCCGCGGATGGAAGCACACAGCGTGTGGCCGCGCCAAATCCTGTCACCGCAGGGGATCGATTTCCATCCTCAAGAACAGGAGCCGCAGTATACAACGGTGCTGGGAGCGTCGATAAGACTTGGGAGCACGAGCCCCCGTCGTCCTTTCGTGAGACGACGGCGTGCTCGTCTCTCGGCTCGGAGAGGGAGTTTTCTGCAAAACTTCCAACACGCAGACGGTAAAAAGACGATCGTTGTACGTGCCGTTAATCAATCGAGGAAGTATGTGAAAAAACGCTTCGCCCCGCGTCGCTCCGCGCGGGCGGCAGGGGCGACTTAAACTCTAGCCCGCCACCGCCCCTTCCTCCTACCCCAACTCGCCGCGCCGCTATCGGAACGGGCTGCTGGAGCTCGCGCGGCTCGTAGGGAAGGTGGCGGCGTGGCTTTCCCCCTCCTTCTCCAGCGGATTTGGGCGGGCGCAGCCGGCCAATTCCCGGAGGTCCTCGCAGGCGCGGGCTGCCTCCCGCGGCGGCAGCGGCTGCCATCGACGGATCCGGCGCAGCCTCGGCCGGATCTGGCGTCTACGCGGTGGGGGCGTGTGGTGGTGCGTGGAGGGGCGACGGTCGGAGTCGGGCGGCGGTGACGGCGGCCATGGTCAGCAAGGACACCACCGGTGGCGGCTGTTGTCGGCGCGAGTCGGCGACGGTGGCGTCCGGTGCGGTGCAGGAGAGGCGGCCGCGGCCAGCGCGCGGCGGTGGCTGCGGCTGGAGTCTCCCGACCCTACGTGGCCTGGGCCATGGCTGGCCGTGGTGGGCTGGGGCTGGGGCTGGCGCGCGGGCGACGGGCTCTGAGGTGAGACGGTGGATGCTTCTCGACGGTGATGCAGGTCCGGCGCTGCCTTGGTGGTGGGGTTGGAGGCTGGCTGGTGCACGTCGGTGGCACCGTAGTGGTGCTTCGGGCTGTGCCGGGCTTCTTCCGGTGGAGGCGATGCAGAGGCGAGGGGAAATGGGCCACTGACCTGGTCAAGAGCATGTAGTAGGCATGGTGCTGATTCAGGCATAAGCCTTCACTGACATCTCGGTCAGTGGCGATGGTGGCGGCGCCCTTGTGGCGTCGCTCTACCTGCTGGGGGCACCACTATGAGGTATCGTGTCTCCTACTGCATGGGGCTCTCGAGGATGTGAATCCTGTGCATCTCTGGACGTGCGACGGCGGCGCCATGGCGTCGTGCCCTTCTGGGAGGCGTCGCATTTGAGGCCCGGCTTGGTTAGGTAGTGGCGGTGGCAGGTTGGCGGTGTTGCTTGCGTGAAGCGGCAGAGGATGTGCACTTTGTCCGTGTTGTCAGGAAGGTGCAGAGGGCCCGTGGGTACTGGAGGACTTGAGTTGGGGCGCTTGGTGCGGTGGTGTCTCCGGTGACGGCCGGGCGGAGGTGTTGCTCCCTTAGCGGCTTCAGATATCTGAGTCCTTGGTAGAGGAGAGTGAGGCGGTGGAAGAGGCGAGGTCCCCACGCAGAGTGGCCGGGATCAGTGGTTTTCATCGGCGCTACGACGGGAGTTTTATGCTGAAGCTTCACTGGGATAGGGGGATCACCGATCGTGTGTGTGCGGCTTGAGGAGGACGGTCTCATGGTGGAGGAGTTCGAGTTGTTGCCCAAGATTGCAGCGGGCTGCGGCTTTTGGCGTGACACAACGTTGGCGACGACGTCGCAGTTCTCGGGTGGCCTCTTTTGGCTCCTCTCCCAGTTTGTGGTGGTGGTGTAGTGTATTGTTGTGTGCGTTGTTAGCGTGCGTTGTTTGTGTGGTGGTGTTCGCTTCGGCGTGTTATGTACAATTACTTCTTCTTCTTACATGATGCAGCAGTGCTTCTGCCTTTTATTTTAAAAAATCAAGGAAGTACGTTCAGAAGAGAGTAGTTCACTTGGGTGCGTTTGGATTGGCAAATTGGTGCCAATGGATATTTCTTTAGAATGGATTGAGATGAAAATTTACCGCATTAGGCCGTGTGTTGTGAGAGAAAATGTCACTTGATGTGATGAGTGAATAGAGAATTGGTGGGTGAATTTGCTCAAGCATTAAGCTAAACCAGCATTAGCTTAGCTCAATTGGTAATATTACTTTTCGAGAAATTGTTGCCCCTATCGAACCTAACAGTGACATAAAGTTGGTAAACGAAAGTAATCACCCGGCTGCGCCGCCGCCCGCGGCGCTGGACCTGATCAACACAAGTCGCGCAACACGAGCGCGCGCGACGGCGACCTCCCCCGTGCACCCGCGCTAGCCGGGGACACGAGTTTGCCCGTCCCATTCCCCTCACCCTCGCGCTCTTCACCGCCATCTGCCCATCTCCCCCGATGCCGACGGCCACGTACTGGTGTCTGGTGCTGGGTGCTGGGTGCCGCGTGCGGCTGTTTCTGCCCAGATGCACCCGTTGCCCGGCGGCGCGCGGCTGCTTCTCCCCAGACGCACCCGTTGCCCTGTGACCAGCAGCCGGGTTCGACTTCGCCACGGCTCTCCCTGCGCCGGCCGTACTGCCGCGCCAGCTGCATATATACCAGCCGGTTCTTCCTCCACACCAATCCCCAGAGTCCCACACGCTCGCAGCTGCATCCGTGTGTTCTAACAGTGGCAGTGAGCACACACCAGCTGAGCTAGCTCCAGTGCTAGTCCTTCCAGCACCTTGACATCCATGGCCATGAGGAGAGCGGCGCGGCAGGTGGCCTCGGCCCTGGGGCCGCACGTCCTGCGCAGCGCACCGGCCGGGAGGAGCCTTCACGTACGCCACGCCCTTTGCTCTAACTTATACGTACTCTGTGTTCGATCGTGTACTCTGACGTGACGATGGGTTTTCTTCCCTAAAACTGCTCTAACTTATACGTACTCTGTTTCGATCGTGTACCACCACTAGGCGTCGTCCGCCGGCAGCAAGAAGAAGATCGTGGGCGTGTTCTACAAGGGCGGCGAGTACGCCGACCGGAACCCCAACTTCGTCGGCTGCGCCGAGCACGCCCTCGGCATCCGCGACTGGCTCGAGTCCCAGGGCCACCAGTACATCGTCACCGACGACAAGGACGGACCCAACTGCGGTGAGCATGACGACGCATATCCGAAACCATCTCTTCAGTTGATCCCGGCGTGCGTTCCACGAGAAGATCAGTCGCTGTGCAGAGCGCCACGTCACATTTGCACACAATGATCGGCGCTTGCTTGCCTTTTGCAGAGCTGGAGAGGCACATCGCGGACGCGCACGTGCTCATCACGACGCCGTTCCACCCGGCGTACGTGACCGCGGGCCGCATCGCGCGCGCGGGGAACCTGGAGCTGCTCCTCACGGCGGGGATCGGGTCGGACCACGTCGACCTGGCGGCGGCCGCGGCCGCGGGGCTCACCGTCGCCGAGGTCACCGGCAGCAACACGGTGTCGGTGGCCGAGGACCAGCTCATGCGCGTGCTCGTCCTCGTCCGAAACTTCCTGCCGGGCCACCGCCAGGCGGCCGCCGGGGAGTGGGACGTCGCGGGCGTCGCGCACAGGGCGCACGACCTGGAGGGCAAGACCGTCGGCACCGTCGGCGCCGGCCGGATCGGGCGCCTCCTGCTCCAGCGCCTCAAACCGTTCGGCTGCAAGCTGCTCTACCACGACAGGCTCCGGATCGACCGGGAGGTGGAGGAGGAGCTCGGCGCCGGGTTCGAACCCGACCTCGACGCCATGCTGCCCAAGTGCGACGTCGTCGTCATGAACATGCCGCTCACAGAGAAGACGAGGTGAGATTGTTAATTTGTCACCAAGACACCAATCACTGAACTGAACCCTGCGCCATGGTTCTCATTGCTTGTTGCTTTGATGCATCAGGGGCCTGTTCGACAAGGAGAGGATCGCGAAGATGAAGAGAGGCGTCATCATCGTGAACAACGCTCGGGGCGCGATCATGGACACGCAGGCGGTGGCGGACGCTTGCGCCACCGGGCACATCGCCGGTATGTAGTGTGCGCTGCTAATTTTTTTTCAGCTCGACTAACACTAGCCTTGGCGAGGTGTTTGAAATTGTTGCGTTTCTGTTGATGGTCAGGATACGGCGGTGATGTGTGGCACCCTCAGCCAGCGCCCAAGGACCACCCATGGCGCTACATGCCGAACAACGCCATGACACCTCACATCTCCGGCACCACCATTGATGGCCAGGTAAGCTGCAGACACATGCTCTGCTTCTCGAGCACTGATTTGGTGAGGTACTAAGTTCCTATGGGCCATGGCAAACAATTTGTTGCAGCTGAGGTACGCGGCCGGGGTGAAGGACATGCTGGAGAGGTACTTCAAGGGCCAGGATTTCCCGGCGCAGAACTACATCGTCAAAGAAGGCAAGCTCGCCGGCCAGTACCAGTGAGCACCTGTCAAGACGTAGTTGCATGGTGGGAACCTTGCTGCTGCCTCACCTTCTTTGCGACTATACACATGCCAATCACCATAAATAAAATCGTGCAATTTATGCGATGCCAGGAGATGGATGAAACTTGATTCATCTAACAGTTTCCTTCATGTATGTATTTGGTTTAAGCTTGCAATGTGTAATAAGCTTTGCCCAAAGTAAGACACCAACATGGCTATGTTGACCTTTATTTACCTACAGAATTTTCAGTTCTCCATCAACAGCCAAATAAGCAGATCAAACCAGAAAATAACCACAAGGAAATCAACTTTTACAGCCTTGCTTTCAACCATAACCTTGCTAAAATCACTGCATTTGCGACTCATTAAAAAATTGTTGTTGAAAATGAAATGCCCCTTCTTGGTTTGGGCTTAACAGATGTTGGAGTGATGCAAATATCCTCTTTGCAATGCAAGTGCTCATAATTGAAGTGCCTTCAAGCCTTTTATTAGTGCATCAGTGTGCTCGGGTTTCCCGACCGAAATACGAATGTACCCCTTCAATTCCTTCTTGTCATAGTGGCGGATCATCACTCCCTTCTTCGCAAGGTCTTCCTGAAATTTTGTTGTTAATTGAATTGCATCAATGATGTGCAAATCCATACTGTTTCAATCATTTATGCATTTTCTTAGAAAATGTGAACAGAGTTGCAGACGACCGATGTTGGTCGGGAAAGAGACAGAGAGATGAGAGATAGTCGATCTTCAGGTTCCAAATGGAAGTAACTGAAACTTCAATGAAACAAGATGGAAACATGGATTGTGCAATAACAAGGAAAACAAACCTTTATTTTCTTTGCATCCTTTCCTGATGTAACCTCACAGAGAATGAAGTTAGAATGACTGGGAAATGGTTTCAGGAATGGTATCCCTTTTAGAAGATCAAACAGCCTGTCCCTCTCTTGTAATAATAAATTTTTCACATTCTTCCATTGTACAACGTTCAACAGGAGCACACAGAGTTAGATAAAGGCAACTATGGAAAGAATATTAGAATGAACTTTGTAAAAGTGATACCTCCAAATAGGTTGGATTCTGCAATGCAGCACATGCTGAAACTTCTGCTGCCACAGAGACATTATAAGGCTGCTTGGCCCGCCACAAATACTCAATAATGCTTAGAGGAAATGCTCCATAACCCACACGAAGACCAGCTAAACCTGCATCGTTAATAACATGTAAGACATTTCCTAACTTTACTTTCATCATTTTGTAGCAAAAGTTTCTGTTATGGGCTTGTGCAACACAAGTAACTCATAACTGGCACATAGCAGCTGACATGAGCTAGCAAAAAAAAGTAGAACCAATGGTTGGAGTGGACTAGTATTTTCCTTATTAAAATCTAGTGTTGTGGGGGCAGAAAACATTAAACCTACATCTCCAAATAGTGGTGAAGTTGTTGCATTGTTCGGAATACATTAATCTTTACGTGTTAACTAACAAGGACAAAAAGATAAATCACAAACCTGCTCGTTTGCTAAATGTTCGGAGAACAATCAAATTATCATGCTTCTTAACCCATGACATCCTTGACTGAAGGCTAGAAAATTCAATATAAGCTTCATCCAGCACTACAAGTATCGGAAGATCAAGCATCTTTAAAAGATCCTCATCGTTAATTACACTGAAATAAATATAATAAAAAGTAATTCAGTAAAATATAGTTTTTTGGACAGCAGCCAAATAGAATAGCTCCTGAATGACAAAGATATACCTTCCGTCTGGATTGTTTGGAGATGTCAGAAATATGCATTTTGGATTGTTCTGTTTTACCTCTTCAACAATACGATCGACGTCTAGAGAAAAATCAGGAAGCCTTGGAACTATAGCAAAGAACGGCGAACGGCACGCAACAAAAAAAAAGAATCAGAAGTTGCATATAGTGTAAGACAGAATTAATTTAGGACAGAAGCGACAATAAACCCAGGAATCGTGGAAGATTAGAAAAGTATAACTAAAAATTAAGAAGACTAGTTACCCACCCTTGATGACAAGTGCACCATTTACTGAAGCATCAAACTCATACATAGTGAATGTCGGTGGGCAATCGATAATTTTGTCACCTGGTTCAAGTACACATCTGCATTTTCGCCATTATGAGTTAGATAGACTGGTGGGGTAATATTTTTTAGAAAATGAGACAAATGAGCTGGACGCTAACCTCATAATTAAATCGATTAGTTCATCTGCACCGCATCCAACAAGTATGTATTCGGATTCAATTCCACAATCTTCAGCAAGAGCAGCACGCAAGTGGCGGCTTTCAGGATCAGGGTACACATAGGGGAACTTTAGATTACCTAATGCTGTAGCCACCTACAGAGGGGAAGTCATGCTTTAGTTACATACTCCGTACATAGAAGAGAAACTGTTATTGTCGTGCATTCATGCATGAACCATCACAGCTTTGAATTATATAATCTCATGTCTCCTCCTTACAATTGATTCATGTTCCCAAAGTCTAACTTATGATTGTTAAGAAAGTATTGTTTCAAGTACTAGTATATAGGTCGCATCAAACTAATCTTTGTATTGAAGACTGGAACTCACCTCTGGGGGTGGACCATATGGATTCTCATTTGCATCAAGCTTGATTATGTCCTCTGGTCTACGCCCAAGCCGAGCAGATAGCACCTGGTAAGAGCTCCAATTTTCAGCAAACTTAAAACTAGTAGTAGACGGTATCATATCACAGCAGCATCAAAAGTAAGCTTGAAAAACTAATACACTGCTGCACTAAAAAATTTGAGCTGCGCTGCATCCCATTCTCAACAAAGGCCAGAGCAACTCGTCGCGGGGCATTTCCACGAGCATCTCGCGCGCATAGCAAAAGGCCGGCGTGCCTTTCCCCCACTCCAACACAAACGGAATCTGACAGTGGGCGGCGCTTATGCAAACCTCGAAGGGCAGGATGGGCTGGTACGGGGCCAGGGTCCTGAGGTGGCGCCGGATGAAGGAGTCACCGGACGGCCGCCGCTTCGCCTCGGACGCCGCCGGCTCCTCCACCGGAGCCGCCGACGACATGGGGCGGAAGGACGCCCTGCCCCCCGCGCACCGCCTCTCGCCTGCGAAGTGGGAGGCGGCGGCCGGCGACGGGTTCCGGATGCGGAACCGGGTGGCGCAATCCATCAACGAAGCGGCGCCGCCGAGTGGGGAGACTGGCCAGTTGGTTCGCAGAGGACCAAGTGACTAAGTGAGATGACTGCAGCACGTGACAACTACGTCAACGTGAGGACCGGCTGGAGGAGACCCCCACGGCTTTGGACGCGCTTTACGATTCGTGCCGGCACGGATCAAGGGACCCGATCGACGGCTGGTGCTGGAGACAGGGTCACAGGCTCAGAGCTGGTCCGGTGCCCCGGTGCTCGAGTCCCTGGCCGCCGTTTCATCGTTCTCGCCACCGGGCACGCGCGGTCTAGCAGTGACATCTCGCAAGGCTGTTCCTTCTGGCTGGTGATTAATTGGTGACTCGTGCTAATTTGTTTTAAGAAAAAATACTTCTGACTCTAACTGGTGGCTAGTTTGTTATAAGAGAAAAAAATGACTGATAAGCTAGACGAATAGAACGACGGTTTATTAACTACCCACCAACAGTATTTTTCTCTTAGAAACTCATGAACTCCGGAAGGCTTTTTTTTTCCGGAACATGAAGGATTTAAAGGTGGTGGATAACCGGATTCTCAGCCGACCGGGTGACCGACCGCAGCAACCGGACATCCTGTATTGGAAGGAATCCCAATTTTTTAGATGAATTTGAATTTACACCTCGATTTTGCTCTGAACATTTTTCTTTCTGCCGTGAGCATACCTTATTCGGTTATTCCTGGTACGTTGATATTTATGTGCTCCGAATGAAATCCTTTTGGCTTAAAAAAAGCCTCATATTTACATCGTCGTGTGAATCAAACAGTTAAAGCCTAGCTATTCGCAGTTTCGCACACTCTCTCTAAGCCCACGGGCAACCTGAAGCTTCTTCCTCCCATCTGATCGTCACCTCCAGCAGCCGACCCCTCCTGCTCCGGCCGGCCCCAGAAGCTCCCGAACCAGAAGAGCCCTTCTTTCTCGATGATCGCCTCCCACACGCCGTCATCGTCGTCGTTGTTGTCGACGGGGAAACACCTCTCTCTCCAGCCCTCGAAGCCGCCGCCGTCTCGGATCCCAAACGCGGCCTCAAAACCGTCGTCCAGGTCCAGAAGCTCCTCCAGCTTCAAGCCTGCTGCTGAGGCCGCGCAGCCAACTCCTCGCTTGGACGCCGCCACCGCCGGCGGCAGCCTCCTCCTGTGCCATCTCCTCAGGATGATCCGCTTGGTCTTGACGACCACTCTCTTGGGCAGCCTGACGAAGAGGAACACGGTGACCTGCAGCACAAGGCACGGGCAGCAGCAGCACACCACCAGGCAGTCCATGGCCACCAGCCCGGTCTCCGCCGCGCACGACGCCATTGATGGGCACGGAGAACCGTGGTGGTAGAACCAACGGTGATAAAGGATGAGAAGATGAGACGGTGAGGTGATGACATGGGGGAAGAAGAACCCAGCTGGGAAGCTCAGCATAGCTGCACGGGTTGCTTGGAAGAGTGAGCCGGAGGTTAAGGTTGCTTGAGCTGCCCGATCGAGTAGTGGCTTGGGGAATCGATTTTGTTCTTTCTTCCAAGCCAACTCACCCTGGCCGGCTGGCCCGTCGCTAGGGGCTAGGTGTTCCTTGTTCTCAAGATTGGCCTACGCCTCAAGACAGGGAGGAAAGCAAGGGCACGCGTCAGGGCAAGCACACGTATTCCGTGACTACAAGCACATGTTTAGGCATGTTTTCTGCTGGAACACATAAACATCTGAAAACAGAAAAGCAGTGATGTTTGGCGATAACAACCAATTAAATGATTGGAAGTGTGAGAGGCACGAGTTGCGTACTTGCGTGGATGATGATCACTGCCGATTGCTCCCCTTAACAGCAAGAGTTGAGCCACAAGAAAGCACAATATCTAGTGAAGAGACAATTTGTTTCCCTTTCTGAAATACTAGTAACAATCATAAGGGAGCATGATGTTTTGCTTCAGGCTCAAAGGCTTTGTTATTAACGACATCTGAGACGGATAAACATGATTTCATCCAAACCCAAAGATGTGAATTCTGAGTTAAGAGGTATGTTCAAACATGACACGAATTAGTCCCACGGAAGGCAGGGAGACTTTATTTTGGCACCGCGTCATCTTTCACATGAGGAACTGAGTATACAAGGACGATGCATTGCTATGATAACAAAAATTATATTCCAATGACTTGGGAGGAAAAACTTTTCATGGCATCCATCATGTTTTCGGTGCAAACTTCTTCAAGTGATAGAAATAAATTGTTCAGCAGGCCTCTTGCCCACAAGCCAAATAAAAACAGTGACATTCTCTTGTTAGAGGAAACATTTTATTCAAAGGCTGGATCAAAGTTGCAGACATGGGGAAACCTTCAGCAGCACAGCCACTGCATTCTGATCATGCTTTTATCCAAAAGGCAGTTAAATTTCAAGGGGTTGCCTCAAGAACGCCTCCATTTGCTTCGCCCTAGTCTTGATCGACATATCGAACACCTTTTGCCCGAACTCAATCACAAGTCCTCCCATGATGCTGTAGTCAATCTGCAGAGAAAGCACAATTGAGGAGCATTCCTAGTTTTACTTTTGACGCTACACACTAGCTCGTGGACCAAGTAGTTACCTTTTGTTCAACCAAAATAGTTTTGTTCTTCCCAAGGATATCTTGCAAGGTCTCCTTGAGTTCCTTCTCCTCCTTCTCCGGAAGTGGCTAACAGAAAAGAAACATGTGTGAGCAAAAGAAATCAAGTGATGTCACATACTCGAGGAACTACAAGTGCATCTGCAGTGAGGACACCTCAACCTATGGATGATCTGAGGTAAGCAAGCTTCATAAATTCTGGAATGAATGAATGATTTATCCTCATTTTGTAGAAATGAAAGGTTATCACAATTTGCTGGGTGATTGAGTGACAAGAAATGTAGCAGCTTGTTCGAGGCTGTCACAAAACATAGCAACTCTGAGCAGCACGGAGAACTGCAGGGTGAGTTTGATTTTGCCAACCTTCAATGCAAAGATCACCACTTATCTGGCCCCTTTGCTCTGCAAATTGGCTTTCTTCAACAGATACAAACCCAATACCCTAAAATATGTAGACATCCCTCCCTCAACCTTTTGAGGCTAAGAAAGAAAACCGAGAACCCAATAGCAAACAGAACAGATAGGAACATGGTATGCCTCTTCAATTGGTCATGTATGGTTAAGCATGTCAACTCCTCCCAAAAAAATTTATGCATGTCAAATGCTGATTTTTTATCATTCACCCCCCCCCCCCCCGCGAGAAAACTTTTTTGCCTGTACAGCTAATGTATTTCTATTGTCAGCATAAAAGACAAAATATGCCAAATGGAACAGGGAAGACCATACAAAATTTAAGACAAGAACTCCAAGAAACTCACATCAAGCAATGTTCTCCATCACGATTTATTTCATATTGTCCTCAAATCAAGCAAAAGAAAGCTACATATGCATCATCAAACATTTCTTTTAACATGAGAAGGGGACCAAGCTATTCAACCAGATATTGTTTTCACAACTACAAGAGGAAAAATGGGTTGAAAAATCAACTTACAATAACTGTCCTGACGACAACCTTCACCTCCCCTTTATGTGCCATGGTCAAATCAACAAATCTCTCGGCAATGCGCTCAATAAATTTCAGTCTGCCATTGTCCGCCAGGACAGCTTCATAAACCAACAAAAAGTTAGGCACTGCCAAGATGGTACCGAACAAACAGTATGCATTTATCCATCATACCAAGTACCACAATTAACAATTCAAAACTGTTTCTTGAGAGAAATAGCTCATGTAATGGGTTTGGTAAAAAAATATATAACTGATAAAGTTACAATACAGCTTCCCTAACAAATAAACTACTGCACATGACAAAAATTATGATACAGAATTACAAATCAAGGCTACAAAAAGCAAGCTCTGTATTAATATGGAATAGACTATTGGAACCAATAACACAAGAAAATGAGTCGATACATTTTATACAGTTCATGAGTAAGGTATGTACAGAGCACCCGCTTCCCATCAAACTTGGGCATGACGAGTCTTAATTGAGTAATCAGCACAGTACAAGGAAGCATAGTTAACTCAATCCAGCATACAAAATGAGTAGGAAGCATACCCAAGAAATTCTTTGTGACATCTGAAAACCCAGCTTCAGCGAATATTTCAGTAATGGCCTTCACCCTGGTCTCTTTTGGAACTGACAAGTCCTTTATGAACTGAGAAAACAGCGGGCTATTCTTGGACGCCTCTACAACAGTTTTAATCTCAGATTCGACTTTGTCCAATGCATTAGCTTTGGCTGCTGTAAGGAACAGTGCACTAGCATAGTTGCCCGTGCCACCATACAGAGCCTCTGGAACCTAAAGACATAAGTCAGACAGACAATTAGATTACCAGTGACACGGAGGAACAAATGGCACACATCTCAAATCGCCAACAGCCTATTAAACTGAAAGGAGAATCTATGCAGCAACTCACATAAAACTAGACAGTTATCAAGGCAAACTGAGGAATGGAAACTGAACAACACTGAGTGTCTACTTGACCTGAATTTTATTTGCCAAACAGTACAGTCCAACATGAAGAAACTGTCTCGTCACATATGCAAAAAAATAACTTGCATTCAACAGTTCATCCTTCAAGTGTGACTTAAATAAGTGGTTGGTGAATGCATAATTACATTCACTAGAAAAGAGTATGGTGTCCACTGTCCAACCCTAGTACAGCATTGGTTTCCCAACGATAGGCAGGATACTAGAGAAATAACTGCATAATCCCCACAACGCCAATAATACATTGATAAGAGGAGCCTATCACCACTGGCGAACATAACAATACAACATACTCTGTATATCACATTTGTTAACTACATTCGCGCATCAGGGGGAATACAAGTACCTTGATCTGCTTCCCGCTAGACTTGGCCACCTGCGACGAGAAGCCCCTAGAGCCCTGCATCAGAACGAACACATCAGTCCCCTAAAAACACAACGACGACTCCGAAATCCCCCTGCAAAATACCCAGGCATGAAGAGATAGAGCAGTCCTAGATCGGATACAGGACGCGGAAGACCAATCAAAATCGACAGAAATGGATCTGTTTCGGCAACAGAGAGTGGGTGGGGAGCAGAGACCTGGGCAACGGCCGCGGATTCGGAGGCCGCGAGGTGGGCGCGGAGGAGGGGGAGGCCGGATCTGAGGTGCCGCGCCGCCGCCATCCCGGTTCGCTGGCTCGTTCCGCGACGGTGGAGAGCGAAACCCTTGGGTGCGGGTGGGAGGAGATCGGGGACGAGGAGGCTGGTGAGATGGTATTGAGAGCAGTGCGAGGAAAAAGAGGAACGCGAGGCGAGGCGATGCGCGAGAGGGCTAGAGCCAGGCCAGGGCAAGACTGACAGCTCTCGGGAGCGGCCCAGATGCACAAACTCATGCGGCCCATCACGGAAGATATTTGGGTCTGTTTCCAAGTGCTCCGTTTTGTATGGGCCGATTGCCGCCTTGGCTTCTCTACTCTTTTTTTTTTAATTTTGTTTTCTTTGGAGAAGCATAAGCTGAAGGTTAGCTGTGTGTTCAAAAAAAAAGAGGCTGCTACGGGGAGGGGCCTCTCGCGTTAGTCTTCTGCGGAGAGCCCCTCCGGCCCCACCACGCACACGTGCCACGATCCCGAGTGGGACCCATCTATACCTTATCATCACGCACGCCCCTCCGCGAGTCGTTCGGTTACTCCGCTCCCCTCCGTGAGTCGTCTTCCTCCTAAATGAGTCTCTTCCTTCCCCGCCACCGCCGACCTCCACCACCATCCCACGGCCGGCGGCGACCTCGCCGCCGCGCCGCCGCCCACCAACCACACCCGCCCACTCCCCCGCCCTTCCTAATCCGACGAGATTTCTTCTTGCCCGGCGAGCCACCAACCCCGCCGCCACCTCCACCACCCCGGCCGGCGGCTACCTCACCGCCGCGCCGTCCACCCACCAACCGCACCCGCCCGCTCCCACGCCCTTACTAATCCCATGGGGATACTCGCCCCCGCCGCCAGTCACCAGCCCGGCCGCCATCTGACCCCGCCCGGCCGGCGGCCACACCGCCACCACCGCCGGTCCTCCGGCGCCCCCACCCCCTCCTCTTCAGGTCCGGCAATCATTGGAATCCAAGTTCCAACCGAACCCAGAACCCTAAGCCCGCCCACCGGGAACCCAGATCCGTAAAACCGCCGCCTCCACCACCACCCACGGCCGGCGGCGACCTCGCCGCCGGCCGCCCTGCCCACCAACCGCCGGAGTTGGAGAAGATCGCCGGAGAATGTGGAGTTACTTTTTGGGGGGAGGGGGGATTTGTTACCTTTCATCTTCTCTTTCCCTTTGTGGCTGTTGCTTCTTCGAATTACCTCGTTTTTGCCATATTTGGGGGCTCTACATCTAAGACTAAATAGAGAGCCCTCTCTGTTTAGATTTTGCGAAAAAAAATAGTAAAGGCACCTCTCTGCGCACTCCAAAAAAAAAAGTGTCACGCCTCTGCATGCAAGTATACAACCCTCATCTGTTGTAGAGAACTGTAAAATGGAAACAAAGGATTGACAGAAACAGAGTAGAAACTGCACATTAAAATGGCACATAGAAAAAGCAACACTAACACATGAGCAAATCATAGGGTTCACTGAATCACCAGTTGAGATTACACCTTAACTAAAACATAGAAAAACAAAACATAGGATTCATCAAGTCCTTGGAGTGCCCACACACACATTAAATTAAAACATAAATAGCCAACACATTGACACCCAAGCGAAAGATAAGGATCCACAGGATCACAGTTTGAGATTACAGTGAAAACATAGAAATGCAGTAAACAAGAGTTAACTCATTATCACGAAATGGTTTCTTAGCATTTCACAACCAAAATGCCACAGGATTCGCATTGATGAAAGCTCTGGTTGCTTCAGGAGGCACCTCGTAGCAATTAACCCGATAGTTTTTAACCTTCAGATCTCCCTTTTTGTCATACCTGATGGTGAAAGTAATCACACGGTACATATTTAAACTGTTAGATGAGGCTTCCGCACCACCGCCTTTCAGCTTGGGCAGCGTCTGATCGGTGTTAACGTCATCAATGGACACACACTCCACAATGCAGAATTTAGCATGGCGCATGTACACAAGAGTAGCACCTAAATGTCTCTCAGCCGGGTTCTTGTTAAACACCTTAACCTTGCTGCACTTCACATCAGGGGGAACGCGAAGTTTTCTGCCAGTGCTGGGTCTGGTCGTCATGTCGCAGAAGTAAAGGTACCCAATGGTTTCCGGGTGTTTGGAGATCCCAACAAAACCCTCCAGGCCGCAGTCGTAGTATCCACGGCCGCTGAAGGGCATCGCCCAGTGGCCGTGTAGTTTCCAAACAGACTTCCCTATGTCGAAGGTGAACGTGGCCTCATCAGTGGCGCCTTTGGTGCTGACAAAGATGGTTTGTCCCTGGCTGTCCACAGCATAGGAACAGACATCCTCACGATCGAATGGTTGCTCTTTTAGTTCACCCCACAACCATTTGGCTTGAGCTAGGGATGCAGACATACCATCAGGTTTTGACAGCGAGCAGAATTCAAAGGCATTGTAGTCTATAGTGTATAGACTATGACTGCCAACAGGGATGTAGATTGGACTACACGGACAGTTAATTTTAGGACCACGCAGGAGGACCCGCTCATTGACATCGATAAGCTTGATGGCAACACGATACTTGGCTTGCATCATCACAATTGTGGAACCAAAGCCAGCTGTGCAGTACTGAGGTGCTCCACGCTCCACCACCACGCGCATGATAGCTGGAGGCAAAGGCAAGGGCCGCATAGCGCCACCATCTGAGTCAGACAGCAAGTCTATCATGCGGATGCTGCATCCATGGCTCCAGTCATCAACAACAAGGTAAAGGTTCTCTGCTTCCAAACGACATCTTTTACGGCACCTCCAGCACATCCGTTGGCTGCAGTCGTCGCACATCTGCTTCAACCGTTTCGACATCCTCTCTTGCTCGTCAGCTTTACTCTACTCACCAACCGGATCACAAGGACTCACTTTTTCCTGAGATTACTCGTAGATCTGAATCCTGCAAATCGAAATCAACGAGTCCAGTCGAACGAAGATGGAGCGGCAGAGGATCAGGAAGATGGGGGGGCGAAGGGATGGTTATAAAGGGAGGAAACCCTAGGAAGGCCGATGACCGGTGGACCTTATGGGCCGTTTGTAGGTGCCGGAACTCCTGGCCCGTTATCAACTGGCAGTGAACACTGTGGCGGCGTGTCATGTCCTCAGGCCGTCTGGACGGGCCTCCGCTTGCTAAATTAGAAGTAGGTATTGGGGACTTGGGTATGTGGTGGGGGGGCAGGCCTCCCGCCAACCCTCCAGCGGGCGCTCGTAGGGGTCGCTTCGGCGACAGAAAGGCATACTATCACCGAAGGCTTTGCATGCCGCAGTAGCATAGGGGTTGGGGTGCATACATGCAAAAGAAAACAAAATTGATGACATCAGTCACATGTAACATTAATTGAAACTAAAAAAATTTATAGATCACAAACCAAACGTCAAAATTAAATTCCGATCGCACCATTCGATTTCTGACAATAAAAACTTCGAAACAAGATCTCACTTGACTATATTTTGACAAACATTTTTTATTCGTATTTTTTAATTAAGGTTATATATTCTGTTATTGCTAGAACAAAACGAATGAAGTGCAGAACAAACGAGAACAACTGTCAGAACAAGTTTATATGTCATCCCGAACAATAAATATGGTGTCAGAACAAATCAGAATAAGGGTCGGAACATGTTATTATTATAGACAGAACAAAATTTTACTACATCCAGATCAAGATATTACTACAGCCAGAACAACTTATTATTATAGTCAGAACAAGCTTGTATGTCACACCTGTTTTTCCAAAGAAAACCAAGTGCTTAACTATATGTATGCCAGGATCAAGTTTCATACATATAGTGACATCATAAGTGAATAACAGAAACAATATCACGTAAAGAAAGAGAGATTATCAGAGATTTACAGCAGAATCCTGGGAAACAAAGGCTCCGGGCTTCACAGGCAATCGACTGGGGGTTGCGTACGCCTAGCACCATCTTCTGGACTTCATACACCTTCTTCATTTTCTGAGCAGCGGTTTAGCAAGGATGAGTACACTTATGGTTGGTACTCAGCAAGGCCACAAAAGTTAACCAGAAAGCAAATTAAATCCATCTTTAAGTTCAATTATCATGTGAGGGTCCAGGCCGCTCTTGACTGTGAGCACGGCTGATCGATCAGTTTTACGCTCTGCAGAGGTTGTACACTTTCACCACAGTTCGCGTAAAAGTTCCGAAGAACTTTAAACCCAACCATGCGATGCTGGCCAAGCATCATACCACACTTCCGAGGTGTGATTGCATAGGGACGCTACGAAGCCTTTACAAAGACATGCAAAAGCACCAACAACCCACGACAGTTACAGCTCAGGGCGGACCATAACCCTCCCTAGTGGTCAGCACCTTAGCAAAGGCTGCTACCCCAAGAGGACCGGGCTATACCCCTGCAACCCGGAGCCCCCTGTGTTCCTTTCAGATAAGGTCATCAGTACAATCGCACACCTAATTAATTGGCTAAGCCAGAGCCATGTGGACTGTGGTTGCACTGTCTTCCTGCGTGGTTCTCCATGTTCCGATTAATTTATAGTATTCTTGTATTAAAGCATAGGTAGAAGGATGGTTAGGGTCACTTGCCTTTCTCCAACGATAAGTTACTCTTGTGCTCTTCCGCTCTTGCTCTCTTGAAACTTCTGAACTTCCGATCAGCAGCTTGATCTTCTACTCGAAGCAACAACGGCACAAACATGCAAAGCAAACATACAATAACAACTAAGAACAATACACCAAACAAGAAGGCTTAAAAGAGCGGACAAGGGAAAGGCTAGGTTCTAAGAACGCAAACGCAAGAAACGCTCAAGGCTATCGGGAGATTTGGATTATATCACACAAGGGTATATGCTTGGTATATTTTAATTGAATAAAGTAGTGTGCATAGGTTATTTCAGAGAAATACCCTATTTATAATTGAGCAAGTTATATTTATTTTAAAAAGACATGTAAACTTAGTCAAATTTTATTGATAAATATTCAAGTATTATTTATGCAAATTAAACATTTAAGTTTAGAAAAGAAGTATGTGAAGCATCTAAACGCATGTGTTCATATTTCGAGTTGAACTAAATTAAATTATATTAGGAACACATTTATGTTCATATTAATCAAATTGACATTTAATTTAGAAAACTCGGGATAGAACCTATGTTTCTTTTATTTAGAAAGCAAATTGAATAATTATTAATTAATTTAAGTTTGATTATGAAAACCGAGATATACTCTAATTAGCTTTTAATTAGAAAGATTATTTAAATAAGTATTTACCAAATTAATATTCTTATGAAAACACGTGTTGATCTTCTAATTAGATTTTAATTAGAAAAGCATGTATATGAGTTCTTAATCATATTTAAATATTTTAAAATATTATAAATTAGAGAACATGATCATCATTGCTCCTAACGCGTACTTTGAGTTGATACAAACCTAACGCAACTTGGAATGATCGAAACGGAGCTAAAACGCATAAACTACGCACTAAACAGGGCTACAAGGGCTAAACTGCGAGAGAAACAAACTACCAGGGGCTAAACTGCAAGAACCCAAGGGCCTAAACCTAAACCTACAAAATATCCAAGGGCTTGAGTGCAAAAGAAACGGCTAAGGACATTGGGACAGAAAACTAGAAAGCCTAAGGGCCTAAACGAAGAAAACATGACTTAGCTGTAAGGATTCTTATAGGTGGAAGGACCGGCTTGCGATATCTGGAAAACACAGGGGTTCTTTTGCAAAAAGGTCGGCGGGGCTCTGGGTTGACTGTTACTTTGAACGGTTGACTCGAGGGCGAGCAGATCTGAGCCGTCGATCTGCAAGCGGGCGGCTGCGAGCGGTGGCAGCAATCGGGCGGTGGCGGGATGCCGGAGACAGGCGGCGCGCGGCGGGACTCGCCGGCGATGCTCGAAATCGAGCATCCGACCTCGGTTTCGAGCGCAGAAAAGCCCTACAGATAGAGAAGGAGCTTGCGAACACAGGTAGAGGGTTGGGAGGGAGGATTTGGTGGTGGTGGGAGCACTACGGCCGCGCGGGGCGGACGGCCAAGCGGAGCCATCACCGGCGAGCTTCTAAGACGGGAACTAAGGCGGCTAAGAGCAAAGAAAGAAAGGGGAAAAGCTTCCTCACCTTGCTGCGGAGCCTCGGTGAAGAAGGAGGCGCCAGAGAAGAAGCACCGGTGGAGATCGACACCGGCGGCTCCGGCGGGCGGCGGCGCTTCGGCGCGAGCGGCTGCTGCGCGAGGAGAGAGCGGGGCGAGGTGCGGGTTGTGCCGGGCTCGAGGGCGCCCTTTTATAGGGTGGAGAGGGGTAGGGGAGGGGACGCTTAAGGCGGTGGGGGAGCTTGGCGGCCGGCGGCCATGAATGGCTTGGAGGCGCTCGGTGGGGAGGCGGTTTCGGGAGAGGAGGGGGCGAAGTGGCGGTGCGAGTGCGCCGCCGCATTGAAGACCTTGCTCGTGGAGGGGAGAGGGAAGGGCGAGGGAGTGGGGAGGACGCCGGGGAGGTGGTGGTGCTGTGCGCCATGGCCGGTGGAAGGAAAGGGAGGAGTCGGGAGGTAGGGGGTAACCCTGACGGGTGGGCCCGGGGTGTCGGTGAGAGGGAGAGAGGGGAAAGAAGGATGGGCCGGCGGGATCTGATGGGCCGCGCGTGATGATGGGCCGGCGGAGGAAAAACGGCCGCGAGGGAAAAAAAAGAAGAGGGGTGAGGAAAAGAGCTGGGCCGGGCTGAAAGGGAGAGAGAGCCGGGCTGGGCTGAGACATAGGGAGAAAGAGGGAAGGTTTGAGGAGGTTTTGGGAACTTTGATCTTTTCATGATTTTGAAGACTACAAACATGAACTGAAAACCATGCAACGAATATGAATGCAACACTCAGAGAGTCATTTTATTTTTATTTAAAAACAATCAATAAATTTTCTTATGCTAAATTTCCTGTAAAGAAAAATAAATGTTGGGCAAAATTTTAAATTTGTGAGGAAATTGTTGTTTAATTATTCTTCCTATTAACATCCTGAAATTTGAAAATTTCAGGGTGTTACATTGTATGTCATCTCGAACAAAAAAAATGTCAGAACAAATGAGAACAACTGTTAGAATAAAATCCTATTATAGTCGGAACTATTTTGTGTGTCATCTCGAACAAAAACAAATGTAGTGTCAGAACAAATCAGAATAAGAGCCAGAACAAGTTGTTATTATAGCCCGAACAAGATATTTATAACCAGAATAACTTACTAACATAGCGAGAATAAATTTACGTCTCATCTTGAACAATAAAAATATTAATGGAGAAAAAAATATTAAAAAGGAAGAATATAAAAATGGAAATAGAAAAAAAATAAAGTAGAAAGTAAAAATAAATAGATAAATAGGGGAACGAAAGAAAAAGGGAAACCACAAGAAAAAAAGGAAAACCGGAAGAAAAAACAGAAATGGAAAAAGGAAAATCGAAAGGAAAGAAAGTGGCAGGATCGGCTGAAAAAAGAGGAAAGAAAAACAGAGGATCGGCGGGAAAAGAACCGAAAAAAAGAAAAAAGAAAACGGAGAAAAAAACAAAAAAGAAAAAAAGAAAGAAAAACGGAGGCGCAAAAAGAACCAAAGAAAAAGGAAAAAAAAAGATCGCGCATACGCGAAGTTGGCAAGGCAGTTGCACTCAAGCAACACGCCGACACGTAAGCTGTGTTTCAGATTTCAGGACACACGGTTGTGCTAAGCATCTCTGAACAGGAGACTGCGGTTCCATGGCTGCAAGCAAACTATACAAGCAGATACGGTTGCAAGCGGGGCGGGTTGCGGCTGCCCGCCCCACGTCCGCGCAAGCCGCAAGTGCTGTCGCGGGCACATGCGGCTGCCCGCGTAGCGCCGCTTAATTTTAGCGGACGGCGCGGCAGCCCGCACGCGTCCGCCTGCCCCTCGCACAGTCGCACGACGCGTCCGCCTGTCGCACGACGCTCGCATGCCTGGCTGCGCTTGCACTGCCGCAGGCCTCCGCTTGCACTGCTCGCATGGGGTGCTGCCGTTCATCAGGTTGGGCTGCACACAAGCACAGTTATAGCAGGTTGCAAGTTAGAACAGTACCAAAAAATCAATCAGCAGGTCAAACTCATTTTATTGAAAATCAGAATTAGCAGTTCGTTCATGCTTACCATCCGGCTGGAGACGCGGTTGGAGATGGCGGAGACGCGCTGTCAGATGCGGGCGACAGTGGCGGAGATGCGGGGACGATCGAACGGACTCCTCCCTCCTCTCGAGAGCCCAGAAAGGGTACGCTGGACGCCATGGGAGCTTCCTGCACACAAGACTGAATCAATGCGGTTCGCTTGCAGTGTTCTCGTCCCCTGAATCAATGCGGCACGCACAAACCGCGATGGGGAGCGCGGCGAGGTCGTGGCGCCGCATCTCCTTTCCGCGGCCGGCACGCCACGCACGCCGCCGCACGCTGGCACGCACACGTCGCCGCGCGCGCGAACGCCGAGTGTCGAGCCGCCGCCGCTCCACTTGACAGCCTGCGCGCGCGGCCCCCTGTGACCGCTTACATGCTGCCATGAACGCGCAGGCGTTGGCATGCGCACGACGGCCGCGAAGAGCTGACGGGCTCTCGATCGGGATCTGATCTCGCGACGCGCAGGTTGGCAAGCGGCGGCGGCTGAACGCGCGTTCATGGCAGCAAGCAAGCGGCCGCACGCCCCCGGCTTGGGTCACAATCACGCAGAGGACGACAGAGCTTTGCGCGCCCAGCACGGCAGCACCCCATGCCTCCGCAGCACAAATCTCACCATGAAACGTCGTCTAGTGCAAAGAGGATCCGGAAAACTAGTAGGAGAAACATCTAGCGCACCCCGTCTCTGGCGATTCCTTGCTTCTTTGCGATCTGGGTTGGGAGAATGAGCGGCCATGAGAAAGGGAAAAGGCAAGAAGCCAACTTGGGTAATATTTGTTCCACCGGCAACATGTGGCGGCGGCGAGCAAGACGGCAACGCCATGGCGCGAGGGAGCTCCCCCACGTGGCGTGCTCCACGACGGCGACAGGATCCCCGCAAACGGCGGCGAGCATCCTCGGCCACCCCACCCGCGCCTGGATGGAAGTTGGCCACGGCGGCGGCGAGCTCCCCCGTCGGCCTCACCACCCCGTGTCTCCTCCCGCGACGGCTACTCCCCGGCGGCGGAGACGACGACGCCACCCGCGAAGCAGAGCTCTCTTCCGAAGTCCTCCCGATCCCTCTCTTTTTTTCCTTTTGCGGGTTCACGGCGCCGCCGGGCCCCATTTGTTGGTTCGCATACACCGCTTCCCAACGCGGGCTCGAGCGGGTTTGCCCACCGGGCTTGCGGCGCGGGTTTGCCCAGCGGGTTTGCGGCAAAACCCGCGCCCGCTTGCATGTATACAAGCAGATTATCCACACCATACATAACCCAAAAGTTGTCTGTAGGTTGCAGTACTTTCTTCTGCTTTTCCTCACATTCTTTACCATCTTTCCCAAACAAACAGTACTGTATTTAGTGTGCCCCTGTAAAGATTGTCTTCTGAATCACACACAATGTACCATGGGAGACACGTACCTAGCACACCAAGTCACCAACCATCCCACCACCGAGCCTTTCCATGTTGATCTCCACTCGCGCGATCCACACAAAAGCAAATCTTTCTCCCGAAACTTTACCGCACCCGCTCTCTGATCCATTCCATTGACACATCGCCGCCGGGTCGCAAAGCAGCTGGTGGTGGGCGCCTTTGCCTTCGTTCGCCTCTCCCATCCCATGCTCATCATCACTCCAGACCTCCAGTGTCCACTCCTACGTGCATAACCACCTCCAACAGTCAGGTTCGCGTCACTAGTCACCAGCTGCTCCGTAGTCGCGCTAGCTACTGTTCCATCGTCGATCTTGCTCGCTCTGGATGCAAGAATGGCCGCGACGGGCACGCCGACGATGCCGGCGACGACCCTGCCGGGCTACGGCTACCAGGGCTCCGCCGCCGACGCCGAGCCTCCGCACTACAGCTCCTCGGGCTCCATCGGCACGTTCTTCGGGGTGCTCGCGGCGGTCCTGGTGCTCACCTTGCTCTCCTGCGTCTTCGGCCGGGTGTGCGCGGCGCAGGCCGAGGGCCCCGACGAGGTGTACGACTGCACGAGGCTGGCACAGCGGTGGAGCGGGCGGCGCGCGCCGCGGAGGAGCGGCGGCGGTGTGAAGCGGGAGGCGAAGGCGCCGCCGCCGCCGCCGCCCGTGGCCGTGGTGGAGGTGCCCGCCGCGTTGCCGCCGCTGGAGGAGCCGTGAATTGAAGAAGCTGCCGCCGGCGAGGTTCATGGCCCCTTGTTCTATCCTCTTCCGAATTAGTACGATTGTTAGTAGGATATAATCTGATAGGAGAAACAACCAGAAAGAAGATGCTGTATGCCGTTCGATCATCTGTTCTTAGCGTCACTCGTGATGAGGAATTGATGATTGTTCTACACTCTTTTGCATGAATACTACAGAATGTTTTTTTTTCCCCAAATTTGGTGTACGTGCTCTGATCAATTACAGTGGTATGCACGTCCTATCGACTGATCCGTTGACCCTCACATAGTCTTTTTGAAAGTCACATAGTCGCTGCTGCTTCGTTCAGAACAACAATTTGACAGTTTCAGTGTACAGAAAGCACCTCTCAACTGACAAACAGCTCAGAATTCATATGAGACCGAACCCCTGACGCTGCAAGCAGAGACGACGATTCGAGTCCTCTTCTGCAAAGTGAACCACCACACTTGACACTGTATCAGATTTGCAGGCCGATCGTGCCGCGGAAGTTAGGTAAAGCATGGCATGGTTCGGTGACGACAATAAAGAACGCACTCCTACTCTACTCCCCCACATGGCCCGCCAGAATTATCCCTGGACGACGACGACGACGACGACTAGCACCACCAACTACCATTCCCCCCGTAGGAATCATGCATGATCCAGGCCAGGCCAATTTGGTTTGTGCTGTGTTCTGTCACGGTTGTTGATCAGGCAAGCACGCAAAGACGCCGGAATTGGTCTCGAGATCAATAAGAAATACCGGGTTGATCGAGCGGGTAGTGACAGTGACTGAGCAACAACTTAAACAGGAGCACAGCCAGGCAATGCAACGATTCCATGTCTGCGGCTGCGGCATGGATACAGATGGACTGTAAACTCGGCAGTCTGAACTACGAAGAAACCTTTTTTTTGGGTAGGAAACATGTGTTTCCCCATTAACTGCTGGCTCCAGACAAATCTCCGAGTTACCGGTTCACCTAGTACAAGGTCTATCACTTCGAAACACAATTGAGCCTGAAGCCCCTCCGAAGAAACCGATTTGAGGCTGATTGGCTGAAGAAGAAACTTGAAAATGGTCTGTCTCACTGTCTCAGGATCAGGATGTCTTGTTGGACTTCTATCCCGAGAAAGCCCAACAACATGCCTGCCGGGCCACGCGCAATTTCGAGCCCACGTTCTAATCAGGCTGTGTGGCCTGGCCCAATCAGGCTTCTGGGCGGGCAACAGTGCAGACCTTGTCTGAGTGTACCTAGCTTGCTAGCTTCCTGATTCATGCATGGGTCGATCAATGACATCGTCGCGACATTACCCGTCGCCGCCATGGCGGGTGACCCTCATTTATACCGGCAATACCCGATAGATCACGCATTTCTGGCGAGACGAGCGCAGGTACGGACATGCATCTGGCCTCCGGGGACCGCCGCGCGCGGCTCACCCTCACCTGGTGCTAACTCTGAGCTCGCTCCTGCTCGTGATTCGTTCGCGAAAGCTGCATGGTTTTTTTCAATAAGGAGAGAACGAAAGAAAAGCACTCCGACATCTCACCTGAAGAATGCGTCTCCGTGCTCATCTTTTGATAAGACTCGGTTGTCTCCAGCTTAACCACCTCTGCAAGTACTGCAAGTGAACAGAAGCTGAACTTCACGTCGGCAGCACAACCGCTCAAAGCGTGAACCGGAGGTTGTCAACAACCTGTGTCTGTGATGGAGAATCACTCATATGCATGATGCATCCACACAGCCACGTACACCTGCATGCTGGTGGACCTTCGCATTCCAGTTTTCACTTGCACACAGCACCACTAGTAGTCTGTGTCAGCCATCTAGTCAACCACAGTCACCAACCGTAACACGCCGAGTACAGCGTCACCTGTGTCAGCGTCATCCGTGCGGTCCGGGCCAGACACGCCGACACGCTCCGTGCGGCCAGCGGCCGTGCCCGACGCCCTCTCCCATCTGCCGCCGCCGCACGCATCCCCGCGCGCCGCGCGCCTCGCTTCAGGTTTCGCCCCATCTTCCACCCACTGACCCACCAGGCCACCACACGCGCCCTGCCCGCCCGGTCGGCCGTGCATTCACGAAGACGCCGGCCGCCCGGCAGCGGCAGGGCAAGCGTCCCCAGCGCCCGCGGCTAGCTAGCCACTGCCCCCGCCCCGCCGCTTTGCCAAAAGCTAGCGCGCTCGGGCCGCGCCGCGCGCACGCACCAGTGCACTGCACGTCTGCACCACACCCGGCTTCTGCCCGCCAACCTAAAGCGTCTCGGGCAGCAGCACTTCGGCTCCGGCCCGGCCACTAGGAGAAGCCCATCAAATACTCGCGCCGCGCGCGCTCGCCCGCCCATTATTTCCATCACGCGCCGCGCGCACGCACACGCGCACGCCGCCTCAGGGGAGTTGAGCGCTAGAGCTAGCGAGCTTATCCATCGCAGGCACCATCATGGCGAGAGCCTTCCGCGCGGCCTCCCCGCTGCCGCTCCCGAGCTCGAGGGGCGGCGCCGCAGTTGCCTCCGTGACGAGCGGCGGCGGGAGGGGGAACTTCCCGTGGCTGACAAAGAAGAGCTCGGGCAACAAGGCAGCGCCGCCGCCAAAGCGCGGCGGGCCGAGCGGCGGACAGGAGAGCAAGGGCGGTGAGGAGCCCACCGACGGGTCCTCCGCCGAGCAGTCGCCGTCGAGGAAGCGCGCGGACGCGCTGGCGCGGCTGCGGGCGGTGTTCCTGGCGGCGATCACGCACCGGCGCCGGCGCCGGCAGCTGGGGTCCTGCGTCACGGGCACCATCTTCGGGCGGCGCCGCGGGCGCGTGCACGTGGCGCTCCAGACGGACCCGCGCTCCGCGCCCGTGCTGCTCGTCGAGATGGCCGCCTACTCCACCGGCGCGCTCGTCAGGGAGATGTCCTCGGGCCTCGTGCGCCTCGCCCTCGAGTGCGAGAAGACGCCACTCGCCGCCGGTACGTGCACTGCGCCGTCACACCGAGTCACTGACACTTCAACAGCATGATGCACCGCGCCAAGTGGTTGACTTCATTTCTGCACCGAAAAAATGTGCAGGGGAGAAGCGGCGGGGGTTGCTCGAGGAGCCGACGTGGCGCGCCTACTGCAACGGGCGCAAGTGCGGGTTCGCGGTGCGCCGGGAGTGCGGCGCGGACGAGTGGCGGGTGCTGGGCGCGGTGGAGCCCGTCTCCGTGGGCGCCGGCGTGCTCCCGGACGACGGCGCCGGCGCCGCGGAGGAGGGCGACCTGATGTACATGCGCGCCAGGTTCGAGCGGGTGGTGGGTTCCAGGGACTCGGAGGCGTTCTACATGATGAACCCCGACGGCAGCGGCGGCCCGGAGCTCAGCATCTACCTGCTACGGGTGTGATCGCCGACGACGTCCGGTCGTCGTCGCCGGATAACGAAGACGACGCTTTCGATCATCAGCTTGCATTTCCACTCTGTATGTAATCATGCACGCGTGCATAAATCAGGTTGGTCTTGTGTAGTTGTGTCCCGTGTAATTTGGAGGTGTTGGCAAATGGTGTATGTAACAATGCTACTACTGATCACTTACATGGGTAATTACATTGGGTGATTAGTTTTTGGTGTGTGGTGGTGTGGTTCTAGATAGCTAGGTTGGGAATCAAATTTCCCTTTGGTTATTATGTGATCAAATGTTGGATTGGGAAACCTGGGAATAATGAATATCAGAGCCTCTGCTGCATGGTAAGATGCTACCAAGAACGTGGATCTGCAGTGTGTGTGGGTTCTTTGATACGTTAATTGCTCAACAGATATTATACCGGCAAATACTGTGTGCCATAAGTGTGACATGATGCGAGTGATTGCTTAAGTTTTGTTGCATCTATTCCTTCAAAAAAAGAGGGATGTAGTGAAATTGACATCTTAATAGTACTGTTAACAAGTTGCACCGGTTGAGTCAGATTCAACTAGTCCTCATCATATCTCGTCAGCCATCACCGTAGGACAGAAAGCTCTGTTTTTTTTTTGCGTGCAAGATGATCCTTTCCCTCTCGTTTTCTCTCCATTTATTTTCTTTTTTACCTAAGTTTAATAATTAATATTACTCTTTAGTATTAATTGCTCCTCTCCGTTCCTTTTGCTCTCGGGCGAAAGTACAAAAGAGGATTTTTTTTTCCTTCTGAAGAACAACTCGTGGTAAATTGTTGAAATTTTGATGTACCAAACCCTGATGCATGGGGCCTATAATTAGTACACAGCTTCCTATTCCTGAATCATGATTTATGTGCAAGTATATTCCATTCCTTTGTCCTTGTTATATTACACTACATGCACTCCCTTTATCATCATCAAACTGCACTAAGTAGCTGCAATGATGATCAGAACGGCTGAAACAAGAATTACACAATGATATCCGAAAGGAATTTGGCAGGCCGCAAAGCCCTGTGCTACCAACTGAAGTGCAATATTCTACAACTATTCAAGAGCATGGTCCTCCTGCATGCTCCACCTTAATCAAAAGACAAAAGGACTATTTGAGACCAGCATGCTGGAGCCTGAATGATTTTTATATTCTAACTAAAGCTTGGCACAACTGAAAGTGTCCTTTACATTTTACAAATCCCGAGTAATTCTGCCACTTATTCCTCATCATTAGGGCTTAACAATGGAACCACCCTTTTTCCTCCCACTTTCCTTCTTCTTTTCATCCATGCCGTTGCCGGCTTTATGCTGCCGTTCGCCGGCCGGCCGGCCGGGGCAAAAAGGAAGAAGGAAGAAGAAGGGACCAGGTAGGTGGGCCAGGCGAGTGCGTGGCGATTGGCATGGCCCAAGGAATGTCATGAGGGCCGCCGCCCAGGCTGTGTTGGGCCAGGGAGAGACCAGTTGGATCTTTAAAAGAAAAGGCCCCCCTACGCGCCTGGAAAAAAGGGGAGGCTTTAAAGCCCAAGCGATAATAATCGTTACTTAAATCAGGCGCCAACGGCCGAGATATTCCCGCGCACGCATCATTGCGTCGCAGCGCGTAAAGCTGCCGCTCGCACGCTTGCTCCGTTTTTGCCCGGCGGCGTGGGCCCCGACTGTCATATCTTGTTTGCGCCCGCCGAAATGGTGGTGGGGGCGACGCTGATGAGCTGGTGCTGGGCGACGGCGAACCGACCGATGGGCGACGGCGACGGCGACCGCACGCATGCGCGGCTGCCAGGTGTAGAATGTAGATCAAATGAGTACCCTTTCCCCCATGAGAATTTGAGGCGTGTTTCAAGTTTTGGATGGGGGAGATTTGAATTCAGTCGCGAGTTCTACTGATTCATGTTTAGACCAAAAACTCATGTTTGCAAGTGTGGATACTATTTTCATGCAGAGCTGAATGCAAGCTCACATAGGCTTTGTCAAATTTGGAATGGTGTAAAGTTTGAGATGAGCAGGTGTATACAAAAGTTTGTGCTGCTTCGGACAGACATCACAGCACGCATATTGTCGTGGCCGACAGGCCTCAAATCAGCGTACATCAGGGTAGGCCTCGCGTCGCGGCCTACTCGAAACCAAGAGACAAGTGCTACAAGTAGGCACTAAATAATCACACGACTTGGAGGACTCGTAGTTTGACAGTATTAGCTCCCTTTTTCAGAAGTGGAATTCTGCACATGCAACAACATTATACCTCGCCGTCCAATCTTGACTGCACATTCCACAAGAGTGAGAGAGAGAGAGAGAGAGAAAAGAAGCAGCAGGTAATATTCTCATATTATGCGGTTATCCCAGCTCAATTTCATGGCGGCCTGGCGTCGTCACCGTTCACTTTGTGCTCTACTCTAATCTCTTCCTTAATCACTCTGTCGGGACCTTTCATTATGTCGTAAAATGAACTCGTTCGAATGTCTCCAGCCATCAAATGCTCACTCATCTACTGGTTGAATATATTGTCTGGGCAACGCTTCCCTTCAGCAAAAAGCTCTGGGGATTCAGAATGCATGCTTGGTTAGCACTGGGACCTTATTAGCTTTTTGCTTTTTGGTGCAAGTTGTGTCTTCAAGTATATATGGCACTGTCGGTATTCAGAAAGTAGAGTTCAGTTGCTACTACAATCAACAAGCTTGTGCACGAGTGCGCACCTCAGTCCTTGGATTAAGGGCTGCCTTGGAATATGCATCATCATCACTTATCCACAGTTCTCAATAATACTACATACTAGTATATACAATCAACTAGTAAAGCATACTCACTTGTCTTTCATGGTGGAAGCTCACAAGCGAAGCCACTAATTCATCGTGTATGCAAGTAGGCATTAGTATCTTTTGAACATCATTGTGGTTTCATTGCAGGTTTGCAACATCTCCTCCAGCACTATCATGGCCCTCCGAACCAACTCTGCACGTCAGCTCCTCTGACGACGGCGACGCCGGAGAGGCAGATAGCCATCGCCAACACCGGCCGACGAAGGCAACGCACAAGTGTTGTCCAATCGGAGCGTGAGCAAGAGACAGCCATGGATGGAGTTCTTGCCTGCGCTCTCTTTCGAAATCATTCACACGGCGACCAACCTCACGAAGTCCACCGTGTATTCTTCAGGAAAGTTGAAAAAAACACGGCACTTGCTGGTTGCTGCACAGGAGAGGGAGAGTGACGGCTTGCTTTGCTTTCCGGTTTCCTCCTCATTTACCACGACAAGAGAAGCGCACAGCAGAGGGAATGTTTCGTGGGCCCGAGGGATCTAATCTTGTCTTGGCGTCGTGCTTGATTGCTTCTTGATGTTGCGGCTTGCGGGGGTTATGGATGGACCGATGGACAGCTACCGTGTAGTCACCTGCACAGACCGAGAGATCCAGCGCAAGATTCAACTTTGCTCCTCAAAACCGTGCGCGGCATTTGGCTCGTGGCCGTGGGCCTTGTGTCGTTCACAAGTTTCGGTGGAAATTCCTAATCCTGTCTGAGTGATCTTTCCGGGTTTTGCTGGGGCAAAAGCGTTAGGTTTGAAGCGAAATTTGCTTACTATGTCTTGTTTAGTTCGGCAAATTGCTTTCGATGTGATGAGTGAATTGTGACAATTTGTTGGTAACTTGTCACATTTGGTAGTGTATAGAATAGAAAGTACTGTTTTGATGTTGATGTGACGAACGAATAGGTTTTAAATCACCCCCCACCCCCCGTTGAACCCAACTAATCTTTCTTTCCCGGTTGTTATGGCCCTACAACTAGTCTTTGGATATCACAATACGCGAACGGGCACGCCAAATTGTATTGTCTCCCGATAACAATAATCATTGCAAATGTTCTTTTCGAGCTGCATTTCGCGACCAAATTATTTTGCCACGGCGTGGTGGAAGCAAGCATCCAAGCTGTGCCGAGGCTAAACCAGGTTGTCCAAAACTAGAGCTGGCAACACCGGCAGGCTTTCAATACAACTTTCTAGCCTTCCTGTTCTTCAAGATGAAGATTGGAGTCAGGCATCTGGTTCCCGGACAGTTCAACCAGAACTTTGCGCTTTCCACCCTTTCTGTAACGAATCATGCTTTTCAGAACAAACTACAGAGTGAAGAAAATAACTTGTAGAGTACCAGACGAGATAGTCAGAAACCCCTGACTATAATATCATCTTCACACCTCATTTGCAAGAGCCTGAGGTACACAATAGGGGCCCATAAGCAATTAAGCTGGAACACAGGGATCGGCCAAACAAGCCAGCCTATCCATCATCAGTTAGGGTTGGGTCACAGAAATTAGCTGAGGCAAAACCCCAGGTACCATAGAGAATCTGTGTCCGTTAAGTGAAAGCAAGTGTCAAATTACAGATCGAGGGTAGATGGAGTATATACACAACGCTAGGATTTCAAGATTCTTCCATTGGTATAAAATTACAACTGGTCACATTTATAACATCGATGCTACAGGGGGAAAACCCGATGAGGTGGTCCTGTGCAGTTATTTTCTAAGGTGATTGGTGATATCTCACAAGACATCATCTTCTTGCACATACAGGCCACCATCAGTCTCGATGGGCATTGAAGGTGGGGTTCCAGGTGGAATGCAAGATGCCCCATTTTCTCCTGCAATAGTACACAATGCCTCAGCATCCTGGATAGCCCGGTCAAGATTGATCTGACCACTGAGCTCATTGATGAACTTGAGGAGGGTATCAAAGTCCATCTGCTCCCCAATTATACGCTGGCGGTATCTTTTCAAGATTGCTACACACAAGTACAAGTGGAAGTGTTCTGACAAATAATGGGTCCACAAAACTTCCCACAAGAGCATGATCTGGTCGAAACTGAACTCCCTGCAATCCACATAAAAAGGAGCATCTTAGAATAAAAAATGAGACCAGATGACTGACAGCTAAGGTACATTTTCCTGAATTCAAGCAATTAACTAAGTGCTTGGGATTTACTGATTTGATTGATTTTCTGTACAACATTCTAGTTAACAGAAGATAATGTGAACGGTGCTAGCCAAATAAATAACAAAAACTAGACTACCACTTTTACAACTACCAAGTGGTTAGATCACAATGCACGATCACATAAGAAGTTATCTAAATTTAGTAATATCATGATTGATGATCCTCAATACTTTTCCAGGTAAGGCAGAGAGTAACTGGAAGGTACTGGGGTTCCCAACAAATAGTTTTACTAAAATGAGCACATGTGAGGTAATGTAACAATCATCCCACCCCGGTGATGTTCAAGAGTCGTGATGCTGGGCTGTTTGGTGAATATGATCCACTTCTTAGAAGCAGTATAGCTTCATTGTAATGATTGTGTGTTTAATTGACGGTGCCTTCCCTAAAGTCCAAGCAACGCTCAGCTGTGGATTACAGCAGGTGTCAAACGGCTAGGAGGTCTCTAGCAAGTTTGACTAGGACAGGTTTCGGTCATTGAAATCCTGAACTGGTGTGTGCTTCCTTATGGGTGAACAAGGCGATGTTTTCTTTGCTTTCATGTTCCTTTGCCTCTTAGGCTTTCACAGAGACACGCAGCTTTGCCTGCGTTCTTCAAGAAAAAAAAAAGGAAAATCACTACTTCCTCCGTTCCAAATTACTTGTCGTTTTGGCTTTTCTAGATACATTCCTTTTGTTATGATATATGTATCTAGAAAAGCCAAAACGACAAGTAATTTGGAACGGAGGGAGTAGTTGACAATTGTTGCCTGCGTTGTCCATGAATTTGGTCGCAGAGTCAAGACACAAATCAAGGAACCTCAAACATAATGCTAAAGATGAAATACAAACTGAAGTTTCGAATGTATATCCAAAGCACTTGCAACTTGAAAAGAAAAGAAAAGTATTACCTTTTGAACTGTATGAGAACCCATCGGAAACAGAAGAAATAGTTCAAGCAGTCATTCTGCCTAAAATAGTTATGCAATGGAGGATCAAGTAGCTCTACAAGCTGAGGAACAAAAACAAAAATGAAAGAAATTAGTATTGCACATCCATAAATTAGTGTATGGAGAAAAGTAATTGGTACATGCCCTAAGCAAGACATTTTGCATGCAAGGACATGTGAAAAGGTTTAAGATTCTGAAGACTTCAAATTATATAAAGCTCCTTGGCATTTTAAACTACATTGTGTGCCAAGCTGTGCATTTGTGGAATGATATGAGCACTCAATCTCTTTCTATTTAGACGATAGTCGCTCCTAATTGCAATTCTATGCCACTCAAGCACTTTCATGATGAATATATTATATACCTTGGATAATGCAAGTAGTTGAGCATGCATGCCATTCTGGTCGCGATTAAAATTGGCTCCTAGTCGTTCCATCAAGGAAGCAAAGCACCAAAATGATTCAGACTCATCCTCCATGACATAAAGAATTGGAGCCAAAAAGTCACTCATTCCCTGCAACACAAAACCAACAATGTTGGAAGACGGTAAAAAATATAACTATCCCATTTCAGGAAAACACTAATGTACTTTTTGTAAAAAGATTTAAACTTGAACTTTTGAATCGCAAATGATCAGTCCAGTTCCAGCATATTGTAGAAATAACAAGAAACGAGATTTACTAGGTTAGTATAAAAAACCAAACAACAATCTACCGACACAGTTGTTGCATAAGTCGGTAACTGGGTACAGCAGGCCCACAAGATTACATCTCGTACAGGGGGGAAATCTACTAGGATAGCACACATAAAACTTCTAACAACTTGGCAGTAGCAGCAAGCCAGCAATATATCCAAAAGTGGATGTCCCTAAACGATGAATAAATCTAAAAAGGCATTAATATTCCTTGTGTATGTGATGTCATCGTATGTAAGGATCATGAGAATGATAGCATCTAATCAAGCATCATTCCCTGAAATGTGATTTAACATAACTAGTAGAAGAAAACTAGTGGGCATAGTGTTTTGTGTTTCCCACTTAAATGACCGGAAGTTCTAATCATTTTACACGGATGGTGTGCAAGATGAAAACTTACTTGGCAGTAACCAAGGTCGAAATTGTAGAATGAATATGTCAACAGAATATCACGTAGAACTAAAACATTCTGATTGTCATCTCCTTCATAATAGGGAACAGATCTATCTGTTCTCACCTTGATAGAGGAAGTAATAGAACATCAGTGTAAGCTAGAATAATATAGTGCAGAATGAAATAGAAAATCAGTAAAGACTAAGGACAAGAGGAGAATTATTTATACCACATCTTTGTCAATAAGGCCTTTTCTTTCCCTAAACTTGGTGAATCGTTTAGCTTGGGTGGCTGTGATACTCTGCAAATGGTATCAATAATAATCACACATATACTGTGCAAATGAAGTGTAATGTATGAAAAAAAAATATGAAAGCATTGTTCCAACAAAAACAGAGGAGCTGAAAGTGAATTCAGTAGATCCCTATCACAAATAACCTGCCAAAATGACAGACTCTCATTCTGAAGAATCATGTTCCAGAGGTGACAAAATAGTGCAAAAGATCGAAAATAAAGGTGGCCATAGGCTCCCTAAACAGAGGCATATGATAAGTTTCAGATACTTAAAATTCATCCAGACTTAAAATGAAACATGTGATAAATACTACTCCCTCCTTCCACAAATATATGACGTTGGTTAGTTCAAAAATGAACTAACCAACGTCATATATTTGTGGAAGGAGGGAGTAAATCATGTTAACACATACATCCAGCTTCCAGCATCAATAATCAACATAAAAAAAGATGGCTGCTCAGGCAGACTAACCTTCCACTGAGATTTTATGGCTTCATATTCTGCACGTTTCATGGCAGCATGGTATTCCCTCTCAGCATATGTTGAATCATATTCATGATACCCCAACAAGAATTTCCAGACCTATAGGTCCAATATCAGAATAGTTTTTCAAAAAAGCAATGCTCGCTAGTTACAAAATTATCAGGTATCAAGTGCAAACCTTTTTCCTCAAAACATGATAGACTCCCCCATAGAAAACCTTTTTCCTCAGCGCCTTCGAGTCCATAACTCTACCTTCGGGATCTAAGAAAGCTGTCCACTGTCCAAAGATTTTTAAACAAACAGAAAATTTCAGAGAGAGAAACTGTACTGAAAACACGGTTAGCAAAGTAAAATATTTTTAGATGGCTGGTGATTATGTTTCACGAAACTAAGAACAAGACTAACATTTTGAACTGGGACAGAATTCCGGAAAAGCTTTAGGTCCATGTAACCTATCTTTATCTTCAAAGATGGTGTTATTCATATCAAAGAATTGAGTAATTAACACAGAGATATTAGTCTGTCGGTAAACGCATGATTTGAAAATTACTGCACGACAGTTCCATTTGAATACCACTGCCCTAAACATTTACTTGGAATGCATGTAAGGAGTTAAAAAGAATAAATTGTACATCCCTAGAGTCCGAGCTGAAGGTGAATCTAGGGACATGTATACCAAGACTGAACAAAAACTTGGTATTCCTACGGATCATAATACTTTATTCTAATACGTATACCAGAAACCACATTTGGACTCATCAGATTGTATAGTCACAACTCACAAGTAATGTTGTGGACTCAGTTATGGATCTAATAACAACTAAATTCATGCTCTACAGCACAGACTTCTAGTGCTAGTCAATTGAATTCAAATAAATATAAATATGTTGAACTGAATAACTCAAAAAGATATAAGATTACCTCTTCAGCACTTAATGGATGGTCTCTTTGTTTTCCCCATACTAGAGGTAATGGATCTGGCTGCAAACAGAGTTTGGAAGCTAATTTTACACAAAATAGATGATGTGCAGTTCACGGTCGTGAAAGGCTAAGCGATTAAAGCTTTCAACAGTATCGAAGGTCAAAAGAAAAAATCAAGTGACTAACATTTTCCACTTAACAGTTTTTGTTAACCCTTTTTCTTTCAACTAAGTTGTAAGCAAATGTCGCTTAAATAATTTATAGTTAAAAGTTGACTATAGGAAATGAAAAGGAAGATTCTCTAATTTACAGAAGTTACAAGTCTAAAAATGACTTAGATGATCGGAGGTTAGTTTCCAGATCAAACCATAGTGGCCATGAACTAGAAAATATCAGATGATCACACAGAAGTCTTCAGCTCATTAACACTACCTTAAATCCTTGGTCCTAATTGGCAATGTAAGTATGCCAAATTTTGGATAAAATACCAAGCAGATTCAAAGATCTGGTATTGATCTTGTGTGCAGTCAACAGCTTCTTCCAGAAGTCATAATTTAGTGATACAATACCAAATTAAATGCAAGATGTATTACCTCCGGTGGAGCTGAGGGCATAGAAGCCTTTTCAGGTGTTATATACTGATTTTTTTGCTTATCACTTGCTTTATTATCCAGAAGATATTCATATTGTTGGCGTCCATAACCATGGGCACCACTGTTGTTTTGGAAGAGGCTTGATGTAGTATCACGTGCAAACTTAGTAACCAATGAGAATTTCTCCAAGACTTGAATTGAAAGATCACGACCTGGGTCGTTTGATTTGGTCTTTTGCTTTGAGCCATACTGAGAAACACTAGAAGCTTCCCCATGTCTTCCATCAGTCCCACGCCTGGACTCATCAGTTGCCCCAGTGAAACTGAGTGAATTTTGCCTTGACATTGCATTTGCCACAGAGGCTACTCCAGAAAGCTCCAGGGATGACAAGCTTTTCTGCAAGGTGACCACACGTGGACAAATGGAGAAAGCTGGGTCAGGATTCAAACTTGGAAACATTGATTCGGAAAAGGGAACTTTTTAGAAGACAGATTATGCTTATTCACAGATGATAGAATAACTGAAATTCAAATATATAACACAATTGAAAGATGAACAGCTGTAGCAGCCAAAGAAGGCAAGAAAAAAATCCCATTGTTGGTACCATACAATCAGGGGCGGAGCCACGTTGGGGCCAGCTGGGGCGGCCGCCCCAGCTCAAGCTGTGCTTGCTCAAGTACCCTTCTTACTTCGCCGGTGACCCTGTCGAGCTCCGGCAGCCCCTCGTCGCCGGTCTGAACACCACGAATGGCGCCACAGCAGCTGCCTGGCTTGTAATCGTAGAATTCGTCACAACCGGGCCTATGGCCAGCGTCCGGCCCATTAGTCTGAAGTCCAGTCAAAGGCCGATCACTCAAAGTCTGATCTCCTCCGGCCTCCCTATCCCCTTCCTCTCAATCTCTCTAACGAGCACAGGCAAAGGGCCACAAACGCGTTGCGTACACAACCCTAGCGGCAGCGGGGGGGGGGGGGGGGGCTTCGACCTCTTGCAGCTCCGGCCGGCTCACGACGACGACTCATGGAGGGAGAGGAGGAAGGGCTTGCCACTGCCGGAGCTGGGCATGGCCGCAGCTCTGGCAGAGGCCATGGTGCAAGAACAGCTCCGACGATGGCAGACTCAACGGCGGGGGTGGCTTCGGCGGGAGTCAGCTGAGCTGCTAAGGTAAGTCGCCCCAGCTAATTTTTTTTGCTGGCTACGCCACTGCATACAATTATTTCACTGACAGGACTACAACGTCTTTAAGCTGAGAAGAATCGAACTCCAATATGAGTTGAAAATAGCTTATTTCGCTAGGACTAGAATATGATAACACACCTGAAGAGGATCTTGAAAGTCGTTGACAAGAAACACATTAGGATCATCATCCGACCTTGAAATAGAAGAGAGAACATTTGAATCATATATGCAGGCGGGAGATTCTTCCGAACAATGCTATAAGGTTATTAAAAAATAAATTCAAGGTTTTGGTCAACGCTAGAAATTCACAATTAAACAAACCCTCCTACGTAGGTTGCTAATTCAACAATTGTAGGGATGATTCACCCATAAAGAAAACTCAATTATTTTAGTGCAAGCAGCATTAATTTTCCATATGGGGAAACCAAAAATGTTATTTTATACGTTAATAAATGAAACAATGAACCACTATTACTGAGTTTTAGAACCTTGAAAAAAAAAAGAAAACCTGATAATGAAGACATGCTGTTTCAATGTCGCAAACAACTCTCGAATTCCACCATTATAGAAATAGAATGGAGGAAAAGCCAGGCCTGCAAAAGTTAATAAACAAAGATCATTTTTATGTGTTCTGTCAGCAAGTGCATGAAATGATTTTATCTTGATAGAAAAAACAGAAATGCTATTATGTGTCAAAAAAGTAGAGCATGAAAGCAAATTGGCGTCACCAATGTAATCAGGACTTCAGGAGAAGTCTCAAACTAATGAAATCATGAGCAAACAACTAGAACACCTCACCTGATGATAGAACAATTATAATGTAGTCATATGCAAATGTTGGGGTATGCCTACGGATGAAGCGTACATCACTTAAGGGCAAGGCCTTGATAGTGTACAGATTTCTATCTGCGTAGGATCAGAAAGTTGAGAGTAAGTCATCACCAATGCCCTTCAATTGCCAAATGCCAGTATGACTAACAGTAATAACAAACAAACTGTACTGGCATACATTTTTCTATTTCCACACCGAATGAACTGGTTGACAAAGAGTCGGCTCCTTCATTTGGCTCCCAACTCTGTCGTAAATATTTGATCAAAACATAAGCAAAGAGTAGTATGTGGCCAATTATCAGCATAATACTGAACAAAACAGTTTAACCTAAGATTAACAACATATGGTTCATTTAGTAATGATGTTTGCTATCCTAAGAAATTCAAAGGCCTGAGGTTCAGTCCTCATAGAAGGTTGAGGGGACTACATGTCCACTATGGGATGAACTCCACTCGATTATTTGCGACCGTTACCATACATCATTCGCTAAGTGCATATGTAGACATAAATTACCAACTATTTATGTATACGAAGGATAATGACAAAGGGAGATGAGCTGGATTGCCTCACCAGGAACAATGATCCCTGCTGCAGAAACAGGCGCAGCTTCCCACTGATCCGACCGGAGCCATACTGCGTCGGGTGGATTGTCACACGCTCCTTCTCGTAAACGACATCAATCCTCGCTGTCTCATCCGAGCCTCTGTCCACCAAATCCGTCCGCATCGTCTTCAATCAACAAACAAACATCAGTTGGATCCAAAGGGGAAACATAGGATATTCATCTCCACAACACACACACCCCACGCTACTAACAAATTTGTAAAAAATATCTACTAAGACAATCCACTCCACATATATATAACTGCGTAGAGAGCGGGCAACTTTTGCAGCGATTAGCATCACAGACAAGAGTACTTTTGCCCCCACGTAAGAGTAAAGCAATCCAACTTCCCCGACCCCCCAACTTATCCAGTGACCTAATCGAGCAATCCACTCGCGCCGCCCGCAAACCAGGTGCGGGAACAAGCGGGGATCAACGACGGTAGCGTCGAGTTCATCGGGGGTGCGGGGGCGGGCGGATGGATTGGACGGGGCCAGTACCGTGTGGTCGGAGGCGGCGGCGGCGGCGGCGTAGTCGGAGTCGTCGGAGAAGTCGTAGAGGTCCGGCGAGAGGGGCGACCCTGCCTCCGCTGGTGCTGCTCCCGCGTCTCCCCCACGCATCGCCACGCGGAGAAGGTGCGATCTCGGGTTTTGCTCAATCCCAACCAACCACCAACTCTCTTCTTACTGCCGAAGCAATGGCACGGCGCCGCTGTGAAGCCTAGAATAATGAATGTCTCGAGGGTGATGACGGCGACGATGGATTGATGGCGTGGCAGCAGAACTCTTTGTTGCTTTGTTGTGTGGGAGTATATTTGCTAGACGATATTTTGTTTCCTTCTAGCAGCACACGTTTTGGGGGTGAAAAGTGAAAACCAGACGCGGCCCACGCAGGGGTTATGGCCTTATGGGTATCCCGTGTACAGTAATTCTAGTATATTTGCTAGTGAATCGTAAATCGTATTGACAGCCATAAGCAAGAAATAATAATCACAGCGTCCTTTATATAAGTATATAAAAATCATATATCTTCCTGGTATATAAAAAATTCTCATAATTGTTACTTCATTTTTTATGGAATATATCTTCCTGGTATATCTTTCATAGACATACTTATATGTATATCTGGGATCACCCCTATAAATTAGCAGGAAAATTTAATGATGCTTCTCGGCTCGTGCATCCCAGCGGAAACGAATCAATCTATATCCTACCTGCCTTGGTTCCATGCCTTACTGACGAAGCATGTGGTATTCCCTAGCCGTGTGATGTTCTGTCAACTGAGGGTAAGCCGGTAAGGCACCTTCCTCTTCGTTCTCAAACCAGCTGCAGCCACGTAGGCTGGACTCGAAAGAGTTGCAGATACGGAAGACTTCGGACGTACCGACGTACCCACAGGTCTACCGTCCACAAAAGCCAGACCACACATTCACCAAAGAATAAACGTTTCAGCAACTGGCTGAAGCTGCTGGCATTCTGATAGCAGCGTTTCAAAACTCAAAAGGCACACAAACATGCAAAGGCACAACACTTTGAAAGGTCACCGAAGTAATCCGAACTTGGGAAAGGAACAACTACTACAAACCAAGCTACCGGTGTTACAGGCATCATTGCCATTGTACATCACATGAGCTACTTCTGTCAGCACCATCAAACTATGTCTACTACAAATATATTTCAATTACACACGATTGAGTGGGAGATCTAGCAGCACATCATCACCAAAAGCACAAGCCCTACAGTTCCAAGAATGAGAAATCATGAATCGTAAGCACAAAAGCTAGAAACAATCTATGTGGCAGCCTCTTTCTGAATGGTCATGTGGTGAAGAACGACCATAGTTTTTTGCTGATCGACTGGTTTCGTCTCTCTGAGTCGTCGTCATCCTCATCATCCTGATCTGCCCCAAGCTCACTTCCAGAAGGAGTCATAGGCACATCCAGCAACGCGTCTTTACCATCCACGACATCACCATCTTCTTCACCAGTACCCTCTGCAGGGGCGTGGGCATCACCAATTTCAGCCTAAAACAAAGAAAAGGCTCCAGTTAGCTCTGAGACTGGTCCTATATGTGCTAACACGCAAAGAGGCACATGTGTGACACAAATTGGTGAATGGATCGCCATTCAAGGATTGGGAGGTAAAGGAATGTGGTTACATCAGTGACAGTAAATGTCAGCAGTACCCATCACAAACATAATAAGGATATTACCTCAGAAAACTCATGCAACTGGGATGTACCATAGTCTGCAGATTCTGATGCCAATTTGCTCTCAGGGGCAGGTTCCTTATCAGCCTTCGATGTTCCTTCAGTAGCATCAGCAGTAGCCTGCACCGTACGTTTACTTCCTGCCTTTGCAGCTTTCTTTTTGTCAGTTTGGGCTGTTGCAGCAGTGGCGTTTGCACTTCGGAAAATTACAACGCAAAAGGATTAGTTCAGGAAACAAATAAAAAAAACAACCCCAAGTAGATATGAACTAGGGATCAATGCTTACGCTGTACTGCGTCTCAAATTGTAACGCTTTTCTCCCGGGGCCTCTGACACTGCTCCAGCAGTTTGCCGCCTCTTGCGACGCTGCCCTCCAAGTGAAACACTTTCAGAATGGGCTTCGCTGCCTTCTTCGTCTTGTTCGCTTATTGTAACTCCAGCCAAACGCCGCTTACGTGTACCACCCACCGCAACTGGATCTCCCTGACCATCATTCTTCTCCTCAAAACTCTCACCAAGAATCGCTTTAGCATCTTCAACTACAGCACGGACAGATCGTGTCCTCTTCACACCACCTTTTCCTCTACCCTTCCTGTTTTGTTGGCGTCGTCCTTGCTTTGATGTTTCAGGCTGTAAATCTGCTTCAGCAGGAGCTGCAGGGTCCTTCCCATTTTGATCAGCAGAGGCAATAGTTGCATCAACTACTAAACTGTTCGTGCCATCAAATGATTGAGCTACAAGAATATCTATACTATTATCTGCTACACCAACTGAAGACTCCATCTGGACATCGTCAGCTGGGTCATGCCTGGAGTCATCATTCTCCCTTGCTCCACTTTCAGAAGGGAGATCCTCTGCATCAAAAGAACCATGTGCTATCTCATAGACAGGAGTTGGCTCATAATCTTCATCACTTTGTGACGCTTCCTCCAATCTTGCGCCAAAAGGTAAGTTCTCTGTTGGCTGCTCACCCTTTTTTATAGGAGAGAACTTGAACAGCCTCGAACACTTCTGTAACAAAGAGAAGCGACCACCTGAATTAACAAGGGTTCCTGCACCTGGAGCTGATGTATCAGCGTTCAATGAACGATCATCTCCCTCAACAGCCAAACTGGGGTGCTCAATTTCAGCACTGTCTTTTAGCGCCAGGGAATCTAATCCCTCAAAGAGAGTAATACCACAGTTTCTGCACACCTTGTACTTTTCAAATAAATCAATGAGGTTTTTCATGTCCTTGTTATATGCTTCTCGACGTACTTTCAAACTCTGGCTCAGCCCATGAAGACTATCTATGTCACTTTTAATATCTGCCTTATCAGTTTCCAGTTTCTGCCTTTCCTCAAGTAGAATTTTTCTTTCCGCCTGCAGCTGCTTTCCCTCTGATATTATCTTCTGAATCTTGGACTCATTTAACTCAGTTGCGCGTTTGAGTTCGTTTTCCACAAAGTCTATTTTCCTGTTTAACTCATTTTCCTTGTATTCCAGTTCCTTCTCTTTAATTGCTTGTTTTTGCTCTATCTCCATCTCCAATTCATGCTGATGGAGCTGCAACTGACGCTGAAGATCAGCACGTTCTCCCTTCAGAAATTCATCATTCTCCATTTGCTTCTGCTTTATATCATCATTCAAAACCCTTTCCTTGCGTTCAAGATTCTCCAGCTGTTCCTTGTATTTTTCTTCCATTTCGAACTTTGCATCATTTAACCTCTTTTCCTCACTGTCACGCCAACGTTCTAAATTCATTTTCTCAATCTTAAACTTGTTTTCTTCCTCTGCAAGGTGAGCTCTTTTTTCATCTAGCTGTTCCCATTCTTCTTCAAACTTCTGCCGCTGCTTTCTCAAATCTTCAATTTCTTCAGAGAGGGAGTTGCTTCGCATTCTGTATTCCTCAATCTCTTTCTTAAGTTTTTCTGTCAGCACACTATGCTCTTGCCTCTCTTCCACTGTGAGTTTCAGATTATTCTGCTCTTCTAATAGTCTTTCCTTTTCAGCGTCAAGTCTGGATTTGATGCTTTCAAGCTCTGATTTTGACATCTCAACTTGCTGTTTTTCCTGATCAATATGCTGCTTTTCTTCCAGTAACCTCTTCTCATCATTTTTCAATGATTCTTCCCACCCCTTTAGAGCTTTGGATTTGGCTTCAAGATCATTCTGCCAACCTTCCATTTTTGTCTTTTTGTCATTCAACGCCTGCTCAGTTTTAGAAAGCTTAGCCTCCAAAGATTTGACACCTTTCTCCCTTTTCACTAAATCCGCTTGCTTCTGTTTCATCTTTTCATCAAAGGATTTCTTCTCGCTCTCTAGTTCTAATTGCAAATCCCGTCTTTTGGATTCAAGCTCGACCTGATGATCTTCAAGAAGCTTCTGAAGCCCCTCCTGAAGAACAATGGAGGGCAAGGTCAGCCTATTGAAGAAGAAAACGAACATATAGAATGATATGGTGCACCTAAAATGATTGATGGTTACACAATAAACGTTCACAGAAAACATGGCATGTACAATAACAGAAGAAATGGTATAAAGAATATGGCAAATGGAATACAGGAACAAGCAACAACAAAAGACCCAAGAGATTACAGAAATTCGACAGGGCATAAGGTCCAAAGACTACATGACCAAGACCGGTGTGAAAGAGTGGCATCAAATGATCAAAGGTATCCACCATAGCAAAATAAGGCACACAAGGCATGTTCGCTGTTGCACTTACTTTTTCTCTAATACTAGCATTTTCCTCTCTCTCAATCAGTTCCTTTTCTCGTTCTTCCAGCTCCTTGCACTTAGAGTCAGCATCCTGCAAAACAAAACAGAATGAGCAAACTGAACTCTTTGAACTGTTAACATAAAAAAGAAAAGGCAGTCATGAATCAGTAAGTTACCTTTTCCTTTAAATGTAGTTCATTTAGTCTTTTGTTTATATCATTCTCTTTAGCTTTTAGACTAAGTTTAGTTGCCTCCACTGACTTCCTCGCTTCCTCCAATTCATCATACTTGATCTTGCAAAGCTGGTCATTCTTGTTAGCTCTCTCCTCTCGATCATTTATAGACCTCTGCAAATCAACAAGTCTGTTCTGACTTTCCTTCAGCTTTTTCTCCCATTCCTGCAGTGATTCCTCCTGCTCCTTAAGTTGTTTTTCTCGTGCCTTCCGCCTAAACATGGGAAAACAAAGAAACACAATATAGCCAGTAAACCACATGTGTAGCACAATCAAGCATAAATAGAAACAATAAAATAGCAAAACAAACATACTCAGTCTCGAAATACAGTTTCTCCTTCTCTAATCTACGTTGACGAGCTTCGACTTCTTCCAAGTCCCGGTCAACTTGTGACTTCTTACGGTTTGCCTCTGCGAGTTTGGCATCCGCAGCATTAAGTTTTCCCTCAATCTCCAAGGATTTTTCCTCTAAACTAGCCTCAAGAGACTGAGCGTCCGTTATCTTTTTCTCGGACGTAACTTTGACCGCAGCTATCTCTGCACGTATTTGACGCAAGGCTTGTTCCAGCTGCCGCATTTAAACAAATGGTAAGGAAATATTTCAGATCAAATCAAAAGGCTATGTTGAGGAAATATGTACCCATATACAGCTCAAAGAGTGGAAAGGCAAACATGTTGGACCTGTTGCCTGTCAATTACTTTACATGATTGTTCTGAGTATTAAAGCCACCTTCAAAATTAACAGGTCATGGAAGGGTATGGATATGATTTTGTTCCTATTCCGTTCATTTTTACACAGAAGAGTAGGGACATAATTTTGTGCTCTAATACTAATGGCTTTTCCAGATCAAAATAGTGTTGGTAGAACTGCAAGAATAAGGAATTCCTAGGTAAACCAACTTACATCAGATACACATTGTTTCTCAACACTTAATGCTTTTCGCATGCTCTCCTCCCGCCTTTCATATTCTGATAGTTGATTCAAATGCGCAGCTTGTTCCCGCTTCAATATCTCCTCTTTCTGTTTCAGCATTTGACTGACTTCCTCGAATTTTTCTGTCCATTCTTTCTTCTCAAGCAAGAGCAGCCCCATATTGTACTGATATTCATGTAACTACAGATATTCGTATGAAAGCACAGAAGTAAATAAATAAGACACTGAATTGGATGTTCAAAATTTTCTGGTAGAAAATAACTGCAATGAGTAATAAGAAATTGGACGCAAAATCAAAGCAAGAATGTAGCATGTGATAAAAGGCAATCACCCAAACATGCCTTCCAGCAAGTAACCTTCGATGAGGAAGTAAGAAATTGGATGTGAAGTAGCATGGGATACAAGGCAATCACACAAGGCATTTGCATAAGTGTCGGCATACCTTCTTTTAATTGATATAATTTGTTACAGTTCTTTCCGCAATCGAAAACACGATGCAATCATATTTTAAAAATCACTGTAACCAACATGGAAAAAGATTTTTACAGGCGTAAAAAAGTCCTATAGCTCTGGAAGTACTGCTTATATCACAATTATTTATTCACTGGGCCATCTAAAATTCGGCTTATTTCTACAAGTGGTGCATAGTAAATCCAACACTCATCATGCGCTGCTATAATAGTTTTGTAACTAAGGTTTCTCATGCTAATAAAATTTGATACCCTGAAAGACTTTTAAAAGGCACCTGAGTTTAAAGCGAGCAATTGGATGTCTACAGATCAAAGTGTGCTTATCCTTACAGCCTGAATGCATTCTACAGAAATAGTCAGAGATACAACAGTTCAAGATACTTCAGAGTCCAAATTCCAAAATCATTTTCGAACTAGTTTAAAGTGAGCAATTGGATGTCTACAGATCAAAGTGTGCTTATCTTTAGCCTGAATGCATTCTACAGAAATAGTCAGAGATACAACAGTTCAATACTTCAGAGTCCAAATTCCAAAATTATTTTTTGAAACAAACATGAGCCTAAACACAGTCAGTTCAGATTCAGAAGCTACATCGACTGGACTTAGGCAAAGATTGGGAAAAACCTCGTTCTCAAGCTCGGTGACCCTTCCTTTCCCCTTTCCAAGAGGCGCCGACGCGGCAGGAGCACCACCACCGCTCCGCTGGTTCGCTGGAGTCGGTGTCGACCAGCCGGTCCATCCTTTGCCCTGCGGAGTAAACATCACGCCTTCTTGTTGCCCCCAGTCTCTTCACAGCTCATCCAAGAACCAGAACGCCTCTCCCTCCCTGCAACTCCGCACGCCAAGAAAACGCACAGGTTACCAAACCAAGCTCCCTCACCAAAACCCTAATTATCAAGAAAACCAAGCCAAGAAACCCTAATTATCAAGAAAACCGAACAAATCCGCCCCCCAGGGCAACAAGAAACCCCCGCATTACCAAGAAACAAGAAGCGGTCTACCAAGTTGTAACTTTTGAACCCCCGGGACAGAAACCCTCGAAATCGCAAGAACCCCAAGAACCAAGCTGAGAAAAAAAACCGAACGGATCTGCGGGGAGGGTGCTCACCGGGAGGTGCCCGGCCCGCTCCCGGCGGCCGGACGCGGCGCAGAGGCGAGGGGGGCGTACGGGACCTGGCGCTCGGGTCGGGTTGGGCTTCGAGTTGGGCAAGGGGGGTTCGGTTGGTGGGTGGTGGCTGCCTGGTGCGCCGTGCGGTCAGATTTGGGAAAGGGAGCGGAGAGAGAGAGAGGCAGGGGAGATAGAGGATGAGGGGGGCGGAGGGGTAGACTGGTAATTCCCGGCGGCTGGCCAAAAAGCGGCGCTCGCGAGGGAGCGTGCGGTGTGGCAAATGACCACGTTACCCTCTAGATGTTGAATTTTCGATGACGTGATCATTTGAATCCGACTCACTGGATTGGATTAAAAGGACATCGATGTGAATGGATTCAAACTGCCTGTAAGCCTGGCATGTTGGAGTGTTGGGCAACGTTTGGAAAGTGGTGCTGTGCAGTTTGTTCCGTATTTGGTTGTTCTTCACGCTTAAAGCAGTGTATAGGGAACTTGACAAACGCAGCAATTTGAATTTTATGTAAAATAATCAATTTGAGTAGTTTCAAGGTCTAAACGATTTTTGATCAGATGACCGTACATATGCCGAGACTTTAGAACTTGACTGACTTTTAAAAAAAAAGCAGAACTTGATCAGAACCATTTTAGGGGAAAGTGCAACACCAGTCTAAAAGGGATGCACGTCGCTTGATTTTTAAAAAAAATGCTAGACAAGTAAGGATGAAACCATTCGTGTTATCTTGAACCTATTTGGATGAGGGAATAAAAAATTTTACTCTACTATTGACCGTAAATTAGGGTATTAAATAAAGATAGTTTTCAAAACTACCTCCACAACCCCAGGCAAAATCGTGAGACAAATCTAATGAGGCATTTGACTGCATGATTAGAGGATGGTTACTGTAGCATTACTGTAGCAAATCATGGATTAAATATGCTCATTAGATTCTCGTGCAAAGTTGCGCTCATTTGTAAAAAGGTTTTACAAATATACTTCATTCAGTACTCCATGCATACAATATTCTCTAGGGTGAAATTTTGTTCACCCACTTCCAAACACGCCCCTTAATTCTAATGTTTGTGTCATATCTCTTTCTTCTTACCCCGTCCATCCTCCACCCCGACTCCCATGCACTTTAATCCATGCCACTTAGAACTCCCCACTATCCCTTTCCTTAATCCCGCTACTTCAACACCGACCACCCCCCGTTGTTATGCCTCTTCCCTACCCTTCTGCCCACGGTATTAGACTCCTTTGGAGGAGGGAGGTCATGCAGAGCGGCAATGCAAATCAGTTGGGTTGGCCAGCGTCGAGCCCGCTAAGCCGCCACGAGAGGCACATGGACCTCGGTGAGAGGGGCCACCACTGCCTGCCGCTCGCCTTGGCCTTATGCACGATGCTGGCGCAGCAGGCCATCTTGCCTTGGCCTTCTATAGCGGTAGCATGCTCACCTGCGCCACCGCGCTCAAATACCCTGCCATCCCTTCCTCCGGCGGCTACTTTCCCCGAGCGGCTCCATCCCTCCGGCGCCCTTCTTCCATGGCTCGTGGGACACTTGCAGCAACGAGGAGGAGGAAAGAGGATGGGTGAGGTTGATGTGTGGGACCCACATAAAAGAAGGTAAGAAACTGAGACCGGCAAATAAGGCCATGTGTCTTTTTTTTCTGGAGCTGGCACACATTTGTAGCCAAACACCCTTGTGCAATTAGACAGCTCAAACTCCACTCAAAGCTAACTTCACTCTAATGTAGTTCTGTGGTGGTGCAGCTCCACTCCAGAGTTGCATTGGAGCCATCCCAATGACACGGACTATGAATGTTCGTTCAAAAAAGATATAAAATTGCACATCAAGATAGTTTAGTTCCCCAAATATTCACCAACAACCCGTCACATTAATCTTCTTTCCACTAATTCGGAGTATTAAATGTAGATTAATGTCAAAACCCATTCCACGACCCCTACCTTAATTTTCGAGATGAATCTAACGAGCCTAATTATGTCATGATTAGACAACGTCGTGTTACAGTAAACAATCTCTAATGACGGATTAATTAGACTTAATGGATTCGTCTCGCAATTTTCAGTTCATTCATGTAATTATATTTGTAAATAATCTACGTTCAATACATCTAATAGACCTTGAAAGGGGACTCAAAAATTTCATTCCGCAAACTAAATAGGCCACTATGCTATGGACATGTACGTGCACGCCAGTTATAGGTTCTTTGCATTTAAGTTCAGATGTCATATGGATGTAATCTTTTTATATCCGCCCTATGATCTCAGATAAAACCAACAGTTTGGTTAGCAATGAAAATGACCCCTGCGACATCACCACCCTCTTGATACAATTATAATTCCAACCACCCCCAGATTACGTACTTATGTTTAATGATTGGCAAAAGATGCAGACAAAAAATCCAGGCATCCCCACAATCAAGCTAGCCTAAGCATGTCACGATGACATGCCTCGCATGACTCGTGCCAGGGTGTGAAAACTTCATTATCGATTCGTCAGAATAATGCAAGGAACAGACAACCAGCATAACAAAAAGAATCCGAGGAACATCGGCTGCGTTTCGACGCTTCGACGAGACGCCACGCCAGTCAAGCCATGTTCCCAACGGCACAATGGGAGGGTGCGTGAGTGCGTGACCTCCACGATGGCGCGCGCGTCCGGCGTTCCCCCTGGTCGGCGCGAGCAGGGGCAGAATCGTCAGACCGGGGCGGCGGCTGGGGGTGTGGCCGTGTGGGTTTCGAATATTCGCTGCTGCGTTGCGTGACGCTGCGGCGCAGGCAGCGGAGCGCCGGCACTTGAATGCACCCGCGGGCGCCCCCTCGCTGTCGCTGAGACGTGGACCACCGAAAGGTTATCTCGGCTCGGGCCCGATATCTATCTCGTCGCCGCCGCTAGTTTTTATGGTGACAGGTCACAAGTGCGTGGCGAGGCGGCGCGGGGGGCCTGGGCTCTCTCTTCCTCAAAACTTTCCAGCGTGGTGCGGCGAGGCGACAGGGTGTTTGGCCTGTTGGGGACGTCGGCTGCTTGGCTACTGGCTACAGATACCTGTGGCTCGCATCTCTCCTATCCTGTGGCTACGGTCCTACCGATCCCAGCTGTTCCTTTTGGACGACAGAACATTGTGCAAACTATTTTTGGAAGCAAATAGCAGATAGCAGATTGGCAAGTAGTAGTAGTAGGAAGCAAAGGAATTTCAGAATTTGTGGCTGAAGAGAGAAGCAAAACCAAACAAAAGCTCCCTTTCTCCTCACCTCTTTTTTTTAAATCGTTTTTGGACTGCTGCTTTTCTTCAAAATTTCTGCTTTGCCAAGTCCTTTTCATTTGGCCGAGGAAACATCCTGAGATACATCATACATCGTTTACATCATTACATGCAATGATGTAATGCGAAGTGGAGAGGGATTCTAATACCTTTCCCGAAAATTTCTCTGATATGTTCCACGGATATACCTTCCCCGAAAATTTCTCTGATCGGATGTTCATGTTTCCAAGTTTCTGTATCATACCGTGTTTAGAACAAAAATAGTGAAGCTTATTAATCTAAAATAAAAAAAGGAGGCGACTAAACGGACCTTCTGAGATTACTTCCTGCGACACAAAAGTTACTTCTCTCAACAAAAAAACACATAAGAGGAAGTAACTTTTAGTCATACATCCCAGGTTACTTCCTGCGGCACAAAGTGACTTCTCTCAATAGAAAACAAGCACACTGGAGGAAGTAACTTTGTATCGCGGAAAGTAACTTTGTGTCGCAGGAAGTAACTCTGTGTCGCAGGAAATAACTTTGTGTCGCAGGAAGTAACCTCGGAGTGCTCTCCATTTAAGCCTAAATGGAGAGGCCTCTCCGTTTAGATTTTGCGATAAAAAAAAGCGAAGCTTATTTTGTACAACCACCCGACCGGATAGAGTACTTTCTTTTCTTTAACAACACAAAACAGGCACCTCGCGGAAGCTTTTCTCGCTTGTAAAGTACAGTATCTTCATCTCACGAAGATCTCGCAACAGCAATTTCCAAGAAAGGCAAAAAAAATATGATCCTTTTAGACCTGTACGACAGCCGAGGCTTCTAATGCAACAACCTGTCCGTGTGCGAAGCGATGCTTCGATGAGCACCTTTTTCTTTTTCTTTTTTGAGAAAGCTTTCGAGGGAAAACATGGGTGGAGCGGGCCACTGTGGCCGCTGTGCTACGAAAATTTGTCTCTGCTATTCCGTAACACTCAATTATCGAGGTCTTCATCTTAAAAAATCAGATATCTAACAACTGCAAACTATCAAAATCATCTGATTTACCCTCTCTATGAATTTGTTTCGAAACGTGGTGCCACGTCATTGATTTTGTTGTCACCATCCCAGTGGGACCCACGTGTCATCGCTCCACTTTCTTTGATCCTCTCGGCATCCCCTCACCGTCCCGCCGGCCAAGCCAGTCTCGCAGGACCCTCACCGCGACAACCCGAAGCTCGGGCAGCGCCCTCGTCACGTTCCCGTGGACTAGCGTCTGAGCGGCACGTAACACCGCCGACGCGGCTAGGTCTACGACTGCGAGCTTAGGGTGCTCGAAGCTCTTCCATGTCGGCGTTGGCCTCTGCGCCAGTCGTGGGAGCGACACGTCGGGCACTCAAAGAAGTACGGGTCGACAAAACGGTTCCTCGGCCGCCGCCTAGCTGTGCGCCCATGAGCTGTATGACGACTGCTTGTCCCCTGCGAACTGGGATGGACCTCGCCGGGCACGAGGTTTTGATCTCGCGCAGCCGGAGCTTGCCCTTAGCCCTTAGCGTCCACGACAACATGGTCCCGACCCCTCTCCACCACCGCCCATGGAGCTCTGTTGCACCGCTTCCTCTTCGAACACCTCCGTGGCCCTAAGGCGTCACCCCACTGCACTCCCCGCCATGTCTCGCCGTCCACCCCCTGTCGACCGTTGATGTCGAGGGAGCTTCGACATGTGGGGAGCTCTAGCGTGGGGGAGGTGGGGAGGGAGGACACAGAGGAGGACGCCCCGCACACGCTTTAGGGTGCGCGGCCGAGCGGCTGCTGGCGCGGGGTGGAGCCTGCCAATGCGCCATCGTCGAGCTCGTCGTCCTCGCCGTAACCCGTGGGTCCGCTCTCTGCCGAGAGTCGCTAAGGGCAGTCCCAACGCGACATTTAATGTCGTTTCTATCTTCATTAACTCGTACGACACCTCGACAAAAATTGAAGGCGGCACGCTCATCAACGAAGAAAGAGAAGGGAAATCATAGAAACGGTTTCTTCATGTAGAAACGGAGTCTACGCTACAAATGATGCACCAAGAAATCGGCAAAATCGCGTTGGGAAGAAACGACCTCTTCCCAAGGCCTTCCTCCGGATCCGGTGAGCAGCAAGCAGAACAAGCTCGAGGACAGCGTCTTCGGGAGGATCCATGGTAAGGCCGCCGCGGATCTACGGGCCGCAGCCTCCGGTGTGTCGCTGCTGCCTCACCCGCCAGAAGGAGCGTCACTGCTGTCTCGCCCGCCGGAACGAGTACCCTCGCCGGCCGCCCCCACTCGCACCCCGTGCTGCCGCTGCTCTGACGACGGGGAGCAGCTCGCTGCGGCCCCGCACGCCGCCGCTTGTCTCGACGGGCAGCAGCTTGCCACAGCCCCGCGTGCTGCCACTCCAGCGACGGGAAGCAGCTCGCCACGGCCCCGCGTGCCGCCACTCCTCCGGACGACCAAGGGCCAACAACTTGCCACGACCCCGCGTGCCGCCGCTCCACCCGACGACCAGCAGCTCGACGCGATTCGCGCCCCGCCGCTCCCGTCGACGGGCAGCAGGTCACCCGTGCGACTGGAGCTCAATCGAGTTCCTGGGAGTGGGAGGAAAGGAGAAAGAGGTAGATTGTTGGGGAGAGTGGACTACAGGGAAGGATAATGACAGGGAAGAAAATTCCGGTGGACTGCGGAGTCCGCACACAGCCGTAGAGGATCCAAGAATGAGATAGGGAAATATAGCTGGTGATTGTGCAATTTTTGTCTGAAACTTGTTAAAACATTTTGCATTGTGAAAAGAAGTTTCTTGGTACAATATCCAATGCTATAGACACTGCAGTAGTTTCTTTCATTGGGACTCCGTAACTAGGCCACCGACACGCTCTAACATATTTTTCGTGGGTTGACTCGAACTGGGGCCTTGTTTAGTTGGTTGAAAATTTTGCCTTTTTAACTCCTGGAACTCCTGCAGCACACTGTAGCACGTTTCGTTTGTTTGTGGTAAATATTATCCTATCATGGCCTAACTAGGCTCAAAAGATTCGTGTCGCAAAGGACATCCAAACTGTGTAATTAGTTATTTTTTTACCTATATTTAATACTCCGAACATATGTCTTTTAGCGTATTTAATGTGATGTGATGGAAAGAGAGTGGAGAAAAGATTAGAAATTTTAGCCAACTAAACAAGGCCTGGATTCCACGTGTTAGTTGACGTGCACTATGAATAACCACCTAAAAAACCACCGAGGAGGTAAATCAAACATTTTTAATAGTTTGTGGGTGTTGGTTGAACGTCTACTTCTCGAGACGAGGGTCGAAATCGGCGTCGATAGTTGAGGGTGATGGACTGACTTTTCTCTGCTGGCTTGCCCACGGCCCACCTTAAGGAAATTTTGGCCTTCGGCTTTCACTCACAAGGTCAGAGGTAGGATCTGGCTGGGCCTGGACAGCGGAGGGATCGAGGCTCGTTCTGTGTGGTGGTGGCTGGCCCAGACAAGATAATGTGATAAGCAGCATAATGGTGAGTAACTATAAGTTAAGGCGGAATACCCTCTCAAAAAAAAAAAAACAAGTGAAGGCGGAATAGGTTAAGACAAAAGGAAAACATGTTTATCTTTACTTTGCTGATTAAATATCTGGTTCTTTACTTCACCACAAAAGTTCACTCTTTATTCCTGTTCTCCTTTTACTTCGGTTCTTTCCAGCTATATATTTCAACGTTTCAGGCTATGGAGCTCAGCTCTAGATATGAAGTCAAGTATAATGGCTACATTCTTCTACTATCCTACTTGGAATCAACGATTTTCAAACGAACAAGAGCGTACCATGGCCACAGGAATCCGGAAACAAAACCACCAAACTAGTGGCTACGGCTGCGAGACCACCTCCAATTCCAATAAAACTCTGCTGTGAGCTATGCCCTACAATAATGCAGCATTACCCTGAACTCTGAAGACTGAAGTGGTTTGAAGTTCAGGTTTGTTTGGACGAAGGATTCCAGGTTTGTTAACTGTACTTGAAGTCACTGAACCTGCATGGTGTCCTGGCCGGCTGGCCCATGCCATATCTAATACTAAGTTCAGCTGTCTCCTCGTACCAGGCTTGAGCCAACTCCATGCAACGATGCTTGTTCTTAGTTGCAAGTACGTGGAACTAATATACTCACTTAATTATTTCGCAAAAAAAAAATACTCACTTAATCATTTCCGGTGCCGACAGCCGAGGTATGATCAATAATGGCCACATTGTTAAGTAGAGTATTAACCTAAGCTGCTTGCATTCCACTGTCAGATAGAGCTACTGCATCAGAAAGGAGTATCTGCTCCTTTTCCTTCCTTCAGTCAAGGCACTGATCACGACACAGGACACAGGAAATGGCAAATGCATTTAGGCACAGCCAATTATTGATTCCTTTTTTTACCCCTCGACGGGCCCCTTGTTGGAATTTGTCCCAGCAGGGCAGCAGGGCCAGAGAAAGGCACTTACTACGGACGATCCAGAATACTTATATAATCGACTCATTGTTAATTAGGACTTGCATTAATGTGGTTTTGGTTGCCTCTACGTGGAGTTAAACATCTGAAGACTTGTGATTAATATAAGTCGGTTAACTGTAGGTTTGCCAACAAATTGCAGTATCTTTTGGCTGCAGCTCGAAGTGCTCAAGAAATGATCGCTGTGATTCTGAATATACTGTGTAAAGATTTGCTGAATCATCCTAAGGATTCAGGAATGTGCACCTAGAGTGGCTTTTGGTTGGAGCCAAACACGCTGCAGAAAGATGATGCATTTCCTGACGAAGTTGTCTGCTATCCATTTCTAGCGCCTCATCATGAGTCGTCAGAGCTTCTTGTATGCTCCGATCATTGTTTATGGTTTTCTCTGAAATCTTTTTCCTGCCTCTTAAGAGCTCGGTAAAGCTCCCGATGATCTTTGGAAAATTGGAAGTATAATTCATTCTAATACATCATGATGCAATAATTGACACTGCATCTTCAATGAATGCATGCAATATCTCTCAACTAATCCATAAGTAATCAGAGAGTGCATGACAAATTTGGGTGGACGCGAGACACATATTTAACGTCAAAAACTCATATTGGTCAAAGTCACAAAACCACTGGCGGATTATTGCTTTGATAACGCAAGTTTATGCTATCTTTTTTTTAGATTAAAAGTGTATGCTATCTAGACAACGAGGAATTATTTGAGATGGTACAGGTTTATAAGGGTACTAGTACTACACATTTACTTGCTTGCTGACAGCACAGGTATGATCAACAAAAACCAGTGTTTACTTAAGCATACTGCACTTCACAGTCAGATAGAACTACTGAATCAGATAAAGTATTATCTTCTTCTTCCTTCAGTCAAAGAACTGAGCAATCAGGTAGATGGTAGTTGCCTCTGGACACGACCGATAATTGATTTTCTTTTTGTAGTTGGAATCTGCCTGCTGCAGAACTAGAAAAGGCACTTGACATTGATACAAAATACTTTTAGTCAGGTTATGATATTTTTTAGACCAAGTTAATTAGGGTTGCATTCATGGCTTTTAGTTGCTTGTACGTGGAGTGGTTTGTAACCTGAATATTGGTTACTTAAGTATGGGATGCAAAGCAAATTGCAGTATCTTTTACTTACAGTTAGAAGTGCTCACAAAATGATCGCTGGCTGCGCTTCTGAATATCCTGTATATTCGTCGAATCATCAGATGGAATCTGCATTTAAAGTGGTCGTTGCTCAGATCCATGCGTCATAGAGCGTATAACTGTATAAAGATTATAAGTTTTCTTTTCTGACGGAACTGAAATGGCCACCGATGCATTGTAACTCACAGAACAATAATTAATAAAACTCCGAAATTGCTATGGTACTTGATGAATCTTTTTTTTCACGTGGTGGGTTTTTCTTGTACCACTTTCTAATACAGCTCTGTTTGGTGGTATATGGTTCATCTATAGAGCTCTTTTACGGTAGACCATACCACACTATACCATTGTTGAAAAAGTGAACAGTATGAAAGGATCCGACGGCTGAGATTAATTGTATACCACCACAACTTGCACTTGTGGTATAGAGTGGTATACATACACTACTAGAAAAACAGGTATTTGTACCGGTTCATAACCCCCATTTGTACCGGGTATTGAACCGGTACAAAGCATCCGGTACAAATGTGGTGGAGCATTTGTACCGGTCGAGATACCCGGTACAAATGCCTCACATTTGTACCGGGTGGAGCCTCGGCTCGGTACAAATGTGGGAGGCGCCGTCAATCTCCGTCTCTCCCCCTCCGTCTCTTCCGTTCTTTTTTTCCTTATTTTCTTTTCTTTCTCTTTTTTTTTCTTCTCCCATTCTCAATCAAGATCACGAACAACTCATTCTCAATCACAGAACATACAGCCCCTCATACAAATCATATATCTCACAATCAATACAACTCATATACATCTCACAAATTACAAGATTCACAACATATCTTAGATCAAAAGATTCACAATCCATTCACATCTCACAAAAATCCATCTCACAATCTCTCAAAAATCACAATCAATCTCATGAACGTATGAAGAACATCGAAAAATCAACAACAACCAGTACTCGTGCTTCTCATCTCCTTGCGTCATCGCTGGGCCACGCCGCGCCCGCGCCGCCGGGGCCGGCCGCGCCTGCGTCGGGGCAGGCAGCGCCCGTCGGAGGCCACGCCCGCACGCCACCCGCGTCCGGCTAGGCCGCACGCCGCCTGGGCAGGCTGCGCCCGCGCCCGTGCGCCGCCTGGGCCGGCCGGGCACCACCCCTCGAGCTCCCATCCTGCAGACCGAGAGAGAGAAGTGAGATCGAGAGAGATGAGAGGAAGAAAGAGATGGGAACGGGAGAGAAGAGAAATGAGATAAGGATGTTGAGGAAGAGGTAGATAAATGTCTTAGGAACACAGGGGTTGCAGGGGAGTTGGAGAGAGAAGGGTTGCGCCGTTAGGGGGTGGGAGCATTTGTACCGGGGCGTTTCATGGCCCGATATAAATGTCGCCATATTTGTACCGGGGCGTATCACCACCCGGTACAAATGTGTTATCTTCACATTTGTACCGGTTGGAGCCACCACCCGGTACAAATGTGAGACATTTGACCGGGTGGGTTGGAGAAGGCCCCGACTCGCCCCCGTGAGGGAGCATTTGTACCTGGCGGTGCCTTCAACCGGTACAAATGTAGTTATTTGTACCGGGGTCAAAAATACCCGGTACAAATCAAAAAACGGGCCTGAGATATATGTGCGATTCTCTAGTAGTGATAGGTGGTATAGGGGTATATTGAAAGTTTTATCTCGGTGACATAAACGAAATATATGATTTCTTCATTTCAATTTTTTCCATTTCCCTCTGGTGATATGGCCATTTTTTTTTTCAAATTTCAAAAATGAAAATTTTCATACCGTAAAAGAACCCCATCTATAATACTGCAGCATGGAGTATTCCTGAGTCCTGACCATTTCTGTCAATTTTTTCAACCACTAGAGTCATTTCTGTTTGCAGTGCTATACTCTGATGCAACGCCATCAGAGGATTTGGAACACTGATACGATCATCCCTGAATCCAGCTAATGGTCCCGGAAGATTGCAGTGGATGAACTAGAAGGTGCTTGTCATAAATCTGAAGTGCAAATGGCGACTACTTTACTCCATGTACATATGACTGGATGGAATCAACAAGAACACTGCATGTCACATCGATTTGTGATTCGAGAACGAGCAGTACATGGAACTCTGATCAATTCCATCCCTTGCTGTTTATTGATTCCTCTGTATCCACAATACTTGTAGCATAGTTTCCTCTCAATATTAAGCCAGCACCAACAACTGAAAAATGGCTGCCATTGAAGTGAGCTGAGCTGATCATGCGATGCTAATATCTTCATCAAGTTTCACCTCGCTCTATATGGAGCAATGGAGATTGTCGATTACCCATTCTCTCGTGATTAATCTAGAGGCTCTCTTGTCATTAGCACTCAATTGTTGACCGGACGGCAGTAAGGAGCACACGTGCGAACGATCCCGGGCGGTTCCACTGTCGCCAAATTGCCACCAGCAGGCTGCAGCATCGGTCGGCAATAATTGGAGGCGACATTATTTTAGGTTCCAGAGCATAGAAATTCTCACGCATACGAATGGAGCTTGTGCTGGAGCACTCAGCCACTTCCTGCGTGCAGCGACCATTTCAGCTGCTGAATGGGCACTGCGCTGCGCGCGCCTTGCTCGATTTCTTCAGGGCAGCGATCAGCAAGAGCTCAACACGCGTGCAGCTAACTAACCGCGCAACAGCAAGAGCGGCGTTCGTTCTGTCGGCCCCCTCGAAACTTATGATAATTCCTTCTCTTTTTCCTGAAAGGAACTTATGACAATCCTGTAGATGTTTCAGTGCGCACTTTTTTTTAGACATCTTCGGTGCAAAACTGTGCACTTTGTCCTTCGCTGCTCGTAACTACGAGGACGGAATTTTCAGGGTCCGGTCGATGCACATTAATTTCTGATCTGCCGACCTTCTTGCAAAACATAACTTAATAGTCAGAGAGAGAAAAGAGTAGTTTAAGGTGACAGCATAACCCCTTGAAGCTGTTGCTGCGACACTGATGCCGATCGAACAGCTAGCTTGTTTCGCCGCATCGCAAATGATCGACGACTCATGATTAGTAGAATATTAGTTGACCGATTACACCGCTATACAGTATGTATTGGGGTATTTAGGTTCAGAAGTGATGCATCAATCAAGCTGCAAATATGTAGCCGCACTGGATGACTTAAGCTATTGGAATCACAGCTGACTCTGACGAATTTCTTTTCAGATGTTTCAATTGAGCCATCATTCATTCATATATGAATGAGTGCGCAGCATGTCGTCTCATGCATGATCGTAATTGTGATCTACTGCGAGCTGAATAAGACAATATCATTGCAGGGTGCAGGGCTTTAACAATAGGTAGTGATAGTGCAGCAACTAATAACAGCAAACAAACTCTTGTATAGTAAACCTAATTCTTCCAGTGAGCTAGCCAACATTTCACAAATTCTTGTTGTAAACCAATACTTCAGCCTATCGACCTAGGATCAGAAGGCCATACTGTCAGCCACCCAAATAGGACCACAGGCATGTGGAGTTCATAAATTATTAGTACTATATGTAGAAGTAGAAATGGCATATACCAGCAGCAGGAAACGAAGATGCTCCACTAATGATTATTTTGGTTCAAAGGTTTGACATTTTGGGCAATGAGTTATGCTTCAGATACAGACAAACGAACTCTAAACCTACAACTCATTTACAAATTGGGTAAGTCAAGGACCTTTCTCTTATAAAATACTAATCATGTTGTACTAAGCTAATGGCCATCTCATCTCCCATTATTGCCTTATTAGGTGTCCCACATTCAACATCGACCTTTTTTCTGCTTTCGATCTGTATTTGGACCCATCAAAATACATGCCATTATGATAAACCTGGAAGCTAATAAGGATCTAGCATCCGCTTTAGCTATAGTTTAAGTGCTTAACTGATTCTTCACAAGCCCAGACAACAGTAGGGAGTACTGATAACCACTATCTCTACTCTCTACCAAGCTTACTATATGGTGAGTGCTAGTACTAACAAACAATTGCCATTACCGACATCGTTTACAGGAGTAAATCTTTCACGCGTGTGCGTGGTCCTAGGCTCCTAGCTCCAAATGTCAGCGGTGCACGTGTGAACCCCAAACACCCTGAGGTAGGCACGCTCCAGCTCCATGAACACGACCTACCACCAGAGCTGCACGCTTAGTTTTGTATCAGCTGGTCGGTTCTTTCTAACCTCTTCATCTTCTCAGCTGGTCATTGCTGGTGCTGCATGCGCCATTGCAGGGGAATCCGAGATGGATGGAGGAGTAGAGACTAGAGACCACCTACACTTGCACCTGCATGCAGTCCGGGCCAGGGCGATCACGGCAACCGCCAAGCGAGGCCGCTGGTTGGTGATCAGGAAGCAAGTAAAGCAAGTTGCCTTCATTATTGAACTCCACGTGCCCAGATTAATTGAGCATGCAGCTCTGCCTCTGTCTGGCACGGGCACCATTAATGCACGTAATCTTGCCGCATTAATTGCCTAATCCTCCCACACATTGGCTAGAGTATTATTTGTCAATATTTTTCCTCCTTTTGGGTTGAGGTGGTGGATTTTATCTACTAGTTGACCAAGCAACAAGCAATGTCCAACTCACGCTAGGTGTAGAGTCCAACAACAGATAACGTGTCCGGTAGAACGACTGTAGTATATATTACTCCAAAATTAACACATTTTCACATGTCAGACTTTTTACTAATCACTGTCATAGCTAATGCACTAGTAATTGTTGGAGTGGAAAATTGTCCCCTGAAGCTAGGGGCCGAACATTTTGAAATGTAGAATGGCTTCATCAGGTGGGCAAAAGAAACCCCACCCCCCCTCCGTCCATGTGTCCATTTTCATTCACGACGTCCCATTTATATGTCTGTAATTTTTACACTTTACAACGTAATGCCCCCTAATAACTTTATTCAAAAGATATATGTGGGTCATTATGGTAACATTACACCACTTTCGCCATACACTTTTGCAGCTAATAAGACCGAAGTAGTGAGTAGTGACCCCTTACAGCAAAGTCGTCCCAGTTTATTTTAAAAATATCCAACTGCTTCAAAATAGATACAGTACTCTAACTACAAAAATGGATCTCATAATGATCTTTTTTTTTGGAACTAGTATCTCATAATGATCTAATAATATTCATTTGACATTGTAGATATTATTTATCCTTTTAAACTTGATATTAGTTAGATTTTTTTTCCTTTGTTAACTTTTGCTCGTAGTAGAGCCTTGTTCTCGGTGGGTTTTTTGCAAAAAAGAAAAAAAAACAATCGCAGCTTCATTAGCTGTACTCCGTAACTAGAGATCTACTCTCCCAAACACATTACTAGCAGTGAGAATATCTTTGTCGCCCATAATAACTGCTAATTGTGATTGGAAGTCTTTGCGGGATGGATAAATGTGAGAGCTAGGAATTAACGATGTCACGTGCGAATTAAACCAGCACGGAATCTGATGCAGATCATATGCGCTGAACTTGACTGTGAATCAGTGCAATGTGCACGCATCGGTACCCAAACAGAGCCCCAAAATGCCCAGCAAGCCGGCCATGATCGATCGGGGGGAGATTGAGCTCGCTCTCGACACGTCGACGTGCATGCACGCAAGCTACAACTCTTGACTCGCAATTAAGGGCCCCGCTAGGCTACGACGACGACTAGTTGCTCTTCAGAATTCAGATCAACTTCAGAGAAAGAGAAGGGAATACTATCAGCAGCATTGATGGCGCGCATGGATGCAGTATTTAATCACAGATTCACAGCGTGTGCATGTACTAAAAAAAGAGCTGGGGAGCATCAGGTTTCTGATCTCACAGACAAGCAAGGAACAGGTAGCTCGAGAACAGCAGGGGATTGCCTCCGGTGTTTGATTTGCCAGCAACCCGGCATCAGGTCTAGGAATTAACAGCATCCGAAGCACATTGCCCGGCATCGAAGCCAGGGGATTAACAGTATCCGAAGCAGATTGCCCCACTAATCCCTACAAGTAGTACGTCATCAAATCAAATTAAGTTACTGCTGCTCCGCCCCTAGTTAACATCCACTCAATGAAATTAAAGACACTTTGGTAACATGTTTTTATTTCCCTTATTCTAAAAATTTCGGCAATTCTGAATGTTGCTCTGCCCCTAGTTAACATCCACTCAATCAAATTAGAGTCACTTTTGTTCTTGACGTCCTCGAATTATCCTCAAACACAGACTGTACTGGTTATCCACCACCACCACAACCAAAACTGAATCGATGATGCATGTAATACACCGCTATGTATATATTTAGTTGGTAAAAGGATCGACTTGTAGTAGCCACAAGTTTGCAATAATGGCATGCGCCACCTAATAAGCCAACGCGATCATGGCCACGTCGAGCAAAAATAGCTAGAGGGGAAAACGCGAGGAAGGCCTGGCTCGCCGGAGCCCGATGATCCATCCTCGGCCGAAGGGATGTCGTTGTGGGACCTCGGCAACGAGAAGTGCTCCGCCGCCGTCGGCGAGGGCGCCTACGTCATGGCCAGCATCATGGCCATCACCGGCATCATGGCCACCGTCCTCGTGCTCTCCGGCCTCTTCCATGCCGCGCTCCGTCGCCTCGGTCAGCCGAGCATCATCTCCCACATCCTGGTATGTCATGCACACGTGTCACCCTGCGGTTGGCCGAAACCACCGATTAATTAATCGGGCTCACCATTAATTTTCCTTGATCGGTCGTGGGCCCCATGCAGGCCGGTATCGTGGTCGGCCCGACGGTGCTCGGCCGCGCCATGGACCTCCACGAGCTCGGCATGCAGGACGCCGGCCGCGCGCTCAGCGGCACGATCTACTTCGCCCGCATGGTGTTCATGTTCTTCATCGGCCTCGAGCTGGACCTGCAGTACCTGCGCCACAACCTGCGCCGGTCGCTTGCCGTTGCCTGCGGTGGCTCCGCGTTCTGCTTCGTCCTCGCCGTGCTCGCCGGGCCTTTCTCATATGGCCTCATGCACCCGGGCCAGGCCTCCTTCCAGCCTGACAAGATCTACGCCTCCACCGCGCTCTTCACGCTCGTGCTCACAAGCACCGACTCCCCCGTCCTCATCCGCATCGTCACCGAGCTGAAGCTGACGGGCTCCGAGACCGGCCAGCTCGCCATCGGCGCCGCTTTTGCCAACGACATGGCCAGCCTCACCGCCCTCAGCGTCATCATCGTCACCCACGCCGTGTACGGAGGTCCACCGGTGCCCAAGAAGGCCGAGCTCTCCCCGGCGGGCAAGGCCGCGAGGCTGGCGGTGATGGCGGCGACGGCGTGGGTGGCCGTGAGCCTGGCGGCGTGGGTGGCGCGCCTGCTGAACCGACTCAAGCGCGGGCGGCAGTACATCAGCAAGTACGAGCTATGCGGCATGATTATCCTCGTCATGCTTCTCTCCCAGCTGGAGCAGGTCCTGGGCAACAGCGCCTCCATGACGGCCTTCCTCATCGGCCTCGCCATGCCGCGCGAGGGCCCCACGGCGCGGACGCTCATGGACCGGCTCGCCTACCCCGTGCACCAGCTCATCATGCCGCTCTGCTTCGGGGCCATCGGCGCCCGCCTCGACTTCGCCAAGATCGGGCACTTTACCGCCGTCCAGCTCATGGTGGCCGTCGCCTTCACCACGCTGCTGAGCGCGGCGGGGAAGGTGGCCGGCACCGTGCTGGCGTGCCGCGCGCTGGGCATCGCCACGCGGGAGGCCGTCGTGCTGGGCGCGCTGCTCAACGTCAAGGGTTACTCCGACATCCTCGCCATCAACTTCGGGAACAAGAACCACGTCTGGGGCGAGCCCGTCCAGGTGGTGCTCCTCCTGTCGTCCATCATCAACACGTTCATGGCCGGCCCGGCGTCCGCCGCCATCGTCCGCCAGCAGCGCCGCGCCTTCCGCTACCGCTCCCGCTGCCTCCAAGACCTCAGGGTGGAGGACGAGATCCGGGTGCTCGTGTGCGTCCACTCCGCCGGGGGCGTCCACCCCATGCTCACGATCGCCAACCTCTCCAGGGGCAGCGCGCAGCTCCCCGTCCCCGCCTACCTCCTGCACCTCGTGGAGCTCGTCACCTCCCGCAAGTACGCCATCACGCACCAGCTCTACCATGCCCGCGACGGCGGCGAGGACGATGACGAGTGGGGCTACGCGCGGGAGATCGACAAGGTGGCCGAGGCCGTGGCCGCCTTCACCTACGACAACGCCATCCCCGTGCGCCAGATGACGGCCATCTCCAACCTGGCGTCCATGGACACGGACGTGCGCTACAGCGTGGAGGACGCGCGCGCGTCGCTGGTGATCATGCCCTACCACATGGAGCAGCGCTACGACGGGCGCATGGTGTCCCGGGGCGAGGACCGGCGCCTGCTCAACCAGCGGGTCCTTCAGCGAGCGCTGTGCACGGTGGGGATCCTCGTGGAGCGCCGCTTCGCCCAGGAGGTCACGGGGGAGCGCCTCCGGGTGATGGCGCTCTTCTTCGGCGGCGCGGACGACAGGGAAGCCGTGGCGTACGCGGCGCGGATGGCGACGCACCCGTCGGCGGAGGTGACGGTGTGCAGGTTCCTCCTCCCGAGTGGGAAGGGCATGTTGGGTAGCCCAGAGACGGCGGAGGAGGCGATGCTGGACGAGGAGTTCGTGGCGGACATGTATGGGAGGTTCGTGGCGCCGGGGCAGGTAGCGTACATGGAGAAGCACGTGAGCAACGGCGCGGAGACGGTGAGCGTGCTGAGGTCCATGGTGGGGACGTGCTCGCTCTTTGTCGTGGGCAAGGGCGGCAAGGCCGAGGGCGACAGAGGCGTGATGACGAGGGACATGGGGGGTCGCTGGGATGAGGAGTGCCCGGAGCTAGGCCCCATCGGCGAGCTGCTGGCCTCGGACGACCTAGCGGGCTGTGGCTCCGTGCTGGTGATGCAGCAGCACAACGCGCGCCAGCCCAAACAAAAGATGAGGACATGGAATGTGGACATCCAGCAATATCTTCCTCAAGCTCACCACCACCAAGCAGATGTGGCTGGTTCTGATGCTGTTCTTGACATCCTAGGGTCCTCATCCATGGCACCTACTAATTGTTCACTAAAACCAAACTGATCGACGAACTAGCATATCGATCGCATCTCATTGCATCATGCAGGTGCAAACACTATGTGTATATTTAGTTTGTAGAGATTTACCTGTGGTAGCCTCAAGTTTGTAAGGGCATGCGCCATGCCAAACACAATGGGTTACTATCGGTTTAGCAATAGCCTATAGGTAGGTGGTGTGAAAGGGGTAGAAATGCAAGTGGGTACCAACTGCTGTTTTTTGAACAAGCTAACTAATTACACATGGTATGCCATTTTAGTCTATTTCTCTTCCATAAAGTACTTATTACGTGTTCTTGGTACTTTTCTTCAAGTACTTCCACCGATAGATTTTACCAAATGACGACTGCCATTAATTTCAAGCACCTTAAAAATTTTCAATCAACAATTGACCCAAACTTGCTAGATTTTATTTATATAAATAAAAATTAAAAAGTGGATAGATTATAGTTCTAGAGTATTAGCAACATGTACAAGATAACTAAACAATGCCTACCTATTCAACTAAGTTCACCATCATACAGCCGGTACGACATTATAGATTGTTTTGTATTTTAAGATTTATAGATTCTACTATGAACTAGATATAAGTATGTAAAGATGCATAACACCTTAAAATTTAATAAAAGTTAAAACACCTTATAATTCGGGACGAATGGAGTAAATTTAGAAATTTCAAAGAAATATGATCCTAATGCACAAGTATGTAATGAAATCCATTTGCATGCCCACCATGTTCGAACTCAAAAAAATCAGATAAATAAATCTAGAAAAGAAAAGGAATGTAGATGCCCACGCGGCCATGCACAACACCACAAATACTATAGCTTCTTCCCGCGTTGTAGAAAAACCATGAAACCCATTTGCATGCCCGCCGTAAAGGCGCGGCAAAGGGCAAAGCGGCATCTGCAGTGCAAGCGGCCGCGTGAGACGGGGCGAGGCGTCCGGAATCTTGAGACGTGGGCACCCCCGCCGGCTCCGGCGCGGCTTCCGCTCCCTGCCTCCCGTTCTCCTCCCCCCGCCCACCATCCATCGCCCGGGGACAAGGATCGGCAGCTCAATCGCCTAGCTAACCTCGCGCATTTAATGCGCGTCTAGCTGCACCTGCGCGGATCCCCCTTGGCTCCCATGTGCATGGCGTCACCAATGGCGTCGCGTGTATATAAACCGGCGGCCCGTGGCGCGAATGGAAGCACACTCCTCCACCGCAGGCAGAGCACACCAGCGTAGCAGCACGCTCAGGTCGTCGTGCCGATTAGCCAATTCTTCGTCCCCAACTAACTACATCTACCGCGATCATGGCGCTGGTGAGGGAGCACAGTGGATACGGCGGCTTCGATGGCGCCGAGGCGGCTGCGTTTGCCTTCGACGCGCTCGGGTACGGCCACGAGGCCATGCTGGGCTTCGACGCGGCGTCGTTGTTCGGGGCAGGCGGAGGAGGATCATACGCCGGCGCCGGCGCGGGCTGCGTGGCGGCTGACGGCGGGAACGTCGTCTGGCCGACGGGCGCGCGGGAGTCGTCGTCCGTGCTCGCGTTCGACCGCGCCACGGTGGCGGTGTCGGGGGAGGAGGACGAGGAGGACGAGGAGGAGTGCGACGCGTGGATCGACGACGACACGGACCAGAGCTACGGCGACGCCACGGCGCCAGAGGCGCGCCACGCGCGCGCGTCGACGGTGTCCGTGGGCTACGACGCCGCCACGGGGTGCTTCACCCTGACGGAGCGAGCGGCATCGCCGGGTGGCGCGGGGCGGGCGTTCGGGCTGCTGTTTCCGAGCACGGCGGCGGCGGCGACCGCCTCGCCCGAGCGCGCGGCGCCGGCGCGCGCCTCGCAGAAGCGGACCTACGTGGTAGGTGCCGCGCGAACACAATCCCGCACATCTCCTACAGGCCGTCTCGGTCTCTCGTGCATAGAATTCCTCACCGATTGCGCGCGTGTGTATGCAGGGTGTGGAGCCGCTGGCCGCCGTGAGCCCCAACAAGAAGCACTGCGGCGCGGGCAGGAAGGCCACCAGCAAGGCCAAGTCGGCGCCCACGATCCCAACCAAGGATCCCCAGAGCCTCGCGGCCAAGGTAGGTGACGACCAAAATTGAAGCTTTTTCCACTGGAGCGCTTCAAGTCTTTGCATTGCTACCGTGATCTGAGCTGTCGTTCTTGCTGTGCTGCAGAATCGGCGGGTGCGGATCAGCGAGCGGCTGCGGACGCTGCAGGAGCTGGTGCCCAACGGCACCAAGGTCGACCTGGTCACCATGCTGGAGAAGGCCATCAGCTACGTCAAGTTCCTCCAGCTGCAAGTCAAGGTACTAGATGAACGCATGCTTAATATGAGAGATTAAGAGGGCACGTGCAGCTTAATTATGTGCACCGCTCCAAGCCTCCAAGCCAAGCCATCATATTGCTGTAATTTTAACTGTGTGATTGGCCAATTGCAGGTTCTTGCAACAGACGAGTTCTGGCCGGCGCAGGGAGGGAAGGCGCCGGAGATCTCCCAAGTCAGGGAGGCTCTCGACGCTATTTTGTCGTCGGCGTCGCAGAAACGATAACTGAGGATGAAGAAATAATTCTAGTAGATCACACTCGTATATGTATTAGTAATAACGAACACCTCGTTCGAAAGATCAACTAGAAGGCAGATGCATAAGCAATAGCTTCGATATTTGTTCTCTTTCCCAAGTGATGATTAGCACTCCATGTCGAGGAAAATGCATAAGCAAATGGAGAGGAGTATACATGTACCTCTATTTAGGGAAAATATATAGCACTCCATGTAGAGAGTAATAAAATACTAGGGACATGAATAAATAAGATCTAGATGGCATCAACAGCATATGTATAATATTTTTTAGTAAACAATTGGCAATGATTTCATATTATTCTGATTTGAAAATAAAAATTTATGGATTTTAGAGAATAAACAAGATTCTTTTATTTTTTTGAAATACATAGTACCTAGGCAGCAAAAAACTTCGAAACCGGCAAAAGGGTTCGTCTCTATTATTGTTTTTTTGAAAAATGAGTAGTCAATTTTAAGATCAAAAGTCAAATATATTGTAATTTGGAACGGAGGAAGTATACTCTATTAACTTGAGCCGATTGAAATGCACAGAGATATATAGCTACTCAACCACAATCGTATTTCTCCACTCAGTAAAATCATTAATAATCAGGAAACGATGATTGCCTCTCGTACGCAAACAATAATATATGTTCTCTTTTTTTTTTCGAATTAGAATTTGCCTGGAGTCGGGAAAGGCACTTGTGGATAATGGAGAATACTTATGTTAGAGCAGCTTCAACAAACTCTATAAATGGATCTGACTAGCTAAAATTTGGAAAAAAATGAAACTTCAGAAAACAACTATCAGAATCAGCAAAAGGGAACCCTCGCTCGACATCTTTGGCTAGATCACGCCGCTCGGCATATAGCCTTCACCCCTCCTGTGTGCCTTCCCACTCTCCAGCCCTCGCGCCAATTTTTGGGGAGCCGCCGGGGAGGGTCGTCGACGAGGAGCCTGCGGCCGGGCGCATCAGAGGAGGCAGAGCCGCCAGGGAGGACAAGAGTGACGGGGACGAGTCGGGGGAGGAGAGTCGCGCACATGCATCGTGGTCACTGAGAGGAGAGCCACGCGCCGACATCGCGGGGAGGAGGCCGACCGTTAGAGAGGAGAGGGGCGCCGGGATGAGCCATGGGAGGAGAGCCGCGCGCCAACATTGCGGGGAGGAGACCCGCCCGTCGGAGAGGAGAGGGGCGCCGGGACGAGCCAGGGGAGGAGAGCCGCGCGCTGGCATTGCGGGGAGGAGGCCCGGCCGTCGGGGAGGAGAGGGGTGCTGGGACGAGCCGGGGAGGAGAGCCACGCGCCGGCATCGCCTAGGAGGCCCGACCACCGCAGAGGAGAGGAAGAGGAGACCGGCTAGATGCGTCGCTCGACTTTGCCCGACGGGGCAGCGAGCTCGCGCCGCCGACTGGAGCTCCACATGACGCCGAGGGCACGTCCACCAGGAGCCGCCGGGGGCAGGGCTCAAGGAGCTGCGCCGGTGGGGCAAGGACGCTAGAGGCAAGCGGCTCCAGGGTAGGGTTGTGTGAGGGAGGAAGAAGAGGGGGGGGGATGACAAGTGGGACTCACCTGTTTTGAAGAGTAGAAGATGAAGAGTCTTTAATTTTCCCACCCTTCTTTAATTAAAGATTCTTCTAATATGAAATTTTATCTAATATGATTTGGAGAGACTCTCGGAGATGCTCCTACTGATAACTAGGATTCACACTAATGTCTTTAGTTGCTCGTACGTGGGTGGTTGGTATAATCCGAATACTTACTTAACAATTGGTGTTACAGAGCAAACTGCAATATCTTTTGCTTGAAGTTCTCGAAGTGCTCACGAAATGTTGATCGCTCACTGTGCATCTGAATGTCCCGTGTATCCGCTGAATCATCAGATGGAATGGAATCTACATTTAGGAAGTTACCTAAGATTCAATCCGACCGGAATTTATTCTGGGTTAATAACTAATTTACTCATGATAGATACAACATGACAACGAGAATCAATCAATGAGTCGCGAGTTGTGGAATTTATGCCGATTTTTTAGTGTAAGTTTCGTGAGTAGATTAGCCTCCGACTTGAAATAAATCTCAATCTCTAGTTGTATCTATTATAAATCTCTTCTTATATTTTTATTCCCGACCAGTAACGCATCCTAAGTAACCGAATGATGGCTTAAAGTGACCGGTGCTCGGATCCATAGTTTTTCCAAACTGCTTGCGGTTAGTTCACAACTGTATAAAGATTCTTAGTGACGCTCACAAATATAAGCGCATACCGCCAATTATTCAGCGAAACTAATAATAGTTACAAGGCATATGTGTACTGAATATTCGGCGAATCATCAGATGGATAAGTATGGATATTCTTGGGAGCGAGTTTCCCAGGATTTAACGACGTTTGTGCTTTTAGTGGTAGACTACTGTCGGGGTTCTCTACCGCCGGACAGTAAATTTGTATCGATCGCGTGTCGGACCCCGATGGTCAGCGCAGGAGACAACGAGATTTATACTGGTTCGGGCCTCCGCGGAGTAATACCCTACGTCCAGTGTTGAGCTGTCGTGTTCCCGTGCTGAGGGTGTTTGTAGTAGGGGTTACAAACTGGTCGGGAGAGGGTGTCGAGCCCAAGTCCCTGAGTATGAGTGTTCGGTTCGTCAGCCCTTGGGACGGTTGCCCTCCTCTCCCTTTTATAGACGCGAGGGAGAGGGGCAAAAAAGGAAAATAGAAGAAATGTTACAGTGTCGGCCGCTGGGATGTCCTCTCGCGCGTCGCTGTCCGTCAGGGCGCATTGAAGAGGAGCCGCGCTATGTTGTCGTCGAGGCCGCCGCGTGGCCGGGCGGGGCTGTTCACTTTGGGACGTCTGGCGCTTCCTTCGAGTAGTTTGGCGCTGACTCAAACCGTCTGAGTACGGGATGAGCTCGCCACGTTAAGGCCTAACCGTAGGCCAGCGTTAATCGTAGGGGGCACTCGAGTGCCTCGGTTGGAGTTGGCGTGCTGCAGGGTCGGATGTGACGGCGAGTTGATGGCTGCGCGGCTGAGCAGGGTCGCATTAAGGCTTCTGTCGGGGCCAGCTGCCCGTGCGGGCCGCTAGCTGGTGCGCTTGCATGGCATGGGGAACTGGCGCCCCACGTGTCGTAGCAGAGGAGTTCGCATGTTGGTGCGGCGCCACGTCGCGTGGACCGCGTCTTGGTCGGAGACGGAGAGTGCTCGTGCGAACGAGCTGGTTGTCGGAGGCGGAGAACTCCTCGTGCGAGGCGAAGACTTGTCGTGCGAGGCGGAGACTTGTCGTGCGAGGCGGAGACTTGTCGAAGGGGAGGACTCTAGTAGGAAACTTCTCGGAGAAGTTCCCAACTAGTCGGAAAGAAGACGTCTTGTCAGTGAGGGTCTTGACAGGGGTCCTTGGTCCTCCTCGTCTTGAATCTTGGCCTTCACGTTGTCAATGGTGTCAAAGGACTCCTCCTCAAGAGTGATTATCTCGCCGTCAAAGGGGGCCCTAATCTGGGCCCTCGTTAGTAGCCCTCGAGCCTGAGAGGGAGTCAAGGACTCGCACACAGGCTCAGATAAAAGACATTTCGTCGATTTTTGTTCTTGATCTTCCCGGTGGGTGCGCGCGAGCGCATCCGCCGGATGTAGCTCCCGAGCCCACGAGCGAGTTGTAGACTCGCTTGTGGGGTTTTTGAACTTCAGCAGCATTGTTGTGGTCTCGGGTCATTCTGTCGAGGTGGTCGTGCCAATCGTGGCCGTCGTGAGCGTCGTGGAGGTTACAGGAGCCGCGGGAATCGTGGAAGTCGTGGCCGGCGTGGCAGATGAGATAGTTTGAAAAGACGGAGCGGGGGCGGTTCAGGTACCTGGGCCCAGTGTGATTCGAGGCGTCGCGCGGTTCAGGTACGCCGGGGCGCGCGCGCGCACGAGCGTGCGTCTCTGCGACGTGGTGGGGCCGGCATTTAAGGCCGGCGGCCGCGTCCCTTCCTTTTTAACCGCGCGCCGGCCAAGGGTTTGGGACTTTTACTCCCTCGCTTTTTCCTCTGCCCTTGCCGTCCGCCTCCTTCGCTCCTCATGCCCGCAGCGCCGCCACTGCCTTCGCCGGAGTCGCACGCGAACGCTCGCTGTCGCCATGTCGAACTGGTCGCGCTCCAACGTGTCCCGCTCGACGCTGCACCGCCTTGTCGCCACCGGGCAGCTTCCTCCGCTCACCGACGCCGTGGAGTGGAAGGTGCCCGGGGAGGAGTCCGTGCCGCGCCCGCCCAAGGGGTACGTTGTCTCGTTCGTGGCCTTCCACGAGCGCGGCTTCTCCATTCCCGCCGGGCGGTTCATCCGGGCGGTCCTCTACGAGTACGGGCTCCAGCTGCAGCATCTCAACCCGAACAGCGTCCAGCAGATGGCGGCGTTCGAGGCGCTGTGCGAGGGGTACCTGGGGATCAGTGCCCACTGGCACCTCTTCAGGTACTTCTTCATGTTCGCGTGCTTGAAGGACGGCCCCATCGCGGCGACCATCGGCTGCGCCAATCTTCGGATGAAGCAGGGCCGGGGCAGCAAGTACATCCCCTCCTCACTGACCAGCTCGAACAGCGGTTGGCACAAGGGGTGGTTCTATCTCAGGAACGACCCCGAGCACGCGCTGCCGGAGTTCACCGGGAACTCAATCACCCAGGCGCCGAGGAGCTGGACCGACGGTCCTCCGAAGGCGGAGCAGGAGAAGATGTTCAAGGAGCATTGGGCGGTGCTGGCCCGGCTCCGCGAGGCCAAGGTCGACCTGGTGGCCGTCATCGGCCAGTAACATGCCCGGGGGGTCGTCTCGCTCCGGAGGCGGCCGCTGCGCCTCTGCGAGATGACAGCCAGGAGGGCCCCTTGGGCAGGGACCGTCACTGCGACCGAGCTGCCGTTGTCGACCGAGATCCAGCGTCGTGTGTCGCTGGTCATCGGGAGATCGACCTTCGAATGGCCGCCATCACAGCTTCTCCCGATGCTCCCCCACGAGGGGACAGAAAAATTCGTAAGTAATTTCCTCTTCCGACAAGCTTTCCGATTGGTTTGGTGTCTTCAATCGTTTTTTGATCTTCTCGGAGGTCCTCGACGACCATTGACTCCCTCACTCTTTGTTCTTCTAGTTGAAGTGCTCCCAGCTCGTGCCCACGAGGGCGCCTCTCCCGGAGGAGGCGATCCTCAAGCGCAACCAAGCGGCCGCAGAAAGGCGGAGGGCCGAGCGCAAAAGGCAGTACAAGCAGAAAGAGATCGCCAAGCGTGATCAGAATGACAACCACATCAAGTGCCGCAAGGCAGGGGAGCGCAACGTCTCCTCCGACGAAGATCCGCCGCCGCCGCCGCCGTGGAGCGGAGACGAGCCAAGCGCGGCGGTCGACTGGAGCGACATGTCCGGGTCGCCCTCGCCTTCGCCACGCCGGGCGGTGGAGGTGAGCTCATCGCGGCAGCCAGAGTTGGCTGCCCGTGAGAAGGGTGCGGGCTTGAGCTCGCAGTCGGAAGCCCGCCCCGCTCGAGAAGATTAGAGAGTGACCCGCTCTCAGGCGGCACCTGGCGGCCCGCGCGCCTCCGAGAGGCGGAAGGACTCTCCGCGCCGGGATGACCCGCCCAAGCGGACGGCGGAGCACGAGCCTTCCTCCCGCCATCTCTACGACGGCTCCGACCGTCCGGACTCAGACTCCTTGAAGAGGCGTTCGTCGTCCAGGGTGAGGTCGACCACGCCGGCGTCCGCAGCGAGCGCGCCTCCAATCGTTGATAATCCGGGGCGGCGGGGCCCCGGTCGTGCAAGTTCCCCTCTCCGTCGGCGGGAGTCAGGGGCCGGCCTCCGACACGGCGGAGGTCGAGCGGACAGCCCCCGAGCCACCGAGGATCCGGAGCACCGCTCTCGAGTCGGCGGGAAAGGACGGGCCAGCCCCCGTGCCGGTGGAGCGCCGGGAGCCGGCTCCTGAGTCAGCTGGGACCAAGAGGCCGGCCCCTGAGCAGGGTTCATCGGACAGGCCGGTGAAGCGGGTCCGCGACCGATCCAGCATGTAAGCTCTTGCCCGCCATCCTTTGTCACCCTCGAGTTCTTCATTTTGTTCGTCTTTTGATCTTGATTCGTTTATGCTTCAGCCGTGCCGACACTGGCGTGCTCAGCCTCGCGCCTCTGAAACGCGCAGCGCTGGGCGCCCGTGGTCCGCAGCCCGAGTCCCGCCCGTCGCCCCCCTATTTCGAGCCGTTAGCGGAGCAGGCCAAGGGCGGGCTGGTCGTGGCCACTGAGGTGGCAGAACCAGCGACGCCGCCGCCGGCGCCGAGCGCCGACAACTTGGGCGAGAGGCAGGCGGCTGCTGAGGCGATCGTCATCGAGGCAGCGACAGAGCCGCCGGTCGAAGCCACCGCGGGGAGTGAGGATGCCGCGGCGGCGTCCTCCGAGCAGATCGTGCCCCCGCCACCACCGGCCACGGGACATGAAACCGAGGCGTCAGCAGCGGCAGAAATTCCGGTGCCTGCGACGTCACAGGCGGGCGGGGTCGTAGCGGAGACGTCGGCGGTCGATGCCATGGCCGCCGACCTCCTCGAAATCATCGATCTTGACTCTCTCGACTTGCCGGGCAATGACAGGGATGTCTATGAAGCCGTGCTGGAGCGGATGCTGGGCGAGTCGGAGGAGTTGGGGGTCGAGGCCTCTGAGTCCGCCGCACCCATGGCCGCGACCTCGACTGACACGGCAAAGCCAGCCAACGAGGAGCCCGCGCCTAATGCAACCGCGGCGGGACAGCTGGTGTCAGGACCAACTGGAGTTGTTGGGGCTCCCGAGTCCTCGGCCGTGACGGGGACGGCCAAGGAGGTCCTCGGGGAACCTGCAGCTGGCGCGGAATCGACCCTGGCCGCATCCTCGCCCCCGGCCGCGGTGGTGGTCTCGACCGCAGCAGACGCACCGGAGTCGTCGTCTCTCCGGCCCGCCGCCCCTGTCGACGAGGCAGTGCCCGTGGCGAGCCTGACCCTCCCGGCTCCGCAAGAACACGATGTTCCTGGGAGCGCAGCGGGGGTCGCCTCCCCGGAGATCCAAGAGGTCGCGGAGGGCTCTGGCGCGGGCTTGCTGCCGGAGCTTGAAGAAGGTGGTGCGCGGATCTCCGACCTTGTCCGCTCTACGTGGGCGGCCGCTTTCGAGGCGGACGCGTCCGTCGACGAGGATTAGGAGTCCGCGTCCCGTCACAGCCTCGAGCGTGGGCTCTTGTGGGCGCGCCGTGCGTTCGACGAGCTTATCCTCCCCGCGACAACGGTAAGTCTTCTCGAGACAGTAGCCTACTCTTGTCGTTTTGTTCTCCCAAATTTTGTGATCGATGTACGCTTGCCCGGAACAGACGCTCGCGGAGTCCGGTAGAAGGAGGGCGCGCGCCGTCGACAAGCTCTGAGCAGAGAAGGCCCAGCTGGAGATGCAACTGGTAGTTGCACACGTGGCCGCCACCGGGGCGGTGGCGAGCGAGGCGTCGTCGAGGGCCGCGCTCGAGGCCACCAGGCAGTCTGCGGAAGACCGCGCTACGGCCGCGCAAGCCGCTGCCGCTACCGCCACGACGGAGTGGGAATCTCTCGAGACGAGGTTGGCTCAGGCGGAGGCGAAGATCGAGGCGTTGCGGGCTGCCGTGACGACCGCCAACGATGCCGCCAACAGGGCCACAGCTGCCGCCGCTGCTGCCGAGACGGCCGCCCAGGCCGCCGCCCAGGTAGCCGCCCAGGAGAAGGCGGCGCTTGAGACGAAGGTGGCGGAACTGGAGCAGGACTTGGTCACCGCCGGAGCGGACCTTAGGACGGTCAGCCGACAATTCTTCGAGGTGACCAACAAGCTCCAGGAGGTCACGGACGAGGCGACTCAGCTTCGGGAGGACAACTCTAAGTTGTCGCAGGATGTGAACGGTAAGACTCGATGCCTCCAGTTGCGAACTCCTCTTCTCTTGTTCGTTCTTGGTCGGCATTGACTCGTCTTCACGGGATGTCAGGGCTGCGCGCATATCATGCCGGGATGACCACGAAGCTCGCGGAGAAGACGCATGAGGTCAACGCCGCCTTGCTCAAGCTCCTCGAGAAAGACGGCTCAATCAAGCAGCTGTCGGGGCAGCTTGAGAGTAGGCCCTCTCCTCTGATTCCTATCTCGCTTTTCTCCTGAACTTTTGTTTGCTGACTTTGACTTGTCGCCCCTTCCAGAGATCAAGACCGAGCTCGAGCAGTCCCGGATGGCCCGGGAGCAGGTTGCGGTTGAGCTGGAGCAGGCCAAAACCACGCAACGCGAGACGGAGGTGTCCCGCAGGGTGAGCATCATGGAGCATTCCAAGCTCGGGAGGGCTATTGGCAAGGTCTTGTCGGAGTTCGGTGCTCCCGGCGGGCCAACGCTCGCCGAGAGGCTTCTGGAAGAGGTCGGACGTCTCTCGGAGATGATCAAGGAGCGGGAGCTGTCAACCGCTCGGAGGGTGGTGCACCGGGTGCTCGCCATGTTCGACTCGCACTACCAGGGGTTGGACCGCACGGCGCTGAGCGGCGGCTGGGCCCCTGGTGTCTCCGACGCGCATTGCGATCAACTTGAGGAAGACTGCGCCTCCTTCGCCCGCGCCATGGCCGACGCCGCCATGAAGGACCTGGACCTGCTGCTAAGAGACGAACCAGAAGACCCAGAGAGCTCCAGGCCTTCATCTTAGATGTATCATTTCTAGATGTAGGGATCTAAGAACAGTTCGTGTGTGATCCTATGAACAGTTTCATCTTGTCGGAACTTGCTCAAAAAGTGTTACTGCTCGAGTACTCCCGAGCACCTGGGGTCGACCACAATAACGGGTAGTAGGCCTTAGGAGCTCGAGATGACTAAGCTCTACTCTGGAGCCGCGGGGGCATAGGAGTCGAGAAGCTCAGTTATCTCCAACCGCTAAGGGGTGCCACACGTTCGCAGCCGCCGAGCACTTAGGAGAACTCGAGAAGTAACTTGCGAGATTTTGTCGTCAAAATCGTTTTAGACCGGAGTCTGGGCGGTTGCTCGAGCGCTTTTGAAAAGAGGTCGGATGAAGGCCTGAGGACTCGGGCTGTGCTCGCAAGTCTTCGCACCGTAGTCGCGGAGGCGCTAGGAACGTCGAACGAGCAGCAACGCCGCGCCCCACGCAGTCCATCATCTTTACTTCTCGCAACGTCGAGCCTTTCGCCAAAAAACCTTTCGCCCGTGCGATCGGTTACGACATAGATGCCGAATTTTATTTTGAAAAATCGTGAAAAATGGAAGGAGGCCATCGTGCCCTAGGTAGCCCCCGAGCGGGGAGCGTTCCGGCGCGGGCGCGGGGACGCTCGCCGCTCAGCCTTTAGGAAAGCTGCGACACACGGAAACATGGCAACCGAGAAGTTTTCGAACTTATAGACATATGAACAAAGCATGCGACATTTGTTCACTGATGTATAAGATTTAAACAGTTACTCAAGGGTAAAATGGCCGCAGGTGTTCGATGTTCCATGCGTTGGAGACGCCCCGTCCATCCTCGTATCGGATCTTGAATGTTTCGGGTCGGAGAACCTGGTGGACGATGAATGGCCCCTCCCAAGGGGGCGAGAGCTTGTGTCGATCCTTGCTGCCTTGAACTCGTCGGAGGACCAGGTCCCCGACCTAAAACTCGCGAGCACACACGTTGCGCTCGTGGTAGCGTCGCAGGGCTTGCTGATACTTGGCGGATCGTAGGAGCGCCACGTCACGCGCCTCATCGAGCTGGTCGATCGCATCCTCGAGCGCGACTTGATTGCCTTCCTCAGTATAGGCTCGTACTCGTGGACTGCTGTAGTCGATGTCTGTGGGTAGGACCGCTTGCGACCCGTGCACCATAAAGAAAGGCGTGAAGCCAGTCGCCCGACAAGGCGTGGTGCGCAGGCTCCATAGAACGGACGGTAACTCGGCTACCCATCTTGCTCGGAATTTCTCGAGGCGCTTGAAGATGCGAGGCTTTAGCCCTTGTAGGATCATGCCGTTCGCCCTCTCGACCTGCCCGTTCGTCTTCGGATGCGCCACGGCTGACCAGTCCACGAGAATGTTGTTGTCGTCGCAGAAGTTGAGGAATTTTTTCCCCGTGAACTGGGTGCCGTTATCGGTGATAATCGTGTTGGGTATGCGAAGCGATAGATGATGTCGGTGAAGAATGCTACGGCCTCCTCGGAGCGAACATTCATGATGGGTCGGGCTTCAACCCACTTGGAGAACTTGTCGACCGCTACGAGGAGGTGCGTGAAGCCCCCGGGCGCTTGTCGTAGCGGCCCCACCACGTCGAGGTGCCACACAGCAAAAGGCCATGTGATGGGGATGGTTTGAAGTGCTTGCGCCGGGAGGTGAGTTTGTCGGGCGTAGAACTGACACCCCTCGCAACGACGCACGATGTCTTTGGAGTCTGCCACCGCCGTAGGCCAATAGAACCCTTGTCGGAAAGCTTTCCCGACAAGAGTCCTCGGACCGGCGTGATGTCCGCATGTGCCGGCGTGGATCTCGCGAAGTAGTTCCTTGCCTTGATCTCCGAGGATGCACCGCATGAGTATGCCCGCCGCGCCCCGCTTGTAGAGTTCGCCCTCGATCAGGACGAACGCTTTAGCTCGTCGCGCGATGCGGTGTGCCTCCGTCTGGTCGGAGGGCAGTTTCCCCTCGACAAGCCACTCGAGGATGGGGAAACGCCAATCTGGGTCCTCAAGGTTCAGCTCGGGCGGCTGATCGATTTCCATGACTTCCGGACCTTCAGCTTCTGGTGGCTGCTCCCCTTCAACACGTACAGAGGGTGCGTGCTGGTTGCTTGCGAAGACCCTGTGCGGTACTGGCTTGCGACTTGATGCAGTCTTGGCGAGGACGTCGGCAGCCTTGTTGTAGTTGCGCAGCACATGATGAAGCTCAAGCCCATGGAATTTGCCTTCCAACTCGCGCACAGCCTGGCAATATGCCGCCATCTTCGGGTCAACACAAATTTTCTCTTTCATGACTTGGTCCACGACAAGTTCCGAGTCTCCCTGATCTCGAGACGACGGATTCCGAGCTCGACCGCTATTCGGAGGCCGTTGATGAGCGCTTCGTACTCGGCGACGTTGTTAGAGGACGGGAAATGTAGTCGGACCATGTACTCCATGCGCACGCCCAGAGGCGAGATGAAGACAAGGCCTACACCCGCGCCTTCCTTCATGACCGAGTCGTCGAAGTACATCGTCCATGTCTCGTGCTCGATGGGTGCCGACGGCGTTTGGATCTTCGTCCACTCAGCAACAAAGTCCGCCAGCACTTGGGACTTGCTGGCACTGTGGGGTGCATACGAGATGTTCTGCCCCATCAGCTCGAGCGCCCACTTGGCTATCCTTCCTTCGGCCTCGGGGTTCTGGATAACTTCTCTGAGCGGGTACTTGGACACCACTGTGATGGGGTGCGCATCGAAGTAGTGGCGGAGCTTGCGCTTGGTCATCAGGATAGCATACACGAGTTTTTGCATTTGTGAGTAGCGAGTCTTGGAGTCGGACAATACCTCGCTCACGAAGTATACTGGGCGCTGCACCTTGAGTGACCTTCCGGGTTCCTCTCGTTCGACCACCAGCGCAGCACTAACCACCTGGGTCGTAGCGGTGATGTACAGGAGCATCGGTTCTTCAGGCGTCGGAGCTGTGAGGATCGGTGGACTCTTGAGCATGTTCTCGAGGGAGTCGAGTGCTTCCTGAGCTTCGTGGGTCCACGCGAAGTGGTCGGACTTTTTCATCAGGCGGTATAACGGCAGGCTGCGCTCTCCGAGTCGTGCTATGAAACAGCTCAGAGCTGTGAGGCAGCCCGTGACACGCTGTACGCCTTTCAAGTTCTGGATCGGCCCCATGTCCGTGATGGCCGAGATCTTCTCGGGGTTAGCTTCAATGCCGTGTTCCGACACGACAAAGCCGAGGAGCATGCCCCTCGGAACCCCGAAAACGCACTTCTCGGGGTTAAGCTTCACCCCGTGCTCTCTCAGCTTTGCGAACACCTCCGTGAGGTCTGGGACTAGATCGCCGGTCTTTTTCGACTTGACCACGATGTCGTCGATGTATGCCTCGATGATGCGGCCTATGAGTTCTCCGAAGACGCGTCGCATGCATCTTTGGAACGTAGCGTCCGCATTTTTGAGCCCGAAGGGCATCGTCTTGTAGCAGTAAGCGCCGAACGGAGTGATGAACGAGGTTGCGAGTTGGTCCGCTATGCACATCGCTATCTGGTGGTACCCGGAGTACGCATCGAGAAAACAGAGGGTTTCGCACCCAGCTGTCGAATCGACTACCTGATCTATGCGAGGCAAAGGAAACGGATCCTTGGGACATGCCTTGTTAAGGCCCATGTAGTCAACACACATCCTCCATTTCTTATTCTTCTTCTTTACAAGTACAGGGTTAGCAAGCCACTCGGGGTGAAATACTTCTCGGATGAACCCTAAACTAAGGAGCTTCTTGATCTCCTCGCCGATCGCCTTGCACTTCTCGTCGTTGAAGCGGTGGAGGCGTTGCTTTACCGGTTTCGATCCCGGCTTGATGTTTAATTTGTGCTCGGCAACCTCTCTCAGGATCCCCTTCATGTCGGAGGGTTTCCATGCGAACACATCGAGGTTCGCTTTGAGGAAGTCGATGAGCGCACTTTCCTATTTAGGATCGAGCGCCGTCCCGATACGGAGCGTACGGCCGTCGTCAGAGACAGCCGCATCCTTGACGTCCTTGGCGGGCTCGAAAGAGCAGGCCGCTCGCTTGGACGACTCGGGGATATCCTGGGCCTCGGATGGAGGCTCGGCCCGAAGCCTCTCGGACCGGATCAGTGCCTCTGCAAATTGGAAGTACTCAGCGTCGCACTCGAATGCGCGCTGGTATGTTGTCCCTACTGTGATGATCCCCTTTGGACTGGGAATCTTCAGCTTCAGGTACGTATAGTTTGGCACGGCCATGAACTTCGCGTAAGCTGGCCTCCCGAGGATGGCGTGGTACGTCTCCGAGAACCCCACCACTTCGAAGGTGAGGATTTCCGTGCGAAAGTTTTGTAAGTCCCCGAACGTGACGGGCAGGTCGATCTGCCTGATCGGGAGAGCCTCCATTCCAGGGACGACCCCGTGAAACGGTGCGGTCGACGGCCGCAGCTTGGACCGCGGGGTGCCCATGTCGTCGAGCGTCGAGGCGTAGAGCACGTTGATCCCGCTTCTCCCATCCATCAGGACCTTGTGGATCCGTTTAGACTTGAATAGAGGAGCTACCACTAGTGGGTAGGATCCCGGCTGCGGCACGTGGTCGGGATGGTCCTTGCGATCGAAGGTTATCGGAACCTCCGACCACTTTAAGTAGGACGGCATCGCGGAGTCGGCATTGAGGACTTCGCGTCAGATCAGCTTCTCGCGGCGCCTCGAGGATCGCGCCGGTGACCCGCCGAAGATCATGTGGACCGCGCCATCCTCGCCCGGGTACTGAGCCCCCGCGTCGTCATCGTCGTTGTCGGGAAGCGGCGCTGCCTTCTTAGGCGGATCTGCCGCCCTCGGCTTGAGGGTTTTGTTGACGTAGTTCTTTATCAAACGGCAGTCGTTGAGTGTGTGCTTCACGGGGACCTCGTGGTGGGGGCACGGCGCATCCAGGAGCTTCTCGAAATGGTCCTTCGGAAGACCAGCCTTGGCCGGGTTGCCCTTGGGGCGCGACGCCTTGCGCTCGACCGCCGCGACCAAGTTGTCGTCGCGACGACGCTTGTCGTTCTTCTTCTTCTTCTTCTTGAAACGCGAGGACGTCCCCTCGCCATGGTCCGCGACTTGCTTCCCCTTTCCCTGGGGAGAGTTGAGGGTCGCCGCCACCGCCTCCTCGCCGTCCGCGTGGTTGCTCGCGATGTCGAGGAGCTCCCGAGTAGTTCGTGGCGTGCGGCGCCCGAGTCGATGGATGAGGGAGGTGCAGGTCGTGCCGTTCTGAAACGTCGAGACGGCGTCGTTGTCCGTCACTCTGGGGAGTTCGGTGCAGCGCTTGGAGAAGCACCGGATGTACTCGCGCAGGCTCTCCCCCGGCTTCTGCTTGCAGTTGCGCAGCTCCCACTGCTTGCCGGGGCGGGTGTACGTGCCCTGGAAGTTGCCGACGAAGACCCGGCGTAGGTCGGTCCAGTCGTTGATCTTGTCGCGGGGCAGATGCTCGAGCCACGTCCGCGCGGAGTCGCCGTGGTAGAGCGGCATGTTCTTGATGATGAAGAGGTCGTCTGTCACTCCACCCGCGTGGCACGCGAGCCGGTAGTCCTCCAGCCACACGCTGGGATTGGTGTCCCCGTCGTACCTGGGGACATTGGTCGGAGCTCGGAAGCGCGAGGGGAACCTCGCATCCCGCACGCCCTGGCCGAAAGCTCGCGGGCCCCTCTGGTTCGGCGACCAGCTGCGGTCACGGTCGTCGTCGCTGTCGTAGCGCCGTCCGCGTCCCCGGTCGTCATAGTGGCGCGAGCGGTGCTCGTCGCGGCGGTCATGGTTGTCGCCGTCGCGGTGGTTGTCGACGCTCGCAGCCCGTCAGCGAGCCTCGATGGTGTCCCGGGCGTCGCGGTTGGGCCCAAGACGGCTCTTGACTGACGACGCCGCTGCCCCGGCCCCATCTCTGCGGTCCTGATGCCGGGAGGGGGCGGGTTTGGGCGATGCGCGGAGGGCGCCGCCCCTCGGTCTCGCGCCGACCGCTGGCGTGAGGCAGAACTCTCCGCCTGCTGTGCCGCCGCCGCTTCGAGTAGCACCTTGAGCTGTTGGCGCACTCGTCTCTCCTCGGAGGTCGCTGCCTCCGGGCAGTCGCGCAGCAGCATGGCCGCAGCGGCTAGGTTTTGCGACGCCCGCCTAAAGAGCGGCGGGGCGTCACCGTCGGCGTTTGCGTTGACGTTCGCGCCTTCGTTGGCGCGTCGGTCGTTGTCACGTGTGCGTCCTCGAGCCGGCGGCGTCGGGGCGCGGGCTCGGGGTTGTTCGGCAGCAGGACGGTGTTCCTGCCGCTTGCTGTTTCCCTCACGGTGTTGCTCCTGCACTGGGACCTGCTGCGGGGCCGGTGGCGGGTTACGGGGCCCGCCGTCCTCCCCGAGCTCCTGGTGGAGGTTGGCCAGCTGCTCGTCAAGCTGGCGCCTGGCCTCGGCGAGCTCGTCGAGGCGCGCCCTGCGTTGGGCGTCGGTGGCGCGGTGACGTGGTGCCGACTCCGGGGTCGGTGGAGCTGCTCGAGGCTGACGCCACGCAAACGAAGCCCTCGCACGTGGAGTCGCGAGCGGGCGCTCGAGGTGCCCTCCGAGCTGTCGCGGAGCCTGAGGTGGTGCGGGACGCTCGCAGCGCGTCCATGTAGGCCGTCACCGGGGTCCGGGAGGCCTGGCTGTCCACGGGGGTACATTGCGGTGTACCGCTCCATGAACTCCCCCCAGGCGAGCGGCTCGGCTCGGCTCCGCTGGCCTGGAAGGCGAGGTCGGTGAGGTAGTAGGCCGCGAGCCTAAAACACTCCTGTGTTGGGTTTGGCCCCAACATGGCCATGATCGTCTCGTCCGAGAAGCCTCGGACGAACGCCGCGCGTCCCGCTGCCCCCGTCAGGACGTTGGGACGGGCCGGTCGGGCGAAGGTACGCCCGGCGATAGGCTCCGCCGGCCCGGTGTAGACAAAACCGAGGGAGCCGAAGCGCATGGTGGCCCCAGGGGTTAGCGAAACCCTGCGGCCCTCCATCCGAGTCGTTGGTGAAGTTCGTCGAGACACACGATGTGCCCCTATCTGGCGCGCCAACTGTCGGGGTTCTCTACCGCCGGACAATAAATTTGTATCGGTCGCGTGTCGGACCCGGATGGTCAGCGCAGGAGACAACGGGATTTATACTGGTTCGGGCCTCCGCGGAGTAATACCCTACGTCCAGTGTCGAGCTGCCGTGTTCCCGTGCTGGGGGTGTTTGTAGTAGGGGTTACAAACTGGTCGGGAGAGGGTGTCGAGCCCAAGTCCCTGAGTATGAGTGTTCGGTTCGTCAGCCCTTGGGACGGTTGCCCTCCTCTCCCTTTTATAGACGCGAGGGAGAGGGGCAAAAAAGGGAAATAGAAGAAATGTTACAGTGTCGGCCGCTGGGATGTCCTCTCGCGCGTCGCTGTCCGTCAGGGCGCATTGAAGAGGAGCCGCGCTATGTTGTCGTCGAGGCCGCCGCGTGGCCGGGCGAGGCTGTTCACTTTGGGACGTCTGGCGCTTCCTCCGAGTAGTTTGACGCTGACTCAACCCGTCTGAGTACGGGATGAGCTCACCACGTTAAGGCCTAACCGTAGGCCAGCGTTAATCGTAGGGGGCACTCGAGTGTCTCGGTTGTAGTTGGCGTGCTGCAGGGTCAGATGTGACGGCGAGTTGATGGCCGCGCGGCTGAGCAGGGTCGCATTAAGGCTTCTGTCGGGGCCAGCTGCCCGCACGGGCCGCCAGCTGGTGCGCTTGCATGGCATGGGGAACTGGCGCCCCACGTGTCGTAGCGGAGGAGTTCGCATGTTGGTGCGGCGCCACGTCGCGTGGACCGCGTCTTGGTCGGAGACGGAGAGTGCTCGTGCGAACGAGCTGGTTGTCAGAGGCGGAGAACTCCTCGTGCGAGGCGGAGACTTGTCGTGCGAGGCGGAGACTTGTCGGAGGGGCGGACTCTAGTAGGAAACTTCTCGGAGAAGTTCCCAATTAGTCGGAAACAAGACGTCTTGCCAGTGAGGGTCTTGACAGGGATCCTTGGTCCTCCTCGTCTTGAATCTTAGCCTTCACGTTGTCAATGGTGTCAAAGGACTTCTCCTCAAGAGTAATTATCTCGCCGTCAAAGGGGATCATAATCTGGACCCTCGTCAACGACGTTCACGTTGACAGTGAGATGTGTGTTGTGACTTCGTCAATCAAGACTCTATATTAAGATATATAAAAATATTAAATGTTAATCTCTCCATCTGGCTGGTTCGACTGGTGAGGCTGAGCTCGTAGTCCATTCAGATTCTGGATTAGCAGCTCATGTCATTGTTGACCGGATGGCCATCGAGAAGGGGGACTTTTACTGTGGATCATACCACTATTGGAAAAGGATTAGTATGAAAGGATCTGACGGCTAGATTAATTGTATAACACCACGACTTAAGCTGTGGTATAGGGTGGTATGCATAGGTGGTATAGAGTTACTATTGGTAGTTTTTTCGGTGGCATAAATAAAATATATGTTTTCTTTCATTTAAACTTTTTTTCCATTTTTTACATTTCCCTCCTTATCTAGTATAGAGCATTGTCATTCATATTTCACGGTGCTTTCATTTCGCAGGCTGAGCCGGTCAGCCCTTCTCTTCGAGGCGCCGGCGCCGGCGCCTCCGGCCCAGGCGCGCCCCTCGGCCCCAAGTGGGGAACGACGCGGGGAGAGGGTCCCTCGCGACCCGCGCGGGCAAGTGGGGGACGGTGCGGGCGGCCGGATCCGTGGGGACCCCCGCGTCAACGCCGGCGTGACAGGCCCTCCGTCCCGACCCGCGGGACCAAGTGTTGCACGGCGCGGCCGGCGGGATCCGTGGGGACCCCCGCGGCGGCGCGGACGGCGGCGCAGGCGCACCCTCCTGACACACGCGACCAATGCAAGTGCGGCACAACACGGGCGGCGAGCTCCGACGGACGTTGCCGTGCAAGCCGCAGGGATGGCGGCGGCTGACCTCCTCTTCCCCGTTCAGGTAACCATGCCCACGAGTGAAGAGGTCACATATTTGCTTAGTCTAGATGGTTTAACTGCTACCTGCTCCATAATTGGCTTCAACTTTTTGTGGTTATTGGTGAGGGCTGGTAGGGAACATACCGAAGAACCCATTCATGTGTATCATAATCCTGAAGAACCCAGATGTGTAGTTGGTACCTCTCTGGATGAGCATCTGAAAATCATTGAGTTGTGTAATGCAGGCGCCCTTGGGATTGACCAAGATAAGACCCATGTGAATAAGCCGCATCTGGCAGTTTGATCGTTTTGCAGTGTGTTTCAGTCTGGACCTGAATGATCTTGGCCTGTCAGTTATGCGACAGAGCACGAATTGCTACTAGACCAATGGCTTTGCAGTTTGTGTCGGGAACATACAGTTAATCCATATAATTAGTCCATGTTTCTTCACCTAATTACTTTTGAGTTGCCTCTACTTATTATTGTGAATTGGCAGATTAGGCACACCATATACTTAGCCACTGATAAGATCATACTGTACGTAACCAAAGTTGTGTGATGTTCAGGTTAGCACACGATTCATCGATCATGAGTTTATAAGGTTCAATTAGAACTAGGTATTTAAATATACTGCTTTCAGTTTGTAATGATATCCTTATTTGCGTTTCAATGTTTGCAATTTACCGAAGCCTAAATCATGAGCTTTTTTCATGTAATGGTTTCTTTGCTATCATGTATAGTTATGCATTAGATTAGAAAATGAAAAATTTAAATGTACTGCAACATGAAATTAGCAAATGACAATTTTCAATTCATTTCTAGGTAGTAGAACTTTGTGTTTGTTCTATTATTACAGACTTGCACTAGAATTATTCAACATGAAAGTATTGAAATATTTGTTGACGAACAAAAATAAAAATAAGCAAAGACTACTAAATGAAATCAAATATCTTTTTTAGTCTCTTCCAGCGTATAAGGCTCCTCGACGTCACTAAATTTGAATCCTAGACTAGCTTTGATTTTGTTCCAAGCATAGTTAACTAGTATGACAGCTAGCTTCAGCCTGAAACTGTCCATATCCTTCTGCGCATTGCAAACAAAAATAGTGTTAGCTGTAATCTACTGAAGAGGCATACATTTGTTTGCTAATTTTCTATTATTCAAGTTACCTGTGTGAATAAGCGAGATAACCTGTTTCCGGTCCAATACTCAATGAATTTCAACATGAACAGTCCACATGATGTGCTGGGAGTTTATTTTGTATTTAGACAAGTTAGGAAATAGTAATGAGTGAGATCATTTATGAAAAAGTGTGGATGCACATTGTACCTGTCAGATTGCATTCTATGTTTGATGCATTCGATGACTCGCCATTCTTTAACATGGATGTTCGTCCACTTGTGTTCTGTGATTTTCTTCAGGTCCTCAAGGCACTTGAGACGGTTGTGCAACCCTTGCAACTAAGGTCAGTCAAATCATTAGTGGTTCTGAAAATCATGTATATGTTTAAATCAAGTTGTTGCAAGTATTTTTCGGCTGACCAGTTGTTTTAGCTGAGGCCGTTGCTTGGCTTCGCCCATTGAGTCAAGTACCTGTATGACACCTTTACCACCATTGATCACGACCAAATACCAATGAGTTTTTTTAATGTTGACGGGTAGGAATACCTGCAAAAACTTGCTTCGTTAGATTTTGTCATGTGTTAACTGAACCATATATAGCTTTGATAGCATGGAATGTGTACCATTTTATGCTTGAGGTAAGTTAATGTCCAATATAGACGTATGTTGCGTTCATCCTTATCTCGTAATGAAGCAATGGTATCCCCACATATCTGTGTGGCATTGTATGTTGTTTCTAGGTAGCAACCTCCATCTTCCCTTACCTATTCGGATGTAACAATTTATAACCTTCATATACAAGCGAAACACAATTAGATGATAATGTTGAAATGAGACCTTTGATGTGTAGTTGTACCTACCTCATCATTTAGGAACATTGTAGGTTTAAGAAGGCACTCTAGTTGTTCTCTACTTGCACTGTCCAAACCAATATCAACCAAAGTTGCTTCCTTTGAAGAAGAATTGATGTACTGGATAGTGGGCCAGTCATTTGCAGTGGCCAAATACTCTGCATGTAAAACTAAAAGTCAAAAAACTAATATAATGTATGGAGGTGTAAAGAAACTATTGTACTATATTTTCGTACCTTTTGAGGTGAGTTCATCTCGTCGTGGCTCATAATTTGGTCGTGGGTCACAATCTGGTTGTGGATCATTAGATACCCCAGCTTCTGGGATGTCTTGGTTTTCCTTGATCTTGTTTGGTCACACACGTTTTGTGGCAATTGTATAATCGAAGTCGGAGTTTGATTGGTGTATGGGTTTTTTGTCTACTTGATGGATTCATGATTGCTGCTTCCTCCTGTTTGTTAGCAAGTTTGGCTCCCTCTTTGGCTGACGTATCTGGCACGCCAATCCCAGGTTGTTCCGCTCGCTTAGATTCATGCAGGTGCATGGGCATTGTTGACGGTGAATTTCCGTCAACCTAGAGTACTTGTTATACATTGGTTTCGATTATGATTTGCAACTAACCCACCACTAGGCATACTTGTCGGGGACAGCCGTAAGGGTCCCCTAAAAAACCGGGGGAAACCCATTCACTTTCGCAAAAACTAAAACACAAACGAATTCACAAACCTAAACGCACTCAAGATAGTCACGGCCCAGCGGCCGGGCCCACAGCCCTGGTGGCCCCAGCGGCCCACCAGAGCAGTCGGCCCAGCCACCCCCGGGCGAAACTCCGCTTCGCTCGAGGGGCGCAGCGCCACGCTAACGAGACCCCGCCTCGCTCGAGGGTCGGTCGCCCCACCCCTCGGGTGAGACTCCGCCTCGCTCGAGGGTCGGTCGCCCCCTCGGAGGGGATTCCGCCTCGCTCGAGGCCCTCACGGGCTCGCCGCCCCCGCACCTGCTCCCCCGACAGGGGCGTTCAGCGTTCTAACACTTGCAGGCGCCCGGGTCAAAGACGAATCCGCGCCATGCCGTCCCTCTGACACGCCCGGGAATCATATCCCGGCGCTGTTTCTGCCAACTCTCCCGATGAGGCCATCCCCACCACTGTGCGGCAAGGCCAGTGTCAGCTCCGCGACACTGCGCCACCCACTCGGCAAGGCCAGTGTCAGCTCCGCGACACTGCGCCACCCACTCTCGTACGGCCAACGCGCCGCACCCTCGAAAGAGGACCGCAGAACCCTCGAAACGGGGACGGACGCCTGCTCCGCGCCACACCATGACGCCGGACCAGTGAGGCGCGTCGCCTCCGTCACCGTCGGTCCTGCGCGGCCATCCCCGCCATCACGACGCCATCCCGGGCACTGCTGCGCCATCCCTGACGCTGTGGGAACGCGGGGCGACAAGACACCGCCACGACCGCGGCTGTGCCCCTTGCGACCTCCCGTCAGCCGCACCCTCGAGTCAGCGTACGGACGACGACCACGCGGAAAGTTTCTACGCCGCCACCCTCGAAGCCGCTCCTGGACGGATACAGGGCACGCCACGACGCTCCGCCAGAAGCAAGATTCGCCAGGACGGCCGTCCACTCCGTCGCACTGTCCGCCATGCCATCACACGTAGCTAGAACAGTGCGGCACGCCTGTAAACTGCCTCCTCCTTGGCCTATAAAAGGAGGGGCAGTCCCCTGGCCGCAGGGGGACAGAGAGAGAAAAAAAACGAAAAGGAGCACTGACTTACACGCCTTCCGCCTCCACCACGATATTGGCACTCGCCTCAATCAAAACCTCAGGGACCTGGAGGCCCGGCCTCCTCTCCCGCCCCGCTTGTAGCTCCCCTCTGCAAGCACCACGGTGCAACGCAATACAGTGCCTCGAGCACACCACTGCTGGACGTACGGCCCCGGCCGGAACCAGGATAAACTTGTGTCCCCTGTGTTGTCGTTAGCACCGACCATCGAGAAGCTGATCACAGCGTAATCTACTAGTTAGTGTCGGGACTACTTTCCGCACCGACAGTTGGCGCGCCAGGTAGGGGACTCTCGCGCTGTGATCGACTCCTCACCAGCATTCTCGATGGTGATTCGTACCGAGATGACGTCCCAGAGGTACGCCATGGGCAGCTCGGACCCTCTCCCCGCTGGATTCGAAATCCGGTTTGGGAGCCTGAACTTTCAGGCTACAGGGAACGGCTACCTCATGCGCCTCACCAACTTCGACGAGCTCCACCCGTGGCGGTCGACTGGGCCGGGCCCAATGCCCGCCACGCCTGCTACTGACGCTCCGGCACCCACCCGGGTGGCTGCCGCGAGCGCCTCGACGCCCCGACGCCGCAAACGCCCCGGTCAGCGCTCGCGCCAGGCGCGCACGGAGCGACGCCGGGCAACACGCGAGGCGGCCCGGAACGACGCGCCCCCGCCAAGCAGCACGGTAGCGCACCCTTCGGGGGAGCACGTGGCCGCGGGGCCGCAGTTTCCCCACGGGATGCGCAACCCTGCTGCGGCGTACGCCTCATCCGTCAGCACCGATATGGCCGCGTACGAGGATCTCCCGGGCCATCACTTGCTGTCAATCCGGAACCTCATCGCCACCACCAACGACGAGTCGTACCACGGCTCGCCCAGCGAACTGCCGCCCTCAACTTCGCATGGCTACGCAGAGTGGGACTTCTCCGGTGCACCGGACCCTGTGGTCTTCCGGCGATTCCTTGATGCCGCGGACTACTGGTTCGGTTGCTCCGACGACTCCAGCGAGGGGAGTTATGATCCCTCGCGCGAGTGCTTCGTTGTCATCGCCAACGAGCAAGACGGCGCAAACGGAGCGGGCGACGGGAACGCGGCCCAGCATCCGGAGCCGAACCCGCCACCGGCCCCACCAGCGGGCAATGCGGACATCAATGCGCAGCTGGCCCAGGCACGCGAGCTCGAGGCGAAGCTCGCGGAAGAGTACCGGCAGGTGCGGCTCCTGCGTGCAACTATCGCAGGGGAAGCCTCGGCGCGCGGCGAACGCGCCCGAGACGCCGGGAAGCAAGCCTGCGAGCGCATCAACGCCAACTTCAACGTGGACGACCCACACACGCCACTTCGTGCCAGCCAAAAACTCATCGCGGCGGCAACACTTCTTCGGGCCATGCCCGAGCCATCGACACCCGAAGCACGTAACCTGCGCCGCGAGGCGCAGACTCTCATTGAGCAAGCGGCCGTGCAGCAGGCCGAGAGCTCCGCGTCCCGCATGCGCAACCAGTCCAGCGCGCGGGGCGACGGGGGCGCGAAGGACCAGGAGGCATCCGTCCACGCGGACGGCGCGGCGGAGCAGCCGCCAAACCAGGGCAAGACGCCTGTCAAGGAGCGGATCCTTGACACGCGCGGCGAGGCCCACGACGGAGACGCCCGCAACGTCCTGAACGCCAAGCGAAAGGGCGACGCGGAGGCGCGAGCGGCGGCAGGCTACCACCCTCGACGAGGTGGTCGCTACGACAGCCGAGAGGACCGCTCGCCAACGCCGGAACCCCCGGGAACCCGAGTGTTCAGTCGGGAAATCCGTGCGGCGAGTTTCCCCCAGCGTTTCCGCCAGCCCACCACCATCGACAAGTACACGGGGGAGACGGACCCTCGTGTGTGGCTCAACGACTACCGTCTGGCTTGTCAGCTGGGCGGAGCCACCACCGATGCGGTGATCATCCGCAATCTGCCGCTGCACCTTGCGGACTCGGCCAGAACATGGCTCGAGCACCTACCGCCCAGCCAGATCCACAGCTGGGATGACTTAGTGCGCACGTTCGTGGGGAACTTCCAGGGCACATATGTGCGCCCTGGGAACTCCTGGGACCTACGAGCGTGCGCCCAGAAGCCCGGCGAGTCGCTCCGGGACTTCATACGGCGCTTTTCAAAGCGCTGTACTGAGCTCCCGAGCGTTGCTCAGTCCGAGATCGTGCACGCCTTCCTTGAAGGCACGACCTGTCGGGACCTCGTGCGCGAGCTCGGGAGGAGCCCGCCGGTCGACTCCAACGAGCTGTTCGACATCGCCACCAGCTTCGCCTCCGGAGAGGAGGCAGTGGGTGCCATTTTCGACGGCAAGAAGGGCAAGCGCGCGGACGACGCGCCCGCGGAGGGCAGCAAGTCCAAGGAGCCCCAGCACAAGCACAAGCGGGGCAAGAAGGGCAAGAAGCCGCGCCACGAGACGCGCGCGCAGGCGCACGACAACAGCGGGGACGAGGCCCTCGCAGTTGACCCGGCTCGAAAGGGCCCTCGAGGGGCCCCTCGAGGCCCCGGCGTATTCGACGATATGTTGAAGAAGCCCTGCCCGTACCACAAGACCCCAGTCAACCACACACTTGAGCAGTGCGACATGCTCAAGAAGTACTACCGCCGCGTCGCCGCGAGGGAGGACGAGGCCAAGAAGGACGGGGGTGGCGGAGACGCTGACGGCTTCCCTGCGGTGGAGAACGTCTTCTTCATCTTCGGGGGACCGACGGTGGACATGTCCACCAATCGGCGCAAGCGAGAGCGGCACGAGGTCCTCGCCGCGGAGAGGGCACCTCCTTCCTTCCTCGATTGGTCGGAGGACGCCATCACCTTCAGCCGCGAGGACCACCCGAACCGCATCCCCAACCCGGGCCAGTACCCGTTGGTCGTCGATCCCATCATCGGCAACGCGCGGTTTTCCAAGGTGCTGATGGACGGCGGCAGCAGCCTCAACATCCTCTACGCCCACACCCTACGACTGATGGGGATTGGGTTGGACCAGCTGCGGCCCAGCACGGCGCCGTTCCATGGCGTCGCGCCAGGCAAGCGCGTCCAGCCCCTCGGGCAGATCGATCTACCAGTCTGGTTCGGCACGCCGGACAACTTCCGCAAGGAGGTCCTCACCTTTGAGGTAGTGGGGTTCCGGGGCGCGTACCACGCCATCCTTGGCCGTCCGTGCTATGCCAAGTTCATGGCGGTCCCGAACTACACTTACCTCAAGATGAAGATGCCGGGGCCAAAAGGCGTAATCACCGTGGGCTCGTCGATCGAGCACGCATTCGACTGTGACGTCGAGTGCGTCGAGCACGCTGAGGCCCTGGCGCTCGACGAAACGTTTGTCGCAGACATGGAGAAGCTGGCCAACGAGGGCCCCGACTCCTCCGCCAAGCACGCGGGCAGTTTCGAGGCTGCCGAACAAACGAAGGAGGTGCCCCTCGACCCTGCAGCCCCCGAGGGCAAGGTGTTGAGGGTCAGTTCCACCCTCGACCCGAAATAGGAAGTGGTGCTCGTCGACTTTCTCCGCGCCAACGCCGATGTCTTCGCGTGGAGCCCCTCGGATATGCCAGGCATCCCGAGGGAGGTCGCCGAGCACTCCCTTGATATCCTACCTCACTCCCGAGCCGTGCAACAACGGCTGCGCCGCTTTGACGAAGAGCGGCGCCGGGCGATCGGAGTGGAGCTGCGGAAGCTCCTCGAGGCCGGGTTCATCAAGGAAGTTTTTCACCCTACGTGGCTAGCTAATCCTGTACTAGTTAAGAAAAAGAATGGGAAGTGGCGGATGTGTGTAGATTACACTAGTTTGAATAAAGCATGTCCCAAAGTTCCTTTTCCTTTGCCACGAATCGATCAAATCGTTGACTCAACTGCAGGGTGTGAACTATTGTGTTTCCTCGATGCCTATTCCGGGTACCACCAAATAAAGATGAAGGAGTCCGACCAGCTTGCGACTTCGTTCATCACGCCGTTCGGAATGTTCTGCTACGTAACGATGCCGTTTGGCCTTCGAAACGCGGGCGCTACATACCAGCGATGTATGCAGCACGTTTTCGGAGACCACATCGGGCGAACCGTTGAGGCTTACGTAGATGACATAGTCGTGAAAACCAGGAAGGCGGACGACCTGGTTAGCGACCTGCGCGTGGCATTCGATTGCCTGCGAGCCAACGGGGTGAAGCTGAACCCCGAGAAGTGCGTCTTCGGAGTGCCGCGGGGCATGCTGCTGGGATACATAGTTTCCCAGCGGGGCATCGAGCCCAACCCCGAGAAGGTCGCGGCCCTCGAACGGATGGGCGCGATTCGAGACCTCAAGGGGGTCCAGAAGGTGTTGGGGTGCCTCGCCGCCTTGAGCCGCTTCATCTCGCGGCTCGGCGAGAAGGGATTACCCCTCTACCGACTCCTGAAGAAACACGAGCGCTTCTCCTGGACTGTCGAGGCCCAGGAGGCGCTTGACAAACTCAAGGCGACGCTCGCCCACGCGCCAATCTTAACGCCGCCCCAGAACCACGAGCCTCTGTACCTCTACGTCGCCGCGACCACTCAGGTGGTCAGCGCCGTCATCGTGGTGGAGCGTACAGAGGAGGGGCACGCCCTGCCAGTCCAGAGGCCCGTGTACTACATCAGCGAAGTGCTATCCGAGACCAAGGCACGGTACCCACAGATCCAGAAGCTGCTCTACGCAGTAGTGCTCGCGCGGCGCAAGCTCCGGCACTACTTCGAGGCCCACCCGGTCACGGTGGTCTCCTCGTTCCCGTTGGGTGAGATCATCCGCAACCCGGACGCGACGGGCAGAATCGCCAAGTGGTCTGTGGAATTGATGGGCGAGACGCTCGCCTATGCGCCGCGCAAGGCAATCAAGTCCCAAATCCTGGCGGATTTCGTCGCCGAATGGACGGACACACAACTGCCGCCGCCGCAAATCCAGGCCGAATGCTGGACCCTCTACTTCGACGGGTCGGTGATGAAAACAGGGGCAGGCGCGGGCCTGCTCTTCATCTCACCCCTCGGGGAGCACATGAGATACGCGGTACGCCTGCATTTCCCCGCGTCGAACAACATGGCGGAGTACGAGGCCCTTCTTTGCGGCCTCCGAATCGCCATCGAGACAGGCATCAAACGCCTCGACGTCAGGGGGGACTCGCAGCTCGTGATTGACCAAGTTATGAAGAATGCGAGTTGTCACGACAACAAAATGGAGGCCTACTGCAACGCCGTACGAGCTCTCGAAGACAAGTTCTACGGCCTCGAACTTAACCACGTACCCCGCAGGTACAACGAGGAGGCGGACGAACTCGCAAAAATCGCGTCGGGGCGAATCACCGTCCCCCCGAACGTTTTTGCACGAGACGTCGCCAGGCCGTCCGTCAACCTCGAATCGACACCCTCGAGTCAAGAGGAACCCTCGGGGGCTCCCTCGAACCCAGCGGGCGCGGAACCCATGAATGAAGACCCCACGAACGAGGCGTTTGTGCTCTCCTTGCTCGAGGGCTACGGTGCGGCCGAGGCCATGGACACGGAGCCAGCCCCCCGCGCGGAGGACTGGCGGGCCAAGTACCTCGCCTGGATGGAGCAAGGGGAGCTTCCCTCGGATCGGTCCGAGGCCAGACGCATCGCCAGGAAGGCCAAGTCGTTCACCCTCGTCGACGGCGAGCTGTACAAGCGCGCTGCGTCAGGCGTCCTGCAGCGGTGCATACCCATCCCCCAGGGGCGCGAGCTCCTTCGGGACATCCACGCGGGCGTGTGTGGCCACCACGCGGCGCCACGCACCCTCGTGGGCAACGCGTTTCGCCAGGGCTTCTATTGGCCTACCGCGGTTGCTGATGCCAGCGAGATCGTGCGCACCTGCGAAGGGTGCCAGTTTTACGCCCGCAAGACCAATCTCCCGGCGCATGCCCTCCAGACGATCCCCATCACGTGGCCTTTTGCCGTGTGGGGGCTGGACATTGTCGGGCCCCTACGAAGGGCGCCCGGGGGCTACACGCACCTGCTAGTCGCCATTGACAAGTTCTCCAAGTGGGTCGAAACGCGCCCAATCACGAATCTCAGGGCAGAGCAGGCCGTAATATTCTTCACCGACATCATCCACCGGTTTGGGGTGCCTAACTCCATCATCACCGACAACGGGCCCCAGTTCACCGGCAGGAAGTTCCTGGAATTCTGCGACAAGCACCACATCCGCGTGGACTGGGCGGCCGTCGCGCACCCACAGACCAATGGTCAAGTGGAGCGGGCCAATGGCATGATCCTACAAGGCCTCAAGCCCAGGATTTTCGACAGACTGAACAAGTCTGGCCGGAAATGGCTCCAGGAGCTGCCGGCGGTCGTATGGAGCCTCAGAACCACTCCGAGCAGGGCCACGGGATTCACCCCGTTCTTCCTCGTCTATGGCGCGGAGGCCGTCCTCCCCACGGATCTGGAATACGGGTCGCCCAGAGTCAAGAGCTACGACGAGGGCGCCAACCAGCGAGCCCGCGAGGACTCACTGGATCAGTTGGACGAAGCCCGCACTGTGGCCCTGATGCATTCAGCAAGATACCAGCAGGCTCTGAGGCGGCACCAGGCCCGGAAGATACGACGCCGAGACTTCGACGAAGGGGACCTAGTCCTAAGGCTGCGCCAAGATAATCGAGGCCGCCACAAGCTATCGCCCCCATGGGAGGGACCCTACATCGTTGTCAAAGTGCTCAAGCCCGGCACCTACAAGCTGGCCAACGAGGACGGCGAGGAACTCACCAACGCTTGGAACATCCAACAGCTACGTCGCTTCTACCCTTAGAAAGAATTTCCAAGTATTTCTTGTCATTACATACCCAACACCCCAGTTGGCTGTAATTTCCATCAGATTAATAAAGCTGAAGGGCGACTTGGTTTTCTCCCGAAGACCAAATCCCCCTCGGGGGCTACTGTGGGGGCGTCCCCCCCAAAAAATGGTCCCATTTTTTCGCAAAATTCGCCGCAAATGTGCTAAGTATGCCTCGACCCAAACTTTGGGTGAACCCACGCGGGACGCGAGTGGCCAAAGGGCGAAGACGCGCGAGTCGGGGATAGCCCACGCCTCCGGCAGGATACGGCCCTTCCCCCTCGCCACTTTGCCTATGAGCTACCCGTGCGAACGAAAACCTTCCCAGCCAGGGTTCGCCTAAGAAAGCGGAGAGGCAGAACAACACAATTGCCGAAATAAACAACGAGTTTTTCAACTTACAAACATTGAAGCGTTTTAAACAGCGAATGTTTATTACAACAGCCGCGCGGCTCGAATTCTAACATCAAAAACATAAAGGGCACAAACGCCCAATGGTCTTCAGGCTTGGGGGCCGCCAGCCGGGGGAGCGTCCGGGAAGAGGAAGTCCATGAAGTCCTCGGCGAGGATGTCGGCAGCAGGAGCAGCGAGCGCATCCGCACGGTTCATCGCCACCTCGTCGTCGACGCCAACGGGAACGACGTAGCCCGTGGAAACGGCCTCGAGGTCGACCTGGTAGTGGGAAGCCACCACGCCAAGAGCTTTCTGAACTCCCAGGTAAAGGGCGCGGCGCACGCGCTGGGTAACATGCCTGCCGAGGGCGCGGAGGCGACTCGCCATCGAGCTCCCAGCCTGCAGTTCGCCCTCTTCGACCCCCTGGCACGCCTCGAGGGCGGCGGCCCGCAGCTCCTCCAGCTCCTGCTGTGAGGAGTTGTAGGCCGCCTGGAGGGACTCTGCCTGGGTCGTCGAGTTCCCAAGAGCGTTCCGCAGGCCTGAAACCCGTGAACGAAAAACAAAAATTGGGAGCGGATCCCAAGCGAACCAAATCGACACGCAAAATGCGAAGAGAGGCGACTCACCTTCAACCTGTTTCTTCTCCGTATCGAGGGCCTTGCGCGCGACTTCGGCCCCCTGCTGCAGGCTAAGGACCGTAGCTTCCTGCTCCACGACAGCCTGGCGCAGGTCCTCGTAGGAGACGCTGAGCTGGTTCAGCTCCCCATCGAGCCGCGAGACTTCTTCGTCCCGTTGCTTGAGGGTTGCCTGCGCCCCCTCGAGTGCGGCGCGCTCCTGCTGAAGGAGACCCTGGGCCTCTTCTCGTGCCAGGCGCTCGCGCTCGAGGGCGGCCCGAGCCTCAGCGAGGGCGGTTCGCTCCTGCTGGAGCTGAACGTCCGCCTGTCGGCGCGCGTCCCGCTCCCGCTGAAGCTGCTCCCCCGTCGACGCAAGGGAGGCGGCCTGGTCCGCCAGGCTGGCCCTCAGCTGCTCGGCCTCCTTGGCCCTTTCCTCGGCCTGGCTCTGCCAAGACCGTGCTCCCTCGAGGGTTGCACGGTCCCGTTCGAGCTGGGCGCGAATCGAGGCCACCTCCGTCTCCCACTCTGCCGCCACGGTCTGCATCGCGGCTGCGTCTTCGCGCGCCTTCCGCAGCGCCTCGTCCCGCTCCAGGAGCGCTGTCCGCACCTTCGCGACCGCAGAGACACCTTCCGCAGCCTGGGCGTCCTGCTCCAGGAGCTCGTCCCGCACTGCCTGAAGCCGGTACTCCAGCCACCCGTTGTCAGTCCGCAGGGCCTCGACAAGGGCGTCAAGAGCGTCGTATTGGTCCCGGTACCAGTTGCGCTCGGAGCTCAGCCGGTCGAGGCGGCCGTACTTCTCCCGGGCTCGACCCTCCAATTCCTGCCACCGGCAGACGAGGCGGAAGAGAGTTTGAGTCGGAAAAAGCGCGAACGCGGGAGAGACGAGGGGGGAAGAAACTCCAAAATCCAACAGAAGAGACGCGTACCTGGAAAATCCACCACGCAGGACCCCCGTGGATCCGCAGCGCCTCGTCCAGCGCGTTGTTGAGCGAGGCGCCGTGGTCGCGGAACTCTTGCCACAGCGCCTGCTCGGCCAGGGCCTCGAGGCAGAGGGCCGACGGCGCGCTGGCTTGCTCCCGCTCCCGCTCCACACGCGCCACGGTGCCATCGGGGGCAGGAGGGCCGGCACGAGACGACGAGGCCTCGGCGCCATGCGCCGAGGGCTGCGGCATCACGCAGCCATCCTCCCGCATCACTAACACCCCCGCCGCGGGCTCGGGGGCTGGCGCGGGCCAGTTCTCCCATTGGCCCCATCCAGGCGGCGGCGCGTCGTCGTCATGGATCTCCACCACGGCCGCCTGACCACCCGCCGCCGGCACAGGCAGAGGCCGGACCGTCGGCGCGGCGGTTGCCGCTGTCGTAGCCGCCGCCGCGGCCGTCGCCTCCTGCTGCGGCTCCGTGGCCACGGCCGCGCTGCGCGGTGGCTCGCCCGTCATCGCCGCGCTCCCGGCCGCCCGTGGCGCCCTCGACGAGCGCCGCCTCGTGGGTACGGACGCATCCGACCTGAGCGCTTTAGCAGGCGCGAGGGCGGGAACGGTCGGCGCCACCCTGCGAACACGGAGACGAACAACTGAGCTCCAGCCCCTCGAAACCGGAACGTCTGGAGGAGCGACAGCTTACCTCAAGGTGGAGAAACCTCGCTTCCTCTTCCTCGAGGGTTCAGCAGGCGCTGCTGTGGCGCTCGTCGTCGCCACCACGGCGCTCCCAGACGCTTCCGCGGCACGCGCTGGCGCTTCCGCAACGCGCGCCGCCTCGTCCACGGACCGCCCGGCGGCGGGCGCTTCCGCGCCCACCACGGGCGCCTGCTCCTCTGCCGCCTCTGCGGCTCTCGGTGAGGGGGTCGAGGGATTCCACCTCTCGGGGAGGGGGCGCCGCCCCCCGTCGCTTCCCTCTTCTTCCTCCTCTCCCGACGACGAGTTCCCCGGAGTCGCCGGGGAAGAGAGTCCCTGCTGCTCGCGCAGCCGATACTCCTCGTCCCGCTGCTCCCGACGCTCCCGCCGCCGGATTCTCTTCTCCTTCCTGCGCGCCGCCCGCTCCTGCTCCCGCCGCTGCGTGGCGCGGGCAACCGCTCGAGCTCGGGGCGTGGGCGGGTCCGACCGCGAGGCATCCACGGTCACCCTCTGCTAAAAGGCGACTGTCAAAACCATGCTGGTACGTTGCAAGGGAACGAGAAAGGGAGGAAGGCCTACTCACCGCCGGGGCGTCGGGGAGCATAACGAACGACCAGAGGTCGTCGTTGCTGTGTCGGCCGGCCTTGAGGCTGATGGCGCGCCTCGCCCTCGTGGCCGCGTATTCCCGAGCGAGGCGCTCATTCAAGAACCGCGAGCGCGCCAACGACGTAGGGTTGGCCGCCTCGCTCATCTCGTAAATACGGAGCTCCCTCTCCATGAGGGGAACGATCCGCCGGTGGTGGAGGTTCGCGAGGACCGAAGCCGCCCCCAACCCGGCATCCGCCAGGCTCTTCAACGCGGTTAGGAGCGAATCCAACCGCGCCTGGTGCGAAGAAGGGGACACGCCGTGGTGCCAGGAGTCGGCCTTCTCCTTCAGCACCTTGCCGGTGTAGGGGGGAAGGCCGGCGCCGTCGTTGCGGAGGTAGAACCACCCCCGCTCCCATTCCGCGTTGTTGGATGTCATCGTGCAGGGGATGTATAACTCCTTGCGCGAATCCCGCAACGAGACCGACAGGCCGCCGGCGCGCACCGCCCGGCGCACCCGTGCCTCGGGCGTAGCGAGCGTGTGCAGCTCCGCGCGGAAGAGATGGACCCAGAGATCCCAGTTCACTGGGATCCCCAGGAATCCCTCGCAGACGCCAACGAAGGTGGCCGCCTGCGAAATCGCATTGGGGGCGAAGTTGTGCAGCTCCACCCCGTAGTGGTGGCACAGTCCGCGCATGAAGCGGCTCGCCGGCGCGGCGAAGCCGCGCTCATGGTGCCGGATGAAGCTGACGACGTAGCCGTACGGCGGGTTGGGCTCCCGGTCCGTCGCCGGCGGAACGATCCACGCCGAGGGCTGCCCCTCCACGTTCGGCGCCAGCTGGCCGCTGTTCACGAGCTCGCTCAGGGCGAGCTTCGTCACCGTCGAGCGGCTCCACGGCAGCGGATCCAGCACCGTGATCGGCTGGGGGGGAGCCATTGCGGTTGATAGCGGCGCACGAAGACGAAGCTAGCGGCGGGCGAAACGAAAGGGCGCGCAGCCGAGAAGCGAAGGCAGGGAGCCAAGGGCGGCGGCGCTAAGTAACGAGGTAAGGAGCTTCCGCCTCCCTCTACTTGGATTTATAGATCTAAGGGAGCCACGCTCCCCAAACCGCGCGTCGCGCGCATTAACTGCAGGCGGCTGCATCTACCACTGACAAGCGGGGCCCACCGCACCGAAACAGCCGGCCGCGCGCGCACGCGCGATCATTACGGCGCGACAACCGAAGAGCCGCAGCGGCCCGTCACGTCCGCCCCCCCACGTCGCCCACTACGCGCGCGGCCGCGACGCCTGAAAAGGCGCGCCCGCGACGCACGACTTGAGCCACAACTGTGGGCATTTAAACGGCCTAGTCCCTTACTACGTAAGTGTGACCCTCGCACGGCCCGAGCCCAGTGCTCGAAAAACCAGACCCTCGAAGGGTGCGATTACTGACCAGTGGCCTCGAGACCCGCTCGGTGAAAGCGGGCGCCACAGGTGCCCTCGATTCTAGAGGATTACTGATCAGCAGCTCGGGGGTCGACTCGACCGCGAACCCACGAATCCTGCAGATGCAATCGAGACGGGGGCACTTAGCTGCCACCCCGCAACGGCCCTACTAATCAGGGGTTCGAAGCCTGACCCTCGAAGGGTCCGAACAGGCGCCCCAGATCAACAGAGTCAGGGACGACGAGGGCGCGCGCATTCGAGACTGTCCTCGAGCTCACCAGCTCGAGGGCGCCCCACATGTCGTATTCAAGAGCCAACGAGGGCAGCTAGTCGAGGGATCCCATCGAGGGAGAGCTTCCGCGCCCTCGGTCCCCAGCGAACGGGACCGAGCCCTGCCTAGCAAACCCACGTAAGCGCTTTCATGGACGAGTCTCCGGACCACGAGCCAACCCTTATCGAACGGGGCATGGGCGTCCACTTGAATCACCCGATAACAGCTCGAAGAGGAACCCGCAATTCGCGACCCGCTCGATGGGAGTTGTGGACACCTCACCCCCCGTCCCGCGGAGGGACGGCGAGGGAACGTACAAACAAGTCGGAGAGCCCGCCCCGATCGCCTCGAACGGGCCCAGGCTCGGGGGCTCGACGCGTGGCTACACCTCCTGGATATGCACCGAACGCACGCGAACGTCGGCACATGCGTACGGCACCGCCGAGGCCGGCTGAAATACCGCCGAGGCCGGCTGAAATAAACGCCTCGCACAAATGACGACGCTGCGAAAAAACCTTGAAGGAGTACACACACTCCTCCAAGGCTTCGGGGGCTAGACCCGCGGGTCCGCTAGCGCGCCCCCACGGAATAGCACAGCAATCAGGAGGGAAGAAGGTCCCATCAGCAAGCGTCAGCATCTGCGGGATCCTAACGGATACACCCGCAGATGCTCGGGGGCTACTGTCGGGGACAGCCGTAAGGGTCCCCTAAAAAACCGGGGGAAACCCATTCACTTTCGCAAAAACTAAAACACAAACGAATTCACGAACCTAAAACACGCTCGAGATAGTCACGGCCCAGCGGCCGGGCCCACAGCCCTGGTGGCCCCAGCGGCCCACCAGAGCAGTCGGCCCAGCCACCCCCGGGCGAAACTCCGCTTCGCTCGAGGGGCGCAGCGCCACGCTAACGAGACCCCGCCTCGCTCGAGGGTCGGTCGCCCCACCCCTCGGGTGAGACTCCGCCTCGCTCGAGGGTCGGTCGCCCCCTCGGAGGGGATTCCGCCTCGCTCGAGGCCCTCACGGGCTCGCCGCCCCCGCACCTGCTCCCCCGACAGGGGCGTTCAGCGTTCTAACACTTGCAGGCGCCCGGGTCAAAGACGAATCCGCGCCATGCCGTCCCTCTGACACGCCCGGGAATCATATCCCGGCGCTGTTTCTGCCAACTCTCCCGATGAGGCCATCCCCACCACTGTGCGGCAAGGCCAGTGTCAGCTCCGCGACACTGCGCCACCCACTCGGCAAGGCCAGTGTCAGCTCCGCGACACTGCGCCACCCACTCTCGTACGGCCAACGCGCCGCACCCTCGAAAGAGGACCGCAGAACCCTCGAAACGGGGACGGACGCCTGCTCCGCGCCACACCATGACGCCGGACCAGTGAGGCGCGTCACCTCCGTCACCGTCGGTCCTGCGCGGCCATCCCCGCCATCACGACGCCATCCCGGGCACTGCTGCGCCATCCCTGACGCTGTGGGAACGCGGGGCGACAAGACACCGCCACGACCGCGGCTGTGCCCCTTGCGACCTCCCGTCAGCCGCACCCTCGAGTCAGCGTACGGACGACGACCACGCGGAAAGTTTCTACGCCGCCACCCTCGAAGCCGCTCCTGGACGGATACAGGGCACGCCACGACGCTCCGCCAGAAGCAAGATTCGCCAGGACGGCCGTCCACTCCGTCGCACTGTCCGCCATGCCATCACACGTAGCTAGAACAGTGCGGCACGCCTGTAAACTGCCTCCTCCTTGGCCTATAAAAGGAGGGGCAGTCCCCTGGCCGCAGGGGGACAGAGAGAGAAAAAAAACGAAAAGGAGCACTGACTTACACGCCTTCCGCCTCCACCACGATATTGGCACTCGCCTCAATCAAAACCTCAGGGACCTGGAGGCCCGGCCTCCTCTCCCGCCCCGCTTGTAGCTCCCCTCTGCAAGCACCACGGTGCAACGCAATACAGTGCCTCGAGCACACCACTGCTGGACGTACGGCCCCGGCCGGAACCAGGATAAACTTGTGTCCCCTGTGTTGTCGTTAGCACCGACCATCGAGAAGCTGATCACAGCGTAATCTACTAGTTAGTGTCGGGACTACTTTCCGCACCGACAATACTAATGATGTAACAAGTTCACTTGTGAATGTGGTATTTGGAGTATGTTGTTTACGCAGGATTTAGGCACTAAAAGGAGCACTTCCGGGAGAAGTTCAATGAGCACTTTATGAGAAGATCATGAAGCTCGGCACAAGTCAAGACACATGATGAACATGACTCCAAATGGCTCAGGGACCGAAGCATGAAGCCGTAAAACTCCAGGAACCTGAACAGAAGATGCTGAAGCTTGCGCGACAAGGAGCTCTATTTAAACCGTGGAGAAGACGACGTCAAGGGCCCACATGCAGAAGGGAGCAAGTCAACAATTGACCGAGAAGCGTCGGGGAGCGAAACGGGGCCGAACCGGGCCGAAACAGGCCTGGGTCGGTCGGCCCAGGTCGGCTGGCCTGGCCTGTTTCGGGCCCGGTTCGCGACGCCCTTTGACCTAGGTGTTTCTCTATAAATTGCATCTGCCTCCGTCGGCCGCCACATCCATCCATTCATCAGAGAGTCGCCGACACGAAGGAGAAGCACCGGGAGGAAGCCGACGGCCGCTGCGAGTCCTCGAAGTTGTCTAGGAGATAGCCTAGGCCTACCCTAGCCGCCATGGCCGCCTTGCACGGTTGAGCCATGGCGGAGTTCCGGAGCTAGTTGAGGTCATCAATGGTATGTACTCGGTGGAGATGATCTAAACGCATTTATTATGTGAGTAAAGTACTTCATGTCATCCGATCTTTTAGCGACTCGATTCCTCCTTTTATGATTTTGCTCTCGCTTGGCTATGCTTCGTCTTCAATCTATTCTATAGATAGATTGCTTGGGGTGCTCTTGTAGTCATGGTGGCTAGAGGTGCATACCGGATCGACCAAGTGTTTTCAACTTGTTCTTCTCGAACTCGTCCTAGGCTAACCCGCACGAATAGGAGTGCGTTGTGACAGGACGGTGGCTCCAAAAGGCGGGCGTCTTCGGAATCGGACCGGAGGATAGTAGTTTAAAGATGACTTTGGACGAGATGCATGTCGCGCTTGCTCTTTTGGCTAGAACTACGACTAGAAGACGATAGGCCTTAGTTTCCCTTGCTTGCTCCTTACCTTGTCGACGTTCATGGATGCGATCAACCTTATGCTATAACTCATATATCTTTAAGGTTTATCTTCTTATGCAATCAATGCTTCGTGTTAGGTTAGATCGATAGGTTAGATGGAGAATCCTGGGAGTTTGCTTCCGATCCTTGGATTGACAAATCTAGGGAGGACCCTCCTTGGTGAAAAAGGCACCAAGTCACCCGTAGGCTTGCGGTGAACTTGAGCACGGTTTTGAACCGTCAACAGGCATCCACTGATGAAAATGGAACTAAAAATTTGTTGAAGGTATGTCAAAATAGATGATAAAATACTTACTGGATGCTCTGCTATGAAATCATCAAAACGCTTGTTTAGTGTAGTTAACCTATCATCACAGCGCTTCAACCCATCATCAATGCGCTTGTTAAGTATAGTGAATCCATTATCTAATTTTATTGATAATGAGATTAACTGATTGGTAACAAAGACTTGAAAATCCTGCATATCTCCTGAATTGGTAGCATATTGTTCCTTGCCAGTGTGTATTTCTGTGGTGTCGCATTGTTGATTTGAGCCTGAGTTCATAGCTGCAGGAGTTGTAATGTCTTCTACACTCTTACATTCAATTGAAAAAAGTATTATGTTAGTGTCTGCAGGGGTTATGTGTAGATAAATGAAATGATTGATTAAGTCTAACATAAGTATACACGCCCTTCCCCAAATGGATGATTGCATGCTATTCTGCATTGTTCTTTTGCTCTTTTTTCGTCCCAATATTGCATAAGTGGACTCTCCCCTCCAAACTGTTGTAATGTAGGGTACAGATGATACATAGACATCTTCTCCCAGTTTCAGACCTGTAGTTGAATAATTTGATAATGTCATTTTTCAGAATATAAAGATTCAGATTTCAGAATATAAATGCATTTGACATACCTGCAAAAGAGCACATTCCCTTTAAGATTGGCTGTCTTGACCTCCTTGTATCCCCTTTTGCTTGAGAGCAACGCATTAAGAACCAGGCTGCTCCAGTTGATGTTTTTGATATTTTCTACATTTTCAATGAGCCCAAGGTAATATGATTTTACGTGTGGCTGTAGTGTTGGGCATAAATAAAAACCTATGGTGTACAACACAAATATCTGAATAAACTCATGTCCATGTGTCTTGTTTTTTTTTCAAATAGCCTTTTAGTTCTGAGGAAGTAATCTTGTTACCCTTCCATTTGAACTTGTCGAACAGAGCGGGTACATGTTTTTTTGGAGGCGCCTTTATTTCATCCCCTTGGGATGGAAGGCCTAGTATATGCGCAACCTCTTTGATGCGCATTTTGACCATGGTTCCGTTAAAATTGAATTGTTCGGTGTCTAGGTCGAACTTGTCTGCAATCTGACTGCATTGGTCACGGCGAATTTCTAATTCGTTGATCTTTAATAATGAACCAAATCTATTTCCTCAACAGCACCCCTTTGTTCTTTTGTGAAATGCCTCATAATATTTACTAGTATTTTCTGTGAGCATTTACAATTCTCCTGTACAAAATGAATTCATCACTTTATTTATTCTATCTTATGCAACTACCAATGTTTCATAGCAGGAAAGAACACTTACGAAGGCTACATATGAGTGTTGCTTCTGGATCTGGTTTGGCGGCTCGTAACATGTGGTGCATGCCGATGGCCCTTGCTGCTACGACAACGTGGGAAACAAAAATTTCAGATGGAATCGAATGTGCACAAGAGTTGTGATATCTGTATACTTACCGAGCCCGCTGATTGGTTTGGAATATTTGTAGACCTTGGCGTCACTGAATTGACTTGCGTAGATGCATCCATAATTATTCCTGCTGCTTCTTCCATAGATGCATCCATAATTCTTCCTGCCGCTTCTTCCGTAGATGGTTCCTTCATTCTTCCTGTCGCTGCTTCCATAGATGCATCGTTGCTCATGGTTGTTGTATTTACTTTCACCGTCGTTGTAGGCAATGTGGAAAAGTAGTAATTTCCTTGCCATATGGGGTTTAGGGTTTTGTTTATGCCGGCGGCCGTATGGGAAACGGGGGGATCCTGTGACGCCCCAGGTTTTTAATTAGCATCATTAGTGCTAATGACCGAATCAACCGAGTCAAACACGGTTGACGTTGGTCAAACCTTGGTCAACCTGGGTCATCACCTCGAAAACCCCGCAAACAATCACTAATGATCCTCTTAATCAAGTCAACACCCACTGGAGGTCAACCCTGGGTCAAAACCCCGGTCAAAACCCCTATGTCGTTGAACTTCCTCCGGAACTTTTGCCGCGTTCTCCAAATTTCACCTAAACACTTCAAAATCTCCCAATATAAAAGTTGTTCGTCTTTTCGAGGGACACACTTTTCATAATTGGCGGCATTTGAGATTTTAAGAGGAAATTGGTGAAGTTCTCAGTCAAACTCAGCTTTTACTTTTCACCCGAGCCATAAAATTCATCAACTTGGCATTTGAATTTCTCTTTCATTTTGAATCCAATTCAAATTCGGCTTCAGCCATTATTTAGAGGATCAACTCATCTACAAGATTCCTATCTATCGATTTTGAAGTTTACATGCAAAATCTTGTAGAATTTACACTCAAACAGGGGCACATGCTTTGGACCGGGCCGGGAACGCCACGGCGCGCCGCCACGCATCGCCGCCGCGCCGCCGCCGTGCGCCACCGTACTACGGCCGGCCATCGGAGTTTGCGCGTGACCTAGGCATGCGTCGGCCTCGTGCGCACCCCTAGAAGCCGCCTCGGCCGGAGGAGCCGCGCGCCACGCGGCGCGTACGCACACCCGCGGTGCCGTCCTCTCCCCCGCCGCGCACGCACGCCGAGGGCACCGCCGTACCGCGCGTTAATGCGCCGGGATTGCTTAGCTGCTAAGCGTCCTTGCCTCCCGCGCGCGCCTCGGCTATAAATAGCCCCGTCGCCGCAGCTCGCGCGCAAGAACGCCGCCCGCCTCCGCCATTGCTGCCGCCGCCACGGTGAGCTCAACCCTCCGCTAGCTCCCGTCGCCGACCAGCCCTCCCAACCACTTCACTAGGACCTAGTGAAGCCCCCAGCGCCGCTTGTTGTCCCGCATTGCACTCACCCTCGCCGGAACCCGAGCCGCAGCAGGCGCGCCGCTGCGACCTCGCCGCCGCCGCTCGCCGGAGCCACCCCCGACCGCGCCACCACCACCAATCGGCTAGGGGTGAGGCCAATCGCACACCCGTGCCGCTTGTTGGTCTGCTCCGGCCCCACCTCGCCGCCGGCGAACTCTCCCGCCGCCGCAAGGGCATATGTGTGAAGGCCAGGGGCATGTTTGTAAACTAGGGGCCCGATTGCAATAGAAGTAATCTTAGTTTCTTTGCAAGTCAGTCCAGTACCTTAGAAAAAGCCTAGAAATTCACAGAAAATTCAGAAAAATGCAAACCCAATTTTTTTGGTCTCAGTGAGAGTAGATCTGCAACTTCTACAAAGCATGACCATAGTTTTGACTTATATATTTTGAATGAAAATTCAAATTCAGTTTGACACCTTTTTGCTGTAGTTCAAAATCTAGAAGGGCTATGGAGCTGAACTTTGGATATGTTGTTAGACTTGTCATGTTTAGACTCTGGACCAAAAATTGCACAAATTTGTTGAACAAATATTTTATTATGAATTACTTTGCATTTATGCTATTTCTGATTTACTGATTTTTGTAGCAAAATATCTATTGAATTTTTGTGCTCAACTGGTGGCAATGTTCATGTTATGCCTAGATGAAACTTTTCTGAATTTATCATGAATTTATCTCTATTAGAATTATTTAATCTTGTTTTATGCTTAGATTTGCATTTAAATGCATAGTTTAAATTTCAAAAATGTTTGTGATGCACATGCTGGTGTTCTAATCTTGTTTTAGGCCAGAGTAGCTGTAGGGTTTATTTTGGATATAGGAGCACTTTATTTATTTAGTTATGCATTTTCCTTAATTTAAATAGCTAGGAAATGTCACCTTTGCATATATAGGTTTTGTAGCTCTTTTAATGACCAAGCTTGAATCCAGTGGATGCTTAGTAGTAATTAGGCCAGCAAGGACCCCCTGTCCTTATTGTATGTTTTGTCTGTGCTTTTAAAAGTTAGGGAGCCCATGAGCTTGTTAGTAGGAATTAATTGAGAAAATAGATCCTTTAACTTTGTGACCTTGTAAATAGTTACATAACTTAATTTTAGGATCTCCATTTCCACCTTGCTATTTTAAGAATTTAAATGGAATTATTTACATAGATGTGCACACAATTGCTATTAAAAGATTGAATAATAAATCTCACATGAAATAACAATCATGAAAGTAAACATTAATTAATTGTTGGTCAAAGATTAAACCCTTGTCCATAATAACCTTAATGAAAAGGAATTAATAATTAATTGTTTGTTAAGGTGAATGTGGCCAACAAGAGTTGGATAAAATAATTCCTTACTCCACCTGAACCCTGCATTGCATTCCGTGTAGAACTTCCTGACGGTAACTACGCGCTCGTGCCGGACGCCGAGGAAGGAGGAGCTGACGCGGAGCTGCAGTACGTGGAGGTGATCGACGACACCGAGGACCCTCAGGCTAACCCTGCTGACGAAGGCAAGCCCCGGTGCATCAACCAAGTGTTTTTGAAACTTTATGCAACTATCTATGGATGATTGTGCATTTACGTTCAGGAGTTGAAATGAAACCCTAGATGCATGATTCCTAGGTACCTATGTCTTTACTAGTATGATAGGTCGGTAGCTGCTATGCTATAGGACCGTTACAAGTCGAGTGATGCTTGTCACTCGCGAGAATAGGTTCTTATGTTGGAATCATAAGATCTCCTTAAATGGATTGCTCATGTGGTAAGAGCATGGGATGTGGCCTCCGGTCCAATGGCTTTCGTGGGTTAAGTGTTTGAACGTACTAAACACTTGTCGGAAATGGGTACGGTAAGCCTAGTACCTAAATGAGGTGGTGCGGGAACTTTGCGCTACTAATCTTAGGGTTGCGGCCCCGGGCTCGCCACCCGAGTACATGTGTGAGGCTAGGTGACCTTGGTGGCGTAGCCTAGCAAGCCCTGTACTTAAGACTGTAACATCTGATCTCAATCCGAAGATTTTTGGGAACCGCCTGGTGGTCGTCCTCGCGGGGGCATCCTACCGTGTGTTTAGGTCTACCTTGCAAGGTTTAAATCAATCGATTGTCGGCCTCTCACCGTTATCTGAGACTACTTACTCCACTGGTCATGAGATCCCTAATGATGGAAGTTGATGAATATTATGCTTGATTAATTGTCGTGCACAACTTATGCTTGTAATAGTTGGCTAATTTAGAAAAGAATATTCAACTAGAACTTGTGCTAAAATCTTGAAAGTAAGGACATACTCTTTGTTGCTTTTCAGCAAAAGAAACCCTATAGGCCAAAAAGCCTTTCATGTCTAGAGTTGGTGATGTAGTTGTCACCGACGGGTAAGTCTTGCTGAGTATTAGTATACTCAGCCTTGCTATAATCTGTTGCTTCAGGTAATGCCTTTGCTGATGTGTGGCCTGGAGAGATCCCGCCCGGCTGGGAGCTGGAGTGGGTGGAAGACGATGAATGAAGGCATCATGGCAGGCCTCCCGTGATGTTTCCTCGTGCCGTTTAGTTTAATTCCGCTGTTTTCAAAACTCTGAACTCCGTTATCATGTCAAAAACTTCGGTTTGTAATAATTAAGCCCTTCGAGGTAAATTTGGATGTTAATCATATGTTGTTCTCTGGACTCGCCTTCGCGTGAGTTTTAATGCATATATGTCGATCCTTGTTGCTTTGTAAGTGATTTACCGGGCGTTAACCCGGCAACTAACGACAGGATGATACTTTATTATTGCTTAATGACCAAAGTGGATTGGTTTAGGTGATAGTACGGTATTTTCCTGGGCGGGTTGTCACAGATCCTATCTCCCTTCCGGAAGATAGATAAGGAAGCGAACTATAGCCCACCAAGACCCATCAACATCTTCTTCCTCCTCCCGCGGCTTCCCCGGTGGTCCACCACCCCCGCCGCCTCCGTCACCAGCCCCGGCCGGCGGCTCCCCGCCGCCGCGCCGCCCGCCCACAGCGCCGCCCGCCCACCACCCACCCCCGCCCTCCAGCCCGCCCTTCCTAACCCGGCGCGCCTCGACGCCCCCGCCGCCGGTCACCGGCCCACCGCCGATCCGACCCCGGCCGGCCGGCGGCGCTACCGCGCCGCCTCGCCTCCGCCGCCGGTCGAGCCGCCGCCGCCGCCGGTCCTCCGGCTCCTCCCACCGCCCCCGTCTAGGTCCGCCGGCCAAGGAGGCCGCGAACCCCCGAACACGAACCCCGAAACCCTAACCCTAAGGTCCGCCGCCTCCACCACCACCCCGGTCGGCGGTGACCTCGCCGCCGGCCGCTCCCCCCACCTCCCACCCCTCCGGCGTAAGGACTTCCTACGGCCGCGACGCGACGGCATTCCTGAGCGGCTGCATCGGGAGAGAGACGAAGGAAGAAGACGCACATCGTGTGGTCCTTGGTGCCCGCACGAATCTTAAAGAAGTGGAAGTTGATTTGCATACTACCTTCCGGAAGATATATAGGATTCACGATGGGAAACGTACCCCGTGCACGCGGACGAGATGGGCCTGGGAGTTGGGCCTTTTACATTGTTTATTTTTCAAATTAGTATACAAATTAATTAGCAACCATGTGATAGATATAACTGAGAAAGTGGCTTCGTGGTTTAGCTCTTTTTTTATTACCTGAGAGTGCACGGGTTCGAACCGTTGAAGGCACATTTCTTTTCTGTCGTATTTAAATTTGTATGTACTAATAAAATAGATAACTTGTAGTTACCGAAACATGACAAGTAGCACAGTGGTTTATTTGGTTTGCTTAACACGAGAGATCATTGGTTCGATCCCTAGAATAGGTTTTTGTCCACCATTAGTAGTTTTTTTCACTTTACAACATTCACTATTTTTTTCATACATTTTCTGTATAATAGCTCATTAATTTTATAAGGTCGTAAATATATTTCGGTAATACTCCCACTTATTAGAAAAAAACTACCATAGATTGTTAATGAATCTTAGAAGTTTGTAGGAGATGCCTTTAACCACAACATGTTGTTTATACCTAGTTGCCACGCCTTGTTCGTTCGGCTTATCAACCACCAGCCAGAGGAAATGCCTTTAACCCCAAAATGCGGCTTATACCTAGTTGGCACGCCTTTTTCGTCTGGCTTATCAACCACCGGCTAGCAATACTTTTCTCTCGGAACACATGGGCACCAGCCACCAGCCAGACGAACAAACCTATTATGTCCCATCCAGTGACGGAGCTGGGGATGGAAATGGCGCGGATACAGATAACATTTTCCATTCCTACCCCTGCCCCACCGGGTACCTCCGTCCCTGGTCCCATCTTTCTCTAGATAGCCATGAGTTGCATATGTTGTCCTTTGATCCCGTGTGGATGGGATTGACGGTACTACACAATGTCATCATAGAGTGAGCCTCCCCCACCCTCACCGGCCTAGGGATGGAAATGGCGCGTATACAGATACCACTTTCCATCCCTACCCCCGCCCCACCGGGTACCTCCGTCCCTGGTCCCATCTTTCTCTAGATAGACATCAGTTGCATATGTTGTCCTTTGATCCTGTGTGGATGGGATTGACGGTACTACACAATGTCATCACAGAGTGAGCCTCCCCCACCCCCACTGGCCTAGGGATGGAAATGGCGCGTATACGGATACCACTTTCCATCCCTACCCCCGCTCCAGAGTGAGATTAAGCTAGACTTGTAGTAATCAAGGTCAACAAATGAATAATGAGTTACCCCAACAAGTCAAGGGATGACATGAGTTTTCATGAAACTAGGAATAACATGACATGTAGACCTGATCATGACCCGCCCGAAAAAAACCCGACTCAACCCAACCTAACCCGAAAATTATAACTAAAAAACCAGAACATAACCCGACCCATGTTAAGGTCTAATGGCATGTAGCTTCTGTTATGTACGTATAATGATTAGTTTAGGAGTAACATTTACATGTTATAAAAGTCGAAAAGTGTTTTGATTTTTTAGAATAATACAAGCCGATTTGCTATGATATAAACATTACATATTATTTGACATAAAATAATAAAATCTGTCTGTATATGAGCCTTGAGCAGTGCATTGGGCCTGAATGGGTATGAGAGTTGGGCCTGTTGGATCACCGCCACTTCCAGGTAATAAAACTGGATCCCATCTGCTGCTGTCACTTACGTGAAAAAAAAATCCGTCGCCGCGCCCCTGCCGTCGCCGCTGCCGAGTTTGCAAGCCGCCGCTACCGAGTTTGCAAGCCACCGGCCGTAGTAAGTCCGTGTTTTCCTGAACGTATTGTGCCGGATTAGATGAGGTTGATTTCAACTCCTTTTCGTGCCTGATTGGATGAATGTTTCGTGCCTCAATTGAACACTGTTCGCATCTGATTTGGATTTTGATTTGTTGGTACATATTTTTGTGAGATTCAATCTTCGTGCCTGATTAGATGAGGTTGCTTTGAACTACTTATCGTGCCTGATTAGGTGAATATTTCGTGGCTGCATTGAACACTGTTCATATCTGTTTTGAACCTTCATTTTCTGGTACATATTCCTCTGATCTGTGGGATTAGCTTAAATACATTACAACTGTGGCTACGTATAGCGATTCGGGTGTTAATAATTAGTTTCCCTTCCAGGACATGGCAAGAAAAATTGGGACCATTCCATAATCTGTCAACCAGTTTATTCAGATTGTTTCCTGTTTGGATGAGGAAAGGCAAACAAGGATTAAAGAACTCGGCTTTGAGAGTATGCTCAGCCTTAAGCCGGTAAAGATGAAGAAAAATCTACTGAATTGCCTAATTGATTTGTATGATCCAGTAGAAGAGAGGTTTACTTTTGGTTCTGGTGAAAGCTTCACCATGTACCCATATGATGCTGAAATCATAATGGGGCTTAAAGATGAGGGGACTACGGTACTGCTAGATGAGAATATTAGTCCCGATGTTATCCCTAAAGAGTACAAGGTTAACTCTACTTGGAGGGTCATAGGCGTTAGGGAAATGATTAGAATTATGGAAGATGAAGGACCTCCGACTGAGGAGTTTGATAGAAGCTTTGTGCTTTTCCTATTAGCAACAATCTTAGCCCCACAACCGAAGGAGGTTGTGCCCATCTCGTACTATTCACTGGTTAGAGATGTGTCCAAAATTAAAAACATGAATTGGAATGATTTCACTCTCCAATTTTTAAAGGACAGTCTTGCAACAGTGAAGAAAGATCATTCGAATGTATGGCCTTCGGGTAATTTGGCCCTTTTGCAGGTAATGTATATGAAATGCACTTATAACCCGTACTGCATATGACCTTTTTAAATTTCTAATGCTTTCCAATTTTTTTCAGTACACGTACTGGGAAAAGGTCCGTCCTTGGGAGAGTTACTTTTTCTATTCCGGGTGTACAACACCTCTCCTCAAATATTGGGATGAGGATGTTGCATATAAGCGGGACATGTACGATATTAGTTATGGACATTCCCATGGCGTGGTAAATATTTAATAGTTTAATTAGGTACTTCTATTTCAAATCAAATAATCAATACATACATTTGAAGCCACTGCTTTTGTTTTCATGCAGGTTGTGGATGATTTAAGGAAAGTACCTACAGTTGATCAGCTAGTAACTATACATTTTTTCAAAACTATTCGATGTAAAAGTAAATATTTTTAAATTCTTACTTGTTCTATGTACTATAATACTTCAGGTACATTGTAATATGAAACAAAAGGACATGATCACTCCAATTTTAATGCTTAGCAACAACACCGAGGAAGTTATACATCTCTCAAAGAGACTGACTAATGTTGAGAACCTTTTGACAGCCTTTATGAAAAAAGACGACAACAACTTACGAAGATGTCTGGAGGTATTATTTTCCCTTCATAATATGGTTACTTTGCTGACAAACATTTGTCAATTTTGGTTTAACAACTTGTACCCATATTTATAAAGTATGTTCTTATTCCCTGGCAGGAACAGTTCAATCAAAGTGCAGATACCCCCACATCTGGTAGCATGGAAGGACTTGATGGAAACGAACGGTCAGGAATGAAAGGAATGAGTCAGGCAACAATGGAGAAACATGTGTTGAAAAGGAAAAGGAATTAGACTGTTTGGTAGGAGTCATATCTATTTTGGACCTAGTTAAAGTAGTATTTTTGTCAGGTGGTCATCAGGTGCTAGTTTGATTTTGTTTCTTCGGTGCTAGTTAAATATTGGTCAGGTTTTTGAAGGATTGTTCAATTTATTGGCTCTCTTTGTGATTTCTTATAATATTATTCATTGGTATTTGGTACTTGAGCAATAACTCTTATCCCCAAAATGCAATGCTCTACCGAATTGCATCTCCTCCCTACGGCCTTTACTGCACATTTGTTGGATTTTATATGTACTAATAAAAAATTCACATGTACTGATGCCGCACACAAGTATATATGTTTTCTAGTACTCTTTGTATATATATAGTATTTGTAAAGAGGACTACAAATGTAGCTTATGTTGCAACTGATACAACCCAACGCCCAACAGTCAGTGGATGGATGTTGTCGATCTTTGGGAATTAAGTAGAATTTGAAAAGCCAATCAGTGATAATTAAGTAGAACCAGGAAACGGAGATTCCATTATTCAAGTCATAACACATCAGCTCATACAGTGTTCACTAATAAACAAAGTGGCAAATGAGAGCTGAACAGGCACGAACTGACACCCACAAAACTCACCGGCTATGAGTTCACAAGCTGAAACAAACTGAAACAAACAAACAAACAAGCAGGTTTTCATATTGTGTCCCTAGTATCCGCGCTATAGACGAGCACAATACAGACTTATGCACGCCACACATAGCACTAAGAAAGTACCAACATCCAGAGGTCGCTATAGGCACAAGACGAAACCAAGACTGATATCACCACCATATCTTTCTTCATGTTGAAACAAACAATTTTCCCATTCATGAACACAGAAATCTTCCCCATTCGCCCTTCCCTCAGATCACTTGGTAAGCAGCGCAGCCGATGAACCTGCCAGATAATAGCATCGATTAGGACCTCCATGCAAAACAAAATGATAATTGCATTTCGCCCTCATGGTGGATTGGTGTGTGTGTTGCAGGGGAGACAAACCCCCTGAGGGCTGCCCTTTATGTGGCACAGGCATTGGAATACTGCAGTAGCAAGAGGAGAGCACTCTACCATGACCTGCATGTATACAGGGTTGTTTTTTATGTGGTAAGCCTACAGAAATACACTTCTGTAATTTTCTCTATCACTACTATAATGGGGTTTCCCAGAAAGCTTGTGATTTCAAATTGCTTACCATTACAGACACAAGTGTTGTTAAATCACTGAGTTAAACTATTATGCCTAGCAAGGCGTCAATTCTGAACTGAACTTAATGCTTGATCAAGTAAAAAAGAGGAAGTAATCAATCATTAGATTTCCAATTGCTAGCTTCAACAACCAAACTCTCAAGTATCTTTGTATAAATGATTAGATGTAAGCAATACCTGGGTTTTGTTTCAGCACCCTCCTCATGTGTACTATCTGAAACAAATGAAATGCATTAGGCCACATGTAGTTCAACTATTATAGAGAAGCGCTGCACAAGTACAAATTAACTTTCTAACCTGATAATTTTCATAAAGTACCCCACATTTCATGGCTTGCCTTCCACCTCTTGTTGGATCTTGGAGCACCTCTCGAAACAATCTTCACTGGATCACGTACTTTCTCACCACAAGGCTGGTTGGCCCCTGAGAAATGCGCAGGCAATGGCCCAAATGACGTTGCCTCTTCATTCCCATGGTCCTCCGTGTCTTCACTTAAAATATAATCAAGTAACTTCATTACCCTCTCGGTCTCCCCTTGGCTCCTAGAAACTTTGAATAAAGCACAATTGCTCTTGTTGCGAAGGGCATGGTAACGATCCATTTGTTCTGTCCAAACTTGCGTGTTGGTACAGATCTCTATTGGGAAAGCACTCTTCGCGCTCATCGTCCACCTCTTGTGAACACAACAATCAGGGATGTTGTCCATACCATTATTCTTCAAGGCACAGATCACATGGGCACAAGGAATTCCTTCTCGATCCAACTTTCGGCAATGGCATGCAACATCAAGCAAAACTAACCCAAAGGTACAAGTCATGTGAAAACAACGCTTGCTGTTTCCTTGCAATGCCACCTCATACCTCAAGCACCCATCCTGGAAGGTCACCTCTGTCACCGACCAATTACTAGCCTTTTTGATATGAAACCTCACTTTCTTGAAAATTTTAGGTGTGAAAATTTGCGCAGCACTTTTCTCCAGACCATGTGCAGAAAGCATAGTGAATGGAATGGAAACCAACGCCTTCTCATCAAGCTCAATCTCATTCCTTCGAATTCGTGACAGGTAGAACTCGTAATGCTCCACTAAATCAACCAGGGACATCTTACGGTCTAAATGGTTGTGAAGGCTTAAGTTCAGACCCTCACTTCTTTGATTGCTTTGCATGCCCAAGAAATGCCTCCCCCTTGTGAATGTCGCAGCCCACTTGTGCCTCAGTTCATACATCCTGTTTATCCATATGTTATCTTCTTTGATATTATGGGTATCTTTGAACTCTCTCCAAAGGCTATCAAATTCATATTCCTCCATTGCATGGTATATAAACTTCCTGAAATCCTTGAGCTTCGGCCCACGGAACCGTTTCATCGTGTTCTGCTCTATGTGCCAACTGCACAATCGATGATCTGCATTAGGCATAACAATGTCAATAGCTCCCGCCATCGCGACGTCTCCATCCGTGATTACGGATTTTGGATGTTTCTGGTGCATCGCCTGCGGTAAAGCCTTCAGCAGCCACACATATGACACCATTGTTTCATCTGACAATATGCCACAACCAAAGACAATCGTGCTTCGATGATGGTTAACTCCTATAAAAGGGATGAATGGAAGATTATACCGGTTCACGCGGTACGTGCTGTCGAACACAACAACTTCTCCAAATGCACCATAGTCTATCTGCGACTGTCCATCTGACCAGAACAGGTTCATCAGCCTGCCTTCTGCATCCTTACTATATGTGAAAAAGAACTCTGGATCTTTCTCTTGCATGTGACGCATATGATTCAACACAAAATTTGTGTCGCTTTCTTCAACCTTTCCCTTCTTGTACCTCGAAAAGAAATTGTACAAGTCTCTCGAAATAAATCCAGTCTCTCCTAGACCACCATGGGTCGTCTCCATTACGTTCATGATCTGGTATGGACGAAGCCCACCCAACCCTAGCTCGGCTGCCTCCGCTTTCTGAGGATCGTTAAGCCCTCTGTGAGACCGCAGAACAAAAGAATGCTCTGGTTTAGCAAGGGCATGTGTATGCACATCCACAAACTACCTCACATATCAGACACCACTGCTTTCACTCCACACCACATCAAGCATAGTTGTGCATCCACAACGGGTGAGGGCACGTGGCTGTCTTTTCTGATCCGTCCTTTCAAAGTACTTCACCGATCTATATCCTTCAAAAAAGCACATGAATCTCCTCCATATCATCTCCTTGGTGTCTGTCTTGTACCTCACTTTACTCTTTCTTACGCTAAACCCTTTATGTTTTGCATAATTGTTGTAAAATTCATAAAAATCTTTCTCCCTCAAAAAGTCTGATTTGCAACACTGTTGTATTCATTTATTTCTTCCAAGCTAACGTATCCTTCTGCCTCCATTTAGGTAACCTACAACAAAAAAAATACTGACCAGAACCATTTTCAATAGACAAATTTCCATCACTATACAACAATGCTGAATTCCTTCATCACAACATAACTAACAAAGCTTACCACATTTAAAATTTCCTAACTTACAGTACCATAGTAATCACACTAGGACACTAATCATCCAAAAATTACCCACTTTAAAAATAACCAAATTACTCTACGAAACATCATAGATTAACAATAAAAAATTGGCTAACAAATTTCATATTTGCAAAGGCTGATGACTAAGAATTGCCACCTACTCATGATACAAGATAAGAAGAAAGTCAAATTATTTACCTGTGAATGATCAGAGCAACATAGAATTCTTCATAACATTCTATGTGACCACAGATCTTTTTTACATTCAAAACTACCTGTTTTTGTTTCATGGTCTCCACTTCTTATACATTTTTTTATCCATAAAATGCATGTTGGGCCATGTTTTGAATCAGAAAAAAAACCTTTTTTATTAAAGACTTTGATGGCTTCAACATGCATACAGACATTAATAGCAAAATGGTATACTGGAAAAATATGAAAACTGATGTGTCGCTATCAGACTGTGTTGAATATATTTCTTAAGAACATGTATGCAAAAAAAAAACAAAAAGTTTGCCGGTTGGTCCAAAACTTGCAGTAGCCTTATCCATTGGAAATACCATCCCAAATAAAACTTGGTTGTTTTATTGGCTGACACATTGAACTTCATCAATTCTTTATTTTCCACTCAGCTGAAAAAAGCAAAAAAAAAAGGAAATTGTGACTGCATGCAAAGTGGCCTCAACATTTTTGGCTGGCACATCATCAAGCAGCTCATCAAACGTGGAGGATACGGGAGGCTCAACCTCCACAAGAAATCCTCTTTTCGAGGGGACATGGATCAGAAGTATCGTCGGTATGAGTATGAAGCCATCAAAGAGTCTAGTCTGTGTAGATAGTTCTGTTGACACCGTTTTTTGGAAAAACAGGTCAAAAGGATAATAAGGAACAGCCGATGAGAAAGCAGGACAATCAGCCGATTGAAGAGAAAAGGGGGTGGTCAACAAGACTCGCCGATGGTCAGAGGAGTTCAACTCTATCGATGGGCTGGCGGGTCAAACCAATCGGCCGATGGTCAACCGGAAGATCTACCGATGGAAAGAGAAGAAGGCAGAAATCGAGAAGATACGCCAAAAGGAAAGCACGGCGGAGGCGGGTCAATCCACGATTGACAACGGGTCAAGAGTCAGTTTTTAGGGAGTTTTGACTCCTGCGAGATTCTTTTTCTATTTCTAGTAGTGTTCGTTTTCTTTAGATACAAGTAAACAGTGCCGTAATCGGCTAGGAGTCGGGTTGTCCTCAGGACATAAATAGCGACTCTGCGTGGTCGGAAAAAAGTGTACACACCAATATCAAACAAACCGCCTCCGGGCAAACCCTTTACAATTTACAGCATCTACTTTTCTACGACTTCGTCATTGTGTTTTTTCTCTTTTTCTACAACGTCGTCCTTCAAGTTCGTCGGTCTGCATCGATCGATCTCCGGCAAGCTTGTGAGTACCGTTTTACCGAATAACCCTAGGCTTTAACCTCCGGGCGCATCGCTGAGGTTTCGTCTAGTTCTTTATTCACCCCTTACCGATATTAGCTAGATCTGCAAGTTTTCGTACCAATTCTTGTGGTTTTTAGCTATTATCACCAATTTATCCAGCTCGATCTAGATCACGTCGGCTTCTAACACTACAGCCGATTCCGACCTACTCGAGTTGCTAACGTCACGATCGGTCGATTCTAGCCGATCTCTTATCCACACCCTCGCGCCTCGGTCGCTCTCGAGCCGACCGATCTCGCTTACTCGTATCGACCGATTGACTGGTACACGTGTTGCTAAAAGGCCATCGGTTCTCTAGCCGATCCCTAATATTTTCCATTATCAATCAACAAGTCAGATTGGCTGGCACGCCTCGCTACAGACCGAGGAGTCACGTGTGCTACACGCGAAGGTGACGTCCTATTTTCGCGTCAACAAGTTCAGATAGTGAATGCTCTGATAGTGAATCAGAATCAGACAATGCTGACCAACAAGTTAAAGACGCAAAACAGGAGCAAGACATGAAAAGTGAGAATAATGAATCACGGGATCATTTATGAAGTTCGCAAAATGGTATACTGGAAAAATATGAAAAACTCACAGCTGCCCCAACTTGCTCAGATGAAGCTGATCATCATACACTACATTTATAGACCCCAAAAAACCAACATGATTTCCACCTATACTCCCTCCGTATAGTTTTTAGGTGTCGTTCTGCGCGAGAGAGCGAGCTGGGCAATAGATGTCGTCCAGCGCTTGTATGCAGTTTTTAGACTCTTTTACCCTTGCTGCTTCGCAAGGCGTGCCGGTTAACCGCTCATTTAATCACAATATACTGCAGTCAGTTTTTAGACTCTTTTGCCCTTGCTGCTTCGCAAGGCGTGCCGGTTAACTACTCATTTAATCACAATATACTGTTGTGCTTCGCAGACTGCTCGCCTCCCGCTGCCCCCGCGTCAAAATAAAAAATGCACTCGCAAGGAATCGAGCTAGAGACCTCTAGCCTCAATCGGGATGAAATGTTCTGGTGTCCATGGTTCACCCGCATCCCTATTTAATAAGGGTAAATATGAAAAACTAACTCCTAATTAATCATGTCTTGGTATGCACAATCATGTCCTAAACGACATCTAAAAGCTATATGGAGGGAGTACATAGCTAATACATTGCAAGCTTCAATCAAGAAGAGTCATGGGCAACAAATTGTCACAACAACTTATCCCAACATCCCCAACCAATTTAGTTCTGCAGTCTACACAGGGAAATGGAAACAAACGAGAAAGGAGGAGGAGGCGACCTGGACAGTGATGACGTCGGCGTCCTGTAGAGGGACGAGGATTAGGGCCGCCGACGGCGGCTAACAGGGGAATCAGCGGCGGCTACCAGGAAATGGGAACGTAGCGGCCACGTAATGGAGGAGGCGGCGGCCACGAACGCCGGCTCGCGAAGACGGCGGCCACGAAGTCGTCGATGCATCGTCGGCGGCGGGACGCGCCGGGTCTTGTGCGTGGCAGGGTCGGGCGCGCGGGGTCGGGCAGGCGGGGGGTCGGACACGCCGGCGGAGGCGGGGACGCGCGGGGTCGGGCGGCCGGCGGAGGCGGGGATGCGAGGGGTTGGGCGCGCCGCTGCGCGGGGTACGGCGCCGCCGGGGAATCGCGGTGGGAGAGGGAAAGGAGATGGCTAGTGGGCCTTCGGGGACGGCAGGGGTTGAATCAGGTGCTTACCAAAATGGTAGATTTGGAACAATTACCATTACCCTTTCTAAAAAATGGAACCATACTGCATACCACCAAATGGTACCCTGGGGAAAGCACGCACTGTCGGGCGGAACCGCGGAAGTCACCAGCAGCATGGGCAATATAATTGGCGCTCACAGTAGTAGACGCGGAAGTAAGATTTAGAGCATAGAGATTCTCATGCACACGGCACACGCATGGAGCAGGCCAGCAGACAGAGCTGGAGCTCTCCAACTGAATGAGCACCAAGCGCTAACTGCGCAAGCGCAAGCGGTGGCCATCTTCGTGGAGCAGGCTTCAGGGCTCAACACATTCCGTGCAGCTAACCACGCGACAGCGCGTTCGTTCTGTCGGCCCGTGCAAAAACGCTTCAGTGAAAAGTTTTTCCCCTTTTTTTAGACCTTCGCGATGCAGAATTCAGTTTGTCTTTCACAGTGCAGAACTACGAGGACTCTTTGTTGCGCTCTTTTCCAGCGAAACAGAATTTCCGAGTCGGTGGTGCACACTGATTTCTGCTCTTTTCAAGGTGCACATTAGTTTCTGATCCGCCGACCTTCACATACAGACACAAAACCAACTGTAATCCATAATGTTCGCATGTGCAAATCGGCTAAGTCAAGAACTGTCGCTCTTATAAAATAGATAAGCTCATGAGCAGTGTACGTGCGTCCCATGACGCGCTAGCACTCCACTGCTAGAAAATACCGGTGCGTCAGTGTAAGTTCTTCGCAAGCCCAAGAAGGTAATACAGGCAGAACAAATCAACTGATCCAATCTGAGGGGCTAGCATGATTAGTTGGAAAATACTGTTTGATACTGCTGCTTTACCCCTACTGTGCATCCATTGCGTGCAGTCGAATTGTATATATATGCATCGCGTCGCGCGTGCGCGTGGTCCTAAGGCTTGTAGCCGCAAATGTCAGCGATGCACGTGTGCACGCGAAAACGCCCTGCCTGAAGCACGCCGCCACGCCGCACGCTAGCTCTAGGATAACCAACCAACCGAGGGAGCCGCACGGTTAGTTTTGTGTCAACTGGTCGGTTGATTTCTCCCAGCTGCTGCTGGTCATGGACTCATGGTTGCCTTCGCCATTGCCCATAGCAGTGGAATCCTAGAGATGGGTCGAGGAGGAGAGGAGACAGAGCACTTGCGCCTGGGCGCATGGCCAGGGCGAAGATCACGTCAAACTGTCAAGTGAGGCATCTGCTGGTTGATCAGGAAGCTAACTAAAGCAAGTTGCCTTCATTAATGAACTCCACGTGCCTGGGCTGGCACGGGTGTCATTAATGCTATAAGGCAGTCTCAGTGGAAGGGGTCATGGGGGAGTTTTCAAGAATGACACATCATCTTTACTGTATTGGTTTGCGGGATGACCTACCCTCTCTCAATGCATAGGGTCGTAGCACATTTTCATAGGTTCATGTACATATTTAATTGTTGCATGTTGATTGGTCAATTGTGCTTAAAAATTGTGTCAACTTGTCTCAGTGGAAGGGTCATGGGGGTGTCATTTCTAGGACTCCGTGCCGACCCGGGGTCATGAGGATGACTCTGGCTTCCTCTCTCTCCTATTAAATATCATGTCATGTCATCTTGTTTGCATTGAGTATGTGACACCCTATTTAATGCCTATGACCCTCCCATTGAGACTGACCTAATCTCACAGCATTGATTGCGTAATCCTACAACACACTGCCGAGAGGAATTTGTCTCCTTTTTTCTCCCTTCCTTCAGTTTGAGGTGAATTTATCGACTACTCTACTCCAGTTGACCAGTAAAGACATTACAGTGAGGCCTAGTAACAGTAACTGAGCTTCGGCACACGTCAGTAACATCAGTAGGAGTAGCTGCTTAACGACATGTTGCACTTGCCCAAAATAGACACATTGCTCAGTTAAGCTTCGGCCACTGTACCAAACCAAAACAGCACACCATCGGGATGGAGAATTGGAGATCGTACTATGGTCTGAACTTCGAATAAGTGCATGATCGAAGAAGCAGATCGACGCTCTATTCATCTGGCTTATCACCCACCAGAATAAACCAGTCATCAACAACCAACTAGCAGTATTTTTTCCCTCAGAACAAACAAGCTGCGAGCTCACTCTCGACACGTTGACGTGCATGCACGCTAGCAACTCTTCCCTCACAATTAAGGCCTCATTCGTTTCCATCGAATTGATTCCGACCGGAATTGATAAATGTAATAAGAAAATCATGATAGCTACTATGAGAGATCCGGATTTATTCCGGGACGAAAAATAATTTACTCATGATAGGCACACCATGAGAGTCGGAATCAATCCACTAGTCAAGAGGTGTGAAATCAATATGGCTCTTCGGTCTCTTGTTCTTGTTATAAACAATGGCGCAAAATGAACTAAAAGTAAAGAGATCAAACCGCAGGAGACACGAGATTTTAACGTGGAAAACCCTCTCAACACGAGAGGGAAAACCACGGGCGCCAGCCAGCAAGCAACTTCACTATGATCGGAGTCCGGTTACAAACGCCAACGGCGGCGGCTTACAAGAAGTAGAATGAATCAATCTCCAATGGAAAACCCTAACGGGTTTATATGACCCGCTCCGCTCCGGCCTTAGCCTCCCGGCGGGCCTCCGCTACGCTTCGTCAGAAGTTGGCCTCTATCTTGTGCACAATGAATTTGGATCATCAATCAACAGTTCTACCTATCATGATGAGTAAATTAAATCTCGATCCGGAATGAATTCGAGTCTCTATCATAAATTTCTTGATATATTCATTATTCCGACCGGATTGAATCCCATGGAAGGGAACAAGCCGTAAGGGTGCTGGTCACTCTCCGACCTTGAACAACTCCTCGAGAGAAGGAAGGGGAATTACTATCGACGGCATTAATTACACGCACGGATGCTGCATTAATCACAGCGTGCGCATGCACTAAAAAATGAGCAGGGGGGAAGCACTAAGCTTCTAATCTTGCAGACAAGCGAAGAACAAGCAGCTCAAGAACAGCAGGACGTTGTCCCCCAGAGAGTTTTATCTGCCACCGCAAGCATCAAGCTTGAGCCAGGAATTGACAGTATCCGAAGCACATTACCAGCATCGAAGCCAGGGGATTAACAGTATCCGAAGCACATTGTCCTCTGATTATCCCTAATCTGATCGGTGTTAGATTGATCTCTCCACCAATGGACCCAACGGCCCATTGGGCCCTTGACTCGCGTCCGGACCGGGGACGCCCAGCCTGTTAGAAGGCTGGTGGGCCCTTGTCGCGCAGCACTATAAGAGGAGTGGGGGCCACGGGCTCAGGACATGAGGTTCGCCGCCACCACAGTAGCCCCCCACTCCAAACCCTAGCCGACCGAGAGGGAGGTGCTGAAGCGACGGGAAGCACCACCGTGCCACCACAGGTCGCCGTTGCCGCCGTCCCTGCACTTCACTACGCGTCGCTGCCTAGCGCAGACCTCCATCGACAGAACCAGGGACGAACAGCGAGTCCAAGGTATGACATTCATAGTTTAATCCCACTCGATCTACTCCTAGTCGATCCGACGATTCTATCAATGGTACCAGAGCCGTGCTAGGTTGTAGATCTTGCTTGGGAAAGGAAAGAAACAAGGAATCGATCTCGAATCGACAAAGACAGAATCATCAAACCCTAACCCTAGATCTGAAAAGCAAAGGGCGAACGGGAGGAAGGACCTACCTGTGGGGCCTACCTCGCCGTTGAGCCACCGCCGTTGAGCAGAAAAGGATCCGCCGCCGTGCGGGTCACAGACAGGAGCCCCCGCTCGCCATCTACTCGTAGGCGCTCGGGAAGGGGATCAGGGCGCCACGGTGAAACCGCTCGACGGCGGCACGCTCTCCTTTGTGGGGAACGCGCTCGCCGGCGAGGGGACTCCCGGCGGCGCCACAACCTTCCTCCCCGGGCCGCCATGGCCACTCCCCTCTCTGGATCTTGCCGATGCAAGGCTAGGGTTAGAGGACGGAGGAGAAAGAAGAAAAGAGAGGGAGGGAGTGGGAGAGCCGGCCGTGGTTTTGTGCCAGGCGGCGCCGCTCCTCGCCGATGCAGGCTGGTCGCCGGCCATGGCGCTCCGCCTGCCGCCGCCGGTGTGCGCTGCGAAAGGGTGCAGAGAGGCAAAGGAATGGGGCTAGGGTTTACAAGGGGCCGGCCGCCGCCGAGTTTTGTTCGCGCGAAGCGCGCGGACGACCGTCCGATGCTGATCAGAGGAGATCGACGGCCGGTAGGAGCCGACGGTAGCTGGGCTCCAATTTGGCCCAGGCGGGGGCGGGCGCTAGGCCAAAATGGCGGCCTGCTCGTCGGTTTACGGGCCGCGAGCCCACGCGGACGCGTGGAGAAGGCCGTGGGCCGGTTTTTTTCTCCTGTAGGACGAATGGATAGCTGTGAACAGTAAAGGTTATTAATTGTTTTGATGAATATTCAGAAGCTTATTTGATGAATTTTGTATAGTTTTGATGAATTTCATCTAGATTTTGATTTCTACTCAAATTGAACAAACGAGATATTTGTGTAGAGATTGAAAAGTGATAGAATGCTTCTGAATATTATGTTTTTCATGAATTTTATTCATGTTTTCTGCTTCAAAAGGTTAAAGTGTTGCTCCTTTTAATTTTAATTTGAAGATTAAATTAAAGGGAAAAGTTGAGTAGAGAAAAATCATGTAAAAGGAAAGATTATTCTGATAGATTATTAATTCAAGGCAAAGTTGTGACAAGTTTGTCAAGATTTTAACCTCTATTCAATTTTGAACCAACGGGATAAATTGTTTAGAGCGTTAACCGGTGTAAAGAAAAGTTTAGAAGTGTGATTGCTTCTGAAAAGAAAGAAAAGTTTTCCGCTGCAAAGTAAAAGTTTCACCCTCTAATTAAATTGGAACCAACAAGAAAATTTAATTAGTGGAGTAGAAACATATTTATTTAAAGTTAATTATGGTATTGTTATTTTCTGACCAACGTTGATGATAACAATATTATAATTATATGTGTTTTATGTTTTAAAGTTAAAGTCTCTGGTGAATTTTGCATCAAAGTGATCAATTCTCATAGAATAAAGATCAAGAAATGTTGTTTTTTCTTGTTTTTGTTGTATAATAATACTTGTCCTTCAATTAAATTGGAACCAACGAGAAGATTTAATTGTAAGAACAATTTTGAAAAGTTTTCCCTGTGGGTTATATCCACGTTAAAGTTAAAGTTAGCTTCCACTGTATAAAGTTCAAGATAAAGTAACATTGGTTTCGATTGCCAATTTTTGTACAAAGTTTAATATCTCTACTCAAATATGAATAAAGAGGATATTTTTAGAAATACTTTTGATAAGTATTAATCCTAATTATAAAGTTTCATGATGTTGTCGTTTTCTGACCAACGCTGATGATGACAATATTATGATATGATGGATTAATTCTAATTCAGTCGATGATGACTTGGAATTAATATAGATGAATGATGTTTTATTCTATTTTGTGCCCAACGGTGATATGGGATAGAACATAAAGTTCCAAAAAGTTTCATAAGCTTAAAGTTTGGATTATTATTGAATATTTTCTCGGAGAAAAGATCTTTCTGCTTTCATTCATGAAAGCATTAAGAAAAGTGAGCTGAGCAATTGTGACTCAGGATATGACAAAGAAAGAATGGCATAATATGTGGGACTATGTTCTCTTTAAAAGAATGGCTTCAAAAGTAAAGATTCTCGGATATTAATCCAAGAAAAGAGATAGATCATTGAGAGTCTTGAGAAATACTTTATTTTTCATGTACTTTTTATGAAGAGGAATTTATTTCCAGTTCAGTCATCATAATAAAAGTTGCAATAATTCATATGCAAGTTTAATTTGACCAATGTTGGATTAAGCATACGTGTGTTACAGTTTATTCAGATTTATTTCTGAATTTGATGATTGAATGCGAGCCAATCTTGGCATGCATGTCCCTTCCAGGGAATTACCTGAATGGAGAGTAAAGTTTGTGATGCTCTCGCACGACAAGAAAAGTTCACAATAATACCCGCAAGGCGGGAAAGGCTCTGAGAAAATAACCGCATGATTGGCTAAAGTTGGCATAATGCTATATTAGACAATCTTATGTGGCAGGAAAAGTTTTGTCAAAGGACTCATCCTGCATGGCGGGAGAAAGATATAATGACTCGTGTGCTTATTGTGTATCCCACACTGAGAAATAGTTTTTTGGAGTAGCTCTTTTACTACCTTGGTATTGATTGAGCATTTCCATTGTGTTATAGTCACTAAGCACTCTATGAGTTTAAAAAGAATCGAAAGTAATATGCGAACCTAAAGATAAAGAATGATATACAAGCTTGAGTTGCTTGAGTTTTCAAAAGCACTGAAATAAAGGACTCTGTTGAGTTCTTAAAGTGAAATGAGGAAAAATGTACTCCCATATATGAGTTAAGAAACAACCTTGTTTTGTATGATATAATCATGCAGATAAAGGAAGTAATTGAAAGTTTTCTCCAAGTTTCCTCACTGATAATAGTCCTGAATGGTTTTCGAAATTGTGGCAAGAAAGTTCATACCACATTTCGAGGGGGAGAAAAGGTGAGAAAGGTGAAAATCCCCTATACTTCAGGAAAGTAATGCATTGTATGCATTTAGAGTGTGATCTATAGAAAATAAATGTGATTGTCTGGGGGAGTACGACAGTCATAATATCGATACCCCTAAAGAAAAGAAATAGCTAAAATCCTGGACTTTTATGAGTCCGATAGGATGATAGCGATGTGACCAAAATGGTGAAAGAACAAACCCAAAATGAGAAAGTTTAAAGATACTCTATTATTCATAATAGATGGTAAGATCTGGGGGAGCCATTTAGTTGGCCATCTGGATGAAAGAAAAGGCTGATTTGGGGAGCCATTTTATTGGCAATTCAGATAAAAGAAAATGCTCTTTTATTTCTAATGAGACACATTGTCTTCTTGGAATACGAGAGCAATCAGGGGGAGCATGGTGGCTCGAGAAATTGACTTCGAGGAGAAGTGGGTATATATGCCCACTCTGATGATTCGGTAGCTATTTCTCTCGACACTCGTGGCAACAATATGGTAAATGATATGGAACCTGTCCTTCAGGAGCCATTGAAATTCATTGTTCTACATGAGGAGAGCTGCTGCAGCTCCATATGGTAGATGTACCAAAAGTTGAGGCACAGAATGTGCCAGAGGTTGAGGCCTCTAGTAGGTCTCAAAGAGTCAAAAGTATGATGATTGCAAAGTTTGTAATATAGAAAAGTTCACATTGAGGTTTATTCTACTTCATGTGTTAAAACCATAAGAAGCGCTTGTTCGTTGAAATGGAACTAATGAATTCCGAGGAAGCTTAGGACTCAGAAGTAATTCTCAATGGAGCCAAAACAGTAGGCTGTAATGGGTCTACAAGTCGTGACGTGACTCCAAAGGGAATATGTGAACACACAAAGCGCATCTTAAAATCAAAAGTTTTGTGCAAAGAGATACAATGAATCTAATGGCACATCATGATCTGAGTTACATCAGATGAAAGTATTGCATGGCACAACCTAAGAGTTTTGTCATAAAAGAAGAAAAGGAATGCTGCTTAAAGAAATCATTTACGAATGATAACATTCAAAGATAAAGGATTTGGTTGTCAATTTTTGGGTTTTAAAAGAGAATAAGAGGACAACATTTGAACAAAGTTACAGAATGGGAAATTCATTTCCTAAACGTGCATAAGTGATTGACATCTTGCATGGCAGCAATGATGTCAATCTATTGTAAAAGAAGAAGAGGTTCTTGTCCTCAAAGTTCAAAAGGAAATTCTCGATGAATGTCTCAATTATAAGGATCGAGATTCACCGAGATAAAAGAAAAGGGGTATTAGGACTATCGCAAAAGGCATACTTAGAAAAGTTGTAAAGAAATATAGTATGTATGCGAGTAAACCTACGCCTGTTCCCATCGTCAAGGGTAATGGTTTTGGAACTTTTATGTTCCAAGAGTGAATATGAAATTGATTAAAGGAATATGTTACCATATGCTTCAGCTGTTGGAAGCTTAATGAATGGAAAAGATAGAACTTACCCTGACATAGTTCGTATATCCGGGTTTTTTGGCAATATCCAATCCAGCTATAGATCACTGGAATGGAGTTAAGTGTATCAGCCTCATGCTAAGTTGGAAAGATCAAGTGCTCTCAAAAGGTTGTGAGTACAAAGATATTTTGTGAAATGTGTAGCGAAATCCACATTTGTCGCTAACCTTCACAATAGGAGTTTTTGTGTGGAAAAGCTCCAAAAGACTAAAATAATTGTCATCAATGTGATGCAAAGATGTGGTATAGCATGATACGAGGCTGAGGGACAGGCAAAATGGTTAATGAAACCTGTACCCGGAGTTGATAATGGTTGTCAACAGCAATAACCATTAAAGTAGTTCACTCCTATGACAACAAGTCAAGTGTGCTGCCAAACACATTGACACAAAGTTATATGTTGTAAAGGAGTAAGTCCGGAATCATATTAAAGACATTGCGCATATAAGAGACAAGCAAGTGCTTGAGGATCCTCTTACGAAAAGTACATCACCCAGTGCGCTTAGAGAGAACATACGCGACATGAGTTTATGGCATAGTTTACGATTTCGGACAATAAAAAGGCCCAAGGCTAAAGAATTTGTTTCAATACAAAGATGTGTATTGTAGCTGTTAAATCCATCGGGGATTGACAGAATCGAGATTGACCGTGACGATAAAACATGCTCTATGCACTGATCTGTAATGGAATGAGAAAAGAAGTTAAAGTATATGGTGAGATCAAGGAGGAGAATGTTAGATTATCTCTCCACCATTGGGCCCTTGACTCGCGTCCGGACCGGGGACGCCCAGCCCGTTAGAAGGCTGGTGGGCCCTTGTCGCGCAGCACTATAAGAGGAGTGGGGGCCACGGGCTCAGGACACGAGGTTCGCCGCCACCACAGTAGCCCCCCACTCCAAACCCTAGCCGACCGAGAGGGAGGTGCTGAAGCGACGGGAAGCACCACCACGCCACCACAGGTCGCCGTTGCCGCCGTCCCTGCACTGCACTGCGCGTCGCTGCCTAGCGCAGACCTCCATCGACAGAACCAGGGACGAACAGCGAGTCCAAGGTATGACATTCATAGTTTAATCCCACTCGATCTACTCCTAGTTGATCCGGCGATTCTATCAATCGGCAGCTCGACAAGCCCAGCTGCCTCGCGCAATTAATGCACCAAGCTGCATCTGTGGAGATCATCCTTGGCCCCCATGTGCATCATGCATGGGCATGGCGTCACCACTCATCACTAACCAGTCGCTATATATAAGCCACACCCCATGGCGGGAACGAAACACGGACCTCCAGGACACACCGGAGCTAGTAGCGACAGCAAGCTAGCAACCAGGGTCCGTCGGTGTGGCGTAGAGTTGCCACTTCCAAACTGAGAAACGGTGGGCACTGATCGTGATCGATTGATCATGGCGTTAGTGAGGGAGCACGCGGCGTACGGAGGGTTCGACGGCGCCGAGGCGATGGCCTTCGACGTTCTCGGTAACGTCCACGACGGCGCGTTGCTCGGCTTCGACGCCGCGGCGCTGTTCGGGGGAGGGAGGCTATCCGCGAGCGCGTCCTATGTGGCTGGCGGCGGGAACGCCTGGGCGTGCACAGGTTCGGCGTCCGTGCTGGCGTTCGACCGCGCCACGGCGGCGGTCGCGGCGGCTGTGGGGAACGACGACGAGGAGGTGAAATGCGACGCGTGGATCGACGCCATGGACCAGAGCTACGGCGCCGCTGCCGCGGCGCCGACGACGGCGTCCGTGGGCTTCGACGCGGCCACGGGGTGCTTCACCCTGACGGAGCGACCGGCGCCGTCGGGCGGCGCGGGGCGCACGTTCGGCCTGCTGTTCCCGAGCACGTCGTCGTCGGTCGGCTCGCCCGAGCGCGCGGCGCCGGCGCGCTCCACGCGGAAGCGCACCTACGTGGTACGTGCCGGGCAATCACAATTCGGGACGCGTAGCTCCCTCGAACAGAATTCCTCACGGTTCGTGCACGCGCGCGTGTGTGTGCAGGATGCGCTGCCGCAGGATGTCGATGCCAAGAAGCCGTGCGGCGCGGGCAGGAAGACGAGCAAGGCCAAGGCTGCGCCGCCTACCGTCCCGACCAAGGACCCGCAGAGCCTCGCGGCCAAGGTAACCTCGGCGCCCAAAACTGAAGTTTTCTCCGGCCGCTGCCAGTACTCTGCTCCGATTCTTTGCAATGCTCGGTTGGTCTGATCCGTTCTAGTTGCAGAATCGGAGGGAGCGGATCAGCAAGCTGCTCCGGACGCTGCAGGAGCTTGTGCCCAACGGCACCAAGGTCGACATGGTCACCATGCTCGAGAAGGCCATCAGCTACGTTAAATTCCTCCAGTTGCAAGTCAAGGTAGTTGCATAAATGCTTAACGAGCAATTTAGAGGGCACATGGTGTTAATTATGTTCATGCCAGTGGCCCAATGCAGTGCTGCGATTGTTAACTCTTTGATTGGCAAATAATTGCAGGTTCTTGCAACAGACGAGTTCTGGCCGGCACAGGGAGGGAAGGCGCCTGAGATCTCCCAAGTCAGGGAGGCGCTGGACGCCATCTTGTCATCGGCGTCGCAGAGGGGATACCTGAATTAGCTAGGAAGAGAGAAGACATAGCTCTGGATCAAACGCAAAAAAGATACGATAAAAGTTGCTAATAACGAACCACCTCGTTCGAAGATAAATAAGGAGGGAAATTCATAATTTTCTTTTTAATTTCCCAACTGATTATGTGGAGGAAAGGCTTAACCTTCTATAATCCCTGTAATTCTCTTCATTCTAATGGCCCATGAGCCCATCAGGGAGGGCGTAGTGGGGGGCGACCCGCCTAGGGTTCCCCCGCCGCAGCTCTTCCTGCAGACCCTCCCACGCCTCTCCTCCATCCGCAGCCGCCGCCGCAACTTCTCCCACGTCTCTCCTCCACCATCGGCGTCGCGCCCCCGCCCGATCTACGCCGTGCTCGGGTCCATCGCTGTGCACCGCTTCTCCGGCGCGCCCCGACCCCATGGCCACCTTCTGCGCCCTCACCTCCCCGTGCTCCGGCGTGACGGCACCCTCGCCGCTCTCGGCCACTGCGGAGGGCACGGACGGGCTGGTCCCTCCTTCTCCGTGCTCGGGCGCGCCGGTCTGGGCGCTATCGCCTGCGGCGGAGGGCAGGGGCAAGCCATGCACCCCCTTTTCGCGCTCCACGATCCGGTGCCCGCCTCGGCGCTCTCTCCCGCGGCAGAGCCTTTCTTCCCCGACGTCGCATCGGCTGACCGCGCCATGGTCTCGCGGTGGATGGACTACTCCGACGACGACTACTACATCGACGCCGGGGAGGTTGCTGCTGCCTCCCAAACGCCCTTCCTCGACGCCGTCCGTTGCGATTCTCCTCCAGCTCTGAAGCCCGCTCTCCATTCCATCGTGGTGCAGCCTCCTCCCACCCAGCTGATCCCCTCCTCTGGTTTGCGCCTGGTCCAGCCTTCCCCATCGACGATGACCCCGGTGCGCCTAGTACACCAAGCTGGCGACCGCCACCCACGACAGGCTTAGAGGGGCTGTCAGCCGTCGGAGCTTGTCATCGGCCTCCCTCTCCGCAGCCGGGATGACAGGCGCAGGCCCCCTCCTTCCCGGTCTGGACGCTGGTACACTCAGGGCGCGACGGGCGACCGCACCCCTGTGCACCAGCATCTCGGGACGCAGGTGTCCGGTGCCATTGCGCACCAGCCTCATCCGATGCTTCTCCCCGCCTGATGGTGACGGCTGGAGCAAGATCCTAACTCGCCAAGCCAAGAGACCCCGCGGCCGCAGACCGCGGCGTCTCGTCAGGACCTTGCTCCGAGGCGCAGCCTACCGACGCAGCTCGACGGGCGCTGCCTCAACTATCTGTCGTACATTCACCGCTGAGCCACCTGCACGGGTCCCATGTGGTGTTTGCGCCGCTTCAAGCTCCACCACATCGTCAGGGACTGCAAGCGTCTGCGCATGCCGCCGAGCGACAGCACTGCTGTCGGGGGCGATGTGAGGTGCGCCACTGCCAAGAGGCCTCCTCCGTGGTTTTGCATCGCAGCTCCGACGCGGTGGGATCCACGCTAAGGGAAGATGTGACTTCCGGGGGGGCGCCGCCGAGCCGACGCCTTCCCCGCCACCGAGTCGCTCCGCGCCACCACCGCCGCAGCTGGATGCCGCCGTGGTATGCTTCCTGTTGCAGAGGGACACACCTGCAGATGGGGCCTCTGATCTAATGTTGCTCGAGCGAGAGGTTTGCTTCTCGGTTCCACCACCGAGGGCAGCCGGGTCGGCGGTAGACACACCCCCACCATCGGCTACAGCTACGGTTCAGACGAGCGTACCGACGGCCCAAGATTAGCCATCCAATGGTGACAGCGTCATGCGTGTCTCGCCTACTTCGTTTGAAGAGCTCCTTGACTGCTTCTTGGACGCGTTTCAGAAGAAGCCAGCCTCTCCTCTTCTCGCGGTCCCAACCCGTCCGGCGGTGCAGCCATCAGAGGCCCCCAAGCGTAGCAGCTCCAGGCTTGCCAGCAGAAAACTGGCTAAGATTCCGATCGCTCGTCGTGGCAAGGTTCTTCTCATGCGCCGCTTCGACATGGAGGCTGGTGAGCTCGACAGGGTCTTCAAGGCCGGTTTGTCAGGCGGAAGGCCAATGCCAGTAAGGTTAGGGAGGGAGTGGTCATTGTCTGAGCCGCATCCCCCATGTCTTGGTTGTCTGATTAGAGAGTAGTAGCACGATTGCATCCTTTGTCCACCCCAGGTCCTTCTTTCTTGTAATATCTAGCGAGTGAGTTTGACGTGCGTCTAACCGACCACGCGTTGTTTTCTTAATACAATGATACGTAGCTCTTCTGTGTATTCGAGAAAAAAATTCTCTTCATTCTCTAAAAGAGTTGGGCTTTTGTTTTTGCTTTTCTCGAGGAAACCAAAACAAGAAGAGAGATATGGACTTCCCTAACAGGAAAATGGGCTTGGGCCAATTGGAGCCTCTGCTAATCAGCGCTAAGTTGTTTGTAGCTAACTAACTACTCCGTATTTGTGATTCGGTTTGAGCCAAAATGTAAAGCTATCAAAACAAAAATGGGCTTGGACCAATTGTAAAGCGCCAAAAAAAAAAGATAATGGCAGTTTGTTGTCCCTCTCTACCTCACGTGCAGCCCAACAACATCTGCTGGGCTGTAGCGGATCAAGACCAACCGCATTTTGAATTTTTTTTTTTTAGAACCAACCGGGGCAGCTTTGTGCTTTTTGATAATGGAAAATTTCAGGCTTCATAAATAACCCTCGTGAGGGGGATATCAAATCATGATTACTACATATATCTTAAAATTCACATCACAATGTGTTTAATATTATCGATCGATACACAAACGGAAAGGTCATCTATTTGATGGGGGGAAATAGTTGACTCTAAAAATTGTTAAGCTTTCGCTCATTTTGATCGTCAGTACGCTGCAACAATATCCGAAGCTAATGTGTCCCATATGGCAATTATATTAAACTTAGGCAGAATAGCCAATTCAGTCTCCGAACTATCACTCAAAACTCAATTTCGTCCCTGAACTACGAAAACGGTCGTTTTAGTCCTCAAACTTTCGCAACCGGCTCAATTTCGTCCCTGAACTACGAAAGTGGTCATTTTGGTCCTCAAACTTTCGCATCCGGCTCAAATTCATCCCTGACCGATAGCCAAATACTCTTTTTACCCTCTCCTATCCTTACGCACCGCTCGCTGCTGGCGAATCGGAGGGTCGACCTCCCCTGAGATGGAGCAGGGGCCTCGCGCCTCCTTCGCCGAGTGCGCCCACGCCCCATCCATGGCCTGCCTCCGCCGCGGCCGCGCCTAAGATCCGTGCCCGCCGACGCAGGAGGAGGTGCAGGCGTGGTGGATTTGGCGGGGCAACAGACCGCCAGACTGGAGGGGCCGGCCTTCGCGGAGACGACAATGACAGTGAGGATCAGAGGGAGCAGCGGGTTCCCAAGCAGCTAGCAGCGAGCAACGTGTAGGGGTAGGAGAAGGGTAAAAGGGGTATTTGGCTATCAGCCAGGGACGAATTTGAGTCAGATGGAAAAGTTTGAGGACCAAAACGACCGTTTTCGTAGTTCAGGGACGAAACTGAGCCAGATGCGAAAATTTGAGGACTAAAACGATCGTTTTCGTAGTTCAGGGACGAAATTGAGCTTTGAGTGATAGTTCGGGGACTATATTGGCTATTCCGCCAGTTGGTGCTCTATTGCACTAACACCCCTTTGTTGGCACCAAATTGCGGATGATGAGGACATGCGGATTTTGTTTTTTTGGAGGGGCTTTACTAACAAAATGATAGTGGTCACATCACTCGTTAGATTATGCAGCCGGATCAGAATAATGAAACTGAATTGACAAACAAGCTACAAAAAGGACGGGAACAAAAGGCAAAGAACAAAAGAGAAGCATCCAGCTAGCATTCAGCAAGCCAGCATCCAGTCATCCACTGCCGTCCCGTGTCAGGAAAACAAACGAGAAGTCCCCCCACGAACATAATAACAAAAAGGTTTTCTTTTCAGACGCTAGCTAGTATATATGGTCCATGCATGGTCAACTCTCAAATTTGGCAGTCATGAAAGGACAAACATGAAATATTGGCAGGAACCTTTGAAAAAACAGCGGCTCGGCCAGCGTCCCCCTCCTCTCCGTCCCCACCCCCCTGCGGCAGCTGCACACCCATCGACTTCCCTTCAACAACCTGCACAGGGCCACAGGGGGCAGCTACATATACGCCTTCACACGTATTTGTTCCTGAGCCACCACAACAGTGGCACTAACAAATCACAAATAGTCTTGCTACAGCACTTCTCCAACGACCCCATATAGGATATAGCCAGCCTGCAAGAGATATCCAGACGACAGGGCTGAGGGTCGCCATTAATTTCTCTCGGAGCTCCAAGGACGATGGAGGAGCCGGGAGAACGTATGGCCGGAACGCCGCCGTACCTTCTTCAGCATCGCCGGTTGATGGACATAGCGCCCTCAACCCCAACCGATTCAGGTACTGCGAGTCTGCGACATGTACATCCATGAGTTAGTTCTTCCTTAGCTTGTCGCAGATATGTCAGTGTTGTTCATCAGTACAGGCGCTGGAATTGGGTTGTGCTTGAGTTGATCGGTTGTGTTCTTGCTGCTGTTCCAGGGCATTCCGGCTCCAAGGGGATGACCATCATGGTGTCGATCCTGGTGGTGGTCATCATCTGCACCCTCTTCTACTGCGTCTACTGCTGGAGATGGAGGAAGCGCAACGGTGAGCTTCAATTCGGCCAGCAGTGTTCCTGCCCGCGTCTACTTGTTGCATTTGTTCTTGTATACAGCTGTACCCGTTGTTGTCATGATAGTTATGACGAGATCCATCTCATGGTCCTTGCAGCTGTCAGGAGAGCTCAGATAGAGAGCCTGCGGCCGCTGTCCAACTCGGACTTGCCCCTCATGGACCTCACCTCCATCCATGAGGCCACCAACAGCTTCTCCAAGGAGAACAAGCTCGGCGAAGGAGGCTTCGGGCCCGTTTATCGGGTAATTAACTGAAACCACTGTAAAAAATTGCTGATTTCGTTGCAGCAAAACTGTTATTTGTATGGGGTTAGTTATTTAGTTGCATGTGGGTGATTCGACTTGGTTTTATTTCCTCGTTCAGGGCGTGCTGGGCGGCGGCGCGGAGATCGCCGTGAAGCGGCTGTCGGCGAGGTCCAGGCAGGGCGCGGCGGAGTTCCGGAACGAGGTGGAGCTGATCGCCAAGCTGCAGCACCGGAACCTGGTCCGGCTCCTGGGCTGCTGCGTCGAGAGGGAGGAGAAGATGCTCATCTACGAGTACCTCCCCAACCGAAGCCTCGACGCCTTCCTCTTCGGTCAGTCACGCTCTGAGATGTTTCTTTCCGCCGATTATTCCTCCGTAGATTCCTCGTGCTAGACTAGTAGTCGTAGAGCACGAATGTGGATGAGATCGGTTTGGTTGGTGTGGCAGAATGTACGGAGTACAGACTGTCAGATTTGGTCCATCGGGCTGGTTTGAAACTGATGCGCGTGTGCCCATGGGTGGTGCACATGGTTACACCAAATTTTCAGCTCTTGGGCTCTGAACTCCGCGTAGTTTACTGTTTTTGAGTCAATTAGGTCTACTCAGGCTACTAGATCGAAGCGAAATAGGTCAATGGGGAGCTGAGTGCTAGCGTGAAAAATCGTGTTCCATCATGTGCGCCATGCGTGTAGCAGAATTTCCAAATGGTTGGTGGTGGTTAATCGATCTAGCAGGTCTTGGCTGGTCCAATTTTACCAATTCTGAAACTGAAACCGTGAAGGGGTGATGCCGTGATGGATTAACTTGATCCAAATCTGTGCGTGTTCAGATACCAGGAAGAGTGGGCAGCTGGACTGGAAGACGCGGCAGAGCATCATCCTGGGGATCGCACGCGGCATGCTGTACCTCCACGAGGACTCGTGCCTCAAGGTCATCCACCGGGACCTCAAGGCCAGCAACGTGCTCCTCGACAACAAGATGAACCCCAAGATCTCCGACTTCGGCATGGCCAAGATCTTCGAGGAGGAGAGCAACGAGGTGAACACCGGGCGTGTCGTCGGCACGTAGTAAGTGCGATGCGATTGCGATGCAACGCAGCAATCAGCACGATCTCTCATGACTCGTACAGTGCAGATACAGCTTTAATTTGCCGGAGCATTGGATTAAGCTGACCTGAAGTTTTGCCAAAAAAAAAATGCAGTGGGTACATGGCTCCTGAATACGCGATGGAGGGCGTGTTCTCGGTGAAGTCGGACGTGTTCAGCTTCGGTGTCCTGGTGCTGGAGATCCTCAGCGGGCAGCGGAACGGCTCAATGTACCTTCAGGAGCACCAGAACACCCTGATCCAAGACGTAAAATCCTCTCCCCAAATCCATCCGTTCTCGCGAACCAATGCCAAAATTCTGTTCGTTTCGATCCTGATGATGATAGGGTCTCTGAACTTGCATGTTACCACAGGCCTGGAAGCTGTGGAACGAGGACAGCGCGGCGGACTTCATGGACGCGTCGCTGGCGGGGTCGTACTCGAAGGAGGAGGCGTGGCGGTGCTTCCACGTCGGACTGCTGTGCGTGCAGGAGAACCCGGAGCTCCGTCCCACCATGTCCAACGTGGTGCTCATGCTCATCAGCGACCAGACGCAGATGCCGGCGCCGGTGCAGCCGCCGCTGTTCGCGAGGTTCAAGAAGGTGACCGTGTCCGAGTTCTCGCTCGCCATGAAGACCGACACGACCAAGACGCAGTCCGTCAATGAGGTGTCCATCTCCATGATGGAGCCACGATGACGATCTTGATCGCCTTCGCTCTCTGTCTTTCTTTCCTTTTCCCCCTTGGAGGAGTTTTGATGAGTTTTAATGGTGAAGAAACTTGAGATGCCCCCCCACACACACAAGCAGAAACGATGAAGTGGTTCAGCAGCATCGGCATAGAAGTCCTTTTGTGGGGGCAGCAGGCAAGATTGTTTCGTTATTTCGAGCAATGGCAACGAAGCCTCTTGTAAATACTCCTACTACTGTGTGTGGTCTTGAGAAAAATATCTCGCACAGAAAAGCATCAACTTACTCCTACTACTGTGTGTGGTCTTGAGAAAAATATCTCGCACAGAAAAGCATCAACTTGCAACCGTGACATATTCAGCAAGAAAATGCTTTGAATTTTCAAGGAGAAGAAGGGTCCCATCCCATGGTAAACACTGACTGAAGAGCTAACACATATCCTTTCACTTACCATTGATTGATGCGTCCAACTAAAAAAGGATGAGAAGAAAAGGAAGTGACGGGTGCCGACTTGGCCTTGTTTTCTCTCATCGTTTAAGAAAAATCCGCAAGCATCCAAAGCACGCGCACCATCAGAGATTCAGAGGATGCGAGTAGCACCCCTATTGTCGAGAATAATTCCTTGTTGAGCTAGCTACCCTCACGCCTAACGACCTCATGACGCCACCGCCCGCGACCAACACTCACCTGCTCCAACTAGCCGCCCGTCCACACACGCTGACACGCGCAGCTTGCGCAGTGTAAAAAGCGTGGATAAAAAAAAAAACTTTATCGCCGCCGGTTCATCCGGCGGCCGGCGTTGTCGTCGTCGTCGGCATCTCCTCGGCGCATGCGGCCGACGGCGACCCGAGTCATCACCCACCGGCGTGCCATCGTCATCTGCTAGAGTGCTAGCTCGTGCTGGATCCCGACACATGTCGCGCCCGTGGAAGCTTCTTCTCAGGCGCACGTCACGCTGACTGTCCGGCCGCGATCGTGACGCCCCGGGACGACGGATAGGGACCTCAGCATGTTCATGTTCTCTTCCGCCGCGCTGCGCTGCGCCTTCGTCGTAGCGATTCGACACAGTTCGTCTCAGGAACAGGAAGCGGTTCGATCCCATCTGAATTTCTGCTGATGTCTCGTCTCAAACGGGGCCTAAAACTCGGGGACTTTTTGGGTCGGATCGATCGGGATGCGGATCCAAGCCAGGCCGGGGCACGCGGCGCGGCGCGGCGTTAAGCGAGACACGAAAGCGAAGCGATGTGAACGTCAAAAAAAGGACAAGTTTGGCCGCCCGTGCACCTACCCGGTTCGCCTGGCGTTGTGCTGCGCCATCGCCCTCGCCAATCACACGCCCTCTTCTTCTTCTTCTTCTTTTTTTATCTCCCGGAGCTCCGGCGTGGCTGCTGCTTTGCCTCGTGATGAAGGTGGTGGCGTGGCGGAGCGGCCACATGATTGCCGGTTGAAATCCAGGCCGGGGGTTCGGGTCGGCCGCCGATGAGTGCCGCGATTGACGGCCACTGCCAGTAGTTAGTCTAGTGCCTTTTGCCCGTGCCAGCAGTTTTTCGATTTTCCCTCTCGTGTCCCTTTCGAGGAGAAGGGGAAAGGTAAAGCGCACGCGCTCACCGAGTGTGTACTGGTAGTACTTTTTCCCGTACGTCAACGTTGGATGATGGTTGACTGGTTCGCGCGACGCGAAGCAACGAGATCGCGACACGGATATACAAATATATACGATGTGAGACAGAGCTCTCATTTGCTTCCTCTCTATGTTTTTCAGAGAGAGAAAGAGTTTTGGCCTATTTCTGCATATGGAAGCTCTTCTTTGGGGCAGTGTGGCCAAAGAACCCTGATGGATGTATAGCCCTATAACTCTAAAAATGGAAGCTCTTCTGTGTTTCCAGCAGATGAACACAGGATCTTATTGATGCGCACCTCATTTGGGATTTGGCTCTCGCAAAACATATCAGCAGATGGAGATCCCTAGCAAAAAAAAAAAGTCACAGTACATGCCCCAAAAAAACACGTAAGAAAAGAAACACGCTGTCAAAGAACCAGTAGTTTCTGGCCCATCTATATTGGTACAAGCCGAGCGAGGTGCAAGCCCAGCCAGCGTTGCGTGTATAGGGTATGGGCCTTTTGTGAGGTTACACACACCACCACGGAAAAAGTCCATTCCACGACCCTCATCTATAGGCATTGTTTGGTTTTCAACCCCCAACCGCAAAACCAGGTATTGAACACCCAGAAACTTTTCAAACCGGACATTTAACCCCCCTCGCCGGATTCCTGAGCTGTTTTGGGTGGTTTTCGCTGACATAGCGCTAGGTCCCACATGTCAGACAGCCACGTCACCTCACTCCTCTCTCTGACCACCCTCACCCACCCCCGGCGGCATCCTCCTCCCCATTCTCCACCCCGGTGGCCTCCTTCTCCCCTTTGTTGGCGGTGACATGACCCCGAGCTCGATGTCATCATCACCCTCGGGGCTGTTCGTCAGAGTCATTGTCCCGTTTCGCCAGAGAGGAGGTTCGCCGTGGCGGCCTCCACGAAGCAGGGGTGTAGGCAGTTGCCGAGGTACTCGGCGGGCAGCGACGACTCTAGCATGGACCGGCACTCAGCGGCGAAGAGCATGCGGCTGCGTTCCGTCCCTTGACGCCCGCGGATCTGGACTTGAGCAAGCACACACACGCCAGCGCCGACGCCTGCCACGAACGACGACGCGCGGGTGGGGCGAGAGGGATCCATCCCGACGAGCGTTTTCCCGCGTAGGTCGTTGGGGTCGGCGATGAGGGAGCGGTCGAGCACCCGGGGCGGCGGCAGCGTGGCGTCCCCGGATCCATCCGCTAGTGCGCCGCGCCCTCCACTGCTCACGTCGGAGCCCCATAGCCGGCTCGGGCAGGCGGCGGCGCGGGGTCTGGCCTCCAAGGGGCCTCTGGTGGTGGGGAGTGGCCCAGCGGGCGCAGAATCCGTCGGACCGCCACGGCTGGTGCACCAGCAGGAGAGCAGGGACGCCGATGGCCTGCCCTCTAGCCCTCAATCCCTGTTGGGAAGGAGAGGAGAGCAGGGGGCGGCGCGATTTCGGTCGGGGAGGAAGAAGCTGTGCCGCCCTCCTCCCTCAGTCGGTGGGCCGCATCTCCGCCGGCAGGCCGTACCCCTGCTCCTCCGCCGCGAGGAGGCTGCCGGCGTGGAGGACGAAGGGCGCGTGCTGCGAGGAGGTTGCCGGCGTGGAGGACGAGGGGCACGTGCCGTGCGGAAGCCGAAGACGTGGAGGACGACGGCGTGGGGGAGGAAGGCCTAGCGCCGAGGAGGGAGGCTCACTGTCGGCGTTGGGAGTGAGGCATGCCGCCGGGGACGGGGGAGCCAGGGCCGCGTCGCCGGAGTGAGGAAGCTAAGTGGAATGGGGCCCACCACCACATGTGCCACGTCAGCGAAAACCACCCAAAACAGCCCACGAATCCGCCGAGGGGGGTTAAATGTCCGGTTTGAAAAGTTCGTGGGTGTCCAATACCTAGTTTTGCTGTTGGGGGTTGAAAACCAAATTACGCCTATAGATGAGGGTCGTGGAATGGACTTTTTCCCACCACCACCAACCAGACCCAACCATCTTTATGGGTTGGGCTTCCGCCTTCTAGTTGGCTACCTTGCATAATCCTATATACCTTCCGGAAAATTTTTCCTTAAGCATCTATAACCTATCAGAAGCCCAACAACGACCCAACTGTCGGTGTTAGGATTAGTCCCGACACTAACTAGTAAGTTACGCTGTGATCAGCTTCTCGATGGTTGGTGCAAATGACAACATAGGGACACGGGTTTATCCTGGTTCCGACCGCGGGGTCGTACGTCCAGCAGATTTGCGCGTGCACGCTGTATTGATTCGCACCAGTGGTGCCTGTAGAGGGGGGCTACAAGCAAGGCGGGAGAGGAGGAGAGGCCTCCAAGTCCCTGCTAAGTGATTGAGGCAAAGTGCCAATATCAAAGGGAACGAGTATGTGGGTGAGTGTGGGTGTGAAGTGATGATCTCGTCCCCCGCGGCCAAGGGACCGCCTCCTCCTTTTATAGACCAAGGGGAGGCGGTTTACAGTCATACCGCATAGCTTTAGGCACGGTGTGGCGGCATGGCGCACAGTGCCGGCGATTCGATGGCCGTCCTGGCGAATCTTGCTCCTGGCAGGCGTCGTGGTGACTCCTATGTCCGTCCAGTAGCGACTTCGAGGGTAGTAGCGCTGGAGCTCTTCGTTTGATCGCCGTCCGTACACCGGCTCGAGGGCTTGGCTGACGGACGACCGGAGGCTGCATAGCGGCGGGCGTGGCGATGTCCTGTCAACCTGGATCCCTACAGTGCAGGGGATGGCCCAGCAGTTCCCGGGATGGCGGCACAGTGGCGGGGATGGCCGATTAGGACCGGAGGTGATGGAGGTGACGCGCCCCGCCGGCCTTGCGTCACGGCGTCGTCCCAAGCGGGCGGGGAATTGGTGGCCGTACCCCTTTCGAGGGTGCCGCCGTCCTCTTTCGAGGGGTGCGACGTGGAGGAGGTACGGGAGTAGGCGGCACAGTGTCACGGAATGACACCGGCCTTCCCGCACAGCACCCGCACAGCGCCGGGGATGGCTGCACAGTGCGGGATGGTCGAACAGCGCCGGGATCTGATTCCCAGGCGGTGTCAGAGGGCCGGCGTGGCGGGGATTCGCCTTTGACCCGGGCGCCTGTGACGTGCCAGGGCATTTAATGCTCCGGTCGTGGGAGCAGGTATGGTGTCGCGGCTCGGAGGTGGCCTCGAGCGAGGCGGAAACTCGCTCGAGGGGCTGGGCCCCTCGAGTGAGTTGGGAACTCGTTCGAGGGGCTGGGTCCCTCGAGTGAGTCGGGAACTCACCTGAGGGAAAGCCGAGCCCTCGAGCGAGGCGGAGACTCGCCCGAGGGGGCGTCCAGCCCTCGAGCGAGGCGGAAACTCGCCCGAGGGTGCGTCAAGCCCTCGAGCGAGGTGGAAACTCGCCCGAGGGGGCGTCAAGCCCTCGAGCGAGGCAGAGGTTTCGCGGTACGGCGCCTGGCCCTCGAGCGAGGCGGAGGTTCGCTCGAGGGGTGCCGGGGGTCGGCTGTTCGTTGGGCCGGTGAGGCTTTTTGGGCCGTGGGCCATTCCCTGCCCTGGGCCGCTGCCGTGCGTGGTGTGACTTGCGGTTTGTGAGTTTTTGGTTGTTTGCTTTTGTTATTTTTCGAAAAAGGGGTGATTTCCCCCGTTATTAGGGGACTCCTGTGGGTGTCCCCGACAGTTGCCCCCGAGCCTTTGCAACGGTATCCGTAGGAGCCTGCAAAAGCTGGTGCTTTCTGATGGGACTTTCTTCCCTCCTGAGCGTTGTGACGTTCCGTGGGGGCGCGCTAGCGCACCCGCGGGTGTAGCCCCCGAAGCTTTGGAGGAGTGTGTGCATTCCTGCAAGGTTTTTCGCAGCGTGCGGCCGGTGCGCGAGGTGTTTGTTTCAGCCGGCCTCGGCGTTATTTCAGCCAGCCTCGGCGGTGCCATGCGCGCGTACCGGTATTTGCTTGCGTTCGGGCACGTCTAGGAGGTGTAGCCGTACGTCGAGCCCCCGAGCCTGGGCCCGCTCAAGGCGATCGGGGCGAGCTCTCTGACTTGTCTGTGCGCCCCTTCGCCGCCCCTTCGCGGGGCGGAGAGGTGAGGTGCTCATGACTCCCATCGAACAGGTCGCGAATCATGGGTCTCTCGTTGAGCTGTTAGCGGGTGGTTCAAGTGGACGTCTGTGCCCCGTTCGATAAGGGTCGGCTCGTGGTCCGGAGACACGTCCATAAGAGCGCTTACGCGGGTGTGCTAGGCAGGGCTCGGTCTCGTTCGATTGGGACCGAGGGCGCGGAAGCTCTCCCTCGGTGGGATCCCTCGACTAGCTGCCCTCGTTGGCCTTGAACACGAACTATGGGGCGCCCCCGAGCTTGTGAGCTCGGGGTCAGGCTCGAATGCGCGCGCCTTGGTCGTCCCTGACTCTGTCAATCTGAGGCGCATGTTCGAACCCTTCGAGGGTCAGGCTTCGAACCCCTGATTAGTAGGGCCTTTGCGGGGTGGCACTAAAGTGCCCCCGTCTTGGCTTGATCTGTGGAGCCCGCTGGGCTGTGGTCGAGCCGACCTTTGAGCCACTGATCAGTAATCCCTCGGATCGAGGGCATCTGCGGCGCCTACCCTCGACGGGCGGGTCTTCGAACCGCTGATCAGTAAGTCCCCGTTCGAGGGGCATCTGCGGTGCCTACCCTCGACGGGCAGGTCTTCGAACCGCTGATCAGTAAGTCCCCGTTCGAGGGGCATCTGCGGTGCCTACCCTCGACGGGCAGGTCTTCGAACCGCTGATCAGTAAGTCCCCGTTCGAGGGGCATCTGCGGTGCCTACCCTCGGCGGGTAGGTCTTCGAAACGCTGATCAGTAAGTCCCCGCTCGAGGGGCATCTGCGGTGCCTACCCTCGACGGGCAGGTCTTCGAACCGCTGATCAGTAAACACAGCGTTCGAGGGGCCCGGCCCTCGAGTTCGTTTGGTGAGCCACGGCTCCGCCTGTTTTAGATCAGGGCGCTGATCGCACCCTTGGAGGGTCGGCTCTTGAGCTCTGGGCTCTTGTTGCGCGTGCGGAGTACCCTTGCTTGGGAAGGAACCCAGCCATTTAATGGGCGCGGATCGTGGACGCAGATCGTGCGAAGCGGGCGCGCCTTTTCAGGCGGCGCACCGCAGGCGTCGTGGGCGACGTGGGGGGCGGACGGGACGGGGCGCCGCGCCCCTTCGGTTATTGTGCCGTAATGATAGCGTGTGCGCGTGCGCACGACCGTTTCGGCGCGGCCGGGCCCATCCGCCAGCGACGTAAGGCGCCGCCCGCATTAATTGGCGCTGCGCGCGGAGTTTTCGGGGGCGTTGCTCCCCTAGATCTTATAAATCACGGGGGGGGGGGGGGCAGAGGCGAGGTCCCTTACCTTGCCATTCGCATCCATCCCCGCACGCAGCTCGTCTTCCTTCCGGCTGTGCGCTCCGCCGCTTCGGATCTGCTCGTGTTCCTTGCGCCTCCGCCGCAGTCCTCGCTTCTCCCCCTTGTCTTCCATGGCGCCTCCGACTCGGGTGCTGGAGCCTTTCCCATAGCCCCGGTCGACGGTGACACCGCTGGCGCTGAACGAGCTGGTGAACGGCGGGCAGTTGGCGCCGGTCGGCGACGGTCTATACCCGGCGTGGATGGTCTCGCCGGCGACGGACAAGGAGCCCAACCCCCCGCACGGCTACGTTATCAGCTTCGCCTGTCTCCACGAGCGCGGCTTCACCGCCCCGGCGAGCCGGTTTATGCGGGGGTTGTGCCACCACTACGGGGTGGAGCTGCACAACTTCGCCCCCAACGCCATCTCGCAGGCGGCTTCCATCGTCGCCGTCTGCGAGGGATTTCTGGGGATCCCGGCGAACTGGGACCTCTGGGTCCATCTCTTTCGCGGCGACACCGGGAAGGTGCTGATGGGGAAGCCCGACGCCTGGTTTCACGGCGTGTCGCCCCCTTCGCGGCAACGGAGGCTGGAGTCCCTCACCACCGCCCTGCGCCAGCTGGCGGACGCCGGGCTGGGGGTGGCTTCGATAATGCCAACTTCCATCACCGGCGGGTCATTCCCCTCATGGAGAGGGAGCTCCGCATCTTCGAGATGAGTGATGCGGCCAACCCCACGTCGCTGGTGCGCTCGCGGCTGCTGCAGGAGCGTCTCCCCCAGGGGTATGCGGCCACGCGGGCGAGGCGCGTGATCAACCTCAAGGTGGTGCCGCACAGCGACGACGACGTTTGGTCGTTCGTGATGCTCCCCGACGCCAGGCCGGTGAGCATCGTTTTTCTTTCCCTTTTTGTCTCTTGTTTCGCATTGTTTATTCGTCCTGACAATCCCTGCCCGCAGCTGGTGACCGTCCATGCCGCCCGATCGGACCCGCCAACGCCTCGGTCTCAGGCCGCCGGTCGCGCCGCGCAGCAGCGGGAGCGGGACCGGGCGGCCCTTGCGAAGGAGAAAAGGATCAGGCGGCAGGAGCGCCTCGATCAGTACAACGAGGAGTACCGGCTGCGTGAGCAGCAAGGTCTCTCTCCTCCGCCGGCGTTGGCGAACTCGTCGTCAGATGAGGAGGAGAGCGACGGGGAGCGGGCCACCTCTGACAGGTGGGAACCCGCGCCCCGATCCCCACGGATCGAGGAGGCGGCCGTGGAATCGACCCCCGAGGTGGGCACGGAGCCGCCCGCCGCCGGGTCGTCAGTGGAGGTGCCGGAGGGCACCGCGGAGGCGCCAGCGGGCGCAGTGGAGGCGCCCCCCAGCCCTCGAGGAAGAGGAAGTGGGGCTTCTCCAGTTTGAGGTAGGTAGCGTTTCTTCCCGCACACCCTCGATTTCGAAACACTGCCGCCCACCCCTCCCTTTCTTTCGTTGTCAGGGCGTCGCCGGCCGTCCCCGACCTTGCGCCCGTCAAGGCGCTCAAGTTGAGGACGTCTTTGACGACTGGGCGGCGCTCGGAGAGGGCGCCACGGGCGGCGGCGAGCGTGGCGGCGGCGGGCGAGCCGTCACGCACCACGACCGCGGCCGCGAGGCCGCAGCAGGAGGGGGCGGCGGTGGCGGCTTCGCAGGCGTTGGTCCCCCGCGACCCTCATCAAGGGCGCGGGCAGGCTCGCTCGGAGAGCCGGTCCGCCAGGGATCACGAGACGGTCGAGACCCCTGTTGGTGGTGATTCCGTCCCCAGGAGGGGCCGATCGAGGAGGTTACCCGGGCCAGCCCCTGTGCCCGCGCCCGAGGTGCTGGTGGTGCGGTCGGACGGCTGCGTAATGTCGCAATGACCGGCTCACGGCGCCGAGGCGTCGACATCGCGTGCCGCTCCGCCAGCACCTGACGCCGCCGCGTCGCAGTTGGAGCAGGGGCTGCGTCGCCCCGGGGTGCCGTGTACCCTGCTCGACGAGGCCCAGGTCGAGCAGGCGCTGTGGCAGGAGATCCGTGAGCACGGCGCCTCCCTTAACGCCGCGCTGGCTGAGGCGCTCCGGCTCCACGGAGGCCGGTCGTTCCAGCTCTTCGAGGTGAGCGTCTTTGCTTGATTGGAGCTCGTTTTCCCGTCTCTTTTTCGTCTGAGTGTTTCACGTTCTGATTCCTCTCTCCGCCCTTTGGTTGCTGCTCGCAGGAGCTGCAGGGCCAGGCGCGCGAGAAGTACAACCGCCTCTCCCAGTTGAGCTCGGACCTCGACTGGTACCGGGGGCAGTACGAAGCCTTGGACGCCCTGGTGGAGGCCCTGCAGACAGACAACGGCTGGCTGGAGTACCGGCTAAGGGCCGTGCAGGACGCGCTCCTGGACCAGCGTGCTCTGACTGCAGAGGGCACCACTGCGGTCGACAGGGTGAAGGCCGTGCTCCTGGAGAAGGAGGAGGCGCTGGCGACGGCGAACGGCGAGCTGCAGAAGGCGCGCGCCGCCCTGGCCGAGGCGCAGACCGCGCTGGCGCAGAAAAAGACTGATCTCGCTGCGGCGCAGACCCGGCTCGAACAGGACCGCACCACCCTCGAGGGGGCGCGGTCCTGGCAGGTTCAGGCGGAGCAGAAGGCCCAGGAGGCCGAAAAGCTGAGTGCTGACCTGCAGGAGAAGGTCACGTCGCTCACCGCGGTGGAGGATCAGCTTCGCCAAGAGCGGAGTGCGCGTCAGCAGGCAGAGAGCCAGCTCCAGCAAGAGCGGTCCGCCCTCAAGGAGGCTCAGGCCGCCCTCCAGCGCGAGCGCTCGGCTCGGGAGGAAGCGCAAGGCCAGCTTCAGCGGGAGCGCACCACGCTGGGGGAGGTTCGAGCCACGCTCCAGCTCCGGGATTCGGAGGTCGCGCGGCTCACCGGGGAGTTGGTCCAGGAAGCCGTGTCGTTCGAGGAGCTGCGGCAGGCTGGCGAGGAGAAGGACGCCGCTATCCTCGAGCTGCAGCAGGCGGCCGAGACCGCGCGCGCGGCCCTCGAGACAGAGAAGAAGCAGGTCGAGGGTAAGTCGCCTCTCTTAGATTCTTCGTTTGTTGCTTGGGTTCGTCGAGATCCGCTCTCAACTTATTCGTCTTCTGTTTTTCAGACTTGCGGGCTGCTCTCGGGACGTCAACGACGCAGGCGGAGGTGCTCCAGGCGGCCTACAATTCCTCCCAGCAGGAGCTGGGGGTTCTGCAGGAGGCAGCCCTCGAGGCGTGCCAGAGCGTCGGCGAGGGCGACGGGCAGGCCGGGAGCACTGTGGCGAGTCGCCTCCGGGCCTTGGGCGGCCACGTCGCCCGGTGTATGCGAGGTGCGCTCCGTCTGGGGATCCAAAAGACCCTTGGCGTGGTGCAATCGCACTACCGAGTTGACCTTGCGGCGTTGGCTACGGGCTACATTGTCGCTGACGACCTCGACGACGATGGTGCGGAGGCCGAGGCGAACCGCCTGGACGCGCTTGCCGCTCCTGCCGCTGACATCCTCACCAACGACTTCGCGGAGATCCTCTTCCCGGACGCTCCCCCCGCCGGGCCCCTCGAGCCCTGAAAGTAGCTGGGCACTCAGGCCCTTAGATTATAGTTAGGAATCGAGCCTCGTGGCTTTATGTAATAAATACAGTTTGCTTGAAGTACTTGTAAGTTTTAGTGCCATTTCGTTTTTTGTGATTGCGCCGTTCCGTCTCTCCCTGTCGTTTAGGCGAATTTCAGCTGGAATCGTTCGTTTTCACGAGTAGCGCTCAGGCAAAGTGGTGAGGGGGAAGGGCCGTATCCTGCCGCGAGGCGTAGGCTATCCCCGACTCACCCGTCTTCGCCCTTTGGCCATTCGCGTCCTGCGTCATTTCGCTCAAACTCCCGGGTCGAAACGTACTTGGCGCTTTTGAAGTAAAGATTTTTTGCGAAAAAATGGGACCGTTTAGGGGGGTGCCCCCCGCAGTAGCCCCCGAGGGGGACTTGGTTTTCGGGGAGAAAGCCGAGTCGCCCTTGACTTTATCGAAAAGAAAACTTTACATTTGTACAGCCGACTGGGGCGTCGGATATGTGAAAAAAGACTTGAAAATCCTTTCTAAGGGTAGAAGCGACGTAGCTGTTGGATGTTCCAAGCGTTGGTGAAGACTTCGCCTTGCTCGTTCGCCAGCTTGTACGTGCCGGGCTTGAGCACCTCGACGACGACGTAGGGCCCCTCCCATGGTGGTGACAGCTTGTGGCGGCCTCGGTTGTCCTGGCGCAGCCTTAACACTAGGTCGCCCTCGTTGAGGTCTCGGCGCCGGATTTTCTGAGCTTGATACCGCCTTAGCGCCTGCTGGTATCTAACCGATTGCATCATGGCCACGTCACGGGCTTCGTCTATTTGATCCAGCGAGTCTTCGCGAACTCGTTGGTTCGAACCTTCATCGTAGCCCTTAATCTTGGGCGATCCGTATTCCAAGTCCGTGGGGAGGACGGCCTCTGCACCATAGACTAGGAAAAACGGCGTGAATCCCGTGGCTCTGCTCGGAGTGGTCCTGAGGCTCCAAATGACCGCCGGGAGCTCCTGAAGCCATTTCCGGCCGGACTTGTTCAGTCTGTCGAAGATCCTGGGCTTGAGGCCTTGTAAAATCATGCCATTGGCACGTTCCACTTGGCCGTTAGTCTGTGGGTGTGCGACAGCCGCCCAGTCCACGCGGATGTGGTGGTCGTCGCAAAACTCCAGGAATTTCCTGCCGGTGAATTGGGAGCCGTTGTCGGTGATGATGGAGTTCGGCACTCCGAACCTGTGGATGATGTCGGTGAAGAATGTTACGGCCTGCTCCGCTCTGAGGTTGGTGATTGGGCGTGCCTCGATCCATTTGGAGAACTTGTCCACGGCAACCAGCAGGTGGGTGTAGCCCCCGGGCGCCTTTCGCAAGGGCCCGACAATGTCCAATCCCCACACGGTGAAGGGCCATGTGACGGGTATGGTCTGTAGGGCGTGAGCTGGGAGAAGGGTCCTACGCGCGTAGAACTGGCACCCCTCGCAGGTGCGCACGACCTCGTTGGCGTCGGCAACCGCTGTGGGCCAGTAGAAGCCCTGGCGGAACGCGTTGCCCACGAGGGTGCGCGGTGCCGCGTGATGGCCGCACACGCCTGCGTGGATGTCACGGATGAGTTCCCGACCGTGGGGAATGGGGATGCACCGCTGCAGGACGCCGGACGCGGCGCGCTTGTACAGCTCGCCGTCAATCACGGCGAATGACTTGGCTCTCCTGGCGATGCGCCTAGCCTCGGTCCGATCTGAGGGGAGTTCCCCTCGATCGATCCAGGCGAGGTACTTGGCCCGCCAATCCTCCGCGCGGGGGGCCGGCTCGGTTTCCATGGCCTCGGCTTCGTCCGCGCCGTACCCCTCGAGTAGGGAGAGCACGAACACCTCGTTCGAGGGGTCCTCGTCCATGGGTTCCGCACCCGCTGGACTCGAGGGAGCCCCCGAGGGTTCCTCCTGATTCGAGGGGGCCGGACTGAGGTCGACGGACGGTTTGGCGACGTCTCGCGCGAAAACGTTCGGGGGAACGGTGATTCGCCCCGACGCGATCTTCGCGAGCTCGTCCGCCTCCTCGTTGTACTTGCGGGGGATGTGATTGAGCTCGATGCCGTAGAACTTGTCCTCGAGGGCGCGTACGGCATTGCAATAGGCCTCCATCTTCTCGTCGTGGCAGCTCGCATTCTTCATGACCTGATCGATTACGAGCTGCGAGTCTCCCCTGATGTCGAGGCGCTTGATGCCGGTCTCGATGGCGATTCGGAGGCCGCAGAGGAGGGCCTCGTACTCCGCCATGTTGTTCGATGCGGGGAAGTGCAAGCGCACTGCGTACCTCATGTGTTCCCCGAGGGGTGAGATGAAGAGCAGGCCCGCGCCCGCTCCGGTTTTCATTACCGACCCGTCGAAATAGAGGGTCCAGCACTCGGCCTGGATCTGCAACGGGGGTGGCTGTGTGTCCGTCCACTCGGCGACGAAATCCGCGAGGATCTGAGACTTGATTGCCTTGCGTGGCGCGTAGGTGAGCGTCTCGCCCATGAGCTCTACGGACCACTTTGCGATCCTGCCCGCAGCGTCCGGGTTGCGGATAATCTCTCCCAACGGGAATGATGAGACCACCGTGACCGGATGGGCCTCGAAGTAGTGCCGCAGCTTGCGCCGCGCGAGCACCACTGCGTAGAGCAGCTTCTGGATCTGGGGATACCGTGCCTTGGTCTCGGACAGCACTTTGCTGATATAGTACACCGGCCTTTGAACTGGTAGGGCGTGCCCTTCCTCTGCTCGCTCCACGACGATGACCGCGCTGACCACCTGGGTGGTTGCCGCGACGTAGAGGTACAGAGGCTCGCCGCCTCGAGGCGGCGTGAGGATTGGCGCGTGTGCGAGCATCGCCTTGAGCTTGTCGAGTGCCTCCTGGGCCTCAACGGTCCAGGAGAAGCGCTCGTGCTTCTTCAGGAGTCGGTAGAGGGGCAGTCCCTTCTCGCCGAGCCGTGAGATGAAACGGCTCAAGGCGGCCAGGCAGCCCAACACCTTCTGCACCCCTTTTAGGTTTCGAATCGGGCCCATTCGGTCGAGGGCGGAGACCTTCTCGGGGTTGGGCTCGATGCCCCGCTGAGAAACAATGTATCCCAGCAGCATGCCGTGCGGCACCCCGAAGACGCACTTCTCGGGGTTTAGTTTCACCCCGTTTGCCCGTAGGCAATCGAACGCGACGCGCAAATCGTTAACCAGGTCGTCCGCCTTCCTAGTTTTGACGACAATGTCATCTACGTATGGCTCTACGGTTCGCCCGATGTGGTCCCCGAAAACGTGCTGCATACATCGCTGGTACGTAGCGCCCGCGTTTCGAAGGCCAAACGGCATTGTTACGTAGCAAAACATGCCGAACAGTGTGATGAAAGAGGTCGCGAGTTGATCGGACTCCTTCATCTTTATTTGGTGGTAACCCGAATAGGCATCAAGGAAACACAAGAGTTCACACCCCGCAGTGGAATCAACATTAATATCCGCATTGCCCGCTGGTGGGGCCGGTGGTGGGTTCGGCTCCGGATGCTGGGCCGCATCCCCATCTCCTGCTCCGTTTGCACCGTCAACATGCTCGTTGGCGGTGACAACGAAGCATTCGCGCGAAGGATCGTAGCTCCCTTCGCTGGAGTCGTCGGAGCAACCGAACCAGTAGTCCGCGGTGTCAAGGAACCGCCGGAATACCACAGGGTCCGGTACGCCGGAGAAGTCCCACTCCGCGTAGCCATGCGAGGTCGAGGGCGGCAGCTCGCTGGGCGAGCCGTGGTACGACTCATCGTTGGTGGTGGCGATGAGGTTCCGGGCCGACAGCAGGTGATGGCCCGGGAGATCCTCATATGCGGTCATGTCCGTGCTGACGGATGAGGCGTACGTCGCAGTTGAGTTGCACATCCCGTAGGGGAACTGCGGCCCCGTGGCCGCGTGCTCCCCTGCAGGGTGCGTCGTCGCGTCGCTCGGTGGCGGCGCGTCGCTCCGGGCCGCGTCGCGTGCTGCCCGGCGCCGCTCCGTGCGCGCCTGGCGCGAGCGCTGACCCGGGCGTTTGCGGCGTCGGGGCGTCGAGGCAACCGCTGTCGTGGGTTCCGGCGCCAGGACGTCGGTCGTCGGCGTGGCGGGGATCGGGCCCAGCCCGGTGGACCGCCACGGGTGGAGTTCATCCCGATTGGTAAGGCGCATGTGGTAGCCGTTCCCCGTAGCCTGAAAGTTCAGGCTCCCGAACCGAATTTCGAATCCGGCAGGGAAAGGGTCCGAGCTGCCCATGACGTACCTCTGGGACGTCATCTCGGTGCGAATCACCATCGAGACTGCTGGTGAGGGCTTGATCACAGTGCGAAATCCCCTACCTGGCGCGCCAACTGTCGGTGTTAGGATTAGTCCCGACACTAACTAGTAAGTTACGCTGTGACCAGCTTCTCGATGGTTGGTGCAAATGACAACACAGGGACACGGGTTTATCCTGATTCCGACCACGGGGTCGTACGTCCAGCAGATTTGCGCGTGCGCGCTGTATTGATTCGCACCAGTGGTACCTGTAGAGGGGGGCTACAAGCAAGGCGGGAGAGGAGGAGAGGCCTCCAAGTCCCTGCTAAGTGATTGAGGCAAAGTGCAAATATCAAAGGGAACGAGTATGCGGGTGAGTGTGGGTGTGAAGTGATGATCTCGTCCCCCCGCGGCCAGGGGACCGCCTCCTCCTTTTATAGACCAAGGGGAGGCGGTTTACAGTCATACCGCATAGCTTTAGGCACGGTGTGGCGGCATGGCGCACAGTGCCGGCGATTCGATGGCCGTCCTGACGAATCTTGCTCCTGGCAGGCGTCGTGGTGACTCCTGTGTCCGTCCAGGAGCAACTTCGAGGGTAGTAGCGCTAGAGCTCTTCGTTTGATCGCCGTCCGTACACCGGCTCGAGGGCCTGGCTGACGGAAGACCGGAGGCTGCATAGCGGCGGGCGTGGCGATGTCCTGTCAACCTGGATCCCTACAGTGCGGGGGATGGCCCAGCAGTGCCCGGGATGGCGGCACAGTGGCGGGGATGGCCGATCAGGGCCGGAGGTGATGGAGGTGACGCGCCCCGCCGGCCTTGCGTCACGGCGTCGTCCCAGGCGGGCGGGGAATTGGTGGCCGTACCCCTTTCGAGAGTGCCGCCGTCCTCTTTCGAGGGGCGCGACGTGGAGGAGGTACGGGAGTAGGCGGCACAGTGTCATGGAATGACACCGGCCTTCCCGCACAGCACCCGCACAGCGCCGGGGATGGCTGCACAGTGCGGGTTGGTCGAACAGCGCCGGGATCTGATTCGCAGGCGGTGTCAGAGGGCCGGCGTGGCGGGGATTCGCCTTTGACCCGGGCGCCCGTGACGTGCCAGGGCATTTAATGCTCCGGTCGTGGGAGCAGGTATGGTGTCGCGGCTCGGAGGTGGCCTCGAGCGAGGCGGAAACTCGCTCGAGGGGCTGGGTCCCTCGATTGAGTCGGGAACTCACCTGAGGGAAAGCCGAGCCCTCGAGCGAGGCGGAAACTCGCCCGAGGGGGCGTCAAGCCCTCGAGCGAGGCGGAGGTTTCGCGGTACGGCGCCTGGCCCTCGAGCGAGGCGGAGGTTCGCTCGAGGGGTGCCGGGGGTCGGCTGTTCGTTGGGCCGGTGAGGCTTTTTGGGCGTAGGCCATTCCCTGCCCTGGGCTGCTGCCGTGCGTGGTGTGACTTGCGGTTTGTGAGTTTTTGGTTGTTTGCTTTTGTTATTTTTCGAAAAAGGGGTGATTTCCCCCGTTATTAGGGGACCCCTGTGGCTGTCCCCGACACCAACAAAAGCAAGCAACCCTAGCTCACCATCACCGTCCTCCAGTTTCTCCTACCTCCGGTCCGCCGCCTCCGCCGCCTCCTCGCTCACGCCGCCTGCCCCCCACCCCCACCCCGCACCTTGCGCGCGTCGCCCGTGGCCGCGGTCGGAGCTCCGCGCGCCACCGCCTGGGGCCGGGGCAAGTTCCTCGTGCCGCCGCTGGGGCCGGGCGAGCTCCTTCACGGCCACCCTCCCCTGCCCCGCGCGCTCGCCGCCGAGCGGCCGACTGGCCCGCTGTATGTTTTTTTTCAAAAAAAATTGTTCCAACATTTCTATAAAAAGTTGCAACATTTTGCAAAATGTTGACAAAAATTAGTTGATGAAACTAACATTTCTGAAAAATGTTGGTGAAGCCAAAAAATGTTGATTACAAAAATGTTGGTCCCAAAAATGTTGCAACATTTTGTAAAATGTTGATGAAAAATGATTATAAATATTGAAGAAAAAAATGTTGGAACATTTTGTAAAATGTTGAAGAGAAAAATGTTGTAACATTTTTTAAAAATATTGGAACATTTTTAATTAAAAACTCATGAGGTGGGCTAGTGGAAAAATAAAAGACATAAGTTTAGATGAGTTTTGGTGGGTTGGAAGTTCGTATTCTTATCCACCTTTTGGTAGGCATATAGGAGCCCCGCTGCCTTGGCCTGCATAATAAATTATCTTAATTGAAAGAATTTAAAAATTAAAATGAAAGAGTTAATAAAGTTTTTTATCCAAGTTGTTTTTGGCGTATCACCCAATACCATTCTGGATTCTTTTCCCGGTTCTTTTTGTGGTGTTATTGGAATTGAGGTTGAGTTCGTCACGTGCTCACAGCCTCACACACAGACGCGGCTCAACTTGCTGCGAGTGCTATTGCAGTTGTGTTCAGGTTCGCTTAGCTAGTGTTTGGAAGGTGGGCGCAAAAAAGTGCGCCCAGGGAATCTCGTGTGCATGGAGTACTAAATGAAGTGTAATTGCACAACCTTTTCACGTATAAGTGTAACTTTGCGCGACGAATCTAATCAGCATAATTAATCCATAATTTGCTACAGTAATGCTACAGTACCATTCTCTAATCATGCGGTTAGATACCTTATTAGATTCGTCTCGTGATTTTACCCCGGGTTGTGGAGGTAGTTTTGAAAACTGACGTTGTTTAATACCTTAAATTAGTGGTCAAAGGGAGGGGAAAATTTTTTCCCTCCCCAACCAAACACTGCCTTCTCCCGTTTTTTTTTTTTTGTGTGTGTCAGGAACTCAGGACGGGACACGATAAAAGAAGGAAAGAAACAAGTCAGCAACACCGTCCCTGTCCCTTTTTTTTAAGTGATGAAGATGACACATGACCTCGGCGTGTCGCTGCTTGCTGGCTGGAGCGGATAGCCGTGGCATGGAAGGAACAGCTAGCCTGAGAAGTACTAGCCGTGAGTCGCATGACGGAAGCAAAGTCGAAGGAATCTGCAGCCAACAAAAACATTCCCGTCTCGCTTGAAGCGCTGGCGCCTGCGCCCGTGACCGACAGCGCCGCAGTCGTCCACGCGCAAAAAATCAAGCCCGTTCGCTTGGCTTATCAGCCACCAGTCAGCAGTACTTTTCTCTCAGAACAAACCAGCCACCAGCAACTAGCCAGCAGTACTTTTCTCTCCGAACAAACCAGCACCAGCCATCAGCCACCAGCCAAACGAACAGACCGGGTGGCTTGTGCGGCTTGTAATGGCGAACCCGCCCCGCTCACGCCGTCACGCCATCACGCGCGCCGGGTTGAAGCCATGCCACGCGAGAGCGCACGTACGCAAAGCGTGCTTCCCGTCACAGAACGCGCGCCGGTCACGCTGTGCTTGAGCTTGACGACGACTTGACGAGATGTCCGCCGCCGCAGTCTCGGGCTGCTCCGGCGTGTCGCTTCCGCCGCGCGGTTCCGCCGCGGCGGTAGCGTGGCTCGCTCGCTGCACCTTTTTTTTTTTTTTTGCTCGGGTGCGCGCGCCGCGCCGGCGCCTTTTGCTCGCGGCATCTTGCTGCCTGCGCGCGTGCTCCCGTCACCTTGCCGTCTTGGGCGTGGTGCGTTCCGTTCTCCGAGTCTGGGTTGCCTATCTTGTTTCTTCCTGTCGCTCCATTCGCTTTTCACTGTCCTTGGCGGACGTCATCTTTTTTTTTCTTTCTGTGTGTGTATACGTGGTGGGTACGCTTCGTTCGCGGAATACTACCAAACGGGAAGATGATGGATGCCATGCCATGATTAGCAGTAGTAGGGGGTGTTGCTTAAACCAGTGTGAGGAAGCAAGCGGCGTGCATCATCACCGGATGAGAGTTGAGAGGTGTTCTGGTTCCAACATTTTTTTGGTCAGCTTAGGTATTTAGGCGCGTAGTATGATGGCGTAGTTTATTCAAAAAATGATGGCGTAGTTCTAGCTTTTCGCTTGGCATAGTGCATAGATACTACGGAGTATTCCCTCCGTTCCAAATTATATGTTGTTTAACTTTGTAAACCTTAAGTTTGACTGTTTCATCTTATTCAACAAAATTTGTGCCAACATAGTCAAATTTAAGTTATTTTTGAAAACTTTCATTAACGAAGCACAACAAAGAATTATGATATTTTGCATAATTTTTTGAATAAGATGAGCAGGTTTAGAATGGAAGGGGTAGATATTAGTCGGAAACACAGGTACGCGTGCCTGATCCCTATCCTTTTCTATACTATCCGCAACCATATCCTGTCCTGTATAGTCTGAATATCCGTGTCCTTCCAGCGGTCCATGGTCCTTCCTCCAGGCTGGTCGAAGAACTCATCTGTACAAGGCGAGTAGTTGCTGCGATCTGCTAACAAAATAATCACAAAATGCCATGACAAAAAAATGGCCAAAGAGGGTTGCAGTTGCAGACTGCCAGTGCGACGCTAAAGAACAACGTCAACAATTTTAGAGTACGTGTAGTCATGTATGATTCTGAATGTAAGAAAAATCACCAGATGTAAATCCTCAAAAAAAAAGAGCTGGAACGGACTTTTGCAAAAGGCTGCAGCTGGTTTGCCGTCCGGGAGGCCGTTATAAGGACCATGCTCACCACCATGTCATCATGCCCTTCTCTTCTCTGGCTCATCAGAAACAACCGCAAAGCGCACAGCGTCCTCTCATCATGCCATCCATATAGACCTTCCTACTGATCACTCGCTCTCGGCCTCCGCCACCCTCTCAAACCAACCCGACCCGACCCACGCGCGTGCACCGGCGCACGCGCGCGACGACGATGCCTCCCCTCCACCGACGCGGCGCTCGCACTATCCTGCTCCTACTCCACTACGTGGCCGCCTCCCACCTTCTCCTGCCGTACTGCGCGCCGACGACCCACCGCGCCGCCGCGGCCCGGCTGCCGGACCCGGCGCCGCTCGACCCGGCGCTGATCTTCCCCTCGGCGACGCCCGTGCAGCCCGCCGCCGCCATTGCCGGCGGCACGATCCCGGCGTTCCCGGAGCAGTCGGACTCCCTGGCGGGTTCCTCGTCCACGTGCCCGCTCGCCCCGTCCCCGGCGCTCATCCCCGCCGTGCTGTCCTCCTGCAACGCCGACGACGGAAAGCTCCCGGCGAGGCTGCGCTGCTGCCCCGCGCTGGCCGCGTGGCTCTTCGCCGCCTACGCGCCCACCGCGCTGTCGCAGCGGGCCCCCGCGAGGTCGACCCCGGCCGCGGCTGCCGTCGACATGCCGTTGCCGCCGGACGACTCGGAAGCGTGCGCGGGCGCCGCGGACCGCGCGCTGCGCGCCGGTGGCGCCGCGCTGCCGCGCCCGGCGGGCGGCAACGGGACGTGCGACGTGGCGTTCTGCTACTGCGGGGTGAGGCTGAGGCGGCTGGCGTGCGGACCCGCGCCGGCGGAGGGCGGGCTGTGGGCCCCGGCGGAGGAGGTGGCGAGGAGGCTGGAGAAGGACTGCGCGCAGGCGGGGACGCCCGGCGGCTGCTCTAAATGCATTCGTGCTCTTGCCACGGTGAGATCGAATAGCTGACCTGAATGCATATATTAGCATGATCTAGCATGATCACCCGAAACCTGATTGCCTGAAAGCCTTCTTGGTTCTTGCATGCACATTTGCCGTTCCCGCAAAACCTAGGAGTAGTTGGGCACATAACGAAACACTGATCAAGCAATCAAGCATTTCCGTTTCTATCTGGTCACTACTCATTAATTGATCAATTCACTCCCATTTCGAGTTCAGAAGGGCAGTCAGCATCCATGGAGGGTTCTTCACCGCGGTGATCTAGCAGGACGATGCCGTAGGAGTTAGCAATATAGGTAGGGCACACCACCATCACCACCTAGGAAAGCTTCATTGATCACACTGAGACTGAGCGCCAGAAAGACACACACAATCACACAACCAAACTGCGCATTGGCCATATTCTATTGCCTGCCTGACATGCTTTCGAGGCGACATGGCGTCGAATGCAAGTCTTGGACGCATGCTTCGACACTGCACCCACGGGGCTACAGTAGCCAGTGTCCCGGTGCACAGGTTCGCCATTGCCTAGACCTACTCCGTAGTTGTTAGCATGATTGGATTGTGACTGCGTGAGTGAGCGATGAGTGTTGAGTGGCCAGGAATCATGAGATCTGAAATATTGGCCTGTTGGGTAGGGTAGGCCGGGCCTGGGAATGATTTGCTGGAACATGCCTCCACTCCCTCTCGCTCTGCTGCCCACTTCGATTGCCTGAGCATTTTGGCCCCAGAGATTAACTCCGTCCCGGCCTCCTTTCTTCCCTGAAAAAGTCTCGGCGTCATTCGAAGAATCATTTGCTTTGTGGACAGATCATTCCGGTCTCTCTCGGCTCGCTTTGCTTTATCAACAACCGAGCCATCATCCATCCATGCATGACCACAAGCCCACAAGTTAGGCTTGGTTTTCGAGAAATGTCGCGGTACGCACATGAAGATTAGCGTACTATTAGCGTGCCGGTACGTACCTCCAAAGGTTTCTCTGTCGCAATATGTTCGGCACGTATAAGTCCCACGTGTGCCAACAGTAGCGGGCTTGTACTGAAATGCCGTCAGCTAACGGAAGGTAAATTTCATTTCAAGTTTTACCGCCTTAATTTGTTGCTGTACGTTGTGGATTAACATCGTTCTGTACTACGTGCTACGTCGTGCCTAAACTTTTTTTTTACCGTGACACAGTCGCTGTGGATTAATATATCGCGTCTGATGCAAGTCTCTAATCATTGCAGATAAAGCCCAACAATCCCGGCGGTGGCGCGGAGGCAGCGGCGGCGGGGAAGCAGGCCGGGAAGAAGCAGGCAGCCGCCGGCGGCCGGTCGAGCGAGAGCGACGACCGGGACTGCGAGCTCATGGGGATCATGTGGCTGCTGCAGCGCAACGCGACGCGCTACGGCGCGGCGGCCACGGCCGTGATCCAGGCCCTGATGGCCGTGGACGAGGCGTCCGCGGCCGGTGTCGTCGCGGCGGTGGCGGGCGACGCGGGGCCGGCCGCGGCGTGCTCGCTCCCCGTGGACGACATGCCCCTCCCCGCCGAGTACGCGCAGCTCAACGGGGGCGCCGGCAGCGGCGCGCCTGGCGCCGGCTGCTTCCACCTGGTCCTGCTGCTTGCCGTTCTGATGAGCTTCCGTGTTGTTTCCTCGCTGTAGCTAGCACTGGTTTGTATTGATGAATTTAATTTTGGCATATGGTTCGTTCATTGCATCGAGCTCGCGTTGCTCACTGTTAATTCCATGTATATATCATTGTAGCCAGCTGAGGACTGGAACTATCTCACCTCTTGGCAGTTGGCACATACTAGCGCCTGAGAAAAAAGCATCGGCATCGACAACTTATCGCACACTTGCAAGCTGATACTGGAGAAACTCACCGAATAAAGAAAAACATACGATCGTATTAGGATGATCATTTCGTTTCAATAAATGAATAAATATTAGAGGAACTCCAAGGAGCTCACTAAATTAGACTAGTTAAATTCACATTTAGCTAGTCATTTAGTTAAGATATACTCTCTAAATTGCAGTCAATTCTAACGGTCTAGCCAAATCATACTTCATATTATCTACAACACTGGTTGGACCCCGCATGTTATTGTCATTACTCCCTCTGTCCCGAAAAGAATGTCATTCTAAAAATTTTAGGACAGATTATTAAGGAGGTAAAATGACCTCAATTGCCCATATTTATTTGTCATATTTTGTGCTAATTGATTGTTACATGCGCACATGCACAGATGCCAAATTAAGTTAAACGACATGTTTTGGGGACAAATTTTGATTCCTAAAACGACAAACTTTTTAGGACGGAGGGAGTACATGTCTTCTTCCTCCATCCTCTGTCTCCCACGCGCGGGCGCGCCTCTGCTCCAGCGGGCCGTCCCGCCTCTGCTCCGACCGGCGAGCTCCTCCTCCCCCTTGGCGCACGAGCTCCTCCTCCTTCTCGCCGCACGAGCTCCTCCTCCCCCTCGCCGCACGAGCTCCTCCTCCCGGCGTCGTGCTTGGCGACCACGCGCCGCTCGGATTTTTGGCAGCCTCGTGCACCGCCGCAACACCCGAATCGAAATCCTCGTCGGACGCCACGAGCTTCGCCCGGGACCTCTGCCGGGACGCCGTGAGCTCCGGCTGTTGACACGTGCTGATGGCGGCGGGAAGCTCGCGCTCCTCCTCGTTGGTGGCCTTCCCTCTGTCGCCGCCGTGCGCTAAGGCGCATGGCAAGAAGGTGGTGGAGGCGTGACGAGGAGAGAGAAGGGGGAGGGCGCAGGTGGGCCGGGGGAGATGGCGAGCAGAGGCCGCTAGCAATCTTTGGCTAGCGGGGCGACAGAAATGACGAGCCAGGATAGCGATTTGGCCTGATAGCTAGTCTGTTGAAAGAGTGTTTTTGAGATTTTTTTTTCCAAAATTTAGCTAGTCAAGTCATTTTAGAGAGGATGTTGGAGTTGCTCTTACGATGATCATGCATCATTCATATGTCTACATTTTTATAGAAGCATCTAGCAAACCATATGGTTAATCTTTGTGTCGCTCACACTTTTCGTCCATGGCTGCATCACTGCATGCATATGGAGACATCTGCACGGTTCCGACAGCGGCGGCGCTGCATCTGGCCCTCAAGCAGCTCTTTGCGCGGGCGGGCGTAGCCGACGGCGGACGGCTCAAGGAAGGTGCAGGGGCGCGGTGGAGGCCTGCTCAGGGGCTACCAGCTCGGGGGTCAGCGGATGCCGGCGCGCGGTGGAGAGACATGATAGAAGAAAGAGAGAAGGAAGAAAAGATGGTTAACAAGTGAGTTCCACCACCATGTGACGTCCACGTTAGTAAAATCGGTCACTAAAACCGCGCGACAGTAAAAGATGAATGGTTCTAAGAATTAGATTCTCAAGGATATCTGATTTTGCAGTTTGAAATATAACGAATTGAAAGCTGGATGGTGAATACTCAATAATAAACCTTTTCTTATTTTGGAACAAATTTCGAAATGTTGAATCAGGCTGTGGCGGGGCCTGAAAATGTTGAATTAGGTTTTCGTACAATGCTGAAATTTTAAAAAACTAATTCGAACTACTGCCAAACTGTTGAAACAAGTATTATTAAATATAAAATTTAATAGTGTTATTATAGTCGTATATTGTGGACGTACAACAGTCAAAATATACCAACGAAAACGGTCAGAAATAAAATCAAGGAAGAAGCCTGACTAGTGACCATGATGATGCGTTTAGGTAAATCGGCACCACTAGATTTTTTTTAGAAGAATCCACTAACTATAGATGGGGTCAGGCAATGTACTTTTAGCCCATCGGCACCACTGAGCTTTTTGTTGAGGAAAAAGTCTATTCAATAACCCTCATCTATATGCGTTATTTGAGTTTTAACCTCTAACCACAAAACCAGGTATTGGACACCTACGAACTATCGAAGCCGTCCGATTTACACCCCTCGGCGGTTTCGTGGGCGGTTTTCGCTGATGTGGCGCCACATCAGCGCATCCAACGTGGCGGCGGGTCCGAGTCAGCCACCCACTGACGAGTGGGACCCACTCGCCCACCCCAAGTGCGCCCTAGTCAACCCACCCGCCCTCCTTCCTTCCTCCGTCGACGACCTGTGGGGGCGCGCGGCCCTTCTTCATTCTCTCCTCCGCCGGTGCTCCATCCTCCCCGGCGGCGCTCCCTGCCTGCCCTGCTCCTTGTGCCGGCGGCGATAGAGAGCTTCTCCCTACCTTGCTCCTCCACCGGCAACCCACGGGGCGCGCGGGCCCTCCCCTTTATCTCTTCCGTCGGCGCTCCTTTTCCTCCCCAGCCGGCGCTCCCTGCCTCTCGTGTGCTCCCTGTATCGGCGGTGGCAGAGAGCTCCACCCTCCCTTCCTCCTCCACCGGCGACCCACGGGGGTGCGCGGCCCCTCCTGCTCCCTCTCCTCAGACCCTTCGCGCGCTCGCGCCAGTGCGGCCCGCAGCGGTGGACACCGCGGAGGAGCAGAGCTCCGCGGCCAGCTTCTCACGGCGGCAGCGGCTGAAGGGGCCGCGCCCCACCGCAATGCCGCGCTTGAGTCCGCCAGCCTGCCCCCATCTCGTCGCTTGCCTGCTGCTGCTCGCCTGCTCTGATTGTTGTGCCATGGCCGGCCTGCTCTGCTTCGCCTGCTCCCCTCTGATTGCTTTGCTTGTTGCGGTGCTTTGCCTAGGTGCTACAGATGCCGTCGCGAGAAGCCATAGATGACACCATTGCTTGTTAGTTCTTCCTTCTATAATGTTTCGTCTTGCATGGGGGTGGGGAGATTTAGCCTTCTGGCAGCGAGATTTTGTGTCTGGTGCGGATCGAATTGCTTGGGTTCGAGCTCATATCGATTTGTTCTATGCTGGATTCTTGAGAAAGATTGAGTTTTGAAGTAGCTTGCATAGCTTAGTTCGAGGTCTTGAATCTATTGCTCGCCTGCTTCCAACGGGTTCTTTTTCTTTAGGGGACGTTTGGTTTCGATTCATGCATCAAGATTTGATTTCAACTTAGGCCGGCTTGTTTGATGAGAATTGCATCGGTCTTTGCCAGTTCCCATACTCGAATCACGCATCAATGTTTCGTCTTCTCCTTCCGCACCCTGCTGATGTGGCGCCGGAATCCACGTCGGCGATGCTCATGTGGCGCCATGTAGACTAAAACAGCCTAAGAAACCGCTGAGGGGTGTAAATCAGACGGTTTCGATAGTTCGTGGGTATCCAATACCTAGTTTTGTGGTTAGGGGTTGAAATCCAGACGACGACTATAGTTGAGGGTTATAGAATGGACTTTTTCCTTTTGTTGATTGGTCGGCTCGATCAGCCCAAAACGCGTTAGACTTTCATGGGCCTCTCGTCTCAATCTGGCCCACATCTGGGGTGGTCAGTTCCCCTTTCATTTCATCCGTTCCCCACTACACTCGGCCGCCATTGCTGCCTCGAGAGTGTTCGCCGGCTCCGCCGGCTCCTCCCCTACGCAAAGGCGAAGCAGACGGCGGTGCAGGCTCCTCGCTACGCTCCGCGACACCTCCCTTTCCTTCGCTGGTTTCCTCCGACGTGCGTTCCGTGGGGACTCACCCGGCGCTGTCTCTGGACGGCTCGGAAGTTGTGCGGGCGCTGTCTCGTATACGTCTCCGCATCCTTCGTGCTGTGGAAATTTAATGGTATTCGTGCGCACGCTTGACGAATTGGGCGCCGCGGCGAATCGGGAAGGGTATCTCCTGGGTCCAACTCCATGATCGCTTCCTCCTCCTTGCAGTCCTGGCTTAAGGTATTCTGCTTTATCTCCCCTGTTATGTTAATTCTGATAAACCCTAAACCCCATCATTCCTGACATCTAGTCGGTTTCCATCAGTGTGGCAGCGATAATAATCTAGCGAGGGTAATCTCATTGGAGTTTCGGAGGGGGCGCTCTAAAAGGTTTGGTTCCAAAATGAGGTACTGTTTTGTCCAAAATTTAGGATTTCCCACTACTTTTCTGCAATTGTCCTGGAAACTTGACTTGTCAGTGTAATTTATTCACGAGGATGCCTGCTGAATCTCTTGGGATGCAGATTTAGGAATGCTCTCGGTTCTAGGCTCTTTCAGTGGTGTTCACGTGAAAATCACACATCTGTTCGGAAACTGTTGGAGGTAGATGGCACGTCGGAGAGATCAAAGCTCCTTAAGAAAGTATGTGGCCCACTAGCAATAACTTATTGCTGTTACTTGTGTTAATTTTAACCTCCGATTTTGCAATTCATCATTGATATGTTTGATTTTTTCTACTCATCTGTTCCCACATCTATCTTCTATACTAGCTGTCTTTTGATCCTTTTATTAACCTTTAGATGGAAACACTCGGAGATGTTAGCTACATATACCAGACCTACAACTAAGAAAAAGAGAGAAACATCTCCTTTGTTTGCCGTGTCTATATGTTTTTTATTATAGCCGTTGTTGTTTGGTTAGGCCCTACTGAATTATTTTGATTTTACAGATTGCATTTCCCTGTTTGTTTCTGCTTTTTACAAGAAGTTCTGGCATTTTGCAACTATAAGAGTTGTAAAAATTTTAAGCACACTCCAAGGGTCAACTCCAGCTTCTAACCACTGTTTTTTCTTTAAGATTTTCCCAACTCCCATTTAATGAGTGAAGCATAAAAGCACTCGACAATCATTACTGTTCATCTTTACTTTCTGCAACAGAGAGCTTACTCTGGAATATATTGCAGGTGTCTGTTTTGATGGGTTACAGTAATGCGCAAGATTTAGTTGAGCAACAAAGAGCCCGCAGAGAATCTGCTACTGAGTTGATTGCTGTCTTCAAAGAAATTGACTTCCCAGAAATTTCTGCAAAGTTTCCTTGCATAAAAATTGGTGACGCATCACCTATTGAACTATATGAGGATTCTACTAACATGAAGTGCAAAGAAACTGTACTTTCTGAAAACCTCGCAAATTTCATCCGAGACTCAGGTGGAAATTTGGAGTCAGTTTATGAATTTCCTAATGGATGTCATCCATTGAGTCAAACGTCCACAACTACAGATGATATTTCAATTAGTGAAGAGAACTGTCTCATGGCACAACATGTTTCTCAGGAACCAGCAGTTGATAAAGAAACTCGTCCTGAGTTATTGTCTGATGCTATAACATCTGACAATAGCATACTGGATAAAAGTATCAGGTGCTTGCCTGGAACAACTAGTAGGCAGTATCGCCAACTAGAGGATGGCGGTTTCCATACGGTATGAGCAGTCCAGTCATTTCTTTTGTATTTCCCTTCTGGGTTGGTAAACTTGTAAAATTCTTCACATCAATTGTCTCTTTTATAGGTCCGCAAATTATTGCAGCACTTTCCTCGAACTTATGCAGATCTGCAAAATCCTCATGGTCCCATAGAAGATGGGCAGTACATTATGTTATTTGGTACTGTTATATCTTCCAGGTAATTGAATATCACACATATGAGGTTTAGAGCCATACAAATCATCCTGGAGGTGCATAAAGTTAAGATAAAATAATGAACAGTTTAATCCATAACATATTTCAGATCTATAACAGAAACTTAAATGGTGATCTAAAGTTGGTATATTTCTACGAAGTCTGTGAAATAGTCTGGAGCAGGTTTATATTATGAACTGGATCATGATGGAAAAGGAAGAAGCTTTTATGAAAAATGCTTGGAATCTTTTGATAAGTTATCTAATTACATGAAGTTTCGATGGACTGTTTCCTCCAGGATTATTTGGGTATGGGCTTGCCAAAACAGTTAAATATTAGTTTAGTTAGTGTTGCTGCCAACTCCTGCACCTCATACTCATTGAAGTTGGCCACGATTCTCATATCACTGCTTAATTTCCTCAGCAACATTTAGTTCACTCGACTGCCTTGAGAAAGCAGCGGTTTTATGCTATAGTACATTTTTTCAAAAATACCCCATGGCTTTGTTCTTTGCTCAGCTAGTGTTCAGTCTATTACATGACATTTTTTTTGAAGGGGTTAAAACAATGAGTTATAAAGGATTTGCTTTGTTCTGCAAGAAAATTCATGTTTGTGGGTGTGTGTTGGATTGAGAAGATAAGAATTGGTTGTCGAGTAAAATGTAGAAAGCACTGATAGAGCCCAATTGATTTTTAAGTATGCACAAAAAGTATGAACTAGAATTTCATCTTTATTGAATATTCTGAAATTCTGTATTCCCTGTGTTGACATATCTTAAGATAGTTACCTTTATGCACTATACTGGTTGCAAGATCTCTATTGTGGCCATCACTTTCTGGAGAAAGCAGCACATAATTGTTGATATCTTTACTATGATGTCTTGTAAATACTGTGTGACTTTGTCTTCTCAGGGGAGTCAAGGTCAAGTCCACTCTAGGTTTTCTTGAGGTGGTGGTTGGTTGTTCCATAGTTGAGACTGAATTAAGCTCTTCAGTTAAGAGTAGTCACTCCGGGGCAGAGCAGAAGACAATTCATTTGCACCTCAAGAAATTTTTCAGTGGCACACGTTTCTCTTCTCAATATTTTCTTAACTGTATGTCAGCAAAACACAAAGAAGGGGATCTTGTTTATGTCAGTGGTAAGGTTGGTGAATTGAAATCTTGTTATCTGTTGCATACTACTTGTTGCCACTTTCTGGTGGTTCTCCCTAATCATGAAGCATGCCTGCAGAATAGTCTTTTTGTTCTTTCTTTCTGATATTGTTTGGTAATGCCACAATGCAAAGCGACATGTAACCGTAAAAACTCATTTGTTCTTTATCCAAGTGCACTTGTAAAGATAGCCATAATGTACTGCAAATATCATCTCTTTGTAAATAATAGTTTTTTGAACCCTTGGGGAATACGGCGTAAGAGCTAGGTTTAACAGCATGTGTAGATGAATAAGTGAATAACTCACTGATTCTGTCTGTGCAGATAAAAAAGGCACTTTCTAATGGCCATTATGAGTTGATGGAATACACTATTGATGGCCTTGAAGGAGAGGGGGAACAAAGCAGTATGCTTGACAGGAAACCACATCCTATATACCCATCAAAAGCTGGATTAAAACCAAGTCTGCTGGGCCTCACTATCTCTAGGTCAGTGCGTGCTGTGTGCTTGCGGGTGTGTTTCAAATGTAGGGCCTGAAGGGATTTTCCTTTTAAGTAGATCATCATTTTATGCTATTATCATCAAAGCTAAGCTGAAACTGTTGGTTATGCACCTGATATAACTAAGCCAAAATTTGAAATCTATTGAAATGGAAAAAGGAAATGCTGAGGTGGATTAATAGTTTTGTCCTCGATAAATTGCTTCTTGATTAAATTTAAAAAGGAAGAAATCAATTTTATCCCCTCAACTTTTGCACAAGTCTAGTAATTATCAAAACGCCTCTCAAATATTTGGGTTACGCTATGTCGGCATTTTTATGGATGACTGTTGACTGCCAACTGTAAGAAGTTAACCATATTTACCTTCTTCGTAATGTATTTACATTTTACCTACACATGATTATGTTCCATTAAGTTATTTAATAAATTGCAATTGCGTACAGGGCCTTGAAGATGCTGAACCCAGATGTCGATCCTTTGCCTCCTGATGTTCTCATTGAATTCAACTTGCCTAATCTCTTTGATGTAAGTTGCATCATGAGTCCATGACTTATAATTGTTCCTTTTGCAAGCTGGAACCTTTTCACATTGAACTATAGTATGAACCAAGATACCAAATAGTGCTCTTCATTGTCTTTGGATTTCTATGTGCTAACCACTTTGTATGCTGCTCTCTTCAAGAGAATGTACATCAACTATATTTTGAATAATAAAAGATATGTTCCTTTTCTAGAACTCTAGTTTTTTGTCATTCAATAAAGGAATGTTCATCAACTAGATACAAGTATACAACCTTTCTTGAATCAACTATGTGTTGGGTATCATTTCATCTCTAGGCATGCTTGGGACTAAGGGGGTTTGCTGCTCCTGCTGCTGTTGTAAAATGCTGTATAGGAATGTACTACTGGATTCTGAGCAATAACTTATACAGCTGTACTTTACCAGTTTGAACTTCCACTATAATCGCTCCTGTGCAAATCTACTGTTGTCAGAATTCATGCACTCAAACTATTGTAATCTTTACAAATGGTGTATTATGCAAATTTTTTTATTGGATATAAAAAGGATGAGCATATTTTGTCTTGAAAGCTTTATTTATACTCCCTCCAGCCATTAATGTCAGGCATGTTTTTTTGAAGAAGTCTTCGAAAGTAGATTTTTACCTTGAATTTCTCTCACAATATAAACATGTACACAATTTGATTGGTCAAAAGCTGTCAGTTTGATTTTTTCAAATCAAAATTCACCTTACGTTGATGGATGGAGGGGATATATTGCAATAGAGATTGATGGTAAAAGTTATTTTCTGTGAACTGTGTAAATGACATCTTTGTTTAGGGCAGCGAAAATGCATCACCTTTTTTCAGACTAGTGGGAGTATTGTATTTCTTGTCATGCTTCTGTTTATCTTAATAATGCCTTCAATTACATTTTTTATTAATTTTAGGCTTACCTGGGAATTCACAAACCTAAGGATCGAGATGAAGCTGATTTTGCTCGAAGGAGGCTTATATTTGATGATTTCTTTTACCTCCAGGTATCATTGTTGCTTTCAGGCCATTTGCTTCATAAAAAGTGTGATAATATATTAAAGGTTTTAATCCAAATCGTTTTGGCCTTTTTGCAAGAGCTCATTGTATACATGTAGGAATTTCAGTCCTATTATGTTTGCTACTATCTTCGCAACTTGCTTGTCATGTTTGGTTGATTATATTGATTTGGTAAATCATGGATATCAATGCCTTTTCTTGATTGTAATCTTCAGCAAATGCCATGTCCACATGTTTTTGAGCTCATAATTGTTCCTTAACTTTGCAAATAAAAATGTGCCACTCACGACAACATTTGTTAATATTTCAGCTGGGAAGACTATTTCAAATGCTTGAAGCAGTCGGTACACGGGTTGAGAAGGAGGAATTGTTATATAAGTGTAAACATCATGAGCTAAATACTGTTGGTGTGGATGATTGGTCTCCTCTTACAAAGAAATTGTTGAAGGCTCTTCCTTACTCACTTACTCCTAGTCAATTGAATGCTGTTAAAGAGATTATATGGGATCTCAGGAGACCTGTTCCCATGAACAGACTCTTGCAGGTAAGTATAGTTTGTTACTTTGTCAACCAAACATTTCACTCTTGTATCTAGACTTGTTCTTCAGTGTAGATGTTCTACTTGTACTCGACTAAATTTGTGGCCATCATATCACTTGTATATTTCTTGTTTCAGTTGTTTGTTTTTAAAGGATTTGGTTGGAATTGTTTGGTAGAAATGTTTGAAATGCTTTCCAAACATGCATTGCACCTTATATTATGATTCTAGTAACAGTAGGTATGATAATACCATATATTTCTGTTGAACATAAAACATCTGATATTCCCTCCCTTTTTTTGTTTGGTGCTCTAGGAGTAAAAGTTGTTCTTATTTAATTGATTATAATAGTTCTATGAGCACTTTCCTACCTAAGTTGCCGCTACCTCATTTTGTGCTCTGCATTTTACAGAATGTGGTTGCTTTGTTCACTGTCCACAATGAGCACATAACTTTTGTGGGGTGGTGTCATGTATTTTTTGGTTTAATAAAGATCGGGTAAACATTACAAAAGTGTCTTTATCTGTTTTGATTATTACTCAAAAACCATTGTAGTTTTCTAGTTGAGCTATTTATTGGAATATTGCATTGCATACACGTAAATGTTTTAGCCATTCATTGTGGCTTATATGAATATTGCTAAAGCTTAATTTGTTTTCTATTTATTGGTAACAGGGGGATGTTGGCTGTGGAAAGACCATTGTTGCTTTCCTGGCAAGTATGGAGGTTGTTAGTTCAGGATTTCAGGTATTGATACTACTTCCCATTTATATTCTTGCCTTGTTTACTCTATATCAAAAGATTATTAATGGCATCCTGCTTGCTGAGTTATATTAAATTGTCGATGCAAATAGAAAAATACCAGAAAACTGTCTTGTCCCTGTGGCACTTTCTTAATCATGATATACAATTTGATATATTCACTTTTTACTTCTCTTTCCAGGCTGCTTTCATGGTTCCAACGGAGGTACTTGCTGTCCAGCATTATGAACACCTAACTTCATTGCTGGATAAGTTCAATGCAGATGATAAACCAAACATTGCCTTGCTAACTGGTTCAACTTCCACAAGGGAGTCAAGGATGATACGAAATGCAAGCTGTCCTCCCTATTCCTTTCACTCTCTCAAGTTTCATATGCATGTTATAATTTTATTTATTTTTTATTTTATCTATCACAGGGTCTCAAAACTGGAGAGATAGCCATGGTCATTGGAACACACAGCTTAATAGCTGATAAAACTGATTTTTCAGCTTTACGTATCTCTGTTATAGATGAACAGCAGCGCTTTGGAGTTGTACAGAGAGGCAGGTTTAATAGTAAGGTAAATGACTGAGCTGTTCTGTTCGCATTAAATGTTAACCATGCATTTCCTTTCTGTATGTTATTTCATTCAAGTGCTGGCACGAAAACTGTAATCCTTGCTGGTGGACTTAGGGTGAAGTTTCTTGATTAAAGTAGGCTGGTGAAGTTTCTTGATTAAGGAGTAGACTTACCAGGGTTGTCCTTTTATATCTTGTTTGATGCCTTGATGAATACATGTTCTGGTTTTTGTGTCTTGTGGACGTGCATTTATTGTTACCATCATTAGTCAAAATCAAACTCCCTACTGCTGATTAGTTAAGGGTTTCATTTATGCCTTTCTGTTTACGTTTAAAGTTATCAACATTAGTTTTGTTTATTAAGCCAAATTGTTGCATCTCATTACAGCTATATACTTCTTCCTCGAAATTGAGTGATGAAAATACAAGTTCAGATGAGGCTTCTGATTCTGGAACATTTATGGCCCCCCATGTTCTTGCAATGTCAGCTACTCCAATTCCAAGAACATTGGCACTTGCTTTATATGGTGATATGTCTCTTACTCAGGTATGCTGCTGGCTGCTGCAGATAAGTTAGCTAGTTTCTTTCTCAGTACTTAGGAAATTGGATGTTATTATATGGAGTACATAGGGTACCAGGTCCAAAACGGACATAAAGCTGGAAATTTAAGATTAATAAAAATATATATTAAAGAACTAACTGTCTTCATCTAGACATCTGGGGCCTGCTACTTCAAAACTTAACAAATCAGATTTAGAAGTTCATATGCAAAAGCTGGTTTACTGCATCTAGTAAATTTCATGCTCAAAGGTATTACTGATTTTCACAACTGACACACGGTTTTCTTATAGATCACGGACTTGCCTCCCGGTAGGCAGCCTATAGAAACCCTTGCTCTTGAAGGCAATGATGCAGGGTTCGAAACTGTTTTCCAGGTGATGACATGATTCTTCCTTTTGTTTCTTCTGTTGGATCTAAAATTTTTGTTTGTTCTGTGCTCGGTTGTACATAGATGCAGTCAGCTCGGTGTTTCTTGTATTTTTCTTTTTAATCATAATATGGTCTGCAGATGATGAGGGGTGAGCTGATAGATGGGGGCAAGGTCTACCTTGTGTACCCTATCATAGATGAGTCAGAGCATCAGCCACAACTCCGTGCCGCAACAGCTGAATTCGATTCCATAAAACAAAAATTCAAAGGCTATCCCTGTGGGCTGTTGCATGGCCGCATGAGGAGCGATGAGAAGGATGAAGCTCTCAGCAGTTTCAGAAATGGAGAAACACGCATTCTCCTCTCCACACAAGTGATTGAGATTGGGGTCGATGTTCCTGATGCTTCCATGATGATTGTCATGAATGCCGAGAGATTTGGAATTGCTCAGCTGCACCAGCTGCGAGGGAGAGTAGGGCGCGGCGAAAGGAAATCCAGATGCATATTCCTGGCTTCCTCCCCAAGCACACTGCCAAGGCTCAAGGTGCTCGAGAAATCAGCTGATGGGTTTTACCTAGCTAACGCAGACCTGCTGCTGCGTGGCCCTGGGAACCTACTTGGCAAAAAACAGTCTGGCCATCTTCCAGAATTCCCAATAGCTAGACTGGAGATTGATGGCGGTATCCTTCAAGAGGCACATAATGCTGCATTGGTAAGCTCTTCCTGTGAAGGCGTGAACTTTCTAAAGAAGTTTTCTGTAAACGTGTTCACGTTCATATTGAATCCACTGCCCTGTAACACATTTCTTTGCGGGTGCAATGCAGAAAGTGTTGGCCGCAAGCAACGATCTAGCACTGTATCCACGTCTGAAGGTGGAGCTCAGCATGAGGCAGCCTTTGTGCATTCTTGGAGATTGATCTGTGCACCCGTGCCTTAAGCCGGCATGTATATATTGTAGTACTGCTCGCATTGTTGGCAAAGCCGGCATGCCATCTGGTGAGCAAAGGCGTGCACTGAGCACTGTGTATGGTTGGCTATTGCCCACGAGGCCACGACACAATTAGTGTTCTTCTTTCTATAAAAAAATTATCTCTACTGCTTCCCTATGGTTGAAATGTGCAAATTCCACTTCTTATAAAGTCCTTAAACTTATTCCACGGTGTCATGTACGTTTAACTCTTACAATACATGGCCTTTAAAGTCATTAAATATGTCACTCGAGGATCAATTCTTTAGTTTTTTTTAAATGAAGGGCAGGAGTATCTTCATATCATATAAGAAGAAGCAGCAGCGTACACCCCCACACAAACGGACACAACGCTACACCACCACCACCACCTGAGAGAGAAACCGAAAGCAAGCCGTCGAGCTGCGTCGTCGTCACCAACGTTGTGCCACACCAAAGCATGACCCGCTGCAAACTCAAGCAACCACCAAAGCTCCACCACGGGACTATCTTCCTCAAGCCGCACATGTGATAAGTATCATTTTTTTTGCGAGAATAAATAATAATTACGTGTCCATTCTGTAAGGACTCCGGTTACATTTTATTTTACTCTCTACTCGTGATCTTATAAATGGATTGAAAGGGGGAAAATATTTAGATAGTTCGTAATTTGGGCACTTACGTTCAGGAAGAGAACACAACGCGTTCAGATGCAGCAAAGCAGAACGATTTCATGCGAAGGTTGAACGTTGACGCGGTCATCACTCTTCAGTCTTCCGTAGAGTCTTCCACCTGCAGACTGCAAGCACAGGCATGGTCGACATGTCAGTGACTTCCGGGAACCATAACCGAGCACCACGGCCTCTCCCGCGTCCAACGCACCGTGCTCACCATGGTTTGCCACGTGGATGATTTTCCACGTGGCCTATTTTGATTGGATCGATGACTCAATTCGCGCCCGTCCTGCTCCATTCTATTTCCGGGAACTTTACACATGCACCCTTGCTAACCCCCCTTATGTCCTTAAAAGACCTTGGCAGTACTCTTCTCATGAAGTGGCAATTTGGCAAATCTTGTTTTACATAAATCTGGAAACATACAGCGACCCATATACAAAATATCTAATTGCAAGAAAGAACACACAAAGAGAGAATTTTTGGAATTGGGAAAATATAACACACCCCCTTCCCCTCCCGTCCTCGAGATCGTTCTCTTCTCCCCTTCGCTTCCCTGCTTCTCCAGGCTCCAGCCACTCCGCCCTCCAGATCTCCGAACCCTACCCCTTCCGCATGCCATTGCACTGAGCAGTAGCGGGTAGCGGTAGCCACACGCCATGGTGCAGCCGCGCACCTGGGGGATCCTCCTCGCGGTCCTCGTCGCCGCGGCCGTCGCCGTCCCGCCGGCGACCGCAGCGGTGGCGAGCATCGACCTGGGCTCCGAGTGGCTCAAGGTCGCGGCCGTGCACCTCGCCCCTGGCCGCGTGCCGATCGCTGTCGCCATCAACGAGATGTCCAAGCGCAAGTCCCCGGCCCTCGCCGCGCTCGCCGACGGTAACCGCCTCGCGGGGGAGGAGGCGGCCGGAATCACGGCTCGCCACCCGTCCAAGGTGTTCGCCCGCGCGCGGGACCTCCTAGCCAAGCCCTTCCCCTACGTGAAATCCTTCTCGGAGTCCCTCTTCCTCCCCTACGACCTCGTCCCCGACGCGCGCGGCGCCGCCGCGGTCCGCGGCGACGACGGGCAGGTGTACTCCGTCGAGGAGATCGTCGCGATGGTGCTCCACTACGCCGCGGGGCTCGCCGATGCGCACGTCGGGGCGCCCGTGCGGGACGCGGTGGTCGCCGTGCCACCCTACTTCGGGCAGGCCGAGCGCCGGGCGCTGACGCAGGCTGCACAGCTGGCTGGAATCAATGTGCTCGCTCTCATCAACGAGCACGCTGGGGCAGCTCTTCAGTACGGGATTGACAAGGATTTCTCCAACGCGTCGCGGCATGTCATCTTTTACGATATGGGCGCCGGTAGCACCTACGCCGCGCTAGTGTACTACTCGGCCTACAACGCCAAGGAGTACGGGAAGACTGTGTCCGTTAACCAGTTCCAGGTAACTTCTCTCTATCATTTCTGGGAGCTATTCAATTGCACTTATCTTATATATGTTTGCTGGCAATTTCTTGGAGGCCAGTCCAGTTCCCATGATTTCTCATGGCTAGAATGATACAGTAGATCTGAAGAAAATATGGTCTTTTTAGCTGTGCCACTAGCATGAGGTGATGACTTCAAAATGTTTTGCTGTCTGACACTAATTATCTGCAGGTTAAGGATGTTAGATGGAATTCTAAACTTGGAGGTGTTGAATTGGAAATGCGCCTGGTGAACTATTTTGCCGATCAATTCAACAAGCAGCTCGGTAACGGGGTTGATATCCGTCAGTCTCCCAAGGCAATGGCTAAGTTGAAGAAGCAAGTTAAGCGCACCAAGGAGATTCTCAGTGCAAACACCGCCGCTCCAATTTCAGTAGAATCTTTGTACGACGATGTCGATTTCAGGTTCTTTTCTACTCTCTCTTATATACTGTGGATGCATACCATTTGGTCAGGGAATATGGATACAGTGTGTAAAAAAAAAACTTGACCGGCCTAGGAGGAACTAGGTGCAAATAAGAAGAAATGCGAAGTAGGAACCTAAATTATAGTTGAAGAGGACTTTGAACTTGGGTGGTATAGCTGTGCACCAACACCTTGCATCAGCTGAGCTAATGTTGAAAAACAATTCATTGTCTAACCTTAGTTGTCGGGTTATTAGTGTTTCCAAACAGTATGAAATCATGTTTTTTAAACTGAAACTTCTGCACAACGTGGCACGGGGCAAACCTACTATGTTTGGATTAGTGTGAATTGCAGACCTCTTGTTTGTTAAGTGTCTTGACACGTGTCAAATTGAATTTGATTATTTTCTCTCCTTGGGAAGTACATTAATACAATCTCATCTAAATAAAAATGATTGGAGTTGCAAACAAAGGCTGTCTATCGGTTTGCATCAGTTGGGGTAGTTGTTTACTGCACTAAAAGTTCCATGTCTGTGTTGAGCTATTTTTTTATAGGGAGACTAGATACTGCGGAACACTTTCTTCCTAACTGACCATTGCCAATATTTGCAAGGGTAGTCTTTAGTTCCTACTGCTTATATTTTGTTCTACAATGGTTAAGATTTTTTCCCAGCTCATATTTTCAGTTCTCCTTGTGATCAGGACAATTTTCACTTTGTTACTTACTATGCAAGTCTTTTTGTTACAGGAGCACCATAACACGTGAGAAATTTGAAGAGCTTTGTGAAGATTTATGGGAGCAAGCTCTAACTCCAGTTAAAGAAGTGCTCGCACATTCTGACATGAAGATTGATGATATCTATGCTGTAGAACTCATTGGAGGTGCTACCCGAGTTCCAAAATTGCAGGTTGATAAATTTGGCTACCATTTTAGACTTCTACTTGAGCCCTGTTCTGCATTGCGGTACCTTTTAAAAAATTAAAGCGCCTTTATATTTGGATATTGAAGTTAGTTAGTAGCATATTCTTAGGGTTAGCAATAAAACGACCAAATCTTACTGAAAGTAATTGTTCCCATAGCAAACTAGATTTTTGCAGCACAATAGTGTGCCACAAACTTTCCCTTAATGCAAGTGGTGTAATTGGATTCTGCATGCTCTTGAGCATTTTCCCAAACCCCCCCCCCCCCCCCCCCCCCCCCGAGAAAATAATCTAGTAACATGGATACATGCATCCAGACACACATCTTTGCCTTTATTTTTTACCTTTCCAAGTAAAATTTTCAGCACAAATTCGGTATTGTTCATCTATATGTTGTGACCTCAAAGGAATTGTAAACCATTGTTTTCACACATGTAGACTTCATTCTGTTTCCATATAATTCTGTTTTATGCAATAAATATATCTTCCATCATTCTGTATGACTTTAATTTTTGTCTCAATAACAACAATATTATTCTCCATCTACAGGCTAAGCTGCAGGAGTTTCTAGGTCGGCGCGAACTGGATAAGCATCTTGATGCTGATGAAGCGATCGTTCTGGGCGCCTCACTGCATGCTGCTAACCTGAGTGATGGGATTAAGTTAAACCGTAAATTGGGGATGATTGACGGCTCTACATATGCTTTCATGCTCGAAATAGATGGCCCTGGTTATGTCGAGGATGGAAGCATTGATCAACTTCTGGTGCCAAGGATGAAGAAAATGCCAATAAAGGTTAGTAAAATCATTATTCTCTTCAAAATTGTGGATGAACTTTTCATCCTGTATCTGGAAAGATGTATGTGTAAACTAGCTTGATATTCTTTTCTGATATTCAGATGTTTAGGTCCATCAGACATACCAAGGACTTTGATGTCTCTCTTAACTATGACAAAGCTTACGAACTGCCTCCAGGCATTCCATCCCATAAGTTCGCGGAGTATTCAGTATCAGGCTTGACAGATGCCAGCGAAAAGTAAGCACTACTTAGTTTGTTTTCAATGTCTTGCTCACAGACAACTAAACAACCTGAATGAAATTTATCCTTCTATGCGAACCATATGTGTTATTGCCATATTGATAAAATCATTCAAAATTATCACAAAATGATTTATATTTATTAAGCTAATGCCATTTCTACCATGTCATGTGTACCCACTATATGTAACTTCATTGCTAAACTTAATCAAATTCCTTTTTTAATCAGGTATTCAAGCCGTAATTTATCGGCACCCATCAAAGCAAATATACATTTTTCTCTGAGTAGAAGCGGAATTGTTTCTCTTGATAGAGCAGAAGCAGTGATTGAGATAACTGAATGGGTGGAGGTTCCGAAGAAGATTGTGACACTAGAGAGTAACATCACAAATCAGAATTCATCTTCTGAAGCAGGGGCAGCTAATAGTACAACAGATAGTAAGGAGAACCTGAATTCTGATAGTGATACTAATTCCACTGCTCCCATTGATGAGAGTAATGCTAAAGAAGCTATTACAGAGAGGGTGCTCAAGAAAAGAACATTTAGGGTCCCACTGAAGGTAAGCTATGGTTGCTTCATAGTTTGATGCTAATGTTGTCACAACATTTTTTAATTTGTATGTCAATATAGGTTGTGGAAAAAACGACTGGTGCTGGAACAATTCTTTCGAAGGAGTTGTATTCTGAAGCAAAAAGTAGGTTGGAGGCACTGGATAAGAAGGATGCTGAGCGGAGGAAGACTGCTGAACTAAAAAATAACCTAGAGTCATACATATACTCTATGAAGGAAAAGGTACCTTTTTCATTTTATCATTTCTTTGTTTAGACTTTATTGATGGTCCATAAAGAATGTTTGTTAACCTCATTTTTGGTAATCTTTCCCAGAGTTTGCTGATCCCTCTATTTGTTTGTATAGCATCATGTATGTGAAATTTTTTAGGATGTGCATTTTTAACTGAACCTCAAAGCTGCCTTGATAATTATGATTTAATTTACACAAATTAGGCAAATACAAAAAAGTTTTACGTGTCAAAATGACCACTCTTTGTTTCTGACTGCCTGTTTACCATTTAATATATGACAGCTGGAAGAAAGCACAGATATGTTGACTGTCTCAACTGAACAGGAGAGGGAATCCTTTATGGAGAAACTTAACGAGGTTAGCTTATTGTGTTCTTTTAGGTTAGCTTATTTTGTTTATTAGCATTTGCTTTTAGATTCAGTTTTCAAGTGATGTCTTATGCTGAAGTTCTTTTATGACAATTGCAGGTGCAGGATTGGTTATACATGGATGGTGAAGATGCTCAAGCAAATGAATTCAAAGAACGCCTTGATCAACTTAAGGCCATCGGTGACCCGATTCTTTTCAGGTAATTAGTTATTTATCCTCTTTAGTTCATATATGGGTGAATGACTGAGATTGTCCATTTCATTGTTCTCCAGATTGAGTGAATTGAAAGCCCGACCAGCAGCCTGCAAAAATGCCAAATTGTATCTTTCTGAGCTGCAAAAGGTATTGAAATAGTGAACTGGTAAAACAATTTTTTAACTACAACAGTTTATGTTATTTAGACTCATGAAGAGTTCCTTTTGAACACAATTACTAATGTTTTTGGAAGATCATTGTTCAAAATGGAAACTTTGAGAAATTAAATAAATTTCTTTTTTGAACATGGCGCGACAAACACTGCCACAGTTGCACAATTTGACACTGCAAGAAATGAAATAAATTTCCTTTTCTTGAATGTTCCACTGTTGCAGTCTCGTTTGATTCTCGCAAGCTATAATAGTTCTCGAGTAATACGCACATCATGCTTCTCCAGCTGCTACATGCAATATTGCAAAATTAACTCAGATACATTGCAGCAGAAAGGCTAAAGTTTATTATACAGTGAATTTCTCAAATAATTGTAGTAAAGAATTAATCCTTTGTTTTACATCCATTTTATATACGCTGTAGAACTTTTCAGTTTAACAATTTTAGACTGATTGAGTGCATGTTTGATGTGTTACTCTGTTCTCAATTCAGTGTACCTTTTGGTCTACTTGCAGATTGTCAAGAACTGGGAGACAAACAAACCATGGCTTCCAAAAAAGAGAGTAGATGAGGTAAACCTGTGAGCTTAATGAAGTTTTGATTGATTTTGTACAATGCTCATTTTTTTGGTTGTGTAAATGCTTATTTGGTTCTAGGTTGTAAGTGATGCGGAGAAAGTAAAAGGTTGGTTGGAGGAGAAGGAGACCCTGCAGAAAAGGTATGCCTGTTTGTGCTCACTTCTTTCTCGAGTTTGTAGTCTTTTAAGTGGCTAACTCCTGTTGAGCATTGCAGTACCCCTGCTCACAGTCCACCTGCTTTCACATCTGAAGAAGTTGTTGACAAAATTCTGGACCTACAAGATAAGGTTAGTGTTTTGTACAGCACCATATTTATATGCACTCCCGCGGGATGTAGTCAATATAATGGATTAATGGATAACCTTTTGGTTATGCAGGTTGCGAGTATTAATAGGATTCCGAAACCAAAACCCAAGATTGAAAAGAAACCTGCAAAAGAGGAAGAGTCTGTTAATAAGGAGAAAACTGCCAGCGAGACCGAATCTCCTGGAACATCTCAGGAATCTAAAGCCACGGAAGGCGAGCCAGCATCACCTGAGACTGGTGATTCGGAACCTGAATCTCACGATGAGTTGTGAGTACCTGAATCAACTATGGAGAGCCGTAGAACAGGTTGGAAATATGCATATACTCAAAGAAAGCAGGCAGTCTGATGATAAATTTTGGTTGCTCAAATTTTCTCAAGTTTTGTTTGGTGACCAAAAGACGAGGCTATGTAGGATTTTAATGAGAACAGTAGATGTTGATCTATAGTTTCTGATTGCTGTATAGCAGCTCTCTGGTGATGTACGTTAGGCACCTCAAAGGTGTAGTTCAGGATCAAGAATTGCATTGCTGTACTGATCTCATTTGATTTTTTATATGAGGAATGCTACACAAAATTTACGTCAGTCCTTGCTGAACATACATATGATGTATGCTCAGTAGTAAGTCCCGCTGGGATAGACTCTGTCAGTTGTGACTTGCGTTGATGCTTCGTCAGACAACCAAACGGGCAGAGACTGCCTTAGCTTTACCGCACCTATAGATGGCCATATGGCCCGTGGGCCGGCCCACAGCACGACATTTTGGCCCGGTGCGAGCACGGCCCGGCCCGGCGGCCTTCGTGCCCGTGCTGGCCCGTGGCCCGTGGCAGGCCGACCTGGGCCGAAACCTCAGCACAGCGGGCGGCCCAGGCACAGCACGGCCTATTTGGCCCGTAACGGCTAACAGGCCGGCCCGACAGCCTGCCAGCCCGTAACGGCTACCCCCGCCGCCCCGCGGCATATATAAACGCCTCCCCCTCAACCCGAACCCTAACCCTCGCCCGCCCGCCTCCATTCGCAGAATCGCAGTCGCCTGCGCCGCCCCCCCCCGTCCCGCCCTCATACCTGCAGATCCGCCGTCTCCTCCCTCTCCTGGAGTCGATCTAAACCGCTCGACTGCCGTCTCCTCCATTCGACGACTCGTCTCCTCCCTCGCCGGCTCGCCCGTCCCCGTCCTCCTCCTCTGTCTGTCTGATACTCTCTGATCTACACCTCCTCCTCCCTCTCCTGGAGTCGATCTACACCGCCGTCTTCTCCATTCGACGACTCGTCTCCTCCCTCGCCCGTCCCCATCCTCCCCCTTTGTCTGTCTGATACTCTGATCTACACCGCCAGACGTCGACGGCAACTCCGGTGCTCCGGGTGCGCACGAGGTAAGCAACTAAGCACGTTTTCCCTCTTCTTCAGTTCTCCTCTTCTCTGTTGCGCAGATCCCCTCGACTGCATCTGCCTCTAAGGCTCTAACACCTTCCTCTTCCCGTGTTTCTGCAGATCCGCTCGATGCACGCCCGTTGAGGAACCGGGGAGCCGAAGATGACTGACAGTGACGAGTATCCAGCCTGCTACAACGACAAGTTGCGGTTGATGGGGCAGAGGGGAGATGATGAGTCTGACATGGAGGCAGATCGTGCGGAGCTGTTCGGCAATAGGGCTCCACCTCTAATCAACATCGCTGATGATGGTGATTCGCCTTCTCCCGATGCTGCTGGTGGAGGTGATCCAGTAGAATGTTCGGGCAGCAAGAGAATCCGCTCTGCCACCTCAAAGGTATGGGATGATTTTGATGCTCTGTACGAGGTCAAGAATGGTAAGAGGGTAAGAACTGGTGCTAAGTGCAAACGTTGCAGTAAGCTTTACTCTGGTAAATCTGCTAGTGGTACTGGTCATTTGCATAGGCATCTTCCAAAATGCCCTACCTTGCTTAAGCAATCACGCATGGCTCAGTCCCAACTTAAGTTCAAACCAGATGGCTCACTCCATCTTTGGCAGTATGATCCTGATGTTGCTCGTACCCAGTTGTGTCGGTTGATTGCTAGACTAGATCTTCCTTTATGCATTGGTGAGTCTGATGCTTTTGAGGAGTATATTTAGACTGCTCATAATCCTAGCTTTACCTCTGTGTCAAGGCAAACCACCACTAGAGATTTTGCTAAGTACTTTGATGAGTGTCGTGGTAAGCTTGTGGCATCTTTTCAATCTGTTACATCTGTTGCTCTTACCTCTGACATCTGGTCTGGTAATGCTAAGGAAGATTACCTTAGTGTGGTTGCTCATTACGTTAATGTTGATTGGCAACTAGAGAAGAGGATCATAGGCTTTCGTTTGATTGATGTATCTCATAATGCTGATAATATTGCTGTATCACTGCTGTTATTTCTGAATATGCTTTAACTGATAAGATCTTTTCAATTACTTTGGATAATGCATCAGCTAACACTACTGCTATTGGTAAGCTCAGTCCTTTACTGTCTGGTTATGTTGGGAAACTGTTTATGCATCAGCGTTGTGCTAGTCACATCATTAATCTGATTGTTAAGGCTGGCCTTGATGTGTTTAGACCTATGCTTAGTCGGTTCAGAACTGTAATTTCATTCCTAAATTCTTCTAACCAACGTATTGCTGCTTATAAGTCTTATTGCATTGCTGTTGGTGCTCGTCCTCGTAAGTTTGGTTTGGACATGGATGTGAGATAGAATTCCACTTATCTCATGCTCAAGCATCTAATGCCCCATAAGGATTCATTTTCTGTGTTTATAACAACTCAGCATCCTTTGATTGAGATCTGAGCACCAGATGGTACTTTGATTGAGAAGCAACCGCTCTTGACAGATAAACATTGGTATGTTGCTGAAAAGATCCTTTTTTCCTTGAACAGTTCTATGATTCTACTGTTGTTCTATCTGGTGTTTATTATCCTACTGCTCCTTTAGTATTGCATCATATTCTTGAGATAACTAGACATCTTAAGAACCATGAGGATGATGAGGATTTGGAAAATGTTGTTGCACCATGGAGGCTAAGTTCTTACAGTACTGGGCTGACATTCCTATTCTGTATTCATTTGCATTTATATTGGATCCTAGAGCTAAAATGACAGGTTTTAGCAATGTTCTTCAGCTATTATCTCAGCTCAATGGTAAAGATTACTCTTCTTACTTAACTGAAGTAAGGGCTGAATTGTCTACAATCTTTAACCATTATGATTCTAAGTTTGGTTCTGTAAGGTTGCAGAAGGCCACACAACCAGGTCCTACAGGTAAGAAAAAGACTTCTTGGGGAAAGATTTTTGCTAATCAAAGTGGTTCAACTTATTCTGCTTCTAGCCTTGGTGCTAGAATGAGTTCTGGTTCTATTAATTCTGTATCCTCTTCTTTATCATCTAGGAGAACATCTTGCTGCTAACACTGGTGCTTCTCTTGCTGCTGCAACTCTAGATAGTGACACAGTGAACCAGTATGATGATGACTTCAACATTTTACATTGGTGGCATGAGCATAAGTTATCTTATCCGGTTCTTTCCATTTTAGCTAGGGATGTTATGACTGTGCCTGTTTCTACCATTTCTTCAGAATCCGCTTTTAGTACCACTGGCAGGATCATTGAGGAGCGGCAACGTCGTCTGGCCTCGGAGATGGTGGAGATGCTTGCTTTGATCAAGGATTGGGAGCTTGCAGATGCAAGGCTGCAACACAGCTTGGAGGATCCCGAACTTGAAGAATCATTTGAGAACTTGTATCTTGATGAAACTGTGTAATAGCTAGAAGCTTTTTTGTAATCTTTTGAGAACTTATCGAACTTGAGCTTGCTGTACTCTTTTCCTTTGTAGGGTTTTCTCACGAGGTGTGAGTTTTTACCTATAAAGGTTTTTAACGAGACAGCAAATAAATAGCTCTAAATATTTTATAAACTCTTTTGAATTCATTTGTGATTGTGTCTGTGTACTTGTAAGTTTGTGAGTTGTGACTTGTGAGTTATCAAGTTAAATTTGTGAGTTGATCAAATGTTTGTGACTTGTGTCTGTATATATTTGTGACTGTATATGTTTGTGAGTTATCAGTTGTACAGAAGTAACTGAAATGAAGCTGTTTTGTATGTATCTCTTGTGAGTTGATCAAATGTTTGAAATGAAGCTGTTTTTTTAAATGTCCTTCAAATTCTATACTTGTGAAGGTTTGATTTTGCTGGGCTCACGGGCTGGCACGGGCACTAATGGGCCTCTGCAGGCCTGCCGTGTCACGGGCCAGCCCGGCTAACAAGCCTTCAGGCCATGCCTGGGCCGCTGTTCCAGCCTGTGGCCTGGCACGGCCTGGCAGCCTAAACAGGCCGGGCCAAACCGTGCCCGGGCCAGGCCGGGCCGGGCGGCCCATTTGGCCATCTATAACCGCACCCCAGCATCCGAGGCCACGGACCCTCACCGCTGATCTCCGACCTACAACAATTGTTTGATGGATTCGAGCGCCCCTCCCACGGAGTTATGGAGCGAATTGTTTGCCCTGAACCTGAGTCGGGTCGGAGCTTCACGATTATGCCCCGGGGGGGGGGGGGGGCACGATGCAAACCGAAGTAGGGGCCCATATGCAAATATTTTGATCGTGATCAATAATCACGATCCAATTTAGAGGGTATTTGTAAAATTAATGGGCTATATGTAAATATTCGGATCGCGATCAATAATCACGATCGAAATCAGGGGTTATATGCAAAAATGAGAGGCTAAGTTGAAAATAACCGGACCAAGAACCGGGCGCGGGGCTGCTCCTGCGACAAGATCTGGGGCGGCGGACATGGCATCGTCGCCGGCCACCACCGACCTTGCGGCCGTGCGTCCCGCGCTCCCGCCCATCGGTCTCGTACCACTACCTCCAGCCCGCCGCGCTTCCCTGGCCCACAGGTGTGTCCTCCGCGGCAGCGCCGGCGCCGTCGATCCGGAGGTGGCGCGGTGGCCTGAGGTCGTCGGTGAGGATCCGTGGTACCTGTAGTTCCCTGAGTCCTGAGACACAGACAGGGTCTCGTGCTGCTACGCGACGAATATGCGGTATGCCCACGCGGTCTGGTCTAATCCATCAGCACTCAGGGGAATAGGGGATGAAGGAAAAACAGCCAAACAGGTACGAAAGCCACGGTGAGATCAACATCTACAGATACTCTCGTCAGGGATGAGCAGCTCAACAATTCGACAGCTACAGATTGTAAACTGTACTGATAAAGTTTCAAAAAAAAAAACTACTGATTGTTCGAATCATCTAGTACATCAACAACATTAATCTAAGGGTTCTAAGCAACCAGCAGGCAACACAATTTGATTGGCGGCCACCATGACTTCAGACACGGTTATGCTTGTCGGCTCACAGTGCAGTAGAATCTCCACAATCATGCCCCATGATGAGAGAAGTAGGTGCAAAGGATCACGTCCTCCTCTTGTAATTTAACTTCCTTCCTGTCAAGGTAAAGCAACTACTGTCAACTTCTCAAATCTGAACTCAATTGTTTCTTTGGGTTAAGGTCAGGAAAAGAAAAGAGGCAGATCATGGTGTAGCATGAACCAATCATCAACTTATTGACATGACAGACAAGACTACACAGTCCATGTTCAATGTTTTTCCCCAAAGTTTCGCATTCCTAATCACTGACTCTAGGTAGTCCATGTTTCCCTCAAACTTAATATTTGTAAGGAACCATTGGTGAGTCTGTCACACCTCAACTTTTAGTACTCCATAAAATCATTTAGCACCATTTTCACCCTTGCCATTTTGATTCATGATGTTTTGTTTTGTCAGAAAAGGAAATTAATGATACTCATAAAAAAAATACAATCTAGCATTAGCCATAGCGAGCAGAGAAAGAGAATACATAAATGAATTAGAAGCATACCATGGTGGAAAGATGCGAATTATGTTTCCTACCAGAAGATCCACATTGTCACATATCTTTGGACTGAATATAATGGTCCTCTTAGTTCTGCTTTCACTCATAGCATGCTCTGTTGAGGCTTCACTTGTAAATGTAGACTGCATGAAACACAATTACCATGAAAACATCAACGTCGCAAATTCTGGGAAAACTTCATTCATGTTCAAACTAGAACTTTGTGTAAAACGAACGATACTTTTTGGCTTGATGATCAGAAGAGAAAATTAAAATAATCTAGATGCAACACAATGTTTTTTTAACATACCAGAATTTTGAATGCTTTACCATGTATGAATTTTCGCAAAAATTTAAAACTTTTTGTTTGAACTCGTGTGCTACCAAATTTGATCCCAATTTGCTAGCCTCTCACCTTTAATCCCTTATAAATTAAAACCATATAAAATTATTCTCAAATTATAGTATAAAATGTGAGTTGGATTTTCTTTGGATTTTATTTGGAGTTAATTTGAGTGCTGTTTGAATTTGAAAGTAATTCAAATTCAAACAAAGTTTCAAAACATATTTGCAAATTAATTATAAAACTCTAACTTCTATCTTGGGCCTGCTAACCTCGGTGAAAGTCTGCCAGGCCACCCTCTAGTTTTAACCCAGGAGCGAATCAGCACCCTAACCTATCCGCCGGCCCTGCCCAGCAGCCCATATCGCCGACCTTTCTTTTTCTTTCGCTGACGTCTGGGCCCCGTGTGTCAGCCGCACCACATCCTTCTTCCTCACCTTTTTCTCCTCTGCAGCCGGTCGCGCCGCGCCGACCCGCGCTTGCGCGCGTGATGGGACGGCCGGGGGCGGGCTGGCGCGCACGCCGAGCCGCGCCGCGCCCGAGCCAACCCGTCCAGGGGGGTGGTTCGCTAGGGGATTTTCCCCTTTTGCCCTTGCCGGTGACGCAGAAGGGGCTGAGGCAACCAGTGGTGGCCGGCCACGTCGCCGCCCCGAGCGAATCCACCAATGGGGACGCCGCGGCCACCAAATTGCCCCTGCGCCAGCCTTGACCGAGCCATATAGAGGCCCCCGAAACCCCAGCCGCATCTCACCAACCCGCCTGGGGTTTTCCCCTTTCCTGTGTTTCGCCGCCGCTGGGGATGAGAAGAGGGGGAGTGGGGGAAGAGAGGAGGAGGGGAGAAGGGGGAGCCGCGCACCGCGTTGCCGCCGGTGCGCCGAGACCGGAGGCCGTCCGTGGTCGAAGGGAGCCGGAGCTGTCGCCGAGTGGGAAGGACGTCCGCGTCGAGCAGAGCATGAAGCAGAGCGCCGTCGTGAACGCCTACGCCAAGCCGTCTTCACCGAGCCGGCCACGCCTACACCGTCGCCCCAACGTGAGCGCCGCTAACCTCTGCTCCTCGTCCCTTCTACCTTGATCACTGATACCTGGGAGCGCGCCTTCGAGCCGCCGAGCGCCGGTTCGTCGTCGTTTCCCCATGAACGGGTGTCGAACCGCGCCATCCATGTTGTGATCTCACACCGCAGCAACCCCATGCCGCTGTGCCATGCGCCCTGCGCGCTCCGTGCCTCGGGCTCCTGTGAACCGGCCTTCGCGCCGTGATGTTTCTGTGCAGGTGGGCGCACATGCGCGTCGTGGCCGTGCGCACCCCAGCGCCCAAGGCCGAGTCCTCGCCTGTGAACCGCTGTCGCCGCCCGTCCGTCGGGTCGATCTGCGCCGCCGCGTCTCGGTGCCAAGCACCACACGCCGCGTCGTTCGTTTCTGTGAGCCGGTCGTCGTGCCGTGCGACTCTTTTCCTTGCAGGGGCTCGCGCACGCGGAGGCAGCCAGGCCGAGCGCACCCCAGCGCAGGGGCCGAGCTGCGATCTGCGCCGCGACGCCGCGCGCGTGATGGCCAGGCCGTGCGGAGCCGCATGCCGCTCGCCGTGTATGAGTGCTTCCGTGTGCTTGCGCGAGAACCGTGGGTTTTTTCCCCAGCCTAGCTGTCGACCGGAGCCATCCCGGACTCCTGTTTCGACCTCGCCGTCGCCGCCTGGAGCGTGCCAGCGTGGGCGCGCGCTGCGCTCCAGAGGAGCCGAGCGCCGCCAGTGTTCCCAGCGAACCGGTTGATCTAAAAGACCTTAGATGGGCTTCAATCGGTGTTCCGGCCCATCGGAGCCCGACAGAGCCCATCGCACCTTTTTGGACTGAAGGGGGATAGTCCAGGGAGGTTTTGTGGACTTCGGTCCACTGGGCCATTTGGGCCGGGTCCATTGGGCCACGTTCGGCCCAGTGGCACTTTCGGCCCACCAAAGGCCCATTAACCCGCTGACCGCTGACGTCATGCTGACGTCAGCATCTTTTTTTATAAAAAATTCTTTTCTATTTTCTAAATGATTTCAGAAATGTTTTAATCTTTGAAAATTCATAACTAATTATCTGGAGTTCCGAAAATTATGAAACCACTTGCGTTGGTTTCATAATTCCGAGACGCTTGCCGCTATCCTGTCCCTCTCTACTCTTGCCCTTGAACCGAGCCCTTTTTGCCCTGTGTTCTTGGTATAGAATTCGTGGCCGCTGCCCGCCACTGTGCTAATGTGGGTCTGGGACGCCGGAGCCCCGCAACTAGCCATTGGCGTGCCGCGGACAGGAATCTTACCCCATGTTCGCATCGCTTATCTTTCCTACACTGCCTTCCCTTTGTGCTGCTTCGCGCATATCCGCTCTCGCTCTACTTGGCTTCGTGCTGTGAAGCGTGTACCGTGCCATGTGCTTGAAACCAGGATGTCGCACGTGATGGACAGCCGTGTCGTGAGCAGAGGCCTCTGCTTCACGCTCGGCAACCCCGAGCCGCAGCCTGGCTGCCTTGCCTTGGACGATGCCGCATCACTAGTACTTGCCTCGTAGCGCTTTTAAGCACAACTTACCTCTTCGCCACCCGATATCGGTCACAAGTTGATCCTTTCTTATCCTCTGAGCTGTCGCTGCATATCTTGGCATGGTAATGCCTTTTCTAGTTATCTTTGTCTCGCTCTGCTATCATCATCCTTTGCGCTACTGCTTTGATCATCCGAGAGTTAAACCTTGCAAGCGTTAATCTCAGCCTCTCCGCTTTCTTGCTTGCAAGCTTGACCACCTAAGATCTTAGCCGTGAGGTCCATAAACTAACCACGAACTAACTCTTGTTCCTACCATGTTTTCAAGTATATAAAACTAGTTGCTTAAACTAATTTTGTTTTAAAACCAATTGCTCTATCTTCATTATTTAAACTAGTGCTGCTTGTATTTAATATGGAGTTTATTTGGATCTTCTAAATTGGTTCTTATTGATGTTTTTGCATTAGATGAATGCTCGTTATTTATTTCCGCGTCGCATCTCGTGTAGGCTTGTGATCTTGTTTGAAGACCCGAGCTGCGACGACTGAGGAGACGTGACTACCCCGACTTTGCCCGAGAGGACGCTCAACCTCTACTACTCTACGTCGACTACCGCGCAGGTGTCATGTCACTCCCGACCATGTAGATCCCATGCATGCTATTTAGTTGCTAGTGTTTTATTTATGATGCTTTGGATGATTGAATTGCATAGACAATCTTTTAGCCATGCCTTGATTTGTTATATCCTGTACCTTGAACCTCCTACCTTTGGAACTAGCTACAGACCCCTAGCTAGCTCCCGATGATTACTATTCATACAGTTTACCTGTTCCGTGATATGGATGGATCTCTGGTTTGGACCGAGATTGGGATATCTCGGTATTCTAGCGTGTGTTTTGGGTGAGTGTGTATCCTTGATGTGTTACCGCGAGAGCGAGCCGCTTTGGTTACTTGTGAACGCCTGTCTAGGGGAGATGCGACCTGGCCTCCCGCCCTAGCGGCGTGTCGGACGGTGGGAGTTGGTGAGTGCTCGCTCTTGCAATTAAGGACCGATCGACAGTTTAACCGTGATCTTTGGGCTATTTTCATACAAACCGTTCGCTCACGTATGGGCGGGGTTCGGTCCGAGAACTAGTTGGTGGTTGGCGCTCAGCTTGTAGGCGGACCGGTGTGGTCGTGTGAGGGGGACGGGTTATACCCCCCGAGTAGACGTCGCCCCGGCTCCTCCGGGGATAGTTTCACAGCTCCGAGGCCCTGCTGGCAAGTTTCGCGCCCCAGTTCAGGACGAGTCAGGCTCGGAGAGGCAGGAGAGCGCCACCCACTGCTAGGTCTCCGGTCATTAGGTAGGGATGTGGAACGGCGGCCACCGTTTCTGCCCTATCCGGCGGGTCCAGTTGTACAACCTCTGCAGAGTGTTAAACCTATAGCTATAGTCCGTGTCCACTGGTATGGACAGCCCACGGGTCTGTTACTCTGGCTAGACTTTTCTTGTGCTGCTTCTCTTCCCCGAGTGTGTGAGCCCGGCTTCGTGCCGTTGAGGTGTGAGGTAGGAGTTGGTGACCTCACATCGCAGATGAGAGTGGGATGCTGTGACTCGGTTGAGGTCCAGTGTTTTGGTGTACTTTCCTTGGTTGGGGTGTTGACCCCAGAGGCGTTGGCCTCGGAGGTGTGGATCTCCTCGGAGATGGTGACCTCTCTGCAATACCGCTTACCTTGATGTTGCTACCGCTGCTTGCATAAACTTACTACAGCCATATATAGGCTTATCCATGCATACTAGAATTCATCCACCGCTTTTGCTCTTTGTTGGGAAGCTGACATGACCTACCCGCTTATCGGGTAGATGGCGATGCTTTCAGACTTGGTGATCGACTACGACATCGACGATGAAGGATGGGAAGACTAGAGCTGGTCCTACACTCAAGTTTGCCTGTGGAGCTGGAGACGCTTCGCTTCGATAGATCCGCTGCGTAGATGTTTTACCTTTCTTGTTTAGTCCAGTTGGACTTGTACCCGGCTTATGCCAAAATGTTGTACTCTGATGTATTAATAAAATAATGTAAATTCCCCTTTATTCCTGTGTTGTATGGATTTGTACCACTTGAGACAGGGTTTGCACGTGATAGCCACTTCCTGGGACTATCACAGAGGTGCTGAGGATCGGGATTCCAGTTTCGGAAATCCGGTTCGTTTCATTTTTCAGCTTTAATTTGGTAGCAGTAGCACTAGCACCTCATTGCATCAGCCAATTCAGAAAGAATGGTTTATCACCATAAGGAAAGTCATCCAACAGAACACTCATGTTTTATTTTTTTTTTGTACAAAGCATATGCTCCCAATAAGCAATTGTTACAGCATCATCTGGAAAATGTTACTTCATCTTGGCAGCATGAGAATCAAAATACTACTAATTTAAAAGCACTACTGCGACGAGACCAGATAAAATAGAGCAGATAGAGTTTTCGAGAGACGGAGGACAGACATTACTCTTTTCCTGGAACAAGCAGTGGCAGACTGTTAGCTTTCCTTCCAACGACCTTGACATAATCTGAACAGTAACTCCCTTTGAATCACCTGCAATTATGAACTGTCAGTACTTCTGAAATACATGTGTACATACATATGAAGCCTATAAAGCAAAGAAGTGGTACCAACTGCTACTACTAGTAAACATAGACGTTAATAACAGCTAATTCAGCACCACCTGAATAACCTTGCTCTATATTAAACTGTCTCAAGAACTCTGCATGCCTATCTTTTTCCATCTGCATAATCTGTTGCATCCTTCCATGATAACCAGCTCTGCCAGAGCAAAATAAATAAATAAGCAGAATTCCATAGACGGCCATTTAACAAACAATTGGCAGCAACTCAGATTATAACTATACCCAGTCGATCTCATTGGAAGCGCGGCAATCTCCAGGTCTGATGGATCGAAAACTTCTTGGAATAGGTCAGCCATAGTTTGCTGCTTCACATCTTTGTTCACCAAAGCCAAGTGGTTTTCAGTAACATCCTATTCCATGATAAAAACAAAATATGTTGAATAGTGAAACAGAGCAATAACTAATAGTAACTGGTTGTATTGTATTAACATACTTCCTCCTCGGTAGATGTTCCGTCAGTTATATGCTCCAAGGGATCCTCATTGTCAATACTCCTCTCTCCCAGAATAGCTAGAGTTTTCTTCTCTGAAGCGGGAAGTTTTGGCTTCCAATCTTTAGCTCTTGTGTGTTGGCACAACTGCATTATAATTTAAAATATTCAGAGGAAAGTCAATTGCTATCCAGGAACCTCAAACCATGAAGCAACACCATAAGAAACACACCGATGCTGCCCCGACAGAAGAGTTACTTCTACCCTGTAGATCTTCTAGAAGTTCAGCAACTGAAAGATTTGCTTTCTTCATTGGAGTGGCGAATTCTGATGGCAGATCTTCAGTTCCTTCCTTGCTATTTCCAAAAGCTTCAGGCATCAAGGCTTGTGAAGCCATAGCTTGTGGCAATCTAGATGAAACTTCTTGCTCTTTAATATTCAGTGTGTGTTGTTGCAACTGCATCAAAATATTCAGAAGCAAGAAAATTGGAGCACTCCAAACGATGAAACAACAACACAGCAACATGAGAAGACACACACCGTAGATGGTCTCCTCACAGAAGAACCAGTTCTACCCTGTAAATTTTCCAGAAGCTCTGAAACTGAAGTATTTGCTTTCTTGGTATGAAGGGGAAACTCTGGTGTCAAATCTTCAGATTCTGTGAAAGTTTAGTTGATGGCACTCCAGATGTACCTTCGTGACCCCCAATGTGCAAGATTTCTGTCTTTACATCATAGGGAACAAAGTCATGTCCCCGTATTGAGAATCTGGGCTTCTTTTCACTTTTGTTCCCTGCATCAGTGGAGATATAGAGGACCCATATAAGAATATTCACCAGGGACAGTTTAACATAACAAAGTCCTCCTTTGCTCAAAGAAATACTAGAGCCCGCATTATCTGTATAAATAGGAGGTGCAGTAAATTTTAGCAAGAAATGAGAGAACATACTTCTGCTTATTCCAGAAGCGAGGAAAGAGGTGCTGACAGGATCTTTGTGCAAACATGCCAACTCATCACCATCTTCCAAATCCTCATCCCAGCCGTCTGATTTATCCTTATCCTCCATTCTGCTAGCCTGCTGACCTTGTTTTGAAACTGGGCATCCTAATCAGGCTACAGTGGTGGGTTACCTTCCTCTTTCACCTCTCGAGATGTCAGAGCCGACGCGTCAGAGTGCTCCTCCAGGACGAGCGCAGGCAGCGAGCCAGCGACAGCATGAGAGAAGAAGATGATGACGTGCGGTAGTGTGGACCGGCCCACTTTGATGCAGATTGGTAGCCAGAGCAGAGGGACCCGAATAGAGGGCCAGAGGGGAGGGCGACAGTGGTCGGCGCGGAGGGTAGGAAGGGCGGGGCCCGAGCGGAGGGGAGGGGCGGAGAAGGTCAACGACGACCGGTGCGGGGCGGCGGCGGTGACGGGGGGCGCAGCTTTTGCAAAAATCCAATCGCGTTTGGGAGAATTAACTTCTGCCTTTTGAGGATTCTTCTTGAAGGTAAAGCTCTCAGGCTGGTCGCACCGCGAAGCTGTAAAGATCACGGAACGGCAAATATGCCGGTGGACGAGCTGCACCGCGGATCTAGGCGCGAGAGTAGCGACAGGGAGGAAGAAGGGGAGGAGAGGGAGGAGAGAAGGGGCGGCGGACAGCTCTGGTGCGGCGGCTCTGGTGCCAGCAGCCACACGGAGCAGAGGAAGGGACGGTCACGGTGAGGAAGAAGTTGATTTGGAGATCGATGTGCAGGTCCATGGGCTGCGGAGTTCTTTGGACACGGGACGGCCAGCATGCAGTGTCGTGGACACACTTATCGAGTCCCTCATGTTTTTCAGCCTGACATCCTGTCACTCTCAATGCACAGGGTTATGGACACAGTTTCATAGATAGAATGTAGTATTTAAATCTTGCATGTGTTGTAATCAAATGCAGCCATGTAGGGTCATGGGCTCTCAGTGTAGGGGCGTGAGCATTGGTACATGTGTCGACCTGGGTCATCACCATGACTCTGAGATCTTCTCTTCCTTCATTTATTTGGTGTCATGTCATCAAAAGAGCCTATGTGGCAGTCCATTAAATGTCGATGACCCTGCCACTGAGACTGGTCTAAGGGTGTTTGATGGGGTGACCCGTGGGCTGGGTTGCGCGGAGTTCATTTTTTGTGTTTGGTGTCATTTTCCTCTCTCTCACCCTGGCTCGCACGCTCCTCAAAGCAGCCTGCAGCCTGGCTCCATTGCTACGCCAAAATCTGGCGTAGCAAATGGGCCTTGCCGAGTGGAGTGATGGGTGACTCTCCTGGGCGAGATGTCCTCACCTCCCGCCTCCTCCCTCCTCTCTCACCCACCGCCGCCCACCACTGCCTCCTGCCGCCGCAAAGGAGGACGAGCACGCGAGGCCTGACCGCATGGCCCCCCGAGAGCAGAGGAGGGGTGAGGGTGCTCGATTCCCCGCTGGTAGATCTCGAGAAGCGCACCACCGTGGCCGTCGCCGCCGCCGTCGCGCCCCTGCTTCACCGCGGGCCTGCTTCTCCCCGGCGCCGGCGAGGGAGGGATAGGGAGGCGTGCGAGCTCCAAGATTTCTGCCATGCCGACGTTGGGGGAGAAGCAGGCCCGGGGCCACTGGGGAGAGAGAGAGAGAACAGCGCGGGGCGAGCGACGGAGGAGGCTGCGTCGGAGAAGAGGAGCTCGGTGGCGGCGGCGCAGCGACCTTCATCAGCGTGCGAAGCTGTGGCCATGGTGAAACGGGAAATGGCGCAATGGTGGAGGGCTGGACGAGCTCGAGCTAGAGCTCAGTGGTAGCCATGGCCGCGGTGGAGTACGCCCCTGAAGTGTTCGATGAAATGCCAATAAAGGCTGAAAGTGTGGTAAAGTTATCAATTCGGTCCAGGGTCACCATATTCATGTGTACGAGAACTTTCCAAACACGATCTCCATGGAGCCGAGCTCCAGGGCCCAAGTTTCCAAACACGTGGAGGTGCACCATGGCAACCAGGCTTCAGCTGGCTAGAGACATGCTGAGGAGCCAGGCTGTCTAGATGCAAGTGAGCAAACATGCTCTAAGGGTGCGTTTGTGAGGGTGGCTCAACCTAGCCTTATGCTCGTGGGCTGCACCTGCTCATGCTTGCGGCCATGGCTCGCGTTGAAGCCCGGCTCACCGCAGCCAAAAACGACGTCGCAGCCAGGCTCCCTAGAAACGTGAATTTCCTCCGTTCCTTTTCATCCCGGCCGACGACGGCGGTCGTGCGCTCGTGTGGCCGCGATGGAATCACCTCCCCCTCGTGGTCTCTCACCCACCGCCGCTCGGTCCGCTCCCCGCCTCGCCACGGCAGCTCCTCGCCGCGGCCGCCATGGACCTACCACTCCCCGCCTGGTCGAGCGCCCCTGCCGCAAACCGCCTGGCCGCGCCGGCGATGCGGTCCCTCCTGACCTCCGCGAGCAGGGGTGCGGGTCACGCTAGCGGGGGCGCGCGGAGCTCCTTCGTCTTCGCGCTGGCGGCGGCGCATAGCGCGCGTTCGTCTTCCCCACGACCGGCCACTGAGCTTCTTGACACTGTCCATGCCCGCCGTGGCGCGTAGACGCGCTGGTGGATGCCACCCTGCCGTTGCTGCCTCGTGCCTCGCTCGCCGCCATCGCTGCCTCGCTCGCCGTTAGTAGGAGCAGCAACCATGTGCGAGAGGACGGGCGAGTGGAACGGCGGAGCCGCCATGGCTGTTGTGCTCTGTTGCGGGCGAGTCAGGCATTCGCATTAGGGACGAGCAGCCTCATGGCGCCATTGCCCCTGCTGCCGGCATGGGCGCGTAACTACCGTACCATCGCCGCCCACCGAGTGTTCGATAGAATGCCACAGCAAGGGAGAGAGGGGCGGTAGCATCACCATGGTAGGATTCAAGGTAAATGTACTCATTGTGTACCAAGAGACAAAAACAATCTCGACCGAACCTGGCTCAATCGGGTCATGTTCACAAACACGAGCACTTGCACCATTTGGGCCGGACTAGAAGTGGCCAGGCCATGGCCAGCCGGCTAGACCGGTGAGGTACACCCTCGCAAACGCACCCTAAAAAGATTGTTGACATGTGGGCTATGCCCCCTTTGCAGTTGCGTTTGCTGACTATGCGGTGCGACTAGCTTGAGTCAGAAGCTCTACCAAACATGCCGATATGTCTGACTTTAGGATAAAACAATTTCATCGATATACTTAACTATTGTCATATATGTCGGAACGTCCGATTTTTCAGATTTCATTGCCAATAGTCATAATACCCAAGATGTCTCTGAACTATGCTGCAAGACTCAATTTGGTTCTTGAATTATGAAAACGTCTACTATGCTAATCGGCTCACAGCACCGGTGACAGCGAGGAGAAGAAAGGGATGGCAGTGTCAGTACTATAGCAGTTCCCTATTTTCCTCAATTTTCAAAATTACTTTCAAAATCATATAACAACATGAAAACTCCAAAAATAAAAGTTACTCAACTTTTCAAGATTTCCAACTTTATTTTGAAACCATCTTTAAATTTCAACTATTTTTTAAAATATGGTTTTCAAATTTCAAAATAGTGTTGCTTACCCTACTTTGAAATTCTTTTGTGAAAACTTTGAATGTAAGATGTAGCTAACAACATGCAAAATGGAACCCATGAACCTTAGTTAACATTTGAAAACAATTGTTGATTGAGGACAAGTGAGTTTACATATTTAAATTGGAGCTCCAAAATTGAAAGTAAGGCTGTTGATAAGCTGAAAAACCTAAGTCTGAAAACTGTGTCAATCAGCCCACTTTGAAATTATTTTATGAAAAAAATTGTATGTAAGATATGGACAACAAGATACAAAATTAAATCTATGAATCTTAATTAATATTTGACAATAGTTGTTGATCAATAAAAAGTGAGTTTACACGTTTGAATTGGGATTCAAAAATTGAAAGTACTTCTGATTTATTTGTGAAATTCTTTTTGAAAAAGGGCTAAAATTAAAAGTCAGGCACACGAGAATTCGTCTATGCAGATTCCGGCACACTTCTTTCGGATCTCTTTAGCCATCCCCGGATGAACCTTAACAATGGCATATAAGTTTTCAACAAGTGTGCTGTCAAATCTAATTGGATTTAGCCTCTTGCTTACCGATGACTTATTCTAGTCACCAAGACATCATTTTATCATGCCATATCAAAGGGGCAAGAGAAAGCTCAAAATAAAGATCAAACTAAAAGCACCGAGGAAGAAACCCATGAACCGAAACAGAGGTACAGAAGACATGTAACTTTCAAGTCTAAGCTCATTTCCAAGCAACAAAAGCACAATAAATATGTCCGCTAAAGAGTGACGAAACAATCTCACATGTATTTAGTCATGCTAACCCACGTGACTGACATAAGAGACCTCAACAAACTAGTGTGCCTTCCATTTTTTAAGTAGGTGATCATGGATTTCTCCTTTCCTAATCTTCTGCAGGCACTGCTTCAGCTTCGACAGTGTTGACGAGCTCAACTTGATCCCTCGGTCAATCATATCTTCAGCATACTTGCATGCCTCGGGCAGCCTCTCATCCCTCAGCTTCGATACAAGCATGTTCCCACTCTCTTCCAATGGCGGCAGGCCATTCTCCACCATGCAGTTCCAGACCTTGATCCCCATCTCCCATTCATCTTTATCCAAGAACATGCGAAGTGCAAGTGAGCAATTCCCCTCCTTTGGCCAAAGCTCATTCTTGACCATCTCGCTAAAGATTGCTGCTGCCTCCCGGAGCTTCTTCCCCTTGAGCAAAAACTGGAGGACCAAATTATATGTGCCAGCGTCAGGGAACACTCCGTTGAAGGCCATGTCGTCGAGATACTCCACTGTCACCTCAGCACGCCCAAGACTGCCCTGCAGCATGATCATTGTGTTGTACATCTCCAAATCCGGGACAAGGCCGCGACGTCCGACAAAGTCATCCCAAAGCACCATTGCATCACGCAATTTGCGTGCCTCAAGGTGTGCACCAAGCGCGGCACGGAAGAACTTCTCTCCTGGCGAGCACCCACGCCGGCTCAAGATTGCCAGGTAATCCATGGCTTCCGGTAGCGCCGTGGAGGAGTCACTTGAAACAAGTGTAGTTAGGAAGGAATCATAGGCAGACACGTTGTTAGGATCAAAGCCGACGTCACGCACCATTTCGTCGAACACCTCGCGCGCAGCCCGCGGATCAGCGGCTGCCTCGCAGCCCTCGAGAAGGATGGCGTAGGAGTCGGCGTCCGGGCGCGTGCGGGCCTCGGCGCGAGCCACGGGAATCGCGGCGCGGGCGTCGTCGAGGCGGTTGGCACGGCAAAGCGCGGAGAGGAGAGAGTTGAGCGCCGGCGTGTTGCGGTCCATGCCGTAGCGTGGCATGTCCACGAACGCCTTGAGCGGGTTGCCACCGGGGCTGGCCGCCATGGAGGAGAACACGGAGGCGAAGGTGGCCAGCGAGAGCAGTTGCTGGGAGTGCATGGACGTGATGGTGTCCCACATTGGCTCGAAGAGTCGGTTCTTGCCGAGGATGTCGACGATGAGGTTCCACGAGTAAGGGGAGTGCTCGTGGCCGAGGTGCTGATGGCCCGCCCAGCGGAAGAAGGCGACAGCGGCGCGCGGGTGCGCGTAGGACAAGCGGAGCACCTGCTCGACATCGGCGGTGGTGACGCCGATCTTGGCCTGGTTGAGCTTTTCGTCCAATTCGTCGGCGGCGGAGGCGGAGGCCAGGATCTTGCCGAGGATTTGGATCCTGAAGTCCGGGGCCTCCTTGTACGTGGGGAACGCTGGTGCGGACGGGTCGCGGGCGCGCTTCGCCGCTGGCGATGCCGACACGGCCGCGGCTTCCGACGGCCGCTTCCCCCGGTGGTCGGACATCTCGGCGGAGACTCGGTGGTGGGTGGGATCGGGGAGAAGGCGGCAGGGGCTCTTTATCTGTGTTTATGTCCTAAGCCCTATCCTATACTAACCTTTATAACAGCTGCAGCGAAAGAGATCAAGGCCAGACTGGAACCTCCGAAATCCCAACCAGACCGCTGAGGCGAGCCGCGGAGACGGCGATGGCGCCTTCCTTGGTGGTCTCGGCGAGGCATACCCACGCCGTGACGCACCGGAGAGTCTGCAGGCAGCGTATGGTCGTCGCCAGTTCCGGCGGCGCCGGTCCGCCACCGAAGCTGGTGACCTTCCTCGGCAAGGGAGGCTCCGGCAAGACTACCGCGGCCGCGGTCGCTGCACGGGTGACAAATTGCTCTCTCCCGTGATCGTCTTCGTCATTATGTCGATGTCAAATTGTAGTTTTTATGCGAGTTTCCTGCTGCGTCGATGAATGCTAAAAATTGGGTTGCAAATCTGCAATGTTGCTGTGGATAACAGTGTTGAGCTTAATATACTGTAAATTACAAGTCAGGGTCATACATTAGAATTGTTTTCTATTGTGTTGTATGAATCATCTCGCCACTAAATCGGTTATGATGAACAAATTGCCTCTGTTATTTTCTTCCCCATGTTGCAGTACTATGCAAGCGAAGGCTTCAAGACATGCCTGGTTACACAGTCCCAGGATCCTACCGCAGAGCAATTGATGGGCTGTAAGATTGGGAACTCTCTGACCGAGTGCGTGGCCAATCTCTCAACCATAAAGCTAGAGACTAGTAAGGTAAAACACTTCGTTGAAAGAATTTTCCTCGTGTCTATATACTGGAATGCCTTGATGTTGAAGAATGTTTTCCTGTTAAATAGATGTTGCTTGAACCCCTAAACCGATTGAAGAAGGTAGATGCCCAGGTCAATTTTACTCAAGGAGTCCTTGAAGGGGTAGGTGAATAACAAAATCTCTAGTGAGGATAAAATATTCATTTTTGGTTGCTGATTTTCCCTGGGATAGATTGTAGGAGAGGAGCTTGGAGTTTTACCTGGAATGGATTCGATCTGTTCTGTCTTAGCTCTTCAGAAGCTCCTTAACTTCTTTTCAGCTGGAAGGAGTAGCGCACAACCAGAATTTGATGTGGTAGTTTATGATTGCAACAATACAGATGAAATTCTACGGCTAATAGGTGCTACTGACAGAGCAAGGTACTTGTTCTACTTCTTCATTCACGATTCTGAATTTCCTTAAGAAAACTCAAGTTTCTAAACTTATTTTTTGCACTACACAAAGATAGGTCTTACTTGAGATATGTGAGGGACCTAGCTGAGAAGACTGATATGGGAAGACTGGCTTCTCCTTCATTACTAAAACTAATATATGATGCTGCAAAGCCAAATGGTAAAACTAGTGAGGGGAGACTGAGTACAGATATATGGAATGAAATTGAACAGCTTCTTGAGGTAATTTTCCAAAGTTGAATTTAGTTAAAACTGAGTGCATACATTTTATGATATCGTCTAAAAGTTGCTAAATCATGTAGAGAGTCTTGGCTTGGTTTGCCGATCCTTCAAACCTTGCTTGCTTCCTTATCATGGATCCTAAGAGATCAATATCGGTATCCTCTGCATTAAGATACTGGGGTTGCACCACTCAAGCTGGTGGCCAAATATGTGGGGCATTTGGTTATACTGAAGACCCTTCTGAAATACACCAAGAAGTTGCTCGAAAGTTCTTGCCATTGTCTTTCTCGTTTCTGCCATTTTTCTCAAATGATTCTTCTGCAGATTGGAGCAGAGCACTAAGCTCATTGAGCCAAAACACAAAGGAACAGTTGATGAATACATCCACAGTGTATCCTTCAGTTAGTTTTGATGCTGTTCAGAAATCGGTAACCCTTTTCATGCCAGGCTTTGATAAGTCTGAAATCAAGCTATATCAAGTAAGACAATTTGTCTATCTCTCTATTGCATCTGTTGTGTTTATTGTGCCAAAAAATGGTTAGATTAAATTGTCAGCCAGTAAAATCACTAGTATAACTATCCAGAGATCATGCCGCTTGTAAACTATAAAAGAAATAGCAGAAAAGAAGACTTGAGATCTGACATTCCTGATAACGTTTAGATGAAGCCACGTTTTTATTGGTGAAGTGTGGCTCGTTTGTGTAGAAGTTGGCCTACATTTGCTATATTCATTCATGATGTCTTCATGTGGCTTCATTTGCAATGTTGTTAATCTTTCTATCGACAAGCATTTCTGTGAGTGCTATTCATTAGAAGTGGCATAATAAATTTACTGTTAATGCTGCAATCTGGCTATCTGCATGTCTTCACAAAGCTCTAGAAAAATTCAATCTGATGTGGAATGGACAAGTAGATCATGGTCTTGAACAGATTTTTCATGTGTTTACCCTGATGATAGTCATGTGACAATTTTTGGTGATAGACATGTTCTGCTTCTGCAGATACTATGTTAAGCAAGCAAAACAAATAATCACTGAATTTCTTGTAATTATTCATGCTGACGCTGAGGAGTTATTGATCTGCTGCTTGTCTGGAAAATGCAGTATAGAGGTGGATCAGAACTATTGATCGAAGCTGGAGACCAGAGGCGGTTCATAAAATTACCACCGGCGATGCAGGGTAAGGTCGGAGGCGCCAAGTTCATGGACAGGAACCTCATCGTCAGCATCCGGTAGCAGACTCACCGTAACCAGCTGCGATTTGTGTCACCCGCTTCAGATCAATTTTGTGGTGTTCGTTCGATCTAAGCAAAGTGAAACTGCACACTTTCTGAAAAAGAGGACCGCGATGCTCGCGTAATCTGGCAAATTTGGCGCTGTTTTATCGATCAGGAAGGAACGACACAGCCTGCGTTGGTCGTCAGAGCCGCTGTTCAAACGGTTGCTTAATCTGAACCTCTGGCTAGTTGCGGAACTCCACTGTTTTTTTTATTGTTTTCTATTTTTCAGTTCTCCTTCCATAGGTTATATATCTGAGCATGAAATTGCGAGCGTTGTTTCTCAATTGTTTTGTACCTCGGTGATTTTTCCCGGATTTTATTGTCCGGATTTTGATGGAGAAACGAAGGGGGTGCGCCTGCAGGGGCTGGACGGTATTTCAGATGCCGTCCACTCCGGAGTCCAATGAAGGTTGACCATTCAACGCCCAGCACGGCGCCCTTCTTCCACGCGGAGCCTTCTCCCTCCCTGGCCTCCGGGGCCCAGCTGCAAAGGGCATCCCAGTCAGCAGCGCTCGGCGCCATCGCCAGGAGGTCTCATGAGATGGTTCCAGAAGAAACTGGAACTCGCGCGCTGTCCCTGTGGCGACTTTCCCTTGCGGACATCTAGAGAGAACCAGACGAAGCAAAGCCGGAGCATGGAGAAGCCGGGGCGCGTTCTCGATGGTTCTCCGGCAACCACGCCGGCGCCTATAAAACGAGCACTAAAAGCAAATTCTGCGAGGCACAGTTACGCCACTTGTTAATCCTGCTTGACGCTTCTTGTCAACAGTCGACGTAGCACAACACTCCAGCGAAGCAGGCGAAGATCAGCAACATGTCGTTGGCGCTGTCCCGAATGCTGCTCGACCGGTTCTTCCCCGACGCCGGCGCCGTCAGCGACGCGCGGCCGCCGATGGACTGGAAGGAGACGCGGGACGCGCACGTGTTTAGGATGGACGTCCCGGGCCTGGCCAAGGACCAGGTGACGGTCGAGCTGGTGGACGGCCGCGTCCTGCGCGTCCGCGGCGGCAAGCGGGACGACGATGACGCCGCCAAAGACGGCGCGTCGGCGGACCATGGGGAAGAGAGGGAGGAGGAGGGCGGCAACGGCGGCGCCGTGAGGTGGCACTGCAGGGAGAGGCCCGGCAAGCGCGCGTTCGAGACGCTGTTCCGGCTGCCGGACGACGCGGCCGCGGACGAGGTGCGCGCGGCCATGGCGGACGGGGTGCTCACAGTGACCGTGCCCAAGCGGAAGGGCGGCGGCAAGAAGCGGCACCACGGCGCCAACAAACCCGTGTGCTGCAGGTTCTGGCCCTGAGTCCCTGACGGGGCCGCCGGCGAGCCCGGTGATCCGGATGTGCAAAGTTTGGTGCATCGTTGCGTGCGTTCGCGTCAATGTAAATAGAAGTACTATATAGTTGGCGTTGTGCAATAGTTCGCGTGTTTCACAAAAATCACAATAGTGCTGGACCCTCTTTAGTTGGATTTTTTTTTTTGAGCAGCTCTTTCGTTGGATTCATGAGCTGTGAGTCTGTGACAACGGTGGCTTGTAAATTCTGTTGCTTCCTTTTGTAACAAGATTTGGATTTTGGTTTAATGTTCCGCTGCAGATAAGACTTGCATGCTCGGTGCGTGCATTAGCATCAATGTAGATATGTGGATTGCGCGGAGAAGTAAAAAAATGATGTTACCTGCTTCTGTGTGTGCACTAGAGAAGTCAATTGAGCTTGCTTGGTTGGATTGAATTCCAAATATTACCAAGCCAAAATCATAGTTTGCCAAACTCAGAGCATACCAAACTTAGCACAAAAGTTTGGTATCACTTGGTTTGGCTACAAAGTGTGGCTACCAATGCCTTTTTTTTCTTAGTATCACTAGGGATGAAAACAATTACGGAAATTCCCGATCGACCGAGCTTCGTTTCCGAAAAATATGAGGAACAATGAAACGGAAATGGTAGGAGATAGGAAAACGTTGGTGGAAACGAAAACGGAAATGATAGTGACTTTGTTTCGCCGAATACATGTATCGACCGTTTTTGCTCGGAAAATTCCGTCGGAATTCCGAATTGTCAACGGATGACCATAAGCCTAGGTAACACCGAGGCCCAACATGGTCCAATAACACAACCCTACGTATATAACTTCAGTCTCCACTCGCAGTCCCCAGCTTGTGGACACGACCGTCACCAGCAGGTTGGCTGCTATGACAGAAACTTGTTGGCTGCAGAATTTAGTAGTTGTGAGTCACAGGTGGTTATAGTATGGGCATATGGTGTAGTAATATTCATGTTAGATTGTTGGTCACTTTGGTTGTGAACATGTTGCATATATGTCCATTCATGATTTCGGCTTTGAGTACCATTATCGATTGATATCGACATATTTTTGATATGATGATTTCGTTTCTGATGTATTGATTTTTCGTTATCGGTATCGTTTTCGAGCGTATCGTTTCCGAGTTAAAAAAATATGATAAGAAATGATAATGCATATTTTCGACCGTTTCCGACCGATTTCAACCCTAGGTATCACTAGGGCTTTGTTGGGCTTGTCTTATTTCGGCTTCTTGCGTAGTGCTTTTCTCTCAGAACAAATCTGTCGTACAAATCAGCGCACAATATTTTTCTCTCAGAATAAATTTGTCCTACAAATCATCCCAAGATCCGCCGAACGGTTGCTTGTCATGATTTTGACTACAAACATTGATATGCCAATCTTTTGGCAGTAAACTAATTGGTAGCCAAAATTTGTAGCCAAACCGAGTGATACCAAAACTCCAAAAGGACTTTAAGATTACCCATGTTTTGGCTTGCTAAATGCTACTATTGGTAACCAACCAAACAAGATAAAAATGGTCGCTGTGTTGTGACGGTGAGGTGGCAGTGGCACCGCGAGGTCGCAAACCACGGAACACACTCCATTAAAAAATATTGCCATAATAAGATAAAATAAACAAAACTGATTAACTAAAATATCAACAGTGCAATACATTTTAACAAGAAAACCGTGTAAAATTACATGTATTGAGATATCAAAATGGATCGATCTAGATTTTTCACATGTTGCAATAGTTCACATGCATCCATGATATCATATCTGAGATACAACCTCACACGGCTCCCATGGGAAAATAATATCCATGCACAATTATGATATGTTTGGTTTCAAGAACCACCTCATCCTCCATCATAAGTCGATGCTATAAAATTGATGAGATGAGCTCATTCGTCATGTCTATGCTAATTGTTAGCTTGTGAGGCATGAGGTAGTGAGGGATCAACCCATTCCACTTTATAAATAGAACAAAAAAGTGGGAAGTGAGAAGATGATGCATGACCTCATTCCTCAAACCAAACACACTATTATTGAGTAAGACTTAACCCATTGCACAATCAGTGACAAAAATATTGATTGGAAGAAAACGTAATTCAACTTCTTAACCCTCGCATAACATTACATGTCAATAATTGTGTCTCAAATAAATAAAAAAGTGTTTTTCTTATGAACTTTTTGAAACTCAAGAGCACAATATTTGTGTGATATCCGAAGGACACCAATTTAGACATTATAGTTATCATGACGATGAAGATAAAGGAAGAATCTGTTTATCACTTCACACCAATGAGCAGATGTGTTTCTACATAAATAACGACCATAAGTTGTGTATACAAATCCGTAAAAAACATGTTTGATAAGATAACAAATTAGACCAGATAGCATTTTTTCCATTACAAAAGGGTTGTAAAATCGATTGCATATAAGTTCATGAGCTAGTAAAGATAAAAACAAACATTCAATTATCAAAATCGGGGTTGATGTAATGAGCCGAAGAAGGGATGACACGCTCTGGATCAAATAATGGTCCGAGTCACTCATGTCGAATAGTTTCTGATAGTGGGTGGCGACGATAAGGATTGCATATGCTACTTTGTTGTTGTTTGTCGAGGAATTCATCGGTCTGGAAATGCAATCGATCGTCCTTGCTTATGCTCAAGTTAACAGCCCTCATGTCTATGATGCTCTTTAAGTGATCTTCGGTCCATGTGACGAGTGAACAGGGTATATGAAATCTGAGCAAATATAAAATAATAGGAATAAGTAATTCAAAAATTAGCAACCACACCAACTCACCAACACTTTGGAGCCAAACAAGTGTGTTAGTTTGGTGTTAGTTGGGACTAACACCCCCAAAATACTAACCCCTCCAAGAGGTGGTATTTGTGTTACTTCTAGTGGGTTCCACCCTATTAATTCCACTTTCTCTATTCTCTCTCCACTTTAGCATTAAATGTAAACTAACGTAGAGATCCAAACATAATTGGTGTTAGTTTGTTATGAGTTAGTTGGTAGGGCTAAAGACTACCACTACCACTACCACTAGGAATCCAAACACGCCCTATGTTTTTTTTTAAAAAAGACTTATCAACTTTTCACATTTAATGTCTGTTGCGGAACACGAATACATGGTTGATCATGAATGCAAATAATGCAAATCATAATGTTGTTGCTAACATAAGGAACATCATAGTAACATGCAACTATAAGCATTAACTCGATGGTTGGATGATGATGTGGTTTCACTATGTCACAAATAGGCTTGGGCGTTCGGGTTACCCGATTATTTCGGGTCGGGTAATTCGGGTAATTGAAAATTCAGGTAATAAAACTGCTACCCAATATTAGCACCAAAATAACACTACCCGAGATTTCGGGTACCCGATAATTCGGGTTCGGGTATACTCGATCTACCCGAATTTACAGAAAATGACAAACTACACAAAATTTCAATAAAATTTTAACAAAAAAATCACCAATAATTTATGTTGAATTTCAACTACAAGTTGAGAAAAATAGTATATTATAGTCACTTGTTCACATTAAGAGAATTATATTCTAATAAAGTGACAATTTCAAGTGTTCAACTAACAACACGTGAATAAATACAAAGGCAAATTTTGGGTAGTTTGGGTACCGGAGTGTATTACCCGAATTACCCAAACTAATTTTGGGTAATCACAATCACTATCCGAACTTGGGATCGGGTACCTCGGGTTTAGGTAATTCGGGTTCGGGTAATTCGGGTACGGGTAATGGGTATCGGGTATTTTGCCCAGGCCTAATCACAAACAATATGAGAAATTTCTCCAATTTAACAATGGGCAAATCTTTCAAAATTCCAGTTCATTCCATTTGCATCAAAAAAATTTATTGCTTCATCGTAATCAAATCTTGCGCCTCTAATTCTTCTCATCATGTCAAATGGCAAGAAATGCAAGAAGAAGTCATTGGTCTGAAAAATGAAAACATGAAATACAAAAGAAAGTGTCACAATGAAATTGAGCTAACACGTTTTAGGAATCAAACTTTCGTGATATCTTAGATTGCATAGGTGAACACTAGTTTCAAGATTAACAATATTCACTAGTGTCCCACTGATTATATATTTTTGAAAAATATAAAGATACATTATTCAACTGGCACCTTATTAGTGTTCAATCATAAGCTGATGAATTCTGAAAGACAAAAGCCAACTAATTTGATAAACAGTTAGAGGCTTAAAGCCAAATGAGAATACTCATTCCAATACAACACAAAAATCTTTACCTTTTTAATTGATCACATTCATATTTTTGTATCTCTGAAATGTATTTTATGATGTCAGCATATCTTTTTAAGCAGCAAGGACAAGCTCATGAGGTTATATGAGGAAGTTCTTTAGTCATAAAAATCAAGTCTGGTGCCACTGTTTCACCAACCAAAAGATCATGTCAGCCTCATAAAAGTTTAAATTACAATCAAATTAAAAAAGTTTTAAAATCAGCTGCATAATTGAATACTTTCACTCCACCTCTTTTAGCACATCCTTCTCTTCCATCCAAGTATCTTCTAAATTATGTTCCCAGATATCTTCTCTTTCTTGTAATGGATATTGATCATCTTCAAAATAATTGTGTACCCATTTTTACTCTATAGATAATACAAAATCAAAGAAAATTGGAAAGGAAAAACAAGAAGTTGCATAAACCATGTGGGATTATAGGACCCAGAAGTTCAACCCAACAATGTCTCCCAAGTGAACAGCTTATGGTGCTATCCTATTTGCTAATAGTTTATAGTTTGATTACATCTAGAAACAAAGTTGTCGGTGTTAGGATTAGTCCCGACACTAACTAGTGAGATACGCTGTGATCGGCTTCTCGATGGTTGGTGCAAATGGCAACACAGGGACACGGGTTTATCCTGGTTCCGACCGCGGGGTCGTACGTCCAGCAGATTGCGCATGCGCGCTGTATTGACTCGCACCGGTGGTGCCTGTAGAGGGGGGCTACAAGCGAGGTGGGAGAGGAGGAGAAGCCTCCAAGTCCCTGCTAGGATGATTGGGGCAAAGTGCCAATATCGAGGGGAACGGGTATGCGGGTGAGTGTGGGTGTGTCGTGATGATGTCCTCTCTGGCGGCCGGGCGACCGCCTCCTCCTTTTATAGACCAAGGGGAGGCGGCTTACAAATGTGCCGCATGGGGTTTTACACAGTATCATGGTACTGGTACACAACGTTTGCGATTTGATGGTGTCCTGACGTCTCAGTACTTGCCGGTGTCGTGGTGGCTATGTACTTGCCGGGGAATAGCTTCGAGGGTAGCTCGCTCGGCGTGCACATCTGGGCGCCGTTCGTGCACCAGTTCGAGGGTCCTGCTGACGAGGGTGCCTGGGGCTGTACAGGGCCCGGTGTGGCGGCGTCCCATCGGAGCAGGACCGCACAGCGCCGGGGATGGCTGTATAGCGCCCGGGATGGTGCCACAGGGCTAGGGATGTCCGCACAACGCTGATGATGGCCGCGCAGACCTCGGGTCAGTTGCGCAGTGCCCGGGATGGCCGGTGGCGCCGGAGTTAGTGGAGGGGACGCGGCGCACGTCGCTCGTACGGCGGCAGCGGTCAGTGTGCACGCCTGGTCGCCGCCCGTACATCCTTCGAGGATGATCCACGCCCTTTCGAGGGCCTCAAGGGCGGGAGCGCCCATGCCATACAGGGCCCGGCGTGGCGGCGTCCCATCAGAACAGGGTTCCACAGCGCCGGGGATGGTGGCACAGCGCTGGGGATGACCGCACAGCGCCGGGGATGGCTGCATAGCGCCCGGAGGTGATGGAGGGGACATCCTCTGCCTACCCTGCGCCACGGCACCGTCAAGGGCGTGCGTCAGGGCGGCGGCCGTACGCCCCTCGAGGGTGTTGCCATCCCTTTTCGAGGGGTATGGCGGGGAGGAAGGGCGGGAGCCGGTGGAATAGTGTCAAAGAATGACACCAGCCATCCTGCACAGCGCTTATACAGCGCCGGGGATGGCCGCACAGCGATGGATTGCTCGAACAGTGCCGGGATTAGATTCCCAGGAGGTGTCAGGAGATCGGCGTGGCGGGGATTCTCCTTCTGACCTGGGCGCCCGCGGCGTGTCAGGGCACTTAATGCCCCGGTCGGGGGAAGCAGGTGAGGCGCCATGGGTCGAGAGGGGGGCCTCGAGCGAGGCGGAGACTCGCTCGAGGGGCTGGACCCCTCGAGCGAGGCGGAGGTTCGCTCGAGGGGCCAGAGCCCTGGAGCGAGGCGGAGATTCACACAAGGGCCGCTGTGCCTTCGAGTGAGGCAAGGCTCTGCCGCGCTACGTCCGACCCTCGAGCGAAGCGGAGCTTCGTTCGAGGGCGACTGGTGGCGGCTGTTTTAACGGGCCGTGGAGGTTATCGGACCGCGGCGGACTGTGGGTTTTATTCGTGTTTGGACCGCGGTTATTTTGGACGGTGTTTTTGCGATTTATGTTAATTTTTGAAAAGGGTGATTTCCCCCATAGTTAGGGGACCCCTTTGGCTGTCCCCGACAGTAGCCCCCGAGCCTTTGCAGGGGCAACCAGAGTGACCCGCAAAGGCTGAAGCTTTCGTTAGGACTTTCTTCCCTTCTGGATGTGCGTGACGTTCCGTAGGGGCGCGCTAGCGCACCCGCGGGTGTAGCCCCCGAAGCCTTGGAGGAGTGCGTGCACTCGTGCAAGGTTTTGATGCTGAGCTGCCGATCCGTAAGGCATTTGTTTCAGCCGGCCTCGGCGATATTTCAGCCGGCCTCGGCGATCCCATGCGCGTGGAACGGTGTGTTAACCCTACCCGGGATGAGTCCCGGGGGGTTCGCTCGCTGCCCTCGAAGGAGCGGGGAAACACGACTTTTGTCAGACATGTCCAGGAGGTGTAGCCGCGCGATGAGCCCCCGAGCCCGGGCCCGTTCGAGGCGATCGGGGCGAGCTCTTCGACTTGTTTGTGCGCCCCTCGCCGCCCTTTCGCAGGGCGGAGGGGTGAGGTGGTCCATGCTTCCCATCGAACGGGCTGCGAGTCATGGATCTGAGGTTGGTGATAGGGCGTGCCTCGATCCACTTTGAGAATTTATCGATTGCGACCAGCAAATGCGTGTAGCCCCCGGGCGCCTTCCGCAGGGGCCCGACGATGTCCAATCCCCACACGGCGAACGGCCATGTGATGGGTATGGTCTGGAGGGCGTGAGCCGGGAGATGGGCCTTGCGGGCGTAGAACTGGCACCCCTCGCAGGTGCGTACGACCTCGTTGGCGTCAGCGACCGCCGTGGCCAGTAAAAGCCCTGGCGGAATGCATTGCCTACGAGGGTGCGTGGCGCCGTATGATGGCCACACACGCCTGCGTGGATGTCCCGGATCAACTCACGGCCCTCGGGGATGGGGATGCATCGCTGTAGGATTCTCGACGCGGCGCGCTTATACAGCTCGCCATCGACCACGGTGAATGATTTGGCTTTTCTGGTGATGCGTCTCGCCTCGGTCCGATCCGAGGGTAGCTCCCCTTGATAGATCTAGGTGAGGTACTTGCTTCGCCAGTCCTCCGCGGGGGGGGGGGCGTCTCAATCTCCATAGCCTCGGCTTCGTCGGCCCCATACCCCTCGAGCAGGGAGAGCACGAACGCCTCGTTCGAGGGGTCCTCATCCATGGGCTCCGCGCCCCTCGGATTCGAGGGAGCCCCCGAGGGTTCTCCTGGACTCGATGTGGTTTTGCTAAGGTCGACGGAAGGTTTGGCGACATCGCGCGCGAAAACGTTCGGAGGAACGGTGATCCGCCCCGACGCAATCTTCGCGAGCTCGTCCGCCTCCTCGTTGTACTTGCGGGGAACGTGGTTGAGCTCAATGCTGTAAAATTTGTCCTCGAGCGCACGTACGGAGTTGCAGTACGCTTCCATCTTTTCGTCGTGGCAGCTCGCGTTCTTCATGACTTGGTCGATTACGAGCTGCGAATCTCCCCTGACGTCGAGGCGCTTGATGCCAGTCTCAATGGCGATTCGGAGGCCGCAAAGGAGGGCCTCGTATTCCGCTATATTGTTTGATGCGGGGAAGTGCAGGCGCACTGCATACCTCATGTGCTCTTCGAGGGGCGAGATGAAGAGCAGGCCCGTGCCCGCTCCGGTTTTCATCACCGACCCGTCGAAGTAGAGGGTCCAACACTCGGCTTGGATCTGTAATGGGGGCAATTGAGTGTCTGTCCATTCAGCGACGAAGTCCGCAAGGATTTGGGATTTGATCGCCTTACGTGGCGCATAGGTAAGAGTTTCACCCATGAGTTCCACGGACCACTTCGCGATTCTACCTGAGGCATCCGGATCGCGGATTATCTCCCCTAGCGGGAACGATGAGACCACCGTGACCAGGTGGGCCTCGAAGTAGTGTCGTAGCTTGCGCCGTGCAAGTACCACCGTGTAAAGCAGCTTCTGAATCTGTGGGTACCGTGCTTTGGTTTCGGATAGCACCTCGCTGATGTAGTATACCGGCCTTTGGACTGGTAGGGCGTGACCCTCCTCTGTCCTCTCCACCACGATGACCGCGCTGACCACCTGGGTGGTTGACGCAACGTAGAGGTACAGAGGCTCACCGTCTCGGGGCGGCATGAGGATTGGCGCGTGCGCGAGCGTCGCTTTCAGCTTGTCGAGTGCCTCCTGGGCCTTGACGGTCCAGGAGAAGCGCTCGTGCTTCTTCAGGAGTCGGTAGAGGGGCAAACTCTTTTCGCCGAGCCGTGAAATGAAGCGGCTCAGGGCGGCCAGGCAGCCCAACACCTTCTGCACCCCCTTCAGATCTCGAATCGGCCCCATCCGGTCGAGGGCCGAGATCTTCTCGGGGTTGGGCTCGATGCCCCGCTGGGAGACAATGAAACCCAGTAGCATGCCGCGCGGCACCCCAAAGACGCATTTTTCGGGGTTTAACTTGACCCCGTTCGCCCGCAAGCAATCGAATGTAACACGCAAATCGTTGACCAGGTCGTCCGCCTTCCTGGTTTTGACGACAATGTCATCTACGTACGCCTCAACGGTCTGCCTGATGTGATCCCCGAAAACGTATTGCATACATCGCTGGTATGTAGCCCTAGCGTTTCGAAGACCAAATGGCATCGTTACGTAGCAGAACATGCCGAACGGCGTGATGAAAGAGGTCGCGAGTTGATCGGAGTCCTTCATCTTTATCTGGTGGTTGCCCGAATAGGCATCAAGGAAACACAAGAGTTCGCATCCCGTGATGGAATCCACTATTTGGTCGATTCGTGGCAAAGGAAAGGGAACTTTGGGACATGCTTTATTCAAACCGGTGTAATCTACACACATCCGTCATTTCCCATTCTTTTTCTTAACCAGTACAGGATTAGCTAACCACGTGGGGTGGAACACCTCCTTGATGAATCCGGCCTCCAGGAGCCTTCGCAGCTCCACTCCAATCGCCCGGCGCCTTTCTTCGTCAAAACGTCGCAGGCACTGTTGCACAGCTCTGGAGTGAGGTAGGATGTCATGGGAGTGCTCGACGACCTCCCTTGGGATGCCCGGCATGTCCGAGGGGCTCCACGCAAAGATGTCTGCGTTGGCGCGGAGAAAGTCGACGAGCACCACTTCCTATTTCGGGTCGAGGGTGGAACTAACCCTCAACGTCTTGCCCTCGGGGGCAGCGGCGTCGAGGGGTACGTCCTTGGTCTGCTCGGCAGCCTCGAAGCTGCCCGCGTGCTTGGCAGGGGAGTCGGGGCCCTCGTTGGTCAACTTCTCCATGTCCGCAACGAGTGACTCGTCCGGTGCGAGCGCCTCGGCGTGCTCGACGCACTCGACGTCGCAGTCGAATGCATGCTCGATCGACGAGCCCACCATGATGACGCCTTTTGGCCCCGGCATCTTCATCTTGAGGTACGTGTAGTTCGGGACCACCATGAATTTGGCGTAGCACAGACGCCCGAGGATGGCGTGGTACGCGCCCCGAAACCCCACCACCTCGAAGGTGAGGACCTCCTTGCGGAAGTTGTCCGGCGTGCCGAACCAGACCGGCAGGTCGATCTGCCCGAGGGGCTGGACGCGCTTGCCCGGCGCGACGCCATGGAACGGCGTCGTGCTGGGCCGCAGCTGATCCAAACCAATCCCCATCAGCCGCAGGGTGTGCGCGTACAGGATGTTGAGGCTGCTGCCGCCGTCCATCAACACCTTGGAGAATCACGCATTGCCGATGATGGGGTCGACGACCAGCGGGTACTGGCCCGGGTTGGGGATGCGGTTCGGGTGATCCTTGCGGCTGAAGGTGATGGCCTCCTCCGACCAGTCGAGGAAGGAAGGAGGGGCCTTCTCTGCGGTGAGAACTTCATGCCGCTCGTGCTTGCGCCGGCTGGTGGACATGTCCACCGTCGGTCCCCCGAAGATGAGGAAGACGTTCTCTACCGCGGGGAAGCCGTCAGCGCCTCCGTCACCCCCATCCTTCTTGGCCTCGTCCTCCTTCGCGGCGATGCGGCTATAGTACTTCTTGAGCATGTCGCATTGCTCGAGGGTGTGGTTGACCGGGGTCTTGTGGTACGGGCAGGGCTTCTTCAACATGTCGTCGAACACGCCGGGGCCTCGAGGGGGCCCTCAAGGACCCTTACGGGCAGGGTCAACGGCGAGGGCCTCGTCGTCGTCTTCGCCGCGCCCCTGCGCGCGCGCGTCGTGGTGGGGCTTCTTGCCCTTCTTGCCCCGCTTTTGCTTCTTCGCGGGCTCCTTGGACTTGCTGCCCTCCGCGGGCGCGTCGTCCACACGCTTGCCTTTCTTGCCGTCGAAAATGGCCCCCACCGCCTCCTCTTCGGAAGCGAAGCTGGTGGCGATATCGAACAGCTCGTTGGAGTCGACCGGCGGGCTCCTCCCGAGCTCGCGCACGAGGTCGCGACAGGTCGTGCCCTCGAGGAAGGCGTGCACGATCTCCGACTGAGCGACGCTCGGGAGCTCGGTACAGCGCTTGGAAAAGCGCCGTATGAAGTCCCGAAGCGACTCGCCGGGCTTCTGAGTGCACCCTCGCAGGTCCCACGAGTTCCCGGGGCGCACATACGTGCCCTGGAAGTTTCCCACGAAGGTGCGGACTAGGTCGTCCCAGCTGTGGATTTGGCTGGGCGGCAGATGCTCGAGCCATGTCCGGGCCGAATCTGCAAGGTGCAGCGGCAGGTTGCGGATGATCACCGCGTCGTTGGTGGCACCGCCCAGCTGGCAAGCCAGGCGGTAGTCGTTGAGCCAGACTCGAGGGTCCGTCTCCCCCATGTACTTGGTGATGGTGGTGGGCTGGCGGAAGCGCTGGGGGAAACTCACCGTGCGGATCTCCCGGCTGAACACACGGGTTCCCGGGGGTTCCGGCGTTGGCGAGCGATCCTCCCGGCTGTCGTAGCGACCACCTCGTCGAGGGTGGTAGCCCGCCGCCGTCCGCGCCTCCGCGTCGCCCCTCCTCTTGGCGTTCAGGACGTTGCGAGCATCGCCGTCGTGGGCCTGGCTGCGCATGTCAAGGATCCGCTCCCTGACAGGCGTCCTACCCCGGTTTGCCGGCTGTCCCACCGCGCCGTCCGCGTGGACGGATGCCTCCTGGTCCCGCGCGTTGCCGTCGCCCCGCGCGCTGGACTGGTTGTGTATGCGGGACGCGGAGCTCTCGGCCTGCTGTACGGCCGCCTGCTCGATGAGAGCCTGCGCCTCACGACGCAGGTTGCGTGCCTCGGGCGTCGATGGCTCGGGCATGGCCCGAAGTAGTGTCGCCGCTGCGATAAGTTTTTGGCTGGCCCGAGGCGGCGTGTGTGGGTCGTCCACGTTGAAGTCGGCGTTGATGCGCTCGCGAGCCTGCCTCCCGGCTTCTCGGGCACGTTCGCCGCGCGCCGAGGCTTCCACTGCGATGGTGGCACGCAGGAGCCGCACCTGCCGGTACTCCTCTGCGAGCTTCGCCTCGAGCTCGCGCGCCTGGGCCAGCTGCGCATTAATATCCGCATTGCCCACTGGTAGGGCTGGTGGCGGGTTTGGCTCCGGATGCTGGGGTACATCCCCGTCGCCTGCTCCGTTCGCGCCGTCAGCGTGCTCGTTGGCGACGACAACGAAGCACTCGCGCGCGGGATCGTAGCTTCCTTCGCTGGAGTCGTCGGAGCAACCGAACCAGTAGTCCGCAGCGTCAAGGAACCGCCGGAATACCACAGGGTCCGGTACGCCGGAGAAGTCCCACTCCGCGTAGCCATGCGAGGTCGAGGGCGGCAGCTCGGTGGCCGAGCCGTGGTACAACTCGTCGTTGGTGGTGGCGATGAGGTTCTGGGCTGACAGTAGGTGATGGCCCGGGAGATCCTCGTATGCGGCCATGTCGGTGCTGGCGGACGAGGCGTACGTCGCGGTGGAGTTGCGCATCCCGTAGGGGAACTGCGGCCCCGTGGCCGCGTGCTCCCCTGCAGGGTGGGCCGTCGTGTCACTCGGCGATGGTGCATCGCTCCGGGCCGCGTCGTGTGCTGCCCGGCGCCGCTCCGTGCGCGCTTGACGCGAGCGCTGACCCGGGTGTTTGCGGCGCCGAGACGTCGAGGCAACCGCCGTCGCGGGTTCTGGCGTCGGGACGCCGGTCGTCGGCGTGGCGGGGATCGGGCCCGGCCCGGTTGACCGCCACGGGTGGAGTTCATCCCGATTGGTAAGGCGCATGTGGTAGCCGTTCCCTGTGACCTGAAAGTTCAGGCTCCCGAACCGGATTTCGAATCCGGCAGGGAAAGGGTCCGAGCTGCCCATGGCGTACCTCTGGGACGTCATCTCGGTGCGAATCACCATCGAGATTGCTAGTGAGGGGTTGATCACAGCGCGAGTTCCCCTATCAGGCGCGCCAAATGTCGGTGTTAGGATTAGTCCCGACACTAACTAGTGAGATACGCTGTGATCGGCTTCTCGATGGTTGGTGCAAATGGCAACACAGGGACACGGGTTTATCCTGGTTCCGACCGCGGGGTCGTACGTCCAGAAGATTGCGCGTGCGCGCTGTATTGACTCGCACCGGTGGTGCCTGTAGAGGGGGGCTACAAGCGAGGCGGGAGAGGAGGAGAAGCCTCCAAGTCCCTGCTAGGATGATTGAGGCAAAGTGCCAATATCGGGGGGAACGGGTATGCGGGTGAGTGTGGGTGTGTCGTGATGATGTCCTCTCTGGCAGCCGGGCGACCGCCTCCTCCTTTTATAGACCAAGGGGAGGCGGCTTACAAATGTGCCGCATGGGGTTTTACACAGTATCGTGGTACTGGTACACAACGTTTGCGATTTGATGGTGTCCTGACGTCTCAGTACTTGCCGGTGTCGTGGTGGCTATGTACTTGCCAGGGAATAGCTTCGAGGGTAGCTCGCTCGGCGTGCACATCTGGCCGCCGTTCGTGCACCAGTTCGAGGGTCCTGCTGACGAGGACGCCTGGGGCTGTACAGGGCCCGGTGTGGCGGCGTCCCATCGGAGCAGGACCGCACAGCGCCGGGGATGGCTGTATAGCGCCCGGGATGGTGGCACAGGGCTAGGGATGTCCGCACAGCGCTGATGATGGCCGCGCAGACCCCGGGTCAGTTGCGCAGTGCCCGGGATGGCCGGGCGGCGCCGGAGTTAGTGGAGGGGACGCGGCGCACGTCGCTCGTACGGCGGCAGCGGTCAGTGTGCACGCCTGGTCGCCGCCCGTACATCCTTCGAGGATGATCCACGCCCTTTCGAGGGCCTCGAGGGCGGGAGCGCCCATGCCATACAGGGCCCGGCGTGGCGGCGTCCCATCAGAACAGGGTTCCACAGCGTCGGGGATGGTGGCACAGCGCTGGGGATGGCCGGACAGCGCCGGGGATGGCTGCATAGCGCCCGGAGGTGATGGAGGGGACATCCTCTGCCTACCCTGCGCCACGGCACCGTCAAGGGCGTGCGTCAGGGCAGCGGCCGTACGCCCCTCGAGGGTGTTGCCATCCCTTTTCGAGGGGTATGGCGGGGAGGAAGGGCGGGAGCCGGTGGAATAGTGTCGAAGAATGACACCAGCCATCCCGCACAGCGCTTATACAGCGCCGGGGATGGCCGCACAACGATGGATTGCTCGAACAGTGCCGGGATCAGATTCCCAGGAGGTGTCAGGAGATCGGCGTGGCGGGGATTCTCCTTCTGAACTGGGCGCCCGCGGCGTGTCAGGGCACTTAATGCCCCGGTCGGGGGAAGCAGGTGAGGCGCCACGGGTCGAGAGAGGGCCTCGAGCGAGGCAGAGACTCGCTCGAGGGGCTGGACCCCTCGAGCGAGGCGGAGGTTCGCTCGAGGGGCCAGAGCCCTTGAGCGAGGCGGAGATTCACACAAGGGCCGCTGTGCCTTCGAGCGAGGCAAGGCTCTGTCGCGCTACGTCCGACCCTCGACCGAAGCGGAGGTTCGTTCGAGGGCGACTGGTGGCGGCTGTTTTAACGGGCCGTGGAGGTTATCGGACCGCGGCGGACTGTGGGTTTTATTCGTGTTTGGGCCGCGATTATTTTGGATGGTGTTTTTGCGATTTATGTTAATTTTTGGAAAGGGTGATTTCCCCCATAGTTAGGGGACCCCTTTGGCTGTCCCCGACAAAAGTGGTATTATGCAAATGCATTTCTCTGGTTTGGTTTTGAAAATTTCTCATGTATATCTCAACAAAACAATGTTCACTACGTGAATACCTAAGTGTGCCCTTACTCATAAAATAGACTAAAAAAACTTACCCCCAAGTAAGTTCAAATTTTTGCTCAGCTGCAACACTCTTGTCCTGTTTTTCTTCTGGCGGATCAGTTTGGTAGAAAGTGAAGCCACCATTGCCCTGGCAGCATCCACCACCACCTGTTGTAGGGAGGCAAGAAGCATCATTTGTTCCAGTTTTTTTTGGTATCATTAGTCATGGTCTTAAGCTCGAGAGCTTGCTTATGATGCTCCTCAGATGAACTCATCTGCCCCCACAAGGCACCATTGCACCAAATCATTCAACCATATATTGTAGGATCACTTTTTTCAAACTAAGTATTGTATGATCACTTGAACATAACAATTGAAGCAGAATGCACCATTTTGGTGAAATGGATAAGGAAGAGAGAGAATGTGAAACAGAGTGAGATAATGGAAGGTAAAAAAAAGAAAGATCAAACTAAAAGTTGAAAGAGAGACAAGAAAAGGATAAGAGCAATTTAAATATTGCATGCTCCCTCTGTTTCAAATTATAGTTCATTTGATTTTTTTACTTCAAATTTGACAACTAATCTTATTAAAAAATATGCAAAATATCATATTTTCATTGTGCTTTATTAATAAAAAATCTTCAAAATGATTTACATTTGACTAAGTTTGCACATTTTTTTATAATTTTGTACATTTTTTTGTAATTTGGAACAGAGGGAGTATTTCTTGTCAATTGTTAACAACTAAAAAAAATATTTTTCTAGATATTTTCTGAACAAGAGAAGTTGGAGAAAAAAAGGTAAAATGCACAGTTAGCCCCCAAACTCTCAAAATGCATATCCACATCCTCAAACTTGCTAATTCGTTCATATGAGGTCCAAATCATCCCAATCCAAGTCAAACTGCAGACGTGGCACGCTGACTATGTGTTGACGTGGACCTAACATGTGGGGCCCACATGTCAGGACCACCATTCTCCTCTCTGCCACAATGCCACCATCCACGCTCACTTCGTCCACCGCACCATACGACCTCGTCGGCACCTTGGCGGTGCTTGCCCCGATCCAGCTTCGCCCAACCTCGCCGCCAGGTAGGCCAACCTCCACGCCACCCAGGCTCGCCGGCACGTAGAAGTGCAGAACCCCTTGAGTTCCTTCTCAAATTTTACTCATGTACTTTGGTAAATTGGGTCAACTAGTCAACATTTTCGCCTAAGCTCAAACTCCAAAGCCCAACAAAGGAAACCCTTATCCGGCTGTGAGCTATCCAGTTCCTGTCCGCTGTCGGCCGTCGCCTGCCTATCACTGCCTCCTCGCGACCTCATGTCGTCTCCCGTCGCCCCAACCCCAATCCTCTCTCCGACTCTCCCGATCTCCTGCCGTCTCCGCGACTCCGCCTCTCCGATCGGTCGGTCCTGCTAATTCTTCCTCCTTCCAGTCTCCCAGGCGTAGCTCCGTGCCCAGGCAGGTGCCGACCAGCGGGAAGCCCGCACGGCGCACGCCGCAGGCCGCGGCGGCACAAAGCTCGAGGGCGAGCCGCGAGCGCCGAGCGGCACGGCGTCAGGCGGCCACCAACTCACGAGCAGCAGGCAGCACCACAGCAGCCAGCAGGGCAGCAGGTGATTTTTTTCAGCCACTCCAAAAAAATTTTCTGGCTCCATCCCTGACGCCACCGACCTCCACTGCCTCGTCGCGCGACATATCGCGTCCTCACCGTCCACACCTCCCTCCAGCCCCTCGACACGGCCACCTCTCGTGCTCGTACCGCGGCGGCTGGGTCCGATGGCGTCCCCAAGCCTCGTCGCTCGCGATCGCGGGGCCTTCCCTACTGCATCGTGCTGCACTGCACCTCCCTGACCCTGTGTCGCGCTAGCTGCGTCCTCGCTGAGTTTGAACATCCTCGGCCTCCGCCAGGGGCGGAGCTACACCTAAGGCCAACCAGGCCACGGCCTTAGGCGTAGCCCAAAAACCTCTTATACCATTTATATTTTTCATGACTCAGCAAATAATTTTGTATAATGGTTTTAGTTTTCGTCAGTCCAATTTGCTGTGTGGCCCAACAAATTACACTCGGTCAGTTTGTTGCTTTCCTTCCTTCTCCAGTTCAGTCTGCACGGCCCGACCAACTGCAGCACTCGCGGCCTAAAAAAAATTTGCGGTGTTCGCTCCCTCCGTCCCTCGCGTCGCAGCAACCTTAGGTAGTGGGCGGTGGCGTTCGACGGCACTTGCGTGGTGCAGCGGCGCTCAGCAGGGCGGGCGGCCTCCAGATCTCCCCTCCCTTCACGCTGCACTCAGGCACTCACCCACTCGGGCACAGGCAGGGCACCAAGTCGGCTAGTCCCTAAGCAGCCAAGCTGGCACCGGCAACATGGCGACCCGGCCGACGGAGGATGGACGACGGAGTTGCAGACCATCTTCAACTTCACCCAATCGCCGAAGGTCAAGCACTTAAACAGGTTAGTTTTGTTTTGAATCCCCAATCCGCAGTCCTCAATTCCCATGAACATATTGTAGACTGAATCAAAAGCTAGTATTATTTATGTACTATTTTGTAGATCGTAGATTAGCATTCCTCAATTGGTGTCGTGAGTAAGAGGAGTAGGACATTGACATTTTTTTCTCCTGCTCGTAGCTCTAATGCAAGTGGTATGTTTCATATCCAATTGTCATTTTTTGATATTTAATTATGTTTTGCGTATTGCTTACCTAATTCATTTAAAATTTACAACATCTCATGTGCAGGCTCAGGTATCCTTTCTACTGTGATATGCGAGGAACCGACAATGAACCAGATCGACACTAGTTAGTTAGTTATTTTATCAAGTTTGTTACATTAATAGATCTTAAATTGTGACACACTAATTTAAATTCTACATTTTAAACACTTCTATCATTATATGAATTATCGCTATTGTAGTTACTATGGTATAAGTGTTTAATAAGTGGTCTTAGGCGTCAAAATCTGCGAGCTCCGCCACTGGCCTCCGCCACCGCCTGTTGACCTCCGGCATACGGGCAGGGTAGCAAGGTGACGAGGAGGACGAGCGCCGCCGCCGGGGCGTTCAATCAATAGGCGCCGATGCCGTCGTCGGGGCCCGAGAGGACGAGCGCGGCCGCCGGGAGCACGAGCTTGAGCGCCCTCGCCACGTGTCTTGATGTGCCAACAGGTTCTTCTCCGGTCACCGCCGGCGTCTGAGAAGCCCGGCCACCGATTTTCTGCTTCATCACGTTTGGAAATTGAGGTTTATGCTGTCATGAGAGCAGTTCGCCAATTAGTGTCGCTCTCGTTCGAGTGTTGAAATCAGAATCACGTACGATAGTTGACAATCGGAGGAGGACGGCGGAGGATGAGGAGCCCCCGGGGAAGCCCCAGCAGGCAAGAGCGGCCGAGCGGGACACACAGTGAGACGGTTCGTGCGAGATCCTTCGCGTCAGGGTCAGGGTGGTAGCGCCATCGTTTTCGCATGGACGATTTGCTCATTGGCCATTTCCAAGCTGCCAAAAATGAGCAGATATACGGGCATACAGCTACTGTTCACTGGTCCATGCGTCATGGCGAGCTTACTGTTATTCCAAAAAAAATGCAATGCCTACTCCAAAAAACACCTGGCATTTTTGCTGTCACTTCAGAGATGGATAGCGCAATGGATTTGCTGGGAAATCCAGCATTCACCCGGGTAGCAGCAGACGGAGTAAGACATTTCTTTATGCCTCGTTCGTTTCCACCGGATTGGATTCCGATCGGAATCGATAAATATAACAACAAAATTATGATAGCTACTATTAGAGATCCAGATTTATTTCGAGTCGAAAATTGATTTACTCATGATATGTACACCAAGAGACTTAGAATCAATCCACTAGTCAAGAGGTGTGGAATCAATCCGGCTCTTCGGTCTTTTGTCCTACCTATCATGATGAGTAAATTAATTCTTGATCCGGAACGAATCCAAGTCACTGTCATAATTTCTTGACATTTCTATTATTCCAGCCGGATTGAATCCGATGGAAGCGACAAGTCATTACTTGGCTACAAATGATTCTAGCTAGTCTGCTCTCAGGAAACTAGGATTAGTATAATTCTAGCTGAAGCATGTCGGGAAAAAGGTCGTCGCTGTGTGCTAATCATTCCAGGTCCCCCGGGACGTTGGGCGACAGCTTTGCGTGAACCATCTGAATCACAACGAACGTTGAGAAAGGCATGATCGAGGTGGTTCCACCTGATGAACTGCTGTGTCAACCGATTCGTCCCGTTTAAGTTAAGCCCCTTGCTTTTGGGGAGAGGGAAGATGACGATGAATGATTAAGGAAGCTTATTGGGTCAACTTGGACTGTGCGTTGAGGTAGAAGTTAGAACGGCCGTTATGTTAGGTAGCGCTACTCCATTCGTGTAGGGGCAGAGGAGAAGATCGTCGCGGTGCTGTGCAAGATCCAGGCGGGTCTGGAGGAAGCCAAGTGAAGCCTCCTGTGTGGACATCCTGACATGTCAGGCCTGCTCTTCTTTCATCATGTAGTAACTTGAACTCTTATGGCTTTAAATAAAAGCAGAGAAAAAAATCTCTTTTCAAAAAAAAAATCGTGTAGGGGCAGAGGAGGGCGCAGTATTCTACTTTCTCCGCCTCGTAAAGAATGTCTATTTTGACTTCTTTTCAGTCAAATTATTTGAAGTTTGATCGAATTTACAATTAATAGTATTAATATTTATAAATAGATATGCTATGAAAATATATTTCATAGCGAATCTAAAGAAATTTGTTAGACACAAAAAATATTGATATTTTTTATATAAACTTAGTCAAACATAAGATGGTTTGAGTTATGACAAATTTAAAGGACGCTCTTTGCAAAACAAAGTGAGTAGGATGTTGGCCAAGCAATCGAGAAATGCATAAAGTAAATATTGATACATTTTTATATAAACTTAGTCAAACATAAGATAGTTTGATTTATGATAAACTTAAAGGACACACTTTGCAAAGACAAAGTGAGTAGGGTGCTGGCTGAGCAATCGAGAAATGCACAAAGTCTATGCGCTACCATTCGAAACAACCACCCCCCCCCCCCCCCAAAAACCCAAAATGTGCTATTCTTTTAGAATTACACAGTACAACGCAGACGCTCACAACATGCACGCACGCTCACCCCTATGAATACACGTACGCAAACCTTACCCCTATGAGCACCTCTGAAGGACTGAGCACCGGCAGATCTGGAGATTCCCGAAGTCACCACTGGCGTCTTGTCGTCGGCGGGAACGTCGCTTACTACTTAACGCATAACGCCAGTAAATCCTAGAAAATCTAGGAAAAGGTGCGAGCACCAGAATTTAAACCATGATGGGTAGCGTCCCACTGGACCGTCCTACCATTGGACTACAAGCTCATTCGCCCCAAAATGTGCTATTCATTCATGTATTTTTTAGGAATTTTAAAATTGCAAAAAAAAGTTGGTTCTACCGACGTGCTCACACAAACATTTATCCCAGAGCAATTTGCAGATTGCACTTGTTACATATGCTGCTGTCTTTCAGTATGCAGTTTCTCCTGTCCGACAAACTGCAAATTTTGCTAATCATGAAACAAACAACACAAGAAAATAACAAACAGGCAACAGCACCTAACGTATGAAAGCCTGCAAATTTTACTGATCGGATGAGAGGCAGAGCTAGGAAAGCCTGCAAAATTTATTAGAATCATGAAAGGATTAGACAGAATAAAATCGAATGAGGCAGGCCAGGCTAACTTGTGCAGAAGAGCAAACCAAATTTATACACGCGGCACGCCGAAGAAATTGAAAGAGAAAAGGAACAGAAAAAACATGGCAGTGGAAGGGAATCCATGTACAATAGCTTGTAGCCGAGCCAACGGCTCTCCCTAGCTAGCTGCTAGTGCCATCCGGCCGGAGTTGGCCTTGAGCACGACTGACGCCGGCAGCGGGCTGCGCAGCGGCGAGCGTGGGGTCGGCGGCTGCTCGAGGCGTCGGCCCTCGGCGTCGTAGTGGATGGCCCCGGAGAAGTCCAGCGGCTGGCACCGCTTGTAACACCCCAGGTGTTTATTAAAGATAAATACCTTAATTAGTTGTGTTAATTTGGGTTAATTAGCTCCTAAACATGTTTGACATGATTGGGCACACATTTGCACAAAAGACCTTGGTCAAAATCCCAAATCGTGGTCAAAACCCAAGATCTCAAAAAGGCTGATTCAGTTTTCTTGCGCATTCTCCAAATTTCACTATAGAAGTTCAAAATCGGCCAATACGAAAGTTGTTCGTTATTTCCGGGAACACATTTTTCGTAATTGGCGGACATTCCAATTTTGAGTGCAAAGCCGCGTAAACTCGAGATGAAGTTCCTGTGCACAGTAATTCCGGGCCGAGTTTTGCTAGAAGTTCAACACGTTTTTCACACAAATCTGCTGATCAAAACATAGGTCACCCTTTGTGAAAGTTGTAGTTCTATAGTTTCTATACAACTTTTGTATTTGGGGATTTTCGAGTTGTATTCAAGAATTTGGTTTTTCGCAATTCTAAAAAGGGCTAAATGAAATAAAAACTGGCGCCTTGCGCCAGCACTCGTGCCCTCGCGCGCCAGAGCGCGGCGCCGCCCCAGGCCGCGTCGCCACGCGTCGCCGTCCGCTGGCTCCGGTGTACGGACGTCTCGTCCTACCCGTGATAGACCCGCACGCACCGTGAAGACTCCGCACGACCCATGGGACCGTGCGCCGCGCCCATGAGCGAGGCCGCCGACCGGCCGCGGGCCTTTGGCCACGCGCCGTCGTGCGCCCGCGCCGCGTGCCATGTGTGCATGCGGCTAAGGCCACTTGGCCGCCCGTGCGGGCACCAGTAGGCCGATGCCCCCTCGTTCTCTCCTCCCTGTTCGCAAAAACGAGCTGAGCAAGCCGGAGAAGCCTCTGTCCGCTCCGCCGCTGTTCCTCGGTCCGCCGCCGCTGCCCTTTAGCGTCGCCGACGAGCACCAATTTCCGCATCAATCCGAGCATCATGTTTGCCTCTACACTCTTCCTCTAGTACAGCCGCATCTTCTCCGCACTTTTCCGCCACCGAATTTAGCCGCCGCCGCCGGAATTCCACGCTCCGGCGGGCGCAGACCTGCGCGCCGCCGCTGGAGCTCGCCGGCGCCAGCTCCGGTCGGGCAGGCCACCCCGGCGACTCCAGGTAAGCCTTCAGGCGCTTCCCAGCAACCCGCCCGAGCCGGTCCGCCGCTCCTCCGTCCGCCGGAGATGGCCCCTGCGCCGGCGAGGACGTGTTTGTGAAGATTGGGTTTTTAGTAAGGTCTGCTGTGTAAAGTAAGGGCATGTTTATAATTTAAGAAAAGTATGCGAGGGTCTAGCTGTAAAAGTCTCTTTAGGGTTTTCAGCAGCAAATTCAAAAATCCTTAGAAAATCGTAGAAAAATCAGAAAAATGCAAATCCAATTTTCTTGGGTTCCTGGTGAAGAAACCTACCTTTTCTAGAAAGCATGTATAGGGTTTTTCTATGTAGTTTTTGAATGAAAATTCAAACTCAGTTTGAGGTGTTTTTAGTGTAGTTTAAAATATACACATGCTGTAGACTTGAATTTTGGATATATTGCTCTTTATAGCATGTCTAGATCTGTGGCAAAAGTTTGCATGATTTTGATGTATTTATGTTCAGTTATAATTTATTTAAGCTTTATGCTAGATTAAGTTTGATGCTTTTTATAGCCTCTTTAATGAACTTTTCTTTGAGCACCAGTGCACCCTAGGGCTTTGCCTTGTTGAGTAGTACCTCTGGTATGATGGATGTGATTTTAGGAAATTGTTTAATATGTGATTTGGATTTAATCTTGTGTAGGAGCTTAAATTCAAAATCTGAAAAATAATTTGAATCTGCAAGCATGCTTTGGTCAGAAACTCATTCTTGGCATACATGACCTGTAGGAGAAAGTTGAGATCAAAAAGTTTATTAAATCTTTTTATATGAATTAATGTTGATTTATTAGGCTGAAATTTGTCTTTTTCGTATAAATTAATTTATAAATGATCTTAAGCTAAATTTTGGTTTGTGAGCTTAAAATAGGCATATGCTACTGTGTGCAAAAGCTTAGGCTCATTTGAAGTGTTTTTGATTTTATATGGATTTATGGTTGAAAGGCTTGTTTTATGGAATTAAATAAAGAAATGGAGATTAAAGTGTTAAATTGTGAAATCATGTTTGCTCCTGTTTTTAATAATTTAAACACACCCCCATACTGTTTGGTGAAGTTAAATACTTTAGTTTGCTTAAATATGTACACAGTCACCATCAAAGTTAATTTTATATAATGCATATGCATGTGTACGTGTAGATTTATCGAGCGGTACATACACGCTGACCCAGAAGGGTGAAGGGGCAGTTGATGGTGAGGTGAACCAGCTTGGTGTGCAGCAAGACCTGGACCAAAGTCCAGAAGAGCCCAAGGCTAGTGTTAGTGTTGAGTCAGAGGAAGGCAAGCCCCGGATACATCTAACCCTTTTTCTAAACTCATATCTTTATTTTTCGTATTTATGTTATGATTTGTGCATTTAAGTTTCAGGAGTTGCTTTGAAACCTAGATGCATGATCCTTAGGACTCCTATGCTCTTTTACTAGTATGTTAGAAACGCTAGTGCCATGCTTTAAGGACACGGTACAAGTCGAGTAATGACTCATTGCTCGCGAGATATAGGATGCTTATGTTGGAATCATAAGTTGGTTAAAATGACTCGCTCATGTGGTAAGAGCAATGGGTTCGGTCTCGACCGAGTAGCATTGTGCTGGTTTAAGCTATTGAACGTACCAAGTGCTTGTCGGGAATGGGACCGGTAAGCCTAGTACCTTCTGAACCGGGGCGGGATCTTTCTAGCTACCGGCTTGGGTTGCGTCTCCGGGCTAGCTACCCGTGGTATAGTGTGTGAGTCCGGACTGGTCGGGTTAGACCCTCCGGATAACCGTGTACCAGAGTTTGTAGCGTCTGATCCCAAACTGTGGGATGTTGGGAACCGCCTGGTTGGGGTAGACACTGCACTTGGTCTACCTTCTCCCGTGTATCTTGGGTTTACCTTGCAAGGATATAAATCGATCGATCGTCGGTCACTCGCCGTTATCTGAGTCGGCTTGACCACTGGCTACCCCATATTTATTTATGGAACATTTTGGATTAATATTGTTACCTGTTTAATATTGTTTGCACAACATGCTTGTTTAGTGCAGGTGCTCACCTAGAATGGTTAACATACTAGAACTTGAGCTAAAACATGAAAGTAAGGATCAACTCTTAGATGTTTTTGGCAAAACAAACCCACCAGCCAAAAAGCCTTGCATGTCTAGATGTGTCTTTATTTTGACGGGTCAGTCTTGCTGAGTATTAGTATACTCAGCCTTGCTTTTGTTGTTGTTTTCAGGTAATTTCATCTGGCCTGGATCTATTCCAGATGGTTGGAAACTTAAGTGGGAAAAACGATGTTGATGAGTGATACTCCATGGATGGCCTCCCATGTGTATCTTCCGCTAGTTTTATTTCCGCTGTTTAAACTCTGAATCACATTTACTTTTATGTAGTCAAAACTTGGTTTGTAAATTTTAAGTACTTATGAACTTTTATGTAATGTAATGTTGTACTCTGGTCCCGCCTTCGTGTGGGCTTAGCGCATAAATCGATCCTGTGTAAGTGATTTACCGGGCATGACCCGGCAGAGGCGACAGAATAGTTCTTTATTATCGCTTAATGGCCACGTGGACAGGCTTAGGCGATAATACGGAATTATTTTGGGCGGTTCTGTCACAGCTGGCATCAGAGCGAGTTATGCACCAGAGTAATTAAAATAACTTAACAAACTTATTTTTGGAATAAAATTTGCCAAGATTAATAATCTTGCTAAGTGAGTAGGACGTTAAGGTCTAATCTAGTCCGAGAGGCCCTAGAGGGAAATTTTGGGTTCTTTCAGGTGGCTAGTACTCTATGGTGTATTTAATCTGACTTCCAGCACATTTTATTCCTGTCAAAACTTACTTTCTTGCACAACCATACTAGTTCATCACGTTTTGCCATACGTGGTGGTACCACAGGGAAGTCCTGTGAGGGACTAGTGGGACCTATTCCAATGGGTGCCACGTCGCGTCTGCGTCTCGTCACGTTTTGCCATACGTGATGGTGCCACGGGAAAGTCCGTGAGGGATGAGTGAGGCCTATTCCAATGGGCACTCACGTCGCGTCTGTGTCTAGCCATGTTTTGCCATACATGTGCGAACCCGCAATAGGCGGAAAGGACAACTCCATTCAAACGGAGGTGTCCGAGGTTGGACGCTGTCCATGCAGCGGCTTTACGCATGGATACCGTTTCTATAGTGAACGGTAATGAATGTGGACGCTTTTGTGAGTGCTGGCACAAAAGGTCTTGAATATCTGTGATTTTCTGCAGGTACACTAACCACGGTTGTTAGGAACGGTAATTTAAGAAACGAGTAGCTTTCGACTAGCTATTATAAGGAGAGACGTATATGTATGCCTTGCCACCGGCACTAACTTCGATTTTTAAGCTTAAAAGCTTTGTGAGGAAGTTTAGGACGCTTTTTGCATCATGTAAAAGCTATCAAACCAAAACTGAACTCAAATCATGTGTTGCTTGGTCTCTATTTAATTTGTGATTCTTAAGGACCAATCATGCTAGTTTGATGCTTTGAAGTGGTGTTAAGCAAAGATTCTAACTAGATGCTGTCCAAATTTTTCTAAGGATGATCTAGAAATTTTCTAGCTAGATGCTCTTTAGGGAAATTGTTCATCACCTAGTTAAAATTGCTCTCTAAATTTCTCATGATTTTAGGATGCTTAAAACTGAAGTTAGGATCCAAATTGCTAGGCAAGGTCATGCTGAAAGGCTGTCAAATTCCTGAGTTAGTCTGAAAACTCGAATTTTTGCATATAGTTCCTAAATGAATTTGACCAGAAAATCTATAGCAAAAATGTTCTTTATCTAGCTTAGATCATGCTGTAAAAATCTCATGGTAATTGGGTACTCAATTTTTGAGTTATGGTCTTTTTAGTGAAGCTCTGTCCTGCTGAAAATTTCTGGGCAACAACACTCTACAACTTGATCAGTTAGACCCTTTTCCAAGCTGATTTGGTTCTACCTTTGAATACCAAAAATGCTCCTTAGGTATCTATCTACCTCCTGTAGAAATCTCAAGGTCACTAGATTTTTAGTTTGGGAGATATGCCCAAAACATTAGGTCTCTGTCCTGCTGAATTTCAGAACTAGTGATCTCTGGAATTCAAATTTTTAGGTCATCTTCCTTTGAAATCCAGAGCAAACCTTGAATACCATGTTGGTTCATAATTTTGTGATGGAAATGCTCACAAAATTTCAGCATTTATGCATGTGTATATTGAGAAATATCAAATTTTTGGTAAGTCCCTGTTTGCTGTAAAAACTGCTAGACAGAGCTTTGGTAACGAATCTTTCGACCCCTGTAAAAGTTGAATCTGTCCTGGAGTTGAATACCAAAGTTGTGGCGTATGAAATTCTACACATGCTTACCAAAGTTTAGAAATTTTCGACACTTGAGCTGAGAGATATGGAATTTTTAGTGATCCTCGGCCTGCTGTCCAACAGCCCTGACAGCAAAGCGATATCTGAAATTTCGAGCATGATAGCCTCCACATTATCTCTAAGTTGAATACCAATATTGGAAGGCACGAGATTTTACATCCCCTGCCTAAAGATGATGATATTTAGGTGGTGGAGGAATGCTCCACGTATGTTTTTGAAGTTTCTATCCACAGATGAATACAATCAGTGCAAGATCCATCTACCCCCTTCTCCTCTTAGGATGGTTTCTAATAGAAGCATAATCATATCCTTGCCGAGTCAAGTGGAACCCCGTTGTACTCTCCTGATTGCTTATACACCTTTTCCTTCAATTTAAAGGCGATCCACCAACTTCCTATGGCTATGTAAAGGTGATCACTCCACTTTCCTTGCATCGATATCCCTACATTGATCACTATAAATTCTCAACCCTTGACCTAAAAATCCTTATGCTTGCTCACAAACAAATAAATGAGAACATGGTTACAAGGCATCAAAAATCTGTTGGTATGCATAATGAGCATCATTCCAGCATGCATATGCTGCATCTCTAACAACATAATTCATGAGCATGGAAATGCATTACACGACATGTGCATCTGGAAACCTGGGTTTGGACTAACATGCATACGCACTGAAAGTTTCACCCTTTCTACTCTATTCTCTTTACGGTGGTGATGTTGTGATCCATGAACGAAGGTGCCGCAATGGAACCTAGTGTATCATGTGTGCTGCAGCCATGTGATTACCACTAGGAGCATGCTAGGTATCTTGTTTGTGAGAATGCGACTCACCACGGATCCTAATTTCTCAGTCCTCCAAGCCACTGTCTAATTTCGTGAATAATGCAAATCATGCTGACACTGCATCATGAGCACCATATCTCATGAGCATACGCATCACGCATTCATAAACATGTGCATCATCATGCATGCACCTCATCATATACATATCATGTGCATCTCTCACTATGCACCATGGCATATACACTGTAAGTTCATATGCATAAACATCATATGCTCATATACATGTACATCATACTATATGCACTTCATCATGAGCATCCACATGTGCACCATCCCATTGTTGCACGAGTCATTTCCCATATGCATAAGCATTGTCATCCCATGACTCATCGAGTGCATGAGTTTCAACTCAAAATCATTACACCCTGGTGTGGTGCATAAAGTAATTAAAATACTTCATTAAGATAAACCTTGAGCAAGGGTATTTTCCTCACTCCCATCCCAATTTTTGTTTCCAAAATCTTGTCACTTGCCATTGACAATTGTACTTTCCAGGATACTCTAGGAGTTGACTTTTTATTGATCTCCTAAAAACAAATTCAGGAACCTCCGTAAACAAATTTACCCAAATATTTGAGGTTTCCCTTCTTTATGGGAATCTTTTTGGAACCTTTCAACTTGGTCTTCTTCCTTCTAAATTTCAAAATTCACTTGGTAGTGACTCAACTAAGCTGGTTGAAGGAGTATGAGCAAGTTCTCCAAAAGTTAAGATAAGAAGAGCCTTCTACTGAGTCAGTAATCTTTGGTCCTTTAGCACGTTTCCTCCTAATCAAAGGAACCGGGATACCAGTAAATAAAGGATGGGCAAAATCCTTTGATAGGTTTTCCTTGGTACAATCCCAATTTAGGATGGTAGTTACTCCAACTCTTCTCTTTCTCCCAAAGTCACGATCAATCCTCTCGAGGGCCAATTTGACTCCTCCATATCCGTGCTTCGCCTGTTCTGTGCTGCAGCTGATCGTGGCCGTCTTGTCGTCAAGGCATCCAATGCCGGCAACCATCGTGCCACATGCCACCACCACACCTCCTTGCCACCGGCCCCTACCCAAGTGGCGCGAGAACCACTGCCACTACACCATGGTGAGCATCTTTAAAAGGAGCACCTCCCCGTCGACATTCACTGCTCAGAGTTGCATCCACTTGAGCCACCATCTCCCGTCGCCCTCCCTTCTCTCCAGTTGTTTTCTTTGAGCACACACCGGCTACTTTCGCCGCTTACGACGTTCCTCGTCGATTAAACTCTTTTCCTCTACCTTCCCCAGCAATGTGGAGAATCATCAAGCTCCTCCAGCTATCGGTGTCAAGTCCGAGCCTTTCCCTGAAGATCGTCCACTGAAGGTTGGTGCCAACATCACAAAGAAGAAGCTCGAGAAGAGAACCACAAGAGGGAGCCAACCCCACATCATCAACTATGGGTTGTTTTCTGGAGATGTTTGATTCCATCTGCTGGACTCTAGTAGGACTGTACGTCTGCTTTGTGTTCCAATTCTTGATGATTTTAGCTTTTCATGTGTACATTCATCGCCCGCTTCCTCACGAGCGACATTGATGATGTGTGAGGCAGCCCATGTACCTTTTATCATCCTTGAGATTTAGATACGGAAGAGTTTATCTTTGCTCTGTAGTTTCCTCATGAAACCCGTTATCTCCCCAAGAGGTTTTCCTCTGATCTTGTGTTGAATCTCGGGACGAGATTCCTTTTAAGGGGGGTAGACTGTAACACCCCAGGTGTTTATTAAAGATAAATACCTTAATTAGTTGTGTTAATTTGGGTTAATTAGCTCCTAAACATGTTTGACATGATTGGGCACACATTTGCACAAAAGACCTTGGTCAAAATCCCAAATCGTGGTCAAAACCCAAGATCTCAAAAAGGCTGATTCAGTTTTCTTGCGCATTCTCCAAATTTCACTATAGAAGTTCAAAATCGGCCAATACGAAAGTTGTTCGTTATTTCCGGGAACACATTTTTCGTAATTGGCGGACATTCCAATTTTGAGTGCAAAGCCGCGTAAACTCGAGATGAAGTTCCTGTGCACAGTAATTCCGGGCCGAGTTTTGCTAGAAGTTCAACACGTTTTTCACACAAATCTGCTGATCAAAACATAGGTCACCCTTTGTGAAAGTTGTAGTTCTATAGTTTCTATACAACTTTTGTATTTGGGGATTTTCGAGTTGTATTCAAGAATTTGGTTTTTCGCAATTCTAAAAAGGGCTAAATGAAATAAAAACTGGCGCCTTGCGCCAGCACTCGTGCCCTCGCGCGCCAGAGCGCGGCGCCGCCCCAGGCCGCGTCGCCACGCGTCGCCGTCCGCTGGCTCCGGTGTACGGACGTCTCGTCCTACCCGTGATAGACCCGCACGCACCGTGAAGACTCCGCACGACCCATGGGACCGTGCGCCGCGCCCATGAGCGAGGCCGCCGACCGGCCGCGGGCCTTTGGCCACGCGCCGTCGTGCGCCCGCGCCGCGTGCCATGTGTGCATGCGGCTAAGGCCACTTGGCCGCCCGTGCGGGCACCAGTAGGCCGATGCCCCCTCGTTCTCTCCTCCCTGTTCGCAAAAACGAGCTGAGCAAGCCGGAGAAGCCTCTGTCCGCTCCGCCGCTGTTCCTCGGTCCGCCGCCGCTGCCCTTTAGCGTCGCCGACGAGCACCAATTTCCGCATCAATCCGAGCATCATGTTTGCCTCTACACTCTTCCTCTAGTACAGCCGCATCTTCTCCGCACTTTTCCGCCACCGAATTTAGCCGCCGCCGCCGGAATTCCACGCTCCGGCGGGCGCAGACCTGCGCGCCGCCGCTGGAGCTCGCCGGCGCCAGCTCCGGTCGGGCAGGCCACCCCGGCGACTCCAGGTAAGCCTTCAGGCGCTTCCCAGCAACCCGCCCGAGCCGGTCCGCCGCTCCTCCGTCCGCCGGAGATGGCCCCTGCGCCGGCGAGGACGTGTTTGTGAAGATTGGGTTTTTAGTAAGGTCTGCTGTGTAAAGTAAGGGCATGTTTATAATTTAAGAAAAGTATGCGAGGGTCTAGCTGTAAAAGTCTCTTTAGGGTTTTCAGCAGCAAATTCAAAAATCCTTAGAAAATCGTAGAAAAATCAGAAAAATGCAAATCCAATTTTCTTGGGTTCCTGGTGAAGAAACCTACCTTTTCTAGAAAGCATGTATAGGGTTTTTCTGTGTAGTTTTTGAATGAAAATTCAAACTCAGTTTGAGGTGTTTTTAGTGTAGTTTAAAATATACACATGCTGTAGACTTGAATTTTGGATATGTTGCTCTTTATGGCATGTCTAGATCTGTGGCAAAAGTTTGCATGATTTTGATGTATATATGTTCAGTTATAATTTATTTAAGCTTTATGCTAGATTAAGTTTGATGCTTTTTATAGCCTCTTTAATGAACTTTTCTTTGAGCACCAGTGCACCCTAGGGCTTTGCCTTGTTGAGTAGTACCTCTGGTATGATGGATGTGATTTTAGGAAATTGTTTAATATGTGATTTGGATTTAATCTTGTGTAGGAGCTTAAATTCAAAATCTGAAAAATAATTTGAATCTGCAAGCATGCTTTGGTCAGAAACTCATTCTTGGCATACATGACCTGTAGGAGAAAGTTGAGATCAAAAAGTTTATTAAATCTTTTTATATGAATTAATGTTGATTTACTAGGCTGAAATTTGTCTTTTTCGTATAAATTAATTTATAAATGATCTTAAGCTAAATTTTGGTTTGTGAGCTTAAAATAGGCATATGCTACTGTGTGCAAAAGCTTAGGCTCATTTGAAGTGTTTTTGATTTTATATGGATTTATGGTTGAAAGGCTTGTTTTATGGAATTAAATAAAGAAATGGAGATTAAAGTGTTAAATTGTGAAATCATGTTTGCTCCTGTTTTTAATAATTTAAACACACCCCCATACTGTTTGGTGAAGTTAAATACTTTAGTTTGCTTAAATATGTACACAGTCACCATCAAAGTTAATTTTATATAATGCATATGCATGTGTACGTGTAGATTTATCGAGCGGTACATACACGCTGACCCAGAAGGGTGAAGGGGCAGTTGATGGTGAAGTGAACCAGCTTGGTGTGCAGCAAGACCTGGACCAAAGTCCAGAAGAGCCCAAGGCTAGTGTTAGTGTTGAGTCAGAGGAAGGCAAGCCCCGGATACATCTAACCCTTTTTCTAAACTCATATCTTTATTTTTCGTATTTATGTTATGATTTGTGCATTTAAGTTTCAGGAGTTGCTTTGAAACCTAGATGCATGATCCTTAGGACTCCTATGCTCTTTTACTAGTATGTTAGAAACGCTAGTGCCATGCTTTAAGGACACGGTACAAGTCGAGTAATGACTCATTGCTCGCGAGATATAGGATGCTTATGTTGGAATCATAAGTTGGTTAAAATGACTCGCTCATGTGGTAAGAGCAATGGGTTCGGTCTCGACCGAGTAGCATTGTGCTGGTTTAAGCTATTGAACGTACCAAGTGCTTGTCGGGAATGGGACCGGTAAGCCTAGTACCTTCTGAACCGGGGCGGGATCTTTCTAGCTACCGGCTTGGGTTGCGTCTCCGGGCTAGCTACCCGTGGTATAGTGTGTGAGTCCGGACTGGTCGGGTTAGACCCTCCGGATAACCGTGTACCAGAGTTTGTAGCGTCTGATCCCAAACTGTGGGATGTTGGGAACCGCCTGGTTGGGGTAGACACTGCACTTGGTCTACCTTCTCCCGTGTATCTTGGGTTTACCTTGCAAGGATATAAATCGATCGATCGTCGGTCACTCGCCGTTATCTGAGTCGGCTTGACCACTGGCTACCCCATATTTATTTATGGAACATTTTGGATTAATATTGTTACCTGTTTAATATTGTTTGCACAACATGCTTGTTTAGTGCAGGTGCTCACCTAGAATGGTTAACATACTAGAACTTGAGCTAAAACATGAAAGTAAGGATCAACTCTTAGATGTTTTTGGCAAAACAAACCCACCAGCCAAAAAGCCTTGCATGTCTAGATGTGTCTTTATTTTGACGGGTCAGTCTTGCTGAGTATTAGTATACTCAGCCTTGCTTTTGTTGTTGTTTTCAGGTAATTTCATCTGGCCTGGATCTATTCCAGATGGTTGGAAACTTAAGTGGGAAAAACGATGTTGATGAGTGATACTCCATGGATGGCCTCCCATGTGTATCTTCCGCTAGTTTTATTTCCGCTGTTTAAACTCTGAATCACATTTACTTTTATGTAGTCAAAACTTGGTTTGTAAATTTTAAGTACTTATGAACTTTTATGTAATGTAATGTTGTACTCTGGTCCCGCCTTCGTGTGGGCTTAGCGCATAAATCGATCCTGTGTAAGTGATTTACCGGGCATGACCCGGCAGAGGCGACAGAATAGTTCTTTATTATCGCTTAATGGCCACGTGGACAGGCTTAGGCGATAATACGGAATTATTTTGGGCGGTTCTGTCACACCGCTCCCCCATCATGATCTCCTTCCTCCACACGCCGTCGTCCTCCCACTCGAAGCTCAGCTCCTCCTCCGCCTTCCTCCTCCTCGAAGACGAGAGGACCTTCTTGATGACTCCGCCGCCACCGAGGAACGGCACGATGGCGCGCGGCGAGAAGGACGCCGCGAGGCCCTCCCGCGGCGGCCGCTGGTGAAGCCGGCGCGCCGCCCGCGACAGCCGCCGCGCGCACGTGCCCACCAGCGCCACCACTGCCTGAGCGAGGCTCATGCCCATTGTCCTTTTGCCCTCCCCAGCCCCCGTCTCCCTGTTCCAGTGTTCCTTCCCGTCGCGTCTCTGTTCTTGAATGGCTTTTTCTGTGCGGCTAGCTGGGCACGCCATTTCGCTGGTATTTGTAGCGCCCAGCGGGTGGATGCACCAGACGAGCCCGGTCATGGTGGCTGGATTATTAAGCAGCTAATACGACCGATCCGGGCTGAATCCATGCGCTGGGCTTCATCTATGCCTGGGCTTCGGGAGCGAATGTTTAGGGGTTGTGCGTGGTCACTGAGCCCATTCCGTAGTTTCCACCAAGAAAGGGGGTCTGTTTTGCAGTGTAGAGTCCGAGTGTAGAATCTGAGTTTGCACATTCATTTTTAGAGCGGAATTCGGTTGAGGATAATACTAGTAACACATAAAAAAAATCAAAATAATTCTAACTGAAACGTGACGAGTGAAAGTTATGACGGTGTTCTTATAGTTTGAAGGTCCCGGATGGTGGATAGCTTTGCTTGATCCCGCTGGATCACAACAAACACTCAGAACGTCTGGGTAGCTCCACATTCCACTTTCCGCCTGATGAATTTGTTCTGTCAACCAACTCTTCCCGTTGAAGTTAAGCTCCAACTCTTCCCGTTTTGGGAGAAAAGTAGACGGCGATGATTGTGGTGGAAGAAAATGAGGTCGGGACGGCCGGTTTGTAAGGTACTGCTATTCCATTCAGGCAAGTGCAGAGGTGCAAAACATGTTTTTTTTCCCTTTGGTCAGTTTGCTAAACTTGCCGAAGACCTTTGGATTAGCAATTAGTAGCATCGACCAACTTCAATACAAAGATTCATATGGGTGGATGTGGATATGATAAAAAAAAGCTTAAACAATGGTAAAAGAAAACGAAAACGATTTGTTTACAAAGGAGAAAGCGAGAAAATAACAGAGATGCAAACAAACGTAAGATACGAGAGGGAAAAATTCAGAAGAGGCGCTTAAACTTTATGGAGAAGGGAAAACTAGTAGCGATAAAATTTTACATTCTTTGCTTACTAGTGACAGTAGTGTCTAGACGCGTCAAACGGTGGAGAAAAACGAGACGAGAGGCCTATTATTACCGGAGGAGAGGAAGAGGAGATGCAGAGCAAAACAGAGGAGAGGCAAGAAGGAAATGTACACTGGCTAATCGCTATAAGTAGCGAGGCACTACAGGCGGCTACGCTGTTCCTAGTACCCCCCCGGCGTTGGCGGCGAGCTTGACGGACGCCGGCAGCGGGCTGCGCAGCGGCGAGCGCGGCGGCGGCGGCTGCGCGAGGCGTCGGCCCTCGGCGTCGTAGTAGATGACCCCGGAGAAGTCCAGCGGCTGGCACCGCTCCCCCATCATGATCTCCTTCCTCCACACCCCCACGTCCGCCTGCTCCTCCGCCGCTGCGGCCTTCCTCCCCTTCGTCTTGGACTTGGACGACGAGGAGGAGGACGACGACGACGACGAGAACGCCTTCTTGACGCCGCCGCCGAGGAACGGCACGATGGCGCGCGACGAGAAGGACGCCGCGACCCCGTCCCGCGGGCGCAGGTGGTGCAGCCGCCTCGCCGCCCGCGACAGCCGCCGCGCGCACGTGCCCACCAGCGCCGCCACCGCCTGCGCCAGGCTCATCCCCATCGCTCGCTCCCCCCTCTCTTGCTCTGTTCTTGCGAAGGCTTCTGGCGCGCGCTTCCCTGCCGTGCCGAGTGCCCGGCCCGCTGCGCCCGCCGGTTCGCGGGTATTTGTAGTGCCGAAGGGGTGGATCGCTCGGGCGGGCGGGTGGGTCCGAGTCCGACTCCGACGCGCCGGTCGGGACGGTTGGGTTAATTAAGCCCGGCTACAGTAATCACGCCACCACCGGCCGGCCGGGGTGGATTTCGCACACGGAGCGCACGCAACTGCGAGCGAATTGAAGAGGCGAAAGCGATGGGTTTACGCCTGTTGATGGCAGAATTTCGACGTGGCCGTCTTGGTAGATGAGTCCTGTGTTCAGTGTTCGTTGGCGGTTGGGAACTTTGGGATGAGCATGGAGGGCTGTTCGGCCGGTAGAATCAATAGTACCCAGCTGGTAGAATGAATAGTATTTTGTGAGAGGAAATAAGTCAAAACAAATTGAGATAAGCCAAGCTTATATCAGCTGAACAGTCTCTTGGTTGCGGCCCTGAACCGTGTGTAGTGAAAGAGGGGACGGAGACGGCCTAGGGGAAGCGTTCTTGATTGTGAGGGCGATTTCGCTGAATATTCCATTCCGAAGATGGGAGGCAGCGATGAAACGAAAGGGATGCTTCTGCATTGGTTGAGATCTCGCTGTGGGCATTGTATCTGTCTGAGGAAGATTTGCGTTCCGAAGATGGCGAGAGTACGGGGTAGTTTGACAGGCAGTTGCATGGAGGCCGTGAGGAATTCGGGGACGTGTCAGTAGGCGCTCTGGCATTTTCAGACCATTAAACTCTCCCGGTGGGAATATCTATCACGTGTCCAAACAAAAATATCCATGGTTCTACCATGTAGGCATGTACGCTGTTCCTGTGTCCAGCAGCCGTACGAAAAAAAGAAGATCGGTGTGCCAATGCGAGTAGTAGTATATGCGAAGGAACTCTCGAGTCAACTGTGGAGTTGACAATGTCAAGCAGAAGCACTGGGCCGGTAAACAATTCTAAACAACGGCACGGCCTATTGGAGGAACAGAGGGAACCAGCGGGTTGGCGGTCAACTCGGTGCTCCTTAACCCGAATCTTCGAACTCTGCATTAGCAATCCAAAGTTGATCAAACATGCTGTCAGGGATCTCAGGGTCCGGTCGATCTCTCACCACCAGCCAGTCTTAAACCCCCCGCGGGCGCACCATCGCTGATCACTGCTAACGTCCCGAGAGTTTGCCAAATTTTACTTGGCAAATCTTGTGTTTTGCTAACTTGTAAAAAGATATGTCAAGTAAAAAAAGAGTTCATCTTCAATAATTTAACATAATTCACTTGTCAAATTCAGATCTAACTTACATCATGAATCCTCAAAGAAACAAAATTATATTAATACCCTTCCACCTCTTGAAAACTTACATCAGGAATCATTCTCTAATCTTTATTTCTTTTTTCATCCTCCCACCTACAGGGAAACACCGATGGCAACCACGATCCGCGCGCGTATATATGCGCGTGGGGAGGTGAGTTTTTGCCAAGTTTCTATTTTTGACAAGTTGGTTTGCCAAACTGTTGGAGGCCAATTTTTCTTATTTTGCCAAAATTATAGATGCCAAATTGATTTGCCAAACTGTTGAAGTTGCTAAGTGACACCATCTACGATCTACCTACCAACTCAGATTTTTTTGCAAGTGCCGACCGATGACCTCGCCTCCGATATCCTCCCGGGAACCGAACAAAGAATAACGCGTGCAGCGGCTACTAGTGCCCTCGGCGGCGGCCACCACCACCACACGAACTCGTGGCATTGTGCGCGCCGCCGGGGCGGCAAAAGCTTGGCGAGCGCGCGTCAGATCCGATCCCGGGTTGGGGTGGCGCCGCGCCTGCCACGCGACGCCCTCTGCCCGGCCGGCCACTACCCGGCGCGGGCGCATAGCCGGGCGGGTCACCGGCGCACAGCACAAAACGCTCGGCGTTCCCACGCCTCGAAGCCCAAAAGGAAGTTGTTGTTGGCTGGGCGCCATGGCGGCGCTGGGTGGGATGGTGGAGGAATGATCTAGTCCACTGACGCCCTACCGCACTCACGCCCGTCGTGGCAATCGGCAAATCCTTTCCGCCGTCTTCAGGGCCCTCTCTGCCTTGCCACCATCTCGGCTGCCTGTAAAGGGTGGAGATGATGATCACCGGGGCCGTACGGTTTTTGTTCAGATCACACACACCTACAAATCAGCTACCAAATCGGCTCCCAATTGGGTGTGTCAATGCGATATGGTGTGGCAATTTGGTCTCGCAAAGTGACCCGTACACATGCCGGGTGGCTAGCTACCAATGCCCACTGGAACTGGGCACAAGTGCACTAGCTAGTGCCTAGTTGTCCATTATTGATCGATGTGCTCCGCTGAGCAAGGTAAGTGGCGACAGGGTGTTCGTGCATGCAACGTGGTGCCTATCCTGTTCGCACTTGCACTTGCCCCCCCCCGCCCCCCCCCCCCCCCTGGACCGTGAAAGCACGGTGCACAAACGATAAGATCGTAATAAGATATTTCTTGGGCACATTTTTCTACTGCTCATGCACCGATCGCAGGCGAGGCGATTGCGACGATATTTGGGATAAAAAAGAAACTCATTTCCTGTTATACCTGATACACATTTGGGTGGTACTCTGTTACGGTAGGTGCGAACGTAATCGTGTTGCATGAGCGGGGATTAATGAGGTGATCAGTCGACATCCCCAAAAGCCTAACATTTGTTTTCATAATGATGAAGGCATGAGCGAGTCCACTCTAAACTCCTCTAGACATGCATTTTAGAGGTTGTTAGGTAGGGGAGAGGAGTAGTAGCATTAGCATTATGCGTGATGTATGAAAAGGCGACCAGTACCGACCGCCGTACGTGAACATACATTTGAAACGATGTAATTTGCTTGTAAAAGGACAGCCCAAAGTGCCAAACTGTTGCCAATTGATTCTCCGGTCCAAACCAAATGCACCTGCGATTGGAGGGGTTGTTTCCAGCACGCTGCTGCTGTTGGAGGTTCTTGGATGCCGTCGCCGTCGCTGCGAGTCGTCGTCATCCGCGCGCATTGCAGTGCGATGGCCAAAAGTTCGGTACGGTGCATGTTTGTTTTGGTTACGTTATCGCATTTAACTTTTAGTACTCCAGGGTCATTGTTTGCAGGGGAGAAGAAGCAAGGATCTTTGCGGTTTTGTTCCCCAAGAATCTTGGTGTTTTGGCCCTGTTTGGATCCCTAGGCTAGAGCAAGTTTGGGCTAGTTTTTGCTCAACTAGTAGCCCCAAAAGGATCCAAACAGAAGGGGTTAGTTTGGGCTAAATGCAACTTGCCCTCCCAAAATCACTTTCCCATCCAAGGGGTGCAAATATACCTGAGCATTTTTGGCCCGGCCCGCGCTAGGCCTGCCCACGGACCTTACTGGACGGGCGTGGGCAGAGGTCTTGAAGCCCGCGAAAAAAAATCTTGGCCCGAGCCCGGCCCGACATGCTGTTTTTAGCTATTTTACAGTGTAAAATACGCGGGCGGCCCGCCCAAGCCCGGGCCCGGCCCGAAAACTGAGGCCCGACACGTCCCACGGGACGGTCATGGGCAGGATTTTCTCAGCCCGAAAAAACCGAATTTTTTTTCGACCCGGCCCGAACCCGACCCGTGAAATGCTCAGGTCTAGGTGCAAATCAGGGCTACTTCTGGTAGGACTCACTCCTTTCTCTCCACTCCTCCCACACGGGATCCCCCAGCGCCATCTTATCCGTTCGCGTCGAGGGGTGGGGGGGGGCGCCGCCAGGCCCCGCCTTCGATCCGCGCCGGGATCCACCGTCCGCCGGGCTCCGCCGTCTTCCCAGCGCCAGCGCCAGCCCGTGGTCGTCGTCGTCCGCGCCGCGCCTCCAGGCTCCGTCCGCCGGGCTGCGCCGCGAGGATTCGTCCTCAACTCGCCACGCCTCTGATTCTCGCCGGGAGGAGCAAGTAGCTCGCCGGGACTGCGCCAACGGTGACCCATGGACGGAGGCGACTTCGACCTCAACTCGCAAGTTCCGTTTTGGATGCTTATTTGTAAATATGATTATTTGTGGCATTTGTGAGCGCAAGGAGGCCACACAGTTACAATCCACACTAAATCATGCTGAAAAGTTGGTGTAAATGTGATACATAATTAAAATGGTGTATTTATTGTAAAACTTGCTCAGGGATCTAAACACGTTAAGGGCTAGAGCTAGAGCTAAAAACTTACTCTAGCTCTAGCCCAGCCCTAGGATCCAAACACGGCCTTTGTAGGAAGACAAGTCGTTCAGTGCAGCCGTGAGATAGGAGTACTACAAAACGAGCCGAGCCGAGACGAGACGAGACGGAAGAGGTTGCTGGGAGGAATCAAATCAACTACTGCGAAACTCAAATCGGGTGGAGGACGCATTAGTCGGGGTCGTGGCGACGCGGCGAAGGCGATCCATGTCGAGTAGCGGCCGCGTCATCCCTTGGCCCTTGCCAGATCGGTCTCAGTGCGCCGTGCTCCACCCAGCCGCACTTGCTCGGCAACCGGGACGGTGGTTTCCTCTCTCCTGCTTCCCAGCGTGCGCCGACCCCGGCCAGGCCGCGAAACACACCATGGCCCGGACGCCGCCGCATACCACCTGGGCGCCGCCCCTGCCCGAGGCCGCCCGAGCGCACGGCGCATGTCCTGACAGTGACCGGCTAGTGAGAGTGCGTGCGGCCACGGGCGTCGCAGCAAGGATTAACGAACGACGCGACAGGGGAAACAAAATGCTCGATCGATCGATGCATTTGACCGCCTTTCGGCTGGTGGTTTAGTCGCGTCCGCGCCACACTAGTGCGCGCAGCAATTAGGAAAAAGCTGGGATGCGGATTGGAGTGACTGGTGTGGCCAGTGACGGCCGGCCGGCGTTGACTCAACGCCTGCTACGGGATCCCGGTCAGTGGCGAGGGACAATTCGGTGGGCAGGGGGGTTATTAGCGGAGTCGCGATCAAATCTGGCAGGCTTGTCTAGTTGACGATCATGTCGTCCTGTGTGTCCCATGGCGTTGGTGGCTTCCTTGGCTCGCCTGGTCAATTCTACAGACGAGCGAGGCTTCTGGTGGCCACATACAGACGAGCCAGGCTCCAAGTCAAACGTGTCCATTCTACTCTGCGCATGTACTACGATATGCCGATACGGCCAAGATATAACACTACTTGTGGACTTATGGTCATGTGTTTGGTAACGATTGACTGGTTGAAATTGAACTGAAATGTCTCCGATTCAGAATTCAGATCGTCTCGAGTTCGGCCGTTCTGTTCGTCGCTGTTCGACGGTGTGTCGTCGATGGGTTGAATCTACCTACCTACCGTGGTGGACTGGTAACAGGCCCTTGGTCAATTCGGTTCCGGCCCAGGTAGCACGGTCGAAGAATGCATTTTCGTGGGCTTATTTCCCCCGCGGCGCGTGCAAGCTGGCCGCTCACACCGGCCGCGGCGGCGCTACGCCCCGCGCGCTGGTGTGCCTGCCACCGGTCCAGGGAGGAAGAAGAAGGAAGTAAAAAAATTTGAAAAAAATTGTTGGAACATTTTTAAAAATGTTGACCAACATTTCGGTGAAAACGTTTCGAACAAAGTTAAATCTAATGTTTTCTTAACTCGTGCTTTAAGGCCTAACCCACTAGGGGTGGGCATTCGGTTTTAACCGACATCGGTTTGGTGTATTCGGTTGGTAAAAAATTCGGTCTTCAAAAATTAGAAACCTATCGGTGTTGCTGCTCTATACTTCGGTGTTTTCAGTTGTTCGGTCTACATGTGATTGGAAACCGAAGCCGACACAATAAATCGGTGTCCACACAAACAAAAACTGAAGTCGAAACCGAAAACCGACATTTCAGTTCGGTTCGGGAATTTTTTCGGTTTCGATTTAAAAGTGTCCACCCCTATAACCCATGCCCAGCACCTTACACGAGGGCCCACCCACCAGAGGTCGACTCATCCATGCCAACCAAGGGAACCAGCGAGTGACTTTTTTTTAACCCCAGTCTGAAATTTACTCCCACAAGGAGTCGAACCCAAGACATAGGGAGGTGCCACTCAGCCATCTAACCAAGTCATGCTCTAAACATACACTCCCACAACGAAAGAGTACTTGCCCCCCGAAAATAACAAATTAATAAAGAGTACTTGGTTAATAAACATACAGTCCCACAAATTAATAGAGTACTTGGTTAATAAACATACACTCCCACAGTGAAAGAGTACCTGCCCCCCCCCCCCCCCCCACCCCAAAAAAAACAACAAATTAATAAACATAGCAAGCAAGGTATTCATACCCAGGTGACGAAAGGATGTCTCTAAACATCACAGTTGTAAAAACATTGAACTAATTAAAATAATTTCCAAAACAAAAGACTCTAGATAACTCTACTGACAACTTGATGCAAAAATGTGACTAACCAATGATGAATGATGAACAATTCACAAAAGTAATATGTAATGCAAAATGGAATATTGCGTTTCAAGAAACGTTCTAAGAGAAATTGGTATGATAGCAAGCAAAGCATAAATTTTTCAATCAGCAATCAATCAACATACTGTTAGCAGAAGCTGTCCAATACATTATCACTGAAATAAAAAACAGAAATTAAAAGGTCTTCCCCACGCCACATGAAGCCGCTAGCTAAGTACAAAATAAGTCATTGAAGCCAAAGCGTAGAACACTGCCTAATTGTGAAAAGATACATTGCCCAAAGTCCATAGCAGTGACTTGCATGTGGATACTGGAACCACAGGTTTATGACTTCGACATTTCCCATCAACACATTTTGAAACATCAAAAGGGTCTGGGTTGGAAAGATCAAACGCTGCAAGGTAGCACCAAGCTGTACCTTCTTGATGAAATGGACTCTGAAAAATCATCAGCTCGCAACATGCATTGGCCCATTTTGAAGAAGCCATTTTAGTCCCTCAGGTTGGTACCCACCGCATCTGAAGGTGAATATCCATGGGCCAACACAATCACCATCTTCTCAAGAACTTGTGCATGCTCAGCAATGAACTTGAGGAAGTCAAGCTCACTTCTCGTCCCACAGAATTCATGGAAAACCACCTTCTTGATATGTCGCTGGACACATTCAATCGAACCTGCCTCCTTCCAGAACTTTATATTCAGTTTGCCAGTGCCGACTGATTGAGGTCCCAGGAACTTGATGACATCATTCTCGGACTGCAAATTGAATCAATCAAAGCAAAAAGATGATAGGTCCTTGGATTAGCAGTCTCATCTGAATAAACTACAAATTGGACTATTGGGGTTACATTTTTACCTAGACGTAGAGTGTCTCCACGTTTGGAAAGCATGAAGGAAACAAAGCAACAACCTGACTTCAATGCGGACTCCGAGTTTGACCTGAACTGTCAGCATGTGGATACTTGGTATAGTGGTGTTTGGGCTCTCAGCCTGCTGTTGGGGTAAATGTTTCGTGACTAACCCCCTCCCTTCATCTCGGCTCACCGAAGAGGAGCGGATATTGTGTTTGTCTCTGCGATGATACTTTCAGGGCTGAGGCCGGAGCTAATAGTCGGAGACCCGGTGATCTTCAGCCGAAGGTTGGACGACAGTGCTAGAAGATGCAAGATCGGGACCCGAAGAAGAAGGGCCGAACCCTCGCGAAGAGGAGACTGAAGTTGATCGAGCTCAGGAGAAGGCGGTGAAGTTTCCGACCGATGAAAAGACTCGTCGCGACCGAAGGCACGAGCCCGAAGAAGGGCAGCGAACATCAGCCGAAGATAAGCGCGATGGTTTGAACCCGAAGAAGGGCGGCGACGATCAACCGAAGAAGAGTGCAGCAGCTTGAAGGTGGTTGACCGAAGATCGCAGCTCCATGCGGGCAGACACGTAGATTAACAGAGTGTAAAGTGTACATCTGCAAAGTGTGTTTGTACGGGCCCTGCGAGGTTACCAAAATACCCCAAGATACCTCGCACAATGAGAAAAAGTGAGGGTGAGTGGTGTAAAGTGGAATTGTTACGGACCTATAAAAGGAACCCGTTGGGAATGAAGATGGGGCGATGAAACGAAGGTTGAGTTTCTTCACTCTCAATCGAAGTTAAGGTTCTCAGTTTATCTTCGGTGTCCTTTGCTTTCTCACATTCTAGTTTCCATAGTTGTTGACCCCTCTTCGGGGAAGGTTTTCACCCCAACACCTGCAATTGATGCGATTTTGGAGTTGCATGAAATGGAAAGAAGAAGCTAAGATCACAAATTGCCATATAACTATTCATATAAAAAAACATTGCCATAAATCCAACAAAAAACAACATTCACATGATGGAAAGGAACATGATGCCTCCCGCCTTGATCACGGTGTTCCCAATCTCCAGTTGGTGCATTCCAGGCACCAAGAATCCCAAGAAGCGCAGCTTTGGTGCATGCCCAATCTTGATTTTGGAGGGCATGGTGAGACTGCCGCCACCCCAAGCTTCCCACAGTAAGAGCCTCTCTAGGTGCGAAGCATGCACCACTGAGATTTCTGATGCGATACCCTCGCACACCTCCACACACCGTAGGCTATGGCTCTGAGCACGAAGGCACACTGGCCACCGGCTTCTGATAATTAGGAGCTTCTCCAGGACGGGACATATGTCCAGCACGAAGGCGAGGTCCCGTTCCTTCATGTCGAGGGAAAAGAGACTAAGGGCGTGCTTGGTTGTCAGCCAACGCACGCCACGCCACGCTGTTTACTGTGGCGGCTAAAAGCCTCGCCACACAAATATGCTCTAGCTGTTGTTTACTGTAACGCGGCAGACTGAGTGAGGCGGCAACCAAACACCCCCTAAACCCGCAGAGGTAGGGGAATCCGGCGGTGTGTGAGAACATGGTGGTTTCCGGTTCCCGGAACCGCCAAAAGCCGATGTAGAGTTTGGTGAGGGAGGTGCACCTGAAGATCGTGGCGGGGAGGAGCACAACGTTGTCGAATGTCTGTATGCGGTTGATAAAGAAGAGCTCTTGGATGCCCTTGGCGAAAAGGTGCTAGATGCCCTTGGATATCCTTCATCAGCAGCGTTACGAAGGATACTCCGCCGCCTCTTCTGGACCTGCCACCTCATCGTCGTCGGGTTGACCCTGTCCTCGTCGATGTGCCTCCTCAGCTGCCTTCGTCGGAGGCATCTGGCATCAGGCGAATCCGTCGCCAAGCCTTGGACCTTCTCTCGGTCGTCATGCTAGCTAAGTGAGGGACGGTGCTACGGGCGCGGTGGCTCGGCGAGATTGGCATGCCTCCGGCTTCGGTGGTTTCTGCAGAGGAAGTAGTGGATAATTTCTTTCGTGATGGGCCTCCGTCGCACTGCAGGCCTTATTCCCTATGTTGAAGAACAAGACCAAGATCTCTCCCCTTGAGGGATGGAGCATCGACTGAGGGCTACGCTTAGAGCCAGTCATTTAAGTTGTGTGGGATGTGAGTAGTTCATATTGGAGTCTATGTTTTCGGGTTGTGCTCAGTTGGCTTGCCAGCTTGTGTCCATCTGGAGTCTATTTCATTTGGGTTGTAACCGAATATTGTACCAATTCTTCTTCTTCTGCTTAATACAATGATACGCTGCACGCGTATTCGAGAAAAAAAAAGAAATCAAACGCTGCAGAGGAGAAGGTCACAAAGTTGATTTGTTGAAAGTACTCTTGAGATGTGCAACCGCGCTTGAAAGAGTGACACTGAGATTTTCCAGAAAGTACCCACCCACCGAGTAACCATGGAGGCATGGACGCATGGAAATCGATGACATTTTAAAGGCTTGTCCTCCTGTAAGGTGCAATATTTATGAGGGCAGTCCCTATGGTAGAAATCAAGCACAATATCCAAGAGAAATACATCATCAAAATTTGTTTACAGAAACTGCAACTCACAATGGAGAGTGTCTTTGTATAATAAATGTCAGATTTTCTCTCTCCTTTATCCCATTCTTTCTCCCAAAGCAGACGATGGACCAGCGAGCCGAGCGAGCTGTTGAAAGGATCAAGATGTCGACTAGAGGGGGATGAATAGTCGAACCTGAAATTTACAAACTTTTAATCCAACTGTCAGACCAGGTCCGGAGTTTCCGGATATTTTTCTGGATACTCCGGGAAATCCGGAGAATCCGGGAAAATGTCCGGATTGTCTGGGCCTACGAGGGAGAAATCAAATCGACAGAAATTAAACTTGCTCAAATAAAGATCTGTGAAAATAGGTTATGCACTGGGATGAGACAAGCCTGTTTATCCACCTAGAACCTGCAGAAATCTCAACACGGAGTAGATCGGCACCAAACCCTAGAATAGAGCTCAAGAGGTATACAAGCATACAACAAGAGCAACGAACACAAGAGACACAAGGATTTGTTACCGGAGTTCAATCTCACACCTTGAGATCTACGTCTCCGTTGAGAAACCCACAAAGGGTGGACCTTTACACCTAGGTCACTTTCCTCCCTCTAGCGACCACAAACATCAAGTTAGAGTTACTCAATTTCGGGGTGATACAAACCTCCTTGGGCAGCCACAAACCTTTGGATGCTCTAAGGCAACGCCTAGCCGGTTAGGAGCTCAAGGCTCCAAGAGTAACAAACACGAAATGTGCCAACCAAGCGAAGAACGAGGTGCTCTAGAGATGTGAAATCCGCTCACTAGCACTCTTCAAGCTCTTGCTCTCAATCCCTCCTTAAATCCCCAACAAATCTCACCAAACCAAGGCCAAGGGGAGTAAAGAGGGGTGAGGAAGGAGTTCTGAGTGTTGCAGGTCGAAATGGGCAAGAGAGAGAGAAGGGAAAGGGTGGAGGGGGCTTTTATACCCCCTCACACAGGAAAGATCCGTTACAGCTCTAAGACCCGGAATGTCCGGGAAAACCCCGGAAACTCCGGGAAGTCCGGAGACTCCGGGAAAAAACCCGGAAACTCCGGCCTTCCAAGATCAGCACCCAAAAATTTACCCCGTGAACGTGTTGGTGCAAAGGTGTCTCTCATAGGTTTTGTTTTGACAACTAGAGCACCTATTCGACTCTTGGAAGATACATTTCCTGTCCCTCTTTATAGTACGGCGTTCCTAAGACTCAAATTCAAAATATAAAATGAATAAGTCTTCATAGGAACCCCTTTGTAGCATCACTTCCTTTTTGCTTACTCAAAGAATAACACTTGATGCCACATACAATTTTAATTCCTGCTCATACACTAGATAAAACATTAGCCACTTAAGTGTATGTCATTAAATCACCAAAACCCACTTAGGGGGTCAAGATACTCTTCAATCTCCCCTTTTTTGGTGATTGATGACAACACATTTAAGTCTAACAAGAAATAATCAATGAATATTAAAATACAATTTGTAATACTCCCCCTTAATATGTGCATATTGATTTTGAATATCAATGGTCGTTTTAGGACCAAACTTTGCACAAGAAAAGAAGACATGAGAGTATTACAAAAGTGGGGTGTTTGTGATGTGCAACATGTAATTTCTGAAATGCATATGACAGTTCATGCACTGAAAGGAATCAAAATAAATCTGATGCTCAAAAGTCCGGAATGTCCGGGTCAATCCCGGAATCTCCGGGAATCCCAGAAACTCCGGGAAAAAGTCCGGATTCTCCGAGCTTTTGAGCACCAGTGAAAAACAACATTCATCAAGTATTTTCAATCTAACATATAGCATCCTTAGAATGTAAAAACTGAGCAAACAACCACAAGCACACAATCATAAGTCTCAAGCTTACATAGTCTTACACGCATACGAATTTAAAGTTATTACAAGCCATTGTCCAACTTCAAATCCATAAAGTTCCACACTAGATAGTGTAACGCCCGCGTTTTTAGCCCTAATAAATCACCTGCTAAATCACACGTGTTTTTCAAAACCTTTCCGCTGAGCTCGATCTTCTTCCCGAAACCCTGATCATCAACTCTTTGACCCGACCGTAACCTTTCTTTTACCTGGGTCACTCGACAGCCGCTCGACACCATAATTTCTCTCCCGCCGTCCTTTTCCCCGACCCGCATTCCGACGCTCGGCACGGATTCGCTCGCCCCGGCACGAACTCGCTAGTCGCGCGATTACCGCCGACGACGAGACTCGTCCAGCCGCGCGACGATTCGCGCGAACGACGGGAAAATCAGGGAAAATCCCGAAAATATCTTTTTCCCTTTTCCCTGAATTTGCCTTAACTTTTTTTTCCTAAATTCTATTTTCTTTCTTTTCCCTTTTCTTTTTCTTTTTCTCTCTTTTCCTCCCCTCCTCCTTTTCCTTTCTTCTCCCTTTCTTTTCTTCTTTCCCCGGCGCCTCTGTTCTGGCCAGCAAGGCCAGTGGCCCTGCTCTGCCTCGCCGCACCGCTGGCCCAGCTGCTCACCCAAGCTCGCCGCGCCGTGCCACCGGCCAAGCTCGCCACCACCGCTACGAGCCAGCGCGCGCGCGCCCACGCACGCCAGTGCAAGCGCCGCGCCGGCCGAGCCGCACCGCGCCGCGCCAGCCTCGCCTCTCCGGCCCCGCTCCGCCGCACGTCTCGAGACGCCGCGCTGGTCCCACGATGGGACGTCGCCCTGCCGCTCGACGCCGCGGCCGCCATTAATACGCCTGCCCGCCCCGTCGCCTCCAAGCACACCGCCGCCGCTAGCCGCCGGCCGCTCCGCGCCAAGCTTGCCGCCACAACACCAAGCCGGCCCCGCCCCGCGGCTCAATCCGCATTCAACACACAGCGACGCCGCCGAGCCATCCAATCACCATTACCACACCGCGACGCCACCCTTCACGCCACCACTGCTCCGCCGCGTCTCGTCACCACAATAACGCCGCCGCCGGCCAAGCACACCCCGCCAAGGCCACCACCGGAAAAATCTCCCTCGAAACCGACCTTCAGCGCCTATAAAAGGGCCGGCGCCACCTCCTCACCACCCCACACCTCGCCAGCGAGCTCACACTGCCTCCCATCGCGCCGCCACCGCCGCCGCATCTCACAACCACCGCGCCGCCGTAGAGGGCCATCCACGGTCCATCAGAGCTCAAGGTGAGCGCGGGGGCGAGATCCCCTCGACCTTCTTCCCTTTTCCCCCCTCTCCCGGGCCGCCGTCGAGGCTGGAAGGGCCGCCGGCGCCGCCGCGGCAGAGCCGCCCCCCTCCCTCCTCTGATTCGGGTGAGGAGAGGAGAAAGAAGGGCAGTTTTGCACTTAAGCCCCTCCCTTTTCTCTATTTTACACCCGAGCCTTTATACTATTCTATCTTTCTCTTTTTCTTTTCAAATGAAACCCTGTTAAATAAATTATTCACTAATAGGTCCCCGCTTCTCTAAAATATTTTACAGTCAAGCCCAGGAGCCTTTCTAAACTAAACCTTATACTCTTTTTATATTGTAACCACGTCCTTTTTAATTTAAACCTGCTTGCAACTAGGTCCTTAGCCTCTCTTAGTTAATCCTAATGACGTTTTAACGCGTCATTTCATGTCCACCCGATCAAGCCCAACTCTTGCCCCGACCTCTTCCTCTGCATTTCCGCCGAGCCACCCATCCCTTTCGCCATAAATAATATTTATTCCTCCTTTTCTATTTATTTTCTCCCCGAGCTCAGCCGGTAAATTTTGTGTGCTTGTATTGATTGCATGCTTGCTTGTGTGTGCGCTATAGCCGACGGAGTGAACGAGGAGGAGTACCGCGAGCCGGAGCTTGGAGCCGAGTACTACGAGCAGGAGACCGAGGTCCCGAACCGCGAGCAGAAACTTCCCGAGGACTTCGAAGACAGCAAGTTCAATCTCATCCTTTGATGCATGCTTTAGTCCCAGTTTTATAAACACAACCCTATGACCCGTTTTATAAATTGCATATTGTTTTACTGCAAAAAACCTGGTAGGATAGCCACCCTTGATTGCTATGATTGAACCTTGTTTGGCCTAAATGATTGTTTTAAAATGTGTGAGTGCTTTAAAAATGGGAATGGGATATTTTGGAAAACGAGTAAAGAACTGGGTAGACGGGATGGACGTGTGTGTCAGGAGTATGGGTGAGCTCGTACCTTTGTGGTTGAGCGTGTTGGAGATGTCCATCTTGTCGTTAAGGACCGGGTTGCGTGACATCTCACCTGACCCAATTATCGTACTACCACTCGACCGTTGTATGTGGCAACGGCTTAGCATAAATCCCACTAGTTAATCTACTTGCCATCAGGAGTGCGGGTGAGCAGCGGGAGATCAAGGAGTAGGGGTACGATCTGTGTGAGGTACGCCCTGGTTATGTGAGATAACCCCTTGGTTGCTCCCGTGGTGGCGCGTAGGGTTAGCTAGGTGGGTAATGGCTTTGATAGGATCCGCGCCGACACTAAGGTGTTCGTGTGGCGGTACCCTACTTGTGGGTAAAGATGTACAACCTCTGCAGAGTGTAAAACCTATTCGAATAGCCGTGTCCACGGTATTGGACGAGTCACGGTGGGGTCACAAAACTAGTGTTTGGGTTTGGGATGATTTTCATGGCATGAGTTGATTTCTGGAAAAGTGTGTGGCTGTGTGCCTGGGCTACTGCGGACGGGGAGTCCGGTGGTCCTCATTTGGTTTTCACAAAACAACTGAGTTACCTGAGTTATAAAAACTGTTTGCGAAAATCCTTTTCGAAAACAAACCCCTGCATGAGTAAATGCGTTTGCAAAATAAACCTTATCCTGATCCTTGATATATCCTGTGCATGATCTGCTTATTAGCCCCTCCGTGGGTGGGGTTGAACTTGTTGAGTACGTATGTACTCACCCTTGCTTGATTAACTGTTTTTCAGAGGAGGATCCCGACTTCGTACCCGAAGACGTCGAGTAGGTTGCTGTCCTGCACCCAACCCGTGCCTGTGGATTCAGGGTCTCCACAGGAAGCTTCCATGGCGCAAGACTCTGAAGATATCTTAGATGCCGTTGCTATCGTAGTTTGGTCTGTAGTTCTTATGTTGCTTCTCGTGGCAGTGGCGCTTCCATGCCCACAGCCTCGACGTGTTGTACGGTAATGAACCATCTGATGTAATAAATGTGGTACCAGCCTCCTGGGACTGGTATTTGTATCACATTTAGTCACCTCTGATGAGGGGACGCTTCAGGTGGTATCAGAGCCGTAGGTTGGCCGTAGGATGCGACCCCTAGGACCTGAGACCCCTTTTCTAAGCCTTTCTCTACTAGATCTTTAGCACACCTTCCACGCAAAGCACTCACCGTGGCTTTGTTGGTCCCAGATGGCTGACAATGAGTGGAACGGAGGAATCTGCCCCCCAGATCCTGGCCTCCCTAAGTTGCTACTGCTCAGCTTGGAGCGCATCGGAGTTGCGAGCCCACCGGAGTACCTCTATCGGGAGTATGAACTCAGAAGCACCTTTCGGTGTGAGGTGATGATTTTCGTGTCTAGGAGCACGTTGTACCCCGATGTGAGCCCCTGGTACACCAAAACCACCGGGTATCGCTTCGCCGACACCTACCACAAGGCCGCCCGAAAAGCCCTTCGCCGTCTGCGAGTGATCTATAAGCACCACCTCCGTCAGACTCCAATGGGATTCTTTCCGCCTGCTGGAGGAAGAGGTCGCTCATGGATCGCCCGGATGAGGAGACTTGGACGCGAAGAAGAAGAGCTAGAAGACACAGTTTCTCACCTATCCATCTACCTCACCGGCCTAGATAAGCTTTACCGAGAAACAGCAGCACAATTGAGGGAGCAAACTCGCAGAGCAGAAGGAGCAGAAAAAGCATTAATAGCGCAAACAGAGAAGGTGGTAAAAGCCGAAGAAAAAGCAGAGATCGACCAAAGAGCCTACGAAGGATTATGGCAGGCCTTTGCTAAAGCTCGTGAGGAAGCACGTCAAGCCGAGGAGCGAGCTGCACGAGCTCGAGCAGATCTACGGAGCCTAATTAACTCAAGTGGAACCAAAAATGGGTGGATATCGAAAGAAGAAGAAGAAGAACCCATGGAAACCCATTGGGATAAAGGCACTCAGACCAAAGAGGAGATACTGGAGCAATGCCTTCCACTGAAGAAGCGTCACATCCAGTGTGAGGAAGAGTCCCCATGAGGGGGTAGAGTACCTAAGTGAGAGCTATGGTATAATAAGAATAAAGTGTACCCCTGAGGAGTGTACCCAACCTTTGTGAATAAATAAAACTATCTATCTTTTGTAACCTACCCTTTGCACAGCTTGTTCAACTCTACCCTTGTTTTCAGATGGCCGAAGATGGATGGACCCAAGGCGTGTGCCAGGAGGAGCCTGGTTTTGCTCGCCTTCTTATCAACTCCCTGGTGCGCCTCGGCATCACTGAGCGCCCAAGGTACTACAGTAGAGAGTACGAGCAACTCGGCACTCTTCGCTGTAGGGTGGTCCTCTCCATCGCCAGAAGCACCCGCTACCCCAACATCGAGCCGTGGCGCGTGACCGCCACAGGTTTTCGACATCGGGATACCTATCCCTTGGCCCTCCGGAAAACTCTCCGTTACCTGTGCAGGATCTACGAGGAGCACCTTGTCTCCACACCGATGAGGCTTTATCCTCCCGCCATCCGGGCCCCAGTCTGGCAGGCCCGCATGAGAAACCTGGAACGGCGCCGTCACCAAGAAGATCTCTTGTACCATGTAGTTGCCTACCTCGTTTCCCTGGATAAACTCTTTGATGATCAGGCCAAGTTCCTAAGAGAGCAAATTGGTCGGGCTGAGCAAGCGGAAGTCACAGTAAGGATGCACCAAGTTCGAGTAGCTCAAGCTGAAGCAAGGACCGCGGCCGCCATAAGCAGTGAAGCTGTTGCCCATGAGAGCCTCAGGCGGATCCAGGATCAGCGCATACAAGAATGGACCAACAGTGGAACACCCATTCTGACTGTGGGAGAAGCACAAGTCCTAATTGGGACACCCCTCATAGGATGGGGAGGAGTTCCTGAGACTCCAACACCGTCTGTAGCCGCCGAGCAACCAACATCAACCGTCGAAGAAGGAACTTCCACCCAGCCCCAAGAAAACGGGAACCCCCAGGATGATGATGGTGATGAGCTGCTCATTCCACTGGAAGCACACTCCGCCCCAGAAGATGGCTCGCCCCGCGAGTAGCACGCCCCAGAAGCCCTTGCCAAGGAATGAAGCCGTAATGGTCCAAGCTTAGAGTCGCATCCTTAGCTTTTGTCGTAGTGCCAAGTCGTGTAGTATACCAGCGTTGTATCAGTCGAGTAGTTTGGGACGTATCCTCCTCTCATGGTTGAAATAAAGTTGTTTGTGCTTGTTTGTCATGTGTGCTTGTTGTGTGCTTGACGGCAGGAGTCAGATCCTGTCTTTTCAAAAGCCCGTCTTAATCAACTTAAACGTCACATAAAATCTCATAGAAACCCGCTCCCCTACAGATGGTTTCAAGGCGTCCCGCCAGGAGCTTCCAGGGCTCCGGTCGTATGGACCCAAATGCGGAAGGATCGCATGCTGAACGAAGGGAGCGCCCTAACGACCAAGAAGTGAATCAGGACGAAAATGGAGGAGAAAACATGGTTCCGCCACCGCCACCACCTGCTGTGGACCTGGCGCAAGTATTGGCTAACCAGACCCTGTTGCTGGAAGCCATAGCCAATGCCATCACCCGCCCAAAGCCCCGTGTTCTGGGCATGAATGAGAAACTGATAGAATTTCTCCGGACAAAGCCACCCACGTTTGGCGGATCCGTGAATCCCCTGGATGCAGATGACTGGCTGAGGGCCATCCTAAGGGAACTAGAGCCATGGATCGAGACAAGGTTCTTTTGGCCACTCACCAGCTCACTGGAGCAGCCTTAGCCTGGTGGGAAAACTACTGTGCAGCGACCAAAGATCCCTCCACCATCACTTGGGATGAGTTTGTAGAAGAGTTTCGTCGCTACCACATCCCAGAAGCCACACTGAAGCGCAAGGCAGACGAGTTCCGTGAACTTCGCCAAGGCAACAAGTCCGTGGAGGAATACACCTACCAGTTCATAGAGTTAGCCCGCTATGCCCCCGAAGAAGTGGACAAGGACTCGAAGAAGCAGGACATGTTCAAGAAGGGCTTGACTCCGGAACTGAGGACTCTGCTTACCCCTCAGATCTACCCGGACTTCAACACCCTCATGAACATGGCCATCCTCACAGAGAGAGCCAGGGCAGAAGAGAAAAAAGAAAACAAGCGCAAATTCATGGAGAACAAGGCTCAGCAGCAAGAACGTTCCCAGAGACAGAGAAGCTTCGGTCACCCCATGTCCAGGTTTCAAGCCCCCATGCAGTACAGAACCCAGACACAAGCCACGAGCTCCCAGGGCCCCAGAACCCAGTTTAAACAGTACAACAACCAGAATACCATGAAGCCTCCACAAAAAATACCAGCCAGGTCACTACCAACAACAACAACAGCCGAGTATGTTTCAACTGCCGTGAGACCGGGCACTTCATTGCCAACTGCCCATACGCCAAGAAGCCAGCAGCTTCAGCCTTCTCCAACTCAGTGAATGGGCCGAGACTGGTTGTATCTGGAGCCAACCGCGTGCCGGTTCGCAGCAACCACAACTTTGGCAACAACAACCAGCAGATGAGGCAGCCCCAGCCGTCTTACGGACGAGCCCGCGTCAACCACATCAACGCCCAAGAGGCTCAAGAAGCGCAAGGCGTAGTGCTCGGTGAGTTCTTGGTCAGCTCAGTCTTGGCAACTATATTATTTGATTCAGGGGCATCACATTCGTTCATATCTTCAAGTTTTGTGGAAAAGCATAACATACCTACAGTACTACTAAAAGCACCCCTATTAACCCGAACACCCGGAGGTGACATCAAGTGTCAACTGGGTTGCTCCCGGGTGAGAATCATTTTAAGTGGGGTAGAGTTTCTAGCAGACCTGGTAGTACTAAAGTCCAAAGGGATAGATGTGATTCTTGGGATGGACTGGTTAAGCCTTCACCACGGCCTTATAAGTTGTGCCGATAAGGTAGTACACCTAACCAACCCAGACGGAGTGCAAGTAACCTGCCGTACCCGAGGAAGCAGACCAGACATAATGGTTTTTAGCATGGAGGTCAAGTCCTTAGAAGAAATCCCAGTAGTACGGGAATATCCAGATGTATTTCCTGAAGAACTCCCCGGAATGCCACCAAATAGAGATATAGAGTTTGTCATCGACCTCATCCCCGGAACCTCTCCCATAGCCAAGAGACCCTATAGGATGGCAGCCCCTGAGTTGGCAGAGTTAAAGAAGCAGCTGAGAGAACTTCAGCGAAATGGGTTCATCAGACCAAGCTCGTCACCATGGGGAGCCCCAGTGCTCTTCGTCGAAAAGAAGGATAAAAGCCTGAGGATGTGCGTGGACTACCGCTCACTAAACGAAGTCACTATCAAGAACAAGTATCCTCTCCCCAGAATAGATGATTTATTTGACCAACTGAAGGGAGCCAAATATTTCTCGAAGGTCGACTTAATGTCAGGATACCATCAACTCAAGATTAGGGAGAGTAACATCCCAAAGACCGCCTTCGTCACCCGTTATGGACAATACGAGTTCACTGTGATGTCCTTTGGACTCACTAACGCACCGGCATACTTTATGAACCTCATGAATAAGGTGTTTATGGAGGAGCTAGACAAGTTTGTCATAGTGTTCATTGACGACATACTTGTTTACTCCAAAAGTGTGGAGGAACATGAGCAACACCTTCGAGTGGTACTGGAGAAACTGAGGGCGCACAAGCTGTACGCTAAGTTCAGCAAGTGTGAATTCTGGTTGGAGAAAATATCCTTCCTTGGACATATTCTGACAGCAGAAGGAGTAGCAGTAGACCCTGGGAAAGTCGAAACAGTTTCCAACTGGCGACAACCAACCAATGTGAGCGAAATCAGAAGCTTTCTTGGTTTAGCCGGATACTACCGGAGGTTTATTGAAGGATTCTCCAAGATTGCCCGACCCATGACAGAGTTGCTCAAGAAGGAAAAGAAGTTCGTCTGGACCGAGTCGTGTGAGAAGAGTTTTCAGGAGTTGAAAAGAAGACTGACAACCGCCCCAGTGCTAACCTTGCCGGACATTCAACGGGATTTTGTCGTCTATTGCGACGCATCCCGACAAGGACTAGGATGTGTCCTTATGCAAGATGGGAAAGTAGTGGCGTATGCTTCCCGCCAACTCAAACCCCACGAGCAGAACTATCCAACCAATGATTTGGAATTTGCAGCCGTAGTGCATGCCCTTAAGATTTGGAGACATTACCTGATTGGAAATAAGTGCAAGATCTACACGGACCACAAGAGCTTGAAATACATTTTCACCCAACCTGACCTGAACCTAAGGCAAAGAAGGTGGTTGGAATTAGTCAAGGACTATAACCTAGAAATCCATTACCACCCAGGGAAAGCCAACGTAGTGGCAGATGCCTTAAGCAGAAAGTCCTATGGAAAAGCAGTACCTAAGATTGCCCAATTGCAAGAGGGAATGGCACGACTCAATATGCACATTGTTCCCCAGGGCTACGTTCGCCAACTAAGTGTCCAGCCCACCCTGGAAGACAAAATCAGAAAAGCCCAAGGGTCCGATAAGGAGTTAATAAAGATCCGCAAGCACACGGGGGAGAATAAAGGCCCAGACTTTAGGGTGGACAGTCACGGTACCCTATGGTATAAGAACAGGATATGCGTACCTGAAGACGGAGATTTCCGGCAGACCATCATGAATGAGGCACACAACTCAGCGTATTCCATCCACCCGGGATCCACTAAGATGTACATGGATTTAAAGCAGAAGTATTGGTGGAATGGAATGAAAGCAGACATTGCACAGTTCGTCGCCCACTGTGACACTTGTCAGAGGATTAAGGCGGAACACCAGAAGCCCGCAGGACTGTTGCAACCCTTACCCATCCCAGTATGGAAGTGGGATGAGATAGGCATGGACTTTGTAGTAGGCTTGCCCAAGACACAGAAAGGATATAATTCCATATGGGTAATAGTAGACCGACTCACTAAAGTCGCTCACTTCATACCTGTACGTAATAATTATGACGGAGAGAAGTTGGCCAAGCTGTATATAGCAAACATAGTGAAGCTGCATGGAGTACCTAGCAGGATAGTTTCAGATAGAGGGACCCAGTTCACCTCTAGGTTTTGGGAAAGTTTGCATAAAGCCATGGGTACCAAGTTGGATTTTAGTTCGGCTTATCACCCGCAGACGGACGGACAGACTGAGAGGGTGAATCAGATTATGGAAGACATGTTGAGAGCGTGTGTCCTTACCTATGGCAAAGATTGGGAACAGAGCTTACCATATGCAGAGTTCTCGTACAACAACAGTTATCAAGCCAGCCTAGGCATGTCACCATTTGAAGCCCTATACGGGAGAAAATGCAGAACCCCATTGATGTGGTCAGAAGTGGGAGAACGTGCCTTGGTTGGGCCCGCACTCATTAAAGAAGCCGAGGAACGAGTAGCTGAGATCCGAGAAAAACTGAAGGCTGCCCAATCCCGGCAGAAGAGCTATGCAGATAGGAAGAGGCGAGAAGTAGGCTTCAGTCCAGGAGACTTTGCTTATCTCAAGGTTTCACCCATCCGAGGGACTCGAAGATTTCAAGTGCACGGGAATTGGCCCCTCGGTACATTGGACCGTACAAAGTGCAGAAGAGAGTTGGGGCAGTAGCATACCGGTTGAAGCTACCAGAGGAAATGGCAGATATACATCCAGTGTTCCACGTTTCTCAGCTGCGGAGGTGTTTGAAAGAGGTCGAAGAAAAACGAGTGCCGGTAGAAACAATTGATTTGCAGCCAGATCTTAGGTACCAGGAGGTGCCCGTCAAGATTTTGGACACGGTGGTAAAAAGGACAAGGACATCAGAAGTACGGGTGTGCAGAGTCCAATGGAGCAGACACGGAGTGGAAGAAGCCACGTGGGAGCGAGAGGACGCTCTGAAGAAAGAGTTTCCCCACTTGTTTAAGAACTAGCCTAATCTCGAGGACGAGATTCATTTTAAGTGGGGTAGCTTTGTAACGCCCGCGTTTTTAGCCCTAATAAATCACCAGCTAAATCACACGTGTTTTTCAAAACCTTTCCGCTGAGCTCGATCTTCTTCCCGAAACCCTGATCATCAACTCTTTGACCCGACCGTAACCTTTCTTTTACCTGGGTCACTCGACAGCCGCTCGACACCATAATTTCTCTCCCGCCGTCCTTTTCCCCGACCCGCATTCCGACGCTCAGCACGGATTCGCTCGCCCCGGCACGAACTCGCTAGTCGCGCGATTACCGCCGACGACGAGACTCGTCCAGCCGCGCGACGATTCGCGCGAACGACGGGAAAATCAGGGAAAATCCCGAAAATATCTTTTCCCCTTTTCCCTGAATTTGCCTTAACTTTTTTTTCCTAAATTCTATTTTCTTTCTTTTCCCTTTTCTTTTTCTTTTTCTCTCTTTTCCTCTCCTCCTCCTTTTCCTTTCTTCTCCCTTTCTTTTCTTCTTTCCCCGGCGCCTCTGTTCTGGCCAGCAAGGCCAGCGGCCCTGCTCTGCCTCGCCGCACCGCTGGCCCAGCTGCTCACCCAAGCTCGTCGCGCCGTGCCACCGGCCAAGCTCGCCACCACCGCTACGAGCCAGCGCGCGCGCCCACGCACGCCAGTGCAAGCGCAGCGCCGGCCGAGCCGCACCGCGCCGCGCCAGCCTCGCCTCTCCGGCCCCGCTCCGCCGCACGTCTCGAGACGCCGCGCTGGTCCCACGATGGGACGTCGCCCTGCCGCTCGACACCGCGGCCGCCATTAATACGCCTGCCCGCCCCGTCGCCTCCAAGCACACCGCCGCCGCTAGCCGCCGGCCGCTCCGCGCCAAGCTTGCCGCCACAACACCAAGCCGGCCCCGCCCCGCGGCTCAATCCGCATTCAACACACAGCGACGCCGCCGAGCCATCCAATCACCATTACCACACCGCGACACCGCCCTTCACGCCACCACTGCTCCGCCGCGTCTCGTCACCACAATAACGCCGCCGCCGGCCAAGCACACCCCGCCAAGGCCACCACCGGAAAAATCTCCCTCGAAACCGACCTTCAGCGCCTATAAAAGGGCCGGCGCCACCTCCTCACCACCCCACACCTCGCCAGCGAGCTCACACTGCCTCCCATTGCGCCGCCACCGGCGCCGCATCTCACAACCACCGCGCCACCGCAGAGGGCCATCCACGGTCCATCAGAGCTCAAGGTGAGCGCGGGGGCGAGATCCCCTCGACCTTCTTCCCTTTTCCCCCTCTCCCGGGCCGCCGTCGAGGCTGGAAGGGCCGCCGGCGCCGCCGCGGCAGAGCCGCCCCCCTCCCTCCTCTGATTCGGGTGAGGAGAGGAGAAAGAAGGGCAGTTTTGCCCTTAAGCCCCTCCCTTTTCTCTATTTTACACCCGAGCCTTTATACTATTCTATCTTTCTCTTTTTCTTTTCAAATGAAACCCTGTTAAATAAATTATTCACTAATAGGTCCCCGCTTCTCTAAAATATTTTACAGTCAAGCCCAGGAGCCTTTCTAAACTAAACCTTATACTCTTTTTATATTGTAACCACGTCCTTTTTAATTTAAACCTGCTTGCAACTAGGTCCTTAGCCTCTCTTAGTTAATCCTAATGACGTTTTAACGCGTCATTTCATGTCCACCCGATCAAGCCCAACTCTTGCCCCGACCTCTTCCTCTGCATTTCCGCCGAGCCACCCATCCCTTTCCCCATAAATAATATTTATTCCTCCTTTTCTATTTATTTTCTCCCCGAGCTCAGCCGGTAAATTTTGTGTGCTTGTATTGATTGCATGCTTGCTTGTGTGTGCGCTATAGCCGACGGAGTGAACGAGGAGGAGTACCGCGAGCCAGAGCTTGGAGCCGAGTACTACGAGCAGGAGACCGAGGTCCCGAACCGCGAGCAGAAACTTCCCGAGGACTTCGAAGATGGCAAGTTCAATCTCATCCTTTGATGCATGCTTTGGTCCCAGTTTTATAAACACAACCCTATGACCCGTTTTATAAATTGCATATTGTTTTACTGCAAAAACCTGGTAGGATAGCCACCCTTGATTGCTATGATTGAACCTTGTTTGGCCTAAATGATTGTTTTAAAATGTGTGAGTGCTTTAAAAATGGGAATGGGATATTTTGGAAAACGAGTAAAGAACTGGGTAGACGGGATGGACGTGTGTGTCAGGAGTATGGGTGAGCTCGTACCTTTGTGGTTGAGCGTGTTGGAGATGTCCATCTTGTCGTTAAGGACCGGGTTGCGTGACATCTCACCTGACCCAATTATCGTACTACCACTCGACCGTTGTATGTGGCAACGGCTTAGCATAAACCCCACTAGTTAATCTACTTGCCATCAGGAGTGCGGGTGAGCAGCGGGAGATCAAGGAGTAGGGGTACGATCTGTGTGAGGTACGCCCTGGTTATGTGAGATAACCCCTTGGTTGCTCCCGTGGTGGTGCATAGGGTTAGCTAGGTGGGTAATGGCTTTGATAGGATCCGCGCCGACACTAAGGTGTTCGTGTGGCGGTACCCTACTTGTGGGTAAAGATGTACAACCTCTGCAGAGTGTAAAACCTATTCGAATAGCCGTGTCCACGGTATTGGACGAGTCACGGTGGGGTCACAAAACTAGTGTTTGGGTTTGGGATGATTTTCATGGCATGAGTTGATTTCTGGAAAAGTGTGTGGCTGTGTGCCTGGGCTACTGCAGACGGGGAGTCCGGTGGTCCTCATTTGGTTTTCACAAAACAACTGAGTTACCTGAGTTATAAAAACTGTTTGCGAAAATCCTTTTCGAAAACAAACCCCTGCATGAGTAAATGCGTTTGCAAAATAAACCTTATCCTGATCCTTGATATATCCTGTGCATGATCTGCTTATTAGCCCCTCCGTGGGTGGGGTTGAACTTGTTGAGTACGTATGTACTCACCCTTGCTTGATTAACTATTTTTCAGAGGAGGATCCCGACTTCGTACCCGAAGACGTCGAGTAGGTTGCTGTCCTGCACCCAACCCGTGCCTGTGGATTCAGGGTCTCCACAGGAAGCTTCCATGGCGCAAGACTCTGAAGATATCTTAGATGCCGTTGCTATCGTAGTTTGGTCTGTAGTTCTTATGTTGCTTCTCGTGGCAGTGGCGCTTCCATGCCCACAGCCTCGACGTGTTGTACGGTAATGAACCATCTGATGTAATAAATGTGGTACCAGCCTCCTGGGACTGGTATTTGTATCACATTTAGTCACCTCTGATGAGGGGACGCTTCAGATAGATAGATAGATGTTCACTCCCCCTTTGGTATCAAGCACCAAAAAGGGAGTGGGGCAGCAGCTGCATCACTCGGAGTCCTCGTCGTCCTCCTCCTCTTCATTTTCGTTGTTGTCCTCCTCTTCCTCTTCCTCTTCCTCTTCCTCTTCCTCTTCTTGCCTCTCTTCTACATCTTGGGCGTCCCACTCCGCAAATGGATCATCGAAGGTGGGGAGCTCGCGGTAGGGATCGGTGGGAAGGCCAAGATGAGACTTGATCTCAATGATATCCCGGCGGTTCTCATTAGTCTCCGTGGCCATGGTCTTGCACATGCTGAATATGCTCTTTAAGACTCTCTTGATCATGGAGCCACGGTGCCGACGGGGAGGCCTAGGTGGAGAGAGTGCAGCGGGCATGTCATCATGGCGAGGAGCTGCACTAGAGGAGCCAACATACTTAGGAGCCTTGGGAGCTTTCTTGGCTCGGTCACGGAGTTGGCGAAAGGGCTCATGGACAACATCCTTGGGATAGCGGACATTTGTAACTCTCTCAATCATGTACATGAGATAAGGAGCATAGGGAAGATACTTCATGGGATCATTCATAGCTCTCCTCAACTCATTCCATATGAAGTCAAATATGCAAAATCCGTCCTCGTCCGGGGCCATCCTATTGAGGAGATTTGGAGCATAGTACCTTAGAGCTGTAGCATCTCCTTGCTTAGGGTCAATGGTGGCTCGGAAGAATTGATTGAGATAGTAGTAGTAGGGGTTGAGTTGATCCGCTTTTCCTTCGATGGCCAAGGCACGACTAGGAAACATGTAGGAGAGGTCCCTTGGCTTGTACTTGTTCTCATTATGAATGGGAGTGCGATCTTCATCCTTTGATCCAAGTCCCAACAACCTAGAGAAGGTCATGTAGTCGATTGTGCACTTGTTGCCTTGAGTAGTCCATGTGATGGTGTTGTCGTAGGGATCGTAGAAGTAGGAGCAATGGAATTGGGCGAGGATCTCCTTGTTCCAATTATAGCGAAAGCACATGATGTCATACAAGCCCACTTCTTTGCACTTCTCAATCACGTGATTGAACACGGTGTTGTTGAGGTCCTCATAGTACTTCCAATCAATGTACCTCATCTTCACAATGGGTACCATGTTCTTAGCAACCAACTTGGGGTTCCTAATGACGGTTTGGTAGAAATCCCTATGGAAGTCACACCAAAACCTTGCCTCTAGCCCCTCACCCTTGAGATAGCGATAAACATTCTCTTCCCTTTGCTCTCTAATTGCAAGAGCATTCTTGGAGTAGTCCCGAAACATGTGCTCAGCAAATCCAAGGACCGATCCGGGCTCTCGGAGTTTGATAGGTGTGTTCACTACTTGCACATTTGGTGGGAGAGTAGGGATGAGCCTTGGGGGTGTTTTAGGGCAGATATGGGCTGCTATTCCTTGTTTGGCTTTGGGAGGTTGACGCTCAACTGGTCGGCTTTGATTGATATAGAAGGCTTTGTGGCTCTTTTTGGGGTGAGATTTTGTAGCGGGGTTTTTCCTTAGCCGGCCCCTTTCCATGGCGGCGAGGAGTCTCAGGGGGCTGCTCATAAGTATCATCCTCAACCTCATCATCATCACTTTCGGTTCCTTCCTCCTCCTCAATCTCTTCCTCCTCATCACTGCCCTCAGCATAAGATGGAGGGGGATCACCCCTTCTTGACCTTGCACTTCGCTGAGACGACTCTTGGCCCAAAGTCTCTTGCACGACCCTCAGAGAGGCGGGGTTATGCCTTGCCTTTGTCCTCCTTTGAGTGGAGGGTTCATCCGTGTCGCGCCGGATCTTCACCCTTATGATTTGAAGATATAGAAGGATATGGATATGAGAGATAAGCAATAGAAGAGATGCAAAGCACTGCCACTTAGGGTTTTCAGTGTGAACCCCGGAGACTCCGGGAAAAAGTCCGGATACTCCGGGATGTCCGGAGAGTCCGGGCTCGAGATTTCCGGAGTTTCTGGGTTTCATAGCCGAAACCCTAAATCGTAATGCCGCACAAATCAACCATTGAAACTAAGAGATATTGCAGATCTAGAGCCTGTAGAGTCTATTCCAACTATTCCCTAAGAGGATACCGAAAGGAAACGAGTAGGGAGATAGATCGGGCTAGGTCTTCATGAGATACCTTAGGGGAGAAAGGGGGAGAAGCTTCAAGTCTTCAAAATCACGGTAGATCCTTGTTCTCCACCCCTTGGAGCCTTCAAACCGTAGCTCTCACTCGATTTGGATGGGTGGAATCGAAAATCACCAGGGGGGCGACGGCGGGAGTTGGGGAGAGCGACAGGAGTGAAAGGGTGGCCGGTCAACGCGGTAAAAGGGTGAAAGGAAAAGTAACCGCGGTGAAAGGTATATAAATACCCTTAAAGACCCGGAATGTCCGGACCAGACCCGGAATCTCTGGGAAACCCGGAGTTTTCGGAAATTGTCCGGAGTTTCCGCTCCCCCTGAGACCAGCGAGCAGATTTGCAAGGAATTTGATTTGGAATAGATTTGGAGGACTATACATGTAGTATATGTGAGCCTGAGTAGTAACAACACTTGAGACTAGCCACAATCAAGCAATGAGAACAATAGCCCAAGTGTTGCACCAAAATAAGATCCAAATATTTTAAAAAAACAAATGAACACAAGTTTTGCAAATCATTTTCTTTTCAAAAGACTTATTCTAGGTCACTCAAACATGTGCATGATCTCAAGCCAAGTTACGAGAATCCAAGATATTTAGCTCATTCCTCAAAGCACAAAACCTTAGTTCATCAAGGGGCTTTGTGAAGATATCGGCTAGTTGCTTATCGGTGCTCACATGACTTAAAGCGATATCTCCTTTGGCTTCGTGGTCTCTCAAGAAATGGTGTCTTATGTCTATGTGCTTTGTTCTTGAGTGGTTTATGGGATTGTTAGCTAGCTTAATAGCACTCTCATTGTCACACAAGAGTGGCACCTTGCTAAACTTACAACCAAAGTATCTCAAAGTGAGCCTCATCCAAAGTAGTTGAGCACAACAAGCGCCGGCTGCAACATACTCGGCCTCGGTGGTGGAAAGGGCAACAGAGTTTTGTTTCTTGGAACTCCAAGACACCAAGGACCTTCCAAGTAATTGGCAAGTCCCGGGTGTACTCTTCCTATCTACTTTGCAACCGGCATAGTCCGAATCGGAGTAGCCAAGTAGATCGAAAGTGGAGCCCTTAGGATACCACAAACCAAGGTTAGGAGTATGAACCAAGTATCTAAAGATTCTCTTAACGGCCATTAGATGACACTCCTTAGGATTAGCTTGAAACCTTGCACACATGCACATACTAAGTATGATATCGAGCCTGGATGCACAAAGGTAAAGTAGAGATCCAATCATGGAGCGATATACCTTTTGGTCGATGCTTTTGCCCTCTTCATTTAGATCAAGATGTCCATTTGATGGCATATGTGTTTTGATGGGCTTGGCATTGTTCATATCAAACTTCTTGAGCATATCATTGGTGTATTTGGTTTGACTTATGAATGTGCCTTCTTTGAGTTGCTCAACTCGCCCATCATAGACATCTCAAATCTTTTGGTCATAATCCTACTAAACTCATCAACCCAAACTTGGTTAGTAGAACCAAATATAATGTCATCGACATATATTTGGCATACAAATAAATCATTTCCTTGTTTACGAGTGAAGAGAGTAGGATCGGCTTTGCCTATTTCAAAGCCTTTCTTTAAGAGAAATTCCTTAAGGCATTCATACCATGCTCGTGGGGCTTGTTTGAGCCCATAGAGTGCCTTATGGAGCTTGTAGACGTGGTTGGGAAATTGTGGATCTTCAAAGTCCGGAGGTTGTTCTACATAGACTTCTTCGGAGATTGGGCCATTCAAGAAAGCACTCTTGACATCCATTTGATGTAGCTTAAAGTTGTGATGTGTGGCAAAGGCTAAGAGTATGCAGATTGCTTCTAGCCTTGCCAACGGTGCATAGGTCTCTCCGAAGTCCAAGCCTTCTACTTGAGTGTACCCCTTTGCCACCAATCTTGCTTTGTTCTTGGTCACCACGCCATCCTCATCTTGCTTGTTGCGGAAGACCCATTTAGTACCTATCACATTTTGCTTGGGGCGTTCCACCAAGGACCAGACTTCATTCCGAGTGAAGTTGTTGAGTTCTTCTTGCATGGCCATTACCCAATCCGCATCCTCAAGTGCTTCTTCAACCCTAAGAGGTTCCAACATGGAAACAAACGAGTAATGTTCACAAAAATTTGCTAATCTTGAACGAGTTGTTACCCCTCTACGGATGCTTCCAAGAATGTTGTCAACGGGATGATCTCGTTGAACACTTTGACGAACTCTTGGATGTGGGTCGGAGGCTTCTTGTTGAATCAAATCCTCATCTTCTTGACTGCCTTGAGAGTCACTAGTGGGAAGTCCGGAGTTTCCGAAATTTTCTCCGGAGTTTCCGGGAATCCCGGACTCCCCGGGTTTTTCTCCGGACTCTCCGGGGTTCACAGCGGGAGGTGAACTTGGTGATTCTTCTAAGATCTCGCAGTCCTCATCATCTTCTTCTTGAGGCTTGACTTCTCCAATGGCCATCCTTTTTATAGCCTTTTCAGCAGATACTTCCTTGCCTACACACAATTCATCAACTTGCTCCACTTGAGAGCCATTAGATTCATCTAACGTCACGTCACACGTGACATCAACACAACCGGTGGTTTTGTTGAGGACACGATAGCCATGAGCGTTTGAGGCGTAACCAAGAAAGATACCTTCATCAACTTTAGGTGCAAACTTAGAGCTTTTGGGCTTCTTGTTAAGAATGAAGCACTTACAACCAAAAACTCTAAAGTAAGACACGTTTGGCTTTTTACCGGTTAGAAGTTCATAGGCGGTCTTGTGTCGAAGCTTGTGAAGATACAAACGGTTGATAGCATGACAAGCCGTGTTGATTGCTTCCGCCCAAAAACTATCCGAAGTCTTGTACTCATCAAGCATGGTTCTTGCGGCTTCAATGAGAGTCCTATTCTTCCTCTCCACTATCCCATTTTGTTGTGGAGTGTATGGGACGGAGAGCTCATGACCAATGCCTTCCCCATCAAGATACTCTTCAATGTTGGTGTTCTTGAACTCGGTGCCATTGTCACTTCTTACTCTCTTGATCTTCACTTCAAACTCATTTTGAGCTCTTGTGGCAAATTTCTTGAATATTTCATGAACCTTTCTCTTGTCTTTCATAAAGAACACCCAAGTGTACCGAGAGTAGTCTTAAACAATGACAAAGTCATACTTGTTCCCCCCAATGCTAACATAAGCCACGGGACCAAAGATATCCATGTGAAGTAGTTCCAATGGCCTTGTAGTGGTGAGTACATTCTTGGTGGGGTGAGGAGCACCAACTTTCTTTCCGGCTTGACAAGCACTACAAATTCTATTTTTCTCAAAATGAACGTTTGTTAGTCCTAGGATGTGTTCCCCCTTTAGAAGCTTATTGAGATTATTCATCCCAACGTGAGCTAGCCGGTGATGCCAAAGCCAACTCAAGCTAGACTTTGCCAATAAGCATGTATCAAGTTGGGCTTTATCCGATGTGAAATCCACCAAGTAAAGCCTTCCCTTGAGTTCACCCTTAAAGGCAACGGAGTCGTCGCCTCTTCTGAAGACGGTCACACCCACATTAGTGAACAAACAATTGTAGCCCATCTCACAAAGTTGTGAAATGGATAACAAATTGTAGTCCAAGGATTCAACCAAATAAACATCGAAAATTGAATGATTGATTGAGATATTAATTTTACCAAGACCAACAACCGTTCCTCTACCATTGCCTCCAAAGGCAATTCTTTCCGTAGGATTTTCAATCATGTCACAAGAGGCAAACATCTTCTTCTCTTCGGTCATATGATTTGTGCAACCACTATCAATCACCCATTTGGTTCCACCGGAGGAGTATGCCTACAAAATAAATTATGCTTTTGTTTTAGGTACCCAAGTAGGTTTGGGTCCTAGAGCGTTAGTCACAAGAACCTTGGGCACCCACACATTCCTTTTGACCAATGTTCCTTTTGTGCGGGGTCCCACATACTTGGCAACCACCTTACCCTTGTGGTCCCAAGTCAATACATAATCGGCATAGAAGTTGTCCTGTGAGGCATAAGGCTTGGGCTTCTTGTTTGACTTGATTGGATTGACCTTTGCCTTTGCTTGTGGTGCATGTGTGGTGTCTTGAGTGCCCTTGAACTTGATAGGAGTGTTGTACTTGACTTGGTTGTCATAGTTCTTGGCACCCAATTGCTTCATGTCGTGCACCACATTCCTTGTTCCCACACCTCTAGTGTGGTGGTTCTTGATGAATGGGATGGGGTCCTTTGTACCTTGTTCTTGCTTACCTAGACCCTTCCCATCCGCAAAGCCAAACTTCTTCATGTAGCTTGACCCAAAGCCTTTGGTGTGGTTCTCAAACTCACATCTCTTTGGTTCTTTCTTTTTCTCATCAATGAGGGAGTTTGACAACCTAGCAATCTCTTTCTTCATAGCATTCATCTCGGCAATGTTAGTAGCACAAGCATTTATATCAATTTTATAGCACCGAGAACAACCATTGCTTGTTGAGGCTTTAGAGTTAGAGAGAGCATCATTAGAGGTTGTTGTAGCATTATTCTTGAGATTATCAAGTTGAACTTCTAGTGCTATGTGACTAGTCTTTAAGCTTTCAAAGCTCTTTTGAAGTTCAAGCTTTTCACCCTCAAGTTTATTGCAAGCATCCTTAGCTAGGAAAGATTCCCTAGTTAATTCATCTACTATCAACTCCTCTTTAGCTTGGGATTTTTTGAGGCTAAGAATTTCTAGCTCCTTTTCCTTAAGCAAGTCCTCTTGCACCTTGAAACCCTTCTTTTCAATTACAAGGGCATTCTCAAGGGTAATGGTTTTCTCTCGCTCAAGCCTAAAGAGTTCTTCTTGCACCTCTAGAGTCCCACCTCTATTCTCTATTTTTTTCATTAAAAACATGATTTTCTTAGTTGCCTTTTTACCAAAGCCATTTATCATTTTTTCAAATTCAAGATCACTTTCACTATCATCATCTAGGGGCGGGGTGGGAGTGTCTACTTTAGAGCCCCTAGCCATTAGGCATGTGTGGGTGAAGTCATCTTCATCATCGGTGAGATGTCCAAAGAGTGGTGACTTGTTGATTGGTTCCCCAATAGATATAGTGGCAAGACCCACTTCATCATCAGAGTCGGAGCTATCATCATTTGAGTCCCACTCTTCACCCAAGTGTGCTTCATCAACTTCCTTCTTCTTGTTCTTATCATTCTTGTTGGTGTCCCTTCTTCTCACTTTGATGTTGGGGCACTCCGCAATGAAGTGACCCTCCTTGCCACACCCAAAGCATGGCCTCTTGGAAGTTCTCTTGGTCTTGATCTTGTCTTTGTCTTTGTTCTTGTTGAAGAACCCACTCTTCTTGATCACTCTGTTGAACTTTCTTATGAAGAGTGCCATTTGTTCGGGAGTCATGTTCTCATCACTATCTTCCTTGACCACGGTCTTGGAGGTTGATGAGCTTGACTTCTTCTCCTTGCTAGATGCCTTGAGGGCTACCCCCTTGTTCTTCTCAAGTTGTTCATGCATCTTGGACATTTCTTGTGAGAGCTTTGACTCCTTGACGGTGATAAGATGTTCTTCAATTCTTCCAATCACATCCGCCGGAGTGAACTTGTTGAAGCCTCTCTTCTCTCTTATGAGTGTTGGGAGTTGCACATCCCTAGCCATGTACGCGGAGAGGATCTTATCAACCACTTCTCTTCTTCCCCATCTTGTGCTTCCAAGGGACTTGATCTTGTTAATGATCTTGTTTAAGCGGTTGTACATGTCTTGTGGAGTTTCATCTTCCTTGATGACAAAGCGGTTAAGCTCACTTTCTAAGGCGCGGATTCTTCCTTCTCTCACTTGCTTTGTTCCTTCATGGTTGATGAACAATGTGTCACACACTTCCTTGGCGGACTTCAATCCATCCACTTTGTCATACTCTTCGGACGTGAGTGAACTCTTGATGATGCGTATGGCTTGATAGTTTCTTTGTATCTCATTGGCTTGATCTTGAGTTAGCGTTGCATCACCACTAGGAAATGTAATACCCCTGTTCACAATAGTCCAAAGTGCGGGATTTACCACCATCAAATACTCCTCCATCGAGTTCTTCCACTTGGAATAGCCAGTTCCATCAAATTGGGGTATCTTCCCAATGTGGCTAGAACCCGATGGATGGTTAAAAGATAAGCAAGAGTAATCAAAAGAGGTTCGAGTGTAATCCCTTGATGATGACGTGCGTCGAGCGGAGCGGTTGGACCTTGCATCATCAAACTCTTCATCCTCACTATCGGAGGACTCCACACCATCTCCACGTGCTTGATGACTTGTGCTTGCTCCAAGGGTACCACCTCCTTGAGGTAGAACGGGAGGTGTGCCAACAACATTGTTGGCGGCATCTCCTCCTTAGGGAAGAGGTGGAGCTTGAGCATTTGGATCCGACATCTTCTTGACTCCAAGCGGTTAAGCTTCAAATTCGAAACACTTGGCTCTGATAACAATTGAAAGGATCAAGATGTCGACTAGAAGGGGGTGAATAGTCGAACCTAAAATTTACAAACTTTTAATCCAACTGTCAGACCAGGTCCGGAGTTTCCGGATATTTTTCCGGATACTCCGGGCGGAGAATCCGGGAAAATGTCCGGATTGTCCGGGCCTACGAGGGAGAAATCAAATCGACAGAAATTAAACTTGCTCAAACAAAAATCTGTGAAAATAGGTTATGCACTGGGATGAGACAAGCCTGTTTATCCACCTAGAACCTGCAGAAACCTCAACACGGAGTAGATCGGCACCAAACCCTAGAATAGAGCTCAAGAGGTATACAAGCATACAACAAGAGCAACGAACACAAGAGACACAAGGATTTGTTACCGGAGTTCAACCTCACACCTTGAGGTCTACGTCTCCGTTGAGGAACCCACAAAGGGTGGACCTTTACACCTAGGTCACTTTCCTCCCTCTAGCGACCACAAACATCAAGTTAGAGTTACTCAATTTCGGGGTGATACAAACCTCCTTGGGCAGCCACAAACCTTTGGATGCTCCAAGGCAACGCCTAACCGGCTAGGAGCTCAAGGCTCCAAGAGTAACAAACACGAAATGTGCCAACCAAGCGAAGAACGAGGTGCTCTAGAGATGGGAAATCCGCTCACTAGCACTCTCCAAGCTCTTGCTCTCAATCCCTCCTTAAATCCCCAACAAATCTCACCAAACCAAGGCCAAGGGGAGTAAAGAGGGGTGAGGAAGGAGTTCTGAGTGTTGCAGGTCGAAATGGGCAAGAGAGAGAGAAGGGAAAGGGTGGAGGGGGCTTTTATACCCCCTCACACAGAAAAGAGCTGTTACAGCTCTAAGACCCGGAATATCCGGGAAAACCCCGGAAACTCCGGGAAGTCTGGAAACTCCGGGAAGTCCGGAGACTCCGGGAAGTCCGGAGACTCCACGAAAAAACCCGGAAACTCCGGCCTTCCAAGGTCAGCACCCAAAAATTTACCCCGTGAACGTGTTGGTGCAAAGGTGTCTCTCATAGGTTTTGTTTTGACAACTAGAGCACCTGTTCGACTCTTGGAAGATACATTTCCTGTCCCTCTTTATAGTACGACGTTCCTAGGACTCAAATTCAAAATATAAAATGAATAAGCCTTCATAGGAACCCCTTTGTAGCATCACTTCCTTTTTGCTTACTCAAAGAATAACACTTGATGCCACATACAATTTTAATTCCTGCTCATACACTAGATAAAACATTAGCCACTTAAGCGTATGTCATACACTAGATGTCATTAAGCGTATGGCAAGGGTGAGCGCGGCCCGCACGGCCGGCGTGGTCGAGCGCGGCCGGCGGCACGGCCTGCGCGCCGGGCGCGACCGGCCCTCCCTGTGCAACCTGCGTGGGCGAGCCGGGGAGCGCGCGGCAGTCAGAGAGCTCGCGGTGCGGGTGAGCGCAGCCGGCAACGTGGTCAGCAGCGGCGAGGGCGGCCGGCGCGCCCTGCATAGGCGAGCCCTCTTGGCCTCGCGGTGCCAGCGAGCCGCCGGGGAGCGCGCGGCGTACAGCGGACGACGAGCTCGCGGCGCAGGCGAGCCTTCGCGGGCGGCCGGACGGCGAGCTCCCGGCCTAGAAACGACCGGTTTCCTCCCAACGCGAAAATCGTCGTTTCCTCGTGCATCGGTGCAAGAGTAGACGTCGTTTCCGTGAGTAGAAACCGTTTCCTCATATTTCTCTCTCTTTCCTCATTTATTAGTCTGCCACGTCATCTTTTTGCTTAGTTGACACATCATTTATTAGAGATGGAAACCGCAATTAATTTCCCATTGGGAGTGCCCTCACTAGGCTGTCAAGGTAGTTTTTTTCACAAGCATGAAGATGATGCTCTTGTATGCACATGATGTGGTTTAGACTATTCTTATCGAAACTTGAACTGCTTTTATTACTGTAAACTTTTCCCATGTAAGTTTCTGGATAAACAGTGCTAGATCTCCGTGAGCTTGTTGATATGGTAGTGGTGACTGCAGCCCTGTTCGTTTGGCTTATCAGCCACCAGCCAGCAATACTTTTCTCTCAGAACAAACCAGCCACCAACGACCAGTCAACAATATTTTTAGAGTTGTGCAGCATGACAGCCATGTCCGCGCATACGAGCACCACCCACCCGTGGCAGACGCCGACGCAGCGCGACGTCGGGAAGGCGTTCAGGCTGCGGATGACGGAGCAGCCGAACCTCAACTTCACGTCGGCGGGAAGCGACAGGACGGAGAAGCCGCGTCTGCGTTCGTGTGGGAGACTCTTCGTGCGAAAGCCGAGCAGCAGGGCGTGCGGAGCCGGAAACGAGAGTCGAGCAGTAGATCGCGAGGCTGCAGCCGGGAGCGAGCCGTGCATCCAATCGTCGCGAGGCTGCAGGCTCTCCGGCCAATCGCGAAGCGCCACGAGGGGGTGCGCACCGGGGCGGCGGTGCGCCCGGTGCGCACCCAATTATTTTGGGAAAATTGGATTTATACCATCAAAAGAATCAAATTGTAGATATGTACCATCAAAAGGTTGAGGGGCAGAAATTTATCACCGAAAGATCTCCCGTTATAGCTATTTACCATTTTCGTCAACGTCATTGCAACTGACGTCACCAGACTCAAACGCCACCGTCCCTGCCCCCTGCTCGCGGCCGCCGCCGGTCCTTTCTTCTTCTCGCGCCCACCGCCATCCCTCCCCCTGCTCGCGCCTGCCGCCGTGCTCACCTCTTGGACGGCGGAGAAGGAGTCGGCGGAGTGCCTCGTGCCCGAGACGGCTCCAATCGCATTCTTCCCGGCGCCGCCGCCGCGCCGTCTTCCTCGGCCTGCTCCTCCCCTGGAGGCCGTTCTCCGGCACTCCCTCTCCCCTGCCGGCGCCACGGCCCTCCTCCTTCCCAGCGCTCCCCCGGCGCCGCCGCGGCGTCCACGTCCATCCGCACGGAGGCTCTCGCCGTCTGCCTCGAATCCACCGGCCGTCTACCTCGAATCCACCGGCTACATGTGGCGGCATCCACGCGCGGGTCTCCAGCACGACCGGTGGCCGCGGGCCGGCGGCCACCTCCTGCGGACTCCGGCACTGCCGTTTCTTCCACCAACGAGCGCAGGTCGGAGTCACTCACGCCACCCGCGCTGGGGCCGCGTCACCCTGCCCTGTTGCGCCGCCGCCGGGGAAACAAATCCCCGCAGGGGCCACGTTGCCATGCCCCTGATGCGCCGCTGCCGGGGAAGCAACTCCCCGCTGGGGCCGCGCTGGAGCTTCCCGCCGTGTCGTCGAGGCCGCAGAAGAAGAGGAAGGTGGAGGCGCTGCGCCCGATGGACGACGGTGGCGACTCCTCGGTGGAGCTTGTGCTGCCGACGAGCTGGACCCGGCGATGATGCGCTCGATTCCCTGCTACCGAGGGAGGAAGGAAGCCACGAAGAAGACGACGACATGCTACCTGGCTTCCGCAGAGGAGAAGACTGGAGGCGACCAACGCGAAGGGAAGGAGCGGGCGGGCACAAGCAGGAGAGAGGCACGGCGGCGGGCGCGAGCAGGGAGAGGGGGATCCCAGGGAGAGGGACGGCGACGTCGAGTCTGGTTGACGGCAGCGTCAACGACATCGACGGGAATGGTAAAAGGCTATAACGGGAATCTTTCGGTGCTAAATTTCTACAATTCAGTCTTTTGATGGTACATACCCACACAACGAGATATTTGCAAATATGCCAGTGTCAAAAGTGGGTTTCGCTACTTTGCCATCCTACAAAATGGATTCGCAAAAATGCCATTATCAAACACCAGCACACCGCTACAATGCCTTTCGTGACGATAATGCCCTCACCTTCTCCTTCCTCAACCCACCCACCCCGCTGCGCCGTGTCGCCACTCGCCACATCTCTCTTTCTCTCACTACGCCGGCTGAGCGCTCTCCGCCGGCTGAGCGCTCTCCGCCGGCCGCCCCACGGAGCTCCGCCGCCTCCCTTCCCGAGCTCCGCTAGGAAGGGAATCGAGTGTCGGGAGCCGACCTCGCCCTCTCCCGGCGGCCACGACGCCCGCCACCGCCTGGTTCGCGGGCAGGCAGGGAAGCTCGCCATCACTGCGCGCCTCCGCCGTCGCCGCCGCCTCCTCGCCCGCTTCGCGCTCCACCTGCTCGCGACCACCTCTCCGCCGTCGTGCGCATCCTCATCGCTGTGAACGCCGTGTCCTCCCTCGCCTCGGCAACCGTCCTCGGAGGGGACGCCCTCGCGACCCCGTTCCCGCGGGTCTCCGGCGGCGGCGACTTCCCCTGGGCCGAACCGTTCAACGCCGTGTCCAGCCAACTCTTCGCGCTCGCCGCATGGAGGAGAAGGCCGCGGCCGGCGACGGGAGCAGGAGGAAGCTCGGCGCGCATCGCCGCCTGGTGCCCGCCTCGCCTTGCTCCGGCTGGGGAGGAGGGCCGCCGCCGTGGCTCACACCGCCGGCGCGCACCGCAGGAGCAGGAGGAAGCTCGGCGCGCATCGCCGCCTGGTGCCCGCCTCGCCTCGCTCCGGCCGGGGAGGAGGGCCGCCGCCGTGCCTCGCGGACGCCGGTTGGGGGAGAGGTAGAGAGTGAGAGAGGGGGATGGGGCGGCGCGGCGAGGAAGGAGTAGGCAGTGGCACAGCGGGTGGGTGGGTTGAGGAAGAAGAAGGGTGAGGGCATTATCGTCACGAAAGGCATTGCAGCGGTGTGCTTGTGTTTGATAATGGCATTTTTGCGAATCCATTTGGTGGGATGGCAAAGTAGTGGAACCCACTTTTGACACTGGCATATTTGCAAATATCTCCCCACAACATAGTTCTTTTGATGGTAAAGAACAATTTTTCCCAATTATTTTCCAAGTTCGTTACCCGATCCCCGATTGCCGATTCGGCTCCGCTCCCAAACCCTACCAATCCCCCCACACCGGCTCCACTCCGCCGCCGGCAATACACCCTCCCGTCATCCTCTCCACTTCTGTGTTGACGCATCTTAATCCGCCCGGAACTCCCCTCCGCCGGCCTGCGCGGCGAGGTGCACCGTGCACACGGGAGATGGCGGCGGGGATCGCGTGCGACTTCCGCCGCGAAGGCGGCTACGAGGACCGCATCAGCGCGCTGCCCGACGGCATGCTCCTCCAGATCCTCGCGCGCCTCGGCTGCGCCCGCGCCGCCGCGGAGACGGGAGTGCTCGCGCGGCGGTGGCGCGGGCTCTGGACGCGCCTTCCCGTGCTCACATTCCACCGCGTCGCGCCCGACACGCTCGACGCCGCGCTCGCCCTCCTCCCTCGCCCCGCGCCGTCGCTCGCTCTCCTCGACATCGACGACTTGGACCGCGTGATCGAGCCGATCCGTCTCTCATCGCTTCTCGGAACTGCCGCGGCCCTGGCTCCGGCGGAGCTCGTCGTCCACGTCAATGGGGGCATACTGCGCGGCCCCGTCGAGCTGCCCTGCTTCGACCGCACCGCCTCGATCAAGCTGGACATGTACGGCGTCGGCTACACCCTTCCGCCCGCAGGAGGCTTCCCGGCGCTTGAAAGCCTCTACCTCGAGAACGGCCACATCGACCTCAGCGACCTGCTCCCACGCTGCCCCCGCCTGCGGAAGCTCCAGATTCCCTTTTGGAATTCCAGCTCCGTCACGGTCAGTTCACTAACGCTCGAGGAGTTTGCTGTGTATGCCAATATGCAGATTCGGCATCTTGAAGTTGTGGCCCCTGTGCTTAAGAAATTGTACCTAGATGCCCGGCGCAGTATCCACGAGAATTGCATAGTGTCATTCTCGGCGCCGGAGGTGGAGGATCTGACATGGAAGTGGGAGAGTCAGGCTGTAAGTGACAGGTTTGGGGTCCTATGGCGCTTGTGGAGCCTGACCTTTAGCACTTGTTTGCAACCCCTTGGGCATACTCAGCTACCCAACAACAGCAAAAGCCAGTATTTGCAGTTGAAGCACCATCGTGTTGGCACGCTGTCACTGAACTTAGAAACCAATGTGCGTCCAGTACTCTCCTGCTCATTTGCTCATTTCCCATGCCGCACTGGACTAAACTAGTATGTTCTGCAGGTTTACACAGGAGATGCGGCCAAGACCTTTGAGCAAGAGATATACCGATTTCAAGTTACCAACTTTTCTATTTTGGAGCTGGATCTCACGCAACGAGGGCATGCTTATGGCGCAATCGTCCTGCATCTACTTGGCCTTTGTACATCCATACAAGGGCTTAAGGTGACCCTAGATGATTATTTGGTGAGTATTTCCTCTGTTTGGGGATATGATCATTCTGAAGAATTTTCTATTAAATACTTGAGATTGTGCCCTCAGTACAAAGCATCAATGACACATTGAAAATTTCTTTAGATGGGAAATGCATGCTATGCAGATTGCCGCTGTGGCCAGCAGCCTAACAACTGGAGAAGTCAAAGTATCTCCTTGACTGATCTTAAAGAAGTAGAAATCAGGCGCTTCAGAGGAAAAGATCACGAAGTTGATTTGTTGAAGGTACTCTTGAGATGTGCAACCGTGCTTGAAAGAGTGACACTCAGATTTTCCAGAAAGTTCCCACCAAGTGACCATGGATGCAAGGAAGTCGATGGCATTTTGAAGGCTTATCCTTCCGTGAAGTGCAATATTTATCACTAGCCTGGCGCGTGACTAGGATGCATAAGGGTGTGGTTTAGGCTAATCCCATCAAAACTGAAACTCCTTTATCATTGTCATCTTTTCGTGAGCTTGTTCGCCAGTCTTTAGTGTTGTAATTGTTATTACCTTGAATGATCCATCACTGACATGCTATATTGGTCTAGACTATTTACATAAGTATGTCATGGTTGTTGCTTTTCAATAGATATATATGTATGTATATGTGTGTGTGTGTGTGTGGAAATGATGTAGCCCGTCTGCATACTGATCTGCTGAGACACCAATCTCAAATGGTATTGCAGATAAAGAAAATGTAAGTTCACCCTCTTGTAGTGCATTGAAGCCAGTAACTTGGCTCAAATCTTAAGTGCTATTCAAGTAATCAGGATCAAAGCCATATGAAATCATATGCATGTGTTCTGTTTGATATCTGACACCAAGCAAAGCTGAAGCGTACACTCAGAGAAGTAAGAGCTGGAAACCACCTCGGGCTGGGTAAAGAACTAAAGATGCATGTAACGCAATTGTAGCTTATAATCTCTCCGAGTTGAGAAGTCCAGGCGCTGGCATTCAGCATTGTAGTGAGTGATTGCAAACTGATATTCATTCGACGAGTGTTCTGTTGAAACTCATATGATGATCTCCGCGCCACCCCATCGAGCTGCCCTGCTTCGACCGCACCACCGCTGTGGAGCTGCGCGCGCCTAGCGGCCGCTTGAAGCTGCCAGCGGCTGGAGATTTTCCTGTGCTCGAGATCCTCTCCCTAGACTGCGGCCACATTGACCTCGGTGAACTGCTCCGCCGCTGCTCCCGCTTGCGCAAGCTTGTGATCTCCGATCGAGGGGACGACTCGATATATAGCTGTCCACTCGCAGTCGTTCGAGGAGCTAGATGTCCATGTTCATGGCTTCATGCGACTTGGGCATATCGACATCGTTGCTCCTGCGCTCAAGAAGCTGAGGTTTAATGCTGCTGCAGGCATCGACGACATACTAAGTGACTTCAGCTTGTCCTTCTCGGCGCGGGTGGTGGAGCAGGTCTCATGGCAGCGCTCATGCCTCTGATAGGTGTGCCTTGTATGCCTGGCCTTGACGGCACGAGAGATCCTTGGGCAGAAGCAGCGAAAGTGCATTTGAGCATCAGCTGCAGCACCGATCTGGTGTCCAGTCGCTGGACATATGCACCTACGTGCGTCTTCCCTCCTGCTCAAATTTGATTTTCTGGCAGATCGATTTCATATTCATATTCAAACTCCATTGGTCTCCGATTCTTGTGCAGGACTGGTACACCTGAAAATTTTTCCTCCTTGCTTGCTAAATCAAATGGATTTCATATTTATACTGTCTCCTTCCCAAATTGTTGTGCAGGAATGCAGGATTGGCGTGCCTCGTGGCGCAGCAGAAATTTGGTAAAGAGATGTCTCGATATTTATTCACAAACTTTTCTGGTTTGGAGCTGTATATAAAGATAAGAGTACTTCTAAGGATAACAGGGCATGTTTGTGGCGACATGTTACTGCACCTACTTGGGCTTTGCACCTCTATACAAAGGCTTAAATTGGTGACGCTATCTAGCTCTGAGGTAACTGTTATTTCCTTAATTTTGTCTAACTAGGAACGATGCACGTGCGGCACGCACGTGTTGTAGTACATAGATAAAATCAGTACTCTAAAATTCAATAGATAAAAAGTTCAATAGATTGAATTACTAAGAAATTTTAGGATTCGATTACTTTTAGAAGATGTTTCTAAATTACTTTAAAGATGTATGTTACTTTTATTTGTTATTAATTGCAACAGCAAGGAATTGTTATGTCAATTTCACCTAGGTCGACTGGTCATTTTACAAAGAGTCGCATGATGAAAAACACAGCGAACTGTGTCAACATGTCAGGCTCTCATATGAGCCGATGTACTAAAAATCAAGCATTGAGCAGAATGCAAGTTTTAAGACACCGATGGACAACCCAAGTAATGGATTAAGCACTTTTTGAAGAGTTCAGTAATTATTTAGAAAAGCACATGTTCAAAAAAGAATGCTTAATAACATAGCACTGTCCAGGCATGAAATGGTGAGATCAGATCCTTACAGACAATTAAAGATTGAAACAGCATAGCCCTGCATGATGAAATTACAATATTATTGTACGATGACAGAAGCATGTCCTCGTATGTGGTATGGCTTCTAAAACCAAGCACGAAGCAATAAAATCATAAAATTAAAATTAGTAGTGTATTAGAAAAGTAAATTAAACCAAGCACAATGCAATAAAATCTTACACTATATTGCTCGCCATTGTGAGAGGAGACCTACCTATTGTCTCTGTTAATTAGCTCCGAAACTTTACAAGGCAATATCTAAACCTACACTAGAGTGTCTAAAGCAAAATTACCATATTATTGTAAGATGACATAAGCATGTCCTCGTATCACGTATGTGGTATGGCTTCTAAAACCAAGCACAAAGTAATAAAATTATAAGATTAGCATTGTGTTGGAAAAGTAAATTAAACCAAGCATGATGCAATAAAATCTTACACTAAATATATTTCAGTTTCATGCCGGCAGAAAAGGCATGGATAACTGGAAGATAAAATGTTCAGGTATATTTCATCAGAAAATAGAAGTTCAGATAAAGATCTAGCAGACCTACAGATCATAAGACTACATGTATACCTGATGTGACAATGAGGCCAAGGAGACGTTGAAGATATCAACCGTACTCCTCTCCTTCGGGCTCGAGCTGAGCTATTGCACAGAGAGATTGAAACAGGTGAAGAACATTTACAAATAGAGAAGGGAATGAAGCAAACTGTGTGCAGTGAAAGGGAAGCAATTCACGATGGATGAGGAAAAACTAACCTCGGAGAAAGCTGCATTGATGTTCTGCACCCACTGGGCATCTGTAGTTGGACCCAGGACGTTGCTCGCGGCAATCACAGATCATCCTTGTCAATGGCCTGCCTAACTTTGCTCAGCTGGTACATGAGGTCCTGCAAGTACCATGTGGTTTGTAGACTTGTAGTCAAACTACAACATTACTGCTACTGCAATTGCAAAGATACAGAGATTGATCTCTCTTTTTCAGGATATTTTTGTAAAAACAATTGCATGAGAAGAACTGCAGGTAAATAAATTCACTAACTGACCAGTCTCTTTGCTTGAGGAGCTGATGATCCCTTGCTTCTCCATACACTTCTTCCTGTCCTCCTTCATGCGCTCCAGCAGCTCGATGTCGTCATCCTTCTCAAGGATAAGGGCCCGCGCGCGGCGATTGGGGAGAACGACGCCGCTAGGGCAGCGAGCACGCATGACGCCAGATCGCTCCGCCGGCCAATGACGACGGCGGCCTCGTCACGGTCCTGGCCTCCGTTGTTGCTGTTCTTGAGGAGGAGGCCGTTGCGGCTGTCTCACTTGCCGGCATCGTCCGGCTCGGCGTAGCTCTCAACACGCCGTCGGGAGGAGGCCGTTGCGGCTGTCCCATTCGCCGGCGTCGTCCGGCTCGGCGCTGCTCTAGGCACGCCGTCGGGCGGAGCATGAGTGGCCCGTCCCGTCCTCGTGCCTGCCGACCAGGTGGGGTGCCATCGGAGGAGGAGAAGGCCCATCGAAAGATTTGTTTTTCTCCTTTCAGAGATGGGACGTCACGTGTGGGCCCAGCGGGTACGCGGTGGGTAGAAAAGTTCCTGGTGAGAAAAATAAATCATTTTGGGCAGGAACGCTCTCCAAATTGCGATTTTTCGGTCCTTCCATAGTCCTTCCACCCTATCCACCCCTAAAAACATATGACGGGTGGGTCCGATGTGAGGGGTACGACGGACCCGATTTGGGTGAGAAAAGTTTTCAATTGTCTTCGCTCCTTATAGTACAGATAAGTACTCCTTGAGAGTAGATTCCAGACAATTTTCTCTATCTTCCTTGGGATCAGTCCGTCAATGATACGTTGCACTTGGATTTTCTTTTAGGTGCCTGAAGCGTGCACTGTAAATTGTCATTGTGATGAGCCTAACAATTGGAGAAGTCAAAATGTCTCCTTGACTGAGCTTAAGGAAGTGGAAATCCAAGGCTTCGAAGGAAAAGATAACGAAATTGATTATTGGAAGTATTATTTAGATGAGAAACGATGCTTGAAAGAGTAACTGTAAGATTGTCTAGCAAGGTCTCACAAAGTGACAGAGGCTACCTGAAAATTAGTAGCCTTTTAAAAGGATATCCTTTTGTGGAATGCAATGTTTCTCTTACACAAAGAAACAACTTTTGTAGGTATGATTAGGCTACTGGTTGATGTAATAAGCAGAATTACAGTATGCAGTTTGCTTTGTATGTATCATTGTTAAGTTTTCCGTGCTTCTTATTTTCTGAATAGGTGTTGTTCTAACTGTATAAATTTCATAATTAAGATGGTGGTTGTTCTAGTGTCGTTAATCATTATTTGGCACAGTGCCTACCTCTTTTTCTTATGAGATGAGCAGCCTGCTAACTGCGCAACACAACATTTAGACCTCCTTTGGGATGGAGGAAAAACATAGGATTCTAAATCCTATGAATTTTGTTCCTATAGCAGCCTTTGGTTTATCTCGATTTCTCTTTACCAAAGTTTCTGTTTTGGAGCTTTGTATATATAAGGACCTGGGTACCCTTTGTTCCTCTAACATGAACATTCTGAGTTGTTTCTATCTCATGCTTAGGATTGGATCGTCAATAATATGTTGCTTTCTATTTCTTTTAGGTGTCCAAAGAGTGCACCGTTGTCTGCCCTTTGATCTACCTAAGGGCTGCTCCCTTCATTCTTAATTATAGGTCGTTTTGTGTTTTCTAGCAGATTTACAAATATTATTATGCATCTAGACATAGTGTATATCTAAACGCATAACATCATCTATAAATCTAATAAAGCCAAAACGACCAATAATTTGGAACGGAGGGAGTACTAACTATATTTTTTTACTGAGATTAAAGAAATAGAAATCCCAGGTTTTAAAGGAAAAGATCACGAAATTGATTTATTGAACTCTAAGATTATCTAGCAAGGTCTCACAAAGTGACCGTGGATACCTCAGAATCAGTAGCCTTTTGAAAGCCTATCCTTATGTGGAATAATGTAATGTTTATCGGCAACATATCAGGTGGAAACCAACCTCTCCATGCAAACTATGGAAACTTCAATCTGAGTCACACGATGTTGATCCAACGGGGCGCTCAGAGAAGGTGGGAGGAGTGATTTGCAAAATCACCTTTGCAAATCACGCCTCCCACCTCCCATGAATTTTGCAAATCACCCCTTCCACCTCCCATGAGCTCTCCCTTGGATCAAGATCGTGTGACTCAGATTGAAGTTTCCATAGTTTGCATGAAGAGGTGGGTTTCCACTAGATATGTTCCCATGTTTATCTCACATATTCGGGTTGCTTGTTGATGTAAAAGATACGGATGTCGTTTGCTTTAGCATATGGTACATGAAACTGAAAGTAACTCTATGTGTATCTTTATTATATTTTCCCCACGTTTGTTAATTTCTGGATTTGTGTTGCTATAACTCTATATGAGGTGATTTAATTTTATAATTAAGATAGTGGTGAATCTAGTGTACTAATGTCACACTATGGGTGTGTTTGGTACCTGGCCCGAGCCGGCCATTTGCGCCCTCGATGGCCAAATCTCGTGTTTGGCTTCTTGGCCCAGCATCGGAGCTCGTGCTGCACGGGATTTAAAGCATGTTGGGCCAGGCTCCATAGGCACGCTGAAATCTGGCGTAGCAATTCGGCCTGGCCGATTGGGGCGCTCGTGAGCTCGTGTGAGCTCGTCTCCTGTCACCAACCCAGGACTCTCGTCGCCGCCGCCTTCGTCTTCGCCCACCGCGCTGCAGCACCGGTGGCTTCGGGAGTCGATTCACAGGCACCCGAGTTCCATTCGCGGGAAGAGGAGCTCAATTGGCTGCCGCCGGGGACGACGAGCGCCCTGGTGGAGCTGGGGCGGAGCTCCCGAAGCGAGGCAGGGGCGCGCTGACGCATCCCCCGCCGCGCCCTGCTCCTCCGGGGGGGAGACAAAGCAGAGGGGTTGTGGTCCGGGCTGGCGCAGTCCGCCGCCGCACGAGCAGGGGAGGGAGAAGGTCGGGAGGCCCGACATGATGGCGCCAAATCGAGCACCTTCTCCTCCTCGGGCGGATCTGGGAGCGGCGACCCAGCGCGAGGGAGGAGAGCGCCGCGGCGGCGCCGCCGGCACACCTACACGAGCCGCGCACGCGAGGGAGAGAGGAGGCTAGCCTGGTGAGGATGCGTCACCGGAGCTCGTCCACGGCCTCACCTGCGCCGCCCTCGCCATGCTGCCTCGCCTCGCCACCAAACACGATCTCTGTCGGGGCCAGCTGGATTGGACCAACGCACCAAACAAGGAGAGGTGGCCCGTTTTCGCCTGGCTCCGGCTGGCCACAACCTGCACGGCGAGCCGCGTTGGCCAGAGCCACCCTCCCAAACACGCCCTATATCACCATTAGATTTTCCATACTAGGTTGGTTGGTATGCTATTGTTGCTATAGTCTAGTGCAATGTGTTATGCTTGTGCTTCAGTTGTCCTTTGCCACATAGCAGCCTCCTAACTGTGCCGTGCAACATTTGTATTACGCATAATCACTCCACTGTTAAATGTTATTCATCAAACAAGAGAAATGGTTAATTACCCTCTTCGTCGACCGTCCAAAGTTTGATCTCACACTATATGGTCGGTTTCAGAGCAATATTGAAGTTGTTATTATAGGAGCACACACCTCGTTTCATGGAAGTGCAAAAATTCCAATAGAAAACTATCGACATTTATATAAAAATTTTTATTTAAATATGTATATTTGACATAACTAATCAACATATTAGTGATGTGATCCGAATCAATCGAATCCAGATAGCGACTTGGGCCAACAAAGGTCGAGGACAAAGTGTCACCCATTGCCAAAAAGATTCCAGAGAGCGACTTGAGCCAACAAAGATCAAGCACAATGTGTCACGTATTGCCAAAAGGGTGAAGGTTGTTAGGATTGAACCGATCGGATCGCATCACGATGGACAATGGCCTATCAGAGACTTATGTGCACCGCGACAAATAATAAAGTTTGTTAGGATTGAATGGATCGGATCACATCACGTCATACATTGGCCGACCGTGCTGCCGCACCCCAGTGGGGGAGCTCACCTGCCCGCGTGCTCGATCCTCGACGGGGGAGCTCGCCACCAGCCGGCAGGGAAGATGAGGCCAATAGGGAGAAGGAGACCGGCGGGAGGAGGGGTCGACGCCAGTGGGGAGGCGGTGGTGGCGCTAGTGGCTTGTGGATATGGGAGAATTAAGATTTATAGGCAACACGGGGTGTAAAAAAGGAAGGAGTATTGATTGGCGTGATTTAGAGCATTGAACTCAAAAGAAAATATTCAAGGACTCAAAACATCATTTGCATAAATGTCATCCATCTAATTGCATTTGAATGGACCTCATCACGACGGTGATTCTTTCCTTACTTGATCTTTCCTTGTTTTCCTTTTTCTTGCTAACTATTTATGAATGACGTGACTTCCATTGACAAAATGATGCATCAATTCTTTCATTAGTACATCTAATCGATCATGCAGTGATTCTTTCCTTGTTTTTCCATCAGTCACACCAATCTATTTTCCTTTACTTTGTACATCAATATCTCTTTCCTTTTGAGTTCCTAAGTATTTCCTTTTTAGTCATGTCATTAATCACGCGAATCAATTTCTCTTGCCTTGAAAAAAGAACAAAGAAAGGAAACAACATCCGTGATTGCCTCCGACGTTTGAAAAAGAATGAAGAAAGGAAACAACAGTCGTGATTGACGGGGGCGGATCTTCCTTACTTGATCTTTCCTTGTTTTCCATTTCCTTGCTAACTGTTTATGAATGGCGCGGCTACCATTGGCAAAATAACGCAACAATTCTTTCCTTAGTTCTGATTTTTTTCTTGTTTTCCTTTCCTTGATGAGTCATCAATCGCACCAATCAATTTTCCTTTATTTTGTACATCAATATCTCTTTCCTTTTGAGTTCCTTAGTATTTCCTTTTGAGTCATATCATCAATCACGCCAATCAATTTCTCTTTCCTTGAAAAAAGAATAAATAAAGGAAACAACAAGCGCGTGATGACAGCCCACCACAACGCGTGATAAGTATGGAATTAATGGGCGCTGGTGAATACATGGCAAAGTAAATGAAGTCTTTAATTAAAAGGAAGGGAAAATTTGTGCATGCTAATGACTCGTGTGATTACATGCACACAATTCAAACGCGATTACGTGGACGTCATTGACATGTGGGACGCGGCCCGGCGGGTAGGGTGGGTCCGGTGGGTAGAAGTTTGGGTGAAATAAGTTTGGGGTGGGGAGCACCCGAGAGCCAATTTGCACTGCGAAACGACGACCAAATCAATCTCCCCCCTCTTGGTTCGTCGTCCTGGACCTGAAAAGTGGGGCCTCTGTGAGGAGGGAAGTGGGCCTAATCTTGATGAGAATTGAACTCAATTCTTTCGTTTCTTTATAGTAGAGACTAACACACATTGTCACGAAAAGTATAGTCTCCCAGAAAAGGTAAAACCTACTAGCATTGAGTGGATTATCGCGTATCACATATAATTAGGTCTTGTCCATATTAATGAATAGGTATTATGGCAAAGGTAAAAGATGTTAGGATTGAACTGGAATCACGTAGCATATGGACCGAGTTTCAATAAAAAACATACATCACTTGTGCTTCTAGGGTTACTACACTCGCGTCCGCTTGCCCCTCGACGCCGCTTCCGATTCTCTTGTTCTCCTCAGATGGGGACTAGATCACATTACATTGTATATTGACATGAGACTGTGATCTATCATGCCATTACAAACTAACACGCATTGTCAAAAAAGAGTAAAAGTTGTTAGTATTGAATAGATACTATCACAAACTAACACGCATTGTCAAAAGAAAGTAAAAGATGTTAGCATTGAATAGATATATTGCTCTATTAATGAGATCTTGTCACGAAATGATCTCGAGCGGAGGAGGCGGGCCGCACGGGATGGAGGCAAGGAAGGGGAAGGGGAGTGGAGAGAGAGAGAGTAGGGGGCACATTGGTCATTTCAACTCCTGCGTATTTCTGGATTTGAATGCCCCAAATGCTATAAAACGGGACGGAGGGAAACTGACTAGCCCGCGCTCCCGGGGTTTCTGCAGTCGCGTCCGCTGCCCCTCACCGCCGCCCTCGACTCCTCCGTCCGGCGAAGCACCGGGCGGCCAGGCGCGGGGCACTCCCCTCTGCAACCGCCGAGAAGCCGGCGGGATGGATGATGCGTCGCTTATCGCTGGAGCAGGGGTCCCCGCCGCCGCTGCGCCCCCTGCGGCGGCGGCCGGAGCCGCCGTGATGGGCGTCTTCAAGTACAATTTCGGTGAGTGCGCCTCGGTCCATGCATGTCCTCTCTGCTCCGCTTTTCTCGTTCGGTCGCCGGGTGGTTAATGACTGCTGGATGCTGGGATTTGGGTATCTAATGCTCGGTGTTAATTTGTGTCAGCGGCGCAGTTCCTCTCGAGGGTTATCCCATTCGTGTTCAACATCTGGTTCGTGCGCCATCTGGGCGCAGACGACAGCGCGGTGTCGGTATGGATCTCTCCTCTGCTCTGTTCGTCCTTTTATACCCACTGTAATGGGTGTTACAATTTCGTTGCCACGTTTGGGCACCCTTGTGATGTGAAGTTATTTTTACAGTTTGACAGTGGAATTTCGTCTTCAGGTTTAAACCCAGGGTGTTAGTTCTCATGTGGACCTTAGAATTTTGTGCACGAGCTGTCTGAATTCATGCCCCCTTTGTGGCCGGATAGGGGTAGATTCGTCGGCTTTTGTTGATGATCTAGTTCAGGAATGGATACATTGTAGTTCTGTCCTCATGGTGACTGTGTAAGGCAGTGGGGGCTGTTAAAATTTAAAATGGTTTTACATTATCATGATTTGATTAGGTGGTTTAAGGTAAGCTATGCTGTTTTCATGGAGTTACCACTTACCAAGAATAACAATGATTGAAATCATCTAGAATGTCATGGCAACATACTCAACCAATAGCTCTTCTATATTCACGGCTGCTTCTGTTTATTAATATTATCTAACAGAAATATTCACTTATTTACTTGTTTTGGCAGGCATTTGCATTGCAGCTTCCTCTATTTATGAATTGCATCTTATTTTTAAGCCGGGAGGGATTTCGGCGTGCATGCTTGCGTAATGATTCCCAGAGGTATTAAGATGAATCTATATATGGAGTTTATGAATCAATTTAGAGGCTCATCTACTTATATTCAACTGTGTGGTATACCTATTTATTGTGATTAAGCAACAGTAGGTAATTATACTTCAAGATGTTTCAGTTGTCACAACCACTTAATACTAACGCAATATATAATATGGACAAATTATTATGGACATCAGATTGGTACTCCTATTTGCTGTGATGCCTTTTTATACTTTTTCTTATGTAAAACATTTGCACTCTATTTGGAATCTGGATGGGGAGAGTATGAAAAAAATCTCAAATGAATAATTCTCTTATTTGTTAGTGTTATTTTGGAGAAAAGTGAATCCCTTGTTTGTTAGTGTTATTTAGGAATAAATAAAAATGGAGACTAGATAAAGCAATCATAGAAATTGAGCCCTCTGTCATTTTAGAAGTTTCAGAGAATGGGAAATGGAGAAAAGTGGATTGTGTTAAAAGGGATACTAATGTCGTGCTTTTCATAAGATTCAATAAAAAAATCCCCAGTTATATTTTAATCTTTACTGCTCCTAAAATCTTCTTGCTGTATATTCCTTGTGCATAATAATATCTATGAACCTAGAAAAGCCAAAATGACCTACAATTTGGAACGGAGGGAGTAGTATCTAAAATGATATGTTTATCTTTATGTTTCAGTGATGTGTTGAGTGATGAAGCTATACTAAAGGTAGCTTGGATGGTAGTTCCATTTGCCATTGTAATTACTTCTATTGGTAGCCTATTTGTGCTCAGTGTGAAGAAATTGAAGCTATCTGACCCCTATGCGAAAGCTATATTGATCATTGGTAAGTCATCTTGCATGCACTAAATTTATCTTATAAGCTGTTGTGTGCACCTTTTCTATATTCATGCTAAGCATAATAGTTGATCTATGATATTCCTTTTAGAATAAAATTCATGCCAATGAACCTGTTGCTTAGTTGTATCAACTAGGACAAATTAATAGGCTAAACACATAATCAGCATCTAGAATCTGATTGTTTGATGGTTCTATTAGTTCTGCACACTTGCTAGCAGAAGGTATATATTTTTTCAAGGAAATAATGGCTTTGATGTGCCTTCTTCCGGAGGTTGCAGCATGTCATGAGAAGAGAGTGTAATATGGTAGCTGATGAACTTGCTAGTTTCACTAAGCATATGTGCACCGCTTAGTCTGGAGGGACCAGACACCCATTTGTGTTAGGGGGCTACTTGGCTGTGGTTATCACTCTACCAGTCTATCCCAAGCTCTCTTTCAAAGCCAAAAGAAAAAAATATTTTTAGCGAAACATCTCCTACTAGATGTATTTCAAGGGCCGGGTATCTGTCCTTGAGGCTAGAGGCCTTGTGTCAAAGATGCCAGCACATGTTATGTGTTGTGGACTGGATTTTTGGCAGAATAGATCGGCTACTCACCCTCCCGCAGGAGGCTCTGGATTATTACCATCAAGATGCATCAAGGTAGTACTGGCATTTAATCACTTATTTAGTGTCAAGTGAGATTAATAGAAATCATTGAGCCGGCAGTTTACCGTTGCCACAGCCTTCTATCCTGCTTGTTGGACAGATCAAAAGAGGGAACCTGATACCACTCCTACTTGTTAGCCATCTACTATTTCTGTAGTGTCAAGAATTGATATGTGAAAAAGATTAAACATGCATGCAGCTCAAAAATGTTTGAGGACAGATAGTTGCATGGAAACCTCTTACCCTTTCACTTTACATGCCGTTACACCTTGTCTTCTGATACTTTCATATGTTAAGAGCTAGCATATTTTTTTTTAATGACAGGATTTGCTTGTATTCTGGAGTTACTGGCAGAACCATTGTATATTGTTTCCCAGAAAAAGAAGTACTATAACATAAGAGTGTATGCTGAACCGGCAGCTACACTCTTCCGTTGTTTAACAACTTTCATCCTTGTAAAAGGACATGTTAAAGTGGTAATAGTCAAGAGTCATTTACTTTATTGAATATCTGTTGTATTTAGTTGCCTAATTTAATCTTGTTTTTGGGTTAAAAATTACTGTTGTTTTGAACTACCTTAAGCTCATCTTCGAAAAATAATGATTCTTTTCTTATTGTTTCCATTGATTAATATACCACTAAAATAATAATTTATTTTCTTGCAGCACAAGCTGGTTCTTGTTTCTTTGTCCCAGGTTGTCTATGGGGCCTTCATCTTCTTTGGATATTGTTCATATTTTCTTATGTTTACTGATATGAAAATTTGTGATCTCCTTCCATTAAGGTTAGTCTCAGTCTGTATTTGCCTTTTTTTTTTGTATCTTTAGGTTTCATTTCTCACGAGTCCAGTTCTATTTGCTTGTTGATGCCAAATTATTGTCAGGTTATTGAACCTGATGGACTACGATAAACAGTTATTGCACATGTGCATATTGTTTACAGGCCAGGCTTTCAGGAAACTGATCCTCCAAGAAGGCGCGAAATTTGTCCTTGTGTCATTTGATACTCCATACAACCAGGCTGCATATGCTATTGTGGGTAAATTAGGCACGTATGCCCACAATATTCCTTTTCATTTACTTTTGTTTGCTAGTATTACAGTGGATTGAACATATCTATTCATTTTTATTTTCTTTCTACAGGGAGTCTGGTTGTTCGGATACTTTTCCTGCCATTTGAGGAGAGTTCATATACTACATTTGCCCGATTGGCAGGTTCTTTCTTGTACTCCTGAATTTTCATGAAGGCTATGTTACATTTTACCTCTAGCATTTGGCCTTGCACTCACATTATTGGAATGGGCTATGATCTAGAGAGGCCCTATATAAAGTTTTTCCTACTAAGCATCTGGATGATATAAACAAAATTTACTGGGAGTCTACTGTTTTCATATCTTTTGCTTTATATTTACCTGTACGACGTTTATCCACAGGAGAAACTCCCCTAAATATATCCAATCTTGAAGGTTCTTTGCTTGGGGCTCTAAAGCTTATTATGCTAATAGGTACATATTTTGACACTGCTATGTTTGTATTTTGACACTGGTAATATATCCGATCACTTGCATTATTCTAAAAAATGTTATTTGAGTTATTGACTTCATTTTCCTTATTTCCTTTGAGAACTCCACAATCAGTGAATTTATTCTAACTGTGCAGGTTTGGTGATCATTTCCTTTGGTCCAAGTTATTCATATACCCTTCTAAAACTACTCTATGGGGACAGACACAGTGATAGAGAAGCCCCAGTTCTTCTTCGTTGCTATTGTTTTTATATCATCAGCTTAGGAATGAATGGTTTGTATTTATTACATCCACTTTATAATTATTTTATGTTTATATTATACATTTCATAAAGTTAATTAATGATTGTATACTTCTTTTTTTCACTGTCCTACAGTTGATACTTGATAGTTGCTTTTACTTATGCTGAAAGTTGTCTTAGTTTTAATGCATATAGCACAGTAGATAGACAACAGTTTGATGACCTATGTGGTCCTGCTCAATATGATAGCTATTACTGGATTACATAAATGCGATTACAAATGTGTAAATTAGTTTATTATATGCATTTATATAGTCAAGAACTGGGTGATCTTAACATAAATTATCATGGAATGCTAGTTTGTGGTTTCAGAGCAGATGAAATATGCTGATTATGTTCATCTGTGCTTTCAGGCACATCTGAAGCTTTTCTTCATGCTGTTGCAAATGAAAACCAGCTTAAGCAGTCAAATGATATGCTGCTTCTTTTCTCGGTGATTTATATAATTCTAAATGTTGTTCTGATTAAAACTGCTGGAGCTCTTGGGTTAATTGCTGCTAATTCCATCAGTATCCTTTGACTAATGACGACAGTATAACATTCTTATTTTTCTTGAATGCATTTTTCCCTGATCAACTTCATTTGTGCCTTGACTTTCTGTAAAGATATGTTGCTACGAATCACATACTCTGCAATGTTCATCAAAAACTATTTCAAGGTATAGTATTGTTCATATTCCACATTGTGATCTCTCTAGGTTTTCTTCTTTAACAGAAGTTAATACCCGGTGACAATTTTTTTACAGGGCTCATTCTCCTTCCAGCGCTGTGTGCCAGCAGGATGGGGCATCTTACTCATTTCTGCTCTAACCACAGTTTTCTCTGAGAGGGTGTTCTTGAACAGGAAACGGTTTAAGCAGACTGTTCCCATTCACATAGCAGTTGGCATCATGTGCCTGAGCATCTCGTCATTTGAGATGTAAGAACTAGATCAGCACAGAAATATATCGCTCGCTCTATTTTATCTGTGATAAATCATTCTAATAACGTGCCCTGTTTGAACAGATACCGTGGCGAGAAGCAGTTCTTGAGGCAGATCTTTGGAACACTGAAGCATCATGACAAAAGTCAATAATTTTCTTTTTGAAAATTAAAGTCAATAATTTTATACAGCTCTTCCCATAAGACGCACGCATCTGTGCTGGTGCCTTCTGGAACGTTGGTAGCCTTCTCTGTACTATGTGGTTCATCGTTCAGACCCTTGGTGTGCTTTTGCTTAACTCCTGTAATAAGTAGTTGTTACAAATACTTCTAGCAAGAACTTTGTAATTTCGTTACACCTCAGTAATGAAATTCGGGCAGGGCCTTTGAGGGGGAAAAAAAGACGCACGCATCACGGTTGCAGTAGGCTGTCTTGACATAAAGAGAACTGTAGTGTAGCGGTTGTGGAAGTCGATTTACACAGACCTTGTTAGCCCAATTTTCTTGTGCCAATTACACGTGATCGCTACAGGCTTGAAATAATTCATGAACTAATCAAACAAAAACAGAGACTATTCATGAACTGAACCAACAAGCAACGCATCCAGCAGAATCAAGCAGCAACTAGTAGCATCCATGCGAGTCAGCCTGGGCTTGGCGCTCCATCTCCGGCAACAGGCTGCGGCGGATGAGGCGCAGGCTCTTCCCCGCCGTGGTCGGCTTCGGCGCGGGCTGCGGCTCTTTCTTCTGCGCGGCGGGCACGGTGGAGCAGGACGGAAGCGGCGGAGGGGTCGTCGGCGACGGGTTGGTCTTGATCAACCGAACGTGTCGGAACGGGACGCGGACGGTGCCGTAGGGGTCGGCGGGCGGCCAGTTGCCGTCGTAGATGACCTCGTAGCCATCGTGGGTCGGCGACAGGACCGTCGCTCTGAGCCAGAGCACGAGAGCCTCCCCGGTCTTTAGCGTCGTGGTCCTCGTGCGGACACCAACCGCCGTCCCGGGTCTCAGATGCGCAGAGGTGCTGGGAGTGGATCGGCGAGGAGACCTGCGCGAAGAGACAGCGGACCGAGAAGACGGCGTGGAGCGAGAGACGACGGGTGGGCGCAGCGAAGCGTGTGGCCGAGGCCGTGGCGCGTAGGTGTCGGCGCGGCATCGGGGACGGGAGGCGACCGACGACGGGATCTCCTCAGGCGGTGGACGAGGGCATGACTCCTGGCTCGCGTAACGAGCACCCTCACGCGGAGGTGGCGGCGGCGGCGCTGAGGACTTCACGGCGACGGAGCTCTTGGGCGCCAAGGGCTTGGGCCTCCTGCGGTGGAGCTCCCGGCGGATGCTCTGCATGCCGGAGGAGGAGGTGCGCGGCGGCATCACCATGGGATCGAACGAAGAAGCGCGGGTGCGAGGGCGCAGAGCTGTGGGTGGGTGGATGGATGGGGTCGAGCAGAGGAGGGAGGAAGGCGAGGGAGAGAGAGAGCGCGTAGGATTTAAGCAGGTGATTTCCCAGATCGGGCCGAGCAACGCGACTCCGATCCGAAGTAGGATGGGTCGAATTGGAGTCTTGATGGATGGGCTACTTTTCCGTGGCGGTCAAGTTGATCGAATTAAGGCCGGATGGTTTTCAAGACACATCGGGCTGTAGGAAGGGGAAAAGTCAAACAGGCCGAGAGAGAAGAAAGTAGATATAGCCCACTTTCCATCTGGCCCATTCTTTAGCATTTGGTAAAAACCCATTTTAATAACTTTTTAAGATCCAAGATGTCTGTCCTTCTCTCAAGACGAACTGAATTTCTTTTCCATTTCTCAAAAAAAAAATCGAGATAAGCTTTGTCCTCGAGCATCACGTGCAGTGCATCTTGAACCAGCGTGACACCAAATCCATGGCCACCTAGCAAACACGCTTGAGGAACCTTTTGTTTTCTTTTCTCGAAGCAAGCAAACATCAGCTAACAACCATTGGTACAAAACCTATGCAAATACTGAAACCAGAAGAAAAATAAGAACAACCACAAAACGGTCCAATTGTGATCTGTAAGCCATTGATGCGCCAGAGGACCGAGAAAGAGCGGCCGACAACATGTTGGCCTTTGGCTCCTGCAGTCCTGCTTGTGCCCAAAAAAAAAAAAAAACTATCACAGGTAAAGTTAGAGCGAGCGCACATGTATTTCTGTGTTTCTCGAACCTGTTTGAGCCGTCTGGTTGACATTTTACAAACTTTCTTTCATAGGAAAAGAGTAGACCTAACTGGTTAAAAGAGAAAAGAGAAAAATATGTTGCCTATCTAACCCACTCATTAATCCTCCTTTGCTGTCTACTATCAATTATGCCTGTGTGTTGCAACGGAAGAAAGCATTAATCGCCTCACCATCGTTCGCTCGTACAACTCCTTGACCTCGTTGTGGTCCCCATCGCGTTTGCACCATCCTAACCTCGCATGCCATCATTCGTGTCTCCTAAATCTTACCATCGTCTGCTCGATCTCGCCTTCCCTAATCAACACTGGCCAATTGGTTAGGTATTCGATGTCTCACGTGGTGATGCTTACCCGCCTGTTCGTTTGGTCGGTGGCTGATTTCTTCTGAGAGAAAAGTACTGCTGGCTGGTGGCTGATAAACCAGACAAACAGTGCCTATGTTGCAGGCAGAGCTGAAAGGATCTTGATGTCGTCTAGAGGGGGGTGAAAGACGAATCTGCACTTATTAAAAACTTCAACCCACTGTTAGTACCGAAACCGGTCAGACCGGTTTCCAAAACCGGTCAGACCGGTTTTGCTAGGCAGAAAACCAACAGTCTAGTAAAAGCCCTCTACGAGTTCTAGCACAAACCAAACTTGGTGTAGAACTTCCACAGGTGTTTCCAAGAGTGTCAATGAAGTCCCTGCACACAGCACAAGCACACCAAAGTAGATCGAAGCGGAAGCACAAAGATTATGCTAGAAACTACTCAAGGTAAAGCAAGCGAGATATAAAGAAGTAAGAGCACAAAGACACCGGATTTATCCCGTGGTTCAGCTCGCCACTAAGGCTGGGCTACGTCCACGTTGTTGAGGTAAGCCACAAGGGCTTTAGGATCTCTTTCAATCCGCTCCTCTCTCACACCTATCGCCAATGCAATAGATGGAGTGATCCACTATCTTGATTTTGCAAATACAAACTTCTTGGAGCTGCCACACAACGATCGGGAGCTTCCAAGCGACTTCTAGCTGTCTAGGAGCCAAGGGCTCCAAGAGTAAAAGATGCTTCACAAGATATTCAACAAGATCAGCAGGTGCTCAAGTGTGGGATTGCTCACTAGGCTTCACAAAGCTCTCACACAAGTCACTCTCTCAACCCAACTCAAGGATAGGGCACTAAAGGCTTGAATCTCACTTAGAGAGGTTGGGGAGAGCTCAGCTAGGGTTCTGGAAGGTGTTAGAAGCGTGGAGAACCAGCAGCCCCTCAAAGAGGAGTGTTGATAGGTGAAACTCGTATGAAGTTTCGATCCGCAAGCGTACGGATCTCCTATGCCCTTCTTCACCTACGGGAGATCCCAAGGTTCTTGTCAACCCAAGGAGCAAAGGGATTACTAGCGTTTAACCTAACACTAATCTAGTTGATTGAAAACTTATGATAGAAATATTAATCTATAAAGTAAAGACAAACTAACCCTAAATTACGTTAAAGAGAGATTTAAGGTGCACAAGTATGAAGAACGTATGCCCATGGAGTCTAGGCACTTGAAGATGCAATCACTTAAAACATTGTAAACCCCCGATCCAATCTATCTAGGAGTGTGATCAAGGATTAGACTTTTCCCTTCTCTCGTACATGTCAATACGCGAAGGTAATCGGTACTAACCCTAATGAACACGGTATGTTGATGCGATCTACGGGAGCAACCCCGAAAGCACGGTAGCTAGCCTTAAACATTAAGCATCATCAACAAGAGGTATGATAAACATATGATCCAAACAAGATGTATAGGTGACTACACTTCAAGTTTCGTTACAACTCCATGGACAAATGAAAGACTTTACCCCATCATGGCGCTAGGCATGGCACCGTTGAGATGGTGGATGCCTCCGATGAAGATGGATCTTCGTTGTCCTTCAACTCCGGCGGCGCCGTGGCAAGCTCTCGGCGCCCTCCTTCCTCGTGGCGACCTCCCTTGGGCTTGGTGATGATCTCTCCCAAGTGTCCTCCCCCAAGAGTCTCTCTCGTAGTCAATCTTCTATTCTTCTCTTCCTTGGCAGCTCTGAGGAACTAGATGGCGTCCCTGGCGAATGGCGGCTTCCCCACACACTTAGGGTTTCATCTTCTTAACACCGAAGAAAGGGGGGCGCGAACCGACACCAGAAAGGGCTGGGCCGACCGGCCTGGGCCGGCCAGCCTGGGTCTTTCCTGGCCCGGTTTCGGCCCAGTTTGCTCCACGCTCCTTCTCGTGCATTTTTTATCATTGGGCCCTTCAATTGTGGACTTTGGACGTCGTTATCTCCGTGACCAAGTTGAGGGATCTTTATGCATGAACTTCCGGTCTTTTCATCTCGGTCCTCGGGAGTTCTCCATTTAAGCACATTGGTCCTTGCCACCTTTGGAGGCAAGTTCGCACATGATCGGAGCTCCTTGATTGACTTGCAAAACGTTCTCCGAACTAGTTGCATCTTCCCTCATTTAATACATGAATTCCTGCAAAAACACTATACTCCAAAATGCACATCCAACGGTGAACTTGTTATATCATTAGTATGCCTAGTGGCGGGTTAGTTCCAAAATGAAGTTCAAACCATAACATAACAAGTGTTCTTGGTTGACGGAAATCGACCGCCAACATCCCCCCACGCTTAGATCTTGCTCGTCCTCGAGCAAGTTGCTCACAAGTTGTTCATCCAAGGAGTTGAAACATGCTTCGTCAAATCCTTCCTTACAAGTTAGTCAATCATTCATCTTTAATATAAGAGACATGAAACAAAGATCATAATGTAAACATGGGCGTTTAGAAATTTACCAACTCAAGACTTACCCCACAACTCATACCTTTCACTAAAGATCCTCATCTCCAACCATACTTACTTTCTTACTTCTATCGGAGGGTTTTCACAAACTTTTAGAAATAAAATTTCTGCATAAAGTATTAGACAAAGTCCTCCTCCAAGTTCTCACATGTCACTCATTTAAAATGGCTATCCTAGATAATTTCATAAACTCTCACCTCCCATAAGTCTCTCATTTATAATGTAAGGTGGAGCTATAGGTATGGCTAGTGAAGTTAGCACAAATATTATCAAGCTACGAAAATCCTCTAGTGGTTGTTCACCTTCCAAGCCAATGATCATGAGAGTTAAACCATATGTAAGGGTATTAAGGATGAGAAGATTTAGAATGGTGGACATGTGCAAAGGGAAAAAGAATAATGACTTCAAGGCACTAATGATGTCCTCAATGTCGGATTGCACATGGTATGGAATATTAAAGATTCGTTCTCAACATCATCGCATCCTTCCTCGCACTTCTCTTGATCTTCACTTGACTTATCATCCCTCATTATATCCTTCTTGCCTTGACTTGGATCTTTCTCTCTTTTTCTTTTTCTCTCTTCTTTTCTTTTCTCTCTTTTCTTTTTTTCTTTCTTTTTCTTTTTCTTTTCTTTCTTCTCCCTCTCTTTCTCTCTTTTTTTTCTTATGTGTGCACACACATATACATATATTTTTTTTCTTTCCTCCACATCTTTATCTTCTATTCCGAAGCCTTTTGCCCATCTTTTTGCTATGAATACCAATCTGAATTTTAAAGAAAACCTTACCTAAAAATTGAACGAATCTTCGGACATGGGTTGTGTTCAAGGAATAAGATGATAAAAAGATGTTTATGGTTTCGGGTGTGGAATCCGGCGATGTATGGGGAATTCAATGTGAAGTTCCCATTACCGAATATATGACGAGGCTAGCAATAAAAGATATAACATCAAGGACATGATCATTGCTTGAAATTAGACCTCCCAAGAGAGTAAAGTCCTAACCCAATTCATCATGCTAAACAACACTTATGGTGGAGTATATATATATATAGTTTAGGCCTTGTATAGGATAGACTTGCCTCTCAACTTGGAGAAAGAAATCGCTAACCTTCATTTCAAGGGGGTTTTCATAATTTTCAGAAATAAACACCTCCAATATTAGTATTACTCAAAGCATAGCCAAAGTAAGGTCCTAGATCAAAGTTGAGCATGGATACTTTCAAAGGTAAACTTCCACTAAGCACCACGGTAAACAATTATTCACAATGCTCATGCTCAAATAATAAGGATAAAAGAAAGACATAACAAGTAAAAGAAACAAAAGACTAGCACCACACAAAATGTATAGGACTCTTTTTATTTCTTTTTCTTGACTCAACGCTAATTTAAGACACATCACGAGCTAAAAATTTAAAAACAAGACTCAAACTTGACTCGACTTTAAGACTTGACCTTTCACCGCTTGAGCAAAAATTTTAAAAGAGCTAGCTCCCCCCCCCCACGCTTAGATCTTACGACGGCCTCGTCGTAATTTTACAAGGAGTACAAGAGGAAAGCTAGCTACTACACCTAATGAAACTTGCCACAAGAAGAGCACCACTCCTTCGGGAAAACTCGGCCTAAACCCTATCCTCCCTATTTTTGAAGTTGCTAAAAAGGTCGGCAAATATAGGAAATAAACCGAGCCGTTTCCCAGAGAAAAACGGGCAGGAACCGACGCAGAGGGATGCAGGGCCGGTCGGCATGGGCCGGCCGGCCTACCCCCTGGTTTTGGGCCCCCGTGGCCCATCTTCTGCGGTCCTCTGTGTTTCGTGCATACTAGCCTATGTGGTGAAAAGGTCTAGCTAAAAGTCATGAAAAGCACTCGATAAAAATAAGAAAAGAAAAAGAAAATTTATTTACAGCAAAGTTACCTTGTTTTACGTCTTAGGCATGATGCTCGGGCTCGTCCTTCATGGTGTATATGTCAATGTAGTCGATGGGCATGACATTGGGCTCAAGAAAAACCTTCAATCTCTGTCCATTAACCACATATTGGTCTCCTTTTATATCCATAATCGTTACCGCTCCGCTTGGCGAGACCGAGTGGACGACATACGGTCCATCCCATTTGCTTTTCAATTTGCCTTTCCCGAATATCTTGAACTTTGAGTTAAAGAGGAGGACCTTGTCGCCTTCTTTGAATTCCTTTGCTTGAAGTCTTTTATCATACCATCGCTTCATTCTTTCCTTATAGATAGTTGCACTCTCATAGGCTTTAAGCCTCATCTCTTCTAATTCACTTATTTGAATTCTTCGTTTGATTCTCGCGGCATCCACATCAAGATTCATCTCCTTGATCGCCCAATATGCTTTGTGCTCTAGTTCCAAAGGCAAATGACAAGATTTACCATAAACGAATTGATATGGTGTCATACCTATTGGTGTCTTGTGTGCCGTCCGATATGCCCATAATGCTCCGTCTAACTTTTTCGACCAATCCTTACCTCCCTTCTCAACGGTCTTGTTAAGAATACTCTTGAGTTGCCTATTTGAAGTTTCCGCTTGACCATTGGTTTGTGGGTGGTAAGCCGTGGCCACTCTATGCTCGATCCCCAACTTGGACAAGCACTTTCTAAAACTATTTCCTGTGAAGTGTGTTCCTCCATCACTTATCAAAACTCACGGGACTCCATAGCGTGGGAATATAACATTCTTGATCATCGATATAGATTCCTCCGTTGAAGCTCTTCGACAAGGGATGGCCTCTACCCACTTGGATACATAATCAACCATTACTAATATATGCTCATATCCATTTGAATTAGGGAAAGGCCCCATGAAGTCAATTCCCCATACGTCGAATAGATCAATTTGCAAGTTATAATTTAAAGGCATAGCATTCCTTTGAGATATATTCCCCGTTCTTTGACATTCCGGACAAGAAGCAACATACCTTTTCGAATCTTGATGCATCTCCGGCCAATAGAACCCACTAGCCCATACCTTTGCTTGAGTCCTAAAAAGTCCATAGTGTCCTCCATACTCGCCCGAGTGACACTTCCTTAATATTTTGACCCTTTCTTCCCTTGGTACGCACCTTTGCAAGACTCCATCCGCTCCAAGCCTAAAGAGGTAAGGTGCATCCCAATAATATTTTTGACTCTCAGCCATCACCCTTCTTTGAGCATTCTTATCTAAGTGATCAAGTGGCATCTTTCGTATGGCTCGAATAATGTTGATCATCCAAGTGTCTTTGTCAAGGATGCGATATAGATGATCATCTCTCATCTTGTCTTCGATGGGCTCTTTATCATCCTCGCGATTCATTCTTGATAGATGGTCGGCCACAACATTTTCTGACCCCTTTTTATCCCAAATCTCCACATCGAACTCTTGCAAGAGAAGGATCCACCTAATTAACTTTGGTTTGGCATCCTTTTTAGACAAGAGATACTTGATTGCCGCATGATCGGTGTAGACGATTACTTTAGAATTCACAATATAGGATCTGAATTTTTCAAAGGCAAAAACTACCACAAGCAATTCCTTCTCTGTTGTTGCATAATTCAATTGAGCTCCATTAAGGGTTTTGCTAGCATAATATATAGCATGTACCTTGCCTTCTTTTCGTTGCCCCAACACGGCTCCAACAGCATAGTCGCTAGCGTCGCACATGATCTCAAATGGTTGACTCCAATCGGGCGGTTGGATGATAGGTGCGGTTATGAGAGCTCTCTTTAGTGTCCAGAACACTGCCAAGCACTTCTCATTAAAATCGAATGGCACATCTTTTTGGAGAAGATTAGTCAACGGCTTTGTAATCTTTGAGAAATCCTTGATGAATCTCCTATAGAATCCCGCATGGCCCAAGAAACTCCTCAAAGATTTGATATCCGTCGGTGGTGGAAGCTTCTCAACAGCTTCAACCTTGGCCTTGTCCACCTCGATCCCCCTCTCAGATATCACGTGTCCCAACACTATTCCTTGTTTCACCATGAAGTGACATTTCTCCCAATTTAGTACCAAGTCAACCTCCCCACACCTTGTAAGAACTTTATCCAAATTTGCCAAACAATTCGCAAAAGTTTTACCATAAACGGAGAAGTCATCCACAAATACTTCAACGATTTCCTTGATGAACTCCAAAAATACTGCCATCATGCATCGTTGAAAAGAGGCTGGAGCATTACATAAACCAAAGGGCATCCTTCTATATGCAAATGTTCCATAAGGGCAAGTGAATGTTGTCTTGTGTTGATCATCCGGGTGAATGGGAATTTGCATGAACCCCGAGTATCCATCAAGGAAGCAAAAATATGCATGGTTTGCTAACCTCTCAAGCATCTCGTCGATGAACGGTAGGGAGAAGTGATCCTTCTTTGTTGATTTGTTCAATTTTCGATAATCAATACACATCCTCTATCCGGTCACGGTTCTTTGCAGTATTAATTCATTCTTCTCATTCTTCACCACGGTCAAACCTCCTTTCTTCGGCACACAATGTACGGGGCTCACCCATTCGCTATGCGGTACCGGGTAGATGATTCCGGCGTCTAACAACTTGATAACCTCCTTCTTCACCACCTCTCGCATGGCATGGGTTAACCTCCTTTGATGGTCCACAACGGGCTTGCATTTATCTTCCATAGGTATGCGGTGAGTGCAAAACGCTGGGCTAAGTCCTTTAAGGCCATTTATCGAATATCCGATCACCTTCTTGTGCTTTTTCAATAAATTCAGCAACATGTCATTCTCCTCGGGACTCAATTCGTCGCTCACGATCACGGGATAAGTCTTGTCCGGCCCCAAAAATTCGTATTTTAATCCCTTGGGCAATGGCTTAAGATCCACCTCTGGTACTTGTGGTTCCTCATGTTTAATTTCCCCAATGTCTTCAAATTTATCTTCCTCTAAGCTTCCGTCTTGTGGTTCTAGTCCTTTAGTTGCTTCTGCTAATTCTCCATCTAGCTCATTATTAGATTCATTCTCCATTGCTCTTTGCAATGGATCTCTAAAGGTTTCAACAAAACGAAGGCTCTCTACCCCTTCGTCATCAAGAGGTAGGGGTGAGGCAATTCTAGAAGCGGGAAGAAAGTTATATGTGTGATTATCCCCATCAAGATTAATAGTTACTTTTCCTTTTCCGGCATCTAAAACGGCATTAACCAACTTGAGAAAAGGTCTACCAAGAATTACATGATCATTTTTATCATAGTAGATATCAACAATAAAGAAATCAGTTGGTATGTATTTTCCAGAAATTAAAACTTCTAGATTTCGGGCAATTCCAATAGGTTTAACAATTCTACCATCTCCCATGATTAACTTAGTAGTGGTTGCAACTAGGTCAATGGTATGATCATGAATTTCATCAAAAAATTTAGAAGACAAGACACTTACTTGTGCTCCAATGTCGCATAACGCCCTGCAATCAATGTTGTTGACCTTGCAATCTATACGCGGCGATGTCTTCTCTTCTTCATCGGATCCTATGGCATAAATTTTAGCGAGGCGAGCGAATGGTGATGCCTCGGGCTTGATTCCCATAATCCTTTTTGCTTCGGCCACATGGTCCGGATCCACTTCTTCTTCGCTAAAGAGTTTTTGAAGGACCTCCCCGGTTGTCTCTAGGTTGTATGATTGTTCCACATGTTTCTTCGGCGGAAAGTCCATCTCCACGGCTTTCACCATCCCCTTTTGATTAGGGAACGGTCTTCTCTTGTCAAAGATTTCTCCAAAATCAATTGGGACCCAATCCATTTGCTCAAACTCCCTTAGTGGCTTCGCGCTTGACATAGTTCTTTCACTTGCTTTGCTTGTCTCGGCATGATCACTCTCCAGGATAGTCCTAGCTTCCGCATGTTTAATTTCTTCAACCTTTTTCGGGATTGGCTCCTCTTTGTTCTCTTCCGGGACCGTATTTCTGAAAATTCCAGCAAGTGGTCTCACACTTGTATCACATTCTGGCTTCCCCGAAAGTCGTGTTTCCCAATCTCTTCGCATGGCCGCCGCTTTGCTTATTTTTTGTAGAAGTTGGGCAGCTTCCGTGAGTGTTTTCTCCATGAGATCCCCTCCTGCACACATTTGAACGTATTCCATGCAACTAGGGGTTAGGGAAAAGAAAAATGTATGCAAAAGTACATCACCGGGAAATCCGAGTCTTGGTCCTTGTTCAACTAGCTCGTTGAATCTATTCCACGCTTGATCAATCCCCTCTTCTTCTCCTTGCTTAAAGTTAATCACTTGCATCCTTATATGTTGAATCTTGCTTATAGGGAAAAACTTGGCACAAAATTTCTTTATCAATTGATCCCAATTTCCCTCGACTTCGAAGGATGCGAATGAATACCACTTCATTGCTTCATCGGCATGTGAGTAGGGGAAGAGATTCCATTTAAACCAATCATCGGGGACTCCCTCTTGACGTACCGTATTGCATAGTGTCGTGAAGCGCTGGATATGTCTATATGGGTTGTCCGTCTCTACCCCTCGGAACGGATTAGTTGCTGCCATCTCAATGATTCGAGGCTTGATTTCGTACCTTGTTGCTTGGAGAACCAAGTCCGATTCTTGTACCTTGATGTCCTCACATCGAGGGCTAGCATAGTCTCTTAGTGATTTTTCCGGTTCCTCCAAGGGATTTCGAACGAACGCCATCTAGACAATCAAATGAAAACAAAAACAAAAAAGAGTGTTTTTCTAGAACAAAGGGGTTAGATGTTAGTAATCAACAAAATCAATGAAAGATTAAACGAAGTAAACTAGCTTGCTCCCCGACAACAGCGCCAGAAAAAGGGGCTTGTTGATAGGTGAAACTCGTATGAAGTTTCGATCCGCAAACGTACGGATCTCCTATGCCCTTCTTCACCTACGGGAGATCCCAAGGTTCTTGTCAACCCAAGGAGCAAGGGGATTACTAGCGTTTAACCTAACACTAATCTAGTTGATTGAAAACTTATGATAGAAAGATTAATCTATAAAGTAAAGACAAACTAACCCTAAATTACGTTAAAAAGAGATTTAAGGTGCACAAGTATGAAGAACGTATGCCCATGGAGTCTAGGCACTTGAAGATGCAATCACCCAAAACATTGTAAACCCCCGATCCAATCTATCTAGGAGTGTGATCAAGGATTAGACTTTTCCCTTCCCTCATACATGTCACTACGCGAAGGTAATCGGTACTAACCCTAATGAACACGGTATGTTGACGCGATCTACGGGAGCAACCCCGAAAGCACGGTAGCTAGCCTTAAACATTAGGCATCATCAACAAGAGGTATGATAGACATATGATCCAAACAAGATGTATAGGTGACTACACTTCAAGTTCCGTTACAACTCCATAGACAAACAAAAGACTTTACCCCATCATGGCGCTAGGCATGGCACCGTTGAGATGGTGGATGCCTCCGATGAAGATGGATCTTCGTTGTCCTTCAACTCCGACAGCGCCGTGGCAAGCTCTCGGCGTCCTCCTTCCTCGTGGCGACCTCCCTTGGGCTTGGCGATGATCTCTCCCAAGTGTCCTCCCCAAGAGTCTCTCTCGTAGTCAATCTTCTCTTTCTTGGCGGCTCTGAGGAACTAGATGGCGTCCCTGGCGAATGGCGGCTTCCCCACACGCTTAGGGTTTCATCTTCTTAACACCGAAGAAAGGGGGGCGCGAACCGGCACCAGAAAGGGCTGGGCCGGCCGGCCTGGGCCTTTCCTGGCCCGGTTTCGACCCAGTTTGCTCCACGCTCCATCTCGTGCATTTTTTTATCATTGGGCCCTTCAGTTGTGGACTTTGGACGTTGTTATCTCCGCGACCAAGTTGAGGGATCTTTATGCATGAACTTCCGGTCTTTTCATCTCGGTCCTCGGGAGTTCTCCGTTCAAGCACATTGGTCCTTGCCACCTTTGGAGGCAAGTTCGCACATGATCGGAGCTCCTTGATTGACTTGCAAAACGTTCTCCGAACTAGTTGCATCTTCCCTCATTTAATACGTGAATTCCTGTAAAAACACTATACTCCAAAATGCACATCCAACGGTGAACTTGTTATATCATTAGTATGCCTAGTGGTGGGTTAGTTCCAAAGTGAAGTTCAAACCATAACATAACAAGTGTTCTTGGTTGACGGAAATCGACTGCCAACAAGGAGCTCATGGGTATAAATACCCAACTCTCACAAAACTAGTCGTTAGTCTGTCAGACAAAACCGGTCTGACCGGTTTTCAAACCAACTAGCCGTTGGACTGTGTCAGTGCCAAAACTGGTCAGACCGGTTTGCCAAACCAGTCAGACCGGTTTGGGCTAGAGAACCCCACCAAGGTTTAGATCTCACGGGTTATCTCTCATGGGTTCACTTGAGCACTTTTTTATGTTTGTTGTCCAACCAATGATGCAACCCTCTTGATAGTACGGTATACCTAAACTCAAGATAAAAGATAAATACTAATTAATCTACTTGAGCTTGAATCAACCAAAGACATGCCGGTATTTGATCTTCAACAATTTAGGGCTTCCAATAGCGTATACCAACTGAGCACATGCAATGGATATATAAGTGTAAGTATGTGCTTGAGCATATTCACCTTGGGCTAGAGAACCTTGGTGGGGTTCTCTAGCCCAAACCGGTCTGACTGGTTTGGCAAACCGATCTGACCGGTTTTGGCACTGACACAGTCCAACGGCTAGTTGGTTTGAAAACCGGTCAGACCGGTTTGGCAAACCGGTCTGACCGGTTTTGTCTGACAGACTAACGACTAGTTTTGTGAGAGTTGGGTATTTATACCCATGAGCTCCTCTTTGAGGGGCTGCTGGTTCTCCACGCTTCTAACACCTTCCAGAACCCTAGCTGAGCTCTCCCCAACCTCTCTAAGTGAGATTCAAGCCTTTAGTACCCTATCCTTGAGTTGGGTTGAGAGAGTGACTTGTGTGAGAGCTTTGTGAAGCCTAGTGAGCAATCCCACACTTGAGCACCTGCTGATCTTGTTGAATATCTTGTGAAGCATCTTTTACTCTTGGAGCCCTTGGCTCCTAGACAGTTAGAAGTCGCTTGGAAGCTCCCGATCGTTGTGTGGCAACTCCAAGAAGTTTGTATTTGCAAAATCAAGATAGTGGATCACTCCATCTATTGCATTGGCGATAGGTGTGAGAGAGGAGCGGATTGAAAGAGATCCTAAAGCCCTTGTGGCTTACCTCAACAACGTGGACGTAGCCCAGCCTTAGTGGCGAGCTGAACCACGGGATAAATCCGGTGTCTTTGTGCTCTTACTTCTTTATATCTCGCTTGCTTTACCTTGAGTAGTTTCTAGCATAATCTTTGTGCTTCCGCTTCGATCTACTTTGGTGTGCTTGTGCTGTGTGCAGGGACTTCATTGACACTCTTGGAAACACCTGTGGAAGTTCTACACCAAGTTTGGTTTGTGCTAGAACTCGTAGAGGGCTTTTACTAGACTGTTGGTTTTCTGCCTAGCAAAACCGGTCAGACCGGTTTTGGAAACCGGTCTGACCGGTTTCGGTACTAACAGTGGGTTGAAGTTTTTAATAAGTGCAGATTCGTCTTTCACCCCCCCTCTAGACGACATCAAGATCCTTTCAGCTCTGCCTGCAACATAGGCCCTGTTTGTCTGGTTTATCAGCCACCAGCCAGCAGTACTTTTCTCTCAGAAGAAATCAGCCACCGACCAAACGAACAGGCGGGTAAGCATCACCACGTGAGACATCGAATACCTAACCAATTGGCCAGTGTTGATTAGGGAAGGCGAGATCGAGCAGACGATGGTAAGATTTAGGAGACACGAATGATGGCATGCGAGGTTAGGATGGTGCAAACGCGATGGGGACCACAACGAGGTCAAGGAGTTGTACGAGCGAACGATGGTGAGGCGATTAATGCTTTCTTCCGTTGCAACACACAGGCATAATTGATAGTAGACAGCAAAGGAGGATTAATGAGTGGGTTAGATAGGCAAAATATTTTTCTCTTTTCTCTTTTAACCAGTTAGGTCTACTCTTTTCCTATGAAAGAAAGTTTGTAAAATGTCAACCAGACGGCTCAAACAGGTTCGAGAAACACAGAAATACATGTGCGCTCGCTCTAACTTTACCTGTGATAGTTTTTTTTTTTTTTTGGGCACAAGCAGGACTGCAGGAGCCAAAGGCCAACATGTTGTCGGCCGCTCTTTCTCGGTCCTCTGGCGCATCAATGGCTTACAGATCACAATTGGACCGTTTTGTGGTTGTTCTTATTTTTCTTCTGGTTTCAGTATTTGCATAGGTTTTGTACCAATGGTTGTTAGCTGATGTTTGCTTGCTTCGAGAAAAGAAAACAAAAGGTTCATCAAGCGTGTTTGCTAGGTGGCCATGGATTTGGTGTCGCGCTGGTTCAAGCTGCACTGCACATGATGCTCGAGGACAAAGCTTATCTCGATTTTTTTTTTGAGAAATGGAAAAGAAGTTCAGTTCGTCTTGAGAGAAGGACAGACATCTTGGATCTTAAAAAGTTATTAAAATGGGTTTTTACCAAATGCTAAAGATTGGGCCAGATGGAAAGTGGGCTATATCTACTTTCTTCTCTCTCGGCCTGTTTGACTTTTCCCCTTCCTACAGCCCGATGTGTCTTGAAAACCATCCGGCCTTAATTCGATCAACTTGACCGCCACGGAAAAGTAGCCCATCCATCAAGACTCCAATTCGACCCATCCTACTTCGGATCGGAGTCGCGTTGCTCGGCCCGATCTGGGAAATCACCTGCTTAAATCCTACGCGCGCAATCCGCACCTCCTCTGCTCTCTCTCTCCCTCGCCTTCCTCCCTCCTCTGCTCGACCCCATCCATCCACCCACAGCTCTGCGCCCTCGCACCCGCGCTTCTTCGTTCGATCCCATGGTGATGCCGCCGCGCACCTCCTCCTCCGGCATGCAGAGCATCCGCCGGGAGCTCCACCGCAGGAGGCCCAAGCCCTTGGCGCCCAAGAGCTCCGTCGCCATGAAGTCCTCAGCGCCGCCGCCGCCACCTCCGCGTGAGGGTGCTCGTTACGCGAGCCAGGAGTCATGCCCTCGTCCACCGCCCGAGGAGATCCCGTCGTCGGTCGCCTCCCGTCCCCGATGCCGCGCCGACACCTACGCGCCACGGCCTCGGCCACACGCTTCGCTGCGCCCACCCGTCGTCTCTCGCTCCACGCCGTCTTCTCGGTCCGCTGTCTCTTCGCGCAGGTCTCCTCGCCGATCCACTCCCAGCACCTCTGCGCATCTGAGACCCGGGACGGCGGTTGGTGTCCGCACGAGGACCACGACGCTAAAGACCGGGGAGGCTCTCGTGCTCTGGCTCAGAGCGACGGTCCTGTCGCCGACCCACGATGGCTACGAGGTCATCTACGACGGCAACTGGCCGCCCGCCGACCCCTACGGCACCGTCCGCGTCCCGTTCCGACACGTTCGGTTGATCAAGACCAACCCGTCGCCGACGACCCCTCCGCCGCTTCCGTCCTGCTCCACCGTGCCCGCCGCGCAGAAGAAAGAGCCGCAGCCCGCGCCGAAGCCGACCACGGCGGGGAAGAGCCTGCGCCTCATCCGCCGCAGCCTGTTGCCGGAGATGGAGCGCCAAGCCCAGGCTGACTCGCATGGATGCTACTAGTTGCTGCTTGATTCTGCTGGATGCGTTGCTTGTTGGTTCAGTTCATGAATAGTCTCTGTTTTTGTTTGATTAGTTCATGAATTATTTCAAGCCTGTAGCGATCACGTGTAATTGGCACAAGAAAATTGGGCCAACAAGGTCTGTGTAAATCGTTTCCTTCTGGAGATCTATATGTATGTTGATCTATATGTATGTCAGACGGTCCTTTGTAAACATTGCCACTGAAATCATTAGTCGCTTAATCTGTTGAGCCATTGGGGGTGTTTGAATCCCATGGCTATTTTCTAACTCTTTCCTTTTTAGCCTAAATAGCTCAAAAGAAGCCAAACATGTGGGCTATTTTAGAGCTATTTGCAACTTACTCTAAAAAATTATCCTCCCAAGAGGTGCTATTTGAGCTATTTGGAGTGGAGATATCAAAATAGCTTTTGGCTACTTCTCCAAACACCCCCATTGTCGTCTTTTTTATCATGGGATGCTTTTTTTTATGAAGTCAATTTGTGTTGTGCTGCTGCTGCATTCAGCATTTGGTTTTCTTCTTCCCTGAAGTCGATTTGTGCTGTTGCTGCAATCAGTTATTCATCTCTGCAATATTGCTGTTACCAGATCCAATTCGATCAATTTAATGGTAGCAAAAAGATCAGTTAATCGAGCAGAGGAGGAAGGCTACGGGTCTTCTTCAACAACTGACAGGACGATCGAGCCCTCGCCGTTGCTGACAGACTCCGGCGTCGTCCCTGCCTCCATCCAGCGCCCCCAGTTCGTGCGCCTCCGACCACGGTGGGCAAGAAAGTGCGCCTCACCCACAGCCTCTTGCCGGAGAGATGAACTGCTAGGCTGTCCTGCATGGATACGCTGCCGCTGTTTCTATATACATGGCTTCTTGATTCATGAACAGTCTATGTTTTTTATTTGGATTAGTTCATGAACATTGTGTCAACTCTCAGGTGCTACAAGCTGTGTTATGGGCAGAAGACAATGCAAGCATTGTTTGTGCATATATGCAAATACGTATCGACAGATTTAATCTCGTTAGTTTGGTGTTGCATATTTTGCAGTGATTCTTTTGTATACGTTGTGGCTGGGATCATATACAATTTCTTTGTTCTAGACATTTTACATGCTCTACTTGTTATGCGAGATTCTACAAATGATGTGCCTTTGATGACTAGGACTTGGCGTGGAAAGAGCAACAGATAAAACTATTACTGTACCATACTAACATGCCATTGTGACATAAGGGCCTGATGAGCCCATACAAGTCTAATTCTTGCAGAGAACATGCTCTTTCTCATGTTAGCCGGCCTGCAGCATAGCCCTCCTTAAGATTTCGCAGCGCTTCACGGATGTAGTCGTCGCCTTGGTTCGAGTACTTCAGGCATACAAGCCGCTGCGCAACCTGGTACGCCATCCGAAGAGACTGGAACTCCTCACAGTTGGCATCCATCCGTGTCATTTCCTGCAAAAGGGCAAATACAATACCTGGTCAATCAGAGTCCAAAGATCATCACCCCCCAGGTGAAGGAAACAGGCTATATCGGTAAATTTTGTGCAAATGTGAGACAGAAATGGGTGCCACCCCAAGTATCCAAGGTGCTTTGCGAGCCTTTAGGGATGAGGCCCAGTTTTGGCATCTGGCTGGAGCTAAAGAGCTCTCAGCCTTGGGTCTTGGTGCTGTTACTTTTGAGTTAGGTGGAACCCCCCTGGTCAGGTCCTATGCGGCGTTCCCCATGTAAAATTTTCAGTTATGTACCCCAACATCCTCCATTCTAGCCCAAGGTGGAGCGATGTGTTTTTTTATATGTACTTTGGGCCATTTCTTCTTCTAATATAAAGATACGCAGCTCTCCTGCGTGTTCGAGAAAAAAGAAATGGGTGCCATAGAAATATGACACATAGGGTGAAGTATTGATTTTCAGCAGTTGGATACATCCTATAATAGCAATAGCATAACCCCAAGAGATGATGCCGTAGCCTTGTAAGTAGGTACCAGGTTACCTGCTCTGTGATCTGTGAAGTGATGCTCGTCGCGGTGTCAATCACTGAAGCAGGTAGACCGGCCACCCTTGCCAGCAGAAGCCCATAGTGTGGTACCTCTCTGACGCCATCTTTCAAGTGGAACTAATGCAGTGGTTGATACCGTGTTAATGTTACAGACATGAAGAACCAAATTCCTGAAATTGTCAGTGTCGGGTACAGACCTTGAAATCCAAGCGATCATTTCTCAAGTCGACTTCGAAATGGAGGATATTCACATTTGGATACATCGTTGCAAGTTCTGACAAGCTCTCCATGTGCGTGGCAAAAACAGTGTATCTGCATGGGTATACCGCATTACCAAGGAAGGATAATACTATAAATCACTTTCCGACCTTTCACAAGAACAAATAAATAAATCACTTTTCACCAAATAATGGTATTATTTTCGTAATTAAATAAAACATCTACTTACAACTTTGAGTTCATCACAGAAAAACTATGTCATGGATTCTGAATTTGTGATGCAGAGGACCAACATTACGAAAAACAACATGGCCATTGGCATCAGGCATGACAAAGTACCATGGCTTGATGCTACTTCTAACATGCAACCACTAGAATATTTAGCTATCAACAAAAAACTATTATTTGAATCTGTAGTGCATAGCCTAGGCTAACAAGAAGCTGAAAAATAGGCATTCATTGTGTCCCAGACCATCAGTAGCTGTAAGCAGCCTAGATGTTGATTAATAAGGGCTACTAGTTCTTACGCTTTGACAGAAAGGAGGTATTCACAGCAGCTCCATGCAATTGCCAACCCATCAGCGGAAGATGTTGCCCTTCCAAGCTCATCCACAACAATCAAACTCCTGTAAGTTTGTGGTCGTGAGACAAAAACAAGAGATAAAAAATACTGAATTTTAATCTTCAACAGTGTGGTAGAAATACTTTGAAGAAGCATTCTGCATGATGAAAGCTGTTTCTTTCATTTCTGTCATAAACTGCAAAGACAAATTATGGTAATTCGATACATTAGTCATAATATTGTTTTCAGAAAATCTTAAGGTGCTTGATAAACAAATGGAAGCTGCTATGTACCTAAGAAATCTGTGCGCTCGGTTGTTTTGAAAATAAATGAGGACACTTTGCACAATCAATTAGTTTGACAAGAATAATTCTGCTGCTGCAGACTACTAATGATCAACAAACACACTACGGCCTAATGATGAACAATCTAACCCCTCCTTGAAGAAACTGTAAATGCCAATTGCTTTGTCAAATAGTTCTATATAACTCGGTACAACTAGGAAGCAGACTGCAATCGATAATACGAACAAACTTGAGTACTGAACTTGCAACCTCTGAGCTTTTGTTGCATTTCCAGTTTGATGCTCCAACCAACCAAAAAGCATAAGGACTATTGAAGAATTTAAGAAAGGTGGAGAAACTGCATATGGTTTAGCAACAAGCAACAATAATTTTCTTCAGTTGCCCATGTTTGAGAATTTTAAGATTTTAAGCTAACACATATTAACTGTTAAGCACATCAAGGACCATATGGCCCATGATGACTATATATCCATCATCCCATATGGACAGTGCCTTCTCAATTCCCCAAGGTTAGTAACATAGATGTCATAGGCGAGGAAAGAAAAGCAAATAATTTAAAACAATCATCAGGGCCCAACATCATGGAAATACCATAGAAGTTAACTGTCCATGCATAGTAGTTCTGTTCATGTATTTCTAGAGTAATTCTGTAGCTCAATGAATAGTTGCATAATAAGGCACAACAAATAACGTTGAAGAGATCAAGCTTATCCTTGTCTGGGAATTATAAGTTTAGAACAGCCTTTTCCAAAACCTACCGTGCTTGAGTTGTTTTCAACATTGTCTCCATTGCCAATCCGCGTGAATATGCGATCAACCACTCTTAATGATGCAAACTGAGCTGGAACATAACAGCCAATTTGTGCAAGAATGACAATTAAACATATCTGTTGGAGATATGTGCTTTTGCCGCTCCTGCAACAGCAAACAATCCAGAGATTAGATCAACTTCCAAAGATAAATAAATAGCCAGCAAACCAACTTAGATATTATGTTACTCACATATTTGGCCCCATGACAAGAACCATATTAGATGCTTCAGAGAGAAATGTATTGTTAGGCTGTATGAAAAACAACACATAGGCCGTGCACATTTTAATCATCAAGATTATCATAATGAAATGATTTCGAAGTAAATAAGGAGAAATCAACAAAAATAAAGTAACTTACAACAAAATCAGTATGCAAAGTCTCCAGAATAGGATGTCGTCCAGCATTGATTGCCATTGGGCCATCATCTGCTTAATTAGAAACAAAAAATAAAAATCATGAACAGCCAGAGATGGATTCCTAGAGCACTACAATGAAAGAACTCACACTTGAAGTAATTCCTACTTTTCTCCATCTATATTAATCTCAGGAATATCCATTTCAAAATATTCGTCCAGGGTTTAACTGACAATGTTTTATTGTGATTCATCCTGTTATGCTCATAAGAAATATCCAGGTAACGCATACTCAATTTTATTTTCTCAGCAAACTTGTACTCAAAGTGTGCAACTAAAGCATGAATGCATGTATAGAGCATTTAACTTTGTTATTTCTGCATGTTCCACGTGTGCAGGAGTGATTGCTTTCTCTTGGATTGATAAGTTAGTTCTGTGTGGGTGTGTTCTTTTGTACTTTTGTCTCTCTTCTTAATGGAATGACATGCAGCTGCCCTGCGTGTTCAAGAAAATAATGTGTAGCATGGTCTACTCGACATAATTCCACTTGATTATGGATTTTTCTTTGGTCCATTCCATTGCAATAGTGTGCATGAACTAATATAGCGAAATGGAAGTTTTCAAAAAAAAAAAAGCGAAGTGGAGGGAGTAGCAAAATGCATGACTAGGAACTAAATTGCCCACCTGTGAACTCCGGTCTTGTGTAGCGATCAACAGGCTTTGTAGATATCGTATGAGCAAAAGAGTTTGCAATCATGTCCAATAGACACAATACTTCAGCGAGCAATGTAAGGATACCAATGTCTTCTCTGATCTTGTCAATAAGACCTGAAAATGATAAAGATGAGACAGGCTGCTTAAAGATCTATAGACGCTTGCATGGTAGTTGAGATGTAGAATTGCACAAGTACTCCATGACCACAAGCTTCTTTTTTTAAACAAATGTTATGATATTAGAATTTAATTTGCATGGAAATATTCATGAGACAAATTACAAACATTGCATTCAAGGTTGAACATTGCATTCAAGGTTGTAGATTCAGGTGTTTTTACGATTTGCAACTTTAATGGGCAAAAGGCATCACTTCGAAACTGGAAGCACGGGAACAAAAAGGAAATCAAGTATTGCCATGCACCCTCCTGCACTAGCTAACTACTTCTACTTACATGGAGGATGCCATCAAAACGCCTCTGTGCAACAGAAATATACAGAACATGCTATATGGCACCTCACTTTTTAGGTAGATGCTTAATTTTTTATTTCCTCAGAAAAAGTAAGTTTTAAGTGGAAAATACGCTTGACCACTACATTCTTTTTTTGGGTGACTACCCATATATTCTTAAAATCAACCAGCAAAATGACAGAACCCCAACCAAAAAAATAAAATAAAAACAAAAATCATTGTTTATTGCTAGACAAACCTTCCAAACAAAGTTCCGTGCGGAAGAAGCACTCAGCAGCAGCTGACTTGTTCCTAACATTTAGCTGCAAAATGGAATGCAAAATACTTGATCACAAAGCTATTCCAAGTATAATCGTGGCTGTCAGGGTTATGCACTAACTGATAAAATATAAGTGTATCTTCTTAAAAAAAGGTATTCGTAACCAGAAAGCTATACAGCTAAACAAGAACATTTCACGATTACAGTAATGTAAGAACAAAAAACTGGATAGAGAATATTAACTACTATGAACTCTTGACTAACATCTATCCTGCCGGAAATTTGATACTCAGCAAAGCGAAATTTGTGGCCAACTTTTGCAGTGTGGCAACAAATCATTTAATTACTATGATGCAAAAGAATAGCCCAGGGAAATTAACTTACAGAAGCAAGCTCCAAGCTTGAGCAGTGGACATTCTTCCCATGTCTAACAACCTGAGTATCAAGAATTCACAAATACTGGTTATCATATTACAGCTAACAAGCTGATTTTGTAAGATGATGTTCATATACCTGGATAAATTTATTAGGAAGCCTATCAGTAATGTCCTTCTGGGGTAAAATGAAGTAAAATCCTTGCCTAATATTATAGGGTATCTGTAACGACCTGGCTGGGATAATGACTAAGACCCACTCTTCCTGTGGAACGAGCCTCACCTACCTATTAACCTCTTGCGCTTTCGTCCTCGCTTCGCGTAAAAAGGTTCAAACTGGGTTAATAGGCTTCCCGGGCTCAGGCTTTTAAGCTGGCTCGGTTCCTGATCGGTAAGCGAGGTGGCACTAACCCTCCTGCTCCCGACGTGCTACAGTGTTTTTCAGCGTGAACATTGCCCGTTCTACAGCACCCGAGCTACAGTACCGACATTGAGCCCGGCCCAATTTGCGCTACTGTACTCGGGGCTACAGTACGCGGCCCACTGTTGCCCCACGGAAACGGCCCAGCCCACTTAGCTCGTTGGGCCAATTCCTTAACTGGGCTGTTACAGTATCTTCAGATTTGGCATATGTCATGGGCAGTCAGAGGTCTCATGGGCCGGATAGGCAAGCCCATTAGGATTAAGTTAGGGATAAGATTAGATCCTTTCTTAGGGGTTAAGTTAGCCTCTCTATATAAGGAGGGGGCTTGTACCAGTTAAGGTAAGCAATGAGAATATCAATCTATTAGGGTTAGCCCCTTTTATCCCTGCCCGTGTGGTCCGGCTGCCGCCATAGGTGAGGTCGGGCTGCTAGGGTTCAGGGTCATCCGAAGTTGGTACATAACAACTTGGTATCAGGAGTTCCAGGAGACGTGTCCATGGGAAGCTCGGATGACCTCAAGTCGACGCTCGAGCGGCTCACCGCCAAAATTGATGAGCTCGCCACCGATGTCAAGGCTCTGAAGCCCCTGGCGCCCGTGGCGGACAAGCTGGCGGCCGTCCCGGACCAGATAGTCCGCCTCCAATCGGCGGCGTTCGACAACACCGAGCAAATCCGCGCCCTGAACCTCGCCGTGATCCGCACGGAGAACACCCAGCGCGAGGGCAAGGGCGTTGACCCGGGAGACGCTGCCGCCGGGGAGAACTCCGTCCACCAACCCCCGAAGACCGGCTTCCCGCCGCCGGACAAGACCCGCAGGCCGCCGCCAGAGCGACCCTTCGAGACGCGCGGCTTCCAGGAGGACCACCTCGACGACAGTCGATTCCATCCGCGCGTCCGCCTCGAATTCCCGTCCTTCGACGGCAAGGACGATCTGCTCCCATGGCTGAATCGCGCCAAGACATTCTTCCGCGGGCAGTTGCGGGAGCGGGAACGCATCTGCACCCTCCTGGACGCCCGGGCGAGGCGGCGAGCGGCGCGACAAGCGGCAGCGGTGCGCCTGCAAGCTGCTGCTCGCGGTCTCCTAGCGCGGCGGCTGTGGGAGTATCTCCAACAATCGCGGGATCGAGGCCGCATCTGCGCCCTCCTGGACGCCCGGGCGAGGCGGCGAGCGGCACGACAGGCGGCGGCGGTGCGCCTGCAGGCGGCGCCGCGCGGCCTCCTCGCGCGTGCCCTACGCCGGGGCATGCCGGAGCGGGCGGCGGCACAGCGGCAGGCGGCGGTGCGACTCCAGGCTGCTGCGCGCAGCTTCCTGGCGCGGCGTCGGCTGCACGAGTTGCGAACGCAGGAGCACGAGTGGTCAGCGGCCGCGTTACGGCTACAGGCGGCGGCGCGCGGCTTCCTCACGCGGCGCCAGGCGTGGACGGCGGGGGCGGAATCAAGCTCGATGGTGCAGGCACACTCAAGCCCGGTGGCTGTCTGTTTAATCCATTCTCTTCAAGTTGCAGCCTCGCCGGGTGGCCATGCGCGCCGGGCTCTGCAGCTGCCCAGCCCGCTGTTGCCTTCCGTGGCTGTGCGCCGGCAGCCAAAGGCCAGTGTTGCTGCGTCCCGTCACCGGCCGCGAAGGGCCCGCCTCCGCTGACCTCCGCGTCGATCCTTCCCTAGTCAAAGTGGCTTGGGCCATCGCATCTCGCGAGGCCGCCCTGCAGCGCAGGGGTTGCCGGGATTTGCGGCCGCGGAGGTGGTGGTGACTATCTCCGTTCGACGGACAAGGTTGGGATGTGCTGGATTGCGTGCGGCGGATGGACTGTGTGGGCTGTGTTGTTGTTTTTCTTCAACTCTACTGCAGACGCACACGATAGCTCTCGGGCTGATTCCATGGGACCCAGGTGGGGATCAATATGCACTTGGGTCTTGGACTTCCACTCACGTGCAGCAGTCAGAGTCGGAGGATATCACCTCGTGGACAGTTTTCCTAGCACACAAGTGATGGGCATATTTAATTCTTTGTTTTTAGTTATAAAAATAAAGCTGAGATGTAAAAGGCTTCTTTTAGCATGCTTTGCTTTGAGAGATAGTTTAGTATTGAGTCGAGTCATCTCCAAGGTGCAGCTCGAGGACGAGCTGCTCAAAAAGGAGGGAGTAATGTCATGGGCAGTCAGGGGCCTCATGGGCCGGATAGGCAAGCCCATTAGGATTAAGTTAGGGATAAGATTAGATCTTTTCTTAGGGGTTAAGTTAGCCTCTCTATATAAGGAGGGGACTTGTACCAGTTGAGGTAAGCAATGAGAATATCAATCTATTAGGGTTAGCCCCTTTTATCCCTGCCCGTGTGGTCCGGCTGCCGCCATAGGTGAGGTCGGGCTGCTAGGGTTCAGGGTCATCCGAAGTTGGTACATAACACATATTATATTCTTCCCTGTACTTGTTGGTGAGGTTATGTATGGCTGCAATACAATATGTTAAGAATGTGAACAATACAAAAATGAGAATGGATGTATATAAGAAGCGCTACCTTCGCTGGTGTCACAGAAAGATCGACGAGCAACATCAAGCAGCCCATCAACTCCTGCCTTAATAGCAAAACATTGCTGAGTGCAGGCTACAAATGGAGCCCTTGAATGAACCACATCCTCGTCAATGATATCTCCAATTCTAGGACCACAAAAGTTAAATAAGAACATTACTAAAGGTACATGACTGGCAATAATTATTCATGACGCCAAGGAATATAACTGTGGTCAGCAAGTACTGAAACACTGCCCTCCTGGCTAAGATATATAGATCTTAGACAACAAACTGATACAATGTGTAATCATTATTTTTGATGATATATAAACATAACTGCTCATGCAAGGTGAAACAGGCATAATTTGGAACAAATTAACAAACTAAGGTAAATATCTTGTTTCAAATTTAGTTTGACACCTTTGTTTAAACATTGAAAGTTTGAAGCTTTTGGGAAACATAGCAAGACAGATTAGTGACAATTATTTATGCATTTTCATTTCCCATTGGAACTTCCTATAAAATTATTTATGCATTTTCATTTCCCATTGGAACTTCCTATAAAATTCTGAAGGGTGAGCACGTTCATATTTTACTATATGTAATTTGCTTATCAGTGGTGTTCGAGGGAAAAAATGATTATCATGGTGCTACTGAATGATAGTCAGTGAATATTATAGGGAAAAGTCCGATTTACAACCTTGAACTAGCACACAAGTCTGGTTTTCAACCTTAAACTACAAAACCAGACATAAAAGGCCATCCAACTATCAAAACCGTGCAAGTTTCAACCTTTGAGCGGTTTTGGAGGTGGTTTTCCATTTTGTGAAAATGTTAAAAAAATGGTTTCATCTAAAAAATCATAACTAATTCATTTTAAATCAGAAAAATATGGAACTTATACCCAAAGTTTTATAAAAATGTCACCTATCTACTGGTGAACTATTTGGAGTCATCTGCATCTTATTATTCATATTCCTAGTATTTTTAGAAAAAGCAATAAAAACTAGAAACTTGAACATATAATATTTTAAAAAACTCCAAATAGTGCACCAATAGATAGGTGACATTTTTATAAAACTTTGGGTATTAGTTCCATATTTTTCTGATTTAAAATGAATTAGTTATGATTTTTTAGATGAAACCATTTTTTTTAACATTTTCACAAAATGGAAAACCACCTCCAAAACCGCTCAAAGGTTGAAACTTGCACGGTTTTGATAGTTGGATGGCCTTTTATGTCTGGTTTTGTAGTTTAAGGTTGAAAACCAGACTTGTGTGCTAGTTCAAGGTTGTAAATCGGACTTTTCCCAATATTATATGGATTAAAAAAGATTATGCAACTTTCACTCTGAAGCAGGAGGTCACAAAACTACCTCTTTCTCATGTTTTCATATTTAGGGTTTTCACATACAGTCTGATAAATGTTGCGAAGAAGAAAACTCTTTGCTCCCTTCAAAACCTGAATGATGGAAGGGACACACATTAAACACATTGGCAATTATTTATATTTCCAGGGATTCTGCATATTTCTTTTTCCAGAAGCAAATTAATCAGACCTTGGAGAAGAATGGTAGGGCGTCCAGAGCAGTTTTTAGAATAATAATATCAGAAATCAGCATCTGGCTCTTTCTACCATTGGCAGGCTTCAATACCTCATCCGTAACCGGTTTGGGCTTGAAGCAGAAATGACAGAGAACCTTATCTAGTGTATAGAAAGCAAAAGAGAGTTTTTCAAAAGTGAGACTCACATTTATATTTTATTCACAGCACAGTATAACAAAGAGAGGAGAGCAGTATTTTAACCTGATTCTTTTGGAAACTTACGAAGACCTTGAGTCAATCCGAAAAACAGTTCCTCATTGGTCACTAGCTCATCCTGGAAATAGTTTAGTGTTTTAAATTAGAAAACATATTGCTACTGTAACATAGCATTGCACCCTTCTGGGTGTTAACTTAAATAATAAATCAATACTTATGAGATCTCACATTTCGGTTAATTGCACAATCATACTAAAAAGCATGCACGTGAAGATTATACTAAAAAGCATGCACGTGAAGATTATAGTCAGTCATGATTGAAGGAAACTCTGCAAGTTACAAGTTAAGACTGTTTGCTCTATGGTTTTTAACAGGAACAAAACAGGCCTCTTACAGCTAGTACATTGCAATACCAGAACCTAGCAATAATAGACAGTATGTGCATGCACAATTGATTTTGAACAAAAAAGATATTTTAATATATAATGTTTTATATTTAACTTTGATTGCATGTACATTACTACATATAACATACAGAATAATTTATCACAATATTTTTATATTTTTAGGAAATCTTTTAGTTTGTATGGAGTACCTACCATGTATAAAGAAAGTTTGACTCAATAGTCAATACTCATTTCTCTTCATGTCAAGACTCACAAACTTCAGCTACAGGCCGATGCAGATTATGTGACAGTATTGAAAAATGTTTACATGACAGGAAAGTATATCTGATGATTGTCTAGAAACCAAACTCACGAAAAGAGGACACTGGTATGATTCAGACTTCAGAAATCGGAAATGCCTAAAGTGCATCCAGACATCCAACAGTTGTATCAGAATTCAATTTAGCCCTCAGAGCACAGCGCTGAAAGTTAAATCCAATGGGACCAAGCACATCATCCAGATTCCAATATCAACTTAATAAGGTACAAGATAAGAAGTGTTGAACTGCAGGTATTCGTTCATAAATACATCGTGAAAATACTTACCAAGCAGTCTAGACGAGCATTGATGGTCTGAATATCTTTCAATGGCTGTAATAAGTTGGCTCTCAGAAGTCTGGCCCTGGAATAAGTATGTCAAAGAGAATAGCTTAATGTGCTTAAAACTTAAATGTGCAACTAAAAGCAAAAAATAGTGATATTAGAATGATTTCATAACGTAGAAATAGTTCTAATTGAACATGATTTATCAGAAGGCTGTCAAGTGCCAGCAAGTGTAAGAGGGTGTAATTGGTGGTCTGAAGGCATACCCTCCTGTAGTCTTTGTAGTTTTCAACATCTGAAAGAGGCTTTTCTTTTTGTTGCTTGTGCCCCATAGTTCAGTATGGAGAGGATCAATAATCTCCAATGTTTGAACACTGCAGATTGCATACCAAACAGATAAAGCAATTCAAGTCTGGGACAAGTGTTTGAACATACTTGGTTAATGCTACTCTATGTCTCTCAAAGTCAAAGGCGTATTATCTCGAAAGAATTACCTAGTTGAGTCAATGTTCATATGGTCGAAGGACCCATTAAATGTAACCTGACAGTAAAGAGAGATGTTCAATAGTGGTGAATATGGTTATAATAGATAGAAAAAGGAGAAGCAACTTTCAACTCCTAGTTTTCGTGGTTTAGGACACAAGAGTAATGGACACATCGAAAGTTGTAGGAAACAAATAAGTCTTTGATGGTTGTGCGTTAGTTTACAAGTTGTTTAAATGCAGTGAATCCACCAAAAAAGTGACTGCTTAATTCTTTAAAAGACTGCTTCCTGAAGCAAAACTCAAGATCCCAAAATGTGCAGGATACAATGAATGCATGGGCTGATTACTTAGCAGTCACTAGAAGGGATTCCATTTGGAGAGAGCTATCTGGAGACAGTGCATATACGGAGAAGAGGTCATCAGGTAGAGAACAAACCGTGTGCATCAAATTCCTCTTGTTCATAATGAATAAACTAATGATAAACCTGAAGGTGAAACAATCAAACAAAAGCTTCACAGTAACAACTTCCTTCCTAAGAACTTACTGACAATGAGTGGTTGGTAATAAATACACCCCTTTCTGATTCTATCCTGTAACAAAATTTAAAGAAGTTTGGCATGAGATTCATGTGATAGTCGATAAACTTGCAATAGCAAATGAAGTGAATTCTGGAAAAGGAGAGATCACCATATCGAAATCAGAACACAAGCATAATTTTTATACGATAAGAGATTGAAACTGTAAAAAGGTTGCTTCACACAAACAGTAAAGCTTCACCTACACAGATTAAAACCCCCTCCTAGTCCTGATTGGCTAAACAGCCTTCTGTGAAGTTTCTCTTTCTGTTTCTTCTTCTTTTAACCTCAGTTTTTTTTATCTATATAACAGACACCAGAGTATGGGTCGTCCTCCCACTGTATTTCACTCAAAAAAAAAGAAGGGAAGGATGGTACAGCAGAAACCAGCAAATGGGCAATAGGGCCAGCTTCCAGTAACATACTCAGCTCTCAATGTGTTAAAAATAAACAAAAAATTGGATCAACACCATCTAATTCGAACTTATACTAGGTCTACAGTTCCTGAGATGTCACCTCCTGTTGGGGACTGGTTGTTGGACTGGAATAGGCAGAAATGATCGGCTACTCGCCCTCCCACAGGAGGCTCTGAGATGACTTCTTTGATCTATTTTCTGCTTGTCTAACCCTAGGACTCATGGCTGACTTTTATAGACACAAGGCGCCCTAGCAGGTCCCACTACCGTAACACCTTCTAAAAAACATAGTTATCTATAACCACGATTAAAGATATAAGGTGATAAGTACAAAAATTTCTAGAAGAAGCCAAGTGGGAACCTAATGGAGTTCAGCATTTGAATTTAGCCTTCTTTAAAGATCAATGAAGAATGAATATACAGGAACACTGTTAACTGCTTATAATTAATATCAAATAGAGATGCTTAGAGATGAGTAGGTTTCCTGCATTATACATGGAACAGTACAAGCAGAATTCATGGGTTATTATGACACTTCAACAACAAAGACCTTTTTGTTAGAGTATATGTGTATATATGTGAGTGTGGCCCATATGGCCTGTGTATAGCCCATATAGAGGCCCATGTATCACTGTCTATATACCCACCCTTCTAGGGTTGGAGGAATAACAACTGATTCATTTCCCCCTACATGGTATCAGATAGCCTGGTTTTCCTCTCCTCACTGCCTAGCCGCTGCTGCCGTCGCCATGGCTGGCCGCTGGCCGTCGGTGCCTCCTCCCCTCCTCTCCTCTGCTGCCGCGCCGCCGGCGCCCTTCTCCTCTCCCTTCTCTCCTCTCTCCGGGCCCGCGCCCGTCGGTGGCCGCGGCTCCCGCGGCAGTCGCGTCTCCGCGGCCCGTTCCCGAGCCCGCCGGCGGCCGTGCCGCGTCGGACCGCGCTGGCGGCCTCTTCCCGCTGGCGTCGCGTCCCGCGACCGCCGCCTCCGCGCGCCCCTCCTCGCCGCTCCCGCGATGGCCGCTCCCGACGGCCCGCTCGCGCCCCCTCCTCTGCTTCCGCCGTCGGGGCTGCCGCGAGCGCCCTCTCCTCTGCTCTGGCTCGCGCTTTCGCCGCCCAGAGCGCCCTCCCTCCGCTCTCCTCTGCTGCCGCCGCACCTCCTCCCGTGGCCGCTCCTGCCGTTGCCACTGCTGCCGCGTGCGCGGCCCTCTCCTCCGTTCCGCATGGCCTGGTGTCGCTGGCTACGCGCGCGGAGCTTTTCTCTGCTCTGCCCCCGCACGCCCCTGCTCTGCCCACGGGCGTCCTGCAACCGACCGGCGAGCCTCTTCCCGTCGATGCTGAGGCTGCGGGCCTGCGCGCCTTAGCCCCCGCGCCACCCACGCGCACCTTGGGCGTTGCTGCCGCGTGCGCGCGCGCCCAGGCGCAGCCGCCGCCGGCCGCGGGCACAACGCTCCCCTCCGATCCGCCCGGCCTGGCTCCGCCAGCCGCGGGTGACCGATCAGCCTTCGGTTTCCTCTGGGACGCAGATGCGACTTCCTCTGCTCCGCTCTCCTACGCAGCCGTGCCCCCATCCTTCGCCGCTCTTTGTGCGGAGCTCGACTCCTTTGCCGCCCACTCGGCGCTCCTGCAGGCGTCTGCGCCGCCGCCCTGCATGTCGGCCACTGCAGGGCCACCTGGGCGGGGCGTGTCGCTCCCCATCGCGGCTACCTGGACCGCCGCCGCCTCCGACGCAGTGGCGCCCCGTACCCATCCGGGGCCGATGCGCTCCGCTCGCCGCCGCCTGCGCTACTCGGCCTCCTTCCCCTACGAGCGCCCCTGCTGGCCTGCCGTACCGTCCAAGGCCGCGCCCCCTCCCCCCGGCTGCTGCTCCTCTGCGTGGTGGTGCGGCCCGCTCGTGGTGCTTTCTTGCTGCCACCGCCGGACATCCTCTCCCTGTCGCCACTCTCTACGGCGCTCCCGACCCTGCCCCTTCCCCTGAGCCGAGCGGGGGTGGCGGAGGTCGCGGTGGGTGTCGTCGGCGGAGGGGGTGTCGTAGACGCACACCTCTCCCTGCTGCTGTTGGTGTGCCCTAGCCATTCTTCAGCAACCCATGGTCAGGGCGCATCTGGCCTACTCCCACTCAACCTCCAGCGCAGGCATTCAGCACCATGGGGGTGACACCACTTGTCCGCACCGAGTGGATCGCCGACTCGAGTGCCTCCTACCACACCACCTCTGATGCTAGCCTCCTTTCTTCTGTCTGACCCCCACATCCCTCTTATCCGTCTTCGATCATGGTTGGTGATGGGTCTTGTCTTCCTGTCACCTCCGTGGGTTGTGCTCCTGGTCCCTTTCGTCTTCCCAATGTCCTCGTTGCTCCTCAGATGATCCATAACCTTCTTTCCATTTGTCAGTTTACAACTGACAATTCTTGTTCTGTTGAATTCGATCCCTCTGGCCTTACCGTGAAGGATTCTGTGTCTGGGCGTCCGCTCCTCCGGTGTGATAGCTCTGGACCCCTTTACACCATTCGTCTTCCTGCTCCCACTACACCACCTTTGCCTTCTTCCCCGTCAGCTGCCCTTGTCACCCCTCCCTCTTCCACTACCTGGCACCGCCGGCTTGGTCACCCCGGCCGCGACACCTTGGCTCAGCTCAGTCGTAGTGCACATCTTCCTTGCACTCGGGCTTCTGATGAGCATCTCTGCTATGCGTGCTAGTTGGGTCGCCATGTTCGCCTTCCTTTCTCTTCTTCTTCTTCACATGCGACGCATGCCTTTGATCTTGTTCACTGTGATCTATGGACTTCTCCTGTCCCTAGTCTTTCTGGCTACAAGTACTACCTAGTAGTGGTCGATGATTTCTCTCACTACTCCTGGACTTTCCCTTTGCGTGCCAAGTTTGACACGTTTCCCACCCTCGTCCACTTCTTTGCCTGGGTGTCTACTCAGTTCGGCCTCACCATTAAGGCTGTCCAGTGTGACAACGGGCTTGAGTTCGACAATCACGCCTCCCGTTCCTTCTTCCTCTCTCGGGGTGTCCAGTTGCGCATGTCTTGTCCATATACCTCTCCCCAGAACGGCAAGGCTGAGCGCATGATTCGGACCACGAACAACATCATGCGCACCCTTCTGATCCAGGCCTCTCTGCCCCCGCGCTTCTGGGCCGAGAGCCTCCACACCGCCACCTAATTGCTCAACCGTCTTCCTTCCACTGCTTCCCTACTCTGACTCCTCACCATGCTCTCTTCGGTACCCCTCCTAGCTACGATCACCTTCGTGTCTTCGGGTGCGCTTGTTACCCTAACACCGCTGCCACTGCTCCTCACAAGTTGGCGCCCCGCTCCACTCGTTGTGTGTTTCTCGGTTACTCCCCTGACCACAAGGGGTATCGTTGCTTTGACCTCACCTCTCGTCGCGTCCTCATCTCCCGACACGTTGTGTTCGACGAGTCGGATTTCCCCTACTCCACCTCCTCTACACCTTCTCCAGACCCTGAGCTGGCGTCTTTGTTTCCTGACCTGGTGGTTCAGCCACCTTTGTCTCTCTTTCCCGTTCCCGCAGGTTTCCCCGGTGCACCACCGTCTCTGGTGCCCTCTGTTGCACCACACGCGGCCCCGGTGCCCTTTGCCCCACCACGCCTGGCCCCGGTGCCCTCTCCCGCACCACACGCGGCCCCGACACCCTCTCCCGTGTCGCGCGCGGCCCCGGTGCCTCCTCCCGCGCCACACGCGGCCCCGACACCCTCTCCCGCGCCACGTGCGGCCCCGGCACCCTCTTCCACACCACGCGTGGCACCGGTGCCTCCTCCCGCACCACGCGCGGCCCCGGCAACCTCTGTTGTGCCACGTGTGGCCCCGGTGCCCCTGCCTGCACCACGCGCGGCCATGCCGCCACCTGCACGCTACGCCGAGCCGGTGCAGGTGTACCGACGCCGTCCGGTGCCTCCACAGCCACCGGCTCCTCCGGCTCCTGTCCCGGAGGTGCCCGTGGACTATGCGCCTCCTGTGCGCTATGTCTACGAGCGCCGTTCGACGGCTCCGCCTCCTCCACCACCGTCACCGGAGCCGTCTCCACCACCTCCACCGGCGCTCACACCGCCTCCGCCGCCGCCACCGCCGCCTCCACCACGCCGCTCTCGGGTGGAGCCGGCCGTGTACCACCCGCCGATCATCCATCGGGATCCTCGTCACACCCATCCCATGGTGACTCGGCAGGCGGCCGGGGTTCTTCGGCCCGCGGCTCTCTCCGCCACCGAGGGAGAGCCGCGGCTCTCCCCGATCCCGACGTCGGTTCGTGAGGATCTGGCAGATCCGAACTGGCGTCGTGCGATAGAAGAGAAGTATGGAGCTCTTCTTGCCAACCAGACTTGGGACCTTGTGCCGCGTCCGTCTGGTTGCAATGTGGTGACCGGCAAGTGGATTTGGACGATCAAGCGTCGGGTTGATGGTACTCTGGAGTGCTATAAGGCGCGTTGGGTCCTTCGGGGGTTCACTCAGCGCCCTGGTGTGGACTATGATGAGACATTCAGTCCAGTGGTGAAGCTTGCTACTGTGCGCACTGTCCTCTCTCTGGCTCTCTCTCGTTCTTGGCCGGTGCACCAGTTCGATGTCAAGAATGCATTTCTTCATGGCACTCTGACTGAGACAGGCTACTGTAGCCAACCAGCCGGTTTTGTGGACTCCAGTCGTCCGGATTTGGTAGTGCTTGCCGCCTGTGAACCGAGAGGTCACAGGTTCGAGCGGTGGCCTCTACACATTGCACGATGTGTGGGAAAGACCTCCCGCTAATAACCTCCCCCAGACCCCGCACAGTGCGGGAGCCTACGGCACTGGGTACGTCCTTTTTTTTTAGTCGTCCGGATTTGGTCTGCCGGCTGAACAAGTCTCTTTATGGTCTGAAGCAGGCTCCTCGGGCGTGGTACTCTCGGTTTGCCACCTTTTTACTGACACTGGGGTTTGTTGAGGCCAAGTCAGATACTTCGTTGTTCATATATCACCATGCTGATGGGGTTGCCTACCTCCTCTACGTTGATGACATTGTTCTGACTGCCTCTAGTCCACAACTGCTCCAGCGGATTATCTCCTCTCTTCAGCAGGAGTTTGCTATGAAGGATCTGGGCAAGCTTCACCACTTCTTGGGCGTGACAGTTGAGCCCCGTCAGGCTGGTCTTCTCCTTCACCAGCGTCAGTATGCCCTTGATATCCTGGAGCGTGCTGGGATGACTGATTGCAAGCCTTGCTCCACTCCTGTTGACACTCAGGCGAAGCTGTCTGCTACTCTGGGTGATCCTACTGCCTTACAGTACCTCACTTTCACCAGGCCGGACCTCACCTACGTTGTCTAGCAGATCTGCCTCCATATGCATGATCCTCGAGAGTCACATCTTGCTGCGCTGAAGCGCCTTCTTCGCTACGTCCGAGGCACGGTTGACTTCGGCTTGGTCCTTCACCGGTCTCCTTCTGCTGACCTGGTCGTCTACACTGATACTGACTGGGCGGGGTGTCCGGACACCCGCCGCTCTACCTCAGGCTATGCCGTCTTCCTCGGCGGCAACCTGATCTCCTGGTCGTCCAAGCGACAGCCGGTTGTCTCCCGCTCGAGTGCTGAGGCGGAGTACGGGTTGTTGCTAACGGTGTGGCTGAGGCGTCCTGGCCCCGGTAGCTCTTGGCTGAGCTTCACAGCCCGCTCGCCAAGAGCACGCTCGTCTACTGCGACAACGTCAGCGCCGTGTACCTCTCCACCAACCTGGTTCAGCATCAGCGGACGAAGCATGTGGAGATTGACTTGCACTTCGTTCGTGACCGGGTGGCTATCGGCGATGTTCGAGTTCTCCATGTACCGACCACCTCCCAGTTTGCTGACATCTTCACCAAGGGTCTTCCCTCCTCGACCTTCTCAGAGTTTCGGTCCAGCCTCAACGTAGCCAGTGGCTAGTTGTGGCTGCGGGGGGCCTTGTGTGTGAGTTTCTTTCTTTGTTGGCCAGTCTTGTACACCGCTGCGCCGGTAGTCCAGACTGCGGGGGGGTGTTAGAGTATATGTGTATATATGTGAGTGTGGCCCATATGGCCTGTGTATAGCCCATATAGAGGCCCATGTATCACTGTCTATATACCCACCCTTCTAGGGTTGGAGGAATAACAACTGATTCATTTCCTCCTACACTTTTGTTTTATGAATTCCAACTCAGAACCAAATAAATGTGGTAAAGCAGAAAATACCACTAAATGTGGAAGTGCATGTGCTTTCTAAAAATGAGTTGATTCCTCATCAAGTTGCAGTAAGTTCTTATTCTCCAGGAAGGCAGTAACCATTGAAATAACTGGAAGCAAGTAACTGGCACTTGGCAGCATGTACACATATTGAAGCAATAATAAAAAATATGCACAGGAGGTATATCACGGTAAATATACCCACAATTCCTTCAGAAGTTATTACCATTCATGAACAGGGTAGAACCGTAAAAGTTGAATCCTGATGTTGTCATGATGTGTTTACTTTAATATAGATAGATATATAGACATGGAACTGGAACATGGCAGCATGTACACATGTTGTGTATACTTTAATATAGATAGATATATAGATTTTTTTAGATTGGACGGTGCAAACAATTAAGAAGATGTGGCTGCACCGTATGTGAGAAGTATATAGTTTAATATAGATATAGAATTAGCAATCAATGCATCTTGGTAGGGTGCTTAGTGGAGGATGACGTGGCGCGTTGGTGGAGGATGACGTGACGCGTTGAGGATTGGTGAGGTGCTTAGTGGAGGATGACGTGGCGCGCAGCGATAATTAACAATCAATGCATCTCTGTGGGGTGCTTAGTGGAGGATGACGTGGCGCGTTGGTGGAGGATGACGTGGCGCATTGAGGATTGAGAGAATTACTTAGTGGGGAGCGCTAATATAGTTTTGTATGATTCGGAGAAATACTTTAGAAATTGTAGAAATACTTTGGAAATTCCTAGAAATACTTTAGAAATTGTAGAAATACTTTGGAAATCCTAGAAATTCTTTAGAAATTCGTTGAAATACTTTGGAAATTGTAGAAATACTTTGGAAATCCTAGAAATTCTTTAGAAATTCGTAGAAATACTTTAGAAATTGTAGAAATACTTTGGAAAATCCTAAAAATACTTAAAAATTTGTAGAAATACTTTGGAAATCCTAGAAATTCTTTAGAAATTCGTAGAAATACTTTAGAAATTGTATAAATTATTTAGAAATTCCTAGAAATACTTTAGAAATTGGGTGTCACTTTATATTTCAAATTTTTTTTGCAGGTATGGCTCAGCAGCAGGCGCCGCCGCTTCCGCAGCCGCCTATTAGTGGTGTTCGTCCTCCTCGAGGGTCGCTGCCGTACGTGCTGCCCGAGCTCTTCGACGAGGCCACAGACAGGGCGCACCGGTCCTACCACTTCGCGATCTGCGGGGCAGAGCTAGGCACCGTGCGTTTTAGAGGCCCGGGGTACTACATGCCGCTTGACCCCGGTTGGTGTCCGAAGTATGTAATACGATAATTTGGTTTCTTTTTATTTGCCTATTTAATTTGGTAACTAATATTTATTTTCGTTTTGTGGTGCAGGCTACGCGCAGCAGGGCTTCTTCCCCTAGCGCGTTTGATCGAGGGGGACCTCATGCGAGCCGCTTTGCGCCCGACGGAGCGCAGATCGCGCTTTGGGTTCGACTACCAGCTGGTCTGCGCGCTCCTGAATCGGTGGTAGGGTCTTCGTCTTGGGACCGGGGTCTTCGTCTTGGGCTGCTTCACCGGTTCAGCAGCCGGTGTTTGATCCACCTCCTTCAGACTACAACAGTGGCGAGACACCACCACTGGTATTTCACTTGGACAACTGATTCCGCGACACCGCCGACGAGATCGGTGCTACACAGCTGACAGGAGCCCCGCTCGTCGGGACCCAGCCGACGCAGGAGTAGCAGCACGCGACGATGATGGCGGACTTCCACGACATGACAGAGCGTGCAGGGGAGGCGTTGGCGGCGGCAGCGTCGGTGGAGGCGGAGGCGCGGTCGACCGGAGGGGGGGCCATCCCGTGTGGATCGACTACTCCACAGGCAGCGACCGGAGGGGGGCCCGTCCCGTGTGGATCAGCTACTCCACAGGCAGCGACCGGAGGGGAGCCGCCCCGTCGGGCTCAGGTGCTCTCTTAGCGACACCGCTCCCCGAGCCGGCGGCCGGAGGACGCGATCGCCATCCACGAGACCCCCTCACGTACCCCACCCACCACACGGGGGCTGCACAGAGGGCGTGAAAGAGCATCTAGGCCCCTAATTATTTTGGTGATAATGACAAGTATAATTTGGGTATTTGATGGTCCAATTAAGTGTGTGCAGGGATAAAAAGAAATAAATGAGAATATTCAAAGGAAGGCCCTCAATTTCTTATAAAAAGTGTTGAAGCTCAATTGGCGCTTTAAATTTAATTTTCGGTTTGAATTTGAGTTTAGGAAACACCGTACTATAAAGAGGGACGTGATTGGTTGATCATAGCTTGCTACAAGTGCTCATCTTGAGATCCTCTCACCTTTTCTTAGAGTGAAAACCACTAGAAAAACCCTAGAAAAACCTTAGAAAAGCCTTAGAATAGCTTAACCTAGCCTTCCCTGCCTTACCGGGTCAACCGACCTAAGTGACCGGGCGACGCGGGACGGCTCTGGAGGGAGCCGGGTGACCTGGCCACTTGTGGCCGGTTGACCCGACCAGGCCGCAGGCTGGACATAACGGCTAGCTCGGGGGGCTTGGGTATTTATACCCCTTCTTCCTCCTCTCTAGGGTTCCACCTTCTCCTTCATTGAAACACCTCCCAAGCTTGCTTCCATCTCTCCCAACTCCCTTCCAAGCACTCCTAGCAAAGATTACTCCTAGGGTTTGAGTGTGAGAGTCCTTTGAGGTGTAGGGTTAAGCCCCTTTGTGAGAGCTCTTCACCCCTTCCTCTCAAGAAGCACTTGTGGCGGCTTTGGTTGATCGATTCGCGTTTGTTACACTTGAAGCTTGCTTCTAGACGGTTAGGCGTCGCCCGTTGAGTGCCCTCTCTGTGTGGAGCACCCGGGATCATTTGTATTACCCATCCTTTGTGGATTTCTCTTAGTGAGCACCAATTTTCCTTTGTGGGAATTGGGTGAGGAAAAGAGGCTCTTGGTGATAGCCCTCCCTTCGTGGGATCCTCAACGGAGACGTAGCTTCCTTTGTGGGAGTGAACTTCGGATTAATTCGCTTGTCTCTTGCTTGTTTGAGTTCATCCCCTTTCTCTAACCCTAGAAGCTATATTTGGATCGATCTCTCTCTTTGTGTTGTTGCTTGTAAAATCTTTGGTTGCAGGTGGTGACTACCTCATATACGCAAAGTTTGATTCATTTACTTTCTGCAAATTCAAGTTTTCCATAGCTTATTGTACTCTATCTTCGCGCGCTTGTTGATCCGGCCCAAGTGCCAGGGTGACCCGGACCCCCCGGGTCATCCGGTCACTCGTGCCGGGTCATCCGGTCCCTGATCCGCTGCTTAGTTTTTGCAGAATTTTAAAGTGATCCTATTCACCCCCCCTCTAGGCATCACAAGGTCCTTTCAATTGGTATCAGAGCCTAATCCCTTGATTTAGGCTTAACCGCTAAGGGATCAAGATGTCGGGGAGTGGAGGCAACCAAACCACCAGAGAGATCGCCGCCAAGGAAGCTCAAGAAAGAGAGCTTAAGGCAGCCCAAGAAGGTGACCTCACCGGGAAGGCTCCAAGCCGTACACCATCCAATGTCGAGACTCCGACAACTCTTCATCCGACTCCGACTCGGACTCCGACTCAAGCAATGAAGACGTCAAAGATGATGATGATGCGGCAAGGAAAGCGGCGAAGAAAAGAAGAAAAGCCAAGAAGAAGAAGAAGAAGAAGGCTAAGAAGATGGCCAAGAAGCTCCTCAAGAAGATGATCAAGAAGGAGCAAGCCAAGTACACTCACTCCGGCTTCTACGAAGTGCCCCACAACTACGCACAATTTCCGGGCAATCATCCTAACAAAAAATTCTATTCCGTACATTTGGGAAAGCCTCCCCATTTCGATGGGAAAGACTATCCCAAATGGGCTTATGATGTGCAAATGCACCTTTACAGGCTTCACCCTTCTCTTTGGAAGATTGTGTGTGTAGGTGTGACAATCCCCGCCGAAGGAGAAGCCCTAACAATCGAGCATGAGCAAGACCTCCACCACAACGTACAAGCAACAAGAGTCATCACGGGATCCTTGTGTGCTCAAGAATTCAACAAGGTTCGGAACATCCAAATTGCCAAGGTGATTTGGGATACACTCAAGGAAGCACATGAGGGAACCGATTATGTGAGACAAGGAAAGATTGATTTGATTCATGGAGAGCTTGAGTTATTCGTCATGAAGGATGGAGAAACCATGAGAGAGATGTATGATAGACTCATGCTCCTTGTCTCGGACATCAAGGCACTAGGAAGTGATGATTGGGATGACTCCAAGGTCACAAAGAAGTTGCTAAGAGCTTTCACCCCGAAGAACCCAAATCTTGCAACTATGATAAGAAGAGATCCGAACTACTACAACATGACTCCCAATCAACTTCTTGGTGAGATCTTGCATCAAGAGCTAGTTGATCAAGACGTTGAGAAGTCACTAAGCTTGAAGGTGAACAAAAGCTTGGCCCTCAATGCTAGCTCTAGTGAAGCGGTGGAAGTGAAGCAAAAGACTTCCAAGACCAAGAATGAAGAAACAAGTGAAGAAGGAAGCATGGATGAAGAAACCGCCTTTGCCATAAGAAAGTACAAGAAATTCTTGAAGTCAAGGGCATCAAAGAAAGGCGGTGATGAAAGGAAGAAGAAGTCTCAACACAAATGCTATGAGTGTGGAGAGTATGGACACTTCATTGCCGAGTGTCCCAAGAACAAGAACAAGAATGTGGAAGAGAAGAAGTACAAGGAGAAGAGCAAAGAGTACAAGAACAAGTATCAAGGGCGTGCTCACGTGGGTCAACAATGGGACTCAAGTGATGAAGATGAAAAGCCAAAGAAGCAAGGCATGGCAACCATTGCTATGGCACAAGGATCATCTTCACCGCGCCTCTTCACCAACTTCTCCGACGATGAGGACCACTCTCACTTTTGCCTCATGGCAAGGGGGAGCAAGGTACAAGAATCAACCACCTCATCCTCTCGCACCTCTTCTTCATCCACACCTAGTCACATAGATGATCTTGACAATGAAGAAGAAATTGAGGCTAACATGATAAAATAATTTAGTAAAATGGGCTATAAAGAAATCAAGAGGCTTTTGGAGAAATTGGAGAAAAAGAAAGCGTCCCTCCATGAGCAAGAAGACTTGCTCATCCTTGAGAAGGAGAGAAACCTTGCTCTAGAGAGACGCCCTGCCGAAGAGGCGGCTAAGGTGGAGAAGTTGACCACGGACTTGTCCTTGGCCAATGACTCCAACAAGACGATGTCAAAGGATTACACTTTGGCAAATGAATCTTTAGCTTCCCTAAAGGTCACTCATAGTGAGCTTCAAACAAGCTTCTCATGCTTGTCGGATAAACACAAAAATCTTGAAGCAAGCTATAGTGCTCTTTGGGTAAGCACCAAAGCCAATCCTAAGGCAACACTTGACTCTAATGCCTCCACTAGCAAAGGTTGTTCAATTTGCTATAATGTGGATATAAATGCTCTTAAGACTAACCATGCAAGGCTTGAAGAGACAATCAAGAGCAAAGACAAGGAAATAGCCCGGTTGAACATGTTGATCACTCAAGGCAAGAACGGTACCAAGTCCATACCTAAGGTAGTTGACAAGTAAGGACTTGGGCACTACAAGAACAACAAGGTCAATGGTAGGGTGGTGGTGAATGGATATGAGATCCCCTTGTGGAACAAGGGAGGCTACCTCAACACTATTATGGACATTGCCCATGGAGTCACCACCTCTACCACAACAAAGGACAAGCCAAAGGTTGTGAACACCACAAAAGGAAATGGTGGGGTTAATTCTCCATCAAAGGCATCAAAGAATGTGGTTGAACACAAGCCCTCTCCCAACTACACTTGTGACTATGTTGTGACCTTGGACCACAATGGTAAAATGGTGGTCAAGTATGTTGGGGCCTACACAAAGAAGGCTATGAGGAAGAGTGTGTGGGTTCCAAAAGTTTATGCTTCTAACCTCCAAGGACCCAAATCTTTTTAGGTAACTAAACCAAAAGTTTAAACTTGTTTTGTAGGCCTACTCCTCCGGTGGAAGCGCTTGGTTGATTGATAGTGGTGCCACTAATCATATGACCAGAGATAAAGACTTATTTGCATCCCTTGATCATTATGACACCCCTACGGAAACTATCATCTATGGAGACAATGGTCAAGGAGATGTTGTTGGTCTAGGTAAAATTGCTATCTCAACAACCCATTCAATTGAAGATTTTATCATGTTGAAGGGTTAGGATACAACTTGTTGTCGGTTTCACAACTTTGTGAGAAAGGCTACAATTGTCTCTTTACCCATGAGGGTGTGACCATCTCTAGAAGGGAGGATTCCTCTATTGTCTTTGCGGGTCATCTAAGGGGAAAGCTTTACTATGTGGATTTCACAAAAGTGAAGGTGGACCCTAAGGCTTGCTTAGTGACAAAATCCGACTTGGGTTGGCTATGACATCGCCGACTAGCCCATGTTGGCATGAGGAACTTGGCCAAACTTCAAAAGGACGAGCACATCATAGGACTAACAAATGTTGTTTTTGAGAAAGATAGGTTGTGTAGTGCTTGTCAAGCCAGGAAGCAAGTTGGAGCGCATCATCCCGCCAAGAACATCCTATCTTCATCAAGACCGTTGAAGCTTCTACACATGGACTTGTTTGGACCAATTGCCTACATAAGCATCGGTGGTAACAAATATGGTCTAGTAATTATTGATGACTAAACCGTTTCACTTTGGTATTCTTTTTGCAAGATAAGAGTGAAGCAAAGGGAGTGGTCAAGAAGTTCATTAGAAGAGTTCAAAATGAGTTCGAGCTCAAGGTCAAGAACATAAGAAGTAACAACGACTCGGAGTTTAGGAACACTTAAGTTGAAGAGTTCCTCAATGAAGAAGGCATCAAGCATGAACTCTCTACTCCATACACTCCTCAACAAAATGGCATTGTTGAGAGGAAGAACCGTACATTGATTGAAGCGGCAAGAACAATGCTTGATGAATACAAGACTCCAGACTCATTTTGGGCGGAAGCCATCAACACCGCATGCCACGCCGCCAACCGCCTCTACCTCCACAAGTACTTGAACAAGACTCCCTACGAGATCATCACCGATAAGAAACCGAGTGTGCACTACTTTAGGGTCTTTGGGTGTAAGTGTTTCATACTTAACAAGAAACCCAAAGCCTCAAAGTTTGCATCCAAGGTTGATGAAGGTTTTCTCCTTGGTTATGGAACTAACGAACATGCCTATCGTGTTTTCAACAAAACCACCGGTTGTGTTGAGACCACGGTAGACGTGAAATTTGATGAATCCAACGGCTCTCAAGGAGAGCAAGTTAGTGAAAACCTTGTAGATGATGAAGAACCCCCAAGTGTATCAATCTTTAGAATGGGGACCGGTGAAGTGATGCCTCGTGAGGTTCAAGTTCAAGCTCCGGTTAACACAAGCAATCAAGATCCACCATCATCAACAAGAGTGGAACCACTAAGTTCTCAAGTTCATCAAGAAGAAAGTCAAGTTCATGGTGACGATCATGGACGGGGCTTTGATCAAGGGGGAGAACAAGGTGGTGAAGCTCAAGAAGAAGCTCCACAAGTCGAAGATGATGATGGACCAATTCAACGTCAATCTCAAGCACCACACCCAAGAGTACATCAAATGGTTCAACGGGATTATTCCGTCGACAACATACTTGGGAGTATCCAAAGAAGGGTAACAACTCGCTCAAGATTGTCAAATTTTTGTGCATTTTACTCGTTTGTTTCCTCTTTGGAACCTCTTAGTGTGGAACAAGCTCTTGAGGACCCGGATTGGATTATTGCCATGGAGGAAGAGTTGAACAACTTCAAGAGAAATGAAGTTTGCGAGTTGATGCCAAGACTCAAGCAAAATGTGATTGGCACCAAATGGGTTTTTAGGAACAAACAAGATGAATTCGGTGTTGTCACAAAGAACAAGGCAAGGTTCATTGGCAAAGGCTACACTCAAGTTGAAGGCTTGGACTTTGGAGAGACTTATGCTCCGGTAGCAAGGCTTGAGTCAATTCGTATCCTTTTGGCCTATGCTACTCATCATGATTTCAAGCTTCATCAAATGGATGTGAAGAGTGCATTCTTGAATGTACCTCTCCAAGAAGGAGTTTATGTTGAGCAACCACCGGGCTTTGAAGATCCAAAATTCCCCAACCATGTGTACAAGCTCCATAAGGCGCTCTATGGGCTTAAGCAAGCTCCTAGAGCATGGTATGAATGTCTTAAGGATTTTCTTCTCAAGAACGGTTTTGAAATAGGCAAAGCCAATTCTACTCTCTTCATTCAAAGAAATGGAAAAGATATCCTTATTTGCCAAATTTATATTGATGATATTATCTTTGGGTCTACTAATGATAAATTTTGTGAAGAGTTTAGTAGGATCGTGACCAAGAGGTTTGAGATTTCTATGATGGGTGAATTGAAGTTCTTCCTTGATTTCCAAATCAAGCAATTGAAGGAAGGAACTTTCTTGTGTCAAACCAAGTATGTGAAGGATATGCTCAAGAGGTTTGACATGGCCGATTCCAAGCCCATCAAGACTCCCATGGCATTGAATGGACATCTTGATCTCAATGAAGAAGGGAAGTTGGTCGACCAAAAGGTATTCCATTCCATGATTGGCTCCCTCCTTTATCTTTGTGCATCTAGGCCCGACATAATGCTTAGTGTGTGCATGTGTGCAAGATTTCAAGCCAATCCTAAGGAGTGTCATCTAATGGCCGTTAAGAGAATCTTTAGATATTTGGTACACACTCCTAACCTAGGCTTATGGTATCCCAAGGGCTCCACTTTTGATTTACTTGGCTACTCCGATTCGGACTATGCCGGTTGCAAAGTAGATCGAAAGAGCACTACCGGGACTTGCCAATTTCTTGGTAGGTCTTTGGTGTTGTGGAGCTCAAAGAAGCAAAATTTGGTTGCTTTATCCACAGCCGAAGCCGAGTATGTGGCAGCTGGTGCTTGTTGTGCACAACTTTTGTGGATGAAGCAAACGTTGAGTGATTACGGTTGTGAGTTTAGTAAGATTCCACTCTTGTGTGATAATGAGAGTGCCATCAAGCTAGCTAACAATCGGTCCAACACTCTAGAACAAAGCACATAGATATTCGACATTATTTCTTAAGGGATTATGAGGCTAAGAGAGATATTGCTCTACGTCATGTGAGCACTGAGAGGCAACTTGCCGATATCCTCACTAAGCCTCTAGATGAGCAAAGGTTTTGTGCTTTGAGAAGTGAGCTAAATATCTTGAATTCTCGTAACTTGGCTTGACTTATTGCACATACTTGATTGTGGCTAGATTGGAATGAAAACGATTTATTTTCTATTTCTTGTGTGAGTTTTTCAAAAATTTTGGATTTTAAGATCCTTGGATCGAATCTTAGCCCAAGTGACTATGGTTATGGATTGTTGATTGTGGCTAGTCACTTGAGGTTAAGGGTTTGTATGTCCACTAGCTAAATCTCTTTATCTATCTCAAATCTTGATGATTTCTCATCCCTCAATCTATCCGTCCATGTATCTCAAATGTTGAAAAGCCTCATCTCTCAATACATCTCTTTGGGCGTTTTCTGGGTGCGGCGGGTCAACCGGCACAAGTGCCCGGTTGACCCGGAGCGGCTCTGGAGGTCGCTGGGTCACCCGACCACTTCTGGCCGGGTTGCCCGGCCCTGGCGCTGCAAGTATATATAGCCCGCAGCCGGCGCAATGAACCCTAAAACACTCTCTTTCCTATCCAAACCGCCGACGCCACCCCTTTTGCTCCCCAAGGCGATTTCCGTGCTCGTCCGAGGGATTCCTCCACATTTGGGGGATTTGGATTCTCCTCCTTCTCAAGAGCTTCTTCCTCCTTGGGTGTTCCGGAAACTTCGCGGGAATCCAACGGTAAAATCGATTCAAACTTCGGATTTCCCGATCTCTCAATGTAGCTCGTTCTAGATGATTTCCTTTCGTCAAAAGCTTCAATCTATGCTCTAGACCAACTACCTATCATCTTGTTACCTTTCCCCATACTCACCATTGCGAACCGAGATTAGGGTTCATCCCGACCCGCCGGTTGACCCGGCCACATGTGGTCGGTTGACCCGGCCTAGGTCGGGATGGCCCTTTAAGCTTTGTTTCTTCTATTCCTTTGTACCAATCTTAATACCATTCATGCTTAATCTATCTACAGATGGGTAGAGAGAAGGGGAGCTCTCATGGCAAGGAGATTCGCTCAAAATCAAGTGAGGAGGAGGAGGAGGAGCGTTCATCGGGTGAAGAGTATGGTATTCATGTTCATGCAAAGAAGACCAAGCCTCAAGCTCCTCCCGCTCGTGCTCAAGGCCGTGGTTGTGGTCAAGAGGGCAATCCCATTCTTCAAAAGAGGACCACCACCATTGGGGCAAGAACCAAGAGGGCAAGTACCGGAGATGAAGTTGGAGATCGATATGATGCGGACATGGACTTGTCTCTTTATGTGCAGATGGCCATTCCAGTTCATCCTCCGGAGCGCACAAGACGTGATCCACCTTTGGTGAATTACATGAAGTCTGGGACCGACATGAGGCCACTTCGTTTTCAAGACCCGAGAGTGCTCCAAAGGTCTTTTTTCAGTGATGATCGGTTTTGGCTTGCTCATCAAGCCGATTGGTATGAGTCAACCATCCTACCCAAGGGACGTATCACGACTGAGATGAAGTGGGTTCATTGGCCATTCTTGCTTGATCTTCCTCCACCCATTGAAGAGGCTATGCAAGTGTGCACACTCGCTGCCAGTACATGGGGATCTCCTATCTCATGGGCTTACGTTCCGACTACTCTCAGGAAGTGGTGGCACAATTCTATGCCACTCTCTATGTTGACCGAGATGAGAACGCCATGCACTTCACTCTTGGTGGTAAGAGGTTCTCAATCACTCTTAGTAAGTTTGCTATGCTTTTCAAACTTAGAGGTGCAACCACTACAAATCAGTTCTCCAATGATCTTGTCCGCCTTCATAGTGGAGATGAGCTAGAAGTGACAAAAATGAGATTTATGTATGATAGAGCCTATGGAAATATCAACTATGGTCATACAAGTGGTCTCACCCCCTACTACAAGATGCTCAACCTCTTATTTAGGTACACTCTTACTCCTAGAGGTGGTGATTCCGACAATATTTCTCATAGAGCTAGAAACTTACTTTATCAAATGGCTCCCGGTCAACCTAAGTTCAATGCTTGCCATTTCCTTTGGAACGAGATTATCATTTGCTCTCACACCTCATCTAGTGGTTGTCACTATGCACCGTACATCTTTTTGATGGTTAAGCATGCCACTAAACTTGATCTTAAGACGGACGTCACTCATGAGCACTACAAAACTAGCAAAGGCAAGCTTGTCCAAACTTTCAGACTTGGTAAGCATCAGACTGGTGTTGATGCTAGAGGACCTTATCCGGGCATTTATCCTATTGATGGACCCGTTGATGCGGGCGCCTCCTCCTCTCAAGCACCACCACCAAGGCATCCGTATGATCCCCTTCCAATGGAGGGTGCCTCTCATTCTCGTGGGGCTCCTAGGGGTAAGAAGGGCAAGCTAAATTTCATTGCCAAGGGTTTATTTGCTTGCTTCAACATGCTCCGCAAAGATGCTAGAGAGCGTGAGGCCGACCGTTAGTGGATGGCCCAAGAGCTCCATAGGCAAGAAAGGAATCAAAAGGACATGGCAGCTCGGCTCAATCTTCCTCACTCTCCGGTGCATGAGATGAGAACCTTTGATCCTCCATCTCCCATTCCTAACCCGTGGGAGGACCTTGGCTCTTGGGTCCCGGTTGATGATGATGAAGAGGAAGAGGACTATGGAGGTGGTGAGCGCGATGATGATGAGGACGAGGACGACGACGAGGATGAGTAGCTCCCTTTTTGGTGCTTGTTGCCAAAGGGGGAGTGAATTTGAATGATGGAAACCCCTCATCACTATCTATCTATCTTTTATCGCTCTCATCACTATCTATCTATCTTTTATCGCTATTCATGTAATAGAACTAGTGGACATGTAATGAACTATGTGTGGTGTGATGGATGATGATGTGCCAAGTGCAAACTTTTATTTGTAAGACTTATTTGTGGTACTTTTATCTATGCTAGTGTGATGTAAGAACCTTAATTGTTATGTGTGATGCATGTGTTGGTTGATGTATTGTTATTTCTCACTTTATTATTGTGATATACTTGTCATATGCATCACAGATTATTCCTTTCTAAATATGTGCTATTGGCATTTGAGGCCATTTTATTTGAAAAGGCACACATTTAGGGGGAGCTTTCATCTAAATAATTGGACACAACCTTTTATTTTATTCCTCTCTTATGAGCTCAAATTATAGTTGTCATCAATCACCAAAAAGGGGGAGATTGAAAGAGCATCTAGACCCCTAATTATTTTGGTGATAATGACAAGTATAATTTGGGTATTTGATGGTCCAATTAAGTGTGTGCAGGGATAAAAAGAAATAAATGAGAATATTCAAAGGAAGACCCTCAATTTCTTATAAAAAGTGTTGAAGCTCAATTGGCGCTTTAAATTTAATTTTCGGTTTGAATTTGAGTTTAGGAAACACCGTACTATAAAGAGGGACATGATCGGTTGGTCGTAGCTCGCTACAAGTGCTCATCTTGAGATCCTCTCACCTTTTCTTAGAGTGAAAACCACTAGAAAAACCCTAGAAAAGCTTAACCTAGCCTTCCCTGCCTTACCGGGTCAACCGGCCTAAGTGACCGGGTGACCCGGGACGGTTCTGGAGGGAGCCGGGTGACCCGGCCACTTGTGGCCGGTTGACCCGGCCAGGCCGCAGGCTGGACATAACGGCTAGCTCGAGGGGCTTGGGTATTTATACCCCTTCTTCCTCCTCTCTAGGGTTTCGCCTTCTCCTTCATTGAAACACCTCCCAAGCTTGCTTCCCTCTCTCCCAACTCCCTTCCAAGCACTCCTAGCAAAGATTACTCCTAGGGTTTGGGTGTGAGAGTCCTTTGAGGTGTAGGGTTAAGCCCCTTTGTGAGAGCTCTTCACTCCTTCCTCTCAAGAAGAACTTCTGGCGGCTTTGGTTGATCGATTCGCGTTTGTTACTCTTGAAGCTTGCTTTTAGACGGGTAGACGTCGCCCGTTGAGTGCCCTCTCCGTGTGGAGCACCCGGGATTGTTTGTATTACCCATCCTTTGTGGATTTCTCTTAGTGAGCACCAATTTTCCTTTGTGGGAATTGGGTGAGGAAAAAAGACTCTTGGTGATAGCCCTTCCTTCTGTTGACGGTCGACTTTGACGCTCCTAGCCATGAGTTTACTTTCAATGTTGGCATTGATTTGATATCCGATCTAATGGTACTAACCCACTTGATATAACAAGTTCGCTCTTGCATGTGGTTTTTGGAGTATGTTGTTTATGCAGGATTTAAGCACCTAAATAAGTACTTCCGGGTAAAGTTCATCAAGCACTTTATGAGAAGATAATGAAGCCCGGCACAAGTCAAGACTCAAAGTGAGCATGACTCCAAATGACCCGAGGACCAAAGCATGAAGCCGTAAAACTCTAGGGACCTAAACAGAAGATGCAGGAGCTTGTGCAACAAGTACCATTATCTAAACCGCAGAGAAAATAACGTCAAGGGCCCACATGCAGAAGGGTGTTAATCAGCAATTACACGAGGAGCTCGCACGCAAAAAATGGGGCCGAACCGGGCCAAAAAGGCCCTGGGCCGACCGGCCCATGACGACCGGCCTGGCTCGTTTTCAGCCCGGTTCGACCTCCCCTTTGACCTAGTACCCCCTCGGGCTATTATTAGTTGGGACGCAAAGAGCCATGGGGAGATTCATTCGTCATCCGCCGCCACAAGACCGAGAACAAGAAGCAGATTGGATTCTACACCATGACCAGCGCTACAATGTGTAACATTATGGGGTAAAGTCCTTGTTTGTCCTACGGGTTGAAGGGGGGTCTTGAGATGTAATTACCAAACCTTTGTTTTGGATCTATTTGCTATCATATTCTTGTTGATGGTGCCTCAATCTTAATTGTCGACTGGCTTGCTTTGGGGATGCATCGCTCGTAGCTTCATGTATCGTGTTCCTCTTGTTCTTTATGTGATTATCGTTGTGTAGTGACAGTGCACGGGAGGGAAAACATATCGAGTTTGGTTCACACACTTAGTCTTGCATACCTAGAACACATCAACGTCTTGTGCACTTGGTGTTCGATCACAGATTACCCTCGTGTAGTGACTAGTACGCGAGGGGGAAAGGGTTGAACTCGGTGCACCTTTACCTTTGATAGATTAGATCGGGTAGTTCTTGCTAGGTGGTTACACTCCAAGTGATTCTAGATCCCTTGGACAAGCTTTCTACACTCTTGTGATCTCTATACCTTTGCTCTCTACATTGTTTTCTTTAATCTAGATTAGATTAGTTTAAGTTCTTTACTTATACATATCTTCATTCGATAAAGAGTTTTAAATCAACAACATTAGTGCTTAGTTGAGTGTAGCAATCCACTTGTTCCACGGATTGATTAACCTTGGGGGATACTCTAAGGGAAAAGCTACAACCGACCCGTGCGCTTGCGGATCGTAATTTGACGCGTTATTTAACCGTCAACAAGATTTTCTGGCGTCGTTGCCGGGGAACAAGCTAGTTTGCTACGTTTAACTTTGTATTAATTTTGTTGATCACTAACACCTAACCTTTTGTCTAGAAATTCTTGTTTTTGTTTTTTGTTTTTTGTTGTCTAGATGGTTTTTGTCAATCACCCCATGGAGGAAGAAGAAAAACCACTATGGTACTATGCTAGCCCGCAATTGGAGGATATTAAAGTCCAAAAATCAGATTTGATACTCGAGGCTACCGAGTACAAGATCAAGCCTTGAATGATTGAGATGGCGGCAGCAAACCCATTTAGAGGGGTGAAGACGGACAATCCATATAGGCACATCGAGCGTTTCACGATGCTATGCAACACGGTGCAACAAGAAGGAGTTCCGGTCGATTGGTACAAATGGAATCTTTTTCCATACTCACTTGCAGATAAAGCAAAACGATGGCACTCACTTGCATCCTTTGAGGTGGAAGGAAATTGGAATCGATTGGTGAAGAAATTTTGTGAAAAATTCTTTCCGATAAGTAGGGTTCAAAATGTGAGGAGGCAAGTGATAAATTTTGCGCAAGGAGAAGAGGAAGGAATAGATCAAGCTTGGGAAAGATTCAATGGATTGATCAAACAAGGACCAAGGCTCGGATTCTTCAGTGATGTACTCTTGCATACCTTTTATTTTTCCCTAACCCCCGATTGCATGCGGTATGTTCAGATGTGTGCAGGCGGAAATATCATGGAGAAAACACTCACGGAGGCCACCCAATTACTAAAAAGATTAAGCGAGGGGTGGCCATGCAAAGAGATTGGTAAGAACATATTTCGGGAAGCGTTGAGCAAGAAACTCGTGTGGAGGTATTTGCTGGAATTTCAAGAAAAGAAGCCCCGGAAGTGAAGAAAGAAGAAGCAAGGCAAGAAAAGGTTGAAGGAGCAACCCATAATGAAGGAGGACCAATCCAAGACATCAAAATTCGCAAGCTCGAAGAGGTACAAGGAAGAAGTTTGGCAAATACAAAGCCGCTAAATGAGTTCGAACAAATGGATTGGATCCCAATTAACTTTGAAGAAATATTCAACAAGAGGAGACCATACCCGAACCAAAAAGAGTCGGCGAGAGCTAAAGAATTCAACTTTCCGAAGGAGAGACACTCGGGGTACGAGTTGGACAAAGAATCGGCCGGAGAAATTATTCAAAGACTTTTCAATGAGGATGAAGAGGTAGATCCGGACCACATTGCCGAAGTAAAGAGGATTATGGGAGTGAAGCCGGAGGACTCACCATATGCACACCTAGCCGAAGTGTACGCGATAGGAGCCAATCATGTCAAAGGTACCTCTCTACCGACACTTCACATAAGTTGCAACATTAATGGAGAGAAAATTTGCAAAGCGCCTTATGTGACATAGGAGCTCATGTTAGTGTCATGTCTTCCAAAATTTATTATGAACTTTTTAGTAAAACTTTAAATCTTGCTCCAACACAAATAAAGTTAATCGTGGGAGATGGTAGAACGACAAGACCTTTGGGTGTGCTTAGAGATTTAGATGTTGCCATCTCGGGTAAAATTATTCCAACCGACTTTTTCGTAATTGATGCTTGCCATGATGATATAATTCTTGGTAGGCCTTTTCTTAAGTTGGTCAATGTCGTTCTTGATGCTGGAAAGGGTAGAGTTACTATTGATCTAGATGGAAATAAATTCACATATGATTTCCTACCTGCTTCTCGTATTGCTTTACCTCTACCTCTTGATAACGAAGAGGTAGAGGATCTTTATTTTGTTGATACTTTCATGGATCCTCTCCAACGAGCAATGGAGAATGATGTTATGTATGATGATCAAGACAAAGAACTAGCGGAAGCAACCAAGGGGTTGAAGGCACAAGATGGAAGCTTGGATGAAGAAAATTATGAAGATATTGGAGACTTGCAACAACAAGGACCCGAAGCACCCGATATTGAGTTGAAGCCACTTCCCAAGGGACTAAAGTATGAATTTTTGGGAGCCGATAAGACATACCCGGTCATCGTGAGTGATGAATTGAGTCCGGAAGAGATGGATAAGCTGCTGAATTTATTGAGAAAACAGAAGAAGGTGATCGGGTACTCGATAAGCGACTTGAAGGGTATTAGTCCGGCCTTTTGTACCCACCGCATACCACTTGAAGAACAATGCAAGCCCGTTATCAAGCATCAAAGAAGATTGAGTCATGCCATGCGTGAGGTGGTGAAGAAGGAGGTGATCAAATTGCTGGATGTCAGAATAATATACCCCGTGCCACATAGTGAATGGGTGAGCCCGGTGCATTGTGTACCAAAGAAAGGAGGAATAACCGTTGTGAAGAATGAGAAGGATGAGTTGATACCACAAAAGATCATAACCGGATGGAGAATGGGCATTGACTATAGAAAGTTGAACAAGGCAACAAGGAAGGATCACTTTCCGTTACCATATATCGACGAGATGCTTGAAAGGTTAGCTAAACATTCTTACTTTTGTTTCCTTGATGGGTACTCGGGGTTCATGCAAATTCCCATTCACCTGGATGATCAACAAAAGACAACCTTCACATGTCCATGTGGAACTTTCGCATATAGAAGAATGCCATTTGGTTTATGTAATGCACCGGCTACCTTTCAAAGATGCATGACGGCTATATTCTCGGATTTTATTGAAGAAATTATGGAGGTATTCATGGACGACTTCTCGGTGCATGGTACGTGTTTTGAAAGTTGCTTGAAAAATTTGGAAAAAGTCCTTGAAAGGTGTGGAGAAATTGACCAAGTGCTTAATTGGGAGAAGTGTCACTTTATGGTGAAACAAGGGATAGTCATGGGACATGTAATCTCCGAGAGAGGAATAGAGGTGGACAAAGCTAAGATTGAAACGGTTGAAAAGTTGCCACCTCCGACAAATATCAAATCGTTAAGAAGCTTTCTCGGGCATGCTGGATTTTATAGAAGATTTATAAAGGATTTCTCAAGGATCACCTAGCCATTGACACGACTTCTCCAAAAAGATGTCGAATACGAATTTGATGAAGAATGCTTACATGCTTTCCGGACGTTGAAGCAATCTCTCATAAGTGCACCAATTATGCAACCTCCCGATTGGAATTTACCATTTGAGATAATGTGCGACGCAAGTGATTATGCCGTTGGAGCCGTTCTTGGACAAAGGAATGAAGGGAAGGTACACACAATTTATTATGCAAGTAAAACTTTAAATGAAACTCAAGTGAATTATGCAACTACGGAGAAGGAATTGCTTGTCGTGGTGTTCGCATTTGAAAAATTCAGATCTTATATTGTGAACTCGAAGGTGATCGTGTACACTGACCATGCTGCAATCAAGTACCTTTTGTCCAAGAAAGATGCCAAGCCACATTTGATTAGATGGATTCTATTATTACAAGAGTTTGATATGGAAATTAAAGACAAGAAAGGGTCGGACAATATCGTAGCCGACCACCTATCAAGGATGCATCATGGAGATGATGGGATGGAGCTAATTGAAGATAGAATGAGAGATGACCATCTATATCGAATACTTGATAAGGGAGGATGGATGCATGATATCATAAGATGCCTACGGAAGATACCATTAGATCACTTGGACAGAAATGCTAAAAGAAGGGTAATTGCCGAAAGCAGAAAATTTTATTGGGATGCACCATACCTATATAGATGTGGAGATGATGGAGTGCTAAGAAGATGTGTGCCACGGGAAGAAAGAGAAGAGATTCTAAGAAAATGTCACTCGTTGGAATGTGGAGGACACTATGGACATTTTAGAACACAAGCAAAAGTATGGGCAAGCGGATTTTATTGGCCTGAGATGCACGAGGATGCTAAAAGGTTTGTTGCAACTTGCCCGGAATGCCAAAGGAGTGGAAATATATCACAAAGGAATGCAATGCCGCTGAATTATAATTTGCAAATTGATCTATTTGATGTTTGGGGCATCGACTTTATGGGACCATTCGTGAACTCGAATGGATATGAACACATCTTAGTCATAGTTGATTATGTATCAAAATGGGTTGAAGCAATTCCATGTTGGAAAGCATCTACGGAAGAGGCCATTCAAATGATCAAGACGGTGATATTCCCTCGATACGGCGTTCCTAGAATTTTAATAAGTGATGATGGATCACACTTTATTAGCCAGGATTTTAAAAGATGCTTGGCAAAGTTGGGAATCGAGCATAGGGTGTCTACGGCCTATCATCCACAAACAAATGGCCAAGCGGAAACATCGAACAAGCAACTCAAAGGCATCCTCATGAAGACGGTGACTAAAGGAGGAAAAGATTGGTCAAAGAAGCTAGACGGAGCGTTGTGGGCATACCGGACTGCACATAAAACACCGATAGATATGACCCCTTATCAATTTGTCTATGGAAAAACATGTCATTTACCAGTAGAACTAGAGCACAAGGCTTATTGGGCAATAAAGGAGATGAATCTTGATATTGATGCGGCACGAATAAAGCGGAGGATTCAAATAAGTAAACTTGAAGAGCTAAGATTGAAGGTATATCACAACGCTAGCATCTATAAAGAAAGGATGAAGAGATGGTACGATAAAAGATTGCATAAGAAGGAATTCAAGGAAGGAGACAAGATCCTACTATACAATTCTCGATACAAGGTCTTCGACAAAGGAAAATTGCAAAGCAAATGGGATGGACCATACGTCGTACATTCAGTGTCACCATCGGGAGCGATAACAATCATGGACGCCAAAGGAGATCAATATGCTGTGAATGGACAACAACTCAAGGTATTCCTGGAGCCTGACGTTGTGCCCATTAAATATGTTGACGTCTACACCTTGGATGGTGACCTGGATCGTCAAGGCTAAGCGACGAAAACAAGGTAAGTTTGTAAATAACCTTCTACTTTATTTATTTTCAGCATGCGTGTTAGTAGTAATATTTGCTTCAAATCATCATGAATAAATATTGCCCCCTACTCATGAACTTTGGTGAGGATGGAAAATTATGCCAAATTGATATATGATGATCGTTGCCGCTTTGCTCGTCTTTGTGCTTGCTTTATGCATGATTAAGCTAATGCTCTCATTAATGCAAATCTGAAATTAAATTTAAATGCTAGCTTAATCCTTTGTGCATGTTATGATAAAGATGAAGACCCATAGTTTTTCTCATGCTCTCAATTTTGAATGGGTTAAAGATGATTTATTTTTGTTCTTAAAAGTTATGCTAACCTTCTCATTAATACCACTTGCATGTTGCTCAACCTATCCAAAGCCTTATATTTAATTGAGTGCAAAAACTTAGTGTGCAAGATTTATTTTTGGGTGTATTGATTCAAGGCTTGATTTCTATGGTTCGAGACTAAGAAGCTGGTCATTCCGTTTTTGTGTATCTCTCTTATTGCTAGTCATTTCTATCCGTGCATTGTAAGTTTCCACATCGGAAATTTTGCAAACCTCGCCGGATATCCACCAACAAACCTAAAATATCTTTTTGTGTTTTACCTCCTTGACCACAACCCACTTCTTGAGTATGGATGAATATTTCGAGGAAGATCACAAGAATGAAGGTGCCAAAGATTAAAGTTTCATTTTGGGAGACCTCCAGGACGACATAAAGAGTGCGTGAAGGATCCCTAGAAGATTTCAAGTGTTTCTCTCCAGGAAAATTTAGGATTTTCAGTACCTACATTGGCACAAAAACTTCGTCACCTCTTTGCCTGAGAACGTGCAATCGTCTAAGCATGGGGGGAGCTGCCAAGAAGGTAGGTACTAATGTAGTCTAGAGTTTAGGGAAGTAAAAAAAGAAAGAAAGAAAAAAATGATGAAAACAAAGAAGAAAGAAAGAGAGAGAAGAAAAAAATATGTGTATATATAAAAAAACTCCCCGACTCTCTAGACGCATTAGGAATTTCAAGAGGATTTAAGATCAAGACCCATACTCATCTTTCCAACTATGTGCAATCCGATAACGAGGACTTTGTTTGTGCCTCGGGATCACTCTTTGCCATTTGCACATGTCCACTTATCTCAAAAAGTGTGTGCTCATCTCTCCCCCCTTCTTGAAAACATTTTTTTCCAATGACCTTTTTGACGAGGCTCGATAAATCCATGAGAAGCTTGTCTTGTTTTGATAATATCTTGATTATAATATCTTGGTAGGACTAAACTTTTTCCAAAGCTCCAGATAAAGCCTTCCACTTATACAAAGTTTTGAGAGAGGAAAGGAGTAGAACATATAAGCTTGAGAGACAAGATGAGATAAGAGTTCATGAGCAAGATGCAAGGAGGTTTAAATTTTTGAACTTGGTTTAGCTCTTTCTTCATCTTACACTTCATTTCAAAATTTCTGAGATTCATTCAAAATTTGGGAGCATGATTATTTACTTGTGGGATGAGCCTATTCGATATCCACCCTCCGTAGGGATGAAGGCTAGTACACTGAAACTCTAACAAATAAATTTAGAGAGCATTATGTTTTCTTCATGTATGATCAAGTGCAGGGTGTGAACAATGAAAGGCAACACTGATATCCATTGAAGGCTTACTCGAGGACGAGCAAGGTTTAAGCATAGGGGAGTTGTTGACGGTCGACTTTGACGCTCCTAGCCATGAGTTTACTTTCAATGTTGGCATTGATTTGATATCCGATCTAATGGTACTAACCCCCTTGATATAACAAGTTCGCTCTTGCATGTGGTTTTTGGAGTATGTTGTTTATGCAGGATTTAAGCACCTAAATAAGTACTTCCGGGTAAAGTTCATCAAGCACTTTATGAGAAGTTAATGAAGCCCGGCACAAGTCAAGACTCGAAGTGAACATGACTCCAAATGACCCGAGGACCAAAGCATGAAGCCGTAAAACTCCAGGGACCTAAACAGAAGATGCAGGAGCTTGTGCAACAAGTACCTTTATCTAAACCGCGGAGAAAACGACGTCAAGGGCCAACATGCAGAAGGGTGTTAATCAGCAATTACACAAGGAGCTCGCACGCGAAAAATGGGGCCGAACCGGGCCAAAAAGGCCCTGGGCCAACCGGCCTGGCCCGTTTTCGGCCCGGTTTGACCTCCCCTTTGACCTAGTACCCCCTCGGGCTATTATTAGTTGGGACGTAAAGAGCCATGGCGAGATTCATTCGTCATCCGCCGCCACAAGACCGAGAACAAGAAGCATATTGGATCGCGAAGGGAGCACTCGTGGCCTTCATCTACTTCGGAGGATTCTACACCATGTCCAGCGCTACAATGTGTAACATTATGGGGTAAAGTCCTTGTTTGTCCTTGGGGTTGAAGTGGGATCTTGAGATGTAATCACCAAACCTTTGTTTTGGATCTATTTGCTATCATATTCTTGTTGATGGTGCCTCAATCTTAATTGCCGGCTGGCTTGCTTTGGGGATGCATCGCTCGTAGCTTCATGTGTCGTGTTTCTCTTGTTCTTTATGCGATTACCGTCGTGTTGACAGTGCGCGGGTGGGAAAACATATCGAGCTTGTTTCACACACTTAGTCTTGCATACCTAGAACACATCAACGTCTTGTGCACTTGGTGTTCGATCACAGATTACCCTCGTGTAGTGACTAGTACGCGAGAGGGAAAGTGTTGAACTCGGTGCACCTTTAGCTTTGATAGATTAGATCGGGTAGTTCTTACTAGGTGGTTACATCTCCAAGTGATCCTAAATCCCTTGGACAAGCTTTCTACACTCTTGTGATCTCTATACCTTTGCTCTCTACATTATTTTCTTTAATCTAAATTAGATTAGTTTAAGTACTTTACTTATACATACCTTCATTCGATAAAGAGTTTTAAATCAACAACATTAGTGCTTAGTTGAGCGTAGCAATCCACTTGTTCCACGGATTGATTAACCTTGGGGGATACTCTAAGGGAAAAGCTACAACCAACCTGTGCGCTTGTGGATCGTAATTTGACGCGTTATTTAACCGTCAACACCTTCGTGGGATTCTCAACGGAGACGTAGCTTCCTTTGTGGGAGTGAACTTCGGATTAATTCGCTTGTCTCTTGATTGTTTGAGTTCATCCCCTTTCTCCAACCCTAGAAGGTATATTTGGATCGATCTCTCTCTTTGTATTGTTCCTTGTAAAATCTTTGGTTGCTGGTGGTGACTACCTCATATACTCAAAGTTTGATTCATTTACTTTCTGCAAATTCAAGTTTTTATAGCTTATTGTACTCTATCTTCGCGCGCTGGTTGATCCGACTCAAGTGCCAGGGTGACTCGGACCCCCCCGGGTCATCCGGTCCCTGATCCGCTGCTTAATTTTTACAGAATTTTAAAGTGATCCTATTCACCCTCCTCTAGGCATCACAAGGTCCTTTCAGGGTGGCGGCAGCGGCGAGGAGGAAGGAGCACCAGGGGCCGCCACGACCGACGAAACACGGTCGTATTTAGATTTGTTTTTGACACTTGTCGTGTAAACTACTTTTGTTTGTTGTAATTAAATTATGTATTTTCGTATTCAGTTTCATGTTATTTCGCATTTATAGTATTAGGGATAACCAACTGAAAAACAAAAAACCAAAAAAACCAACCGCCTTTTGAAGCGGCGGTTGGCTGCACCCAGCCGCCGTTTCAAGTGGCGGCAGCTACCAGGCAGCCAGCCGCCACCCAACCCGGGCCTGCCGCCACTGTTGCAAACGTGCCGCCCTTTGCTGCGGCGGCAGGTACTTACTGCCATTTTGCCACGGCGGTAGGTCCCTACCGCCGCTTCAAACGGCGGCAGGATCGCAACCGTCGTGGCAAACGGCGGTTCGAGACTATTTCTGCAAATGTTGAATCCGACTATTTATTTTCGTAAAATCGAAGAAAATATATATAAAAAAATTTCCTCCTTTCCAACGAAACAAACTGAGCCAGCGGGCCTCCTTACCCTAGGCGGCGCTGGCGGCGAGCGAACGAACGAGGCGTTGCGGTTGCAGCGGGGGCGCGGGGCGGCACCAGGCAGCGGACTTGAGGGAGGCAAGCTGCGGGCGGCTGGTGCCGGGAGTCGGCGCTGCGACAGTGGCGGTGCCCGGCACCTAGGCAGGCGGCAGCCACCGAGCGCGGGCTTGCCGAGACCCGTGCGCGCTTTGAGCTCGCAGGCTGAAGAGTTAGATCCCACAGGTACAACAAAAAAAAACTGATTCTCTGTAGTAGTGATGAGGAGGGCAAAAATTTGCAGTAGTGAAGTTGTTATCAGCACTGCAGTTCATCTATTGGTAATTTATATGTAGATTTGAGTACATTTTATTTTTTTCAGAAATATAAGTTGTGCTCCACTGCAACTAGTGTTAAGCATCCCTGCATTTCCTTTTAGCCTGAGAATGGCTCCGCAGGCAAGTGGCATTTCAGTTAGAGATTAATTGAGGAAAGCGTTTATGTGGAATAGTCCAACTCAATCGATGCCTTATAATTTTCTTTGGTTCCATCGATTGTGCTGTAGAACTCCATAATTCACTTACATGGATAGCTTGTTTGTCATCAATGAAGCTTGTAGGATGAATTGTGATTTGTGAAATTGTGCTGTGAGGGAATCCATGGGTCAGGGCTGGGGAGTTGTGCAACCTCATGTCGGTCTTTTCCCAGCACCACCTCTAATTTAAGCTGTGTATGCCAAAGTTCTCTAATTTATTTGGTATACCATTCGAGGCTTTTAATTTAAGCTGTGTATGTCAAGTTTTCTAATTTATTTGGTATACCATTCGAGGCTTCAGATTTAAAATTGAAGTAGCTAGAAAATTATATATTGACCTGAGGTGTGTTATCACACCAGCTAGGAGCAATGTGGTCAATGTACTTGACTATTGATGCTACTATGCACCTCACCTTAATCCTTAATGTTACTTTCGAACATGCACATGCTATCTTAGGTTTACAGAATTATGTACCTTCTTTCATAGAAGGAGCTAGAATTGAGACTGTGAAGTGAAGATTGTGTATTTGTTTATGCCCTTTAAGATACTAGGGTATAATATGAGGATGCCATTGTTCTTCTTTAAAAAAAATTGCTGACACCTTTGACATTATTTTTCAGCCCCGTAATGGATCCCAACATGAAGCAGCTTCAAGAGACTCTGGTTGACATTGAGACTGATGCGGAGCAAGTTCTTCTGGCAAGGCATCAGGTTCGTGTGTGTTATTGGCTTGAATTTTAAATATCAGATAAGTACCACTATTGATTGCTTGTGTTTCGTTGTTCTCTGTGATTATCAGTTGGTGGAAAATGACAAGGTAAGGAATGGCAACAGGGAGGCCTTGACAGCCCTCCGTAAACAAGCCAGGACAACTAAAACCAGTGTGCCATCTCCCTTTGAGGTCATAATGAAGGAAATGGAAGGAAGCTCTGGCAAGCATCTGATAAAGGAGACATGCCCTACTTGTGGAGATCATGACCCCAAAGAACATACCTGGCTAATGTTTCCTGGATCAGATATGTTTGCCCATGTTCCATTTCATGTGGCGCATACTGTTTTGGAAAAAGGTACACAGAATCTTGGTCCATAAAAATCAAATGCATTTGAAATTACTAATGATGAAAGTTCAATACATATGTGGAGCAAGCCTCTATTGGGCCCTTGAAATGTGGGGTGAAGAAGTGTGTACCAAGGCTTTTTTTCTTTTCTTTTATCACCAATGCTATCTTCTATCATCCAAAATCTTCTTGGACTCATGTGGGCCCTTGAAATGTTCTGCCTTCAGTTCTGCCATCAGTTCCGTAAAATTCCTAGAAATTGTTTTTTAAGCAATCATTTCCCCTTTAGGCATAAGGAAATTTATGTCAGTTTGGTCAAACTATGTATATTTGACTAGTTCCTTGAGGCAACACAGCGACTAACAATTTCTTGTTTCATTTTACTATTGCTGTAGACCAAGAGCGCTTGGATATTGATACCAAGAAACTGCAAAGCTTTGTCAAAGAGAAATCACTCGTGATTGCTGAGAAAGGTGCCCTTGCGGGCAGATTCGGCGCCGACACTGTCAAATCCTTGGTCAACCTAACTGACACACCTAATTCAACACGGGAGGGAGGAGAGTTTGTGCAGGGCCCTAATGTGAAGTATCAGCTGGGTTGAATCGTCTACTGTTCTACCAGTGTTTTTTCCTGGATATTTTCTGTATAGATGTGTGCTTTCATGTCAAACAAACCTTGTCATGGCTGTTGCCTGTTAGCACTTGCCCAAAGTTATTCTGAACTGATTAGTTGGCTGATGTACTGCAACGTATTGTTGTATCGGGCTTTCTGAATCTGTGACATTGTGGAACAATCAGTGTGGTTAGAAAGACAGGTGTCAGGCCTTGATGTCTTTCTGCCCTGTGAAATAGCAGAACCAAATTGAGGTTACACACAGCCTTCTTAGAAGTAGATTGAATTAGAAGTTTGATAACTCGCAACGTGGGTCAGTGGCGTGCTAATTTGTTCTGCTACTCAAATATTGTACAGATGCAGCAGACAGAAATGTCTCCAATTCAGATGTTCTCTTCTAGAATGCGAGATTGTTCATGGAAGAGATGGAATCGCAAATGAACCCTGAAGAACCGGTCAGCATGACCGTGCCATTCTCACCGACTGTTAATCAGTTAGTGCAGTAGTAATCCAACCGTTTATATCATAATTTACCGGCACTTCTGTAGCTCGTTCTTCCTCAACTCCGGCCTGGTGTGTTCTTCTACATTCAGTTGAGTACCGCTCATTCGTGTCATTTCAGCTTCAGTTTGGAATCGCATGTCGAACGAACCCTGAAGAACCGGTCGGCATGACTGTGCCATTCTCACTGACTGTTAATCAATTAGTGCAATAGTAATCCAACTATTTATATTAGAATTTAACGGCACTTCTGTAGCTCGTTCTTCCCCAACTCCGGCCTGGTGTGTTCTACATTCAGTTGATGAGTATCGCTCGTTCGTGCCATTTCAGCTTCAGTTTGGAATCGCATGTCGAACGAGCCCTGAAGAACCGGTCAGGAAACCGCGTTTACCGGTGTAACCGGTCCGGACCGGTTCCGGTACCGGGTGGCTTCAAACATTTGAATTTGAATTCAAAAAATAAAAAAATCTCAAAAAACTTCAAGTTGCGACGAATCTAATTGTGTCAAAAATTTTCAAATATTCATTCATTTATTTAGTATACTTTGCAGGCATTAGAAGTTCAACCAAAAAAAAAGGAAAAAAATTTGGTCGATTGAACCTCTAATGCCCGCAAAAAAAAAACTAAATACACTAACATTTGACAATTTTTGACACTATTAGATTCTACGCACCTTGAAATATTTTTAGGAATTTTTCTTTTATTTTTCAATTTTTTAATTCAAATTTGAAGACACGCCAAATTCTTCACTAATTCGGTTTTTTCTGTTCAACAACCGATTACCGCTCAAACCAGTCCGGCTTACCGGTCAAACCGCTCGGTAAGACGTTCCAACCGTTTGCACTGCCGTTTCTTATTTGGAATTTGAATTTGACCGATTTTTTCGGTAACCGGTTAAACCGGTCCGGCTAACCGGAACCGGACCCCTGGCGGTTTGAGCGTACCGGTTAGGAAAAAAAACCCTGCGCATGACCGTGCCATTCTCACCGGCTTTAGTCAGTCAGTGCAGTAGTAATCCAACCATTTATATCAGAATTTACCGGCACTGCTGTAGCTCGTTCTTCCCCAACTCCGGCCTGGTATGTTTTTCTACATTCACTTGTACTGCTCGTTCGTGCCATTTCGGCTTCAGTTCGGCAGTGGACATAGCAGCCGGTGGCGGTGCCGGGAAGATGGAGGAGCCGCTCTTGGTCCCCTCAGAATAGCAAAACATTTGCATGCAGAGCCCGCGCGACGTGCGGAGTGACCACACACAGCACACCAGCGCGCGCCCCCCACCAGGAGAGGGAGAGACCCGCCGCGTGCATGGCCGGCACGCGCGACGCCGCTACCGTGCCGCTGCTCCTGCCGCTCGACGGCGACGACGACGCCGCGGCGGCGGGCCGCGGGTGCTGGGAGGACGGCGCCATCTCGCTGGGGCTGGTGGGCGTGCAGCTGGCCGGCGCGGCGTACATGGTGGTAGTGACGCCCGTGCTGGCGCTGGGGCTGGACCCGCTCTTCCTCGTCGCCGTCGGCAGCCTCTGCACCGCGGTCCTTACCATCCCCTTCGCCGTCAAGATCGAGAGGTCTGGATTGCTGGTCGTGCACGCGCGCATCCGGCCCCTGAATTATTTATTATTCGTTACGTTTCGATACGTTCTTCGATCGATCTGCAAATCTGTGATTGACGATGCGTGCGTGCATGGACGGAGCAGGAAGAAATGGCCGTCGGAGCTCACCAGCCGGTTGCTTTTCCAGTTCGTCGCGCTGGCTCTGGGAGGGTGAGAAACTCTAGCAATTCGCCCGATCTCGATTCTCAAGTGATGAGCTTATGATCCATGCCGGTGTCTTACAGGGTGACAGGATTCCAGGCCTTGCTGCTGCAGGGCATGAAGATGACGTCACCGGCGATCGCCTCCGCCATGCCCAACCTTGCCCCCGGGTTCATCTTCATCATCTCCGGCTGCCTCGGGTACGCGCTCCTGACTTGAGATGAAGTGATGAACTGCGCAGCCGCATAATGTTTGTAGTTCTTACGTTCCGGCAGCTGCAGGTTCGAGAGGGTTGATATCAAGTGCCGGTACACGAAGGCCAAGATCCTCGGCACCGTGGTCTGCCTGGGTGGCGCTGTCGCCATGAGCGTCCTGCAGAGCCCGGACGCCCACCTGCTGCCGCGGCCGGCGGAGCGCGCCGCCGCCGCGAGCTGGGTGGCGGGCTGCCTGTTCCTCCTCGGCGCGGTGCTCGTGCTGTCCGGCACGATCGTCATGCAGGCGGCGACCATGCTGCACTTCCCGGCGCCGTTCACGCTCTGCTCCGTGACGTCGCTGATCGGCGCGGCGCTGACGGCGGCGTTCCAGGTGGCCACGGCGGGGCGGTTCACCCCCGGGACGCCCCAGATCAGCCTCCAGATCGTCCTCTCCCTCGTGTTCGTGGTACTGCCGAAATGGTGGTATGGATAAACAAGAAGCGTGACCGGTGGCGTGGCGTGACGTGACCGGTGCTCTCTCGCTGATGTCGGTGGTTGCAGGGCGGGGTGGTGAGCTCGGCGTGCATCATGTTCCAGACGTGGGCGCTGGAGAAGAAAGGCCCCGTGATGGTCTCCATGTTCAGCCCCACCCAGACCGTCGGCACCGCCATCTTCTCCGTGCTCTTCCTCGGGCGGGCCATGCATCTAGGAAGGTACTAGAAGGTTCCAGTGCAGGTTCCATCCATACTTAGCAATATTGTGAATCAACATACCCTGAATATAATTCAGATGAACTGCATAGGATGAATTGATGCATTGATGTTCGGTGCAGCATATTGGGTATGGTTTTCCTCTTCTCCGGGCTGTATGCGGTGCTGTGGGCAAAGAAGAAAGAAGGGCAGGTTCTTGCTGCAGAAAGGAAGGAAAGGGATAGAGTGAAGAACATCGACATGGAGAAGCCGCTGCTGCTCTGAGCTTAGCATAGTTTTGCTTCCCTTAGTCAGGGTACATCAACTCTTGTTCAGATTCAGAATGTGCAGCGGTATAGTGATACAGTCCTCTTGCATTTTGTTCTTGTAGTGAAAAGCTACTGTGTTTGTGCAGCCTAAGCAGGGATTGATGAGAATGTAGAAACATAACAAAGCATCCGAATCATATGCTTACCGAATACTGCTACAGCATCAACAAGCAGGAAAAGGCTACAATGAGATCTGCTAGCTCAATATAACTTAGTTCTGCGTAATATTGGGGAACAAAAGGTTTTCTGAACTTATAAAAAGATTTAAAAGGCTACAAAGGAATAAACAACTTACTAAAGGTGTATCAAAAGTAAGGATGATGTCCATTTTCGACTATCCAACTATTGTCCAAGTTTCGTTTCGGCCGTCGAATCGCATAACCAGGAATGTTTGGCCACTCAACTCTTAAAACCTTTTTTTTTTTGCCATCTGATGATTTTGGTGAGTGGTTTTGCTAAGAGCAAGACTAATGGTTACGCCGGCAAGCAGGCGCATCCTTGTCCAGCTCAACCTGAACTGCTGAGTTGTGCTGGCGGGCCGTAGGAATTTTTAATGCGTTGTGTGGTCCAAGCTGTGACGTTGAGGAATCGGATTGGCAAGTTGTGTGGTCCGTTCATTTCGCACGCTCTGAACTGCCGTCTCCGGACTCGCTCGCTTTTCTCTCTATCATGATTTCTCTCTCTCCCAAGTCGGACAACTGCGATGTGGCATAGCATCTAGCCTGCTTACGTGCGCTTATAATACTTGCTCTAATGTGGACGACACTTGACAGTGGGACCCACCTGTCAACATTTTCTCTCTCCTCTTTGTTGCTTCCCTCCGCTCCTCTCTCCACGACCGGCCTTCCTCCTCGCGCCGCCGACCGACCCCCGCTCCGGTCGTCCTCGTGCCTCGGCGCCTCTCCTGCGCCACCTTCCTCCCCGCTCCAGTAGTCGGTCGTGCCCGAGCCGCTCGGCCGCCGCCGCTGCCAAAGGACCCCCCCTCGAGCTGCTTCGTCAACGACAAACCCGCCCTTGAGCTGCTTCGCCGACGACAGACCCGCCCTCGAGCTGCTTCGCTGTCGACCGGCTCGATTCGGCGGGACCCGATGCCGGAGGAGCATGAGAGCATCACTACGAGCTCTGCGCGTGTTAGGAACTCGCCATGGGAGAGGAAGAGTGCTGGGGAAGGTGAGGGAGCCACCCGTGCTCTGCTGGGGATGCTCCCGGAGCCATCCTGAGGGTCCCGCGCCGCCGCCCTGTGCTCTCAGGCCGCCCGTGCCCGGAGAAGAGGAGCTCCGCCGCTCCTTTGCCGCGCCGCCCGTCGGTCAATGCCCCGCGCCGCCGGCTCAGCAGCCCACACGTGCATCGCCTGGAGAGGAGGAGGCCGCCCGTGCCCGGAGAAGAGGAGCTCCGCCGCTCCTTTGCCGCGCCGCCTGTCGGTCAATGCCCCGCGCCGCCGGCTCAGCAGCCCACACGTGCATCGCCTGGAGAGGAGGGGAGAGGAGGCCGCCTAGATGCTGGATCGGGTCGAGATTGAGCGCCGCCGCCATTGCTATCACGGGGATGGCCGCCGACTGTCGGTAGAGAAGAGAGAAGAAAGAAGAAAGAGAGAGGAGAGAAGAAGAGAGAGGAGGGAGAAAATGCTGACAGGTGGGTCCCACTACCGCATGGTGTCCACGTCAGTAAAACCACCCACCAAAACCACTGGATGCCCAAAAATAAACGATTTTCAGAGTTGAGTGGTCAAACATTTCTGATTCTGCGGTTTGATGGCCAAAACTAAACTTAGACAATAGTTGGATTATCGAAAATGGCTTCTTCCCAAAAGTAAAATGTACTATTTTGAAGTTAAAATTGATCCCCCAAACTCGCATGCCCCATCAAAATCTGTACGAAACCTCCTACACCCATACATCGTACATAGATTCAAAGATATAAAACAAAAACTGTGATTAACCTACATAAACAGTCTCTTCAAGTTTCGTCAGGTTGACCAACTACTACGGTATGAGCCTGTTCGTTTGGCTGGTGGCTGATGGCTGGTGCTGATTTGTTCTGAGAGAAAAGTACTGCTGGCTGGTGGCTGATAAGCCAAGCGAACAGGGCGTGCTTATGGAATTATGGGGGGAGCTCCAAGAACAGCATTAATTAATCACAGTAAGCTTGACTCCTGTTGACAAATGAAACAGGCAAACAAATTGCCTCCTGGGAAACAAGTGACAGAAATGTTTCCAAATAAATACATACAGAATCACGGAGTAGTAAGCAAAATTACAAAGTACTACTTGCACATAAAGCCACACAAGTTCTTTTTTCACCCGTCCATTTGTTACAAAATTTCTGCCAAACTAACTGCATTACCACATGACACAAAAGTGCTACTTCCTCCATTGTAGCTGACAGCATTAAAACACTTGTCACACCTAGATTATTGCATGCCAGTAAAAATTGTCCTAAGCAGATCTTGCATGAACGGAGCATTCTACAGAAGCATTTGCTGCAAAAATGCTGTGAAGTTTCTGGCATGCTCCACTAGCCAGTGAAACATTATAGAACACTGAACAGTTCAACACTCACTCTCTTTAGCATTGGCGCAGAACTAAATAGAAGACAAAGAAAATCCAGCTCATGATCTTCTCCACGGACGCCTTCAAACACTACCACTTCAAGACCAGGCAAGGATAACTGTTCATTTCTCCAGTTGCTAGCTTCATCACAGTCACAATTTTCGAAGCAGTCTGGAAACTAGAAAGGAAAGCATTCAGTGTTACCGACACTTCGTACACATTATTTGAGTATACGTTGTATCTCATGAATGTAAATGGTACATTTGAAGAAGATGCTGGAGAAAGGTGGAGATTAGAATTACCATGTTTTCTAACAGGACAACCTTAAGCCTTTGTAAGGTGGTTCGGATCCTGAGAAGATGCAGCACAAGTGCTCCAAAAACATGACCCTCCGTACGGAGACTTAGCTCCAAGACCGAAAAGTCAGTCACCGGAAGCCGCACTACTTCCTGCTCGATGCTCCAATCTGCATGCGAATGTTTCTGCGAATAAATTTAATTAGCAGTATATAGACGTAATAAATAACATTTAGTGGACTGTTAATAAGGCATCAAGAACAGGAAATATAATTATTTTTTTGAGCACACATCCAAGAGTTATATTAAATCATGACAGGATTACAATCACTTCTCGTCACCTCTATAAGACTCGACGGGAAGTTATCAACCCACACTAACTCAGGCTCAAGCAAAGACGACAGACCTGCACACATGTGTGCCGCTCTGTTGCCTTCCCTATGAACAAAGGAAAAGTTTAGGGAAACAAAAGACCTGCCTAACTCTTGGATCTCCTGCCAAAGGCCAAAAACCGCACTCCGGTCACCAACATCTGCTTGGGGCCTGTTTATTGGTGGAAAATTTGCCTTTTTACTGTTTGAACTCCTGTAGCACACTGTAGCACGTTTCGTTTGTTTGTGGTAAATATTGTCTAATCATGAACTAACTAGGCTCAAAAGATTCGGCTCGTGATGTACAACAGAACTGTGTGATTAGTTAATTTTTTTACCTACATTTACTACTCCGAACATATATCTTTTGGTGTATTTAATGTGATGTGATGGAGAGAGAGTTGAAAAGTAGTAAAATTTTTGCTAAATTTCAGCCAACTAAACAAGCCCTTGCATCATATTCACCATTGTTAGGCTGTCGCTTTCCAGGATGATTCTGTCAAAGCCTCGCTGCGCCGCCAAGACAAGGCCATCACGTGCAGCAAGGAACTCCCCTGTCAGCGCATCACCCACATGATTGTAGTGTTTTGCCGCTGCAGCTAACAGACGCCCCTGTATGTCTCGGATACTTACTCCAGAAGCACCCGTCGCTGAAGATATCTTGAACGCGGCGTCAGAGTTCACCTTGACCCACCCCTGTGCTGGCGCTTTCCATCTACTGCGACGTACTCGCCCTGTCGGCTCAGGGCTTCCCGACTTCGCCATTTGCAAGGATACCAGGTCCTCCACCATAGCTGCAACATGACGTACCGCTGCTTGTGGATTCCACCGTTCCTTGCCATGTTTCCTGGCGTTCCTCCCAGACCATAGAGACCATGCACCGCATATAATTAACGCAGCCTCGTCAGGTGTACACAGATCTCCTGAGAGCACATCCCGTGTCCAAGACGCCTCATGAAGGGCTGGCAATCGGAGCCCGGCCAACTCCTGTGCCGTACTCCAGAACTGGCGAGCGAAGGTACACCTTAGCACCACATGATACAGGGATTCACCCGGCTCGCCACACGCCTCGCAATGATCCTCTTTCTCAATGTGTCTCCTCTTAAGTTCTCCTTTTGTTGGCAGCGAATTTTTCAGTGCTCGCCACCAGAAGATCCGCACCTTCGGCGGGACATTGAGACGCCATAATGCTGTCCACCACCGAGAGGCGTCTGACGAGCCCGCTGCACTACCGGCCATTGCTTCCTTCTGATCCTGCTCGCCCTTTAGCAATCGATAGCACGACCGAACCGAGTACCAGCCATTCCGTTCATAGGCCCAGGCAAGCATGTCCTCCTGCATTCGTGCTCCAGGCCGCAACTCCAGAATCTCTGCTGCATCATGAGGAAGGAAGGAGTCTTGTACCAGCTGCTCATCCCATGTTCTAGTCCCCGGCACAAATAGCTCATGTACAAATTCCACATTCACTCCATCCATTCTCAGCAGAGGTTTCATAGATCTTAACCCCGTGATCCACTGATCTGTCCAAATATTAACAGAATCCCCGGGCCCCAATCTCTTGATCAGACCTTTCTTCAAGAAATATAATTGTGCAGCGACAGAAATGAACCTCGTAGTTGAGTATTGTGAGGGACAGGACGTGGACGCGGACATTTTGGAGCTGGCCTAGGCCGTGTCTGTTGTGCCACTCCGTCGCCATCTTCAATTCCCAGAGGTGCCACTTCTCGCCAGATCTAACTCGAGAAGACTCACAACGATAATTCAAGTGGAACTCCTCCAACTTCGGCGCCGAGGGCGAGACAGTAAATTCCCCGGACCAAGAGGAAAACAAGCCGAACTTCTTGAGCTCAGGAGCCACGATGCGGATGACCGCCAGTCGACCGTGTTGAATATTGGTGTTCAACATAAGTATCACATAAACACAGGATCACATAACCTAAATCACAATCAATCTGCTAATGCGGAATTAGGTGGGATAAACGTATATTAGTGTTAGTAGTCGCCATGAGAGCCTCCTGAGACGATGTAGTCGGTACGGGTCTCAGCCTTAAAGTAGTAGAATCGATGACGAACGCCGACTTAAGAACTTGTGATGTTCTTGATCGACAACTTGAACGTATCCCCTCTGGACGCCAACGACACTGACCCGGACGTGGACGAGGAACTAGAGCTTCTATCTCCTCCAGCTCCCTTAGCAATCGGTGTTTGGTCTTTAGGCTAAAGCAAATTGATTTGATGCGTTGGAGGCTTTGCCTTACCCTTAGTTTTATATGAAGCTGTGAAGGCAGGGCCTAGAGTCCTAATAGGATTCTAATTGTGTTCCTGCCAATTACAGAACACGAGTTCTGATCCATCACGTAGGGGAAAAACGTGAGGAACAAGTTCCTTTCGGTTGGAGACTGAGAAGATCACAATAACAGTTTATTTCCAACATTCTCCCACTTGATCGAACGGTTTACAACTTGTTCGCATCATACTAATGTTCACACTCGGTAAAACAGTAAATACTAGACCAATGCGTCGTCAGTAGCATTTAATTCGCTACCGGGACCCCATTACCCATAGTTTCACTGAGACACTTTGTTAGAACGCTTATACATTATTGGGAGTTCATAACGGCCCTGAACCAGGACCTAAAGACTATCCACCAGACCCATGTCTAGAACATGTTGCTTAAATAGATTAGGTGGTATGCCTTTAGTGAGCGGATCCGCGAGCATCTCATTAGTTCTTATGTGCTCGACATTAATAGTACGATCCTGGTCTCTTTCAATAACAACACGATACTTAAGGTCAATGTGTTTGGAAGCACCACTTGACTTGTTGTTCTTTATGAAAAATACTGTTGATTTATTATCACAGTATAACTTAAGTGGTTTTGTAATGCTGTTTATAACCTTAAGGTCCGGAATAAAATTCTTAAGCCGCACAGCCTATCCTGTCGCTTCATAACATGCTATAAACTCAGCCTGCATAGTCGACACTGCAGTTAACTCTTGCTTAGAGCTTTTCCAAGAAATAGCTCTGCCTGCTAGAGTGAAGACATATCCTGATGTAGACTTTCTACTATCTTCACATCCAGCAAAATCAGTATCAGAATAACCAATAACTTCAAGATTATCTGATCTCTTATATGTAAGCATGTAGTTTTTAGTGTCTTGGCAATAGCGTAATGCCCTTTTGACACCCATCCAGTGGACCTTTCCTGGATTTTGCTGATATCTTCCAAACATTCCGGTTGCAAATGCCAAGTCCGGACGCGTACAGACTTGAGCATACATTAAGCTCCCGACAGCCGAAGCATAAGGAATATTACTCATCTCACTTAATTCCAATTGGTTTTTAGGACTTTGTTCTTCACTAAATTTATCGCCCTTTGCTATTGGAACAGGTGTGGGCTTACTATTTTGCATCTCATATCTCTTAAGCATTTTATCAATATATGCCTTTTGAGATAATCCCAGCACTCCTTTGGTCCTATCTCGGTGAATCTCAATGCCCAGAACATAAGAGACCTCACCGAGATCTTTCATATCAAAATGGGATGATAGAAATCTTTTTGTCTCATGTAACATTTGCTTATCGTTACTTGCTAATAGAATATCATCCACATAGAGTACTAGAATGACAAATTTTCCACCTTTTATCTTAATGTAGATACAATTGTCTATAGGATTTTCCTTAAATCCGAATTTCTTAATCACTTGATCGAATCTAAAGTTCCATTGTCTTGACGCTTGCTTAAGTCTATAAATGGATTTCTTTAATCTGCATCCCATCTTTTCCTTACCTTTCACAACATAACCTTCCAGTTGTGTCATGAAAATTGTCTCGTCTAAGTGACCATTAAGGAATGCAGTCTTAACATCCATCTGATGTAGCTCTAAATCAAAATGAGCCACTAGCGCTATGACGATTCTAAATGAATCTGTCTTAGACACAGGTGAAAAAGTTTCATTATAATCAACCCTTTCTTTTTGTGTATAACCCTTTGCTACGAGCCTTGCTTTGAATTTATCGACATTCCCTTTAGAGTCACGCTTAATTTTGAAGACCCACTTACAGCCTACTGGTTTGACTCCATCAGGAATTTCGACTAAATCCCATACATCATTAGTGCTCATAGACTTAAGCTCATCTTCTATAGCCTCAACCCACTTAGCGGAATGCTCACTTGAAATTGCCTCTTTGAATGAGACAGGATCATCTAACTTTCTGACATCATACATATCTTCACTTAAGTATGTCTCATAACAGTCAGGAATGGCAGACCTTCTTGGCCGTTGTGATCTCCTTATAGGCTCATTCACAACTGGCTCAGAAATGGGTAGAGGTTGCTCAACAGGGTTTTGCACTTCATTATTATGCACCACTTGCTCTTGCTGTGGCACAATCATTAGCTGTTGTGGTGCCTCAACTTGAGCTGTAGCACTTGAAGTCTGAACAGAGGGTAAGAACAATGGCACTAACTGAGGTGTCACTGATTCTTGAGTCACCGGAATAGGAAGCTCAGCCCGGATTTCCTCAAGACTTATTTTACTCGTTGGAAAGCTCCCACTGATTTCTGCATCCTCTAGGAACACAGCCCGTCTAGTCTCTACGAACTTAGTGTGGCGACTAGGACAGTAGAAACGGTACCCCTTAGACTGATCGGGATATCCAATAAAATGGCAGCTTATCGTCTTAGTATCTAATTTCTTTTGTTGTGGATTAAATAATCTAGCTTCAGCTGGACAACCCCACACACGTAAGTAATTAAGTGACGGTTTCCTTCCAAACCACAATTCATAAGGTGTTTTGGGCACTGACTCACTAGGAACCCGATTAAGAATGTGTGCAGCTATTTTTAATGCTTCCATCCACAACTCCACTGGCAAACTAGAATAGCTAAGCATGCTACGCACCATGTCCATAAGTGTGCGATTGCGTCGCTCAGCCACTCCATTCTGCTGTGGTTCGCCCGGCATAGAATACTGGGCCTTAATACCATTTTCCTCAAGGTACTTAGCGAATGGTCCAGGAATCTGGCCATATGGAGCATGTCTCCCATAATACTCACCACCTCGATCTGATCTTACTATTTTAATAGTAATACTATGCTGATTTTCCACTTGAGCCTTATAAATCTTAAATTTATCTAATGCTTCAGATCGACCGCGAATGGGGTAAATATGACCATAACGAGAGAAGTCATCAGTGAAAGTAATGAATGAATCATAACCATCCACTGAAGTTACTAGGAATAACGAGAGAAGTCATCAGTGAAAGTAATGAATGAATCATAACCATCCACTGAAGTTACTGGGAATGGGCCACAAATGTCAGTGTGAATAATTTCTAAGAGACCCGAACTCCTAGTAGCTCCTTTCTTAATTGTCTTAGCGAATTTCCCATTAATACAGTCGATGCACTGTTCTGAGTCTGAGAAATCTAATGAATATAGTATCTCTTCCCTAATGAAACGTTCCATTCTCCCCCTTGAAATATGGCCTAAACGACAGTGTCATAATTTCGAAGAAGTCTCATCATTTTGCTTACGCTTTTTAGACACATCACTCACATTCATCACAGAATAATCTTTATCAAGAGAGAGCATATAAAGCTTGCCTTGCAAATAACCAAGACCAACATTTATATTATGATACTTAATATTACACTTATTGTTGCCAAACTCACAAATATGTCCCGAATAATCTAATGCTGAAACTGAAATGAGGTTTCTCTTTAAGCTAGGAACATAAAGTACATCATCTAATTGAATACTGAAGCCGCTTGGTAGCTCTAATGCGAAGTTTCCAACGCCTTCGACTTCATTTCCATCAGCAACTCTAAGATTTCGCTCCCCCCTTCTTATAGTTCTCATCGAACTGAATGCCTGTAATGAATTGGAAATGTGCACAGTGGCACCTGAGTCAATCCACCAAGTATTCGGGGGAAAATCAGCTAAGAATGATTCATCAATAAATGAAACAACATCAGTACCTTTGTTCTTTAGCCATTCCTTAAACGCTGCACATTGCTTTTGCAGATGTTTAGGAGACTTGCAGAACTTGCAAACTTTAGCATCTTGAGCATTCTTATGTGAAGTGGTCTTATTCACCTTATTTTTCTTAAATTTCTTCTTAGGCTGCTTGCTGCTTCCTGATTCAGCTTGATTTTTAGAAGGATGATTAAACCCAACAAGGTTAGCCACATTCTTCCCTTTTTCAGCCTTCTGCCTTTCCTCTTCCTCAACACAATAGCTGATAAGCTCAGCTATGTTCCAAGTCCCTTTCTGAGTGTTGTAACTTATCTTAAAAGGACTATATTGAGGAGGTAGTGAAGTCATAATGAAATGCACCAGAAAACCATCCGAGATGGCCATATCTAGTGTCTTAAGCTTATTGGCCATATCACACATGCTCAAAATGTGCTCCCTAATACCACTTTGCCCATTATACTCAGATGTTAGCATTTTCATAATGAGAGTGCTAGCATAGGTCTTAGAGGAGCTCTTAAAGTTTTCTTCAACCTTATCGAAGAATTCCTTAGCGGTCAACTCACGACCATCCTCATGTTTATCAGGAATAGCACCTCTAATGGCAACAGAGATCGATTGCTTAATGATCATGTTGGCCATTTTGTTGTTCCTATCCCACTTATCGACATGAGAATTGTCAGCATTGGGAGCAGTAGAAACAACAGGCCTAGCCTCACGTAAGACTGAGTCATACTCTAAAATGCCAAGTATGACCTACACCTTTTCCTTCCAGCTAGGAAAGTTGGTGCCATTAAGTGGCTCAATGGTGTTTAGATAGCCGGTCACATTGTTCACTGAAAATTATGGAAAATTATGTTTCAGTAAAATACACAATAAAGATGCACATAAAAGCATAATAATAACCTTACGATGGTCCGATTAAAATTATGCAATAAATTTCAATTTGCATCACCGATGGGCAGAAAACAAACGAAATTTATCATTAAACTCATAATTAAAACAACGATGGTCAGAATTAATTACAAGTGTACTCTAACTAAGCTTCTCGATGGTTCCACTTAATTAGAGAGCATCTTAATTGCATACTGGTGGAAAACATAATTTTTCAGCGAAATAATGCAAACTAAACAGTAATTAAAACAATTATATGACTTATGGAAATTAAATAAGCTGGAAAACATAAAAGATAAAAGGAAACTTAAACGGGCTCAAAACCTCAAAAGAAGCCCATATATGCATTCAGCCCGCAGCAGCCCATTTTTATTTATTTATTTATTTTTCCGAATTCGGCCCCAGCCTAGACTACGCAGCGGCCCAACTAACGGCCTACTGCGGCCCAGCCTGCTCGCGCCGCTGATCTGATGCGTGCGATCCTGGCCGTTCGTTGCAGATCGGACGGCGGAGGGAAACCCGAACCGGGTCAAAACTGGTCGGCGGCAGGGGAAACCCTAACTCCCCTCGCATTCCACCCGCACGCCGCAGTCACCCCGTCTCCCCTTTCTCCTCCCCCGGATCCCGAGCTTGCAAACGCCACCGCCATGATCCACCACCGCCGACCGTAGGCTCCGCCGCCGGCCCTCTGGCCGGAGGATGCGTGCGACTCGGTAGCGCACGCCTCGGTCCAGGGGCTCCGCCGGTGGTGCTGTAACGGGGCGAGCGGGGCGCGGGTGGCGTTCCGGAGCGCGGGCGGCACTCCGGCCTAGCGACGCCAGCGACGGCCTGGAGCTGATGGCGCACCGATGAAGGAGTCGCGAGGGCGGACTGCGGCGGTCTGATGCCGCAGTTGCTCGGCTCGGTGGCCCGAAAGCACACCGACGGCTGCACAGGGTGTGCGCACGCGGCGGCGGCGATTCATGCCATGCGCGAGCCCCCTTGCTGATGCAGCCGGTGAGGGAGATGACTATGGCTCGCGCGCGACGTCCTGATGCCGTGCGCCGTCATCAACCAGGGAACCCTTAATCCCTAGGGTTAGGGTTAGGGTTAGGGTTCGCTGATTTGGGAATTTTCGAATTTGGGGATCTTTTCTGATGAATCTTTGTAATTCGATTCGATTCCCCTCCTTCTACTTGCTTATGCACTTTCAATTTCACGAATTGATGAGTAATTTCGCGAGATTGAGTACTGACAGTGCCTAATTGGGGTTAACAGGGATGAACTAACCCTAATTACTTAACATAATCATGAACTTAAAATTAATTAGGGTCTAATTATCATAATTAGGCATGCAATTAGGCACATGAGCATCTAACTCGGTTCTAACAGGTCAAATTAAACTTAAACTTGAACTTTAATCATTAACCGAACTAGATTACATCTAATTTGCATATGATTGCACTTAATCTTACTACATTTATCTAATAACACACTGATAAGCACAAACCAATCTAATTGCATGTCTTAAATTAATCTGCAGGGCTAAAGCACATCAAATTAATCTTAAACCGACTAAAACAGGGGCAAAACCATGGCTTAGGATTAAGATTAGATCATGATAAGGCTAAGTACGGCTCTGATACCAATTGTTGAATATTGCTGTTCAACATAAGTAGCACATAAACACAGGATCACATAGCCTAAATCACAATCAATCTGCTAATGCGGAATTAGGTGGGATAAACTTATACCAGTGTTAGTAACCGCCATGTGTGACAACCCCATCCGAGATAATTTCGTACTATCACCTAAACCACTCCATTTGGTCATTAAGCGATAATAAAGAATCATCCCGTTGAGTGTTGCCGGGTCAAAACCCGGTAAATCAATTGAATCACACATAGAGGATCGAAACGTATACATTAGAACTCCCACGAAGGAGAGTCCAGAGTGCCTTACAAATTAACAACAAACTTCCCCTTAGGGTCCATTATTACAAACCATGGTTCTTGGAAGGAAAGTAAATGGTTCAGAGTTCATTAAAAAAGCGGAATTAACTAAACGGTACGACAAGTATCATAGGAGGCCGTCCATGATACAATCACTCGTCATCATCCACCCATTCCAGCTCCCAGCCGGGTGGAATCTCTCCAGGCCACACATCACATGCATTACCCGGAAACAACATTTAAATAGCAAGGCTGAGTATACTAATACTCAGCAAGGCTTACCCGTCTAAAAATAAAAGACTTTACCTCTAAGCATGCAAGGCTTTTGGCTAGTGGGTTTGTTTGCCAAAAAACTACTAAGTAGTGAATCCTTACTTTCACATTTTAGCTCAAGTTCTAGTAGAAGTAATCTTTACTAGATAAGCAATTATTGCAATCATAAGTTGTACAATACAATTAATCAAGTAACAATATTCACAAAGTTCCATCATAAAGGGATATCATGGCCAGTAGATTAAGTACTCTCAGATAACGGTGAGAGGCCGACAATCGATTGATTTAAACCTTGCAAGGTAGACCTAAACACACGGGAGGTATCCTCACTAAGAGTTCACCATCCAGGCGGTTCCCGTCATTCTTCGGTTTGGGAATAATAGCTCACAGTCTTAAGTACAAGGTTTATCTGGGCTACGCCACCAAGGTCACCCAGCCTCACGCATGTACTCAGGTGGTGAGCTCGGGGCCGCAACCCTAAGATTAGTGATAGTAAAATCCCGTACCACCTCATTTAGGTACTAGGCTTACTGTGCCCATTTCCGACAAGTGCTTAGTACGTTCAAATACTTAACCAACGAAGCCACTGGACCGGAGCCCAATCCCATGCTCTTACCACATGAGCAATCCATTAATAAATATGGTGATTCCAGCAAGGAGATCCTATTCTCGCGAGTGACGAACATCACTCGACTTGTACCGGATCCTTAGAGCATAGCCATTAGCGACCTAACATGCTAGTAAAAGATCATAGGTACTTAAGGATCATGCAACTAGGGTTTCAATTCAACTCCTGAATGTAAATGCACATAGATAATCAAAGATAAATTCAGAATCTTAAAATAAACACATAGGTTAATGTTTAAACCGGGGCTTGCCTTCGTCAGCACAAGCAGTCAAACAAACTTCCGGATTTTGGTCCGGGTCTTGATCTACGGACACGTAGTGTACGTCTCCTCCTGCTCCCTCGTCCTCGTCAGCCGGTACGAGCGTGTAGCTACCGTCGGGAACTTCTACACGAAGGATGCATATGCAATAATTAGTGATGAATTTAATTTAATTTAAACAAAAACAGCAACACATGACAACAAGAAGCACATGGTTGACCATATTCACCTTGACAAAATATATTCATCACTTTCCCTTTTAAAGAATATTATGAAGGGCTTTATTTATTCTTCTCTTTATAGTGATTGTGTACATATTTAAATAAATAATTAATTTATTTGCACAAATAGCAAGGAGGTGGTTTTCAACTCTGAATTTATTTTCACAACACATCCATAGGGTTCAAAAAGATAAAAAGGATGATTTTCCAATTTAACTTATTATCATGCTTAAAATGGCTTCTCCACTTTTATTCATCAAAATACTTTATGAAAAGCCATTGATGATGCTCACTGAGCCCACTAATTCAACTCATAGCCACTGAATAGCAAGCACACATATTTGAGCTATGAAAATAAATATTACCACAACATACCATTTCTAGCTACCAAAAATGAGATAAATACATACAAAAATAAATACATCATTTCTGGATCCAAACTTTCTCCTACACCATCTCTGAACTAAAACATAGCTAGGAAACCAACAAAGACATCAAGAGCTATTTTAGATCTTGAACTAAGTATTTATGATTAAAAACAAGCATAAATCAGGAACAAATATTTGTTACAGTCCAAAAATCATGATTAATTCAGGAAAGGTACATCTAGGCATTACACATGGTATCTATAACAACATATCCAAAATTCAGCTCCTGATAACATGTAGATTTTGAACTACAATAGATCTAGGGTAAACTGATTTCAATTTTTCATACAAAAACCATCACTCAAAAGCATGGTCATGCTTTGTTAAAGATGTAGGTTTACTCACAACGAATCCAACAAAATTGGTTTTACATTTTTATGATTTTTCTGTGATTAAATATGAATTTTGCAAGTCATTGGACAAAGCTGGAATAAAACTAAGATGAAGATCATCACAAACAAGTCCTTATTTCACAGAAAGGTCCCTAGAAATCACAACCATGCCCCTGCGGTGGCGGGTGAGCTCGCCGGCGGCGATGCCCGGCCGGAGGAGGCAAACAAATGAGAGGGATGTGCGATTGAGCTCACGGTGGGTCGATTGGGGGCGGCGGTGTGGTCGGAGAAGTCCCCAGCGGTGACCGGCGGCGAGACAGCGGCGGCGGAGCCGCTTCGGCTCGATCTTCGGCGAAATGTGGGGGCGAGCTAATCCATGTGTGGGTGTGGAAGCTCGGTTGGGTGCTAGGGAGGAGCTCTAAGCCTTTTGTGGGTCACGGGCGCGAGCGGAGGGAGGTTTTCACCGGCGGCGGCAATGGCGGACGGTGGCGGAAGGGGAAGCTCGCGCAGGAGAGAAAGGGGAGGGGGTTTTATAGCCGGTGAGGCGTGGAGAGGCGGTTCGCCCGACTCTCGTCGTCTACAGGGAGTCACGGCATGGGCGAAGGGCGGTGGCATCGTGGGAAGGCGCCGCCGGCCAATGGCGGCCTCGGCGTGCGGGCGCCGGCGTGTGCGGGCGCACCGCGTGTCACCGGCCTATGGCCAGGCGCGCATCATGCCCCTTAGGCACACAGTGCCCACGGCGACGGCCTCAGACCGGCGGTCCTTGGGATGCCTCGGCGTGCGCGCTCGGGGTACGGCGGCGAAGCCGACGTGGTGCGGCGCGACGTCGCGCGCGCGGGCGCGTGTACCCGGCGGCATGAATTCGGTTTGGCCTTGTTCAACACGATTTTTCTCCAATTTTCACAACCAAACTGCCACAATTGATAAATAGAAAAGTTGTAGATCTAGCATCCCGCTACAACTTTTATAAAGGCTGATGTATGTTTTAGTCAATAGATTTAACATGAACTGCTGAGCAACTTGGGGATTTTCTCGGCACCCAAGAACAGTAGTTGTGAGCATTGACCAACATTTTTCACCATTTTCACCTTCGAATTGGCAATGCCACTCAACATGAAAGTTGTGTACCTCGACAAACTGCACAACTTTTATATTGGGAGAAAATGAAGTGTGTAGGTGAATTTTGGAGAACGCGACAAAAGTTCTAGAAGAGCTAGGAAGGTCAAAGGGTTTGACTAGGGTTTAAGCTAGGGTTTGACCAAGGTTTGACCATGGGCACTTAAAGACTTGATTAAGATGATCATTAGCACTAGTTGACACTAAACAAAAACACGGGGTGTTACAGCCTACCCCCGTTAAACGGAATCACGTCCCGAGATTCGAAATTTAAAGATAGGCGAGAAAGGTTACGTACGAGTTTGGCTTGGAAGAAAACCCGGATACTTGGTGTTTAGAAAGTGCTCGGTCTCCCACGTAGCTTCTTCTTCAGTGTGGTGACTCCATTGTATCTTGTACATCTTCACCTTTTGTCTCCTAGTTTGTCTTTCTTTTTGATCCAACACTCTCATTGGATATTCCGCTAGTGATAGGTCTGGTTCTATCTCTGCATTGGTCTCCTCAATTATTTGTGCTTCCGGTATTTGCTCGCACTTCTTCAATTGTGAGACATGAAACACGTCGTGCACTGCGGAGAGTCAGTCCGGAAGTCGAATACGATAGGCAACCGTACCGAACTTCTCGGTGACTTCATAAGGGCCAATATAGCGTGGAGCCAATTTCCCTTTTACTCCGAATCGTTGTACACCTTTAGTTGGGGACACCTTTAGGTACACATAATCACCAACTTCAAATTCTCTGGGGGCTTTAGCCTTGTCATGGTAGCTCTTTTGCCTCATTTGAGCGGCTCTCAAATTTTCTCTAATCACTTCCACCTTCTCTTCGGCTTCTTGTACTAGCTTAGGACCAAATAAGGTTCGCTCACCCGCTTGTGACCAATTCAAGGGGGTGCGACACCTTCGTCCATACAAAGCTTCGAAAGGAGCCATTTTCAAGCTAGCTTGATAGCTATTGTTATAAGCAAACTCTGCCAATGCTAAGCATTTGTCCCAAGTCTTGTCAAAGTGAATAACGCAAGCTCTCAACATATCTTCCACTATTTGATTTACTCTTTCCGTCTGACCATCGGTCTGGGGATGATAGCTGGAGCTATGGATTAATTTGGTGCCCAAAGATTCATGAACTTGTGCCCAAAAGCGAGCAACAAATTGAGTGCCTCTATCTGATAGGATAGTTTTTGGAACACCGTGCAAGCGTACTATGAGATCAACATAGATTTCCGCATAGCGCTCGGCTGAATAGGTGGTGTGGACAGGAATGAAATGAGCGGTCTTGGTAAGCCGGTCCACTATTACCCAAATGGAATCATGCTTTCTGGGAGTGAGGGGTAAACCTACAATGAAATCCATGCTTATGTCGTCCCACTTCTATGCGGGGATAGACAAAGGTTGCATTTGACCCGCGGTCTTTAGGTGACTAGCCTTGATCCTTTGACATGTATCACATTCGGACACATACTCGGCTATTTCACCTTTCATGTTTGACCACCAGAAATTTTCCCTAAGGTCTCGGTACATCTTGGTACTACCGAGATGGATGGTGAATTTAGAGAGATGAGCCGCATCTAAATTTTTTTTCTTTATTTCTGGATCCTGGGGAATGACTAACCTCTGACCAAACCATAGAACTCCTTCGTCATCCTTCCGGAAATAATTAAATTTGGGATCTCCCTCAGATAATTTCTGTATGATTTTCTGGACCCCTTCATCGATGAGTTGAGCTACGGCAATTCTCTCATGGAGAGGGGATTCGATGGAGATGGCATAAAGATTTCCATGCTCGACCATTTCTAGGTTAAGCTTCCTCATTTCTTCACATAAAGCCTCATTATACGGCTCTACCGTCATGTAGTTGCAATGCTTGCGGCTAAGCGCATCCGCAACCACGTTGGCTTTGCCGGGATGATAATGGACTTCCAAATCATAATCTTTTATCAATTCCAACCACCTTCTTTGCCTCATATTCAGATCTGATTGGGTGAATATATATTTAAGGCTCTTGTGATCGGTGAAGATATTGCAGCGATTTCCCATCAAATAATGCCGCCAAATTTTTAAGGCATGAATAACCGCTGCTAGCTCAAGATCATGGGTAGGATAATTTTTCTCATGAGGTCGAAGTGCTCGTGAGGCATAGGCAATAACCTGGTTTTCTTGCATAAGCACGCAACCAAGGCCAGTGCCTGAAGCGTCACAAAACACCTCAAATGGTTTTGTCATGTTTGGCTGGGTTAGCACGGGGGCTGAGGTTAAGTGTTCTCTCAAGGTGTGGAAAGCCTTATCACAAGCTTCACTCCACACAAACTTGACACCTTTCTTTAACAATTCCGTCATGGGTTTAGCTATTCTGGAGAAGTCTGGAATAAATCGACGATAATAGCCAGCTAGACCCAGAAAACTGCGGATTTGATGTACCGACTTGGGTGGCTTCCAATCCATGACCTCCTGCACTTTGCTAGGGTCCACGGAGATACCATCCTTGGAAATAGTGTGACCCAAGAATTTCACACTATCCAACCAGAATTCACATTTGGAGAATTTAGCATAAAGCTTGTGATCTCTCAAACGCTGCAAAACAATCCGAAGGTGTTTCGCATGCTCTTCTTCATTTTTGGAATAAATAAGGATATCATCAATGAAGACCACTACGAACTTGTCTAGCTCATTCATGAAGACTGAGTTCATAAGGTACATGAAATAGGCGGGTGCATTTGTGAGACCAAAGGACATCACCAGAAATTCATAGAGACCATATCTGGTGGAGAAAGCTGTTTTCGGAATGTCACTTGGTCGAATCTTTATTTGATGATAGCCCGATCGAAGATCGATCTTGGAAAAGACTTTGGCACCAGCCAATTGATCAAAGAGAACATCAATGCGGGGCAAAGGATATTTGTTCTTTATTGTCACTGCATTGAGTGGACGATAGTCAACACACATCCGCAAACTACCATCCTTCTTCTTCACAAAGAGAGCGGGACATCCCCAAGGAGAAGAACTTGGGCGAATGTACCCTTTATCAAGCAATTCTTGCAACTGATTTTTCAGTTCGGCTAGCTCTTTGGGTGGCATACGGTAAGGTCTTTTAGAGATAGGTGCGGTGCCAGGTTGAAGTTCTATCATGAATTCGATGTCCCTGTCTGGTGGCATGCCAGGCAAGTCATCGGGAAAGACGTCTGGGTATTCACAAACTATGGGAATGCCTTCTAGTTGAGTGGTTACGGTGACATAGGAACAAGGGTTTATGCCTTCTGCTCTAGGCAGATACAAGGTGGTGTGACCACTGATAGGGGAATGGATTTCTATCACTCTTTCTGATATGTCCAAAATAACTTTATGTTGTTCCATCCAATTCATCCCTAGAATTACATCTAGGCCTCCTAATCCCAGGTGAATAAGATTGGTCAAGAAGGTTTTACTACCAAGCTGCAAAGGTACTGCCTTAGTGATAGTGTTGGAGGGAATCCTTCCTCCTGCGGTGGATACTATAAAAGCCTCTTTGGTGTGACAAGAATGTAGCCCCAATTTGCCTACTAGACTTTCACTTATGAAACTATGGGTTGCTCCAGAATCAAACAAAATTTTAATGGGATGACCACGGATAGAGAAAGTACCCGTCAGCACTGCCGCTCCCTCTGGAATGTCAACCAAGGTGGTGAAGTTCAGTTTGCCTTGCTTCACTTGCACCACGGGCTTCTTGCCATGATTACCCTGCCGGGCCCCTGACCCTTCACCTTTCTTGATTTGCCTAGGTTTGGGGCACTCACTGATATAGTGTCCCGGCTGCCCACAATTGTAGCAGCGACGGTCCTTCGAAGCATTATTGTTGGCTGGGGGCGCACTGGGCTTATAGGGCTGCTGTTGTGCCTTACGGTACTGAAAATTCCCCGAAGGCTTGTTCTGAGATGGGGTCATCCTCCAGTGTCCAGCTGAAGATGACTGGGAATGCCCCTGAGTACCCTTCTTGACAAAGCGAAACTTTTTGCTTGACCCACCAGCAGTGGTGAATCCGGCCTGCCTCTTCCTGTCTTTCTGGGCCTTTGTCATGGCATCTTCCTGAGATATGGCCTTGTTCACAAGGTCCTGATAGTTGTTAGGCTCATATAGATTAAGCCTCTCATAAAGGTCCCCGTTTAGCCCATCACGGAAATGCTCTATCTTCTTGGCATCGCTATCAACATGATGCCCACCGTACTGACACAAGGCATTGAATTTCTTGGCATACTCATACACCGTGTCAGTACCTTGCTTCAGTGCAAGCAACTCTTTCATCTTTCTGTCCATGAGACCCTTAGGAATATGATGTTCCTTAAAGGCCCTCTTGAATTCAGCCCATGTGACTTGATGTCCCTCTGGAATCATGGACTTATAATGCTCCCACCACAGCAGTGCTGCCCCGCGGAGCTGTAAGGCAGCGAAATTGGCCTTACGCTCTTCGGAGCACGGCAGGACAAACACTAAGAACTTTGCCTCAATGGCCTTGATCCACGCATCCGCAGCTAGAGGTTCCTTGGCCTCCTCGAACGTCGGGGGCTTCATGGCATAGAAATGCTCATACTTGGTGACCCGGGGCTGACCATCAAGATTCTCCCCACGGGGATTTTGCTACAGCTGCTGGGTGATCTGCTGCTGCGTCTGCAAAATCTGTCGCATCACCTCCGTTTGGGTGGCGATGAATTGCTCCTGGATGGTCATGTTGGGAGGAGGTGGCGGAGCGTCACTCCCACTTGCACCAAAACCGTTGGGGGAGGTGCGTGTCGGTCCCACCATCTGAAATTCATGGAGCTTTCATTAGCCACATATTCGCAAGCTTGCTTACATTAACCACAAGAAGAATATGCAAGACGAAAACTCATAAACATCATTTCTTCGGAAACCGGACAGCGCAGCTGAGTTGATGAAAAATTCATAACTCTCTGCCCCTTTAGGGAAAAATTCTCATTTTTGGTCAGCAAGTGCAAAATTTCGTAAGCTCCAACATTGATATTCAACTCAGGGTCAAATTCCAACATTTTTATGCCCAAAAAATTCCGCAACCGAGGTTCTGCCTAGCTGTTTTTACTGTAGGCCGAGGTGCACAATTTTTGCTATAATTCTCAGTACGCTTATGCAAACATGACGAATTTTTGGTGAGCATGATCTCCACAACATTCCACACAACTTTGGTATTCAACGCACGGTGAAATTTTGATCACAACAACCCTAATTCATTCATCGAAAACAACATCACAAAGGTGTTCATCCACGCATTACAGGATGCGAAGTTTTTGGATCACCTAGCACACTATTTACATGCAACATAAAACACATTACACATACTCTCCGAGCAGCCTAAACCCTCCCACAAAAGCTAGCTGAAAAGGCTAAACCAAGAGTACATGATTTTTCCCTACAACAACAACTAGGGCAAGCTAGTTGCCCGCCGCGGAGCCAGCACTAGACTAAGGAGAAGCGGGTGGCGGTCCGTCGACACTGTCCTCGCTCAAGCCCGAAGCTCCCTGCAGCTCGTCCGGAGCGGCAGGTGCAACCGGTGGGATGATCGGCGGCTGCTGGGCCTGGTGTGCCATCGCCTGCCAAGCCTCCACCTCTACCTCCAAATCGACGACCTGGTTCTGCATCTCAGCCACATTCTGCACCAAGGCAAAACGCTGAGCCTCCGTGTGAGCTAACTGCACCCGCAGCATATCGATCTCGTGGTCCCTGGCGTACAGCTGCTCTATGTACTCGCCACGTTCCTGGTGCCACTGGACACGCTCGTCCTGAAGTGTGACAATCTCCTGCTGGAGGTGAGCGGTAGTCTGCCGCTCGAACTGAAGGTCAAAGGAGAGGACATCCCTCAAAGCGGCGGAGTCCATCAGCTCAAGAGCGAGCATGCCCTGAGTAGAGAGACGGAAAACCTGCATGTTGTAAACCACCTCCAACAACCTCAGAAGCTGGCGCACCGTGACCTCGGGAGGGTCAGCAGTGAGCAACACGTCAGTGAGCGACACACGCTCACGCCAAGCCGGGTCGTGCGGGTCCATGGCCGGGAACAACCCCAGCGCGGTGAGCATCACCTCGTCCGGGTGCTGCTCGCAAAAGGTGTGGAGGGTCCGCATGGCCGCGGACTCAATCGACTCGATGACACGGTGAGCAAAGAACATCATGCTCAAGTTCACCCACTCCGGGTGCTCTAGGTGTGGTGGCACGGTCACCGTTGTGCGTGCGTAGGGGACTCCCCGGTCCCAGAAGTAGACCACCTCGTACGTCGGTGGGGTGGTGTAGCCAACCTCGCTGAGAGTCTCCCACAAAATGCGGGGAAAACCCTCCCAGTGGAGGCCGTTGGTATGAACCATACCGTCCTCGGCAACCTCAAAGTGCGGTGGCTGCTCCATCTGTACAAAAATGGGGATCACATGTTAAGCCTCAACACGAGTATAACATGAATAAGGGCATAAAAATCTGGCAGGTATGAACAAAAATTCATAACATAAAAACCAGAGCCCCAAAAATTCCCAAATATCTACAGCAACTCAGTGATATAATTATGCACATTTTTGGTATTCAAAGGTAGATCTAGATTAGACGGGAACATGCTCGAAAAATTCCATTTTCAGAGGAAGGTTACCCAGAAAAACAGCAGGACAGAGACTTGCTATAACTCCAGATTGAAAATTCCTAAAATCATGAGAAATTCACAGTAGATGCTAAATTTGATAAGAAACAACCTTCATAAAGGGTGCCTAGTCAGATTCATCATAGATTAGGCTCTAAAAATTCATAAACTGACAGCAACAAAATCTGGCAGAAACTACCTAAGATCAAAATGAGAGGATAACTTTTTCTAAGATCAAGCAATCACCCTAGGAAGCATAGCACAAACATGCAATAACAAGTTTTAGGTTCAACAAGATTTTATCATGATGCACACATCTTAAACGATCTCACGAACATGAATCTCAAAAGGCGTAGTTAGTGTCGGTGGCAAGCTTATAATCGACTCTCCCTATAATAACTAGTCGGAGCTACTCGTCGTTCAAAGCAATCGCACTAACGTGGTTAGTGTACCTGCAGAAAAGAACCTTCTGTGCCAGCACGTCACGGAAGCGTCCACATACATTACCATTCACTATAGAAACGGTATTCATGCATCAAGCCGCTGCATGGACAGCGTCCAACCTCAGACACCCTCCGTTTGAATGGAGTGTATCCTTGCCTCGCATATTCGTAATGCGGAATGCACACGTATGGCAAAACGTGGCGACATCACAACCCATGACATGTTCATCTTGAATAGAACACGTCATCCTTCGTATGACTTGCATACGGAAAGCACACGTATAAAACACGTCAGCATCCAACCGAGAAGATGGGATCCGTGGAATAGATCACTCCATCAACACTCGCATACTCGTGATGCGGCACAGCACACGTATAAAACACGTGGCTTCATCTAGTTTGGTTGTGCAAGAAAGTAAGTCTGACATAAAGTAAAGTGCTGGAAATTAGCAAAATAAACCATAGATTCTTAAGCGCCACCTTAAAGAACCCAAAATTCCCTCTAGGGCCTCTCGATCTAGATCATCCTTAACGATCCAACGTATTTTCAAAATCCAACCAATCTTGGCAAGTTTTATTGTAAATCATGTGATTAGTATTAATCTAATCACTCTAGTGCATACGGATGCTCTGATGCCAACTGTGACAACCCCATCCGAGATAATTCTGTACTATCGCCTAAACCACTCCATTTGGTCATTAAGCGATAATAAAGAATCATCCCGTTGAGTGTTGCCGGGTCAAAGCCCGGTAAATCACTTGAATCACACATAGAGGATCGAAATGTATACATTAGAACTCCCACGAAGGAGAGTCCAGAGTGCCTTACAAATTAACAACAAACTTCCCCTTAGGGTCCATTATTACAAATCATGGTTCTTGGCATGAAAGTAAATGGTTCAGAGTTCATTAAAACGGCAGAATTAACTAAACGGTACGACAAGTATCATAGGAGGCCGTCCATGATACAATCACTCGTCATCATCCACCCATTCCAGCTCCCAGCCGGGTGGAATCTCTCCAGGCCACACATCACATGCATTACCCGGAAACAACATTTAAATAGCAAGGCTGAGTATACTAATACTCAGCAAGGCTTACCCGTCTAGAAATAAAAGACTTTACCTCTAAGCATGCAAGGCTTTTGGCTAGTGGGTTTGTTTGCCAAAAAACTACTAAGTAGTGAATCCTTACTTTCACATTTTAGCTCAAGTTCTAGTAGAAGTAATCTTTACTAGATAAGCAACTATTGCAATCATAAGTTGTACAATACAATTAATCAAGTAACAATATTCATAAAGTTCCATCATAAAGGGATATCATGGCCAGTAGATTAAGTAGTCTCAGATAACAGTGAGAGACCGACAATCGATTGATTTAAACCTTGCAAGGTAGACCTAAACACACGGGAGGTATCCTCACTAAGAGTTCACCAACCAGGCGGTTCCCGTCATTCTTCGGTTTGGGAATAATAGCTCACAGTCTTAAGTACAAGGTTTATCTGGGCTACGCCACGAAGGTCACCTAGCCTCACGCATGTACTCAGGTGGCGAGCCCGGGGCCGCAACCCTAAAATTAGTGATAGTAAAATCCCGTACCGCCTCATTTAGGTACTAGGCTTACCGTGCCCATTTCTGACAAGTGCTTAGTACGTTCAAACACTTAACCAACGAAGCCACTGGACCAGAGCCCAATCCCATGCTCTTACCACATGAGTAATCCATTAATAAATATGGTGATTCCATCAAGGAGATCCTATTCTCGCGAGTGACGAACATCACTCGACTTGTACCGGATCCTTAGAGCATAGCCACTAGCGACCTAACATGCTAGTAAAAGATCATAGGTACTTAAGGATCATGCAACTAGGGTTTCAATTCAACTCCTGAACGTAAATGCACATAGATAATCAAAGATAAATTCAGAAGCTTAAAATAAACACATAGGTTAATGTTTAAACCGGGGCTTGCCTTCGTCAGCACAAGTAGTCAAACAAACTTCCGGACTTTGGTCCGGGTCTTGATCTACGGACACGTAGTGTACGTCTCCTCCTGCTCCCTCGTCCTCGTCAGCCGGTACGAGCGTGTAGCTACCGTCGGGAACTTCTACACGGAGGATGCATATGCAATAATTAGTGATGAATTTAATTTAATTTAAACAAAAACAGCAACACATGACAACAAGAAGCACATGGTTGACCATATTTACCTTGACAAAATATATTCATCACTTTCCCTTTTAAAGAATATTATGAAGGGCTTTATTTATTCTTCTCTTTATAGTGATTGTGTACATATTTAAATAAATAATTTATTTATTTGCACAAACAGCAAGGAGGTGGTTTTCAACTCTGAATTTATTTTCACAACACATCCATAGGGTTCAAAAAGATAAAAAGGATGATTTTCCAATTTAACTTATTATCATGCTTAAAATGGCTTCTCCACTTTTATTCATCAAAATACTTTATTAAAAGCCATTGATGATGCTCACTGAGCCCACTAATTCAACTCATAGCCACTGAACAGCAAGCACACATATTTGAGCTATGAAAATAAATATTACCACAACATACCATTTCTAGCTACAAAAAATGAGATAAATGCATACAAAAATAAATACATCATTTCTGGATCCAAACTTTCTCCTACACCATCTCTGAACTAAAACACAGCTAGGAAACTAACAAAGACATCAAGAGCTATTTTAGATCTTGAACTAAGCATTTATGATTAAAAACAAGCATAAATCAGGAACAAATATTTGTTACAGTCCAAAAATCATGATTAATTCAGGAAAGGTACATCTAGGCATTACATGACTATATCCAGAAGTTGAGCTCAAAAATATATTTAACTTTTGTTACAAAAATCATTAAGTTAGAAAAAGCATAAATACAAGATAAATCATAATAAAAGATTTACTCCATAACTTTGTTCCAATTTTTGTGCAGAGCCTACACATGGTATCTGAAACAACATATCCAAAATTCAGCTCATGATCACATGTAGCTTTTGAACTACAATAGATCTAGGGTAAACTGATTTCAATTGTTCATGCCAAAACTATCACTCAAAAGCATGGTCATGCTTTTCCAAAGATGTAGGTTTACTCACAAGGAAGCCAACAAAATTGGTTTTACATTTTTATGATTTTTTGTGATTAAATATGAATTTTGCAAGTCACTGGACTAAGCTGGAATAAAACTAAGATGAAGATCATCACAAATAAGTCCTTATTTCACAGAAAGGTCCCTGGAAATCACAACCATCCCCTGCAGCGGCGGGTGAGCTCGCCGGCGGCGATGCCCGGCCGGAGGAGGCAAACAAATGAGAGGGATGTGCGATTGAGCTCACGGTGGGTCGATTGGGGGCGGCGGTGTGGTCGGAGAAGTCCCCGGCGGTGACCGGCGGCGAGACAGCGGCGGCGGAGCCGCTTCGGCTCGATCTCCGGCGAAATGTGGGGGCGAGCTAATCCATGTGTGGGTGTGGAAGCTCGGTTGGGTGCTACGGAGGAGCTCTAAGCCTTTTGTGGGTCACGGGCACGAGCGGAGGGAGGTTTTCACCGGCGGCGGCAATGGCGGACGGTGGCGGAAGGGGAAGCTCGCGCAGGGGAGAAAGGGGAGGGGGTTTTATAGCCGGCGAGGCGTGGAGAGGCGGTTCGCCCGACTCTCGTCGTCTACAGGGAGTGACGGCATGGGCGAAGGGCGGTGGCATCGTGGGAAGGTGCCGCCGGCCAATGGCGGCCTCGGCGTGCGGGTGCCGGCGTCTGCGGGCGCGCCGCGTGTCACCGGCCTATGGCCAGGCGCACGTCATGCCCTTTAGGCACACAGTGCCCACGGCGACGGCCTCGGACCGGCGATCCTTGGGATGCCTCGGCGTGCGCGCTCGGGGTACGGCGGCGAATCCGACGTGGCGCGGCGCGACGTCGCGCGCGCGCGGGCGCGCGTACCCGGCTGCATGAATTCGGTTTGGCCTTGTTCAACACGATTTTTCTCCAATTTTCGCAACCAAACTGCCACAAGTGATAAATAGAAAAGTTGTAGATCTAGCATCCCGCTACAACTTTTATAAAGGCTGATGTAGGTTTTAGTCAATAGATTTAACATGAACTGCTGAGCAACTTGGGGATTTTCTCGGCCCCCAAGAACAGTAGCTCTGAGCATTGACCAACATTTTTCACCATTTTCACCTTCGAATTGGCAATGCCACTCAACATGGAAGTTGTGTGCCTCGATAAACTTCACAACTTTTATATTGGGAGAAAATGAAGTGTGTAGGTGAATTTTGGAGAACGCGGCAAAAGTTCTAGAAGAGCTAGGAAGGTCAAACGGTTGACTAGGGTTTAAGCTAGGGTTTGACCAAGGTTTGACCATGGGCACTTAAAGACTTGATTAAGATGATCATTAGCACTAGTTGACACTAAACAAAAACACGGGGTGTTACACCATGGGAGCCTCCTGAGACGATGTAGTCGGTACGGGTCTCAGTCTTGAAGTAGTAGAATCGATGACGAACGCCGACTCAAGAACTTGTGATGTTCTTGATCGACAACTTGAATGTATCCCCTCTGGACGCCAACGGCACTGACCGGGACATGGACGAGGAACTAGAGCTTCTACCTCCTCCAGCTCCCTTAGCAATCGGTGTTTGGTCTTTAGGCTAAAACAAATTGATTTGATGCGTTGGAGGCTTTGCCTTACCCTTAGTTTTATATGGAGCTGTGGAGGCAGGGCCTAGAGTCCTAATAGGATTCTAATTGTGTTCCTGCCGATTACAGAACACGAGTTCTGATCCATCACGTAGGGGAAAAACGTGAGGAACAAGTTCCTCTCAGTTGGAGACCGAGAAGATCACGATAACAGTTTATTTCCAACAGACCGGTATAAGAGATCCAACATTCGAGCTCCTCGTGCGACTTGAACTTAACGGTGAGTATCTTGACCCCAACGGATCGGTGAATATCCATGTGGAGCTTGCGCAGGCGTGGACAGCGGTGAAGAAAGTCGCTGGGGTTCAAAAAGCCGTGACAAATGGTCAACGCTCAAGTGCGGCGAATTAGCCAGCCGGAGTGGCGCGCTGGACCAAGAATACTCCAGCGGTCCCTTCGAGATTCCATGCTTCGAACGCGCCACCTCGATCGACCTGTGCATTCATGTCAGCTGCGCGTAGCAGCGAGGAGATCCTCGAGGGGGCATACCTGCCGCTCCTGTAGTCACGGATGCGGAGGCGGTTGAGCTCAGGGCGGACCATGGCGAGCGCGGTGCCGAGCGCGTCGGGGCCGACGACGTTGGAGAAGTTGAGGTCGCGGAGCTCGGTCCAGAGGCCCCGCCACTGGCTCGAGAGTCGAGAGCACGCTGGTGCGTGCAGCTTCGCGTGCGCGTCACTACTACGGAAAATGTTTGTAGGAGCGGGCGAAAACACATTTTCAGGTGCGGATTCGAAAACCGCTCCTAGCTGTCGCTTTTACAAATAGCGATTTCTAGGAGCGGGTAAACGAGCCACACCTGAAAACGCGTTTCCAGGTGCGGACCACGCCGTAGTCCGCACATAGAAATCGATTTCTAGGTGCGGGTGACAGGGGTGGTCCGCACCTAGAAATCGAGTAAATACACAGTTTGAAAACTACGTTAAAACGATCGAAATAAATAGCAAAAAAAATTTATTTTTAGGGGAGGACCCACTGGCCAGCCACCCGCCGCCCCAAGTCGCAAGTCGCCGCATTTTTCGCGCAAAGTCGCAACGCTACGCGCTCCGTGGGGTTCGAACCCGCGACCTCTGGGTTCGCGTGAAGCCTCCCTTGCCACTGCACCACACACTCATATGCGTCCATATCCCGTTTTCATTCTACTCATAATATACCACGCCGAGTGTAAATTGCTTTTTTGAGGCTTCAAACGTATTCAAATGAAAAAGTTGTCAACTACAAAGTTTCATAACTTTCGAAGATCTATAACTTTCATGTTGAGAGTTTTTCCATTCGAGGTCATTTACAAATTTTGAATTTCAAATTTCAGACATTCAAATTTGAATCTCGTTAACAATATGATTTCAAATAAAAAAGTTGTAAACTACAAAGTTTCATAACTTCTCAAGATCTACAACTTCTATTTTTAATGTTTCTCCATTTGAGGTCGTTTGAAAATTTCAAATTTTCAAATTTCAAAAATTCAGTGGTACTTTTCGTTGACAAAAGTAATTCAAATTAAAAAACTTTCAACTACAAAGTTTCATAACTTCTCAATATGTACAACTTTTATTTTGATCATTTGTTCATTCGGTATAGTGGTAGTAACATTCTTCACAAATCTTATACACCTCTCATATAGTTCCATTAAACTATATAAGAGATATATGTTTTGTGAAGAACTTAAATGGATATTTTGAAATTTTAAACAATCTTAAATGAAAAAGTTGTCAACTACAAAATTTTAGGTCTCGTCGAGCTATACAATTTTCATATAAAATTTGTCTTCATCCGAGATCATATGCAAAAGTTATGAATTTTTTTCACGAGACCATTTCTAAGAGCGGGTGATGACGTCACCCGCACCTAAAAATCCATTTCTAGGAGCGGGTGATGGGGTCATCCGCACCTAAAAAACGTTTTTAGGTGCGGGTGACCCCATCACCCGCTCCCGGAAATGATTTCTAGGTGCGGATTTCGTTGTTACAGTGTCACATGGATTTCTTAGATCGGACGGCAAATTCGCCCGCTCTTAGAAAAAAAGCGGTGGCTTCTACAAATGTTTTGTGTAGTAGTGCATCCGAGGCGGAGGAGCACCTCGAGGCGCAGCTCCTGGGGGAGGTCGCTGATCCGGTCCTCCCCATCATCGGCATCACTGCGCCTTGGATGGGCCCGACGCACAGCTCCTCTCGGCGGCGATGGCGGCGGTAGCGTCGAGGCTAGGCGACGGCCGGATCACAGTTGCATGGCCATGGCTCTTTAACTGCGACGCAGAGCAAGATGCAGAGGGCGACGGAAATCGGAGAGGGAGCGGAGGAGGCAAGGCAACACGATGCTTCTAGCTTCTGGGCTTCTGGCTATGGCTCGCTCCAGCTATCTGGATCGGGGTATTTGTACCCGAGCAACGGCGCGGCAGCAGACGAGTAGACGCGCAGTGGTGTGGTGTGAACGGTGTCATAGGGCCTGTTTGGTGGCCTGCATCCCACCCGACCAGGCCCATGGGATGCAGCCCTCGCTAGTTTGGCAGCCTGGCCTCCCTCCTCAGCCTGGCTCGCGGGATGCAAAACGCCGCCGCTGGCCTGGCTCCAGAGAAACGCTCGATTCCTCCGTTTTTCTTCAGCCTGGCTCGCTCCGAGCTCGCGCGAGCGCACGCGCGTGCAGGATTCGGCCGCGGGGAGACGGCGCGAAACTCCTAGGGTTACCCCCCGTTCCCGCCATTCATCGCCGCCTCCTCCCTCTATATATCTCCTCTCCCGCCTCCTCCCTCACTTCTGGTCGCTTCTTGTCTGCACCGCCGGTAGGTGCTCCTTCTCCTCTTCCTATATTTCGCCGGAGTTCTTGATGGATTCGTGACCTCCTGATGCATCCCTCTCTCTCGATTTGTTGCAGGTGCTGTGGATCTAACTCCTCCCCAAGGTGAACACGATTTCCCCTAATCCCCCCCTTCTCTCTGTGATTTCGAAACCCTAGGTCACCGTTTGCTGTTGATTTCCTTGTAGGCACACCAGATCTGAGTTCTTGGCTGTCTTTGAGGTATGAATCCATGCTCACCTTGATTTCTTGGCTGTTCGTCGATTTTCCTTCTTTTTTGGTTGTAAAAATCCTAACTTGGGTATGCAAATGGTCTTTGCTTGGCTGTGTGTGTGCAGATCTGAGCTTCGTCACCTGCTGTTGTGCTTTGATTGGGGCTCTTGCTTGTTGACGTGGGTACATTTTACATCCAATCCTTCCTCTCGCCTCCTCTAATCTGTAGCGTGCGATAGTTGATTGTTCGTGCTTCGATGCAAGTGTATGATGATTCCTGTGATGATGATATTTTTTTGAGCTATTGCCCAAGTCTGTGATGATTATATTATGCTGAGCTACTGCCATTGCCTGTGATGATATTTTTCTGAGCTATTGCCCAAATCTGTGATGATGAAATAGTTTCAGAGTTATTGCCCAAGTCTAATGATAAAAATCTTGTGTGTCTGAGCAGTTGTCCATTGCCAGTTATGTTTGCATGTTGATAGTAACTAGTTTCTTGAAATCCTTAATTTTTCTAGATGGACCTGGAAGAGAAGAGACGCATTCTTTTTGCTCGTGCTGGTGCTCTTATCACAGCCATGTATGCACTGCTGTTTGCTAGGCTTAGAATGATTGAGTCTGAGCGGCCTCAGATCAGTTATGGTCCTATGAGCATTAGAGATGAAGAGCGGCAAAGGAACCTGAACTTAATTTACAACTACAATGATATAGAGTGTGTGAATATGCTTCGCATGAGAAGGACCCCTTTTTTAGTTTGTGTGCCTTGCTTAGGGATAGAAAACTACTTGCAGACAACATTAATTCTTGTGTAGAAGAGCAAGTAGCAATGTTCCTCCATATTGTGGGTCATAACCAACGCTTTAGAGTTGTAAAGCAAAACTGGAGAAGGTCAATAGAGACAGTGCACCGCCATTTCAGAGATGTGTTGTATGCTATTGGTGAACTTAGACAAGAGATGATTAAACCTCCAAGCAATGAGACACCACTAAAGATTAGACACAGCCATAGATGGTACCCTTACTTTAAGGTAAAAACCTGACCTTTGTCTGATAGGATGTTGTTCCATTAGCTCTTGATAATTTACTATGAAATTTTGGATGCCATGTAGGATTGTGTTGGGGCCATTGATGGGACTCATGTATTTGCTAAATTCCAGTCAAGATACAAGCTGCATTTAGGGGTACAAAGAATGCCCCAACACAAAATGTGCTAGCTGCAGTTACATTTGACTTGAAATTTTCATATGTACTGGCTGGTTGGGAGGGATCAGCACATGATGCCACAATTCTTGCTGATGCATTGCAGAGGGATGATGGGTTAAGGGTTGAACCAGGTAACTAAAATCAATTGTACACAAAAAATACATGCAATTGCATAATGATGAACCTAATTTGCATTTCATACCTATTTTAGGCAAGTTCTACTTAGTAGATGTTGGATATGCTTGTCGGCCTGGATTTCTTCCTCCTCATCGAGGCACTAGGTATCATCTAAAAGAATATGAGAATAGGAACTACCCAACCAACCCAAAAGAACTGTTTAATTTAAGGCATTCCAGTTTGAGAGTAACTGTTGAGAGGGCTTTTGGAGCTTTGAAGAATCGTTTTCGCATCATTGACACCAACAAGCCATTTCATCCATTGAGGTCACAAGTGAAGCTAGTGCTTGCATGTTGTATCTTGCATAACTAGATTCTTAGTTTTGGTATTGATGAGGTAGTTCCTGAAGAGTTTTCATGGGTCCCAAATGAACTAACACCCAGCCCCATCCTGCTCATATGGATGACAATGCTGCTTGGGCACAACAGAGGGATCAGTGGGCTAACCACATGTGGGCTAATAGGGGTCTTTCAAGAATTTAGGCATTTTCTTTGTATGCTTCAGTGGTCTGTTGTCATTTCATTCAGGACATGCAATGATGTATTATTATTTGTATGAACTGAGGCTTTGGGCAATAGCAATGATGTACTTTTTTATATCAACTTCACTTGATCTGAGGTTTTGAGCAATAGCAATGATGTTGTTTTTTGTATGATACTACACTTGATCTGAGGCTTTGGGCAGTAGCAATGATGATTTTTTATGTGATCCTTTACTTGAACTGAGGCTTTGCACATGTGCAATGATGATTTTTTTATATGATCCTATACTTGAACTGAGGCTTTGGACATGTGCAATGATGATTTTTTTATCTGATTCTATACTTGAACTGAGGCTTTGGACATGTGCAATGATGAGTTGTTTTTTATATGATGCTACACTTGAACTGAGGCAATGACATGTGCAATGATGTATTCTTTTCATATATTACTATACTTGGGCTGATTAGGCTATGGCTGAGGAGGTGATGGCTGCTGATGAGCTTGTCTTTCCTGGACTGGATGGTGGGTTTGATGCTACTGATGTGGGTGCTAGGGATGATGCAGCTGGTTTCATACCAGCTGCACAAGTTCAGGCTCAGCAGAGGGCCTCTTTGAGGTGGACAGATCCCATGTCTGCCTTTGTGCTGCGCCAGATGTGCTAGCTCATTTCCACAGGAGTGAGGACTGACAAGGGTTTCAAAGAAGTGCATCTGAACAAGGTTGCCAAAGCCCTCCAACAGTTCTGTGGTAATGATGTGAGTGGTACACAGGTGTACAACCACCTGAGGAAGTGGAGGCAAAGGCGGGTGAAACTGTCCAAGCTGAGGGATCTCAGTGGAGCTCAGTGGGATGAGGATACCTACACCATTGTCCTTGAGGAGGAGCACTACAATGGCCACACCAAGGTATGTAAACCAAAGCAATGCTGTATTCTTTAGTAGCTGCAATTGATTATTTGTGTGTATTGTGTAAAGACTAACACATTGCTGGTTTCTTTGTGCAGGACCACCCCAAAGATGCTGAATTTCTAAACAAGCCCATACAGCATTACAAGGAGATGATGATCATCTTTGGCAATGGTCAGGCAACAGGTAAGTATGCTATGGGTAGCAATGAGAAGCTTGGCACACCATCTGACTGTGCTGAGAGCTCATTCAAGACTGAGGCAACTGAGATCCTCAAGAGTGGGAAGACTGACACAGCAGAAGCAACCAGGTGTGAGGGTGTTGTTGGTAACAAAAGGAAGAGGTCCATGCTGTCTGAAGAGCATGTGGTTTTGTTCAGTGGCATGTCTGAGGCAGTCAAGAATGTTGCTAATGCTATTAGGTCCACCAAGGTTCAGGATTGCCACCCAGATCTGTATGGAGCAATCATGTTCATTCCAGGCTTCCCTGAAGAGGCACTCATGTGTGCTTATGGCCACCTGCTGGTGAAAGGACCTTGTGATGCCTAGAGGGGGGTGAATAGGATCACTTCAAATTTTTGAAATAAATGCAGTGGTTAGAACTATTGTCGGTACTACCGACGCTGTGCCGGAACTACCGAGGGGGCTCGGTACATCCGGTACAAGGTCGGTACTACCGACAATGCAGGGAAACTTAAAACGAAATTTGAAATGCACGATGAATCTAGCAATTCTATTTGAATCAAGAGTTGAGTTTAGATCCTAAGACCTCCTGCAACCACAGAAAAGAGTTGGAACACAACCAAAAGATAGATCGGGCACAAACAAGCTCTAGGGTTAGCAAATTGCAAAGAACTCAAGCAAGCAAAGGAGACACAAGATTTAATCCGAAGATCACTCCCACAAACACGAATCGATGCCCGGAGATGCTTCAAGTGCTCTTGAGATGAGGGAATTCGAAGGGGCTCTCAAAGCTTCTCTATCTCACACTAGAAATCACTCCTCCAACCAAACCCTAGCTCAAAGGAATCAAGTCTTGGCTCTAGGAGGGAGGGGAGAAGTGGAGTGAATGCTCAAGTGTGTTTTTGTCTCGTGGTTGGTCAGCAATGAGTGAGGGAGGAGAGAGGGGGTATAAATACTTGACCCTCAAAACTAGCCGTTACTGTGCAAAACTCGGGACCCTCGGTACTTCCGACCCCAGGTCGGTACTACCGAGGGGTGCCGAGAAACTCAACAGTGGAGCTTTATCGGTACTACCGACCCAGGGTCGGTACTATGGAGGTTCTGGCTAAAACTCGCCAGTGAACCCATATCGGTACTACCGACCCAAGGTCGGTACTACCGACAAAAGCTGAGAGAAGAAGGAAAGATAAGCAAAAGTGTTCGTGTCGACTCGGGTTTCCTCTCACTCACTTAGGTCACCTCCTTAAGCACTTTTAGCATCTCTTGGTGGTCAATTCGCATCCCCCTTTATAGTACGGTGTTTCCTATACTCAAATTCAATATTAAAATAAATTTAAGCCTTGACTTGAGTTGAAAACACCGATTTGGAGTTGGGGGCCTTCCTTTGGTCAAAACCATGATTTTCATCTAAATAAATCTTGCACACATCTTATTCATCGATTAAATACAACAAATTGTGTTTGTCACCATCACCAAAACAATTAGGGGCCAAGATGCACTTTCAATCTCCCCCTTTTTGGTGATTGATGACAACACAATTCGTTTTCAAATAAAGATATGTGTATCCAGCAATTTTGAGAGATACTCCCCCTAAATGTGTGCTTGATCTTTTATGGAGGCCTCAAATGCCCATCACACATTTAGAAAAAAAAGTATCACTCGCAATTTGCATACACAAGTGCATAAGTGTGATTTAATAACCGTGATGCATATGACATGATATCCAAATCAACAAAGTGACAAATAACAACCACCATTCAACACATAGCATCACAAATAGATAATAGATGTTCCACACTAGCATAATTAAGTCTTACAAACTTTAAAACGGTTCTAGGTTCACCACATCATCATCCATCACACCACACAATAAGTTCTTACATGTCCACAAGCTAAGATAGATAGATAAAGCGAGTGAGATACACACCACCACATGGATAATTGTGAGCTCACTCCCCCTTTGGCATCAAGCGCCAAAAAGGAGGAGGCCCTTCAACCATCGCTGCCATGTGGAGAGTGGACATCCGGAGGAGAGTCTTCTTCATCGGTCTCACCACCACCAAAGTCTTCATCATCAATGTCGGTCGGAGGTGCTCCATACATCATAGACATGTCGCCATACACCTCCCAAGGGTTGTAGAAGACCGGTGGAGGAGGGAAGTCCATGGGCTCACGAACGGGAGAGTGCTCGATGTTGGCTTGTGTGAGCAAAGTCTTCTGACGGGTCTCCAACTTGATGAGCTGCTCATCCACATACTGCCTGTGGGCACGAATTTCCTGAGCATTGTGCTTCCCAACATTGAAGCAAGCGAAGAGGCCCTGAGATAAGAAGTTGAAGATGCTCTTCTTCTTGCCGGGGGGAAGGTTTCCCCTAGACGAAGATGGTCCATGAGGCGAAGATGGGGCTTCATGAGAGGAAGGACCACCGGAGGAAGGGACAGCTGAGGATGAGGGCCTAGGAGGGCCATGCTTGCCCAACTTGAGAAGACGCTCAATGTTCCCCTTGTTTGGCTTGTACCAAGTGTGAGTCTTGTCGGTGAGAATTTCAACCTCAGCAACCTCACAAATCATCTAAAAGATCCAAGGAGCATATTGGCAACTCTTGTTGGCGGACACGGAGCACACAATAATTTCTTCCCAAATGAAGTCAAACACACTAAATGCCTCTCGATCCGGTCCCATCCTCACAAGAACGTCCTTGGCAATGTTGTAAATATTGTAGTTGTCACCTATCTTAGGAGTGATAGTGTACCGGAAGAGTTGGTTCAACATCCTATAGACGGGCTTCATGCCATGGGTAGTGCCAAACTCAATCTTGCCATAGGCGGCGTCATACATGAAAGCCATCTCACTGTCAAGAGGGATCTCTCCACCATGAAGCTTTGGACGACCAAGATCCTCTCCACCAAACCCAAGAATTTGAGCGAACCTCTCATAAGAGACCGAGTGGGGCTTTCCTTGCAAGAGCCAATGAAAAGTCTTGGCTTCACGTCGGACATGGAGATTACCATAGAACTGAGCCACCACTTCCTCATTCTAATCACAATTCATTGCCATAATGGAGGTCATCCCCTTAGCATGACAAATATCAATGGCCTCATTGACGGCCGAAATGTTGAATGACCTCAAGTTTGCCCAATGAATGGATTTCATCTCAACGGTCATGTTTGCCTTGGATAAGATGACAGACTCATACCAATCGGCATTGAACTTGAGCCAAAAACGAATGTTTGCATCAAACTCCTTTTGTCATTGAGCCGAATCAGAGTACCTTTCCTTGTACACATCATGTGTCCCACTCTTGTAGTCCACCATCTTCATGATACCCATTTGTGTGGCTGGACGAGGAGGACGGGATGGCCTTAGCACAAACTGAGCAAGAGAAGCCAAGGAGATGTCTTCATAGTCATCATAGTGGTCATCCGGTTCATGAGCTTGCTTGGTGCGTGCACGGTGACCTTGACTAGTGGAGCAATGAGGTGCAGCTGGAGGAATGGTGCTGCCACGACCACGTGGGCGTTGAGCACTTGTGCCCACCTTCCTCTTCCTTTGAGCAAGAGGAACATTGTCATCATCGGAGCCTTCTTGGATCACTTGCTTGCCCGCACAACCCATCTTGAGCTTTCCCGCACGAATCGAGGAACTCCTGGCGAGGATCGGATGTTCCGAGGGATGGGGAATCCAAAGAAACGAAGTGCTTCAAGATTCCACGGTCCAAACTTGAGGTCCCCTCAACGGATTTGAGAGAGAGTAAGAGAGGGGGCGGCAATGGTTGGGAAAGGAGGAACCCTAGACCGGCCGGGTTCTGGGGTATATTTATACCCTCGGGATTTCTCGGTAGTACCGAGGGGGGATCGGTACTACCGAGGGTCTCTGAAAATTCAGCCAGTGAGTCCTTATCGGTAGTACCGAGGACCTCCAGGAAATTCTGTCAGTAAGCTCATATCGGTACTTCCGGCCTGGTGCTGGTAGTACCGAGGTTTTTCGAAAATCCAACAGTGAACTCAGGACGGTACTTTCGGCCTTGTGCCGGTAGTACCAAGGGGTTCCTGATTCTTTTAGAAAGATTTGGAGATATAGCTGAAAGGGATAGAGAGATAGTGCTAGGGACATGTAGAACAACTATAATATTTAGTGATCAGGCACAATCAATCAAGCAAAGCAATGATCACCAAAAATCATGGGAAGAACCAACTTTGTAAGACACACACAAAATTAAGAAAATAAAACATTTTTCTCTCTATCTAGGCATCAAACAATTTGTGTGCAACAAGTCAAGCCAAGTTACGAGAATCTAAGATGTTTAGCTCACTTCTCAAAGCACAAAACCTTTGCTCGTCTAGAGGCTTAGTGAAGATATCGGCAAGTTGCCTCTCGGTGCTCACATGACGTAGAGCAATATCTCCCTTAGCCTCATGATCCCTTAAGAAATGATGTCGAATATCTATGTGCTTTGTTCTAGAGTGTTGGACCGGATTGTTTGCTAGCTTGATGGCACTCTCATTGTCACACAAGAGTGGAATCTTACTAAACTCACAACCGTAATCACTCAACGTTTGCTTCATCCACAAAAGTTGTGCACAACAAGCACCGGCCGCCACATACTCGGCTTCGGCCGTGGACAAAGCAACCGAATTTTGCTTCTTTGAGCTCCATGACACCAAAGACCTACCAAGAAATTGGCAAGTCCCGGTAGTGCTCTTTCGATCTACTTTGCAACCGGCATAGTCCGAATCGGAGTAGCCAAGTAAATAAAAAGTGGAGCCCTTGGGATACCACAAACCAAGGTTAGGAGTGTGTACCAAATATCTAAAGATTCTCTTAACGGCCATTAGATGACACTCCTTAGGATTAGCTTGAAATCTTGCACACATGCACACACTAAGCATTATATCGGGCCTAGATGTACAAAGGTAAAGGAGAGAGCCAATCATGGAGCGAAATACCTTTTGGTCGACCGACTTCCCTTCTTCATTGAGGTCAAGATGTCCATTTAATGCCATGGGAGTCTTGATGGGCTTGGAATCGGCCATGTCAAACCTCTTGAGCATATTCTTCACATACTTGGTTTGACATAAGAAAGTCCCTTCCTTCAATTGCTTGATTTGAAACCCAAGGAAGAACTTCAATTCACCCATCATAGACATCTCGAATCTCTTGGTCATGATCCTACTAAACTCTTCACAAAATTTATCATTAGTAGACCCAAAGATAATGTCATCAACATAAATTTGACATACAAAGATATCATTTCCATTTCTCTGAATGAAGAGAGTAGAATCGGCTTTGCCTATCTCAAAACCGTTCTTGAGAAGAAAATCCTTAAGGCATTCATACCATGCTCTAGGAGCTTGCTTGAGCCCATAGAGCGCCTTATGGAGCTTGTACACATAGTTGGGGAAGTTTGGATCTTCAAAGCCCGGTGGTTGATCAACATACACTTCTTCTTGAAGAGGTCCATTCAAGAATGCACTCTTGACATCCATTTGATGAAGCTTGAAATCATGATGAGTAGCATAGGCCAAAAGGATACGAATTGATTCAAGCCTTACTACCGGAGCATAGGTCTCTCCAAAGTCCAAGCCTTCAACTTGAGTATAGCCTTTTCCAATGAGCCTTGCCTTGTTCTTTATGACGACACCAAATTCATCTTGTTTGTTCCTAAAAACCCATTTGGTGCCGATCACATTTTGCTTGGGTCTTGACACCAACTCCCAAACTTCATTTCTCTTGAAGTTGTTCAACTCTTCCTCCATGTCAATAATCCAATCCGGGTCCTCAAGAGCTTGTTCCACACTAAGAGGTTCTAAAGAGCAAACAAACGAGTAAAATGCGCAAAAATTTGACAATCTTGAGTGAGTTGTTACCCCTCTTCGGATACTCCCAAGTATGTTGTCGACGGGATGATCCCGTTGAACCATTTGATGTACTTTTGGATGTGGTGCCTGAGATTGACGTGAATGGGTCCATCATCATCACCTTCACCTTGTGGAGCTTCTTCTTGAGCTTCACCACCTTGTTCCCCCCTTGATCAAAGCCCCGTCCATGATCGTCACTATGAACTTGACTTTCTTCTTGATGAACTTGAGAACTTGGTGGTTCCACTCTTGTTGATGATGGTGGATCTTGATTGCTTACGTCAATCGGAGCTTGAATTCGAACCTCACGAGGCATCACTTCACCGGTCCCCATTCTAAAGATTGATATGCTTGGGGGTTCTTCATCATATACAAGGTTTTCACTAACTTGCTCTCCTTGAGAGCCGTTGGATTCATCAAATTTCACGTCTACCGTGGTCTCAACACAACCGGTGGTTTTGTTGAAAACACGATAGGCATGTTCGTTAGTTCCATAACCAATGAGAAAACCTTCATTAACCTTGGATGCAAACTTTGAGGCTTTGGGTTTCTTGTTAAGTATGAAACACTTACACCCAAAGACCCTAAAGTAGTGCACACTCGGTTTCTTACCGGTGGTGATCTCGTAGGGAGTCTTGTTCAAGTACTTGTGGAGGTAGAGGCGGTTGGCGGCGTGGCATGCGGTGTTGATGGCTTCCACCCAAAATGAGTCCGGAGTCTTGTATTCATCAAGCATTGTTCTTGCCGCTTCAATCAACGTACGGTTCTTCCTCTCAACAATGCCATTTTGTTGAGTGTATGGAGCGGAAAGTTCATGCTTGATGCCTTCTTCATCGAGGAACTCGTCAACTTGAGTGTTTCTAAACTCCGAGCCATTGTCACTTCTTATGTTCTTGACCTTGAGCTCGAACTCATTTTGAACTCTTCTAATGAATTTCTTGACAACTCCCTTTGCTTCACTCTTATCTTGCAAAAAGAATACCCAAGTGAAACGGGAAAAGTCATCAACAATTACTAGACCATATTTGTTACCACCGATGCTTATGTAGGCAATTGATCCAAACAAGTCCATGTGTATTAGCTTCAACAGTCTTGATGAAGATAGGATGTTCTTGGCGGGATGATGTGCTCCAACTTGCTTCCCGGCTTGACAAGCACTACACAACCTATCTTTCTCAAAAACAACATTTGTTAGTCCAAGGATGTGCTCGTCTTTTTGAAGTTTGGCCAAGTTCCTCATGCCAACATGGGCTAGTCGGTGATGCCATAGCCAACCCAAGTCGGATTTTGCCACTAAGCAAGCCTTAGGGTCCACCTTCACTTTTGTGATATCTACATAGTAAAGCTTTCCCTGTAGATGACCCGCAAAGACAATAGAGGAATCCTCTCTTCTAGAGACGGTCACACCCTCATGGGTAAAGAGACAATTGTAGCCTTTCTCACAAAGTTGTGAAACCGACAACAAGTTGTATCCTAACCCTTGAACATGATAAACATCTTCAATTGAATTAGTTGTTGAGATAGCAATTTTACCAAGACCGACCACATCTCCTTGACCATTATCTCCATAGATGATAGTTTCCGTTGGGGTGTCATAATGATCAAGGGATGCGAACAAGCCTTCGTCTCCGGTCATATGATTAGTGGCACCACTATCAATCAACCAAGCGCTTCCACCGGAGGAGTAGGCCTACAAAACAAGTTTAAGCTTTTGGTTTAGGTACCCAAAAAGATTTGGGTCCTTGGAGGTTAGAAGCATAAACTTTTGGAACCCACACACTCTTCCTCATTGCCTTCTTTGTGTAGGCCCCAACATACTTGACCACCATTTTACCATTGTGGTCCAAGGTCACAACATAGTCACACGTGTAGTTGGGAGAGGGCTTGTGTTCCACCACATTCTTCGATGCCTTTGATGGAGAATTAACCCCACCATTTCCTTTTGTGGTGTTCACAACCTTTGGCTTGTCCTTTGTTGTGGTAGAGGTGGTGACTCCATGAGCAATGTCCATGATAGTGTTGAGGTATCCTCCCTTGTTCCACAAGGGGATCTCATGCCTTTTCACCACCACCCTACCATTGACCTTGTTGTTCTTGTAGTGCCCAAGTCCTTGCTTGTCAAGTACCTTAGGTATGGACTTGGCACCATTCTTGTCTTGAGTGATCAACATGTTCAACCGGGCTATTTCTTTATCTTTGCTCTTGATGGTCTCTTCAAGCCTTGCATGGTTAGTCTTGAAAGCATTTATATCAACATTAAAGCAAATAGAACAACCTTTGCTAGTGGAGGCACTAGAGTCAAGTGTTGCCTTAGGATTGGCTTTGGTGCTTTCCCAAAGAGTATTATAGTTTGCCTCAAGATTTTTATGTTTATCCATCAAGCATGAAAATCTTGATTGAAGCTCACTATGAGTAGCCTTTAGGGAAGCTAGAGATTCATTTGCCAAAGTGTAATCCTTTGACATCCTCTTGTTGGAGTCATTGGCCAAGGACAAGTCCGTGGTCAACTTCTCCACCTTAGCCGCCTCTTCGGCAAGGCGTCTCTCTAGAGCAAGGTTTCTTTCCTTTTCAAGGATAAGCAAGTCTTCTTGCTCATGGAGAGACACTTTCTTTTTCTCTAATTTCTCCAAAAGCCTTTTTATTTCCTTATAGCCCTTTTTACTAAATTGCTTTATCATGTTGGCCTCAATTTCTTCTTCATTGTCTAGATCATCTATGTCACTAGGTGTGGATGAAGAAGAGGTGAGAGAGGATGAGGTGGTAGTTTCTTGTACCTTGCTCCCCCTTGCCATGAGGCAAAAGTGAGAGTGGTCCTCATCGTCGGAGAAGTTGTTGAAGAGACGCGGTGAAGATGATTCTTGTGCCATGGCAATGGTTGCAATGCCTTGCTTCTTTGGCTCTTCATCTTCATCACTTGAGTCCCATTGTTGACCCACGTGAGCACGCCCTTGGTACTTGTTCTTGTACTCCTTACTCTTCTCCTTGTACTTCTCCTCTTCTTCGTTCTTGTTCTTGGGACACTCGGCAATAAAGTGTCCATACTCTCCACACTCATAGCATTTGCGTTGAGACTTCTTCTTCCTTTCATCACTGTCTTTCCTTGATGCCCTTGACTTCAAGAATTTCTTGTACTTTCTTATGGCAAAGGCAGTTTCTTCATCCGTGCTTCCTTCTTCACTTGTATCTTCATTCTTGGTCTTGGAAGTCTTTGGCTTTGCTTCCACCGCTTCACTAGAGCTAGCATTGAGGGCTAAGCTCTTGTTCACCTTCAAGCTTAGTGACTTCTCCACATCTTGATCAACTAGCTCTTGATGCAAGATCTCACCAAGAAGTTGATTGGGGGTCATCTTGTAGTAGTTTGGATCTCTTCTTATCATGGTTGTTAGGTTTGTGTTCTTCGGGGTGAAAGCTCTTAGCAACTTCTTTGTGACTTTAGAGTCTTCCCAATCATCACTTCCTAGTGCTCTAATGTCTGAGACAAGGAGCATGAGTCTATCATACATTTCTCTCACGGTTTCTCCATCCTTCATGATGAATAGCTCAAGCTCTCCGTTGATCAAGTCAATCTTCCCTTGTCTCACATGCTCGGTCCCCTCATGTGCTTCCTTGAGTGTGTCCCAAATCACCTTGGCAATTTGGATGTTCCGAACCTTGTTGAATTCTTGAGCACACAAGGATCCCGTGATGACTCTTGTTGCTTGTACGTTGCGGTGGAGGTCTTGCTCATGCTCAATTGTTAGGGCTTCTCCTTCGGCGGGAATTGTCACACCTACACACACAATCTTCCAAAGAGACGGGTGAATCCCGTAGAGGTGCATTTGCATATCATAAGCCCATTTGGGATAGTCTTTCCCATCGAAATGGGGAGGCTTTTCCAAATGCACAGAATAGAATTTTTCGTTAGGATGATTGCCCGGAAATTGTGTGTAGTGGTGGGGCACTTCGTAGAAGCCGGAGTGAGTGTACTTGGCTTGCTCCTTCTTGATCATCTTCTTGAGGAGCTTCTTAGCCAACTTCTTTGCCTTCTTCTTCTTCTTGACTTTTCTTCTCTTCTTCGCTGCCTTCCTTGCCGCATCATCACCATCCTTGACATCTTCATCGCTTGAGTCGGAGTCTGAGTCGGAGTCGGATGAAGAGTCGTCGGAGCTCTCGCCGTTGGAGCGGCTTGGAGCTTTCCCGGTGATGTCTTGGGCTGCCTTAAGCTCTCTTTCTTGAGCTTCCTTGGCGGCGATTTCTTCGGCGGATTGGTTGTCTCCACTCCCCGACATCTTGATCCCTTAGCGGTTAAGCCTAAATCAAGGGATTAGGCTCTGATACCAATTGAAAGGGCCTTGTGATGCCTAGAGGGGAGGTGAATAGGATCACTTCAAATTTCTTAAATAAATGCAGCGGTTAGAACTATTGTCGGTACTACCGACGCTATGCCGGAACTACCGAGGGGGCTCGGTACTTCCGGTACAGGGTCGGTACTACCGACAATGCAGAGAAACTTAAAACGAAATTTGAAATGCACGATGAATCTAGCAATTCTATTTGAATCAAGAGTTGAGTTTAGATCATAAGAACCTCCTGCAACCACAGAAAAGAGTTGGAACACAACCAAAAGATAGATCGGGCACAAACAAGCTCTAAGGTTAGCAAATTACAAAGAACTCAAGCAAGCAAAGGAGACACAAGATTTAATCCGAAGATCACTCCCACAAAGGAAGCTACATCTCCATTGAGGATCCCACAAAGGAAAGGCTATCACCAAGAGCCTCTTTGCCTCATCCAATCCCCACAAAGGAAGATTGGTGCTCACTAAGAATTCTCCACCAAGGAGAGGGTAATACAAACGATCTCGGGTGCTCCACACCAAGAGGGCACTCAACGGGAGACGCCTAACCGTCTAGAAGCAAGCTTCAAGAGTAACAGGCACGAATCGATGCCCGGAGATGCTTCAAGTGCTCTTGAGATGAGGGAATTCGAAGGGGCTCTCAAAGCTTCTCTATCTCACGCTAGAAATCACTCCTCCAACCAAACCCTAGCTCAAAGGAATCAAGTCTTGGCTCTAGGAGGAAGGGGAGAAGTGGAGTGAATGCTCAAGTGTGTTTTTGTCCCGTGGTTGGTCAGCAATGAGTGAGGGAGGAGAGAGGGGGTATAAATACTTGACCCTCAAAACTAGCCGTTACTGTGCAAAACTCGGGACCCTCGGTACTTCCGACCCCGGGTCGGTACTACCGAGGGGTGCCGAGAAACTCAACAGTGGAGCTTTATCGGTACTACCGACCCAGGGTCGGTACTACCGAGGGTCTGGCTAAAACTCGCCAGTGAACCCATATCGGTACTACCGACCCTAGGTCGGTACTACCGACAAAAGCTGAGAGAAGAAGGAAAGATAAGCAAAAGTGTTCGTGTCGACTCGGGTTTCCTCTCACTCACTTAGGTCACCTCCTTAAGCACTTTTAGCATCTCTTGGCGGTCAATTCGCATCCCCCTTTATAGTACGGTGTTTCCTATACTCAAATTCAAAATTAAAATAAATTTAAGCCTTGACTTGAGTTGAAAACGCCGATTTGGAGTTGGGGGCCTTCCTTTGGTCAAAACCATGATTTTCATCTAAGTAAATCCTGCACACATCTTATTCATCGATTAAATACAACAAATTGTGTTTGTCACCATCACCAAAATAATTAGGGGCCAAGATGCACTTTCAGCTGGACAACAAGGCACTGGGCACTTCATTTGTGCAGTGGTCTGATGCTCACAAGGTGCTGTGGCTGAGGACCCACTTGGCCAAGCACTACTACATATGAGATGGCTGGATGGTTTTAGGTTGATCCTTTTGTGCAGTTGAGGTGGCAGCCTATGGTGTGCAGTGCTGGATTCTTTTGTGCAGTTGGTGGTTCATTTTGTGACTAACACTACAGCTGGTGGATGTGTAGTGGGTTGACCAACTCTTACATGCAGTTGATCTGATCCTGCATTCTTTACATACTAACACTAACCTATAGTTAGTGTCTTGATAACCAGCACCTACTTCCTAGATCAACCTAGATGGTGGACTCATTTGAACTTTCTTGTGGCAATGTTGCCTGATGTGAACCTTGTTGGCTCATTTGAACCTTGTTGGCTGTTGTGAACTTGGTGATGTGCATTGCCTGTGATGTTCTTTTTTCTTAACTCTGAGCACGTGTCATTTGCCTGTGATGTTTTTTTCTTAACTCTGAGCACATGTCATTTGCCTGTGATGTTCTATTTGCTTATTCTTGAGCACATGTCCTTTGTCTGTGATGTTTTTTTCTTAATTCTGAGCACATGTCCATTGCCTGTGATGTTTTTGTTGATTATTTCTGAGCACATGTCCATTTGTAACTTGATCTATCCATTCTCATGTTGTTCTAGCTGCCTATGGCCTGGTATGTGGTACATGTTGGCCGACGGCCTGGAGTTTACTCCAACTGGGATGATGCCCATGCTCAAGTCAATGGGTACGAGGGTTGCTGCCACAAAAAATTCAAGACAAGGGAAGAAGCTTTTCAAGCTTTCTATGATGGGCACTACAATGAAGTGAAGCAAATTCCATCTCAACCTGTTGCATTAGATGTTAATAAGCATTGTTGGTGTCATGTTCATCGTGTAGTAATTATGGTTCTGATCTTAATCATTGTCATTTTAGTTTCCAAATTGTTGTAATAATTGTTAGCACTAGCATGAATATGTGACTCTGTGTTGGATTAGATGGTGGTATTCTTACCACCGCATGCAAGAGGTAACTGGAACTTTGGTGCATGCAAGGTACCAAACACTCATCTCTGCATCTGTTTTTTGAATCTGCAGATACATGCATGCAAACAAACACCATCTCAGTTGAGACAGGTTCCACAGATGCAGGCAAACAAACAACCCCTCCTGCATGCATCTGGCCTGGCCAAATGCAGCCTGGCTGCCTCGAGCTGGCCTGGCTGGGTTGGGAAGGGTACCAAACACGCCCATAGAGTATGTTTGGCTGGCCGCCGGCACAGTGAATGAGGGTCACCGGACCAACTTCGGAGACCCCTCCTCGGTTTGAATTTTGAATTGAGCGAGCCTATCCAACTTCCAAATGGGTTTTGAGCAACTCCAACAATCTCTTTATTTTTGTTAGTTAAATTTAGAGTTTTATGCCTTTATAAAAATAGAAGACTTTATAATTCTATGAGATGATTCAACAGAGTCTTTAAAACTGAACTGTCCATCTAAGTGGGCTACACATGTCAGTTGGGCCAACCCCCCACCTTATCTACTGAGCTCCTTCCGCCTCGAGCCTCCTCCTCCCCCACATAGCTCCTTCTCCCCCCGAGCTCCTCCTCCTCCCGAAGCCCACGGCTGCCCCAAATCCGGTGGCCTCGCCGCCCGTCGGACACGCACCGCGTGGATCCGGCCCCACGCCCGCCACTGCCCCTCCGCCGAGCTCCTCCCCGTGGAGGAGGACGAGGAGCCCCACGCCAGCCGCCGACGGCCCCTCCACGAGCTCCTCCCCGCCGGTCAGCCCGCGGAGGAGGACGAGGAGCAGTGGGGCATCTCCTGACCGGCAGCCACGCCGGTCCTCTCCTCTCCCGACCAGTGTGAAAGGACCTTGATGTCGCCTAGAGGAGGGTGAATAGGCGAGACGACCAACTTAAACTTTTTCTTCCCCCGAAAACTTGAACTGTCAGGTGTCACTGCGCCTTTTTGTCGTGTTGTTGCTCTATACTTCGATGTTTTCAGTTGTTCGGTCTACACGTGATTGGAAACCAAAGACGACACAGTCTACACGTGATTGGAAACCAAAGCCGACACAATAAATCAGTGTCCACACAAACAAAAACCGAAGTCTAAACCGAAAACCGACATTTCGGTTTGGTTCAGGAATTTTTTCTGTTTCGGTTTAAAAGTGCCCACCCCTATAACCCACGCCCAGCCCCTTACACAAAGGCCCACCCACCATAGGTCGGTTCACCCATGTCGGCCAAGGGAAGCAGCGAATGGCTTTTTTTTTAACCCACAAAAGAGTACTTGCCCCCCAAAAATAACAAATTAATAAACATAGCAAGCAAGGTATTCATATCCAGGTGACCAAAGGATGTCTCTAAACATCACAGTTGTAAAAACATTGAACTAATTAAAATAATTTCCAAAACAAAAGACTCTAGATAACTCTGCTGACAACTTGATGCAAAAATGTGACTAACCAATGATGAATGATGAACAATTCACAAAAGTAATATGTAATGCAAAATGGAATATTGCATTTCAAGAAACGTTCTAAAAGAAATTGGTATAATAGCAAGCAAAGCATAAATTTTTCTATCAGCAATCAATCAACATACTGTTAGCAGAAGCTGTCCAATACATTATCACTGAAATAAAAAACAGAAATTAAAAGGTCTTCCCCACGCCACATGAAGCCGCTAGCTAAGTACAAAATAAGTCACTGAAGCCAAAGCGTAGAACACTGCCTAATCCTGAAAAGATACATTGCCCAAAGTCCATAGCAGTGACTTGCATGTGGATACTGGAACCACGGGTTTATGACTTCGACATTTCCCATCAACACATTTTGAAACATCGAAGGGGTCTGGGTGGGAAAGATCAAACGCTGCAAGGTAGCACCAAGCTGTACCTTCTTGATGAAATGGACTCGGAAAAATCATCAGCTCGCAACATGCATTGGCCCATTTAGAAGAAGCCATTTTAGTCCTCAGGTTGGTACCCACCGCATCTGAAGGTGAATATCCATGGGCCAACACAATCACCATCTTCTCGAGAACTTGTGCATGCTCAGCAATGAACTTGAGGAAGTCAAGCTCACTTCTCGTCCCACGGAATTCACGGAAAACCACCTTCTTGATATGTCGCTGGACACATTCAATCGAGCCTGCCTCCTTCCAGAACTTTATATTCAGTTTGCCAGTGCCGACTGATTGAGGTCCCATGAACTTGATGACATCATTCTCGGACTGCAAATTGAATCAATCAAAGCACAAAGATGATAGGTCCTTGGATTAGCAGTCTCATCTGAATCAACTACAAATTGGACTATTGGGGTTACATTTTTACCTGGACGTAGAGTGTCTCCACGTTTGGAAAGCATCGAAGGAAACTAAGCAACAACCTGACTTCAATGCGGGCTCCGAGTTTGACCTGAACTGCCAGCATCTGGATACTTGGTACAGTGGTGTTTGGGCTTGCTTTAGTCTCAGCCTGCAATTGGTGCGATTTTGGAGTTGCATGAAATGGAAAGAAGAAGCTAAGATCACAAATTGCCATTTAACTATTCATATAAAAGACATTGCCATAAATCCACCAGAATTTAGAATAAAAACAGCATTCACATGATGGAATAGAACATGATGCCTCCCACCTTGATCACGGTGTTCCCAATCTCCAGTTGGTGCATTCCAGGCACCAAGAATCCCAGGAAGCGCAGCTTTGGTGCATGCACAATCTTGATCTTGGAGGGCATGGTGAGACCGCCGCCACCCCAAGCTTCCCACAGTAAGAGCCTCTCTAGGTGCGAAGCATGCACCACTGAGATTTCTGATGCGATACCCTCGCACACCTCCACGCACCGTAGGCTGTGGCTCTGAACACGAAGGCACACTGGCCACCGGCTTCCAATAATTAGGAGCTTCTCCAGGGCGGGACATCTGTCCAGCACGAAGGCGAGGTCCCGTTCCCTCATGTCGAGGGAAAAGAGACCAAGCTCGCGGAGGTAGGGGAATCCGGTGGTGCGTGAGAACATGGCGGTTTCCGGTTCCCGGAACCGCCAAAACCCGATGTAGAGTTTGGTGAGGGAGGTGCACCTGAAGATCGTGGCGGGGAGGAGCACAGCGTTGTCGAATGTCTGTATGCGGTTGATAAAGAAGAGCTCTTGGATACCCTTGGCGAAGAGGTGCTGGAGCCAGAGCACGAGCTTGTCCTGGTGCCTCTCCATTGGGGTGCCGACGAGGTAGACGCAGCGGAACGGACCCGGATGCGCGGCGAGGGCGCTGGAGACCGCGTCGGCCAGGCCGCGGGGGGCGCCGGTGAGGTCGCGCTCGCGCGGGGCAGCGCCGACGCGGAACGAGGAAGTGCTGGCCCTGCAGATGGTCCCGGTAGTGCCGGAGGCTGGAAGGAGGTGGGCATCGACGAGGACGAGTGGCGCCGTGTGCCAGACGCGGCGCCAGCGTGTGGAGAGCACGGTGGTGCGCGCGGCATCCTTGACGGGGAGGCGGGAGACGATGTTGCGGAGGATCCCGGCGGGGAGGCGGCTGATGCGGTCGACCCCATCGGGGGCCCTCGCCGGGACGGCAGCGGATAAGGGGGCGGCCTTGGCGGCGGGCGGGTGAGGGAGATTGGTGGAGGCACTCTTCGTCAAAGTTAGCATGGTCTCGTCCTTCGCATAGAAATTGAAGCTGGGGACCAGCATCTTAGCTATGTCCTCCATGGCATACCTCGGCCGGCTGCTGCTCCCCGGCCAAATTTGACGGCGCGGAGGCTAGGGTTTTGGCCGGCGTGTTTAGGGGTGGCCGGTGGGGAATGGAGTGGAGTGGGGAATGGAGGCGGTTTGAAGTTGCTAGGCGTGGGTCTAAAGCTCCTGGATTTGTTCTCTAGCCATTTTGCTTGACGTTGTTGGGCCAAGTGTCGGAAACTAATTCTTTCTGCATTTTTTTAACATCATTTGGTCCGTTCAGTTGGGAAAATCTCTAAGACTAATTACAAACATAATTATATAAATGGATGGAAAATCTCGAGATGAATCCATTAAACTTAATTAATTCGCCATTAAAGATTGTTTATTGTCTCACAATATTATCTAATTATGACATAATTATGCTTGTTAGATTCATCTAAAAAATTAAGGGGGTTATGATTTTGTCAATAATCCACATTTAATACTTCAAATTAGTGTCCGGAGATTGATGTGGCGGATAGTTAAGAAAAGTTTTGGAAACTAAACAAGCCTAATAGCATTGGATGAAATGGAAGGAATTGGAGTGAAAATTAGTTCATTTCATCTCAATCCCTTTCATCTAGTGGTAGTAGTATTTGCGAGGAGTTCATTAATTTTTCGAAGGTATCAATCAAAAGCGTACGCTTAGAGTGGATCTTTTGTGATGCCAGTCGAATTCGAATATAAGAAAAGAAAGTGAGGATTGAGATTGATCATGGAGCGTAGTTTGCAGGGTTTTCAAAGCATTCTCACTCGCAAACACAACACAAGTCTGTTGTTGTTCGTCATCTCTCTTTGCCGGCCGCCAGCCACGTCTGACTAATCACCTACTAGCTATTTTGTGAAGAGTGTCAAAACGCAGCGAGACAAACAATCCAAGGCAAGCAGCGAAGGGATGTTTCGAACAACATCATCATCATTGACAACCGAACCGAAAGTTTTCTCCTTTTCTTATATTTTTCTAGGACTCTAGGGAATATGTGCTCGTTTTCTAGCGATTCCAAAAGAACAAATGAAAGATAGATTCATCGTGTGCAATGTCTCCTTTTCTTTCGGTGCGTTCTCACTCACAAACATCTCATGCCTCACTCTACGAGATAAATTCACAAATCCAGAGTGAAGTCCTGGAGTGGATAATTCGTGAATTTACTACATGATATTAGTATTAGCGAGTTCACTACTTTTTCGAAGGTAATCAATCGAAAGCGCACGCTAATGTCCTCTTCTTTTGCGATGCCAGTCGAAAAGGAAGAAAAGAAAGTGAGGATTGAGATTGATCACAGAGCGTGTTTTGCACTGCTTCCAAAGCATTAATTCTCACTCGCAAACACCACAGGTCTGTTGTTATTGATCAACTCTCTTTGCCGGCCAACCATGCCTGACTAATCACCTAAATATTTCGTGAATAGTAGTATATATCAAAACGCAAGGGGACAACGAAACTCCAAGGCAAGCAGCACAAGGAATGTTTTGTTTCATCTCATCATCATTACCAGCCGAACCGAAAGTTTTCTGCTTTTCTTATCTATACAAAACCTACAAGAAGAACCTGATTCTTGGCCCACTTCCCTATTCCTGCAGCGATAATCAGCCAAGAACCGAAGAAAAAAAAGAGGAAAGCGATCGCACGAATGGAAAACGGTTTATTCCCTCTCGCCGTCGCGTCGCTCTCAGTCTCAGACGATCGTGCAGGCGTTGGGATTCTCCTCGCTGAAGATGGTGGTGAGCCTGTTGGCGTCCGTGGCGATGCGGTAGATGCCCTCGCGCACCGGCGTCGGGTAGTAGCTCCGGTACTCCCCGGAGAAGTACTCGTGCCGCCGCGGCGTCGCCTCCCACCTCGGCAGCGGCGACGGCGTGTACCGGAGCAGGTGCAGGTACCCCTGCCGCCCCTGCGCGGGCGACGGCGCCGCGCCGTGAGTCCCCTGCTGCTGGCCCGGCGCGCTCCCGCTGTCGCCCGGGCCCTGCGTGTCGTCGTGCGCCTCCTGCTGCGGTTGCTCCTCCTGTTGTTGTTGCGGAGGAGGGGGAGGCTCGGGGCCGAACCGGACGCGGCCGGAGTGCTTCTTCTTTCGTTTCGGGACCTTTGGCGGCTTCGGCTCCGCCGGTGGCGGCGGGTCTTGCGTTTGCGCTGGTGGCTCGGCCTCGGCGGCGGGTTCCTCCGGCTGGGGTTGCGGTTGGGGTTGGGGCGCGTCGTGGTGCTGCTCGGGCTCGGGCTCTTCCTGCGGCGGCGTATGAGGCTGCTGAGGCGGCTCCGGTGGGCTCTGCTTCTGCTGCTGCGGCTCTGGCTCCGGCTGCCGCTGCCGCTGCGGCGGAGACGGTGGGATCACGTAGATGGAATTGTTGCTGGCGAAGTTCACCGTGCGCGCCACCGGCCGCACGTAGTGGATTTCTGTCGGCGCGCCGGGCGGGTAGGCCAAAGCGTAGTCCAGCCTCTCTTTCCTCCATCTATCGCTCCTCCATCTGTCGCGCCCTGCACGTGAGCAAGCCGTAATTTGTCAGCACTCAGAAACTTTGCAAAACAAAAAAAAAAAGTTTACGGTTTGTTGCACACACCTGACCGAGGTAACCCTATCTACAACTATACAACCATAACCGCTACAACATGCCGACAACTCAAATTTGTTTTTAACTTTTATTGTTTTGGAATGGCAACGTTTGATCAGAAACAGCGAGGCCTCGATTATACGGATCGGAGCAATCGACAAAAAGAAAGAAGAGGCACTTTCGAGTAAGCACTCAACGCAGAACATGACAGACCCGTGAACCATGCAACCTTGAGCCCTCTCTCAACAGTCAACGGCTCCATGCTCGACTACGAGCACGATAAACTACCAACTATAAGAATAGTAGCACAAACAAACAAAAAACGAGTGAAGCAGAGAGAAATTTGCACGCACCGTTACATTTTCCGAGCGCTTTGGACACGATCTTCTCCAAGGGAGGATAGCAACCCATGTCTCTCGCCCTCCGTCCCTCCCTCACCAGTCACTACCTCGCCTCGCTGGTTGGTGGTGGCAGCGGTGGCGGTGCCGTTGGCGCGCGTGTGCTCGTGCCCGTTCGCGTCCGGGATGCATGCTAGCTCTCCTCAACTCAAGTTCGCGGCCACAGAATGGAAGGGGACGGGCCTTATAGAAGGCCACCTGCTTGGTTGGTGCTGCCGTGGTGCCGCTGCGAGGAGAGAAGGAATCCAACAACAATGATCTGGTACCTAAAAACACGCTTCTTTTTCCATCGGCGGAAGGCACCGGCGGAAGTGGCGCAGGCCGCAGGACAGGACATATAAAGGGATGGTCCTCGTTTCCGTGGATACGAGCTTGAGCGAACAAGTGGTGGCCGAATATATTCCCGCGGAAAACGCCGCCTTTGAGAGGGAAGGACGGTGTCCGCATGGGCGCATGGCTCACATTTGTCGTGCACAGCACCAGCTTGCGGAGATATACTTAGGCTCTTACACTACTTGCGTTCCTTCATCCGCCTCAACGAGTCTCACCGAGCAATTTAGATTCAGCTGCTTAATTTAGGAAGGTAAGCAAACTTTTAATAAGACAAAAGGTAACATGAACAACAAGTAGACGATGAATCAGGAGTAAAAGTTTATTCCACAAATTACATAGTCAAGCTCATACTAGTGATAGTCTGACGAAGATCAATGGAATCGGTCACCGGGCTTTCATCACTGAATCCGATACCCATAAATCCGCGACGTGGTAACTTTATCACTATGAAGAATTACATATCTGGAAACGAAATGGCCGCTAGAAAGCTAACGCTTTTTTCTACCAAAATATAAAAGTGGATTGATATACAAAAGGTAAATCCTGCGGTCCAACTGCCACAACCAATGAATCCATATGTTTTTTTTTTATGAATACTATATATCTCCTTCAAGCACCATCTATGCTAATGCCCAACATTAATCCTGCAAACTGCAGGATTACTTGAACCTGCATAAGGCAGGATTTAAGCGTACCAAACACAAATGCATGACCCTCTAATTTCCTCATCTCCATGCTACCCTGAAAGCATGAAAAGCTCACGACAAAACAGACTAGATCACACCGCAGTGGATTGCAACCCTTTTATTGTTCTCCTCCGCCATGTGGCAGTTTCTGGCTCAAAGCTAAGCTCCCAAGTTGGCCAGTAGTGAAGGTTCTGCTTTAGGGTAAGTACACGAGGCTTTCCATTCAAATGGACGGTCCTTACTCTAACAAATTCACCATCTTCCAGGCCCTAACCAAAAAAATGATTAATTCATATTAATTCACACCAACGTATAGGAACATAGTAAAACCATATCTAACTATTAATATACAGCAATATAGTGATGAACAAATAAGAAGACATGAAAATAATGATGGTATTGCCCACTCGATGCATAGCATAGCACATACCTTCACCACCTGTATAAAGGTTTCCAGATCTGGAGTTGGTTGCCCATTAATTTCAATGATCCACTGGAGAGCATAGAGACCATATCTATGTACCGGACTTCCGTGACACCATCTGCATAAAATCATTGGCGCTCAGTATTCATTCCCGGTCATATCTAAATGTGCTACTGCTCAGAGTCTTAACATCTATACAATTATGTAAATAACAGATTCTGTCCACCCAATTACATTCATCATGGAGAAATGTGCAACATAAAGCATGCTAGATTGCTGGTTGGTTTTAAGCCACTTCAACCCTAAAGGCAAAATAAGATGACATCCCTTTATTTTTATCCAAATGATAGAATTGTTTATACAATATAACGCTAACCACATAACATCCATTCACAACTCTTCTAAGCTCTTCTAATTTTTTTCCAGGCTCACGTAACAGAACTGAGGCCCTTTACATGCCGAACTTGAGAGCACTCCACAACAAAGTTGTTTATACAATTCTAAAATCAGATACTAATCATCATGATTGCTAATTCAAATCTGTACAGTCAATGCTCACAGGTTCAAATATTAAGATGGAGAGAAGTTTATGGATCAGAGATGTTTCTAATATTGTATACATAAGTTTGCAAGGTAATCTCACCTAGCAACATAAACTCCATGACCTTCTTCTGGCAAGAAGCCAAGTGCACGCACTGCTGAATGAGGATCCTGGATAATGCATCCACACCAATTAACCATTCGGGTTGTGCCATTGCCATCCCTTACATCAGTTCCAACAATAAGTTCAATTTCTTTTCCCTGCTCGAATGTCGAAAGAGTTACAATCTACACTGCTCACTTATTTTGCATTCATTTATATAGAAAAAGTTCAGTTATGTCATTCTAACCTGACGGAATATTGTCATGTTCAGCACTCCATCTGATCCAATGGATTGGTCCAACCCTTGACAAGCCTTCTCAATGTCAAGGAAGCACGTAATTGGCTCTTTGTTGATAGCAAGAATCATATCTCCTTGCTCTAGAAGATTTTCAGCTTTTGATCCAGCCAAACACCCTTTCACCCGCAGGACTTGTCTACGAACAGGATCCTTCTTCGCAAGGGCCTGGAAGCAGAATCACAATGGAATATTAGAAGTTTGATGTGAGCAAAAACTTATATATTTGCAGGCAACACAGGACAAAAGGGAACATACACTAAATTTGACAACTATTTGAGTTGCTCACTAACAGATAAAGGCATCTCAATTAGTAAGAAAGAGCAGATTGATCATCGAAATTTATCTGGTAAAAAAAAGACTGACTTGGTGGTACAAAGCAATGTGGCACAAAAGATGTTAGGTAGAAATAAAACCGCATATGCAGATCAAGCAAAATACAGAGTATTTGTAACTTTTAAAAAATGATTACCTGCACCCAGCTATCACTTAATCCATAACTTCTCGCCTTGGATAGCAAAGTTGGATAAAGTTCCACCTCCAAAAGTCTGACAAATGGCATTGATCTCTTTATTCCATTGATAAGTCGAAAAGGTCCTTCAGTACCAGAGATAATCTTCTCAAGTACTTGGTTTATTGCATATATTGGTATGCCTCTAACAAATTGGTGATCCTCTGAACTGCTGCAGCCATATTTCAGCTGGAGAAAACAAAGTGCGAGTTATACACCTGTAGTACAGTTGTACAAAAAAAAATAGAAGAATGAGTAAATGGCCAGTTTTAACCATTCGAGAATTAGAAGCATCTCTAGGCAAGACCTGTGATGGCTGTTAATTACTAATAAAATTCATATAGTAAGGTAATCTGTAGAAGTGGCTGGTACTTTAACAAAGTATATCTGACTTAGTTAAAAGCATGTAAAATCGTTGGGATTATTTACTTGCAGCCCATGAGTTTACTGTTATTTACTTGATGTTAGAGACATCACGCGGCTAACCTTGCGCGTAAGCCGTCGTTTTGTTCTTTTCTTTGTTCTTTTGAGTATATGTGCCTGGGAACATGCCAGCATCATTACTTACAAAACATACTAAGGAAAGAACTCGTGAAACTAACCTGAGTGGAAAAGCTTGCCCACAATGCTTGAACTCTTCCTTGCTCATCAGTCAAGATGCCCGAAAATGCGCTACCAAAATCTAAAACAATTTTTTCGGAATATAGTCAGCCTTGAAAATTAAAATACATGATCCAAACATCGAATCCAGTGAAATTTCTATAGGAAGTACCAGTATCAAGCTCAATGACCTCCATGTTTATTGCCCGGTATCGTGGACAATCAGCTGAACCAATATTAACAGCTGTGCAAGGATTAGTTATGATTGATTTCCTTGATGTTGCCTGTAAGCTTCTACTTAGCCCAACTAGATAGACAGAATCTCCTCGACGCAAAGCAGGTTCTACAGAAAAAAAAAGATTTTTAAAACAAATATAAATGGACCTTTTTCGTGAAAAAAGGCAAGGTGTCTGGAAAATGAGAAGGTCAGTTGTTATATACTCTTTTCTAATGGTATAACATAATTAATCTTAACAGTGATGCGGTAAAGTAACACATACTGACAGGAAATGAAACGTTCAGCAACTGTCCACTGAGGATATGGAATGATTAAGCTCAGTGTTATTCAATAGAAGTGAAGCGAATCAAAAGCCAGTTTCTTCAGATAATATTGGAAAAACGTGGAGGCACTGGCTCAAATATAACGTAATCTGATTACTGGAGGTAATGGATTCCATTACATATCTGAGCACGCCTTAGCGCCTAGGTGACAAGGCGGACGGTTTTCCAAGGCGAACAGGGACCGCCTGGACGCCTAGGCGACGCCTTTGAAACAGGTTACCCCCTCCCCCACCATAAACAGACAACACCCACACTGTAATCTGATTACGTTACCAGTGCAACCAAACAAATAGGGTAATCACCCATTCTGCAACTAAATACATTGTAATCTGATTCCATTTGTGTTTACATTACCGTAGGTCCGTAGCACGAACCAAAAACTATCTAAAAGAAGCAAACCTGGTAGAAGCTTAGCAGCCCGAACAACCGATGCCCCAACTCCTAGTGCAGAAGGATCATAAGCTACCAGTGCAAAGTTGTGAACAGGATGCAGGAAGACAACCTGAAAATAACACACATATATAAAAGATATAGTTGAAATTTCATATGCCTTAGCTTTTATAATTGCGAACAGAACAAACACACCTCTGCGGGTATTTCAATGGGATATGCAGCAAACGAAAGCATTATATCAGAGATAGATACAGCAACTGTATTCCTATCAACAGCAACCAGACCCAGATTATCAGAATGATATATTATAACCCCAGTTCCAAAGAAATGTTGTGAGTGCACTCCATCAAGCATACAAACTGGCGGCACATGCACCTGAAAATAGAAACAATACAGAAGGTTTTGAGTAACAGACACCTAAGACACTAGTGCAAGTGAAAACCAAAAAATACAGGTTGCTTAAATTGCAGGGCAGTTCAACAATTAGCAGGAGTACAGCCCCCAAGGCACTGTAAAGTAATGGAGTGAAGGAAATAGAGATCACATAGCAAATAGTCTAAAAGTCAGCACCGAGGAAAAACAGGTAAGCTCTTATTTTGGCTCTAATAGTGTCAATACGGCCAAAATAAGCCATAATTGAAAAGTTCACAATGAAAATATGACATTAGCACAACATAGGAACATATCAGGTGCAAACCACATCTTTGGATGAGCAACCCCCCGCGCGTGTTGGATGAGCATCTTGTGGCCTTGATTGAAAGTTTCCAAGTTTGCACAGGGTATGTGGTTTGTGCCTGATGTGTCTCCTAATACGGTGCCTAATTATTTTATTTTGGGGGGGGGGGGGGCGGGGGGTTGCTTCTTCTGGAAATGCAAGGATGAACTTGTCAGGAAAACTAGGTGGGAGCTTAAACCTGTTACTTAAAACGCAAATTTAAGTTACTGATTTAAGCCTCCTATCCATATGCCCATACTATCAAAATAGAGGACAGCATACTGTAGCTATACCTTGGGTAACTATAATTTCAGCATACCAAGAAAGGTCAAATAAATCAAGCTTTTTTTTCTTGGCTAAGCTTTTGGGCTTTTGGAACAATGTTCACAGCTTAACTCACAGGAAAGGTTATGCAGCTTCTAGCCTTTATGTTCTAGTATGCGGCAATACTTTAGCACCCTAGCCTCTCAGAGTGTTACATGACAGATCATGATAATAAAGTGCATGTTCCATTAAAATATATGCATTCCTCACCTCAAACATCACAAGGGCTGGTTCAATTACTTGTTCTGCCAATGACGCATTACTTGATATTGTTCGAGCAAGGTCAGAGCCTTCTGCATTCAAAGGATGTCTCAAAACACTACCTTTCACATCCTCTAGATCTCCATAAGATGGTAAAGTTCCCTCAGCAGCAATTTCCTCATCCACACGTCGCCTTTTTTTCTCAATGACAGAATCTTCACTAGAGTGAGATCCATCTACAACAATCTCATCGTCAGTTTGCATTTTGATGCATCCATCTGCCAAATTCTCAGAATCATACTGGCACTTGAGATCCATAGGACTAGATTCGGATAAAGATGAAACAGAATTTGAGTTTGTGTCCACATGACTAGCATGGTGAGCTGAAGCTAAAAATGGAGATTCAGATGGTATAGCTGGTTTTGCAGTCCACAAGCCAGTTGCATCATTTCGAGTATATAACTGAGGTGGCGCGTACCATTCGTGCTGATCAATTGTCACCAGTACAGACTGATCACATGAATAAAAAATCAGTTTACTTAGAAAAATAAGACTCACATTTCTACTAGGATATGTGGGAGATAAGGCGATGCTTATTCAGATGAATTTGCTATACAAGAATCTTACCTTGTTCCGATGACGATCCGTGTATTTTACATATTCTAGAGGCACTCGTGATCCCCTTGATAACTTTGAAAGAACTGCAATAAGGTCATCTAAATGCACAATATCCTCTCCTGCAAGCTTTTTAATTATTGCATGGCGTGGAACAGATGCTCGAGAGAGTGTGTACCTGCATTGCATAGTGTTAAATAGGTCAACGAAATGGTCAGTTTGCTTTGGTATCAAATCAATCATATTCGTTAGAAAGGATATCAGTTAGTAAACTGTGTAGGTAAAAAAAATGAAGATCCAAAGAACAAATACAGTATGTATTGCTGTTTAAACCACAATAGGAAGGTTATGATCAGTTGCTGGTTGGGAGCTTGTTGGAGTTCAAATGCAAACTTATTCAATGATAACAAATCAACATTTAACAAACTGTGACAGATGTACATCTTCAAAGCCCCATGTTAAAAAGGCCATTTGCCAATTGCCATTATAATCCTTGCAATCCATTTTTAACTACAAGGCAATTCCAACAGCCTACTTCCAAAGGATTTGTTCTGTTACTATAAATGAAAGGCTGGAAACAATAACAGCAGATAGGTAATCATTCTTTAAGGAAATGGAACATCAGCGGCTATGTTACAGTTGGATTTCTCACCCTGCTTCTGCAACATATACAAGACCACATTTGAATCGAAAGTTTCGAGCCTGAAAAACAAAAGCATGATTAGCAACATTTTGAAAGTTCAACAAATACTATTGGTGTAGAGGTTGATGTTGCCATTCTAAGTTCAAACATGAGAAAATGGTGTAAGAAACAATTGATTGTGTTCAGTTATGTAGCATGAGAGAGTTGTGAGCCGCTTCTGTTCAATTATGTAGCATGACATGCAGTTGTGACTTGTTAGAGCACCCTTTCTAGTAAAAAGATCTAAAAGATTCATTCATTTTAGTAAGTTCAGGGGGTTTCTTTCCACAGAAAGGGAGGTTTTCACTTCTCAGTAAGATCCCTCCCTCATAAAATATGACTATGTGAGCACCTCCTGTAGGTGCTTAAATGGTTGCATTATCAGAAATAGCCAAATAGGTAGCTACATGCACAAGTACAAGTTCAGCATTGATGCCACCTTAAGTACTGATACTGTAAAATTAGCATCTTATCATCCTACATGGCGGGAAATGGTGATTTCCTTTGGCAGACAACTCCAAGCATCTTAAAGCAATAAATGTTTGTCTAACAGTTTGGATTAACTTAACAGTTATTTCAAGCTGTATAAACAAAAAGAATACTCAACTATTTAAAAACAAGGGGAACTTTTTTTAGAGCAAAACTAGGGGAACTGTTGTCATTATATTTTTCAGGTACTTTAATAAGGGTAATAAGTAAAGAGAAGGTTCAATCATACTTTACCTGCTGATATGAAAGTGGATGGATGACAGCACCACTAACTTCCAAGAAATGATTTGGAGTTATAGAGTGCAAATCCTCAACCTGCAGAGCCCAAGTGGTACTTCTTAAAAGGTTCAAAGGTTCAAAAGATGTGACATGCTGACTTAAACATAGGAACAGTAAAGGCGGCAATGAGCAGACAATATATCATCCAATAGGTGTAATATATATAACTACAAAAAATTCAGAGACGGTAGATCAGAATTGCCAAATACCTGCAACTTTACTGATAAAGGAACCCCACCCCTTTCTATCTGCAAATCGATCTCACTACCAACACTATCATCAAGTAAAGTTTCCAATCTAAGAAACTGTGTAACAACCTGCAATCAGTTTAAAAATGGTTAAACAACATCCTAGAATCAAAAATATGCGTGCTATGGGCCATGGCAAAGGAAATCAGCATCAAAACGTACTTTTGTTTCCCATTTTAGCTTGCAAAGAGCGTTCTTTTTTGTTTGCAATTATAGGATTCCAAGAAGAGAAATAGCTATATGCCCCTAGCTCATTTAGTGTTTGCTACATTTTCCAAGACTTAGCTCATTTGTACATCAGTCAACATAGGTACTTAAGAGCAACTCCAGCAGACCCCCAACTCAAAAGTAGGGGCTGAGAGCAAAAAAAAATGCACTCCAGCAGACCCCCTACTCGGGCACCAACTCTAGGGGGGCACCCAAATCCTCCCCTCCAGCCCCTTCTCTTGCGGGTCGAGAGAGGAGGCCCCTGTCGGTGGTTGGCGGTTCCACTTCGCGCGCCACCGAGCAGAGCCGCTTCTCCCCCACCCGCGAGCGCCGCCCGAAGCTCCCTCCGTCGGTCCTCGAGCCCCACCTGCGACGCCGACGGCCATGCAGCATCCTCCCTATGCCGCCGTACAGGAGAAGTGGAGCTCTGCGGGCGCCGCCTCCGTGCTCTCGATTCCGCCGCCTCGTCGATTCCGCCTGCAGCGCCCTTAGCCGCGGCCGGTGGTGCCTGGCTGGCCGGCGACGCCCAAGGAGTTCCGCCGACCCAGCTCGACCAGCCAGGACCTCATCGACGAGATCGATCTCTGCCGCGTCCACCTCTGTGTCGCTGGCACGCGTTGCGCCGCCCGCGAGGAGGCCCGACGACGGGAAGAGGCGGCACCAACAATGGAGCAGAGGTCGCCGGAAGCCCCCACCACCACCCAAGTCTACTCCGCCAGCCACGCGCGCAGGACTGCCTTCGCCGGCTACTGATCCGAGATCGCCGCCTTCGATTCGCCTAGAGGAGTAGGCCCACCTAGGCGGCGACCTCCTCACACCGTCGGGGGGCTGTCCCTGCTCGTCGCGTCCGGCAAAATCGAGGCCGTCACCCGGAGCTTGGGTGTCCCCCGCCGCCCAGAGCTTAGATGTCCCTCGCCGCGCAGGGCCGTCGAGTGGGAGCTCGAGCTCACCGGCGTGGGTCCGAGTTCGAGCAGATGCGCCAGCCGACGACCATGTGCGCCGCCTCGCGCTCGCTCGTGTCGCACCCCGCCTCAGCTCTTTGCTCCCTCGCGTCTAGAGTTGGAATGGAGAGAGGAATGCAGAGGTGCGGGAGAGAGACGCCAGGAACAAAGAAAAGGATATATGACCCACTGACGAGTAGGTCCCACATGTCAGGTAGTGAGAGTAGGGGCTCTAAAGTTGGGGCTGTTGCTGGAGTTGAGGATAAAATTAGAGCCCCAGAAAGTTGGGGGCAGCCCCTATTGAACAAAGTAGGGGCTCTGAATAGGTGCCATTGCTGGAGTTGCTCTAAGGAGACAACTAACTTAGAAGGTTTGTGCATGTTCTCAATACCATGCACAAATCTAGAATGATAAACAAAAAAGAATGTAGTTAAAAGTAATCAAAGATGTTCCTGTATGCTTGAATGAGAGAAAAGGTTCTGACATGCTCATAGCTGATATTTCCAACAGTAAATAGTACCAGTCGAGTTGCTAATATAAAATCAACCTTACAGCACAGCCCATGAATTATTCAAAAGTATTAAAGTAATAAACAGGAAGTCAGTCATGTGCATAAGTGAAAGCATGTCTTTTCTTTACTAAAAAAATAGCATTTCCTCGTTATAATATTACCCGTACAATACTAGAATAACATTGTGATGACAGTTTCTACTTCTAGCATAAAATCGGCTACTTTTTAGGTATCCTAAGCATAGTCCATAGCATAGATCAATTCTGAACATAACCCACTATATTAACTTCAACATCTTCAACTAGGTATTCAGAAATCTGCGCATGAAATGTATATGCTACTTTATCAATGTTTTCGGTAATTAACAGACAAGTATGATGGAATATCATATATATATGTGGCAATTAAAAGCAGTACTCACCTCCTCATTGATGCGAACTAGAACATCACCAGGTTCTAAATGTTTGTGTGCAGGACCTTCAGGCACCTGCATACACACAGCCTTCCAGTTTCAGCAGTCGCAAATTACAGAATGGCATTATACAATAAGTAGCATGATAAGTGGTACAATTAAAACATGGTTATAACTGTAAGCACCAGAAATTACCACTGAATCAACAACCAGCATTCCAGTCTCGCCTGCTGGAGAAACTAAGCGCACCGTCTGTAGAGAAAGCAAGTTGCAGTTCTTAAGCTTAAACCATGGAGGTTGACAAGTGAAAATATATTTTCATCATACCATGGAGAAACAATCTTACAAAATTTGTTGGAGATCTAACAAAAATCAGCAATCACAAATTACCTAGTCAATTAGCGAGAAAAAGACAATGCATGAATATACCTGTTCTGTTTCATTCCGGAGGCCAAGACGACGAGTTTCTTCAAATCCTTTGTGTTGAAAGGTCGCCTTTCAAAGAAACAGAAAAAAGAGGAATACTATGATGTCCAAGAACCACAGCAAAAGCAGTAACAAACAATGAAGAGAAATCACGTAGTGTCAAGAATATATTTAATATCACAAGGTTGAATGCATGAATATTTGAGACAAAGTGAATGTTTAGCTGATCTCATTCTTAATCTTTCCCAACAGCAAAGAAATGGCTGATAAAACAGTGGGATCAGCTCACTCACCTGAAGTGTACCACGTGGAATATAAACGGATTCTGGCTTGGTACCAAACACATCCCAACTATCACGTATCAGATTCAGCGCTCTGACAACCTGAAATAGTTTAAGACATAATTTGTAACCAACATAATAGTTTAAGACATAATTTGCAACCAAAACAAAGAAAGGAACTAAAATTGTAATGACATTCCTGTCTTTATGACCTTATTTTTGGTAATTTCTAACTTGTACATGCTCTTTCTACCTCTGTTTCCTAATTTCTCAAAGGGCACAGTAAAAATGCATTACTGAAAGGTTAGTATTCCTAATAAAAATGTTTCACATTTGTTCTCTCACTTAATAGACTCGAAGAAAAAAATTCCAGTTAGCCAACTAAACTGCTTCTGTAAAGCCTTGTATATTGTTACACACAAATGTTATGTACTGGAACCCTTCCAATTTTTGTGGCAATTTATACTAAACTCAACAGTTTTGGAACATCTAATAATCTAATATAACATGACATTGTAGTGTGCTTAATGCTCATTTATAAACAACTTACACGTTCCAATGGAAGGAAGAAGGCAGAAGCACTGGAAGATTTGCTTCCAGCATTCAGGGCAACAGCCCTTCCTTGGCAGTCAACAACAGGGGAACCACTAGAACCACCTTTAGTACCAGATGCAGCCTAAAGAAACAAATGATCCATTACATTACAGGCAATAGCAACATAAAAATAAAAGTAGCACACTATTCTTTTAAGTCAATGGAAGATCAAAATCATTATGAGCAGATCAATATGAACTATCTAAAGATGCATGCAACATCAAGTAGCCAAGAAAGTTACCTGCATATAGAACGTATTGAAATCGTTGTATCCATCCCTGGCAAGGAATTAAAACAAAAATATAATATTAGCACCAAGATATGATGTACAATCCTACATATCGTTTACAAGCTTAAAGTAGGTAGCAGCTCTAAATGGATGGAGAGAACAGAAATCAATGAGTCTATAGAGCCCAGTTTGATATTTCAAAAAAAATAATGGTACAATAACAGGAGTGAGATTATATATTTCATTGCCCCCCCCCCCAACACATCTCTTAACTTCAGAGTTCAGCTAGCAAACAGATGTGTACCCAGTAACATGACTATTCCATATCTCATTTGTTGCCACAAAAAAAAACCTATCTCCATCCCAAATTATAAATTGTTTTGGGTTTTCTAGGTCCGTACCTTCTACTATGCATCTAGACATAATATGTAATTATGTATCAAGGTGCATACTAAAATCTATGAATCTAAAAAATCCAAATTGATTTATAATTTGGAACAGAGGGAGTAGAAAGCAACAAGTGCAAGAGTTAACTTTTGTCTATGTAGTCTCCTTTTTCTATGTGCTCTGTACAAAGGGATGTCATGATAAAATAAACAGTAATCAAAAGGAGCAAGCTACGTAGAGATAAAAAAAAAGAGGGAGTACTTCTTGTAGTAAGGTGCTTCTCTATCAAGTCGGGCAAGTGTTCCTGCCAAAATTGAAACCTGCATCCATTAAAAAAATAAGAAAACATTACAAAACACAAGATAATTTATCAGACAAATTACAGCAGTTAGTTCTACATCCAAGAATGAACAATGTCTAGGCCTGAAAGCATGCATCAGTGCAAAACTATCTGGTGCTGTTAAGAAGTAGAAACCCACATCCTAGCACATGACATTAAAAACATGTCAGAAACCAACTTTCTCCAGGTCTTTCTTTCAGCTTGGCATACCAAATATTTTTGTTTGCATGGTTTTTGGCACTAGCTGATAATATGTTTGCATGCCAACTTGTCAAATAAGCATCTTCTGGGTCAACCAATGCTAACGGCTGAAACTAATACATGGTGAAAAGGCATTGTCTTGGCATTAAAAAAAGATGGAGAACAAATGTGTATTCACAATTCCATATGTCATTCAACTAACAGATTTTTACGCATTCGCATGTCAATCTGGGCAGGTGGTCAGACCTAGAGTGTGCAGGCATCAAAAGCATGAGCAGCGCCAATGCATGAATTGTCGCTTTTTGTTCACACATCAAGCTCTCAGAACCATGTCATCACAGTCAAAGCAAAATAAGAAGACTAAAACCAACAGGGATAAAAATTGGGGGAAGAGATGCAGCCACTCCATATCGTTTTCCCTGATAGGAGAATACAAAGGCATGCTACCAAACATTTCTCGTGACCAATAACTCAGAGGTGTTACACGTGGATGGAAACCAATCCTCTGCAGTACTTGAGGGACTCACTGCCAATGACATGTGGGCCCGGTCCCACATGTCAGTGAGAGTAGTCCCTCTGCAGTACTGCAGAGGAGACTCATCCCACGTGGATATACTTTTATCAAAAAAACAATACAATCAAAACTCTCAACCACAGGGAGAGTTAAGGATAAATGAGATTTAATTATGTTCTACCACATCATTGTTTGCAAAGCAAATGTAAGAGAAACTTAAGCACATAAATTGAAATGTCAACATGTCGCAATTATAAGATTTAACAAAATAGGCTTTTATGGAGTTGGATGGGACCTTAGCTGCAAAAGGTCACAGAAGATTTGCTTCGCAGTGCGGAAATAGGAAAAAAACTACGGCAGCAAATATTGATCAAGAGCAATTACAAAACATGGACAAGCTGTGGGATGCAGTGGCTAACAAGGAAATTTATGTGGCGTACTTTACAAGGTGGTATGTAGCAGTCAGATATTAGGATAGAATTCAGGGAACCTTTTCACCACTGTCATTTCCAACAACCCGGATTTCTAGCCCAACTGATGCTGCTTCAGGTGCCAGCGGAATCTCATCATACTTAAGAAACTTAATGGCACCTGGATCATAGCGAAAAAAACCAAAATCATGTACCTGTTTCGAGAGAAGAGGGGGAAATTTTGGATTAACACGTGGCATTAGCATTGGGAAAGCAATAGAACATATCAGAATGGAATCGAGCAGAATATATACTCACAGGATCTCTGTACAGGGGGTACACAGGGATCTCTTCCCTGTTCACGAACATGGCCTCCGCCACCACAGGCCCTGTCACCGCGGTAATCGCAGCAGCAGCAGCAAGCAAATCATTCACAAGTCGCGCGAATACACATCGAGGATACGTGAGAATGGGTGCTGAAGGCAGCAGTTCCTACCAGGCTTGACGACGTGGCGGTTGGTGAGGATGATGCCGCGGGTCTTGTCGACGACGAACCCCGTGGCGTAGCTGGCGCCCGCCACCTCGGTGTCGAAGGCGCGCGGCGCGGTGGTGCGGAGGACGACGACGGAGGGCACGACGACGGAGAGCGCGCGGCGCCAGTCCTCCGCCGTGACCGACGACTCGATCTCCATCGCCAGCTCGCCGCCGGCCTCCTCCTTGGTGGGGCTCTCCATCGCCGGCCGCGATCTGGTTCCCGGTCCGGCGGGCTCGGCTCGGCTCGGGTGGCCTCTCCGGCGGCCGATTAGGGTTTTGGGCTAGGGGGCTAGGCTCCGATTCGGAGGAGGATTTTTATCATCACACGGGCGACGTGAATCTGGGATGGGCAGGGGATGGCGACGTGGTGTGGCCGTGTGGGGAGAGCGTGAGATCAGCAGAAGAGTTGGGGGGTACTGTGGAGCTAGTGGTGAATGCGCTGCGGAGGACTTGGGAGCTTTGGCTGGCTGGCGGCTGCGATTGTAGCGGCCGCCGCACGAGATTTCAAGAGGCGAAGACCACGGCCGAACTGCCGAAGTCACGCGCGCCCCGGTGGGGGCGGGCGTTGGCGATAGGCGAAGAAGATATTTTCCGCAAGTGTCGCGGGATTGGGCCCAATTTAATTAAGCAGGCCGCCGTCTCATAGGCTGGTATTTTTTTTAGAAGAAATGGGCTGGCTTATTTAAACAGGCCGGCAGATTGCAGGGATCCGAATTTTTTTATTTTTGTTTGTGATTTTAAACGGCAATCGGTACCGTAACACCTCCAACTGTCATTACAAATGGCGGTTGGGTTCTACCGCCGTTTCAAACACCAGTACCTCCTTTCACATTTTTTTAAAAATCACAATTATTTCATATGAACTCAAATGGAGAAAAGCTTTATACAAATGTTGCAGATCTCGGCGAGATGTGCAACTTCGTAGTTCGAACGTTTTTCATTTAAATTCATCTTCGTGCCCAAATATTTGATCTACTGTTCAAATCTAATGAAATTGAAAGAAATTTGATTATCCGAACACCGTATTTTCAAAATCGTAACTATTCCTTATGAAATCTGATGGATGAAAGCTTTATACGAGCTTTGCAAATCAAACTTTTCTCATTTGGAGTAATCTTCGTATCCAAATATTGGGCCTGATGGTCAAATCTAAAATTTGAATATTAGATCTGAGCGTTATGTCGATTATTTGGGCACGAAGATAACTTCAAATGAAAAACGTTTGAAATGCAAAGTTCTAGATCTCGTCGAGATCTACAACTTTCGTATAGAGCTTTTCTCCATCCGAGTTAAATGAAATATTTGTGATTTAAAAAAACGTTAAAGGAGGTACCGCCGTTCAAACGGCAGAGTAGACGCTACAATACCCAACTGCTATTTCATATTGATGGTGTAGGGTTAGTTTTCCAAAACTTTGTGAAGGCAATATATTTTTGCAATAAATAAAATTCAGGGATCCTATATAGCTTCGGAAATTTTTCGACTTCCACTATTTGAGATTCGTGCAACACAATAGTAATCGTTAGATCATCAACCCAAACCCTAGCCTCTTCTACCAACCTACCGCCACCTCCGGTCGCGCGTCGTCCCTTGCACGTCGTGTCCGCGGCACTGTCGACCCTCGCCGTCTCGCGCTTGCGCCGTCGGACTGTGGCCCGGGCGAGCTCCGCACGGGCACGTCGGACGCGAGCTCCGTCGACCGCGCTTGCGTGCCGAACAAGAGTTTCGCCGGTGGCAGCCACGCCGCAGCTTGGACGCCGCCGGTGAGCTTCATCTAAGGAAACAGTTCCAGGGAAGAAGACGAAAATTGTTGAATCCCTGATGTTGAATCTTTTTTTTCTCATGTTGAATCTTGTTTGCATAGATGTTAAAATAGTTGTTGAATGTTTTAAAAAATATTAAATATTGAATCAAATATTCTTAAATATCGGTTGAATTTAGTTGGACCTATTAGTTAAGCCTGATTGACTTTAAAGCCATATTGTTATCTGACGAGGGCCTGGATTAGGGCCCACCAAACAGCAAGCATCAACCGAGGGTTAAGCAGCTGACAGTCTGAGCACCTGGTACCCCGTACGACAAAGTACCACCCCTCTGACTTGTTGGCGGCTCGCACGACTACTTCTTCGCCTCGCCTCCGACTACTTGCTCGCACGAGTGGTTTCCGTCTCTGACAAGAGCTGGGCCCACACGCGCAAGTCAAAGCTCAGCGCAGGGGTCCCACCGCAGACGTGGCACCGCCGCGGCGCTCGACCTCTCCCACGACACCACGCAAGGCGTCAGTTCCCCATGCCCGGTCAGAATGACAGGGCACGCCTGGTGTCAGACGCCCCCGGCGTGCGCTGCTGACCAGCGCTACGAACGGCGTAGTACAGCCCACGCCTGCCACAACGTGCGCCGTCCTGTCTGACACAGGACGAGCTGTCCCGTCAGCACAGGGGCACAGCTACACCTCGAAAGACATCATACCTACTACCCTACCGTACGCGGGGATCCCGGGTCAACCATCCACAGTGGCCGACCACTCGGAGAAGCACCCGAGAAGCCCCAACAACGACTACTCAGAGCCAACCACTCCGGCGCGCCCATACGGTCTTCACCAACTCCGCTACAGTTCAGGGCTGTTCACCACGCTGCTGACGGAAGCCCGACGTGGAGAAGGACGCCTCGGCACTGTAGCACTGTAACACATCTTTGTATCCCTTTTTTGCCCCTCACCCTTGCGCCTATAAAAGGGAGAGGAGGGCAACCGTTCTAGGGGTTAGACATTCACACGCCATACACCTGCGTAGCACGAACCACTCTTCCTAGGGACTTGGGCTCGCTTCCCTCTCCTGACCAGTTTGTACCCCCTACTACAAACGTTCCTGGCATAAGAACACTCCCCTCGAGACTGGAGGTAGGGTATTACTCTCCGGAGGCCCGAACCAGTATACATCCTTGTGTCTCTTGTGCTAACCATCCGGGTCCGACGCACGATCGATAGAAATTTACTTGTCGGCGGTATAGAACCCCGACATTATCCCACACATGGAAGCTGCTATATAGAAGCCCGACAAATTGTGCTAAACTCGCTCGAAACAACTTATGAAGGTCATGGGCTTTGTTTTCCTCTCGAAAAAAAATAAGGAACGGTAATGCTAGGTGCAAGACGTCTAGACGCAACAGACGCTCCCACAAAAAATCTGACGCGGGTCTCACACTCTCCTCTTTCTATTCTTTCCCTTTCACCACCACCACTCGTTTGCACCGCGACATCTCGAGCACGGCACCGGGCGGCTGTTGTCGCTCCCCGCAGTCGGAGGGCAGGCCGGCCACGTCGCCGCTCCACCGTGGCCGGAGGCAGGGTCCTCCACTGCCGAAGGGCGGGCGAGCGCCGTCGCTCCCCGCTGTTGGAGGCCGGCGGCCGGACCTAGAGGCGACGGCTTGGCTCGACCTAGAGCCCTGATTTTTTTATGTTGCATTAGATGGCGTGAGATGTTGTGGGTACTTTGTACCAATGTTGCAGAAATCTATTTTGAAATCCAATATTTTTTGTTGATGTTGCAAACATACATTTTTTATGTTGTGTTTTTGATGTTTCATTAGCTGTTTTGCCGAGTTGACATTATTTGATTAAAAATGGAGATTTTTGACATAGGTGTTGCATGAAACATTTGAGTTTGTTGCGATGGGTTTTTCATCAATGGATGGTAATATTTTTTTATGATTTTTGATGTTGCGAATGTTGATTTTTGATGTTGCGAATATTGATTTTTGATGTTGCAAATGATATTTTTACATGTTGCGATTTTTTGCGAACCTACTTTTCATGTTGCACGGAACATTGATCCAATGTTGTGGTGGGAATTTTCTTCTGCAACAGGCATCTGGTGGCTAGCGTCTGGAACATTTCACTTGACAATGTTGCATACAACACAGGGCAATGTTGCGGTGGGAAATTTCCTACCTCCATCTGACGGCTGATCTGCCTCCATGTGACGGCTACGGAGTGTCCGTTGCTAGCGCCCGGAACGGACGTCCGGGCGCTAGCAGGTCCCTTTATTGTATCTTGGCCCATTCAGTTGTTGTCGCTTGGTGTGTGTGTGTGTATGGGTACAGTGATGTCCGACTTTGGATTCATGTGTTAGTGGGGCAGATGTCTCGATGACTTCCCTTGTAGTTATGTTGGTATTAAAGTGATTTGCTTTGTTACTACTTATACTACGTGATTCTCTGCGCGTTATTACGAGATTTGAGGGAGTTTTTCGATAAAGCATGAATCAATGTGCTTGTATAATTGTCTGTATAAACAATATGATGCATGAAAACATGTTCATTATCTGAGAGAAAATATCTCTTAAAGAATTGATTCTCTATGTGTTTAGTACTTTAGTCATAGAAAATCGGTAAAGGACATCAATTGGTGATCTTAGTGGATGTTGATGAGAATAGCTTACATGTTAAGAGATACGTAATTCATAATTGTTAGTGTGGTGCTTCTACATAGGTTATACAAATATATATTGGTATTAGAGTGATTTGCTTAGTTATGCACTTGTGAGATCGATATGCCTTCCATGCAGTTGCTGCATTTCGTGGAGTGATTTTGGAGACTGTCGGTTTGGGCATAATCTGATTTGTTGTTCCCTACGGAGTAGATGTAATTTTTTCTTCGCTTCATTCCCTGAAACAACAACCACTGCCCCTCTTTGATTTGTAGCGAACTTCCTTTTCTTCTTATTATTTGTGTGTTTTCTTCCTAAAGGTCGACGGTGGTGCTCATCGTGGATTTGGTGCAAGGGATGGTGGTGTCAAAGCCGCACCTGTTGTTGTCCAATGTGGCTGTCACAGACTCGCAGTGCTCCTCAAGGCCATGGCTGCCTTTTGCAACTTCAGTATAATTCAATCTGCGAAACACATATGCGAGCTGTAGCATGATGACTAGCTCACCTAAACGCACGGGTTTTATGACGGTGTTAAGGTGATTGTGAAGCCGAATCAGTGTGACAGATGGCACTGCTGAACTCGCAACGGAGCAAAACGATATGCGAGCTCAGATATTCTCTGAACTCTGAAGGATACGGTGGTCGGTGGTACACGCTGCGACCTGTGTGAGCTGGAGGATGCAGTGACAAGAGCAGCGCGACCGCCGACTGCCGACATGCCCAGCGCGCGAGGCAAATCCAACGTGGGAGCACATGGATCCACCCAAGCTGTCACGCGTGATCATTTTGGATTGTCTTCCTCCTCCCTCGCCCAATTCTTTCCGTTTCACGCCATCCTCCCCCATCACGGGCAATCAGTTGGGTGCCTAGCCCATCCCGGCATGCACGACACGATAATGATTTGAAGCACGGCGCCGCGCCGCGCCGCCGTTGGAAGCAAAAGCACAACACCGTGCACTTTCAAGTTTCAGGCCATTGGGCACAATACCTTGCAATGCCAGTTCCCAGGCATGCTCGCTTGGGGAAAAGGCTCATCTTGCCTATCCTTTCAAAAGTCACATTTGAGAAAGAGGTCAGGAATGCCTCTGCTTCCTGAATTGCAATAAATTAATCTAGTGGTAGAAGACTAGAAGGTCATAGTGCCATCAGTCTAGAGAGAACTATAAACAGATGTGGGGGAACTGGGGGATGGATGGATAACAGAACAAGGTAAAAAAAAGAAATTGCGGCAACAGCAATGACTCTGGAGAGGTCACGCCAATAAAGACCAAACTTTACACCATTTTGGAACACCCCCAGCAGGTCCATCACCAGCCAGATGCAGTGGCGACGCCGCAGAATAGCAGCAGCAGATCGAGTCTCCTCATGAACTCGAAGCATCCAAAGAATGTCAATGTATATGTAATATGTACCACCAGCCTTCAGTTGCCGATTTGCTACTTATGTCTGAACTGATCCGATGGTCTCCTTCTCAAAGCGCTTGATCTCGCCTGCCAGTCGCTTCATGCTATCGTCGTACACGAAGGGGGTCTTCTCGAACATGATGTTGCTACCGTTAACCGGCATTGGGACGAACTCGCGGCACGGCTCTCCCATGACGTTGATGGAATTGTGGTAGTGGTAGTATCTGATCAGGCTCTCCGTCTTGTGGGTTGTCCTCCCGCGGACATTCTGCGACATGTGCACTCCAGTTGCGTAAGCGTTCCGAGCTTGGATGGCGTACTTGCGATCGCGACGGACTCCGGTGATGGAGTTGCGGAAGACGAGTTTCTCAAATCCCCATTCTCTGCACAACAGTGGGCACACATGTAAGGTATTTTAGCATGGAACATTAAGAGGACAACTACTAGATTATCAATTAGGAATCAAATGAATCAATAAGAAAATTCTCATGCAAAGATAGCAAGAAAAATGCAGCACAAAAATTGTTTTCCCTTTTGGATTTTGGAATCAAACAATTGCCTGCGACGGAAACTTATCACCAGCTAGCTATTCAGCAATTTATACCTGTAATTCATTTTACTGCAAGCGGGGTATAAGGTGCCTATGCAGAGATTTTTCTGTTACCCATTTTCAATTGAATTGAGGTTGTTGCCAATTTCAGTCAATGATGAGAACATTTCATTTGGACAGCATTTTCAGCCTGTAAATCTAAAAGATGCCCCCTTTTTCTATGACAAACTTGCTATGCATCTTATCACTCTCTTTGAAACATAACCAATGTTTTGCTACAATGGTAAACATTTGCATTGAAGTGTTTGCACCTGACAGTCCTGACTTCAGAGGACGCAGTTTGACCAAGGGAATCTAAGGCCATGTGATGTGAGAGTGTGGCAAGCTCACAACCAACAACACAGTACCAAATTAGTCAGCAAATTGCATAAAGAAACAGCCACCGACTTGCTTTCTTAACCAATATGAGAATGTCTGCTTGATTACTCCAATAGGAAACAATTGTTTCCTTGTGGCCCTAATGATGCCTACAACAAGCTTGAATTTAGGATTGTTTGTAGCAACTGGGTCAGTTTTCAATGCAAAATGCAATTGCGTCTGTATGAACCAAACCAAATGTAAAGGATATGGTACGAGGAAGCAGGAATACCAACCTTGAGTAATTTCTGCTTGGATCCTCCACGCAGAGCTTGCTGGACATTGGATTCTGCTCGATGGTGAACTGAGAGAACCCCGAGAGCTTGCCGAGCACCTCATCGAGCTTCTGCCCATTGGGCAGGAAAAGGTATTCGTCGACGTCGAAGAAGAAGGTCCAATTGGCGGCGTGCCGGTACCGGTGCAGGCAGTCGTTCACCACCAAGAACTGGTTGTAGTAGTATCCGTCGTACTCCGCCTGCGCCCGGATGTCCTGCACGGTGACCCGGCCGGCCCTGACCCACGGATCCAGCACCGCCTTCACCTCCGGGCTGATGCCGCCGGCGTCGTGGAGCACGAAGTGCGACCTGGGCCCGAAGAAGTGGGCGTGGTAGGCGACCCACTCGCGCATCCGGCTGGCGCTGAGGTTACCGTACAGCGACGAGCCGCAGTAGAGGTAGTCGTACTGGAACGGCGGGCTGAAGCGGGACTCGTCGTAGGAGCCCGGCGCCTCCTCGAGCGCGACAAAGCGCTCGTACCGGCGGGAGGCGGTGGAGTAGTAGGCGTGGACGAGGAGCTTGCCGCCGGCGTTCCCGGCGTTGGGGTTGGACGGGAACGTGCAGTTGACGACGACGACGGTGTAGACGCGGCCGTAGCCCCAGTCCGGGAGTATCTTGTACGCCTTGGTCCGGACGGGGCGCGGCGAGGGGTCGCCGGCGGTGGGGTTGGGCAGCCACTCGCACTTGAAGTAGGGGGTGCCGAACACGTGGGTGGGCTTGGACGCCAGCCCCACGACGGCGAACGTCCGCGGCCCGCCCCGGTACGCGCCCATCTGCACGAACAGCGCCGCCGCGCTGCCGTACGGCCGGAGCACCCGCTTGTTCGGGTCCTCCGGCCGCGCCGGCCTCGCCAGACGCACACGGGCGGCATTAGTAGCGGCGACGGCGCCGGCTGTGGTTGTACCTGAAACCGCCGCCGGCTGTTTGGTGTCTGCGGCTGCGCCGGCGGTGGCGTTAGAAGACGGGAGGTCGGTGGCGGCGGCGGCGGCGGCGGTTGTGGCGAGGAGGGAGCAAGGGGTCGAGGCGGAGGTGCGAGCCGCGGTGAGCATTGAGCCGTAGGGCTGGAGCTGCCAGAACGCCACGAACAGCGTGATGAAGGCGAGCGAGGCCACGAAAGACTTGACGTCGACGCACGGGACGGCGAACGCCGCGCCGCCGCCGCCCGCATCTTTCCTTGCGATGTACTTCATGGTTAAGTTAACCTCGGTTGCGGCTCCTCCCCTGCCGCCGGGCGCTACCAGCCGGGGTAGCGACCAACGCGAATGCGCCGGTCGGATGCGCGGCCAGGCACGGCCGGAGCTCGCCGCAGCAGTGCAGCACTCTTCTCTTTTCTCTCCTCCTCTGCTCTCCAAAGTCTGCGCCGCGACAGTGGAGAACGCCGAACACGAGGGCGGATCGACGGCGATAAAAGGCGAGAAAAAGTATGGGAGGATGCGAAGAATAAGGAAGGTGACGGTGGAGAAGGAAGGTGACGAGACTGGTGGTGGAGGAGGAATCGGTCGGGCCCCGGTCGGTGTGGGTTGCCGGGGACGGGAACGGGAGGCGGAGGGATGATGCTTCTGGAGGCGCGGCGAGGCGAGTGGTGGTGGGATTGGGGGACCGCGCCGCGAAGCAACAACAGTCAAGGCCGGTTGGCTTCCCCCGAGTTACGGCAGGCAGTATACCTGAACATGTGACCCGCCCACAGATCTTACTGGATGGTGTGGGCAGAGATTTTGAAGTTCGCAAAATTTTTTTTTGACCCGAACCTGACCTGAAATGCTGTTTTTAGTTACTTTACACTATAAAATGCGCGAGCGGTCCGCCCAAGCCCGGGCCCGACCCGAGAACTGAGGGCCGACACGTCTCGTGGGACGGTCATGAGCAAGATTTTCTCAATCCGAAAAACCTGAAGTTTTTTCGATCCGACCCGAACCCGGTCTGTGAAATGCTCACGTCTAGCAGGCAGCAGCCTGCTCTCTCTCCCCGGATCGGGGTCCGGTAGCCGTAAATGGCGGCGGGTGTGGGCTGCCGCCGATTACCGCCGCGCCGCTTCGTGCAGTACTACCAAGTCCTGTACGCAGCGTAATGCGACGCGTCCCCACCAAACGCGTTGCGCCGTGGTGGCAGCCTGGCGGTGCCTGCCCGGCGAAAAATCGAAGAGAGAACCGGATGCCAGCTCTGCTGCGGGGGCTGCGGCTCAGTAAAACCGGACCTGTAGTCAGTGCTCGGTAGTTTTTCCAAACTGAAGGTAAAGGATCAGTAGCCACCCCGCGAGTCCACGACCACCACTCCGTGGCTGGAGAACTGAAGGAGGAGATCGTGGTGGATGCCGTGGCTTCGTGTAACGGCGACGCCGGCGGCCGGCCGGCCGAGTTTTACTCGGACAACCACGACGGACCACGCGACCCAACCGGCGCCGCCTCCCTCCTCAGCGTGTCACCAACCGCGCAGATGCTTCGCTTCGGCGGCACACACTAGCAAACGACGCTCGACGTGTCACACGACCGCGGCGCGCGTTACACGTACACCATCGTTTCTCCGCCTAGAAGGAAGACGTGCCACATCCGCCGACGTCATCCCCGTCTACCCGTCCTCCTCGCGGGCTCCTTGACGCCGCTTCGTCGCGGCCTCGCGGCTGCGGCCTCCACCTGTACCATGCACATCCTCCCCACCCATCAAGGCCGCGTCTTTACACGCGAGGGTCCGCCGCGCTTTCGACTTTCTTTGCTTTCCAGGACATTCAGCAGTATCATTTCTCCTTTTTCTCCTAACCTTCTTTGCGCTCCCGCCCGGCCTGCCGTGCGGTTGCGCGAGAGCCCCCCAGTCGCAGTGCTACGACTCGTGGCTGCTCTAAAAAATGAGCCCGGCACCGGCAGTTTGTGTTCCGTGGCAGACGGCGGGTATCTTCTTCGGTGCTGTGCATGTAACCTGCGTACATGTGGATCCTAATGATTCGATCTATAACCTGCTCGTGAGTATCTGCCCGTCACCGCATCATCAGTAACCGCCTGACCCGGCAGAGTTTTGCACCACATGCCCCTCGCTATAGCGTTCTCGGAGCTGGAATGCTAGCCGGATTCCCCCCGCCGCTCTCGTGTGCAGAGAGTTCGAACTGCAGCACCACCTAAACTTTCGGTAGCACATGGCGAACAAACAGTACACTAGAAAAGTACTAGAAATAGTGCTAATTAGTGCACACGGGTAACTTGCATATGCAACCGCGCACCGATCTGATCGTGGTCGATTTGGCTCACGAAACACATGTTTCTCCTTTCTGCACGACCCACAACCGTTGTGGCGCGCGGATCAGAGATGTAGAGAGATCACCTCCGCCGTAGCCCGTAGATGACACTGACAGATAGATCTACCAGGTGATACGGTGGTTTCGACGTCCATATCGACAGGGACGTATGGTGTGGGGTCCAAGTCCCAAAGGTAGAAACCATTCGAGGAATCTAGCTTTGCAACTGCGCTGTCACGTTTCGTTCTGTTGTTGGTCAAGGAGAGCCGGCGAGAGGAGTAGAGGACCTAGAGTTTGCATCCCGGATTTTCAAAAAAATAGAGTTTGCATCCCACTTGCCGGTGATAGATTCGCAGCGAGCGCTGCACATTGTCCTTTAGCAGCAGCATACGAGAGAACCCGTGCACCAGCGTGGGCTATGGCCCACTTTGTAAGTTTCCGCTTCAATAATACGTGGATTCACATTTTCTCCTCCTTGATCGATCAGCATGTTCCTGGTTAACCTCTGACTGTTCTGAAGTGAAGTCCTCGCTTCTGCAAAGAGCATTGCAAAGCCATAAAGACACCGTGTGAACTACTGTGGGAATACAGGTATTTGCCCGAGAGCAACCAATGACACGTGACAAAAATGAACACTAAACAGGGGCAAACACCACGCCGTTAAAAGAACAAACAGAAGCTGAGCTGAGAGCCTGAGACGAATTGTTTCACAGGTTGTACACGCAAACGGGCCTCGTGATTGCACTAAGGTTTAATTTGGCGCTGCAGTTTTTACAGGAGTTTTAGTTAGATGGTTGCTATCCTTGAATTGAAGCCAGCTAGCTACTCCCGTTTTGAGGTGGCAGATTAAAGAGACGAGGAGCGTCACGATCATGCTTAGGGGGAAAAACGGAGAGGTGACAGGGCCATCAACCGCTGCTGATGATCTGCTCTGATGTACAGTACTACTACAAGGAGAATGGAAAGCAACAGAGAGAGGATCGGAGCATGCTGTATTGCTGTAATGCGAATGTTCGATGCCTCAACAACCATTTGTTTGCGCGTCCGAAACGAAAGGGAAGGAAAGCGCACGTAGCCAGCCGTTGTCTTCGAGTGGGGAGAAAAGCGGAGGCGTTTAGCTGTCACGAACTCATGGCACCAAAGGCTGTAGCGCAACCTGAACCTGCAGGCTGGAGACGCGGCCCGTCTGATACGGACTGACAGGCAGCCAGGCAGGAGCATCGGCTGCCCACGATCACGATCAACTGGTGATTCCTTTTTTTTTTTACGTTTTAGAAGAGAGAGATAAGTGTACACAATTTGAAAAACAAGCCAGAGCCACCAACTGGTGATTTTTTTTTACGTGTTTCATAAGTTTAAGTGGAGAGCCCCTCAAATTTAAAAGAAAAAATGAGGTAACTAGAAGAGGAAGAAGCTAAAAAAGGAATGAAGAAAAGTAACAAATCCAAAGAAAAAAAAAGAAGTTCCACCTTCAGACATCTTTCTCAACTCCGGCGGTTGGTCGGCGGAGCGACCGACGGTGGGTCGCCGTCGGGCGCGCGGCAGCAGAGAGCGAGAGACTTAAGGTTCGAGTTAGGGTTTGGATTTGGGGTTTCGGGGTTGGGGATCGTTAATGGCCGTCGGCCCTAGAGAGATGGTCAGGGAGGCGGCCGAACTAGCGGTGGGGATGGTGTGTGGGCGGGGCGGTGTGACGCCCCAGGTTTTTTAATTAGCGTCATTAATGCTAATGACCGAATCAGCTGAGTCAAACCTGCTGACAATGGTCAAACCACGGTCAACCTGGGTCATCACCTCGAAAACCTCGCCAACAATCCCTAATGACCCTCTTGATCAAGTCAACGCACACTTGTGGTCAAACCTTGGTCAAAGGCACGGTCAAACCCTGCTTAAACCTTTATGTCTTTGAACGTCCTCCGGAACTTTTGCCGCGTTCTCCAAATTTCACCTAAACACTTTAAAATCTCCCAATATAAAATTTGTCCAGTTTTTCGAGGGACACAACTTTCATGTTGAATGGCATTTGCAATTTGAAGTGGAAATGGTGAAAAACTTGGTCAACTGCAGATTTTACTATTCATCGGCGCTCTGCAAAACCAGAACTTTGCTTGGCGTTCCTGCTCAAACCAGTGAGAAAAATATAGAACGGCCTTTGTAAAAGTTGTAGAGGGTACTTCACACTACAACTTTCGTTTTTGGAGAAATTTTCGTCCAGTTCAAATTTTTGGAGTATAGGGCGGTCAAACACGCGTTGACCGGGACGGTTGAGCCAGCCCGCGCTCTGGAGCGCGTGTCTCGGCGCGACGCGCGCGCGCGTCCATGCGCAGGGCCACGCGTCGACTGACCGGCCCTCGGCGTCCGGACCCGCGCCTTCCCGAGGTCGCGCGCCCCGAGGCCGCGCGCGCACCGAGGCGTCTTGAAGCCCGTGCTCGCCCCGTGCCGCGTCGCCATTCGCGCCGGACCAGCCCTGCCCGCATTGCCCGCCGGTCCGCCCGCGGCGCCGGTCCCCTCCCTGCCGTGCACTCGCCGTCCGGCCGCACGCACTCCAAAGCAGCACGGGTCCACACCTCACTGCATTCCTTAGCGTCGAAGTTGCGTCCTTCGCTTGCCTATATAAGGGGCCGCCGCTTCTCCCTCGCGCGAGCACACCACCGCTGCCCTCCATGGCCGCCGCAGCCAAGCCCGTCCCTGCGCTCCATTCCAGTGCCGACCAAACATTCTAGGACCTTCCCCGTCCTCCCCTAGACCTACCCGTGCCACGCCTTGCCCGCGCCGTGCACTCGTCTCGCCGGAGCAGCCGCTCCCGCGGCTGGCACTGGGCGACGCCGCGGAGCACCGCCGCCGCCCGCTCCTCCACCTCTTCTTCGGACGCAAATCCACCCTAGGTGAGCTCTCACACCTCCCCGCACTCCTACCCCGCCGGAAGCGCCGCCGGAGCCGCCGGAATTCCGGCGAGCCGCCACCTCCCCATGGCCAAGGACTCAATTGCGTCGATTTCATTCTTTCTAGGGACTTTTCTGTGAACCGAGGGCATACTTGTGAAGTTTTGAAAAGATCCAGGGGCCTCGGTGTAAAACCACATCTTCAATAGTAAACCCCTTTCAGCTGAAACTTGGAAAATTCGTAGAAAATTGTAGAAAAATCAGAAAAATGCAAACCTAATTTTGTTGGACTCCTTGTAAAAAACACTACAACTTTTGTAAAGCCTATCCATAGTTTTTCCTAATAGTTTTTGCATGAAACATAGAAATATGAAAAACCTAGATCTGTTGTATCTCAAAATCTACAAGTCCTCTGTAGCTAATTTTTGGATATGTTGTGTGTTATGCCATGACTAGCTCCTGTGCCAAAAATGGCACAAAGTTATGTTGTAAATCTTTTTATGTGAATTGTTTTATTTTTATGTAGAATCTGTCCAAATGATTTTTTTTGCTAAAATAATTAGATTTTTGTGCCCAACTTCTGCCTGTTATCTTTTTATGCCAAAATGCACATCTGGTGAATTAACCACAATTTTCTAATTATCAGAAATATTTATTCTTGAAATATGCTTATTTTTCTTTGTAATTGCACAAGTCAAGATCCATAATAGTTCTAGGTGTATGTGTTGCATGCCTAGCTTAGTTTGGACCAGAGATCATGTGTAAGAAAGTTGGAATCATTTTGAAGTGTATTTATTTATTTATGCATTTCCTTTAATTCAATTAGCTAGGAAATGTTATTCTTGCACATATAGGTCTTGTAGCTCTTTTAGTGTCCAAGCTTGAATCCAGTAGATGTTTAGTAGTAATTAGGCCAGCAAGGACCCCCTGTCCTTGTTTGTATGTTTTGTTTGTGCCTTTAAAAGTTAGGGTGCACATGAGCTTGTTAGTAGGAGTTAATTAAGAAAATAGATCCTTTAACTTTGTGACCTTGTAAATAGTTACATAACTTAATTTTAAGATCTCTAAATACACCTTGCTGTTTTAAGAATTTAATTTGAAATTATTTACATAGATATGCACACAATTGCTATTAAAAGATTGAATAATAAATCTCACATGAAATAACAATCATGAAAGTAAACATTAATTAATTGTTGGTCAAAGATTAAACCCTTGTCCATAATAACCTTAATGAAAAGGATTTAATAATTAATTGTTTGTTAAGGTGAATGTGGCCAACAAGAGTTGGATGAAATAATTAATCTATCACTCCACCTGAACCCTGCATTGCATTCCGTGTAGAACTCCCTGATGGTACCTACACGCTCGTGCCGGAAGCCGAGGAAGTAGGAGCTGACGCGGAGCTGCAGTACGTGGAGGTGATCGACGACACCGAGGACCCTCAGGCTAACCCTGCTGACGAAGGCAAGCCCCGGTGCATTAACCAAGTGTTTTTGAAACTTTATGCAACTATCTATGGATGATTGTGCATTTACGTTCAGGAGTTGAAATGAAACCCTAGATGCATGATCCCTAGGTACCTATGTCTTTACTAGTATGATAGGTCGGTAGCTGCTATGCTATAGGACCGTTACAAGTCGAGTGATGCTTGTCACTCGCGAGAATAGGTTCTTATGTTGGAATCATAAGATCTTTATAAATGGATTGCTCATGTGGTAAGAGCATGGGATGTGGGCTCCGGTCCAATGGCTTTCGTGGGTTAAGTGCTTGAACGTACTAAACACTTGTCGGAAATGGGTACGGTAAGCCTAGTACCTAAATGAGGCGGTGTGAGAACTTTGCGCTACTAATCTTAGGGTTGCGGCCCCGGGCTCGCCACCTGAGTACATGTGTGAAGCTAGGTGACCTTGGTGGCGTAGCCTAGCAAGCCTTGTACTTAAGACTGTAACATCTGATCCCAATCCGAAGATTTTTGGGAACCGCCTGGTGGTTGTCCTCGCGGGGGCACCCTACCGTGTGTTTAGGTCTACCTTGCAAGGTTTAAATCAATCGATTGCCAGCCTCTCACCGTTATCTGAGACTACTTACTCCACTGGCCATGAGATCCCTAATGATGGAAGTTGATGAATATTATGCTTGATTAATTGTCTTGCACAACTTATGCTTGCAATAGTTGGCTAATTTAGAAAAGAATATTCAACTAGAACTTGTGCTAAAATATTGAAAGTAAGGACATACTTTTTGTTGCTTTTCAGCAAAAGAAACCCCATTGGCCAAAAAACCTTTCATGTCTAGAGTTGGTGATGTAGTTGTCACCGACGGGTAAGTCTTGCTGAGTATTAGTATACTCAGCCTTGCTATAATCTGTTGCTCCAGGTAATGCCTTTGCTGATGTGTGGCCTGGAGAGATCCCGCCTGGCTGGGAGCTGGAGTGGGTGGAAGACGATGAATGAAGGCATCATGGCAGGCCTCCCGTGATGTTTCCTCGTGTCGTTTAGTTTAATTCCGCTATTTTCAAAACTCTGAACTCCGTTATCATGTCCAAGACTTCGGTTTGTAATAATTAAGCCTTTCGGGGTAAATTTGGATGTTAATCACATGTTGTTCTCTGGACTCGCCTTCGCGTGAGTTTTAATGCATATATGTCGATCCTTGTTGCTTTGTAAGTGATTTACCGGGCATTAACCCGGCAACTAACGACAGGATGATACTTTATTATTGCTTAATGACCAAAGTGGATTGGTTTAGGCGATAGTACGGTATTTTCCTGGGCGGGTTGTCACAGGCGGCGAGGCGGTAGTGGCACCGCTCGCCGTGGTAGCGGAGCATGGCAGTCAGGCGGTGTCGGTGGCAGGGCAGGACTGGGGTGTTGGAATTTATGTGGGTTTGGCCTAACAATTAAATTCAGAAATTCCTAAATAAATCTCAAAGGCCCATACATATGAGTGCATAGGGGAGTAGTGGAATCCTTTAGTGCCACCTTGCTAGTGGAATGTGGAGGGAACCAACTTATATACGGAAGTTTGTTCTCATCTTCTAAAGACTAGTATGAGGAGGAGAAAGGAAGTCCACACGCGCGCGCTCGCTCGCCTCACCTCACCGGGCGAAGGACGCGGGTGCACGGCACCTGCGTGAATGGTCCGCCGAAATCCGGTTTCTCGCCTTGCGGGAGCGCGGTCTCCTTTTGCAGTTTTAGTTTTTTTTGGTCTTTTGGTTTGCTAAGAGTCCTACTCGTGATTGTTTCACGAGGTCGGTTTCCCGGACTATATAAGCAGACCATCGGCCACGCTAAAACGTATCAAATCAATAACTAGAGTTTTGCCTCTGCTTACTGCTGCGCCGCCGTCGCCAAGACTCCAGCCCGATCGTTCGCGTGCACCTACGACCGGGCGAGCAGGTCTCCGGAACCGTCGTCTTTGTGATCCTGCACTTGGAGAAAGCGAATAAGGTTTTTGGGAAGCGCTTTTCGCGCGACTGCTCCTAAACTTCGTCACGGCTCGTCTTCCGACAAGATCCAGGGGCGCTGCGTCCCGGTGTCATCTTCGTCGGGCTAATCGAAGTCTTCCGCCACCGCTAATCGACGACAGTGACAGCGACGATCTCAGCTTCGCTTTCGGGAATCTCTCCATCACGCTGTCATCTACAACTTCCAGCAGCAGGTATTATTCTTGCAATCTAGTTTTATTGTTCTGCTTGATCAGTATGTTTAATCTGTCTAGTGTACAAGTTGTGCCTACACTAGTTACCATGATCTGTGATATGCTTAATCTAGTTATTCACTACGTCATGATTTATATTATGGTTTTAATCTGAAAATTGCCTAATATTTCAACATGGGGACGTGGAGGTCGTTAGTGGCAGATCCAATGGCAGCGAGCTCGTGGGTGGCGGAGGCACCGCCAGATTCGGGAGGGATAGGTCGATGGTGGGGACAAACGACTGGAGGGGTTAGGAAAGGTGGAGAAGAGGGCCGCGGTGGGAGGCGAATGATCGGCACAGCGGTGAGATCGCCACCGGCCACCGGCGATGGTGGGAAGGGAAAGGCAGTCACCAGAGATGAGGAAGACATCACCGAAGAAGTCACGGTCCGTCTCCACAGTCTGGATGGAGAAGAAGTACAGGGAGGACAGTGGAGAGGAGGAGGAGCGGACGACCCTCGTCGGCGTCACCTCCTACGTCGACGAGGTGGAGGGTGACGGTGGTGACGGCAGGGAACTTGAGCATTGAACATCGGTGCGATGCAGTTTTTTCGTGGGCTGTGAAGCGGTCGAGAGGAAGGAGGGACAAGCGTGGCGCGTGAAAGTGAGGAAAGGGATCTCGACGTGAGCGCCAACGGGAGAGCTCTCTCCCCTAGGGCCTGTTTAGTTGGCTGAAAATTTGCCTTTTCAACGTTTCGAACTCCTGTAGCACACTGTAGCACGTTTAGTTTGTTTGTGGTAAATATTGTCCAATCATGGACTAACTAGGCTCAAAAGATTCGGCTCGTGATGTACAACAGAACTGTGTGATTAGTTAATTTTTTTACCTACATTTACTGCTCCGAACATATGTCTTTTGGTGTATTTAATGTGATGTGATGGAGAGAGAGTTGAAAATTTAGCAAAAAATTTGCAAATTTTCAGCCAACTAAACACCCCCCTAGCAGCCTCCGAAGGAAAATACTGCAACAGCAGTATTACATCAACCTCGCACGCGATCTGAAAAGAAGTTTGATCCCAAGGGCCTGTTTAGTTGGCTGAAATTTAGCCAAAAATTTGCTACTTTTTCAACTTTCTCTCCATCACATCACATTAAATACACCAAAAGACATATGTTCAGAGCAGTAAATGTAGGTAAAAAAATTAACTAATCACACAGTTCTGTTGTACATCGCGAGACGAATCTTTTGAGCCTAGTTAGTCCATGATTAGATAATATTTACCACAAACAAACGAAAGTATTACAGGAGTGTTACAAGAGTTTAAACAGTTACTTTTGCTACTTTTCCTGCCCCAAGTCCCAACGAATCCTGTTGAACCCAACCCGTGTTTTCATCCAAAATTAACACGAGCTCTGCCGCGACGTGGCCGCCAACGTACACAGAATACGGGAATCTGCTGCGGTCACGGCTCGGCTAGTTCCCCCGGCGGGGCCAGAGCCTAGAGCCGCCAGAACCCCAACGGCTACTGGCAGCAGTTGGCTTTTCGCGGCACGTGAGTACTCCGTACGTCGGGTGGCTGGCTCCCCATACTCCCCCATCCCATCATCCATCCGTTTGGCGTCGCATATTTTCCGGTTTTCCGTGCCGCAAAGTGCAAACGCGTAGGCTGATAGGCAGGCAGTGATGAGGTCCGGATGCTGCCATGCTGGTTGGCGTTCCTGGCCCTTCCACGATCAGGTAGCGGACTAGCGGTGGTATATGTATATTATTGGCTATTGGCATACATATTACTTGCTATTATAATGTGCTGTACGGCGCACTCACGTCAGCATTGCCTTCAAAAGTCAAAACATTCCCAAAAATAAAAACATTGCCTTCAAAACAGGAGTGAACCGTCATCCGCGATTCTGCATTGCCATAATGTTTCGTTCAATAAAATAAAATAAAATAAATAAATCGTTCAAAACATTCAGCCCCTGCTGAGGAAAGAAGACGCGCGTTTTTCAGTTTGCAATGAAGCACAGCCAGTTAGGCCTTCAAAGCCTCTTTTGAGCCCATTGAGAGAAAGTCCAGTTAGGCCCATCGACGATATCTCTCCCAAACTGTCAAATGGGCCCAAGCACCTACTCCGTATGCTTCTGTCTCTGAGAAACCGTTGACAGAAACGAAAGCCGTTTTGTTGATTCATTCTGTATAACGTAAACATATGTGCGCTCAAATCTCCATCACAATTTTGTTGCATCGCGCATTCTCAGAATCAAAACAACCAAGAAATTCATGTAGCCACCGTTGGTACTTCATTACCTTAAAAAAAGTAATGTTTGTGTTTGTACTGAAACTCTGAAATATAACAGGTCACTCAATGGTGAAAATGCCCAGCATTCCAACAAAGTGACGAACACAGAGATGTTGGCTATAGTAGACTGACTCCAACAATGGAGACCCAAACTAGAGACCCATTTATCAGTTTAGGTTGCCTACAGTAAAAAGGTCTGTCACCTATAAACTCTCCTCACTAACAAATGACGAAGTGAAACATCCTCTTCCCTTCCTCCTCTCGCGAGCATGCCTAGGCCAGCCGTTGCGCTGCCGCGTGAGCTCCGCCGGCTAGCCTGCCGGCCGTAGGAGCCGCTAGCGAGCCCCGCCGCGCCTAATCTCCGCCGGTCGCAGGCGCCGCTGCAAGCCTGCAAACCCCGCCAGGCGTCGTGCGCGAGCTCAGCCAGCCGTGGGAGCTGGCTGGCGACCACCGCTGAGCGCCGTGCGCGAGCTCCGCCGGCCGCGCGCCGCTGGCCGGCCGGCGAGCACCATTGAGCGCCATGCGCGAGCTCCGCCGTCCGCAGGCGCTGGTCGGCGAGCACCTCCGGGCGCTGCGCGAGCTCCGCTGGGGGAGCTGCTGGCCGGAAGAGTGGCTGCCGCCGGGTTGAGATCTTGAGCCCGGCGGGGGAGTGGCCGCGGCCGGGTGGAGCTCACGCGGGTAGGTATCGCCGTCGGGGGAACCCACGTCGGAGAAGCTTGCTCAGCTCGGGGACGAAGCAACAAATGCGTTGGGGGAGAGAGACGACGCATTTGTGGGTCGCCGTTCCCTAGGTTGGCAAATTGCATACCGTGTATGGGTGTTCTGTTGGAGAGTGTTTTTGGCATGAAAAACACTGTGACGATTTATTTTTGGGTTTGGGTCAATTTGTTGGAGTCAGTCTAAGTACTGCGTATTCACATACTAATGAGGTGATAGCTTGCAGCCTTCTAGGAACCAAACCAAGCAAGAAGACCTGCGGACAAAAAGAACTGGTTTTTTTTTGAGTTTTGATTCTAATTCACTGTTCACTCGTCACATTCTATCACATCTTCTCGCACAACACACAACTCAACACATTTTTTTTTCACAACTTTCTGTTTCAAAGCAACAACTGGAAATACTCCGATAACGAAAACCCTGCCCGCGATTTCGCGGGCAGTTGGGCACCATCATTTTGACGTCTGTATTGTCTTTGGTTTGCGCCACACGTTGCCCCCATCTCCATGGCCTCTGACTCTTCATCACTGTCATCAGTGCGTCAAAATGTCAAATCCGACGACCGCGCCACGCTCAACTCGATGATCCTGCCTGCCCACGTGCGGCACCATTGACCCCGTCCGTCCTGCCGCCTTCACCATCCGCGGCGGCTGCATGCTCGATCCCCGTCTCCGCTCAAACCGCGGACACTTCCCTCTCCGCGGCCTCCTGCTCACCGCGGTACGTAGTCCTGGGTGGTGTAACCCGACGAAGACGCGTCGTAGGCGTAGTTCGACGACGAGGTGACTTCGAAGCTGGTGGCCTCGCTCTCGCTGTGCGACAGGGCGTCCGCGCGTCGTCTCCTCGCTGTAGTCCCCTCCTCGTCGGCGGGCACACCGGTCGGAGAATCGACCGCTGCGATCCTTGCGGGCGCCCGTAAACTTGAGTTGCCCCAGAGAGAGATTGCCAGAGTTAATTAGCTGCATTGTTCCAAGGATAATGGGCTTACTAGCTCACTGGATACTCTCTTTATCCTACGGAAAGCGCCATCATGTGTTTTACAATTTGTCATATAATTCGTGTCATTGTACCCCTTTGAGCAAGTGTGTGCGATACTGCGATAGTTAATATCACCACACGGTTGATAATTTGAGTGCAAGTAATCAGTGGTAGATTTAGAGAGCTAATATTTAATTACTTCCTCCATCCCAAAATATAACTACATTTATAATTTTTCAAAGTAAAATATTTTCAACTTTGATTGTGAATAGAAAAATAATCATAGAGAATAATAGCATAAAGATCATGTTAGTAGATTTATTGTGAAACTAACTATTATAATATGTAACATTTTTATTTGAAATAAATTAATTTTAGCGGCATTTTTGTCAAAGTTAAAAAGATTTGGCTTTTAAAGTAGCTACATTTAGAGAGAGAGAGAGAGAGAGAGAGAGAGAGAGGTGAAAACGGAGTGACAAGAAGAAGTAAGACACCCTTAATTCAAAGTCTAACTCCTGCCTCCACGAGACTGCCACTACAAGTAAGGCCATTTTATGCTTTGACTAAAATACATGAACTATTGAACTGGTTTCATACTTGTCATGTTTCAGTTTGGCCATCAGGGGCGGAGGTATAGTGTGACGAAGAGGTGCAAATGCATTTCCCAAAAAGTCAGAAAACAATGTTTATGTATAAATTTTCACCATATATGCATCCCCCACAAGCCCCCTGCTCACAAGTCACAAACTCACAACTCAACTATATGCACGGACAAAGCAACTGCACTCCTCTCCAAATTGCTCTAACTTCACCACTATTTTTTTTTCTCGAATACGCAGGAGAGCTGCGCATCATTGTCTTAAGAAGAAACTTTTAGTACAGGCACACAAGGGTGCGTGAAACCTCATGCGGACTACTCGCAAAATAAACTCCCTAACTTGCGCGCTCCCGCGGCCCTCCACAACCCTACCTCAGCCTTAATCATGTCTAGGATGACGGAGTTGGGTGCCGGGTGCCGCTCAAACACTCTCGCGTTTCGCTCTTTCCAGATTTGCCACTCAACTACCATGAAAAGCGAGGCAGCGTCCTTCCTCTTCCGCGGCGTCTGCACGTTCACCAACTCTAGCCACCATTCTCTCACCGTTTGCGCCGCGCCAAAAGGACAGATGCACCGGCCCAGGTGAAGGCGAGCCAAAAAATTTCCCTTGTCACTGGGGGGTTCACCAGCAGATGGTCGGTGGTTTCCGGTAATTGGTCGCACAGGAGGCAGGCTGCATGCGCGTCAAGCCCCCTCCTATGTCGCCGGTCCGCCGTCCAGAGACGACCGCGGCAAGCAAGCCAAAGGAAAAAGCTTTACCCGCAAGGGTGCCCAGGATTTCCAGAGCAGCCGAGCGCCTGGGGAGTCCGGGCGGTCCTGGTGGAGCAACCTATAGGCTGATCTCGCTGTGTAGCGCCCATCCGAAGTGCCCATCCAGCGCACGACGTCGTCGTGGTCCGGCCGGAGTTGCACCTCTTCCAGCCGGTCCCATAGATGTAGATATTCGATAATTGATGTCACCGTGAGGCCCCCAGAAATGTCACGAACCCAGCGGCGTTCAAGTAGAGCCTGTTGTACCGTGCGGGTCTTCTTGATCCGGTCAGTGACCAAGGTGACCAGAACCAGCGCCAAATCAGTTACCGACTCGCCGTCGATCCATTTGTCGGTCCAGAACAATGCTTGAGTCCCGTTCCCCAGCTGAACGGTGATTCAGGCGTCGAAGAGTTGCTGGACTTCTGGCTCAATTCGCATCGGCAGCGCTGCCCATGCTCTGTCAGGGTCCGTTCGCTGCAGCCATAGCCATCTCATTCTCAAGGCGGTGCCGGCCAGCCGAAGGTCGACGACACCCAGACCACCCTTTGCCGTCGGCAAGCATACAGAGGGCCAAGCAACCATGCACTTGCCGCGAACCGAGGTGTCGGCGCCAGCCTAGAAAAACTTTCTTCTGATCGTGTCAATTTCATCAATCGCCCACACCGGTAATTGGGTAGCCATGATCGTGTAAGTGGGATCGTAGATAGCACTGCCTTTGTGAGAACTAGACGGCCACTCTTGGGCATAAGAGGCCCCTTCCATTTGGGTAATCTTGCGGCTATCTTGTCCACCAGTGGCCGGATGTAGGATCGCGGCACAGCTCCAGTGGACAGAGGGACCCCCAAGTAGGTGATTGGGAACTCAGCGATCTTGCAAGGCAGCACCCCCTTAGCTGGTCCAGGATCTCGTCGGCTCCGAAGATCAGCGTGATGGAGCACTTGGAGATGTTCGTTCTCAAACCCGTGGTGTTGCCGAAGATGGACTTCACCACTATTGGCGATTATATTCATGGTTGTATCAATAGTCTAGGGAGTTTAATTATTACAATTTACACTTTTCTGAGTATGAAGACACGAAGACAAGTACAATGGCCACACATGATTTCACTGTTATACTTTTGGTAGTCAGCGTGATTTTTTCAAGAGTAGTATCATCATAGACAACTATATTTTTGTTACCCACTAAAAGTCTCACCTCTATTTCTCTCTATCCTCAGCTCGCCACATCATCCACTGACGTCATCCACACTTAATCCCAGCCACCCGGGCGACCCTTTCAGATCCACCCCGCACCTGTCCTGCGCCGTCGCCGTCCTGCCGCCTCCCCACCACAGCCGCCTCGCCTGCCCCTGCTCGTCGCCCCCTTGCCTTCACGCCGCCTCACCTTCCTACCGCCGCCACCTCGCATGTCCCCATAAAACTGCCCCCGGCCGTGCTTGCCCTCTGTTACCCCGCCTCAACCCGCGGGCTGCGACCCTCCTCCACCTCCCTCTTGACCGCGGCCTCCGATGTGGAGGAGTAGTCGGGAAGAAGAAGGGGGAAGAGAGTGGCCAGCGGGTAGCTGGAGGTGAGGAAGCCGCAGTTGGGCAGACGCCGCATCTCAAGAGGATCTGATGATGAAACCAAAGAGGAGAAGAAATAGGGAAGAAGAAATTAATCCACAGGAACACCAGATCGAGAATGGGAAACTCTCAAACTCACCGAAGATTGCCGGCAAGAGCTGTGCCCGAGGTGCATGTAAGTTCTTCGGGCCGCTCGACCTCACGTCAGCCGCCGCCGCGGCGTCTGAGTACCGCCGCCTCTCGCCGTCGCTCGAGCCGCAAGCGCGCCTCTTATCAGCCTACGGCCAGATCCCCACGCCGGGGGCTGGGGCCACCACGAGCGTCCAATCCGCCGCCGCCGGCGCTCGCACAGCGACATCCCTCCTTCGGCGGGCGAGTATGTGCTGTGTCCTGCGTGTGTACTGGCTGTAGGTAAACGATAAGGTTAGGCAACGTGTGGAACTTTACTTTCCCTAGGCCGAGGTGGGCTGATGGTGCTGCTATGTGGGCTGGGCTGTATCGAGATAACGAGTAAATACGTCTCCGGCCCATATATTAGATTTTCTTCTATTTATTATTTTTTTATACTCCGCAGATACATATCAGTGTCATATTGGTATTCGACACACACAGGATACGCGATACGTGACCTTCTGGATGTATAGGGGTAACATAGCCAATTTCTATGTCTTTGATTTCAATTTTCCAATATGTAAATTTGTGACCTTAGTGAGCGTAATGCAACTTTAAGTTTCATGCACTCGACATGACTCTTCGAGTCATTTAGGTAAGATAACAAAATGTGCTCAACTTTCATTAGCATTTGTAAAATCTATCGAAAAGCTCTTTAAAATCCCGCAGCAACACGCGGGGAACCACCTAGTTCTTTTGAGGATGGGGATATATATAGAGAGTACTAGGCACCATTGTAATGGTTGCTCAGTCGTGCGAGTGTAATTACATTTTCTGCATGCCTCGTATTAACTGCAGCTGTTTTTATTAAAATTAAAACAAGGCTTGCAAGGTAGGACAAATCTGCCCGCAAATAGTATTTTCTCTTCTAAATTGTACATATACATACACTATAACTAGATCCATAATAATACCCCCTCTTTTTATTTTTATAAGACATGGTATGATCTTCTAAATTACACTTTGACGATTAATTTTTCTTATATTTTGTTATTATAGTTATAAACTTATAATCATTGGAGAGTACATTTGATTACAGATCCAATTATTTCAAATTTAAACCATAAACTAAATAATTGTTAATTAGATTATTGGTAAAAGATAGCAAGTTCGAATCTTGATATGCAAGTATGCCTTATACACATAAACGGAAGGAGTTGGAATGGAGGGAGTAGAAAGGAGAAATATGATGCGTTTCCCAATCTTCAACACTGCTACAGCACGGCACATCCTCGAAAATCAGCGCAAGCAAGAACACACATCATAGGTGCTGGAAATATGACTGCACATAATAGGTGCCCGACAAAAGTGACACACAGAGACGGCGGCTATTTACATACAGAGGTGATGGCTTCCAGGAAGCAAACCAAGCAACAGCTGCAGACAAAAAGGACTGACCACTCATATATAAACCAGCAATGGAAAAGCTCTCTGAATAATGAAAACCCTGCCCGCGATTCCGCGTGCACGTTCTTGACGCCTTTTTACGCTCCAGTTCATTCGCCACGTTGCCGCCACCAGCTCCACGTCCTTCGAATCTTCGTCGATGCGCCAAATCCGACCGCGCCGGGCTCAACTTCATCCCCGCCCACGTGCACCACCGCCACCATTGACCCGTCCTGCCGGCGGCTGCATGCCCGATGATACGCCGTCTCGCTCAAACCGTAGACGACACGTCCCTCTCCGCCGCATCCCTGGTCACCGTGTAGTTCTGGGTGGTGTACCCCGACGACGACGCGTAGGCGTAGTGCGACGACGATGTCACGTCGGAGCTGGTGAGCTCACTGTGCGACATGGACGTCGGCGCCATCTCCTCGCCGTCGTACTCCCCGACCTCGTCCTCCTCCAGCTCCCCGTCGGCGAGCGGCACGGGCCACATGAACACCGGCTTGGACTTGGGGACGGGGAGCGGCGGCACGGAGCGCGTCTGCAGGTTCTGCAGGATGGCCTGCGCCGTCGGCCGCTTCCGCGGGTTCGGGTGGCTGCACGCCAGGCCCAGCAGCAGCAGCCGCTCGGCCTCCTCGCCGTCGAACTCCCCGGCCAGCCGCGGGTCGACGGCCTCCAGCACGCGCCCGGCGCCGTGGAGCTTCCACACCCACTCCAGCAGCTGGCTGCACCCGGCCGGGTTGCTGCAGGAGATGCGGCGGCCGCAGACCACCTCCAGGATCACGGCGCCGAAGCCGAACACGTCCGACTCCCGCGTGGCGCGCCCCGTGTGGAAGCACTCGGGCGCGATGTACCCGAGCGTCCCCGGCACGCCGATCTTGTCGGTGTAGGAGGTCTTGTCGGACTCGAGCGCGCGCGCCAGGCCGAAGTCGCCGAGCCGGCCGTGGTACGAGGAGTCCAGCATGATGTTGGACGGCTTGATGTCGCGGTGGATCACCGTCTGGTCGAACTCGTGGTGGAGGTAGTTGAGCGCCGACGCCACGCCGACCACGACGGTGTGGCGCTGCCTCCAGTCCAGCGCCGGCGAGTCCTTGCCGCCGAAGATGTGACGGTCCAGGCTGCCGTAGGGCATGTAGTCGTACACCAGCAGCAGCACGCCGTTGTCGTGGCACCAGCCTGCAAAACGTGACATTTCAAATTATTGGTCTATCTCGCAGCATGAGGAACGCACCAACTGAAGAAAATTGTCGGTTCAGGTGGGTGTTCAGCAGTTAAAAGTCAGAGACGACACATGAGTGATTGCCAGGCACGCCGTTTCTACAACTACCAAATTTTTTTGTCCCAACAAACACCAATGGGCATGGCGCCAAGGCCCGGTCAAATTTTGCGTTGTCAAAATGCATGTCATCCCGGGTTATAATATGCCAGCACATTGCCCCTGATCCAAGCATCATCATCGCAAATCCCAAACTAAGACGATACACACTGGCCCAAATCATCACCACGAATTTGTCCTAGATTATTCACCTGCAGCCAGGCGCCAACTGGTACAGAACTGTTCTACAGCATTGTTTATCCTCACGGCTACGTGTGCGATTGGCTGGAAATGTTAAACAACTTCATAAACTAACGTCAGTTCAAACTTCAAAATAGTCGCTCCCTGGCATCTTTACCCCCCCAAGCAATGCAAATGGTGCGCACGAAAAATGTGACGCTGCGGCATATTTACAGGCTGCATTTGACATATCCGACGCCGACAGCCTGGAACGACTTCGTTTTCACGCCGCAACCATCCAAGGAAATGGCTGCCGAGCATGTAACAGCGATCTGCATAAAGCGCTGCATTTTGCGACTAAGTTGCTGTCTCTATTACGGGTAAGACCGGAAAACCCCTTCGCTAAGCATCTCGCTGAACAATCTGTCCGTGGCATTATTGTGAAAGGTTGAAAGCTAAGCCCCGTGCTGATATTCTTATTTGGATTGGCGTTTTCAGTCAAGACAAGAGGTTGATGGAATATTGGGGAAAAAATAAATATCCTGGAGACTACCTAAAATTAAATCAATGCGACTACTTTTGGCGTCACTGACGATAAGAACGGCCACGGCAGATTAGACAGCGATGATGACAGTAAGAAATTTAAAATTTAAAAGGAAATCGGATGCCACGAGCAGGGCGTGAGGCGAAGAATTCCTCACCGACGAGCTTGACGAGATTCCGGTGGCGGAGGCGGTTGATGATGCTGAGCTCGGCGAGGAAGTCCTCCTGGCCCTTGGTGTTGGCGCCGGAGAACTGCTTCACGGCCACCTCCACGCTCTGCCCGTTCTCGCCGGGCACGGTGGCGCGGTACACCACGCCGTACCCGCCCTGCCCCAGCTTCATCTTCTCGTCGAAGTTGCCGGTCCCCTTGCGCAGGTCCTTGAAGTCGAACTCCTTGGGCACGCCCGGGATGCTCCGCAGGAGTATGGCGTTGTTGAACACCGAGCTCGGGTCGTCCCCGACCTTCTTCCGCTTCGTCATGAAGTACAGGCCGGCGAGCAGGCCCAGCACCAGCGCGGTGGCGCACGGCACGCCGATGACCACCCCGAGCTTCCAGCCGGACAGCGCCTTCTTGGGGGCGCTGTCGTCGTGGAGCACTTCCACCGTCATGTTCCACATGTTGACGCAGTTGAGCTGGTACTCCACGCCGGTGGACGCCGAGAAGCCGAAGTAGCCCTTCTTTCCCAGCAGGATCTTGGAGAGGTCCAGTGACGAGTTGAGCACTGGAGTCGCCGGCTTGCCGGTGTTCGCGTACGCGGGCGCGATGTACACCCAGATGTGCCGCGTCGTGCCGTTGTAGTCGATCCACACGTAGTTGCTGCCGTCGTTGGTGGCGCTGGTGTCTCTGGGCGCAAGCTCGATGTCGAAACGGGAGAGCGGGGTGGTGACGGTGGAGCGGACGCTGTTGACGTCGAGGCCGATGTGGTTGTCGTCCGGGTCGTAGGGCTGCTTCACCGAGTCCAGCTCCACGGCCACGAACTCGTTGGTGGCGTTGCCGTCGGTGGAGGCGTTGGTGAGGCCGAGGTAGCCGCCGTAGCTGCCGGGGGGCGGGCCGCCGTCTTTGCCGGACGCGACGACGAACGCGAGCCCTTCTCCCTTGACGCTCTTGTTCGTAAGCGTGCGGAAGAGGTTGGCCTTGAACACCGTGGAGAAGGAGGCGACGTGGCGGCCGTCGGGGGTGGAGTTGGACGCGTTGTCCGTCCAGAGCACGAACTCCGTCGAGTAGAAGATGTGGCCGGCCTGGTTGACGAGGAAGGTCGAGGGGCTGTTGCCCGTGTCCGGAGTGATCTGCAGCGAGTTCTGGCTGAGGCTGGTGTTGCCCGTGAAGGTCAGGTTGGGGAGCTTCTGCAGGTCATTCCCGAACCTGGGGAAGGAGAAGCTGGTGATCACGCTGCCGTTGACGTCGCCAGTGAACACCGTGGTCTGGGCGCGCACAGCCGGGAGGGAGCAGGCGGTGACGCCCGCGAGAAGCAGGAGGAGCGCGAGGCTGGTCGTGGCGCGGCGGCCACGGGGCGATGGCCCCCCCATCGGCTCGACCTTGCAGGAGAAGAAGGGCAGAGGAGAGGGAGACGTGCGGAGACAGGGGGCGATTGGAGATGTGCCGGGGGCAGGGCAAGAAGAAGGGGCTCGTCGCAGTTTGGACTTCCAACTTTATAAATGAACTCCCTCCGACCCTCCCTCCCTTTGAACCATTTTATTTTCTTTTTTGGTGTTATATCTGCTACCTTTATAAGTACTATTCATCTATTCCACACAGCAGGTTCTATGCTCCCACTATGGCCTTCCTACTGACGCGCCTAATCTGTGATTTTCGGTGACTGATCTCACCCGGTCACAGAGGAAAAAATCCCATGAAACAGTTCGAGACTTCTTCCCCGGTGGCCAAAATAACCCACCGAGGCAGTGACCACGTCCAGATAGTCAGAACCAAATCCTCGTGTCGTGTCGTGTCGAGTCGGAGTCTGTCACCCACATCGTGTCCGGCACCCTACAAATGTGAAATGGAGTTGCTGGATTAACGGAATGGACCACGAGAGGTTAATTTCCATGCGGTGATTTCAGAGTTCTTTCGATACAAAGAACAGGACAGAACAGAGCAGATGCTTGCGCGAGAAAAAAAAGCGAGCACCAGCAGGCGAATGGCCTGGCCCCGTTTGTCCCCTTCACACCAAATTTAAAATATTGCGTCGCGAGAGGGGTGCAGGTGTGCTCTAGCGAGATGTTTTTGTTCCCATGCGGAATGCTTGATGGGCAAATTGTACTGCCCTCTATTCTTAATCCCCGGACCTCGGTGGCCCGGTCAAATGGTTGAATTCTCATCCCATCTCGTCGCTCCGTGCCGTGCGTGCCTTGCGCTGCGGCTTCCCCGCCGTCGGTCAAACACTCCCCGTTCACCATCATCCCTCTTCTTGGTACAACCTCAACGCCAGAGCAAGCAATGGCCCCGCCCTGAGGGCGGTGCCCGTTTCGATTTTTGGTCGTGGGATAAGCGAGTTCGAGCGAGAAAATGAGGGGTTGAGACGTACAAGAGTGGAAGCATGGACGGATGATCAAAATTCGCCCCTCTTATTAGCCCAGCAAGTCCGCAACCAGTCGTAAATCTCCGGCGTAGACGTTTTTTTTAGAACGTCCGGCATGGCGGCATAGATGCTTCTACAGCAGGAAATAGACTGGTGCTTGACGTTAACCCTTGTATGTAGCCCTCGTGAGTCGTGAACAAAAAACGAGCCAGATGCTATATCATGCTACTAGTAGTTGCTAAAGAAGACTTGACCGAAGATAGCTTCAGAGCACTGGACTGTGACTGGTTACCTGATACGTACGTTTCTGGGCGAGGGAAAAATCACATGGTGGAAGGCCCCTTCTGCGAAGCCTGCACCGGGTGGCGTTTTCCCGCGAGGTTACTCTCACCGGGCGCGGCGGGACCAGAGCACCATGTTGGATTTGGGCGGCCGGGCTTGCGTCAGCGAAGCCGCACAAAAGAATTGCAATCTGACGTAGCTCACGACAGATGCTTGCTTATCCGGTTTTCTAAAGCTTTCATAGACCATATCTTAATCTGGACGAACGGACACGGTGGTAGAAACAGCAGTGTAGAAAGCATTGCCAGACCATGTTTTCAATTTTCACACTACCACCAAGTGCTAGCCTGAACTTAAACCATTTTACTTTTCACATAATATTTGTGGAGCACAACTGTAGGTACAGACGACAGGCCCAAACGCTGGCACAAGTGTTTTTTTTTTTTGGCGAATCGCTAGCACAAGAATTTAACCGCAAACCTTTTAGCACTGATCTATGGGAGACTACTCTCCTTTTAAAAAAATAAGAGAAACTAGTCTTTGATAGGGAACTCTGAAAGATATGTCGCTGACAAAATCCATACCATGCATCTACTTCAAAAAGGTAAGGTTGTTACCTTGGTTTGCAAAATGTAGATAAGATCCATTTGGTTGGTTAGGTGACCTGAGCAAATATCAGATTATCCATGACGCATCAACAGCCCAAAATTAACGATGATGCTTCTTCTTTTATACAAATGGACTCTAGCTGAAATCATTTTCTTTCTCCTGCATGACAGCAGGAGAACAATTTAAAGTCAATCAACTGTATAATAAGAATTCAATGCCAACTCAGGCTTGCGTAGATTGCTTCAAATTAGTCTACTCAAGCAAAAACTTCTAAATTACAATACCAACAAGCAAGTCCCTAAAAATCAGGGGGGATTGTTTACATCAAGATCAATCGGCCTAGTCATGTTTACAAGGCAAACATTTCTTTTCCATTTTTCGTAAGATGACAAGGTTCAGTTAATAACAGGAAATGTCTATAGAGTTTCCAGGGTTTCTCAAAGCACTTGTACACAAGCTAAGTGACAAATCAGAAACACACTACTAGATGATTTACCATTCAAGATGATCATTCACACTGTGTTCTAGTTCTAGAATACATGGGAGATGTATATAATTTTCCATGAAAATGAATCAATAGCTCAGATGTACAACAGCAATGACACGCATGCTTTACTGGCAGACATCTAACATAAGCACCAAACATACATAAGGCAATCCCCATGTCAGATTTTTTTTTCCTAAAAAAAGGACAGTTTTCGTTGTGAATACAGCAATTATAAGTCATATGTAGATGACTGCTAACTACTTCATCAACTATCAAGTATCAGCTAATATCCATCCTTTTCACACCACATACCAGCTTGCATATCAACTTTCCATACTCACAAAGCATCTTTCCCTGTGTTCACTGCATTTTTTTTCATGTGAATATATGCTTTTTAAGCCTAATAATTTTATATTCAGATTCATCTGATTTTACCCAATGCAGGAGGAGACCGATTGAACAAAAGGTTCCAACATGGATCCAACTTAAGTTTCCAAGAAATTATAATGTCTACTTGACTCATTAGACTCCAAGATGAGCAAGGGCTTCAGACCTTCAGTTATAAATAGTACTTTTGGCATCTAACAATAAAGGTACAATGTTTCAGCAATATTTCAAGTCATTTTGTTGCAAGTAGAATTACAGCAATGACAGCGTACATAAATTTATTGGGAGAGGTGCATCCTGACAGAAATATTATCAGGAAGAGATAAAATTGAAAGATTTCCTTCTTTTCTTTTTTGAGAGAAAAAGGTGCACAATTTGAATATACGAAGTTGTACAGATACGTGTCACCAGAATGCTCCCTTAGATTGGTAGAACAAAAACTACATAGAACAGGCAATGGATGCAGAACAAAAACTACATAGCTAGATGTAAGGAGATGAGCCTATGAGAAGAAAATTTGAAAACCATGGTGATCCGTTTTAGCTGAAAAAGTGAAAAGTATTAGGGAGAACAAATAAGGTCACATAGGGTTGTACATATACATCATCATTTTTTTTTGAAAGAATGAACACAATCAAGACATCAAGTAGAAGAATAAAAAAAAAGCTAGTAAGAAGCAAGCACGTGCATTCAACTTTTAAGCCTAATATTCTTGAGAAAATTCTCTGTATGCCACAGAAAATTGTAGCCCATGTGCTCTTATGACATTGAAAATTAGAATTTGAGCTCTATGCCATAGGTTGTATTTTCTGATGTGCTCTATGCCATTTTTGATGGCATATAGCACACCAGAAAAATGCAATCAATGGCATAGAGCACATCAAAAAAATGCAAAAATGGCATAGAGCACATCAAAAAATACAACTTATGGCATAGAGCTCAAATTCTAATTTTCAATAGCATAGAGTACATGGGCTACAATTTTCCGTGGCATACAACGAATTTTCTCAATATTCTTATATTCAGATTCATCTGATTTTACCCAATGCAGGAGGAGACCGATTGAACAAAAGGTTCCAACATGGATCCAACTTAAGTTGTTTCTGGGAAATTATAATGTCTACTTGACTCATTAGACTCCTAGATGAGCAAGGGCTTCAGTCATATAGTACTTTTGGCATCTAACAATAAAGATACAATGTTTCAGCGATACTGGAAGCCATTTTGTTGCAAGTAGAATTACAGCAATGATAGCATACATAAATTTATTGGGAGAGGTGCATCCTGAGAGAAATATTATCAGGAAGAGATAAAATTGAAGGCGGTGCAAAATTTAAATATACGAAGTTGTACAGATACGTGTTACCAGAATGCTCCCTAAGATTGGCAGATGGTATTAGTGACAAGCTTGATGCAGAACAAAAGCTACATAGAACAGGCAATGGATGTTCCTTGATGTAATCATGTAAGGAGATGAGCCTATGAGAAGCAAATTTGAAAAACATGGAGATCTGTTTTAGCTGAAAAAGTGAAAAGTGTTAGGGAGAACAAATAAAGTCACATAGGGTTGTACGTACATCATCATTATCTTTTGAAAGAATGAAAACAATCAAGTGGAAGTATAAAAAAGAGCCAGTAGGGAGCAAGCACGTGCATTCAACTTTTGAACGAATCAACTTTGACTAGAATAACAGTGATGTTATGTAAGAGCTGCGAGCATAAGAAAATTGTGAATTGTGCCAGTGTCACTATTCTATAGAGTGAAATGCCAGCACTGATATCTTGCATGTCCCAATAGCATTTGGCTGGTGCATTACATGATGTCTCAGTCAATAATAGTTTTCACAGGCTTGTATTGTAAGACAGCCCGTACCCAACTCTTATAGTCACCTAATAATGCTCCATAAGGTAGTCGTCACTAACAACTAAGCAGTTGAGTCCACTGACCAATAGGTGAAAGGCTATTCAGAATTTATAAAATTTGATGTCAATTCGTAGTTAAATGTGTCCAAAAAAAAAGTTGAATGAATCAAAGTCGCCAAGACTCTCGTCAACGGGCTCATGGAGCGCGACCGACCTCAAAACGCAGAGATAAGATAAACATGCTCCAGTACTATGCACTGAATTCGTATTCGAAATGGTTGTCGGGAGAATGATGTATGACAGCCCGGCTTAAGAGGTGCAGAGTTCGGTCGATACGGACAATCATACACTGTCATATGCTGGCCGCAGGCGCAATTGGACAGGATAAACAATGGCTGGTTTGGAAAGCTGACAGCTAAACGACGTGCCGGTGTGTGCAAGCGGGGAAAGGAGTCCTTGGTGTAAAGTGTACGGGCCTTGCTGAGGAGATTCGGCGAACGGCGTGGCACCAAGCTGTGCACGTCGTGCTTCCGAGAACCTACACAGAAACATGGATGGAGATCAATTGCTGAAAAGAAATCGAGGCAGGCGAAGGAGATCGGAGGCGATTAGGGTGCAGATTGCTTAAAACTGCTACCGTGCTACGTGTGCTGGAAAGCTAGAGGGGCCTCAAAGGAACGCGCAGCAGCTTGAGCGCACCCGCCTTCAGCACATCATCTCCACTGGTCGTAGTCGGGAGATCCGAACCGCGATCCAGAACCACCGTCGTCCATGCCTCCATGGTCGCCGAAACTGGAGAAGACGAACGCCGTCGTCGATCGCTCTGTTTTGCGGACAAATCACTAGGCCCGTGGGTCGTAGGTTCGTCACATACACACAGATCCCGATTGCCACGCCGGCCCAAGTGTGTTTAGGCCTCAGTGTTTTGGGTTTTAGACACAGCCCGAATTTTTTTCTTTGACAGTCTGGAGGCCCATAGGCCATAGTGATACAGTTTAGATTAGCCGGTATTTTCGTGAAGAACTTCGAGGGTATCCCAACGATGGAAAAGTCCATTTGACCTCCCTCATCCGCAAAACAGGATATCTGGCGTCCTCAAACTATCCAACCGTTTATTTTTGGTCCCTCGTGTGATCCAGAGTGGTTTTGGCGTCAGGTCCCACATGTCAGTCACATCTGGTGGTGGAGCCCCTGTCACGTGGCTCTCTTCTCTCTCTCTCTACCCAGCGGCGGGCAGAGCCCCGCACCGCGAGTCCCGCCGTCCTCACCTTGCCACGCTGCGCCACGTTCGCCCCAATCCACCACAGGAGTGTCGTTGCATCCTGCATACCGAGATACCCAAGTTCCTTCAGAGCAACTCCAACAGCCTAGCTAAATTGATTAGACTAGCTAAAAACTAGAAATTTTCAAGAAAAATGTGATCCAACAGACTAGCTATTTCGGACTTCCACCTTTCTCGCTCGTCAAACCCCCTCCTCGCTAGCTAAAGATGACGAGCAACCTCTGCTCGCCAAACCCCCGCCTGCCCCCTCCCGCGAATCCCGTCGCCCCCTCCTCCTCCCGCGCGAGCAAGAAGCAGCGCCCCGCCCTCCCACGCCCTCCCCTCTTCTTCCCGCGTGAGCAAGAGGCCGCCGTCGTGAGCAGCAAGCAGGCGCCACGGTGGTGGGGTGAAATTGGCGGCGACGACGAGGAATTGGCGGTCGAGGCGGCGCTGGAGGCAGCGACGACAACAGAATCGGTGATTCGACGACCGAGACGGCGAATCGACACCCGAGGCGGCGCTGAGGCTGTGGCGGGGCGGAATCGACGGTCGCGCGACGCTGGAGGTTGTGGTGGTGCTGCTCGTTCTCCGCTGGCACCAGGGACCCGACAGACGAGCACCACAGCGGCGGCGGCCATCATCATCAGCAGCACGAGCCGCTCCCCAGCCTGCCAGCGGCCAAGCCGCGGACGACACTGGGACAGGGGCAGGGGCAGGCGGGCGGCATCAGGTGCTGGGGGCAGGGCCGCGCGGCGGGAGCAGCGGCTGGGGCTGGATCGGGAGCAGGGGCAGGGGCGGGCGGCACCGGAGCCAGGGGTGCAGACGGCGCGGCGCGGCACCGGGCGCGAGGAGGAACCGGCGGCGGGATCAACGGGGAGGAGGAATCGAAGACGGGAGGAGGAAGAGATGTGGATGAGAATGACATGTGGGGTCCACCCGGAACTGTACATAGCAGGGAACCTGATTTGGCTAGGCTGTTGGAATTGATCACAATTTGAAGAGTGGATCTTGTTTAAATGACTAGCTAAATAGCAATATAGAGAGCAGAATTTAGCTAGACTCTTCGAGTTCCTCTCGACTCGAGCTCCGCCAAGTAAGCTCCTCTGTCGGCCATCTCTCCACTGCTGGTAAGCCCTCCAACTGGGTTCAAGCCATCCATACAGCGTTGAGAGCCTCCACACGCAGACGACGGTGGCGTGAGAGCCTCGGGCTGTACTGTTTACTGTAAGCATCCGCATGGCCTGGCCTGGGACGGGCTTCTCCTGTTCCAGTAGGTTACATTTTGTTTCACCGTATTGTCTCTCCTTTTTGTCGTGTAAGCTAGTGTTAGGACCTCCTAGTTGGGCTTAGCTAGCATCTTACTGCCCTTACCTTGCTTATTTGAGCCCAAGGCCGTATGTAGTTGGGCCGAGCCCAAGAACTCTTACTAGCTATCGGGTCGGCTTGTGGCCCAGTTAAAGACTCGGGGCACCGAGAGGAAACGCATCGATGATCGAATATTCCAAAACCTATCCTGTTCCTCTCCCTCCTCTTGTCGGCGCCGCCGCCGTCGGTGATTCATCACCATTTCCGACGCCTGAGCTCGCTGGCGTGCCGCCGCGTAGTTAGGGTCGTCACATCTGGTATTCAGAGCTTGGTCTGGTACTCACGGAGGCAGATCGGGGGAAAACTTTTTCCCCGTATTGCTCTGCGATTACCTCGATCTGGCGACGACTGCCTCTATCTCCACCGCCACCAATCCACCACCACCGCCGCCGCCAACCAAACCCACCGCCACCACCAGCACCACCACAACCCATCCATGGAGAAAGACTAAGCTGCCAACCCTCACATCGAGGATGGTGACCGTGGAACAGCAACTCGAAGAGCTCGCCGCCAGGGTCGACAAGCTGTCCACGGGAGTCGATCTCGCCAACAACGGTGTCGCCTCGCTCACGAAGACCGTCTCCAAGATAACGGACAAGGTGGGCGGTGTTGATCGTTGGAGCCAGAACGCCGACAAGTTCGCCACTGATCTGGAGGCGGCTCTGCAGAATCTTACGTCGCATGTACAGGCGTTAGAGCAGGCTCCCAAATCTGCTCCGCCAAATGCCCTATCACGCGAGGAAGAAGGGCGGGCCAGCGGCCACGGCAATGACAAGAGTTACCAGGGTGTGAATGTGGGGGATCCTCCTCACTCCACCCTGGTCAAGGGTGAGCACAAAATCTACCAATCCCCAATTCACATGCTTAAGACTGATTACAATGCTAGTGGTAGTGGTCAACTGCATGATGGTAGTGATAAGGGCTATCAGCATAGAGGATCATACAGAGATTTTCGCATGCCTCGATTAGATTTTCCCAAGTTTGATGGTGAACACCCTAGGTTATGGAAAGAAAAATGTGAGAAATATTTCATGATGTGTGCTGTTCCTCAGGATCTGTGGGCACCTTTTGCTACATTGCATTTTCATGGTCATGCAGCTTATTGGCTTCAAACCTTTGAAGCTCAGCATACAAATTATCACTAGGTGGAGTTGTGTGTTGCAGTAGAGGCTAAATTTGGCAAAGAGATGTACCATAACTATATGAGAGATCTTTTGGCAATTAAGCAAACTAGTGATGTAGCAGAATACCATTCTAGATTTGTTGATACTATGCATAAAGTGATGCTACACCATCAAGGCCATGATCAAGTTTTATTTGTACAAAAAATTATTGATGGCTTGAAGAGTGATATTAGTCATGCTATCATGCTTCACAAACCTAGAACAGTTGATGCGGCGATGTCCTTGGCAATTTTGCAGGAAGAAGTTTTTGAAGCCTCTAGTAAGAGGTATCATCCAAGACCACAAAAGGAATTCTCCAAATTCTCAGTAAATCATTCACTATCTGGGGAGAAGGGCATTCTGAGCAATAGTCTTGCTGCTGCACCTAAAGTGACAACCAAGGCAGATAATTCTGAAAAGGTGAAAGATGGCTTATCTAATTTGAAAGCACTACGGAGGGCAAGGGGTGAATGTTTCAAGTGTGGTGCAAAATGGGGCCCCAACCATAAGTGCTCCCAAAATGTGCCACTTCAGGTGATGGAGGAATTGCTAGAAGTGTTGCAAATGGAAGCAGGTCATGGCACTACTGACGAAGAAGCTTCTGACAGTGACACTGAATTGTTAGCACTATCCTTCAGTGCAGTTGCAGGGACAACTACCAAGAAAACAATGAGGCTGCAAGGGTTAAGTGGCAAGCAGGAACTCTTAATCCTCATTGACTCGGGCAGCTCGGGGAGTTTCATAAGTGAGCAATATGTGGCAAGGGCAGGCTTGACAACTGAAGCTATTCCTGAGATTCAAGTGTCTGTGGCTAATGGACAACACATGTCCAGTGTGCAACAGGTGCCTCAGTTTACTTGGCTAACCCAAGGGCACACCTTTTCATTCGGTAGTGAAGGTCTTGCCATTACAATGTTATGATCTCATATTGGGCATGGACTGGTTGGAGAGCCACAGTCCCATGTGGATCCATTGGAAAAGAAAGATCATGAGGTTTTCTCACAAAGGGAAACGAATCTCACTGCATGGGATTAAACCAAAGGTCAACTCTTGTAATACAATCTCTGTCAAGCGTCTGCGAGGGTTGATGAGGAAAGGAGGCATAGCACAGTTACTACACTTGACACCAGTGCTACAGCAGACATCGCAGAGTGACATTCTTCCAGATATCCAGCAGATAGTGGATAATTTTGGTGAGCTATTTCAAGAACCTACAGACCTACCACCACAGCGGCAGCTGGATCACCATATCCCTCTCATACCAGGTGCGGTGCCAGTGAATGTGAAGCCGTATCGCTATAGTCCATCACAGAAAGATGAAATCGAGACTCAACTGAAAGAAATGCTCAAGAATGGCATCATCCAGCCCAGTGTTAGCCCTTTTGCCTCACCGGTCTTACTGGTCAAGAAGAAGGATGGTTCATGGCATTTTTGCGTCGATTACAGAAGATTGAACGCCCTCACACTCAAGAACAAATATCCAATGCCTGTGGTGGAGCTGTTAGATGAGTTACATGGGGCTTGCTGGTTTACGAAGTTGGACCTTCGTTCTGGCTATCATCAGATAAGAGTAGTGGAAGGGGATGTGGAGAAGACAACATTCAAGACGCATGACGGCCATTGGGAGTTTAAGGTCATGCCCTTTGGGCTCACCAACGCACCTGCAACATTCCAAGCCGTTATGAATAGTATTTTTGCCCTATCAACTCAGCTGCAGATGCACTATCAAGAAAACAACCTGTTGGTGCAGATATCCAAGAGGAAGAAGTTCATGCTGTGTCTGAATGTAAACCCAAGTGGCTGGAAATAGTGGTTGAGGGCTATAACAAGGATCATGAAGCAAAACAGCTATTCACTGAGCTCAGTATTGCGGGCAGTAATTCAAAAGGGTATCACTTGTCAGATGGAGTGATCAAGTACAAAGAGAGGGTGTGGCTTGACAATCACAAAGAAGCCCACAAAGCCATATTATTGGCTCTACATGATAGTGGAATTGGAGGTCATAGTGGGTTTAAAGCAACTTATCATAAAATCAAAACATTATTTGCATGGCCTGGTATGAAGCAAGACATTCAAGCCTATGTAGCTGCATGTGAGGTGTGTCAGCAAGCCAAGTCTGAACACTCCAAATTACCAGGTACCCTGCAACCACTACCTGTGCCTGATAAAGCCTGGGAAATTATTAGTATGGATTTCATAGAAGGTCTTCCTAAGTCACAGAGCTATAATACCATCCTTGTGGTTGTGGATAAGTTTACTAAATATGGCCATTTCCTGCCACTAGCCCACCCTTTCACAACTCAAGGGGTAGCTCTCACATTCATGAACAATGTTTACAAGCTACACGGCCTTCCACAAGTGATCATATCAGATAGAGACAAAGTGTTCACTAGTAATTTCTGGAAGGAATTGTTCACACTGTCTGAGACAACTCTGAATATGAGCAACGCGTATCATCCGCAAACTGATGGGCGGACTGAGCGCCTGAATCAATGTCTGGAAACTTATTTACGCTGTATGGTTCAAGCCTGTCCGACGAAATGGTCCAAATGGTTGGCTCTAGCTGAGTATTGGTATAACACTTCATATCATTCAGCATTGGGGATATCGCCGTTTGAAGCGTTGTATGCTCATCCTCCACGCCACTTTGGGCTCTCTGCTGGTGATGCACGTGCTGGAACTGATCTCAACACTTGGTTGGAGGAACGCTCCGCAATGACAAAGGTGATTCAGCATAACCTACATCGGGCTCAGTAACGGATGAAGCATCAGGCGGATAAACACAGACATGAACGAGAATTCGCTGTAGGTGATTGGGTGTATTTGAAACTTCAACCGTACACTCAACTATCAGATTCTCCAAGAAGCAACCAGAAACTCTCATACAAGTACTTCGGTTCGTATTTGGTGTTGCAACGGATCGGCAAGGTTGCTTATAAACTCCAGCTTCCGCCTAGCAGCAAGATCCACCCAGTCATTCATGTATCTCAGTTGAAGAAAGTTATTCCTCCCTCTGCTCAGGTGAGTACAGACTCTACATTGTCTTTGATGCAGACTGATACTCCTATTGTCCCTGCACAAGTATTGGATACCAGGCTGTGTCAAGTGGGAGCAGGGGCGGAGCCACGAGGGGGGTGGCGCACCCCCCAAAGCTACGTGACACCACTAGTCTCTATGTATTTACTGCTAATTATAACGATTAGTCTAATAGCAAATCAGGAAGGCTAACGAAGCCGAAGCCCAAATTTCCTCACCGGCCCATGAGACAAAGGCTAGATGCCTCCAAATCAATCACGCTAGCTCCTACCGTCCGCCGTTCTCGTCGATTCATCTACTGCCGTTTTGACTTTCTACCGCCTGCCCGTGGCCGTGCGTGCCCGTCGCCTTCGGCCTTCCCCGGTTCTTCCCACATCACCGACGGCAAGCACATCATGCTGCACGCCCGGTCGCCGGCCAACGCCGAGTCCCTCTCCTTGCCGACGCTAGCGTCATCCTTTCTGCTGCAACAAGATAGTAAGATTTCTAGTTTCTTGTAATCTAATTGCAATTTAATTGATCCGGTGGTTAGGTTAGACCTAGATAGAGTTGATTGAATTAATCAGTTGACTGGCATTTGATTTCTTTTATTTTTTTCAAGATTCATCAATAATTGGGGTCGTTTCGTATCCAAAGTGAATATGTGAGTATCTATATATCATGTCGTGTATTGATCGATTTTAACATTGACGGATCCGGCCCCCTATGTTCAAATCCTGGCTACGCCCCTGAGTGGGAGCAACAGCTACTCCTTATGCATTGATAGCTTGGTCTGGACTACCAACAGAATGGGCAACCTGGGAGAACTACAATGAGATACAAGGACAGTTCAAAGCAACAGCTTGAGGGCAAGCTGTCTGTTAAGGGAGGGGGAATGTTAGGACCTCCTAGTTGGGTTTAGCTGGCATCTTACTGCCCTTACCTTGCTTATTTGATTGGGCCCAAGGCCGTATGTAGTTGGGCCGAGCCCAGGAACTCTTACTAGCTATCGGGTCGGCTTGTGACCCAGTTAAAGACTCGGGGCGCCGAGGGGAAACGCATCGATGATCGAATATTCCAAAACCTATCCTGTTCCTCTCCCTCCTCTTGTCGGCGCCGCCGCCGTCGGCGATTCATCGCCATTTCCGACGCCTGAGCTCGCTGGCGCGCCGCCGCGTAGTTAGGGTCGTCACAGCTGGTTACTCTGTCACGTAAACATCCTCGAGACATGGTTCCGGAATGCAGGCTCTAGCATCCTCTCTGTCCAGATCACCTACCAGTACTTCAGCCAAAGTCATTGTTCGCCCCCATTAACCACAATTGCCACTGTTAATCGCACACCACAAATTAAAGTGCCCGCAAAACACACGTGACGCTTTGCTCTTGCTCCGCATTATACTAACAAATTAAACCTCCGATCCAGCAGCGAACGAACGGCAAACGTGGCGATACCACCGCACGCGCTCCCCCGTTCGCTTCGCTTCTCCTTTTCCCTTGTCCCCTTCACACGCGGGCGCGGCGCGCCCGCGCGGTCGTGCCGAGCCGCCGAGATTCCGGCGCAGCGTCTGGGAGAGGAAAGCCGGCGAGCAGCGCGAGTCAGAAGTCCCGCGCATCGTGGTCGACTGGTCGTCGACCCCCTAGCGTTCGCCTCTGCGTGTGGGGACACGGTCGCGCGCCGGGCGCCAAGTGTTCCAGCCTCGCCGCACCTAACCACCCTCTCCAAGTCCAACCCTTCGCGCGAGCGGCCACGCTGGCCCGGGCGGCCTCGTGGCGTGGTGTGGCGCTGCCGTGGCCTCACAGATTTTGCGGTTTTGACTAGCCTAGGATTTTGCCGTGCGCTTGAAAATTCTAGAATGGATGTCGAACGTCAAAATCAGGGCGATTTCAGTGCAGTTTGTTGTCAAGGTCGTTGAGCAGAATATATGTTTGACAGTGAGGCCGGGGCAGCGATCACACACCGAAATATTTTTGGCTCACCGGTAAGTACAAGGGCGGCAAAACCAGCTGGAAATCGAGTGCACTATCCGTACACACCGCTTCATCAGATGCTAATGAGCTTTCCTTCTAATTAATCCAGTTCATCCGTGAGGCAATCAGGCAAGGGAATCTAAGGTTGTCTGGACCAGGGTGCTGCACCAGCCATGGCAGGCGGTACCAATTAAGAACACAAGCACGCTCCTGTTTCTCAGCACAAAACCACGTTCTCATGTACCGTATGCCCAACGATTTCGTGACAAAAGCCCCCAATGGTTAGTGCTAGTTTAATCGAGCTTGTTAACTGGATGGTCAGCCACCAAACAAAGCCTCTGCCGGCCGGGTAGCTAGCTGGTAGTCCACTGTGCTTTTCTGTCAGAACAGTGCTCTATTCATGACCACGCAACCGAACAAACTGCAAGCACTAATCTATACGCGATATGCGGTTACGTGTGTAGGGTGCTTGCCGGCGCGTAAAAGCAGCTAGCTAGTATGCAAAAGCAGGGCGCACGCACACATGATACAGCCCCTACTACTGCCCGGTGCAGGGGTTGGTCGTGGATCACCCAACCAGTTACGCGGAAGGCGACGGCGGCAGAGATTTGGCAGCGCACGAGCCCGATTCACATTTTACACGGCCAGGTCACTGTCCCTGGCTTTTGCTTGTCCGTAATGCGCTCGCCCCGGCACCCCCCATCGCGTTAGCACCATAAGCTAATCCTGTCGCGCGATCGTGTCCCGGGATCCCCCGTCACTATCGCGAAAAGGCCCGATTCAAACCTACCTTCCTGCCGTGTTCCCTTGGCCCCGAGCGCGCCCTATATGTATAGTAGCCACCACTCGCCTGCCCCGGCCACTTGACCACCAGCACCACCACCACCGGCCGCACGCACGCACGCATCGCGTTGCTCGGACACCAGAGACACGGCGCCAGGAAGAGGACGACGGAGCAGAGGCATCGCCGCGTGAGCTCCAGCTGCTGCACACAAGTCCAGGATCATGGGTTCTTTGCAGTCGCAGACGACGCAGGAGAGCTACGTGAGGCTGCAGGGCCGGCGGTGGAGGCGGGCGGGGGCGAGGGGGTTCCGGCTGTGCCCGAGGAACCGGTTCTCCGTGCGGCGGCTGCGGGCCGAGCTGCTCACGTTCATCGGCCTCGCCGGCCGCTACGTGCGCCACCTCGTCAGGAGACTCTCGTCGACCTCGGGCGGCGGCGGCGGCGGCGGCAACGGCTGCGGGCGGAGCGGCAGCAGAAAGATTCTCGTCGGGGGCGGCGGGAAGGACGCGGCGGCGTCGGCGGCGAACAAGGGGCCGCGGAGGGCGGCGCCGTTCGCGCGGTCCAACTCGTTCTACTCGCAGGCGATCGCCGACTGCCTCGAGTTCATCAAGCGCAACTCCGTGCCCGTCGAGGACTACGGCACCGTCAGCGCCAGGAGATAAGTAGGCATTAGAGGCTCCGTTTTGGAAGTTGGAACCAAGCAAAATCGAAGCAAAATGTTACAGAATTTTGCGTGGTGTGTGTTCCGAATGGAGCCTAAAGATGTGAATCCGATACATACACGTACACACGGATGTAATAGGGTGTTTGGAATTAGAGTTGCAAACGTTGAAGTTTTTGACATGTTCATTTGCGCACGTTACCGGCCACATTTCTTCCATTAATTCGCCGTGTATAATCCAGAATATATAGATCTTAGTAGTTCTTTGATGAGAGTGTTATTTCAGCGAACCACCGTTCAGGTCCATGCGATTAAATTTCAGAGAAAAGGACGGGACGGGAATAATCGATGAATATTCAAACAAGTTTTGCTAGCTCAACACGGTGTGTAGGAGATATGTGACGAGGGCCTGGATTAGACCCCCTTTCAACGGCAAAAATAATCATTCTTGAGACGGAGTCATCTGACACCATTGACAATGTGAAGATCAAAATTCAGTATAAGGAGGACTGTGGGTCCTTGTCAAGACCATCACTGCCAAGACGTCTCGTCTCCGACCAGTAGGAGGCTTCCCCGACAAGTCTCCGGCTGGTGATGGCTTCTCTGACAAGTTTCCGTCCCGCACGAGGAGTCTCCGCCTCGCACGACAAGTTTCCGTCCCGCACGACGAGTCTCCACCTCGCACGACAAGTTTCCGTCCCGCACGAGGAGTCTCCGCCTCGCACGACGAGTCTCCGCCTCGCCTCCGACAACTTGCTCGTTCGCACGAGTAGTTTCCGTCTCCGACTAAGGCGAGGCCCGCACATGAAGGTCGGAACGAGGAGACCAGGGCCCACACAAGCGTGGCGCCATCCCGACGACCGGGCTCCCCCGCAACGACGCGTGGGGCGGCAGTTCCCCATGCCATGCAAACACGCCAGCTGGCGGCGCGCGCGGGCGGCCGGCTCTGACAAGAGCCGTAATGCGGCACTGTTCCGCCGCGCGGCCCCCGACGCGCCATCCCGTCCGACTCTGCGCACGCCAACCCCGTCAGAGTCACTCGAGTGCCCCCTACAATTAGCGTTGGCCTACGATTAGGCCCTAACGTGGCGGGCTCATCCCGTACTCAGGCGGGCTGAGTCAGTACCAAAGAGCTCGGAGGAAACGCCAAGTGCCCGGGAAGAACAGCGCCACCCGGCCACGCGGCGGCCTCGATGACAACATAGCTCAGCCTCCCTTCAATGCGCCCTGACGGACAGCGACGTGCGAGAAGACATCCCAGCGGCGTAGGACTGTAGCTTTTACTTGATTTCCCTTTTTACCCCTCCCCCTGCGTCTATAAAAAGGAGAGGAGGGCAACCGTCACAAGGGCTGACGAACCGAACACTCACACCCCAGGGACTTGGGCTCGATATCCTCTCCCAACAAGTTTGTAACCCCTACTACAGACATCCCTAGCGTAAGAACACGACAGCTCGATACTGGACCTAGGGTATTACTCCTCGGAGGCCCGAACCAGTCTAAATCCCGGCGTCTCTCGCGCTAACCATCCGGGTCGGACACACGATCAGATACAAATTTACTGCTCCGCGGTTGAGAACCCCGACAGTTGGCGCGCCAGGTAGGGGCACATCGTGTGTCTCGCCGAACTTCACCAACGATCCGGATGGAGAGCCGCAGGGTTTCGCTAACCCCTGGGGCCACCATGCGTTTTGGCTCCCTCGGTTTCGTCTACACCGGGCTGGCGGAGTCCGTCGTCGGGCGCATCTTCGCCCGACCAGCTCGCCCCAACGCCTTGACGGCGTCGGCGGGGCGCGCGGCGTTCGTCCGAGGCTTCTCGGACGAGACGATCATGGCCATGTTGGGGCCAAACCCGACACAGGAGCGTTTTAGGCTCGCCGCCTACTACCTCACCGACCTCGCCTTCCAGGCCAGCGGAGCCGAGCCGCTCGCCTGGGGCGAGTTCATGGAGCGGTACACCGCCATGTACCCCCGTGGACAACAGGGACTCCCGGACGACCCGGTGACGGCCTACGTGGACGCGCTGCGAGCGTCTTACGCCGCCCCGGGCTCCACGACGACCCGACGGGCAGCACCGACACCCGCGCGCGACTTCACGCGCGAGTGCTTCGTCTGCGTGGGGCCGGGCTCAAGCAGCTCCACCGACGCGGAGTCGGCACCGCGTCATCGCGCCACAGACGCCCAGCGCAGGGCGCGCCTCGACGAGCTCGCCGAGGCCAGACGCCAGCTCGACGAAGAGCTGGCTAACCTTCACCAGGAGCTCGGGGAGGACCACGGGCCGCGCATCCCGCAACCCGCCCCGCAGCCGGTCCCGGTGCGGGAACACCACCGCGAAGGAGACGACGAGCGGCAGGAGCGTCGCCCTGCCGCCGAGCAGTCCAGAGCCCGCTCTCCGACACCGCCGGCTCGAGGACGCGCGCGCGACAACAACCGACGCGCCAATGAGGGCGCGAACGTCGATGGAGACGCCCCGCCACTCTTCAGGCGAGCGTCACAGAACTTGGCAGCCGCGGCAATGCTGCTGCGTGGCTGCCCAGAGGCGGCCACCCCCGAGGAGAGGAGGGTGCGACAGCAGCTCAAGGCCCTCCTCGAGACGGTGGCAGCACAGCAAGCGGAGAGCTCCGCGTCACGCCAACGGTCGGCGCACGATGGGAGAGCGGCACCCTCTGCGCACCGCCAGAACCCGTCCCCCTCGCGGCATCAGAGCCACGGGGACGGAGCCGGAGGGTCGGCGGTCAACCAACGTCTCGGACCCAACCGTGACGCCCGGGACACCATCGAGGCTCGCCGTCGAGCCGCCAATGTCGACAACTATGGCAACGGCGACAACCGCGACCACCGTGATGAGCGTCGCCCGCGCCGACATGACGACCGAAGGCGCGGTGGGCGCTATGACAGCGACGACGACCGCGATCGCAGCTGGTCGCCGGTCCAGAGGGGCCCGCGGGCCTTTGGACAGAACGTGCGGGATGCGAGGTTCCCCTCGCGTTTCCGAGCTCCGACCAACATCCCCAGGTACGACGGGGAGACCAACCTGAGCGTGTGGTTGGAGGACTACCAGCTCGCGTGCCACGCGGGCGGAGCGACAGATGACCTCTTCATCATCAAGAACCCGCCGCTCTACCTCGGCGACTCCGCGCGGACCTGGCTCGAGCACTTGCCTCGTGGCAAGATCAATGACTGGACGGAGTTGCGCTGAACCTTCGTCGGCAACTTCCAGGGCACGTACGCCCGACCCGGCAAGCAGTGGGAACTGCGCAACTGCAAGCAGCAGCCGGGAGAAAGTTTGCGCGACTACATCCGGCGTTTCTCCAAGCGTTGCACCGAGCTCCCCGGCGCGACAGACAACGACGCCATCTCGGCGTTCCAGAACGGCACGACCTGCGCCACCCTCATCCACCGACTGGGGCGCCGGACCCCCCGAACTACTCGGGAACTCCTCGACATCGCGACCAACCACGCGGACGGCGAGGAGGCGGTCGCGGCAACCCTCAACACCCCTCAGGGCAAGGGGAAACAGGTCGTAGACCACGGCGAGGGGTCGTCCTCGTGCTTCAAAAAGAAGAAGAAGAACGACAAGCGTCGTCATGATGACAACCTCATCGCGGCAGTCGAGCGCAAGGCTACACGCCCTAAGAGCAACCCACTCAAGGCCGGTCCTCTGAAGGACCATTTCGAGAAGCTCTTGGAGGTGCCGTGCACCCACCATGAGGTCCCCGTCAAGCACGCGCTCAAGGACTGCCGCCTCATGAATAATTACGTCAACAGCACGCTCAAGCCAAAGGCGGCAGATCCACAGAAGAAGGCCGCTCCACTCCCCGACGACGATGATGCGGAAGCCCAGTACCCGGGCGAGGACGGGGCGGTCCACATGATCTTCGGCGGGTCCCCGACGCGACCCTCGAGGCGTCAAGAAAAGCTCATACGACGTGGGGTCTACAACGCCGAGTCCGCGACGCCGCCCTTCCTCAAGTGGTCGGAGGTTCCGATAACCTTCGACCGCAAGGACCACCCCGACCGTGTGCCGCAGCCGTTATGCTACCCACTAGTGGTAGCTCCCCTGTTCAGGTCCAAGCGGATCCATAAGGTCCTGATGGACGGAGGGAGCAGCATCAACGTGCTCTACGCGTCGATGCTCGACGACATGGGCATCCCGCGGTCCCAGCTACGGCCATCGACCGCGCCATTCCATGGGGTCGTCCTTGGGATGGAGGCACTCCCTATCGTGCAGATCGATCTGCCCGTCACGTTTGGGACGTTGCAAAACTTTCACACAGAAACCCTCACCTTCGAAGTGGTGGGGTTCTCAGGGACGTACCACGCCATCCTCGGGAGACCGGCATACGCGAAGTTTATGGCCGTGCCCAACTATACGTACCTCAAGTTGAAGATTCCCGGGCTGAAGGGGATCATCACGGTGGGGACTACGTTCCAGCGTGCATTCGAATGCGACGCTGAGTGCTTCCAGTTTGCGGAGGCACTGATCCGGTCCGAGAGGCTCCACGCCGAGCCTCCCTCCGAGGACCAGGACATCCCCGAGTCGTCCAAGCGAGCGGCCTGCTCTTTTGAGCCCGCCAAGGACGTCAAGGATGCGGCCGTCTCCGATGATGGCCGCACGCTCCGTATCGGGACGGCGCTCAATCCTAAATAGGAAAGCGCGCTCGTCGACTTCCTCAAAGCGAACCTCGATGTGTTTGCATGGAAACCCTCCGACATGAAGGGAATCCCGAGGGAGGTTGCCAAGCACAAATTGAACATCAAGCCGGGATCGAAACCGGTGAAGCAACGCCTCCGCCGCTTCAACGACGAGAAGTGCAAGGCCATTGGCGAGGAGATCAAGAAGCTCCTTAGTTCAGGGTTCATCCGAGAAGTATTCCACCCCGAGTGGCTTGCTAACCCTGTACTTGTAAAGAAGAAGAATAAGAAATGGAGGATGTGTGTTGACTACACAGGCCTTAATAAGGCATGTCCCAAGGATCTGTTTCCTTTGCCTCGCATAGATCAGGTAGTCAATTCGACAGCTGAGTGCGAAACCCTCTGTTTTCTCGATGCGTACTCCGGGTACCACCAGATAGCGATGTGCATAGCGGACCAACTCGTGACCTCTTTCATCACTCCGTTCGGCGCCTACTGTTATAAAATGATGCCCTTCGGGCTCAAAAACGTGGGTGCTACGTTCCAGAGATGCATGCGACGCGTCTTTGGAGACCTTATAGGACGAATCATCGAGGCGTACGTTGATGATATCGTGGTCAAGTCGAAGAAGACCGGCGATCTAGTCCCAGACCTCACGGAGGTGTTTGCGAGGCTGAGAGAGCACCGGGTGAAGCTTAACCCCGAGAAATGCGTTTTCGGGGTCCCAAGGGGTATGCTCCTTGGCTTTGTCGTGTCAAAACGCGGCATCGAGGCTAATCCCGAGAAGATTTCGGCCATCACGAACATGGGACCGATCCAAAATCTAAATGGCGTACAGCGCGTCACGGGCTGCCTCGCGGCCCTCAGTCGTTTCATAGCGCGACTCGGAGAGCGCAGCCTACCGCTGTATCAGCTAATGAAGAAGTCCGACCACTTTGCGTGGACACCCGAAACTCAAGAAGCACTCGATTCCCTCAAGAACCTTCTGAAGAGCCCACCGATACTCACCGCTCCAGCGCCAGAAGAAACGATGCTTCTATACATCGCTGCGACAACCCAAGTGGTCAGTGATGTGCTGGTGGTTGAACGAGAAGAACCCGGGAGGTCACTCAAGGTGCAACGCCCAGTCTATTTCGTGAGCGAGGTACTCTCCGACTCGAAAACTCATTACTCGCAAATGCAAAAGCTCGTGTACGCTGTCTTGATCACCAAGCGCAAGCTCCGCCACTACTTCGATGCGCATCCCATCACGGTGGTCTCCAAGTACCCGCTCGGAGAGGTGATCCAGAACCCCGAAGCCGAAGGGAGGATAGCCAAGTGGGCGCTCGAGCTGATGGGACAGAACATTTCATATGCGCCCCGCAGTGCCATCAAGTCGCAGGTGCTGGCGGACTTTGTCGCTGAGTGGACGGAGATCCAAACTCCGCCGGCGCCCATCGAGCACGAGACGTGGACGATGTACTTCGACGGCTCGGTCATGAAGGAGGGGGCAGGAGTAGGCCTTGTCTTCATCTCGCCTCTGGACGTGCGTATGGAGTACATGGTTCGACTACACTTCCCCGCCTCCAACAACGTCGCCGAGTACGAGGTGCTCGTCAACGGCCTTCATATCGCGGTCGAGCTTGGGATCTGCCGTCTCGAGATCAGAGGAGACTCAGAGCTTGTGGTGGACCAAGTCATGAAAGAGAAAAATTGTATTAATCCGAAGATGGCGGCATACTGCCAGGCCGTGCGCGAGTTGGAAGACAAGTTCCATGGGCTCGAACTTCATCACGTACTACGCGACTACAACAAGGCCGCAGACGTCCTCGCCAAGACTGCATCAAGCCGCAAGCCAGTACCGCACGGAGTGTTCGCAAGCGACCTACACACACCATCCGTACGGGTCGAAGGGGAGAAGCCGCAGGAACACGAAGGGCCGGAAGTCATGGAGATCGACCAGCCGCCCGAGCTGAACCTCGAGGACCCGAATTGGCGCTTCCCCATCCTCGAGTGGCTTGTCGAAGGGAAGCTGCCCTCCGACCAGACGGAGGCACGCCGCATCGCGCGACGGGCTAAAGCATTCGTTCTCATCGAGGGCGAGCTGTACAAGTGGGGGGCGGCAGGCATACTCATGCATTGCATCTTAGGAGATCAGGGCAAGGAGCTACTTCGCGAGATCCATACCGGCACATGCGGACATCACGCCGGTCCAAGAACTCTTGTCGGAAAGGCCTTCCGATAAGGATTTTACTGGCCCACAGCAGTGGCCGACTCTAAGGACATCGTGTGGCGTTGCGAGGATGCCAGTTCTACGCTCGACAAACTCACCTCCCGGTGCAAGCGCTTCAGACCATCCCCATCACATGGCCTTTCGCTGTGTGGCACCTCGACATGGTGGGGCCACTCCGACAAGAGCCCGGGGGCTTCACGTATCTGCTCGTGGCTGTCGACAAGTTCTCCAAGTGGATCGAGGCTCGACCCATCGTAAACGTTCGCTCCGAGGAAGCTGTAGCGTTCTTCACCGACATCATCTATCGCTTCGGCATTCCGAATACGATCATCACCGACAATGGCACCCAGTTCACGGGGAAGAAATTCCTCAACTTCTGCGACGACAACAACATTCGCGTGGACTGGTCCGCCGTCGCGCACGCGAAGACGAATGGGCAAGTCGAAAGGGCGAACGGCATGCTACTGAAAGGATTGAAGCCTCGCATCTTCAAGCGCCTCGAGAAGTTTCGAGCGAGATGGGTAGCCGAGCTGCCGTCCGTTCTCTGGAGCCTGCGCGCCACGCCTAGTCGAGCGACCGGCTTCACACCGTTCTTTATGGTGCACGGGTTGGAGGCTGTCCTCCCCATGGACATTGACTACGGCAGTCCCAGAGTACGGGCATACACCGAGGAGGGCAACCAAGTCGCGCTCGAGGACGCGATCGACCAGCTCGACTAGGCGCGCGACGTAGCGCTCCTCCACTCGGCAAGATACCAGCAAGCCTTGCGACGCTACCACGAGCGCAACGTGTGAACCCACGAGTTCCAGGTCGGGGACCTGGTGCTCCGACGAGTCCAAGGCAGCAAGGATCGACACAAGCTCGCGCCCCCATGGGAGGGGCCATTCATCGTCGATCAAGTACTCCGACCCGGAACGTTCAAGATCCGATACGAGGAAGGTCGAGTCGTCTCCAATGCTTGGAACATCGAACACCTGCGGCTGTTTTACCCTTGAGTAAATGTTCATACCTTATGAATTAATGAATAAATGCCGCATGCTTTGTTCATACATCTATAAGTTCGTAAACTTCATAGTTGCCATGTTCCTTTGTGTTGCAACTTTTCTAAAGGCTGAGCGGCGAGCACTCCTGCACCTGTGCAGAAACGCTCACCGCTCGGGGGCTACCCAGGGCACGATGCCCTCCTTTCGATTTTCCCATTTTGAAAACAAAAATCGACAACTATGTCGCGACTGATCGCACGTGCGAGAGGTTTTTTGGCGGAAGGCTCAACCTTGCGAGAAGTAAAGATGACGGCCCACGCGGGGCTTGGTACTGCTGCTCGTTCAACGCTCCTAGCACCTACGCCTCCGTGGCTACGGTGTGAAGGCTTGCGAGCACAGTCTGAGTTCACGGGTTTTCATCCGACCCTTTTCAAAAGCACTCGGGCAACCGCTCAGGCTTCGGTCTAAAACTATTTTAACGAAAAATACGTGAGTTACTTTTCAACTTCTCCTGAGTGCTTGGGGGCTGCGAACGCATAGCACCTCTTAATGACTCGGGATGGCTGGGCTTTCCGACTCCTACGCCCCTGCGGCTCCAGAGTAAAGCTCGGTCAGCTCAAGTTCCTAAGTTCTGCTACTCGTTGCTGTAGTCGTACCTTGGCACTCGAGAACGTTTGAGCTGTAACAGTTTCGAGTAGGTTTTAACGGAATAAAACTGTTCAAGGCATCACACACACGAGTTGTTCTTAACTGCCTACATATAAACATGATACATCTAATGTGAAGGCCTGGAGTTGTCCTGGTCTTCTGGTATGTCTCGTGGAATCAGGTCCAGGTCCTTCATTGTGACGTCGGCCATGGCGCGGGCGATGGAGGCGCAGTCTTCCTCGAGCTGTTCATAGTGGTCGTCGGAGCTACCAGGGGCCCAGCCGTCGCTCAGCGCCATGCGGTCCAGCCCTTGATAATGCGAGTCGAACATGGCGAGCACCCGATGCACCACCCTCCGAGCAGTCGATAGCTCCCGCCCCTTGATGACTTCCGGGAGGCGCTCGACTTGTTTCACGAGTGTGTCGGGGAGCATCGGCCTGACGTGGACGCCGAGCTCCGACAAGACCCGGCCAAGGAGTTTCCCAAGCTTGGCGTGTTCCAGGATGCTCTGCCGGCGTGACGTCTCCGACTCGCGCCGGGCATTCTTGACCTCTTCGAGCTCCATCCTGACCTGCTCCTGGGACCTCCGGGACTGCTCAAGCTCGGCCTTGATCTCTGGAGAAGATCGGCTAATCACAATTAACGGATATGACGCGGCCGAGCGGAAAGAGAAGCGAGGCAGGGTTGAAGGCACTTACTCTCGAGTTGCTCCGACAACCGCTTGATCGACCCGTCCTTCTCGATGATCCTGAGCTCGGCGGCGTTCACCTCCTTTGACTTTTCCGTGAGTTTCACAGTCATCGCGCCACGAGTCGCGCGCAGCCCCGTGCCCGCGAGAAGACGAATCAACACCGACAAAAACCAATGAAAAGAAAGAAACCCACGACCGGAAACATTCGAAGACCACTCACCATCGACATCCTGCGCTAATTGGGAGTTGGCGTTCCGAAGCCGGGTCACCTCGTCGGTGGCGTCCTGGAGCTTGTTGGCCACCTCGGAGAACAGCTTGTTGGCCGTCCTGAGGTCCGCGCCGGCGGTGGCCAAGTCTTGCTCCAGCCCCGCTACCTTCGACTCGAGCATCGTCTTCTCCTGGGCAGCGGCCTGGGCTGCGGTCTGGGCGGCGGTCTCAGCGGCGGCGGCGGCGGCTGTGGCCTTCTCAGCGGCCTCGTTGGCGGTCGTCACAACAGCCCGCAGCTCCTCAGCCGCCGCCTCCGCTTGGGCCAACTTCGCCTCGAGGGACTCCCGCTCCGTCGCGGTGTTGGCAGCCGCGGCCTGTGCGGCCGTGGCACGGTCCTCCGCGGACTTCACGGCGGCCTCGAGCGTGGCCCTCGACGATGCTTCGTTCGCCACCACCCCGGCGGCGGCCAGGCGAGCGACCGCCAGCTGCATCTCCAGCTGGGACCGCTCCGCCCGGAGCTCCCTGATGGTGCGCGCCTTCCTTGCGCCGCACTCCGCGAGCGTCTGACCCGGGCAAGAGATCGTCAACTACAAAAACTCGCCAGAATGGGAAAAATAAGGTTGAGCCCCGATTCGAAGGAACTTACCGTTGTCGCGGGGAGGATGAGCTCGTCAAACGCACGACGCGCCCACCCGAGACCTCGCTCAAGGCGGTGGCAGGCCGCTGCCTCCTCGTCTTCGTCATCAGGCGCGTCCACCTCGCAAGCGGCCGCCCACGTGGAGCGCACGAGGTCGGTAATCCACACGTCGCCCTCCTCCGGCTCCGGCAGCAGCCCTGCGCCGGAGCCCTCCCCGACCTCCTGGATCTCCGGGGAGGAACCTCCCGCAGCGCTCATGGGGACATCGTGTTCCCGTGGGACTGGGCGAGTCGGGCTCGCGATGGGCGCTGTTTCAACGACGGGGGCGGCGAGCCTGGGTGACGACGGCTCCGGCGCGCTCACGGCGGGCGTTCCCGCGACTACGGCGAGGGATGAAGATGCAGCGGCGACCAGCGCTGCGTCAGCCGCGGGTGCTCCGAGGAGCTCACTGATTGCCTCGATTGTAGCTGAGGATTCGGGGGCCCCGCCCGCTCCGACTGGGCCCGGCTCCAGTTGCCCCGCCTCGGTCGCTTCAAGCGCGAGCTCCTTGTCGCCGGGCTCCGCCGCTCCGGCCACGGTCGCAACCTCGAGCACGGCCGATTCGGAGGCCTCGACCCCTAACTCCTCCGGGCCCGCCAGCAACCGCTCCAGCTCGGCCTCGAAGTTGGCTGGATCGCCACCCGAAGAGTTGGGCCCGTCGAAGTCAATGACCTCCTGGGGGCGGGCAGACACGTCGTCAGCTGCCGGCGCCTCCACCGCGTCTCCCCCCGCCTGCGACGACGCAGGCACCGCAGCCTCGACCGCCGCCGGCATCTCGGTCTCTTGTCCGCCGGCCGATGGCGGCGGGGGCACATCCTTCTCGGAAGACGGCATCTGGGCGTCGTCGCTTTCCACAGTGGCCTCGACCGGTGGTTCGATCGCCGCCTGGGTGTCATTCGCCTCGGAGGCCGCCCGCCTCTCGGCCGGGTCGTCAGCGTCCAACGCCGGTGGGGGCGCCGCTGTCCCAACAGCCTTGACCGCTGTAACGGGCCCACTTCCGGCCAGCTCCACCGACGGTTCAGCAGGAGAAGGTGACGGGCGGGGCTCGGGCTGAGGGTTGCGCGCGCCCAGCACCACGCGTTTCAGTGGCGCAAGGCTGAGCACGCCGGTGTCGGCACGACTGAGACAAGGATGGGTTAAAAATGAGGAACAAACAAAGACAAAGAATATTAAAACAATGAAGGATAGCGAGCAAGCGCTTACATGGTGGACCAAACGCGGACCCGCTTGACAGGCCTGTCTGATGGGCCCAGCTCGGGCGCTGGCCTTTTGGCCCTCACCGGCTCGGAAGCTGGTTCCCGACGCTCCGCCGGCTCGGGAGCAGGCCCATCGCCCCCCGATGGCTTGGGGGCGGCACGTCGATCCCCCGATGACTCGGGGGCTGTCCTCCTGGCCTCCGACGCGCCGGAGGCCGGCTCCCGACTCCCACCGGCGGAGAGGGGAACCTGCACGGCCGGGACGCCGCCGCCGCGGATGACCAGAGATTGAAGGCGCCGCAGGGGAGTGCTCGTGTTCCCCCCTTGCGGCGCACTCGGTGTGGATGCCGGCGGGGTAGACCTCGCCTTGGCCGACGACCGCCTCCTCAAGGAGTCCGAGTCCGGCCGCTGGGCGTCGGCGGAGGAGTGGCGGGAGGAAGAGTCTCGATCCGCCGACCGCCTGGGCAGATCATCCCGACGCGGAGGATCCCTCTGCCCCTCGGAGGAGCGTGAACCACCGGGGGCCACCTGCGAGCGGGTCACCCTTTGATCTTCTCGGACGGGATGGGCCCCTGGCTGCGAGTTGGAATCCGTGCCCTTCTCGTGAGCGACCGGCTCCGACCGCCGCATCGAGCTCACTTCCGCGGCCCGGCGCAGTGAAGATAGGGGCGACCCGGACATGCCGCTCCAATCGACGTCCGCGCTCGGCTCGTCCCCACTCCACGGCGGCGACAGCGATGGATCTTCATTAGAGGAGACGTTGGCCTCCCCCGCTTTGCGACGCTTGATGCGGTCGTCGTTCTGATCGCGCTTTGCGATCTCCTTCTCTTTGTGCTGTGCATTGCGCTCAGCCCTCCGCCTATCCGCAGCCGCCTGGTTGCGGTTGAAGATCACTTCCTGCGGGAGAGGGGGCTTCGCGGGCACAAGGTGAGGGCTCCTCAGCTAAAGATAAAGGAAGCAAAGGAAGTCAGCAGCTGTCAAAGGTTTCCGAGAAGATCCAAGTCAGATGAAAACCTCCAACTAGTCGGAAAACTTATCGGAAGAAGAAACCACTTACGAGCTTTTCGGTCCCCTCGTTGGGGAGCATGGGCAAGAGCTGCGACGGCGGCCACGAGTAGGACGCCTTCCCAATGGCCAACGCCACGCGGCGCTGGACCTCGTCCTGCGAGGGTGGCTCGGGCGCTGTCACAGTCCCTGTGAAAGGGCCCTCCTGGCCGTCATTTCACAGAGGCGGAGAGGCCGCCTCCGGAGCGGGACCACCCCCGGGCGAGGTACTGGCCGATGACGGCCCCCAGGTTGACCCCGGCCTTGCGGAGGCGGGCCAACACCGCCCAGTGCTCCTTGAGCAGTTTCTCCTGCTCCGCCTTCGGACGCCCGTCGCTCCAGTTCCTCGGCGCCTTGGCGATGGAGACTCCGGTGAACTCCGGCAGCGCGTGCTCGGGGTCATTCTTGAGATAGAACCAACCTTTGTGCCATCCGCTGTTGGAGCTCGTCAGTGAGAAGGGGATGTACATGTCGCCCCTGCCCTGCTTCATCCGGAGGTTGGCGCAGCCGATGGTCGCCGGAAGGGAGCCGTCCTTCAAGCAGGCGAACATGAAGAAATACTTGAAGAGGTGCCAGTGGGCACCGATCCCCAAGTACCCCTCGCACAACGCCTCGAACGCCGCCATCTGCTGGACGCTGTTCGGGTTGAGGTGTTGGAGCTGGAGCCCGTACTCGAAAAGTACCCGGATGAACCGCCCGACGGGGATGGAGAAGCCGTGCTCGTGGAACGCCACGAACGAGACAACGTATCCCTTCGGCGGGCGCGGCACGGACTCGTCCTCGGGCACCCTCCACTCTTCGGCGTCGGTGAGCGTGGGGAGCTGCCCGGCGGCGATGAGGCGGTGCAGCATCGAGCGGGACACATTGGAGCGCGACCAGTTCGACATGGCTACGGCAAGCTCTCGCACACGGCGCAGGCAAAGGAAGGCGGCGGTGCTGTGGGCGTGAAAGGCAAAGGAAGCAAGCGGCGATGGCAGTGGAGAAGGCAGGGGAGTAAAAGTTTCGAATCCTCAGCCGGCGCACGATTAAAAAGGAAGGGGCGTGGCCACCGGCCTTAAATGCTGGGCCCACCACGCTGAAAAGACGCCTGCGCACGCACCCGCGCCCCGGGGTAACTGACGCCTGCCTGTGCGACGCCTCGATGCCCGTTGGGCCCAAGAATCTGAACCAACTACGCGCCGTCTTTTCAAGCCGTCACGTCCGCCTCGACGCCCACGACCCCCATGACTTCTACGATGCCCACGACCGCCACGACTGCCTCGGTTAAGGGTCCCGGGACCACGATGACATCTCTGAAGATAAAAACCCCACAAACGAGTCTACAACTCACTCGTGGGCTACATCCGGCGGATGCGCTCACGCGCACCCACCGAGAAAACCAAGAGCAAAGATCATCACGACGCCTTTCATCTGAGCCTGTGGGCAAGTCTTCAACTCCCACCCCAGGCTCGGGGGCTACTGACGAGGGCCTGGATTAGGGCCCCCTTTCAACGGCAAAAATAATCACCCTTGAGACGGAGTCATCTGACACCATTGACAATGTGAAGGCCAAGATTCATAATAAGGAGGACTGTGGGTCCTTGTCAAGACCATCACTGGCAAGACGTCTCGTCTCCGACCAGTAGGAGGCTTCCCCGACAAGTCTCCGGCTGGGGATGGCTTCTCCGACAAGTTTCCGTCCTGCACGAGGAGTCTCCGCCTGGCACGACAAGTTTCCGTCCCGCACGAGGAGTCTCCGCCTGGCACGACAAGTTTCCGTCCCGCACGAGGAGTCTCCGCCTCGCACGACAAGTTTCCGTCCCGCACGAGGAGTCTCCGCCTCGCACGACAAGTCTCCGCCTCGCACGAGGAGTCTCCGCCTCGCCTCCGACAACTTGCTCGTTCGCACGAGTAGTTTCCGTCTCCGACTAAGGCGAGGCCCGCACATGAAGGTCGGAACGAGGAGACCAGGGCCCACACGAGCGTGGTGCCATCCCGACGACCGGGCTCCCCCGCAACGACGCGTGGGGCGCCAGTTCCCCATGCCATGCAAACACGCCAGCAGGCGGCGCGCGCGGGCGGCCGGCTCTGACAAGAGCCGTAATGCGGCCCTATTCCGCCGCGCGGCCCCCGACGCGCCGTCCCGTCTGACTCTGCGGCACGCCAACCCTGTCAGAGGCACTCGAGTGCCCCCTACAATTAGCGTTGGCCTACGATTAGGCCCTAACGTGGCGGGCTCATCCCGTACTCAGGCGGGCTAAGTCAGCACCAAAGAGCTCGGAGGAAACGCCAGGTGCCCGGGAAGAACAGCGCCGCCCGGCCACGCGGCGGCCTCGACGACAACATAGCTCAGCCTCCCTTCAATACGCCCTGACGGACAGCGACGTGCGAGAAGACATCCCAGCGGCGTAGGACTGTAGCTTTTACTTGATTTCCCTTTTTACCCCTCCCCCTTGCGTCTATAAAAAGGAGAGGAGGGCAACCGTCACAAGGGCTGACGAACCGAACACTCACACCCCAGGGACTTGGGCTCGATACCCTCTCCCGACAAGTTTGTAACCCCTACTACAGACATCACTAGCGCAAGAACACAGCAGCTCGATACTGGACGTAGGGTATTACTCCTCGGAGGCCCGAACCAGTCTAAATCCCGGCGTCTCTCGCGCTAACCATCCGAGTCGGACACACGATCAGATACAAATTTACTGCTCGGCGGTTGAGAACCCCGACAATATGTAAGTACGATCGACGCTGGCGCCATTCTTAATTTCCTCTTGTCCGGCGCATGTTTTTCTTCTGCTAAACAGTGGGAGTATTAAGCAATTAAGTGATGACGAGAGTGAGTTTGACGAAGCTTCTTTAGCATCCGTTCGGTTAGCTAGGATTGGATTTAAGAACCGATCCAAATTATCAAGATTACAGTACAAATTAGTGAACCATTTCAACCGGGAATCTCAAGCTAAGAGCAACTCCAAGAGTCTCTCTAAAAATCACTCGTTAAAATCCTGATTTGGCTAGTATGTAAAATGAAATAGCTAGCAAAAAGTTGATGGAATCCAACAGATTAGCTAAAATCAACTCTCCATATGCTCCACCTCTAGTGGGTCCCGCCTGCTATACTCACGTACGAGGGGATAGCTAGCGGGACTGGCTAGCCAAAAATGACTAGCGAAGCCCCCGGTATAGCTAGCGGAGGATAGCGAGGACAAGTTTAGCTAGTCTGTTGGATTGAGTTTTTAGACAAATTTTTCATTTTTAGCTCGTTAAGCCAAGATAGCTAGTCTCTTGGAGTTGCTCTAAGAATGGAGTGGTTTCCAACCAATGCCAGAAATTCCAGATAGAATAATGAGTCAGACCTTGCATCTTTACAAGACGTAAAACGGGGGAGATTTTCGTCTCCCCATTGCGTCACGTCATCAAGAAAATGTGAGCCGTCGGATCGTGCATTGATAGCTCGAATCATCCACAGACCATAGATACTGTCCATGCGGGACCCACATTATGTTTAGGTGGGACCCACGTGCGGGACCCACGTGGTTTCATGAGATATTCGTGTGGGACCCACAAATCAGGTGGGACCCACACATTTTGGTTTGTGGGGCCCACAATTCTATTGAGTGGGATTTCTTTCTTTAACAAACCTAAACCGCGGGGGATTTTTGCCCCTCCCCCAACACACACATTGTGTCACATCTGCAGCAAAATCTTGGCCGTCGGATCGCGCGTGGATGGTTCAGATCCATCCAGAAGGCTCGGCAATTTTTTTAAAAAAAATCTCACACTTTACAGAAATAAATATGTAGTTCAACCCACACATGATAATTTTGGGAACCCCCTCGAACTTTACAGAAATAGCTTGCCCAAGACACCTCTCAGGTAGTTTTATGGAAATCACCTCGAGCTTTGAAGGAATGCCAAAAGGGCTGCCAATTTTATAAAATCCCCCTCAAACTTTATGGACATTGATATGTAGTCCAACTCACACACATATAATTTTATGGAAACCTTCAAACTTTGTTGAAATATAATTTTATTTCAGCCACCTCTCATGTTGTTTTATGAAAACCCCCTTGAGCTTTCAAGGAATGCTAGCAGGGTGCCAATATTACAACACCCCCCAACTTTATCAAAAATAAATTATTGCCCAACCACTGCTCCGACAATAATGAAGCCCCCTCAAACTTTACATAACTACCATTTATTTAAGCCACATCTCAAGCAATTTGACGACATCTCCCTCGATCGAGCCACCTCTCAGATAATTTTATGATAATGAACCCGCGATCCATGCATCTTCCACAAACCTGAGCTTTACAGAAGTGACACATGGTCCACAGATTGTTTTTAAAAAAAAGACCCTAAACTTTCTGTAAATCTTTCCACAGTCCGACATTTGTGAAAAAATCCCCCAAGCTTGTCAAAATCATCCACGATCCCTGCATTTTAACTAAGAAATACCCTAAAGTTTTAATAAATTAATTCACATCCTACAATCTTGCAAAAAATATCCCCAACCATTCTACTAATCACTGGGCTACAGTTCATGGCGCGGCAACGCTGCGCCAGTCTTTCTAGTATACTCCTATATCTCTGCCTCACACTCTCTGTTAGTAGCACACCATTTTTTCCCTTGAATATTGAATGATTAGTTTTTTGTGAGTGTTATGGATAATGCTGGTTTCGCATTGGTCTTAGCTACTCTCCGTTGGTAAGGATTAGTACATCAGGATTATAGTTGGCGATTTGGCATGACTCCATTGGGTGCCATCGTAAGGCACATTCCAGAAATGGTAGACTAATGTGATGTTAGCAGGTTTCCACAAGTATAGGCCTAATTGCTTGCTAAATGCATGGCAAATTGTGCAATTCACTCCACTGTGTCTCGTGACAAACACGCAAATCCAGGCCCACACGCCATCGAGAAATAGGAAAGCCCAGTCTGCAGCTCGGATCGTGGATTAGCTAGGTGAGTGAAATCTACCTCTGGGCCACGGGATCGCCTTGTTTATTCCGGTCTATTCCAACAAAACGCTGCATCCACCATCATCTCTCTGATGAGAGTATATAGGAAATTAAAGAACAAAGTCTTTGAACCTTTTGCTCCGTGACCGTGAGCCAAAAGGGGAGAGTGGGCAGACGGCTGCGTGTTCCTGTGCGCCTGTTTGTGCGCATCTGCCTTCCTCTGATGGCGAGCTACTACGTCGTTCAACAAAGTTGCAGTGCATCATTAGAGGGCCCTAATAAAAAACAGAACAAACACACGTACCATCGCCGCAATGAAGCGCACGAACTGTCCGTCCCAACTACAGAAAACAACATTTTCTCAAGATTTTCAACAAAGTTTCTTTCAACTTTCAAAGCGCCACTCATATAAATGCAACACATGCAAGTTATTGACCAAAGTGACACTATATAAACGTCAAGCTAATGAAGTTGATCCCTCTTGATAGTGCGACTATCTAGCCTATCAACCCGGTCAATTTTCATCCTCTAAATGAAAAACCCTATCCTATACATTTGCCTTGAGCTTTCCTTGATGTAAATTGTCCAAGCCATCGCCAAGGTCATCGTAAAGCTCAATTCAACTCCAGGACTAACCTATGCTCATATCCTCAATGAAATTGTTAGTCCACACAAGATTGTCATTCATTATCAAAACACAAATCAGGGACCTAGATGCTTTCAACAATTCCATCTATGTTCATCTAGCATCATTATTATGCAATTGTTTATTCTGATTTGTTCCCTACAACTATTTTATGGTATCTTTTGTGTCTAATACACTATCCAAAGTATTTAGAATTCATTTACACTTCAGCTGCGGTTGCACTAAATTTAAAGGATATCCTCACAATAGTTTGTACTATTTGTATTTGTAATCTTCCCGTCTGCAAATATTCACATAGTTAGGATTTATATGCTTGTCTTAGTGTTTATGTGCTCTATTCATATACATTCATCTTGTGTTAGTTCATATATATACATTGTAATTTTTTAATCCTCTAAACTGTTTATATTAAGGTTCATTTTTTTCTTTTTCTTAGAAGCATTAAGTTTTCTTTCTTGTTGAGTACTTACTGAGTGTCATATAATTAACGTGTAATTTAGTGTTTTATTACATCAATCTACTTAAAAATGTTTTATTGTTTAAAATTTCAATTTTTGGGTGTGATGATCCAAGAAACATCCTCCCTACGGTATGCTCTAACCATTTGTATTTTAATTTCATGTGATCTGTAATTTTACTCTATATTTTTCTATGTTATTAACCTTATTGGTCATGTTGTTCCTCCATAATGTTTTAGATCATTAATTATCACATGATTTCAGATAATTTTTCATTAGCTACGTATGATTAAAATTTTATGGTTCTAACATACCGATTTATAGTGATGCTTGCGATGTAAATTCCATTTCACTCTATTGTTAATTTAAAACTATGTATATGTGTATGTTGTGCATTTGTATTAGGTGACTAGTGTTGTTATAATGATTACAGTGTCGATCTTAGCAAAGTATTTTTTGTTATCCTGTTCTGTAATTTAGGGAAGTATCGTAGTAATCTTCGATATATGGAATAATATTGGTTTAATGTGTTGTAATCACTAATTTATTTTAATGTGTTTTGTATTTTACCCTATATATTGTATGATGGTCCTAATTACTCATATTTTGTTTCTCTATATATTGTTTTAGATTCAGATTTATCACATGTTCTCTGATCATTTTGCAAAAGATACGTGTGATTTAAATTTTATAGTTTTAGGCACACTAAATTACAATGATGGTCTTTACGTAAATTGCATCACACTCTACTGTAAAATTCAAACTAAGTATAAGTATATGTTGTGTTTTTGGTTGCTGGTGTCTATTGATATAGTGATTAATTTTCATAAGAAAATATTTTGCTTTTTGTTAACCTCATCTGTAATTTAAGAAAGTATCATATCAATGTCTATCATACGCAATATAATTCGGTATTTATGAATGCTTTGTTATCGATTATTTTTATATAGTGTTCTTATATAATTTGCCTTTTCACTAACTATATAAGTTGTACTAATTTTTTTTTTGCATTTGCAGAACCGTGTCTTTGGGTACAATGCTTTATCAGACCCAATGTTCTGGTGACTCATGGACATTCTGTGCTACCTTGGCATAAGAGATGGACCTCAAGACAGCTTGGTCCCAACCTGGTCACAAACTGATTTGAATGGTAATCGCTGATTGACAACTATTTGTGTCTTGGAGAGTCGGGTTGGCCATAAAAAGCTCATTTTTTCAGGTATAGTTTATTAGCATGTTCTATTCTTTTTTTTCAAGTATACTCTCTGATTTACAGATGTAATACATTAAATTTTACACCTTCAACATCACTATTAGTTCAATATCTATGTCATGTAAATATATATTTCTATATTATTTGGTAAATCTGATTTGTGTAATCTAAGTTTGAGGGGTTGCACAGTAACAGAAAATATGTTCTCTGATTGACCATATCAATTATATGTTAATTTGCCCCTTTCATTTGTTCTGTTATTTAATTTGTCATTTTAACTAATAGATTATCAAGTGTGTCTCATTAAGGTTTAGATTCTATCTTATTTGATCTGCAATTTGATTTTCCATATGAGAGCTTTCACATGTATTATAAAATTTTGTATTTTGACATAACATGAAAAATATTTGTTAATTTATCTTACTAATTGATTTCCCCTTTTATATGTATGTTATATTTTGTGTTTTTATCTCAATTTTGAATCAACTATCTTTTAATGTTTCAGGGTTGCAGTAGATTCAAGACGCCGTTTTTGCTTCATCTTGTGCCCCCATTGAATAGGTTCTTGAAGGTCTTCGTGCTTGTTATGTTGAAATTGGACGTGAGTTGATCTTTGTTGACCTGGTTAGGAGTGTCAAGTATCTCCCTCTCATAGATGTCAATCGGCACTAGGGGTGGGCATTCAGTTTTAACCGACTATTAGGTTCGGTTTTTCGGTGTAAAAATATTTTGGTTTTCCAACCATCAGCAACCGATCATTTTTTAATAAAAAACCGATGAGTTCGGTTCGGTTTTTTCGGTTTGGTTTCGTTTTCTACCGAACAACACTGAACAACCACAGGGCGCCACAATCCTTCCGCCAGCCGGCCGACCGCCGCTACGCAGCTCACAGCCTTGCTGCGGGCCCTCACGCCGGCCAGTCGGTCGCTGCCACTACGCAGCCCGCAGCCCAACCGCGGGTCCTCACGTCGGCTGGGCGGGCAACGCCGATGCGCAGGCTGCAGCCCTGCTGCGGTTCCACTTCTGCCGGCCTGCCCTGCCGCAGGTCCTCCCGCTAGGTGCGCGTGAGGTGTACCTGCTAGGCCGCTGCGCCGTGGTACGTGGAGGTGGGCTCGCGTGGAGGCCGGAGGGAGCCGCCGCCGCCGCCTGGTGCGTGTCGCTATGGGGCTCGCGTGGACACTATGGGGCTCGTGTGGATGGATGTGGATGTTAGGTTTTCGATTGACCTCATGACCATTGGGCCTCGTGAGTGGAGGTGGCCAGGTGGGCTTTTGTTATTCGGGCTTGCGACCTAAGCTGGAGTTTTCTCCCTCTTCGGTTAAATCGGTGGTTCAGTTTGATCTAGGGCAAAAATCGAAGCCGAAACCAAACACCGAAGTATGCAAAACTAGAAACCAAAGCCGAAAAACCGAGATTTCGGTTTGGTTCGGTCTTTGTTAAAAAAGTGCCAGCCCTAATCAACACCTCAGGGGTGCGTAGGTGGCTGTGAAGACTGTGGCCAATCAGATGAACCATCCAACCAGATATGTCCAGTTCAAAAGCATCTGAACCATATAAGTAGTATATCCTAGGTTATCTATATAGTATTTCAAAAATATGAACCATATAGCTGTTGATATATATCTAATCTTAGTCTATGTCCGGTGTTGGACCTTATCGGTATGAAACTAGATGCAACAATTTGGTTCCTTTCGATTTGTGTAATATGGCTCCAGCAAATGTTGCGTCTATATGAATGTAATGCTGAAATGTCTGAAATGCTGATCAATTTCTACCAATATTATGTCTTTGGTGATATGGTTCTATGTTCCGCATATTTATTTCTATTGCTTTGATTCATTATCTGCTCTCAAACTTGGCTTTCTGTCTTTTTTCTACCCTGAAACTTGGCTTTGGTGATATGGTTCTATATTGAGAAACTTGGTTTTTCCATTCATTTCCGTTGCCTTGTTTTGTGGGTCATCCGACATGTTTTATGTCCTTTAAACTTTCGCTATTTAATTTTCACACATTTTCTTTTGTATTATGCTTCATTTGATGCAACTCTGTTTCTCCATTGAACTGCAATACTCCTTTGTTCGGTATATTTTTCAATTATTTGATCAGCATTTATTACAGACATGTGATGTTAATCCGATAGTTATAAAAAAAATCTTGTGACAGACCCCTGGCCATCACTCGACTTTTCTCTGGTGCAAATTGATGTGTTTTGTCAAAGCAAATTGCCCAAGCAATAATTTCATACAAAACACATGAGTAAGAGGTAGACAGATCCTAAATTTAAATTGGTGATGGTCTAAAATGTTTTTTGCCCGCGTCTAGCTTGTGAGCCCACCTGCATCATCCAGTTTTATGTAATTTAAAAAGAATATTTATTGCAATCCCAAAATTCAACAAAAAATCCAGTTTAAAGTCTGCTAGTTAATTATAGCCACACGTGAAACCAACTCTGGCTGGGCCAATGAGACACTGACATGGTGGCCACTGTTTGACTGATAGCCTTCCTGAATCCAGGAGCAATTTCAGTCAGACCGACGAGGGGCGAAGCGTCATTTCGCAATTCAGATTTCGGAGGCGCCCTTCTTGACCGCCGCCGCCGCCCGCCAACAAGCCAAGCAAGCAGCCATGGACGGATCCGCCGCAGCGCCGCTCCGCACGCGCGTCTGCATCATCGGGAGCGGCCCCGCCGGGCACACGGCGGCCATCTACGCCGCCCGCGCGGAGCTCAAGCCGGTGCTCTTCGAGGGCTGGATGGCAAACGACATCGCCGCGGGCGGGCAGCTCACCACCACCACCGATGTCGAGAACTTCCCGGGCTTCCCCAACGGCATCATGGGCGCCGACCTCATGGACAACTGCCGCGCGCAGTCCGCCCGCTTCGGCACCAACATCCTCTCCGAGACCGTTACCGCCGTCGATTTCTCGTCCCACCCCTTCCGCATCGCCTCGGACTCCACCACCGTCCTCGCCGACGCCGTCATCGTCGCCACGGGGGCCGTCGCCCAACGCCTCCACTTCCCCGGCTCCGATACGTACTGGACCCGCGGCATCTCCGCCTGCGCCGTCTGCGACGGCGCCGCCCCCATCTTCCGCAACAAGCCCATCGCCGTCATAGGCGGAGGCGATTCCGCCATGGAGGAAGCAAACTTCCTCACCAAGTATGGCTCCCACGTCTACATCATCCACCGCCGGAGCACCTTTCGGGCTTCCAAGATTATGCAGGCCAGGGCTCTCGAAAACCCCAAAATCCAAGTCATCTGGGACTCGGTGGTTGTTGAGGCCTATGGCGGCGCAGGCGGTGGCCCATTGGCTGGCGTCAAGGTGAAGAACCAGGTGAGTGGTGAGATATCGGATCTTCAGGTGGCCGGCCTCTTCTTTGCCATTGGGCACAAGCCGGCGACCGAGTTCCTCGGTGGGCAGCTCGAACTCGATTCAGATGGATATGTGGCAACCAAGCCAGGCTCCACTCACACCAGTGTGAAGGGTGTCTTCGCTGCTGGCGACGTGCAGGACAAGAAGTATCGTCAGGCCATCACTGCTGCTGGATCAGGTATTACCCTTATGCTATACCGTATGATTCAATGATTCCGTGCTGCAAGTTGTCAATATTCGAACAGTGGAGAAAGGAGAAATTCCTCTGCGCACTGCACTGGAAACCATGAATGGTTCAGTAGTCAGCAGCTTAGTTTATCTTTTAGCCAGTGACATTCAGATGCATCCCTTGATGATTGGCAGCAATTCAATTTCTTCATATATCTCGTAATATTATCCAAGATGTGATTCTGATAATTAACCTGTAACTTCAAAATACAAGGAATTTGTACCTAACAGGCTAACAATGCTACACCATAGTTTAATTACAAATTTGGTGTTTTGATTTCCCTATGTCCATTCTTGATAGCTTGCACAAATTGGTTTTAAAATCATCAAATAGAAAAGGAGAAAAAAATCATTTTCAGTGCCTCAGTTAACCAAAAGATTGAATTTAGAGCAACTGAGCATATGGTCAGTGTTTTGTGATCCCTAGGAATGGGAACTTTATGCTATTGCTATTGCAATTCTTCCGAGTTGACGAGCCTTAGGGATGTCTAGTTTCACTTATTTGAGCAGTCCCATATGTATTGCAATCGTTCACAAAACAATATTACACAGAAGAGTCAAAACATATTGGATGCATGGAGGAGGTTGACAGATAAGTTCTAAGCTTTTGTTCTTGATAAGAGAGTTCCAAGTTCAACTTCCCTGTGTTGTTGACTTAGAGCTCTGGTTGGGCATAAAAACAATAAATTAAGAGCTGTGCCGAACTCTTGCGTAGAGTCTTGGTTGAGATACCCAAAATGATGTTTTGCTAATAATTGCTTTAAGTTAAGATATATTGGATTTTGATTAATTGCTTTAAAATCAAATGACTCCATTGATATTTTTCATGAACTGCACAAATGGTTATATCCACTTGAGGCTTATTGATTTGTTAAATGCAGAATCATACCAGTCTCAGCGACTCCTGCACTTCAGAAAGAGTTAACCGTTACATAACTTCTTTCTGCATGAGTTAAACTTTGTATCTGTTAACTTTTTACTCAACATTTGCTTACAAAGAGTAAAATTAACTGTTTTTTCTTGAATATTCTGCATGAACTTTTTTTGTGTGCAAATGTAACGGTGCATTCGTGAGGAATTTTCACCAGTAGAAGCTTGATTACCTCTGGCCTCCTGACCCTGCTGCATGTGTGGCCAGTCTATGAATGGTGGTTGTGCCTTACTCTCTTGATGAGATCAATCTAGGAAACCGACTCTTGGTAGTTTCAGCTGATCATATGTTTGTGATGCAGTGTGACCAATATCTAATTTTGCCTTTACCTCTGGCTGGTGTAGGGTGCATGGCCGCTCTGGATGCTGAGCACTATCTGCAGGAGGTCGGCCCGCAGGAGGGCAAGTCTGATTGACTATATTTTGGTGTACCATCCACCAGTCACTCAAAAGTCCACTTGCCGGTGCTGAAATCTACCCTCTGATGTGCGTTATGCCATGAGTATTCATGATCAAATTTAAATTTCTGTGCTGATATATCAGTATAGCACACTATTCTTCTCATCACTATTCGGATGTCTGAACGAGGATTCTCTTTAAGAGGAAACTATCAATGCACTCGAAATTGATTCGTATTTACTTATGGTCTACTGTTCCCTTAACCTCCCGAGGTTTTGCAAACAACCCGTTGTATGTGGTTGTAAATGCTCTAAAGCACTATTCTATCACTATCTCCCATTCTCCTATCTATTCACCCCACCCAATTCTTCAATCTAAACACATATCAAATGCAGTGCTGCACTGATTCGATCATCCTGTCGCCTCTGCGCCCCTGAACACAAACCAGCAGAATGCTCTCTGGTGCTGCCCGAATACACATCAGCGAGACCATGGACAACAACCATGCCGAATCCACAAGGCCTCGCGACGCCGGCCATGCGCGGAGCAAACCGATCAACCAGCAAGCACGCTCTCCACGCAAATTTCCACTGTTCATCCTTCTTTCCCCACCCCATTCTCCACACAGCCTGACTCCGATCGTCTTTTATTCCGGTACATTCCAACAAAACGCTGCATCCGAGCCATCATCTCTTCGAACCTTTGCTCCGTGAGACCGTGACCGTGAGCCAAAAGGGGAGAGTGGGCAGACGGCTGCGTGTTCCTAGCGCGTGTTTAATTTGTGCTTCTGCTATCTTCTGAATCAAAAACCATGACGAGCTTCGTTCAAAAAAGTTGCAGTGCATCATTAGGGGCCCTAACAAAAAAATCAAACAAACACGCGTAGCATCGCCACAATGAAGAACACGATGGCTCACAAGGACAATGAGACGTACTATCTCGTGAGTCTCGTTTTTGTGCCATACCGTGTGGAACCTTCTCATCGCTGATCTTAGCTTAACTTGTTGTGTTTCCGTCCTAGTAGACACGAAGGAAAGCACAACTATATTAAAGAAACAGGAGTATACTCATCAGTCATCTCCAATGGGCAACGATGAGATGAATTAATCGATTTTGATCTCCTTCCGTTCAAAAAAAAACATTCTAGATATACTAGAACAAATTGTCAAAAAACTAAAATGGTCTTGTTTTCCCGCGTCTAGCATGCGTGCATCATCGTGTTTCCGCTAAGGAAAGAATAATATTTGTTAATTTTAAAATTTGATCAAATTCCAGTTTAAAGTTATGAGTATGTTTGGAAACACTCCACCTCGAAGAAAATAACACCACTCCACCAACTCCACATTTCTTCAACTTTCCTACGTCAATTGTGGAAAAAGTAGAGAATTATTCTGCCTGTTTGGTTAATGGTATAGCTCCACCTTTATGATAAGATGTTTTTTCTGGAGCTAGAGTTGGTGAGAGTGGGTAAAGGTAGACATGGACATGGACATGTTTGTCTTGTACTTTTCTGAAGTTGGTGGAGAGAGTGTTGGACTGATGGTTGAGCTTAGCCCGTTTAGATGAGTGAAAAAGGTGGAATGAATAGTGAAAACTGGATCCACGTAAAAAATCAACACTGGTTGTGCCAACGAGACATTGACACACCGTGGCCCGCTGATTGGCTGATAGCCTTCCTGAAAGAGCCATAAATAAGTCTGATCGACGAGGGCCGAAGCGTATTCGGAATTCAGAGGAGAGGCGCGCCCTTTTTAACCGTCGCCGCCGTCGCCAACCAAGCCGAGCAAGCAGCCATGGAGGGATCCGCCGTGGCGCCGCTCCGCACGCGCGTCTGCATCATCGGGAGCGGCCCCGCCGGGCACACGGCGGCCATCTACGCCGCCCGCGCGGAGCTCAAGCCGGTGCTCTTCGAGGGCTGGATGGCAAACGACATCGCCGCGGGCGGGCAGCTCACCACCACCACCGATGTCGAGAACTTCCCGGGCTTCCCCAACGGCATCATGGGCGCCGACCTCATGGACAACTGCCGCGCGCAGTCCGCCCGCTTCGGCACCAACATCCTCTCCGAGACCGTCACCGCCGTCGATTTCTCGGCCCGCCCCTTCCGCGTTACCTCCGACTCCACCACCGTCCTCGCCGACGCCGTCATCGTCGCCACGGGGGCCGTTGCCAAACGCCTCCACTTCCCCAGTTCCGATACGTACTGGAACCACGGCATCTCCGCCTGCGCCGTCTGCGACGGCGCCGCCCCCATCTTCCGCAACAAGCCCATCGCCGTCATAGGCGGCGGCGATTCCGCCGTGGAGGAGGCCAACTTCCTCACCAAGTATGGCTCCCACGTCTACATCATCCACCGCCGGAGCACCTTCAAGGCTTCCAAGATTATGCAGGAGAGGGCGCTCAAAAACCCCAAAATCCAAGTCATCTGGAACTCGGTGGTTGTTGAGGCCTATGGCGGCGCAGGCGGTGGCCCTTTGGCTGGCGTCAAGGTCAAGAACGTGGTGAGTGGTGAGGTCTCGGAACTTCAGGTGGCCCGGCCTCTTCTTTGCCATTGGGCATGAGCCGGCGACCAAGTTCCTCGGTGAGCAGCTGGAACTCGATTCAGGTGGATATGTGGCAACCAAGCCAGGCTCCACTCACACCAGTGTGAAGGGTGTCTTCGCTGCTGGCGACGTGCAGGATAAGAAGTATCGTCAGGCCATTACCGCTGCTGGATCAGGTATTACCCTACTGCTATATGATTCAATGATTTCGTGCTGCAAGTTACTTGTCAATATTCAAACAGAGGAGAAAGGAGAAATTCCCCTGTGCACTGCAGTGGAAACCATGAATGGTTCAGCAGTCAGTAGCTTATTAGTTTATCTTTTAGCCAGTGAGAGTCAGATGCATCCCTTGATGATTGGCAGCAATTCAATTTCTGTATATATCTTGCAATATTATCCAAGATGTGATTCTGATAATTAACCCTTAAACTTCAAAATACAAGGAATTAGTACCAAACAATGCTACACCATAGTTTAATTACAAATCTGGTGTTTAAATTTCCATACGTCCATTCTTGATATCTTTACACAAATTGGTTCTAAAAACATCAAATAGAAAAGGAGAAAAAAGTCATTTTCAGTTCCACAGTTAACCAAATGATAAGTGAATTTAGAGCAACTGAACATGTGGTCAGAGTTTGCTATTGTAATTCTTCCGAGTTGACGAGTCTTTAGGGATGTCTAGTTTCACTTATTTGAGCAATCCAATATGTATTGCAATCGTTCACAAAACAATATTGCACAGAAGAGTCGAAACCTATTGCACATGCATGGACGAGGTTGACAGATAAGTTCCAAGTTTTTTTCCTTGAGTTCCAAATTCAACTTCCCTGTGTTGTTGACTTAGAGCCCTGGATGGGCACAAAAGCAATAAATTAAGAGGTGTGCTGAATTTCTTTTTAAAAAAGACTCTGCTGAACTCTTGCTAGAATGCTTGTCGAGTCTTGGTACCCAAAATGAATATGGTTTGCCAATAATTGCTATAAGTTCAGATATATTGGATTTTGATTAACTGCTTTAAAACAAAGGACTCCATTGATATTGTTCATGAACTGCATAAATGACTATATCCACTTGAGGCTTGTTGATTTGTTAAAGTGCAGAGTCAAACCAGTCTCATTGACTTCTTCAAAAAGAGTTAACCGTTACATGTTTTGTTTAGAAAATTCTGCCTATGAGATGCATCTGGTTTCTACAAAGCTTCCGTTATGTTTTAACCTAAAAAGAAATGAACGCATTTGGTTTTGATTTTGTTTTACTCAACACTTGATGTTACTAATCTTTTAACTTTTTTCATCAACTTCTTTCTGCATGAGTTAAGCTTTGCATCTGTTAACTTGTTTACTCAACATTTGCTTACAACGAGTTAACAGTTAACTGTTTTTTCTTGAAAATTCTGCATGAACTTTTTTTTTTGTGTGTGTTTGCAAATGTAACGGTGCATCCATGAGGAATTCTTACTTTTGGCCTCTTGACCCTGCTGCATGTGTTGCCAGTCTATGAAAGTTGGTTGTGCCTCACTGTCTTGATGAGATTGATCTAGGAAACCGGCTTTTGGTAGTTTCAGATGATCATATGTTTGTGATGCAGTGTAACCAATATCTAATTTTGCCTTTACCTCTGGCTGGTGTAGGGTGCATGGCCGCTCTGGATTCTGAGCACTATCTGCAGGAGGTCGGTGCGCAGGAGGGCAAGTCTGATTGACTAAATTCTGGTGTACCAACCACCATTCACTCAAAAAGCCACTTGCTGGTGCTGAAATCTATCTACCCTCTGATGATATAAATTTCTGTGCGGGTTATCAGTATAGCACACTATTCTTCTCATTAGTATTCGGATGACTGAACGAGGATTCTCTTTTAGAAGAAATTATCAATGCACTCGACATTGATTCGTATTAGTACTTACATTGAACTTGTATTATCGTTTTAGATATCTCTATTGTTCAGCGTGTTGTTCGTGCCACTACTTGGTTCCACCGATTGTTGATGATTAACTCCTCTGATCATCTACATCAGTGTCTACGCTTGTTTCTTCTTTCTGTTAGTACTCCGATAACTTTATTTTCAGTTTCAGGGTCCTCCCATGTCCTAGCAAAAATCAAATGCCCACGCAGGCCGCATCCGGCCGGAACAACGGGCCCTGTCCAATAAGCTTACAGTCAGTCTTCCTCGCGGGTAGGATTGCATGCGGCCCACAATCATAATTTGGACCATGGTCTTTTTTTTTGAGAAATTTGGAGTCATGTTCAAAAGGCAAGCAAATAGAACATTTTGACGGTTCTAAAAAAAAGTAAAACATTTTGAAACTGTGGAATAGATATTGTTTACATTTATAATATCCAAATTTATTTTTATGAATGAAACAGAGTAAAAGAAGACCGTGGATAGATATTGTTTAGTTTTATAATATCCCAAATAATTTTTTATAAATAGAGTACAAAAATATTGAAATAAAAATTGGCTAGTTCTCTATCTTTTCGTAATTGTAGACCGTTTTGGCTTTTGTAGGTTTATAGATATTATTATAAATAAAGATATATGCTACATATAAGTGCATAGCAACACATATTGACCTATAAAAAAACAAAACAATACAATTGAAACGAAGAGAGTATTAAAATAGACCATTATCATTATACTGATCAATCTTTTTCCACCAAGAGCTACGCCCGAATTTCATTACCATGGTAACGAAATTACAAAGTTTTGCACAGATTACAGGAACCTGCAACATCTTCATGACTAGCGGAATTTAATTAACGAACATAGACCCCCCCCCCCCCACCCCCAGCTGTCAACCAGTTGATCAATCTAATCTCATACGCAACTGGTTTGGGTTCCACGGAAGTAACAATTAACCCTATGTGCAACTCTGTCCGTGCAGGCAATCATACTCGCAATTGATTCCCTTGTTTTAAGACGCGTCTGTGGACAGAGTAAGATAGATGGGATTATGGGAATAATGGGAGCTGTTACCCTGTTTCCGTTTCATTGGAAAAAAATTGCGTGCGGACGGGCCGCACAATCGCATCTGTGCGGACCCTCTCCAGCTGAACGCCGCGTGGCATCTCAGCAATCCAACGACGACTCGGCCCTCGCTCGCTCGGCTCCCAAGTGGGCTAGGCACACAGCGTAGCTCGGCTCGCATCGCTCTCGACCGGCTCGCAGTATCCAGGCTGTCGTCGCCGAAACTCCAAAGCCGGCTCGCACCTCATCCACACTGGTCAGTCCTCGTTGACGTTCTTGCTTGCATGCTGACGCCAACGTTCCAATCAACTTCGACATAAACCTGCTGTCGTCGTGGTTGCTGCAAGGTCTACCGGGCTTGGCCATAGCGGCCAGCGCCCACTTCGCGGCCGCTTCCCCCGCCGTGGCCGTCGCGCGGCGTCGTTCGTGCTCATCTCCTACGACGCGCGCGCATGGCAAGGCCGGCTACGCCGCATCCCACGCGTCGCCGAGACGGGTCTGCTCGCCTGCGCGCTCTTGCTGCTGCGCACCTCGCTCCGCCGCTCGCCTTCCTGCCTTTCCTCACCGAGCACGTACGTGCCCGTGCTCGCCACGCCGGCGACGGTCGCGGCGTACCCGGGGCAGCTCGCGCACGCCGCGGACGGCGTCGGGCACCGCGCGCACCAGGCAAACGTACTGCTTCTCTCGCCCTCACTGCGTGCGGTTTACATGCCACTTCTCGCCACCACCGCCTGGCCGCTGTCGCCATCAAACATCGCGTTGCGCTCGTGCCGCTGCCCGTGCACAAGTGTTGGGGGCTCGATCGCGTGGCGGCGGCGACAGCGCCGACTCCTCACTTGGCATCGTCGTGATGCTGCCAGTTCACGACGTCGTCCTGGTCCTTGTTGACCAGCTCATCAGCTGGTGGTGGCGACCACGGACCACCGGCAAGCGGCAAGGAGCCGCGCGTGAGTTTGTGACCTCGGCAGCTAACAAAGGAAATTGCCCATACATATCCCGAGCGGCAAGCGCTCCAAGCACGTCGCGAGTCGCCTTTTTTCCCTTTATTTTTTTGTCAGGGCTTTCTCACGAGCTGGTTAATTTTGTGAAGTACACGCATGCACGCATCACAAATTCACAATCGCACATACTCTATCTTTCCAAAAAGATGGAAAAGAATGTCGTTTTAACATTGTCCTGAGTCAAATTTTTTAGACTTTGATCAAGATTATAGAAAAAACTACACATATTTATGGTATAAAATAAATATTATTTGATTCATCATGAGATCTATTTTTGTAATATATCTATTTTATGTCATAAACATTGATATTTTTTTCCTATAAATTTGGTCAAAGTTGAAAAAGTTTGACTTAGAATAATCTTAAAATGTCATTCTTTTTTAACATAGGATCAACTGTACATTTTTGCAGCAGTAGGAGATAAATTATTTGCCTCGATCCCTGATGTTGGTTAGTAACCGTGCATGAATGAAATGAATCAAATACTTGTAATAATATAATAAGTCGCAATTCATGTTTTAAGTTGGATAAAATGCTCCAGTGGCTTTCCGCAAAAAAAAAAAAAGCTCCAGTGGCAGTTGATAAACTTTAATTAAAGGCATATATGGATTTTTAAACTTTTTTAAGAATATCCCGCGTAGACTAACTATGAAGTACAATCTATTTTGATTAGGATGTGTACGTGACTATGTGGCATGCTTTAGTAGCAACATTTTCTTCTGGATGGACGACGACCCTCCCTCTCCTCCCGTAGTCCCAACTGTTCCTCACTAATCTTCGTTTTTCTCGAATACGCAGGAGAGCTGTGTATCAGTGTATTAATAAGAAAATAATTGAAAGCCTCTTACATAACACGCGGTCGTCTGGACATGCTTGTCCCATCGAGTAGAATTACATGATGAAACGACAGGAAAGAAACATACGTGATTACTCGCTAAATAGATCGACGACATAGGTGCTCAACTCGACACAGGTAGATGATGAGCACTCCCTCTTGACGCTTGTCGGGCGCCTTTTTCAACTAGGGAAACATGTTCAAGACTGCGTTGGCGTTCCCACGTGAGACTCCGGGGTTGAAAACACCATTGAGATCACTTGTGGCCTCACCGCTGGCTGTGAAACGCCTCATGAGGAGGACCTCATCACCACGGTGAGCTATCGGTATCTTGGCCAACTTGCTGTTAGCCAGACGAGAGCTGCTACTACGTTTGACCGCGTCGGTGGCCGGGGCGACGAGTGGTGGGCGTGGTGGCTGCTTAACAAACAAGTCCAGACGTTTTGCAGCTGGGCTTGTAGGGTGTGGGTTGGCACCAGGCGAATGCATGGTCGTCCCTGAACCGTCAGATGGCTCAGGAGCAACGACTCCCACAACTGTGTCGACCGAACTAAAGGCGAGAAGAACGTCCACCTCATCCGCCGAACTAAAGCCAGGCGGAGCGTCCACCTCATTCACTGCCGACAATTGGTGATGGGGTGTTGACGGCAAGGCTGGTGGGTGTCTATCGCTGGAGCGCTTGTGTGACGCTGTTGATGTCACTGTCGTCGGTGCTGGATGTGCAATTGGTGTCGTTGTTGTCGTCGCATCCACGTCGTGGTGCGTAGACAGGAGCACCCTTGGGGCAGCCTCCACCTCAATCAACATGGGATCGCTTGTTGCAGGGTCGTGGTTCGAGGACTCGATGCGTACCACCGGTTATAGTGCGTCGTCGTCCAGCAGCTTCGAGCCACAGTGCGAGCTAGGGATGGCAGCGGGTCGGGTAGCTGCGGGTATGGCGTTTACCCGCCCGCGAGCGTACCCGCAGCCTTTGTCCGCCTGCTAGCGTGCCTGCGTGCGAAAATCCCTGCCCGTGCCGTGCCCGACGGATATCCGCGGGTATCGGGCAACCCGTCAGCCACAAGAACCGCCCTCGCAGGCTCGCAGTACACCGTCGAGAGGTGGGCGGCGGCGCGCCGACTAGCCACTGCCGCGGCAGCGCACGGCGGCACGGCGCCAGCTAGCCGATGTAGGAGAGGTGGCGCGTGGCACTGGATAGCTCTGGCCGCACGGGCAGCCTATTAGCGTGGGGGCCACACACTTGGGAGGTCGGCAGCTGGGCGAGCCAGGCGCAACGGCCACATGCGCGGGAGGCCAGCAGCGGGGCGAACCAGGCGCAGTGGCCACGTGCGCGGGAGGCCAGCGGTGGGTGCACCAGGACGCAGAGCCTAGCGGGTGCATTGATTCATCATCGTCATCTGTAGGTGTAGCGAGGCGCGGGGCCATCTGACGTGGAGTCAGTCTTATCCCTCCGTAGACTGCAGGGTCACGGGTCAATAGTGGTCGGAGATTCTTTTGCCACCCAGAAAATGACAAGCTGCCCACTGATCGAGAGATGTATTGTAGCCATGTGACGTCGCAGCAGCCTCAGGCATCATTGATGCACAAGCGACAAAGGCGTCGCGAAGCAGGGGAAAATGACATCGCTTTTAATCATCCACATGTTTACAGGACCTCTCAATCACGTGGTAACAGTGTCACCACTTCACCGGCCGCACCAGGCCTGGTTCCGGCTATAAATAGCACCATAAAGCTCAAGGAGGCAAGCACCGACCATTGCTGAGCTATGAAGCCGCAGAGTAGTATTTTGGCCATGCCATGGGCATGTGTCCGTCCACCAGAGCATAGGATGCGAAGTTTGTAGAAGCTTGGAGCTAGAAGAACTCTTGCGAAGTGTAGGTAGCACCCCCACTCTTTGTACCGTGCCTCAGCGAAGAATCAAGGAGAGTTTGGAGGTGATGCTGTAGAGACACGAGGTGATGCTGCAGGTTCTTGGTAAGCATGAGATGCTCGTTGAGGGCTTGCAGTGCACGCCGAAGAGCAAGCTCGTGTATGCATTCCATAGTCAGGCACAAAGTGTGACCTGCTATGTGCAGCGTTGTGCAAGCGCTCACCTCGAGGTCGCCATTGGGGATCTGAAGCTAGAAGAATTCTTGCGATGTTCTCTACTATAGTAGAGAACATGACAAAGATTGCTCTAGGTAGATCAGGTCTTCAAATATGTTTGTATCTTGTAACAGGTTCTGGATCCAATGAGGTCGCAGGCGACCTGTGTACCTTCGAAGTTCCCATGTAATGTTCGCTCTCTTCTGTCATGTAATGGCTGGTTTGAAGTCCTTGGGGTATCTGATCGTCCTGAGACGTCGTGAGAACGCTGAAAAGTTGTTGATTGCTCCAGAACTAGATGCTGGAGCGTAGGTTGTCGGGATGACGTAGAGGTCATCGGGAGGACCATTATCCTGGTCGTACTGGGCACGACGCAGAAGTTCTCGATCGTGCATCTCGCGGAGGTCTGCTGCTTGGTTGGGGTGATTGGCGTCAAGGGGATCAGGGACCCCATTGTCACGGTCGTAGTTAGCGCGGTGCTCTATCTCCGCTTCATCTCGTATGGGTTGACGCTGATTGCTCCTAGCGTGTGTGGCTTGCGTTGGTGGAGATTGAGCTCCTACATTCTGTCCCGCATTGCCGGTGATGTTCTGCTGCTGGGGGCGAGCAGCATTGGCGGCGTTGTTGGCAACATTGCCGGCGGCATTACCGGCGGCGTTGGCAACTGGATTGGCCGCTGCATTGGCAGCAGCGTTGACTGGTTGCACGACTTCGTTCTCACCACCTCCCTCTTCGGCCACAGGCTGAAGGGGAGCATTGTCGTTGTGGTGACGACGATGGCGGGGTCGCTCCGACCTACTCCTGGAGTAGGAACTTGAAGCCGATCTGCTGTATCCTGGACCTCTTTCTTCGACCTGGGCGGTGGCGATACGGATGTGAGCTTGTAGACGTCGAGTCGCAGGAGTGTCCGCAAGTTGTCCCAGCTCGGCAAGGGCCGCGCCTAGGTTGGCTTGAGGAGAGTTGTAGACTTCATGGCCATCTTGCTCAAAGTCCCTCAGGAGGTCTCTGGCACGTAGACGGTGTCGACGAGGCTCATCTTGATTTTGCTGCTGCTGGGAGCGGTTGGGGCCGTGTTGTGTGGTCCCCCATTAACGACATTGCCTGCGGGTTGGCCGCCGGCACCAGGTACAACATTGCCCGCGGCTTGACCTGAGGCCTGGGCAGCTGCTGCAGCTGCATCTATCTCCTGCTGATGACGCACAGCTCGTGCATTAGCGTTCTCTCGCTGTTGGCGCTGCTCATTTGTCTCACCAGTTTGAGGTGGTACGTCGGCGGAGACCACGAGGACCTCTCGATCCGAGATCTCGAACGCGTCGCTCGGGTTGTCGGGAGAGATGGTCATTCGGGCGATCTGGAACGCGAGGCAGTCCGGGGACGGCACACGGTTAACTTGGTGGCGATGAGCCGTGATTAGGGGTCGGCGAAGCTTTTTAAGCACACGGCACTGGCGAGCTGTGTGTTTGGAGTCCTCATGGACAGAGCAGGAGTCGTCGAGATGACCTCTGCAGTTTCCACGGTGTGGGGTCTTGGGTCCAGATTCGATCTGGATCTTATTCTTCATGTAGCGAGATGCTGCATGAGTTGAGTTCCGCAGACCAAGAGGCATGCGGGGTGAAGGTGCAGAGGTCCAGCGAGGGCGCTTGACGCGCTCATAGACCTTGATCGTGTCGGAGAGCATGTCCTCGACGCGATCGAGCCCCGCGATCAGGTCGCGAGGAGTGGGTGGGTGGGTTTCTGCCAGCAGATCGGATCCGACTGGCTGGTTGGTGGTGACCGCGGTGCTCTCGATGACGAGGCAGGCGACTGGAGTGGTGGATTCTGCTGGCATAGAGCCGAAGTAGATGTCGACGGGATTGGCGAGGATGTCCGCCATGCTCTCAGGGAAGATGACGCCGCTTGGTGAAGCCATCGAGTTGCACGAAGAACCCTGGATTCACCCCTACCTGGCGCGCCAACTGTCAGAGGTTTAGATCTGCACAGACCACAGGGGGTCAACCCCGGTGATTTATTTGTTCGGCGGGGTGGAATCTAGGGCTAAGAACTCGAAGGTTGCGCACGAGCACACGGAACACAGAGAACACGGCGAGTTTATACTAGTTCAGGCCTCCGAAGAGTAAAACCCTACGTCCAGTTGTCGGTGTAGATTGCTTGAGGATTACGTGATGTTACAAGGGGTCGCCCTGCCCGCCTTATATTGGCCAGCGGACAAGGGCGGCGCCCAGACTCCTGGTCAGTTACGACCAGGAGACCTAAGTCTAGTTGATTACAACCATTGCCATATACGTCGAACTGCTTGTCGGAATCCACCGTTATCTTGCCTTGCACGCCAAGTCTTGAAGTCGTTCTGGATAAAGTCGCCTAGGGAATCTTCTGGAAGGTCTTCAGGAGGTCGTGTGGGCCACCAACTAAGTCGGTTGGGCCCACTGTCAGGTCGGCGAGTTTTCTGGCAGGCCGGACCCACTTGTCGGGGACGGCCGTGAGCCTGGTCGATGGGGACCCAGGGGTACCCATGTCTCACACTCGTGAGGGTAGATCAGCCGGCGGGCACAAGGAGATGTCGACGTCCACTCGTCCCCGTGCGTCGCCGACGGGCTGCAGCAGATGCGCCGCCACTTGACCACCTCCAGCTGCAGATGCGCCGCCGCCTAAGAGAAAGAAATGAGAGGGGGTGGCGGCCAGACGGGGGTCGGCCGGCTGGATCTCTAGGGTTGGGAGTGTTGTGTTAATGGGTTGGACTTAGGGATAGTTGGGCTATATACATGGGCCTTGTTTTTGTTGCGGGTAGCGGGTATACCTGCGGGTGCAAGTTGCTACCCGTTAGCTGCCCGCGGGCGGATTTTGCTGCCCGTATCCGCGCCCGCGGGCAAAACTACCACCCCTTGCGAGAGCGGACAAAGCAGCACGGATGTGGCCGACGCACTGGAGCACCCTCACTAGGCGGCCGACGTGGTTGCCGGTCGTCCACCGGATCGGAGTGCCACCGCAAGCCAGCCGATGCGCTTGCTGGACGTCCACTGAAGCACCCCCGCCAGGCGGCTGACGCTGCTGCCAGCCGTCCACCGAAGCGACCCCGCTAGGCGGCTGATGCGATTGCCAACCGTCCACTGGAGCACCCCTGCCAAGCGGGCGGCACGACCTTTGGCAGTCCCTGGCGAGGTGGCGGAAGCCATGACATCGCAAGCACCGTCGTGGCAAACGACGTGTTGCCACACTATGATCACACACAGTTGAGGCACCTCCCCTCGAGCTTCGGTGGTAATCGTTTGCGGGGACGCGAGGTGGAAGGAGCCGTCGACGAGGGGTAGGTTCGCCGCATCTGGCGCATATATATGGTGGCCCTGGACACAACCCCTTGGAACTCCTCGGCATCCACCCGCGGCACCCCGGTTACCACAAGCTCCGCCACGCGAGCCTGCGAGCGTCGCGTGGCAGCTTCCTGTGCGGACGAGCAAGGCAGAGTATGATGGTGGTCGCTCGCACATGAGAGTTCAAAGCGGACTCGTGACTCATGAGAGTTGATCACCATTTGTACCCACATTAGGCTTCAACAAAGGTTGTATCCAACGCTTTTTAGCTTCTTGAAATAAATCCAAGTTCACTAGCTAGAATTCAGAGTGGGGGCATGTGCCCCGCTAGGTCTTTGTTCATCCCCTCTGCCATGTTGTTAACTTTTTTATTGATTTGTGAAACAAGTATACATTTGAAAGTTTAAGGTTTGTATGCAATTTTTTTGTATAAGAATTGTGTTTTAGAGAAATATTGCTGAAATATTTCTATGGAATTTATTGGCTTGCGCTTACAAATTTTGTCACTGGAAGAAGAATGGAGGTGGTTTTTTTTACTATTTATGACCCGATTACAAGAATACCCTCCGTACCAGATCATATCGATCGAGAGAGCACTCCAAGCCCAAACATCATGCTGCAGGATATTAAAGGTGCGTGCTTCCTATATGATTATATGAACTAAGCTATATTTTGAGACCATATATTGAATTGAAGTAACTAAGAGTGTTTTTCTGGTTTTGCAAACTGAGAGCTAGCGTCAACGCTGCCGAATTCTAAAGCCGGATTGTAGCGTATGGCCACCTGAATTACTTCTGCACCATGAGAGGCAATTGCCGGAGCAATGCTCCCTTGTGATCTCATAAGTCATAATATAAAGCATATAATCAAGTGACCTGTTGGTCATATTGTTATTAGACTTTTGGTACTTTATGTACAATTGTTTCACCCTTTTCCCTAGAAAGCGAGGACACGCGGTATTTATCAGACAGTTGCATTGGGGAATAAGAGGCTGAACGCCTATCAAATTGTGTTCTTCTAAATTTTGACTAAGAAAGCAAGAACTTTTTATATGAGCATTTAACTTGATATTTTATGTTTAATTTACATTTTTGTTATACAAATTAGTAGAAACAAAAAAATAGGTTATCAATTGTCGCATGTACAGTGTTAATGAGTAGTTCGGATTCACCTGATGTTGGTGGCCGCACAGTCAACAAGACAAGCTACCCTAACAATCTTTTCACAAGGAGCTCTGGCATCAGCTGCCATACACAATTATAAGCAAAAAAATATTTTTAAAAAGAATTGATCTAGTTTATAACGAAACCATCGACCTGATAATTATGTGGCACGAAAGCGCTTTCATATGTGTTTTCGTCGCCAGCTGACATTTGATTCAAGTTACATACTGTGAGTTCTATATTATTTTGATTTAGTTGTTCACAAGAAGCATCTCATAATTAAAAATATACTATGACAAAACTGACCATTTATATTGCATGCAAACGATGCCCTTATTACAAATTAATATTAATAAATGGAAAGCATTTAAATTGGTTTATGGAATTCAAATAAAGGACCCAACTCCATGAAATGCAGGCAAAGTTGAAATCCACCAAGGGAATAATTAATAAGAATACATATATTTACCGTATGTGCCGAGTGTATTATTGGAGAGCTAACGCCAAACATACATGATCGAGGAAATAGAGAAATGCTCGTCTCTGGAATACTACTAGCACACTACAGACCACACCCTCGTATGAACCAAGTGTACCGCGCGTACTGTGTGTGTACCGGGTCGACAAGTGGACAATGGGGGGAGAGAACTCCTCGATCAGCAGCTCTGGCCTGGCGCATTGGCATCTCCAACTCCAAAGCCAAAAGTTGCAAAGCCATGAGCAAGTTCCAAAGCCGGAGGCGCTCGCGCTCTCCCCACAAATTATGCAAAAGCGAAAGCTTCCTCCCCTTTTCCATTTGAGGCCCTGCAGCAAACGGACCCCCCTTTCCAGAATTGTGCATTTGTACAATTGTACTTGGAGGGAGCAAGGGTGCAGGATCTCGTACGTCGCAGGCAGCGTCAATTTTGGGCTTGGCGTCTTCTGGCTAGTGTCCCCCACTGCAGGCTTAGGCTGAGTCCAACAGCAGAGGCAAATGCAAATTTGCCACGCGCTGAGCTATTGTGCCTGTTGAGGAACTCCTCCAACAGAGGAGGCATCAGGTAAGGCAAATTGCCTATGAAGGAGAGAGGAGAGGCAAAGTTGCATCACCTCTCTCCTCGAAGGCAAAATCCCACCGCAGGGGAGGACAGCAGAGGAGGAGGGAGCTCCGCGGGCTCCGACGGCCGGCGCGGGGAGCGAGGGCGGAGCTCCGCCGCCGCCAGGCAGGGGAGAGCACCGAGGCCGCGGAATCGACCTCCTCAAGCGCGGAATCGATCTCCAGGCCGTGGCATCGAGCTCCTCATGCGCGGAATCGACCTCCGTACTCGTCGCCGTCGTCGTCGTACCGCCGTCCTTGGTCGATCTCGACCTCCTCGAGCACGCCCCCTGCGGATCGGCGACGGCGGCGGCCGCGTGGCGGCGGAACGCGAGGAGCAGCCGCGGGTACGCGCGCAGCGACGACGCAGAAGGGAAGAGCAGGGCCGACGCGACCGGCGTCGTGCTGGCCGCCGACGCGAGGAGCGAGGTGGAGGCGAGGCGCATCCGGCGGAGGAGGTGAGGTGGAGGAGCATGGGAAGCGGGCGTTGTGGAGGAGGCGAGGCGCAGACAACGGCAGACGATAAAATGCATTTGCCCTGCCTCTGTTGGAGCCGGTGGAATAAGTGAAGGAAGGCAAACACTGTAGAAGGAAGGCAAACACCAAATTACCTTCTCAAAATGCACTCCATTGTTGGACTCAGTCTTACGATACAGTAGTGCACTGCAGCGGCATCACTGAGTCACTGCCACTTCAATTTTTATTTTTTATTTTCATGTATATCTTACCCCCAAGCTAGCTAACCCATAGTCTCCTGGCTCTACATGTCGTAGTCTAACTTAAAAAAACATGTCGTAATCTCACACACATGACTCCACAAGACATTAAAGTACTGCAGGTGAAACAAATGTAGGGAGGGACAGAAGGCTTTTTTGTTCCTCTCTCCGGCCCCTGCTGGGCCTCTCCTGCCAAATCAAGTACAAAACCGGGCTCAAACTAACCTCTACATTGGGGAGGATGAAAACGGACTGAGAGAGACAAGCCATCTTCTTGGGAAAAAAACCACAATGCTCCAAGCACATGCATGCTCAAGAATCAAGATGTAGCTCTAGTCGTCTAGACCCACGGACCTAGGTTTTAGATGGTGGAATAAGCGAATATGTAGCATATTCGTTTGGCTGGTAATCTGTTCTGAGAGAAAAATACTGTTAACTGGTGATGATTTGACCTAGTTAAGGTTTGAAGCTTTGTCTATGTTGAACCATGTCTGGTGGCTGGTGATCATCTGTTCTGAGAGAAAAATACCGTTGACCGGTGCTGATTTGACCTGGTTAAGGTTTGAAGCTTTGTCTATGTTGAACCATTCAATATTTGACCGGAAATTATCACGCCTGCCGCAAGTTGTTTGAGAAAATGAGGACGCATGCGAAAGCGACCACGAAAGAGTTTCTTTGCTATTGCACAGGTAGAGGAGCGAGAGAAGCAAATGGTTGTAATAGAAACATCATTCTACAGCAAGATACAATCAGAATATAATACCACATTACAAATCAAAATGGAGAAAAAGAAACGCTGGAAACACAAAACATCAGATCTCACTGACCTTTAGTTTATTGAGCTAGCTCTTGCATGAATCCATCTTCTCCTCTAGCTTTCCTCCTGTCCCTAGATTAACCACCACTACTTTGTTTTTTTTTAAACACCTGATGGTTTCCAATGCATCCTTCTCATGTGCAGACACATGCATTATATTATAGCACCCAGATGCAAGGTCTCTCCAATGAACCATCATCCAGCATGCATGGCGATCTCAGTTCCATCAAGGCTTAGCTTCAACACTCAGTTCTGGATAGCAAGAGTAGCTTCTGCACCATTTGATCCTTTGTGATGTACGTCGTCTTCGTGTTGATGAGAATTCGGCGTACCAAGGCATGGATCAGAACTGTGGCCGGACTCCGCCGCCGCCACCTCCACTCCAGCCTCCGAAATTGTCTCCCGGGAGCTGGTAGGCCCCTACATTACCGGCGAGGTTGTAGAGCGACATGCCGCCGCCGCCCGCTTCGCCTCCAGTCACGCCAGAGGACTGAGAGGCCGTCGGCTGCTGCCCTTGGGGTCCAGCCGACTGCGCCACTTGATCTTGCGGTTCCGCTCCGCCGGCGGCGGCCGTCTCCTCTTCCTCCCCCTCGAGCGGCAGCCGCTCGTACACGGCGTTCGCGAACGACGCCGCCATCAAGACGACGGGCCCCGCGGCCACCAGCGGGCCCACGACGCTCCCGCCGATGACCTGGCCCTGCCCACCGGAGAGGAAGACGGTGAGACCGCTCGCGCCGGGGGGAGCCGGCGGGGGCAGCACCGTGCCGGTGAGTGAGAGGATCTCGAACCGGCCCCGGAGAGTGGCCACCATGCTCCCGGGGGGCGACGCGCCCGGCTGCCTGAGCGCCACGTTCATGACGGCGCCCCCGCCGCTGAGCACGCACACGCCGCGGCCCCGGCGGCGCGCGTACTCGGCGACGCAGTCGACGACGTCCGCTCCCGCCGCGACCTCGAGGACGTGCGAGTGCAGCGCGTTGGGGCTGTCGCGCGTCACGATGATGGGCGGCTTGGGCTTGTTCTTGGAGCCCGGTGGGCGCCCGCGCGGCCTCCGCGTCGGCCCGCTGCCCCCGCTGCCACCCTCGACCGGGACCATGGCCGACGAGGACGGCTGGTCGCCGCCGCCTCCGCCCCCGCTCCCGCCCGCCTCGGCGCCCTCGCCCGCGGGGCTGTTGTCGGGGGACATCTTGTGGTGCTCCATCTTGACGTGGGAGTTGGGCGACAGCGGCGAGGGCTGCTGCGGCCGGAGCAGCTGGTGGAAGTAGCGCGAGCTGCCTCCCCCGCCGGGGTCCATTCCGGGCATGGCCGCGTCATCTGGCCGCTCCCACCACTTGCCGGCCGCCAGCTTCACGGTCTCGATCGGCGCCGCGCTCCTCGCGTGTGCAGCTAGCTATCTTGGTTCCTCGCCTCACCGCCGCCGCCGCCGCCGCCGCCGCCGCACCGCTAAAACCTGCCTGGACCTGGACACAAAGCAGCTTAATTTGCATGCCACAGTGCATCACAAAAGCGCGAAACCAAGTCGAGACACCAAAACGAGCTGCCTAACATGGAATGGAACAGCACCGAAATGAGATGATGAGAGTGATCTTTTCCTTTCCTCTATCCTGGACCTTTTGACTTGTCTTGAGACACGACGCAGACGCTAGCGATGATGGAATTGCAGATGCACTGAGCGGTAAAGTTCTTTACCTCCGGCAGAAGCGAGCTTTTCCTCAACGACGCTGTGCAGCAGAAGCTTGTACCTTCAGCAACCTCGCCGGGTTGCTGCGGCCTCCGATCCTAAAACCAGCAGCTCCGCAGAACACAATCGCTCTCGATCGACAGCAGCAAGCGAAGCGAGAGAGGACAACGACGCAGATACTAGCAAGAGAGGCCGTGCGTTTATAGCAGGCGAAGAAGGAGGTAGCCGCAGCCGGGATCTAGAAGGAGAACGAAGCTGGGTCTAGACGTGGCTGATATAAGGCAGGCACGGGGACGGAGGGTCAGAGAGCCACCGTACCGGCGCGGCGCCGCTGATGGAGCTGAGGCAGGAGAGGAGACGGGGGAGCGAGCGTGCGGCCCCCGAATTAAAGGCAGGCGGGGCGAGCGAGAAGAGAGCGAGAGGGGGGACGGCGAGGGATGGGGGGTGGCGCTGCTGAGGTCCCTGCCTTTCCCTCTCCTCTCTCTATCTGGTACTAGTACTACCGCCTGCCGGTCCGGGTCCAATGATCCAATCCCTCTCTCCCGTCTCCCCCACCCACCAACTCCTCCCCGTTTTTACTCGGCCGGGCACGGGCTTGGTTGGAGCTCAAAGGCCAAGCCGCCGAGCCCTCCCAGCGAGCGGTGGGTGTGGTGGTGTACGTGTAGGACAGGCGGTGGCGGGCCAGCGGGGAGTCAAAACCCGAGCCCCCCGGCCGGCCGGCCCCCCTCGCTGTCGCGCGCGCGCGCAAAGCAACACGCCGTGGACTCGTTTGTCGCGTTAGTTGAACGGATAGGCAGGAACACGCGACGGCGCCCCGCCGTGCTCGGGGGGCGGCGGCGCCCGCGACCGCGACGGTGGAGGACGAGCGCCGCGAGACGTCTCGTACCAGCGCGCGTGCAAATCGGTACCGTACCGGGTGGACCACCGCGCCCGCGCCGCGCATGCCGCCGGCCGCTAGCAGAGAGCGTGTACTACGTGCAGACGCTGGCGGGCCGTGTGGTACGGGCCGATCGTGTGATCGATCGATCGATCGATCGGGCGGGCATAGAGGGTGCTCGTCACGTCACGTCACGGTCGCTGGACATCGAGAGCGAGAGCGATCAATGATGGGCGGTTTGCTGTTGTTCGTCGTGGCAGCAGCTCGGGTGGTGATTTCGACGACGGCGACGCCTTGGGCCTATCCGCAAGTACAGGCATTCAAGCGAGGAGGATCTGGAGGAACACGACGGTGCGCGCGCACGCGTTACACGACGACGGAACGGACCCGTATCTACGGGGAAGTTGCAGTTGGGCGGTGACGACGCGCGCCGCACGTGTTTAAAACAGGGACGACGACTCGGAGAACCTCGCGCGCGTTCCATGCGCGTGACGATCTACCCGTACCCTATTGATACTCCAATGATGTGGCGCTGCGGTTGGGCGATCCATTCCAACCGCACCGATTATGCAAATAAAACATGCCGTCAGCTAATCATATCAATCATATTATTAGAGGTCACAAATAGTGTACTTTCTCCGCTACATGTGTCGACTGTTTATTAGTTAGATGCCATAGTTCGGTCACGAGACATTTCTCGTAGCTAAGGTAAAGCGACGGTTAACTTTGATTCATACCCTTTATTGGAGCACTACTTTAGGGAAATGATACAATGGTACATGTTATAATGGTATGATGCTATAATAGTGTAATTCCTCTTATCCTACCTTGCCTTCCACATATTCGATAACAATGGAATGCTCCTTTGTGGATTCTCTTGTGATAGTTAGGATCACCATCAGTCATTTCTGACCCGTATAAACTTAGCAGCGACGTTAAGAAATGCTAACGACAACATCGGTCGTGGTGCTGGTCTCCATGGGTGGTATCGAGCGCCTCCCCGCTGACCCGGCTCTCCGCTACCAGCCGCGTGTGCCGCAGGTCCCTGTCACGCTGGCCACGGGGTGCCGCAAGCCTCCTCCTCCCCCGGTGCGAACGGCTCCTGCTGCTTCGACAGTGCGGAAACCAAGTTGGGCGGGCTTGGGCTATGGCGGTGGTCGAGCATCGAGGTGGGCTCCCGAAGACCGCCGACGACAGAGAACTTGCTGGCGGCGCACCTCTGTTGTTGTTGTTGTTTCTGCAGCAGAAGCAGTGTCCCCGCGCGCCCCTCACGTGCGCTGCTGACCTCGAGCTCCAGGGGGCTCGCCGCCTTGCTTGGCCCCGTCAGGGTGGGGCGCAACAGTGTGGAGGAACTTAGGATGAGGAAGGGCGCAGGTCGTCGGCATCACGCTCTCGGGATCGGTCGAGGAGGCATTGGACGTTGGCCGTGCTTCGCAGGGCACATGTGTTGTCCGAAGCACGGTGGTTTGAGGAAGATGCGGGCGTCCTGGAGATTTGGCGGATGAGAGGTGGCTTCGATAAATTACAGTGTGTTTTACAGGGCACCGCTCGAGCGGCCCGAACGAAAAAATCCCCTATTTACAAAGGTTCAGTGGGATAGGGGACACCGTTGCGATTAGTCTTACATAGCACTTTGAGGACGTGTATTCGCCTGTTTATCTCCACAAAACCAATAAAATTTCATATTTGTCCAAGGAAAAAAAAGACAAAATGTATTGATACTACCTGTATCATCTCAAATGCCCAACAGGGTGCTAGCTCTCTTTAACATGGCAGTATGGCAGTGTCACTGTGTCAGTGGCCAGTAGGGTCCCATCAGCTAGCCAATATGAAAATCGATCGGGCACAATGAAGAAGGGTTTTACAATTTGTGATCGAGCTATTTCCTGGGTGGACATGGCTGACCTTGGCACCTTGCTCGCTGGGGGTCGTGACAGGCTGACACTGGCTGCCATTATTTAAGCCGCGAGTCATTATCATGTGACGCACAGAGCGAAACAAATTTGAATGACTAGGCCCTGATTGGTTGGGTCTCGAGACGCAGCTGCGCGTGGGTTTTATTAATGCCCGGCGGCCGCAATCGCGAGCGAATAATGATCGGGTGGCGACAAATATATAGCGAGAGGGTTGAAGTACGCATGAAGCTCAGTCCATGATAGGGACGGATTTCTTCGACTCTCTTCTCTCGTTTACTCTTTTCTCGTTTCTTCTCCCATTCAAATGGGACGTTGACATCGTAACACGTACCTTTTTTTTTTACTCCGAGTGGGTACGACGTTCCTGCTGTAATTTTTGTGATCAGAAAATTTTAAAGAACCTACTATACGTATCGAAAATTCAGAGTCTGCATTTCTCCCCTCATGAGTGATGATCGATTATTCTGAATTTTGACCGTCAAAGCTATGATTTGATGCCTGTTTCCTGCAGACGTTGTACGTTCCATACTGGAGCTAGTGTAGTAGCTGCACGGCAGCGTGCAGATCCGAAGGTCCGGGATTCGTATCTTCTTCTGCGCCGTTCCGAGGCAATCACTACTGTTCGCAGGGGTTCTGCTGTGCTGCAGTGAGATTACTACTCCGCCTACTCGATGGGGGTGTCAACGGCCAATTAAGAACAAAATCTACAAGCAGTATCGCCCTCGAATCCTCCATACTGTTACACGATTGCACGAGAAATTGAGAAGCAGCAAGCAAAGAAAACGAACGAACACTGTCGAGTGTCGAGCAAGGAACCGGCCGCTGGATCGACGGGCCGGGCCGGGGTGGATCGAGCTCCTCGCTACTCACGTGCGGTCAAGGGGTTTGGTTTTGGTGGTTTTGGCAGTCAAAGCCCGGAGCGCGGGCCGCTGCCCCCACCGTACATCTGTCAGACACGTGGTGGTGGCGCCGGGCGCGTGGAGTACCCGCAGCTCGCCCGTCCCGCCCCGCGCGCGCCCGCGCGACATGATCGCAAATCATTCGCGATCCATCGATGGATCGTACTCCATCCGTCCATCGGCTCACGCGCGCGGCAATTACGCCCATGCCTGCACCGCGACGCACACAGTGCTCTCAGTCTCAGCCCATCACCGAGCTGATGAGCCTGATCGTCGCCGTCGATCGATGGCTCGCTCCCTCCACCAGCACGGCGCACCGCACCGGCGCACGATCTGATGGAACGCCTTGAGGGGACGTGTGGTGTCTGTGGTCAAAGGAACCTGACCACCTTCCCCCCCGGCCTCCGCTCGACTTCCTGCTGTCCTCCCACTCCCATCCCCCGCCTCACCAAAAGCAGCAATGCGAGCTAGCTGTAACGGGCGCCTCGAGCTCTGCATGCATCAGCAACCTCCACCCGGGACTTGCACCGCCCCTGGCATGCCTGCATGTCGTCTTCCCCCCCGGCCCGCGCGCTCCCGCCCCATGCCGCCATGTCCCGGCTCCCGTCCCACCACACATCGATGATCGCCGCATATCCATGGACCATGGCCCCCCTGCGCTCTTCCTGCCGCCACAAGCAACGCCCGCCGCGGGCGCGCATCACATCACATCATCGTCGTCGTCGCCACTGCACTGCACGCCCACGCTCGCTCTCTCCTCGCCGATCCTACTAGCAGCCAGCCAGCCACAGCCCACTGGCCCTACAACCACCGTACCCACACGTACACATGCATGCATGCGCGTCAGTAATTTAATCCCGCACAGCGCTGCACAGCACGGCAGGAGCACGTACGTACGCTCTCGATCGCGCTCATCACCGATTAAACAAAACAGCGATCCGTGTCGGTACGCGTCGTCTGCCAATAAAGCCCCACCCGGCCGGCCGGCGCGCGCATGCAAGGAGAGTTATTGCATGTAAACCTCCGGCAGCTAGACGCGCGCGCGGCAAGTCAAAACGCCAACAGCGACGTCGTCGTCTGGATTGTTATAGTTTGTTATGGGGTGGGTGAGATGATCAGATGAGCTCAAAACTTACAATATCCTCTTCGCTATCAGCTCTCTCCTTGCAGTGATTACTGTTTGATTTGCTATTTACCACCAAACAGCTAGCTAGTGATGCGTGACCTCGTGCACGCTCTCGATCGATATGTGTACGTGCGCTCTCGCTTTGTTGCCTTGCAGTAGTGCACAGATTAATTAAACTATATATAGAGTTGTAGGTGGCAATCGTGCAGCTGAATTCAATATGTTTGTGAATTCAATGGTTTCTTTGGTAGCGAACAAGAGCTTGGGGCGAGAGCAAAAGTTTGCAAAGCAAAGATCGAGCAAAAGATTGCATGGGTGGTGGACAAAAGCGTGGGAACGGAACGGACGATCTTTCATGCATTCCGGTGGGCTGCTGCCTGCTGGCTGGCTCTGGCAGCAGTAAAATATTGAGCATCTCTATCAGCTAGCAGTTCCTCCTGCAAAGGCGTTATAGGATACTGATGAATGATGAGGTCTCTCACGGTGTTGGTTTCCTCAACTAAACCCCATTTGTTTATGTGTTGAAGCCCCTATGATTATGTTATCCGGTGGAGTATTTAAATTGGGGGCTACGGAGAGAGCGATCGAGAGGCCCGGCCAATTCCGTCGACTACACTTGGAAGCCCCCTTGATGTGACGGCCCCTCCCTGGCGTGTGGCGACAAATTATGCCTTCCATGCCATGACCTAATTCTCTCCTCGCTGTACAGTTGGTGGTTGGTGCCGTGTGCATTGTATATAGGCTGCTTGATGCATACTTTTGCTTGATTGTTATTCGTTCCCCTGCTGGTTCATTAGGTCAAGAAGTAGAAAACACAACTGAATTAGATAGGGGGGGGGGGGGAACCCTACGTGTACAGGTGTACATACCATGGATACTTGCATATAGAGTAGAGAGAGATGCCTGTTTTTTTATGCCATGCGCAGGGAAATGAGAGAGACGACCTGAAGGTGAGATGTACTGATGTGTGATGACAGCATTTTTAGTTTAGCGTATGATGAGCTATCTCTGTTAGTTGTAAGTCAACTACTTGGATGGATAAAGGCATGACCTAATTAAGTGTCCTTTGGAGTATATCATATAGCTTCATACACACCCTCATTGGACCATGTATATTCTTCTAAATTTTCAATTCAAAAGTGACGCGTTGGTTCAGATATTCGCACTTTTGTCGCTTGAAGATTTTAGTAAATTCTAGCTACTTTAATAAGCAAACAGTTAACGATAAGAAAACATCTATCACTGCTAGTTGCAACACACATACGTACGTATATATGTTGTTGAATAAGGTGCTATTTGTGTTGATATTTCAGTTTGAATTTGACTTGTTGATGAATCAATTCATGTTGAACTCTTGGTGACAGAAATAACATATTCATGCATATGATGGTATTTGAAACTTCTTATAAATTCATTGTGCTAGCGGGCGCCTATGCCGCCCGCCACTAGTAAAGGTCAACGTTGGCAGACTACATAAGCCACCCGCCAGCACAAATGGGATCATTTGTGCTGGCGGGTGTCTTATGTCGTCCGCCAGCACTAAGCCTTCACTGTTGGCGGCTGCAGGCCCGACACCCCTGCGCACCACTGTGCTGGCGGGTGCCAATTACACCCACCAGCACGTTAATTTCCTTATGCCAGGACAAATTGTTTCTGGCCTAGTGTCTGTAACAAGTTCCTAGCTAGAAATATCTAAAATTAGCCTGTTCGTTTGGCTGGTGGCTGGTGCTGATTTGTTCTGAGAGAAAAGTACTGGTGGCTGGTTTGTTCTGAGATAAAAATACTGCTGGCTGGTGGCTGATAAGCCAAACGAACGGGACGCACCTATTTCTGTTTGTGACTGTGCGACAATATATAGATTATACGGACGCGTAGTCGTCGCCCAAAAATGGATATTTCTATAGGCTACATATATAGCTGCTCATCATTAGCGATCTAGAGATGATTTTGTGTACGGTGCGCCAATAAAATTCGGGAAAATTGATGTACCACAGAATAATGCGTGTTACCATGATGTCGCACGCTACTGCATGATGCCAGGCAAGTTATATTTAATCTCTCACTGTAAATTACAGTACTCAATTCCACAAGAAATGATAACTAATGCAAATCCTCTTCAGTCGGAGCGAGCCAGGTAGTAGTAGTACTAATGTCGTAGTACGATTGGTAGAGAAAAATACAAAAGGCCCCCAAGTGGGTGTAGGTGATCAGTCCAGATGCACGCTGTCATATGCTGTGCGATGAACATAGCTCAAGCAGTCAAGCTAGCATGTGGCAAAGGTCGTCATGCACACACCTTTATTACTGTATCATCAGTCTCGTCAGAGATGTAGTCGTGTGCAGCTAATATAATTCACTGGTGATCGATGTTCCTAAGAGGGTGTTGGGATCTTTTAGTCACCTAACTAGAGTTTAGTCAGACTAAAACTTTTTGGTCAGCTCTTGTTTGGATGGTGACTAAAATTAGTCAGCATTAATTGTTCTTAACATTAAATTGTTCTTTCTCACTCCTTTCTCTCTCCTCTCCTATCTCTTGTTGGGTCCACGGAATTAATGGGAGGAGCAATTAATTAGGTAATAGAGGGGATTTTAGTCAGTAGAAGTTGGGTGAGGGGTGAGGTCAGTCTCAGTGGGAGGGTAATAGGCATTAAATAGGGTGCCACATATGCAAACAAGATGACATGGCGCGGAGTCTTAGGAATGACACCCTCATGACCCTCCCACTGAGACAAGTTGACACAATTTTTAAGCACAATTGACCAACTAATATGCAACAATTAAATATCTACAGGAACCTATGAAATTGTGCTATGACCCTGTGCATTGAGAGAGGGTAGGTCATCCCGCAAACCAATACAGTAAAGATGATGTGTCATTTTTGAAAACTCCCCCATGACCCCTTCCACTGAGACTGGCCTGACTAGAGACTAAACTAGTTTTAGTCACCCTTTAGTCAGGAGTGTTTGGAGGTTTAGTCACTTTAGTGACTAAAATTAGTCTCTAGTCTCTAGTCACCTATGGATCCAAACACCCTCTAATTTAAGTTTCGCCTCGATCCTGCATGTTTCAAAAGTCTTTGGTTTCTTTAATTTCTTCTGACGAATGATTGCTTGGCTGCTTTATCAAGATTACAATATATACATCCGTGGCATGACCGAACAGCTCTTGAATTAATAGTATTGTGTTATTTATCCAATTGGTTACATAATACAAACCGGGTCTTGTACTGAATAAGATGTTTTGCAAAAAACAGAATCTGAAATATTAAACGCACTAACCATTTCCGGAAATATTCCCACCAGCAAGCATTATAATTAATTCCGGCTCAGATGGATATACCACGCACCTAGAATATTAATTCAACACATAATTTACATCATCTCATTCCCTAGTTGATGAGCACGATTACTTTTTTGCAATCTGGGATGTTAGGTCATGCCAATATAATCACGACCTCAATCTCCGGCCGGGAAGCCCACTTCTTTACAGACTGTCTGCCTCAGCTAGTAGCTAGCTATGGAGCAGTGCTGAACTGCTGATGATGAGTAGTACTAGTAAATAATCAATGAAAACATCAAGAAAAGCTTGTCATGATCGATGCCACTCCGGTTTAGCCAGCCCAGAAAGCGATCACTAGCTTGTGATCGATTCATCAGAATAATGTAATGGTCTTTGGAAAGGCGAAACTCGTAGCTTTCTCCCATCTTTTTCCTCTCGACACACCCGATTCCTTCCGTACGCGCTTGCATGCATGCTCGCGCAGAGAATTTGTACTGGAATGCAATTAACTATACTGACATCACGGCCGGATTCGGATCGTTTTGGGAGCAAAGAACACGATCCGTTTCTGGACAATTACTTCGCCGGATCAAGGACGACGCCGTCACGCATAATATATGTTTATAAAATCGCCGGCTGCACTCGATCGAAGCGAATCTGAATTTCATTTTGGCGATCAGCAGGCGCACTGCGTGATGCTCCTACCACCGATCGTAGCTGATCGGAGGGACAGGCCATCAAAGAGGCTATTAAATTAGCTCCCGTACTAGCTTGATTAAACTAATGGAGCTTGGCTGCTGCTGATTGATTACAGTGAAGCAAAGCATCCGATGGCCGGCCGGCCGGCTAATTGAAAATCAGTGGCGGGCTAAAGACGGATTAAAGTAGCGCGCATGCAAGTTGGGGGGGAGGAGCGATTAGATTAGATTAGCCGGGGATTAAGATAACCCCCCGAGCGGCGCGCTGTCCCGTCGCCGGGCGTGCATGTGCTCGCACCCGCGCTTGTCGCCTTGCGATCCCCAGCGACCGACGACGCGACGACGGCCGGCCGGACTCCGATCTCATCGGCAGCCGGCGACGAGCTCTCGCTCCGCTCCGTGCTCCGATCGGCCGTCCATGGCGCCCGCCGGCGCGGCCTTGCTTTGCCGACGGGGATGATAATATTTTTTTCCCTTGGTTGGGCGTCTGACTTTGGCGATTAATTGTTAATGGCATGCCATTATTATTTTTTTTGAGAATGACATGCCATTATTAAGCAGCAGTGTCTCTCGTTGGCCGTTCTTATATCGGATGGGACTGGATCGAGACGATGCGCTCGCCCAGTTGTCTGCCGGCGCCGTCGGCCGGCGGGTCTTAATCTGCGGTGACCTAATCTGGGCTAGGTGCAGGTAATCCGGCGGCCACAATCAGAGGCCGCATTATTCTGCAACTTGCAGTTAGTAGAAGTGGCTATTGTAGTGCTAATGTGTGCTATGGTAAGCCCATTTGCAGCTTTCGTGGTCGTTTCATAAAGCTTGTCGAGAGCCTCCCTGCCTGTGATGTCAATGTTAATGTAGCATCATAGCATTCTATAATTATTGCTGCTTGTTCAAGACCTGGATCAATAATTTACTTGCAGTTTGCGCGCAGTCTTATACTTTATTTGCAATAATGCATAATATGCGTAACAGTGTAGTAAGCTAATAATCTAGCTGAGGATGGCCCGCCGAAGAGAGTCCAGCGGATGATTGATGACAAAAGGGAAGAGAAAAAGAACATGCAATGATGCGCCACGCTGTTAAGGCGAAGCCAAGGGAGACACGTGTCGACCGAGTGAGCCAGCCAGCAGTCGGTTGCACGCCACCACCCAGCGAGCTCGCGTCTCGGCTTGCGATGCGGCATGCAGGCGGGGTGTGTGGGGCCCACGGTGTCCACGTGGGAAGGCGAGCGGGCCGTGCGGAGGGGCCGGCCGCGCTTACACGTGGGAGGGAGGCGGCGGCGGCCCCGCCAACCCGCGCCGCAGGCCAGGCAGGCCCCCGTGGCCCGGGAGACGTCGCGTCGAATCTCTTTGATGATGCTGCCATGGGCCGTGGGCCAGCGACGATAGGCTAGGCGGGCCGCGCGGCCACGTGACGATGCCGGGAGAAACAGACTCTCGCTCGCTCGTCTCCGGCTCCCGCCCGCGCGGTCAGTCGCCCGCGCCTCGCGTGAAGTGACGTTTTTTTCTTGCCGCCGCTCTGCTCGTTCGGTCCTTGATCCGTCCTTGTTTGAGCGCCGAACGTTCGGCTGTCGCATTCGCACAAAACAGTAACAGTTTGACTGAAGACGAAGTGATTCTGAGCGCTGTTTGGTGTATAGAACAAAAGGAATTGAGTGAACGGTGGAGACTAACTTTATTTGGCAGCACTTTGCCGTTTAGAACGCTGCGAGCCCTTCTTCCTTTTGGTGTGAGAGGGAGGGAAAAGGCCGGATTGAGTCCAGATAGATGGGCCGTTATGCGATTCGAGCTTTGTGGAAGGAACTCGTTGGGTGAATGGTGGTGATGGTTTTGCTTCGGGAGGAACGGCGTGGAAATTCTTGCTCGCGGATGGATCTGATTGAGCCTGACTGGCTTCTGCCTTTCGGCGTCTCTTGAAGTTACGTGCACTCCCGGCCATTGTCATCTTTCCCTTTTCTTTTCTAAAGAAAAAGGGAGCAGAATAATCGATCAACTTGTTCTTTTGTGCTGCTTGAGAAGGAACATCGGCACTGAGAAGTGGGGGAGTATATGTATTCGTTGACAACGACAGCAAGTATATATGTTCGGCTTGAATTCTGTGAGTTGAATGACCGTGTTTTATTTCCCTATTGAAATCCGTGTCTCGCAAGTGGCAACAGGTAGAACACCCATTTCAGGAAACTTGAACTCCAGTAGCATGACCCCGCTAACATCAAGACATGACGAAAATAACAGGTAGAACACCCAATTCAGGAAGCTTGAGAATCGGGGGTGTAAGCAAAAAAAAGGCATATGTCGAGCAGAGAACGCACAGCACAATAATGCTCACGATGTAAACATATTAGTTAAATTACTATACTGCACAAAAAGGAACAGAAAATTAATCTGATCTTCTGCTATCCAAAGAGAGGAGAAAAGGCGCTAAATGTTTGAACTATTACAAACAAAAGTTACAGTCAGAAGCTGCATAATCTGTCAGGTGCTTTCCTCGACATAATGTTAACAGAACAGTTAACAGGTTGCGCTTGCTGTTAGGACCTGCTTGCTTATCAGCGCTCTGTACAATCAGATCTCGAATTAACTGATTTGGTTGCTGGCGATCTCAGTTGGGCAATTGCTGTCTAAACATGTCAATTGGAGCATTGGAAGATCCAATACAGCTGCTCTCAAGAAGCAGCACTCGCAACATCTTTGCTTGATCGGTTGTACTTCATGTGGCTCTTGACAAGCTGGCCAGCAGAAAGGGCCGCCAGAAGAGATAGCTCGCCCGCGAGAACGCTGCCTGCGACAATGGTAGCCAGAATCTTAGCATTTGCCCCGGGTGAGTCACGGTTCGGACCCCTCACACCAAGCAGGTTCAGACAAGCGGCCTGTGAGGCAAGACAAGTGCCACCCCCAATAGTACCTACCTGAGAAAAAGTATGAACCGTATTAACATGGAATGATTGCTAAGACAAAAACAGTGATTTCGTAATCCCCTTATGAAACTCTATACCAACGATAGACACACGGCAACACACTAAGTCATTACCTCAATGGAAGGCATGGTCACGGAGATGTGAAGATCATCTCCATCATTCACCGCCTCCAACATGGTGATGCATTGTGAGCTTTCAACATTCTGTGCAGGATCCTGGCCTGTAGCAATGAATAGGGCAGTTACAATATTGCTTGCATGGGCATTAAAACCTCCCAGAGCTCCTGCTACAGCTGATCCAGCAAGATTTTTGATAATGTTAAGCTCGATAAGTCTTTGCACACTGGTCTTAAGAACATTCTGCACAACCCCTCCTTTGATTGTAGCCTCACAAACAACAGATTTTCCACGACCTTCTATCCAGTTTACAGCTGTGGGCTTCTTGTCTGAACAATAGTTACCTGCTCTTTTTAAAAAGAAAATCGTCAGTGTGCAACCATGACAGGGGGAAGAATGCTGATAAACTCGGGAAGAATGCTGATCAACTCAAGATGATTACAACATGTTTGTTCCATGTCAGATAAAAACTAGTAAACTCACTACTGTTTTACTACAATCAAAGCAGATTCTCGTTTACAACTCACTTACTGTCCTTAGGTGACACTGGCACATAACCAACAAAAAAGTGTATTTTCCACTCATCGATGAAACACTTCCTTCAGCAATTCATGTGTAACATTACTTGAGAGATAAAACTGACATTGTGTTTAGTTGTCTGATAAAAGATATGCTAATTTATTGAAAGAGTGCAAAACTAGCTTTTCTTTGCCATAACAGAAGGTAAGAATCGAACCAGATAGGCTGATGAGATCCATGTCGGGGAAATCATTCTGCAGGTAGCCCAGAACGTTCTCAACACCTTTCGACACCATATTCATCCCCATAGCATCACCAGTACTACAAGTGAACCTCATATAAAGGTTCCTACCAGCTAGTGCACACCGAATACCCTGAAGCCTCCCAAATCTGCTAGACCTGCGGACATAAATAATTTGAATGACACCTGATAAAGACGAGTACATTTTATATGAACTGTATTGGGAAGCACTGGGACATATCAACATTGAAAAGATGCAAACAACTAAACAAGTGTGCACCACTAAACAAGAAAATAATTATCCCCCTTTTCCTTAGGAATAACTGTCCAAGGAATGTGTCCCTCATACAACCATACACATGATTCATGCAGAACTGAAAGTATTGTATGAAAAATAGTATGATAACATATGAGAAACTACTAACAGGGGAAATCTCAGCAGCTAGGCTGCATACTAAAACCGGTCTTCTAAAGGAAGTACTAAATCAACAAATATCATATGAACAACCACGCCATGCAAACAGGTTAGTACTCGTCATCTGCTACGACCACAGATGATATTATAACATTAAGTCTCAAATGCACAGCTTCAATGATTTACATACCTGCGACCTTAAAAGGTGCAAACCTGCATAGCACCGTTTCAATGTATACTTACAGAGTGGAAAAAGATGCGCAGCATGCTACACCATATAAGAACGAAAATAATCATACAAGATGAATAAACACCCGGTATGACCTATGCTTCAAACCAGAGAACATGATGTGCCCATTTAACTAACTTTGAAAAACTGAAGGAATGGTCTACATACAGAAGTGGAGGAGGTCAATAGAAATTATGTAGCAGTGAAATAAACATATTTGCCATAAAGCAATGTGAGGAAGAGCAACAAAAAATGAGATACATTATTAATTAAGGATGCTGCAATTAAAATACTAAAACACAGCATTCCTAAGATACTAATCACTAAATGATATAGAAACACCAGATTGGTCATGAATGCTTATATATGGAACAAATACTAATGAATTTGTTGATAGGATGTCCATGTTGGTCATAATTTTAATTTTTTTGTGAAAAAATAACCTCCATATTTCTCAACATTTTGGAATAACACAAAACCGCAACATAAATCGGGAAAACTGAGTTATGGACTAATGTGAACCAAAACTAACCTAAAGCTCCTCAAGTGTACAAAACAAGAACAGCAAAAGCTACTAAGGACATGAGCTAGCAAGTAACCAGCGCTTTCGAACAACACAATACGACAAATGTCCGAAGGTCACCATAATTTGCCGAAACCAATACTACTTTAGGGCTAGGAAGTAACGGAACCGGTTACTAGAATCAAATGCTGTTCTAAGAACATATGCCGACAGTTACTAGTTAGTAACGGAACCATATGACGTTGAGCCCACATGCTATGAGTTCAAACAGGTCGACCGGTAAACTGCTGGCATTCTCTATGGTTTCAAGGATCGCAACACGACAATTCAAGGTCAACACTTCAGAAAGTATAAATTGGCACTATCCGCAAATATCCTGCGATTGGGTGAACGCAATGCGACAATTCAAGGATAACATTTAAGAAAGCATAAACTAGCATCATTTGCATGTAACCAATAACGAATCCCGGAAAATATGGAATCATAATGCTGTTGATACCACAATAGTAGGCCCAATGCATGTTGAAATTGAGTAAGCTAATAAGCTGTGGACTCCATCCAATCATCAACTAAACAAAAAAATGACACTTACTTCTGTGGGCAATCACCTGACCTTAAAATACCAATGCGGCCATGCAATTCTGGACATCAACATCAGAACTACTCAAACAGCACAAGAAACTTAAAGATGCACCAAAAGAAGACATTTTTAACTATCATCAAAGTATTATTGATCACAGGCTTCATGTATATAAATAGCCAAGCAATTTCATATCCATTTTATGTAAGCATGAGAATCTACATATAACTAATGGAGAAGAGCAGAAGGCCGCCTACCTATTGAAGACAGAATCCAGATTCTCAAAATTGGCAGCTGCCTCGACGAACGACTTGAGCTCCGCTGCCCTCTTGGCCGATGGCAGCTTGACGACGGGCGCGCGGGACATTGCATCCCTGAGCAGCGCACTGACGGCGCCACCGGACGCCGCGATGGCCCTGCACCCGCGGTTGACGCTGGCCACGAGACATCCCTCGGTGGTAGCCATGGGGACGTGGTACTGGCGCCCGTCCAGGAGCAGCGGGCCGGCGACCCCCACCGGGACCTGCACGTACCCGACGGGCATCTCGCAGCATTGCCCGAGGATGGCCTGGTAGTCCATTCCGTCGAGCGGGAGCCCCTCGACACCCCGCCCCGTGATCCGCCGGAGCGCCTCCCGCCGCAGCCTGGCCGCGCGGCTGCAGTCCCCGAGGCGCGACTCCAGGTGGTGCGACGGCAGCGCCCCGGACACCACGGCGGCGACGATCTCCTCGTCCGCGCCGTCCACGCCGGCATGCATTGGCGCGGGCGAGTCGGCGGCGGCGGCGCGCTCCCGGCGCGGGGAGCCGCTCCCCTCGTCGTCGCTGGCGGGGGGCCTGGGCTGCCCGGAGGAGGGGCTGCCGAAGAGGCTGAGGAGGTACACGACGGAGGCGAGCTGGCAGAGCACGGTGGCGAACTCGCGGCCGCCGAGCGGGAAGCGGAGCGGGCGTTCCCTGTCGCTGCAGAGGCGGAGCAGGTCGCAGGAGGAGAGCACGAGCGAGATCATCGCCAGGCCGTTGGTGATCCGCAGGACCGGGACGGGCAGCGATCCCACCGCCGCGAGCGCCCTCCGCGCCGCCGCGATGCGGCCCACGAACTGCCGCACTTCCATCCGGGCGGTCTAGCTTATCCGGACACCGGCGCCGCGGTGGTCGGAGGAAGAGGAAGAGAGAGGGGTGGTTGGGGGGTTACGAGTGCGAGCCGGAAGGGTCGCGTACGATCGCGCGTGCTGCTTTCCTGGTGCGGGGCAGGCGCTGCGGCCTGCGGGGGGTGTGGCCGGCTCCGTTGATGGGCGGGAGGGGTGGGGGATCGGACGGACGCGAACTCGCGGAGGCGCCGTGGGGGTTGCACTCGGTGTGCGTGCACGGAACGCGGGGCTCAGATGTTCGGCGTGAGGGGGGGACGACCGGACGAGCGAGCGGACTGGGCGCGGGCACGGGGCCTGCGCCGCCGCCGCGGGGAAGCCGTCAGGCCGACTGTTTCTTTTCTTTCCCTGCAAGCAGAGAGCGGGGGAGGTTTGGTCAGACTTGTTGTTTGGGTCTCGCCCTTGCGGGCTTGCAGCCATGGGGCTGCACGAGTCGTTGCGCGCGCGCGCGCAGCGGGTGCGGCGACCAGCGTACATGACACCTGTTGCTGTTGGGGTGGGGCCGGCGGTCAGGTATGCATGACGCGAGACGCATGACTGACTGTTTTTCGCAAACCTTTATATCTTCATTTTTAAAAAATATTTCATCCGATCATCTAGATTCTTTTCTTTAACTTTAATTTCTTCCCATCCATCTTCCTTTAGGGCGGGTTTGGACCCTGCCCAGGACGACCTGGCCAGCCTAATTCCTAAGTGATGCAACCTTATATGTTTGTGCATCTGCACCGAATGAGCTCGGACCAAGCGAGATCGTATTTGTGAGAAGAACCCAAATAGATATGGCCACCCTCCACTGCAACTCGGTAGCCTTACCATTTCTCTCCGCCGCCGCCACCTCAACAGGAGCATCTGCGGCCTTGCTCCTGTGTGTTGCCGCCGGTCCCCGCCTTGAGGTCGCCGTCGGCCCCCACCTTGAGGTCGCTACTGGTCGCCGACGGGCTCGTCGCTCCCCACCATCGCGCCGGTGGCGGTCGCGCCCGCTGCAGGCTCCCACGCCAGATCCGGCCGCCGCCGGGAGGGATGTGTCATCGTCGATTCACGGCTCGGATCGACACCTCTGCTCCACCGGCATAGGGTTGCCCCGCCTCTTCTCCGGCGCTGCCCCGCCGCTGCCCAGCCACACGCGGGCGCCCTTGCGCGTCGAGTCGCGGATCTTTGCCGCGAACTGTCCCCACGGGTGCTTCCGCACGCCGATGAAGGTCGTCGGCCGCTGCTGCGCGGGCTGTTGTGCCGGCGCCGAGCTCCTCTTCTTGCTGTCGTCGCTGGCGGTGTTGTGGTCGTCCGGCAGCTGCTGTTGCTGGCTGTCATTGGCCGAGCAAGCGGATGACGACGAGTCGACTGAAAAAGGAAGGGTTGCGGTACGGTGGAGGAGAGGAGGAAGGAGGAGGAGACCAGAGGTGAGGTGAGGTGAGCGCGCCTCTAGCACTCCAGCGAGCCCCTCCAGTGCTCCAGTGAGCCGTGTTCCCGCGAAACGACCTCTCGCGGCGTATCCCGGGAGCTAGGCGGAGGGGTACGTTTTGGCTGTTGGGAGTCGAGCTCCATCGTGGGCCACCCTCGCAAACAAGGCCACTTGCAGCCCAAGAGCGCAGCCGGGCTGCTGGGCCGAGGTCACAAACATGCCCTTATATTTCTTCTATGTATTAACTACTAGTGGTAGGCCTCACACGTCAGCGTGACCCCCTCTTTTTTACTCCCCCTCCCTCCCCGATCTCCCCCCTCCATTTTTCCTCTGCTCTGCCACCCCCACTCTCACCGCCCCCCTCTTCCCTACCGCGCTGGCCAGCGGCCGGAGCCAATTAACGCGGCGGCCGCTCCCAACTCGCACGCCGCCATCTCCAACTGGCTCCTCCTCCGCAGCTTGCACACAAATTATTTGATGACTAGATAGAGAGAAAAATGCTTTATTTTCTACGCTTTGTGTGTGTCTTACAGAACTTGGTTCTTCCCATAATGTTCGGTGATTATCGCTTTGCTTGATTGATTGTGTCTAATCACCAAATATTGTGGTTGTTCTACATGTCCCTAGCTTCATCTCTCTATCCATCTCAGCTGAACTTCTTACCCTTTCTCCAAGAAACTCAAGTTCCACGGTACTACCGACACAAGGTCGGAAGTACCGATATGCCTCCACTGTTGGAAATTCGAAACTCCACGGTACTACCGACACGAGGTCGGAAGTACCGATATGAGCTTACTGTTGGATTTCTGCAAAATCCACGGTAGTACCGACACCCCATCGGTACTACCGGTGGGACCCTCGGTAGTACCGACGCAGCGTCGGTAATACCGATATGGACTCACGGGTTGAATTTATCTGGACCCCGGTAGTACCGACACCCCATCGGTACTACCGAGAAAACCCGCAGGGGTATAAAAACCCCTCGAACCCGCCAGTCCCTAGGGTTCTATCTCCATACCATTGCCGCCTCTCCTCTAACTCCTCTCTCAAATCTTCGAGGGGATCTCCAAAATCGACCGTGGGAACTTCAAGCTAGGCACTCCATTGGATTCTCCACCCCTCAGAACATCCGATCCTCGCCGGGAGTTCCTCGATTCGCGCGGGAACGCTCAAGGTATCTCATTCAAAATCCCCATCGCTCGATCTATCAATGTCGTTGTTTCTAGGAGGAATGCTTTAGGGAATCATCTCCATATCCATCCTAGAACATATGCACTTGATCTTGTAGCTTCTTGTTGGTTGAATTCCTCACTTATTGGATCGACCGCACTGTAGCAGACCCTGGCGGTAGTACCGACCCCAGGTCGGTAGTACCGACAGGCGCCTGTCACAGGGGCTAAAGTCCAAGAAGTGAGTCGATTCAATTAAATTCTTTTCATCCATCTTATGCAACCTTTCCACATCTCCCCAGATGGGTCGTGCCGGCAAGCAAGTGATCCAAGAGGGTTCCGATGAAGACGACGTCCCTCTCGCTCAAAGGAAGAGGAAGGTGGGCACAAGTGCTCAACGCCCACGTGGTCGTGGCCGCACAAATCCTCCAGCTGCTCCTCGTCGCTCCACTAGTCAAGGTCACCGTGCACGCACCAAGCAAGCCCATGAACCGGATGACCACTATGACGACTACGAAGACATCTCCTTGGACACCCTTGCGGGTTTTGTGCTTAGGCCATCCCGTCCTCCTCGTCCGGCCACAACAATGGGCATCATGAAGATGGTTGACTACAAGAGCGGGACACATGACGTGTACAAGCAAAGGTACTCCGATCCGGCTCAGTGGCAAAAGGAGTTTGATGCAGATATCCGTTTTTGGCTCAAGTTCGATGTCGATTGGTATGAATCGGTCATCTTATGCAAGGAGCACATGACCATCGACATGAAGTCCATCAATTGGGAAGGTTTGAGGTCATTCAACATTCCAGCTGTCAATGAGGCCATAGACATTTGCCATGCTAAAGGGATGACTTCGATTATGGCTATGAATTGTGATTGGAATGAGGAAGTGATAGCTCAATTCTATGCCAATCTCCATGTCTGGCGTGAAACCAAGACTTTTCATTGGCTATTGCAAGGAAAGCCTCTCTCGGTCTCTTATGAGAGGTTTGCTCAGATTCTTGGTTTTGGTGAAGATGATCTTGGTCGTCAGAAGATTCATGGTGGAGAGATCCCACTTGACAGTGAGATGGCTTTCATGTATGACGCCACTTATGGTAAGGTTGAGTTTGGCACTACTCATGGTTTGAAGCCCGTCTATAGGATGTTGAACCAACTTTTCCGATACACTCTCACCCCTAAGATAGGCGACAACTACAACATCTCTAACATTGCCAAAGACATTCTTGTGAGGATGGGACCGGATCGAGAGGAATTTAGTGTGTTTGACTTCATTTGGGAGGAGATCATTGTGTGCTCCGTGTCTGCAAACAAGAGCTGCCAATATGCCCCTTGGATTTTCAGAATGATATGTGAGGTTGCCGAAGTTAACATCCTTACCGACAAGACTCACACATGGTACAAGCCAAACAAGGGCAACATTGAGCGTCTTCTCAAGTTGGGCAAGCATGCCCCTCCTAGGGCTCCTACTTCAGCTGGACCTTCTTCAGGTGGTCCTTCCTCCTATGAGGCTCCCTCATCCTCTCGTGGACCATCATCATCTAGAGGCAACCTTCCCCCCGACAAGAAGAAGAGCATCTTCAACTTCTTATCTCAGGGCCTCTTCGCTTGCTTCAATGTTGGGAAGCACAATGCACAGGAGATACGTGCCCACAGGCAGCATGTGGATGAGCAGCTCCTTAAGTTGGAGACCCGTCAGAAGGCCATCCTCGCTCAGCACAACATCGAGCACTCTCCCGTTCGCGAGCCCATGGACTTCCCTCCTCCACTGGTCTTCTACAACCCTTGGGAGGTGTACGGCGACATGTCCATGATGTATGGAGCACCCCCGGCCGACATTGACGATGAGGACTTCGGTGGAGGTGAGACCGATGAAGAAGACTCTCCTCCGGCTGCTCACTCTCCACATGGCAGCGATGATTGAAGGGCCTCCTCCTTTTTGGCGCTTGATGCCAAAGGGGGAGTGAGCTCACAATTATCCATGTGGTAGTGTGTATCTTCGCTCGCTCGCTCGTTTATCTATCTATCTATCTTAGCTTGTGGACATGTATGAACTAATTGTGTGGTGTGATGGATGGTGATGTGGTGAACCTAGAACCTTTTAAAATTTGTAAGACTCAATCGTGCTAGTGTGGAACCTCTTTTATATATTTGTGATGCTTTGTGTTGAATGGTGGTTGTTATTTGTCACTTTGTTGATTTGAATATCATGTCATAAGCATCACGGTCATTGAATCACACTTATGCACTTGTGTATGCAAATTGCGAGTGAAATTTCTTCTAAATGTGTGATAGGCATTTGAGGCCTCCATAAAAGATCAAGCACACATTTAGGGGGAGTTTCTCTCAAAATTGTTGGATACACACATCTTTATTGTTGTCATCAATCACCAAAAAGGGGGAGATTGAAAGTGCATCTTGACCCCTAATTGTTTTGGTGATGGTGACAAACACAATTTGTTGCATTTAATCGTTGAATAAGATGTGTGCAAGATTTACTTTATTGAAAATCATGATTTTGACCAAAAGAAGGCCCCCAACTCCATTTCGGTGTTTTCAACTCAAGTCAAGGCTTAATTCATTTTTGATTTTGAATTTGAGTATAGGAAACACCGTACTATAAAGGGGGATGCGAATTGACCGCCAAGAGATGCTAAAAGTGCTTAAGGAGGTGACCTAAGTGAGTGAGAAGAAACCCGAGTCGACACGTACACGTTTGGTGTTGTCTCTCTCAATTCTCAGCCATTGTCGGTAGTACCGACCCTGGGTCGGTAGTACCGATATGGCTTCACTGGCGAGTTTTAGCCAGGGCCTCGGTAGTACCGACCCCGGGTCGGTAATACCGATATGGCTTCACTGTTGGGTTTTCCGGCACTCCTCGGTAGTTCCGACCCGGTGTCGGAAGTACCGATAAATGCCGAGGATGCACAGTAACGGCTAGTTTTCAGGGCTTAGTATAAATACCTCTTTCTTCCTCCTCACTCATTGCTGACCAACCACGGGACAAACACTCTCTTGAGCATTCACTCCACTTCTCCCCTCTCTCCTAGAGCCAAGACTTGATTCCTTTGAGCTAGGGTTTGGGTAGAGGAGTGATTCCTAGTGAGAGATAGAGAAGCTTTGAGAGCCCCTTCGGATTCCCTCATCTCAAGAGCACTCGAAGCATCTCCGGGCATCGATTCATGTTTATTACTCTTGAAGCTTGCTTCTAGACGGTTAGACGTCTCCCGTTGAGTGCCCTCTTGGTGTGGATCACCCGGGATCGTTTGTATTACCCTCTCCTTGGTGAAGAATTCTTAGTGAGCACCAATCTTCCTTTGTGTGGATTGGGTGAGGCAAAGAGGCTCTTGGTGATAGCCCTCCCTTTGTGGGATCCTCAACGGAGACGTAGCTTCCTTTGTGGGAGTGAACTTCAGATTAAATCTTGTGTCTCCTTCGCTTGCTTGAGTTCTTTGCTTTTCACTAACCCTAGAACTTGTTTGTGCCCGATCTATCTCTTGGTTGTATTCCAACTCATATCTTTGGTTGCAGGAGGTTCTTAGCTTCTAAACTAAACTCTTGATTCAAGTAGAATTGCTAGAATCGACTCGCATTTCAAATTTCGTTTTAGAGAACTCTGTCCTGTCGGTAGTACCGACCCTGTACCGGAAGTACCGAGCCCCCTCGGTAGTTCCGGCACAGCGTCGGTAGTACCGACAGCTGTTTTAACCGCTGCTTTTGTTTCAGAAATTTGAAGTGATCCTATTCACCCCCTCTAGGTATCACAAGGTCCTTTCACGTGGCGACTTCGACCTCGGAGGAGCAGGGTCTCTGCGTCGGCGTGTGCCTGCTCCGCTGCCGACGAAAAAGATGCATGACCCCTCGAGCTCTACCTCTGCGCTCACCTCGGCTTAGACCTGAGCATTTAGCGGGCTCTGCGCTCACCTCGGCTTAGACCTGAGCATTTAGCGAGCCGGGCCGAAAAAAAACCCGCTTATTTCGGGCTGAGAAAATCCTGCCCATGACCGTCGCATTGGGCGCGTCGGGCCTCAATTTTCGGGCCGGGCTCGGGCCGGGCCCGGGTTTGGGCGGGCTGCCCACGCATTTTATAGTGTAAAATAGCTAAAACAACATTTCGGGACAGGCTCGGGTCAAGATTTTTTCGCGGGCTGCAAGATCTGTGCCCACGCCCGCCCAGTAAGGTGCGTGGGCGGGTCGGGCCAGCGGACCGGGCCAGGCCGGGTTAAAAATGCTCAGGTATGCCTCGACTCCTCCGCTGCACCTGATAAGAGTTGGCTTCGCAGGGGGCCGAGCTGGGTCCCGCACCGTCCTCTCTCCTTGTCCCACTCCTCTCAGGTGGAGTTCGCCCGGGCCGCCGGTGGAGGCTGGGTCCGCTGGGTCTGCGGTAGATTTGTTGCGATACGACGGGTGAATAGTGTTAATTTGCTAGCAATTTGCTGCATTAGGTCATGTGCATAGAGAGAGCAATATGTTTCGATGTGACGGGTGAATAGTGATAATTTGCCGAGCTAAACAGGGCATTGTATTCTTGAAACCTCAAGGAAGATGATTTTGTGATGCTTCCTTTTATATATAATATTTGTAAAAATAAAAGTTGGGTTACCATTGTTAGTTTTCCAGCCTTTATTTTTGGTACTTTGATATGATTTGTAGTTCACTCATCTTAGAAAACAAGCAATCTAGTTTCATCTGGTAACGAAAAGGGAAGTCTCTTTCTCCTCCTCCTCGGAATTTCGAGTGGATTGGAGTTATTTAATTGAACTTGTTGATATATGAAATGTTTATATGGATTGGCAACACTTTTGATGTTAAAATTTTCTAATATATAACTTTCTCTATTTAAAATGACGTTTTAAAAATTTGCAAGTCAAAATGCCATACTAGAGACATCATATCAATTCCCTATACTTTGAAATAAGGAGTATATAAAATTTGCATCAAAGGTGCGACAGGTTAAAATCATAGTACAATTTCACTTTGTTGTTTCCAAGGGTGTCATGTCAACAATATAGCAATAAAACCATCATTAGACTCCATGAATGCATTATTTTATTTTTCTTATTTCATATAATTTGGTGCCACTTTATTTTATGACTCGCCAAGAGTTGGGAATTGCATCTAATTACTCTCTCACACTCACACATTTTTTAGGTGACAGGTAGTTAAACGAGAACAAAACTCTCAAGGCAGTCCCAACGGTAGACCTAAGTGCAAAGTTCAAGACAACCACGTCAGTAAAAATGAACACTAGAAATCATCTCCTACAATGGTACGAAGTCCAAGACAATAAATGTAATGAAATCATCTCATACAATGGCAGGCGGGGCCGCGGCGGTGCAAGACTCCAGCCAGGTCTTCCCAATGGTCTTGCCGTCTTGATTCGCGTGAGGAGGTCAAGTCTAGAGGAAGAAACCAGGTCTTGTGTTTTCCTTCTCTTTCTTCATTAACTATGCTGCCATGTCACCAATTTACTGATGTGTCATCTCATTTATTAGGGATGGACTCCATCCTACGTGGACCATTGGGACTGCCCTCAGTAGGAGAGTAAGAGTGGTCCAGATAAAACACATAAACGTATGGATAATAGGCATGCGCGCTTGCCTAGGCGCCTAGCAAAGGTTTAGAACTTTTTCTGGTAATTGGGGTTTGTAACGTTGGATGCATAGCGAGTTCACCTAATCACCTCGAAGCCTATGCTCTTCAGCAAAGGTGTCCTTATTATTTAATGAAAGTCTAATTTCATCTAACAATGATTTTTGTCCCACTCTTCAGCAACCTTTTTTTACCTGGAACCATTCTAGCATTATCTAGACTTGTCTTGGGTTTAGAATTTAGAAAAACAAGAATATTAAAGGGCAATGCAACTTAACTAAAATATGCATTAAAACGGTTCATACGATCAATCAAAATATAATTTCCTTCCGAGCTTAGTAGAACCAAATTCAACAAAAGCAAGTGCGGATTAGCTCAGATGAGCTACTAGTTGTCCTAGCCAAGTTCAATAAATCTTGGCTGAAAATCCAAAAACATTCTAAATTAGCTTTCTGCAATAAATGGTTCGAGGCAACTATAGCTCGATCATAATTGATTGAAAATTTGAAATAGAGCACCGAACTGGACATGCACACTTCTTTTGTGCCCACTGTGCTTCAAATTCAGCCCTTTTGATTTTTGAATGCTTTTGCAACAACCGCGCGATGCGTTTTGAAAGATGGCGTCGTCGTTTCGCGAAAAAAATAATGCCGCCACGCCCGGTCCCGGCAGCCAAAATGAGCTGGGTTCCCGTAGCATAGCAGACCAGCGCGCCAGCGGAACGCGAAAACCCCGGGCCCCAAATCGCAATCCCCTTTCCCCTCTCGCCGCCGCCGCCGCCTCGTCGTCCACCTTTTCCCACACCTCCCACCTGCCGATTCACCCCGCTCGCGCCTCCCCCCGCAACCCCAAATCCCCTCGCGCCGCCAGGAGGAGGAGGCGAGGGTCGCGGCGGAGAAGATTCCCTCCGATTCGTCCGCTCCCAGGCCTTCCGATCCGCTCATGATGGCTCTGCAGCAGCAGCAGCAGCAGCACGCGGGGTCAGCGTCCGGGTCGGCGTCGGCGTCGAGCTCCAGCTCGGGGCTGCACCCGCTCGCCTCGCCCTCGTCGTTCGCGGACACCACCCACACCAAGGTCTTCGTCGGCGGGCTCGCCTGGGAGACCAACAGCGACAGGCTCCGCCGCTTCTACGAGCGCTTCGGGGACATCCTCGAGGCCGTCGTCATCACCGACCGCCACTCCGGCCGCTCCAAGGGATACGGATTCGTCAGTGCCTCGATCTCACTCCTTTACTCTGTTATTTTTTGCTTCTGGGCGTTGGTTTCTGCTCGTACTGTGAGGAGTTGTGTTGATTTTTTCTCTCCTCCTTCCCAGGTGACATTCCGTGAACCCGATTCGGCGAGGAAGGCCTGCGAGGACCCGACGCCGGTGATAGACGGCAGGCAGGCTAATTGTAACCTGGCGTCACTCGGTCGAGCTCAGCATACCGTGCCCCTTGGTACTTACTCACTACTGCTTTGCACTTAGCTTGTTTTTCTGCAAGCACATTTCGTAATTACTATGTAAGAAGTATTGCATGCTGGCAAGTTGAATACACTGGATTACTGGTGTAGAAGTGCTGTTATCAATGAACTGAGTTGATTTGCTGCAATTGTCCATTTTAAGAAAGACAATTATGGAAGGGAAAGGGCTAAAGCTTCTCACCTTGGTTACCGCCATCACATTATAGATTGAGCAGAAACCATTGCTGAGCAGGCATTCTTGTAAGCAGAAGTGCCTACACCTGTTGACCAGTGGTGTTCATGTATCACTCACTCACTCACTCACTCACTCACTCACTCACTTACTCTTCTTTAGGTGACCATGTTTATACATGTTTCCACTTTGGTAATGATAGTATGCAATATTTTTATAGGGAGGCCAAGGTCAGCTGGATCCTATTTTGGTGTCTCAGTTCCAAGGGGCTTTTATTTAGGGGGTTATGGCCAGCACCGACCAATTGCACTTGGGTACTACCAAGGTTTCCCGGTTCCCCAGTACGGGTAAGATATTTTGTCACATGACTCATTGCTCATCAAGCTATTCATTTTTCATTGTAACAAAATGTTAAAATGATCTGCTTTTGCTTTTGGATGGTATGCATGACATACAGTGTATCTATTTAGCTTGTGCACATGATATCGCCCCTTTGAAATTATAAAATAACCTCATCCATTTGTGTTCATGGAACACAATATGACTGTTTGAAAGCCAATAGAAGTGCATTCAGTTTTTTGTTTTCTTCCTTTTGCAGTTACACTTCATATGGGACCGAATACATCTATCCACAGGTTGAAGTGGGAAAAGTTACCAGTTTTTAACGCTCTCGCACAGTATAAGAGTTCCGCATACCATTGCCTATTCTCACACACGTTCTCTTATTCTTTGTGTAGGGTACATTAAACCCATACAACGGCCAGCAGTATCTTCCGATTTATGGAGTCTCAGCTGCAGCAAATGCAACCAACCAACCATTTAGCCAGTTGAGCCCGTCCATTTCTGGTGGGGGCAATGGCTATTTGTCGGTTCATGGTTACAATATGCCTGGCAGTCAATATGTGCAGCTCACTGGATCGAACTTCAGCAACGCGTCACCAACAGCTCGGCCTTCCATTCAGACTCCCTTTTTAGTCGGTAATGTGCTCTCCTTTTTCTTGTTCTGCAGTATCATAGGTTTTGTGCCTTATAAAATACGATATGCTTGGCACCTCTTAAAAAGCTATGTTACCTGTGTGCATCCTTGATAGTTTTAACTCTTTAAGTTTGTACACAACATCACATGCTCATGCCAGCCATCATATTTCTTGTTAGCTTGAGTACATATTTTGACCAAGAAGATAGCTGACTCGTCTACATTTCTGTCATTTTATGGTCATAAACTTTTTTAGAAACCTTTATTGTGATTGTTCTGCAAATCCTTTCTTTGACTAAATTAATTGCATGCCAAATAATACCAAATTCTTTCTGAACATTTTTCTTAACATGCTTCTTTGCTTTCGATCTTTCTGGACCTTGTAGTTACTTGACAAATGATATTGTTAAATTTTTACTTAACAGTTTTCAAGCTAAATCTGTAAGGTCTAAAAAGGTCAAAAGCATAGGAACATGCTTGACATGGGGAGGTCATTGTTTGCATACCTAGGTGTAGAATTGGTTCTTTACCATATGAGTGTGACACCAGGTTTTTTTAAACCACCCCGTTGACTTAAGTTTATCTGTACTTGTATTGTAGTGCTTGTTTATTTAATTGGAATAAGACAATGATTCTGTAAATATATATTTTGAGCAAGCAAGATATCCATTTCTAGTATACTGGAATCATCATGCTTAAGTAAACAAAATCGTATATGTTTCTTAATGTTTTCTGGTTTTCTATTCTCTGTTTGTGAATAATCCTGCATTAGTTGGCTTTTGCAGCAGCACCTATTCCCGCACACCCACAACTAATGATTCCAGCCCACTCACCTCAGTTTACACAAGCTAGTGGTTCTGACCAAAGAGCAAGCTGAACTGTGCGCCCAAGCATTTGTACCTTGAGGTTTGCTTTGTCTGCACTGTTATCGTTTTCTTTTTCTTTTGACGATGAGGCAACAGAGGGAACAATTGGGATAATTTTTTCATTGTTCCTGGCAGGTACCCTTAGATTGCAGCAGGACTAAAAAGAGCAATGTTGCCGTATTCGCAGCATACGCTCTTACCTGGCAAGAAATCATCCTTGCATTCATAAGGTAACAGACTAACAGCCTTGTTATCTGTTTGCCTATCCTTAACTGCATATAGTACCAGAGGTGTCATTCATAGATGTTGTTTTGCATGCTTTTCCTTGTATGCTCATTGCTGCACTCTCTAATCCGGTGAAATGCCAAGCGAAGTCTTTGCTTAGGATCTGTTTGTTTTGTTTTCAACGAAAAGTTGGATGGGACTCCCCCAAAAGAAAATAAAACAAAGAAAAGTTTACTTGCAAGAAATCAAGATGTGGGATGCTTATCCAAATCATTTTGATAAGAAATCTATTCTTTCTATCTGTGTTTTTTAAAATTAGATTACATCCCATTTCCATTATCATGATTATGGAAATATGAAAAGGTGTATAACTCGGAGTTGAACTAGAGTTAAAGAATGCTACCCATCTCCTAGGTCCTGTAGATATAGGCCATTGGCCATTGCTTATGTATAATTTATTTACTGAGAACTATCTTAATTACTCAATGGATAGTATGGAGCTGATTAAAGCTTAACAAATCGGTTTCTTTATGAAAAATCTGTTGCATATGAACTACTGATATATCACCAATATTTGTGCCTTTTTTATTATTTTCGTCAATTGTCATTCTATTTCCAGACTTTCCTTTCCTGCATTTGACAAGTGTTTGTGATGAAATATCATGCAGGTTGTCGTTATCATGGTCAACAGATGTACCTGGAAATCATGAGGTTGTCCCTATGGTTGGGGCAAATGGTCCAAGAGCAACGGTTGCTCTTGCAGTTTCGCTCGGTTTAAACCTATGTCCCAATGTGTCTGATCGTGAGGGAGCATGAAGCGACGGATACAGCCTTGTTGATCCTGTATCTGACGTCTCATGGAGATATAGAGAATGCTGGAATGGAGTCCAGCATCTGTAAGATGGATTAATCCATTGGGGATTAGCCATCATGGCCTTCAGATGATTGTTCATCTGAAACAATCGTCAGGTTTGTGTGGTCTTATCATGTCCCAAGTCACCGTGCACTTGCCCAAGAAGTGTATCTAGTCCCAAGTCTGCCGTCATCATCGTGTTGTTTGCATTCACAGACTTCTGAGTAACTCTGGAGGGTACGTAGTTGTGGTGCTTTCCAGAGGGCTCCGTCCGTTTGTTTACCAATTTGTAGTCAGTCCGTCCGCTTGTTTACCCAACTTGTAGTCAGTGATGGTCGGTACTTCACCAAATTTCTGGCGTCGCATGTCCTAAAAGGTTCAGTTATGTACTGCTTTGTGCTTGGTGGTTCCGAGTACAAAGCTTTCTTGTACTTCCAAAATAAAGGCCTTTGGATGATAGTCCCATGATGTTGGCGCGATCGATGCCTGCTAAACTGCGTACTCTTATTCCTTCTGATCAAGCAATATAGTAAGCTTGTAATAACAATGCAACAGCCAACAGTTGACACGTGCAGGGCACTTAAACCTTGCGAAGGGAAATATGTACAGAGCGTTATTCATGCTTTTATGCTGCTCCAATCTGAAGCGACATGCATACTTAAACGCTAAGTTTCTCATACAGGCTCCGAGGTCTATTAATGAACCTAAATCTGCTATGACTTTCTGTTAGTAAACAAATGCAAACCAACGCATAGATTTGCATCAGAGCCTCGAGGCATTTTACGAGAGCAACAAACGATGATAGGAGCACATCACTAAGCATCGAAGACAAGCTGCTGCTGCTGCTACCTTGCACATTTGATGTTACTAAATTCTGATTTGAGGGATCTACAGTTGAAGCATTATAGCTCAAATGCTAAAAGCAATTGAATTGATGCGCCTGCATAGCCATTTTATGATTTTATCCCTTCAACCCAGCTTGTCAGAACTTATGGTTGGAACAGCATGTCATCATAGAACTCTTAACTGAAGGTCGGGGTATCCAATTCTGGCCTTGTATTTCTCGAACAGCTCTTGCATTGCATCGACAAATTGCTTGTGGACTTCATTGATCTGTCAAAACCAGCGCAGAATGCACTTTAGAACACCTTCACTATTTTTTCTCTGTAAGTTCTCCACATTAAACTATGTATAGCATTTCCTGGAAAGTTTTCCTAGGTAAGTTGCTCAGAAGGTTTCTTTACCTCATCAGCGGTGGGCCGAGGGTTCTTTACAACCTCAATTGGCCTTCCAACAACCACATGCATTGGTGTAGCAAAAGGGATGGGAGTTCTGCATTGCATTACACAGTACTCTTAAAACTCTTGAATAGTGCAGCGATTAAACAGAGAATCTATTACAGTTACATAAACAAATATGCAGGAGGAAGCATAAAGAGAGATATAATGCAGTGAATTACCCCAATTTTCCCCAGAAGATAATTGGAGAAAATTTGATTGCTCTAGCAATCTTGACAATTAATTTGCCACTTGGTCTCCACCATTTGTATACGTAACTCTGGTCCAAGAACAGGAGATAGAATCTTGAACATAAATTGAATTTCTGAATTACGGAAAGGAGTGATGAATATCGAAATGGACATTTTAAGGTTTGCCTCTAAGTTTTTAAGAATTCATTTTTTTTCATTAGCTGTTTGATTTGGCTTTGGGATTGAATTTCAGAGTAAATATATTGCAATATTCATATCACAAGTTTAAGGAAATGCTGTTACCTGTCCGAAAGCAAAAACAGGGACTACAGGGCAACCCGTCTCAATAGCAATCTTAACAAAACCTTTTCTTGATTTAAGAAAAGCAACCTGCGAATTGCAAGAATGATTATTATTCAATTAATATGATATGTTCTCATTCGGTACTAAGTAGTGTTACCAGAATAAAATATAGAATGCAAATATGTAATGAAAAATGCAATAGGAATCCAAAGCAAACCTCTGAATCATGATCCATATGAAGTATTTCCTGCACACCACCGGGCACTATAATACAGCTATAACCAGCTGCAAGGTAGGAGTAGAAACTCTTCCTTGATGCAGGAGCCAACCCCAACCACGTCCATATTTGCCTCAGGAACGGGGTGTAGAACACCTAAAACCAACCAAACTACCAGGTGAGAACAGAGCTACTATTTGATAATGACTAATGAGTAATTAAATTCAGAAAGACATTGAAAATGCACTTGTTGAAAGCTAGCATTGGTGGAATCTCACCGCACTGCTTGCAAGAATCTTCATCTTTGGTAGCGGCATGAATCCAACAAGGTCCCCAAGGATCCCGACAGCGATGGGCAAAACAGAATGAGGCTCATAGCCGAACACTGAAAACACACAACAAGGATTCACCATCATCAATCCAAAAGGCCAGGTACGAGGATTCGACCATCCGGAAACGGAAAGAAAATGGTCAATATGAACTCACCGTAAGCCCTGCTGGGATCAAAGGCGTCATAGTCCTCCAAATGCAAAGTGACGGGAAAATACCCAATCACGTACCTGCTTATGAACCTGCAGATGCGGCACACGTTCTCCGATTCAGCAATCCAGAGGGACAGGGACAGGGACAGAATATTCAACAGGGAGCGACTTGGTCAAACCTGGCGATCTTGCGGCCCAATGTGCTCTTATCATTGACGGGCACGAACATGAAGAAGAGCTGCGTGGCCAGCACCCTGCCAGCACCAACAATCGCAATAAGGACGAGAGGAGCTAGCGCGATGAACGTGGACACGACACAGGGTAACGCCGAGGGGGGCAGCGAAGGAGGGGACGCTAGGCTTACAGGGCGGCGACGCGGCGCGGGAAGAGGAAGAGCGAGGCGAGGACGAGGAAGGCGTTGAAGTGGATGGCCCCGAGCCAGAGCGCGAGCGCCACCGTGGTCCGCAGCGGCGCGTACGCCGTGCCCCGGAACACCGCGGTCCCATCCCCCGCCCGCTCCCCCTTGGCAGCCGCGCCGTTGGCCAGGCCATTGGCGGTGGTGGTGCTCGCCCCCATCGATCCGGCCAGCCGCCCGCCGGCGGGAGCCCCGAGGCGTCGTGGAGTGGGCGGAGCGGAGCGGACAGCGAGACGGAGAAGGCGGGTCGGTCCTGCTGGTGGTGGCGTAGAGCCGTAGAGTAGAGAGGGTTCTAGCGCGCCCGCGCCCGCGCCCGACTGCTCGCTGGTCGGGTTGGTTCCGACGTGTTTCCCCGGGATTTCTTTTCCTCCCTCTCCTCTCCGCGGTGGCGCCTCCTGCCAGCGCAGCGGTCTCCGGTCTCGCACTCTCTGCGGTTGGTAACACCAGATGTGTTCTCGCCTTCTCGGTGGCTTGGTGCGGTGAGCCGGTGACCGGGCGGATCGAAGCCGATATGATCCGAGACCGTGTCCCCGCGCACGGGGATCCTCCGCGCGTGCCCGTGTCGCGTCTCGGTGTTTCCGGGATGGGCGAAACTTGTCTCTGTCGATCCGATAACTTCGATGCCATCGCGAGAGCGCGACGGACTTTTGCATTCCAGCGAGGTTGGTTGGTGGTCAGCAGCAGTTACAGTTAGCGAGTACTCGCCTATGGCGCGGTGAGCAGGATCCTACTGTTTGTTGTCGCCAGAACAACGTGGTAATAATGAATGAAGCATGTGATGTGTGAGCGTTACGCATTGCAGGTTTGCCAGGGAAAGCCTTCGCGGTTGGGTGGCACCCGATCTCACATTAGAGAAGAATGACGGAGCTGTCGGTCGCCACGCGGGCCACGAGCCCACGAGGGAGCGAGCAACCGGAGCGCTGACTATCTCCAGCAACAATATGCATCTTCATCTGCAAACTCCCGTTTTGAGAGAAAGAAAGAGAAGGAAACAGTAGGGTCATGGGAGGAGCACTCCAGCAGTTGCCGCTTCCGCTTGCGCATCTCCTCCGGCAGTTGCCTCCCGCGGTTCTTGCGAGCGGGAAAGCCGTCGCCGTGGAGAAGAAGAAGGCTGCCGTCGGGGGCCGAGGCGGAGGCCGCGTCGCGCTCGCGCTGCTCCCGGAGGCTGGATCTGCGTCACGTAGAAGCTCCCGCCGCGCTCCTGCTCGAGGCGGCCAGGCCGCGCCGCGCTGCTCCCGAAGGCCGCCTCCTGCTCCGCCACCACGCCGTGGAGGTCCTCTGCGCCGGCGCGAGCCTGCTCCGCCCCGCCCGCGAGCCTGCGCCGCGGAGCACTGTCGCGGGCCTGCTCCGCTCCCCCGCGAGCCTCGGGCCTCGCACGTCGCGCTCGCAGGCGGCCGACTCCACGGCGGATCTTGGACACCTGCGCGGCGCGAAAGCTCCTGCAGCCCACGAAGTAGTCCCGGAGCTCCTCCACCATGCGCGGCGCAGGAGGAGGCCGGCGCGCGTACAAGGAGCAGCACGAGGAGGCGGAGGCGGCCCGTTGGGTGGGGAAGGAAGAGGAGAGAGAAGGCAGCGGTTGGGAGAAGGGATTTGAGCGAAGGAGAGATGTATCCCAGGAATGCGGCAGCCGACGGAGGGACCTGCATTTTGCACATGCGGTTGCAGCAACTGCTGGAAACGCTACAGTTGCTGTTTTTTTCTCTATTTTGCAGATGCGGTAGCAGTTGCGGTGACTGCTAGAGTCAGTCTAGACCGTCTGCAGCAGGATGCCGTCGCTAGGGGTGGGCATTTTTTCACCGAAAACCGAACTGAACCGAACCGAAACCGAACCGAAATGTCGGTTGTTCGGTTCGGCTTCGGTTTTCAATTCTGTAAAAATCGGTTGTAGCTGTCGGCTTCGGTTTTAACACTCAACCGAACCGAAGTACCGAACAACAACCTGTTCGTTTGGCTGGTGGCTGATGGCTGGTGCTGATTTGTTCTGAGAGAAAAGTACTGCTGGCTGGTTGCTGGTGGCTGGTTTGTTCTGAGAGAAAAGTACGGCTGGCTGGTGGCTGATAAGCCAAGTGAACAGGGCGCAAACCGAAGTACCAGCAGACCGCTAGCTGGGTAAGTATTTTGGCCCACCTGGCCCAACACTCAAAGGCCTATTCCCAGTTCCCCCACCGCTTCCCTAATAACCCTAACGCTATCCTCAATCCTCCCTACCTCCGTTCCTCCGCCCAAGGCCGAGCGGCGGCGGCCTCAGCCTGATGGACGGCGGCGGCTCCCCTCCACAACGCGTCAGCGCAGCGTCCTAGGGGCGCGACGGCCTAGCAGGCTGCAGGCACGCGCACGCAGCGCAGACGGCGGGAGGATTTGGGTGTGCGGCGAGCCAACAGGAGGATTGTGGCGTGCAGCGGCACAACCCTCCTCGACGTCTTCGACTGGTACAGCGGAGGCAACAACAGAGGAATCCTCCAACGTATGTGAATCACCGAATCCCCAGTTCAACTTCTCCTATCCGGCTTGGATTTTGTTGTTGATTGAGTGATTGGCTGATTGCGATGTGACAAGGATGACGGGCAGCAACAACAAGGGGAGGGAATGCGGAGTAATAAAGCAAGAAAAGGAATGCTATGGTGCCAAGATCAGATGCCTGTAGCCACTTCTCCAAGGTCAAGCTTGTTCGGTTTTACCGAAAAACCGAACCGAAAAAACCGAAACCGAATATGTCGGTTTTTAATTTCCTGAAGAACCGATCGGTTGTTGGATCATGAAAAACCGAAATATATAAACACCGAAAAACCGAACCGAAATGTCGGTTAAAACCGAATGCCCAGCCCTAGCCGTCGCCCATCTGCAAACTGGACCGATATGCAGCAGGATCTCGTGTTGCAAAAGAGGAAGTCTCCAGCAGTTTCCCCACCCTTCGCGCAACGACTCTGGCAGTTGTGCTCCCGCCGGCATTGGGAACGAGCGGGCGGTGGCCGGAGGCGGAGGAGCGAGGCGAAAATCGAGCGGGCGGTGGACGCGGCGGCGTAGCTCGTGGATCGAAGATCGAGCACGCGAATCGACGGTGCCGCAGCGTCTCCGCCGTCCCTGCCTGCGCCACGGCGTCCTCCACCAAGGCGCCTTGGATCTGCGCCGAGGAAGGAGGCGGTGACCGCCGCCCCGGGTCTGCGCCGAGGAAGGAGGCGGCGGCCGGCGCCCTGGATCTGCGCCGAGGAAGGCTCCGCCGGCCGACCGCGCCTCGACCCCACGCCCCTGGTCCGCCCGCCGGCGCGCCTCGACCCCGCCCCTCGCGCCGTCTGGGTCCGCCGCGCCCCTGCTCCGCCGGCCGACCGCGCCTCGACCCGCGCGCCCCTGGTCCGCCCGCCGGCGCGCCCTCTGCTCGGCGCGCCCTCTGCTCCGCCCGCCGGCTTCCTCGAGGAGATGGCGGAGGCGGGGACGGAGAAGGTGCCGCGCCGTGCGGAGGCGACGGAGGGCTGCGGCGCGGTCGCTGCTGGTGTCGAGCGCTCGTCCTGGCCGGAGCTCCGCCGGAATCGAGGGCGGCCGTCAACGTCCTGGACGGAGCAGAAGGAGGAAGAGGGGCGCCCGAGGAAGAGAGGAGGGGGCGTGCGCGACGAGCAGGCTGGATGAAGATAGGAGAGAGAAAGCGGCAGTTTTCCCAAAGATGCGTGTGCTGGGCGGCCGTGCTGCATTTTGCGGCAGGTTTTGGGGCTACCGCTGGAGACAGTCTTACGACGGATGGGCATGGCTCAGGAGTCAGGACACACTCGGCTACTGCGGCATCGCGTAGAAATTTTGCGCGCCGGGCCGGGACTGGGTCGTATCCTAGTGCCTACTGCCTAGTGGTAAAACCGTGGCGCAGTGAAGAACCAGCGCAAGCGACAAAACAGCGACGCTACAGTAGCTTTTATTCTGGGACAACTAGAATTTCCATAGGTTGTTGGGATGTTAAAAGGAGGATACAAATACTTTTTTTTTAAAAAAAAGATTGGAGACAAAATACTAAGAGAGTTGGGGGAGAAGTCAAACATCCAATGCCGTCATCCTTATCTGCAGCGTTACACGACTCGATCACTCGGATCCTATCCTACAGAAGAAAGCGATCGCTGGCCAAATTCAATTTCCTTCGCATTTCGTTCCGGTGTGGGGCATGTAAACAGTAACAGTGATGCCTGGCAACGTTGCGGTTTCGTGAGGGACTCCTATTAGCTGCAAATCACAAATATTCGGTTGAGAAACTTGTGTCAACGGAGGCAGAAGGAATTCCATCCATAAGTTTTTTTAAAATAAATCTTTACAAGACCTAAATGGGGTAAATTTTGTCCTCCCATTGCGCCACACCACCCATAAATTGTGGGCCGTTCGATCGTGTGTTGATGGCTAGGATCCATTCAAGAAGCTCAGCAGTTTTAAAACAAACCCTCACACTTTATCCAAATTCAAATTATACTCACACCTAGGTAATTTTATGAAACCTCTCGAACTTTGCAGAAATAGCATTTGCACAAGCCACCTCTCAAGAAGTTTTCGCAAACCCCCTCGAGCTTCAAAGAAATGCAAGATAAATCCCCCTCGGACTTTATCAAAATTAAATTATACTCCAACCACTGCTCTGATAATTTGATGAAGCCCCCTCAAATTTTACATAACTACCATTTATTTAAGTCACCTCTCGGAAAAATTGACATCATCTCCCTCGATCGAGGCACCAAATTTTACTATAATCAACTTACGATCCATGCATCGCCCACAACCCAGAGCTTTAAAAAAATAACACATGGTCCACAGACTTCTAAGTAAAAGACTTTAAACTTTCTACAAATCTACTCACTGACCAAAATTTTGCAGAAAATCCCCTAGTTTTGTCATGATCAATCCACGGTCCCTGCATTCAACTGAAAAATAACCTAAAGTTTTAAGAAACTAATCCACAGCTTAAAATACTGAAAAAAGAATATCTCAAACCTTCCTACCAATCACTAGGCTACAGGTCATGACACGGCAACGCACGAGTGTTTCTAGTTTTTTATCTAGAAAGGACGAGGAAAAAGCGAAGCCTTCACCGTCCAGCAGGCCAGCACGCGACGCGCGCTTCGTCAAACGGAAGCGACTCCAATTGGGCCTAATCGTGTCTCCGTCCCATTCGGCCTATTTTGTCCGCGAGCTCCTTCAGATCATCGAGCAAATCCCAAGAAAAAAAAACGGGATTTCCCTCTCAACTGATCGCAAACACAGACATATACGATGCCACAAAATTTAGTTTATTAAGTGGTCGCAACATAATCAGCCTGTTTTGAAAAATTATTCCAGTTCAAGCTCAATCAACAACAAACCTCAAACCTCGAACTACTCAAGTCAAAACTGATTGAACTCTCCAAAAACTACAAAAGAATAACCCGTGGGATGGCAGGGCAACTGTTAATAACCCCGACGGTCACCATGGAAAACGTGAATCCCACACCATATGATTTTCTTTAACTCAGAGTGGTGTCTGGCCAGTGGAGGAGGAAGTCATGATGTTCAGTGTCTCCGTCACAGAAGACATGGCACTCAGGGCAGCTTTAAGAACATCCTGTGAGCATCCAGGCTTCACAATGCTTTTCACCTGCACGCGTAGCAAAAAAAAATTATACAAAACCAAGGCAAAACTTCTTGTATTTTGAGGCTTTCTGGGGCATTAAAAGTACCTTATCTAAGTATTCTTGCAATTTCTTTATCCGGCCCATGTAGTCTTGGTCCTCAACACATAACGAAATAGGCTTTGAATCAGCACCTGGACCTTCAAATTGGAGTGGGCCTGGGTTTCTGTAGATGTCTTCCAACAAAAAGCTGGAAGAGTTCTTTCTCAACAGCCTGCAAAACAAAGTGTAGTTGAGAACAAAGGCCATCGCCACAAGATACTTTCAGATAAGCTGTGGCAGGTGCCCAAATGGTGCGTATATTCATTAGCAGGAGGCATTTCATTTTCTTCAAAAAAAAGGCATTTCACAAACTTACTCGTATGCTTTTCCTTTCAAGTCAACACTAGCCATATGAACAGCAGGCTTGCCAATTTGAGCAGCAGAAGGGCCACGTGACCACCGCTTCACAGTCATCATAGACTGCAGGAATACAGACATGGTTTAGGTGCTACTGTCATACTTATCCTAAATAATAGTCATATTAACACAAATCTTACCGAAATAGGAGCCGCACCACATCGCCACTTGTTCACTGGACTCTTCAGATTTGTCACTGTGGCCATGTAACCATTCAAACCAGCAGCTATGATGTGGTAGCACACATGCCCCAAAACCTGAAACCAACAACCTACATGATTAATCACCAGCAGGCAATTAACTTTATTAGAAAAATGAACTGAGCAGGGACTTACATAGGCATAATCGCAGTCGAATTTTGAAGGCAGTGCACCCCTAGCTTGGTAGCCAAAAAAGTGACAGATTGCATTAAACTTCTTTCCTTTGTAAGTGCCTTCCTTCTGCAAAAGTTGTCAACATTATCAACTGTTGCTCTGATTAAACACCATTTGCTAGCTCCATCAAAAGACATGCATATATGCCTCTCAATTAAACTGGAAGATACAAGAAAGTTCAAAGAAGCATACCAAGCGCTTGTTCATCTCAGTCTCCACTAATTGGGCTAGAAGCTTTTCAGTCTCAATCTGCACAGAAAAAGAAGCTGAGACCAACCAGAAGCAATAATTTAATCAGATAAACAATTACAGGTTCCATGTTCTACTGTACCTGAGAAAGTTGAGCTGAATCATCCGATTCAGGACGGAGAAGTAGCTGCATCAGAGAAACAATGATGTTGTAGCTTCTGAAATCTGATGTAAACTATGCATACAGTAGCATTAATAAATCGATACATACCTGCTTCCTAATAAAGGGGGGCAAAAACTCAAATAGTGCAGATGCCCAAGGTGAAAGCTGAGAAGAGATATTCTCAGCGGAAACACCTTTACCGTGAAGGCCATGAATTTCCTACAAAGAAGCTTCAGTCAGAAAAATTGTAAATGGGTTGCCATAATACTAGCCTAACCTAACCTCCTTTGGATTTTGTTGTTGTTGGTATGACAGAAGACACAAGCAAACATACCTGAAGCAAAGCATATAGTTCAGGAATACTCTCCACAAGGCCCTCTGGAATAAGAACCACCCCATGATTCTTGTCTGCAAAACGTACGAGGGGAACATCAACAGATTGTCATTTAAAATATCATGATGCTACGTGATGTCTCACCATCTCGTAAACAAGAGATAGAGATCTACCTTTCTCTGCCCTCGCCTGAACTGCATCACATATCTGCTTTGTAATATCAAAAATTGTAAGTTTGGATGCAGCCACCTCCTCACCAAGGATAACCTGTGCATAGATACAAGTTCAAAAGAACATAAGCACATTTTGCGATACAGGTCAAAAGGCAGGTACGGGCAGAAAGCAAATACAAACCATGTTCGGATGTGATTGAAGACTACACTCCAATGCCACATGAGAAGCCTTCCGTCCCATCAAGCGAATAAAGTAGTAATACTGTCATTTACAGACACAAGAAGAGATCAGGAATAGGATTCAGTGATTCAAATACATACATTGCATAGCATTTACAGACACTAGTGATGCAGTGCTGGATGTTCAAGTCTGTGTATACAGCATATCTCGCATGTGGGACCTGACATGCAGGATCAATCGCAAAAATAAGGGGTGAACCAACAATAGTGCCTATCCTATTCAGCTTTTAATAATTCTCTGTACTCAGACTTAACAGCATTAAGCAGAACTTCGTTTGTTTCCTTTCTGATAAGGGTAACTACTTCTAATGTATGGATTGCCTAAAGAAAAAGGAATATGCCATAGGTAAATCGTAGAATTTGACCATTAACAAGGTGCAAGACAGAAGCCTGCAATGCTATCTATCATGTGTTATAATTACCTTCTCAGCAGACAGAGCATCAGTGCACATATTGCTGATAAGTTGAGAGTTCACCTGAAAGAACAACAAAGAAATCGAAGGGGTCATTACAATTTCCAAATAACGGGCATGACCATAAACTAAACTAAACCAAATGCGGTAACATATATATCAAGGACAAAGTCAAAGATAGATTGAAATTAATGCCCACAAGGTCATTATCCACAATAATATCATACAAACTATAAAAATATTTGAAGTGCCATAAAGGCATAAACAAAATGCATAGTGATGTGAATTCAGTAATTCCTACCTTGCATATAGTGTCAAAGCCAACAGTAGTCTCAACAAACTGGTTCTTAAGGTCTCCATTTAAAGTTACAGGAACACCAACAACCTGTTAAAAATAGATGGTGTCAGTTAATCTGCATACAGGGAAAAATCACTTGCACTAGAGTCCTAGAAAGATAGATCCATAAAAGGTGATGATATAAAAGAAAATCTTTCAATGTACCTTTGTTGCACACTTTGCCTCAGCAAAAGTTTCAGCAAGCTGAGCAGCATCAGTATTGGATGTGACACCTTCATTTAAGTTGAAAATATTTATGTTTTTGAGACAAAAGTACAGTGTACTAAAAAAATCTGTAGATTTATTGCATACCTCCAATGATTACCAGGGCATCTAACTTCAATGCTTGGCAACTAGCCATTGCACCATTGACCTGCTCAGTTGTTCTAATCTGATCCTTTGTTCGACCAAGCATGTCATAACCGCCTTGGTTTTTGTATGAAGAAAGAACTTCATCGGTGATCTCCAAGGTTTTCTGTGCTAGCAGACCATCAGATCCACCTGTTTCAACATAAAAAAGAGATGTTAAAAATAAACGTTTACAGAATTTCAGTTTGTGTCGAGCATGCATCTAAATGTTAGCTATGGCAGACAACAGGAAGCAAGGGCAAGAAATACTGAGGTAATTGGTATTTTGTTGTGTATGCTAATTTATTTTGTTTTGCGCTACAGAGCACAGACTAAGTAATTTGGATTAAATGAACCCAGTACAGTTTGGTCAAAGACCTTCAAACATAATTGCATTTATGACAAAACCCCATTACGATAAAATAGTGTTGAGCAGATCTACAAATCTAGTGCGAACAATGAAATGTAACTAACATACAAAGTAAATAATATAAGCAAAAAAAATCAACAATTGCCAGGAAAATTCAACCACACTAAAGCACCAGTGGGGCTCACATGCAAGCCGATGATTGTATACTCCTAGGTAGTTCGTGCAAAATATCAAATTACTCACCAAGAAAACCAATGAGTTTGCTGTTTTGGTTGTGGGCCTTGATAGCCTCATACAGTCCCCAAATGACATTGTGGCCTCCAGGAGACTGCCTTCCACAGAAGACAATGCCAACCCTGCACATGGAACAAAATGGTTAGATTTTGTTGTGCTTGTGGTGAGAGAAAAGAGAGAGATAACTTTTACCAAGCAAATAGGTTTTCATGGAGAGGAACATGACAATAGAGTAATACCTGACTGCAGGGTGCTCAGATATGACCTTAGCATCAGGGACAACAGCAGTCTTCCTCAGAAAATGTGCGATGGGTTGCCCATAGGTGTGAGGGAACGCATGGCTGATCACATGAGCGCCTGCCGGATCAGCAGCAATTGCTACATCACCATACTCCACCCTCACAGTAGTGCCCTGATTTATATATAGTGCATAGAATCAGTGTGTGAATTTAGCTAACTAAAATAGAAGACACAAGAACTCCGTCCAAAATGCTGTTGAGAATTCAAACCATCTAGGGACATGTAAAAAGTGAAAGTACCCCTAAGCATGAAGGTATATTCGAATATTCAATAGGGATCATCTAGTCAAATTGAAACAATTCCAGGATCCATAAAAACTAACAATTGTTTACTCCCAATTGCAGCACTAACAACACAAGGACAACATCAAAACAGCAAATCTAGCCTTATGTTCCAAATCCCGGTGTATAAAATCCATCAGAAGTCAGACAAGCAGAACGATCTGCACAACGGGGGTTCGGGACAGAATCCGGACTTCGCATGTGACGTCCACCACGACTCAGATCCAGTCTCGCCGCGAAAGCGACGGTCGCATCAATCTGTGACAGCGACACACGCACACGCTAAGACCTGACCCCCCGAAAACAAATCGGGAGTAGGTGAACGGTGAGCCGTAAACATCAGCGCCTGCCGAACGAGCCGATCCAGGCAGGAAGGCAGCGCGGGATCTGGCGCCGCGCGACCCGCCGGTGAGCAGATCTGGGCCGAGGAGCCGGCAGGGAACGCAATGGCGCACGCAATGCAATGAATCAGTGGTGATGGGAGGTGCGGTGCGGACCTGCAGGCATGGGGGGACCTCGGGCTGGTAGAGCGTGCGCTTCTTCTGCACCTCCGAGAGCTCGCGCGGCACGCCGTAGTCGGAATCCATCGCCGGCGAGCGCCGCTCCTCGTCGCCGGTATAGCGTCCGGTCCGATTGGCTTTGTTGGTGGCGGTGGATGGTGAGGGTGGCGCACTGTGATGGGGGACAGATGCGGGTGCGGAGCGGGAGGACTTTTTATACCGGAGGCGACCCCTACCTGCAACCCCTCGCCCACGCCAATCGGGCAATGCGGCGAATATGCGAAGCGCTCCCTCGCCTCCGCGCGCCCTCGCCCTCGTCGTGTCCGGTGGTCTCCCGACTTCCCGAGCTCTGCGACGCTGAGGAAATCGGGCCGACCGGATTTTTCGTACTATGGCAAGTGGTCGAATGGGCTTTGGGAGCTCCCGGCCCACTAGTTCGGTGGGCTCGTCCACTAGTAGTTATATGCCGCAACTGGGCAAACGCACGGATAAATAAGTTGGTCGGAACTGCAATTTTCCCCTCAAAAGTTTCAGAAGAAAATCAGCAGGTTGATTTGTACAAACCAAGATGAATTTTGCTCAATTCAACATTTTTACACTGTAGCTAGGTGAGCACATATATGCTCTCATACATCGACAAGGATCAATTCACGATTACCATGTTGTGTAGGCAACTAGCAATATACATGAGCCTTCGATATAAGCTTTTCAATTAACAAATGGAACTAGTAGTTCTCTAAATAATAAGTTCTTTAACGAACCAAAGCTGATGCAAACGCAATACAATATACAATGAAGGCAGTTGGGACTTCTATCACCAACTATAGCCGGCAAATAGCTTCACGTCTTGAGGTGATCCCGGAAGGCATTTAGAATATATAAGAAAAACAATAAAGAATAAAAAGTAGCTATAATGTTAGCCCTACCGCTACGTCTTTCTCCTTTCTCTCTGGAAAAAACTCACCATAAATTTGAAATACATGCATGAAACAGCTAGTTTTATGACTTCTACTGTAATAATAAACAAGATGATAACAGAACAACACCGGCCTCCAACTGCAGAGGTTCTACTATGTCAGCTTGACATCATGTATCTGCTCAAATGAGATCCTATTTCCTCAACAGTAACTGCTATAAACCCTGCACATGAACAGAAAACTTGGAATCAAAGAAAATAAGATGATTTTTGAAGTAATGAATGGCTGGAAGAACACAAATCACAGACCTAGAATAACGAGAAATATCACTGGCGAAGAGGTCCGCAGTCAGAAGGGAACTGAAGTAAACAGGATACCATATCTACATATCAGCATGCCCAAATGGTGCACGAACAAATAGCTGACCATGTAGCGTGACAACAGCTGATGTTTGGTGGGGATCAATTCTTGACGGCAAGTTAACCACCTGAGACAGAAAAGCCAGTTCCTTTTAAACTGAGTTGCCAAATGTGCCTGTGTTAGTGTTCACTGTTCAAAGCAAAGTCATTACCTTCTTGAACGGAGTGATTCCCCACGGATTATCAGGCTGCTCTGGATCACCCGTGATAACCAGACGTCCAGCAGGATCTGACTGAACATGAACCTGATACCATTAGAACAAAAAGTTAACAATTTCCTCTGGCATAATCTCATTTCATAAGCCAAATCCCTTTTGGTTATTTGTCATATCTCTCTGGAAGGATTTATTTTAAGGTCAATGAAAAGATCCGGAGTGATGCTCTTAACATGGATGGCAGCATAATTCCTCACCTCCTCACGTAGTAGTCCAGGAACTAGCGCATAGACTTCGAAGCAATCTTTCTGCAGGAAAACAACCACCAAATGCCGCACTTTAGTTTAAGTTCAAAACTCAAAAGGTTCACTAGCAAAACCTTATATGGTTCAGGCTGACTCCAAAATATATCCATAATGCTGTGCATCATGCGATTAAACAAAACAAACATGTTGAACTTACAGTCTGCCGCACATTTATCTTCACCCAGTCGGCTGGTTCTCCAACGTCAATGACCATAGAATCTTCCCTGAAATTGAGCATTTTAATGCGTGTAAGAATAGGAATCATCATATCAGACTGCCATACAACATCTGAATGGACAAAACTTCTTCCTGACAAGCTCAGGTGCACTAAATGACGCTACAAGATCAGGATATCTTCTATTAACTGCATAGTAACATGTTCGGCGGCAATGCCCTCTTCATCTAACATATCATCGTCTACCAACACTTAAAGATAACCAAGTGACTGGACAGGAAGCCTTACTGTGACTTGTTTACTTTCGTGCGGGACGACTTGAGAGCATACTCTGGACTAGATGCTTTCTTTCTCTTGAGCACCCCTAAACATATAATGAAAGAATACATGAGAAAAAAAAAATAGTATAGTGCACAGTAGCAAGAGAAAAATAGTGAAGCATACCAAAGCCTTTTATGTTTTTATCACGACTTGGAAGTGGCATTGAATCTTTATCCTGTAGAAAGAACATTTTTAAATGAAAACAGTAATAAACAAATAAAAGGTGAATGACATGGTCCTGTTTGGATCCACCCAACTAAAATTTAGCTAGCTAAACTTTAGAAACTTTCTTTTAGCTAGCTAAAGTTTACCTAGGGGTGTTTGAATCCACTAGCTAAATGGTAGTTGAAGAGATATTTGTCTATCCTGCCCCTCCCTCCCACTTTATAAACTTTTCCAGAGGAAGGTGGAGGGGCAATCTTGTCTTCTACCAGTTTAGCTGAGTTGAGCTAGATTCAACCAGCTAAAGGAAACTTTAGCCAAGCCAAACTTTAGCTGGGTACTGTTTGGCATAGCAGCTAAATTTAGCCAACTAAAATTTAGCTGGTGGATACAAACAGGCCCATGAAGGTTCCATTACCTTCAAAATGTTATCTCCATAAGCGCCATTGGCAAGGAGGCGGTGAGCATGCCAACCCTGCATAGCCCGCGCTGCAGCATCCCTTCTAACTCTGGCAGAAGATGATTGATTCACAACCACCTACAAAACCATCATAAAACTAGTCAAAACAAATTAAAAACATCAGCCTTCACCTTCCAAAAAAATGCATTCCGCAGTTTCACATATATTGTTGGGAACTTTGGATTACAATAAAATCTAAATTCATAACTGACACAAGGTTTCCGGCTAGAAACAGGGCAGCTAGTCAACGAATAAACTTGCTAGGTGTATCTAGATTGACTTTGACCTTAAGTTACAAAAATACTGAAGTACTAGTTCTGCACGTCTGATGAAAATGAATATGTATATAAGATGATAAAATATTAAAATGTGTCTACGACATATTTAAAGCAATAACATGAACCCCATTAATTCTTCTTGATTAAATGATATGCAGTGATCATGCATGTTCAAGGGGAAAACATGAACTCCAGTGAACAATATAGAGATATCTGCTAGGTGCTAACTAAAAACTAGAAAGTAATAAAATATAAGTTAAAATCACCCTGTTAATTCTTTCTTGAAACAGAAAAAGGTTTACCTCGCGGTCGGTACCACTAGGCTGTGGTAAACCAGGCGGTGGTATCTGAAGCTGACCAGTCCGAACTTTGTGTTTTTCGTATTCAAGAAGTGCCTAAATTCATCAGTTAACAGACCAAAGGAAACCAATGAATAAATACAACATGGAAACCCATAATCTTAGACCTTAGAGCAATGATTACTAGTTTACTACTATATTCAATCGAAAGTCTAGCATCTAAAGCATTAAGGACGTGAAGGATTTAAAGGTAGAAGTAGCGCTAGCATCTAATCATTTCAAACAGCAGTCATATTTGTTCCCACACAGCAAGAAAATAAAAAAGGAACACTTTTACTCATTTTGATCTAAACTACTAACAGCATAAAGTATCAAGTATCATCATCTCACAAAATGAACAAAAAGTCTGTGGCACTTCAAGGTTAAAATTAATTCACTAACAAAAGCAAGACCTCTAGCTCTGTATTTGTATTTGCTAGGCTACTTCAGACTCCAAAGTCCAGAAACAATTTATTAATATTTATATACGAACCGAACTAAGCCCGAGTGGTGAAATTTTTCGCTCTGCGAAACTGATGTAAGGCTACAGAGTGCCTACAGTTCTGTAAGGATGAAATGCTCCTCAGCTACACTATAAGAACAAATGAAACAAAGGCCTTCCTAGAACAATAACAATATATTTAAAATATATATATCCTGCAGAAAATGCATCACCTTCTCGTAGAAAATTCGAAATGACCAAGAAACAGTAGTGCAGGTCCTGGAAAAGAATGTGACCCAAGAATAATTACATGGCATATGGCATTAAAGAATCCTCTGTGATGTGGCAGTTAACATGTATTCTGAAAAGAGGCCCTTACTTGGGTGGCCTGAAAGTCTCTCCAACTTGACGCCATAGTTTACAAATCGTTACCTGAATAAGCAAAACATTCAACTGAAACAAATGTCCACATTCAAGGAAAAACAATTTATGCCAGGAAGGAAAACAAAATGCCTTCAAGGAAAAGCAATTTATGCCAGGAAGGAAAACAAAATGTCGTGCAGTGCAATCATGAAAATAAGTGAAACATCATTCGTTAGAGATAATCAATATTTTACTAGCTCATGATTTTCAGTACCTGCTCGTGGCCTCCTAGGTGGGCGACTTGCCTCCACAACCTGGATTCCAACAGAGCGAACATGGCGAGTACGTTTAGACGACAAGAGATGGTACTGGCCTAGCTCAGAGAGCAAGAGGAATAGAAGGTTGCGCACTTGAGGCAGTTGAGGCCCTTGCCGTAGAACTTGGGCGGCTTGAACTCGAGGCTGTGCTCCCTATGGAAGCGTTCCAGCTCCGCCATGAACGCGGCCTGCTCCTCCTCCGTCCCAGAGTCGTCACCGTCGAGGAAGGGATCCGGCTCCGGCTCCGCGCGATGGCTGGCGCCACTCTGGGCCATCCCGGTGGAGCTCTCGCCCTCCACCTTCACCTCGGCCCTCGGGGACGCATCCGGGGTGGAATCGTCGTCGTCTTCATCGTCCTCATCGTCTCCATCGTCATCCTCGTCCTCCTCCCCGTCAGCGTCGTGGCTGATGGCGTCCTCGCCGTTCGTCTCCACCTTCGCGCCGCCAACGATTCCCTCCGGCTCCTCGGCCGCGGCCGCGGCCGCTGCGCGCTCCCCGTCCGCATTGGGCTCCGCCTGATCCGGGGAGCCCACTCCTCCCTCTCCGTCGTCGCTCTCCGGTTCGGCGTCCGGGGTCGTGTCCCCACCCCGTGCGGCCGTCTCTTCAGACACGGGAACCGCCTCTTTATCGGACGTCTGCCGCGCTTCCTCGCCGTTGGCCTCCTCGGCGAGAGGGAGGTCGTGCGGGTCGTCCCCGTCGGGGTTGGGATCGGCGCCGCCGCCCCGCGGGTCGCTCATCGCGGGAGGAGGGGGAGAGAGCGAACGGGCGGCTGCTATTTTCGCGGCAGGTTTGCACCGAGGTCTGAGGCGGAGGGAGGGGATGGCCTGGAGGAGATGGAGTGGGACGGATCTCCACGGCTCGCTACTCGCGGAGGAAACGGGCCGCCTAGACTGGGCCTCGAGGAAGGAATATGAGACCATGGCCCATTTGTGCATCTATCCTTTTGGGGCTGGGCCCAAATTTTTTTTATGTGCCTGCCAATGCTTTTTTTTTTCTTTTCAGATCGCACGGTACAAACACATATTTCATATTGTGAATGAGCTTGTAGTCTAATGATAAGACGGTTCAGTGGAACGCTACCTACCAGGATTTAAATCCTGGTGCTCGCACCTTTTTCTGGATTTATTCCGGGATTTTCCGGCGTTATGCGTTAAGTGGTAAGCGACGTTCCCGTCGACGACGAGGCGCCAGTGGCGACTTCGAGAATCTCCAGATCTGTCAGTGCTCAGTCCTTCGGAGGTGCTCATAGGGGTAGGGTTTGCGTACGTGTATTCATAAGGGTGAGTGTGCGTGCGTGTTGTGAGCGTCTGCGTTGTACTGTGTAATTCTTAAAAAACACATATGTTCGTATTCACACCACGCACACTCGCTCCCATGAACACGCACAACACAACTCTATTTCTATGTGCACCAATTTCTTAGTGAATGATCATTTTAAACAATTGACAAACTACATGGAATGGTAAACAAATTTTACCTTCAAACTTTGAGAAGCACACTGAGGACTGGAGTATTAGACGTGGCAATCAGGAGCAATATTAAATTGTTTGAAGATAAATGGGTCATGTACTTAGTGATGTGTCATGGTGATATGGCATGTCTACTGGCTTAAACCTAAATTTGTTTGGGGGCAGATTCCTTCAGTGCCATTGGAACCTATACCAATCCCTTGTATGCCTTCTGATGGGATGTAGGGATATTTTTTGTGTGTAAAATAGGTGGGGTCAATGGTACAGAAGGGATGAGTATAATTTTCAATGGCACCGAAGGAATTGGCTCATTTGTTTACGCCTCCTACTCTGCTAGTGCTAGCTACCGGCGGAGGTACCTTGTGGCCAAGGGGCCATGGACCCTTCCTTCATGAAAACTCCACTTCATATTCTGAATTTGCATAGCTACAAGTATATGGATGCATGCAAATCTAACCCTCACACCATTAGTTGTGCAAATTAGACTGCATGTGTATGTGTTTTAGTAGTTTACAACTCACGAGAGCTTGAATTACATGTACAACTCATATCTATAGCACTTGCATTTGTGTACTTACTTAGGTTAGGATGTAATCGGTCACCCCTTAACTCTAATCCTAGCAGGCCACTGGTGCTAGCTATTATAAGTGATAATATGATATGACGAGCTAAAATTACCCTCTCCTATTTGCAGCTCTATGGTTCAAAGAAGGTGAGCTCTGCCATTGGGAATCAGTCCAAACACCTTGGCTTATAGAATAATCTCTTCTAATGGCTGTGAGATCTGCATTGAAAGTGTGTTTGCTCAACTTTATTCATGGGGGCATGTATGATCGTAGTTTAGTTCGGCTTAGTAAATGAGCTCATCAAGTCCGCATCTATTACCCTTCATCGGAAATCGGAATGTTCTTTTGTAATATTGAGCATCTGTTTAAATGAACCTACCATCAGCTGGTTTGGAGAATTTTTTCATCACATTTGCATGTAATTCTTGAATAAATAAGAAAAACAAAATTCCAAGCCATTTGTTGCCATTGGTTGTATTTCATATGCTATGAAGCAGAATCGAAATAAACTACTCACCTTTTGGTGTGTGTGTGTGGTTGGGGGGAAACCAATCCTCTGCAGTACTTAGAGGGACTCACTGCCACTGACATGTGAGCCCGGTCCCACACGCCAGTGAGAGTAGTCCCTCTGCAGTACTGTAGAGGAGACTCATCCGTGGTTGGGGGGGGGGGGGTAAAAAGAAGCTTACTACTGATGGTGAAAGTGCTATGGTTAAATCAACTGGACAAGGCACGCCTGTGCTTGCGCATGTTTTGCTATGGAAATTCGTATTGGTCATCGATCAGCAGTACTCAACATTCAGCAGCAATGGCAGCGTATACCTCACCCCTAAAGAAAAGAAGAGAATGAACAGAAGCCTCGTGGGTGCATAAATTACAATGTTAGAGTAACTTTATCTTTATTTTACCAAATTACTTTTTTTGCTAACTTTTACCAAATTACCCTATGAGTTTGGGAGGTGAAAATCTGTTTGATCGAGGTGATAATTTCTGATCAAATCAGGTCGAATTGATGATTTGGCAGACACTTTTCAAATGGACGAGTTTGGCTATTTAGCCCAGTAATTTATTGAAATCACACGACGGTTCTTGCAACCTTTGCAGAAAACACCCGTACTCAACTCATTATTACACGTGTCTTGCTTGCTCTTCAGCCACCGGCCCCCTCTGAGACGAACCAAACAGTCGCCGCAGATCCGAGCTCCCCTCTGTCCTCCGGGGCCACGGCGATCACAACCGCCGCGGCGCCGTCCATACCCACGCTCCGGTAGCCTTGACTCGGCCGCGGGCGGGGTGGCCATGGAGGACTACCCGGAGGAGCTGCGGACGCCGCCGCTGTCGCTCGTGTCCATCGTGGGGTGCCCGGAGCTGCACCCCTCGATCTCGGCGGCGCTCAGCTCCCAGCAGCCGCCCATGAACACCTTGGCCCTGCCGGACTTTGCCAAGGCCTCCATCCTGTCTCGCAGCGGCAAGGCCCGCGACCCGCTCGCCCCGCCGCAGGCCCCAGCGGGAATCCTCAAGAAGGACTGGCTCCTCAAGCACCGCACTCGAGTCCCGGCCGCCGTCGCCGCGCTGTTCCGTGCCGACCAGGTCTCGGGTGACCCCGCCCAGTGGCTCCAGGCCTGCTCCGATCTCGAGAACCTCAAGTATGTTATCTATGTTATCTGAATCGTTTGCATTGTTGATTCCAAATTGACTTTTGCACAGCTAGAGGTTTGGTTACGAGTCTTAAGATGCAAATAGGTAATTTATCAAGTATCAACCATTAGGAATTTAGGAAGCATCGCTCTGTTAAATTATAGCAGCTAGTAGAACCGAATTTGCCACCAAGTAATTTTCGTTTGTTGCACAGGTCTGCAATTCAGGGGATAAACACTAAATTAGTGGTGGTTCTGGTGCAGGCTCAAGCTAGTGGTAAGTACGGAGTACCTGCTTAGAGCATTTGGTGTTGTCTCTTCTCTCATGCAATGGGTAGCAGACACTGATTAGTTGTGGCTAGTTGAATGCCAATTATGGTGAAGGTTTTAAGTTGCAACCTAATAATATTTTTTGCAGATGAGCTGAGTGAGGATGTTACTGTTGCGCTAAGGAAACGTGCGGAGATTGATTCTAAGCACCTAGTTGTTTTGGTTGAGCACGATGAAGCAGAATGGAACAGATCTCTCAGCAAGTATATAACTTTTCTTTTTTCCCGTGATTTTACTGATGCACTTTGTAGAACAAGTATAACCAATTTCTTTTTGTTCATGCCAACATGCTGATTTTCTTGGAGGTGCGCACAATAATTAGTGTAATATTTTTATCTGCAGATTGAAGAATGTGTTTGCAGAGTTATGTTCAGCATTCTATAAAGAGGAAGGGCGAAGGATAAAGGCTCGAATTGAGAAGAGAAACTTTTCTTCTGTTGAGTTGAGCATCCGCTACTGCTTCAAGGTAAGAGCCACTCTCTCCTTCAATTTGGTGCTGTTAATCATTCTAGGTGCAGGGTAAAAGCATGGAAACATACATAACTTTTACCTACAGTTGCTTGATAATTTAATCAATTGTTTTTCCACATTGCCCTGATCTATTTATTTGCTCCATTACTTTGATGCACCAGGTTGCTGTCTATGCGGAGTTTAGAAGGGATTGGCCAGAAGCATTAAAATTCTATGAGGAAGGTGTTCGCGTTTTGCGTGAGGTCTGATCCTATCCTTATTTGTATTCACTATCAACAGTTGTCATACCAAATCAATTATCTCAGATTTTTTAAGTAAAAAAACTAGGGCTATCATTCATCCAAAAAAAAGTTGGTTGATCAATCACCATTTCATAAGCAGTTTCTATTAGCTTTGCACCATCCATTGATAGTGTGCTCATATTTAGATGATCGGAACTTCGACAAGGTTGCCTCCAACCCAACGCCTAGTTGAGATCAAAGCAGTTGCTGAGCAATTTCACTTTAAGATATCAACTTTGCTACTTCATGCCGGGAAAGTGGTAGAAGCAATCATGTGGTTCCGTAAGCATATAAGAAGCTATGAACGGGTTGTCGGAACACCAGAAGTTTCTTTTCTTCATTGGGAATGGTTTAGCAGGCAGTTCCTCGTCTTTGGTGAGCTAATAGAAACAACATCTGCTACTGTGCCAGATACATTATCTCCTCGATTTGGTACTGCAGACAATGCATTGACTGAGTGGGAATTTCAGCCAGCTTACTACTATCAGGTTCAACCTACATCTTTGCCCAGCACTACGACAGAGAGACACTTCATTTACTCGATATGCACTAATAAATGATTTCTCATACATTTGCTTCTGACAGTTAGCCGCAACTTACTTGAGAGAGAAGAGGTATGCCATTGAGTGTCCATCGTCAATAGCAAACCTTACAACAGAAGCTAATGGAATACCTGAGTCAGTAATGCCTTCTGTTTATGTTGGCCAATATGTGCGCTTGTTTGAGCAAGGAGACACAGTTACTGTGCTACCGTAAGTTCCTTGATACTTGTTCTCAGAAAATTACAACATATTATTTTTATATGAATACTTATACCTCAAACTGGTTGCAGCCTTTCTGATACTGAATACACCAGCTATGCTTTGTCAGAAGCGGAAAGGTTTCAAGATTCTTATGAGATTATAGCATTGTTCAGAAAAGCTTATGAATCATTTCAGAGCCTAGGCACTACAAGAATGGCTTATTCTTGTAGTCGTGGAATGGCCATAGAATATTATGCAGCTGGGGACTTTAGCAACGCAAAACAACTTTTTGATAGTGTTGCTGGTATGTACCGCCAGGAGGGTTGGACCACTTTGCTTTGGGAGAACCTAGGGTACTTGAGAGAGTGCTCTAGGAAACTTAATTTTCCGAAGGATTTTATCAGTTATTCTCTAGAGATGGCTGCATTACCTTTGTTTTCTGTCAGTGTAGAGGAAACTCGAGAAAACAAAATTAAGAGTGGGCCTGCAGGTTCTCCTACCATTTCCAGGAGAGAAAACATACAGAAGGAAGTTGTTAATGTGTTGGAAAGAAAACAGCCACCAGAAGGAAATGATGATGGGTTTATTAATGCAATGGAAGAAACCACTCACCTTGATATTGATCAAATAAGTCCACTCAGAATGGTGCTTACTGCATCTGTTGCTTTTCATGATCAATCTGTAAAACCTGGTTCGCCTCTTCTTATCAGTGTGTCACTGTTATCTCATCTTCCTTCCCCAGTGTTGGTTGATCAGTTGGAGGTTCAATTCAATCAATCTGACTGTAACTTTGTCATACATAGTACACATGAAGATTCTCCTCCTTTGGATTCAAATTTGCATGGCCAAGTTGAAGCCACTTCTCTAACACTCTTCACCAATAAATGGATGCGGTTGACACGTGAAATAAAATCAGGTACTATCAGTATATATGCTTCATTTTATTAAGTGTTTATCCACTTAGCATATATCATAAAAATCGTGACAGTTGACCCTGTATATTGATATAATAGGTGAGACTAGAATATCCATGTAGAGACCTGGATATACTTTGTATATTTTAGCATTATCAATGAAAATCAGAAAACCCGCAAATATTATTTGATTTATTTTCGATCAAAGTTATTTATTTTGGGATCATACTTCCCATGTTAAGGGGAGAATAAAAATCCTATGAAAATCACCATTAGTCAGGGTAAGACGGAAAGTAAATAATATAATGTCAGTTGAAGAGAGTGATCTGATCCATACTTCCTCCTTTTGTAAATATAATTGCATCTAGGTTTATCCTAAGTCATTTTTTGTAAACTCTAACCATCAATATCTGATATGAATTGATAACATAAGGTTGACATTACTGATTGACACAAGTTACTGGATGGAGTTTGTGATGCAAGGAAGTAGGTTGTATTCAGATGAGATATTTTCCTTACAACTAAAATAACACGCTCCATGCCCATGGTATATTATGATAGTGTAAACAAAGGTATATCATCTTCATCTATGTGTACTCTTAGCATGCAATGTGATGCATGCATATACCCATATACATGAAATCTGGTGAGAACAAGCCCTCAAACTTATTGTATAAGAATGAGAATTTGGGAGAAAATAAAATTAAACTGTCAGCTATGGAGGAACTAGCCATGTGATATGTGGCCTACTCCCTCCATCCCGCAAAGAATGTCCACTTTGGTTTCTTTCCAGTCAAGCTATTTAAAGTTCAACCAAGTTTGCAATGAAGAGTATCAATATTTATAACACTAAATAGGTATGCTATGAAAATATATTTCATAGTTGGATCTAATGAAACTTGTTAGACATCAAAAGTATTGATATATTTTTATATAAATTTGGTCAAACATAAGATGGTTTGACTTAGGAGAAACCCAAAGGGGCACTCATTGCGGGACGTAGGGAGTACTTATCTAGCTTCGGTAAAAATGGGGTACGTCCATTTTGAGTAATAGGCTTATAGGCAGCATTCTCTAACAAGGATTTTCGTGTTATATGCCATCTTGAAAGCTGAAACCACAATTATGGCTCTTTTTTTTTTTTTGCTTCGTTTGCTTTTCATGGGGTTTGCGTATTTGCTCCTTTGTACTCGAATATTTGAGCTGAAAGCTTTCCTTGCATATAACTTTTTTTGTCATAGTTTTCCTAGCACTAATTCCATAATAGAGCTAATATTATGAGTACATTCTGCAGGACAGAGTGGAAAGCTAGAATGTTTGTCAGTGAAGGTGACAATAAATAAACGCCTCGTGATTTGCTGCCACGCTGAAAGTCCTGCCTCCATGGAAGAATTCCCATTATGGAAATTTGAGGACCAAGTAGAGACACTGCCCACAAAGGACAATGTTCTTGCTTTTTCTGGGCAGAAACTTATCCAAGTTGAAGAGCCAGATGCTCAAGTCGATGTTGTTTTAAATTCTGCTGGCCCTGCATTGGTCGGAGAGATATTTATTGTACCAGTGACCGTATTTTCAAAAGGGCACACAGTCCATTCTGGCGAGCTCAAAATTAACCTTGTCGATGCCAGAGGTGGTGGTCTGTTGATGAGTCCGAGAGAAGCAGAAGAATCTGAAAGTCATCATGTCGAACTTCTTGGTGTCTCAACTGTGTTAGATGGCAAAGAGTCAAAGGAAGAGGTCGATAGCATAAGGAAAATCCAGTACTCATTTGGGGTTGTATCTGTTCCCACATTGAGTGTGGGCGATTCCTGGTCGTGCAAATTAGAAATCAAATGGCATCGAGCAAAATCAGTCATGCTCTATGTTTCACTTGGTTACTCCCTGGGCTCAAGTGAAGAAGAAGCACTGCACCGGCTTAATGTGCATAGAAGCCTACAAATTGAAGGGCAGATTCCACTGTTAGTTACTCACCAGCTTTTGAGACCATTTAGGCGAGAACCCTTGTTGCTGTCCGAAATCAGATCCTTAGGCGACGATGATAAAAAATGTTCTCTTGCTATGAATGAGTCTAATATGTTTATCGTGAATGCTAGAAATTGCACTGAGGTTCCCTTACGATTGCACTCAATGACCATTGAACCTGATGATGATGGTAAGCAGCTCTGCTCAGTGCAACAGGTCAGTGGAATTTCCAATGGACGTGCAGTTATTGCTCCTAGTGAAGAATACAAAGGAATATTTTCAGTCAATCCACGGGCTAGCAATTCAAACTTCCATTTAGGTGAAATTTGCCTGAACTGGTCAAGAGATTCAAGACTTGGCAAGGATCAAGGGATACATGTTATTATGAAACAAAGGTTACCTGAGGTCAGCGTTGAGGAGCCACCGCTTGTTGTGAGCATGGAATGCCCTCCCTATGCTATCCTTGGAATACCTTTCACTTTCTATGTGAAGATCCACAATTCAACATCTTTACTTCAAGAGATCAAGTACTCCCTTGTGGATTCCCAGAATTTTGTTTTTTCTGGTGCTCACAATCATGCTGCTTTCATTCTGCCAAAATCAGAGCACATTGTTAGTCATAAGCTCGTCCCGCTTGGTTCTGGCTCCCAACAGTTGCCTAAGATCACAGTAACTTCTGTGAGGTATTCTGCTGCATTGACTCCTTCAGCCTCAGCAGCGACTGTTTTTGTATATCCCAGTGAGCCTAAATTCAATTTGGAAACAAGCTGTTCGGCATCCAACCAGTGTGTGAGTTAAAGATTTGTAGAGAACCTCAGGCCTCCGCACTCCTGACTCAACTTGGCTCCAGGCTGGAAGGAGGTAATGCTACTGAGAACTGAGGAGACCATCAGTTTTACCTGAATGTTGATGTTGAAGGGACAAGAATTGGATTCCCATCGGCGAAAAGCAACTGGCGTCCTGCAAAAGTTTTGGCATTCTTTTGAGTTGTCGATTTTGTAGTCCTTTTGGTTTAACCACATGTATGTAACTTATGATTGCTTCATTGTTTTTGGCCCAAGGGCAATACATACACAGGATGGGCTATTGTAAATCGCCATATCCCACCAGTAAAGTGGGGAATAAACAGCCCCTATGTCTCAGTACAAGGTTTTGTTCTTTGTTCAGATTCTCAAGATTGCTGATATCCTGATGCTTAAGATTGCTTCCATTGATGAATCCTTCTGTCATGTGCATCGTTTTTCTTTGTTCAGTACAGTTTGTTTCTGTATCATGCTGTTCAAGCTAGATCGAGACCCTTCCGCTGAATCCTTCTGTCATGTGCATCGTTTTTCTTCGATGAATGATGAAAGAAAACACCATTTATGCAATATTTTCCTGGACCAACAATCTTTAAGCTGCCTTTTTTTCAACATCAACATGATGAGTTAAGGCACTTCTTTATTACAGTATACTGTATTACTCTTGAAATCTGACTAGGCTGCGTGCTTCATGATGGTCGCCGTGCAGGGGAAAAACAACGCGTCCTCGAGCAAAGTAGCCGTCGCCTTCAGCCGGCGGCGCGCTCCATGCCGAGTCCTCGGTGTAGCATATCCCCGCCCCTTTAAATCGCATCATCTTCTTCCCAAATTCGCTTGCGTGCCGTGTTCACATCACGGGCCGTTTCCATTTCGTAGTGCGGCTGGGGGTCTAGGGTTTAGAGCGGTAGGCTCCCCAAAAAAGAATCGAGGGAAACTCGCCGCCCTGCCCCGCTTCGCGTCTCGATAAAGCCGACACCCACCTGTCCCGTCAGAGCAGAGACCGCCCCTCCCCGCGCCGTTCTTTCTGGGAATCTTCCCCTGTCCCGGCCGCCGCCGCCGCGGAGCCCCGCCGGCACGAGATGGAGGTCGCCCCCGCCGCCGCCGCCGCCGCCGCCAAGCAGAAGCCGAAGAAGCACATACACCTCTTCTACTGCTCGGAATGCGAGGAGCTCGCCCTCAAGATTGCCGCCAGCTCCGACGCCATCGAGCTCCAGTCCATCAACTGGCGGTAAGCGGCCCTCCCCTCCTCCTCCTCTTCCCCAATCCCGTCTCTCCGATTTCGTATAGCAAGCTGATTCCTTTTTTGAGCAAGAAAAATTTGAAGAAAAAATTTAGCAAGTGATTGATTCCTCATGTTCTATGACGGCACGCCGACAGGAGCTTCGATGACGGGTTCCCGAACCTGTTCATCAACAAGGCGCACGACATCCGGGGGCAGCACGTGGCGTTCCTTGCCTCCTTCAGCTCGCCGGCGGTGATCTTCGAGCAGATCTCCGTCATCTTCGCGCTGCCCAAGCTCTTCATCGCCTCATTCACGCTCGTGCTGCCTTTCTTCCCCACGGGCTCCTTCGAGCGCGTTGAGGAGGAAGGGGACGTCGCCACCGCCTTCACCCTCGCGCGCATCCTCTCCATGATCCCCAAGTCGCGCGGCGGCCCGACCAGCGTTGTCATCTACGACATCCACGCGCTCCAGGAGAGGTTCTACTTTGGGGACGACGTCCTGCCGTGCTTTGAGACAGGGATCCCGCTCCTGCTGCAGCGCCTCCGCCAGCTCCCGGACGCAGACAATGTGCGTTGCGGCATCCATTATCATATTCGAACATTTACATTTTGTGCTTAAAGATTCCCAAAGCAATCCTGACTGTTGGTATGCTGTATGCAGATCACCATTGCCTTCCCAGATGATGGGGCGTGGAAGCGGTTCCACAAGATGTTGCAACACTTTCCAATGGTCAGTGGTTCCCGTTTCACGCTTGGATATATCTTACTTTAGTTTTGAATGCCGTTTTGTGAAGAGGGATGTGTTGCCTGTAGTCATGAAAATGCCTCTTGTCATGAATTTCATGTTGAGCTGTTTGATTTTGTAGATAGTCTGTAACAAGGTTCGCGAAGGCGACAAGAGAATAGTTCGGATAAAGGAAGGAAATCCTGAAGGGCGCCATGTTGTTATTGTTGATGATTTAGTGCAGTCTGGAGGAACTCTTAGAGAATGCCAGGTATGATGCGACATGTTGTTCTATTGCTTAGTAGATGTTAATGCTCGCATAGCTGCTTCTCTTAGTATTTATTCAGTTTGGAAGGAGATATTGTGTGTCTTCCAAAAAAAAAAGAGATGTTGCGTGTCTTTAAAAAAAAGGGAGATATTGTGTTATATAATTGAAATGACAGAGGGACGCATTGAAAATTGAAAAACATAATGTATTCCTTAATATACACTGCCAGTAAACTAAGAGTTCTGAAAAAGGCTAAAAGAAACATTAGTGTCTTCTGTTGTCAAACATGTATCTCACAAGATCCCATACTCCTTTTGAACTTTTGTTGGTAGACTTGGCGTCCCATCTTTACTCATGTAATTTATCATACTGTTATGCTGATAAATTATTGAGGGCAATGCTGATAATTTTTGGGTGTTAATGATGTTGCAGTAGTGCCTATGTTCCTTTTTTCTCTCTAAAGAATATCATATTCTACTTGTTTTACCTGCCACTGATTTTTTTCTCCCCCAATTATGTCACGTTTTTTCAGAAAGTTCTGGCTTCACATGGTGCTGCAAAAGTTAGCGCTTATGTGACTCATGCTGTGTTCCCTAAGCAATCGTATGAACGTTTCATGACATCCAATTCTGGTAATTGGCAGCTCATGCAACTTAGCAATTTCTAGTTTTGCAGCCATGCATATTTCTTCGTGCTTACCATTTTGTTCCTTGCAGCTGGGCCAGGCGACCAGTTTGCTTACTTCTGGATCACGGACTCATGCCCTCAGACAGTGAAAGCCATTGGACAAAGTTCTCCATTTGAGGTGCTGAGCCTTGCTGGCTCGATTGCGGATGCTCTTCAGATATGAGCTTGCACCGGTAGATGGGTTTGAATTGCCCATCATATTGAACTTGTACTGTGAGATGGGCTGCTCCTGTTTTACCTAAATGTAAGCAAATAATGTGGAGTAAGTTGCTGCGGAAGTACCTGAAGGTTCCATCAACAGCACTGTCATGAATAAAATCAGGCGTCGGATGTTCACATCTGTGGATTCCTCAGTGTTAAACTTCTGTTTCAAGGGTGCAAGATCAGTACTTAGTTTCCTCGCCTATCTGAGTACTTTAGCGCAAGCTTTCAGCTTTGTTGTGAACTACAAAATTGCTGCAATATACCTGAGCTTCAAGCCGTCAACCTAATTAATGAATTTCCATCCATTGAATGAATGCCTGAAATTTACTGTTTGATGGATGCGTCGAGAGGTACTGGAATGTGGAGCTGGTCTGCATATGTAGAGCTACCCTGCTCTTGCCTCTTTTAGGTATCCAAGTTATTGCCAAACAAGCTTCTATTTTTCAGTCTGATTTAGCCGTGCGGTAAAATTTTGAATCCTCAAACTGCGGGTTTCAACTGTAGGCTTCAGACAAGGCTCCAGGAACTTGAACTTGGCAACCCTTTTCTAACAGGCAAATCGAATCTGAATTTCAGTACTTCGGGCAATGAAATTACAGCGATACACCTCCAAAGTTTTGGTTTCGTATCTTAAATCAGGAAAGCAGCACCGAGGGCCGAACCTGATTAAGATACCACACCTGCAGTCTGCAGACGACCAACAAACCTCAGAAAAAGAAGGCAAAGGCAAAGCGTCCCACAACAAGACAGTACCAAACAGAACACAAAATGCCTGACCCGAAGAAAAAACGTTTACACCCACTAATTGCAGGCAGCCTTTTCCAACCATCCGGCTGAACTCGTCCATGCGTACTGAAGCAGCACCATTCCATTATCTTCATGCGTTTCTCCTTCAGGGTGAAAGCAAAAAATGCAAGTAGTTGGTTAGAGAGCAATAAAAAAATAGATGAGGTACTTTCCTTTGGTGATGGCTTGAGCACACGAGCAAAAGATGCTTGGCAATCCTTCTGAAAAACCATTCGACAGCTGCTTTGCATGGTCGAACAAGTTATCTCCAACTGGTGTGTAGAGCTCCAAGATTTGGACATAAGACACCCTTATTCTAAGCCATCATGCATGCTACCTAAATCATGATGTAAACATCGTAACAGGCATCGGAGAAGCACTGCAAGCGTTCTCATATGAACTTGTGGAGCACAAGCATACCCGCAAGCCGCAAGGCCGCAACAGCAGCTTCCTGGTAAAGCTAGGCACTGCTCTTCCAAAGCTTCAGCCAGAAGAGCCACATCAGGTGCAGTGAATTACGTGCAAGAAACATAGATGACGAGTATAAATGTGTTCATGGATCATAGGCCTTCCATGACAAGAAACAGGCAAAGTACCAGCAGCCATTTGCCATGGAATCCAAGCTCCCAGTGCTCTTCCTGTGCCTAGCATTTGCAGCCTGTTCTGCCAGCAGCCACCACCATGACCCCTCCGTCGTCGGATACTCGCAGGAGGATCTAGCATTGCCGAGCAGACTTTCTGAACTCTTCACATCCTGGTCTGTCAAGCACAGCAAGATCTACGGCAGCCCGAAGGAGAAGGTGAGGAGGTATGAGGTATTCAAGAAGAACCTGATGCACATTGCAGAAACGAACAGGAAGAACGGGAGCTACTGGCTGGGCCTGAATCAGTTTGCCGACATTGAGCACGAGGAGTTCAAGACCAGTTATCTGGGATTGAAGCCAGGACTGTCAAAAATGGCTTCACCGCCACGTCCTCCAACAACGTTCAGGTACGCGAATGCGGTTGACCTGCCATGGGCAGTGGACTGGAGGTACAAGGGAGCTGTGACGCCGGTCAAGAACCAAGGAAAATGCGGTGAGTCCAGTGTCTCTGAACAATGCACACTGTGACACACGATCCTTTTTCAGCATACGTGTTCAGTACCAATTCAACCGAAATATGGTGAATTCTGAGCAAGATTAAGTCGACGATAACAAGAACAAAAAAAAACTCTTGCAGGGAGTTGCTGGGCCTTCTCGACGGTGGCAGCAGTTGAAGGCATCAACCAGATCGACACGGGCAAGCTGGTATCGCTCTCAGAGCAGGAGCTGATGGACTGCGACACCACGTTGGATCATGGCTGCGGAGGAGGGATCATGGACTTCGCATTCGCTTTCATAATGGGGAACCAGGGCATCCACACCGAGGAAGACTACCCGTACCTCATGGAGGAGGGCTACTGCAAAGAGAGACAGGTTTGCACAAGACACAATTATTTCAGGGTATTCAGATGTATAAACTGCATCTCGTGGAGCTCTAAAAAAGGGATCTTCTTTGCATGCTCTGGTGTGTTTAGCCTCAGGCCAGCGTGGTCACTATAACTGGATACGAGGATGTCCCGGAGAACAGCGAGATCAGCCTGCTGAAAGCGTTGGCTCATCAACCTGTCAGCGTTGGGATAGCTTCAGGGAGCAAGGACTTCCAGTTCTACAAAGGGGTAAAACAAGACTGCCTGTATTTTCAGATGACGTAACAGATAGAAGTAACTTTTGTGTGTATGTCGTCTGACTGCAGGGAGTGTTTGACGGGGCTTGCAGCGACGAGCTCGACCACGCATTGACGGCCGTCGGATACGGCTCATCGTACGGCCAGGACTACATCGTCATGAAGAACTCGTGGGGCAAGAACTGGGGGGAGCAAGGGTTCGTCAGGATAAAGAGGGGTACCGGGAAGCCGGAGGGCGTCTGTGGAATCTACACGATGGCTTCCTACCCTGTCAAAAATGCAACAAGCTGGGGGTGGGGTGCCTAATCAATCTTGTCATCCGCTCGAAAGCAACGCGCTACTCAACAATATCTTAATCGATCGTTTATTAACCCTGATGGTGGCAACAATGGACTAGGCTGGAACTGGAATGTCGAGTTCTATGTTCTAATGTCCGAGTTAGGCCTAGCATATTCTCCGTGTCCGTGTGAAATGGCCCTGCTAAAGGTAGGTCAAAATCCTATCTACATTCTGTAAGATCTCGACAACCACATAGCAATCGTTTATTTGCGAGATCTGCCCTGGTTCTTCCTTCAACTTTCTGTGGTTGATACTTTTGGTTTGAGCTTAACCAGTTGTGTTCTTGTGTTGAACTTTGTAGAAGGATTGATCCAGGAACAATTTTGTGGTTACCCAAATGTCCTATGCAAATTGAATAAATAAAATATAAATGAAGTTCTGATATCAAAGGTCTCATGGTCTAGTGGTCAGGACATTGGACTCTGAATTCAGTAACCCGAGTTCAAATCTCGATGGGACCTTATTTTTGAGCTTCCAGCGACCATTTCTTTTTGGGCATGGTAGTCCCAATGCTATGCAATCTGCTTCTTTTTTATCTCAGATTCTCATCTTCTGAATTTTTAACGAATGATACTTCGTTCCAGATTTTTTTTAATGAAAGCGTCAATGAACGTGTTTAGCACTTGTAGACAGCGCTGTGCTCCAAAAGAGCATCGTGCACGCTTTACAGCGCTGTGCGCCTGTGGCAGAGACGCAGAGTCACGCAGAATTGCAGAACTGTAGGAAACAGTCAAACAGATAGTTTATTTTTTCTTTTTGAAAATTATTTACTTTGGCCTTGTTTAGTTGGCTAAAATTTCTAACCTTTTCTCCACTCTCTCTCCATCACATCACATTAAATACGTCAAAAGACATATGTTCGGAGTATTAAATATAGGTAAAAAATAACTAATTACACAGTTTCGATGTCCTTTGCGACACAAATCTTTTGAGCCTAATTAGGCTATGGTAGGATAATATTTACCACAAACAAACGAAACGTGCTAGGAGTTCCAAACGTTAAAAAAGTAAATTTTTCAACCAACTAAATAAGGCCTTTCTAAAAAAATCTTTTTAGCAGAACAGATAAAAGTTACTCTGTCATCAATCGACTGATCTTTTGCTATTCCATCAGCGTCAGTCACCAGAAACTACACTGCACGGCTGGATCTTTTTCTTCCGCACGTGGGGCCCAACTCCCAATCTCTCTCTGGTTTTCTTCGCGATGCGCGGCCGCGCGAGCGCCTAGGACGCCGCCGGCGGCGTGGATCCGCAGCTCCCGCGAGATCCGGCGACGGTGGGACTCTCCTCCTCCTCTTCCTCTCTCTCTCTCTCTTCAGTGGATGGAAGAGGCCGACTGAAGCGTCCCCTCATCAGAGGTGACTAAATATGATACAAATACCAGTCCCAGGAGGCTGTCAACACATTTATTACAACAGGTGGTTCAGTCCCTTACATCACGGCGGCATAGTGGGCACGGGAGCGCCACTGCCACGAGAAACAACACAAAAGCTAAAGACCAAACTACAACAGCAAAGGCTTCTAAGGCCTCATCAGAGTACCACACCATGGAAGCTCTCTGTGGCGACCCAGAGTCCACAGGCACGGTTGGGTGTAGGGCAGCAACCTACTCGACGTCCTCGGGTACGAAGTCGGGATCCTCCTCTGAAAAACAGTTAGTCAAGCAAGGGTGAGTACATACGTACTCAACAAGTCCAACCCCACCCACGGAGGGGCTAATAAGCAGATCATGCACATGATATATCAAGGATCAGGATAAGGTTTATTTTGCAAACGCATTCACTCGTGCAAGGGTTTGTTTTCGAAAAGGTTTTCGCAAACCATTTTTATAACTCAAGTAACACAGTTGTTTTGTGAAAACCAAATGAAGACTACCGGACTCCCCGTCCGCAGTAGCCTAGGCACACAGCCACACGCTTTTCCAGAAAACAACTCACGCCATGAAAACATCCCAAACCCAAACACTAGTTTTGTGACCCCACCGTGACTCGTCCAATACCGTGGACACGGCTATTCGAATAGGTTTTACACTCTGCAGAGGTTGTACATCTTTACCCACAAGTAGGGTACCGCCACACGAACACCTTAGTGCCGCCGCGGATCCTATCAAAGCCATTACCCACCTTAGCTAACCCTACGAGCCACCACGGGAGCAACCAAGGGGTTATCTCACATAACCAGGGCGTACCTCACACAGATCGTACCCCTACTCCTTGATCTCCCGCTGCTCACCCGCACTCCTGATGGCAAGTAGATTAACTAGTGGGATTTATGCTAAGCCGTTGCCACATACAACGGTCGAGTGGTAGTACGATAATTGGGTCAGGTGAGATGTCACGCAACCCGGTCCTTAACGACAAGATGGACATCTCCAACACGCTCAACCACAAAGGTACGAGCTCACCCATACTCCTGACACACGCACGTCCATCCCGTCTACCCGGTTCTTTACTCACTTTCCAAAATATCCCATTCCCATTTGTAAAACACTCACACATTTTTAAAGCAATCATTTAGGCCAAACAAAGTTAAATCATAGCAATCAAGGGTGGCTATCCTACCGGGTTTTAACAGTAAAACAATATGCAATTTATAAAACGGTTCATAGGGTTGTATTTATAAAACTGGGATCAAAGCATGCATCAAAGGATGAGATTGAACTTGCCGTCTTCGAAGTCTTCGGGGAGTGCCGGCTCGACGTTCGGGGCTTCGGGCTCCTGCTCACAGTAGTCGGCTTCGATCTCTGGCTCGGGGTACCTTCCTCCGTCTACTCCGTCGGCTATGGCGCACACACAAGCAAGCAAGCAATATTAGCACACATGTTTTCGGCCGAGCTCGGGGAGGGGGAGTGAGCGGAGAGGGGGTATATATTAGCCCTAGGGGGGGTTGGTCCGGCGGAGATATTACTGGGAAGGGTGAGGGGAAAAAAATTGGATTTTAATCGGAAATAAAATCGTGCATGAAATGCCGGGTTAGAGAGAGGGTATAGGGGCTAAGGACCTATTAGTAATTTTTATTAATGGGGAAAGGGTGTGGTTATACTGGGTTAGGGTCACTTTGTAAATTGTTTAGGGTGTAGTAGTGTTCAATCTATAATTAGGTATTAATCCAAGGGCTAATTGAAAAGAATAAAGAGAGAGAGGGAACAAAGCTCGGTTTTGAGGAGAATAAGGGGGAGCAGGGGGGGGTCTTGGCAAAAATGCCATCTTCTTCCTCCCCCTCGAATCAGAACAGAGAGAGAGGGGTGGCGCGGGCATGGCCGGCCGGCAGGGGCGCCCGCCGGCGGTCCTGTCCATGGCCGCGGCTGGGGAGTGGGGCAAATCGGAGAGGGGGACGAGGGGATCTCATCCCCGTGCTCACCTTGGGCTAGGGCGCGCTGTGGAGGCGGCTCCGCGGAAGGGCAGTGGCGCGACGGCGGTGCTAGGGGGCGACGGCGCGGTGGGGCTCGGGGAAGAGGGGAGGAGTTGCTGTGAGACTGCAGTGGTGAGGTGCGGCGACCTGGGGAGTCGCCGGCCCTTTTTATAGGCGGCGGATGGCGGTTTGGGGGGGGAGATTTTTTTCCCGGCGAGCTTGACTCCGGCGAGCTCGAGGAGCTTCGCGAGGCGGCGACCGGTGATGCGACGGCTCGTGCTGCCGCCGGTCAACTCGTGCAGGGAGTGCTAGGGCGCGGGGCAGGCGGCGGTCGGGCCGGCGGTGTAGGCCGGAGGTGACGGCTCGGGCTCGTCGCCGGCGCCAGGGAGGGGTCCGTCGCGGCCTGTGCTGAGCAGTGAGGAGAGGAGGCGGTGGCGTGCTTGGGTGGATGGCGTGGTCGGGGCGCGGCCACGCGGGCCCGTGCGGCGGGGCAGGGCACGCTGCCGGCCTGGCCGGTCAACGGCGCCAGGCGCGGCGCGGCCGGTTGCGGGAGGAGAGGAGGAGGGGGTCACCGGCGCGGTGGCGTGTCGCCGGCCGGGTGCGGGCCCGGTGCGCTGCCGGCCTGGCCGGCCCTCGGCGCCGCGGCGGGTCGCGGGCCCGGGGTCAACCGGTGTCAGACGCCGGTCGGGGGGGCGCGGGGTGCTGGCCGCGCGGGAGGAGGGAGAAGGAAGAGAAGAGAAGAAGAAGAGAAAGGAAAAAGAAAAAGAGGGAAGGAAAAAGAAAAGGAAAAGGGAAAAAAGAAGGGAAGAAAGAGAAAGGAAAAAGGAAAGGGAAGGAAAATGGAGAAGAGAAAAGAAGAGGTAGAAAATCTGGGAAAAAGATGTTAGGAAAAAAAATTTGGGAAAGGGTTTTGCGGGGGTTTTCCCGGTTTTTCGGGCGTCGGCGCGTTTTCCGGGACGGCGGTGATGGCGAGGCGGACTGGTCGGCGGGACCGCAGCGTGCGCGGGATTCCCGGCCGGTGGCCGACCGCGGCGTTGGGAAGGCGCGCATGGGTGCTGGCCTGGGTGCGGTGCCGGCGGGATTCGCGGCACGCACGTCGGGGAGAGAGCGGGGAAAACAGTGGCTAGGGTTTGAATGGTAATTGAGCTCGGCGGGTCAGTTTTGAAAATACGCATGATTTATTAGGTGATTTATTTGGAGCTAAAAACGCGGGTGTTACAAACCTACCCCACTTAAAATGAATCTCGCCCTCGAGATTCGGCTAGGTTTCAAACAGGTGGGGAAACTCCTTCTTCAACGCGTCCTCTCGTTCCCACGTGGCTTCTTCTATTCCGTGTCTGCTCCATTGAACTCTGCACACCCGTACTTCTGAGGTTCTTGTTCTTTTGACCACTGTGTCCAAAATCTTGACGGGCACCTCCTGGTACCTAAGGTCTGGCTGTAAGTCAATTGTTTCCACCGGCACTCGTTTCTCTTCGATCACTCTCAAACACCTTCGTAGCTGAGAAACGTGGAACACGAGATGTATATCCGCCATTTCCTCTGGTAGCTTCAACCGGTATGCTACTGCTCCAACTCTCTTTAGCACTTTGTACGGTCCAATGTACCGAGGGGCCAACTTCTCGTGTACTTGAAATCTCCGAGTCCCCCGGATGGGTGAAACCTTGAGGTAGACGAAGTCTCCTGGATTGAAGCTTGCTTCACGCCTTTTCTTGTCTGCGTAGCTCTTCTGTCGGGACTGGGCGGCTCTCAACTTTTCTCGGATATCAGCTACCCGCTCCTCAGCTTCTTTTATAAGTGCGGGCCCAACCAGGGCACGCTCTCCTACTTCTGACCACATCAGGGGTGTCCTACATTTTCTCCCGTATAGTGCTTCGAATGGCGACATTCCCAGACTTGCTTGGTAGCCGTTGTTGTAAGAAAATTCTGCATATGGCAGGCTCTGCTCCCAATCTTTGCCATAGGTGAGGACGCATGCTCTCAACATATCTTCCAAGATTTGATTCACCCTTTCGGTCTGTCCGTCTGTCTGCGGGTGGTATGCTGAGCTGAAGTCTAGCTTGGTACCCATGGCTTTGTGCAGGCTTTTCCAGAACCTAGAGGTGAACTGGGTCCCTCTATCTGAAACTATCCTGCTAGGTACTCCATGCAGCCTCACTATGTTTGCTATATACAGCTTGGCCAACTTCTCTCCGTCATAATTATTACGTACGGGTATGAAGTGAGCGACTTTAGTGAGTCGGTCTACTATCACCCATATGGAGTCATGTCCCTTCTGAGTCCTTGGCAAGCCTACTACAAAGTCCATGCCTATCTCATCCCACTTCCATACTGGGATGGGTAAGGGTTGCAACAGTCCAGCGGGCTTCTGGTGTTCCGCCTTAATCCTCTGACAAGTGTCACAGTGGGCGACGAACTGTGCAATGTCTGCTTTCATTCCATTCCACCAATACTTCTGCTTTAAATCCATATACATCTTAGTGGATCCTGGGTGGATGGAATACGCTGAGTTGTGTGCCTCATCCATGATGGTCTGCCGGAATTCTCCGTCTTCAGGTACGCATATCCTGTTTTTATACCATAGTGTACCGTGACTGTCCACCCTAAAGTCTGGGGCCTTATTCTCCCCCGTGTGCTTGCGGATCTTCATCAGCTCCTTATCAGATTCTTGGGCTTTTCTGATTTTGTCTTCCAGGGTGGGCTGGACACTTAGTTGGTGAACGTAGCCCTGGGGAACAATGTGCACGTTGAGTCGTGCCATTTCCTCTTGTAATTGGGCATTCTTAGGTACTGCTTTTCCATAAGACTTTCTGCTTAAGGCATCTGCCACTACGTTGGCTTTTCCCGGGTGGTAATGGATTTCTAGGTTATAGTCTTTGACTAATTCCAACCACCTTCTTTGCCTTAGGTTCAGGTCAGGCTGGGTGAAAATGTACTTCAAGCTCTTGTGGTCCGTGTAGATCTCGCACTTATTTCCAATCAGGTAGTGTCTCCAAATCTTAAGGGCATGCACTACGGCTGCAAACTCCAAATCATGGGTGGGATAGTTCTGCTCGTGGGGCTTGAGCTGGCGGGAGGTATATGCCACTACCTTCCCATCTTGCATGAGAACACATCCCAACCCTTGTCGGGAGGCGTCGCAATACACGACAAAGTCCCGTTGAATGTCCGGCAGGGTCAGCACTGGGGCTGTGGTCAATCTTCTCTTCAACTCTTGGAAACTTTTTTCGCAGGACTCGGTCCAGTTGAACTTCTTCTCCTTCTTGAGCAACTCTGTCATGGGTCGGGCAATCTTGGAGAATCCTTCAATAAACCTCCGGTAGTATCCTGCTAAACCAAGAAAGCTTCTGATTTCGCTCACATTGGTTGGCTGTTGCCAGTTGGAAACTGTTTCGACTTTCCCAGGGTCTACTGCTACTCCTTCTGCTGTCAGAATATGTCCCAGGAAGGATATTTTCTCCAACCAGAATTCACACTTGCTGAACTTAGCGTACAGCTTGTGCGCCCTCAGTTTTTCCAGTACCACTCGAAGGTGTTGTTCATGTTCCTCCACACTTTTGGAGTAAACAAGTATGTCGTCGATGAACACCACGACAAATTTGTCTAGCTCTTCCATAAACACCTTATTCATGAGATTCATAAAATACGCTGGTGCGTTGGTGAGTCCGAAGGACATCACTGTGAACTCATACTGTCCATAACGGGTGACGAAGGCGGTCTTTGGGATGTCACTCTCCCTAATCTTGAGTTGGTGGTATCCTGACCTTAAGTCGACCTTCGAGAAATATTTGGCTCCCTTTAGTTGGTCAAATAAATCATCTATTCTGGGGAGAGGATACTTGTTCTTGATAGTGACTTCGTTTAGTGAGCGATAGTCCACGCACATCCTCAGGCTTTTATCCTTCTTTTCGACGAAGAGCACTGGGGCTCCCCATGGTGACGAGCTTGGTCTGATGAACCCATTTCGCTGAAGTTCTCTCAGCTGCTTCTTTAACTCTGCCAATTCAGGGGCTGCCATCCTATAGGGCCTCTTGGCTATGGGAGAGGTTCCGGGGATAAGGTCGATAACAAACTCTATATCCCTATCTGGTGGCATTCCGGGGAGTTCTTCGGGAAATACATCTGGGTACTCCCGTACTACTGGGATTTCTTCTAGGGACTTGGCCTCCATGCTAAAGACCATTATGTCTGGTCTGCTTCCTCGGGTACGGCAGGTTACTTGCACTCCATCTGGGTTGGTTAGGTGTACCACCTTATCGGCACAACTTATAAGGCCGTGGTGAAGGCTTAACCAGTCCATCCCAAGAATCACATCTATCCCTCTGGACCTCAGTACTACCAGGTCCGCTAGGAACTCTACCCCACTTAAAATTATTCTCACCCGGGAGCAACCCAGTTGACACTTGATGTCACCTCCGGGTGTTCGGGTTAACAAGGGTGCTTTTAGTAGTACTGTAGGTATTTTATGCTTTTCCACAAAACTTGAAGATATGAACGAATGTGATGCTCCTGAATCAAATAATATAGTTGCCAAGACTGAGCTGACCAGGAACTCACCGAGCACTACGCCTTGTGCTTCTTGAGCCTCCTGGGCGTTGATGTGGTTGACGCGGGCTCGTCCATAAGACTGCTGGGGCTGCCTCATCTGCTGGTTGTTATTACCAAAGTTGTTGTTGTTGCGAACTGGCACGCGGTTGGCTCCAGATACAACCGGTCTCGGCCCATTCACAGAGTTGGAGAAGGCTGAAACTGTTGGCCTTTTGGCATATGGGCAGTTGGCGATGAAGTGTCCGGTCTCACGGCAGTTGAAACACACCCTGGAGTTGTTGTTGTTGTTGTTGTTGTTGTTGTTGGCAGTGACCTGGCTAGTGTTGCTCTGTGGAGGCTTCATGGTGTTCTGGTTGTTGTACGGTTTGAACTGGGTTCTGGGGCCTTGAGAGCCCGTGGCTTGGGACTGGGTTCTGTACTGCATGGGGGCTTGGAATCTGGACATGGGGTGTCCGAAGCTTCTCTGCCTCTGGGAACGTTCCTGCTGTTGCGCCTTGTGCTCCATAAACTTGCGCTTGTTTTCCTTCCTCTCCTCTGCTTTGGCTCTTTCTGTGAGGATGGCCATGTTCATAAGTGTGTTGAAATCAGGGTAGATCTGTGGGGTAAGCAGAGTCCTTAGCTCCGGAGTCAAGCCCTTCTTGAACATCTCCTGCTTCTTGGAGTCCTTGTCCACTTCTTCTGGGGCATAACGAGCCAACTCTATGAACTGATAAGTGTATTCCTCCACGGACTTGTTGCCCTGGCGGAGTTCACGGAACTCATCTGCCTTGCGCTTCAGTGTAGCTTCTGGGATGTGGTAGCGACGAAACTCTTCCACGAACTCATCCCAAGTGATGGCGGAGGGATCTTTGGCCGCTGCACAGTAGTTTTCCCACCAGGCTAAGGCTGTTCCGGTGAGCTGGTGGGTGGCCAAAAGAACTTTGTCTCGATCCTCACAGTTGAATGGCTCTAGTTCCCTTAGGATAGCCCTCAACCAGTCATCGGCATCCAAGGGATTCACTGATCCACCAAACGTGGGTGGCTTTGTCCGGAGAAATTCTATCAGTTTCTCATTCATGCCCAGAACACGGGGCTTTGGGCGGGTGATGGCATTGGCTATGGCTTCCAGCAATAGGGTCTGGTTGGCCAACACTTGCGCCAGGTCTACGGCAGGTGGTGGTGGAGGCGGAACCATGTTTTCTCCTCCATTTTCGTCCTGATATACTTCTTGGTCGTTAGGGTGCTCCCTTCGTTCAGCATGCGATCCTTCCGCGTTTGGGTCCATACGACCGGAGCCTTGGAAGCTCCTGGCGGGGCGCCTTGAAACCATCTGTAGGGAAGCGGGTTTCTAAGAGATTTTAGGTGATGTTTAAGTTGATTAAGACGGGCTTTTGAAAAGACAGGATCTGACTCCTGCCGTCAAGCACACAACAAGCACACATGACACACAAGCACAACCAACTTCATTTCCACCATGAGAGGAGGATACATCCCGAACTACCCGACTGATACAACGCTGGTACACTACACGGCTTGGTACCATGACAAAAGCTAAGAGGGCGACTCTAAACTTGGACCAGCACGGCTTCATTCCTTGGCAAGGGCCTCTGGGGCATGCTACTCGCGGGGCGAGCCATCTTCTGGGGCGGAGTGTGCTTCCAGCGGAATGAGCAGCTCATCGCCGTCATCATCCTGGGGGTTCCCGTTCTCTTGGGGCTGGGCGGAAGTTCCTTCTTCGGTGGTTGATGTTGGTTGCTCGGCGGCTACAGACGGTGTTGGGGTCTCAGGAACTCCTCCCCATCCTATGAGGGGTGTCCCAATTAGGACTTGTGCTTCTCCCACAGCCGGAACGGGTGTTCCACTGTTGGTCCATTCCTGTATGCGCTGGTCCTGGATTCGCCTGAGGCTTTCATGGGCAACGGCTTCACTGCTTATGGCGGCTGCGGTTCTTGCTTCTGCTTGGGCCACTCGGACTTGGTGCATCCTCACTGTGACTTCAGCTTGCTCGGCCCGACTGATTTGCTCCCTCAAGTGCTTGGCTTGGTCATCGAAGAGCTTATCCAGGGAGACAAGGTAGGCAACTACGTGGTACAGCAGGTCTTCTTGGTGGCGGCGTCGTTCCAGGTTCCTCATGCGGGCCTGCCAAACTGGGGTTCTGATGGCGGGAGGAAAATACCTCATTGGTGTGGGGACGAGGTGTTCCTCGTAGATCCTGCACAGGTAACGGAGAGTTTTTCGGAGGGCCAAGGGATAGGTATCCCGATGTCGAAAACCTGTGGCGGTCACGCGCCACGGCTCGACGTTGGGGTAGCGGGTGCTTCTGGCGATGGAGAGGACCACCCTACAGCGAAGAGTGCCGAGTTGCTCGTACTCTCTACTGTAGTACCTTGGGCGCTCAGTGATACCGAGGCGCTCCAGGGAGTTGATAAGAAGGCGAGCAAAACCAGGCTCCTCCTGGCACACGCCTTGGGTCCATCCATCTTCGGCCATCTGAAAACAAGGGTAGAGTTGAACAAGTTGTGCAAAGGGTACAAAAGATAGATAGTCTTATTTATTCACAAAGGTTGGGTACACTCCTCAGGGGTACACTTATTATTATGACGATAGTTCTAGCCTAGGCGTTCCATACTCTTCTTATGGGGATTCTTCCTCAGGCTGAAAGCGACGCTTCTTCGGTGGAAGATCTTGTTCCAACATCACATCCTCGGTCTGGGTTCCCTTATCCCAGTGGGTTTCTTCGGGTTCATCATCCATCAACCCAGCTTCTTCTCTTCTCCTACGTTCCTTGTGGAGCTCATCCCATAGGTTCTTGTGGAATACTTCAGAGCGTTCCCTTTCTCTGGCGTAGTCCCGCTCCATGTTGCGTAGCTCAACTTCCGCCATGGTTGTCTTAATCCTTTCCAGTTCTATCCTTTGCTCCGCTCTTTCCGCTCTGTCAATCTGTTGCTTCAGTTGCTGGGCTTGCTCCTGGTAGAGGTGGTCTAGGCCTCTGAGGTAGATGGTCAGGTGAGAAATCGTATCTTCTAGGTCTTCTTCTTCTCTTCCGAGTCCTCTCATCCGGGCGATCCATGAGCGTCCTCTTCCTCCAGAGGGTGGGAAAAATCCCATCGGAGTCCGTCGAAGGTGTTGCCTATAGACCATTCGTAGGCGTCGCAGGGCTTTCCGAGCAGCCTTTGGGTAGGTGTCGGCGAAGCGAAACCCAGTGGCGGAGACGAACCAAGGTTCTATGTCGGGGTAGAGCGTGCTTCTTCCCACGAAGATCAGCAGCTTACACCGAAGGGTGCCGTAGCGTTCGTACTCCCGATAGACGAACTCCGGCGGATCCCTTACTCCGACGCGTTCTAAGCTGAGTAGCAACAGGTTAGGGAGGCCAGGCTGGACAGGGCAGACTCCTCCGTTCCATTCGGGGTTAGCCATCTGGAATCAGGCAAGGATCAAGGTAAAGATTTGGGAAAGGATGAGCTTAGCAAAGGAAAGATTAAAGAGGGGCCGGAGGAGGTCTCGTATCCTAGGGGTCGCGTCCTACGGCCAACCTACGGCTCTGATACCACCTGAAGCGTCCCCTCATCAGAGGTGACTAAATGTGATACAAATACCAGTCCCAGGAGGCTGGCAACACATTTATTACAACAGGTGGTTCAGTCCCTTACATCACGGCGGCATAGTGGGCACGGGAGCGCCACTGCCACGAGAAACAACACAAAAGCTAAAGACCAAACTACAACAGCAAAGGCTTCTAAGGCCTCATCAGAGTACCACACCATGGAAGCTCTCTGTGGCGACCCAGAGTCCACAGGCACGGTTGGGTGTAGGGCAGCAACCTACTCGACGTCCTCGGGTACGAAGTCGGGATCCTCCTCTGAAAAACAGTTAGTCAAGCAAGGGTGAGTACATACGTACTCAACAAGTCCAACCCCACCCACGGAGGGGCTAATAAGCAGATCATGCACATGATATATCAAGGATCAGGATAAGGTTTATTTTGCAAACGCATTCACTCGTGCAAGGGTTTGTTTTCGAAAAGGTTTTCGCAAACCATTTTTATAACTCAAGTAACACAGTTGTTTTGTGAAAACCAAATGAAGACTACCGGACTCCCCGTCCGCAGTAGCCTAGGCACACAGCCACACGCTTTTCCAGAAAACAACTCACGCCATGAAAACATCCCAAACCCAAACACTAGTTTTGTGACCCCACCGTGACTCGTCCAATACCGTGGACACGGCTATTCGAATAGGTTTTACACTCTGCAGAGGTTGTACATCTTTACCCACAAGTAGGGTACCGCCACACGAACACCTTAGTGCCGCCGCGGATCCTATCAAAGCCATTACCCACCTTAGCTAACCCTACGAGCCACCACGGGAGCAACCAAGGGGTTATCTCACATAACCAGGGCGTACCTCACACAGATCGTACCCCTACTCCTTGATCTCCCGCTGCTCACCCGCACTCCTGATGGCAAGTAGATTAACTAGTGGGATTTATGCTAAGCCGTTGCCACATACAACGGTCGAGTGGTAGTACGATAATTGGGTCAGGTGAGATGTCACGCAACCCGGTCCTTAACGACAAGATGGACATCTCCAACACGCTCAACCACAAAGGTACGAGCTCACCCATACTCCTGACACACGCACGTCCATCCCGTCTACCCGGTTCTTTACTCACTTTCCAAAATATCCCATTCCCATTTGTAAAACACTCACACATTTTTAAAGCAATCATTTAGGCCAAACAAAGTTAAATCATAGCAATCAAGGGTGGCTATCCTACCGGGTTTTAACAGTAAAACAATATGCAATTTATAAAACGGTTCATAGGGTTGTATTTATAAAACTGGGATCAAAGCATGCATCAAAGGATGAGATTGAACTTGCCGTCTTCGAAGTCTTCGGGGAGTGCCGGCTCGACGTTCGGGGCTTCAGGCTCCTGCTCACAGTAGTCGGCTTCGATCTCTGGCTCGGGGTACCTTCCTCCGTCTACTCCGTCGGCTATGGCGCACACACAAGCAAGCAAGCAATATTAGCACACATGTTTTCGGCCGAGCTCGGGGAGGGGGAGTGAGCGGAGAGGGGGTATATATTAGCCCTAGGGGGGGGTTGGTCCGGCGGAGATATTACTGGGAAGGGTGAGGGGAAAAAAAATTGGATTTTAATCGGAAATAAAATCGTGCATGAAATGCCGGGTTAGAGAGAGGGTATAGGGGCTAAGGACCTATTAGTAATTTTTATTAATGGGGAAAGGGTGTGGTTATACTGGGTTAGGGTCACTTTGTAAATTGTTTAGGGTGTAGTAGTGTTCAATCTATAATTAGGTATTAATCCAAGGGCTAATTGAAAAGAATAAAGAGAGAGAGGGAACAAAGCTCGGTTTTGAGGAGAATAAGGGGGAGCAGGGGGGGGGGTCTTGGCAAAAATGCCATCTTCTTCCTCCCCCTCGAATCAGAACAGAGAGAGAGGGGTGGCGCGGGCATGGCCGGCCGGCAGGGGCGCCCGCCGGCGGTCCTGTCCATGGCCGCGGCTGGGGAGTGGGGCAAATCGGAGAGGGGGACGAGGGGATCTCATCCCCGTGCTCACCTTGGGCTAGGGCGCGCTGTGGAGGCGGCTCCGCGGAAGGGCAGTGGCGCGGCGGCGGTGCTAGGGGGCGACGGCGCGGTGGGGCTCGGGGAAGAGGGGAGGAGTTGCTGTGAGACTGCAGTGGTGAGGTGCGGCGACCTGGGGAGTCGCCGGCCCTTTTTATAGGCGGCGGATGGCGGTTTGGGGGGGGAGATTTTTTTCCCGGCGAGCTTGACTCCGGCGAGCTCGAGGAGCTTCGCGAGGCGGCGACCGGTGATGCGACGGCTCGTGCTGCCGCCGGTCAACTCGTGCAGGGAGTGCTAGGGCGCGGGGCAGGCGGCGGTCGGGCCGGCGGTGTAGGCCGGAGGTGACGGCTCGGGCTCGTCGCCGGCGCCAGGGAGGGGTCCGTCGCGGCCTGTGCTGAGCAGTGAGGAGAGGGGGCGGTGGCGTGCTTGGGTGGATGGCGTGGTCGGGGCGCGGCCACGCGGGCCCGTGCGGCGGGGCAGGGCACGCTGCCGGCCTGGCCGGTCAACGGCGCCAGGCGCGGCGCGGCCGGTTGCGGGAGGAGAGGAGGAGGGGGTCACCGGCGCGGTGGCGTGTCGCCGGCCGGGTGCGGGCCCGGTGCGCTGCCGGCCTGGCCGGCCCTCGGCGCCGCGGCGGGTCGCGGGCCCGGGGTCAACCGGTGTCAGACGCCGGTCGGGGGGGCGCGGGGTGCTGGCCGCGCGGGAGGAGGGAGAAGGAAGAGAAGAGAAGAAGAAGAGAAAGGAAAAAGAAAAAGAGGGAAGGAAAAAGAAAAGGAAAAGGGAAAAAAGAAGGGAAGAAAGAGAAAGGAAAAAGGAAAGGGAAGGAAAATGGAGAAGAGAAAAGAAGAGGTAGAAAATCTGGGAAAAAGATGTTAGGAAAAAAAATTTGGGAAAGGGTTTTGCGGGGGTTTTCCCGGTTTTTCGGGCGTCGGCGCGTTTTCCGGGACGGCGGTGATGGCGAGGCGGACTGGTCGGCGGGACCGCAGCGTGCGCGGGATTCCCGGCCGGTGGCCGACCGCGGCGTTGGGAAGGCGCGCATGGGTGCTGGCCTGGGTGCGGTGCCGGCGGGATTCGCGGCACGCACGTCGGGGAGAGAGCGGGGAAAACAGTGGCTAGGGTTTGAATGGTAATTGAGCTCGGCGGGTCAGTTTTGAAAATACGCATGATTTATTAGGTGATTTATTTGGAGCTAAAAACGCGGGTGTTACAAACCTACCCCACTTAAAATGAATCTCGCCCTCGAGATTCGGCTAGGTTTCAAACAGGTGGGGAAACTCCTTCTTCAACGCGTCCTCTCGTTCCCACGTGGCTTCTTCTATTCCGTGTCTGCTCCATTGAACTCTGCACACCCGTACTTCTGAGGTTCTTGTTCTTTTGACCACTGTGTCCAAAATCTTGACGGGCACCTCCTGGTACCTAAGGTCTGGCTGTAAGTCAATTGTTTCCACCGGCACTCGTTTCTCTTCGATCACTCTCAAACACCTTCGTAGCTGAGAAACGTGGAACACGAGATGTATATCCGCCATTTCCTCTGGTAGCTTCAACCGGTATGCTACTGCTCCAACTCTCTTTAGCACTTTGTACGGTCCAATGTACCGAGGGGCCAACTTCTCGTGTACTTGAAATCTCCGAGTCCCCCGGATGGGTGAAACCTTGAGGTAGACGAAGTCTCCTGGATTGAAGCTTGCTTCACGCCTTTTCTTGTCTGCGTAGCTCTTCTGTCGGGACTGGGCGGCTCTCAACTTTTCTCGGATATCAGCTACCCGCTCCTCAGCTTCTTTTATAAGTGCGGGCCCAACCAGGGCACGCTCTCCTACTTCTGACCACATCAGGGGTGTCCTACATTTTCTCCCGTATAGTGCTTCGAATGGCGACATTCCCAGACTTGCTTGGTAGCCGTTGTTGTAAGAAAATTCTGCATATGGCAGGCTCTGCTCCCAATCTTTGCCATAGGTGAGGACGCATGCTCTCAACATATCTTCCAAGATTTGATTCACCCTTTCGGTCTGTCCGTCTGTCTGCGGGTGGTATGCTGAGCTGAAGTCTAGCTTGGTACCCATGGCTTTGTGCAGGCTTTTCCAGAACCTAGAGGTGAACTGGGTCCCTCTATCTGAAACTATCCTGCTAGGTACTCCATGCAGCCTCACTATGTTTGCTATATACAGCTTGGCCAACTTCTCTCCGTCATAATTATTACGTACGGGTATGAAGTGAGCGACTTTAGTGAGTCGGTCTACTATCACCCATATGGAGTCATGTCCCTTCTGAGTCCTTGGCAAGCCTACTACAAAGTCCATGCCTATCTCATCCCACTTCCATACTGGGATGGGTAAGGGTTGCAACAGTCCAGCGGGCTTCTGGTGTTCCGCCTTAATCCTCTGACAAGTGTCACAGTGGGCGACGAACTGTGCAATGTCTGCTTTCATTCCATTCCACCAATACTTCTGCTTTAAATCCATATACATCTTAGTGGATCCTGGGTGGATGGAATACGCTGAGTTGTGTGCCTCATCCATGATGGTCTGCCGGAATTCTCCGTCTTCAGGTACGCATATCCTGTTTTTATACCATAGTGTACCGTGACTGTCCACCCTAAAGTCTGGGGCCTTATTCTCCCCCGTGTGCTTGCGGATCTTCATCAGCTCCTTATCAGATTCTTGGGCTTTTCTGATTTTGTCTTCCAGGGTGGGCTGGACACTTAGTTGGTGAACGTAGCCCTGGGGAACAATGTGCACGTTGAGTCGTGCCATTTCCTCTTGTAATTGGGCATTCTTAGGTACTGCTTTTCCATAAGACTTTCTGCTTAAGGCATCTGCCACTACGTTGGCTTTTCCCGGGTGGTAATGGATTTCTAGGTTATAGTCTTTGACTAATTCCAACCACCTTCTTTGCCTTAGGTTCAGGTCAGGCTGGGTGAAAATGTACTTCAAGCTCTTGTGGTCCGTGTAGATCTCGCACTTATTTCCAATCAGGTAGTGTCTCCAAATCTTAAGGGCATGCACTACGGCTGCAAACTCCAAATCATGGGTGGGATAGTTCTGCTCGTGGGGCTTGAGCTGGCGGGAGGTATATGCCACTACCTTCCCATCTTGCATGAGAACACATCCCAACCCTTGTCGGGAGGCGTCGCAATACACGACAAAGTCCCGTTGAATGTCCGGCAGGGTCAGCACTGGGGCTGTGGTCAATCTTCTCTTCAACTCTTGGAAACTTTTTTCGCAGGACTCGGTCCAGTTGAACTTCTTCTCCTTCTTGAGCAACTCTGTCATGGGTCGGGCAATCTTGGAGAATCCTTCAATAAACCTCCGGTAGTATCCTGCTAAACCAAGAAAGCTTCTGATTTCGCTCACATTGGTTGGCTGTTGCCAGTTGGAAACTGTTTCGACTTTCCCAGGGTCTACTGCTACTCCTTCTGCTGTCAGAATATGTCCCAGGAAGGATATTTTCTCCAACCAGAATTCACACTTGCTGAACTTAGCGTACAGCTTGTGCGCCCTCAGTTTTTCCAGTACCACTCGAAGGTGTTGTTCATGTTCCTCCACACTTTTGGAGTAAACAAGTATGTCGTCGATGAACACCACGACAAATTTGTCTAGCTCTTCCATAAACACCTTATTCATGAGATTCATAAAATACGCTGGTGCGTTGGTGAGTCCGAAGGACATCACTGTGAACTCATACTGTCCATAACGGGTGACGAAGGCGGTCTTTGGGATGTCACTCTCCCTAATCTTGAGTTGGTGGTATCCTGACCTTAAGTCGACCTTCGAGAAATATTTGGCTCCCTTTAGTTGGTCAAATAAATCATCTATTCTGGGGAGAGGATACTTGTTCTTGATAGTGACTTCGTTTAGTGAGCGATAGTCCACGCACATCCTCAGGCTTTTATCCTTCTTTTCGACGAAGAGCACTGGGGCTCCCCATGGTGACGAGCTTGGTCTGATGAACCCATTTCGCTGAAGTTCTCTCAGCTGCTTCTTTAACTCTGCCAATTCAGGGGCTGCCATCCTATAGGGCCTCTTGGCTATGGGAGAGGTTCCGGGGATAAGGTCGATAACAAACTCTATATCCCTATCTGGTGGCATTCCGGGGAGTTCTTCGGGAAATACATCTGGGTACTCCCGTACTACTGGGATTTCTTCTAGGGACTTGGCCTCCATGCTAAAGACCATTATGTCTGGTCTGCTTCCTCGGGTACGGCAGGTTACTTGCACTCCATCTGGGTTGGTTAGGTGTACCACCTTATCGGCACAACTTATAAGGCCGTGGTGAAGGCTTAACCAGTCCATCCCAAGAATCACATCTATCCCTCTGGACCTCAGTACTACCAGGTCCGCTAGGAACTCTACCCCACTTAAAATTATTCTCACCCGGGAGCAACCCAGTTGACACTTGATGTCACCTCCGGGTGTTCGGGTTAACAAGGGTGCTTTTAGTAGTACTGTAGGTATTTTATGCTTTTCCACAAAACTTGAAGATATGAACGAATGTGATGCTCCTGAATCAAATAATATAGTTGCCAAGACTGAGCTGACCAGGAACTCACCGAGCACTACGCCTTGTGCTTCTTGAGCCTCCTGGGCGTTGATGTGGTTGACGCGGGCTCGTCCATAAGACTGCTGGGGCTGCCTCATCTGCTGGTTGTTATTACCAAAGTTGTTGTTGTTGCGAACTGGCACGCGGTTGGCTCCAGATACAACCGGTCTCGGCCCATTCACAGAGTTGGAGAAGGCTGAAACTGTTGGCCTTTTGGCATATGGGCAGTTGGCGATGAAGTGTCCGGTCTCACGGCAGTTGAAACACACCCTGGAGTTGTTGTTGTTGTTGTTGTTGTTGTTGTTGGCAGTGACCTGGCTAGTGTTGCTCTGTGGAGGCTTCATGGTGTTCTGGTTGTTGTACGGTTTGAACTGGGTTCTGGGGCCTTGAGAGCCCGTGGCTTGGGACTGGGTTCTGTACTGCATGGGGGCTTGGAATCTGGACATGGGGTGTCCGAAGCTTCTCTGCCTCTGGGAACGTTCCTGCTGTTGCGCCTTGTGCTCCATAAACTTGCGCTTGTTTTCCTTCCTCTCCTCTGCTTTGGCTCTTTCTGTGAGGATGGCCATGTTCATAAGTGTGTTGAAATCAGGGTAGATCTGTGGGGTAAGCAGAGTCCTTAGCTCCGGAGTCAAGCCCTTCTTGAACATCTCCTGCTTCTTGGAGTCCTTGTCCACTTCTTCTGGGGCATAACGAGCCAACTCTATGAACTGATAAGTGTATTCCTCCACGGACTTGTTGCCCTGGCGGAGTTCACGGAACTCATCTGCCTTGCGCTTCAGTGTAGCTTCTGGGATGTGGTAGCGACGAAACTCTTCCACGAACTCATCCCAAGTGATGGCGGAGGGATCTTTGGCCGCTGCACAGTAGTTTTCCCACCAGGCTAAGGCTGTTCCGGTGAGCTGGTGGGTGGCCAAAAGAACTTTGTCTCGATCCTCACAGTTGAATGGCTCTAGTTCCCTTAGGATAGCCCTCAACCAGTCATCGGCATCCAAGGGATTCACTGATCCACCAAACGTGGGTGGCTTTGTCCGGAGAAATTCTATCAGTTTCTCATTCATGCCCAGAACACGGGGCTTTGGGCGGGTGATGGCATTGGCTATGGCTTCCAGCAACAGGGTCTGGTTGGCCAACACTTGCGCCAGGTCTACGGCAGGTGGTGGTGGAGGCGGAACCATGTTTTCTCCTCCATTTTCGTCCTGATATACTTCTTGGTCGTTAGGGTGCTCCCTTCGTTCAGCATGCGATCCTTCCGCGTTTGGGTCCATACGACCGGAGCCTTGGAAGCTCCTGGCGGGGCGCCTTGAAACCATCTGTAGGGAAGCGGGTTTCTAAGAGATTTTAGGTGATGTTTAAGTTGATTAAGACGGGCTTTTGAAAAGACAGGATCTGACTCCTGCCGTCAAGCACACAACAAGCACACATGACACACAAGCACAACCAACTTCATTTCCACCATGAGAGGAGGATACATCCCGAACTACCCGACTGATACAACGCTGGTACACTACACGGCTTGGTACCATGACAAAAGCTAAGAGGGCGACTCTAAACTTGGACCAGCACGGCTTCATTCCTTGGCAAGGGCCTCTGGGGCATGCTACTCGCGGGGCGAGCCATCTTCTGGGGCGGAGTGTGCTTCCAGCGGAATGAGCAGCTCATCGCCGTCATCATCCTGGGGGTTCCCGTTCTCTTGGGGCTGGGCGGAAGTTCCTTCTTCGGTGGTTGATGTTGGTTGCTCGGCGGCTACAGACGGTGTTGGGGTCTCAGGAACTCCTCCCCATCCTATGAGGGGTGTCCCAATTAGGACTTGTGCTTCTCCCACAGCCGGAACGGGTGTTCCACTGTTGGTCCATTCCTGTATGCGCTGGTCCTGGATTCGCCTGAGGCTTTCATGGGCAACGGCTTCACTGCTTATGGCGGCTGCGGTTCTTGCTTCTGCTTGGGCCACTCGGACTTGGTGCATCCTCACTGTGACTTCAGCTTGCTCGGCCCGACTGATTTGCTCCCTCAAGTGCTTGGCTTGGTCATCGAAGAGCTTATCCAGGGAGACAAGGTAGGCAACTACGTGGTACAGCAGGTCTTCTTGGTGGCGGCGTCGTTCCAGGTTCCTCATGCGGGCCTGCCAAACTGGGGTTCTGATGGCGGGAGGAAAATACCTCATTGGTGTGGGGACGAGGTGTTCCTCGTAGATCCTGCACAGGTAACGGAGAGTTTTTCGGAGGGCCAAGGGATAGGTATCCCGATGTCGAAAACCTGTGGCGGTCACGCGCCACGGCTCGACGTTGGGGTAGCGGGTGCTTCTGGCGATGGAGAGGACCACCCTACAGCGAAGAGTGCCGAGTTGCTCGTACTCTCTACTGTAGTACCTTGGGCGCTCAGTGATACCGAGGCGCTCCAGGGAGTTGATAAGAAGGCGAGCAAAACCAGGCTCCTCCTGGCACACGCCTTGGGTCCATCCATCTTCGGCCATCTGAAAACAAGGGTAGAGTTGAACAAGTTGTGCAAAGGGTACAAAAGATAGATAGTCTTATTTATTCACAAAGGTTGGGTACACTCCTCAGGGGTACACTTATTATTATGACGATAGTTCTAGCCTAGGCGTTCCATACTCTTCTTATGGGGATTCTTCCTCAGGCTGAAAGCGACGCTTCTTCGGTGGAAGATCTTGTTCCAACATCACATCCTCGGTCTGGGTTCCCTTATCCCAGTGGGTTTCTTCGGGTTCATCATCCATCAACCCAGCTTCTTCTCTTCTCCTACGTTCCTTGTGGAGCTCATCCCATAGGTTCTTGTGGAATACTTCAGAGCGTTCCCTTTCTCTGGCGTAGTCCCGCTCCATGTTGCGTAGCTCAACTTCCGCCATGGTTGTCTTAATCCTTTCCAGTTCTATCCTTTGCTCCGCTCTTTCCGCTCTGTCAATCTGTTGCTTCAGTTGCTGGGCTTGCTCCTGGTAGAGGTGGTCTAGGCCTCTGAGGTAGATGGTCAGGTGAGAAATCGTATCTTCTAGGTCTTCTTCTTCTCTTCCGAGTCCTCTCATCCGGGCGATCCATGAGCGTCCTCTTCCTCCAGAGGGTGGGAAAAATCCCATCGGAGTCCGTCGAAGGTGTTGCCTATAGACCATTCGTAGGCGTCGCAGGGCTTTCCGAGCAGCCTTTGGGTAGGTGTCGGCGAAGCGAAACCCAGTGGCGGAGACGAACCAAGGTTCTATGTCGGGGTAGAGCGTGCTTCTTCCCACGAAGATCAGCAGCTTACACCGAAGGGTGCCGTAGCGTTCGTACTCCCGATAGACGAACTCCGGCGGATCCCTTACTCCGACGCGTTCTAAGCTGAGTAGCAACAGGTTAGGGAGGCCAGGCTGGACAGGGCAGACTCCTCCGTTCCATTCGGGGTTAGCCATCTGGAATCAGGCAAGGATCAAGGTAAAGATTTGGGAAAGGATGAGCTTAGCAAAGGAAAGATTAAAGAGGGGCCGGAGGAGGTCTCGTATCCTAGGGGTCGCGTCCTACGGCCAACCTACGGCTCTGATACCACCTGAAGCGTCCCCTCATCAGAGGTGACTAAATGTGATACAAATACCAGTCCCAGGAGGCTGGCAACACATTTATTACAACAGGTGGTTCAGTCCCTTACATCACGGCGGCATAGTGGGCACGGGAGCGCCACTGCCACGAGAAACAACACAAAAGCTAAAGACCAAACTACAACAGCAAAGGCTTCTAAGGCCTCATCAGAGTACCACACCATGGAAGCTCTCTGTGGCGACCCAGAGTCCACAGGCACGGTTGGGTGTAGGGCAGCAACCTACTCGACGTCCTCGGGTACGAAGTCGGGATCCTCCTCTGAAAAACAGTTAGTCAAGCAAGGGTGAGTACATACGTACTCAACAAGTCCAACCCCACCCACGGAGGGGCTAATAAGCAGATCATGCACATGATATATCAAGGATCAGGATAAGGTTTATTTTGCAAACGCATTCACTCGTGCAAGGGTTTGTTTTCGAAAAGGTTTTCGCAAACCATTTTTATAACTCAAGTAACACAGTTGTTTTGTGAAAACCAAATGAAGACTACCGGACTCCCCGTCCGCAGTAGCCTAGGCACACAGCCACACGCTTTTCCAGAAAACAACTCACGCCATGAAAACATCCCAAACCCAAACACTAGTTTTGTGACCCCACCGTGACTCGTCCAATACCGTGGACACGGCTATTCGAATAGGTTTTACACTCTGCAGAGGTTGTACATCTTTACCCACAAGTAGGGTACCGCCACACGAACACCTTAGTGCCGCCGCGGATCCTATCAAAGCCATTACCCACCTTAGCTAACCCTACGAGCCACCACGGGAGCAACCAAGGGGTTATCTCACATAACCAGGGCGTACCTCACACAGATCGTACCCCTACTCCTTGATCTCCCGCTGCTCACCCGCACTCCTGATGGCAAGTAGATTAACTAGTGGGATTTATGCTAAGCCGTTGCCACATACAACGGTCGAGTGGTAGTACGATAATTGGGTCAGGTGAGATGTCACGCAACCCGGTCCTTAACGACAAGATGGACATCTCCAACACGCTCAACCACAAAGGTACGAGCTCACCCATACTCCTGACACACGCACGTCCATCCCGTCTACCCGGTTCTTTACTCACTTTCCAAAATATCCCATTCCCATTTGTAAAACACTCACACATTTTTAAAGCAATCATTTAGGCCAAACAAAGTTAAATCATAGCAATCAAGGGTGGCTATCCTACCGGGTTTTAACAGTAAAACAATATGCAATTTATAAAACGGTTCATAGGGTTGTATTTATAAAACTGGGATCAAAGCATGCATCAAAGGATGAGATTGAACTTGCCGTCTTCGAAGTCTTCGGGGAGTGCCGGCTCGACGTTCGGGGCTTCAGGCTCCTGCTCACAGTAGTCGGCTTCGATCTCTGGCTCGGGGTACCTTCCTCCGTCTACTCCGTCGGCTATGGCGCACACACAAGCAAGCAAGCAATATTAGCACACATGTTTTCGGCCGAGCTCGGGGAGGGGGAGTGAGCGGAGAGGGGGTATATATTAGCCCTAGGGGGGGGTTGGTCCGGCGGAGATATTACTGGGAAGGGTGAGGGGAAAAAAATTGGATTTTAATCGGAAATAAAATCGTGCATGAAATGCCGGGTTAGAGAGAGGGTATAGGGGCTAAGGACCTATTAGTAATTTTTATTAATGGGGAAAGGGTGTGGTTATACTGGGTTAGGGTCACTTTGTAAATTGTTTAGGGTGTAGTAGTGTTCAATCTATAATTAGGTATTAATCCAAGGGCTAATTGAAAAGAATAAAGAGAGAGAGGGAACAAAGCTCGGTTTTGAGGAGAATAAGGGGGAGCAGGGGGGGGGGTCTTGGCAAAAATGCCATCTTCTTCCTCCCCCTCGAATCAGAACAGAGAGAGAGGGGTGGCGCGGGCATGGCCGGCCGGCAGGGGCGCCCGCCGGCGGTCCTGTCCATGGCCGCGGCTGGGGAGTGGGGCAAATCGGAGAGGGGGACGAGGGGATCTCATCCCCGTGCTCACCTTGGGCTAGGGCGCGCTGTGGAGGCGGCTCCGCGGAAGGGCAGTGGCGCGGCGGCGGTGCTAGGGGGCGACGGCGCGGTGGGGCTCGGGGAAGAGGGGAGGAGTTGCTGTGAGACTGCAGTGGTGAGGTGCGGCGACCTGGGGAGTCGCCGGCCCTTTTTATAGGCGGCGGATGGCGGTTTGGGGGGGGAGATTTTTTTCCCGGCGAGCTTGACTCCGGCGAGCTCGAGGAGCTTCGCGAGGCGGCGACCGGTGATGCGACGGCTCGTGCTGCCGCCGGTCAACTCGTGCAGGGAGTGCTAGGGCGCGGGGCAGGCGGCGGTCGGGCCGGCGGTGTAGGCCGGAGGTGACGGCTCGGGCTCGTCGCCGGCGCCAGGGAGGGGTCCGTCGCGGCCTGTGCTGAGCAGTGAGGAGAGGAGGCGGTGGCGTGCTTGGGTGGATGGCGTGGTCGGGGCGCGGCCACGCGGGCCCGTGCGGCGGGGCAGGGCACGCTGCCGGCCTGGCCGGTCAACGGCGCCAGGCGCGGCGCGGCCGGTTGCGGGAGGAGAGGAGGAGGGGGTCACCGGCGCGGTGGCGTGTCGCCGGCCGGGTGCGGGCCCGGTGCGCTGCCGGCCTGGCCGGCCCTCGGCGCCGCGGCGGGTCGCGGGCCCGGGGTCAACCGGTGTCAGACGCCGGTCGGGGGGGCGCGGGGTGCTGGCCGCGCGGGAGGAGGGAGAAGGAAGAGAAGAGAAGAAGAAGAGAAAGGAAAAAGAAAAAGAGGGAAGGAAAAAGAAAAGGAAAAGGGAAAAAAGAAGGGAAGAAAGAGAAAGGAAAAAGGAAAGGGAAGGAAAATGGAGAAGAGAAAAGAAGAGGTAGAAAATCTGGGAAAAAGATGTTAGGAAAAAAAATTTGGGAAAGGGTTTTGCGGGGGTTTTCCCGGTTTTTCGGGCGTCGGCGCGTTTTCCGGGACGGCGGTGATGGCGAGGCGGACTGGTCGGCGGGACCGCAGCGTGCGCGGGATTCCCGGCCGGTGGCCGACCGCGGCGTTGGGAAGGCGCGCATGGGTGCTGGCCTGGGTGCGGTGCCGGCGGGATTCGCGGCACGCACGTCGGGGAGAGAGCGGGGAAAACAGTGGCTAGGGTTTGAATGGTAATTGAGCTCGGCGGGTCAGTTTTGAAAATACGCATGATTTATTAGGTGATTTATTTGGAGCTAAAAACGCGGGTGTTACACCGACGGTGGGTAGTGGCCGGAGCGGGCGGCGGTGGAGGCGGCGGTTTTATGGATCCAGGTGCTGTCATCATCGTCGGCGACTCACCCTCGTTTTCTCCGCTCCTCAGTCCACTGCGCACGAGCCGCCGCGCTAGAGAGAGGAGGGGCGGCGGGGAGATGCATCTGAGCGCGAACGAGGGGATCGAGGGCGTGCGGTTCGCGGTGACCGGCGGGCAGGGCTTCGTCGGCGCCGCGCTCTGCCTCGAGCTGCTCCGCCGCGGCGCCCGCGAGGTCCGGTCCCTCGACCTCCGCGCCGACTCCACCTGGTCCCAGCAGCTGCTCGACGCTGGCGTCCGCACTTTCCAAGGTCCTTCCTTAGCCCATCTCGTCTTCCTCGGTTCAGATCGAGGCGTCACCAAATCACCACGGTTTGCTTCACTGTGCCTGTGGCCGTGAGTCGAGTGCAAGGCATGGAGGATAACTTTATGCGAGTCACACCCAACCTAAGTTGCAGATGGATTGGTGTTAAGAGTGGATGCTTTCGAGTGCTATCATTCTTTTGTAATTCCACTTCTGAATCAAGCTGCAATTAGTATCTACACGTGGAGGAGACTGCGGAGTACCCGTAGTACTTAATCTCTGTGTATCTAAATAGATAGTGGATCTTGCTTAGTTGCTTTTTGGCATATAGTCACAGTAGCACTATCAATATCAGTAATCCTGTCTTGCCTACAATCACTCAGTTAGCTTCCCATTCCCCTTCAATGCAATTGGTTACCCATATATTTACTTTGAGCAACTATTGGTAACCAATACATGGTTTTCGGAAATTAACCATCAGTGTCTTAAACTGATGTCCTCTTTTTTACAGGGGACATTAGAAAGAAGGATGATGTGGGAAGGGCTTTCCGTGGAGTGGACTGTGTTTTCCACCTTGCTTCTTATGGTATGTCAGGGAAGGAAATGGTGCAGGCTGGGAGGGCTGATGAGGTTAATATAAACGGGACCTGCAATGTACTTGACGCTTGCCATGAGCATGGTATCAGAAGGCTTGTGTATGTAAGCACGTACAATGTGGTGTTTGGAGGAAAGCCAATTGTCAACGGAAATGAGGCTTTGCCTTATTTCCCGATCGAAGACCATGTTGATGCTTATGCGAGAAGCAAATCAGTTGCTGAACAGTTGGTGCTGAAGAGTAATGGGCGGCCAGCTAAGTAAGTTTACCCTTCTTTGCTAGAGGCTTGAATGCCATGTACACAGTAAGCTAACTTCCACCTTCTCAAAGTAGATAGACCCATAGAATACATGCAGGCAAGGTTGCTAATAATTAATTATATTAATGGATTTGCCATCAAAGTACTTCCGTATCGTTATAAGTTTAATATTCTGGTGCGGGTGCACAGTTGAAAAAATATTGTAAATGTTCTATGTTTTGAGACCATGTTGGCATCCAAAACGACAATTAGAAACAAAATTGTATGCTAATGCTTGTTGCACAGTTCTTTAGATTGTGATGTCATGCACAATCACCCCTTATGATGAACCTGAAATAACAACAATCGTTCGGTTTCAGTTTGTAACTCAAGAGTGGCATTTGTATAATATGCAGTCTATCTTACTGATATAGTGAAATCTTACAGGGGTGATAAAAGTACTCGTCTTTATACATGTGCAATTCGCCCTGCTGCTATATATGGGCCAGGTGAAGAGCGCCATCTTCCAAGAATCCTGTCCTTGGCAAAGTTGGGATTAGCATTCTTCAAGATTGGGGGGGCAGATGTGAAGACCGATTGGGTATACATAGATAATCTAGTTCTTGCTCTGATATTGGCAAGCATGGGACTTTTAGATGACATTCCTGACAGGAAGGGAATCCCTGTAGCAGCCGGTCAGGCATATTTCATCTGTGATGGTAATTACTGTTAGCTCGTGATGTTTTTACTAAATGACACTCATACAGGCCATCTTTGCCAAATTTTTGTTACTTGAATTTGGAAAATTGCGTAACAAGTCTAGTTATAGAAGACATTCATGGTTTGTTGTCTTGAATTTTGCAGTAATGCCACCACAAGTGATATATTTTCAGCAGATGTACTACATATCCAAAAGAAGTACTCCCTCCATCCCAATATGTAGGTCGTTTTGGCATAGATAGATTTTTCTATGTTCTAGGTCCATCCCAATATGTGTCTATGGATAGACATAGGTGCATAGCAAAATCTATCTATCTAGAAAACCCAAAACGACCTACATTATGAAACGGAGGGAGTAATTATTTAGCTGCTTTCCTCCTCACTTTTGAACACCAAAAGTTTGAAGTTTAATGCTTTACAGAGACTTGAATAACACAATTATTTGCAATACAAGAACACAATGTTCTATGAGATATGATCGCACCCAGTAATTTCTGAACCTTTGAACAAGGATATCGACCTTTCTTCCTTAATAAGGGAATTATCCCTGAAAATTTGTTTGCTTAAAATGGCTAAGCACAGTGATTATATATGCAACTTTACATTTCATTGCCTTATTGAGCTATTACTGTTTCGCAGGATCACCATGCAACACTTTCGAATATATCATCAGCCCCCTCTTTCGAAGTTTGGGTTATGCAGTTCCTCGAGTGACGCTCGATACCTCGGTCGCCCTTTCCATCTCAAAAATATTTTTATTCATATCTACAATGTTCTATCCGTGGCTCGATAGCAAATGGATCCCTCAGCCTCTAATTCTTCCTGCTGAAGTGTATAAGGTCAGCCTCTTTGTCCTCCAATTGTGTCATTCTCTTTTGTATTGCCAGTTTACCGAATCCAGCATAGTTTGAATTTTGAAATATGAATATAACGGTCAGATGCAAGTGCAACGGTCATGCCAATTTCATCGTTAATTTTTAGGAATCAGACCTGTTTAAGGGATATCTCTACTGAGTTCTTGATGACTTGCAAAATAATACTTCTGTTTGATATTGGACAAAAGTTAAGATACTAGTCCCACTGTTCAAGGATATGTAAATAATACATCTGATGTTATTTGCTAATTGTGACAGGTTGGTGTTACACACTACTTTTCGTTCTTGAAAGCAAGGGAGGAGCTCGGCTATGTACCTATGGTGAGTCCTCGGGAAGGGCTGGCTGCAACTATCTCGTATTGGCAGGAGCGGAAGAGAAGGGAACTAGATGGCCCAACCATATTTACTTGGTTAGCTGTTACAATTGGGATGCTGGCTACATTCTCAGCTGCTTGCCTTCCACCTGTTGGCCCATTGAAATGGGTGCTTGACATCCATTTATTTGTTTTTCGCTCAATGTTGGTAATCCGGTTAGTCTTTGCAATAGCCGTTGCATTGCATCTTGGTGAAGGTGTGTACGCCTGGTTCTTGGCGAAAAGGGTCGACCCAAGGAATGCTACGGGATGGTTTTGGCAGACCTTTGCTCTAGGGATCTTCTCTCTCCGGTTTCTGCTTAAGAGAGCGAGAGGGTAGATTTCTTCCGCATACACATTGTAATTCTGTAACAGTGATTTTCCAGCTTGATGCCTGTTATTGAGGAGAGGTACCCCAAATGGTTTTCGTACTGCTACAAAAAGTTTCCCATTCAGCCGTGAACCGTGAACAGTAGTGATATGTTGATAGAAATATAGGTTACAAGTAGATTGCTTTGATCTTGAGATAAACATAATGAGTCTGCTCTTGGGGGCATCTTCTGATATTGATGAAGCGGTGTTGTGGCAGTATATTAGAGTAAAGTAACATTGTATCTGCAGACTCTGAGGACAAGAAAATTGCTTCAATCCTCAGCGAAACATTTTGGTAGTCATTTTTACTCAGGGGTTCATATTAGAAATAGTCCTATTGTAATGGCAAATTTGGTTGCATACTATCCTGATTTCTGCTGTTACTGTTCTGCGCTTGTAAGCAAATCTGTACTTACTATAGGCATTGTAGATCTGCAAAAACTGTGCAGCATGTAGTTTGGCTACTAGTACACTGATCTGGGTACAGTTGGTGGTGGGATATGCTCTTGTGTAGTCATACTCATACCGCACCCACGCACACACAAAACACAGAATCATGAAATTGTAGCTACCTATAACTTACATCCAGAACACTACAGGCCTCTCTAGGTCACCAGAGTAAACTCTTGCAATTTCAGGTAATCGATAGGATCCAATGTGGCGGTGTTTTGCAATTCGCAGATCTCCGTACTTGTCATACTTGAGAGAAAAAGTAGTTACTCGGAGCACATGAAAATGATTTCCGGGCATTGATTCCTTCCAAATGCCCCCTTGGCGATAGTCTATGGAGAAGCACTGCACGAGACAAAACCTTGCACGGTCGTCACCCACATACACAAGGGTTGCGCCAATGTGCTTCTCCGCAGGGTCGACACAGAACAGCTTCTCCTTGCTGAGTTTACATGCCGGGGATTGCCCCTCATTGTCAGCCGACAAAACATCACAGGCACAGATGTGGCCAAGGGTATCCGGATTGCCAGAGAGCCCAACCCAGGCATCCAAGTCACGGTCGAAGTACCCGCGACCTTTAAACGGCAACTCCCATGCGCCATGGCGCGTCCACTGGGAGCTCTCTCTATTGAAGGACATGGTGGCAACCCTGGTGCCCTTCTTCAGGGATTGCTTCATCATGCTAAAGACCATGGTTCGTCCATCCGGATGAACAGCGTGCGAGACAACATCGTGGTACGATGGTGATGGAAGTGCATGCCATGACCAGTCAACCTTAACATTGGCGCGCGCACCATCTAGTGGTGGTGGTGGAGGGGGGTGAAGCATCTCGAAGCCACCGTCATCCAGGGCGAAAAGCTTGCCGTCAACCTGCACATAGGCGCTGTGGTATGGGCTGGGCTCCAACTCACGCCGAGGGGCAGAGGTGAGAGTCTTTGTGTGGACGTCGTACGCGAGGACGGTGCCCCATGGAGAATCAAGCATGCCCATGAACATGATCTTGGTGCCAAAGGCCGTGAATTGACCAGAACGTGCAGGCGGTGCCTCAAGGCGGAAGACCACTTTTGGCAGATGCTGCTCGATCCTGTCGATAGAGCCGCCTTCATCGGCTTCATCAGAATCAAAGCCCGACCACAAGTCTATCTTGCGGATGCTGTATCCCAGCTCCCAGTCATCCAGGACAAGATAAAGATGCTTCCGCTGCTGAGTAGGGAGCTTGGCTGAACGGCCACCAACATGGTCGTCGGCCTGCCGCTTGGGCATCTCCTCGTAGCCTTGGTTGTCCAGCACCTCAGATCCTTATTATCTAAACTCTCTCTTCGCAATTATTTGGTTTACCCAGGGAGGACCGTAGGACATGGATGTACAGCCTATATTATAGCTGTTGCAGAAAGATCGAATTTAGTAGGTAAAATCATGGTCGGATCCGAAAACATATACCATGCATTAGGGGAGGGGAATAGGGAGGCATACCCCTGTCGGATGCTCGTCGCCGGCGAAGCGCCCGACCGCCCGTCGCTCGACGAACAACGGGCAGCGCAACTCGCCCTTCGTCGCCGCGAAGACCGAGGCCGAGAAAAAGAACAGATAAGTCGTGGGAAGGGAGGTATGACGACCCTAGACTAGGCGGCGGCCAGGCCTGGCGGCGGCACGGCAGCGAGCTTTGGTCGGAGTATCGCCGCTGCCGGCGAGGCTCGGGGTAGAAGATGAGCAGGAAGGGTTACGTTTTGCCGCTAGGAAGGAAAGGACGACCGCTGCCGGCGTGGGCTACGCGACCGTTCTTTAATGTCAGTCAATGCGAGTCCCCTCCCTACACGGACGGGGTGACCCACTGGGCTTATACCAAATCTTAACATGGCCTTTATGGCCCAAACATTATATAGGGATACTTGCGTAGTTTCAGCCCAGTTCGCTTGCCTGCCTGGCCTCCGTCGGTCACCATAGTCGTCACCGATCAGTATTCAGTACCTTTGTGAGATTAAAGTGCACGTGCGACACGCACGTATTTTTTTAAAAAAATCTTATTTCAAATTTCTTGCTAAAAGTTGCTTATTTACTGGAAAAAGTCTACATCACTCCCAACCTATGAGGGGTGGACTACATAACCCCACAACCTATGAAATGGTATATATCACTCCCTGAATTTCTAAAACCGGTCAAATTACCCTCTAAGGCAATTTTAAAAAATCATAGCAAATCAAAGAAAAATCATAAAATGGAAAATTCAATTGTGTTGAACTCCAAATGAGTAGATCTATACAATGAACATATAATATGATATGCTTTAGTACATTTTTTTTACAGCTATGAAGAAAACATAGACCTAAAGATACAATAAAAAATATATACTAAAGCATATCATTTTATATATTCACTGCGTAGATTTACTCATTTGGAGTCCAACACAATTGGATTTTCCATTTTATGATTTTTCTGTGATTTACTATGATTTTCCAAAAATACTTTAGGGGGTGATTTGACCGGTTTTAAAAAGTTCAGGGGGTGATATATACCGTTTCATAGGTTGGGGGTTATGTAATCCACCTCCCATAGGTTAGGGGGTGATGTAGATTTTTGCCCTTATTCACTAACCAACTTGTAAGAACAGTGCAACAAAACAATTAATCCTATGTAGTATGTATTTAAGCAAATTCCTTAGCAAATATCTAGTCCAATTTATGTAGCCTATATCTCTATTAACATGCTTTTGAAATACTTCACAAAAAAAACTCACGAGACCAAGTTTGCAAAGTCATATATAGTGACATGCACCCTGTTCGTTTGGCTTATCAGTCACCAACCAGCAGTACTTTTCTCTCAGAACAAACCAGCCACCAGCAACCAGCTAGCAGTACTTTTCTCTCAGAATAAATCAGCACCAGCCACCAGCCAAACGAACAGGCTGTCATCAATTTAGTTAATGATGACTTGTTCCATGAATAACGTTTAGTTCTTACCTGTTTGAATTTTGTTCCGAGTGTAGTCTTTTCTTAAGTTTTTATGTCTTTCACATCAATATATGAATTCAAGAAAATATGGTCTACTGTATTCCTAAAAAAGAAACAAGCCATGTTGTAGACAGTTGCGGTCCATTTGACAGATTCAAGTTTGGATTCAAGTTTTCTTCCTTAAGCAGGAAAGTACATATCTGATGTAAACTGATTTAAACGACGCAAATAGCCTAATCGGTGTGAGCACATTATCACAGTATAAGGCTGACTCCAACAATAGATTGCATTTTGAAGAGGCAAAAGCCCCTTTGCATATAGCGTGCACAGTAGCAATAGAAGAGGGCATTTGACGCCATCTCCAACAATAGCAGGCACAGTGTGGCGCGGAGGGAGTCCTGGTAGGAGAGCACGGACCGGTCGGCGAGCTCCGACCAGGGCCGCGAGGCGGAGAGGAGGAGATCGGAGGTGCGGCGGCTGGGAGAGGAGGAAGAGACTGGCGGCGCGGTGCCGTGGGAGGAGGAAGAGACCGGGGGACGAAGAAGGCCGAGGGGAGGAGGAGACCGACGACGCGGTGGTCGGGGAGGAGGATGAGCTGCTCTGACCTCGCGCCGCCCATTGGAGATTTGGAGTCGAAGTCCGTGGCGCCCATCGGGGCTGGGGAAGTCCACGACATCGCAGGCGCCGCGGCGGGTTCCTCTTCCCCATTGTGCGCCGCCCCGGGCCGCCGCCAAGTGGACCTATCGCGGCCGGTCCCGTGATTCGAGCTCCTCCGCCGCCAAATGGACCTCTGCAGGTGCCGGATCGACCTCACCGCCGTCGATTCGACTGCCGATTCGAGCTTCTCCACCCCCGAATCGAGCTCTGTCGCCGCCGAATCGACCTCCGACGGCACCAGACTCTCCTCCCGCCGCCACCCCTCCCCTCCCCTCCAATCTCCAGCTGCTCACCGTCGCGCTCCCCGCTGGCGGCTCGCCAGGCCCCGCCGGCCACTCCTCGCCAGGCCCCACCGGCTCATATGCGTTTGAGGAGAGAGGGATTGTAGTTTTGCCTCCCCTCTCTCCTCAAAGGCATTTTGCCTTCCTGATATGCCTCTTCTGTTGGAAGGGATGCCTGGCGTGAACAGTGCTAGTGGGAGAGGCAAAATTGCATTTGCCTCATCTGTTGGACTCAGTCTAAGATTGATGTATTAAACATCGAAGATGGCATATGAAACATGCAACATAAATTCTTTATTATTTTTTTAAAAAAACAGGGAAAACAAATATGTTAGTTCTGTAACATTAAATTCCTCGCAGCAAGTACTAAACTGCATATCAACCGAAAATAACATGAGTTAGTAACCTTATTATATTATCGTGCTGAATTCGAAGACATAGCTCTCCGTGCTTATAATTGTCGTGGCCAATCCAGAACCAGATCCAAATATTGAATTCCAACATTTTTATTTCAAGGTAAACGTCAAATGACATAAGACATGGTATGTCATCATTCGTAGACAATACCAAAATTAAATAGTGAAAGGTATGTCATTTCGTCCCATAACTCCACAAGGGAACGAGCATGGTGGGAAACATATTTGTCGGCCCCAGGAAAACAATTAAATGCTTCAAGCCCAGCACAATGGCCCTTTTTGTGCCATCAAAGAACACCATCTTCGCAGCAGTAGAAGTAAGAAATTGGCCTAGTGCGGTCACAGAGGTGGGATGTTTTTCTATTTTCTTATAAAAAATAGCAGTTCTAATACTTCACAGCAAAAGCATCCTAGCTTCCAGGCCAGAAAAAGGCTCCTGCCGTCCTGTGTCTTCCATCAGACTGTCAATACCAATCAAGCTTACCTCCTGCAGAAAATTTCATGTTGCAAACAAAACCTTTTTTCTGGTTAAAGGAGTACATTCAATGCAATAGAGAGAAACAATAACATGCCCAACCAACATATGAAAAGTGGTATCACAACAACAGGACAAAAGCACATATAAAAAATCACAACTATAGTGATAAAGCAGCTGCCATTACAGAAGTATTTAATCACATAACCAAACAGGAAAAAGAACCTGCCCATTGTTATAGAAAATTGAAGTGGATATATGATATTCTGAAGCAGCATTATCTACTTACCATGGAAAACAACTCAATTTCATATATGCTTGTCTAAAAAAAATCATATATGCTTATTGTTTGTGACTGAAATGCTCCAAATACAATGTTAGTCAGAAAACTTAAAGAATTACTCACTCATAAAAATTTCATCAAATGTACTACAAGGCAGAACGTGTTCACGAACATTGCAACCTGTTAACGCATACTCCTACACAAGTATAACTGTATAAGGAAATTTCATTTGTACTTTCTTTTGTCAGGTTCTCCTACATATGAAGGATGCTGCCGACACTGGTCAGCTTGTTTTTACCCGAAGGGGGGAAAGCATGCTAAACTTATATCATATACTACTACTGAGAGGGGCATCTCATGGCAATAGTTGTCTATAGGATTCAGATTTGACATGAGCAAAACATCTACCTACTGGAGCAGTGGAGCTCCCGTAATGCCATTATGCCATTGCGATACATGATTTTTCATACCCTACTTCAAAATTTAAAAAAATGACCATCAATTAGTTTACTACCATTATCCTACACTAAGGAGAAGACCAAATCATGTCAAGAAGCAATGACTCTGCTATAAAACAGACACTATAATGAAGCATTTTTGTCAGCAAACAGTCTGCTACCTAGTAGCCATCCTTGTTAATTCAATTATTCAATTTAGCAAGCCTATGAGAAAAAAAAAACAAAGAAAAGGCTGCCTAGTGTTAGAAAACTTCAGCTTTGTATAAAAAGTGCGTGAAAAAACTGAAAAATATTTAATTGCAGGCAATATTTTCAAGTAAATTAGTTCTCCAAAATGAGCAATGTTAGAATTGGAACTAAATGTTATGTTGAACTGTGAAAGAGGAAAATAACAGACATTACATGCTATAAATGATTAAAAATCAGAATACCAATTTGACAATATACTGATGATAAGAATGTACCTACCATTTGGACCAAATGCAGATTGAGTGGTGGTCAATGCCTTCTGTAGAGACTCCTGACGTCCTTAGTGATGGTGGTTTTTCAGAGCAGCTGATCCATGACATGTGTTGTGCATGAAGCAAATAACCCATGAACAATAAAACACTATGCTCATGTTGAAAAGGAAAATCAACGAACAAATTAGGAAGACAAGCAGAGAAGAAAAAAAGCATTAGTTTGGAGTCTACACACATGTGAAACAATCACCAAAAAAAAAATTGCACACCAACCTTTGCCTGACCATAGATCAATCGATCATATGTGCGTTCCTCTGCCTGCAAACTACAATTGGATTGATTTTAAACGAGCATCAAAGTCAGCATTCAATCTACAACAGTTAGAACTACAATTGGCCGCACTTACAATGTAGAGCACTGGAAATTCAGAAGGGCATTGTATGGGGAGGAAACATTAGGCTAGTCGATTTTCAAGCATGGGCGCATTGCATGTCAAGCGTGTTCAACGCCGGCGGGCCAGTCAATTTTCTGTACATTTTGTCTCTGTATATGCTATCTGTCTCATGGGTGCCCCTCCTTTGCTACCCACGCCTGCGAAGCGTCCACGGGAACTGTGCCGCCGCAAAGGTGGAGGCGGACGCGCCGGCCGCGGCCGCCGGCGAAGCTCTCCCTGCTCGGGAAGATGAGGCTGCGGGCGCTGTCGGGAGGAGGTCACGGCCGCCGGTGCGAGGAGGAGGACATCGGGGAGGAGGTCGCGGGCGCCGCCGTGGAGGAGGCCAGTTGCCGGTAGGCCGCAGCCGCCGGCGGAGGGCCAGTGGTGGGGCCTCCGGTGGGCAGGTCCCTCGGGCGGAGGAGAGCAGTGAGGGGTCCGGGAGATAGGAGATCGTTCTCGAGCTACGAGAATCCGCCGCGGCGGCGACGACCGCCGAATCCGACCCTGCCGCGTCCAGCCTCCACTGCGCCGCGCGAGAGCACCACAGTGGCGGCGGGAAGCGAGGCAGGGCAGGGGCCACGCCTCCCTCCAGTCGGCGGCCGCCACTCCCTCAACCGCAACGGCGACACACGCCGGCCTCGTCCCCATCGCACCGGAAGAGAGAGGGAGGAGGTCGCGGCCAACGGCGGGAAGAGGGCGGAGGGGAGAGAAAGGGAGGCGGCGGCCAGGTGGGCGCGGCCGCGCGGCAGAAGAGCGAGACTCGAACAAGCCGTAGATTCTTTTGGGTGGGGGGCCAGGCCAACACGGGTTGGGTGGGTGGGCCCGATGCGGGTATAGGGAGTGGGTAAGGAGAGGCCGGGTGACAAAAACATTACGTTTTTGGCAGAAACGCTCCCCAAATTGCGATTTCTATGGTCGTTCCACCTTTTCGGTCCAACAATTAGATGACGGGTGGGTCCGGCGTGAGGGGTAAGACGGGCCCGAATTGGATGAGAAAAGTTTTCAATTGTCTTCGCTCCTTATAGTATAGATTAATCAGAATCAAATGCTCCTCTCTCCGCCGATGGATCGGGATGCGGTGGAGGCGGCAGTGATCAGCGTAATCGCTGTTTCCTGAAATGTGCAGATCACACCGTGTAAAGTGCAAGTGTGTAACACATGATCGAGCTGTTTCTTGTTGCTGGTTCGAACACTGCTTCATATGCTTCTCAAATCTTGACGCAATTATGAAATTTTAGCAGGTCGTTTTCCTAGGTGAGCAATAACGTAGCAAGTCACTGTTAGAGCCAAATACAAACCATTCTCCCAGTCCCAGCAGCAGAAATTTTGTGGTCGTCTGCCGCACATCCATCCAATCCAGCACCGTATATGCTCTGAAGCCTCAACTGTATAATAATCGGGAGCCCAAAACACACCCCGTTTTCGCTCACCTTGCCCGCCAGCACTACCATGTACATCTGTGGAGAACTGCGATTGGGACACAGGAACAGGCATGTCACAGGGTGGTGCCGACGGAGTAACCGAAACCTTGAGGGCTACTAGAATACTTGCCACGAAAAAAATGAGCTTGAGCTCGAGCTTCTTCAGTTGTGCTCCACCACTCCCCTGCTCCGTTGATTCTTCCACCAAACCCCCCGACCTACCATGCCGTGCGCTCAATAAAAGTGAGTGTCGGCGGCGAGCGGAAGCAACCGGCGGAAAAAGGGAGAGGAGGGAACAGGTGAGCGCCGAGTGCTGTGTCACGCTCGGAGTTGGACTGCTGAACTGCAGCCCATGTACATTACATGAGCCGCACGAACTGCCTAGTTGGCACCTGTTGCGCTCCTTCATCAACAATCCTAACCCCCGTCCTCTCGACCAGCACCAACCTCTTCTTACAGCCAATCTAGACAGGAAATCAGAGCAGTTAGAAACAATGCGTGAAGCTTGATCAGGCAGTTTCAGATGAGAAATGGTATAGCAATAGCAGTAGCTTGTGAATTAATCTTGGAAAAGTTCAGGTTTTCAGTGTTTGGAAACTCTGGCCTTGTTTAGTTTGCTAAAAATTCTAACGTTTTCTCCACTCTCTCTCCATCACATCACATTAAATACGCTAAAAAACATAAGTTCTACAGTGTGCTACAGGAGTTCAAAACGTTGAAAAGACAAATTTTCTCACGAACTAAACAAGACCTCTGAATGACGTGAGGGTAGATTGGCGTGCAATTGCCACGGGAAAGAAAATGATTGCTGAAAAGCTCTACCTTAAAGTGTAGCCTATGATGAGCAGCCGGAACATGACAAAATGTTCCGGTAGGAGTAGGGGACAGCCGGGCAGACAAGGTTTATGGGTCACCGGGCTGCCATTTGGATGATTGGCTCCTCTTCGTCCCCCCATGTTCGCTCGCATGTGGATGTGAATCCTTTTGGTGCGGCCGCAGGCAAGCTACCCATTTTTAAGTAAACCGTAATCAAACACACACAGGTCAGCCACATTCCCTGATAACATCCATCATCAATGGGGTAACTAACCGTCAGAAACTTCAGTTGTTCCCTTTTTTTTTGTCTTCCTGAACTGGCTCCGGTAGAACAAGAGTAGCAATTGCAGAAATGGAGGCACTGCATTTTCAGGAAGAGAAAGATGCATTGTCTCAGAACTAAAAAACAATGCAGCAATTTCATTCAGTCGAAAGACCATGTCAGGTAAGCCACTTCTTCATGAGTAGAGTTTTTCTCCGCAGCAAATCAGTCGCACAAATCAACATAATCCGCTTCGCCTTCTTATTATTAACCCAAACGAGCAAGATTTTTTTACCAGAATATAATCAGACGGCTGCTGTTGCAGAGCTCACATGAGTTGGTGGCATGAGACGCTGAACTTGGGTGTTGGTGGTCTGGTGGACGTCAAAGCCAGTGCCAGGTGGCCTTGCACAGGCACACACCGCACCGCAGCGGCAGCTGCCACCCATCATTTTGCCAACACGGCTCCAGTATATCTGAGCTGCCTGACTTGAAGACCAAAAAAGAAGAGGAAAAATCACCCCAAAAAAATATTGTTCTAGTTCTAGTAGCAGTTCAAGGGTGCGTTTGGTAGAGCTGTGGCTGTGACTGTGGCAGTTCCGGTTGTGGCTGTGCTGGTGGAGTGGATTCTCTGGTGAATCTGAAACCGTTTTGGAAAAATGTTTGGCAAAACAGCTTCTCCTGACTGTGTAAGGTGGATAAGAGAGTGAAATGTCTATTATACCCTTCTCTTTTCTTTTTTTTTCTCTTTCCTTTTTCTTTTTCTCATTCCTTTTAATTTTCCTTTTCCCCTTCCTCTTCATTTTCTCTCTATTTCTTTCTTTTCCCCTTCTCTCTCTTCCTTATTTTCACCTTCCCTCACGGAAGCCGCACAAGGTCGCCCTGGCAGATCCGCCACCGGCCTCCTCCGCACCCGCCGCCGGCCTGCACTCCCCACGCGCCGCGCCTCCACTCCCCACGCGTTGCGCCTCCTTCTTTGCGCCGCAGACGCTCCTCCAGGCGGCCCTTCTTCCTCACTGCGCCGCCGACGCCCCGAGCCCCTGCGCCTCCGGCGCCGCGGACGCCCCTCCCCTGCGCGGATGCGGCGGCCGTCTTCGGCTCTTCCTCCGGCCGTCCGTTGTCTGTCCGTCGGCGTCCACCTCCGGCGCCCTTCGTCGGCGTCCACTCCCCGCGCCCGAGCCGCTGTCCGCTGCCGGCGCCCCTCACAGCGACCTCATTGTTCCTGAAGGGGGCAAATCGGGCACTCGGGCCGCGTGCGTCGAGACGGAGCGGGGGGAGCTGGTTTTTTCCGCTCCGTGTCGCCAAAAACGCTCCAGAGAGCGGGATTCACAGCTGCTTCTGCGCAGGAGCTGTTTGGGAGAGGCGTTTGGTAGCGCTTCCTGCTCCTCGCGTGGAGCGGAGCTGTTAGAAGCGGTACCAAACGGATCCCAAGTCGCCTCGCGCCAACATGTTCACAAAGCTACCGCCCCGAACTTTCAACCGCACACCTCGTTCGTGTCCCCCTTCTGCATGAATAAAAGCCAGCCTGTCCAGGCGGGGGAGGCGGCTGCTGTGGCTCACCGCGCCATCAGCCCATCACATACACATACCTCGCCTTCCTCCTCCATCCCCTGTCCACACCAAAAGGAGAAGGGAGGAGAGGAGATCTGGAGAAGAGAGGAGGAAGAGGAGGCCAGTGCCCCTTGAAGGCTCGAGCTTCTTCTATTTTCCTTCTCTTGGTTCTTGATTTGCTTGGTTGAGGCGACAGGCCATGGCCACCATCCTGGAGAACATCCAGAAGACGAGGTTCCTGCCGACAAGGCCGCTCAAGGACGAGCTGCCCACCTTCCAGGGCGGCGGCGGTGGCGGGGGAGGTGGTGGCCTGGAGAGCCACCTCATGGGCATGAGGAAGCGGCTGTCCTCCTTCTCCGGCAAGATCCAGCCCATCTCCTCCGCGTCGGCCGAGTGGGCGTTCCGGCGCTCCAAGTCGGCGCCGTCGCTCGGCGCCGCGTTCGCCGCGGGCGGCGGCTCCCTGCGGCAGTGGTGGCAGTGGGGCGTCGGCTGGCTCCTGGCCAAGAAGCCCGGCTTCGCGGGGGACCTCGAGATGAACGAGGAGGAGGTCGCCGCGCTCGGCCGCCAGGGCCGGGGCAGCTGGGGCCACATCCTCTACAAGGTGCGCGCCGGCGTCCGGCGGCTCGTCACGTCCACGCACTCCCTCCCCACCACGCAGAAACAGTCGTCGCTGCCGTCGTCGGCGGTGCAGCAGCGCAACGCCCAGTGCAAGCCGGCGGCCGCGTTCGCCTACGCGCAGCGGCAGAGCTTCCACCACAACGGCCACGCCATGGCGCACTAGGGAGAGCGTCCCTCGCCGGTTGCGGACGATGGCCGTCGCAACCGCAACCGATCTCCGTGAGATCCACACAGGGAGATACGCAAGAAGAAAGATTCAGGTTCCAGGTGCGTGAGACCGACGGTGAAAAGATATCGCGATACGATTATAAGTGGATTATAAAATTAGCTCGGTGAATTGATGAGTGAGATGAAACGTAGCATTACCGTTCTGTTCTGTGTAGATCTAGTGCCCCCCTGTCCTGTAGAGGTGAATTTGCACGCTCGTTCTTTATATTCTTTTCTGGGTTGGTTGGAAGATGTTGTAAAAATGTAAAATGTTTGGTTGATCTTGTATTGATTTTTTGCCCCCCGCGGTAAATAAAACTAATGCAAGCCGTGCTCCTCTGTTGATGAGAAGATGTCTTCTAGATCTGATACGTCTTTGTCAGTGGCTGACTACCAACCAACCATGTACTAGTAGTAGCATTTTACATTCTTGCCATGATGCCATCTATCGGTGTCGGTGCACGCGTTTGCTGGAAGCTGATGGTCAGTGCAGCTCGAAAACAGCTGGAAAAAGAAGCTTCGGAAAATGGTCGTCAATGCAAATACTCCAGCTAAGGAGACTTTCCAGTTTTCACGAGTGAATTCGTCCACGATTTGGGCGTATCGCTAGAACGCAAAGTACCCGTCGCGAGAAGGGTTGACATGGTATTCGAGACGTGGATTCGAAATCCAAATTTCACCCCCAAATTTCGTTTCTAGAACGACGCGTGGTATACTACTCTTCTCTTGTGTGTGCCGGGACCGGGAGTAGGAGTGTAGGAGGAAGCAGAAGAGGAAGGTGAAGCGTCCGCATGCGAACAGGTAGGCGGTCAATTCTGTCACCTACGACAACGAGTCTGGATGTACCCTGCAGATGTGCCGTGCACCACGCACGACTCCGCGAGACATGGATGGATGGATGGTTCGGCACGGGTCCAATGAATCAGTAGTGGCCGGAGCCAGGACATGAAAACTCGGCGGGCGGCGGGGGCGGCGATCCACCCACAAGGGAAGGAAACGCGTAACACGATGAGCCTTGTTTTTTTCCCTCCTCGGCCTGCCCACCGACGTTATCTTATCGGGCCAGGCCAATCAACCAGTGAACGCCAGCCCAATTCGCCAACGCCAGCCCAATTCCTCAAATCCTCACGGCCTTTGCTAGATCTAGCCCAACATCTTTCTTCATAAAGCGGTGTCTGTCCTCCACGCAGACGTCAGTACGTCACCGCTCAACACAAAGCCCATGGGCGCGGTCGGTGGCAATCAGGCAGCGGCCCGCCGCGGTCCACCCCAATCCAGGTCACGGCTCACGAGCCACACACACGACTCCCCTCGGCTCGTCGTCCTCTTCCTCCGGCTTTCCCTTTCGTGCAGTACAGTGCAAGCCAAAACGCTTTCCCCTTTCCTCCTCCGTCGCCGCCCCCGCCCGCCCGCTCGCTCGCGCACAAAACCCCCCAAGCGCGCGGCCACGGCACACGCGCGTCACGCCACCGGCCACCGCCCACCTCATCCACGCATCCGTCACCCCGCGGCTCGCGACTCGCGAGCACCCATGGCGAAGGGAGGAGGAGGAGCGCGCGAGGGCGGCGCCCTGAAGACTGCGGTGATCGTCGCGGGTGGGATCGCGCTCGCGTGGGTCACCATGGAAGACCGCCTTTAGGCCCTTCCTCGACCGCCTCCGCGGCGCCGTCTCCCGCAACACCGACCCCGCCCGCGACCCCGACCAGGAGGAGGCCCCCGCTGCCGCGGCCGAGGCGAAGGAGGAGGAGGCGCCCACACACTTTTCTATTCGGGCTTCCGTTTCCGTCCTCCGCCGCGCCGTTTGGGTAAAGTTTTGATTTGGGTTGGATTGATAAAGTTTCCGTCCTCCGCCGCGCCGAAGCACAGCTCCTCCCCGCCCACAGCCTGACCACGTCAGCAATCCGCGTGCAAACCCATCGCAAGCCGTCCACTCGCGGCGGCACCAACGCCTCGCACCCCTCCACGTCATCGATCCGTGGTTCCTACCCTTGCACCAATCAGCGCCCGCCTCTCCTGACCTATAAACTGATAGCACCCCTCTCCTCCTCACCACACCACACTGCGATCGAATCGAAACATCCTCTTCTTCCCCCAAACCCCACCTCCCCGCGACCCCAAGCAGCCGTAGCACCGCGCCGATGGCACCCAAGGCTGAGAAGAAGCCGGCGGCGAAGAAGCCCGCGGAGGAGGAACCCGCCACCGAGAAGGCGGAGAAGGCCCCGGCGGGGAAGAAGCCCAAGGCCGAGAAGCGCCTCCCCGCGGGCAAGTCCAGCGCCGGCAAGGACGGCGAGGGCAAGAAGGGCAAGAAGAAGGCCAAGAAGAGCGTCGAGACCTACAAGATCTACATCTTCAAGGTGCTCAAGCAGGTGCACCCGGACATCGGCATCTCCTCCAAGGCCATGTCCATCATGAACTCCTTCATCAACGACATCTTCGAGAAGCTCGCCGCCGAGGCCGCCAAGCTCGCCCGCTACAACAAGAAGCCCACCATCACCTCCCGCGAGATCCAGACCTCCGTCCGCCTCGTCCTCCCCGGGGAGCTCGCCAAGCACGCCGTCTCCGAGGGCACCAAGGCCGTCACCAAGTTCACCTCCTCTTAGATAGGTTCCGTGTCTGGTTGTGCTAGTACTAGTTTGGTTGGGTGGTGTGTAGTCCTGGCTCTCCCTGTTTAACTTATCTGGTAGCAGTAGTATTATCATCAGCACTGTTGAATGGAATTATGGAAATGAATGGTTAGTGAGTAGATGTGTGAAATTGTGCTAGTGCTATTGATATGCTGTGCGCCAGTTGCATTCCATCTGCTATGCTAGTATGGGAGGTGATTGCATGCTATTACTAGCTATTTTCAATTTTCCGATAAGATATGTCCATTTGGTGGGAAAATGCTAGAGGTTTATTCATTGTGCATCAGTCGTTTATTTGCTCTATAATCCATCATCTGACATAGGCATTCATTTTCCATGTGAAGAAGTTACTGGTACCTGATGTTTTGTCCGTAATAAGGTCTTTGCCTCTGTTTTCTATGCTATGTCACTTTTGTGATGTCATGGATGATGCAAATTGCAACAATTAAATTCTGATAATCAGCACACAAACTCAGCTCACTTGTTTGATTGTTGGTTATATTAGTGTTTCTGACTTCTATTGATGTGGTAGTTTTTACACATGTTGGTGCTTAGATTTAGTCCATTTTTTCCTTGCAATTCATCTACTGAAATCTTGAAGGATGTAGCCCTAATATGCAGAAGGTGATGGTGTGGTCAAATTCCATGTAAATTGCTTATGGTGCAATGTTATACATGTGAAATTATAGCATGACCAATGACAGATAACTTCAGCACTGCAGTTTTCCTGCATAGGGCATAGTTTGATAGTAAGGTTTGGAATTAAAATGACTGAAGTACTCTTTGTGGATAACTAGTGATAGAAGCTATAATGTTCTTGTTACTTATATCACTGTATTTGCCAGGGCAAAATTGTTGTCCTATTAGGATGCAGCACACGTGATGTTAAAGTTTGAAATGGAAAATAGCTTGTTATAGTAAGCTTATAGATTTTCACTGTGAACTTCATGTGCTACAGTGGTGCTTCTGATTGCGTCGGACATAGCAGTCTATGAGCCTAAGACTGTTGGGCCATTGCATGATAAGCTTATAGCTTCATGCATACGCATAGGTCATTAATAGCATGTCTGGACCTATAAGTTCTGGGGCACTATATTTTTATAAAGTTGCAGCCTTTCTACATTTTACAGAAGTTATAGGCATTGATGAAAAGGAATAGATTGTAGATGCATCCAAGAAATAGACACTAAATGCTACTCCCTCCGTCTCGCAAAGAGTGTCCACTTTGGTTTTTTTTCCAGTCAAACTATTTGAAGTTTAACCAAGTTTACAATGAAAAGTATAAATATTTATAACACTAAATAGGTATTTCATAATGAATGTAATGAAACTTGTTGGACATCAAACACATTGATATATATTTTTTATATAAACTTGGTCAAACATAGGATGGTTTTACTTAGGAAAAGCCTAAAGGGACATTCTTTGTGGGATGGAGGGAGTACATGTCAAATTTTAAGTTGAAGCAGTGTTATTTTTAGTTAACTAATAATTGGTCTCCTACTCTCCTGAGTTCTCCCTGCAGTTCAGTGTTGGATGTGGCGTCAAAACACAGGTAAGGGCGTAAGGCAGTGGTATTAACATGATTAAGTCATAGGTTCCACATTCATGCACTTGTACATGGTCAATTTCTCTCTAGGATTGCGCAACTCAGCTCAGGTTTTTTTGAAGTCATAATATCTATTCAAAGTGAAGTAGTTCTGTTAAACTAAGTAATAATTCTCAATGTCATTAGATTAAGTACTAAAGTTCGAGATTCAACTCAGTACAGAAGTTTGCTGCCAAGTGCAGTTCATATCATTTGTTATGCTAGTAATCTAGTATATACTGATTGCATGTTATTACGGCCTATTTACTTCTCCAATCTGTTGTGTCCATTTGGTAAGAGGAATGCTAGAGATTTATATGCTATGCGCCACTCCTCTCTTTGTATTGTCATCTGTGCTGTGTGATAGGCACTACATATGATGAAGTCCCAACTAGCTTTGGTTCTGAATAATAATTTTTCTCTGTTGTTCTTAGTTCTGTTTGTATTATATATGCTTATTTCCTTTTGTTCTGTGTCATGGATAATGCAAGTTGCAAAATTTTAATTCTTATAATAGTACCCACGTTTCGTACTAAGTTCATGTTGCCTGTGTGGTTGTGATCCTTTGTCTAATTGTTTATACATGTTACTGATGCTTGGAAATAGGCTTAATTTTTTCCTTGCTAGTTCACCTGCAGAGGCTATGCAAGTTGCTAATAGTTCAATGTCATATAAATCAAATGGAAGCACAAGCAATGCCAGATAATTTAGCATGGCCACACTGTAGTTTGTGCACAGGGCACAGTTTGTTATTAGAACATATGGAATAAAATAATTGAAGAACAATGTATGAACAAGGATAACTAATAACAGAAGCCATGATGTATCATTATATGTGACAGGGCAAAGCTGGTGATGTGATTAGGATGCAGCACGTGCTGGATATTGCCGTTTGTAACGGAGCTAACGTTATATAAGCCTATATAAGTATGGTTAGCTTTATAGTTTGTTCCTGCGAACTTCCTGGGCTGCATTTGCTTATTGGGTACGACATCTAGTGCAGGTATATTTGGCATTGCGTGATCACATTTATCGGTCTTGCGTTATAGCTTTGTGCATAGCGCCTCATTCACTGCGTTTGAGTACATGTATATTAGGCATTTCATGATCACATTTATTGGTCTTGCATTATGGCTTTGTGCATAACACATCATTTTTTGTACTACTACATTTTGGTAGAGTTGTGATGGTTTCTGCTTTTACAACAGTTAAGTTATTAATGTAAATACAGAACAGTGGATTGTAGATGTGCCGAATCAATACTAGTTGCTGGATGTTGAATTTTGAAACAGAAGTGGCATTATAACTAATAATTGGTCTTGTGAGTTTTTTTAATACAGTAATACACTAGTTGTGTTGGATGTAGCGTCAAATAATGGGTAAGACTGTTATTAGCATTGTTAAGCCATACCTTTAGACTTCATTCACTATGCATGTGATGTCTCTCTAAGACTAATCCTATCATCTGCTGTTTAAATTTCAACTGTTGACATTTTACTTTAGCATGTCCGATGATTTCTACTTCCCACTTGTCTTGTCTATGTTGCCTTCGGGTCAACAGTTAACCTTTGTTGATCTCTAGATCTTAACTGCTGCACTTGAAGCATCTGTTTCTAAGAAAATTGTATCGACATTTAGATGTGATTTTTTTATTCTGAACAATATTGTTGAATTGTGAAATTTCACATAAATTCTTGCACAACAATGATTTACATGTGATGGCAGAACACAGAACTACAAAAAACTTGACAATATGTGTGATTTTGGCATTTATTTAAGCATGCCATGATGAGGTACAAAATCATGCTTGTGTTTTTAAACTCATTTAGTGCTGCTATTGTATACCTAAACATTGACTGGTTGTGTGCTGCTATTGTATACCTGATCATTGACTGGTTGCGTGTTGTCATAACTGATAAAATTCTTTTGACTTACATTGACAGCTTGTGACCTTTGGTTCCTCTGTTTTAACATGCAGTGACTGTTCCAGGCACGTCGACGTGCCAACTAGTAGGAGCCCATAGAAATGGATAACCATTTTGTTGTGTAACTGTTGATACCTGCATATGTTCACTGTCGTGCCTTTTTTTTATTAGATACGATCCTGTGGAAGATGGTCAATTGTCTTATGACTCTTATGACTGATTATTGCTTGCCAAAAATATCCATTGTGTTCTGGATTTTAGTTGTGTTTGGTAATAGTTCGCAAAAAAAAATGTGTTTGGTAATAGATCATTACAAGCATAAGATAAGTGTGTTGATTCAATTTATCTTGTGATTTTTTGGCTTTGTGATTTCCATCTTGAAAGCAGAAAAAACTAGTCATTGGTTCATCGCATAGGATGTCGCTGAATGAGTTCTTGCATTGTTTCAGCATGTTATGTGTCAAAATAGCTACATTCTTCAGAGAATGAAATATTAACAGTTGCCAGACCTGCAGTCTGTTGGATTTTTCATTTAGTGAACTATAAAATATAGGTGGTAATGGTAACCTTGCAGAAGATGCTAGCCAAGTAGATTTTGAGATTCCAAGTGCCTTTTTTTGGATAAATATGTTCTGTCAATTTTGTATGATGGCATGTGTCCCAACATGGTTCTGGTGTACTGTACAGTACTCCTATATTAGAGCATTTTGTTATCAGCTCTGAAGGTTTTAAAGCTCACCGTGACAGTGTGACCAGTGCACCGGTATCTGCATTTGTTGTAAACTAGAACTGCAACAGTATGTTCTATGGAGCTTTGCTATTGCTCATCATTCTGGTTGAAAGGTTTATTTTAGTCATATCGCTGCCCTGGCACGTGATGTCTAGAGTTTTTTTATAGGTTCAATTTGTTTGTGAATTCAAAAGTTTTTGCGGTACTATGTCATGGCTAATGACCTGTACATTTGTATTGAAATATTTAGATTTACTTTGTTTAGTTTTGCTTATTGAATCCAAGATCGTTGGACTATGCATTGTGGAACACTCATGGATGGTAATAAGCATCGATATTGCAAATCCCAAACTTGTTTTTTCTTTTCTGAAACAAGAAGTTGACACCATCCAAGATCGTTGGACTATGCATTGTGGAACACTCATGGATGGTAATAAGCAACGATATTGCAAATCCCAAACTTGTTTTTTCTTTTCTGAAACAAGAAGTTGACACCCGACTCACCGAAGCACTACTAGAATCCATCGATGAGATATTGTTCGAAAATGAGACTCTCAAGATAGAATGAACTTCCGTCGATGAGATATTGTTCGAAAAATCGAAATTTTCAACGTAAACAACATTCCATGAAACACCCTAGTGAAAGAGAGGCCGGGTAATATTGACGACTTGTTTCTTTCAAAAAAAATATATTGACGACTTGCTGCGTTTGATTTGTATGCAACATTTGATTCAAAAAACCATCCGTCGTTTAACAGGTCGTGTGGGGGCGTCCAGCTGTGAACCGGGCCTCCACAATTCATTTCACTGAGCCGAAGCATACCTGTATTTGTTTTATTTTATTTTATTTTAAAAAGAAAGTGTATCTGTATTTTCTCCAGCTCATTTATACTCATCAGTGAACTTGCAAGGAGAAGATATGGAACATATATTAGATACGGGCCGTTGGACACCCTGCTGCGTTCGAGTAAATACTTACTGAACTTGCAAAGATTTTCTGGTTTCTTTTTTTTTTAAAAAAATTGCTGGCTTGCACACGCAGATATCTGGTTTTGGTGTTTTGGACTATTGGAGAGAGAGCCCGCCGTTTTGCCCTTCGAAAGCGAGCTCCACGCGCTATATCTTGCGTGCACAATTGCCACCACACCACGACAAGCCCCCCGGCCGCATTCGCAGTTAGCACTCGAGCCGCAGTCTCCCCACGGTGACGAGAGCGAGGAGCAGGATGAGATGTGGAGCAACTCGGCGGCCGCCGACCTGACGATCGCGCTGATCCCGACGGCCGGCGGCCCGGTCGCACCGATCCGGCTGACGAGACTCCCCGGCTCCGGCTCGTCGTCCGCGGCGCTGCGGGCGAGGAGGAACGTGTACTCCGTCTTTCAGGTACTCCGCGCGCTGGTCTACGGCGCGCCGTTCATCGCTGTCCTCGGAGACGGGCAACCGGCCGGCGGCGAGGAGAGGCAACTGCTGGTGGTCCGAGGGCGCGTCCGCGGCGTGGCGGTGGGGACGATCAACAGCTACCTGCGCGCCTGCGGCCGGATCCCGATGGTATGCCCGGAAGACTCCTTTGACCTCAACACCGCCGCCGCGCTGCCCCCGCCGGTGCGCGGCGGCGGCCGCCGCTTTCCTGTGATCTGCGCCTACTGCAACTGCGGGTTCTGCTTCGGCGTGTACGAGGTCCCCTGGCTCATCCCTCCCCCGGGGTACACCTGCCCGGAGCTCCCCGTGCCCCCCACCCCCGATCTCGTCGCGTTGCCGGCGGTGGAGCCCCTGTACTCCCGCCGCGGCGCGCTCCAGGGCCCCAGCAGTTCGACGACGCCGCCGGTGGCGCGGCTGCTGGTCTGCTCGAATCGGCACCACTTCATGGTCTCCATGTGCATGCTGAGGCTGGCGCGCGGCTCACCGTGGCTGGTGTGGAGACGCCCTTCTTCTCTGGGCGTTCTGCCCGCCGTCGTGGGTGGCGCTGGCGGTGGTATCCTGCAGCAGCGCCGCCGTTCCACGGCGCGTCCTGCGGCGGAGCCGCGGGCCTCCTCCTCGGGCGCTAGCAGTAGCAGGAACCTCGTGATTCCCGGTGACGAGGACATGGTCCAACTCAGCTTGCGTCACAACCATAACCCTCTAAACTTATCTCTTGGCTGGCGGTGAAGGCGGCGGCGGAGTCTGGCCGGAGTCGTCGGCGGCGGCCGGGGGCGCTTGTGAACGCCTGCATGAGATTAACTCCATTCCAGAATCAACTCATCATCCGATCCTGTGGTCATCTCAATGTTTATCAGCATCATCTTCTCGTTTCAGCAGTCTTCAAATTTTTAGCTTTCAAATTTCAATTTGTGTTTACCATCTGTCGAGTCATGACTGTCAATCATGTATGGTACTATATATCAGCGACATTACCATGTTCCTTGTCAAGTTTTATCGGTGAAGTGTTTGTTATTTTGACGAAATCGATCATCGACTGAGAAATATTATTGTCTCTCTGTTCATTTAAAATTATGCTGTATGCGCTCAAAAAAATGCTGTATGCATTGACACATCAAGCTGTACACACGCATAAACCCAATAGCAACAAGATTCATTTGTCCACCCAAAAGTTTCAGATACGATCCACAGACAGAAACTCGTACTGGTAAGTGATCTATACATGAATTACCGATGTGCCTTCCTATATAGCCACCAACATATATAGGGTTGTGAGACTATTAGTTGACGATAATAAAGAATACTATTATCAGAAAATCTTTTCAGAGTAGTGGTACCAATACATCAAGTTATACAGTTAAATCAAAATCATTCAAGCATCTGAAGTAACTAAGACACACATAGAAAAAAAATACACTTACTGGTAGCCATAAACACGTATGTAGTTGCTGGAGACAGGAGGTCTGGGCGCATAGCCCTTTGGCTCCAGCCTCCAGCCAGGAACAGATGCAAGACATGGCGAACGACGATAGCCATGCAGCTTGCTCGCAGGGAACTTGTGGTCGTTCCGGTAAGTTGGTCCTGAGGAAGTTGTAGTCGTGACGAGGGTTTTGCCGAGTTCTCTTCCCATCAAAACCGTATAGTCAGTTGTTCAGTAGCTAGTAGATCGAGTTGAATAGTTTGGAAATATTTCAAGTTTTCGACCAAAGTTGGCTTAGTTACTGAGTTATGGACTATGGTGGAGGCTGGAGAGTGGTCATTTGGTGCAGCCTTGTCCGCCTGGCTTATTAGCCACCAGTATTTAATTCTCTCACACACACATTAAATCAGCACCAACCACCAACTGTCAGCCAACCAGCAGTATTTCTCTCTCACAATAAATCAGCATCAACCATCAGCGAAACGAACCGGAAAGGAAAACTTTTTACCACTTTTTTATTAGAAAAATAAAAAGAATAGCACAAATGTTGCATGACGTATATGTACGGCAAATGTAAAAATCACATGTGCATGTATCTTACTTGATTTCTCTCTATTCAACCTGTTGATTCACCTCACCCGTACCCCCATATTTTTCTAAAATAATGATTTATTATCTCACCAATAATTCCAAAACGATTGGTCTTGATAGCCAATACACGGTCACACATTGCACACATGAAAATTGCATGCCCGCCTTTGCATCGGAAAATAAGCTAGGACATCAAAAGCTGCTAAATTACACACGAACAAATAAGCAGCTCTGACCTCCTGCTAAAATTTGTGCGCGCTGTGGAGTGGTCCAGTATAACCTGTGTTGATGCATGGTGCGCGTGACTCTTTCCGACGCCTGCCGGCGAAGCTCCTATATATAAAGGGCCACCACGGCCGCATCGGGCTAGCAAATCCCCGGCGAGCTCCAGAGTTCTAGCTGCTAGCTCGGTGCCTGCTTTGCCCGTACTACGTACGTGGGAATCGATCTTTGTGTGAGAGACCACTGAATAGAGAGTCTTCGCTTTGCTTTGGGGGCTCATCGTGTGTGTGTGTGTGTGTGTGTGTGTGTGTGTGTGTGTGTGCGACGATGGTGGTGGCGCCGGCTTCGCCGCCGGTGCAGCGTCCGGACTCGCCACCGGCGCCGGTGCCGGTGGCTGGTCCCCCGATCCGCATGGCTCCACTTGATCCGAACCCTGCCTTCTGGGAGAGGTACCGCATGGGCTTGGAACGCCTCCTAGACTTCCTGGGGCTCGGCCTAGGCGGCAGGCCGGAGTCTCCGTCACCCTCCTTCGGGGACTGGATCGTCGATGGCTCAAGGCCTGAAACCGTGGATGAGGAGTGAGCTCTTCTTGATCATGTCGAGTGACTAATAACTTACCATGGGCCAAGCCATTCTCGATATTCATCTGAACGTGCGTGTATGTTATGTTAGTGGCTATGTACTGCATTTCGCAAATAATAATATTATAAATATTTTATATGTGGTTTCGTATTATATATTTACTATATGATAAAGTTTTTCTGCATATTATGTTACTTACTGGATAAACTATACTTGAAACTAACCATTTAAGTTTGTATTATTTGAGTCGTAATTTTAATTTTACTCGTCAGGACTCTTTTGAGAGTATTCCCTCCGCTCCAAATTATACGTCTTTTTAGCATTTTTAGGTTTAAATATACTATTATGCATCTAGATATAGTGTATGTCTAGGTGCATAATACTATTTATAAACTTAAAAAAATCAAAATAATCTACAATTTGAAACAGAAGAAGTATAAGGCTAATTTCCCCAAGGCTAGCAGAAACCTTTCCTCAATCAATGCACAGATCCCTCAAAGTACGTAGATGTTCATTTCTTCATGTGATCATGCATCCAGCTCGTTGTATTTAGTTTGTGTCCGTGTGTTTTTCCATTCCAAGGCTATGCATACATGCGTATAAGCATATGCAAAGTAGTTCTAAATTTTCATTTTTGTTGTTGCCTGCATTTGATGGGTTGTCGAATTTTTCCTCCAACGATGTATGAGTGTTGCATCTATCATCAAATCTTTCCTTGTGAGGTCCTACTGCATTCCTACTCAACAGACATAGAGCCACCTCAATCATGAGTCTATTGCAAAGGAATTGGTTCCATTTTATCTCGAGCTATAAGCCTAGAACATGTTTCGGTATCATCCAGCAAAAGGGATTCTCGTTATTTCCGAGTATTTTGATTTTTAGCCCTTTGAACCTCCTCATGATTCCACACTCTTAAAATGTCTGCAGTTCCAATTCATTACTGGTTATTAACTCCCTCGAGTATTGCTACACTTGTTCCATATATGCGTGTATTTGTCCTTTATCGCAAGTTTTTCTCCATACACGCACGTGCATTTCCTCCTATATACTGCCACGTGCTTATGTCGCATAGGCGGTAACAGGATATGGCTACTTTTTCATAGGAGGGGGTTGGCTACCATGCCTGCTTATATTAGGTGAGATAACACCTTGTATATAGCTTATCTATCAATTTATCTCTAGGCTCACTTAATAATGTGACGGTGATTGGGGACATTTGTATCAACAAGTCATTAGGTACATCAACTTCATGGAAATGTCGACCCTGCACTCAAGGAAACATTGCCAAATCCAAATATAGAACAACCTCGAAGAAATATCATGGTGATATATGAATGTGTAGGCATGAATAATATTTTAGCCATGAGGCATGGATGACCAACCATGCACCATGATTTTTTTTTTTTGAGACAATACCATGCACCATGATGATCTCAAGAAAATGGTATGTATATATTCCTACTCGGGAATGTTTATGTGTTAAAAAATCTTACATGTAAACTACAAATGTTTTTTTTTGAGAATAACTACAAATGTTTTTTATGTAGTCCAAAAACTTACATGAATCTCTCATAGGCGTTTTAACAAGAATCGATCACAGTGAGATAAACCTTTTGATAAATTAAGTTTTTGCTGCACCTCTTTAGGTTTAACGTTTTCATGGTTCAAGCTTAAAAATAATGAGGAAAATGGTTCTGGTGATTAACACTTGCCAATGTTTCAATATACTATACTAAAAACCCGTATGCATGCTAGAGGTAGTGATCGATTTTGCTTGAAACGCTAAGATTTTTAAAAATAAACTACAAACCTACATGTCTGGTAGGCAGTGATTAATTATATAGTTGAAACGCCAACGTTTCCATATTATTCGCGCTTGAAAACGGCTGTCGTATATGCAATGATGGCAGGAAGCTTCGTCCTGCTCGCTCAGGCGTGTCGATGATGTTTGGCCTCTCGATCAAAAAAAACAAACTCACCGTGACAAAGAACCGAGGCAACGGTCCTCTAGAGCGGTAACGCCTGCCATGTTCTTTGCCACTCTATAAAACCGTTCCGGATTTCCGTAAAAGTTGGACTTGTTTTTTTTTCTTTTTTTTTAGAATTACACAGTACAACACAGACGCTCACAACACGTACGCACACTCACCCCTATGAATACACGTACGCAAACCCTACCCCTATGAGCACCTCCGAAGGACTGAGCACTGGCAGATCTGGAGATTCCCGAAGTCACCAATGGCGCCTCGTCGTCGACGGGAACGTCGCTTACCACTTAACGCATAACGCCGGTAAATCCTGGAAAAATCCAGGAAAAGGTGCGAGCACCAGGATTTGAACCCTGGTGGGTAGCGTCCCACTGGACTGTCCTACCATTGGACTACAAGCCCAATCGCACTTGTTTTTTTTTTTTTTTGCCGTTGAGGCCCATTAACACTAGCAAATGATGATGTTGATGATAGTGACGATTGACATAATAGGGTCCATTTCCACAAAACACTTGGGCCGGTCGATGCCGCCGTGCGTGCCGAGAAAAAGGAAGAGATCCATGCCGATGGAAGGCCCAGCCCAGAAACTCAACGATGCAGTCCCCATCAATGAACAGCTTGTCCTAAAATCAAACAATGAACAGCTCGTCTCGTTACGTCGCTTGGAGGAAAAAGATCAGGCAGGAGACGCCTCTCCTCTTCACCCGAAATTAGAGAAAGCGATCATGCGTGCGTTGTGGCCAACAGTCGATTGATTGCCACCATCGGTGTACAGTTTTTCAGACATGTTGTTAGTTTCCTATACAGTCTACCGACGAGACACGGAAGCTATCACTGTTCCGGCGTACGACCGACGTGTCAACTCGGGCGGGCCTCTGCTTGCGTCGGCCCCGAAAAGGATCGTTCGTGGACGAGGTGTCGCGTCTCAAAACCCGAAGGTATGATATGGTACTCTGTCATGTCGAGGTCATCACAATTCACAAATGCCATCGATTTATGAGGAGGTGACCCCTGTACTGTAACCTGTCTCTGCCCACGCCGGTCCAATAAGGTTCGTGAGCGGGCTTGGTGCGGGCTGGGCCCGGGCCGGGCCGGACTAAAAATGCTTAGTTATACTCATAGTCATGGAGCCAATCAATCTACCGCGCACAAAAAAACCTGCTAGTGCTTGACAAACGTTGCTTCCACGTGACCCTTAATTCCCTGCGTTAGTCACATGAAAGGTTGATTTTTTAAAAAAACACGAAAGGTTGACAACCCTCCTATGCAATGGACATAGTTCTACAGTTTTTTTCTTTTTTTTAATGACACGATAGCTGTACAGTACACTGACAAAAGAGCAACAGAGCCTCCACACTTAAGAGCGGATCAAGACACAAAAAGGCATGGGCCACCACCACGGGGCACGGCCCATGCCCGGCCCCATCTGCCTCGCCCCTGCCGTCGTGATCAGGGTTCGCAATCCCAAAATAAATCGGTCGGTTACCGGACCGATCCGATAGCTAAAACCGCCGATTATCCAGGGTCTGACTGCACTTAGCAAATCGCCCCACCGGTTAAACTGTCGGTTTTACCGGTTAACTGGCCCGTTTTTTAAAAAGACGGACCGGTACCGGTTTTAGGAACCCTGGTCGTGATTCCCCTGCCCGTACGGGCGCGCGAGCATGGCCATCAACCATCATCCTGACGAACCGGCGCTTCGGCTCGGCTCGGCAGCCGGTTTCAGCTTGCCCGCGCCGCGGCATCGTCGTGTCCAACGCGCCGGGTGGGGGGCGTTTGGTTTGGGTTGCACGACGCCGTACGTGTCGCCGTCGCCGAGACGCCGACCGGCTAGTGCCCCGTGCGCCATTAGAATATCTGCCCGCTCGGCGCGACTCCCCGCTTGGGGCAGGTGGCCGGTGTCACCGAACGGATCCGTGCTATGCCGGCCGAACCATCGATGATTGGAGGATCACTTAGGAGCAGTACGAGCGTGCACGGACGGTGCGCCTGCGGTGGCGGCGTGTGCGTGTACTGCAAAGGAAAAGTTTGTGTAACGAAAGGGTGTGGTCTGCCGATTTGGCCCCATGTCCCATGTGCCAATCCCCACGAATTCAGCATGGCGTGGAAGCGGCGCGAGTGCTCGCGTGGGGGCGCACGGTTTGCGCGGCTCCGGTGCGCCCGCTCCTGCTAGCCACCGGTGCCACGCGCTGTAGCCGGGAGAGGGATGGATGGCACCGGCCGCCGGTCGCCGGTGACGATGTTGAGCGCTCCTTCTGTGGCGACTTTTGAGCGGGTCCTCCGGCAGATGCAGACCGATCCACATTTTTTTATCTTTTCCGTGGATCTCAAGCCAAGGCACGAGATTTTGTGACACGGGATGAGCCGCCCTCATGCGCGTGGAGGGCAGTATCGGCTCGTTGATGGGCTCATGCACATGTATGATGTATGTGCAAGTTTAGGTTTAGCTTTCCATCCGTAAGTTGCAATTGAGACGGTGCCGAGAGCGACTCTGGTCCTCCCAGGCAAGATCAGTTCCTTTCCAACCACACGATTCGCGTTGTAGTGGACCACAGTGTTGCAAATTGGCACTACAGCCAAGCAGCGCCAAGGCGGAATGTCCGGAGCAAACAGAGGAGCACGCTCGCCCTTGCTCGCCACATCTTTTGTGTGGATCGGTTTGTACTTTGTAGCTGTAGGGGGTCAGCCGGGACAATCTTTGCCGGGAAAGCCAGCCAGCCAGAAGCCCAGAAGCGAGCAACGCGACTCGAGAGCCGTGTGTGCGCTGAGTAGGAAAAAAACCAGCCATAGACCCAAAAAAGTTGCCGTTCGACGATATGTTATTTCCGCCAAAAGCACCAGGACATGGTTTTACAACAACACGCGAGGGAGGGGACGGAGAAGGCGACGCCAACGCAATGACAGACGCACACGACACGACGGGCGCGCGCGGCCAGGCATAGGCACAGCCACTGACGCCAACCACGACGACGGCCGCCGGCAAGCCTACGCCGGCGACGACTACAACACGAAGAAGGAAACACAACTCAGGGACTGCCCAGAGCTCGCGCCATGGGCACGCACACTACACTGACAAATTCGCCTACTTGTACTTGATGACGGCACCTCGGTCTAGCAATGGCACTGCAGTAAGCCGTCTCTGTGCCCAAATGCTCTCTTTCCTGTCTAAAGACTGATGACTAACCATAGATAGGTAGATGGGGATTTTGGTAGGACGATTACCATCTTCTTCTGTCTTCCTGATTTCTCCTCCCATTCCTGCCGGTAAGTATGCGCAATCGCCTCAGCTCCGCGAGCGGAGCTTAGAACTTGTTGTTGTACCAGAAGACACCCTTGCAGTCCGCAGGCTCGACGTAGATGCACTCCCTGGCCTCACGCCATGTCGCCTTGGCCACAGGCGTCGGGTCGAACTGGTAGTACTCGCCGAGGATGGGCTTGATCGCCTTGGTGGCCTCCATGGCGTGGTAGTGTGGCATGGTGGAGAAGAGGTGGTGAGCGACGTGCGTGTCCGTGATGTTGTGGAACACGCGGTTGAGGATGCCGTAGTCGCGGTCCATGGTGGCCAGCGCCCCGCGCAGCCAGTCCCACTCGCTCGAGTCGTAGTGGGGGAGCGCCGGGTGGGTGTGCTGCAGGTAGGTGATGAGCACCAGCCAGGCGTTCACGATCAGCAGCGGTACGCCGTAGATGCGCACCACCCACCAGAACCCGAACGTCGCCGCCAGCTTGTACAGACCGAACGACACGGCCATGACGCCGACATCCGAGATGAAGATCTGGGCGCGCTCGCGGTCATTGTAGATGGGGCCGTAGGGGTCGAAGTGGCAGGCGAAGCGCGGGTACGGGCGCCCCGATGCGTTGGTGGCCAGGTACAGCGGCCACCCGAGGGTGAGCTGCACGATGATGTGGAGCAGCCGGCCGACGGGGTTGTTGTAGACGTACGGGGTGTACCACGGCAGAGCTTCCTTCTTCTTGGGGACGAACACCTCGTCGCGCTCCAGGGACCCGGTATTGGAGTGGTGGCGCCTGTGGCTGTACTTCCACGAGAAGTACGGCACCATCAGCGACGAGTGCAGCACCAGGCCGACGATGTCGTCGAGGAGCTGGTAGTCGGAGAAGGCATGGTGGCCGCACTCGTGTGCGATGACCCACACGCCGGTGGACACGCAGCCCTGCATGATCCAGTAGAGCGGCCAGGCGGCAAAGTGGAGAGGGCTAGGGAGCACTGGGATGAAGACCAGCGCGAAGTACAGGAGCGCAGCGATGATGACGAGGTCATAGACCACGTAGGAGAAGGACTTGATCACCGAGCGCTCGAAGCAGTGCGGCGGGATGGCCTTCTTGATCTGACCCAGCGTGAACGGTGGCTTGTCCACTGGTGAGCGCTGCATTGCAGAACCACCGGTGGCACGGCCGAGCAGCTCCTGCTTCTCCCTCTCTTTCTCCGTCATCCTGCCACCGGCACCCATTTTGCTGCAGACAACAAAACACAGATGGTCAGACGAAAACTTAGGTTAAATTATTCCCAGGGAAGTGTGCATCAGGAACAATTTTGCAATGACATCAAACGAACCAAAACTGCCATGAACCAAAAAATATCTAGCAACCTTGGCACTTTAGTCGCTTAGATTCTGAGAGGGCACGAGAGGAGCATCAAGCACAGACACATTAAATAGAAAAGGAAAACAAGGCACGAGGGCGTCTCCATCCACAAAGGTGGCCGGGATGCCAGACATGATGCGATGCTGACACTTTCTTGGCTAAACATGATTAAGAATATTCCTACTGTGACACAGCAAGTTGGGGATTGCATCCATCGCAGCTGCATGTGCTGAGCCCATGGCTTCTGTTCAGAATCCATATTCGCTTTCCTGAGCGCACCATGAGTTAGCTGCTTCAGATCTGCCTAAAGCTGTACTTCTGAATTATACCATACAAAACTAACAAAATGAAAAGTTTTACAACAAGACCCAGGATGGTTAAAAAACGATGTTGATCAATCAAATAAGTGAAAGGTAGATAAGCCTTGCCACTTGTGATGTTACGTGCCACTAACCAATCCTAAAATCCCCTCAAGAAACATGTGATAGGCTGCACAAGTTCACAAAATTGTACGGCCTTTATTTGTCAAAGTACTTATGAACCCCAGGAAAGCAGCATGCAAGAGATATTACAAGCACCGGAAACATGTGGAGAAGAGATTCATAGCAAGTTGGGACAAAAATAAATGGTACCACAACTCATATGATAAGGTCATCAAATCCTACCAGACACATTGGATGGTCAAATCTAAGGTATCCAATTACCATCAAGCAGCAAGGAAATCGTTGCCCCTGTTGGAGCCGTCAGTTTTGACAAGTTAGCAATTCTGAATCGGAAGTTAAGTCTTTCTTTTTTTTCTATACACCTACCATTCAGAGTTCAGTTCAGAGGCAGCCAGTACTCATCTGAACGTGCAACTACTCACCAGGTGCTACATACAGAACAGTGGTTGAGATCAAGGAGCGTTACTGGATCAAAGAAATCTGTTACCTTCTGTGCAAAAAAGGACAGAAAGATTCATATTTTGCTCTTTCTGCACGAAAGAGTTGTAACGCTAAAACCTTTGGAAGTGCAGCATCCACTATGGTTATGGTGCACAGCAACACATGTGCTCCACAAGGCGTACTCAGATGATATTTGCCTCCCTTGGCCAAAATGATTCGAACGTGTCTGGATGACCGGCCAACTAACTACGCCGGAGACGAATCAGATCCGTCGATGGAGACGCTCGTCCGACGCATTAAATCTGACTAGACGAGGTCGCCTGACTGATTAGGATCTCTAACTTCCTGATTGGACTGCAAGGGCGAGGCAAAACGTGCAAATGGCAAACGGCACCTGGTGGCTGCCATGGCCATTTCCTAGCATAATAGAGCATCATCAGAGCTCCAGCATGGCAGGCAGCAGTAGCACAAGATGCAAAGAAGGTCAAGGTGGAGGTGGACCAGTCACTAGTCACCAGAGGGCCCCCGCAGCTGCAGACTCAGCACAGTAGTCTGCAAATCTCACCACGCCCAGATCTGCTGATCTTATTATTCCCAAATATATATATATATATATATATATATATATATATATATATATATCAGCTGAGCCACGCCCCTGGACAATTTGTCCAAGTGCAGCTACGTTATTTTATTCTACTAGCAATTAGGGATTGCCAAAAAAAGAAGAAATCTGCGCACCGGTGAGGTGAGGTGTGGTCCCGGAATTCGGTGCCACTGCCACCCCTGCCGGCGGTGACCCCTCTGCGCCCTTGTACCGTTGCGCAGGCAGAGCCGAGGCGCGCACGCCGCACGATATCATAACATACTCCGTCCAACTCCAACTATTGTCAGCAGCAGAGAGCCGGAGTAGGTGAATCTTTCTGCGCCGGGTTTTGGCCCTACGCGGGGAAGAAGAGATCATCCCCACCGTCCAGATGCATCCAACGGAATCTGACGGTGGCGCATCGTTAATCACGATGCATCTTTTCTAGGTCAGGTCAGGCACCACGGTACTACGCGCCGCCGGCCGCCGGCGAGCGCGTGATGCCGTGAATGAGATCGGAAGAAACACCCGCATCGATTTCTTTTTCTATTCAGAGTTCCTAGAACGAGAAAGCATATGCCCTTTTTTCGTCTGGAAAATAAGAGTTTTTTTATACATGATAAAACACTTCGCTTCGTCGACGCGAACGTCTGCTCGTGCAGCGGAAAGGTCAATTCTTTGAGTGCAGTCTTCGCCAACTCCGCGCTTAGTGCAGCAGTCATCAGTAAAAAAACAGAGCGGCGGCTGACCACCAAACCCAGAGCATCACTGTGACGCCCAACATGGAGGGGCCAAGCCGAAAGGATCAAGGAGGAGGCCTGCCTTTGGAGGCAAAAAAAAAATTGTGACGGTGTGTGTAGCTGTTTTCCCCCACATGATTAACGGGAACCGCGAAAAGTTTGCGGCGAAAGGTGGCATGTCAGGTTTCCCAAAACGAGTGGCAACGGCACAGGGGCGGATATGATGGTCCCATTCCGCGGGGAAATATCTGAGGTGCGGCATGGCTCGCTGAATCCTGCAGATCTGGTGGGAATCAAGCGTGCTTCGTCACGAATCATTTGCGCCAATCTACAACCAGTCAACCACGGGTAACCGGCGGCGAGATCGACGTCGAACTCGAACGACAGACCCCCACGGAGAACTACCGTGTTCCCATTACACGCCCCCAAAACCGAACGCTGCGGATCGACGACCAGCTCCGCCAGCCCCCGCCGGGGCATCAGCAGCATCAGCGCCGGCGGATCGACGGCGAGCAACGAGCTCACGCCGGCGAGCAGGCTGCATGTTCCCGAGCCCAACACGCCCCACCAAAACCAGACTCCGGATAAACAAAAAAGCAATCGATTGGTCACCAATCCACACCGAATCAAGCAATCTACGAAACAGTAGCGGGGGGAATTCATCAAGGCGAATGCGGGGGCACCTGAGACTGAGGAAGACGGCACACGCAGAAGTGCGTCGGGTCGGAGCAGATCAGGCGGACACCGCGGCCCTCGTCTCACCCCTCCTCCTCCTGGAGAGGAAAACGAGTGGTGGTGCGGGGTGCGGGGATTTGCAGTGGGGAGGGAGAGCCTGGCCGCCTTCCGCTTCCGCTTCCGCCGGGGGGAGAGGCGCTATTTAAAAGCGCCCCAGCCTCACCATGCCTCTCTGGCAAGTGGGCCCTGTCCAGATGGGACGCACTGACCCACGTCGGCGACGAGGGGAAATCCGGCCCCGTCCACGTGGAGCGCTCTGTTTCGCTGGCTCCCCGCGGGGCGTGACCCGGATGGCACGGCGGCGGGCGCGGGCCGTCCGTGCCTCGCATCCGACGGACAGGGAGGTATCATGTTTTCGGGCGCCCGTACGAGAGCTTCCCACCAGTCTGCATGCACCAGACCACAAAAACAAAAGGAAAAATCGAAAAAAACAGAAACAAAAAATGCTACTATGTAGAAAAATAGTATTGAAATAACTTTTTTGAAAAAACTTACGCACCAAATATTTTTAGAAAAGTTATGCACCAAAAGTTTGAACCAAAACTTTTTTTTAGAAAAGTTATGCACCAAAATTTTGAACCAAAGTTTGTAGAAAAGTTATGCACGAAAATTGTTTTACAAATTTTGAACATTAAATATCTATAGCAAATACGGTCACAAACATTTGAGGCAAAAAAATCAGAATAAAAACTTTTGACCAAGATGAAGAACAAAAAAAAATTGAAAATTTTTAAATAAACATATGAACTTTTTGCATACAAATTTTTGGAGAAACTTTTGGATTAAAAAATCCAAAAAATCCGAAAAACAAAAAAAATCAAGTCGCTCCTCACCGGGACCCACGAGCGGCAGCTCACCCGCCTCGTCGTTCCCCTTGGCAGCCGCACGCCCGCACACCAGGGAGCTCGCCCGCCGCTGCTCCCTGCTGCTGGAGGCTGGAGCTCTCTGAGTGGGGAGAGAAGAAAGAGATGGAGAAGGAGCGGAGAATATCTGCAGAGAGATAATGTCACATGGGCTGGTCAGCTGCGGTGAATCGACCGGGAGCAGGAAAAGTTACAGACGACTTACATCGCGAACAGACAGAGGCCACCGACTATGTGTCGCTTCAGCAACACATAGCAATTCGTCACGTCGGAGTGATCCACTTGTCATTTTCATCTTCCTTCTCCTCACTCTGGTGGTGTTGCTCGCCGCCGCCGCCTCCTCCTCTTGCTATTGCGTCACCATCTTCTTCGCCATTGAGGTTAAGATTCGAGACTTTGATATCTGGATTACCGGTGGTGGAGACATGCCGCCGCTTGGTTAGGGATCGGGATCCGGTGGTGTCGGGGAGCTCCGATGCCTGTTGGCCTTAGTAAAGGCATGGAGCGCGGTCCGACGGTGATGGTGAGTTGCGGGGCGGGACGGTTAGCGGGGACGTCGCCAACCGGTGGAGGGGGGGTTGAGCTCTCTCTTGTAAGCAATCACCGAGTTAGCGTGTGGGGGAGCCGTCGGAGACGGTGCTGGAGGGCGTCGCGGAGGCAATCAGAGGAGATGATGTGAGGTGGCGCCAGAGGAGTCGCGGCGGACTAAGTTAATTAGGGTGTGAGGAGAGGTGAAAAGTTGCCGGCAACGGGAGTCACCAGAGACACGACAAGAGAGGGGCGTGGGTAAAAAAACTACGGCTGAAGAAAAAAGACGCAGGTGGGAGAAGGGAGGAGGTCACGAGTGTTTACTTGGTCTTCGTTACGATTTGCTTACCTTCACCGAAGGCGATGTGTAATCACTTCTCGAGGAAGACATCGATCAGAGATACATGTGTAGTCGTAGCATCACTGTACTCATCGACGAACGATTGTTTTTTAGAAATAGGATTAAAACTCGACCTCTGCATTCTCTGGAAAATATATACAGCGATACAAAAGGTAGTACTCAAACTGCAGGGATAGACATGGCCTTCAACATGTTCGAGAGACCCACCAACACAAACTGAAAATAAGATGACAAAGTACCACCCCTGGTGTAAACATAACTAGTACAGCTAACGACAAGCAACCGTCTACTTTTATTACACTTCTTGACGCATTCTAACCAAACTTGCTGAAAATTTCTAAGGCAGTCATGTCCAAGCTTCAACGAACGATTGTTTTGCAAAAGAAATTGCCCGGTTGATGGCCATTAAAATTTCCCCCGACATTCTTTTTTTTTTGCCTCGACATTTATAATGCGTAATGCGGCGTCATCAGCAGGACCGTTGGCGTTGAGCTACACGTAGCTGCATAACGTGGTTAGGCCGGCGCAGATATTTTTGCACCCACCAGTCAACCCAACTCGATCGTATTTGGTATGGAGCTTTCAAAAGAAGAAATCCTCATTAGATATGGCTGGTATACTTGTACACACTTATTACATGGAGTATTTAATTTACATGTTTCCACGCACCCAGCTAGCTACAGTACATCCTTAATATAGCAGTGCTGCTGCTACAGTGGTTTTGTGGTGCTCGCGGCAGGCGCAACCGAGCCAACGCTCCACGAACGCGACGGAATTTTTTTATTTTTTAATCCTTTTTAATCTAATTTATTAAAAATAACCCGTCCCCAACTAAATTTGCAAAAAGTAGCCATTTTGGTCGCGTCAGGCCGCGTGGCACGACTCCTAACTGAGTCACGCCACACCATGTGGCGCGACTGAGGCGCCACGTCGGCCGGGCGCGCGACGGCAGGTGCTGAGGTGGCGGGGTGAGTCGCGCCAGGCGTCGTGGCGCGACTCAGTCGCGCCAGGAGGCGTGGCGCGACTCACTTAACATACCGGGGGCCGCCGGGCCCTTTCTTTCTTCCTCCTCACTTGACCCCTTCACTCCCAAGACCTAACTCGAGCTCACCCCCTCCCATGGCGCCGCCCCCAACCCTCCCCCTCTAGATCCACTCCATCCCTCACCCGTTTTGAAGAGGAAAGTTTGGGAAATTGCTCTGGAAGGTAACTCCTCCAATCTAACCAATTAGTTTTCGCGGATTCCATCTTTTTCATTGGATTTGAGGTGGTTAGGTTTAGTGTATGATTTGAGATAGATAGCATGATTGAGTACGAATCGGGTATGATTAAGTGTAGTGTATCGTGCAAGTGGCCGATGTTAACCTCTTCTTATCGTGTAGTTTCTCTTGCATTGTAGGATTTCATCTTTTCCATGTTGGATAGTGTAGATGCTATTGATATGTGAGATGAGGGTTGGTATAATCAATTTAATTTGTGGTTGTGTGTAGATAGATCGTTTAGTTCGTATATTTTCGGGTGGCATGGTTGATGACAAAGGGGAGTTTAAAAGCATGAGGCAACAAGTAGCAAGATTTGATAGTCCTCCAACATTTGACGATATTAAAACCCGAGTGAATTCTTTGTTCAAGGTTGCAAATAAGGGGGAGGAATTAAGGATTCATGGAAGGTTTGATTCCAGTGACAAAAGAAGTCACTATGTGATGATGCCTATTAAATGTGGTGATGATTGGTTATTTTACAAAGAGTGTGTGAAAGAATCTCAAGTTCGTTGTGCCGAGTTAGTTGTTGATGTTTACTCTCCGGTTGATTCACCGCATAATGATGAGCCCATGGAACACTTAACTCAGGAAGATATGGTACCACACAATGAGGTTCATGATAATGAGGATGATGAAGAAGGTGGTGCTGATGAGGAATGTTCTTATGGTTCAGATGGGGAAGATGACTTTGATAGATGTGGGTTGAACAATAATTTTGGTGAGTATGAGGATGATGAGAAAGAAGATGGGGATGATATATCTGTGAGCTCTGAAGAAGAAGAAGAACCAACTCCAGTTATCCAACCAACCCCAGCTCCAGTTAGCCAACCAACTCCACTTAGGCAACCAACCCAACCAACACCTGTGGTTCGAGTAAATCCTATACGCCAATTTAGTCCTTTGGGTGAAGAGATTCCATTATTTGGTGAGAGGGTAGATGAGACGTCTAGAGGGTCGGTGTATACTCTTTCTGGATTTCGAGTGCCAGAATTCACTCAAACAGAGTTGAGGCAATTGGAAGCTGTACATGTTGATGTACCTGAAGTTTCCGTTTTCCATTCGGTTCCGAGGAAGGCATATTGTGATTCAGGGTTACGTCTTACTGAAGTTGATCCCGACAGTGGTCAATTGTTTATAACGAAGGGAATGCAATTTGATAACTTGGAAGAATTAAAATTTTTCTTAAGGGATTACTCGGTGCGGCACCATAGGCCATATAATGTGATTCATTCATCGGCCAAAACAAGATACACGGTTGCTTGCCAACAAGATTGTGCTTGTAAGGTGTGGGCGCGTCCACTTCCTAATGATAGGAACAAATGGAGAATCACAAGAGTTGTCCAACCTCATACATGTGGGACGTCGGAAGTGGCACAAGAACATTCTCAATGCACGGCTCGTTACATTTCAAGACGGATTGCTGGCATGGTTCATAAGGATCCCGATGTTTCTATAGCTGCCATCATTGAATCCATCAAAGCTTTCAGCAACTACATGGTGAATTATGGAAAGGCCTGGAGAGCTAAACAACATGCAATATCCATGTTGTGGGGTGATTGGAAGGATGCTTACGGTAGGGTGCCAAAAATCCTACAAGCAATAACACACTTCAACCCGGGAACGAAGTGGTGCACTCATACAACGGGAAAGGAGGAGCTCCACAAAGGTGTAATGAAGCCAGTAATGGAGCGGGTGTATTGGTGCTTCCCCCAATGTGTAGAGGCATTCAAGCATTGCAGACCGGTGATAAGTGTTGATGGCACATTCTTAACTGGAAAGTACAGGGGTGTTTTATTGATCGCCACTGGTGTTGATGGTGAGGATAGATTGGTACCCCTTGCATTTGCCTTAGTTGAAAGTGAGAATATTGACAGCTGGTCTTGGTTCTTGCATTTGGTCCGTCGGGACGTTGTGGGACGTCTAAGGAAGGTGTGCATAGTTTCAGACCGCCATCAAAGAATACTAAGTGCGGTTGAGAATTACATGGAAGGGTACCAACCTGTCGTGAGTCGTTGGTGCATGTGACACTTTGCAGCGAACATATGGCATAGGCAAGGTAACAAGAAAGTGAGAGAGCAGCTAAAATTGGTGTGTGCAGCTAAAATTGGTGTGTGCAGCCAAAGCGGAGAGGACGTTTAATATTAGACTAGAGAAACTAAAACAAATGATGAATCCGCAAGCAAAAGAGTGGTTGGAGGAGCAGATGGTCAACAAACATAAGTGGGCCAATGCATTTGATGAAGGTGGTTGGAGATATGGTGTGAACAATACAAATCTATCAGAAGTGCTCAACAAGGTCCTCAAAGGCATCCGTGCTATGCCAGTATCGGCTATTGTGGAGTACACACTCTACAAGATCAATTCATATTTTGTGCATAGGTGGAAAAAAGCAAGAGACCACATAGATAGGGGGTTACGTGGGGTAAATACTTTTGGTAAAGCCGCAAAGAAGCACTTAACCGAACAAGGTTTGAAAGCTGCGAGCGTGAGGGCTGAGTTGTTCGATCCCACATTGTATGTGTACTCAGTGAGGACAGCTTCCGCTTTGAATGTTGGAGGTGAGATGACGGGCGGACGCATATATAAGGTGGACCTCTCAGGAGTGACTTGCACTTGTTGTATACCTCAATTGCTACATGTTCCATGCTCTCATATGATAGCCGCATGCACTGTTAGAGGGGTGTCTTGGCTAGCACCAGCGTACACGACGCAATTGTATTCTAAGGAAACAATATTGAAGACATGGGCGGCTCGTTTTGAGCCAATACTAGACGAGACACATTGACCTGAGTACAATGGTCCTGACTACGTCCCAGATGACGAGAACAGAAACTGGGTGTCGGAAGGAGGAAGAAAAAGCGATTACGTAATGAGATGGACCAAACAAGTGGGTATGATAGGGATATTTATGGTGCCGGGGAGTTTGACCAAGAAAAGTCGAAGAACCGATGTAGTGTCTGCCACGAGGAGGGTCATCGGAAGGAACGACATAAACAATCTAGTGGGAGCGGGCATACGGTAGCTACTTTGCATTTCATGTCTCTATTTCTTAATTATGTAAATAATATTTTTGTCCTTTCCTTTTGTATAAATAATCTGATGAAATTTTATGTTTTTTCAGGCCAATGGCGACGAGCAGAGGCAGGCATGATGATCCCGTCCCACCGCCTCTTCCGGTTCCTATGTGTCATTGTGGCATTCCAGCTCAAGTGAAGCAATCAAGGAATGAGGCAACGGCTGGAAGGGCGTTCTACACATGTGCAAGAAAGTGGATACTTAATGAAGATGGCGGCCCAAGTCAATACAACATAGCACCTTGCTTTTTCCACCAGTGGATTGATGGACCGAAAAAATTTGACCCTAGGATCCGATTATTTCCGTGGCTAGAATCGGTGGTGCAACCCTATCATGAGTTCAAACGGTGGGTGCCACCACCACCAAATCCACCAGAAATGACATTCCAAGAAAAACAAGAGGTGGGATGCAAGCGTGTTAGCAACCCTCCATTGTGTCATTGTGGGAGGCCAAGCAAGTTGCAACTTCCTGATCTTGACCTTCCCGACAAATTCACACCATTCTTTCGGTGCAAGCAAAGAACACATGTAAGCATCATTGCTCTTCCCGACAAATTCATTGTGGTCGATATTTTGACATATAGAGGTCTCATTTAATTTGTTGTGCAGGATGGATGGCCCCTATGTGATTTTCAGGAGGACATATACGGTCCAAAGTCTCATTGGCCGTCAGAAGAAGACGTGCAAGCATTCGAGAGTGGGGAGAAGCCATGGCCATGTGATGAGTCTTATAGGCCTCGTTGCAAGTGTGGGATACTCGCTCGAAAGGGTGTGGTTCCATCTGAGCTTGGATATGGATGGTATTGTGGTAACTCATATGGAGATTATTGGGTAAAGTCACTTTCCTAACTTTGTATCCATGTGTTGTGCCAATTTAAATGGTTACGTTGCCTAAAAATTGACATTAATTTTTTTAGGAGGGGAGAACATGTGATTGGGAGAGCTTTGCAGGGAGGGAAGCACTCCGTCTACATTTGGGGCAATGTTCGGGGTATTTGAAAATCAAGAAAACAGCCAAGAGGAAAAATAAATTAAGAGAAAAATATGATGTCCCAATTCCATCGGATAAAGAGTTGTTTGGACAAATTGCTAAGAATAAACTTGCTAGAGAGAAGGGATGTTCACAAACTAGTGTTGGAGAGGGCATTAGAGAGAGCCTCATTGAATTTTGGAGGTGGAATAGGATGAACTATCCACCGCCACTAAGTGCGGATGAGAGGAGGAGGAAGAGGTTGAGGGAGGAGGAAGAGGAGGAGGAGAGAAGAGGGACATGCATGCGTAACATGAGGGAAAAGTGGCGTCGTGATTGGAGTGAGTTTGATCCATCTAGGATATTTGCAAAGGATTCCATAGCCGAGTGGTTCCACACACCTGAAGTTGATGCACTTTGTGCTCGTCTCGTGGATCTTTGTGCGGAGTGTGAAGGTCCAGCATCATGTTCGGGTCCCGGTGCCGGTCGTGCCAAGCAATTCAACTTGAACGCCGCTTTTCTACATCCCCGTCTGATCCTCTGTAAAGCACCATAACCAAATTGAGCATGCATCCATAACTAGCACAAAACTCCTGCACAAAAAGGATATTACCTGCACAAAACTCCTCAACACACCCGCCTCCTCCGGAGATCCTATCGGGACAGCCAAAGCTTGCTCAGCCTCATTAGCAAATCTTCCGAGTTGTTGCCCCTATATGTCGTTAACAAATTAACATTATGTCACAATACCAAGTGAAACTTCAAATTAGTGACACGAGTGTCATCACTTACAATATAATCCTCGAAGGGACCACGCTCTGGCTGCCTCCCACTTCTAGTGATTTCGTCGTACTCGGAGAAAACATCTTCCGGATCAGAAGGTAGATCCTCAATATACTGTTCATCCATTGCAACCCTTAACTTTAAGCGGGTGTTTTGGTTTAGCCAATCCAAGTACTGATTGAACGGACCGTCACGGTGTTGTGGCCCCCCACCCACTATGTTGTTGGCTCTCGCATTCCATGCATTGACCGCGTGGATGTGATGCTCCAGCCAATTCTTGGCACCTCTTTGCTTGCGACGGTCAGTTCTGCATTTACATAGTAAATAAACATAGTGAGTAATTTCTTGGACAACCAACAATTTGAAGGGTATGCAACATATGAAAAATACATACTCGTGGAGATTGTGGCCGGTGTTGTAATACTCTGGAGGGTAGTTTTGAAGATGACCAAATTGCCGTGCCACTCTATGTGGCAGATGGTACTCCACAACATAGAAGCAAATAAGAGGGCAAATGTTACGCTAATAATGTTGATCAATTGTGCACATTGGGCTAAATTCTCCCTCAACAATCTCATCCCTTATATATGGCTGCCAAGTAACCTAGATATACATATTGATTTGTCTAAGCAAATATTGTAACCTAGATAAACAGTCCTTAGCAAATAAAGTAGTAGTGGTGAAGTATATCACTTACATGACTTGGTCGAAGGCAGTCCAGGCCGTTGGTGTAGTCTGTGTAGCGCCGTCCTGGGTTCCCATGGACCCTTGCAATGTTGGTCCAAAGATACCCGACGGTGGCCAAGGGAACCTCGCCGTCATATGGCAAATCCTGCAACATAGTACCAAATCTAAATAGGAACTCAAAGGACAAATGCTTAAGAATATTTGAGATGCAAATTACGTACACCAAATGCGTAGCGCTCTGGCTGACCAATTGGAAGCCGCTCCCACATCCACAACTGGAGAAGGTAAGCACACCCGCCAAGATTAGCATTAGGACCACTTCTCCTGCATGCATCACACATCTGCCGATACAACCATACAAGAGTTGCACTCGCTCAGCTATAACTTGCAATGCCATCCCATTTTTGCCCGATCATTGGTATCCACATCCAAGATATGGTATTCCTGCTAGAATCAGGAAAAAGAAATCCACCCACCATATGCCACAACCATGCACGAGCATGCATCTGAATCTGGAGGGCATTAGCATGTGGTGGTGGGCGATGACCAAAGTGCTGGACCAACCAAGACGAATTCACTCCAGTGGTTTTCCTATCCTTCACACCTTCTTGTGGTTCATTTGGCCGTACTCCTAGCAATGCATCAACAATGTCCCTCCAATCTTGTGGATTTATGTGACCAGTCACAGCATACCCGTCAACACGAAGGCCAAACAGCATGGCGACATCCTCAAGTGTGATAGTCATCTCACCACAGGGAAGGTGGAAGCTATGTGTCTCGGGCCTCCACCGGTCCACTAGCGCTGTCAAAGCAGCATTATCCATCTTCGGGAGCCCCGTCTTGATCAATGTGGCAAGCGGGAGGAAACCCGATCGGCGAATGAAAGGTGTGTATCTATCATCCCATTGTAGAGGAGTGTGAGTGCGGGGTCGTAAAGGCTTCAAAACCTGCAAACAAATATCAACGTTGACAACAAATGATTAGTATATGACAATCCAATTTCAATCTATACATCACCAAATTAACAAGTGATTCTAATCCTACCTCCAAACGCTCTTCAAGCTTCCTCCCACGGTGATTGTCATCATAGTACTTCTCAAGGAGTGGATACCGTGGGTGGTACTGCTCTTGTTGCGCCATGGTCCTAAATAAAGAAAACAAAATTTATAACCCACCTAAAAAATTGCATGCATATGTGAAGTAAAATTAAAATTCATAAGAAAAGCTAGCGAAGAAAATACTACTAGATGAGCATCAAGATACATACTACTATCTCCAACATGCATACAACTTGTGAAGAAAATACTACTAGATGAGCACTACTATCTCCAACATACATACACCTAGTGAAAAAATTACTAGTGAAAAAAACTACTAAGTCATGACTAAAGCTAGTACCATCATACAAGCACTACTATATGAGCATTCATTTAACAACTTGCATTTCAAATATCAATCAAAATACAATAGGTCTAACACTAACCTACATTTCATTTACACATGCTCTCTAAGTTAGTGAAAAATAAATACTACTACTCAAAGATAAGTAAAGAAATGCTAGTGAAAATACTACTCAAAGCTGCTACTACTACTAGACGGTAGTGACAATAAAATATTAGCCTACATAGCATTTGTTCATAGTCAACATCTACACCATCCAAATCCATCAAAACCGAAACATGCATTGCAAACTACACGATAGATCGGTGTTACAATCATTCAATGCATCGATACAAGACAACTAACGGTGACCGATTCGTACTCAAACCACCATTCAAACTCATAATGTAACCTAACCCTAGGCTACTCAAATCCTACCAAAACAACCAAATCGAGAAAAACTAACTGGAGCAAATGGAGGAGTTACCTTCAAGGAGCAATTCCCACCCGATTTCCACTCGAAAACACCAAAGGAATGGGTGGATCTAGAGGGGGCGGCGGCGGGGCGACGCCATGGGAGGGGGTCTGTTCGGGTGGAGAAGGAAAGGAAGTGAGGAGGAAGAAAGAAAGGGGCCCGGCGCCCCCCGGTATGTTAAGTGAGTCGCGCCAGAGCATGTGGCGCGACTCACCCCGCCACATCAGCAACTGCCGTCTCGCGCCCGACCGACGTGGCGCTCGGTCGCGCCACATGCCCTGGCGCGACTCAGTAAGGAGTCGCGCCACGAGGCCTGACGCGACCAAAAGGGTTACTTTTTGCAAATTTAGTTGGGCACGGGTTATTTAAAAAAATTAGATTAAAAAAATTAAAAAATAAAAAAAATTCAACGCGACGGCAAACCGGCGGTCTCGTAAAGCACGTGATGGCGTGTCGCGAGCTCGTGGCCGAGGGATCCCGTCGATCTCCCGGCCGGCTGCGGGATCTTTTGGGAGGTCGGCATCCTCGTCGGCCGCCCGCGCGGCCGCCGCCGCTCGTGTTTTCACCGCTCCGATCGACGAGGTAAAAAAAACATCGCGTCCCCGTATCATTCCGTCACAAAAACGGGGAAAAGATTAGAGAGCCTGATGGTGATCGTCACTGATCGGGGCAGAATATGCTGCGACGAGATGCAGCACGGATGCGAAAACGAAGCCACCCTCCTCTGTTAATCAATTGCTTGTCCGTTCTTTTTTGTTTGCAGGATTGGATGGGTGATGTGCGTGTTTTTTTTTTTTGTTTTTTTGCTTCCATTAGACTGCGTGCTGCTTCGTCGACATGAAAGCCATTCGTGAGGTGGAGACATATATTCTTCTGTTTCGCGGCCGGGTGGGCAGGGTCACCGCGAGTTCAGTATATCCGGTTTAATTTGCTAGAGAGTTAAAAATTATGATACTTGCGGCAACTTGTGTAAGCATGTGCCCAAGTTGCCGTATACAACCTAACCACTGTCACCAATACCTCGCCGCCGATGACCGACCCACCGTATTGTCCATCAACTGGCTACTAGGACTACGAAATTTGTAACGCTGATGCCGGGCGGCTACATGTATGCAGAGATTCTTGTCTTGCGCAGCAGCTCCAATTCCTGTGAAATTTTGGCTCATCTTTTGCATATGGTGCAGAGCCATGCAGGATAGCTAGCATTATGCGTTCAGTAGCGTAACACCGGTTACCAAACCCACAGCTTGGCTAGCGACGATCGGCTGAAACAGGCAGCGAGGTGTGGCGTTTTACGGCCCGTGACAGGGACCAAGCATGTGAAGTGATCTACAGAAGAATTGTGTGTTTCTGGCCTTCTGGGGTTAGCCCACTGATTATTAGGCGGACTAACCAGGCATCTGTAGCTAAGTGACGCAACTGGTTGGAAAATCACGCACGCGATCGAGTTTGTCGTGCTAGCAATTTTTTTTAGATAAAGGATAAATCCGATCTCTATATCCACATATATACGGTCAGTCGTACGTGCTGGCAACCAGTGTGGTTTCTTCAGGGTTTTATTTGGCGCACTCTGTTCAACCTAACGCGTCGCGTGCGCGTGTCGACCGGGGCAGGGAGAGGCGGAGCAAGCCGTGCCACGAGCGAGCAGGCACGAAGGCATGGATTGGTACACGTGCAGTGCAGGACTGATCGTAGGCTGCTTGTACGTGCAAGCGACTCTATCGCTGCTTTTTTCTTCGGAAATACTCGAGCTGAATTTCTGAAAGTGATCGAATCAGTAGAGACTAGAGAGCTAACATTTCAGTATGTGCCACGCGTGTTACTGCACACTTCATTTTTTTAAAAAACATGCTATTTCTAAATTATTATCTTTTGTCTATAGAGTTCATGTGGGCATGTGGCTTCCCTTTACTCCCTGGTGTAGAGTAGCTGATGTCTGAACCCGTGTTTCCCAATCTGAAGAAAGCAGTTACAGCAGCGGCAGCATGGGTCGCCATTGTGATTGTGAGGCACGGACATGGTTGGAACCACACGATGCATCCGTATCCTCGAAGTCTTCAGAAATGTTTCTCTCTGTTTGTTTTTTTTTTTGGTGTTGAAAGATTATCAGAAATGTTTCTGCGCCGCCCATGTAGAAACCATGCATGCAGGCTGGTTTCAGGCATTCCCAAAAGCAAGAAGCATGCGTGGTGGAGAGAATACAACCAGCTCTCAATCCATCCATGTGATCCCCACCCCACAACCACAAGCTCATGTGCTCTGCACGGTGCACGCACCTGCGAGTAGGAACTCAACAGAGACCACGAGAAATGCGGTGGTCCAGCCCTTCTCATCCGACACGATGCTACGGCCAGCTCAGAAAGGAACGATGCTACTGCCCCTGTTGATATGAGGTGCCAATTGCATGCCCCAACATTTTTTTGTGCCCCGGCGGCACTTCACCTTACTCCGATGTTTTACTTTGAGCCAATCAGATGCAGCATTCTCTGAAATGTCAGTGTGCTTGTCCGCAATGTTTGTCATGCATCTCCGTGACAAACATTGCAGTGTTTTCTTCATTTGCTAGTGCCATCGACTCATTGTGCTTGTGAATTGTGATGATTAGTGTTCCCCACGTTCTCGTCTTGTTCTATCATCTTCACTTTAACACAACCCCCATCTAAATCATCACTCGTCGCAGTACCTCCTCTTCATAGGTCAAGCTTGTTTGTGTGGCTAGTGGCCGGTGCTAATGTGTTCTGAGAGAAAAACATTTTTAGTTGGTGACTGGTAAACGAGATGAACAGTGCGATAAACAGGCAACAGAAAATGTTTTGGTGTGCTTCTTTCAGTTTACAGAGGAGTAGGTGACGATGCATGCAGCCATGCAGGCGACGCTGACGATCCAAGTGCACCAGCAAACACCAACCGTCCAGCAGACACTAGAGTACGAGATACCCACCTGTGAATCAAGTTCCAAGAACCAAAAGATACCACGGACATGGCGCGCCTCCCGGCTTTGTCAGCAGCTGATGGCTCGTGTCTGCCACGAATGCTAGCAACAAATAAAAGCCAACATGTAGCACGCATCATGCGCTCCGAAACAATTTTAACCGGCACGAGCAGGGAGCGGCGGAGCGCACGTCGTCCCATGACGAGAGCTCAGCTACCGGACAGCTAGTCTTACCGCCTGCATCGGCGAGAGCAGCCCAAGAGAGCGAGCTCGGCGCTGGCGCCTTGCAGAGGGAGAACTGACAAGTGGCGAGCATGCTCTGCAAGTGTCGCCACCGGATGCTCTGCTGTCTGCTCGGAATGACGCGGCCGCGCGCTGGCGGGTAGCGGACGGCGGCGAGGGCGGTGCGCCGTTGCGAGCGAGACAGCGAAGCGGTGGCGTGCAGATTGCAGAGTGCCCCAGGCGGTGGTGCTCCGACCGCCGGACGCGCGCGACGCGAGAAATCACTTCTCCGTCCGTGTAAAACTGCAAAACTACTCAGATGTCATCATGTCCCTCAGCTTTAGTTGATAGATGGTTGGAGTCGACGAAGTTTGGTGGCGGATGGAATCGCGCTGTGGGCGGGAGTGTAGCGCGCTGGAAACCCAGATTTGGCATGGCCGCGATTTGTGTTGCTTGAGCAACACATACCTTTACCGTCGTAACCATCATCCGTGCGGACCCCGCTTGCCAGCCTCTTGCAGCGCTGCCGTTGCGTGTTCCCTCCTCCTTGATGTCGAGCCTCTCTGCCACTGCTTCCTCTCTCCACACCTTTCTCCTCTCCTACTTCGGACCGCCACCGCCGCCGCCGCCGTCGCTACCAAGGTTAGGTCTTCGGGTTTGAGGTTGCTGAGGGAGCCCTAATGGTAATTGGAGTTAGAAAAGAGACGCGAGCCGCAGGTAGTCTACGACGAAGGCGGGTTGCGAGGCGGCGTTCTGCACCAGAAGGGGCTGGACACATGTGGCTAGGATTAGGCAAGGGGAAGTAGTGGCGGAGGTGAGATCTCAACGGAGCCGGTGTAGGACGACGGAGGGGTGGTGTCGGTGGGAGTCGTCGGACCTGAAGAAGGAAGGTGACGCTGAGCGTGCGGAGGAGAGAAAGGAGAGCAAAGAGGGCAACAGGAGGTGACAGCGAATCTGACAACGAGAGCCACCAAACCCGTGAAGGAAGGTGGTGTAGCGGGAGGGGGTGAGAGGGGGGAGGGGAGGGGAGAAAGGGAGGGATGCCCCTCCCCTCGTGAGCTTTTATGGACCATCTGTGATCGTTGGGGACAGAGACGGAGCTCCAACTAGGGCCGCCCCAGGCTGAGGCCCTAGTCGCGGCCCAGCGAAGCCCACATCACCCTCTTAGTTTTTGGCCCAAAATCTTAAGTCTTAAGGCTCAGCTCGAACCATACAAGGAGAAAGAAGGCAGGAGGCAGCAACAAATCCGTCGAGCTCGAACCCTGCGTGAGGCCGCGACGATCCACAAGGGGATCCCGCAGGCCGCCGGCTGCCGCCTCTAGCCCTCCACCCGGGCCCCGCCTGGTGTGTGGTCCTCCATCGCCGTCCGCCGCTGCCGCTTCTACCTGCATTGCCATCGGGCGCCAAGATCCCAGTTCGTCCCCACCACCGGCCGCTTACAAGACCCTGCCCGGTTGACCCCTTGTGCCCTGCCGTGCGCGCGGCTGTGCGACGCCTGCCTCCTGTCTTAGTGCTCCGCCAGGCGCCAGGGGTAGGGTGCCACACCAGTCCGGCACTCCGGCACATGTGGGATGTGGCTATGCCGGCCTCCCCTATCTAAGCCTCTTAGGTGCTTTCTTCTCTCTAATCTTATCATTTCTAATTTCTATTCAATACACTAATTAGTAATTTTGATTGAAAGTCGAATCATCTATGCTATGTAATTTAAGAATTAGGCTTGCAATTCGTTGGAACTGTAGCATTTTTTCACTAGCTATTTTTTATTGCATGATGTTCTTAACTATTGCATCCAATGGTTATTCATTTAATTTCAAATTTGTGCTCAAATTGGATCCTTTTTCTATATTGTTGTTGCTGCTCTATAGGCGATATATATGCGGGCTGTTAAATGGTAGTTTTAGTTGCCAAATTTTGGGCTGTGAGCAACTTCAACAGTTTGGCAAACCAATTTGGCATCTATCTAATTTTGGCAAAACAAGAAAAATTGGCCTCCAACAGTTTGGCAAACCAACTTGGCAAAAATAGAAACTTGGCAAAACTCACCTCCCCACGCGCATATATGCGCGCGCGGATCGTGGTTGCCATCGGCGTTTCCCTGTAGGTGGGAGGGTGAAAAAAGAAATAAAGAATAGAGAAGGATTCCTGATGTAAGTTTTTAAGAGGTGGAAGGGCATAAACATAATTTTGTTTCTCTCAGGATTCCTGATGTAAGTTAGATCTGGGTTTGGCAAGTGAATTATACCAAATTGTTGGAGATGAACTCTTTTTTTTACTTGGTATATCTTTTTAGAAGTTGGCAAAACAAAAGATTTTACTTGGCAAATTTTATGTTTTGCCAACTTGTAAGAAGATATGCCAAGTAAAAAAAGAGTCTATCTCTAACAGTTTGGCATAATCCATTTGCCAAATCCAGATCTAACTTACATCAGGAACCCTGAGAGAGAAACAAAATTATGTTTCTACCATTCCACCTCTTGAAAACTTAAATCAGGAATCCTGAGAAAAACAAAATTATTTTTATACCATTCCACCTCTTCTAATACGGGAGGATGCGCCGCGAATCGGTGCGCGCATATATGCGCGCGCGGAGTCGGTTTTTCCCAACTTGGGATAAATGGCAACCTGAGATGGGGAACTGTTGGAGAAGGTTTTTTCTGTTTTTGCCAAAAAAATAACAATGACAACTTGGGATGGGGAACTGTTGGAGTTGCTCTTAGAGATGCTAAATGGTAGTTTTTGTTGCCAAATTTTGACCCTAGTTAGTTGCCAAAAGCTGGCTCCGCCACTGGTTTGGGATCCATCAACGAGATTAAAACTAGACACATCCCTGCGGTAGTGCCTTAGACTCGAAGCTGGCAATATGCCACAAATAGGATCGGTCACGATTGGAATGCCCATGTATGAGAGGATTGTTACATGCAAGATCAACCAACATCCTTACATAACCATGTCTGAGAGGATTGTTACATGCAAGATCAACCGACAACCTTACATAACCCTAAACATATCCGTACTGCCATACTAGTAGCATTGGTACTGACATTGAGATCATAGATCCAGAGACTGCTTCTTGCATGAGTCTTGCTGGACTATATATGATGCTAAAACAAAAAAGTCCGTCCGCCCAACAACAACAACAACATGGGCCATCCACTACGTAGCGTCACATTTTATTTCCTATATATATACGGGCCAGCCCATCCGTCTCTCTCTAGGAAACCAGCCCATTAGACAGGACACCAACGAAAGGCCCAGGCCCAGTGTTTAAACGTGCGCGGAGGCCTTCCTCACCTCGTCGCCGCCGTCGAGCCTGATTCCCTTGTACCACACCGCGCAGGCGATGTACACGGCGAGGTCCACGAACGAAAGCGCGGCCAGGAGGAAGTAGAACCTGTCAAGGTGGCCCGAGTTGAGGTTCCCCGGTATCCACCCAGGCCGCCTCTCCCCGGCGGTGAGGCTGGTGACCACGCTCACCAGCATGATGCTCACGTAGTTCCCCAGCGAGATGGACGCCATGCACAGCGCGCTCCCGAAGCTCTTCACGCCGTCGGGCGCCTGCCCGTTGAAGAACTCCAGCTGCCCCACGTACATGAACACCTCCGACGCCCCGATCAGCGCGTACTGCGGCACCTGCCACAGCACGCTCAGGGAGCTCGGCTGGTCCGGCGCCGCCACGCGCCGCAGCCGCTCCACCTCCACCACGCCGGCGACCACCATCGCCGCCATGCCGATCACGAGCCCGACGCCCATCCGCTGCAGCTCCGTCAGGCCCCTCGGGTTCCCCGACACCCGCGCCATGGCCGGGACCAGCGCGCGGCGGTACACGGCGATGAACACCAGCACGCTGAGGATGTCGAACAGCGACATGCTCGCGGCGGGGAAGCGGAAGGACCCGATGGTGGTGTTCATCGTGGCGCCCTGCTCCACGAACAGCGACGCCATCTGGGTGAACACCACCGAGTACACGATCGTGCAGAGCCAGATGGGAAGCATCCTCAGGATGCACTTCACCTCCTCCACCTGCGTCACCGTGCAGAGCCGCCACGGGTCCGCCATCCTCTCCGGCGCGTCGCGCTCCTCCTCGGTGACCGTCGCCGCCTTGTCGAGGAACCGGAGCTCATCGCTGTGGAGGATCCGGCGGATGCCCGAGACCTTAGGGTCCTCACCCTCAACCTCGTGGAGGAGCTCGCCGCGGGGCACCTCGGCGCGCCACTTGCGGGACGCGGCGACGAGCACCTGCGCGATGCGGGTCAGCGGGTTGCCGCTGGGCTTGAAGTGCCGGTAGTTGGGGGTGCCGAGCAGGAAGAGCACGAGCGCCAACGCCGCGGCGGCCGCCGAGACCCAGAACCCCATGACCCACCGGCCGGAGTCCTCGTAGTAGACCAGCACGGTGTTGGAGAAGAGGGACCCGACGTTGAGCGCCAGGTAGAAGTAGGTGAAGAAGGCGACCTTGGATCGGGCCTCATTGGGGTCCGACTCGTCGAACTGGTCCGACCCGAACGTGGCGATGGAAGGCTGGTACCCGCCGTTGCCGAAGGCGATCATGTAGGTGGACAGGTAGAAGAGCGCGACGCCGGGCGCCGACGGCTCGTCGCAGCGCGAGTTGACGCCGCCGCAGCCGGTGGGCTTCACGAGCAAGAACCACGACGCGAGCGACAGTATCACCAGGCCCTGGCAATAATCAAAAACAAAAATAAAACAAACACAGTTAATTAATTAATCCAGTAAGAACAGTGCAGCAACAGAAGAGGATCTGAGGATTGTGACGATGAATGGATGATTGATCGGTGGTTTATCGTATCGTACCGTGACGTAGATGATCTGGAAGATGGCGCAGGTGACGTATCGGCCCCAGTAGGAGTCGCTGAGGAAGGCGCCGATGAGGGAGAAGATGTAGACGGTGCCGGTCCACTTGCTGATGTTGTTGGCCGCCTCGGCGTTGTCCTGGTGGAGCACACGACGCAGGAACACCACCAGGTTCACCCCGACGCCGAAGAAGGCGCACGTCACCAGCCCGTAGTTAGCTGCACAAGCAACCCATGTGGTCTCGAGTCAGTTTCAATCGTCTATCTGATCCGAAGTTTTGTGACAGAATAAGGCAGAGGTTCTTCATGTGGTCTGTTTGCAGTTTACCACAAGGTTAAAAATTGTTCCCAGCAACCAATTTACCAATACATCCGATTTTTTTTATTTTTTTTTAGAATCAATACATCCGAAGTTTAGTCAAGTTCAGACTTCAGAATAAAAACAGAGTTTACTGCACGAGCAGAGTAAATCGATGAGAGGGCAAAACGTAGTGGAAAACCTGAAGGGTACAGGAATGCTTTCCAGTGACGGAGGGACCCTCACTTTGGCCTGCTAGGCTGCTATTCAACTGAAAAGGTGTTCTTGTTGTTGAAGGTCCAAACTGCACTCAGTATGAGCAGGCGATGGATAATTGCTAGCAGATTTGCAAATTGCATATCGCCGGATTACACTGTGCAATCGATCGTTCGGTTCCATTACAAATTGAATCTAGTAACTATCAATCATGTACAGACGGCTTATACACAACTTATTTTCGAAACAGTAGTACGTGATATGTTTCTCAGCCATTTTTTCTAGAAAAAGAAAAAGGTTTTACCTAGCAGCAGGATGGCAGATCTCCATCTTCCAGTGGATGCTTTGACAGCTGGTTTTCCTCGTCTATCCATGGACCCGTCCTCAGTGACCGGAGACATCCATTTCGAATCAACAGTAGTGGGATCCATCACCTTCACTTTCAGCCTGCTTCATCAACCATTACGAAAATAAACCAATCAGCTTAGCCAGTGCTGATTTGCTTTAAGAGAAAAGTACTGCTGACTGGTCTGTTCTGAAAGAAAAGTACTGCTGGCCGGTGGCTGAGCCATACGAAAAGGACACTTATCCAAAAACAGTTAGTTAAGATAATCAATTCTTTGGGACTTTCACAAGTTCATGGTAAATTTTATCAGAATTAAAAGTTCAAATCTATTCACAGAATCAATATGGATTATATTATTGCAGTTATTTGCCAATCTATTCATAGGATCATATGACATACCTTGCTTGCTTAATCTATTCGCTGGAGCTTGTTCTGAAATTTCTTCAGTCTTTCTGTATAGAAGCGTTGAAAAATCGTATTTGCCAACAAGATTTAGCCTGTGATATACAGTACAAAAACACCTCGTGTTAGCTAGGGATAAACAAACAATTAATCCATTGCAAAAGCATAGCTTATAAAATTTTCTTTTTTATCCTTGATGATCGTCAAAGTGTACAGAGCTGAACATGCAAAAGTTCACTTTAATTTCTGCTCCTCAGGCGCTAAAAACCAAGGACAGACGGTCACCATGTACCGTGAGTCCGTGACATAGGCGTCCCGTGTTGTCACGATTTATCTGGCCCGCACAAATCTATATCGGACACTACTGTCTACTGCTGGAGGTGCAGGCAGCTAAGCTGTCCATGCCTGATATAGCTTCGTACTCCCTCTGGTTTTGGTAAATAAAGTCGTTTTGTACAAGGTTTAAATCAGATAATATAAATCATGGATAACTTTTAAGTCGTTGAGTTTGAAAATGTGAAAACTACACGAATATATTTGACTTCCAAAATATTTTATAAAAGTATATACATATGTTAATTTTTAGGAAATATGTTTATAAAATTAAAGAAGTCAAAGTTGTACTTTGGAAACCGTATCGCTGTTCTAAATGACTTCTTTTACCACACCGGAGCGTGTACATGTAACCCATGCGCATGAATGTACTGATCATATACAAGCTTCGGTACAAACACTGTGCATGTACTGATCGAGTTCCCTAATTGAGGCAGAAACTTTTTTAACAAGTATCTTTATTGTTCAAGGACTAGCCTTATACTCCTATCTTTCCATCTCGTCGGTCGAGCGAGGGCTAGCTCACTAGCTCTATCTAGTGTCTACCCCAAAGAACGCCAAAAGAGGAACCGATCACGAGTTCGTGACAGAAATGATCGGGAGTGCACAGTGAATGGTAGTATATATGAAGAAGCAAGCATACCTTCGTTGATAAACCCTCCGGTGCGAGCGCGCTGCAACGACGACGGCTCCGGCGATGGGGACGACAGGCACGCCACGAACCAGAGCGGAGCCAGCACCTCGACCTCGACGACGGCAAGGCCTCCAGTCATTTACCGGGTGGCGCCGGCGGCAATGCGAGAGGAGGAGAGGGGACAGGACAGGAGAGGCAGAGATGGATATCAGCTCAGGTGCGGGGCTCTCGGGGTGGCGAGGCCACATATTTATGGACGCCGGCCGGCCGGGAGCCGAGCCGGAGCCCGGAGGAGGAGGGTGGGCAGCGAGGACGAGAGACGGCAGCTAGCTAGCGGCGCGTAGGTGTTGGTGGCGGTTTTCGTTTCCTCCTGCGGATGAAAGCGCGCGCGCCGACACATGTGGCGGCATGCATGGGCCGTGCCAGCTGTTTTTTTGACCCCCCGACCTTTTTTCTTTTCCCGCCAGGAAAAGCGGAGATCTTGTGAGCCGGAGGCCGCCGGATCGAGCTCCATCGTCACTGTCCGACGGCTCGCCTCGTTTTGCCATTAAATTAAAAACTTTGTTGTTTTTGCCATTAAATTTATCAACTTTGTTGCGCAGTTATAAACATACTCCCTCCGTCTCATACAAGAGTGCAATTTTAGTTTTTTTAGGACAGATTAGTGGAGGAATGAAAAGACTCTAATACCCTCATTTGTTTGCCAAATACAGTAAGTTATACAAATCAAATCTGACCACTTAATTAGGAAGGTGATTAGATCTATTTTCTAAAATTGTATTCTTTATGGGATTTTTTTTCAAAAGCTAGGATTACACTTTTATATGGGACGGAGGGAGTATCTAATCATTTAGAGGCTTAATAATATCTACTATATATAAAAAAAATTGTAAATACATATAATTTAGGACGGATGCTTGAGTAGGAAAGAATAGGACAAAATGCTACCAAATATGCCCCCCCCCCCCCCCACCACCACCAAAATCCTCAGTGTCTCTCTCGTGAGCCGTCGTCTAAATATCGAAGGAAGAAGGACGCGACAGTACGTATGCACTAGCTGAACACGTGAAATTAAGATGAGCTAGATGCTTCCCCCAGTAGCCCTAGGTAATGATTCCAGAGACAAGAAATCAATTAAAGGGCGTACGTAGATGTGGACGTCTTTGGTGCGACGACGACGTGTTCGCGGCCGCGTGACTGAGCGGCCAGGTAGTTGTACTGGGCTAGTGTGCCTCCAAATTTGGATTCTTTTCTTCGAAATATCCTAGACACGCTTATATACATGCAGTTTGTGTATATACTATATGAGTGTACTGTGTACACACACATTCTAAAAAAAAATTAGGGCTGCCTATGTCACACTCGAGCATTTTTCTCTCCTGTGTACACTCAATTTTTTTTCCAACCGTCACATGCACATTCAATGCATGGATGTATTGTTTCAACCTCTGTGCAAGATGTCTTCTCCCTTCGTGTTTCTCTTCTTCCACTGCTACTACGATGGAAGACGTCACCCTGCGGCAGGATCGAGCTCCAGGGGCTCTCCTTATGTTTCTCCCACCTCCGGCTCCTCATCCTTCATTATTTGCTCCCAAAATGGTGGGGGCTCCACGGGATTTGCCGCGGTAGAAGGGGCTTAAGCCCCCCCCCCCCGGCCACGGCGCTAGCTACGGCACTCCTACGGGGTGCCCTCATCCTGCTGCGGCGGGCTAAGGTCTCACCGTACCTTCGTGGCGCGCTCGCCACGGAGTTTCGGCGAGACCCTAGTCACATGTGGCAGCCATCCCCCCGCCACCACTAATGTCGTGCTCGTCCCCACCCAAACCAAGCCCACCAGTTGCCCCCAGTCGCCCGGGCTGATGGGCCATCACCGCGGAGACCCCGTCGGAAATGGAGAAGGAGGTGAGAGAAGGAGTAAGAAGTCTGAGATGGGTCGGATAAGGAAGAAGCAAAATTGAGGTGTGAGGGGCAAATCAAATGCTCGACTTAGCTTTTCCCAAAAACCAAGGTATGTACAGTGGGTATATCTCTATAGCAAGTAGTATAGTACCGTGTGATAGTGATGCATCGTTGGGCAACGGGCAAAAAAAACTAAGCCGGTGGGGTAAGGCCGCCCCCCGCGGTTTTCATTAAGAAGAAAAAACCTTCTTCCGACTTAGAAAATCCCGAACCTCGGTTTCACCGACGAAGGGATTTTTTAAAAATCAATACCTCAGCTCCACTAACCAATCAGGACTAGAGGGATTTGGTCCCTAGGAGTCAAACAGGTGTGCCAGCGATATGTATTTTGGTCTTGGGTAAGGCAGCAGGAGTTCTTGGCAGCGATATTACCGGCTCACTGCTATACTGCATTGGTAGCCACACAACGGTGTCCTTGATTGCTGATCAAAATGTCAAAGGGATCGATTCAGATATTTTGAAGTAGTCCCCGTCGTCGTCGGTCATTGTTGGATCTACTGCTAGTTTAGCATCGAGTAGGTTCGTTCGATCGATCACTACGAGTAGTTCGTGCAGATTTGGTTTCCTATGCCGTCGATCGAGATATAAATACTGTGACGTGTACACAGACAGCCACATACGTGACATATGTTGTCATCTATTCCAGAAGCGTACACTCGGGTCGTGCGCGCGCCTGCAAAAGAAAAAACTACACGGCTCCACGAACGGTGCTGCCGGAATTAAGAAAAGGTTGCCCTTCACCTCCTATTCACCGCCGGCACGTACGTAACTGCGTCCACGCCCACACATTCACCTTTTTCGTCTGACTTGTCAGTCACCGACTATCAGTATTTTCCTCTCAGAACAAACTAATCTTCAGCTACCTACCAGCAATATCTTTCTCTCAAAACAAACTTGGCCAAACGAACAGACTGTTGCTCTCCGTTAATCCTTTTACACGGCAGGACGACGACGCCGGCAAAAGACTACTATATTCCCGCCTGCGTTGGCGTCTGGCGCTGTTGCGCCGCACAGCTCACGCACACCGGGGCGACGCCGTCGACGTCGTCGCTAGCTCGCCGCGACAGGCCGGGGCTCGTGGCGCGGTCGTGTCGGTGACACGGACGGCACGGTGTGGCCCAGGCGTACGTCTAGGGGCTCTATGAGCTATAGCGCAACCGCACGCTGCACAACAGCGAGCGTGGAGAGCCCAAAGCGAAACCCACCACTGGCACCAGGCAAAACCAGACCATCGTTGCGGGCGGGTACAAGGAATATCGCAAAAAAATACTCCCTCTGTCTCTAAATATAAGCATTCGTTGACTTTTTCTGATCACGTTTGACCATTCGTCTTATTAAAAAAAATTATGAAAATATTATTTATTTTGTTATCACATGTTTTATCATCGTATATATTTTAGGTATATCATAATTATTTTTATATTTTCATAAATTTTTTGAATAAGACGAATGGTCAAACGTGCATTACGGAAATCGAAGAATGCTTATATTTAGGGACGGAGGGAGTACGTACGAGCAGAGGAGCGCGCGGCCACTTTTATTGGAGTCATGTGACAGCTCGGTTCTGTTGTCAATTGTCGTCGGGCGCTTTGGACCCGCGGAAAGGGGGCACTTTTGCGGTCGCGCGCGGCTAGTCATCACTTCACCACCGAAAAAAAAGATGGCTAGCTTGCTAGATGAAGCCAAAAGTGATAAGCTATCACTGGATCCAGATCACTCTTCCGGTCGGACTCTATCTCCGTAGTAGTATTGTATACTGTTGCTATCGTACGTGCGTTGTGTGGATCGCAGCTGTCGCTGGCGTTGTTGGGACGGGACAGTGCGCTGAATTTGGACTAGCATGCGCGGCGTTGTGGTGGTTTGGTTTCTTTGTTCTCGTTCGTTCATGCCTAACTTTTGTTGCCCCCTCCCTGCCTTTGAACTTTCCTCGACGCCTCCCACTGAGACTAATCAGGCTAAAGGTACGCGAGTAATTCGCGCGCGAAAAGGCCGTGATCGCGAAGTGGATAAGATGTTGACGACGCCATCGCGCGCGCTTGCGTGCAGGTTGAGAGGCCGAGAACACAGAACGACACAAGATCGAGGAAAAGAGACGGGCCCGAGGGGACGAACTTCCCCCCTCCTTTTCAATTTGGTTAGTGATGCCTTAGCTACCATGTTGGATAATGCTAGAGAGAATGGGCAAATTCATGGTTTGGTTCCTCATCTGGTAGAGCGGGGGGGGGGGGGGGATCACTCACATGCAGTATGCAGATGATACCATTATTTTATGGCCTTTGAGGAACAGTCAATCTTACACACCAAATTTCTGCTCTATTGTTTTGAGGACATGTCTGGTCTGAAAGTGAACTATCAGAAGAGTGAGGTGATGGTCGTTGGAGGGTCAGAAGAGGAACAGAATATAGTAGCATCAATGTTCAATTGCAACATAGGCTCCTTACCTATGAAATATCTTGGGGTGTTGATAAGTGATAGACACATGTCTGCTGCGGACTTAGCTTATGTGTTCCGAAAAGTGGAAAAGAAACTCCATACATGGCAGAGTGTTGGCTTGACCCTGGGAGGGAAATCCATTCTTATCCAATCTTGTCTTAGGTCCATACCAAACTATACAACGGGAGTCTATTTGCTACAAGAGGAGATTCACCAGAAGATGGACTCGGCGAGGGCTAACTTCTTCTGGCATGGACCTAATCTGAAAAAGAAATACCATATGGCTAGTTGGGATCTTTTGGCCTCCCTAAAAAGAGCTGGAGGATTAGGTTTCACTAATACTAGAGTGATGAATAAGTGTCTGCTAGCCAAATGGATTTTCAAGATCGAGAGTGGAGAAGATAATATCTGCTGTAACTTGTTAAGGAAAAAATACCTGGGTCATCGGGGCTTTTTCAGTAGTCAAAGAACTAACTGTTCCCAATTTTGGAAGAGTTTGCAAGATGTGAAAGGAGACTGTTTTAGAGGGTTTAGATACATCATTGGAGATGGTAACAAAGCCCGCTTCTGGCATGATCTCTGGATGGGGAACTGTCCCTTAAAAATCAGGTTCCCACATATTTTTGAGGTTTGTAATCAACAAGATTGGTCTGTGAATAGAGTGTGCAATCCAGGGAATGTTCTGTTATCCTTCAGGAGGAATTTGGGGGAGAGAGAGGAGTTGGAACTTGCTGAACTTTCAGATCTATTAGAGGGAGTTCAATTGTCTGAGTCCAAGGATTCTGTGAAATGGATATTTGAGAGATCAGGAATTTTTTCTACTTCTTCTCTGTATAACGAACTTACTTTTACTGGCTTCCATAATAAATGGCTGTTAGGCTTGTGGAAAACCAAAATTCCACTAAAGATCAGAATTTTCCTGTGGCAAGTCATCAATGATAAGTTACAGTCTGCTGAGCAATTGAAGGTTAGAAATTGACCTGGTCCAATTGAATGCAAAATGTGTGGGCAGACTGAAACAACTAACCATATTTTCTTTCATTGTGCTTTGGCCCATTTTTGCTGGTGTATATGTAGAGATGATTTGGAGTGGCCTTTCCCTCCAACCTGTCCTGATGATATCTATAACTTTTGTAGAGAGAGCTCAAACAGACAAACTAAGAACATTTTTTACTTATTTGGATGTCTTGCATGGAGCTTGTGGCTGATTCGTAATGAGTTTGTTTTTCAAAACTTAGTGGTTTCGTCCCCTAATGTTGGACTTTTTCGGGCTATTTACTTTTTGCAGAAATGGAGAATTTTGAGCAAAGAGACGGAGCAATAGTGGATAAACATGATGATTGTTTGACGTGTTTTTGGTTTAAAATGTATTGAACCAGTTCACGAATTGCCATGACTGAATGAATGGATGACGAAAGAAACAAGGGAAAGAAAAGAAGCTAATGCGGTGCATGGGTTTTATATATACTTCCATGCCCGTACACAATCACAAGCAAGCTGGAGCTATAAGCGCAATTTTGTTCATTTTTCTGTCTTTCTAAAAAGATGAGACGAAACACTTTGAGAGCAGTATGAATCCATAAGACAGCCGTCATCTCAAGCGGCGTCCGGGACATACACTCGGCATATTTGTATCATTCTCCATAATACGTATCACCGTAGGAATACGGCCGGGCCCGCACGGCTGCCGGCACCATCTAGAAGCTTCCGGAGAGGTGGAGCTTGATCTCGTCATCTAAGTGGCAGCCATGCCAATGGCGTCCCAAAACAATGTACGTGCAACAAGAAGATAAAGAAAAGAAGCTAGTTAGTGCATGGACTTAGTTCGTGGTCACGAGCTCAACTAGCTAGCTAGCAACACATGCGTGCATGGGTGCTTGTCAGTTATCATGCGTGGAATGATCAGTGCGTGCATGCAACAAGCCCTACACAACGTCAGCCAGTAGGCCCGCACGTCAGCCAGCACAAGCTAGAACATTCTAGAAGCCTCTGTCATGGAGCTGATGAGCGGAGGACTCTTAGCAGGCCTGCGGCCCATAGAATAGTTGGCCATCGATGGTATCGTTGTTGAGTTCAAACTCCAGATATCCATCGTCGGCAAGGGATAAACATCAACAGCACTTATCCGTCGAAACGAACGGCCGGCTGCAGATATTTCGCTAACAGAACGGGGCGCCGCCGGGTGCAGACTCAGCTCCTGCCACGCCATACCCTAGCCCCCTAGCCTATATAAAGCCCCCTGCCTCTCACGGCCAGGGCTAATCTTTCTCCAGCCATCGAAATCCTTTGCAGGTACAGCAGGCCGCCTCCAGGAGCACACACCGGGTGCCGCAGCTGCCGCTCTCGTCCGCCGTCAGAGATCAGCGGCGTCGAGGAGGAGAAAGGAGTCGCAGCCCTTCACCTCTTCTAGTTGCAGCACCATCCGGCGAACAGGAACAAGCAGGCACTCGTGAAGCCGGCGAACAGGTGACAACTCGACGAGCCGGGCATCAAGACGATGGCCCCGCTTTTCGTCTTCGGCGGCGCAGGTTGAACTTGCGCTCCCTTGCTCACCTCCGCCACAGATCATGCACGCGCACCCCACGGGCAGGGAAGCTCGCTCGCCTTGTCGCCCGCCCGTCGCGTCGCCGGCCGTCCCAGACGAATAGTGGAAGAGCCTAGCCACAGTGGTCGAAGCTGAAGCCGAAGGAAGTGCCGCCGCCATCGCTGTCACGTTGATGGCCGCAGGCACTCAGGTGGACAGGTAGAAGACTGACGTACAGGTCCAAGACGCAAGCAAGCAGATCGATCTACAGGGTCATGCAGCCATGCATATGCACATACGTGCGTGTGCATGTGCATGCTTGTCCCGTGTGGCTGATCAATACAAGATGCCGATGTGAAGATCGACGTCCCTGCCGTGACTTTTCTTCAGTCCAGCTACAACGACCCATGCATCCGCGGTCAACCTCTACATCAACTACACGTGTCGTTCGATGCCGACGAGGATGGACGACGCGGGCGGGCAGAGCTGATGTCCCAGCTGCGCTAGGCTCATGGACCGACGAGGCCATGGATGACGCCGATGCCACACCCACCTACACCACACATGCATGGAGAACAGGTAGCGAAGACGAGAAGACGACCACGACGGCGGAATCGAAGGTGCTCCAGCAAGATAAACTTGCGGAGATAATTAACTAGGAGCCTTGCGAGGCCCTAGGAACCAGAAGTCCACATCGCCCAAGATCAGATCGCCGTCAGCAGGCTATGGAGCGCGTATATACACAGGGACTTGTATTTATTTTTCTGTAAAGATTAATAAAGAAACTTGTTCCTTCTTTCTTTTGTGTACTTAGTACACTGGCACGCCCGCAGCTTTTTCTTATAGGCCGAGAAATCCCCGTGTGATTTTTCCCCTCAAACAATGATACAAAGGTTGAATCTTCGATTGTCATCATTAAGGCATGATGACTGAAATAAAAATGCAATCCTGAAGCAATCATGAAGTTTAAGCAATCCTGAAGTTGAAAAGGCCGAACAGACCAATACTGGAAAGTTCAGCTTTGTTTTGTAGATTGGTTCTGTTGTTTGGACCTTTTGGTTTGTAATAATTCTTTCTTTTTCAATCTGGAAACTCCCTGTCGTTTGTTACTTTGCTAGGTGTTTGGTCCTGCTTCCCTGCTTTAGAGTGGGTTCTCTTAGAGTGAGTTTAGTTGCTTCTTGTTAAGCTTTTGGGCCTGTTATTAAACTGGTAACCCCAGTTTTATTATAGCTTTAATCAAAAGCTGGACCTCTTAGGCCTTTAAAAAAAAAATAGGGGACGAACTTTGGTACGTACTATATTGATGAGTCGTGTACTCGTGTGCAATATTGTTGTGTGCATTGCACAGCAGACCTATAGCACTACAGCCGCACAGATTATTACAGATTCACACAGCTGTGAGCCACGAGGTAGCAGCTGTTAACTGGAGGATGACACCCCGTGTTTAGCAACAACATAGCTGCACAGGACTCTGAACGTGTGTCACTGACAACCATGTTTATATAGCAGTCTCTGCACTGCACCTGTCGCTACACTTTTGGCTGGATGCCAATGACCCCGAAGCCCTCGGATTATCTGTCTGCAGTCTGCGACTGGGACCGTAGGTCGGCGCCGGCACAGTGCGCGGGCCCTACATGGCCAGAGGCCTAAAACGAGGGGTACGCACACCCAAAAAAACCCAACTGGTCCCCGCCGCACCGAATTTTTTTAATTTTAATTTTTCGATTTTACAAAAATAATTGACACCAGTTTTTTTTGCAAATTTTCGTTACGCACACTTATATTTAAAAAATCATAAAAAATAAAATTGAAAATAAAAAATTCCTGCCGCACCGGACAGCCACAGGCCCACATAATACGAGCCCGTATAAGGCCAGGCCGGCCCATACTACTCCAAATCACCATAAAACCAGCCGGCCTCTTCCAAGCAAGACACTCGAGCTCAAAGAAGCCCAGTATACAGATTAACAGATATTATTATGGCCCATACGGCAATAACTGCAGCAAGCAACCCGCACCCACCCGAGCCGACCGGAGTGAAGGGAGACGAACCACCGTGGAATGAGACCAGCAGAGCAGCGGACAGATCAAATCGAGACAGGCAGGGCAGGGAGCTTGCTGAGCTGAACCGAGGTGGACTGGGCGGGGCGAAGATGGAGTGGACGACGGTGGAGACGGGGGACGGCGCGAAGCTGAGCGTGCGGGTCTTCAAGCCCCCCGCGTCCGGGGAGGAGCCGGAGGCGGCGGGGGACGTGGCGGTGGTGCTCGTGCACCCCTACACCATCCTCGGCGGCGTGCAGGGCCTGCTGCGGGGGATGGCGGAGGGCGTCGCGCGGCGGGGGTACACCGCCGTCACCTTCGACATGCGCGGGGCCGGGCGGTCCACGGGGCGGGCATCGCTCACGGGCTCCACCGAGGTCGGGGACGTCGCCGCCGTCTGCCGGTGGGTCGCCGAGAACATCAGGCCGCGGGGCATCCTCCTCGTCGGATCCTCCGCTGGTAGGTCTGCTCCGCCTGTTCTCCCCACGGCGAAACCTTGTCGCAATCCGTACCTTTTCCTTTTTCATTCAGTTCAGGGAAGCGGTAATTAGTCGAATCGATCAAACAATTTTAGTTGTACCGAAGCTGTTCTCGGTCAAATGGAATGGCAATAAGCTTGATACTCGTCGGGGCCTGTAGGCTGTAGGCAGATAGTTTTGGATGAATGTGCTACATTGAAATAGGAAGCTCGATCAAACTTTTGGCATCATGGACATGAAGCTTCTGTGTTTCAGTCTGTATAGTCAAACCTGCATCTGAAATTAGCCGATGAGCACTGCTTGTTCATTAATTTACTTGGGGGGTCTGAATCTATGTGAACTATCTATCCTTAAACAAACATAGTGGCACAAGGTTTCTTGTTAAGCAAACCATATACTATGTAAATTGCTTAATGTCTGTCTAGATAGTGGTTGCCAAACTGCCCACTAGTACATATTTCAACAACATTCCTATAGACTATAGATTAGCTCTGACCTCGGAGTAATGTGGTGTATTTCCTGTCTCGGTAATGATGTGCTCACTTCGTCTTACTGATGGCTTAGATTAAGGTAACATGAGCATTAAGTCAGTTTAGCTGGTTCGATTGTGGGAGGGTCGAACCAGTTACTGTAAACCTCTTTCTTACTTGTCTCTATTTCCTGTCTTAATGAAAAATGACCACCCTTTCCTAGACAAAATTCCTAACTGACTTGTTGTAACGCCCTGGGTTTTCAAAATCGGAAAACCCAGCATTCCGTCTCGTGATAGTCCCTGGATCAGACGCTATCACGCACAGGCATTCATCACAGATAAATAGCACAGTCATACATCGAAATAAAGCATCAGAGTACGGCTAATAATCTGAATATTACATGTCCTGAATATTCGGAGTACATCAATACTCGCCTCTCGGCGGAATAACAGAAACAAGAGCCTACGCAGCGGTAGCTAGTCTTCAAAAGGTGTCTCCATCTTCAGGCATCTCCCACAGGCATCCTTGAGCGAAGCGTCGTGCCCCCCTCAGTCGTACCATCCGTCGGCATTGTTGTCGTAGTCGGACTCGTACCCTGCAAGCTCAGGGGCTATCCCCAAGGATCGGGATAGGTCCACGTCACCAACCGTATGCAAGCTTTAAGTAGCCTATTTCTAAGGGGAAAAGAGTATCTCAAGGTAGTAGCCGGGTTTCCTATGCAGCAGCAGCAAAAATAGAGTAATATCTCCATAAGTTCACCATATCCCATATCTCTCATCCTCATCCGGATACATCTGGTTACCCAGATCACCGTCACCATCACCTATCTCCATCTAGGGTCGGTGCGAGAACTCCCACTCCTCGCACCTCAATGGTTGCACCCGGATCCGCGAGGTAGAGGGAGCAACTCTCCTCTCCCCGAATACAACCACGGCTCACCAATCACACTCATCCTATAAGGGGGAGGTAGAAATCCCAAAACGTAAGAGTCGGAGAAACAACGGGTATGTCCATAACCGAGGACGCGGCTATACGTATAGATCTAAACTCTGCAGAGCGTGTACACCAGTACCCAACTCGGAATAGTACCCGGACGGTGTACGGCCGACCGAGCCTATCCTACCGGGCGAACACCTAGGAGTTACGGTTCCATCCTGCATCCGGGTCTCGATGCGGTCCCCCGCAGAAGACCACCCCAGAACTGTGAAAAATGCCCCCGTGTGGCCACACGGGAGTCGCACTGAGAGGGTGGACTCACTCCCACCTCTCCCCCACTGATACCCCGCTATCCTGCTGGCAGGTATGGTACCGCACTTGCTAGGGTCGAACGGCCCTATCCCCACTCTCGGCGAGGTGGTGTGTACGAAAGTCCCGTGTAACAGGCGACCCACTCGGTTTCAGACCGGGGCGAGCTCATATCCTCCAAGTCATCACAAAATCCCCAACACCTGTGCTCCTAAAACGGTGTACCCGCCATAGGTACCAACTCGGGCAACGTCCGAGAAGACGATCCCTGGCCCCCGATCCCAGATCAGGTTGTCTCGAGCTCACCCCCGCCAAAATATCCCAAAACGCCTTCTCCTGCCGGTTTTCCCAACACACGCCAAGAAACTACCACAATAATCCCAACACATGCATAGCAAGCTCAGCACAACAATAAGCTTAAGTATAGCAGTGGTAGTAGGTCATTCAAGGACAAGTAAGTAAAGAGGCTATGCATGGGTTCATCATATCCATCTCTATGCATTAAATAAAGCACTAGCAGTTCTAAAATAGCCATGCCTAATGGGCATTCAAAGATGGTCGGGCGTGAACCTGGGTACGAGTGGTCGTCGTAGCTGAGGTCGTCGTCGTAGTCCTGGTTCAGCTCTCCGGCTCCGGTAGCTCCTAGAAACGTATTTAAAATAAATACTCGGCTACTAGATAGCAATAAATCCAAGATAAAGAGCAAATAAGATCCAAAAAGAGGCAAACTCTAGTCTAGCACGGAGTTTGGGTTTTTAGAAGATTTTCAGAAGAAGTTTCATATTTTTCGGAGCTAAAACGGATTTATTATGAATTTCCAAAGATAAAATACATTTCTGAAACTAAAATACGCATATACAATATTGCAGACTCTTAGCTAGCTATAGGGTAGCTCAAACTGGCTCAACCCTGGCTTTAAGCCAGCGGCAGGCCGGCTACAGTTGCTGAGGTGGCGGCCACGCCGGCGGCTTTAAGCCAGCGGCAGCCCGCGTGGCCAGCCACGCGGCACTCGCGTGGCGCGGCGCGCGGCGGATCCTGGGATGGATCCCTGCGGCGCGCGGCCGTGCGGCGCCCGTGTGGCCTAGCCGTGGTTGGCTGGGCGCACGGGATCCCCTCGGATTCCCTGTGGTCACGCGCGCGTGTGCGCTCCCGTGTGCGTGCTAAAACCCCAGGGGTTTTCCCCCTCCGCGTGAAGGTGCTCGGTGAAATGCCCGCGAGGGGCGGCGGCGCGGCAGCGGCTCACCGGCGGCGAGGCGCGCTCGGCCGGGCCAACAGATGGCCGGGAAAAGGACGAGGAGCAGCAAGGCTCGTCCCTGGCCCCAATCGGGGACGGCCTCGGCCAAAGAAGGGCGGCCGGCGGCGAAACAGGGAGCGGCGGCGGCGGACGCGTGCGGCGGTGTGGTGAGGGTCGCCGGCGACGGCGCTAATCGATGCCCAGCAGCCTCGGCTGGTTGCGGATGGGTCCTAGGGACGCAAAAACACCCAAAACCGGGGCTTTTCCCCTAGGTCGCCAGGAATGGCTCCCGCCCGCCGTGGCGGAGCTCTGGCCGGTGGCGACGCGTGGTGCGAGCGCAGCTCCGGCCACGGGGTGGCTCTGCGTGCGTGCGCACGGTGACCGGGGTGTCGTGGCGGTCGTGTCGTCGTGCTTGTGTGGGTGGCAGGCGCTCGTGCGTGTGGGAACGGAGTCGAGCAGGCCGGCGGCGCGGCGCACCGGAGCACGACGGCGGCGTGACACACGTCGGCGAGGTGAGGATGGTGCGGGGTCAGAAAGGAAAACGGCGGCGCGTGTGCGTGCTCGCGGCGACGGCGGCGGTGGCACCTGCACAAGAAAGCATCCCAGCCTGGCACGAAGGCCGGCATCACCAGCGGCGGCGCGGCGGCAAGAGCGGCACGGGGTGATCGCGATGCGCCTCGGCTCGAAGGCCGGGTCGACCACAGATGGGCGAGGGAGCTTCGCCTCACCTTGGTGGCCACGGGCCGACGTGCAGGCGGCGGTGAAGCGGGGCGGAGCAAGGTCGTCGGCGTGGAAGGAGACGGCGGCGCGGAGCAGAGGAAGCAGGGGCGTCGCGGTACTTGGCTTCGCGGCGTCCTCGAGCTCCCACGTGCGGTCCTTCGGCTTCGCGAGGTAGGCGGCGAGCTGGCGGTAGACCTCCGGGTCTTCTTCTTCCCTCCTCCTCCTTCTTCTTCTCCGGCGGGCAGAGGCGAAGTGGAACGGGGAGGACTCCCCGTGGCGGCTAGGGTTGGGAGCTTCCCTGAGGCGCGGCGGCGGCCTTCTTATAGGGCAAGGCAGGGTGCTGGACGCGTGGACGGCGCGGATGGCCCCGGCGGAGCTCGGACGGCTGCCGGGCGAGGGGCGGTGCGGAAGGCTGCGGCGCCGACGGTAAAGGGGAAAAAGAAGCGGGTGACGGGAGGAAGAAGAGGTGACGTCGGGGGCGACGTCACGCGGGTCCCACCTGGCGGCGACTCGGCGCGGGTGCGGTAGGTGATAAGCGGGCTGGCGCTTGACGGGCCGCTGTGGGCTGGAAAGGGGAAAAGGAGAGGGTGGCGCGGCGCGCAGAGAAAAAGAGAAGAGGGTGGTTCAGCGGACTTCGGGACTTTGGGCTCGCGGCCCAGAAGCTATCCTCCCTTTACCTTTTCTATTTCTTTCCAACCCCTTTCTATTTTAGATTCAAATTTGAATGTAAATTCAAATTTGAAATCCCACTCAAATAAACTCCAAATAAAACCAAAAGAACTCCAAGTTTCTCACACTAACATTTTTATATTTCCTAGAAATTTTATTTAGCTCAAAATAAATCTAGGAATTAAAGGAGAGAAAAGGAAGACATCCTTAAATAAGTTGATAATCACTCAAATAATTCATCGAAAATTTTAAATCCACATTTTTATTAATTAACATTCCTCAATAAATTTGAGGGATGTTACAGACTCCCCCCCTCAAAAGAATCTCGTCCTCGAGATTAAGAAAATACCTCCGTCTCGAAGAGGTGCGGGTACTTCTCTCTCATGACAGACTCCTTCTCCCACGTTGCCTCTCGCTCGGTGTGATTGCTCCACAACACTTTGCAGAGGCGTATGGTGGTGCTCCTGGTAGCCTTCTCGGCCCAATCCAGAATCTTCACGGGGTACTCCAAGTACTCCAAGTTGTCTTGCAGATCGATAGCATCGGTGGAGACATGTTTGTCAAGCTTTGGGTCTAGACACCTCCGGAGTTGCGATATGTGGAACACAGGGTGCACTCCGGCAAGGTCAGACGGTAACTCCAGCCTATAGGCAAGTTTCCCCACCTTTGCCATGATCAGGAAGGGTCCAACGAATCTCGGGGCTAGCTTCCCCTTCACGTGGAACCTCTTCGTGCCTCTAAGCGGTGACACTCTCAGGAAGACGTAGTCACCGACTTCGAAGGAGACATCCCTCCGCTTTGGGTCAGCGTAGCTCTTCTGTCTGCTCTGAGCTATCTTCAAGTTCTCCCTAACCTTGGCCACATTCTCCTCAGCCTCAAGAATGGAAGCAGGACCGAAGAAGATCCTCTCCCCCACCTCAGACCACATCAACGGGGTTCTACACTTTCTGCCGTACAGGGCCTCAAAGGGTGCCATTTGCAAACTCGCCTGATAGCTGTTGTTGTACGAGAATTCAGCGTAGGGCAGACACTTCTCCCAATCATTGCTGTAAGTCAACACACAAGCTCTCAGCAGATCTTCTAGAACCTGATTCACTCGTTCAGTCTGTCCATCTGTCTGGGGGTGGAAGGCTGTGCTGTAGTCCAAGTGAGTGCCCATCGAATCGTGCAGACTCCTCCAGAACTGAGCTGTGAACTGGGCACCACGGTCGGACACAATGGTGCGAGGTGCTCCATGCAACCTCAGGATATGCTCAACGTAGAGATCAGCCAACTGACTCACAGAGTACTTGTTCTTAACCGGAAGAAAGTGCGCTACCTTGGTCAAACGGTCCACTATCACCCAAATCGAGTCATTCCCCTTCTGAGTGCGGGGAAGACCTACCACAAAGTCCATACTGATATCATCCCATTTCCACTGAGGTATCGCAAGTGGCTGAAGTAGTCCGGCGGGTCTCTGATGTTCTGCCTTCACTCTCTGGCAAGTGTCGCATCGGGCAACATACTCAGCTATGTCTTTCTTCATATTCTCCCACCAGAACCGACACTTCAGGTCTTGGTACATCTTCGTGCATCCAGGGTGAATGGAATATCGAGATTCATGTGCTTCCTTCAGAATCGTCTTCCGGATATCCTCTCCACTGGGCACACATATGCGATTCTTCAACCATAACGTGTCTTGCTCATCAACGCGGTAGTCAGGGGCCTTGCCTCTTATCAGAAGATCTTTCACTTCCTCAATTTCAGGACACTTCTTCTGGGCTTGCCTGATCTGGTCTTCCAAGGTGTACTTTACCTTCAACTCGTTGAGCTGACCTTCCTCGATAATGTCAAGCCGCAATCGCTCCATCTCTAGGTACAACTCTGGCTGTTCCTTCTGCACCATTAGGTTGTTGCAGTAACTTCTTCGGCTCAAAGCATCGGCCACGACATTCGCCTTACCCGGATGATAGTGAATGTCGAGGTCATAGTCCTTTATCAACTCTAGCCATCTTCGCTGTCTCAAGTTCAGCTCTGACTGAGTGAAGATATACTTCAGGCTCTTGTGATCAGTGTATATATCACACTTGTTGCCCATCAAGTAGTGCCTCCATATCTTCAAAGCATGAACAACAGCAGCCAACTCAAGGTCATGCGTCGGATAGTTCTCTTCGTGTTTTCGGAGCTGCCTTGAAGCATAAGCAATCACTTTGCCTTCTTGCATCAGCACGCAGCCAAGACCTTGCCTCGAAGCATCGCAGTACACCACAAAGTCCTTGTTGTCATCAGGAAGCGTCAACACAGGAGTTGTGGTGAGTCGGGTCTTGAGCTCTTGGAAACTTGCTTCACACTTCTCTGTCCACACGAATGGCGTGTTGTTCTTCAGCAACTCGGTCATCGGCTTCGCAATCTTGGAGAAGTTCTCGATGAAACGGCGATAATATCCAGCCATTCCGAGAAAACTCCTGATTTCTGTCACAGTCTTGGGCGTCTGCCACTTTGATACAGCTTCAATTTTTGAGGGGTCCACAGCAACTCCCTCTCCGGACAACACATGCCCAAGAAAAGCCACTTCCTCTAGCCAGAACTCACACTTGCTGAACTTGGCGTACAACTGATTCTGCCTCAGCTTCTCCAGCACAATCCTCAGATGCTCTTCATGATCTTCTGCAGTTTTCGAGAATACCAAGATGTCGTCAATGAAAACCACGACAAACTTGTCCAACTCGTCCATGAACACCTTGTTCATCATATTCATGAAGTAAGCAGGGGCGTTCGTAAGACCAAACGATACAACAGTGAACTCATACTGCCCGTACCGGGTCACAAACGCGGTCTTGTAGATGTCCTCAGGGCGAATCTTCATCTGATGGTAGCCCGACCGAAGGTCAATCTTACTGAAGTACCTGGCCTTCCTCAACTGATCAAGCAGGTCATCAATGCGAGGCAACGGGTACTTGTTCTTGATGGTTACCGCATTAAGAGCGCGGTAATCGACGCACAGCCGTTGCGTCCCATCCTTCTTCGGCACAAACATCACCGGTGAAGCCCAAGGTGAGGCACTCGGACGGATGTATCCCTTCTCACGGAGAGCTTCCAACTCCTCCTTCAGCGTTGCTAGCTCTAACTTGCCCATTCTGTAAGGACTCTGTGCCACAGGTGCAGTCCCTGGCACAAGGTTAATCACGAATTCCACGTCGCGGTCTGGTGGTAACCCCGGCAGATCATCAGGAAAGACATCGGGGTACTCACAAACCACTGGAACATCAGCCACTGTTTTGGTTGAGAGGTTGTACACAGCTGGTACTTCCCGAGACTTTAGCGGCTCGAAGGTGATCTTCGTTCCCTTCGGGTGCATCAAGGTTACTTGTCGGGGTGACGAGGAGATTACCCCTTTGTGAGCGGTGATCCAATCCATGCCCAGAATAACATCAATCCCGTTGGACTTCAGTACGGTCAGATCTCCGAGGAACTTGTGACCCTTGATGAACATCTCCACTCCCTTGCATAGCAAAGTGCACCTAATATCTCCGAGCGGGGAGCTCGTTATGATGGGTTTCGGACGGGGAGTCATGGGGAGAGATAGTTTGTTTACAAAGTTAGAGGACACATAAGAACTAGTTGCACCAGTATCAAACAGAATCAAAGCCTTAGTGCCACAAACTAAAAACTCACCGATCACGACGTCAGGAGCGTCGGTAGCCTCCTCCTCAGTCAGGAGGTTGAGCCTTCCGCGTTCTGCGGCCGGCTGGGGAGCAGCCTGAGGTGGCCTCCCTCCTGGAGCTGGTGCCCTGGCAGGTGTAGCAGCGGCCTTCTTGGTGGGACAACTACTCCGAGACTCACCCGAACCCAGCATTCATCACCTGGCTGGAGTTCTGTGAGGTGTTCCGTGAGCAGTACCTGCCGAAGGAACTCATGATCCAGAAGGCTCAGGAGTTCCGCACCATGACTCAGGGTGCGATGAGGGTGGAGGAGTACGAGAGGCACTTCATGAAAATGATGCGCTATGCCCCTGACGACACCACCACTGATGACAAGAAGCAGTTCTGGTTTCTGCGAGGCCTGCACCATGGTCTCCGCCAGAGCTTGAAGGCCAGCGAGCACAAGTCCCTTCGCCACCTGGTGAACAGGGCTATCGCGCTCGAGGAAGAACGCAGGGGGCATGAGGAGCGCATGAAGGGAAAGAAGAGGTTCGGAGATCGGGACCATGGCGACCGATCCTTCCAGAGGCCGAGGAGCGGACAGAGCAACCTGCTCCGCGGGAGCTACCGCCCGGGGAACAACCAACCCGGACGAGGCTTCGGAGGGAACCGTGCACCATACCCAGGAGGAAGGAGCAACTACCAGCAGCAGGGTGGTGGCTACAACCGCCCGCAGCAGAGCGCGTCGAGGCCCAGCACAGGAGGTTTCACCCCGACGTGTTACGCCTGTGGCAAGCAAGACCCAGCATTCCGTCTCGTGATAGTCCCTGGATCAGACGCTATCACGCACAGGCATTCATCACAGATAAATAGCACAGTCATACATCGAAATAAAGCATCAGAGTACGGCTAATAATCTGAATATTACATGTCCTGAATATTCGGAGTACATCAATACTCGCCTCTCGGCGGAATAACAGAAACAAGAGCCTACGCAGCGGTAGCTAGTCTTCAAAAGGTGTCTCCATCTTCAGGCATCTCCCACAGGCATCCTTGAGCGAAGCGTCGTGCCCCCCTCAGTCGTACCATCCGTCGGCATTGTTGTCGTAGTCGGACTCGTACCCTGCAAGCTCAGGGGCTATCCCCAAGGATCGGGATAGGTCCACGTCACCAACCGTATGCAAGCTTTAAGTAGCCTATTTCTAAGGGGAAAAGAGTATCTCAAGGTAGTAGCCGGGTTTCCTATGCAGCAGCAGCAAAAATAGAGTAATATCTCCATAAGTTCACCATATCCCATATCTCTCATCCTCATCCGGATACATCTGGTTACCCAGATCACCGTCACCATCACCTATCTCCATCTAGGGTCGGTGCGAGAACTCCCACTCCTCGCACCTCAATGGTTGCACCCGGATCCGCGAGGTAGAGGGAGCAACTCTCCTCTCCCCGAATACAACCACGGCTCACCAATCACACTCATCCTATAAGGGGGAGGTAGAAATCCCAAAACGTAAGAGTCGGAGAAACAACGGGTATGTCCATAACCGAGGACGCGGCTATACGTATAGATCTAAACTCTGCAGAGCGTGTACACCAGTACCCAACTCGGAATAGTACCCGGACGGTGTACGGCCGACCGAGCCTATCCTACCGGGCGAACACCTAGGAGTTACGGTTCCATCCTGCATCCGGGTCTCGATGCGGTCCCCCGCAGAAGACCACCCCAGAACTGTGAAAAATGCCCCCGTGTGGCCACACGGGAGTCGCACTGAGAGGGTGGACTCACTCCCACCTCTCCCCCACTGATACCCCGCTATCCTGCTGGCAGGTATGGTACCGCACTTGCTAGGGTCGAACGGCCCTATCCCCACTCTCGGCGAGGTGGTGTGTACGAAAGTCCCGTGTAACAGGCGACCCACTCGGTTTCAGACCGGGGCGAGCTCATATCCTCCAAGTCATCACAAAATCCCCAACACCTGTGCTCCTAAAACGGTGTACCCGCCATAGGTACCAACTCGGGCAACGTCCGAGAAGACGATCCCTGGCCCCCGATCCCAGATCAGGTTGTCTCGAGCTCACCCCCGCCAAAATATCCCAAAACGCCTTCTCCTGCCGGTTTTCCCAACACACGCCAAGAAACTACCACAATAATCCCAACACATGCATAGCAAGCTCAGCACAACAATAAGCTTAAGTATAGCAGTGGTAGTAGGTCATTCAAGGACAAGTAAGTAAAGAGGCTATGCATGGGTTCATCATATCCATCTCTATGCATTAAATAAAGCACTAGCAGTTCTAAAATAGCCATGCCTAATGGGCATTCAAAGATGGTCGGGCGTGAACCTGGGTACGAGTGGTCGTCGTAGCTGAGGTCGTCGTCGTAGTCCTGGTTCAGCTCTCCGGCTCCGGTAGCTCCTAGAAACGTATTTAAAATAAATACTCGGCTACTAGATAGCAATAAATCCAAGATAAAGAGCAAATAAGATCCAAAAAGAGGCAAACTCTAGTCTAGCACGGAGTTTGGGTTTTTAGAAGATTTTCAGAAGAAGTTTCATATTTTTCGGAGCTAAAACGGATTTATTATGAATTTCCAAAGATAAAATACATTTCTGAAACTAAAATACGCATATACAATATTGCAGACTCTTAGCTAGCTATAGGGTAGCTCAAACTGGCTCAACCCTGGCTTTAAGCCAGCGGCAGGCCGGCTACAGTTGCTGAGGTGGCGGCCACGCCGGCGGCTTTAAGCCAGCGGCAGCCCGCGTGGCCAGCCACGCGGCACTCGCGTGGCGCGGCGCGCGGCGGATCCTGGGATGGATCCCTGCGGCGCGCGGCCGTGCGGCGCCCGTGTGGCCTAGCCGTGGTTGGCTGGGCGCACGGGATCCCCTCGGATTCCCTGTGGTCACGCGCGCGTGTGCGCTCCCGTGTGCGTGCTAAAACCCCAGGGGTTTTCCCCCTCCGCGTGAAGGTGCTCGGTGAAATGCCCGCGAGGGGCGGCGGCGCGGCAGCGGCTCACCGGCGGCGAGGCGCGCTCGGCCGGGCCAACAGATGGCCGGGAAAAGGACGAGGAGCAGCAAGGCTCGTCCCTGGCCCCAATCGGGGACGGCCTCGGCCAAAGAAGGGCGGCCGGCGGCGAAACAGGGAGCGGCGGCGGCGGACGCGTGCGGCGGTGTGGTGAGGGTCGCCGGCGACGGCGCTAATCGATGCCCAGCAGCCTCGGCTGGTTGCGGATGGGTCCTAGGGACGCAAAAACACCCAAAACCGGGGCTTTTCCCCTAGGTCGCCAGGAATGGCTCCCGCCCGCCGTGGCGGAGCTCTGGCCGGTGGCGACGCGTGGTGCGAGCGCAGCTCCGGCCACGGGGTGGCTCTGCGTGCGTGCGCACGGTGACCGGGGTGTCGTGGCGGTCGTGTCGTCGTGCTTGTGTGGGTGGCAGGCGCTCGTGCGTGTGGGAACGGAGTCGAGCAGGCCGGCGGCGCGGCGCACCGGAGCACGACGGCGGCGTGACACACGTCGGCGAGGTGAGGATGGTGCGGGGTCAGAAAGGAAAACGGCGGCGCGTGTGCGTGCTCGCGGCGACGGCGGCGGTGGCACCTGCACAAGAAAGCATCCCAGCCTGGCACGAAGGCCGGCATCACCAGCGGCGGCGCGGCGGCAAGAGCGGCACGGGGTGATCGCGATGCGCCTCGGCTCGAAGGCCGGGTCGACCACAGATGGGCGAGGGAGCTTCGCCTCACCTTGGTGGCCACGGGCCGACGTGCAGGCGGCGGTGAAGCGGGGCGGAGCAAGGTCGTCGGCGTGGAAGGAGACGGCGGCGCGGAGCAGAGGAAGCAGGGGCGTCGCGGTACTTGGCTTCGCGGCGTCCTCGAGCTCCCACGTGCGGTCCTTCGGCTTCGCGAGGTAGGCGGCGAGCTGGCGGTAGACCTCCGGGTCTTCTTCTTCCCTCCTCCTCCTTCTTCTTCTCCGGCGGGCAGAGGCGAAGTGGAACGGGGAGGACTCCCCGTGGCGGCTAGGGTTGGGAGCTTCCCTGAGGCGCGGCGGCGGCCTTCTTATAGGGCAAGGCAGGGTGCTGGACGCGTGGACGGCGCGGATGGCCCCGGCGGAGCTCGGACGGCTGCCGGGCGAGGGGCGGTGCGGAAGGCTGCGGCGCCGACGGTAAAGGGGAAAAAGAAGCGGGTGACGGGAGGAAGAAGAGGTGACGTCGGGGGCGACGTCACGCGGGTCCCACCTGGCGGCGACTCGGCGCGGGTGCGGTAGGTGATAAGCGGGCTGGCGCTTGACGGGCCGCTGTGGGCTGGAAAGGGGAAAAGGAGAGGGTGGCGCGGCGCGCAGAGAAAAAGAGAAGAGGGTGGTTCAGCGGACTTCGGGACTTTGGGCTCGCGGCCCAGAAGCTATCCTCCCTTTACCTTTTCTATTTCTTTCCAACCCCTTTCTATTTTAGATTCAAATTTGAATGTAAATTCAAATTTGAAATCCCACTCAAATAAACTCCAAATAAAACCAAAAGAACTCCAAGTTTCTCACACTAACATTTTTATATTTCCTAGAAATTTTATTTAGCTCAAAATAAATCTAGGAATTAAAGGAGAGAAAAGGAAGACATCCTTAAATAAGTTGATAATCACTCAAATAATTCATCGAAAATTTTAAATCCACATTTTTATTAATTAACATTCCTCAATAAATTTGAGGGATGTTACACTTGTTACCCGGTCAAGCTTCTTAAACCCCTGTCAACTTTATTTAGACTTTTAGAGTAAAGTGCACCAACATATCCTAAACTTGTTCGAGGGTTTCACCTAGGTCCCCAAACTATCAATTTGCGGTTTCACATCCCTAATCCTGCTAGGTGTGTCACTCGAGGTCTAAAATGTTCTCATTGGTGTGTAAATTCCCACGTGGCATGCTAGCAACCTACATTGGGACGATCTATCCATTTATCTTCTCGCTGGTCTCCAATAAAATTGAACAACGCCTGTCATGCAGGAGCAATATCTTCTGGATACCAAGTAGACATATTTAGAGGTTTGGACCTTGAGTTACATGCTTAGCAAGTTCGGTGATCTAAAACTGCAAATTAATAGTTTGGGGACCTAGATGACAGTATGACACCAGACACCCCTTACAAGTTTTAGGATAGATGGTGCCCTTGACTCTTTTATTTGTGTCAATCTTGTGCCATGTGCAGCGCAATTGTGACTGAAACACTGGACAGAGATCAGTCAGATAGTTTAGTTTGCATATAATGATCAAGATGGAGTATTTGAATCATTGATGTAGCGGCTATCGCATTGTGTTTGGCATGTACCTAACTGTATTTTCCTGATGCAGGCGCACCGATTGCAGGGTCTGCAGTCGATAAGGTTGACGAGGTGATTGGTTATGTTAGTATCGGGTACCCATTTGGTCTTATGGCCTCGGTCCTATTTGGCAGGCATCATGATGCTATACTTAAGTCTCAAAAACCAAAGCTATTCATCATGGGAACCAAAGACGGATTTACAAGTGTGAAACAGTTGCAAAACAAGCTCAAATCTGCAGCTGGACGGGTTGATACACACTTGATTGAAGGAGCTGGGCACTTCCAAATGGAGGGCCCTGCTTTTGATGCCCAGATGGTAGATCTTATTGTTAAATTCATCGGTTCCTTGCCAAAATAGCATTTAGTGTGATTGTATAAGAGTTTGCAAAAGTTGTAGTGATGAGCAAAGCATGGTCTTTGATTAGTGCCTTCTTGGTGTGTATTTTCCTATGTTGCACATGTGCACTGTCTGTTGTTTCTGAAATGGTGTATAGTTGTACACCATGTGTTGTATTATAATCAATTCTGATTTTTTTTCGTTTAAACTGATGTAACCTTGACTTTAAAATTCAGGCTTTATAAAAAAATATCTTATCTTCATCATGACACAGTGATCTAGTTGCTATTTGTACAACTATATTATAATTGTCATCAACTTCTTCCAGATATTTCATGGCCAAGATGCTTGTGAAATTATGCTTCAACCTGTGAGCACTGAGCAGTCACTATCCTTACTGGTCCAAATCTGCATGGTGTTATGGTAACCGATCCAAGCATGTTACATGTTTCAGGTATGGCCTTCATCATGGATTATACTGCCTGTCACTCTGAAATCTGAAACCCTACATTACCTGAGATCCTTCGTCATTTATTATACTAATATATTTCATGATTTGTTCATTCAGTGTTAAGCTGGTGACTGGTGAGCAGTGACCTTCATGGAGGATGATGATTAAAGAACTGTGATGCACAGAAAGAATCCAGAATATGTTCTTCAGAACCATCTGGGACGGACAGCAACATATTCAGCTAAAAAGTAGGTTTTCAGGGATGGCTTCATCAGCCAAGGAAACATACATGATGAGCACCTGTATAATGCCAGGAAGCTTTCTAGGTTACTTTCATCCTGCTGTTCCTAGCATCGCCATCCTTCCATCACAAGTACATGATCAAATTCTAAAGGGTAACGTCCTGACTGTGAATTAGCCATACATTGTCACCGATTCACCGCCGGCACGTATAAGGCTGCCAATGGTTTGAGAACCGCCCCAAAACCAAACCAAACCATACATAAAAGAAAATTAATTTGAAACCACACCACCCAACCCATTTATCTTATGTATCCAAACCAAACTAACTAAGTGGTATGGAAGACCACAAACCAAATCAAACTTATATCTCAAACCAGTTCTATGTCACGTAAAATCCATTTTCCATATATATCATATGTGTGGATCTAGCTGTACCAATTTGCACAAAATAGCAGACTGTCATTCTAAGACATTTCCAACAAATTTCAGACAAATTCGTTGAAATTTTAAGATGTGAACGCGAGCTTTTAGTTTCGGGGTCCGGCTCTCGACGTGGGACCCACGTGTGGATCTAGGTATGATAATTTGCACAAAGTAGCGGACTGCCATTTTAAGACATTTTCAATAAATTTCAGTCAAATTCGTTGAAATTTTAGGGTGTGAACGCGAGCTTTTAGTTTTAGGGTCCGACTCTCGATGTGGGGCCCACGTGTGGATCTAGGTATGATAATTTGCACAAAGTAGAGGACTGCCATTTTAAGATATCTCCAACAAATTTCAGTCAAATTCGTTGAAATTTTAAGGTGTGAACGCGAGCTTTTAGTTTTAGGGTCCGACTCTCGACGTGGGGCCCACATGTGGATCTAGGTTTGATAATTTGCACAAAGTAGCGGGTAATTTGCACAAAGTAGCGGACTATCACTCTAAGACATCTCCAACAAAATTCAGTCAAATTCGTTGAAATTTGAAAGTGTGAACGCGAGCTTTAAGTTTTAAGGTCCGGCTCTCGACGTGGGGCCCACATGTGGATCTAGGTATGATAATTTGCACAAAGTAGCGGACTCTCACTCTAAGTCATTTCCAACAAATTTTAGTCAAATTTATTGAAATTTTAAAGTGTGAACGTGAGCTTTTAAAATGTAGTCTTGTATTAAGTGCTTTTAATGAACTATTTTATGGTTGTTTTGCAGGTGAAGAGGAATCCATGGCCTCATAATTGTTTCAGCTCCAGGAGGTTTGAAATCTGTGTCGGGGTAACACAATTTTGGGTGTGCAGTCAAGTGGTTGATTGGCTTAAGGAAAATGCAAATATTCATGTCACAGAGCTGCAAAGGAGGTTGAAAGATGGATACAAAATTGTGGTGCTCTCCAGGAAAGTGTACAGAGGTAAAAATCTTGCCATGGATCATATTTATGGGCCTTGGGATAAATGATTTGACAACCTGTATAGGCTTAAGGCCCAATTAAAGGAAACTAGTTCTGGAACATTTTTTTTCATTGATCACCACAAAGTCAAGAACAAGATAAGATTCAATAGGTTATTCTTTGCATTGAAACCATGTGTTGATGGTTTCCTTAGAGGCTGTAGACCATATCTTGCTGTTGATAGCACATTTTTGACTGGAAGGTTCAGAGGACAGTTGTGCATTGCTTGTGCAGTAGATGGACACAACTGGATGTATCCAGTAGCAGTTGGTGTAATTGACTCAGAAACCAATGAGAACTGGAAGTGGTTCATGGAGAGATTGAAGAAAGTAATAGACACCCCAGAAGGTTTGACATTTAGTACAGATTGTGGCACGACAGTCATGCATGGGGTTAGTGAAGTTTTTCCAAATGCTGAACATAAAGAGTGTATGTGGCATTTAGTGCAAAATTTCAAGAAGAGGTACAGTGGGCTTCTGCATACTCATGGAGCCCAAACATGTTTGAGAAGCACTATCAAGCAATGGCTGAAGCCAAACCATAGGCAATGAAATATCTGCATGAGGAACATAAAAAACTTTGGACTAGGAGCCAGTTCAATACATTGTCAAAGGTGGATTATGTGACTAATAATTTGACTAAGTCATTCAATCACTGGATAAAGGGTGAGAAGGGAAAGCACCTGGATGACTTGATGGACACTTACAGATAAAAGTTTTTGATCAAGTGGAACCACAGGAAGAGGGTAGCTAAGAAGTTCGAAGGAAAGATTCTTCCTCATATTATGAAGAAGCTAAGAGAAGATAGTTACAACCTTGACATTGATGCGATCACTAGCTCCCCAGAAGGTGTAGCAAAAGTTTGTGCTAGGGGGTACATGCTACAGGTTTGTGGTTAATTTACCTGAGAGAACATGTTCCTGTAGGGTTTGGCAAGGGTCTGGAATTCCCTGCAAACATGCAGTTACATACATCACTTCAATTCCTGGTGCAAACCTGGAAGACCATGTGGATGACTACTTCTCTGTCAACAAATTTAGAGGTGCATATGAAGGTTCTATCCCTTCTATTCCCGACAAGTCCATGTGGCCCAAAGCTACTCATGGCTTCTTGATGCTCCCTCCCTTGCTTAAGTCCACAGCAGGAGGTAGGAGGAAAAATATGATGAAATCAGCTGCTGAGGGAGGCAGCAAGGGGAAGGGAAAGGGAAAGTCACATGAGTGCCCCATATGCCATCAGTTAGGGCATCACTGGTACACATGTAGGAATGAAAACCCAGAAGATATAGCTGTAATGGAGGCTGAAAGGTACACTTAATTGTTGTCATCTCTACACTTAAAAAGCCCGTAAGGGCAACGTCGCCAGGGGCCGTGGTTCTGCCAGGCGTGGTTCTGCCGACGGAACCACGGGGCGCTGCACCGACATGTGGGCCTCGCTACAGTACCGCACCATCCCACCTCCGCGGCTCCGCCTCGCTACTGGCCTATACTGCTCTCTCTTCCACGGAAAGTGCTCAGGAGATGTCGCGCTGCCGACCCAATCGCCGAGGGTCAGGTCGCCGCGGCCGACCGCCCGGGCCGTGGTTGACGGACACGGACCGGCTCCAACTTGCCACGGCCATCCGCTCTCGTGCTAGGAGTCGATGTAGATGCAGGACAGGGTCACCACCGGTGGGGAGTGAAGCAGGTGGAGGAAGCACGCGAGGAGGATGACGCGGTCGGGGGCGACGAGACGCCGGCATCGGTGTCGAGAAGGACATCGAGCCCGCCATGGGGTGGCGCAGTTGAGGTGGGCGACAGAGGGAGGAGCGTTCTGGTGATGGGGAGTTGGAGAGGCCGGAGTGGAAGAAGAGGAGCCTCCCTCGACCCTGTACCATCCGCTCCTCCCCGACTCAGCCCGGTGCCACCTCCACGCCAGCCCGCCGCCACCAGCCCGCCGCAAGTCTGCTCACATGTCTGCCCGGCGCTGGCGTAGCACACCTGACAGCAGGCGCACCTTCCGTTTTTCCTTCCTCTGCGCCGCCTCCCCCGTCGACTTCGGTTCTCCTCCTTCCATTGCTTGACCGTCGCCACCCTCATGCACGGCAGGCCATGCACCCGGGAAGCTAGGGTTCCAAAACCCCTCCACTCCCTCCTCCATCTCCTCTAGGCAGCGTCCGCGGGGGTGAGCATCTCGATCTACTTCGTGCACCCTGCGCCCTGCGCCCTCCACTTGGGAGGACCTTCTCGAGATCCACTGGCCGCCGACCGCGAAGGAGACGACCCATCAGTCGTCTACGCCACCACTACATTGTGGTCACAGTGTGGAGAAGTGGGGACAGATCCCAACCCTCGCCGCCGCCGATCTCCAACCCGGCTTCCCGACACATGTGCACAGATGGCGGTGGTAGGGAACCCCGCCCACTCTTCCGTCCTCTGCTGCGTCGGGTCATCCACAGGAGCAACAAATCACACGATTAAAGAATCGACCACCCCAACATCTGCAACGAGCCAATCAGAAGGCAGGTTCGATTTGTTAGATATTTGTGATCTCAGCATAACAACTGAGAGAACGACTCCATACATGGAAGACTCCACATCCTTATGTGAATAGGACTCTTGTGCTGTGATCGGCAAGCACACCTAAGTTGTATTCAACTAGGACTCGACCCTGACCCTGCAGCACTGCATATATGAGTTAGAGAGGTGCCTCACGTTGTGCCAATCCTCTAATCTCGAAATTAGCCAAAACACCGATTAATTAGAGTGCTGAAGGGGTTGGAAGATCGAGATCTTGATTTCACCGATCAAGAACCCTGTTCTTGAGAGGTGAATTGCATCTACTTCGAGTTCATCAGAAGGTGACGTCCACAAGGCTGCTGTTCGTCATCAACATCTAAGTCTTCACCAACAAAGAGGCCTAAAGCTCTTGAACCAGTGAAGATCACATCTACTTCATCTACATCAACGCCTTCACGTCTACAGATGGCATCTACAAGCTCTACTGGTTAGTCTGACCTAAGTTTTCGCATTAAGTTTAATTAGTGATCATGATTAGACTAAGCTAAGATCCTGTTTAAGTTAATAATTAGATTAAGTTAATTCTAACACGATTCCCTTGCTGTTCTCCCCTCTTTTCTCATTCAATCTGGGAACTGGTTACTGGTGTGAATATAGTACATCACATCAGGGATGAGTTTTACCCTTGGGCCCTTTGCTTGTGCTGGTTCTTTAGTTTCTCAGGACCTATAGCTATCATTTCTTTGTGCAGATTTATTCAAAACATATACTGAGATGCAGAGGAACCATGTTAGTTTTGGAGAACCATGTTAGTTTTGGACTTATAGGTATTTTAGTATCTCATCACAAGTTTTAGAGGATATGGGTGAGAAGGAGCGGACATGGGTGATACACAGTAGAAGTTGATCTCTGGGCCATGTAATGCAAAGTCTATTTAATGTCTCTGGACCTGGTAGGTTAATTTGATCTGAAATGGTGCTCTATTTGTTACAAACCAATATGAAGCTGAGTTTGTCTTACCTTCTTGAATTGTTAAATACTAACATGTGTGCAGAGCTTATGTGAGTTCCAATTTCTAATACTAATGTTAATAAATACTATTTTTGCAAGGGCTGTGTAGAATTCAGATTTGATGTTGCCATCTGACATAGCTACAAGTGATCTGAAATTTGATTACATATGTTTTTTACGCAAACATGAATATATTATGTGGAGAGATTGGTGTTACTATTATAAGTCCGCATGCTAAAAAAATCTTACATCTTAGTGCAGAGATTGGTGTCTTGTGGCTTTCTGTTTACAGAGGCAAACATATGAGATTATAATAAGCACAGGAGGTTTGGCCTATGTTCCTATTGCTAGCATTCAGGAGGAGATGGTTGCTTGTAGAGTGGAAAAATATGAATTCACAGTAGTAGGATTTTTTAAGCATTGGCCAGCCAGGCGGACTCGTATGAGTCTCTGATTTTTATATGTCATGGACTCATGCTGCTACGATAGTTGCAAATTGTTAATGTGTTGTGCACGCAGAATTTATATAGGACCTGCAGAAAAGTGCAGGTCGGACTTTATCGTAGTGCTGGCTGGCAGGACATTATCATAATTGGACACTCTTTTACTAGAGTGGCTATAGCAATTAAACAAGGATAGGAACTCAAATCTTTTTTCATCTGAAAAGAACATAAATGCGGCGATTTTAATCTTATGTAACATGGTATTTGATGTAGATAACCTAGAATTGTATGTTAACTTGGGGGAGAATCGTTTTCCTTTTGAAAAAATGCTGAGTCAAATTGCAATATTTTATTGCATGACTAATTCTTTTGGTTAAATATTTGATCTCATGGTGACAGCGGACTAGACACATTTGAGCATTATATTTCACCACTTGACGGTAGGTTGCTGACAGCCATGAGACAAATCCATATATTTTACTGCTTGAGATGATCAAAGATAAAGTGAGATGATTTTTGTGTTGGAATTTTGTAACAGAGAGAAATTGAAGGGATGAGGTTAGGCATTATGCAGGTTTGGTTTCGCATGCCTCAAAGTGCATTATAATCTGTAGAGCGTTTATAAAAATGTGTTATAATGTTTTCTAGGTGTTATAGTCATGTTGCATTATTTCCTATTTTTCGGATTGCAGTCTACTTCATTGTGTGTTGGTCTTAGATTGGTGGGTTATGCCCCTATAGATTTGTAATTACCATCTCCTCTATTTCCATTTGATTTCCAAAGAAAAATTTGTAAATTGAAATATGAGGGCATTGAACTGTGACTTACTGACAGCAACACATCAACATCTCTGTATAGAAAACAGTCAATTGTTATTTAACTGTGCAAATTTAATGAAATCAAACCTATCTAATTTATGGTCATTTTAATTTAAGTTGAAGTTAACAAGGTAATACACATGGTATTTTGTTCATTTTTCCCGTGTTCGTGTTGAACAATTGGAAACTGTTCCTTTGCGTACAGACTTTTTAAAAGGATTATATCTCTTAGGAATTGAATTAGTGACTGAACCAATATCATTTTTTATACATCTACTGTAAGACAAGTTTCTTTTCTTTTTATAACAAACATGCTTTATAAAAGTAGCAGCAAGTAACTGCCAAGTGGGATAAGTTATCCCAGAGTACATGCTCAAGAGCATCCCGAATTGGGCAGCTCGGGATATGAGAAGGGTTTTGACAACTGATTGCTACTTCAGATACAAGATTTTGTTGATTGCGAGCCTGTGTTGCTAAGACATGAGATGTTCTGTCAAGGTTCCTAGGAATCTTGTAGACCTTGTAGTTTTTTCCTTGCCCTGCATTGAACAAGGTCTCAGTGTAGAATTTTGCATCCCATCTTGGAATAGGAGTTTCTAGAGAAGATGTCGTCAGGAGTCTCATGTCTTAAAGTAGCTGCTTTGCTTCGAACCTGGGAGTCTCATGTTCACACAGGAAAATATATATCCTTGCCAACCAAATTGGATAGTAGCAAACATAAGCCTTTAATTTTCCCAAATTATGACATGTGGTGAAAACCTGTTCTCATTTTTGCTCACGATGCAAGGTATTCATTTAGCCTTATTACTGAACTGCTTCATTGGGTGTAGCCTTCTTGCTGTGATGACAATATATTTTTGCTACTTTAGGGATCCAAATGGTACACTGTTAAAAACCTTGTGCTCTGTATGGTTTTAAAATGAATAACTTCAATTTTTTATACTTTACAGAGCTGATTTCCCTGAACTAGGAGGTCCTTCACCGAGAGATCATCGGTTAATTGACGTGTCTTTCAGGTTTTGTTTCATTTACTGTCACGCTAAAAAAAGCCCTACAAATTCATTCAATATGTATGGACTCACATGATCCTTCTGATTTTATTTGTGCCATCATCTATCACTTATCACTGTGGCAAATACATTTGATGGAATATTTTTGCAATGTTAGTGCATTGTTTGAACAGTGTAGATATGGCTTTGGGAAGAAGTCCACAACTAAACTGCGACAAGGCTGTTCCACCTAAGTTAGTGCCCATGGAATTTGCCTGTGAGTTCTTGGTTGAGTTATTTATGTCTCAAATGGTAGGATACGAGCCTGAACCTGCATAAATTAGTAGTTACTCCCTCCGTTTCATAATATTTGTCGTTTTGACTTTTCTAGATGTATTATGAAACGAAGGGAGTAGTTATTAATATATCTCCTCTGTGGTGAGGAGGTGAATCCTAAGCAGATAGTGCATCAGTTTTGGGAATTGTAGCCACTGTTAGTTGAAGCAGATTCTATTTAGTTCTGCTGATGCAACTATATTTTTAAGATGTGTATGATGAAATGTATATACTACTTCCTCTGTCCCAAATTATAGATCGTTTTGATTATCTTGATGCATACTTCATAGATTGCAATATAAATACTTTTGAATACTCTGTAGATTGCATTATAAATATTTTTGCCCGTAGCAACGCACGGGCACAATCCTAGTTAAATTGTAAAATTTGATTAACTTGATTAACTTTCTACTTTCATGTAATGCAGGGGTCCTCCGAAGAAAAAGCTAAAAAGGCAGCAAGTTATAACACAGAGACTAGCATTGTGGTTGCTACTCCATCAGTAATGGTATTCCATTAAATGAGGCAGTGGCCAATGCTACATATGAGAAAAAGAAGAAGGCTGCTTCCAAGGGAAAATCATCTACTTCAGGTTCCAGGAACAGCAAGGGGGGCAGCTACCACTACATCCAGTTCTACTCCTGTTAGTACTTCTAGCTGGTAACTAGTTGTCCATTTTTTTCATATATAACTATGACATCATTGTTGTTGTTATGACTAATAACATCAATGGACAGATCTAGAATTGGTTACAATAACCCTATTCCAATCTAAGTCTTGCAACCGACTCCTTCTCAAGAAGATACAACTACTACAGTTATGGCCCCATTTCACCAAAGAAGAAGATGGTTGTGAAGAAGAAATTGACACCAAAGAAGCTTCAAATTGCATCAGCTAGTCCATCCACCCCAGACAGCCCTTCTTCCAATACCAGAAGCAAGAAGAAACTGAATATGTAGTTGTCATTTTCCTGTCTATGGCTGATGCAATCTTTTGATGTGATGTAATGCAAAACTAATGACTTAGCTATTGTGAATTTGAAAACCAGTAAGGTAATTGTTATGTGATGAAAACCAGTTATGTGATGAAAACTTAGCCGCTGAGATGTTTGTGAGATGAAAAATTAGCTACTGTGTTGCTTAAATATTTGTGAGATGAAAATCTTTAATGTTGTGTTGGTAAATATTTCTGAGATGAATATTTGTTGGTCAGTTTATTAAAAAAATATGCTGTGTATGTTAAATATTTGTGAGATAAAAATATTTGTTGGGTTGGTTAAATATTTCTGAGATGAATATTTGTTGGTTGGTTTATTTAAAAAATCTACTATATTGGTTAAATATTTGTGAGATAAAATTTTTTGTTGGGCTATTATATTCATGTCTCATTTTAGTGCTCAACCCCATCAGTCACACGACAAAAGAGAGGGAGAGCGATTCAGTGAGTGCAAGAGAGTGAGGGCAAGATGGTCATTTTATTGCATGGGCCCACTCGTCATACCTCACAAACGGTGCAAATCTAACAGACCCTGGACGGAATGGGTTCGGTGTCAAAAAAATTTGGCTCGATAGCTTGGACGTCCAGTCCAACTTTTTAGTAGTTTGGGTGTCCAATGCATCTTTTTTTTAGGAAGTGCCTTACCTCCTTCACGCCGCGCGGAGGCTAGCTGGTTTGGACTTTGACTTTGGAGGAGTCGTGAACTATGTAGTGGGTCCCGCAGTGCAGTAGAGAAAGACAGCACAGCTGCACAGGGTGTTGCAGGACAACAGACAACGGATCACGTGTAGGCTAAGGAAAATATTTTTTCACTTTTCTTCACCATGCTGGAAGAAAAAATATATTAACAAACTAAATATTATTTTTATAATATTAATATTAACATTTATTTAAAGGTTTTTTTTTACAACAAACATTTCATTGATAATTAACAGCAAGAAGCTGTTATAACCATTACAGAGTTAATGGTTACAAGATGGAGTGCATTCAACAGAGGGCACCCATGAGCATGACTAGGGTTGGTACATGAAGATGGTTGAGCAACATAATGAAAATCTAGATGATGACGTGCTCATTTTGCCAGGGAATGCGCCATATGATTCTGAGTTTTTGATATCTTGTGGATCTTGTATGAATCTTGTAAAGAGGAAACAATTGTTTGGGTGAAAGGCTTGATCCTCCAATCGGGTGGATCCGAAGGATTTTCTCCATTGATGCAGTTGGCTAGCAACTGATTATCAGTGTAGAAGTTGATGTGTTGGAGACCCATTTTCCTGCACAAAGAGGTGGCCAAAGCAAGAGCTGCCGACTCGGCCATAAGCACAGATGTAGATTCCTGCAGAGTAGCTGTAATGAACAAACTAAAAGGAGGCTCAATTTCAGTGTTAACAATAAAGATCCCCATCCCAGCATGTCTGGGAGGCCTTTCGGGTGTATTTGGCGATAAAGCTGCATCTGTGTAACATCTGTAACCGTGTGCAGCTGGAAGTGGGGGCACCAGAGAGGCTGAAGGATCAGCCTGGTGGGTAGACGTGGCGCTGGTGGGAGCCGAGGGCTCACCATGTCGTTGGTGCTCCTCCCAAGCTGAGAGGTGGGTATGAAGATGAGCCGATGCTGCCTGGTGTACCTGAAAAGGAGTCCAAACTCTTCTCTGGAAGCGGTGATCATTACGAGCTTTCCAAATATACCAAAGAAGAAACAAAGTTTTACATAAAGTATCTTCATGGGGGTTAGTAGTGAGAAGATCTGGAAGAATATTTTGGATGCCATCTTCATCAGGGTTAATTAAATGAGGCATTAAAGGAGTGGATGAAGCAGCCCAAACTTGTTTTGGTAGATCACAAAGGAAGAAAAGGTGAGCGTCATTTTCAATGGCTCCACAAGAGGTACAATGCTTATCAATGTGGGAGGAAAAACGGGCTACTCTTTCAGCCGTGGCGAGAGCTCTACGAATTAGACGCCAAGTAAAGGTTTTAAGGAAAGGTGGAATAGACTTACCACGCCAAACCTTTTGTAATATTGAGTTGGCTTCCTGGGAGATGCTTCGAGATCCTTGAGTGGGGAGAGTATGATTGTGGAGGCTTGCCAAATGGGAGTAGATTGCTTTGGAGGAGCATCTGCCATTGGTAGTCGTGGTCCATCAATGGATGTCTTGTTGCTGGGAGGCGACTACTGGGGTAGCCAAGATGGCCTGCACTGCATCAGGGGTGAAGGTAGTGGCTAACAAATCATAATTCCAATCATTAGTGCCCTGCACCCATAGGTCAGATATATTAGCAGGTAAAGGTGGATTTAGAACAGGAAGCATAATGTGATCATGTATAGTAGACCAAATTTCTGTCCACGGGGAGGACCAAATGGAGGAATTTCCAGAATGAATCTGTAAAATGGCATTAGAGTGCAAATGTTGTTTGACCTGCAAAATTGAAGACCAAAAGATGGACCTAGGTCCAGTAGTAGGAGCTGTCCAAAAAGTGTGATTAGGGAAATATTTAGCTTGAAGAATAGCTGACAGGAAGGGGTTTTTGTTAGTAGCAATGTTCCAGGCAGCATGGATAATAAGACTCTTATTGATGAGATGCATATCTCTAATACCCAAACCTCCTTCAGTAAGGGGTTTACACATGTCATCCCAGGAACGAAAGGCAATGGGACTAGTGTGATGATCTTCCTGAACCCCAGCCCACCAAAATCTTCTAATGATAGTGTTGATTTTTTCAATGAAGTATTTGGAAAAAAGAACAGTGGACATGTAGTAAATAGGAATAGAAGATAAAACATATTTAATGTATTGTAAACGACCAGCGTGGTTAAGTTTATTGGCTTTGAGAGTACCAAATTTAGCTAAGAACTTGTTGTAGATGAAGTTATATGCTTTATTCTTATCTTTATGAGAGAAAATCATGGGGTGACCTAGGTGCATTGTATTAGGCTGAAGAGCATACACATGAAAGATACCTGTAATAGCTTGCTTTATCTGAGAAGAGACACTTCTGCTGAAGTAAATTGAGGATTTTTGCAGGTTGGGAGTCTGACCTGATTGTTGGCAGAAATCATAAAGAATAGTCTTGATAGCTTGGGCTTCCTGAACTGTTGCTTGGCCACATAGAATTAGGTCATCTGCAAATAAAAGGGAATGAATAGGAGGAGCACCTTCACCTAAGGAGATACCTAAAAGGTTGTGTTGTTGAAGGGCCTCCTGCAATCTTATAGAAAGTTCATTAATAGCAATAACAAAGAGGTAAGGAGAAAGAGGGCAGCCCTGTCTGAGACCTCTTTGTGGTTGAAAATATTCTGTAGGAACATCATTAACTAAGACTGATAAAGAGGAAGTGGAAATACAAGCATGAATGAGATTAATGAAATGGGAATTAAAACCAAGTCTAGTTAAGGCAGTAGCAATGAAATGCCATTCCAGCCGATCAAAGGCTTTAACTAGATCAATTTTAAGAAGGAAAGCATCATTATGCCAAGTTTTAAGGTTAAAAGAATGAATAATTTCCTGAGTGATTATGACATTAGAGGAAATATGCCTTTGAGGGATGAAAGCAGATTGTGAGTGCGAAATATAATTAGGCAAATGAGGTTTGACCCTATCAGCCAAAGACTTAACAATAATTTTGTAAATAACATTACACAGACCAATGGGTCTGTAGTCCTGAGGCAGAGAAGGGTTGGTTTTTTTAGGGATTAAAGAAATATATGTTTGATTGAGGTCTGGGGGAAGAACAACAGAGGTATAAAAATTAGTAACTAGAGAAAGAATGTCCTCTTTAGTCCAATCCCAAGTAGCTTTGTAGAAAGTTGCATTTAGACCATCTGGTCCTGGAGCAGCATTATTTCTCATTCTTTTAATAATAGAATGAAGTTCCTTGAGGTCGGGAGTAGAATATGTGTACCTGAAATGAGCATTTGGGGTTGTGGGAGTAGCATCTGTTCTATCTTGGGTGTTGTGATGTTGCTGTACCTCAGGAAAGGGAGGAGTGATAGATGGTGAGCCTTGTGTTTGTGTAAGGCTGCAGTTCGCCTGTTGAGGAGGGGGAGGGGTAGAGGCTGGTGGTTGCATAGACCTACTGCTCGGTTGGTGATTCTGGGAGGAAACTTGAGGGCTATGCATGTTTACTTGGGTGGTGGGAGTAGGCATGTGGGCAGGTGGGTTGGAATTGGGAGAGGCAGTGTTGGATGAGGTAAAAATGGAGCGGAAATAATTGGTGAAGGTAGTACCTAATTGCTCAGGTGTAGTGGAACGAGAGCCATCTGGGTTGAGGAGGTGGTAAATTCTGTTTTTGCGGTTTCTTTTGATAATGGCTAGGTGAAAGAAATTGGTGTTCCTGTCGCCATCAACAGCCCAGGATTTTTTGACTCGTTGGGAGTGGTAGGTAGCTTCTTTGGTGAGAAGGTCTTGATGTCGGTTATGGAGTTGTTGTTGTAGGGTGTGATCTTGTTGGGAGGGAGGCAGGGATTGCTGGTCGAGGATCTGAGATTCTATATGAGTGAGGAGGTCACTGTTTTTGGGAGCTTTCCGACGCCATTTCCTAAGATCTGCAGCAAGGTACTTGATTTTAAGAGAGAAATCTCTCGCAGAAGATCGTTGCCAGCTTTGCTTGGAAATTTCTTGAAAGTCCTGTTCCATGAGCCACCAATTCTCAAAACGAAAAGGTTTGTTAGTGCGAGGGCAATTAGAATTCAGAACTACCAAAATAGGTGCATGATCGCTGTACATCATTGAAAGGTGATAAGCGGTAGTAGAAGGATACACTTGACACCATTCTGCATTGCCTAAACAACGATCAAGTCTTTCATAAGTGAGAACTGAGGTAAAACGTTTGTTAGTCCAAGAATAGGCAGGACCATGATAACCCAAATCAAAGAAACCACATTGTTTAACATACGCACAGAAAGTGTTAATACGATTCACATCAACCCGACTAGAACATAACTTTTCATTGACATGCATGATTTCATTAAGATCACCCATACATAACATAGGCAAACAACGATTAAGAGTGACAAAGTTCAACACTTGATCCCAAATAACATTGGTGGAGCGGTGATGAGGATCACCATATAAACAGACTAGACCATACTGCAGATTACTAACTTTGTTTGTACACATAGCAAAGATGAAATGATGGTTATGGTCGATAATTGTAAGATCAATATCATCATTCCAAAGCAGTCAAAGACCACCTGATTGCCCTTGAGAAGGAACCACAAAAGCATCCTTATAGTTGAAATGATTTTTAATGGCAGTTTTAGATATAGAGGCATTCCTAGTTTCTGAGAGGAAACATACCTGTGCTTTAGTGGAATCTAAAAGGCGAGAGAGGTGAACCATGGTTGAGCTACGGAGACTTCCGCCTGATCCTCGGCAGTTCCATGCCAGATGTGTCAGGACACCAGAGGCGCCTTGACGGCCAGCATTGTAGCCTGTATTGACTGGAAGTTGTCGATTGCCATAACCTTGAGTTTGCATCATGGGATCGAGGACATGGATCCGATTGTCAGACATGGTGGTACGCGGTAGAGAGGCACGAGATGGAGCAGGCGTAGTGAGCAGTGGTGATGAAGGACGAGGTTGATCGGGAGGCATAGGAGATGCTGTATCACGCGAAATTGGCAGCGATGGTGGAGTACGGGATGGGTTGAGAGGCAGAGGAAATGATGAGTGGGCCGCCATAGGTGAAGTAGAAGGGAGCGGATCTGGAGGAACGGTAGGTGGAGGTGGATCTGGGGGCACATCAGGCGGCATGTCCACCATGGACAGGGGAACAGGAGAATCATTGCTGTTAACCATGGCAGATAACGGCAGCAAAAATCGAAGAAAATTGGAAACAGGTGCCTCATCAAGAGGGTAAAGCATGATGAAGGGGAGGAGGGGGCAGATCGAAGAAGGCTGTAGAGGGATCAAGGGGAGGCGGTAGAAACGAACCTGGCAGAATACCCAAGAAAGACCTTGACGGTGCAGGGTCAGGAGATGGATAACACCAGCGAAATCGAAGAGCTAGGCTGTGTAATCGAAGAATAAAACCAGTAGATCAATAGATCGAAGCGGGGAGAAGAATCGATGGGAAGATCCAGAGGATCTGAGGGGATCACACCAGGGGATCTAGGATTTTTGGGGTAGAAGGAAGGAAGGGTGTTCACGGCATGTCGCCCAGTACTACGGAGAGCATCTGATCGGTCCTGGCGACGGGTCTTTTATTTAAAGGTTGATAATATTTGAGAGGTTTGAAACTGTGCGTACTCCCTCTACCCGAAAAAACATTTCATTTTAGGATATAAAATTTATAAAATAATCTCGTTTTACTTAATTTGGCATGTGTGCATGCACATATGGACATGCAAAACTCAATGGGCACCAAATATGGCTAATAAATAGAGGCAATTGAGGTCATTTTACCGCCTCTCCCTCGACTGGCCTCGACCATGGGGGCCGCCGCCGTCCGAGCCCTCATTGGTGCCGTCTGGGAGCCGAATCAAGGAGCTCGGCCTCGATGCCTACCCGCACGCCGAACCTCGGCCTCCGCCGCCTCCGCTGCGCGTTGTGCTCCTTCGGGGCGCCGTCGTGGCCATCAACAGCTCGGCCCCTCCCCCACGCTGTCCTGTTGCGGCACGGCCGCCGGCAACTCCCTCTTCTCTCCCACTCCCGAGCTCCAATCTGACCCACTCCTCCGTCTCGCACGTAGGGGAGGATCGGCCAGCCCACCCGCCGCCATGCCAAGCTCCCCGAAGGTCTTCTTCGCCTCGTCGGCCACCTCCTCCTCGCGCAGTGCGGTGCGCTCTACAGGCTGCTCTCCTCGCCGGCTTTCTCCGCGGTGTGTGCGCCGGTGGTGGAGCTTCGAGGCCAAGAGGACGCGTCGCTGCGGCGGGACCGCGTCGCGGCGGCGTCGTCTGGCTTTGGTTCGTGCGCGAAAGAATTGTTGCCGACTTCCTCTGGTTCGCGCGTGGAAGAAGACCGGGGGTAACGCGAGTGAGCTCTTCGAGCCTGCATCCCGGAAAACGACCCCCTCGGGCGTTTCCTCGCGTGCAGGCTCACAAGACTCTTTTGCACCCGTTGGGCCAGGTTCTTTTGCAGGCCGTCCAGGGCTCCAAATGGGGGCGAATGCACCCCGCGGGCCTGGCCAGCACCCGGCGCGCCTACCAAACGCACCCTCTCTACTAATAGATTAATTAGACTGTAATTAATTTTATAATTAAATCATGTTTAGTCCTCTTAATTTTTGATTTACAATTGCTACATTAAATTTTCAACAAACTAAACATGGTATAATTATCAGTCTCTTCATTTGTTTTTTTAAGAAACTCTTCATTTTGTTTATTTTGGTAAAAAAAAATTGTGCTAAGGTAGTTTATTCTCCTAGACAACGCTGTGACAGTCTGCACCTTCTGCGGCCTTTTCACTATACAGCGGGCCCCACCACACCTGGTCCCACTCCTCCTCCCACCACGGCCTCCGCCCTCCGCTCGCCTGCCTCGTGTGCTCTCCTGCCTGTGTTTTTTTTATTTTAATACATTTTTTTCCGAAATTTCAAAATTATACCCCGAAATGACAAAATTTCAAAAAAATACCCTAATCGTCCGCTGGGTCGACGAAATCTGATTTTCGTCGAACGGGTAGACGAAATTATCTCGGCCGACGACGACTGTTCGTGGGACCCAATTTTCGTCTTCCGGAAGGACGAAACACTAAATTTCGTCCTGTGGTCCGACGAAATCCTAGATTTCGTCCATTCGTTGGACGATATTTGCGTCTTATCCACGTGCTCCGCCCCCTTCTTTCTATCTTCTCTCTCTGTCGGTTGAATCGGCGGGCGCGGGCGGCGGTGTGGTGACCGGGCGAGGTAGGGAGGCGGACGGGGTTGCGCGGCGGGCGATCTTGTGTGCGCGGCCGGGAGGGAGGTCGCGGCGGCCCCGGAGCTCGGGCGCGGCGCCCCCGGAGCTCGGGCGCGGCGGACCCACAGCTCGGGCGCGGCGAACGCAGGGCTCGGGCGCGGTGGCCCCGTTGCTCGGGCGCGGCGGCCCCGGAGCTAGGGCGCGGCGGCCCCGCGGCTCGGGTGCGGCGGACGCGGGGCTCGGGCGCGGCGGACGCGGGGCTCGGGCGGGCGGAGCTGGGGCGCGGCGTGCTGCGGCAGGCCGGCGTGGTGGGGTGCGGCGGACGCGGGGCTCGGGCGGGCGGAGCTGGGGCGCGGCGTGCTGCGGCAGGCCGACTTGGTGGGGGGCGGCGTCTGGGAGATTTTTTTTTTGCAATTTATATATATGTAGTGTATTTGTAATAGTAAATGTAATATAAATTTAGGAAGGCTAATACATAGAAATTGTAGTTATTATTATTTTAGGTTTTCTAGATTTAATAAAAGTAGTACACAAATTAGAAAAGTACTTTGTATCATTTTAGGGTTTCTAGATTAAGTATCATTTTTTAATTGATATTTGAAATACACATCAGGTGTTAGGAAGCAATGTCTAGCGGAAATCAGATTAGGATATTCTATGGTCAGGGAGAAATCATTCATGGTCAAATGGGTGTGGATTTGAGTTCGTTCCCAGAAGTCACTGTTGAACATCCGAATCCGGAAGGTGGAAATATAAGTGACTTGAAAGAATGGTTCGAGGCCTTATTTCAAATGGATGCATCTGTGTATTCCGTCACAGTGAAATGCTTATATGTAAGGAGTGTCAATCCAATTATATACGAGCTTAAACCGGCTGATCGAACATATCAGTGGAGGAAATGGGTAGATTGGTGCCGACGGTGCAAGTTCCCGTTAACCATTCTGGTGCAACCATGTCTCAAAAATGATGTGCGAGAGGCAAGCTCATCGGCAGCACCCGAGATGGAGAGCAACACTGTGGGTGATGTGTCACTGGATGGGTTGGAGATCGGGGACGAACGTGTTGATGAGAGGGGGGTAGCTGATGTTGAAGGTGTGGCTGATGGCGGTGAAGATGTAGAAGATATTATTGAAGAGTTAGCGAGTGTTGACCGCAATGCCATAGAGGAGGAGGAAATTTTGAATAATGAAGAAGAGGACGATGATGAAGATGATAACGAAGAAGGAATTGCAGATAGAAACTATCCTTTTCCAGAAGAATGGAATAGGTCAGATGCATCGAGTATGGAATCTATGGACATGCATGGGTCTAAGTTCCGATATGGTTGCAGCATGATTGATGTGAATCAAGTGTTTCCAAACAAACAAGAGTTGAAGGATACAGTTTCACGGTGGGCGGTGATGTCACTTAGGGAGGTGTGGGTGAAGAATTCTAGCCCAACTAAATACAATGTCAAGTGCAGGACAAGTGAGTGTGAATTTTATGTGCATGCATTCAAACCCAAAAATGAGCTCCATTGGGTAGCTTCTATAGTAAGAAATCACACATGTACCCTTCAGAATCTAGGACGAAAACACCGCAACCTAACAGCATCACTAATTGCCAATGAATTATATAGTGAGATAATTGAAAAGAGGGACATGGAGTACTCCTTTATCCAGCGAGCTGTAAGGAGACAGTTCAAATATGACATAACTTATCAGAAAACATGCCTGTTCTACTTAACCTGTGGTCATACGAGCGATTTCAGATTGGACGTCCGTACATCCAGTATGAGCAGTACACAGCAGAGCTGTACGGCGCGGGCATGGTTGATAGGCCGACCATGGGCTCCCATTGGACACGACGTCGGGTATGCATTGTTAATTATTTATTCCTTCGTATACGTGAAAAGGTCCTAACTGGGCTGTTTATTTGCAGCCTCAATGGGCTGGTTTGCAAGTTCGGTCCACATATGAGGCATTCACTGAGCAGTTTGACCACTTGAGGCCGGAGTTTGTTAACTGGGAGCCATACACTCAGATGGCAGTTTATCGACGGTCTGGAGGTCTTGGTATTTCTGATTCTTGTTATGCGGACCAACACTACTGGATGACGCGGAAGAAAATGATCTTTGATGTATTCGTCGAGGACTACGCGGTGCACTGCGTCATGAGACAGTTTGGTCGTCGACAGGAGGTGCCAGTACCTCTTGGCAACCTTGTTCCTCGAGTAGTTCATGAGTAAGTTTGCATTCTATTCGTTCTTGTATCCTTTGCATTTTATTTATGTTCTTATTTTCCTATTTTATTGATTGTGCAGGTACAAGATGCAGGGTCCTCGTAAGCCTCTTGCTGAACTTATGTCTAGGATGCAGACGTGGATTGACGCATGGGATGTGGCTCATCAGGATCTCGTCGAGGAGGATGAACCGTTCGACGTCACCTCGTACCACCTCTACCTGCAGTGGTACATGCCTCATACTCGCACACGCCTAGTTTGCATGAAGCATCGACAGGATGAGGGCATGGTTCCACAGGCACTGCTTTACCCTGGTCATGCAGGTCGATCTCTTCACGAGGCGGTATGTGTTCATAATTGTTCTCCACATACGGATTTTGTTATTGCACTCTATGACTATTGTCCATGACCTTACATATACCTCGTATGATGTGCACAGGCTGACTTAGGTATGGAGATAGAGCAAGAAGCGCGGCAAGCGATTGCGTTGCTTGGTCGCCGGGACTCCAGCGGGGCATATGATGATATCAAAGAGATATTCTCCCGCCTAGTTCAGAAGGCGAAGCGCATAGTGGAGGTTGTCACATGTCGACGTACCGATGACGTTGCTAGTGAGCGTCGTGACACACGTACGAGGGATAGGCCACCTCGACACTTCGCTCCTCACCCTGATCAGGCTGGAGGTTCGAGTTGGCAGGACACACGGTTGCCACGGACACCCGTGGCAACTACACCTTTCCGTACTACGCTCCAGGAGAATGTCGTGACCACTCCACAAGCCCCTTTGTTGCCAGTAGTTCCACCTATAGGGGGATTCACGGCTACTGGTCACCCTATGGGTCATCCACTTACAGGTATGTGATTCATTAATGTTTATTTCACATTTTAAGTTCCTTACATAATTGTCCTTGTATTATGTCTTGTTAATTCTGCAGTCCCACCACAGTACGAGGAGAGGCATGGCGCTTCTGGATCGTCGTACTCGGTCTCCGATGCCACTGGTGACGCAGCAGTGGAGATGGACTTGTCACAACACTTCCCACAGCCTACCCAGCCTACACAGGAGATCACAGAGGAGGTGCCACAGCGACGAGAGACTAGGCCTGCGAACCGCTTCTCGCCAGCGGACTACGACAGGCCTAGAGCACCGGCTTCGGCACGTAAGCCGAAGAGGTCTCGCGGCGAGCGTCAGGCCCGCGGGAGGGGCCAAGGCTAGGGCCAGCGGTACATGTATCATGATGTCGCAGACTATGTACGATGTGTAGGCCGGTGCAGGCTATGTTGTGTAGGCCGGTGCAGACTATGATGTGTAGGCCGGTGCAGACTATGATGTGCAGACTGTGATGTTTGTGTTCATGCAGGTTCTTTTGCTTGACTACGATGGACTTAGTCTATGGACCATCTCGCTATCATTCTATATAAGAAACGTCTATGAAACAATGAAACACACAACTACTACCCTCCAAGCTAAACTGATCCAAAATTGTTGTAACAAATGTCGTCGTGGAGGAATGACCGCAATGGGATTCCACCATGGAATGAGCGACCGAAATGCCACTGCGGCTTCCGTGCGTGGTTGCAAGTATGGGACGCTCGACGACCTCGAGGCAAGAGGGGGTGTAGATACTTCAAGTGCCCCGACCTTGACGATGATTTCAAGGTTCCTCCAATCGTAGCATATAACTTTTATTCTGAATTTTATGTCTATGTATAACTAAACATTAATGTATCTGCAGGCTTGCACATTCATGGAATGGATCGACACTAGGCCTTTAGGGGAGGAGCCCTTTATCATACACCAGGTAGAGAACAAAGGGCAATACTATGGTAGGCATGAAGAGGCTCGAGAGGCGATACGTCTGGCTAGGCTTGAGCAAGAGCGACGCATCCACCACCAACAAATCCGTATGAAGGGCAAGGAGGATGAACTACAGAGGCGCCGTGAGCAATTAGGTGCTCGAGAGGCAGCTCTAAAAAGACAGGAGGAGGAATTTGAAGCTCGTCGGGCGCAACTCCTCCAGGAAGAAGAACGACAGCAAAACCTAAAGAAGCATGATGGAGAAAGTTCCTCCAAAAAATCGAGGATGGGGAAATTACCAAGGTTCACCCAGTAGAACATTACTTCCATTGTGTTCCATGTGTTTAATTACCTAAGGCATGTAATCGCAGAACGGTGTCGTTTAGATTCGTCATGTTGGGCACCTCACATGCCATTGTACTGTTGTTTGTACTCAGATTCGTACGTGTTTGTAGTTGATGTGACCCATCACTGAAAACTCTATTCTATAGACTTCTTGGCCCTAAATAATAGACTTTTCAGTCCGATACGACTCAACCCTGATGGCTACATGCTTCAACACGTTTCCTTTCTAAGTATCGAATCTGTCTTTACTGTTTTTGCAATTTTGATTTCAAACAACATACAAAACTTGAACAACGTGCCAAGGTCTTCAAACAACGTAAAAACCTAAGAACAATGGCCACATTAGTAGCAACGAAACCTTTATTTCTGGACGAATACTAGATTTCGTCTGCTGACCGGACGAAATATAGATTTCGTCTGCCCACCGGACGAAATCTAGATTTCGTCATGCAAACTGTACGAAAACTGATTTCGCCATACAAAATCGTCCAACCGTAGCATAATTTAAATATCGTCCGCTCGTTAGACGAAATTTTGATATTTTAGTCCAATGGTCCGACGAAATCTTAATTTCGTCTTCCCGTTCGGCGAAATATGGTAATTTCGTCCGCCCGATAGACGAAATTAAGATTTCGTCCAACTAGCAGACGATTGAGGTATATTTTTGATATTTTGTCATTTCGGGGTATAATTTTGAAATTTCAGAAAAAAAGGTATTAAAAAAAAATTCCTCCTGCCTCAGCTGCTGAAGCAAAGGTACGTGGTGCCTTGACCCTTGAACAAGCAAAGGCACCCGATCTGTGTCCTTCTTTTTAATGGGTTGTATGTATGTAAAAGACTCCCGGAGTGAAGGGAGACGAACCAGAAGGTCCAGAACCACCGTGGAGTGGGACCAGCAGAGCATTGGACAGATCAAATCGAGACAGGCAGGGCAGCCGGGCAGGGAGCTTGCTGAGCTGAACCGAGGTGGACTGGGCGAGCGAGATGGAGTGGACGGTGGAGACGGGGGACGGCGCGAAGCTGAGCGTGCGGGTCTTCAAGCCCCCCGCGCCCGGGGAGGAGCCGGAGGCGGCGGGGGACGTGGCGGTGGTGCTGGTGCACCCCTACACCATCCTCTGCGGCGTGCAGGACCTGCTGCGCGGGATGGCGGTGGGCGTCGCGCGGCGGGGGTACACCGCCGTCACCTTCGACATGCGCGGTGCCGGGCGGTCCACGGGGCGGGCATCGCTCACGGGCTCCACCGAGGTCGGGGACGTCGCCGCCGTCTGCCGGTGGGTCGCCGAGAACATCAGGCCGCGCGGCATCCTCCTCGTCGGATCCTCCGCTGGTAGGTCTGCTCCGCCTGTTCTCCCCACGGCGAAACCTTGTCGCAATCCGTACCTTTTCCTTTTTCATTCCGTTCAGGGAAGCGGTAATTAGTCGAATCGATCAAACAATTTTAGTTCTACCGAAGCTGTTCTCGGTCAAATGGAATGACCATTCACTTGATACTCGTTGGGGGCCTGTAGGCAGATAGTTTTGGATGAATGTGCTACATTGAAATAGGAAGCTCGATCAAACATTTGGCATCATGGACATGAATCTTTTGTGTTTCAGTCTGTATACTCAAACATGCATCTGAAATTAGCAGATAGTCATTGCTCGTTCATTAATTTACTTGGGGGGTATGAATCTATGTCAACTATCCTTAAACAAGCATAGTGGCACAAGGTTTCTTGATATGCAAACCATACTATGTTTCAAGCAAATTCTCCTTGTAGAAATTGTAAATTGCTTAATGTCTGTCTAGTTAGTGGTTGCCAAACGCCACTACTGCCCACTAGTACATATTTCAACTACATTCCTATAGACTACAGATTTGTTCTGACCTCAGAGTAATGTATCCTGTCTCGGTAATGATGTGCTCACTTTGTCTTACTGATGGCTTAGATTAAGGTAACATGAACATTAAATTAGTTCATTTAGCTGGTTTGGTTGTGGGAGGAGCGAACAGTTACTGTAAACATCTTTCTACTTGTCTCCATTTCCTGTCTTAATGAAACGACCGCCCTTCCCTAGACAAAATTCCTAACTGACTTGTTACCCAGTCAGGCTTCTTAAACCCCTGTCAAGATTTATTTAGAGTAAAGTGTACAACGTTTGCTAAACTTGTTTGAGGGTCACCAATCCTGCTAGGTGTGTCACTCGAGGTCCAAAATGTTCTCATTGGTGTGTAAATTCCCACGTGGCATGCTAGCAACCTACATTGGAATGATCCATCCATTTATCTTCTCTCTGGTCTCCAATAAAATCGAACAACACCTGTCACGCAGGAGCAACATCTTCTGGATACCAAGTAGACATATTAGAGGTTTGGACCTGAGTTACATGCTTAGCAAGTTCGGTGACCTAAAACTGCAAATTAATAGTTTGGGGACCTAGATGACAGTATGACACCCCTTAGAGCAACTCCAACAGTTCCCCATCTCAAGTTGTCATTGTTATTTTTTTGGAAAAAACAGAAAAAATTTTCTCCAACAGTTCCCCATCTCAGGTTGCCATTTATCCCAAGTTGGGAAAAATCGACTCCGCGCGTGCATATATGCGCGCAACGATCCGCAGCGCATCCTTCCGTATTAGAAGAGGTGGAAGGGTATAAAAATAATTTTGTTTTTTCTCAGGATTCCTGATTTAAGTTTTCAAGAGGTGGAAGGGTAGAAACATAATTTTGTTTCTCTCTCAGGGTTCCTGATGTAAGTTAGATCTGGATTTGGCAAGTGAATTATGCCAAACTGTTGGAGATGGACTCTTTTTTTACTTGTCATATCTTTTTAGAAGTTGGCAAAACACAAGATTTGCCAAGTAAAATTTGGCAAACTGTTGGAGATGCTCTTACAAGTTTTAGGATAGATGGTGCCCTTTACTCTTTTATTTGTGTCAATCTTGTGCCCTGTGCAGCGCAATTGTGACTGAAACACTAGACAGAGATCAGTCAGATAGTTTAGTTTGCATAGATCAAGATTGAGTATTTAAATCATTGATGTAGCGTTTATTGCATTGTGTTTGGCATGTACCTAACTGTATTTTCCTGATGCAGGCGCACCGATTGCAGGGTCTGCAGTTGATAAGGTTGATGAGGTGATTGGTTATGTTAGTATCGGGTACCCATTTGGTCTTATGGCCTCGGTCCTATTCGGCAGGCATCATGATGCTATACTCAAGTCTCAAAAACCAAAGCTATTCATCATGGGAACCAAAGATGGATTTACAAGTGTGAAACGGTTGCAAAACAAGCTCAAATCTGCAGCTGGACCGGTTGGTACACGCTTGATTGAAGGAGCTGGGCACTTCCACTTGATAAACCAACCTGCTTTTGATGCCCAGATGGTAGATCTTATCGTTAAATTCATCGGTTCCTTGCCAAAATAGCATTTAGTGCTATTGTAAGAGTTTGCAAAAGTTGTAGTGATGAGCAAAGCATGGTCTTTGATTAGTGCCTTCTTGGTGTGTATTTTCTTATGTTGCACATGTGCACTGTCTGTTGTTTCTGAAATGGTGTATAGTTGTACACCATGTGTTGTATTATAATGTATTCTGATTTTTTCATTTAAACTGATGTAACCTTGACTTTAAAATTCAGGTTTTATAAAAAAAATATCTTATCTTCATCATGACACAGTGATCTAGTTGCTGTTTGTACAACTATATTATCATTCTCATCAACTTCTTCCAGATATTTCACGGCCAAGATGCTTGTGAAATTATGCTTCAACCTGTGAGCAATGAGCAGTCACTATCCTTACTGGTCCAAATCTGCATGGTGTTATGGTAACCGATCCAAGCATGTTACATGTTTCAGGTATGGCCTTCATCATGCATTATACCGTCTGTCACTCTGAAATCTGAAACCCTACATTACCTGAGATCCTTCGTCATTTATTATACTAATATATTTCATGTTTTGTTCATTCAGTGTTAAGCTGGTGACTGGTGAGCAGTGACCTTCATGGAGGATGATGATTAAAGAACTGTGATGCACAGAAAGCCCTGCAAATCCAGAATATGTTCGTCAGAACCATCTGGGACGGACAGCAACATATTCAGCTAAAAAGTTGGTTTTCAGGGATGGTTCATCAGCCAAGGAAACATACATGATGAGCACCTGTATAATGCCAGGAAGCTTTCTATAGGTTACTTTCATCCTGCTGTTCCTAGCATCGCCATCCTTCCATCACAAGTACATGATCAAATTCTAAAGGGTAACGTCCTGATTCCTGAATGTGAATTAGCATAGGCTGCCCGAGCTGTATCTGGTTTGCTCGAATCCGACCTGCAAAAATGTAATACTTCTGTCGGCAGATGCCACGCTGATGAAAAAAATGCAGTGCCTTCAAGGGTGTGGTCCAAATCTGTCTCGCTTTATTTTGCAAAATCTTCTGCTCAGGCTCAGCGTAACCTGCATCCAGCTGATGCCACGCTGATGAAACGCACATGCAGACACAGAGAAAGTGATGAGACACGCAGGCATTTACCTTGTTCATCCTATGTATCCTGATTCCTGAATTTCTGATGCAGCGTAGTTGTCCAACTGCAGAGGCCTTTTCTTCGGCATACAACTGGAAATGAAATTCTCTGGGGGGACGGAAAAACGGCGCCTGCCGAAAGCACAGTTGAATTTCGTGTAAGTTACTTCATCTTTCAGCTGCAGTACTGAATTAGTGCAGTTAGGATGTACAAAAGCCCATTAATTTTGTTGGGTCAACTAACAGCTGTTCAATCAAGCATGAGCAGAACATCAGATTCAGATCGCAAGCAAGGATTAGGAGAAACGGACATGGCATAGTAAAGGAGGAAGGACCTGACATCAAGGGCAGCAAAGTACATTTTCTGCAACGATTTAAGACCATCCGCACCGGTGAACTGGAAAAGTCCCTGGAGGAGACTTTTCCAGTTTTCCCCCGCAGCGGTCTCCTCCAGGACGACGGGGAAATCCCGTCGCCTCCGCTTCTCCTTCATTTCCCCAGGAGACGCGGACTCACGGGAAAGGACGATTCGCGGGACCCATGGAGGCCCTTGTTGCTCCGCGCCAGCAGCAGGAAGGGGAGGAAGGCCGAGGAGGGGAGAGGAGAGGGAGCTCCAGGCCCGGCGCGGGAGGAGAAGTGCCGGCGGGAGGGGCGGCGGCCATGGCTCGAGCCGCGAGGTCCGCCGGCGCCTCGTCCTCCGCTCCTCCTCGAGCTCGCTGTCGCCCCGCACCTCGAGCTCGCCGTCATCCCGCGCCTCAAGCTCGCCGTCGCCCCGAGATCCACGCCGCGCGCGGACCTCCGCAGGCGGTTGACGGAGCGGAGGGAGCTCCGCACGAAGCCATGGCGGCCGCCGTTGTCGAGCCGGCGCGAAGGAGGACGCCCCTCCCCTGCTTCTCCCGCCGCCGGAGGACGGCGCCGTCGCGCTGGATTCGGCCGCCGCCGTCCTAGATCCGCATCCATCTAGCGCCTGGGGTGGGTGATTCGGCGGTCGCTGGAGAGCTCGAGGCCCTGCTCGCAGTGGAGAGGAAGGGGAGGGCGGAGGAACAGAGGAGGTGCGGTGGAGAAGACGGATCAGAGGAGGCGGAGCAGAGGAGCGGCAGGGCGCAATCACCGGGAGCTGGGCCGGTGCCGGGGCGGCTCCCCCCGCCGCCAAGCGGGTTTGCGCGCGGGCTCATGAAGCAGCCATCGTGGCTGGCGTCTGGGGTGCGGCTGACGTCTGGGGCGCGGGCGCGTCCTCGCCATCGCCGCCGGGGAGCAGGACGCTGGACCTCCATGGACGTCGGCCGTGGAGGAGCAGAGACGATGGCGGGGCCGGATCTGGCGGAGCAAGGAGGTGGCGCGCAGGGAGCACTAGGAGGAGCGCGCAGCACGCCCGGCCGCCGCGGATGGACCGAGGAGCCGGAGGGGAGGAGGACCGCCGGGCGGAGGATCCGGAGCTTCTTTGCCGTCGGTGGGAGAGCAGAGAGGAAAGAGAGACGGGGTGGGGACTGGGGACTTGGGGGTAGGCAGGTGGAGGGAGGAGGGGGATAAAAAATTTGAGTGGGTCCGGTTGTTGGATGAAGGAGAAATACGAAGGATAATAGATGCGGGAGAAGCGAATATGAAGTAGAGAATCTCGCTGAACAGACTGGAATATTCTGTTTTGAAGGAGTAGATGAAGGATAACGAGCGTGGGTAGCGATATATCATACAGTATGCCATTCAGAAATAGTACGGCAGTGCCGTTGCAGCCCCCAGTGGTACGTGGCTCAGGCAGAAAACAGGAGCTCGTCCTGACTGGGGTGGGGCATTTGGTCTGGATAAAATAACCATTTATGTTTGTAAATAAATTCGTGTACCAGGGCCAGCACACAGCAGTTGTGAAAGGGAGAAGATAAATTCAGATTCAGAGTAAAGGGCAGGAAAAACAATCATAGTGTCAGGATTCAGTACAGTTTAATACGGCCACTTGCCGCAATAGCTGAAGAGGGGCTTTGCTTTGTCTAATCGCCTCACTTACTTGAGATTTTTTACGGTACACAATACCATCCTGTACCACCGGTTGAAAATGACTCGTATGTAATAGAAAATGATCTATATGTAAGGATCCGACGGTTGAGATTTATTTTGTACCATCGGTTTTTTTAGTGTGGTATGGGTGGTATTCATAGGTGGTATCGGTAGTATATGAGTATTATCGAAAATATACAAAATAATATTGTTGTAATATATGAAATGAAGTCTTTTTATGTAATCTTGGCAGTGGGAAATTTTTTCCAAATAATATACATCGAGCAAATTACCATTTTACTCATAGTAAAAAACTGAAAAAAACCGATAATATCACCGTACTACCGTTGGGTGGTATTGTGTACCGTAAAAAACCTACACTTACTAATACTGTTGAATCAGTTAAGCTTACCTCAACTTGCTTGGGACAAAAGGCTATGTTGTTTTTGTTACCAATAGAGAGTCTAAACACTAGTACCATGGTATTATGGTAAATTGAACAGGACTGGCAAATAGCAATGGGTTACACACTTACTCCTACACTAGAGGTAGAGTTTTTATAAAAATATAAAGACTGAATAAATAACATATGACAGTTTTCGAAATTAAAAGGCCAGCCTTTGTTGAGCTGTAGAAATGAGCTATGTCTAAAAAAGTTTTACTTGGTGTGATCACGAGCATTTTTTAAGGAGAAAAATGTTCTTTTTTTCTATGCTCGAAGATGTTTTAAAACAGGAGCAAGTTCCACTTGGACATGAAGGGTGGAGCCAGTTCAGCGATAGAGCTGTGGGCCTGTGGCTGCCATCTTCTCTCGGAACGAAGCAATGGCCTAGGATGTCAGATTGTCAGGTATCGAGACAACTAGCCCTATTGGTGAAAAAGAACTTCCACCATGGAACAAAAATCCCATCATGGTAAAAGCTAATCGCGTCCCTAGGGATCCTTCTTCGGTTGTTTCCATCTCTTTTCTAATCTTTTTTAAAATTAATGTTTTCTAATCTTTGAATGAGCAACAGGCCAAGCACTCTCTTCTCTCCCCCCTCTCTTATTTTTTCAACGGTTGGTAGACTGTAAATAAAAGCATAAACATACAGCCAATGACCCCTCAACAAGCTATATATCTTAAAAAGTCCTGAGGCAGGAACCAAATCTCTCCCTCCTCCAGTCCTCCCTAACCCCAACCCAAGCCGGTGTGCAGCTGCGGCTGCCCCAGCCGCTATTGGAGCTCAACCATCCAGAAACTCTAGAGCGCTAGCTGTTCGCTGATAGACACCTTCCCGCTTCCCCATCTCAATCTTTTGCTGCGACCTCCCGATCCGCGGTACTTTCGGCATCGCGAGCCGAAGATTGCCACCGATCCATTGGGTGCTAGCCATTTCTTTTCCTCGAGCACCAGCAAAGCACCCATCTTTTCGCCAACAGACTTGGAGAAATGGGGTGCATGATGCTGCTTGGAGTCTGACGCAAGCTTTATAGAAGGTCAGATTCTTGTTCGTCATCAATCCATTAATCCACGGAACGGTCGGCTGTTGAATCGGGCCGTGTTTCTGTTTCTTGTTTTCGTCCAGATATTGATAAAGGTTCTCTCTTCTTTTTGTTTTTGTTTATCTGATTAGATGCGTATTGCTTGCTGTTTTGGACATCTTTCATTTGGATATGTGTATGCTGTTTGATTTGAATTCATCGATTCATGATTGATATGGATCTCATCTGACCTCGTGGTCTATTCTGACTGCCACTTTTTCCTTTCTTGCAAGGGATACATAAAGTTCATTGTTGCATCAACGCTCCAATAATACTTTCTAGTCCTGAACTAATTAGATTCACAACATGCTCTCTTTTGCTCCAATTTATGCAGATTTCTAGCATATCTTTTTGGCTAGACTATTCAATCACAAGTCATCTCTTTGAAACTACTACTGTTTCAAGTTCCAACAAATAGAAATCAGGAAAACATAAGCAGCAGCGTTGACAGAGCCAGTAGCTCGCTTCAGTGATTTGCCTTACAGTCTTGGCACTGCTGATATCAAATCAATGGGTAGAGGAAGAGGCAGAGGGAAGAAGCTAACCACTGTCAGGAGTCATGAGGACAAAGGAAGCAGTGGTGAAGAAGTTGTGCCTGCAAGGAAGAGGAGAGGAAGGCCCCAAAAGCGCTTCGCCGATAAGATCGACCAAACAGATGTCGAGAATTTTGTTGAAAAGGTTGATGGAGATGGGGAAGAAGTTGATGACGTGAAGCTGAAGAACAGCACTTCATCTGTTGGTAACAAGAGGGGCAGGCCTCTGAAAGAAGGCTCTAACCTTGTACTAGAAGAGAATAACTCTAGTGTTCGATCAAGCAGTGATGAATCAACGAGGACTAATGGGTTCAGGCAGATTGGAAGCCGGAGGAAAAACAAGCCCCGGCGAGCTGCAGAAGCAGGGCTAGAGTGCAAGTGAAACATCCCTGCAGTCTTGAGTACCAGGTAGCCTCCAAAATTTTGCTATATCCTCAAAAATTTAGTAGCTCCCCAGTGCTGAAAAAATTGTAAACTAGCATGTTCTGATTGCATGCCTCAAATTTTTTTTGTATGATGCAAAATGTATGAACCGATGGTACTCCTACTTGCTCAGCTGTTCTAGTCTTGATTCTGTTTTTGGCTGCTTGAGCAGACATTTACCTTTCAGTTTACAACAGCTGGCGATACTAGAAGGTGTTCCTGCAATTTTTATTCATCTGGTGCATCTTCTTTGCTTTTGCTGTACTTATTTGTAGCTTATAAGTTCTAGACATGAAAATGGAACACAAGAGCTGTCTTGACTCTTGAGGGTCATGCAGACTGAATATGAAAATGGACTCAGTTTGTTCGATTGATCTGGAAATTTCTTGTTTGGAGAAGGAACTGTGTATTTGGGCACATTTAGCTGAATGAAACAACCAGTACATGTACATACAAAATGGCAGTTCAGTTTGATGTGATGCTTATTTCAAGCTTTTTTGGATGGCTGAAGGGCATCCATATTTGGTGGATTTTTTTTATCTACGGTTAAATCAAATAGCTTCTGTTTTGCTTGCACTGCCATCTGAATATTAATTAAATCAAGAACATATCGCGAATTCGTGATCGTGAGTTCCTGACACGCGGAATGGAGTGGCATGACACTACCACAGGACTCGACTCGTTGGCTATGGATTTCTTGTATTGGATGAGTTGGATCACCTTATCAACAAGTTCGCAGCAATCCATCCACCAGACCACCACCCCCTCTCCCCTGTTTGAACCCGACACGGGACGAGGTCGGCAGAGGGCTCTTTCCGCAAAAAGCTGCGCCACTTTAGCGACCCGTCCCCGGTGGTGGCCTGCCGCTGCCGCTGCCGCCGCGCGGCTGGCACATGCGGTCTCGCCCGACGGCGCCCTCGCGCGACATCGTCGGCCGGCCGGATGGCGCCGCGTCGGCCTGTCTGCCCGCGTCGGGGCCGCGGCCCCGCCTCCGACCGCTCGTTCCAGCGCAGGCACTCGCCGTGAGCGTGACGGGTGACCGTCGCATCGGCCGCGCGGAGGGAGGGCGCCGGCCTGGGCGCTGCGCGTCGCCGCGCGGTTCGTGGCCGCTGCCCGGGCGTTGTTGTGCGGTCGAGCGCCTAGCGGGGGACCTTGCTCTTGTGGAGTGGAGGGAGGGGACGCGTCGTCCAGGGCGGCGCCTGCACATGCCCGCGGGTCCTGGCCACTGGGTCCGTCACACTCGAACACAACGGCCGGCCAGCGAGCAAAGGCCCGGGAGTCCACACGACCTGGATCAGTTCATTGGTGGTCGACACCCGACATTCTGTGGGATTTTTTTTAATTTTCACCTTTTTTAAATTATTTATAAAATTAACCCCTGGACAACATTATTCGCACCCGGTGACCCTTTTGGCCGCGCCGGCCCGCGTGACGCGGCAGCTAGCCTTTGCCGCGCCACATGCAGCGGCGCGGCAGATGTGCCACGCTGGCCCGGCGGGGGGCACCGCGGTGACGTGGGCGCGGGGCTGCCGCGCCACATACAGCGGCGCGGCAGAGCTGCCGCGCCACCCCGCTTGGCGCGGCAGCGCTGCCACTACAGCAGGGCTGTAGCCTCCCTTTCTTCTCCCTCCTCCCTTTCTTCCTCCTTGCCCGAGGCCGACCCCATCCGTCGTTCCACCCGCCGCCGCCGGCCGCCACACCCCCAAACCCGTCGATTTGGGGTGGGGATAGTGTGGGAAATCGATCTCTGTATCCTTGGGAAGGTATTCCCCCTATTTAATCTCAGTTTTACCGCTTCATTTGGTAGGACTTTGCATGTATAGGTGAGCTAGGGTTTGCCAATAATTTGAAAATGTTGTGTGTTAGATGTTGGATGAGTTTAAAGTGATGCTTTAGGTAGTCGCAGTAGTCATTCTGCCGTCGATTGTTACGTTGATAATACGTTGCATTACAAGATGCTCTAGTGTAGGTTAGATTTTTAATATTGTTGATGTTAGATTTGTTGTTGTACCATATTTGAAATTGTTCATTTGAATATTATTTGTTGCAGGATTAGTAGACATGAGCCACCAAAACCCATGTTATTGTGCCATTTTTAGGGGTAAAGTAAGGTTTCTCGAAGAGTGGGATGAAGACGCTCCTGTGCCTCGAGCTCTCCCTGTGCCCAACTGTTTATGTGGTGTGTTAGCTTATGTGAAACAGTCTAGGTGTGCTACTACTGCTGGTAGAGCCTTCTACTGTTGTTGGATTAGGGAAGCACCACCCCCGGCAGCTCCTTGTTATTTTTTGCAGTGAATAGATGGGTCGGACAAGTTTGATCCTAGGATACATCTCTTCCCGTATGCCAGTCATGTCTTGAAGCCATATGATGAGTTTCAACGATGGGTTCCTCCTCCACCGATGACATACGAGGAGAAGCAGTTGGTCGCCATTGAGCGAGTTAACAACCCTCCATTATGTGATTGTGAAGTGCGTTCGTATCTTCAACGACCAAACATTGAGGCCCCGAATAAGTTTACACCATTCTTTCGTTGCTCGCTAAAGACTCTTGTAAGTATATTCTATATTGTTCTTATCATTTGAGTTTTATAAGTGTGCATGGCTAATTGTCAGTAATGGTTGTTGTGCAATTCAGAGTGGGTGGCCTAGGTGTGACTTCAATGAATACATACATGGACCAAGATCCGAGTGGCCAACCGAAGCTGAAGTGAAAGAGTTCGAGTCCGGGACGGAGCCCTGGCCTTGCCTGAGCTATCCACCTTCACGGTGCAAGTGCGGCATAGTAGCCATGAAAGGTGTTGTGCCATCTGAGCTAGATTTTGGAATGTTTTGTGGCAATGCATATGGATACTATTGGGTGAGCATCCCGTGGCCTCCTTTTTTGCTTTTGTTAGCACGATTGTTGTTGTCTTCATTGTGATTTTATTATGTATGATACGGCCTTCGTTTTTTCAGGAGGGAAGGACTTGTGATTGGGAGTAATTTCTTGGTCGTCATGAGTTAATGTTAGAGTTGGGGCGCAGTTCTGAACCTGGGAGGCGGTTTCAAACTGAAACTATTAGAAACAAGATAAGAGCAAAATATGGTGTGCCCTTACCGGAAGAGGAGGATCTAAGTGGTCCAATTTGTGATGAGATGGTTCGTGAAACTGGAGTGCAGCTGGAATTTGTAGTTGGTTACGCCAACTACAAGAAGGTTGTGGCATATTGGCGTCGTAATAGGGAGAAGTTTTTAGAACGGGGGATACGTCCGTTGACTGCAGACGAGAAGAGTGAGAAGAGGAGGAAAAAGGAAGAGGAGTGGAAGGCATTGACGGAGAGGTCCAGGGATAGGTCGAGGGATGAAGCGGCAAGAAAGGCACAAGCCGACAGAAAATGTAAGAGGATTGTGGGAGGATGATGAATGGTCCTCAAGTGTCAATTGCATGTGTTGTGGTGGACTATTTTTCAATGAACAAGTGTGTTTGGTTGTGTTGTATTAACTGAACACTTTGTTATGTGATGTAGTTCTGAATGAGTTTTTATTCACAAAATTGGAGAAGCACAAAAAACTCAATTATAGTAGGAAAGTACAAAGAGGACGTTTTATTTATGATCCAAACATCGCAACGAAATTATAATAATCGAGTAGGAAATTACAAAAATAGGATATTAAGGAATATTGGTTCCATTATTACAACACAATCACAATAGGATCCAGTTCTTATAGAACAATATTACAGTACCATGATGCAAACGAAATAGTAGTTCAAATATTACAACACCGCATGATCAAAGACTACAACATCATACAAAGTGACAAACTTTAGCCATCATTGCGATGTGACGACGAAGGTTTAGCTTTCTTGGTAGCTTTTTTAGTTGGTGGATTAGCAACACACGGGTCTGCTGGTGGACCATAAAGACCATCCGGAGCATAAAGACCACCATAAGGAGGTTCGTCTCCTCTTGCAATGGCATCTGCAGTTTTCGTTGCAAATAATGATGCATGTCTGGTGGAGCATAAAGAGCATCCCAAGGAGGTTCCTCTCCTCTTGCAATGGCATCTGCAGTTTTTCCTTGCATACATCGAAGCATGCCTCTTTCTAACGTGCTCATTTTCTTCGAATCAGGTGTTGTATTTGTGTTTTTCCCCTTTTGGTGTGAGGTATCACGGTCACCACCACCATTACCATCCTCACCCCCTCCGGCACCACCACCACCATTATTGTTACAAAAAATCAACATGACAAATAAAAATGATATCATGCATACATTCTTACACAACATAATGATTCTAAATTAAATAAACTAATTAAACTAATTTAAAAAAAAGTAATTTTCAAATTGAAAACTACATTCTAAATTCCCAAACTAATGACACTATTCTAAACTAATTAAACTAATTACATTAAATTAATAAAGAGAGGAAACTTACCTAAGAGGGAGGATGAGCCCGTGGGGAGAGGGAGGAGGTGGCAGGGTGGGGCGGGACAACGGCCGCCGTCGCCCTTTATATAGGCGCGGCAGCCGCCGTCCACCACGGCGGTTGGAACCTACCGCCGTGGCCCACGGCTGTAGGGTGTGTTTTCTCGGACTCACAACACATGTAGTAGGGTAGGGGATACCCTAGGGCAGGGTGTGCTTTCTCCCACGGATCGAATGGTCCACCACCTCTTCTCTTTCCCTATATATGTCACCCTTCAGTTAACCATTGTTGTTCACAATAACCAGCAATGGATCCCTTGTCTAGTGAGAATAGTTCTCTCGGTCTAGACTTGTGGACAGAACAGGACCCCGAGTGTAAGGAGTACTTCCCACAAAGAGAGAAAAGTTATTTCCGATCTTTGCGTGATGTGAGACCGTACGATTCGAAGAAACCAGTGAAGTGGCCAAGATGCATGCACAATGAGTTGTGTGTAATGCAAATTTATTATGAGGGAGTTGGACTTTACTACTCCGGTCGTCGCTTTTGGCACTGTCCACGTGCGTGGGTAAGCAACACTACCACGAGTTTTTCCATCAGTTTATTTTGATAAGTAACATACTATTGGTATTTGCAGTACTCGTATGACCCTAACAACTGCGGTTTTGCGACATGGGTCGATCCGCTAGCTATTCATCCATATGAAGAGTACATCATGTACCTAGAAGGACGCATCGAGAAGCTGAAGCATGAGCTCGCGGAGGCACTGACTCCTCCCGATCCACCATCTAGCGACGACGCGATATGAACCTGCAGATGTCACAGGAAGAACACTCCACCGTCAAGTCCATCCCCACCACCTTCACCCCCACCTCCACCCCCATTTGGGAACTACTACATGCCTTCCCAGGAATCCAGTGCTTTTGGCTCTATGTTATCCGGACAGTTCTCGTACCAGTAGATTATTAGTGTTGTAATTCTTTTCTAAACTTCCCTAAGGCATGTTAGGACTCGCAAATGGCACATGTTTACGTAGGTTATTAGCTGCGCCATTTGCAACTTTGTGTTTCTTATGTACCCATGCTACAACATTTGAATTAACAACCCCCTCGTGAAACCCTAGCCTGCTTGGATGTGACGCCCCAGGTTTTTAATTAGCATCATTAGTGCTAATGGCCGAATCAACCGAGCCAAACACGTTGACTCTAGTCCAACCATGGTCAACCTGGGTCATCACCTCGAAAACCTAGTCAACAATCCCTAATGACCCTCTTGATCAAGTCAACACCCACTTGTGGTCAAACCTTGGTCAAAACCTCGGTCAAACCCCTTCGTCTTTGAACCCCCTCTGGAACTTTTGCCGCGTTCTCCGAATTTCACTTAAACACTTCAAAATCGGCCAATATAAAAGTTGTTCGTCTTTTCGAGGGACACACTTTTCATAATTGGCGGCATTTGAGATTTTGAGAGGAAAGTGGTGAAATTCTCAGTCAAACTCAGCTTTTACTATTCACCAGAGCCATGAAAACCAGCAGCTTTGCCTGTAGTTCATGCTCAAATGGTTGATCAAAACATAGGTCGGCCTTTGCGAAAAATGTTCTCCTATAAGTGCTCTACAACTTTGCTTATTTGCTCTTGATGCACTTCAGTTCAAAAAATGGAGTTTTTCGCAGTCAAACGGGGCCAAATGAAATAACATCAGGGACGTCGCGCCGCGCTCCCGCGCCGGGCGGGCCCGCGCGCGCGCACGCCGCCACGTGGCATCCAGGCCGCCCTCGGCGTCCGGGCCCCGCCGGCCGCGCGCCCCGAGGCCGCACGCGGACCGAGCCCCTGGGAGCCGCCCCCGCGGCGTGTCACGCCCCTGCGCCGCCCGCGCCGGACCCCGGCCGCGCCGCACGCCGACGCCGCACGCCTCCCCGAGACGGCCGGACCCCCTCGCCCCTCGTGATCAATTCAAAGCACCGGGCACGCCCCCTATAAAAGGCCCCGGCCGGGTCCTCGCGCGTGCAGGCCACCCCGCCGTCCCCGAGCCGCTCCGCCGCCCCGCCATTAGAGCGCCGCCACCGAGCTCGCCCTCCGCTCGCACCCGGTGCCGACCGACCACCCTGGACCCTCCCCTAGGATCCCCTGGTGCTACTCGTGCCGCACATTGTCCAGGCCGTGCACCCCTCGTCGTCGGAGCCGAGCTGCCGCGGCCGCTGAGCCGCAGCGCCGCCGCACCACCTTGCCGGCGCCATCCCCGTCCCGTCTCCGGCCACGAAACGAGCCCAGGTGAGCACCCCGTCGCCGCCGCCCATTTCTCGGCCGACCACGGCCACCGGACCGCCGGAATCCGGCAAGGCCGCCGCCGTGCGCCCCCTAGGACCCAATTGCATTGATCTCGAAACATTTGAGGACTTTTCTGTGAACCAATGCCTTATTTGTAAAGGATCAAATCTTTCCAGGGACCCCGGTGAAAAACCATATCTTCAATAGTGTAGCAGTTTTGCAGATTCTTGTAAAATCCGTAGAAAATTGTAGAAAATTCAGAAAAATGCAAACTCAATTTTGTTGGTTTCCTCTTGACCATGCTTTTTCTTAATAGTTTTTGCATGAAAAATAGAAGATGGTAAAACCTAGATCTGTTGTATCTCAAAATCTACATGTGCTCTATAGCTGAATTTTGGATATGTTGTGTGTTAGACTATGTCTAGCTTCTGTACCAAAAATTGCACAACTTTATGCTGTAAATCTTTTATGATGAATTGTTTTGTATTTATGCAGAATCTGTCTAAATGAGTTTTGTAGACAAAACTAAATAGATTTTTGTGCTCAACTTCTGCATGTGCTCTTTTTATGCTAATCTGCATCTCTGGTGAATTAATCATGATTTTATGTTTGTCGGAAATATTTATTCTTGAAATATGCTTAATTTTCTATGTAATTGCATAACCCAAGATCTATAGTAGCTCTAGGTGTATATGTTGCATGCCTAGCTTAGTTTTAGACCAGAGGCCATGTGTGAGAAAGTTGGAATCATTTTGATGTGTATTTATTTTTGTATGCATTTATCATGTTGTGGTAGCTAGCTTTTGTTATTTTCGGTATAATTAAATCCCTAGCTATCCTAAGTGTGCATGTGTGTGCAGTGGCCTTGTTTTGATTTGTAGCACTTCATAAAACACCTCACTGAATTTTATCAATTTATTTCGTGAATAAAAACGATGGGAGCCAGTTAAGCTTAATATTAAATTAATTGGGAAAATCATCAACACCATATCTAATGACAATATGTGTGTGATGTAAATCATTTTAAAAAGGCTTAAGACCAACCCCTGCTGTTTGTAAAATTTTAATTAATTTATTTACATAAATATGTACACAGTCACTATTAAAAAGATTAATTAATAAAGAACCGCATGTTGTTCCTTTTTGGAAGAGTATGCTGAATGTATTTCTTATCTAGGTGAATGTGGTCAACCATGCACCCCTTGGTTGTCATTTGTTGTTTGTGATTAATTAAATTAAAAATCGTCAATTAAATCTTGCATTTGCATCCTCGTGTAGATCTCCCCGACGGTAGATATACGCTCGTGCCGGAAGGAGGAGACGAAGGTGTTGTCGGTGAGCTGCAGTACGTGGACGTAGCTCAGGACCTGGACCAAAGTCCAGAAGGGCCCAAGGCCAACCTTGCCAGCGAAGGCAAGCCCCGGATCATTAACCCTCTTTTTAAACTTAGGCAATTATCCTTGCTATGCTTGTGCATTTACGTTTCAGGAGTTGAATTGAAACCCTATATGCATGAACCCTAGGTACCTATGCTCTTTTACTAGTATGCTAGGTCGATAGCTGCTATGCTATAGGACCGGTACAAGTCGAGTGATGTTCGTCACTCGCGAGAATAGGTTCTTAGGTTGGAATCATAAGATCTTTATAAATGGATTGCTCATGTGGTAAGAGCATGGGATTGGGCTCCGGTCCAGTGGCTTTCGTGGGCTAAGCTTTTGAACGTACTAAGCACTTGTCGGGAATGGGACCGGTAAGCCTAGTACCTTAATGAGATGGTGCGGGAACTTACTATTACTAATCTCGAGTAATCACCTGCTCGGCTAGCTACCGGGAGATGGGGGTACATGTGTGAAGCTGGGTGTCTTGCGGGATATGCCAGATAGCCTTGTACCCGGGACAGTAAGATTCGATCCCAAGCCGAGGACTTTTGGGAACCGCCTGGTGGTTGTCCTCGCGGGGGCACCCTACCGTATGTTTAGGTTTACCTTGCAAGGTTATAAATCAATCGATTGTCGACCTCTCACCGTTATCTGAGACTGCTTAATCAACTGGCCATGATATCCCTTAATGATGGAACTTGGTGAAGTTTACTGCTTGAATTAATTGTTTGTACAATTCTTGATTGAATTAGTTGGCGCACTCAGAAATGGTAATCAACTAGAACTTGGTGCTAAAATATTGAAAGTAAGGACATACTCTTTGTTGCTTTTCAGCAAAAGAACTCCACCGGCCAAAAAGCCTCTCATGTCTAGAGTTTGGTGATGTAGTTATCACCCGACGGTTAAGTCTTGCTGAGTATTAGTATACTCAGCCTTGCTTTATAAATGTTGTTGCAGGTGTTGTTTGACCTGGTGAGATTCCACCCGGCTGGGAGCTGGAATGGGTGGATGACGACGAGTGATGGCATCACGGACGGCCTCCTGTGATGTTATCGTTACGATAGTTTATTTTTTCGCTGTTTTCGAACTCTGAACTTTTACTTATCATGTCGTGAACAATGGTTTGTAATAATTAAACCCTTAGGGGTAATTTGGATTTAATCTGTGTTGAACTCTGGACTTGCCTTCGCGTGAGTTTTAATGCATATGTTCGATCCTCTGTGTGATTTCTAAGTGATTTACCGGGCGTTAACCCGGCAACTAACGACGGGATGATACTTTACTGTCGCTTAATGGCCAAAGTGGATTGGTTTAGGCGATAGTACGGTATTTTCCTGAGCGGGTTGTCACATTGGAATCCCTAACCTATTGAGTGAGAGACACGATATGTCATGTACCCGTGCTTCAACATTTGAATTGACAACACCCTGAAAAAAGCCTCTGCAATCATGAAACCCTAGCCTGCTTAGAATCCCTAGCCTTTTCAGTGAGCCAGCATGTCATGTACCCGTTGTACAACATTTGATTTGACAACACCCTGAAAAAAACCTATGCACTCATGAAACCCTAGGCTTAGCCTTTTCAGTGAGGCATCATTTCAACCGGAAAAACTGAAAAGTCTATGCAAGTACGAATGTTTAGGCTTTTCAGTAAGGCATTGTATCGTCAACAACTGGCACAACAATTGTTTTGTCAACACTCTCGCCATTGCTACTTCATTAGACAGTGCCCTTACATAACAAGTTTGCAATAGCATGCATGGCACATGTGCCATAACTAATCCTAGCATGCCTTAGGGAATTTAAATCACACAAGTTTGCAGTGGCATGCATGGCACATGTGCCAATACTAATCCTAGCATGCCTTAGGGAATTTAAATCACACAAGTTTGCAGTGGCATGCATGGCACATGTGCCAATACTAATCCTAGCACGCCTTAGGAATTTTAAATCACACAAGCAATGACACATGCTATACATAACAGCAATCATGCACCACTGATGAAGTCATCGCTCCACTTCTCGAAGTCGTCAAATTCCTTCTTCAAACGAGCTTCTGTGCTGGGGTCTCCATCGATTTTCTTCCCCCTTGCCAAAAGCGCGGCATCTGGACCACTGATGAAGTCATCGATCCACTGCTCGAAGTGGCACGCCCTCGTCACCTTTGGAGCAACAGATCTACTGCTTCCCTACAATATAGGCCACGTAAATACAAAGTCAGAACTCAACACCACGAAGTCGCTGGAATGTTACGTAATGATATCACTTACTGCCAATGCCGCAAGCTCCTTTTTAGCTTGATCGATGTTTTGACAGCACCAGAAACGCCTGCCATACGTTTCATCTTCATGGGAGACCTTGCATCCCGCATTCATGCCACAATGGCACTCTGGGGGGATCTCGTCCTTTGGGCGGATATTCAAACTAAGTATGGATCTATTGGGATCATTTGGGTACGCCCCCTCTATTGCTTTCATGGCCCTCCTCACGTCCATGAAGCCTCTTGCCATCTCGGATTTGGGGGTTTTTTTGGCTACCAACACTCTCAAATGATTGACTCGAAACACTGAGGAATGGAGGTGAGGTAGGAGTGGAGGTTGCCTGTGAGGAATGGAGGTGAGGTAGGAGTGGAGGCTAGCAACCTTCTTCTATATATAGAGGAGGTGAGGTAAGCCTTTGCCGCGCCACCACCAATGGCGCGGCACCACAACACTGCCGCGCCAGCCTCCATGGTGCGGCAAGAGTGGCTTGACGCGTTGTTCGTCTCAAAGTTTCAGTACGACCCCACGGCAAAACTTGATTTGGAACGAGTGGCGCGGCAAGTTGACGCTGCCGCGCCGTCGCGCATGGCGCCTTCTTACGTCACTTCGAGCCCGGACGTGGTGGAGTTGTGTGGGCCCGATTTGCTGCGCCACACCGCCTGGTGCGGGTAGCCAACGTTGCTGCGCCACACCGCATGGCGCGGCAAGAATGGGTTGCCGCGCCACCGGTGCGCAGCCACCAGTACGAAACCACGGCAAAATTTGGGTTCTCAGTTGCCCGGCGCGGCAGCGCGTTTCTGCCGCGCCACGCGGCATGGCGTGGCAAACCCGGGTAAAGATCCTCCACGCACCAATGGTTTCCCAGGTTTCCCGCGCCACCGCTGCTGGTGCGGCAAGCCTGATGCCTGAGACAGACATCAGTTTCTTCATGTTTCTGTTGCCCTCTCGTCTCGACGCACCTGCACATAACACCACAGACCACCTGCACTCATCCAAAAGCCAATATGGCCACAAATGCCATGCATCAAACATAGTTCCATACAAAGTGCATAAGTTCAAACATAGTCCGACACACAAACATCACAGAAAGTCCATAACTTCAACATCCTAATCCCAACACATGCGTAGGCAATTCCGACATAGTCCGACACACACAAAGTTCATAGAAAGTCCATAAGTTCAACGACGGCGGCGGATTTGGTCTCGGGGCTGAAAATTTGTTTCGGTCGACGATCCCTCCCCGGTTCTGTGTCCAAGACGTTGGGACTGCCAACGTCTGCGGGCCCACGGGGATGACGCCCGCAGGCTTTCTTGGCAGGAGGTGGACGGGGCTGCAAATATTGGACATAACACTATAAAATGCAAGGTAGTGAGAAATGACGACTTAGAAGGAAATGTGATTAGATTCATTACCTGACTCGACTCTCCTTGTGTCTGAGTAGCACGTGGGGCATCAAACAGGTCCTCCATCCAAATCTCTGACTGGTACGTGGGGTCTCCATGCTCACTAGCACCTGCATCTGAGGAGTCATCTCCATCGTCCTCATCACTTGGCTCAGGGGTGGCGACTGCCTTGCCACGACCACGGCTGCCACTAGCAACAACACGACCTGCAGATGCCGACGCGGTGCGAGCGCTGCTACGAGATGGGGTCCGTGTGGAGCTTCTTGCCCCGTGGTGGACTGGAGTACGGCGGGATGCTGAAGAAGTGCCCTGACCATTGCCGCTGTGGGCAACATCTGGGGCCGTCATGCAGTTCAACTTCATTACCATACGTCTGCAGCTTCTCCGGACCCTCTGCACCATGCATTTGGTATAAATTCAGTACATATTCAATATATGTTCACTATGGATATACTGAAGCATTAAATTTTTGAAAACTAATACTACCTCAGCAAAGTTCCGTAGGGCTCCACCTTCGGATGCACTTGCATGTTCCATGGCCACTCCTGCCTCATTGGCAAGCCTTGCAAGTTGTTGTCCCTACAAAAAAAATCTTGTTAAACCTATAAATTTTTAGATACCCGAGTGATGAAACAACATTGTCATGGGATAAAATTACCAAGTAGTCGTGTAAAGGTGCTCGCTCTGGCTGTGTTCCCACACGTGTCAGGGTGTCGTACTCATCCGCTATGTCGTCGTCGAAGTCTGAGGGGGCATCTTCAATGTGCTCGTCCGTCAAAGCTGGCTTGATCCTTGTTCTTGTAGAGGTATGGTACCACCTCAGGTACTCCCTATGTGGTCCAGCACGCCAAGCAGGGCCATCTTGAGGATCCTTCCTCTGCCGATTGTTCCAAAGGTCCAAGTACCTAGCATGCTTCACCGTCCAATCATTCTCCTTGTATCTTTTTTGCCTGTTGACCCTGAAATACCAAATTGGTTGTCACAATATTTACAAACCAACTTATGGCAACTGAGAATAATGAAAAATGCATCGAGTTGATTTCTTACTTGTGCAACGCTGGAACGGTGGATACAAGCTCTGGAGGCGACGGCTGTACCCTCCCAAACTGGCGTAGCACCCTGTTTGGCAAATGCCACTCAACAACATAGTATATGATGAGTGGCACAGTTGACCTCCACAGAAGTCTGTCTCTGAAACACATGGCTGAGAACTGGACGTGGTCAGGAAAGTCGCGGCAGTACGATGTCCACTCCACCTACAAAAATAGTGGATACTTAGAGAATATTTGATGAATCATAATTTTGAAAATGAACACGAACCGGTCGACATGGGTTTTTACCTGTGCTTGAGTAAGACAATCCAACTCGTTTGTGTAGAACTTGTACCTCCTCCCCGGAGGACCATGTACCGCTGTCGTTGTCTTCCACACAAATCCAAATGTGGGTCGAGAATCCTGCCGAGTCCATGCCTGCAAAAAAATACCAAAAATTTAAACATGAATGAATGATGAATATAATGTAATTAAAGTCTGCATGAATAAAGAACAAAAGGTTTGTATGTACCTCAACAGGCCCACGGTGTGGTCGGCCTACTGGAATACGCTCCCAAATCCAAATCTGCAGGAGGTAAGCGCATCCACCAAGGTTCGCATCATGTCCACTCCGCCTACATGCATCACATAACTGTCTATACAGCCATGCCAGAACCGCCGAACCCCAACTGTAGTCACAGATATTATCCCAATCCTGACCCAAAAGTGGCAGAACCATCCAAGACACAGTGTTTCCCGCAACATCTGGTAGCAAGAACGTGGCCACAAAGTGCCACAGCCAAACACGAGCGTGCCTCTCTACAACAGCCTCAGCAGCTCCCTGGGGGCATACGGTGAAGTGCTGCCTCAACCAAACTGTGTTGACGCCGGAGGTTTTCTTCGACGCACCCCCCTCCTCAGCATCTGGTGGCCTCACCCCAATGTGTAACTCCACCATGTCACGCCAACCAGCACTCTGAATGATCCCACTCACTGACAGCCCCTCAAGTGGAAGACCAAGGATCATGGCTGTATCCTGCATGCCGACCGTCATCTCCCCGCAAGGTAGGTGGAAAGGGTGGGTCTCCGGACGCCATCGATCCACCAAGGCCGACAACAATGGGCCGTCCATCGTAGGCAGCCCACGAACCACCACGAGAGCAATGTCCAAAAAACCCGCTCTAGCCAAGTACAGGGCGTATCTCTCGTCCCAAGGAAGTGGACAGTGCTCTCGCACCCTCAACGACTTCAAGTCCTGAAAAAAAATAAAATTCAATAGTTCCAACATTAGCAATGTGTAGTCCAAAAAAATGAACCTGAACATTGTAAAGGAAATGACCAACATTATGTAAATACCTCATGGAGGTCGGCGAGAAGGTGTGCACGATGGCTGCCATCATAGGCAGCCTCAAGGAGCGGGTACACTGGGTGCGCCATCCCGAAAAAAAATTAAATGTAGTTAGTAACAATGATAAAAAATTTGAAGCTAAGTATACAGAAATATCAACAATGGACAATGTAAAATTATATTGCATGCATAATTTCATAATTTTTTTGCTACTAACATATTACCTCAACAGCTACCCTCGAGTTGGAAGCACCCTTCCATCTATTTGTCCCTGTTGATTTTGTGGACTTCAATTTCTTGCCCTTTGATTTTTTTCCGAGACTTGCAGTTTTTAATTTCATTGTGACATTTTGAGCAAAGATACTCCGTCTTGTCCGCATCAGCTTCAAAATCGCTGAAGTCATAATCAGCGGCAAGCCTTCCTTGGCACGCGTCCATGTCCCCTTTCAAACGCTTCTTTTGCCTCCTACCCTTTTTCATTTTCTTCAAAGATGGCAGTGGCACACACTCTGGGTCATCGTATTCAGGCCATTGTGACGGATCAAGGTACGACTCAAAGCTGGATTCCCAAATCTTAATGGTGTGTTCTCTCCAGAACAAAGGAGACATGTACATGGCATTTTCATAGTCTGGACCTCTAGCATTGCAAGCTGTCATCAAGTGAGAACGAGAAAGATGAAACAATTGAGGACCGTTACAGGTGCAAGAACCGCCCTGGAGGTCCACTCTATAGTGTCGACCGCCATGACTCTCCCCTCCAATATTAGTAGTAGCGGAACCTCGAATAGAATAAATCATTCTATCTGGACCGTATGGTTCTGGAAATTGGTTCACGGATCTTAAAGTAGCTTCATACATTTTCTCATCTGCAAAGGATCCTATTTTACCCCCCTTATCTAACAAATCACGTGCCTTCCGCCATCTGTCCACAAAATAAGTGTTGCATTTTTCAAATGAGTATTCAATAATCCCCGAGACGTGCCTACTTCTTATTCCTTTAAATACGTTGTTCACACTTTCAGAATAGTTTGTTGTCATGATACCCCAACACATACCTCCCTCATCATACGCTTGAGCCCATTTGTCCTTATCCTGCATTTCATACTCCAACCAATCTTTAGCTGCCTCGTTCAAGTCCTTATGTAAGTCTTTGTACAGCTCCTTAAATTTGTCCTCCGTATGTACTGAGCATAGTAACTTCAACTTTCCTATTACCTCCTTGTTCCTTTGACGACGCCACATGTTGGCGGCAAAGTGCCTCATGCACCACCTATGAACAAGTGCTGGATACCCATCCATGTGCTTGCTCACACATTTTATGAGGCCATGGTGACGATCTGAGATCATACATACCTGTCGCGTTCGACCAAGTATGTTAATGCGAACGAGCCTCATGAACCATGACCAAATGTCGTCATTCTCACTCTCGGCCAAGGCAAAAGCTAAAGGCACAAGTTGTTGTTCAGGATCTACAACAACTGCCATCATGAGTGTACCTCTTTACTTGCCGGTCAAGAAGGTTCCGTCTACAAGTATCACCGGACGACAGTGTTGGAAAGCCACTTCACATTGTGGAAAGCACCAAAAAACACGTAGTAGGACGGGCTTCAAAACACAACCGTCACGAACACGCAACCCGGTTATGTAAGTTAACCATTTAACCCCAGGATTGAAGTGGTTCATGGCTCTCAAGACCCTTGGAATTTTTGCATATGACTCTTTCCAATCGCCCCAAAGCAGGGCAATAGCATGTTGCTTAGCCCGCCATGCCTTTGAATACTTCACACGATATCCAGCAAACAACAATATGGACTCGATCAAACTGCTGGCCGTCACATCACTATTTTCACGAACAACGCCTAAGATACACCTTCCAATGTACGTTGCTGTCAATTGTGCGTGAACTCCCTTCACCTGACTCGAACGACATGTGTGAGGTTCCCCAACCTTTGTAATCTTCCATTTCCCTGTCCCTCTCTGCAGTCGTGCCCATACACGCCACATGCACCCTTGTTTGCACATTACTTCATACCTAAGATTCTTATCCGAATGAACAACAGTGAAAGGCTTATAATGCTTCACTGCATAGTCAGCCAAAAAAAACTTAAGTTCCTCAAGAGAGTCAAACAACATTTTCTCATGTATCACAAGCTGAGTACTAAACATTAATCCTTATGTGAACAACATAGTAGAATCACAAATGGCTCTATCGATCCTACTTAAGTCTCTGTCATTGCGAACAGAAGGGAGTCCAAAGTCGTACTGAGCTGGGGTGTGTTGATCACTCCCACCAATTCTAGTGTTGACCGGGGGCCTAGGTAGGTGTTGTTCACTTTCACCAATTCTAGTGTTGACCGGCGGCCTACTTATGTGCACTTCCCTTTCAACGGTTGTATGGTTCACCGAGGGTCCTCCAACATCATCATGTTGAACACCATCCTCGTGAACCTCACGTAAACCAAGGAGTGCTTCAGCCGCATGTGCATTAGCATCATTTTGCTCTTCCACATCATCCTCATCAGACTCATCTCGAGACTCACCTTCTTCAGAGCTGTCAGATATATCATCCTCGTCCATGGTTTCTTCTTCCCGCTCAAAACAATCATTGGGAAAATCATCGTCCAACATCCCAAGCTCCCGACGAGGTTCCCTAGAACCTAAGTCATCCTCTACAATTGTAGACTCTTGTGTACCATTTTGAACCTCCAACGGGACTTCCTCATTCATGTTAACATTACCACTAGGCCCACGAGTAATATCTACCACAACCTCCAGACATGACACATTAGCTTGACCAACTACCTCCTTATACCGATTCCAATTTTCTTCACTCGACAAGCTCATCAAGACATAATGAGCTCTAGCCTTCCCACAATCAAAATGACCTCTAAATGTCACCTCATGCAATCCAACTCCATACTTGACCACTGCACAATTAACTACATCCTTAAAGGTTGGCGGACCATCAATGTTTCCACTACCTCTGTCATATTCTCAAACTCTCCATTTTCTTTAACTATGCCCCCATGAAACATGCGAACTAAACAATCCATCTACAAAATTTAAACAACTTCATGAACCTGATGTTTCATAACTACATATTACTAAAATAGACACTTTATTATAAATATAAATGCAAAACTAGAATTGTGTTCAACGATATACACATGTCAAGTAAACATGGTACCTAACAAATAATCAATTTATCTCAATAAGTTGTATATATCTCTATGTACACATTATGCATATTGTCTTCTTCTACAAAATTGTTAGGTATTCCCACTAATAAACATGCATCCATGTAGTACCTTCACCCATTATCAAGTACACTAAACATTACCACCACCAACAACACTAAATCGAATCATGCAACATGTTCTACACGTCAATAACACGGACAGAGATACTACTGCGTATGAACTAATCATCATTTACATTAAACAAAATTGCATTTCATCTCAAATTGAAAATACTAGAGCTAACCCTAGGTCACCGAAATCTTCTCTGATCTACATAATGCAACGGTAAAAGAGGGAAAGAAGTAGAGGAATACCTTCACAAGGACACGGGGAACGTTTCCCCCCACTTTTCCCACCCCAAATCGACGGATTTGGGGCCGAAATCGGGGGGCGGCGGCCGGCGGTTAGGGAGGCGGCGGGCTCGGGCGCTGGAGGAAGAAAGGGAGGAGGAGGAAGAAAGGGGGGCCGCGGCGCCGGCTGTAGGCCCGGCGCTGCCGCGCCAGGCGGGGTGGCGCGGCAACGCTGCCGCGCCGTTGCATGTGGCGCGGCAGTCCCGGGGCCACGTCACCTCCGCGCGTCCTGCCGGGCCAGCGTGGCACAGCTGCCGCGCCATTGCATGTGGCGCGGCAAAGGCGGCCTGCCGCGCCACGAGGCCCGGCGCGGGCAAAAGGGTCACCGGGTGCCAAAAAAAAAGTTTGGCACGGGTTAATTTTATAAATAATTAAAAAAAGGTTAAAATTAAAAAAATCTTGGTGAAACAAAGACTTGACACCGTGTGTACTGTGTATTGGACATTTTTAAGAAACAGTGTAGCGAACAATTGTTTTCGTTATTTTTTAGAGTGTGGTATGAGCAAATTTTGCAGTGATCTCGGGTCGTGTTGCTGCGAATCAACGGAATCTCACGTTTGGAGGACTCGGTTTATTTTTTATTTTTTTATTTGACGATTTTGCAAAATATATGGTACCTACAAAGTTTTGCAAAACTAACCTTATACCGCCAACTGAAATGACGGTTCGAGGTGCTATAGTATCCAACCGCTATTTAATTTGATAGTATAAGGTTAGGTTTGCAAAACTTTGAGGAGGTTGTATATTTTTGCAAAATCGTAAAATAAAAAATATAAAAAATGTAACTTGTTGTAAAGGCCCACGTAGCAACGAACACCGAATCAGCAGCCCGCGCGCGAGACCAGGCCCAGAGCCCACACAAACGCCGCGGTCGAGCACCTCTCCCGATCCCGACCCGGCCGGCTCCACTCCTCCCCAGCAGTCTGTCTCCCACGCCGCGATTCCCCCATTTCTACCCCGAAACCTCCAGCCGTCGCCCGTCGGCCTCTGAATCCAACCTTCTCCGCCGCCGCCGGCACACACCGCGCCGTGTCCAGAGGTAAGCCAATCTCTTCCCCACCAGGCTCCCCTCCCAGGAGACACCCCCATCCCGTCCCCGACCTCAACCGAACGCACGCCGTCAGTAGATCCCCGAATTTCCCGATCCCGTCCTGCCCACCCTTGGGCTCGCTGGACTGGATCGAGCATCGCGCGCGCGGCGGCGGCGGCCCTGATTCGCTGCGCCTTTCCCGCAGGAACAGGAGGTATCGAGCCATGGAGGACGACTCGCCGGTGACGAAGACGATGAAGGGCGCCGTGACGGGGCTCGCCGCGGGGACCATCTGGGGCACCGTCGTCGCCACCTGGTACGACGTGCCGCGGGTCGAGCGCCACGTCGCGCTCCCGGGCCTTATCCGGACGCTCAAGATGTGCGGGACATACGGGGCCACCTTCGCCACCATCGGCGGGCTCTACATCGGCGTCGAGCAGCTCGTGCAGGCCCAGCGCAAGAAGCACGACTTCGTCAACGGGGCCGTCGGCGCGTTCGTCGCCGGAGCCTCCGTCTGTGGCTACAGAGGTTAGGAACTCGAACCGTTTGCAACAAATGCACCTCGGAGAGCCTTGGTCTTTCAGTTTATATGTTCAATCCTAATGTGTTACCCTTCATTCCCTCTTGCTTATGGGTAGATACTGCTGTGCAGAGGATTAACTGGGAATTGGGATTGTCGTCTTCTCATTGTGCTATGTTTGACATGATGTAGTGATATACATAAGCCAGGTTCTGGCTGGTTGTCAGGTCTAACTAGTGAGTCTTTTTTTCCTGACTGACTAGAAAATATGCCATATTCATGTCACTGAATAGGCACACCTCTTGTCACAATTTCACACAAAAGAAAACACTTTCTTGCTGCCATATACTTTGGGAATGGTTCATTATGCTTGTCCATATACTTCCAGAGCATCTGATTATCTTTTGTAAATGACAGATACATGATTTGAAAATAATTCTCTTGATTGAGTAATGCGGTATTATGATGGAGCATATTGGATTGGTTCATCCTAAATTTGGATGATGGCATAGTTTGTGCTCCTATATCCAGTGACTTCTGGTGACTACACAGTAAGAGTTATTGTGTGGACAGATACGGGTCAAACATATCTTTCAGAGTAAAATGCGCTGGCGGTCCTTAAACTTGTTGTGCTGTGTCAAGCCGGTCCCCGAACTCGCAAAACGACCAACTAGGTCCCTAAACTCCGTTCGGGTCTCATTTTGGTCCCAAACGGGTTTGGACCCGCGTCCGACCCGGCGCCGCCTCGATCCGGTGAGAAGAGCTCTAGGGTGCGAGCTGCACTGCAGCAGCTCCTCTCGGCCGCGGCGGGCGGCAGCTCCCCGTGGTCCTTGGTCTTTAGGGATGGAACCAAAACATCCGAATTGTGTAATAGATTGATATTTTTAGATCACAATAAAATAAAATTTTTTATGCATTATAACCAGCTAATTACTGGAAAAAATAAAAAAAATTAGCTACAATTTTTTTATGGATTATTTGCTTTCGATAGAGAAAAAGGTGAAAAAACATCCGTATCCGAATCCGAATAGATATCCGAATTTCTTTTCATCATTTGATCAAAATATAGCGCACATTTGAGGTTTATTTTGTATGAATCTTAACAAGCACAATGCCAAGAACAAGAATATAAATTTTGGATACAAAATATTATGCCTAATTTAACTAAAATCAAAAAAGAACGGCTAAAAAATGATATCCGAATGGATATCCGGTTCCATCCCTATTGGTCTTCGACGGCGAGCATCCTCGTGCAGGACGACGCCTCGACGCGCCGGCCGGTCGGCCTTTGACGAGCGTCGGGCTCGCGAGAACGGCGGCGGCGGCCACGACGGTGTGAGCACCGGCCAGTGGAGGGCGGCAGCGGCGGCCCGCCCACTACCTGCGCAGACCACAAGGAGGGGGCGCAATCGGCTAGAGGTCGTGCCCGCCGCCGGCCCCTGCCACCTCTGCCTCGAGCCCCTTCGGCTCCCCGCCCCCCGGCCGGGATCGCGAGCTCGGCCGCGTGGGCTGGCTGCACGCAGGCAGCGGCCAAGCGGGAGGGGAGGGCAGCAGGATCCCGCCGCGCCGCCGGATTCCCTGCTCTGCGAGCTGCGGCCTCCCGCCGCCGCTGCACGCGGCTCCCACCACCGCGGTGACGCAGCTCTGACCTCGCCGGCATCTTCACTTAGTTGACGGCGTGGCCTCCCACCCATGAGCGTGCCCCATGGCCTCCTTCACCTGCAAGCGCTCTCCCCGTCCTGTTCCTCTTTCCCCGCGACGGCGCCCAAGCCTAAGGCGGCGGTGGCGGGGAGCTCCAAGCTCCGTCACGCGGCACAACATCATCCCGGAAGGTGGCCAGAGGTTGAAGACAACCTTACTCGCGGGTCCCACGTGTAAGTGACAGGGAAGAGAGAGATGCGTCTCCCGATTGGACCAAAATGAGGCCCGAACGGAGTTTAGGGGTCTGGTTGGTCCTTTTGCGAGTTTGGGGACCTGCTTGACACAGCGCAACAAGTTTAGGGACCGCCAGCGCATTTTACTCTATCTTTCACATAATAGTTGCTCTATTTTCACAAAATGGGTTCCTTGATTGCTACTCAATCCGTTTCATATTACTTGTCGTTTTGGCTTAGATACATTCCTTTTGCTATGCACCTAGATATATACTTATGTCTAGATACAAAACAAAAGAAATGTATCTAGAAAAGCCAAAACAACAAGTATTATGAAACGGAGGGAGTACAAGCTAATGCAGCTTTTGTGATTGCTACAAGCTAGGCTAAACTATGCATATCAGCCCATTAAATTTGTAGACTATATTGGTACCTACATATTAATCTATTGTACAATAAAACAAATAAACGATTGCATGTGTATTTGCCTAGGAGCTAGTTTTGTATGATACTTATTCATTCTGAATTGCTTTCATGACGGAAAATCTAGTCAAGAGCTACAGCCTCTTTAAACGCGTGTGGTCATAAAGGACTCATGACCTAGGTGATGAATCACTGTGCGGTGATAAATTGGCATAATGCCATAGCTTTTGCTTGTAGCAACATAGGTTTAATTGGACATAAGGGCTAGTACAGCGATAGGTGTGATCTGACCATCTGCTCCTGCTGCAAAGCACTGCATCTGACCATCTGAATATTATGTGTTTCATAGTAGCAGTATTGTCATGCTTATGCTTTTCTTAGGTCCCTGTTTGGATAGATATAATTCTATGCAACTGTTCCTTGATGGAAGCTTGACATTTCAACAGCTGATGAATAGTTTATACAAATTCTAGTGCCCATGGTATGCTACGACTTTGTCACTGGTTAATATTAATTCTATGACATTACTTAGTTATTGATCAAGATGGAATGCAAAAAAAAAAAAAACTGTGAGTTGTCAACAGCACTTAGTCCAGACTGATGCATGTGCTTGTATATTATGTTGGCTATGAAGTCTGATGGCCACTTTAATATGTAATACTGTAAATGCCTCTTTTGCAGGAAAGAGCATTCAGTCTGCCCTCATCGGAGGCTCCTGTCTGGCGTTCACATCTGCTATACTGGACATTGGTGGCAATACGACGAGAGTTGACAACGGCAAAGAGTACTATCCCTACACAACCGAGAAGAAGCCTGCTCATTGATTTAAGCTCGTATACTTGTAGCACAAATCATGCAAGCCAACAGCTCGATGAATTTTGAAGTTGGTGCGCGCTTTTATGTCTGTTTTACTGATGCACTTAGTTCCATTGCAAATCCATGGCAGCTTGTTGTTTGCCCCTGATGCTTGAGGGGGACGAACATAACGCTCAGAATAAATTTTTGACTTGCTTTCATGTGATCATTGATCACGATAAACGCACGTGGTGCCGTATAATGTGTAATCGTCTACTTTTCCTCTTATTAGAACATGGAATGCAGCTCTGTTTTTGTGTGATAATGCCTCAGAACAGGGATATATGGCAATTCATCATCATTAGTTGTTTGAAAAAAAATCAAACAGTGGGCTTGATAATCTTTCATTAATAGCTATTTCTCTCCCTTGCCCACATAATCCAATATCTTGTGACATCCCTTCTGCACAAGAGATGTCTCACTGTACACGAGCTTTAGCGTTACGAAATCTTTCTTTCAAGGCCTGCACTCAACTGCTCAGATGACCCAATTTAACAAGACGTCGAAGAATTTTAGTGTTGCCGGAGATCAATGGATGTAGCCTGACGAACTTGAAGAACGGCGTTCGAAGAAACAAGAAGAAAGAAATTTTTGGCGAAGTTGCCGACTTGAAGTAGTAAATTGCGAGAAAGTAAAGGTTTTGTGTATAATGGTGTGTACAAACTTTCTCCGACCACGCAGGGTTGCTATTTATGTCCTGATGACATCTTGACTCTTAGTCGATGACGACAAAGTTTACTGAATCTAAAGAAACAAAAACTACCAAATTCAAACGATTCCCATGAGAATCGGACTCTCCAAACCGACTTTGACCCGTTGTCAACTGATCGTTGACCCACCTCCGTCTTCCGTTCTCTGGCGTACTCTTCCTTTTGCCGCCTTCTCCCTTCAATCCACTGGCCGATTTCGCGCTTTGACCATCGGCTGGTTCTTCCGACCCTTTGTCAAATCGGCCGATCTTAGATCAACTGGCTGCCTTTCTCCTTCTCCTCACCGGCTCTAAGGCCTTCCTGGTGTCTCTTCGGCTTTCCTCTGACACGTGTCAAAAAACGGTGTCAACAGGCGTGCGTAGTGGGAGGATGTGCGCCCATTCCTCCTGACACGGCGGTACACCAAGTGGGTACGGCGGACGTGCGGAGGAATTAAATGGGCGGCGCCGTGAAATCCTCCCCCGACGCGGGCCCGCTTGGCCTTTCCTTCAGGGCGAAGGGATGGCGAGTGGAAGGCGAAGACTTGTCGTGCGAACGAGGAGACCGAGCGAAGATGGAGAACTTGTCATGCGAATGGGCGACTATTCCCGTACGCTAGGCATCTCGTCGTATGTGCGGCCCCGTCTCTCGTGTATCCGTCCCTTCTCCCTGCTCGCTGCGGGGCCCTCTTTGCCACGTGTTGGGAGTTTAAAAGTGTTAATGATCACCCCTAATCTATTCCCTCATCAATTTATTACATAAGGTATCATTAACTTTTCTCTTAAACCCACATTGCACGAAGAATATGGTGATAATCAAAAGTATACCCGATAGCTTTGAAAAGGCCACGAGAACAAAAACAATCACAACGACATAGCTAAACTAGAGTAAATTAGAGATATTTGAATATTTTAGTTTTTTAAACTAAAAGAATCTATAACCTACTAGTTTATCAAACTCAGCTGCTGACCACAAAACCAGACAATATTTATCAGGTTCACAATTCCTAAAAAGGTTCGCTAAAAAGGAAGGATAGATAGTTTTAGAAAAACAACGAACTGTGAAGCCCAGAAATCGAATTTTTTCTTTTTTTACATTTTTCTTTCCTTTTTTTTTGCAAAAATATATGGTTCGCAAAAAAATTTGCAAAACTATACATCTGGCGCCGTGGGGGACGGCGGCAGGGACCTACCGCCGTGCCCTACGGCGGTAGGAGTCCAGTCTCTTTTCAAAAATTTGTAATTTTTTTGTTTGAACTCGGATGGAGGTAAACTTTATATGAAAATTGTAGCTTTCGACGAGATCTACAACTTTGTAATTCAAAGTTTTTCCATTTGAAGTCATTTTCATAGTCAAATAATCAATATACTATCTAGATCTCAGTTTTCATATTCAGATCTCAGTTTTCAGTTTACGTTCAAAAAATTGTAACTTTTTTGCATGAACTCGGATGGAGGTAAAATTTATATGAAAACTGTAGCTTTCGACGAGATCTACAATTTTGTAGTTCAAAGTTTTTCCATTTGAAGTCATCTTCATACTCAAATAATCGATACACTTTTCAGATCTGAAGACTGCAAACTGAGATCTGAATAGTTTATCGATTATTTGACTATGAAGATGACTTCAAATGGAAAAACTTTGAACTACAAAGTTGTAGATCTCGTCGAAAGCTACAATTTTCATATAAAGTTTACCTCCATCCGAGTTCAAACAAAAAAATTACAAATTTTTGAAAAGAGACTGGACCCCTACCGCCGTGGCCCACAGCGGTAGGAGGTGCTACAGTACCGCGCGCCTCCTACCGCCGTGGGGCACGGCGGTAGGTCCCTGCCGCCGTCCCCCACGGCGCCAGATGTATAGTTTTGCAAATTTTTTTCAGACCATATATTTTTGCAAAATTGTTATGAAAAAAATGTAAAAAAAGAAAAAATTCCCAGAAATCACATACAGTCCACTGAAGCCCGTAGACTCACACGCAGCCCAGCCCACCATGCGCTTGGTGGAACACTAGCTGGCGGTCCACCAAAACTAGTGCCATGTCATCCTCCCTCCCCCCACTTCTCGAACCCAGCTCGTGTAGGAGAACAGTGTCCTATAAAAACCATCCCGTAAATTAATAATTGGAGGGCCTCATAAACAATTTGATTCTCTAAATTTCATTTTGCTGCAGCAGCAGTCTCTATTTGCACCCCCTATCCATGGGTCCCACCACCACATCGTCTCCCTCGTCAACCTCCCTCCGCCCGCCGGCTCCTACCCAACACCCCCCAAACTCCTTGTCGGCATCCTCCCGCTCCTCCACCGGCCGGCGCCCCGCGGGAGGGCCTCTGGCTCCACTCTAGACCTGAGCATTCCACGGGCCGGACCGGGTTTGGGCCGGGCCGAAAAAAAACCCGGGTTTTTCGGGCCGAGAAAATCCTGCCCATGACCGTCCCATGGGACATGTCGGGCCTCAGTTTTCGGGCCGGGCTCGGGCCGGGCCCGGGCTTGAGGCGGGCCGCCCGCGCATTTTATAGTGTAAAATAACTAAAAACAGCATTTCGGGCCGGGCTCGGGCCAAAAAATTTTTTCGCGGGCTTCAAGATCTCTGCCCACGCCCGTCCAGTAAGGTCCATGGGCGGGCCTGGCGCAGGCCGGGCCTGGGCCGGGCCAGCGGGCCGGGTCGGGCTGGGCCAAAAATGCTCAGGTATACTCCACTCCGCCGCTGGCCGGTGCGTCGGACCCCTGCGCCGCCGCTCGCACCCTCTTTTGCCACACTACGTGCCGCCAGATGCGCCGGCCCCTGCCTCTCCTCCCTCTTGCCCCCGCCGCCGGTCAAGCCGCCGCGTCGCACAACTTCTGAGTTCTGAGTTCTTGATGTTGCACACCACGCCACGCCGGTCGCCGACGCAAGCGCTCAGGTCGCGCAACTCCTCCTTGAGCGCCTCGCACGTCAGGTTGCTGCTGGCCCCGACCGCTCCACCTCCTTCAGTCCGGCGTCCAGGATTCGCATGGCGCCGGCGTGCTGGCGGCCGCCCATGCAGCGGAGATGCCCTCGGCCGCCGAGAGCCGCGCCGGACGCGCTCCCGCTCGACCTAGATGGACAGCGGCGTCATGTGCGCTAGCTCCAGTGGCCTCTGGATTACCAGCTGAAAGACATCTAGGCTCTTAGTGGGTTTTGGTGTATTGATTGACAACTAGATTAAAGATCTAATGTCTTTGTTAAGCATGTGAGCAGGTTGTAACATTTAAATAACAAAGCATGATATATGACATTGTACATCTATGTGAGAAGACAAGCCATTGTTGTACAAGATGAGTTGAGGAATGGGTTATCGCCTCACATTGTGAAATGGCTCTATTTAAGGTTGAATGTCATGGTTATTGATATGATTGAACCCACGGAGTTTTACTTGATATATAAACAAGCCAATGAAGGTGGAGAAGGAGACATAGTGATATTGGAATATTAGATGGTCTCTAAATAAATTGAAATGCTTGTTATGATCTAATGGGACTACAAAATCAAATATTGGTATGATCTCAATTGAATTTCACTCTTGATGTTGAATCAAAGCTTAACTCAAATTGGCAACGAATGGATGAAGAAATCAAGCAAGGGATTAGCAACGAGGTACTAAGCTAAGGTTGGTCGAGTAGTGACTTGGACCATGTGCTTGGCTAGGGTGAAGTGGCTATAGCTTGGAGAGTTTCGAGGTATCAAGTCGAGCCTAACCGAGTGAAGCAATGAAGAAGCATCATATATTCATTGAGTCATGTGAAGGGTGACTTGATCAAGAATTGGGTTTCATTCTTGTATGAAGATCAAAGTCACTAGCTCAAGGTAGAAGTGCTCAAATCAATGAGACATTGATGGATGGATCTCTCAAGTGGATATATTGATCAAGTATGGCTATTCTTGAAGTTGAAGCTCAAGAGTTCTAATATTGCATTTATATTTGATCTTGAGTATAGGTACGCCGTACTATCAAGAGGGATGCATCACAAGGAGTTTTGATAATGTCTCAGTGCTCAAGTAACCCATGTGAGTTGAGAGAGACACAAAAATCACACGTACACGTTCTCGGGTTTGACCCTGTGTCAAACCCGGTGGCACCGGTTTTGTGTCAGCCGGCCCAATGGCTAGTTGGTTTGAAATCTCGGTGGCACCGGGTTCGGGAACCCGGTGGCACCGGTTTTCACTAAAGTTTGTAACAGCTAGTTTTTGGGGAGTCAGATATTTATACCCCTGAGTCCCCACTGTTGCACGCTGCTGTTCTTGAGGTTGCTGGAGTGCTTCCTTGCTATTCCTTGCTAAGCCAAAGCCATTCTAGCTCTCCCCAACCCCTCTTAGTGAGGTTGTTCGATCTTTGATAGATCTAGTGAGTTGGGTGGTAGAGAGAAGCCTTCGTGAGCTATTCAAGAGCACTTGAATCCCTCGAGCACTGTTGGATGTCGTCAAGCTTGTGTGAAGCGTTTGTTACTCTTGGAGGCTTGCCTCCTAGACGGCTAGGCGTCGCCCACAAGCTCCCAAGGTGTGGTGAGCTGTGGGACAGTTTGTGAAGGTCGTGCTTCGCCTCCGAAAGGGAAGAAGCTATCTAGTGGATCGGGGAAAAGGTTGAATGCAACCCGGCTTCGGTAGGAGAAGCACCCAACGGAAACTAGGATTCACACGGTGGTGAATCCGAACTTCGGTAAAACAAATCTCTGTGTCTCTTGTTGGTTTACCTTGCATATTGCCTCACTTTGCAAGCTTGGCTAGTACTTGCTATATTTGTGGATCTACTCAGGTTTTAGTGTTTGTGGAGTGCAGGCACTCTATATCCATCAAGGAACTGATCCTTAAGCCACATACCAAGTTTGAGTTGAAGCCAAGCAAGCAAACAAGAAGAAGGAGAAGAGGGGAGTCATGCCAGGCAAACCCGATGGCACCGGATTTGCAAAACCGGTGGCACCGGTTTTGGGCAGTGGGCTTATTCCGTTGCGCAGGCGCTAGTCCAGAGATTCCGAAGATTTTTCCGAACATTCCGGACTTTCCAGAAACTCCGGAGAAAAGTCCGGAGTATCCGGGTCTCTCTGATAAAATTGTTTTAAGTGGTGATTTTCAGGACTCGCCTATTCACCCCCCTCTAGGTGACATCAAGATCCTTTCACCAGCTGACCTCCTCCTATTCCGTCGGCATGTACACGAGCACCAGGAAGCGCCTCCGCTCGTCGTCGTAGAGCTCGCCGGTGTCGGTAGTGTAACACCCTAAAATTCCATCACTAAAACAATGTAAGCAACATGGTGCTTTAGATTTAATTTTCTAAGAAATAAATAAATTATCAATTAAATTGAGCCATAAAATACTTAAATATCATTTGAAAACTTTTAGAGCAACAAGTGTTTGTACATCATATTTTGCTTTGCATGGTTTTTGTTTGATGAAGTGTGGTTTTGAAAATCATAAAAAGTTTAAACCCAAACCTCTCTCTTCCGCTCCCTTTCAGCCCAACCAACCCTCCCCTTCTCTCCTTTTCGGCCCGTTCGGCCAGCAGCAGGCCGCTGGCCTACCCCTCTCTCTCTCTCTCGCTCGGCCCATTTCCCTTCACAGCCCAGTTAACCCGCCGGCCCAGCTCCCCTCTCCCTTCCCTCTCTTCTCTCGCTGACATCCCGGGCTCGCACGTCAGCCCCTCTCTGCTTCGCATCCAGCCGTGCGTCCGGCCGTCTCCCCCGCGTCCCCCGCTCTCCCCTCATCAATCCCTTTCTTCAAGGCGTAGTGGAGCACTGGAGCCACTCCCCCTTAAGTTTTCCCTTCCGTTTCTTCTCCAAATCAATACTTTCCCTTGATTGCAATCGAACCGGCTGGCCTCATGGCCATTGATGACCTCTCCACCCCGGCCGTCGCTTCTTCTCCCTCTCCTCGCTCTATAAAAGCCGAGACCAAGCTCAGCCTCTCCCTTTTCGTGCTGTCCTCGCTCCGCACCTCTCCATCCTCACGCTTGCGCCGTCGCCGTCAAGCCTACCGCCACCGGGCCATTGTTGGCACCTGAAGCTCGTCGTCGGTGAAGACCTTCCCCGCCTCTTTCTTTCTTCTTCTTTGTGCACGAATCTCATCGAGCCCTCACTGTCTCAGGACCGCAGCCGGACCGAGCCGCACGCCCGTCTTCTTCCTTGGAGCGCCGCCCGAAGCTCTCACCGCCGTCATCGATCTTCACCACCGCAGCTTCTCCAACGCCGTCTCTTCACCCGATCTTTGTCGTGTGGTGAGCCTCGTGCCCCTCCATGTTTTCCCTTGCACTTTGGACCATAGAACCGCTGCTCTGCGCTCGCCGGAGAAGGCCGGTCCGCCCCCTTTCGGTGTGCGCCGCCATGGTCACCCGAACCGTCTCCCTAACCACCCAGTTGAGTTCGCCTTCTCCCCAGCTACGTGTAGGAGCAAACCACGTCCAAATCCGTGCCCTGGAGCTCTTTCCCGAGCCTCGCCGGCGATCCCGCCGCCGCGCGCCGCCGTCTCCGGCGATCCCACCGCCGCCCGTCCGCCTGTGGACGTCGTCTGCCGCTCGATCGTGAACGGACGGCCTAGATCAACCTTGAACCGCAGTCAACCGGAGCACATACCGGTCAACAGAGTCAAACCCGAACTGACCGTGGATGTTTTGCTAAAGAGACCCTACCATTTTCTAATATCACAACCGTATCCTTCCACCTGTAAAGACCTTTACGGTTAGGTCATGTTTTTACCATCCAAGCCCATGAGCTTCTCTGTTTTTCCCACCCGCAGCCCTTAGCTGTCCTTTTGCACCTTAGACCCTCGGTTCTTAAGTGTTTTTAGGTTTTAGCCCGTGGTTTCTTTCAGTTTAGCCCCTGGTAGTTAGTTTTCCTCGCAGTTAAGCCCCTAGACCTTGTTTTGGTCATATCTTTACCGTCTTAGATCCGTTTTAAGTGTTTTTGTTGTCCACGCGATCGTCTCAGCGAGCTCGTTTGTTTTAGCAGCGTGTTTGTAGCTTTTAGTTCTGTTTGATGTACTGTTTTATTTATTCTATGCTTTCTTGTGTGCTCGTAGATATCGTGCCTGTGTCAACTGAAGAGCCAGTTGGTGTTGATCAAGAACAGCTTTTCGAGGAAGAGCAATCTGAGTTTTTAGGCTAGGAAGGCAAGTGGTCTTCTCCCCCTGCATATTCTATTTTATCCTATATAATTGCATGACAACTAAGTTTACCTTTTATGATATTGCATAAATTTGATGGGAAATCCTTTTTAAGGACATGACTAGACTTTATCCTTGTAACCTTGAACAACCTGGTTTAAATAAATATTTTGGGTAGACAATGCTTAGTTGCTTTACCTTGGGATGGTTGCAAATGAATCTTTTGTACAAATGAAAGTTATGCATGTTTAGTAATGATGCTTATGGTTAATACAAGAACACCTTAATTTAATCGGAATATGGAGAACCATCCAAGAAAACAGTGCAACCACAGTCTATATGGCTCTGGTTTAGCCAATTAATTAGGCGTCTGGAATTATCTGATAGCCTTTCCCGAAAGGGGCACAGGGGGCCGGAGTTGAAGGGGTATAGCCCGGTTCTTTTGGGGTAGCAGCCTTTGCTAAGGTGCTGACCACTAGGGAGGGTTATGGTCCGCTCCGCAGCTATAACTGTCGCAGGTTGTTGGTCTTCTGCATTCCTTTGTAAAGGCTTCGTAGTGGACCCCTAGCCACTCACCTCGGAAGTGTTTAAGGGTCTAGCTAACCCGGGCAACATGGGGAACACGAACTGTGGGTAAAGTGTACAACCTCTGCAGAGTTAAAACTGATCGATCAGCCGTACTCACGGTCAAGAGCGGTTTGGACCCTCACATGATAATCAAACTTAAAGATGGAATCAAATTGTGGTTTCTTGTGGATTTTTGAGATGAGATGTTTTATAAATGCTTAAGTGGGTTGGTATGAACTTACATCTAGTAGCTAGGTGTTTGATAAATAAAATTTGACCAACTTTAAAATGCTAACCGCTGGAAAACCTTAGCCTATCCTTGTGGCCTTGCATCTTCCCCCACTTGCTGAGCTCCAACCATAAGTGTGCTCACCCTTGCTTACCGCTGTTCAGAGGAGAACACTGGTGAGGAGTACTACAGCGACTACGATGAGTTCTGAGGCATGCGATCCCCCAGTCAAGTGCCTGTGGAAGACTGAAGACGAAGCTGATCGTCTTAGTTATCGTTATTCGATGTTAAAGACCTTCGAGTCTACCATCTGAGTGTAATAAAGATATTGTAATAAAGTTAAACCTTTGTACGTTTTTGAATGTTGTATTATGGATATTCACTCATGACGTCTATCATATGTGTGTGAACTTAATCCTGGCGCACATATGAGATGCATTCGGTTTTCCTTGTAAAATGGGGTGTGACAGGTAGATGGTGGCGGCGCGGCCGTCGGCGGCGACGTAGCTGCCGTAGCAGGATCCGGACTTGAATCCCCGTCTCAGTGGCGGGTGAGATTTACAGGATGTCGTTGTCGCCACGAGCGAGGACGCCGAGGGGTGCGTCTCGTTCTCCGACCTCGTCTCCGCCGCCGCCGCCGATATGCCGGAGGTGTCCATCCACATGGCAAACGACGCGGTTGCGCTGCCCTACTCGTTCGGCTGCTTCTCGGCGACGCCGTTTCCCCGATTCGTCCTACAGCAGGCCCGAGGGGACCGCGGTGGCGAAGGGGTGGCGCGAGGCTCGCGGTGCCATTCCCGCCATCCTCGCACGTCGGGTCGCTGCCGGCGCGGGTCTCCTTGCCGCGACTTGGCACGATAGCCGTCAGCGCGGGCCACCCCGGCCGGCGCGGGTGCGGGTGCGCCGGTGCGGCTAGGCGCGGTGGCCGCCAGATGGTGCGGGCGCGGGGGGCCGCCGACGCCGCCTGGCCGAGGGGATCTCGTCGAGAGCGGGAGCGGGAGCGGGAGGGCATCTCGTCGGTTTGGGGGAGGATGCTGCGTACCGGAAGTTTGGGGGAGAAAGTTTGAACTCAATAATCCCTATATTAAGGGTTCGGGAGGGTTTAGGGGGCATTGTTGCGGATAGCCTTAACATTAACCGGAGAGCCCCACCTCCCCTCCACATAATAATCAATCTTGGGTCCCACCTCATCGTTCTACCTCGCGACGGGCATCTCATCGCTCTTCTACCTCGCGACGGGCATCTGCATCTCATCGGACAGGTGAGCCCGTGGGGCAAAAAGACCTCGCCTCCGTCGCTGCTACCGTCATGCACATCCTTTACCTGTCGCACATCTCTTACCTGCCGTCGCCTCCACCACCTGCCACGCCGAAGGCAACCTCACCGCCGTGCCGCACCGCCCACCCCCACCGCGCGTCCCCGCCCTTCCTAACCACTCCATGATGCCTCGCTCCCGCCACCGCCAACCCTTAACACTGGATCCTACACCGCCCGGCAGCCGACACCCTCACCGTTGCCTCCGCCGCCCCCAACCCGCCTCCTCCGCCGAGCCGGCCGCTGCCAAGACCATCCCTCTAAGGTCGTCGGCCATGGAAGCTCTCCAACCTCGAATCCCCAAACCCTAACCTGAATCCTAAGGCCGCCGACCTCCGCCACCACCCACGCCCGACAGCGACCCCCGCTGTTGTCCGCTCCACCCACCAAACCCACCAACCGCCGGAGACAAGGGAGATCACCGGAGAAGATGTTCAACGGAGGCCTTACTTCCTAGGGTCATACATCATCCTGTTACTTCCTTGTGCAATTTGTTACTTTATTCTGAGTTCAAAAATGTAACAGAGTTAAGCTGGAGAGGCCTCTTCACATAGCACCGGGAGCAGCTGGGTTTGAACTGGTGGCCTTCGAGAACCAGCTACCGGCTCGCCCCCACTTGGAGGTCTCCATGGCGGACCCGATGAGATTTGAATCTCAAATGCCAACCCCGACGAAGATGCGGCCGGCGAGCGGGCCCCCGGCTTCGCCAGCAATGGTGACACCTCTCAGGACCTACCAGCGAAGACAACGCAGCGATGCGGCACGACAGGTGGCCGATGCCGCCCTGCCCCCCTGCACGGCTCCATCCTTCGAGACTCTCCCGAGCCAGGCGCTTGGCTCCCTCCCGGCGGCTTCAACGGCTCGGGCTGAGGGGCCATTAGCGGCCGATCCTAGGCCGGATGGGTCTATTGGGCCGCCTGCCCACGACAGCCCAACACAGGTGAACACGAGGGGGTCAGGCTGCCCGGTCCAAGCCTCGACCGTGGACAAGGCCACCTGCCCACGCAAGCAGACCAAGAAGACCGCCCGACCGGCCCATACTCCTGCGCTTGGTCGTCGACCAAGCCAATCAACTGAAGACGAACTCGCGTCCGCCAAGGCCGCCACCACCGCCTTCCTGACGTCCGTGCGCCAAGCTCTACAGGTCCCCCTCGTAAACATGCCACCTTGTGATCCCGCGCCTACGGCTTCGCCCCTGCGTCGTAGCGAACGGATCACAAAGCAGCCCACCTCTACAGTCCGTGCTTCGAAGAAAGGACAAGTGCTCGTCATGCGAAAACTCGGCACCCGTGCCGTGCCGGAGCCGCCAGCAGCCAATGATCATGAATTAGTTGTTGTCTTCATCGGACCCCCCGACTCCGATTACTTCTCGGCGTTGCGAGACATCTTCCTGGCGGCGCAAGCGCTCTCCGACGCAGAGCTCATGGCTGCTGCGCGCCAGGCCAACAGCGCTACTTGCGCCTGTTGATTCCTGCGCCATGCACCTGATCAAGGTTGTTCGTGTCCATGGATAAGTACAACCAAAATGTATTGGTCTGGAACGTCCGCGGATTGATTGCGCGTTGTCATCACAGGAATCCCCGCATGGTTGTTTGGGCGATTTGGAAGGGACGGAATGCAAAAATCGTCGACAGGCACCCGGGAAAGAGCGCAAGCGGCTTGCTACACTCCATCTGGAGAGAAGGCGAGCTATGGGTTTTAGCAGGAGCAAAGTGGATGCCAGCCCTCGGTTGGCCATCGTTAGGTAGAAGGAGTGCAGAGCATCCTATGTAGAAGGCATTTGTTTGCTTTCCTAGTCGGATCAGTAGCCGTATAGTCCCCATTGATGTAAACCCGTGTGTGCGCGCCCGGTTGGCCCGTGTTGTAACAAAATGCTTTTCTTCTTAATACAAAGATACACAGCTCTCCTGCGTATTCCGAAAAAAAAAGAGAGGCCTCTTCATATAGCTTTTGCGTTCTAGTCAATAGATATTCCTAAGATGACAGCATCTGCTCAGACTATTTGGCAGCATACCTGGCATCAACAGCAAGGTCGACTTTCAAAATGTCTGTTCCGTATAAAGGTTTGGACACACCGTTGGGCACAGAAATGCTGCGCCCATCTTTCTAGTACATATATATTCCTGATGACAGCATCTGCGCAGACTATGGCAGCATACCAGTTCTTTGAACACATGGCATCAACAGCAAGGTCGACTTTCAAAATGTGGAAAGGTTAGGCGCAGAAAGTAAGGACATGAATAGATAGTTGATGTTAGTGTAAGTAGTAGTTTTTTCACCCCAAACTAACACCTAACAAACTACTCCCTCCGGGATTTAGAAGTCGTTCTGGACGTTGTGGCCGGTGCGAAAAAGAAGTCGTCAACTCATTTTTTTTCCATCCGCTGCCCCTGAGTTAATTGGGGGCTCATCGCATGCCGCGCACACCGCCCCGGACGGTCTCGTTCTCCCGTCGCTTCGCACGCCGCACGCCTCGCCCCTTCCTTCCACGCTCTCGTCTCCTTCCTTTCCTCTGTCGCAGGTCGCACCTCCTTCCATCCTTGCCGCACCTCCTGCGAAAAATAGAAGCGCCACGCAAGAACGAAAAACGGCGGTAGCACGCAGCAGCGGCACCACGGAAAGTAGAATGCGGCACCACGGCCCCTGGTGCGTTAGACGTCCGCAAAGTAGCATGCAGCACCCCATGCAAAAATACTCTCTCCGGCAAAAAAACAACAGCAGCCAGGACTCTGAACCATCGACTTCGAACTTTGGACATGCCGCACTAGCCAATCGGCTGAGAAGAGGTTGGTGCTCATGATGTACCCGTCACCGTATTTATTATGGGCAATTACCCATAATTAATGACTTCTTAGTATGCGAAATCCGGTCATAAACGACTTCTAAAGTGATACCGGAGGGAGTAACACCTTAGATGTTTGGATGCATGTGTTACTTTTGCATGTAATGCGACTTTTACAATCATTGGAGGATCCAGAGGGAGAGAGAAAAAAGAGTAAAAGGTGCGGAGTCTACCAAAACTAACACCAATTACCACCTCTTGGAGGTGTTAGTTTTTTTAGGGTGTTACTCCAAACTAACACCAAAATAACACCTACGCATAGATCTTTTGTGTTAGTTTGCCCCAAACTAACACTAACACATGGATCCATTCATGGCCTAAATAGATATTCCTCGGCAGCAGGCTGAGGCTATTTGGCACCATACCAGTTCTTTGAACACCTCGCATCAACAGCAAGGTCCACTTTCAAAAAGTTTGTTCCGTAGAAAGGTTTGGACATACACTCCACAACTATAGCCTTGGCCACCTCAGCAGATTCTGAAGGCCCTTCCAGCATCACTTCATCATGCACCTGAGATGCAAACATTGCAACCAATGTTATCTGAATGATGTTATCGAATAGTTATCTGTCAGCTTCACTTCTGTTTACATCAAAATAAACACAAATACTGGCTTGCACATCTTTTAAGATGTAATAAAGTTGTCAGCCAGAATGCATTGTATTATAAAAAAAGAAGAGAAGACGAACCTGCAACAAGAGCCTCCAACCAAGCTCCTTAAGGCGGGCATTCCTTTCTATCTCAAGCATGGCACACATGGCAACATCTGCTGCGCTTCCCTGACGATCAGAGATACCACACAAGTTTTAGAAGCAATGAAGCATAACCATTGAGCCACAATTAGTAATCAGTACCTGCACTGGTGCATTTATAGCAGCACGATTAATATGAACTCGTTGACGAGCATTAACCTGAGTCAAGTCAGGAAAACGGCGCGACCGCCCAAGCAAAGTGTAGACTTCGCATTTCTCGCGTGCAAGCTTCTTCTGACTTTTTTGCCAAGCTAACACTTCTTTTCTATCTCTATACCAGAGTTTCAATGTATCATTTGCCGCCTCCTCAGAAACCTGGGCCATAACTCTGGAGCTTGTTATGACACCTTTTAAAAAAAGATCTTTTGTACCATACAGTGCACAGGAAAGATATATAGGATACACTGCATAAGAATTGAATTGACAATTACCGGTACCTAACACGCTAGAAAATTAAATAGAGATATTATGCCATGTATCTCACAAATTGGCAAAAAAAAAAGGAAAGGAAAGGAATTAAGGATAACTACTGTTGTCTTGCTCGAACAGTGATGATAAAAGAATCACTGAAGACAACTCTAAAAAGAAATGATCAATTCCTGCATACTTCGATTAGATCGCATATTATTTGGCACCTCCGGAGACACACGTCCTCAGTATCTCTGCCACTAGTATGTTTTCCAAGATTCGTGTGGTCTGCCAACTATCCGACACCGTTACCCCTTGCTTTCTCAAAGGCAAAATAGGCGATTTGGTCCCTAAACTTTACTTAAAGGGCCAAGTTGGTCCCTCAACTTTTAAATCGGCCAATTTAGTCCCTAAACTTTTGTTTCTAGGTCAAACTCACTCTTGGCCATGGTGGTACTCCATGGACCATGGCTGCTGTGTTTGAATGGATTACAGTGTGTTGCCAACATTTGATTTTGATTGAGTTCCTTCTCAGCAGTAGCATTAGTAGTTTTGTGTGTTGTGGCCGCTGAAGAGTGTCCATGGCAAGCTGCTCATGTGTATCATACGAAGACAACAGCTCCATAGTTTAACTATGAGGGGATCAACTTAATCGGGCAAAAAGGAATCCGGAAGGGAAAGAAAGTGGTAAGGGCAAAAGAGACATTTCATACTATTGTCGTGACAAAATACAAAGCAATATTAGTACAAGGATGAATTTGATCCAAAAATTAAAGTTGAGCGATTAGATTGGCCCATTAAAAAGTCCAGGGACGAACTTGACCTTTGAGGTAAAGTTCATGGATGAAAATGTCTATTTTTCCTTTCTCAAACTTTTTTTTATGTGATACTTTTTAAAAATTTTCCTTGCCCCACTGGAGGCCTTCCTGCCGGAGAGTTGGCTGCGCCGGTAGCCTTCATCTTTCTCTCACCACACAGCGTTGAGTCCCATCGCCAGGATGCTCTCCTGTTGACCGTCTCCGCCCACACCCTGCCGCCATTCCGCGGCCACCAGCAACCACCTGGTCGTTGCCGAGGTCACCCGCACCTCGTCGAACGCCGCCACGGTTAGATCCGCCATTGCCAAGCATTGCAGTGGCCGGTTCCTCCTTTTTTTAACAGAAAGGCCGGTCCCTCCTCGGTCGTGTGCATCCATGAAAGCCAGCCAGGGCCAAGCATAGAAGGCGAGGTGGCCTGGCTGGCGGCCCTGGCCGTTGCCAGCCTTGTTTTTTTTCATTTTGGCTCCTGACTTGTCGGTTCGGTTCGTCAGTGGGATGCACTAACGGCAGCCTCTAATGGACTCGAAGGCCTTGGAAGGAAGAAAATTTCACTTTTCTGGCCATATAGATTACATCGAAAAAATAGGGTCATATAAGGAAGAGCCATTTTTTTCAGGGCCATGTAGGTAATTCTCTCAAGACTGTTTGAGGAAAATTGTTTTCTTTTACTGACGTGAGAAGCCTCCTAATGGAGGTTTCCTCTCCGTCAGCCCTTCTTACCTGCTTCCTGTGTTGGACGGCATTGATTTCAGGGGCGCGGGCCTCCAAGGATGCCAAATCCACTTTATTGATTAGATTGCTGACCCAAAAATCCTAGTTTAAAATGCAGAATTAGGTTGGTACTTTGGTAGCAATAAGCTTCATACCTTCCAATCCTCAGATAGCCCAGCAGCTGTCTTTCCATAAGCAATGGAAAAATTAAGCATTTTAGCTTTCCTCCTCTCTGCACCAAAAGCATCCTAAAATGGAAACAATGAACTTAATTCAACTCCATAATTACCATTGGTATTTCTATTTATATGTTTATGTGATTCTGTAAAAAACAATGCACATATATTACCTTAATCACATAATACAGCACTCCTTCCATCCCAAAATAACTGCACCACTCTTTTTGAAGAATCATCTTTAAAAAACGACTACATTTATAGAAACATTTTCAACATTTGGTTTTTCTAATACGTTTATTCTGAAAACATATTTCACTACTAATCTTCTGGCACTTATTACACATCATAAATATTAGTATATTTTTTTATAGATTTAATCAAATTTTAAGAAGTTTACTCCTTGAAAAGCGAGATGTGCAGTTATTTTAGGAAGAAGGGAATACAATATGAACAGCGGGGCATGAAGCATTTAGAGAACTAAAAGTACACGCAGGAAAATTCCTGCTCAATAGCAATTGATGAAAAAGATGGGTGCATCTTATTTAAAATACAAACTATGTCCCTGTGTATGGAATGTACATCAGTACAAGGGTACCAGCCACTGCAGCAATTTAAATGTTATTTAAGGTTAGATACTGAAGACGTGAGAGTTCAAAATATTTAGTGAGACAAATGTTTTTCAACAACACAGGCATGCAATACAATCATGGCATTCTTAGCTCAAGCCTTCGAGGAATGCCTAGTGTTAGGGTGTGTGGACTGTGGACCCATAATGGCAGACTCAAGTTCATAAAAAAAAGTGCAATGATGGTCTATCCAATAAATAATCTGGAACAACACCACTCGACAAATGAAATAGTATTCAAAAGTTCACAAATCCCAAAATCACAAGAATGATATAAATGTATCTATGTATCATTCTAAAAAATTTAGTAGTCTCAGTCCCAAGCAAGTTGGGATAGGCAAATATATGTATATGAACAACAAATAAAAAAACTAAGAAACACCAAAGCTATCATCTAGTAGCACTTGAAGTACCTTCAATAGCAGCACTGGAGGATTCTCTTGACCAGGTTGAGGGTGCCACTCAAGAATAACTTTCTTCTCATGGACAGCATCACGGATATGTTGGTACATAGTCATGGCTGTCCTGGAATGAAAATCACCACCGGCCTTGAAAGCATCCAGCATGCTTTTACAATTAGTAAGGTGGGCTAAGATCCTAAGCTCCAGCTACATTAAAACATGCCTTTAATAAGAAATTAAGATGAAAGCCATTCAAGGACAAAAATGTTGACTATTGAGCACTATTTCACACACCTGACCGTAATCAGCAACAATAAGAGAATTCCCTGGAGCTGCAACAAAAGCTTGGCGAATCTTATACCTATCCTTCTCGAAGGCGGGTTGGTTCTGCAAGGGACACATATTGAGTTTGAATACATGGTATTGACCAAAAGAATAGGGTGGTACTATAGCTGCAAGCACTATTTACCAGATCTAAACTGTATTGCAACTAGAGTTAAACCATTTGCCACTTTTAGAGCTAAATATATTTATCCAGTGCCGCTGGTTAATGCTGATGCCTCAGGCTATAATCAGCAGACATTAATCATAACCACATCCATCTTGTACGATGACTTTGTGAAACAGCAACATCAACATACTAGTGAACAAAAGATGTGATGTTATTGAAAAACAAATGTAACTACACATGTTTGTCTTTCCCTCTTCTTGTATAGAGGATTAGTGATATATCATGCACTTAATAACAAGCCAGAGAAGGTGATTAAAAAAGCTCCATATAAATCCCAAATAAACAAAAGAATGTGCATACCTGTAGATTTGGTGTTCTTGCTGACAAGCGCCCTGTCTCAGTATTGATATTTAATGAACAGTGAATGCGCCCCTCCGCACATGATATATCATCTCCCTACCATGGAGTAAGGGATTTATCAGATACACGACACATGGAAATACTTTGTAGACAAATGCAGTTAGCTAAGCATAATCAGTATGCTGACAAAAGCCAGCAGAAACAACTAGTAGCAATGTCCTCAGTCACGTTGCATGCTTGAATGTGAGCATGAAGTATCTAAGCACCTTTAAAGACCTCAAAGATATATCAAGGGGCTCACCGCAAATGTATGATCATGGTGGAGGGGAAAAGCACTCAATCACAAGAACTGTGAATTTAACAGTTAATTTGCTAAGAGCAAAATTTTAAAACTACATGATCCAAATCAACAAAAACTAAAAATTGATGGTGCAGATAGACACTAAATTTAGCAAACCTCGTGCTTCCTCTCAACAAAAGAAGAAAAAGAGAAAAAAAAGCCCTAACAAATCAGCAAGTTTTGTGAAGCATTGTCAGCACACAACAGAAGAATTTTGTCCTGTGAGCATATATAACATCAGCAAAATCCGATTTGCATTGCAGCAAATGCCAGGCATGCTGTCTCAAGGTAGGAACGATAACTAACAAGATTGGCAAGCTAACCTGCAACGGAAGAATGAAATTGGATATCAATGAACCAATAGAACATGTTTCACATAAAGCTGCAATTGCAATGCATGCTTCTTTTCCATTCTTTCCTCCACCGAACGCTTCATATGCTGTTCCATAAGAAGAATCTCCATCTGGGTTTTCTGAAACACTTGTATCTTCATCGTTCTCTTGGATATCACCCATTGTGTAAATATATTTTGTAGGTATTTCACCAGCCAAACTTCTCAATGCATCCACACTGGTTTGTGGCCAGCCACTCGGGGTGAACTTATCAGTTTTCAGATCTTCAACAATACTGCAAAGTTTAATAGTACGATACTTTGACGCCTTCTTACCCTCTGTAGCAACATTTTCTTCATTTAGCACTTTAAAAGTTTTACTCTGTGGCCAAGTTTCACCAGGTCTGCAACTGTTACAAAGGTAACAAAGTTTAACTCTCTTAGGAATTGTACAGAAAAGATTTGAAAGAAAGCTTGAGTTTCCAGTTTCCTTGGACATATACGCAATCAAATTACTAAAAGATACAAAAGAAAACCAAGAACATTCAATTCACAAAAATATTGTTAAGCACATCCATAACAAGAACAGCATGAATTTCCCTGTACATATTTGGGGTTGCCTTTGTCCAACAAAAAACTGAGAAAATCTGATCTTTTACCATGGATTGAGAAAATAGGTGACAAGTTGCCAGGTTGGAAGGCTGTCTTGATGAATAGGGCAGGGCGTATAACTATGGTCCGGTTCGTCCTTTCTGCCATGTCTATTTATCTCTTGATCGCCATCAATGTCCCAAAATGGTTCATTAAAGCAGTTGATAAAATAAGAAAAGGTTTTCTTTGGAAGGGGAAGGAGCAGGCGAATGGAGGCTGCTGCTTAGTTGCATGGGAGAAAGTCATGAGACCCCTTGACCTTGGTGGTTTAGGAATTCCCAATTTAGAGGTAATGGCTTGGGCGCTACAGGCAAGATGGCATTGGCATAAAAAGACCCGAGCTGATCGGCCATGGACTGATCTGGAACTTCCTGCACACCCTAATTCTTTGGCTCTATTTTCTGTTGCTGTCAAGACTGAGTTGGGCAATGGTAATAATACTCTTTTTTGGACTGATAAATGGCTGCATGGATGCTCGGTGGAAAATCTTGCTCCTTTGGTTTTTGCAAGTGTGCCACCCAGAATTAGAAACAAGCAAACAGTGGCTGAAGCCTTAAACAACAATGGTTGGGTTGCGGCAATTCGAGGTGGCCTCTCTTGGTTTGGAATTAGGGAATTTTTGCATCTTTGGGACTGTATTCAGGGAGTTCAGTTAACTGATGATGAAGATCGCCATATTTGGAATCTGGAGCCAAGGGGAAGTTATTCTTCTAAATCTGCTTACCGTGCATTTTTCCATGGCTCAGTTACCTTTGAGCCTTGGAAGCGTCTATGGAAATCCTGGGCACCTAATAAATGTAAGATATTTCTTTGGTTGGCAATTCGCAACAGGTGCTGGACAGCAGATAGATTGGAGAAAAGAGGGCTGCCTCACCCTGAGAAATGCCCTTTATGTGATCAAGAGGACGAAACAATTCATCACCTATTAGTTTCATGTGTGGTGGCCCGACAAATCTGGTTCAACTTATTAGCACCCCTGAATCTTGGTGATTATGCACCTGGACAGCAAGAGTACAACTTTGCTGAGTGGTGGCGTCGAGTGTTGAAGAAAGTAAAGAAAGAATATAAGAAGGGAGTGAATTCACTTATAATTCTTGGTGCTTGGATGATATGGAAGCATCGGAATGCCTGTGTTTTTGAGAGTGTGGCTCCCTCGGTCATTTCCATTATGAGGCAACTCAAGGATGAGCATAGCCTCTGGTGCTTGGCCGGAGCGAGGAAGCTGCAAGGTCTGGAGTTGGCAAGTGTTTTGTAACGGCTTTAGTTGGAGTTCTGGTCATGTTCCTTTTGTTTTTCTTAGGCTAGTCTTGGTCCGGTTTTTGAACCTATCTCTCATATTCAGTCCCCGTATGAGAGATGGGATTTGTATGGGGACTATTTTTTCTCTCTAATGAAATGAAACGCAGCTCTCCTGCGCTTTCGAAAAAAAAAAAGAACATTCAATTCACTTCTGCCTAGGATATTACATACACAAAATGGTAAGCATGGACAAAAGGCAAAGGAAAATTTATTTTCCATTTGCCATTTTGGCTCCTGCTTAAATAATAGATAAAAGTAAATTCTTCTCAAGTTTCGGGCTTTGGGCCATGTGTCCTATTGTGCATGACGCCATGACTCGCGGTCAAACTAATGTCTTCTACACCAAACCACTACCATAATTTCTGGCACCCTTTCCTAAAGATACATGAAGTGCACTGAGGAAGATACCACAGAGAAAAGGTATATGGAAACAGAAAAGCTTTTAAACCTTAAATAAGAGATCAGTGAAAGGCAATACCTATTTTCAATGCCACCAAAGACAAGTTGGCGAATTTGAATATCGCTTTTCACATTCATGTACTTGGCATCAGGACAATATTTAGACGCCCATTTTCGAAACTTATCTGCAGTTAGTTGCTGTTCAGCAATAGCAACCTTTTCTATCTCAGAAAGATAACCACGGTCAACAAGCATGCCCTCTGTTTCCATCTTCACGAGTAGGGCACCGAAGGGTTGCCAATACTGTTCATAGAAATCGTACATGGTGCCCCTAGGATAACCATCCAAGACCCATCTCCTTCTTTCAAGCTTGCTTTTTAAGCTCTCATAAAGTCTCAATCTGCTCATTGAATCTAGAGAAGAATAACAAATCCATAACTCTCTGTCTTCCCTTTGTAACTCTTTGACTGGCTTAACAGATACAATTTTCCCTTCAGATCCATCTTTTCTAACTTTTTTCCTGCCAAAGATGGTTTTCATTGACATCTTTCCAAGTTTAGGTAAATCCTCTGGAACAGTATCCATGACTCTACAGTCATCTGTGAGTCCCTCAAGTGAATATCCACCATCATTTTTACTTGATGAATCCCAAAGGCGTGCAAGATGCATTGTATCAGCATGAAACCCACCAACTTTGATTCCATAATTCTCAATGACATGGCTATCAGAACTATAGTTATGCCAAACCTTATTGATGAAGAGAACATGAATGTTGACTTCACAAAATTCAAGAAAAACAAAGCTAAAAGTAGTTCACATGCGATTAATTTGGTATTAACCAGGTATGATTTTACAAATACAAAGCTTGGAATTTTGTCATGTTGATGATCTCATGAAACTGACGAGGATAAAATAGTGGAGTACATCCAATTTGTTTCATGTTTGAAAGAGCAAATGGAGCATTAAGAAAAGAAGTGTAGAGTACAACTTGCTAACAAAGGAGAAAAATAGTCATTAAACTGATCCACAAAGGATTATTATTGTGCTGGATATTTTTCAATTTTTTGGAGATGCTCTTGGTTGAGAACAAATGTGCAAAAAAGCAATGGCTTGCCCATCCAATGTTCGGAGGATACAATCACCATACAAAAACATCTCTGCAAACTATCAGATTTCCCTTGCAAATATCTTGGAGCCCCACTTTCCTTGCAGAAACTGACAAAGCAGCAAGTTCAGCTGAAAGCAGATTTGCTCAGAAAGGCTGGCAGAAAGATTTTGGTTCAGTTTGTGCTCACTTCCATGTTGGTATACTTGACTATGGCAATGGATCTTCCTCCCTGGGCTCTTAAAGCTATCAATAAAATTAGAAGAGGTTTTCTTTGGAGAGGCAGAAGGGATGCAAAGGGGGACACTGTCTGTTGGCCTGGCCTAAGGTTACTTCGTTACCAGAACTCGGAGACCTTGGGATTTCCCATCTGCAGGAGCTGGGATGGGCTCTCCAGGTGCGTTGGTTGTGGCTGCAGAAAACTTAACCTGATAATGCCCTGGGCGGCTTTCCAAATCCAAGTGCACCTCGCGGTCAAAGCTTTCTTTAGAGTGGCCATTGTCTCAGAGGTCGGCAATGGCAAGAACACAATTTTCTGGACTCAATTAGTGCCTACTCTTTTTGGATCAGTCAACAACAAAACAAGGAAAAAGACAGTGTATGAAGCCATTGCCAAGATGAACTGGGTGCAGGACATACGGGGTGCCATTACAGTACCCGTGTTGACAGAATATGAAGTTTTGGGACATTCTCTTGGATTTGACTTTGCAACCTAAAGTAGATCATGCTCATATATGACAATTCTCTAGTTCAGGAGTGTAACCTGCTAGATCTGCATATTAGGGATTTTTTATTGGGGCTGTACAGTTTGGGTCTTGCGAGAGAATCTAGAAGACCTGGGCACCAGGCAAATGCAAGTCCTTCATGTTGTTAGTGGCACACAATAGGTGTTGGACTGCAGACCGTCTTGCTAAAGGAGGCCTGCCCCATCCTGAACGCTCCCTGCTTTGTGATCAAGCTGAGGAAACGATTGAACATCTACTGATCTCATGTGTCTTCTCCCTGCAAGTATGGTACAACATTCTACATAAGGTCGGCCTGCAGGACCTCTCCCCCCAGCCTGATAACAACTCCTTTGATCGATGGTGGGCAAGCACAAATTCTGGTGTTGATGACCAGACTAAAAAAGGCATCATTCCATCATCATTCTGGGAGCTTGGTCCATTTGGAATCACTGCAATCGCTGTGTTTGATGGGATTTAACTGAGCCTAAATAGTGTTCTGGTTTCAGTAAAAGATGAGTTTCTCCTGTGAAGTTTGGCCGGAGATTGGGGAATATCCAATCTCCTTGTTCTAGAGCCAGCCAATGTGTGAGTTACTCTCTAGTGGTCTCGGGTCAAGTGTGAAAAGTGAGAGAGTGATACACCATTAGATGTAAAAGGGTGTGTGTTGCTCTATGGGTTTCTAAACCCACTCCTTTATTCTTCTTAATATAATGATACCAGAGAAAATAAAAAATAAAAAATTATTGCACCTTCTTGATGGATGGATCTTCAAAGAAAGGAGCAAACTCCATCAGGACACCCCTTCCACCATCTAGAACATCAACCCAAATGCAAGTTTTGCCATTTCCAAAATCAGCTGCCTGTACATCAGAATTTGCTGAATAGATGCTAAAGCATATTACTTCTCCATGACCAACTGGTGTCTTTTCTTTGGCATCAATATCTGCTACCTGCAGAAACATTATACTCAAATAACTACACTGGAGTTCAGTTTTGAGCATTGCTTGCCATCATAGAAGTAGACAATGAGCATATTAGCTCACTAAACTAAGGAAGCTGATACAGACTACAACCTTCAGCATTACATATGATATCTGACTTCAAATCATGCATTGCCTATGGCAGGTTTTGATACATTAATGTAGAAAGGTGGAGTTGGTTTAACTGGATGGATGTATTGCATTGAGGCCTCGGCCGATATATATGAGAGTACAAGGCTTGGGAGGCAAGACTCCACTGAATACATATGGCAGTCTACGATACGTATATCTACAACTACCAAATATACTCTAACATCCCCCCACAGTCACAGCGGGAGCACCGCAGACGGTGAGACTGGAGAAGAAGCCGAAAGCAAAAGCCGACGGACTGACATCCCCCCGCAGTTGGAACGTCGGTGCGGTGCAGACGCTACGACTGGAGAGAAAACCGGTGGGTAACTCATGCGGATGGTAGCCCTTTGTGCCGATGTCGATGAAGCCGAACTGGAGGGTGAATAGCCGTGGTCGATGATGCCGTGCGTAGGGTAGCCGTGGTCGACGTGGAGCTGTCGTGGTTGCCGAAGGTAAAGAGCCGCACAGGAAGCCGCGGGCGCTCGAGGAGGCGCCGTGAGGACGGTGGCGCGAAGGGGAAGCCACCAAGGACGAATACGGCGACGCGTCGAGGCAGTCGAAGAGGGGGTCGATGCCGAAGTCGATGCAGTCAGGAGCCGACAGGCGAGACATTCCCGGGTTTGCCAAGCCCGAAAACACCTCGGGGACGATGGCACGCATCGGTGTTGCCAATACCGGACGTGCGAGGGAGGGTGCACCACCAGGTGCCGTCGTCTGAGGGACAAGCAGAGAAGGCCTCCACGACGGTCGCAGGCGCAAAATGGCGGAGTAGAAGATGCCAATGCAGCCTGCTGTTGCTGGAGTAGACGAAGGGGTAGAACAAGACGGCGACGCTGGCGACGAGGTGGTGCTGGACGAAGCGAAGAGGTGAACCCGGACGATCTGGCGCATGGCCTGATGATCCGGATGACGCGGCGGCGGAGCTCGAAAAAGACGGCGAAGAACCCGAACAGCCTGATGAAGACCGTGCACGCAAGATGCGCACTGACGTAGTCGTGGACAAAGTCGAGGACGTAGTCGACGGCGATGAAGATGCAATAGCGGAGGACCAGGGAGTGTTGCGCTACTGCCTGAGGAGGCGATGCAGCCACAACCCTCGTGTCGGTGGAGGTGCACGCGTACTGAAGACACTCGTCCCAAATCCATGCGTGTCGCGACCGTATGCCTGTCAGTTGATCAGACCGAGGGCGCACGTACGAGACAGCGGACGACGATGCCGCGCAAGACGAAGTCGTGGCGGAGAAGTCGGAGACGGCCGGCGTGGGGATCATGTCGCGGAGGGGCCTGGCGGCGCTGCGAGAGGGCCCCTACGCGCACCGCACGCCAGCCCGGGCGACACGGGTGAAGAACAGCCGGTGATGATGTCGAGGAAGAAGCACGCGGTCGACGAGCGGTGGGCGACTCAATCTCGATCAGTGATCGAGCAAAAATCAGAGAAATTACCAAAAACAAAATCAGCAGCATCTTGGGTAGCACCTCCGGGGTACGCCTAGCAGAAGTCCCTCATCCCCTCCATCTTATCTTCTTTCCACGGTCAACAGACGTGTGAAAGAACAGAAGAGACAGAGATCGAGAGAGCCGGCCTGCAGGCGATGGTGACGGGGATGGACAGGCTCCAGGGGGAGGCTGGCGGATGGGCTCCAAGGGGTCCCGGCGGATGCCAGGGAGCTACACCTCCCCGCCGAGAGCGTCACGGACGACGGGCTGTGCGGCTCCCCGCCGGGAGTGCCGCGGGCGTTGGGGTGGGCGGCTCCCTGCCCGGAGCGGCGGACGTGGCCACCGGACGCGCCCCTAACTTCTTCGCGCCGCCGGCCGTCCTCCACAGCGTGCCTCGAGCGCGCCCCCTCGACGGCCTCCTAGCGCACCCCCGGGGAGGTTGCCCGTGACCTCCGCCGGGGGCCGCGCTCTCGTCGATCTTCGTGGCGGATCGAGTTAGTCCGCCACCTTCCAGTGTCCAACAGCAGTAGATCGTGGTGTACCTCATCATCCGCCATGGAATCCATCGCCGACGATCCCGACCTGCGGTGCCGTGGTGGCAGCCGCGGTCAACCTCCGACGCCCGTGCCCTGCCCGTGTTGCCGTGGTGGCAGCAGGGGTCTTCGCACGGCGCGTCCATCTCGTCCCCGACGGTCTCCACGACGGCACCTTCACTCCGCTCCGCCCCGTCCCCTTCGCCGTCTCGACCTCCCCGCCCGGATCAGCGTCGTGCGGAGCACTCCATCGCTGACCGCGTCGCCTCGCTCCGCACCCGGCCGTGCGGCTCCGCCTCGCCCTTCTCCTCTGCCTCTCGCGGGCAGGACGACGAGATGCGCCGCATGCCTGATGCGGTTCCGTCGGCGAGGACCCCCTCACCCACGACCAGCCCGGTGCGGCTCTGCTCCGTTCGACCGACCCCATCGCCATCTGCCGGCCGTCTCTCTCCTCTCTTCTCTTTCGCTCTGATACCATGTAGAAAGGTGGAGTTGGTTTAACTGGATGGATGTATTGCATTGAGGCCTCGACCGGTATATATGAGAGTACAAGGCTTGGGAGGCAAGACTCCACTGGATACATATGGTAGTCTACGATACGTATATCTACAACTACCAAATATACTCTAACAATTAATGAGGAACATATACCAAACACATGGTTCAGCATAAAGAGCCCCAGGATTTTAAATCTATCACCATCAAAAGTTTCTTGTAACAATGGAATTGGAACGAACACTAAAGTAATTCATGACAGATGACAACTCACAGTAAAAAGGTATCACTCAGCTGAACCTAATACTTACAAAAAATGGAACATTTTGTGGCTTTGTGAAACAAATAGTTTTGCCTAAATGAATAAGGATGGACAACCTCACCACTCCATAGGAGCAAATAAATCAAGCAGCCAAGCAGGGTTCCTTTTTACCTTTGTGTGACATGCATGAATAAAGCTCTTGTACTTTGTAGTGAGCAGTTTAACAATGCTCCTAGCCGACTCGGTATTGTCAACTACCAAAACTTTGTCGTAGATGCTAGCAAGCGCCTTCCTTGCTTCCAAAGATTCCTCAGAGAAGGCTGCTTTAGTTGGCAAAGGTGAAACCACCTTTTTTGCCACAAGTTTCTTCTCCTTGTTTCTTTTCTTTTTATTGCGATGAAGTTTGTTCTCCTTGTTGTAATCACCATCATGAACTTCGTCATCAAGCACCAAAATCACCTCTGTATTAGATTTATCAAGCAAAGAATCCTCTGCTGGTGCATAGTCACGCCAAGGAATCTCCACCTTAGAGGCTCTAGGCACGCTCAAACACTTGGGACTATCATTAACACTTATTGGAGCTGGCACTGATTGCACAGGCTGATTTACCATCCTATGCCAGACCAGTTCTTGATCATCACCATGTCTATCCACAATTAATTTGGATGATACATTTTCCCTCAGGTTAGGCAAGTAAGGGCAGTTCAAACCCCTGCGATCTTCAGAGAGATCATCCAGTACATTCCCAGCCAATAGAGTGACTCCCTTATAGATGTTACTCCCTCCGTCCTGATTTGATCTGCGTATAACAAAATAAAAGGTGTTCATGAATGATATGTGCATTCCCAAGTGGAGCCAATCGTGTCATGAGTTGCTTAGTTGGCTGGCTCGTTTGTTGATACATCATAGAGAGAATTTAAAGTTCTCCTTGGTCTTTGCGTTACACAGTTAGACGCATATCAAACCCGGACGGAGGGAGTATTTGTGACAGAGTTGACAGTTCTGAGATAGAACAGCCTCCGGGCCTCTTGAACCCATTCGTGTGCTTCCGCTTTTAATTTGGGATAGAGAAAAAGCTTGAAACCACAGCTTCCTAGAACTGCCACATCTGAGCTATGAGAATAGTCCTGCTCATGCCTGTCAGTCAAAACAATTGCCAGAGTTACAAATCACCAAGTAACATGAAATACCTAGGTCCCTGAAAAATGCCTAAAGGGAAACATTTCAAAGTGTGAATAGATTGCAAGGTGCAATGACAAGCTTAAGTGTACCACTATTAGCTGGCAGCGTACAGACAGGCCAGAAGCCCAGAATAGAACAATATCATGGGACACTAGGATGTGACACTGACTCTATTTACAGTGGCCTCATGGGGTTAATTAGTTGTAAATGAAAGAACAGAGCTCCCGAGACAGTCTAAACCACAGCGGTAGACGCACATCCACCTAATAGCTAGAACAGCACAAGCATCATTCCCGACCCGACACAGGCACACCGCGTAGAGAACGCCCACTTCGTATAGTCCGAAGACCGAAGGGGGCATTTTTAACAACCTCTGAACCACAACGAATGACTCTAAACAAGAAATAAGAGCGATTCGGTGCCACGGCAGCTACCTCCTGCATCCAGAACTCGCCGGCGGCGGCGAGGCGCGGCGGATGTGGCGGTGGAGGAAGGATGACCGTGATGACAGCCATGGCGGTGCCGCCGAGCCGTGGCGCCGCAGCAGGGGCACCGGCGCCACCTGCGCCACCACGGACAGCCTCATGTTGGACCCGACTCCGCTCCTCCCCACAAGGCCGCAGCGGGGCACTGTCACCTCGCGGTGCAGGAGTGGGCGAGAGAGCGAGCAGGTGGAGGGGACGCTAGTCCACGGCGCGAACTAGCGGGAGGATGAAGGCGACAGCATTAATTAATTAGGGCGCCGGTGCCGGGAGCCATCTATCGTGGAGGCCGGGGCTCCAATGTTAAGGGACTCCGCCTATTGTCTCCAATGTTAAGGGCCTCCAGAACGTGGAGGCCTGGGGCTCCACTGTTAAGGGTCGTGCAGGCTACTACGAACCCGCGCGTTGCCGAAGGCTGCCGCAGCAGCTGCCAGGTAGGCCCGACGAGGCGCTGTGCTTCCTCGCGAAGCGGCGGTCGGCGACGAGGCAAGAAGTAGCAGCGACAGTCCGGCGGTTAGGGTTAGGGATTGGGTTCCGAGGGAGCTCAGATCCGACGGTCCTAAAGGAGGGTCTGGGGGCAGCGGTCCGGCGGTGCGGCGGCGGCGCGGAAGGAGGATGTTAGCTCGTGCGGGGGCGCGGCCGGCCCGGGGGAGTGGGGGCGGGGTGGGGCAGCGGGGGGTAAATACTATATGTCGCTTCAGCGACAGATTGACAATCCTTCACGGCGGTGTGGGCCCCACCTGTCAACGACAGGACGGTGGAAGCCGTGACAGCTTCTTTTTCTCCTTCCTCCGGCCATGGAAAGTTGTCGGCCGACCGGGGGAGGTAGGCAGGCCAGGCGGTGGGGATGGTCGTGGGGCGGCTTAGGGCCCTGGCGGCGGAAGCGGCGACCGGGCCAGGTCGGGGCGGGGGAGTAGCTCGTCGGCGGCGGGCGGCTAGAGTTCCGGCGGCGGTGGTCGGTGATGGAGAGGAGGCACGAGGAGGAAGGAAAGGGGGCGGCGGACGTGTTAGCGTGCGGGGGAGGCGGCCGCCGGATCCGATGGCGGGAGCCGCCAGAGACAGGAGAGGAGGGCGGAGGCAGGGGTGAGCGACATGGAGGTGGAAGACGACGCCGACCACGGGGGTTAAGGATGAGATTTTGGGCTGATGGGCCTTCGGTGATGGATTGCCAATCCATCACCGAAGTGATGCCTAGCATCATCCTTCTCGACATGGTGCGTAAGCCCCATGGACTCCGATGTGGTGCTCACAGATGCAGAGGAAGAGGGAAAAGACTAACATGCGGACCCTGTTTATAAGGGTAAAATAGACTACTTACAACATACTTTCTATGGGCGTGTTTGGGAGGGCTTCAAACAGCTCTAGATTCAAAAAAAATAGCTCCACTCCAGTTTTTTCTTGCCAAACACCTCAGCTCCGAAAACTCCAGATCCATCAAAAACATGAATCTAGCTCCCAACTCCACCAATTTCATGGAGTACCTCAAGAGGTACTCTGCGAAGACTGGTTTCGTACTCACTCGTGGAGTTAGGTGGAAATTACCCACCTTTGCCACCCATTACACAACTTACCGGTTCGTTTTGTTTTTTCCCGATACATCCCGTCGCGCGGCGCCCCTCCTCTTCCTGTCGCGCGACCCATCTTCTTCCTCGCGACGGGCCGCCTGCCGCGCCGCTGCTGGAGCGTCCCGCCGGAAGATCACCGGAGATGTCACCAACGGTCCTTTCGCTTCTTCTCCTTTCTTCCGCGCGCGGCAGCAGGCCCCGGATTCCTCCGGCGGGGGTGGGGGCGGGGAGGCGGCGGCGGCCAGGCCCCGCGCCGGCGCCGCGCTCTTCGCCGTGCCGCGGCTCTTCGTCGGGTTCGCCGCCAAGCGCCCGTCCGACGGCGAGAGTTCGAGGAGCCCGACGTCGCCGCTCGACCCCAAGGCGCTGCTGCTCCGGTCGCCGCGCTCGCCGAGGACCTGGGGCGCGCCGGGCCTCGTCGACGCCCTCGCCGGCGACGCCACCAACTGCCTGCTCCAAGACAACCGGCGTCAGATGCTTTGCGGCAAAGGACATGACGAATCAGCTTTCTTCCTGAGGGGTAAGTTCATATCATTGATTCCTCAAAATAAAAATGAAAGAAATTCATCGGCAGCTGGCTCTCTGCCTCTTGTTGACCTCCTCGTGAACATTTCAGGAGGGCTGGATGTAAATTTATGCTTATGAATAAAATCAGTGGACAAGGAACTGTGTAAACGTGAGCAGCGATGAAGAGAGAGAGGAAGAAGAGGAAAAAGAGGATGACATGTGGGTCCGTTTATAATAGGTAAAATTGACTTTTCACAACATGATCTCTGTTTCCGGAGCTAGAGTTGTTATCTCTGCCAAACACATCTCTTCAGCTCCAAATTGAGAGTCCAGCTCCACAATGGAACTGCAAATTGGTGGAGCAGAAGCTCTAGAGTTGGTTTGGCGGAGCCGGAGCTCTGCCAAACACACCCTTCTTAGTGCTGGAGTCGAGTGATTAGCCAAACATGTATGTACATCAACTCCTGGAGTTGAGAATCATAGATCTGTAGATCCAGGATTTGTAGATTCTGGAGTTAATTTTCTGGAGCTGAAGTTGTGCCAAACACGCCCTAAGTACTGGAATGGCACACACAATTTGAGGGCAGTAGACACTCAGCAAACACGAACACGTTCAAAGACAATAGAAACCGGAAAGTGTAACACCAATGTTGGTTAACAATTGTACAATAGAAACCGGAAAGTGTAACACCAATGTTGGTTAACAATTGTACAATAGAAACCGGAAAGTGTAACACCAATGTTGGTTAACAATTGTGTAACAGCCTTGGACAAAATGTGTAACAACTACGAACTTATTAGTTGATTAGCCATTACATCAGCAGTCTATCAATGACAAAACGATTGTGTTGTTTCTCGTAAAGATTATTGAACCCCTAGGAACCCCGCCAAAAATAAATAAACCCACTCTTTGCCACCACCATTGTGAACGTGACAATCCCTATGGAAGTAATAACTGAAATCACCCTAGAAGCCCAAAACTGTTACAAAAAAAGAACTTCCTAGTCCTCTATGACTTCTGCTTTGACTTCTGTTTCTTCAACTCCAATGTTGACCCTAATCCGACAGGCGTGTTGCCAGTTGACTTGTCAGATGGCCCGTTGGTATCTGCGGCCTTTGCTTCAGAAGCAGTTCCGTTTTGAGCAGGTCCATTTGATGCCTGGCCTTCAGATGCTGATTCTTTAGAGTTTGCAGTGCCAGAGGCGGTAGAAGCTGCAGTAGCTGAGTTGATAAGTTTGAGAATCTGAGCAAGTTCGTCGGAAGCATTGTTTGTGACAGGCCCACTGCGCACATTAAGGCCTCTTGCAGCAGCTTTCTTCCGAGCTTCTGTAGTGGCTCGAGCAGCTCGCTCATCAACCCCTCTCAATCGTGGTAAACCTTCTCCCACAACTGCAGCATTAAGGGACCTGTTCACATTTGCTGATCCATCACCTGATTGGATCGCAGCAGCCTTCATTGCTTGTAAAAATGCAGGATTTGCCTGAAGATGCAGCATGAAAAAAAATTCAATGTCATCATAAATCAAAATAGAGGAACTGGTATCTACATCAGGAATACTAAAAAAAGAAATTGTGGAGAAAAAAATAGGCAAACTAGAAGTAGCATACAAGCATAGTAACATAAATACAGTCCCAGTTTCTTGATAAAGGCAATAAAACCAGAAGAATTTCAGCTACTGTAGAAGGAAATACCATAGAAGGAAAGTTGAAATTTTCTTACCTTCAAGAAATTAATAGCATTATCAGATGCAACAGATCCCTGGCCCTTTTGCTTCTGGGCGTTAACCTGTACAAACAGACGGCATAAAAATATTGATCGTGCAGAGAATTAGACTAAAAACAGTGCACTTTTGGAAAGATTTTGCAGTACCAGCAGTATTAGGAAACACAGGAATATGAGGGTCATGAGTTAATCGACCAGTAAATTTCTCACTGAGTGCAAAGCTTATATATAACTAGGGCCTACACACTGCTTATATAACTAGGGCCTACACACCTATAGGCAACAACCAGTTCTGTACAAGCACTGAAATTCCCCAGTAAACAACCCATCAGCAACCAATATACAAGCACTGAAATCAAGCAAGATGCACTGAGATCCATGCTGTCAAGCCTCACCAAACAAAAAAAAAACCAGGTTGTCATGTTGACTTGTGAAAGTAAGGTTGTCTTGGTGGTTTGGTTTTTCTCAACAGCTGAAAACTGAATTTACTGAACTCTGACGGAACCGAACCAACCACCGAACCACAAAAAAACCAGTCACATAAACTCCTAAAGATAATTATGCAAATCCCTTTATATATTCAGAAAAGTAGAACGAGGTAATCAAACTTCTAGAAATTATACCTGCTCTTCTCGAATCTTAAATGTATTCAACCAATTTTCTGAGTCCTTAGTCCGAGAGTCTTTTTCACCTAATTGTTTTGCCAGGATATCATAAGTCTTCTTTTCATGCTGTCATGAATAGACAACACATCAGGTCAATTTTGTAATGCACATGTATAAGTTTGTATAAGCCAATATTTTCTGTCAGAACTAACCTGAATTGAAAGCTTGTATAAGCTCATACAACTGAATGCAATTGCAAGGGCATGATAGCAAACGGCTGTTTGAACATGATCTGGGCCAAGAAGCCGCTCATTCTTCATAAGTGCTTCTTGAAGATACCTAAGAGCAGTATTCATATTACTGGCATCCTGGTACATCATTGCAACATTAATGAGGGTTGCTGCAACATCTGGGTGATCAGGACCGGATGCCAAACTTAGAAGAAGCAGTGTGCGAGACATGTGTCGCAGTGCAAGTTCAGTTTGATTGAGCCCATGATAGAATAAAGCCATGTTACCATAACTGCAAAAGATATGGGTTCAAAAAAGAAAGTAAGACTTCCCTGATAAAAAAGATAGTAAAATGCATCTGCGAAGAATATAGAATATTATGCCCTTTCGTTTTATCAACATTAAAAATGTAACATCGAAGACATGCGCTAGCAGTAAGAAGCTGAAAATGTTCAACTTAATTTCTTGCATGGCCTACTTGCCCAGCATTTAACCTACACATTCCAATTTTCTATCAGATGTCCATTTTTCAGAACTTAATGGAAACTTCACAGGGCAATTTCACTGTTCAGAATGTAAAACAAATAATGAGAACTAGATGGCTGCAAGTTCTACAAAGACAACATCAAATTAATGTGAGACTTAAGACAATCAAAATTCTAGAAGTGTCTTAAATATAAAAGGCAGCACATACCTGTGGGCTGTGTCCGGATGATCAAGACCAAGACATCTCTCGTTTATAATGAGCTCTCTATGCTGCTGCACAATTGCTCCAGCTGTATCACCAGCATGGTACAAAACCATGGCAAGGTACCTATAACGAAACAAGAACATTTTTTTTTACAATTTGAATCTTATTGTACAGAACAATAAAAGCAAATAGTGGTAACTGCTTGACTCCTAAACATAATCTACATGCTAAAATGTAATTGTCATATAAATGTATAAACAGTAGACATGTACACAACTAACAATAAAGAGTTGCATATCACACGATCTACAAAATGCAAACAGAGTGTAACATATCCACTAGATGGTGAAAGTTCTCATAATGGGTGCCTTCCTTATGGATACAATAGCCATGTATGTAACACGAAGTTAGCGTATTACCGGCAACAGTTTGCAGCATCCTTGTGCATGGGACCAGTTATCTGTAATTTCAAAGGTCAAGTAAATACTAGAAGTTCTGCAGATATCTCATGTCATAAATAGTGTATGTGTATACCTGTTGAAGCAGTGAAAAGGCTTCAGAAAACAATGCATAGGCCTCATTCAGGGAGCCCTGAAATGCTCAAATCCGTTAATTAAATTTCCACAGATGGGTAAAGACGCTTAAAATCACAATACAACAGGAGGTATACCTCAGCCATCCTGACTTTCCCTGCTTCCATAAGATTCTTCGCGTCGGTACAGGTAGGAACCGAATGCTTGACAACTGGTTGGAGATTTAATATATCTGAGGCTTCGAATGGAGTTGACGCATCCAGATTGTATTTGCGGGCTGCAATAGTTATCCCTACCTGTTACGCATAGAAGGAACAGTGACAGAAATTAGTGGATGTACAAACAGTGACATGATAATTTCAATGCGCCTTCTACATGCAGGACATTAGTTAGTAAAATATGCACACTGGAATTCCTTGAATGCCAGTCTACCATGGCAAGGCATTAAATTGAATAACAATGTTATAAACAGTACCATGGCAAGGCACATAGGTACAGACCTTTAGGCAAAGATTGCGGAGAACAGAAACCCTTTTGGCTGAAAGTCTTGCATCATCTGGCACATCAAACTAAAGAAACGAAAACCATTACCATTAGTGTTCTTCAAATAGAAAGGTTTTAAGACATGAAATAAATTAAGTACCTGATATTTAGATTTTGCAAAATCCTTAATACTAAACCAAATTCCATCAGATGTTAGATGGGAATATGTTGATAAGGCCTTTTTTGAAGCAGCAGAATTGTTTAGTTTCTGGCCCTTCGTAGACTTTTGAGTTTGGCTATTTTCATGACCCTGAAAATAAAATATCAAAAGATAAATCAACAAAGTTTTATAGATACAATACAAGCTAAAATACTGAGCATATCTGCCATATATATCAAGAGTCGAGAGTACAGTTTGCTGCTGATACGAGTGTCATAAGACTAACGCTTAGCATCACATACCTTCTGAGTTTTTGACTGAGCGCTGCCAATGCTACCCTTTGTGGATGCACCCGAACCTTTACCAACGAAACAGTTCAAGAAATAAGCAATAGCTGGTCCAATATCATGATCCGGGCTTTGCCTCAATATTTCCTTGAGTGACAAAAAACAATTAGGTAAGCATACAAGTAGATTTCAAACATGAAAAACTAATAATAACAAGATGTGAACTGAATGGTTTGGTATAACAATTGAATATATCTTGCAACCTGCACTAAACTATGCAGAAAAAAACAATTCATGTTTAAAGAAGACAACACTAATTGTTAGTATGGAAGTGAGAAAACCAAACATTTTATTATAATTTGACACATTCCTAGGCTCAACTTTGCAGAAAATCCTTTCACATAATACCAAGAGAGCTGTCAAGCAATGGACAAGTTAAACCATAAATAAACAAACTCAGGAGCTACCATAATTAAGAAAGATATACTACCTTGATCACATGCTTTGCAGACCTAACTATTATCTCAGCAGAAAACAGATCCCATAAATGTGGTAAATGTTTGATCATGCCTGCAATCTGAGAGAAGAATTATACTGTGAGCAGAATAGATGAAATGATGACAATTTCAGCTGGATCAGCATGGAGACTCACTTTGCCCAGGTACCTAACATTTATCCCATGGAGATGCAGTGCATCAGTTAAAGTTTGTCCATCCATAGGGGAGATATCAAGGGAGCAAAGGTCCTGGACAAACTTAGGGATCACTATTTCTAAAAGATATGTACCAGCCCTTTTTACCAGCGCTTCATCTGCAGCAATTTCCTAGAAATAGCAAACAGTAGAAAGTTATCAAATTTATGGTTATTTTACAAAGAGTAGTTTTGAACACCAACCTCTTGACTGCCAGCAAGCTTGTACTCTGTAAACACGTTCGGATTGAAAAGGATCTCGGCACTTGAGCTGTCATTTTCCTCAAGTGTAGGAGCAGAACTTTCTTCAGACTTGTCACCTCCTTCAACAGAGGAAGCCTGAAATGATGGAAATAGATTTCCAGCTTACAAATGTGAAACAATACCTCATTTTATTCAATCTTATTCAGTCCCTTCGGCCTACGTGTGCACAAACTAATTCAGTAATCATTAAAGGTGAAACTGGCAGCAGTGATTTGTTATGCACCACTGGATAAGTAACATTTAGGTAACCAAGTTATGATCATGCATGCAAAACTGGAGGGACATATGAACACCACAAAATAAAACTGGAGGAACATTATAACATCATAAAATAAGACAAATTCAACAATTTTGCTTTATTGGAGCTGCATATGATCAATAACTTGCAACTTTGTGTCAGAACACCTAAACTGATATCGGCACAAACCTTTGTGTCAGAAGTACTTGCAACTTGGTCATTGGATTCTTCCGAAGCATCTGGAACTTTCTGCCTAGTGGATTGCTTGGTCGATTCAGCCTGCCCAAATATAAAAATAAAGAAATTTTCACAAATGAAACCATGTAATTGCTTGACAAACAAGGTTAAAATATGTGATGAGCTTACCTCAACAAATGTGGCTACAAGTTCAGGTCTCAAAACGCAGAAGCGATGCTCTTGTCCAATGTAGTTAGAATCTCGCGGAGTCACTCTCATCAAATCTAAAATATAATGCCTACAAAAAGGAAAAATTCAAACAATTTAAATAAATATAATGATAGGACTACAAGTCTACAAGGCATAGCTCCTTGCATCTGTAGAAAAAAAATGTAAAAAAACTGACCAAGTGCTGAGACTTTTAAGCATTGATTGAAAATTAAAATATAGAAGGTGTTTTCATATTTGAACAGAGACCAGTGTTCTTCAAAAATAAAATTACCTGTCGTCACTTCCAACAATGCCCTTACATTCGACTGTAGCAGCTAACTTTACAGGATTGCCAGAACCATCCAAAACCACATGCTCCTTCAAATGGAGCCGCTTTGCAGCCTCAACCACCTAAAGCAGCAGTAGTAAAAATTAACAATAAATACTCTTTAGCACAAGGATGACAATAACTTTGGAGTTTAAACAGGACTGTTGAATTAAAATACCATTGCCAAAAGCTGGGTAGAAATTGGTACATAGAATAGAATAAATATGTGACGCATGACAGATAGCAACCTAAGAATCAAGTGTGATCATTGGAATTTGCTTATACTCGCTAAATTAAATTCTAGAACTACCCAGGATGTAAGGACTATAAATCTAGACAGAAACTAGGTGATTCCCCGCATGTTGCTGCAGGATTTGAGAGAACTTTTTGATGGCACGCGGATGGCTCAGGTTTAGTAAAGAGGTTGCAACTTGTGGGTGGGGTAGTGGAGTAGGCAGAAAGAGACCTTACCAACGTATCACAGGTGCAGCAACAATTTTATAGACAAAATAAGAACTTGTGGGTGGGGTAGTGGAGTATAGCATGAAATTTTGGCTGTGCTGCTGGTACTTTAAACCAACTCCTACCAATTGTAATAATACTTGTTGTTGCAGCGTCAGTTAACATGTTTTTAAACGAAAAAAATAAAATTGACTTTTCAGATTACTTTCAATGGAGAAAATTGCCCACTCTTGTATTGCAATTTACCTTTGAATGGAAAGATTCATTCCAAGATATCTTTTTGCCATTATCAACAGAACCGTACAGAAGGGAATCGGACTTGTCTCCTTGGAGTATACCAGGAATGATACTCTACAAGTCCAAAATAATTAGAAAGGCACTTCAGTAGCAGCTTAGCTGTTTATGGCATCTTAAAATAAATTCACTAAAATGTTACATGTGAAAGAACAAATTACAGAAATGCATAAATTTGAAGCAAAAAATTCTAAAAGTGTATATACCCGAAAAAATGTTTACAGACCTGAGCTACAACCCTGTGACCTCTGTAATCAATTATTGCCATGGCAAGATTGTAAAGGCCAGAAATATCAGCTTCTTGATAAGCCTTGGTTCCTTTCAAATCATTGTTTGCAGAAGCATAGGTCGCCTGCTCGCTATCTGGAATTTGTGCCTCTGCGGATGCATCCGAACATATGTCTGAAACATTGTTGGATACTTCTGTGGATTCGCCATGGTTCATACCAGGCTTAGCCCCCACAACCGGTGAAAAAACTTTAGTGTTCCTGTTGGTTCCATTTTGGCAGTCTGGTTGATCCTTTGAAACGTGTTCGAAGTCGGAATCAACAGCAAAACTAAAGAAAATGTTGTTGTGGACATACCTGAAACATAAAAAAACAGGTAAGATGAAATTAAAACCATGTTATCAAGTTACTCGAATAAGAGTTGATCAAGCATATATAGATCAGAACAATGTGGTTCAATGCCCACTGCACATCATCGCCGTCGTCGTCGTCATCGTTATCATCGTATATGCAATAAACTCCAATATTACACTCGGTACCCAAATCCCACAGCAAAACATTCAAAATATCTCTCAAAACTAGAACAATAGCAAAATAAACAATAATGTAAAATATATGGTAAAAATTAAATTTAATTGGAGTCTGCAAATGCCTCTCATGGATTAAGAGTGAAAAATGTTAGAATAATATGTAGGTTGAGAACTAAAAAATTAGGTTTAGCACCCATAAATTGGGATGATAGAAATGTTTGATGATAGTCTGCCATTAACTTAAAAAGTGAAGTGCACTAGTTGGAGAATGTGCCAGTTTTGGATAAATTCAAAGCCTCCACAAATCCAAACAAAAAAGGGCAGCCTGGTGCACGCTCCTGCTCGCAGGGTCTGGGGAAGGGTCAGACCACTTAGGGTCTTTTTGTACGCAGCCTTTCCCTGCATTTCTGCAAGAGGCTGGTACCCAGACTCGAACCTGTGACCTCATGGTCACAAGGCAACAGCTTTACCGCTGCGCCAAGGCTCCCCTTCAAAATCCAAACAGAAGATATAAAAGTACATTGCCAACTGATTTACTAATTCAATACAACAAATAACTTTTTGATATCAAACAGTCTGATCCTAAGGCAGAAAGCAGGTGCAAGTATGAGAAACATTATTCTAGTAGAGCTAAGGGCGTAGTAAATACTCACATATGAAAACATTCTGGATCAGTTGGGTTGATCGGGGGTATGCATCTATTAATGACACCAACTGCCCCTTTCACAGCAGCATCAACAAAATCACATGTTACTTTGTAGAGAGCTCTGCCACGCAATATCCTGCGATGAGCAATAAATAATGAGCTCCAACAGGTATAAAGCAGGCAATTCATAAACCGCAATAGTAACTATATTAACTAACGAACCTTTCTTGAGGATTGCCATGAGGAAACTCCCGACAGGACTGCAATTCTTCATTCCAGTCTCTCTGCATGCCAATCAGTTCGGTGCCATATGATAACACCACGGACTCCTCAGCCCTGGCGGCATCCCTTCTATGCTCTGTTACACACATGACAAGTGCATACCAAATTACTATTAGTAAAGTTATATCAATATATCAAATATATTAAGAACTCTAACTAGAAGGGTAAGAGGTTCCAAGACAAGGCAGGGACCGGCTGAAAGGAATCAGTATGGCAGCAATGTAGTTTATGAAGCCAAAAATACAAGTTGAAACAAGATATAGTATTGAATAGCTGTATTAGATTTGTGATCTATAACACGGTCAACAAGGAAATCTGCTGACAAAATTACCTGGCACAGGATGAGCACCTAACCAAGAAGTCACTGGAAGCAGAGACTGAACGTTCTCAAATGGATGAGCCGATGCCCTACGATCCAAAACTTCACGAAAACCTTCAAAGTTTTGCCCAGTTGTCAGCAGAGATTAAGTGTGGTAAGACCAACACCTTGCGGATAAAGTCTAGATTTATGCAAACCTTTCTTAAACTTGGCACTGATTTTCTGTAGTAAACCTACGAGAGTGCTGGCCTCCAGACCTTGTTTTGTAGGTTTTGGGTCCAATATACTTCCATTGCTACAGTTCACATAAAAAGATTTAGAGTTTCCTGTAATGCAGTATTTGTTTCCTTCTAATGTGACAACATCAATATAAATGAGATCCCCATGCAACCTGAGAAAAAAGCAACAGGAGTTAATTTGAAGAAAATAAAATCCCCACTCCAGATTAACAAGCTTACGACAATGTTACAGGCATTCCTGATCTTAAGCCCATTAGGCATATATGCATCTATTGCCAAGAAACAACTGCATCCTCACAAAAGGAATACACAGAACAACCAAACTCTACATTATCCACAATTGTGACATCAAAGTTTAACAAAAAAAGAAGGAATGTGACGCAACCTAGCCCAGATAAACAAACATGCCCAGAATTGGCCTAACTTAACGGAATTTAAATTGATGCTTCTATGCTACTATGACCCACCCTTTGAGTTAATAAAATTTTAAAGCACAGGCAAACAAGCTGAAGGCTGACTCTTAACTCATCAAGCACTCCAGTATTTATGGAAAACAGAAAGGATAGAGCACTAAAGTACTGGCTATAATCTTTTCATTCAATGTAGCATAGATTAAAAGTTAAATTGTACTCTTTCCATAATTCTACAAACAGGTCCTACCTTTCAGAACTTAAATGGCTTGATCGTTATCAAAGTTACATTGAAAGTGAGAGGATGATATCACATTGGCTGATTACAACATAATGGAGTACATGAATCGGGCCTACAGAGCCTAGCTGACTTATTTTTATAACAATGGGTCTAAAAAGATATTCAAGGATAATATGACAATGATAACAACGCCAGACATCAGAATTACCTCCGGTAACTTGGTGGAGGATTGAAAGACGAAAAAACTAAGCTTTCAACACATTTTATCTCTGCTTGCGCAGAAGTCAATAAATTAGTGAGAGCACCAGCGTTATCCTCCATAAAATTTAAACCATCAAGCTCCGGAATAACGGTTTTCTCAGAACCTGCTCAGCAGGGTTAGAATCAAGGACAACATCCACATCAGGTTCGTTTAAGATTTACATGCAAACCGCAGAATCACTAACAAACATGACAGGTGTATAACACTAAATATGGAAGATATAAGTAAACCTGCACCAAAAAAGTGGGAACGTACCTGCAGATTTTCCCTGAGCAGACTCCTGCTGCAAGGCTAAGGATGTGGATACAGAAACATGAAGACTTGAGAGTGATAGGAGCTCCCTCACACGTCGGAGATGCGACCTAATAGACCTCTCATCATATATTGCTGAAAGAAGATTTATGTTAGCTCCATGAAATCAACATTGATGAAAAAATAGAGAACATGCTACATACCCGCAACCATCTCTAATGAACAGCCACCAGAAGTTATGTCTGCAATTTCAGATATTTCATTGTAGTCCTCTAACTGATGAGTTGAACCATCTTTAGTATGCAAGATCAAATCGTAGCATGTATAGAAGCAAGTTTCTGGAGCATCCAAGAGGAATTGTTTGACATCAATGACAGAATCTCCTGGAGTTAGCTGTAAACAATAAAATAGCATGAAATACATTGAACTAGTAAAGAAAAATAGAGAAACAAATAAAGCTTTTTTACATTACCTGCAACTCAAGCTTTTCACCTGATTGTGTCCTGACAGGAACAGGGTATAAATGAAGCTCTCCTGCTGGATAGCATGTTTACTTGTTAAATAAGCAGCGTATTTGCAAGAATTGTCCATTAAAATAGCACGCAAGCAAGGAATTTATAGCAAAAAACACATAGAAAATGTTAAAATTCCATAGATTTGTAATCTAATTAAAATGACAACTAATAGAGCTAGGCCAGAAAATTTTTAGAACATTATATTCGTACCAGGGACTTCTCACTATTTTCAATATATTTATGTCCAGAATTGTTAGTGTTAGCACAGCCACATAAGCATCCAGAAGCATACAACATGTCACTCATTTAGCGTTCAGTCCAAATCACATAATCGTTAAATGAAAAATATTTGGGTTACCTGTAAATTTGTACCCATGTAGAACACCGAGGTGTTCACTGTATCACTATTCATTATTGAGTGTTACAATGCAACTACAGTATTGACAGTATCATCAGTGAAATGAACAAACCATGGTCTCACCTTCAGCTGGCTTTTTTGCAGGCTGTGCTGCCACTGGCACATCCCCCTCTGTTTTCTCGGCATCTGCAACACTGCCCTCTGCAGCAGGGGATTCACTTACTTCCGCATTCTCTGGATTAACCACTTCGGCACCATCAGACACCGTCAACTCTGGTTCGGCCGGAACGGACTGGCCGGTGCCCTGTGCCTTTCCCTTGTTCTTCCCACCCTTGGACTTCCCTGCCATATTCCTGCTGAAGCCAGAAACCAACACCAACACCAGCAAATCTAATCAGACCCCAAAAAACACAATTTTCACACACAACAAACACCACGGCTCTCTAAAGCGCCCGGGAAACATCGCCAGCTCCACTAAACCCCCAACGGAACCAAGCCCCGGCCAAGCACACGATCTGCGGCAGGATCAAAACCCTAAACCCCTCCCACGAAATCGAGAGCCCTCGAGCTCAGTGGAACGCGCGAACCAGATGGATTCGATCGAAGTAAGGAGAGGGGATTCGAGTGGGGGAGCGAGGGTGATACCTGCCGCTGCCGCCGCCGCCGCCGGCGCGGAAGCTTCGGCCCCGCGAGGATGAGAGGCGGCGCGAGGGCGAGGCGCTGAGGGAATGATTGGGCGAGGGGCTGTTTGGGTAAAGCGGGAGGAGGGAGGCTGCTGCCCTCGCCGGCCGCTCCTTTTATACGGGTGGGCGGACCCTCCTTATCCCCCCGTGGGCGCCTGGCCTCTTGGGGCTCTCGGTGAGGCGCTTCCCGTCGCGTCGGGTTGGCTTTCTCCTCTTGTTCAAGTTGTTCGCCTCCGCACGCGCGCCGGTGATATTTCTGGCGTTCGGTAGGGGTAATTTTGGTAGTCTTTGTGGGAGCCCACCTCGGCGTGGGATTTAGGGGGGCTGTTAGGGTTTTGCCATGGGGTTTATGACTAGCGAACGCTGACTAATGATCTGCAACATTGGCAGAAGATGTCAAGTAGTAACTCTTGTCTTCTTTTTATGTTAAGTGTTTGAAATCTCTTGTCACACGTGAGTGTAATGTTTGTTTGTGTTTGTTGACATCACACGACAACTTTGGTCATATTAGACTCACTTTTTATTACATGACAATAAGCAATTTGCGAAAAAAATTTTGGAAAGACATGCTCTTTGCACGTAGAATGGGGGTGAATGGGATGTTTGTGTAGACTTGGGCTACTCGATGCACGTAGAATAAAAAACGTTTTATAGTCATCATGGATGCAACAAACTAAGCTTTTATAACATATTCTAATTTGAAAAAAAAATCAGGTAATACTTGATTTTAGATCCATCCAAATAAAGCGTGATTGTAAAATCAAGATATTATGCCAGATTTTGGGCTATAGTAGACTAATGATTTTGTTGGGTACACTAAATATTATTATATATTTTATAAATTTAGTCAAAATGTAAAATTAAACAAAATTGACTTAGAATAAATCCCAAAAGTGATCATTTAGGATGTTTGGAGTAGGTGAATACTGATTCATGTATTATCTGTTCAAATGGGAAACATGTTTATTTCAGCACATGTCTTGCATTTCCTTCGTTCTTCACCACACTTTTGAATTTTGATATTTGGAGAAGACTAGTTAATTGATGTGCGTTGCTACGAGCCAATAAAAATATATTAACTATTTTTCCGCACGAGAGTTTGAGAGTTTTGCAACTTCTCGTAATGACTCGCAAAATAATAAAGCTTATAACAAGTTACTAATGTGTCGGCGGTGGCCGCGAAGGAAGGGGTCCAAGTCGTGACGTCGCCGTAGACGACCTCTTGAGCTCCGTCTCGCCGATCCTCCAACGCGACAGCACCCGCTTTGGCCTTTCTCCTCCCAACTTATGCTCGCTCACGCACAAACGGTCAGCGACAACATACAAGAGCGATGACGATGTTAGCTCGATTTGGAGGGATTGGGTCGTCACGCATATTGGATAAATATTCCTTAAATAAGTTGATCTTATCCTACCAAATTCCAATATGAACACCTACAGAATCGAGATCAACATATCACGTTTTATTCTTGAAACCATACACATACTAAGATACTCATGTGCCACACTAAATCTAGAACCACTCAAGCATGCTCGTGCCACCGCATCCTCGACCTTGAGCCAACATGCTTTGTTTCAAACATATCTCTCTCTAATCATTGTATGGATGATACTCATGGTCATTTGTACATGGTTGGAGCTTGAGTTTTTTTTTATTTGAGATTCAACCGCATCCAACAAGTACAATGTGTAGAGCCAGTGACGCAGCCAAGATCGAGCCCAGGGGGGCTCTCCTGTGGTTCTTCCATCTCTCACACCCCCCTCCTTCCTTCCTCCTCCAAAATTTTCGGGGGAGGGGGGGTTGAGGAGGGGGGATAGCTTTACAATCATTGCTGCAACTAACTACAGAGAAGAGTTTACTAAGGGCCCGTTTAGTTCGCGAAGTGAAACTTTTGGGTCCCCTTTCAAGGTCTATTGGGAGTATTAAACGTAGATTATTTACAAAAATAATTACACGAATGGACCGGAAATTGCGAGACGAATCCATTAAAGCTAATTAATCCGTCATTAGATATTGATTACTGTAGCACGACATTGTCTAATCATGACATAATTAGGCTCGTTAGATTCGTCTTGAAAATTAAGGTAGGGGTCGTGGAATGAATTTTGTCATTAATCTACATTTAATACTCCAAATTAGTGGAAAGAAGATTGATGTGACAGGTAGTTGGTGAATATTTGGGGAACTAAACTGGGCCTAAAGGGTACAACCCTGTCAAATTAAAACTTCATCTTTTATTTTCTTATATGTACACTCTAAACATATGTTGTACATGAGAAATATAATAGTTGACTACTAAGAATACTAGTAAGCAGCACGATCCACTTCAGCTTGTCGACAATTCCTGAAGCCATGTTAACCAAGACCGTTGGACAGATCTCCAACTGATTTGTATGACAGATTTGTTCTGAGAGGAAAATATTGCACGTTGATTTGTACAATAGATTTATTCTGAGAGAAAAGTACTATGCAAGAAGTCAAAATAAGACAAGCCGAACGGAGTCAATATTATCATTGCAAAGACAAAAAATAACACTATCATCCCATGTTTGAGGACAAATCAGCTTACATAGTTACCACACAACTGTACCTCTCAAACTAGTGTCCATCTACACGTGAGTCCTCAATGCTCAAAAGCATAAGCAGAACAAACTAAAAACGTGATACCAATGAAAGAAAATAATGAGGCAAGCACTGTTGTGTTCCCTATATACTTCACTGGTAGAGAGACGGACTTTAGTTCCAGTTGGTAAGGCCCTTAGGAATCTGAAGTCCAACTGGGACTAAACATGAGAGACAAAATACACCTCCTTTGGTCGAAGGTGGGATTCCCACACGGGACAAAAGGGGTTTCTTCAAAAAAAACGCCCGGGAAGCCCTGCCCACCGTTCTCATGTACAATTTCTTCACCACAATTTCATCTTCTCATAATCATACAAATCAACTCACACAAGATTCACAACATGCACACAAGTTCAATTTCATTCCATTCACATAAGATGCACAATCACAATCTGTACATGAATTCAATTTTGCAAATAAAGATAAAAAAATCCAACACTCACGCCTTGCCAACGGCCGAGAGGTCCTCGCGCCTGCCTCCGTGGGCCGCCGGCACGGCCGCACGTGCCGCCGCGCCGCGTCGTGTGCGCCGTCGTGCCACGCGCACCTTCGTGCGTCGTGAGCCGCCACGCCGCGTGCACCGCCGCTCCGGCTCCTCCCCATCACCTGCATGAGAAGAGGAAGAGGAAAAAATAAGGAAGAAGACAGAGGAAAAAAAGAGAGAAGAGGAGGAGACTGCCGTGAACAGATAAGGGAGGAGTGTTGTCATGAATGAAAAGATAATGGAAAGAGAGGGAGGGGAGGGGGCGCGGTAGGTGGGAAGAAGGGCTTTTGTCTCAGGTCGTTTCCTCACCCGGGATTAAAGGAACACCACCCGAGACTAAATCTTTGATCCTGGGTATAGATGTCCATTCGGGGCGCCCGACCCGGCCCTGGCACGGTAAACTTCGTGCCGGGCCTGGCCTGGCACTACTCCCCGTCGTGTCGTGTCGTGCTAGCCCACGGGCTGCACCGGCGGCCCAAGCCCGGGCCCGCAGGCTGATTTCGTGCCGGGCCAGCCCGGGAAGCACGGGGTCTCCAAGTTTCCATCGTGCTCGTGCCGCCCGGCACCCCGCCGCTCTGCTATGGCGCCATGGCGCCATCCGTGCGAGAAGAGAAGGAGAGGGGAAGATAGCGTAGGGCCGATGTAGATCTCGGAGAGGAGGGAGCCGCGCTGGCCTCCATGCTCGTCAGTGACGTCGCTCGCCAGCGGTCGGCCTTCAGCAGATCCACACGGGATGCAGGCGAGGGGTGTCGCCGAGGAGCCAGCGCCTGACGGCCGGAAACCCGGAGTGGCGCCCGCGCGAGGAGGCTGGGATTCTACAGCGAGAGGAACAATGACAGCGGAGGGGAGGGGTGAGGCCGTGAGGCGGGATGGGAACGTCGGGTGGCTGTCGCGCAGGCTGAGGCGGGACCGGGGGAGCTCGCGAGAGAGAGGGAGGATGGGAGAGGGCCAGAGAGGCGGCAGCGGCGTGGTGGGAGCAGGGAGTTAAAGATTAGGGTTGTTGACTTGTTGTTTTTTATATATGGATGGGGTTATGCGGGCCGCAGACGGGTCGACCTGTTTATTTCGTGCCGGGTCGGGCCGCCCGACGTGCTAGGGTGGCGGGCCAGGCCAGCCGGGGCACGGTGGCAAGCGGGCCGTGCCGTGCTTGGGCCGGGCCAAATTCCCGTGCTTCCGGGCGTGCCGCCGCGCCGCAGGTCAAATGGCCATCTATAATCCCGAGTGGTGTTCCAACCCGAAACTAAAGGGTACCCTTTAGTCTCGGGTAGGAATACTACTCGAGACTAAAGCCCGGCGTCAATAATTAAGGCTGATAGCTGTTGGGAGCATGGCATTTAGTCTCGGTTGGTAATACCAACCGGAACTAAAAGGTAGGGGGCGTCCGAAGCCATTTCGGACCACATCGACGAAAAGACTTTAATCTCGTGTCTAAAATTGGACCGGGACTAAAGAAGTGTAGAAGATCGGTAAACCAGGCTGAATTATAGAAGCCCAGCTACTATTTTTGATGATTACCTCCGTATTAATTTTAAGTACAAAATCACACACTAACTTGTCGTTTTCAACTACACAAATAACCATACTTTTCATGAACTTTTGTACGTGCTCGTATGATAGTCTTTCGTATGATGGTGCGTCTACTTAATTTTTTTCCTGATGAGACGGCCGTACATCTTTGCAGAACGCTGGCACACGTTCAAATTATGCCTTTGTTTTTTTAAGAGAATGCCATCATGGATAACTTTACTGATCATTAAAATAAAAATTACATCATTAACCACGGTAGCAATCGGGAATTGTGAGACATGGGTACTCCTGGGTCTTCACCGACCAGGCTCATAGCCGTCTCCGACAAGTGGGTCTGGCAGAATACTCAAAGACCTGACAGTGGGCCCAACAGACCTGATATGTGGTCCCGAAGACCTTCCAGAAGATTCCTCCAGACGACCTTATCCGGTTTAAGACTTGGAGTGTGTCTCAAGACGTCGGTCGCGTCGCCAGGCAGTCCGAAGATCACGAGATAAAGTTGTAACCGACTAGAGATAGGTTTCTCTGCTGTAACCGACTTGGACTCCAGATCCACCGACCTTGTCCGCCAGCTAATATAAGGCGGCTAAGGGCACCCTCCTGGGGACAAGTCACATCTCGAATCCATGTAAGCACACCAGCTGGAGGCACGCGCGGGCAGCCGGCTCTGACAGGAACCTTAATGCAGCTCTGCTCAGTCGCGCGGCCATCAACACGCCGTCCCATCCGACCCTGTAGCACGCCAACTCCGACCGAGGCACTCAAGCACCCTCTACGTTTGGCGTTGGCCTACGATTAGGCCCTAACGTGGCGGGCTCACACCATACTCAGACAGGTTGGGTCAACACCAAAGTGCTCGGAGGAGGCGCCAGGTAGCCGAAATGAACAGCCTCGCCCCGACACGCGGCGGCTTCGACAACAAATACAGCTCAGCCACCTTCAAAGCTCCCTGACGGACAGCGACGTGCGAGAAGACGTTCCAGCGGCTGGCACTGTAGCTTCTATTTTGTTTCCCTTTTTGCCCCTCTCCCTTGCGTCTACAAAAAGAAGAGGAGGGCACCGTCACAAGGGCTGACGAACCGAACACTTACACTCCAGGGACTTGGGTTCGACACCCACTTCCGACCAGTTTGTAACCCCTACTATAAACAACCCTAGCGCGAGAACACGGCAGCTCGACACTGGACGTAGGGTATTACTCCTCGGAGGCCCGAACCAGTCTAAATCTCGTTGTCTCTTGTGCTAACCATCCGAGTCCGACACACGATCGATACAAATTTACTGTCCGGCGGTAGAGAACCCCGACAGTTGGCGCGCCAGGTAGGGGCACATCATATGTCTCGCCGAACTTCACCAACAACTCAGATGGAGGGCCGCAGGGTTTCGCTAACCCCTGGGGCCACCATGCGCTTCGGCTCCCTCGGCTTCGTCTACGCCCGGCCGGCGGAGTCCGTCGTCGGGCGAACCTTCGCCCGGCTAGCTCGCCCCAACGCCCTGACGGGGGCGGCAGGGCGCGCGGCGTTCGTCCGGGGCTTCTCGGACGAGACGATCGTAGCCATGTTGGGGCCTAACCCGACACAGGAGCGTTTTAGGCTCGCCGCCTACTACCTCACCGACCTCACCTTCCAGGCCAGCGGAGCCGAGCCGCTCGCCTGGGGGGAGTTCATGGAGCGGTACACCGCCATGTACCCCCATGGACAGCTAGGCCTCCCGGACGACCCGGTGACGGCCTACGTGAACGAGCTACGAGCGACTTACGTCGCCCCGGGCTCCGCGACAGCTCGGAGGGCACCATCAACGCGCGCGCACGACCCCACGCGCGAGTGCTTTATCTGCGTGGCGCCGGACTCGAGCAGCTCCACCGACCTGGAGCCGGCACCGCGTTACCGCGCTACCGACACCCAGCGCAGGGCACGCCTCGACGAGCTCGCCGAGGCCAGGCGTCAGCTTGACGAGGAGCTGGCTAACCTCCACCAGGAACTCGAGGAGGACCGCGGGCCCCGCAACCAGCAGTCCCCCCGCAACCTGCCTCGCAGCAGGTCCCGGTGCAGGAGCAACGCTGTGAAGGAAACGGCGAGCGGCAGGATCGTCGTCCTGCCGCCGAGCAATCCCGGGCCCGCGCCCCGACGCCACCGGCTCGAGGACGCACACGCGACAACAACCGACGCGCCAACGAGGGCACGAATGTCGACGCTAGCGCCGACGGTGACGCCCCGCCGCTCTTTAGGCGGGCGTCGCAGAACCTAGCCGCTGCAGCTATGCTGCTGCGCGGCTGCCCGGAGGCAGCGACTTCCGAGGAGAGACGAGTGCGTCAGCAGCTCAAGGCGCTACTCGAGGCGGCAGCGGCACAACAGGTCGGCGCGAGACCGAGGAGCGGCGCCCTCCGCGCATCGCCCAAACACGCCCCCTTCCCGGCATCGGGACCGTGGAGATGGGGTTGGGGCCGCAACATCGGCGGTCAAGAGTCGTCTCGGGCCCAACAGCGACGCCCGGGACACCATCGAAGCTCGCCAACGGGCCGCGAGCGTCGACAACTATCGCGACGGCGACAACCGCAACCGCCGTGACAACCACCGCCCGCGCCGACACGACGACCGGGGGCGCGGACGACGCTACGACAGCGACGACGACCGTGACCGTAGCTGGTCGCCGAACCAGAGGGGCCCGCGGGCTTTCGGGCAGGACGTGCGGGACGCGACGTTCCCCACAAGCTTCCGAGCTCCGACCAACATCCCCAGGCACGACGGGGACACCAACCCCAGTGTGTGGCTGGAGGACTACCGGCTCGCGTGCCACGCGGGTGGAGCGACGGACGACCTCTTCATCATCAAGAACCTGCCGCTCTACCTCGGCGACTCCGCGCGGACGTGGCTCGAGCACTTGCCCCGCGGCAAGATCAACGATTGGTCGGACCTGCGTCGGGTCTTCGTCGGCAACTTTCAGGGCACGTACGCCCGCCCCGGCAAGCAGTGGGAGCTGCGCAACTGCAAGCAGCAGCCGGGGGAGAGCCTGCGCGAGTACATCCGGCGCTTCTCCAAGCGTTGCACCGAGCTTCCCGGCGCGACGGACAACGACGCCATCTCGGCGTTCCAGAACGGCACGACCTGCACCTCCCTCATCCATCGACTAGGGCGCCGCACGCCCCGAACCACTCGGGAGCTCCTCGACATCGCGAGCAACCACACGGATAGCGAGGAGGCGGTCGCGGCGACACTCAACACCCCTCAGGGCAAGGGGAAATAAGTCGCGGATCATGGCGAGGGGCCATCTTCGCACCACAAGAAGAAGAAGAAGAACGACAAGCGTCGCCGCGATGACAACTTGGTCGCGGCGGTCGAACGCAAGGCTTCACACCCCAAGAGCAACCCGGCCAAGGCCGGTCCCCCGAAGGACCACTTCGAGCGGCTGCTGGAGGCGCCATGTACCCACCACGAGGTCCCTGTCAAGCATGCGCTTAAGGACTGCCGTCTAATGAATAACTACGTCAATGACACGCTCAAGCCTAAGGTGGCCGAACCGCAGAAGAAGGTTGTGATCGTCCATGACAACGACGACGACCTGGAGGCTTAGTACCCAGGCGAGGACGCGCGCAGTCCACATGATTTTTGGCGGGTCCCCGGCACGACCCTCAAGGCGTCGGGAGAAGCTGATCCGGCGCGAAGTCTTCAATGCCGAGTCCTCGACGCCGTCCTACCTGAAGTGGTCGGAGGTTCCGATAACCTTCGACCGCAAGGACCATCCCGACTGCGTACCGCAGCCGGGAGCCTACGCACTAGTGGTGGCTCCCCTGTTCAGGTCCAAGCGGATCCACAAGGTCCTAATGGATGGAGGAAGCGGCATCAACGTGCTCTATGCGTCAACGCTTGACGACATGGGCATCCCCCGATCCAAGCTGCGGCCGTTGACCGCACCGTTCCACGGGGTCGTCCCTAGGATGGAGGCTCTCCCGATCGGGCAGATCGATCTGCCCGTCACGTTCGGGGACCTGCAAAATTTTCGCACAGAAACCCTCACCTTCGAAGTGGTAGGGTTCTCGGGGACGTAACACGCCATCCTCGGGAGGCCAGCTTACGCGAAGTTCATGGTCTTGCCCAACTATACGTACCTGAAGCTGAAGATTCCCGGTCCGAGGGGGATCATCCCAGTAGGGACTACGTACCAGCGCGCATTCGAGTACGACGCTGAGTGCTTTCAGTTTGCGGAGGCACTGATCCGGTCCGAGAGGCTCCGCGCCGAGCCTCCCTCCGAGGACCAAGAAATCCCCGAGTCGTCCAAGCGAGCGGCCTGCTCTTTCGAGCCCGCCAAGGACGTCAAGGATGCGACCGTCTCCGACGATGGCCGTACGCTCCGTATCGGGACGACGCTCGATCCTAAATAGGAAAGCGCGCTTGTCGACTTCTTCAAAGCGAACCTCGATGTGTTCGCATGAAAACCCTCCGACATGAAGGGAATCCCGAGAGAGGTTGCCGAGCACAAACTAAACATCAAGCCGGGATCGAAACCGGTTAAGCAACACCTACGCTGCTTCAACGACGAGAAGTACAAGGTGATTGGCGAGGAGATCAAGAAGCTCCTTAGTTCAGGGTTCATCCGAGAAGTATTCCACCCCGAGTGGCTTGCTAACCCTGTACTTGTAAAGAAGAAGAATAAGAAATGGAGGATGTGTCTTGACTACACGGGCCTTAACAAGGCATGTCCCAAGGATCCGTTCCTTTGCCTCGCATAGATCAGGTAGTCGATTCGACAGCCGGGTGCGAAACCCTCTGTTTTCTCGATGCGTACTCCGGGTACCACCAGATTGCGATGTGCATAGCGGACCAACTCGCGACTTCATTCATCACTCCGTTCGGTGCCTACTGCTACAAAATGATGCCTTTCGGGCTCAAAAACGCGGGCGCCACGTTCCAAAGATGCATGCGACGCGTCTTCGGGGAACTCATAGGGCGAATCATCGAGGCGTACGTCGACGATATCGTGGTCAAGTCGAAAAAGACCGGCGATCTAGTCCCAGACCTCACGGAGGTGTTCGCGAAGCTGAGAGAGCACGGGGTAAAGCTTAACCCCGAGAAGTGTGTTTTCGGGGTTCCGAGGGGCATGCTCCTCGGCTTTGTCGTGTCGGAACGCGGCATTGAAGCTAACCCCGAGAAGATCTCGGCCATCACGGACATGGGGCCGATCCAAAACTTGAAGGGCGTACAGCGCGTCACGGGCTGCCTCGCGGCTCTTAGCCGTTTCATAGCGCGACTCGGAGAGCGCAGCCTGCCGCTGTACCGCCTAATGAAGAAATCCGACCACTTTGCGTGGACTCCCGAAGCTCAGGAAGCGCTCGACTCCCTCAAGAACATGCTGAAGAGCCCACCAATCCTCACGGCTCCGGCGCCCGAAGAACTAATACTCCTATACATCGCCGCGACAACCCAGGTGGTCAGCGCTGCGCTGGTGGTCGAGCGAGAAGAACCCGGAAGGTCACTCAAGGTGCAGCGCCCGGTCTATTTCGTGAGCGAGGTACTTTCCGACTCGAAGACTCGCTACTCACAAATGCAAAAACTCGTATATGCTGTCTTGATGACCAAGCGCAAGCTCCGCCACTACTTCGACGCACACCCCATCACGGTGGTGTCCAAGTACCCACTCGGGGAGGTCATTCAAAACCCCAAGGCCGAAGGAAGGATAGCCAAGTGGGCACTCGAGTTGATGGGGCAGAACATCTCGTATGCACCCCGCAGTGCCATCAAGTCCCAAGTGCTGGCAGACTTTGTCGCAGAGTGGACGGAGGTCCAAACACCGCCAGCACCCATCGAGTACGAGACGTGGACAATGTACTTCGACGGCTCAGTCATGAAAGAAGGAGCGGGAGTAGGCCTTGTCTTCATCTCGCCTCTGGGCGTGCGCATGGAGTACATGGTTCGGCTACATTTCCCGGCCTCCAACAACGTCGCCGAGTACGAAGCGCTCATCAACGGCCTCCGAATAGCGGTCGAGCTCGGGATCCGCCGTCTCGAAATCAGAGGAGACTCAGAGCTTGTCGTGGATCAAGTTGTGAAAGAGAAAAATTGTGTCGATCCGAAGATAGCGGCGTACTACCAGGCCGTTCGTGAGCTGGAAGGCAAATTCCATGGGCTCGAGCTTCATCACGTGCTGCGCGACTACAACAAGGCTGCAGACGTCCTCGCCAAGACTGCATCGAGCCGCAAGCCAGTACCGCACGGGGTCTTCGCGAGCGACCAGCACGCACCCTCTGTGCGCATCGAAGGGGAAAGGCCGCCAGAGCTCGAAGGTCCGGAAGTCATGGAGATCGATCAGCCGCCCGAGCTGAACCTTGAGGACCCAGATTGGCGCTTTCCCATCCTCGAGTGGCTTGTCGAGGGTAAGCTACCCTCCGACCAGACGGAGGCACGCCGCATCGCGCGGCGAGCTAAGGCGTTCGTCCTCATCGAGGGCGAGCTCTACAAGTGGGGCGCAGCAGGCATACTCATGCGGTGCATCCTTGGAGATCAAGGCAAAGAACTACTTCGCGAGATTCACGCCGGCACGTGCAGGCATCACGCCGGTCCGAGGACTCTTGTCGGGAAAGCCTTCCGACAAGGGTTCTACTGGCCCACAGCGGTGGCGGACTCCAAGGACATCGTGCGTCGTTGCGAGGGGTGCCAGTTTTACGCTCAACAAACTCACCTCCCAGCGCAAGCGCTTCAAACTATCCCCATCACATGGCCCTTTGCTGTGTGGCATCTCGACATAGTAGGGCCGCTCCGACAAGCGCCCGGGGGCTTCACGCATCTCCTCGTAGCGGTTGACAAGTTCTCCAAGTGGATCGAAGCTCGACCCATCGTGAACGTCTGCTCCGAGGAGGCCATAGCGTTCTTCACCGACATCATCTATCGCTTCGGCATACCCAACACGATCATCACCGACAACGGCACCCAGTTCACAGGGAAGAAATTCCTCAACTTCTGCGACGACAACAACATTCGTGTGGACTGGTCAGCCGTGGCGCACCCGAAGACGAACGGGCAGGTTGAGAGGGTGAATGACATGATATTGCAAGGCTTGAAGCCTCACATCTTCAAGCGCCTCGAGAAGTTCCGAGCGAGGTGGGTGGCTGAGCTGCCGTCCGTTCTATGGAGTCTGCGCACCACACCTTGTCGAGCAACCGGCTTCACGCCGTTCTTCATGGTGCACGGGTCGGAAGCAGTCCTACCTACAGACATCGACTACGGCAGTCCCAGAGTGCGGGCCTACACCAAAGAGGGCAATCAAGTCGCGCTCGAGGACGCGATCGGCCAGCTCGACAAGGCGCGCGACGAGACACGCGACGTGGCGCTGCTACACTCGGCCAAGTACCAGCAAGCTTTGCGGCGCTACCACGAGCGCAACATGCGCGCTCGCGAGTTCCAGGTCGGGGACCTAGTCCTCCGACGAGTTCAAGGCAGCAAGGACCGCCACAAGCTCTCACCCCCGTGGGAGGGGCCGTTCATCGTCGACCAAGTGCTCCGACCCAGGATATTCAAGATCCGATACGAAGACGGTCGAGTCGTCTCCAACACGTGGAACATTGAGCATCTACGGCCATTTTACCCTTGAGTAAATGTTCAAATCTTATAAACCAGTGAATAAATGCCGCATGCTTTGTTCATATATCTATAAGTTCGTAAACTTCTCGGTTGCTATGCTTCGATATGTTGCAACTTGTCTAAAGGCTGAGCGGCGAGCATCTCTGTGCCTGCACAGAAACGCTCCCCGCTCGGGGGCTACCCAGGGCACGATGCCTTCCTTTCGTTTTCTACATTTTTTCAAAACAAAATCCGACATCTGTGTTGCGACCAATCGCACGCGCGAGAGGTTTTTTGGCGGAAGGCTCAACCTTGCAAGAAGTAAAGATGGCGGCCTGCGCGGGGCTTGGCGCTGCTGCTCGTTCAATGCTCCTAGCACCTACGCCTCCGTGGCTCCGGTGCGAAGGCTTGCGAGCACAGTCTGAGTCCACGAGCCTCCATCCGACCTCTTTTCAAAAGTGCTCGAGTAACCACCCAGACTCCGGTCTAAAACGATTTTGACAACAAATCTCGCAAATTACTTTTCGAATATCCCCGAGTGCTCGGGGGCTGCGAACGTGTGGCACCCCTTAGTGGTTTGAGGTGGCTAGGCTCTTCGACTCTTACGCCCCCGCGGCTCTGGAGTGGAGTTTAGTCACCTCACAATTCTTAAGTTCTGCTACACGTTGCTGCAGTCGTCCCTGGATGCTCGGGAACGTTCGAGCCGTAACTTCTATGAACAAGTTCTCGATAACATAATGTTGTTCATGGTGTTACACATACGAACTGTTCTTAATTATCTACATCTAAGCATGATACATCTAAGATGAAGGCCTGGAGCTCTCTGGGTCTTCTGGTGCATCTCTTGGCAGCAGGTCCAGGTCCTTCATGGCGGTGTCGGCCATGTCGCGGGCGAAGGAGGCGCTATCTTCCTCGAGCTGGTCGCAGTACGCGTCGGAGATGCTAGGGGCCTAGCCGCCGCTCAGCGCCGTGCGGTCCAGCCCTTGGTAGTGCAAGTCGAACATGGCGAGCACCCGGTGCACCACCCTCCGGGCGGTCGACAGCTCCCGCTCCTTGATCACCTCCGGGAGGCGCCCGACCTCTTCCAGAAGCCTCTCGGGAAGCCGTCCTTCTCGAGGATCTTGAGCGCGGTCGCATTCGCCTCCTGCGTCTTCTCTGTGAGCTTCACGGTCATTGAAGCGCGGTACGTGCGCATCCCTAAGACCACGAGAGGATAAATCAACATCAACAAATACCAACGAGGAGCAACGAACTCGAAGCTGGTGGCGTGCGAGGCCGACTCACCCTCAATGTCCTGCGCTAGTTTGGAGTTGTTGTTTCGGAGCCGGGTCCCTTCCTCGGTGACCTCCTGGAGCCTATTGGTCACCTCAGAGAACTGTCGGTTGGCCGTCCTGAGGTCCGCTCCGACGGCAACCAACTCTTGCCCCAGCTCCGACATCTTCGTCTCGAGCGCCGCCTTTTCCTGGGCGGCGTTCTGGGCGGCGGTCTCGGCAGCGGCGGCGGCGGCTGTGGCCTTCTCGGCGGCATCATTGGCGGTCGCCGCGGCAGCCCGCAACTCCTCGACCTTCGCCTCCGCCTGGGCCAACCTCGCTTCGAGGGACTCCCGCTCTGTCATGGCGGTGGCGGCCATGGCTTGTGCAGCCGTGGCACGGTTTTCCGCGGACTTCCGGGCGGCCTCGAGCGTGGCCCTCGACGACGCCTCGCTCGCCATCGCCCCGGCGGCGGCCACGCGAGCGACCACCGGCTGCATCTCCAGCTGGGCCCTCTCCGCTCGGAGCTCGTCGATGGTGTGCGCCCTCCTTCTGCCGGACCCCGCGAGCGCCTGCTCCGGGCAAGAGTACTTCGATCACAAGATTCGCGATAACAGGAAAGACAAGAGTAAGCTACCAGTTTGAAGGGACTTACCGTCGTTGCGGGGAGGATGAGCTCGTCGAACATGCGACGCGCCCACAAGAGACCCCGCTCGAGGCTGCGGCAGGCTGTGGTCTCCTCGTCCTAGACGTCGGACGCGTCCGCCTCGAAAGTGGCCGCCCAGGTGGAGCGAGCAAGGTCGGTGATCCGCGCGTCGTCCACCTCGGGCTCCGGTCGCAAACCTGCACCTGAACCCTCCCCGACCTCCTGGATCTCCGGGGAGGCGGCTCCCATAGTGCTCCCGGGAACGTCGTGTTCCTGTGGGGCTGGGCGAGCTGGGCCTACGACGGGAGCAGCTTCGGTGGCAAGGGCGGTAGGCCGGGGCGACGACGACTCCGGCGCACTCGCTGCGGTCGATTCCGCGACCGCGGCAGGGGACGAGGATGCGGTGTGAGCCAGCTCTGTGCCAGCTGCAGTTTCTCCGAGGACCTCCTCGGTCGCCTCCAACGTGGCTGGGGCCTCGGGGGCCCAACAGCTCCGACCAGGCCCAACTCCGGCTGCAGCATCGCGACTGCATCAAGCACGGGCTCCTTCTCGACGGCCTCCGCCGCTCCAGTTGCGGTCGCCGCCTCGGGCACGACAGATTCAGAGGCCTCGGCTTGCGACTCCTCCGGCTCCGACAACAACCGCTCCAGTGCGGCTTCGAAGATGGCCGTGTCATTGCCCGGGAGGTCGGACTCGTCAAGGTCGATGACTTCTCGAAGGAGGGCAGCCGCGGCGCCGACTGCCGGCGCCTCCACCGCGTCCCCGCACGCCTACGACGCCGCAGGCACCAAAGTTTCCGCCGCCGGCGGCTTCTCGACCTCGCGCTCGACGGCCGATGGCGGCGGGAGCAAAATCTTCTCGGAAGACGCCGCCCCGACTTCACCACCTCCCGCGGTGGCCTCGACCAGCGGCTTGGTCGCCGCCTGGACAACGTCCGCTCCAGGGGCCGCCTGCCCCTCGGCCAAGTTACCGACGTCCGACACCGGTGGAGGCACCACTGACTCGACCACCTCTGTCGCCACGACGAACCCGCTCCCGTCCTGCTCCGGCAACGGTTCGGCGTAGGGAAGTGATGGGCGGGGCTCGGACTGCGGGCCGCGCGTGCCCAGCACTACGCGTTTCATTAGCGCAAGGCTGAGCACGCCGGTGTCGGCACGGCTGAGGAGGACACAAATTGAAGATAAGAGGCAAGGCGAGGACGAAGAACAATGAAACAACGAGGAATGACGAACGAGAACTCACATGGAAGATCGCACGCGTACCCGCTTCACGGGCCATCCGATGGGCCCGACTCGGGGGCTAACCTCTTGGTCCCCGCCAGCTCGAAGGCTGGCCCCTGACGCTCTGCCTCCGCTGGCGCAGGAATTGGTTTGTCGCCCCCCGACGACTTGGGGGCGGCGCTTCGATCCCCCAACGGCTTGGGGGCAGTGCTTCGAGCCCTCGACGGCTCGGGGGCTGTCCTCCCGGCCTCCGCCGCACCAGAGGCCGGCCCCTGACTCCCACCGGTGAAGAGAGGGACTTGCATGGCCGGGGCGCCGCCGCCGCGGATGACGAGGGATTGGAGGCGCCGCTGGGAGACGCTCGTGTCCCCCTCCTGCGGCGCGGCTGGAACAGACGCCGGCGGGGTCGACCTCGCATTGGATGACGAACGCCTCCGTAGGGAGTCCGAGTCCGGGCGGTCGGAGCCATCGAAGAGGTGGCGCGAGGAGGGCTCTAGTTCCGCCGGTCGCTTGGGTGGATCTTCCCGGCGTGTAGGATCCCTCCGCCCCTCGGGGGCGCGCGAGCCGCCAGGGGCCGCCTGCGAGCGGGTCACCCTCTGATCTTCTCGGGCAGGGCGGGTCCCCGGCCACTAACCGGAACCCGTGCCCTTCTCACGGGTGCCCTGCTCCGACCGCCACGACGAGCTCACCTCCGCCGCCCGGCGCGGCGAGGGAAGAGACGACCCGGATATGCCGCTCCAATCAACCTCCGCGCTCGGCTCGGCCCCACTCCACGGCGGTGACGGCGACGGATCTTCGTTGGAGGTGACGTTGCGCTCCCCCGCCTTGCGGCGCTTGATGCGGTCGTCATTCCGATCGCACTTGGCGATTTCCTTCTCCTTATGCCACTCCTTGCGCTCGGCCCTCCGCCTGTCCACGGCCGCCTGGTTGCGCTTTAGGATCGCCTCCTCCGGGAGAGGCGCCTTCGCGGGCCGAGATGGGAGCTCTTCAGCTGAAAGAGGTCGGAGCAAAGGGAGTCAACGACCATCAAGAAATTTCCGAGAAGATCTAAACCAAATAAAGACACCGAACTAGTCGGAGGACTTATCGGAGGAAGAAATCCCTTACGAGCTTTTCAGTCCCCTCGTTGGGGAGCATCAGCAGGAGCCGCGACGGCGGCCACACGTAGGTCGTCTTCCCGATGGCCACTGACACGCGGCGCTGGATCTCGTCCAGTGACGGCGTCTCGGGCGCGGTTACGGTTCCTGTCCAAGGGGCCCTCTTGGCCGTCATCTCACAAAGACGAAGAGGCCGCCTCTGGAGAGGGACGACCCCCCGAGCATGGTACTGGCCGATGACGACTGCCAGGTCGACCCTGGCATCGCGGAGGCGGGCCAGCGCCGCCCAGTGCTCCTTGAGCAACTTCTCCTGCTCCGCCTTCGGAGGTCCGTCAGTCCAGCTTCTCGGCACCTGGGCGATGGAGTTTCCGGTGAACTCTGGCAGCGTGTGCTCGGGGTCGTTCTTGAGATAGAACCACCCCTTGTGCCACCCGCTGTTGGAGCTGGTCAACGAGAAGGGAATGTACTTGCTGCCCCGGCCTTGCTTCATCCGGAGGTTGGCGCAGCTAATGGTCGCCGCGACGGGGCCGTCCTTCAAGCACGCGAAGATGAAGAAGTACCTGAAGAGGTGCCAGTGGGCGCCGATCCCCAAGTACCTCTCGCACAGCTCCTCAAATGCCGCCATTTGTTGGATGCTGTTCGGGTTGAGGTGCTGGAGTTGAAGCCCGTACTCGTAGAGGACCGCCCGGATGAACCTCCCAGCGGGGATGGAGAAGCCGCGCTCGTGAAACGCCATGAATGAGACGATGTACCCCCTCGGTGGGCGCGGCACGGACTCATCCTCGGGCACCTTCCACTCTACGGCATCGGTGAGCGGAGGGAGCTGCCCGGCGGCAACAAGGCGGTGCAGCATTGAGGGAGACACGTTGGAGCGCGACTAATTCGACATGGAGACGGCGAGCTCTCACGTACGCCTCCGGCGTAAGGGGCGGCAGCGCTGTGGGCGTAAGGGGCGAGAGAAGAAGACAGCAAGGGCAGAGGAAAAGGCAGGAGAGTAAAAGTTCCAAACTCTCCGCTGGCCCACGGTTAAAAAGGAAGGAGCACGGCCAGCGGCCTTGAATGCTGGGCCCGCCGCGCCGAAGAGACGCCTGCCCACATGCACGCGCCCCGGTGTAACTGACGCCCGCCTGCGCGACGCCTCGATCCTCGCTGGGCCCAGGTACCTGAACCGTCCCCCACTCCGTCTTTTCAAACCGTCTCATCCGCCACGTCGGCCACGACCTCCACGACTCCCGCGACTCTCGCGACTCCCGCAACCTCCACATCCCCCACGACTACCTCGACAAAAAGTACCAGAACCACGGCAACGCCATTGAGGATCAAAACCCCACAAGCGAGTCTACAACTCACTCGTGGGCTATATCCGGCGGATGCGCTCGCGCGCACCCACTGAGAAGATCAAGAGCAAAAATCGACGCAATGCCTTTCGTCTGAGCCTGTGTGCGAGTCCTTGACTCCCTCTCAGGCTCGGGGGCTACTGACGAGGGCCCAGATTAGGGCCCTCTTTGACGGCGAGATAATCTCCCTTGAGGTGGAGTCTTCTGACACCATTGACAATGTGAAGGCCAAGATTCAAGATAACGAAGACTGAGAACCCCTATCAAGACCATCACTGGCAAGACGTCTTGTTTCCGACCAGTTGGGAGCTTTCCCGACAAGTCTCTTACTAGAGAAAGCTTCCCCGACAAGTCTCCTACTAGAGAAAGCTTCTCCGACGAGTCTCCGCCTCGCACGAGGAGTCTCCGCCTCGCACGAGGAGTCCTCGCCTCCGACAACCTGCTCGTTCGCACGAGCAGTCTCCGTCTCCGACCAAGGCTCGGTCCACGCAACGTGGCGCCGCACCAACGCACGGGCTCCTCCGCTACGACACGTGGGGCGCCAGTTCCCCATGCCATGCAAGCACACCAGCTGGAGGCACGCGCGGGTAGCCGGCTCTGATAGGAGCCTTAATGCAGCTCTGCTCAGCCGCGCGGCCATCAACACGCCGTCCCATTCGACCCTGCAGCACGCCAACTCCGACCGAGGCACTCAAGCACCCTCTACGTTTAGCGCTGGCCTACGATTAGGCCCTAACGTGGCGGGCTCACACCGTACTCAGACAGGTTGAGTCAGCACCAAAGTGCTCGGAGGAGGCACCAGGTAGCCGAAATGAACAGCCTCGCCTCGACACGCGGCGGCTTCGACGACAAATACAGCTCAGCCGCCTTCAAAGCTCCCTGACGGACAGCGACGTGCGAGAAGACGTTCCAGCGGCTAGCATTATAGCTTCTATTTTGTTTCCCGTTTTACCCCTCTCCCTTGCGTCTATAAAAGGAAGAGGAGGGCAACCGTCACAAGGGCTGACGAACCGAACACTTACACTCCAGGAACTTGGGCTCGACACCCACTCCCGACCAGTTTGTAACCCCTACTACAAACAACCCTAGCGCGAGAACACGGCAGCTCGACACTGGATGTAGGGTATTACTCCTCGAAGGCCCGAACCAGTCTAAATCCCGTTGTCTCTTGTGCTAACCATCCGAGTCCGACACACGATCGATACAAGTTTACTGTCCGCCGGTAGAGAACCCCGACATCTGGAGCTCGGGGAGAAAGAGGTCGCTCGATCTCGCGCGTGTAGAGGGTGGGAGGGGTGGCGGGCTCTGGATCTTGCGCGGCAGTCGTTGTGGAGGAACAGACCGCGAGGCTCTCCACCTCCTCTCGCCCGAGTCTCTTGAGCGGAGGGAGGATGCCGGACCGCCGCGTCATAGAAGGGAAGTCGAGCTGCCGCGCCGGAGGGAGGGGACTGCTGGCTCCCCCCAGGGGGTCAAAGCCGGCGAGCTCCCGCCCGTCGGGGCAGAGCGAGGAGACACACCTCCACCTGCGAACCCCACAGCACACCCCGCGGAGGGGACCGTGGCTGCGCAGCCGCGATTCCCCCACGGGATGCGCGGAGCCACCGTGGCGTATTTTTCGTCGGTTGGCACCGACTTGGCTGCCTACGAGGGTCTTCCGGACCGCCACTTCTGGTCCATCCGGAATCTCATCGCCACCACGCCCGACGACTCCTACCATGACACCGACGGCGAGGAGTACGGGCATGGGGCGCAAGAGTGGGACTACTCCGGGCTGCGGGACCCCGACGCTTTTAGGCGGTTCCAGTCTGCAGCGACTTACTGCCTCACCTGCTCCGACGACTCCGGCGAGGGGGATTACGATCCCACCCGTGAATGCTTCGTCGTCGTCATCGGTGAGGGCGAAGGCGAGGTAGGCGGAGCAGGCGACGCTGCAGTCCGCAACAATGTGGCAGTTACCCCGCCGGTGGGGGCGACGCCACCGCCGTACGACACCGCGCGTACCGCGCAAATAGCCCAGCTCCGCGAGCTGGAGGCCAAGCTGAACGCTGAACGCGAGCAGCTACGATAGCTGAAGGCCACGCTCGAGAGGGACAGGGCCGGCCCCTCGACCAAGAGGGCGCGCGCTGCGGGTCGCGTGTCCCGCGAGCGCATCAACGCCGACACCGACGTGGACGAGACGCCGAACCTGGCGAGGGCCAGCCAGAAGCTCGTGGCCGCGGTGACTTTGATTCGAGCCATGCGCGAGCCATCGACGCCCGAGGGACGCAACCTGCGCCGCGAGACGCAGGCCCTCATCGAGCAGGCAGCAGTGCAGCAGCCGAGAGCTCCGCGTCCCGCATGCGCCATCAGTCTGCCACGAGGGCTGATGGGGGCGGACGGGACCAGGAGGCATCGGTCCACACTCCGCACCGGGCGCCAACCGTCCACGAAGGCAACCAGAGGACCCCTGCCAAGGATCGGATTCGGGATACGCGCGGCGCGCTCAACGACGGCGACGCCCGCAACATCCTGAACAAGAAGAGGCAGGACGCTACACCGTCACACGGCTACCACCCACGGCGTGGCGGGCGATACGACAGCCGAGAGGACAAGAGCCCGTCGCCGGAGCCGCCGGGCACGCGTGTGTTCGGCCGAGCGATCCGCACGGCCTCGATTCCCTCGCGCTTCCGCCAGCCGACGACCGTGAACAAGTACTCGGGGGAGACGGACCCCCGGGTGTGGCTCAACGACTACCGCCTGGCATGTCAGCTGGGCGGCGCCACCGACGACGCCATGATCATCCGTAACTTGCCGCTGCACCTCGCAGACTCCGCGCGGACATGGCTCGAGCACCTGCCCGCGAACCAGATCCACGACTGGGACGACATGGTCAGGACGTTCGTGGGCAACTTCCAGGGCATATATGTGCACCCCGGGAACTCCTGGGACCTTCGAGGATGCTCCCAGAAGGCCGGTGAGTCCTTGAGGGACTTCATCCGCCGCTTCTCCAAGCGCTGCACCGAGCTTCCAAGCATCGGTGAGTCCGAGGTCGTGCATGCCTTCTTGGAGGGCACGACTTGCCGGGACCTCGTGCGCGAGTTGGGGCGGAACCCTCCCACCAGCGTCAACGAGCTGTTCGACATCGCCACCAGCTACGCTTCCGGCGAGGAGGCGGTCGGGGCGATCTTCGACGGCAAGAAGGGCAAGCGGGCCGAGGAGGCGCCCGCCGAGGGCAGCAAGCCCAAAGAGCCCTCGAAGAAGCAGAAGCAGGGCAAGAAGAACCTGGGCAAGAAGCCCATGGAACAGGACGAGGGCCCTGAGGAGGTCAACACGGTCGACGCCGCCAACAGGGGAGCTCGAGGCCCCCCTCGAGGTGGAGTGTTTGACGACATGTTGAAGAAGCCCTGCCCGTACCACAAGACCCCTGTCGCTCACACCCTCGAGCAGTGCGACATGCTCAAGAAGTACTACAGCCGCGTCGCCACGAAGGAGGACAATGCCAAGAAGGACGCGGGCGACGGGGGCAAGGATGGTTTCCCGGAGGTGGAGAACGTGTTTTTCATCTTCGGGGGGCCCATCGTCGATATGACGTCGCGGCAGCGCAGGCGTGAACGTCGAGAGGTCTACTCCGTTCACCCGGTCGTACCGTCGTACCTCGACTGGTCGGAGGAGATGATCTCCTTCGTCCGAGAAGACCAACCGGACCACATCCCCAATCCGGGGTAGTACCCGCTTGTTGTCGACCCCATCATCGGCAACACACGATTTTGCAAGGTGTTGATGGACGGGGGCAGCAGCCTCAACGTCATGTACTCCTCCACCATGGAGCTCATGGGGATTGGCCTGGACAAGCTGCGACCCAGCAAGTCGCCGTTTCACGGCGTTGCGCCTGGAAAGCGAGTCCAGCCGCTCGGGCAAATCGATCTGCCCGTTTGCTTCGGCACCCCGAGCAATTTCCGTAAGGAGATCCTCACCTTCGAGGTGGTGGGGTTTCGAGGGGCGTACCATGCCATCCTTGGTCGGCCCTGCTACGCCAAGTTCATGGCGATCCCGAACTACACGTACTTGAAGCTCAAGATGCCGGGGCCCAAAGGGATCATCACGGTGGGACCTTCATTCGAACACGCGTTCAAATGTGACGTCGAATGCGTTGAGCACGCTGAGGCGCTCGCGCTCGACAAGGCCCTCGTGGCGGACCTGGAGAAGCTGGCTAATGAGGCCCTTGGCTCCCCCAACAAGCACGCCGGAAGCTTCGAGGCTGCGGAGCACACCAAGGCCGTGCCCCTCAACCCCAGCACCCCCGAGGACAAGACGCTGAGGGTCAGCTCCTCCCTCGACTCGAAATAGGAAGTGGTGCTCGTCGACTTTCTCCGCGCCAACGCCGACATCTTTGCGTGGAGTCCCGCGGACATGTCGGGCATTCCGAGGGAAGTCGCCGAGCACTCACTTGATATCCTACCCAACTCCAAGCCGGCCTCTCAGCGTCTGCGACGATTTGACGAGGAGAAGCGCCGGGCGATCGGAGAGGAGCTGCGAAAGCTTCTGGAGGCCGGGTTCATCAAGGAAGTGTTTCATCCAGTGTGGCTAGCTAATCCTGTACTAGTTAAGAAAAAGAACGGGAAGTGGCGGATGTGCATTGACTATACTGGTTTGAATAAAGCATGTCCTAAAGTTCCTTTTCCTTTGCCACGGATCGATCAAATAGTTGACTCCACCGCGGGGTGTGAGTTGCTATGTTTCCTTGATGCATACTCCGGTTACCACCAGATTAAGATGAAAGAGTCCTACCAGCTCGCCACCTCCTTCATCACGCCGTTTGGGATGTTTTGCTACGTAACAATGCCGTTTGGTCTCCGGAACGCCGGGGCGACATACCAGCGATGTATGCTCCACGTCTTCGGGGATCACATCGGGCGGACTGTAGAGGCGTACGTCGACGACATCGTAGTTAAATCTAAAAAGGCGGGTGACCTTGTGAACGATCTGCGCATTGCGTTCGAGTGCCTCCGGGCAAACGGGGTTAAGTTGAATCCCGAAAAATGCGTCTTCGGGGTGCCGCGCGGCATGCTTTTGGGTTACATCGTCTCCCAGCGAGGCATAGAGCCCAACCCGGAGAAGGTATCGGCCCTCGAGCGGATGGGGCCGATACGCGACCTGAAGGGAGTACAAAGGGTCCTGGGCTGCCTTGCAGCCCTGAGTCGTTTCATCTCACGCCTCGGCGAGAAGGGCTTACCCCTGTACCGACTTCTTCGGAAGAGCGAGCGTTTCTCCTGGACCGCCGAGGCCCAGGAGGCCCTCGACAAGCTAAAGGCGGCGCTAGCCCACGCTCCGATACTGACCCCACCTCAGGAAGGCGAGCCTCTATACCTCTACGTCGCCGCCACGACCCAAGTGGTCAGTGCGGTCATCGTGGTAGAAAGAATGGAGGAAGGCCATGCCCTGCCGGTCCAGAGGCCGGTCTATTACATCAGCGAGGTGTTGTCGGACACCAAGACACGATACCCCCAGATCCAGAAGCTGCTCTACGCGGTGGTGCTCGCGCGGCGCAAGCTGCGGCACTACTTCGAGGCCCATCCTGTCACCGTGGTGTCCTCCTTCCCCTTGGGGGAAATCGTCCACAACCGGGACGTCTCGGGTAGGATAGCAAAGTGGTCCGTGGAGCTCATGGGTGAGGCGCTCACTTACGCGCCGCAAAAGGCGATCAAGTCACAGGTCTTGGTGGACTTCGTGGCCGAGTGGACCGACGTTCAGCTGCCAGCTCCTCAGATTCAGGCTGAATGCTGGACCGTGTACTTCGATGGGTCAGTCATGAAAACGGGCGAGGGCGCGGGCCTGCTCTTCGTTTCACCCCTTGGGGAACACATGCGGTATTTGGTGCGTTTGCACTTCCCCGCGTCGAACAATATGGCAGAATACGAGGCCCTCTTAGGCGGCCTCCGCATCGCCATAGAGCTCGACATCAAGCGCCTTGACGTTCAGGGAGACTCTCAGCTGGTTATCGACCAAGTGATGAAGAACGCGAGCTGCCATGACGAGAAGATGGAGGCGTACAGCGCCGAGGTACGCAAGCTCGAGGACAAGTTCTTCGGATTCGAGCTCAATCACATCGCGCGCAAGTACAACGAGGAAGCGGACGAGCTGGCCAAAATCGCTTCGGGGCGAATCACCGTTCCCCCGAACATTTTCGCCCGCGACCTCGCCAAGCCCTCCGTCAACCTCGACAAACCCGCCGCTGCTTCCGGAGAAGCCCCGGGGGCTGACCCCTCGAGGCACATAGGCACCGACCCCATGGACGAGGACCCCACGAACGGGGAACTCGAGGCCTCGGGCCTCGAAGGGTCCCAGACAGACGAGGCTGAGGCGATGGAGATTGACAACCTCCCGCCCCCTCCGCGGGACTGGCGCGACGAGTACCTCGCCTGGCTGGATCGAGGGGAACTTCCCCCAGAACGAACCGAGGCAAGGCGTGTTGCCAGGAAGGCCAAGTCCTTTGTAGTCATCAATGGCGAGCTGTACAAGCGCAGCGCCTCAGGGATCATGCAGCGTTGCATTTCCATCCCTGAAGGACGGGAGCTGATCCAGGACGTTCACGCGGGCGAATGCGGTCACCATGCCGCTCCGCGTACCCTCGTCGGAAAGGCGTTCCGCCAGCGCTTCTACTGGCCGACAGCGGTCGCCGACGCCAACGAGGTGGTGCGCACCTGCGAAGGGTGTCAGTACTACGCGCGAAAGACTCATCTCCCGGCCCACGCGCTGCAAACCATCCCCATCACATGGCCCTTCGCTGTGTGGGGGCTAGATATGGTCGGGCCCTTGCGAAAGGCGCCCGGGGGCTTCACCCACATACTCGTAGCCATCGATAAATTCTCGAAGTGGATCGAGGTCCGCCCCATCTGCAGCCTCAGGTCCGAGCAGGCGGTACTTTTCTTCACGGACATCGTGCACCGCTTCGGGGTACCCAACTCCATCATAACGGACAATGGCACTCAATTCACCGGCAAGAAATTCTTGGAGTTCTGCGACAGCTACCACATCCGCGTGGATTGGTCTGCTGTGGCACACCCACAGACTAATGGCCAAGTAGAGCGTGCCAACGGCATGATTTTACAAGGCTTGAAGCCAAGAATCTTCAACAAGCTCAACCAATTTGGCCGGAAATGGATTCAGGAGTTGCCGTCAGTTGTCTGGAGCCTCAGGAATACCCCAAGCAGGGCCACGGGTCTCACTCCGTTCTTCCTGGTCTACGGCGCGGAAGCCGTGCTCCCCACGGACTTGGACTACGGATCCCCGAGGGTCAGGGCATACCAAGAGGGGCAGAACCAGCAAGATCGCGAAGACGCGCTGGACTGCATCGACGAGGCCCGAAACACGGCGGTCCTACACTCCGAGAAGTACCAGCAATCCCTGCGGCGCTACCAGGCGAGCAAGGTCCGGCCCCGAGACTTCAACAAGGGAGATCTGGTGCTTCGACTCCGACAGAAGAACGAAGGACGCCACAAGCTCACGCCACCATGGGAAGGGCCATACATCGTCGCCGAGGTCCTCAAGCCCGGCACGTACAAGCTCGCAAACGAAAAAGGTGAAATCTTCACCAACGCTTGGAACATCCAACAGCTACGTCGCTTTTACCCTTAAAAATTCCAAGTCAATTTGTACATATCCGGCGCCCCAGTCGGTTGTATATACGTTAAGGTTGTGAATAAAGACAAGGGTGACTCAGCTTTCCCCCGAAAACCAAGTCCCCCTCGGGGGCTACTACGGGGGGCACCCCCCCTAAGTGGTCTCATTTTTTCGCAAAAACCCTTTTTCCAAAAATGCTAAGTATGTCCTGACCCGGGAGCTTGGACAGAAAGAAGCAGGGCGCGAGCAGCCAAAAGGTAAAGACGGGTGAGCTAGGGACGGCCCACGCCTCCAGCAGGATACGGCTTCTCCTCCTCACCACTTTACCTTCAGGCTGCTCGCGAAAACGATAGATCCCAGCTGAAATTTGCCTAGGCGACGGGAAAGGACACAACGGCATGAATAAAACGAGTCGTACTTAAGTTACAAACTTCCAAAGTAGACTGTTTCGTTACAAGAGCCACCTGGCTCGAATCCTGACTACGACCTAAGGGCCTCGGCGCCCGGCTACTTTCAGGGCTCAAGGGGACCCGCGGGGGGAGCATTCGGGAAGAGATCCTCCTCAAACGCGTCGGCAAGGTCCGCAGCGGCGTTCGCGGCAGCAGCGTCGAGCCGGTTCACGACGTCCTGCGCCCCATCATCATCAAGGTCGTCCGCAACGACGTAGCCCGTGGCCAGCGCCGCAAGGTCGACGACGTAGTGCGACGTCACCACGCCGAGGGTCTTCTGGATGCCGAGGCGGAGGGCGCCTTTCATGCGCTCGGCGACGCGACCGCCCAGAGCCCGAAGGCGGCTCGCCACCGAGCTCCCCGACAGACCGGTGCCCTCATCAATGCTCTGGCATGCCTCAAGGGCCGCCTGCTCCAGAAGCCCCAAATCCTGCTGGGATGAGTTGTAGGCCGCCTGGAGCACTCCCACCTGCGTCGCCGATTCCCCCAGGGCCTTCCGCAGACCTGAGAGAAAAAAAGAGGGGGTGAGTCGAGAGCGAATCTCGGCGAACCTAATCAACAAACGAAGGGCCCGGGGGCTCCAACTCACCCTCAACCTGCTTCCTCTCCTTTTCGAGATCCGTACGCGTGGCTTCGGCCTCCTGCTGCAGCTGCAGAACCGAAGCGTCCTTCTCCGCGCCGGAAGTTCTCAGGGCCTCGACGGCGACGCCCCCCTGGACCAACTCCCCGGTGAGCCGCTCGATCTCCGCCTCTCGAAGTTGGAGCGTAGCCCTGGCCTCCGCCAGCGCGGTGCGCTCCTGGTGGAGCTGGGACTGCGCCTCCTCCTGTGCCGAGCGTTCACGCTGGAGGGCGGTCCGAGCATCCTCGAGCGCGGCTCGCTCCTGCTGGAGCTGAGTCTCCACTTGCGCACGCGCGCTGCGCTCCTGTTGGAATCGGTCCTCCACCCCAGCGAGCGCCGCGACCTTCTCCTGCAGAGCAGCACCCAGCTTCTCGACCTCCTGGGCCTTTTGCTCAGCCTGGGTCTGCCAGGACCGCGCCCCCTCGAGGGTCGTACGGTCCTGCAGGAGTTGGGCCTGTGCCTCGGCAAGGGCCGTCCCCTTCTGCGCCAGCGCGGCCTGCGCCTCGGCAAGGGCGTCGCGCGCCTTCTGTAGCTCGCCGCTCGCCGTCGCCAGCGCCCCCTCCTTCTCCTGGAGCGCGGCCTTCACCTCCTCGGCCTCCTTGGCCTTTTCCGCCGCCAAAGTGCATTGGTCGGTGTAGGCGTCCTCCACACCCATGAGTTTGTACTCCAGCCAACCGTTATCCTCCCGCAGGGCCTCCACCATGGCATCCAGGGACTCATACTGCGCCCGGTACCAGTCGAGGTCAGAGCTCAGCTCGGCGATGCGATTGAATCTCTCGCCCGCCTGGCCCTGCAGCTCCTGCGGGTAGTAATGGGAATGCAGGGGAAGGAATTAAGTGAGAAACGCTCAAACAAGGAAAGCAGGGGAGCGAGTGACGGTCAGCTGAAGATTCTTACCTGAAAGATCTGGAGCGACCTGCCTCCGTGGAGTCGGAGCGCTTCGATTAGAGCAGCGTTAAGAGAAGTGTCGTTGGCACGGAATTCCTGCCACAACGCCCTCTTAGACCTCGCCTCCTCTAGCAGACTCCACGGCACCCCGGGGAGACGGAGCCTTCGCTCCCACTGCGGCACGTCAGCATCGGACGCTGGGGCCGCGGCACCGGACGTCGACACCCCAGCACCAGGCGCCGGCTGCTGCGACATCACGCAGCCATCGGGGCGCACCACCAGTACCCCGGGCACGGGCCCGGGGGCTGATTCGACCACTGCCCCCGCCCGACCCTCTCTGGGGGCAGAATCACCATCAGCAGGGGCCTCGGCCGCCCCGCGGCCCTCGACCCCCCGGCTTGCCGCGCGAGTCTGCTCTCGCCCTTGATGGGGATCACGGGTAACCGCCGCCCGCGCGGCCTCCGCCGCCACATCCTCCCGCTGTCGTGGCCCCGTGGCCGCGATCGTGGCGCGCAACGCTTCGCCCATCGCCACCGCGCCCGCCGTCACCCGCGGCGTCCTCTCTGAGTGGGGCCTCGTCACCCGCGGCGTCCCCATCTTGAGCACCTTAACAGGCGCGAGGGCGGGAGTGGCGGGCGACGTCCTGTCAACGGGAAAGAGGAAAGGTGAGTGACCGCATCATGATATCAAGAACACGGGAGAGGAACGCAACGCACCTTAAACTGGAGAAACCCCGCTTGCGCTTCCTCGAGGGCTCGGGAGGCGCCGCCTCAGTGCCTGTCGACGCCCTCGGCGACGATCCTCCAATAGGCGGTACTGCGCCCGCCTCCGGGGTCGGCTCCGCGACGACCCCCTCGACCCCCGGTGACGGGGGCGGCGCGGGCTCCCACCTATCGGAGGTGGTCCGCTCCCCCTCGCTCTCCTCCTCGTCCGAAGACGAGTTTACTGGCTCTGGCGGAGGGGAGAGGCCATGCTGCTCCCGCAACAAGTAATCCTCGTTGTACCTGTCGAGGCGCTCCTGCCTCCTGATCCTCTTCTGCTTCGCCCGGGCTGCCCGGTCCTGCTCCCTCTACTGCCTGGCACGGTTGTCGGCCTGCGACCGAGGCGTCGGCGGATCCGACGTGGGGACATTGACGCCCTCCCCCTGTCGTCAGCAGCCACTGTTAGGCCAAACACGGAGATAAAGAGAGCAAAATGTGAAGGGACGGTGCTCACCTGGCCAGCGTCGGGGAGCATCGCAAACGACCACAGGTCGTCGTCGCTGTTACGCACCGCCTTGGGGTTCACTGCGCGCCTCGCTCGCGTGGCCGCATACCCCCGGGCGAGCGGCTCCTCCAGCAACCGCGAACGCGCTAAGGACACGGGGTTGGCCGCCTCACTCATCTCAAAGATGAGGAGTTCCCTCTCCATGAGGGGAATGATCCGCCGGTGATGGAAGTTGGCGATGACGAACGCCACCGTCAGCCCGGCGTTCGCCAACTGGCTTATGGCATTGGTGAGAGGCTCAAGCCTCCTCTGCCTCGCCGGGGGTGACACCCCGTACGACCACGAGGTTGGCCTCTCCTTCATCACCTTCCCGGTGTACGGCGGAAGGCTGGCGCCGTCGTTGCGGAGGTAGAATCACCCCTTCTCCCAATCGGAGTTGTTCGACGTCATCGTGCACGGCAGGTACAACTCCCTCCGGGAGTCGCGCACCGAGAGCGTGAGGCCGCCGGCGCGGACCGCTCGGCGTGTCTTCCTCTCTCCTGTGACGAGTGTGTGGAGCTCGCCGCGGAAGAGATAGACCCACAGGTCCCAGTGCGCAGGGATTCCCAAGAACCCCTCACAGACGGCGACAAAGGAGGCCACCTGTGAGATGGCGTTGGGGGTGAAGTTGTGGAGCTCCACCCCGTAGTGGTAGCACAGCCCCCGCATGAACTTGCTCGCAGGGGCGTTGAAGCCACGCTCGTGCAGCCGCAGGAAGCTGACGATGTAACCCGGCGGAGGGTTCGGTTCCTGGTCCGACGACGGCGGGATCATCCACGCCGGGTTCGGGCCGTCGCCGGCCGGCGCCAGCTGACCGCCGAGCACCAGCCCCTCCAGTGACCGCCGATCCGCCGTTGACCGAGGCCACGGGAACGCATCCAGCACCCGAACCAAAGACATGGCGGAGAAGGCGGAGGAGCACGAGCGACTGCGGGAGCGGAAGGGCGCGGGCGGATCCGGAGCAGCAAGACGCGTAGCGCTGAGGAGGACGAAGTGCGAGGAACGGGTGCGAATGGCAGAGGTAAGGAGTTCCCCCCTGCGCCCCCTGCATTTATAGAATCGGAAGGGGCGGAGTCCCCGGAAGCGCAGCGTGCGGCGGCAGTTAATGCGGCCGGCGCCCCACGTCGCTGACGGCCGGGCCCCGCCGCGCCAAAACTGCCGCGCGCGCGCCATGATTACCGCGCGGTAACCCAAGGGACGCAGCGTCCCGTCTCATCGCCCTCACACGTCGCCCACGTCGCACCGCCTAAAAAGGAGCGCCCACTCCGCACGACCCGCGCCACGTCGGCCGCCTGTGAACGACAGGGGTTCCTACTCGCGTGAGGATAGCCCCCTGTGAAACTCGAGCCGAGAATTCGAGGGCCGACCCCTCGACGGGACACGATTGACGCCCCGATCCAAAGCAGGTTGTGGCCGCAAGGCCACGACCTGTCGATACGCCCTCGAAGAACGAACTCGAGGATCCCCGGGGCTCAGGCCTGTATAGCTCTACTGATCAGCGGCTCGAGGCCCAGCCCGCTGAGGGTACGATGGGCGCCGCAGATGCCCCTCGAACTGGGGATTTACTGATCAGTGGTTCGAAGCTCGACTCGATAACAGATCAGTGAGCGCCACAGATCCACCAAGACGGGAGCACCCGGTGCACCCCGCAAAAGCCCTACTAATCAGAGGTACGGAGCCTGACCCCCGACGGGTTCGAACAGGCGCCTCAGATTGACAGAGTCAGGAACGATCGGGGCGCGCGCAATCGAGCCTGTCCCCGAATGCGAAGTTCGGGGGCGCCCTACATATCGTGTTCAAGGCCAGGACAGGGGCAGCCAATTGAGGGATCCCATCGAGGGAGTGCTTCCGCGCCCTCGGCCCCCATCGAACGGGACCGAGCCCTGCTTGACAAACCCCTGCAAGCGCTCACATGGGCGTGTCTCCGGACCACGAGCCGACCCCTATCGAACGGGGCACGGACGCCCACTTGAACTATCCGTTAACAGCTCGCCGAGGCAACCGTGCTCGCTGCCCGCTCGAGGGTAGCACGGCTTGCCTCACCCCTCTACCCTGCGAAAGGGCAACGAGGGTCGTAATAAAGTCGAGAGTCTTCATCCGATCGCCCCTGATTGGGCCAGGGCTCGGGGGCTCCTCGCACCACGACCACCCCAACGGTCGCCGCACCAATTCGCCCAAGGTCGCGCCCCCGAAAAAACGGCCGGCCTACCCGAACGTCCTGGGTCAGCGCGATGCCTCCCCCCTGCGTAGATCGCCGATGCCGGCTGAAATATCGCCGAGGCCGGCTGAAACAAACGCAAGGCAAGCCACGTTGCACCACGTATTTAACCCCTCCACGAGTGCGCGCACTCCTGCAGGGCTTCGGGGGCTTACACCCGCGGGTGCGCTAGCGCGCCCCCGCAGGAAAAGCGCGAACGATCGGACGGGATGAGACTCGCACACAGCACCCGAGAGTCCCCGTTCCAGCGAAGGCTCGGGGCTACTGTCGGGGACGGTCATTAGGGGTCCCCTAACTAAGGGGATAATCACCCTCGTTAAACGCAAAACCGCCTAAGGACCCTTTGTCCTTAGGTACAGGACAGCGCGGACCCGCAGCCCACCACGGCCCAGCAGCGGCCTGGGAGGCCCACTCGGCCGCCTCACTCGAGGGCACGGACTCCACACGCGGATCTCCGCCTCGCTCGAGGATTCCGACCCCTCGAGCGGGTCTCCGCCTCGCTCGAGGGTTCCGACCCCTCGAGCGAGTCAGGTTCCGGCCCCTCGAGCGGGTCTCCGCCTCGCTCGAGGCTTCCCCTCGACCCACGGACCTCACCTACTCCCCCGACCGGAGCATTAAATACCGTGGCCCGCCGCGGGCGCCTGGGTCAAAGGGCGAATCCTCGCCACGCCGATCCCCTGACGCCGCCTGGGAATCAGGCCCCGGCGCTGTGCTCGCATACCGCCACTGTGCGCCATCCCCGACGCTGTGCGGGTGCTGTGCGGAGTGGCCGGCGTCATTCCTCAACACTGTGCCACCCGCTCCTGTCCTTCCTCCCCGCCATACCCCTCGAAAAGGGATGGCAACACCCTCGAGGGGCGTACGGCCGCCGCCCTGACGCACGCTCATGACGGTACCGTGGCGCAGGGTAGGCAGAGCACGTTCCCTCCGTCACCTCCGGCGCTGTGCGGCCATCCCCAGCACTGTGCCACCATCCCGGGCACTATGGAACCATCCCCGGTGCTGTGGAGCCCTGTTCCGATGGGACACCGCCACGCCGGCCCCTGTGTGGCATGGGCGCTCCCGCCATCAAGGCCCTCGAAAGGGCATGGGGGCACCCTCGAAAGGTGTACGGACGGCGAGCAGGCGCGCACACTGACCGGCACCGCCGTACGAGCGGCGTGCGCCGCGTCCCCTCCACCAACTCCGGTGCCGCCTGGCCATCCCGGGCGCTGTGCAACTGACCCGGGGGCTGTGCGGCCATCACCAGCACTGTGCCGCCATCCCCACCGCTGTGCGATGGCACACACGACACTGTGCGGACACGCTGATGACGCATCGCCGTCCCGCGCCATCAACTCCGGCCCTTCCTCCGGCGGATAGGCCCTCGATCCAACGGGGCCGCCCCTCGAACTCAAAGCAGAATGGGTCACGACGACCGCCACGACGCCCGCAGAAGCCGGAGGACGCCACCAACTCGCGCCAGGAACCATGACGCGCGGGACAAGACCGCCGACGCCATGCTTATTAGTACATAACCACTGTATCGGCTGCTGTGCAGCATCCTGTAACTGCCCTCCCTTGGCCTATAAAATGGAGAGGCAGAGCCCCTACGCGGGGACACGACGACGCAACACACTCACCGCGCACAACACGCCACTTTGTTCTAGATATTGGCACTTGCCCCAATCACTTAGTCGGGACTTAGGGGAATTTCCTCCTCTCTCACCGTGCTTGTAGCCCCCCTCTACAGGTACCGCCGGTGCTGGTTAATACAAGTGCGAAAGCACATCTGCTGGACGTACGGCCGCGTGGTCGGAACCAGGATAAACATCCGTGTCATCTTAGCCAGCTCCGACCATCGAGGAGCGGATCGCAGCGCAAATCACTAGTTGGTGCTGGTGCTAATCCGGACACCGACAACTGCATCGGCAGAGGATTTATGGAGACAGAAGAGGTGGCGTCGATGAGGATGTGAGGCGGCGAGGGGGCGGTGGTGGGGAGGTTAGGGAGGCGGGGTGGCGGCTTCCAGGAGCGGGTGGAGAAGGCACAGGGGCGGCAGTGGACTTTGAGGCGCGGGTGAAGGCAGGGAGGCGGCGGGGGGGGGCGGTGGGATTAAAAGACGTTGGTGGGGAGTTGAGGGGTCGGCGACGGGATTGAAGTGCGCTGGTGCGGAGAAGAAGGGGCGCCGCGGGTGGGAGAAGGAAGAGGCGTCGGTCGCGAGGGGGGTTGGGTGGGTGGGTGAGGGATGACATCAACAGATAATGTGGCTGGCTGAGGGTGGAGAGAATGAAATCACTTATATAATTTTTTTAAAATAAATCACTTATATAATTTTGTATGACCCCTTTTGTACGTTTGCATGAAAAAAAGAAAAACCATTCCCACCCAGGCCCACCATCCCAGCCCAGCTCAACATAGAGAGCCCAACGCGCGCAAATCGGCAGCTCACAAACATTTTGAAGCACGCAAAAAGCCTTTTCAAATTGGGTTTGTCAACCAACCCACTTCCCCACCACTCGGTCCGCTACTCTTGCTCGGGCGTCCGTCTTCCTTCCCTCGCACGATTCGTCTTCTCATCATCTTCTCTGCAGGCTCCGGCCAAATTTTTTTACATCTGAACTCCCAGCAGCTAGCGGCAGCAGTAAATAAACAAATTGCTTCGCTCAGCATTCCCCATTCATCCCCCACCTCCCTCCCCTTCGAATTGAAACTCAAATCAAACCAAATCGAGGGGAGCGAACCCTCTCCCCTCCCCCCCCAACGAGCGAATTACCCTGCGAATCCGCTCCCCTCCCCGCCGCATCTAGGGTTTCGCTCGCCGACCGACGGTGCCCATGGACCCCGGCGCCGCCGGCGCCGCCGGCGGGGCCCGGGCCGGCTTCGAGCGGGCGTGCCGCCTACCTAACACCGTGCACTCTGAGATCGCGCCCGCGCTGCCGCTCCCCACCCTCCCGCCCGCGCTCGGCTTCGACGACCTCCGCGACGACGAGCCCCTCGTCGTGCCCGACCGCCCCGACATGATCATGCAGGCAGCCAACATCGCCCGCATCCTCGCCGAGACGGACGTCTCCCACCTGTGAGCCCCTTCCCGTCCCACCCCTTCCGGCTTCCGCTCTCGGCTCACTCGCTCCCTTCCCCGCGGGCTCAGAATTGATTTACCTGGGTGCGCTCTTCTGCTTGCAGGGGCTTCACGGAGACCGACAACGTCGACGTCGATCCCAGCCAGTGCTCCTGGCTCTGGATGGAGGTGCTCAAGCACAACCCGGACGCCTTCAAGGTCAAGGCCCCTGCGCCCCCGCCGTCTTCGCAAGGTAAACGCTCTGCAGATTGAACCTTCCTCAGTTAGTCTTACTCCCATACAGCTTAGCTAGGCACCTAGAACTGCCCATTGGAGTTAACATTGTAGTCTGTCTAGCTCCCAGCTTCTGCTGCTGCTGTATGCCTGTATGTACTACTAGCAAAGCTTACCAGCTTCAACTGTCTGTGGGATGTCCTGCCTTGGACTGAACATTTCTTAAGCTCCTGTATGTAAAGCGATGCTGTTTTCAACTGTCTTTGTGATGGTTTAGTGCATGTTTTGACTTGCTGCTTGGATAACGGCCGACTTGCTTTTGCATTTCTTTTTTTTTTTGGAAGAAGCAGTCTTCTAGAAAATTCATATGCTGGTCCGCTGAACTAAGTAGTTGCGGTGCATCATTTGGTTCTCTGTGTGGGAAGCAGTTATGTGGTTGCGGTTGCGGTCCTACTAGTGCATGCTGACAGCCAGCTGGGAAAATTCTTTTTGCGTTACCATTTCGGGATGCCTGTGTGCCATGTAACACCTCTTCGTGGACTGAGTGCCCCTAAGGTAACTGTCGTTTGAACCCGTGTCAACCCTTGTGATACCGCTTGATTGATGATGCGGTGGTGCTCACGTGACTTTCTGCTGCTGTGCCTTTTAATTCATGGTCATCCACATAGGAGCGCTGATGCTTCTAGTTCCATGGACTGGTATACATGGTGATTAATAGGTATGATGTACAGTAGAACAGTGAGCATATCTGCACAGTTGCTTCAGCACTTGTGCATTCCGCCCCGTGTGCATTCTCAGCAACCTAAATGTGTGTCCATTAATATTTCAGCAATGACCTGCATATCCTGTGGGTGTGGCATGTATGATTCCAACATAGACTCTGGTGCCTTCCTTGGTGGGATTAGAGAAACAGGGTTCAGTTGCTAATCAAACTGCGAGTCCCAACTCAGTTTAGTGGCACGTCAATCGAGGCCACCACCCCACATGTCATTCATCCACCTCTTAGTGTCCCGGACTTGTTCAGAATGGGGTGGTTATATTTCCCCCAAATGTACTAATCGAATTCCACGTAGTTCCTTTTTTGTTATTTGGTGCTTTTGGTAACTTTAGTGCTTAAGAAATTACTTTTGTTTGTTCGACGCGTCTGCCACCTTTTTATAGCATTAAGGCCATGCATTGAAAAATGTACTCGAAGCTCATTTATTCTTCACTGATATTTAGAATACTGGGGATTTTATTTCTCATGATCTAAATGAGAGTTATTTAATTTTCATGACACATTTAGTCCTTTTACTCACGATCAGGGTGTGCAAACTCAAGGCGTTACATGCTGTGCTGGGCTACCTGATACATTTTTCTTTTTTGGAGGGTGGTGTGGGGCTGGTAGACTTTTAAAACGGCCCAAGATCAATCCACTTTTTCTGGTAACATTTGACTGTTTTGAATGAAACTTCAAATGATGGTTGATGCCAACAGCTAGTTTGATGGCTTTTACAATGGTTCAGAGGCTTAGTAGACCAAGTCAGAATAAGTGGAAAGCAATTTTTGCCCAAATTATCATGTTGCACAAACCTTATACCTCAACCGGCTACTGGGCCCCTTCCTTTAGCAAATCTTTTGATCTATCTTGGCATGTTTGTTTCTCAAATCTTGAATGCTTGTATGATTTTGCCTTTCTCGGTGCCTAATAAGATTCTAATTTTTTCTGGATGAGCTCTACCCTATGATGGTCGAATGGAAACCAGGATGTCTACAGACTACAAGTCTCTTTGTATCCCGCTAGTCCCTGTTCCAGTTCTTAAACCACTGGCGTAGCCCTCAGTAACCTGCATGCGAACGTCATGGGGGAACTGCATGTCATTGCATTAAGAAGGAAAACAGAGCTTGTGTTACAAGTTGTGCTTGTTGTTTACATTACATTCACGCCTTTTACATAATTGTTACTACCGGGACAGACTACACTTAGCTCAAGCTGGCTCTACCGGATCATAAATATGCAAAAAATTGCACATGAAGAGACCAACTCGAGCTACAATAGATCAGTGCATCGAAGCTAATCATTAGAGAAAGTAGAAGGACCGAAGTGCTACTTCCCTTAATCTAATACTTCCAATTTTGAAACAACTATGTTCCTTCTATTAATGCACCCGCAAATGTGAATTTTATAGTACCTATTGAGTTGCATGCACCAACCAGTTCGATCCAAAAGCTTAAGCTAATAGAGGGAAAGGTGGGAAATTCACTCATACCCCAACACTTTCCTCACGTGCAGGCTCCCTCGTGTCACATATGTGGAAATTGGAGCGGGCTGCAATTATTTTATTTAATCACGCCCGCTAGGATTCGAACTTGAGACCTCTGGTCCTAATACCGTACAAAGTTGCATGCGCCAACCGGTTCAACCCAAAAGCTTAAGCTGATAGAGGAAGATGGGTAATTGACTTATACTCCAACAGTACCAACAATCATCTTGAACTGTTAAAATTCCCTTATACAAACCCTTGGCTGTACTGCTGCATCACATGCATGCTGTTTATAGGAACATAACAGGTGCTAGTGATAGAGAGTTGGGAACGGATCTGTTGTAATCTCGTAGCTTGTGGGCGCAATCATTAATTTGTATGCAATATGAAACGTGTGTGATGTTTTTATTGCTTGCTTTTTGTTTGAGGGCTATATTTTTTTGGGGGAAATATTATTCTGATACCCAAATCTGTGTGAAATGTTTGTAACTTAGTCAATTCTCTTTATCAGATTTGAAGTGTTGATGCATAATTTGTTCCATTTGGCAGCCCATCGTAGCAATATTGTGCGGACTTGTTTATTCCTGATTGTATCATACTATCATGTCAACATGTCGTGCCCAAACCATTGTGGCAGCGTGCTAATTTAGTACTTATATTTACTGTTAGCAAAGCATTTTCATGGATTGTAAATGTTTTAGATTGTAGCACCTTTTATCTTTCAAAGTATAATTTTGTTGTTACTTTGGTCAAGCTTTTCAGGTCCACATGAAGGCCCAGAATATCAAAATCAAAGTGATATGCATTTTGAGCATCTTACACCTAATATGAACAAAGCACGGAAGGAAACTGAATTTCCTCTGGATGACATCAACTCACGCAGAGAGCATCTTCGTGTAAGTTAGATACCATCTGTTTCTTATTGATATCAGTTCCTTGTGCTAAGAGATTTTCTGTTGTAGAATGAACTGACCCCAGATTCAGTTGCTTCAAAGAAGCCTAAAGTTAGGAAGAAAGAAAATGACAATTCTGTTTTAAGTTCTGGCCCCAGCATTCCTAATAGTCAAGGTTTGTTTCTATTGATTTGTATATCCTGCCCCATTTATCTTTCCTTCAAAATTTTAAAAATTCAGCTGACTCTGGTTATAATTATGCTTTTTAGAAATTATTGCCAACTTCTGTGAGATGGTGGAGGATTTTTGTGGAAGAGTCGAAATTCCTGATGATGCGGATGGCGGTGACTGGTTGTCAATACCACTCAATGATTTTAAGGTTCTTGTCAATGAAATTACATCTGTTCGATCCAAAAGGATATTGCACGAGGTTCCTATGGATTCAGTTACAAGGTTACTGCATGTGATTGACCGTCAGATCCAATGTTCTCAAGGTTTGTCAATAGATGACAAAGAAAATGTGAGTTACTTACCATATCTTTAGTATTTGTCATTTTAATTTAAATTTGCATAATATTTCATTTCATTTTATTCTGTTTTAGAAATCATCAAGTAAAGTTGTTACATATTATAGCTTAGCAACTAACAAGTGCATACCTTCAGTCTGATGCTGAACCTCTGGTTTTCTCGGCTTTGGAGTCCGTTCACGCGGCATTAGCAATTATGACCCACCATGACATGCCAAAGCAACTGTACCGAGAAGAAGTATGTGCATGCTTTGTTCTTTTTCCATCCTGTTGTGAAACAGTACTGTCATGGTTCCTTACACTTTCCTTTTTTGCCCTCTGTAAAACAGCTTATTGAGCGAATTATTGATTTCTCGAGGCGTCAGATCACTGACTGTATGGCAGCAAGTAACCCAACCTTCCGAGCTATCCACAAACCAGCTGACAATGTTGTACATGACGGTAATGCCAAAGAACATGCTGACATTTCTTTTTATTGTTTCTCGAATATGCAGGAGAGCTGCAGTATTGCAATATGAGTATAACAAAAGAAATAAGTGCATGGGTAGATAACTAGATATAGCCACCTGCCAGCACACACCTGTACACCAACAAACAATTGAAAATGCAAGTATGTGCACCGCCAATCTGGCAGCTAAATTGTAGACTAGGATCCATGCGTAAGCTCTGCTAAGCCTTTGCACCAGCTATGCACCACAGTTTGGCCTCTTTGTAGAATTGTACACTGTGCAGCGCTAAGCTGATATTCTGTCTTTGTTTTTTCATGATCGTGCAGCCACATTTCTTTCTAAGTTGGCAATATACAATTCTGTGTTTTCATCCTTTCTATTTCTTCTGTACTACAGCATTTCCTGGTTGACAAGATTGTCTGATGTTGCTTAATTTCATTATGTCTGAACCCAACCAATCTTTGTGCAACAATTTAGTTCTCTAGCTATGGTGATCGCTTGTGATCACTAAACCTGCCTTTTGGGATCAACTTACAAATCACACATTTATCACATTTGTATCTTTCTGTTTTGGTCAAATCTAGGAGATGATGATGAAGATGACGTGGAAAATGGACCAGTTAGCAAAAAGAGACGTACCACTACTAATCTAAGCACGAGAAAATCTTCAAACAGGTACATGATCAATGCACTTCAAATGTTTCCTTTTTCTAGTTTGTATTATAAGCACTAATAGTGTTCATTTTTCTTTTCCATGTCAGAGTTTCTGCTTCTGTTTACTCTGCTGTGCAGAAACTATGCTTGATATTGGAATTTCTCAAGGAACTGCTCACAACGGTGCGGTTATCAGATAGTTGTATTCTGCAATTAGCAAAGACCTGCTTTACTACATTCTTGGTGGACAATATGCAGCTATTACAATTGAAAGCAATCGGGGTTATTTGCACTGTAATTTTCTCCCTACTTGCTCAATCATTTTCCGCACACTCATATTTCAAAGAATTTGCTCACTTTCAAATCCTCGCACAGGTTTTTTCATCATACACACAACACAGGAGTTACTTAGTTGATGAAACAATTGTCCTTCTTCGCAAGTTGCAGTTTTCAAAAAATGCTGTTAGAACCTACCATCTGGCAGATGAAGAACAAAAGCAAATCCAGATGATAACAGCACTGTTAGTTCACCTGGTTCAGTTTAGTGCAATTGTTCCCGATAGCTTAAAGGGAACAGTTGATTGGAGCACTATTATTGATACCCCAGTTGATCCTAAATATCCAATTAAATGCCATGAAGGAGCAACAGAGGCTTGTTGCCTTTTCTGGACTAGTGTCCTCCAACGTTTTACTGCTGCTAAGTCTCAAGATATGTCAGAAGCCAAAGGAATAATAGATAATCTCGTTCAGGATTTGTTAACGATACTTAACTTGCCAGAGTATCCAGCTGCTGCTTCTGTTCTTGAGGTAACTTTGCTCAGCAGTGCTGTTGCTAAATCTGAGATCATAAACTTAGGCATGAACCAGAATTAGTACTAATTCTTGAAACTTAGCACCACTATTCTGATCACAGTTCAGAACTGTGTTATGTATTTTGCATTGCCCTTAACTGCCATTTGATTTATGTACAGGTTCTCTGTGTGTTGTTGCTTCAAAATGCTGGATTAAAATCTAAGGACACTAATGCTCGGTGCTTTGCTATTGATCTTCTTGGTGGTATAGCATCGAGGTTGAAGCGTGATTCTGTCACCAGTAGTGAGGAGAAGCTTTGGATATTGCAAGAGCTCACTGACGCAGGTGGTGATGGCTCGAAAATTTTGAAAAACAAATGTTGTGTTTGTCTTGGTGGAAGAGGTATAAATATAGCCTGTGATGTATGTGGAAGATGTTTCCATTCGGATTGTATGGGGGCTAGCAGTCAGGATAACTTACAGCGTGATAGTGTCTGCCCCTTATGTTTTTGCAAACAGCAACTCAGTGTGTTACAGTCGTATTGCCAGTTACAAACTAAAGAAAATGGCAAAAGAACTGCATCGGTTAAGAAATCTGCTGCACCATCTGAGGTGCCAGCATTGGATATTGTGCAACAAATACTGCTGAGTTATCTCCAGGAAGCTGGTCCACAAGATGATGGAAACCTGTTTACTCGATGGTATGTTGTGTGGAATCTTTGTCTTGTTTGTGCAAATGTCTTTGGAAATTGATAACCATTTTGTATGCAGGTTCTATCTATGTATCTGGAACAAAGATGACCCATATTCTCAAGAGAAGATTATCTACTATCTTGCTAGATTAAAATCTAAGGAGATTCTGCGTGATTCTGGCAATGGTTTGGTAATTTCCAGGGATTGGGCAAAGAAAATTTGCTTGGCACTTGGCCAAAAGAATTCATTTTCGAGGGGTTTTGATAAAATTCTTGCCCTTCTTTTGGTACGTGGTTGCTTCCTGATACACCATTTTAGTCTATATGTTCTAGAGTTAACACCCAATATTTTTTCAGGCTAGCTTGAGAGAAAATTCTCCTGTAATAAGGGCAAAGGCTTTACGTGCAGTGAGTATACGCGTAACATAACTATGTTTTTCATCTTTCTCGTTGAGTATATGTGTAACCTATGATACTATAAGTTCTGCATCTCTCATCTGGGCACCATTCATCAGTATCTATCTCTTAACTTCTCTGTAGGTTAGTAGCATAGTTGAAGCTGACCCTGAGGTCTTGGGTGACAAACGTGTACAGTCTGCTGTTGAAGGGAGGTTTTGTGATTCGGCTATTTCTGTTCGTGAAGCTGCCCTTGAACTTGTTGGAAGGCATATCGCTTCACATCCTGATGTGGGCCTGAAGGTTAGTAGATATATGAAGTTACCTTATGACATATTTGTGGGCATTGATATGCTTCACTTTCTACCCTCCCATTGCAGTATATCGAAAAAGTAGCTGAGCGAATAAAGGACACAGGAGTAAGTGTTCGCAAACGTGCAATTAAAATTATAAGGGATCTTTGTGCTTCAAATCCGAATACAGACACAACCCATGCCTTTGTGGAGATTATTTCTCGTGTTAATGATGAGGAGTCCAGTGTACAGGTGAGCTGATATGAAAAATCATACTGGTGTTATGACAGTACATTATATAGCAGATTTGATAGGTGACTTACAAATGTTTTTTTTTCTTTCATTAGTCTATTATTATTCCGATTTTATTTCGTAATAGGTTTTTCTATGTGCTTTAATATTTGCTCTCATACATTGTTGTAGAAAATATACTTGTTAATTGAGAAACTCTCTTGTGTTTTCCTTTTTCCAAATATAAAACATCCTCAACAGGAAATTTTTTCTATAATACAAGGAAAGAGGAAGTTAGTGGTGCACATTTTCTGCCTTATCCTTCTCTTTTGCTAAATTTGTACAATCCTCGTAAACATGAAAGAATTTATAACACCAACCTTGAAGGCACACTGTAGTAAGTCTGATCAATTGCTTATTGTGGTTTACTTATTGATGCCATAAAGGGTAAAACTGAGAAATAGAGGTTTATAGTTTTAAAAAAAGAAACAGAGGTTTATGATATTACAGAAGAAGTTCAACATCTCTGGACTTCAGAGTATATTATACAACTCTGGACATGGTTAGTTTAGGATTGATTGTAATGCCCCGGGATAAACCTTCCTTATCTCTAGGAGATGCTACTTGCCCTATGTACTCCTATATAATCAGCCCAAGGGGCTCAAGCAATACATCCCATGCATTATACGTAATCTTACACCTCCAATATTTATGCTGCTTTTGATTTACATATTAGTTAATTTATGTTACGTTCATTGCTTTTGTAGGATCTTGTATGTAAAACCTTTTATGAGTTATGGTTTGAAGAACCAACTGGGAATCATAAGCACTTGGTTGCTGATGGTAGTTCAGTTCCTATGGAGATTGCTAAAAAGACTGAGCAAATTGTTGAAATGTTGAGGAAGATGCCCAATCACCAACCCCTGATCACCATTATAAAACGCAACTTGACTCTTGATTTCCTCCCTCAGTCAACCAAGGCAACAGGCATTAACTCGTCCATGGTGGCATCACTTCGAAAACGTTGTGAATTGATATGCAAGCGCTTGTTAGAAAGAATATTGCAGGTACTTTTTGACTGAGTTTGATAGTAATTGGATATGTGTAATTGAGATTGATTCTTGCGTATCTCTGTTGTGAAGGTTGGAGAAGGAGCTGCTAACGAGATGGAAATCCATGCACTTCCATACATCGTTGCCTTGCGAGCATTTTGTATTGTTGATCCCACCCTCTGCATTCCAGTAACTGATCCTTCTAAGTTTGTTGTGACGCTACAACCATATCTTAAGAATCAGGTGAGCATGGTTTCCTCCTGTTGAACTTTGGCTGTCATCGCCTTCTATACCAGAATAAAGTGGATCTAGCATATTCTGTTTGAACTCGAAAGTTCTTCATTGAATTCTCCTTAAGTTCTCTAACTCGAGTAAAGTTCCTACATTAGTAAGTTGGTGATGGTAATATTTATAGTTCACAGTTGCTCACCTGGTTATGTTATTCATTGGCAGTTTCTTTTCTTCTTTATGATAGCCAAGGGTTTCATTGTTGCTGTGGCTGCAGTGCTGCACACCCGTGTTTGCTGTTTCTGAATATTTGTACCACATCATACGGTTCATATTGCTCCTCTGCTAGTTACACAGTAGACATGAACCTATATCTCTACGTTCGAAAATTCTGGTGTCGTGTGTTTTGATTATTTTCTCAAGTAGCTATATTCTGGTTGATGTGATGAAGTAAAATTTTTGTGCAGTTTTAGTTTATGTAGTATTTTCCTGGTACAGACAAACTACAGGCAAAAGTCAATTCTTAACAATTTTTCACATAATGCACGGTTAAATAATATATGAGATAATTAATGGCTACAGTTATCTATCATATTCTGCCTTTATTTTGCCCTACCACTAAAATTGCATTTGCTTCTGATCATCTATGCCAACAGATCGACAATAAATCAGCTGCCCAGTTGCTTGAAAGTATAATTTTAGTGATTGATGCTGTTCTTCCACTCATAAGGAAGCCACCACAAACTGTGGTTGTAGAACTTGAGCTGGATCTGAAGCATATGATAGTTCGTCATTCCTATTTGACAGTCGTACATGCATGTATCAAGTAAAGTCATTCCTTCCCTTAACTCTTAATACTTTTTTGACAAGCATTCTTTTTCCTTAAGTCCTTTATTTGCGAAATTTATTTTGTGCATTTGTTTGTTATTGATGTGATATAGATTGTATATGTCTTTTTGAAGTTTTTTTATTCTTGATGCTTGTTATGGCAGCTTTTGCGTTAGAGTATACTTGCCTCCCACACTAAGCAACATATTACTTGTACACGAACCAACCTATTGTTTAGTCACTAAGCCTTCTGGGCTATATACATATATGAAAGGTCACCCCCCATCCAAGGGTGTGGTGTTTTCCCTCTATCTCTCTACATTTTGTAGCATTACTTAACATGTTATTGCATCAGTCAACTCTCTCTTAGCAATTTTCATATATCTGCTGTTTGAGTGGTTCCTTCTCTTTTCAAATAAGTTATTATTATTGGGATTGGCTTGGGATCATATTTGATATTTCCATCCAAGTATGAGCAACAACGCAGACAAGTTTAATAGATGATTAGTACGACGGTGACTAATTTACTATCATGTCTATGCGTTGAGCATTTGTAAAAATTTGGTTGTAGTTAGTTATGGGATAACTTATTTTATATTAGTCATCACTTCATATATCTTGGGCCTTAACTAGTGACAGTCAGTACTCATCACTTCATATGTTGGGTGGCTGATCCAGTCAGTTACTCCCTCCAGTCACAAATAAGCAATGTTTTGTATACAGTCATATTCTTCAAAACATGACTTTGGCTAGTACTTCTGTTACAAAGTATTTATAAAACATAGCAAAATCAAATCATACTTTTATGAAACTGTATTTTGAAACAAATGTAATTGTATAATTTTCTAATTTCCAAACTTGACACATAAAAAGTAATACACGATCAAAATTTAGAATGTTTGACTTAAGGCAAGCTCAAAACTTCACTTATTTGTGACCGGGTTTTGGCTGCGGCTTAAAGCATTGATCGTTGAACTCAGAGTTTTGTTCTTATCATCTTGTGCCAGACTTATCCTGAAAACCTGAAATATTCTTGTTTATTTACTCTCTTTTTGGACAGGTGCCTTTGTGCCCTTAGCAAATCAGCTGGTAGAGGTCCAGGATTACTGGAATACCTTGTTAATGTTTTTTACAAGCATCTGTCTGGCACTAATACAGATAGTCAGGTATCATTCTATTTTTTATTCATTAAACAGGAGCTGCCTTCTTCTTAATGAAATGACACACAACCCTCCTGCATGGTTTGAGAAAAAATGCAAATTAAAACTTATTTGCACAAAGTGGTTTTTGTATTCTGAAACCTACAATTTTTATATTGTCTGCAAATAACGACAATTGTAGAAGTACATTTATGCTTACTGTATTCATTCTGGAACTCAGCTGTTAGGTCGATCGCTGTTTTGTCTTGGACTCCTCCTTCGGTATGGTTATCAACTGATGTTAACATCAGAAAATCAGCTTGATTTCCCAAAGATCATCAACTTGCTCCGGAGAAGTTATCTTCTCAAGGATGATTTCAACTTGAAGGTTCGAGCTTTGCAGGTGTGTAAGACAACTTGTTATTCATTAGTGATTTAAAAATCCACTTAGTGATAAGTGCTTAGTTGTATTCATGTAGCTTATGGCATAATTCTATGTGGCTTGTGAATTTTGTATATGATTTCCAGATTTAAGGATAATTATACGTGTGTGGTGATTAGTCAGAAGCAGGATTTAGAACTTGTGACCTCTTCTATTTGAGACCCATATCTTCTTGTTTCAGGCTTTACAGACTTTTTTCATATGAAACATTCCCTTTAAGATGACAATTTTTGTCTGTGCATGCAGACTTTGGGATACATACTTATCGCGAAGCCTGAATTTATGCTACAAAAAGAAATCATGAATCTCATTGAGGCAACACTATCGTCTGGGGTCGATCATAGGTTAAAGGTATTTGAATTTTCTTATACTTTCATCTACTCTTCTCTTTGTAGCATTTTTAATTAAAAAATAAATTAATCTGATTGCCCAGATTCAAGGGCTTCAAAACCTCTCTGAGTATCTCCGAGATGCTGAAAGCCAACTTACTGCTGAGAGTACTGGGAAGCCTTCTGTACAGTCTGCAATATATGGTGGAAGTGAAGTTCCTGTTGCTGCTGGTGCTGGAGACACCAACATATGTGGTGGTATTATCCAATTGTATTGGGATTCTATTCTTGAAAGGTGCTTGGATACAAATGATCAAGTTCGCCAGAGTGCACTTAAGGTGAATTAGACATACATTATATTTCTTGGCACACTTTGTCGTTGTATTTTACACTAGAAATCAATAGTTCTTCTTCTTGTAGATTGTTGAAGTTGTACTTCGCCAGGGTTTAGTTCACCCTATTACCTGTGTTCCACACCTTATAGCACTTGAAATGGACCCATTGGAGGGGAACTCAAAGTTGGCTCATCATCTACTAATGAATATGAATGAAAAGTAAGACTGTCCAATTTCTCGTGCTTTTGTGTTTTTTTCTGTGGAATAAAACATTATCTGATCGATTGGATTGTGGCAGGTATCCTTCATTTTTTGAATGCCGCTTAGGTGATGGCCTACAAGTGTCATTTATATTCTTCGAGACCACAGTCAGCAACCATAAACTTGCAGCAAACATGAAATCAAATCCGATTGCATTTGTGAAACCTGGCATATCTAGAATATACCGTCTTATCCGTGCAAATCGAAATTCAAGACACAAATTTGTTTGCTCAATAGTTAAGAAATTCGAGCCTGATGGCCGGAATCGCTCTAGTGTCAGCTTTCTTGTGTAAGTAATTTAAGTAAAACTAAACCTGTTAACCCTCTATTCTCTTATGGGTATTTGACTGAATATAAGTTAACTGCCACATTGCAGATACTGTGCCGAGGTTCTTGCCTCCCTGCCATTCACATGCCCTGATGAACCACTCCATTTGATCCATGTTATAAATCGAGTTATTCACTTCAAAGCAGGAGCAGTTGAGGCCAATTTGAAAAGGTGGACTTCTATGGATCAGCCTCAAGATGCTTCTGGTATGGCAACATTGCCAGGGGAGAGTCATGTTGTCATGCCTGAGCCTGGAGGATATTACGACCATAATGCTGGATATATTCCTGAAAGGGTGAATAACAATCCTTGCAGTACTTCAGATGTTGACATGGCCAAAGTTCAGGTTCGTTATATATGTCCTGGGTGGTCCATCAGTACATATAGGCGGAAGGGATGTATCCAATTCTCGCCTTACATGATCTTATAATTTTTCACTAATTATTTGTTTTCAGGAGGATTGCCATGATGCAATAGCCCTGCAACTCCTCCTCAAATTGAAGAGACATTTGAAAATTGTTTTTAGTTTAACTGATGCTCGTTGTCAGGTATGGCTCTCTCCTTATTTGGGAGATCAGTACTGCTCTGGTGGGTGCATTTACATGATACATGTTCTGTTTGTGATTTGAAATACAGGCATTTTCTCCAAAGGAACCACCAAAATCTGGAGAAACTCTCTCCAAGCAGAATGTTCCTTTTAACATTGGTAACAATAACATCAGCCTGCCGAGCTGCCTGCAGGATGTAGCTTCCATATACCAGGTAGTAATCCTGAACTTCACATTATTGTTGTTACATTTCTTGCATACCATACTCTTTAAAACTGATGTGACTTTGGACATGGTGCTCAGGATTTCAAGACAGTGCTTCGGGAAGATTCCATGGACTTCAGTGTGTACACCCCCTCTGTGCAGAGGAAACGCCCAACCCCGAGAAGTACGTCGCGAGTCAGGAGGACAGCTGCCACAAATGTTCCAAGAGCCCGTGGCGGTGTCCGTGGTGGTGGTGATGACGATACTGACGATGATGACTGGACTGGGGGGCCAAGAGTGCTCGACTTCAGCGCTCAGGCAAGCAATGGTGGGCGTGTAACGAGGCAAAGGGTACAAGTATGACTGATCTCGGTGCTTTGTACATTGTAGGGAGATCTATACTAGCTGACAAGGTGACTTAGGGGTGGATTGTAGGTTAAGGTCGTTGATTTAGGTACATAGCAGAAAGGAAAGGAAGATAGCTTTTTACTTAGATGCCATTAATCTGGAGCACTCCTTTTCTTGCTCTGCCCTTGTCCTCTTTGTAATTTCGACTGGGCTTCAGCAAAACTGACAAACGGGTTGTGCTCCGGCTCTGATCTGATTCCATGGGAATGAAATGGTTCCTTTTGCTTTGTTTGGAATACAGGTACGCGTGTAATTGTTCTGGTTTCTTGATGTTGAATTTGTGTGTGCTGACTGCTGAGGTTTATGTTCCTGTAACCTCATTCCATGGACTCGGTCACTCGGAATCCAGCATGTTACCAAATGTGGATTGAGCAACGCGTGTGATCTTTATAAGATGTATTTGAATCTGGGCACGACTTTTTGACGTGCAATCTCTATTTCTCTCTGGCCGCGGCGTTCGATTCGTGGTGTCGGCGTCGTTGTCCGCGGTGGAGCTCCCGCGGTCTCCGTCCTGGCGGTGATGGAGGTGATTCACTGATTCCTCCAAACCCACAGATGCTGCTCGATTTCTGAAGAATTGTCCGTAGCCGTCCTAGCTCTGCGTCCCAAATCAGCCATGATTCTTGTATAGTTGTATCGTTCAGTCTCTAGGGCAGATTTTATTTAACCGATTTTCCTCCTTGGCAGGCGACGGAAGACGTGGCCAGGATTGCCTCAGCACCTGATACTGCTGTGTGCATGTCTTGGCGACGCGCACTCGGCGCAGGGTACTCGTGTCTTCCGAGCAAGCATTTTGCCGGTGAACCAAGCATAGTACCCCGCCAGTGAAGGGAAGATGACTAGATGAGACTGCCGGGACGTGAACCAAACATTGGCCGGTGGCTGGTGCTGATTTGTTCTGAGAGAAAAATGTTTGACTGGTTGCTTGTGGCTGGTTTTTTCTGAGAGAAAAGTACTGCTGGCTGGTGGTTGATAAGCCAAGTGAAATAGGTGAAAATTTGTTTGTTATAACATGTTTATTGTTTACTATGTGATGTTTTTGGATTGAGTTGCTGCTGCTTGTAGGAATCAGGATGCAGGAATGGCTTGTTCTGCAATAGTGTCGGTGATTGTCGTTTTACTCCCCCCCCCCCCCGAATTACACGGTACAAATGCTGACGCTCACATACACGCACGCACACTCGTCTTTGCGAACACGCGCACGCGATCTTACCGTTATGAGCACCTTCGAAAGATTAAGTCGACAAATTTTCGAGATTGACAAAGTCACCACTGACGTCTCGCTATCGAGGGCACGTCATCTATCACGAAAAGAATAGTGCCCGCTGAGTTGAGAACTCGAACATGATGGATAGGTTCAAAAAAACTTACCAGCTGAGCTATGCTCAATTCACATTGCCGTTTTACTTCTTGTTCCCAAACAATAGTGACTTACCACTTAGACCTAGACCAGAGCCTTTCATTCCATCTATATGTTCTCCTTGTTCATCACCACCTCCCTGTCAGCACTCAGCAACAGGGACACATTGCAGTTGCATTGTCCAGAAACAATACAATACAATACCACAATACAACAAATGTACACTGGGAAAGCAGTGTGCAAAACCGCATAAGCTGTTCTTTTGGCAGCTTGCGCGGGGTCTTCGAGGGAGCGCTCAGGCCTACTATCTATCTTATGAAAAATAAATAGGAGCTCTTTCATTTGATGATGATCTACTTAAAAGTGTTGCCAATATTATTTTTCAAATGATTCTGTCAGCATTTAATAAAGAACCAACAATAAAAGAGTAGATCAACGTTTTTTTAAAAATATGTTGGACAATTTTTTTTAAAAAAATAAAAAAGTTGGACGGATATTTTTTTTGTAATAAATTGAATCCAATTTTTTTAAAAGAAAATTATATCAACATTTTTCAGATGAATATCAATTAAACTTTTTTTATAATTTTTATTCCAACATCCTTTCTTTGGCTCCGAAGGCGGCGTGCGGGGGCCGACTCGACGCAATTGCGCAACAGCATGGGAGGGCCTGGCTGGCAATTGGGTCAAGGCTATGAGGGGTCGCGACGGCACGAGAGAATATAGGAAACATCCATTTTTGGCCATCCAATTCTTGTCTTGATTTTGGCCATTGAACTTCAAAACTGGGTATCTTTGACCATCCAACTCTTAAAACCATTCACAATTGACCATCAGACGGTTTTGATGAGTGGTTTTAACTTTTTTATTTATAATTTAGTCCTTAGATCTTAAAATGACTATTACTTTTTTGCTCGTACCTCTAACTTAGGTGATTCTTGCGGTCTCACGTTCATAACAGTGAGCTTTATCTTCTAAAATATTCTTTATACTATTTTATCACTATTTGTTATACTATTCTTATGTTGTTGTGTAAAAACAACAATATAAGAAAAGTAACACAAACCATTACAAAATAATATGAACACATTTTAAAAGATAAAACTCATTGTTATGAACGTATGAGCTTTATCATTTAAAATGTTACTCATATTATTTTGTAATTGTTTGTTTTACTTTTCTTATATTATTATTTTTACACGACAACATATGAATAATATAAAAATACTGATAAAGTAGTATAAAAAATATATTCTAAAATATAAAGCTCACTGTTATGAAAATGTGACCTCAAGAGTCACCTAAATTGGAGCTACGTGCAAAAATTATTGATAATTTCAATTTCTAAGTTCTAAATTGTAAATAAAAAAAGTTAAAACCACCCATAAAATCGCTTGATGGCCAATTGTTAACGGTTTTAAGAGTTGGATGGTCAAAGATATCCGGTTTTGAAGTTCGATGGCTAAAACCAAACTGAGTCAAAAGTTGGATGGTCAAAAATGAATTTTTTCGAGAATATATGACATCAAAATTATGCAGTAAATTCTTTGTTATTATGAGAAAATGTGACATGCACGTTCAGATTGTGAGGATCTGTATAACTATTCCGATTAGTTCCTAAAAATTTCTCCATCCCCGTCACATTGAATGAATGGACACTAATTAGAAGTATTAAACGCGAATTAATGACAAAACTTATTTCATAACTCCCACCTTAAACTCAAGACGAATCTAATAAGCCTAATTATGTCGTGATTAGACAATATTTTACTACAGTAAATAATATCTAATGACAAATTAATTAAGTTTAATGGATTCGTCTCGCGGTTTCCCATCCATCTGTATAATTAGTTTTGTAACACGCGCCACATCGAAATTGGCGACACTAATTAGGAGTATTAAATGTGGATTAATGAAAAACTATTTCGTAACCCCTTTCTCAAAACTCGAGACTAATCTAACGAGCCTAATTATGACATGATTAGATAATACCGTAAAAATTCTTCTCGCGATTTTCCGTCAATTAGCGTAATTAGTCTATGTTTAGTCCTTCTAATAGAACTTGTTATAGGATCAATAAATTTCTTCCCATAAATTTTTCGGAACTTAACACGCTCTTAATCTATGTTTAGTTCTCCACTTCTCCTATGAAGTTTTTAAAGGGACATCTAAAAATTTTCTCCAATGTTTTTTTAAAACTAAACTAGACCGTGACTCCAAAAAGGATTTTTATTTGAACCCTTTTTAATCTAAAATTTTAATAATAACTTGTCCCAAACAAAAAATTTCAAGAACTAACCCTTTTGGTCGCGACAAGATTCGTGACATGACTAATAATTGAGTCACGCCATATGATGTGGCACAACTAATGTACACGGTGGCACTAGAAAAAATCATATCTGATGTGTACATTAGTCACGCCATAAAGTACATTAGTCACACCATAAATCTTGCCGCGATCAAAAGGGTTAGTTTTTGAAATTTTAGTTTTAGGTGATTATTAAAATTTTAGATTAAAAAGTTAAAATAATCCATCCAAAGCCGGTTTCGTGCGCACCCGGTTTGCCGTTCCGGCCCCGGCTCTCCCTCTCCGATCCGGTACTTGACGCATCACCCCTCCCCGTTCCAGACTTCCCATTCCCACCACACTAAATCATCGCGACATCGCCGCTGATCCTCCCCCGCATTTCTATGCGTAGCGATTTCAACTCGCCTCTCCCGCCCCGCCCCGCCCCGCCCCGCCCCGCGCAGCCGCAGCCCATGGACCTCCCCGTGGTGGATCTCGCGCCGTTCCTCGGCACCGCCGCCGCCGGCGGGGCCGCGGAGGTGGGGGAGGATGTGCGTGCGCTATGCGCGACGGTGAGCGCCAGCCTGCGGGACACGGGGGCACTGCTGGTGAAGGACCCGCGCTGCTCCGCCGCCGACAACGACCGTTTCCTCGACGTCGTCGAGCGCTACTTCTCCCGATCCGCCGAGGCCAAGCGCCTCCAGGAACGGCCCCACCTCCACTACCAGGTAGCTCCTCTCCCTGTCGCTTCTCTGTATCCTACAGACTCTGCATTCGGTTTGGTGCGGATCGGGGGCGAAGGTTTGGGAAATCGGAAGGTTCTGAACTCAAAATTCACCCCTCTGCCTCTGGCAAGGAGGATCATCGATGCTTGTGGTGAATCAAGACCACCAGTGTGATCCCCGTGACTGTGATCTATCATTGATGCTTATCGATCCATCATATGATTGTGCTCAATGTATGTGGTGAAAACTGAAAAACATTATTTGTCCCTGTTCCTGATAAGGTTGGCGTGACACCTGAAGGAGTGGAGGTTCCTCGCAGTTTGGTCGACAAGGACATGCAGGAGAAAATCAGGAGTATGCCCCAGGAGTTTCAGCCAGCCACCCCTCAAGGCCCAGACCCGAAATGGCGGTACATGTGGAGAGTTGGTCCTCGCCCAGCAAATACCCGCTTTAAGGTTGTGATTCCTTTGTGATATTTTCAATGTCATGTCAAAGTACTTGCTTTAAGGTTGTGATTCCTTTGTGATCTTTGCTGTGTGCTGTCAAATTCTAGAAATAGGCGTACTCCGTTTATCTCGTATGGTGTACTGATAATTTGGGTATTCTGATCGCTGAGCTGTAAGTCTTCTTTTTTAGGAGCTGAACTCTGAACCTGTTATCCCTGATGGATTGCCTGAGTGGAAAGAGACCATGGATTCCTGGGGTTCGAAGATGATTTCTGCAATTGAGGTAGATATATGCTTGCTTAACAACTTTTCTGAATAAATCTATGTTTTCTGCATTCTTTGTACACTGTACGATGCTGCTGTGTCATACATCACCTAATTCTGCCATATGGTTTTCATAGGTCGTTGCTGAGATGGCTGCAATTGGATTTGGATTGCCAAATGATGCATTTACTTCTTTGATGAAGGAGGTACTATTCTACTCTAATTTTCGGTACTTTTTAGTTCTGTTGTAATCTTTAAATGTACTTGAACTGCAAGCTCTTAAAAAATGCCAGGTCCCTTCATTGTGCTTACTTAGTTACTTAAAAGTACCCTAGTGGGTTTTAAGGTTTAGTGTCTGCTCCATATTCCCCTTAAAAAGATGCAGTATGGGGTTAAAGTTCTTCGATAATCTGATTGATATTGCTCAATTATTCTTGTGCATACTAGGGACCGCACCTCCTAGCACCAACTGGAAGTGACCTGCAGCGTCATGGTTCTGAGGGCACTGTTTTCGCTGGGTTCCATTATGATCTTAATTTCTTGACTATACATGGCCGAAGTAGATTTCCAGGACTGAACATCTGGTTAAGGAATGGCAAAAAGATGGAGGTGAAAGTGCCAGTTGGTTGCCTCCTCATTCAATCGGGGAAACAGGTTAGCTTTTCCATTTTTAATGAATTTATCTTCATGAATTATTTGGGGATCAACCTTTTTCCTTTTGTTGGTATCATATTTGCTTTGTTGTATCTTATGAGCTGAGTGCTTGTTTTTAGTCCATGATGTTGTCATCATTGAAATCAGCCCACTTTCATATATGACTTTTCTTTTCTGAAAAAAAATCAAATAGTTTATACTTCCACAGAAGAGGAAAACAGGAGAAAGCAGGGGCTTATTTCTGGAACCTTAGATATGGCTGTGAAATAAAGAAAAGAAGTACTTTACTACCCTTCCGTAATTAGATCTGTTTCATTCTGCACAGCTGGAATGGCTTACTGGTGGTGAGTGTTTGGCTGGAATGCACGAGGTAGTGGTGACAAAGAGAACATTAGAGGCCATAGCATCAGCCAAGGAGCAAAATAGAAGCTTGTGGCGGGTTTCGTCAACAGTAAGTTCCATATACCGTGTTAGTTTGATCAATAGATTCACGAGAAGCAGTTGGCAGTCAAATCCTTGTGCTTGGCATGTCATTGACTAACCAACTGTCCTTTTGTAACAGTTGTTCGCACACATTGCTTCGGATGCAATTCTTAAGCCGCTGGGCCACTTCGTTGAAACACCCAATGCTGATTTATATCCCCCAGTATGCGCCGGGGATTATGTTGAACAGGAGCTTTCAGTGATAAACCTGAAAGGAAAGGATGGATTATAGACTATGCAGTGGATAAACCTGGATATCTTATGACCTACAGATATCTTAATGCAAAACTAAATTATCGAAGCTGGCATTTGTCTTCATTAACAAATGATTCTATACTGAGGGTGAATTCTCTTCTTCCAAACACACCCATATGTGTCAATAAAAACTATGTGTGTTCTTCCCTTTGTTAAGATGGTGGATACACCCATGGTACTTGTGAAGATTGAAGGGGAAAAAAATGTTTAGCTTGCAAATGAAGTGCGCCTGTGTGGCTATGTTATCTACCTTGCTGCCCAGGAATGATCTCCAGAAAAACCAATTATGAAATTGTTATTCTCCTAGTGCATTACGCCATCATATGTAGTGTATAAAGTAGTTCTGGAAGAAAAAAGGTCTTTACATGATTACATCGATCAAAATTACAACTCACGCGATAAGTTATACACTGCAAAGCTGCTCATTCTCAGCACAAATGACTCGCGGAAATCTACATATGTACAGCGACCAATTCGGATGTCCAGGCATGTGCCGCTTTCCATCAGACCCAGTTGTTGGGCAGCGAGAAATTATGGAACCTGAAGGACGCGTCCCCAGCGGTGTCCCTCTCGTGCATGATCCCGGGGTCCACTTCCGTCTGCACCCGCTGCTCGACGTGCGCAAACGAGTTCTGCCGCGGCAACTCGGCGAACGCGGGGGACGGCGGCAGCGGGCAGGGCTCGTGTCCGGCCGGCCGAGCCGGCGCGTCGGAGTTGCCGTCCCACATGAGCAAGTGGAGAAGGATCGGGCGCAGGGCGTGGCGGTGCAGGGACAGCTTCTGGCTGAGGGAGACGGTGTCGAAGCACCGGATGGCGCCGGACGTCGACACCATCCACGGCAGGACCTTGTGGCCCGACACCCTCGAGATGACCAGCAGCTTGGACGCGCGCTTCGCCTCCCGGTAGAGGTCGCGGAGCCCCGACCGCGTCGACGGCAACTGGAGGTCGCCGTCGTCCTCCATGACGGAGGAGACGTAGATGAAGCCCTGCTCACAGAGTCTCGATCGATTTGAGAGTTCAGGCACATAAACACACATGCACTAGAGAACACAGCAGGGATAGATGGAGAATGTGTAGCGTGTGAGACGGTTCGCGTGTACCTCTTCAGTACGGCTGATGGCGAAGCCAAGCCTGGTGTCGCTCTCCTGGAGAGTGATCTCCACCGGCATTTCTCCAGCCGCGGCCGTGTACCAGACGCGAACCGCCTTCACGACGCCAATGTCCACGCCGTGGTAGTCCTCGAAGCCGTAGAGGCTGGCGTTGGCCAGGTTTGGGAGGTCGGCCAGTGAGCCGGAGTTGACCGTCGCGGATGCTGTCTCGCCGGAGATCTGCACCACCAAGGCACCAACAACGTCAGATCATGGCAGAAGACGGCGCACACACCGGATTGAACCAACAGCATTCACACAGCAACAGATACAGTATTGATCATCATTATTAGTACCTTGGTGAGAAGGGCCTCAGTCTGGACGTTCAAGAACACGATGGGCACGCCGGCCGCCTGGGACGAGAGCATCCAGGCGTTGGCGCGGGCCAGGGTGTCCTCGACGGAGTTGTAGCGAGAGCCGGCGCGGTCGAGCGCCGTGGGCAAGATAAGTAAGGAGAGGAAGCTGCTGGAGTTGGGGATCGGTAGCACCTCCCTCATCTTCTTCTCCCACGGGTAGGATACGTAGCCATCCTGCAGCTGCGCCTTGCTCAACGCGCACACCACCCTCGAACTCCTCGACCCTGATGAAATGACGCAGATCAATATTTCCCGTGATCTCTGTAATTATGCATTTTTGTTCTTTGGAATTGGTAGAGAAGTGAACGATCAGACTGACAAAAGAAAGTCAACTGCCCCTTCAAAAAAAAGTCAACTGGGGAATCTCCTAATAATTGCGTTAATATTTCGAGACAGATTCTTTAAATCAGATGAATATTCAGTAATCAGCAAGTAGTTCGCGGTGCAGAATAATGAATCTGGCTAAATGCTGATTCCGTTGAACGTGCATCACCGTGTCTGCTGCCTGGAAGTATGCATCTTGAGCTAGACTAAGCAATTGGATAGTACTTTTGTTTTACTGACAGGATCTAAAACACTGGATGCAGACCTCCCATGTTTCATCCTACTTACCCATATGGCCCTATCTTATGATTGGTCTCATGTTATTCTGTGACTACTTTATTATTACTGTGATTTACAGTAACTATCCGGGTTAATTAGTCTGCATCGTATTATCATGCAAATGCGAGAACTAACAAGATCCAGTGCCTTTTGCATTGTTCTGAAGAATATGCTCGGCTACGGAGCATTGCTTGTATGTATCATCTGGATCACAGACTACCGTATTATAATTCTTCAGGCGAAGCTACTCCACGACAAATTAACCAGCAGTTTGAACAGTCAACAAAACAAGAGCAACAATGCTATAAGCACCTTCTACAATAGTACAATCCTATCCCATTCCCATCAGACCCTGGATATTCTGAACATATTCACATATAGGACGATCGGACCATGTTTGTACTCCTCGAAGTGATCATTTCTGACTGTCGTAGTCTGTGTCGATCCAAAGCATATGCCTATCAGCCTATGCACACTACCAAGCAACCAAAATCACTATCGCGAACACGCCCAAATGTTTGGAAAAAGATAAAGCGCCTGTCACCTATCAAAGCCAAACTAGTTGCTCAACTTTCTGTGCACCAAAGTCCGCATGCAAAGGGCACAAGCACGCACCTATCCTTTTTATCAAGTCCAACCCGGCATGTAATGAAAACTACGTCGCGGACTTTTACTTTTCTTTCAAATCAAGTTCCGGCCAAATTGCTACCGCAAACCAAATCAAATTGATGTACGGACCAAAAGGTGGATCCAAAAATGATGCCAAAATATCTAAAATTCAATCTGCACGGAGAAGAGGATAAGCATATGCTTAGTACTGGTTGTGTGATGGTACCTCTGATGGCGATGCACTCGCTCTCCATGCGGTCGACGAGGCCGACGGCGTAGTTGGGGTCGCGGATGGAGCGGAGCACGTACTGGCGGCTGCGCCCGATTATCCCGCCGCCGCCGACCGACTCCTGCGGCACGATGCAGGCCTGCATCCTGGCGGCGGTGGCCGCCGCCACCAGCTCCCCGCTGTCGTCGCCGCCGACGGGGGCGACGAGCTCCTGCTGCTGGAGTCCTCCGCCCTGCGCGTGGCGGCGCACGCGCACCTCGACGGAGGTCTCCCCGCGCTTGAAGGCCGCGTGGAGCAGCTTCTGCAGCGCGGCGCGGCCGCCCTTGAAGGGCGCGGCGTGCGCGGCGGGCCCGCCCCGACCGCCGACCCCGATGAGGAGCTCCTCCACGACGTCCCCCGTCTGCACCGTCTCGCTGCTCCCTGGCCCCCACTCCTCCGCCCGCGACCCGCCCGCCACGCACTCGATCGCCACCACCACCCCCTGCTTCCTCCCGTTCTCCATGGGCATGCCCCCCTCTCCTCACGAGAGCGTGGTGGCCTATCTGCTATCGAGGGATGAGCGAGGCCGAGGGGAGGATCTAGAGCAGTAGCAGCAGGGCTCGCGGCGTGGCTGCTGTTGACTTGTGCGGTGGCGCTGTCACACGCCGCCCTACCACCAACGCAACGCTAAGCGAACCCGGGAGGAAGAGCAGGGCAGGTCGGCTCCCTCGCGCAGATTCCTCGGCCTCTCCCGAGCCGGCGGCGGCCGGTAGAAATAGAAGACGCGGTGCGGAGGGAAAGCGCGGCGCACGAGCGCGATTGACCGACCGGGACGATGGCCACGCGTCCGCCGGACGGGACGGGGGCGGACGGAGAAGAACCACCCCGGCCCGGTAGGTGGGTGAATCCACGCCGTCCGATGCCAGACAAGTTGTTAAAATCTGACAGGGTGACGTTGGCAGAGTGGAAGGCGTGGGGAAGAGTCCAGTCGGGCCCCGGAATCGTCGAGCCGAGCGTGAAGCGCCGCGTGCTCCGCGCGTTAGCTCGATCTCGGCCGGCTCGAGTGCTTGTGAGAATTCAGACCAACAGCTAGCGCACACACCAGCTGTTGGTCTGAATTTCCAACGGCTCGGCACACACTGCAGCATCGATGGGCTCGTGTCACGTCAGAACAGCCCTTGGTCTTTATTCTCTCCGGCCATCAGATAACGAAATAATACTGTTACATTAACTTGGAATCTACATGTTGAACACACAGCTCTCATCTCAACACGATCTGTCGTGTTAAGAAGACCTTCGCTTGAACCCAATTTTCCAACGCCGCTGCCTTCAACTGTTCCCATCGGTCAAGGCTACTCTGTTACGGCTCACGTCCTCATTGGATGCCTTGGGCAGTATCATATCAATATCATAATACTTTTGAAGTGATGAATCTAAACATCCTTTTCTAGGTCGGTCGTCGGATATCCATGACGTCATCCCTGCTCTGCGAAATTCAAACGGATGGCTCGTACCGTACATGATGCGGTACATCATTCCTTGTCCACTGAAATTTATAAAAATCATCAAATCGAACGGATCTAGCTTGCGCGGCCACTCAATGGTATGCATGATAGATTAGATCCACCAATCATAGGCCGCCATCTGGCAACAAGTGTATTTTTACTAAAGATTCGGTATAGAAGTCCGGTGGCGTGAAAACGAAACAAGCAGTTAGGTACTCCTCTCGGCGGTGACCATTTGTCCATTTCAAACGGGTAAATACCAAGAAATATACGTCCCGGCTTCCACGCGTAATCGCCGGTCAAGTTTCGCCTTCATGTGCCCGTGCTCAATAATGGTGGTGTCCTAGAGAACGTGAAAATTCCATTTCTACGGGATGGAGGATGGGAAAGAAGTACAATTGTAGGCTTGTAGGAATGGGGATTATGGAGAAGCAAACAAATTAGCCACCTTCGTTGACATGAGAGCAAGTTGCGATGTTGACATATTCACTTCATCGTAGTATTAAAGGTGATCTGAATTTGTATAAACTTGCAAAGTACTCCCTCCATTCTAAGTTACTTGTCATTTTGACTTTTCTAGATTCATTTCTTTAATTATGTATCTAGACATAAATATATATTTAGGTGCATAGCAAATTGAATGCATCTAAAAAAAGTCAAAACGACAAGTAATTTTAAACGAAGGGAGTCGCCCTTTTCGTTTGGCTTATCAACCACCAGCCAACAGTACTTTTTCTCTCAGAACAAACCAGCCACCAACAACCAGCCAACAACAGCCACCAGCCAAACGAACAGGAGAGCAAGCTAGCAAACATCACACTTCAAGAAAGTTTCGTTTATACTAAAATCATTACTTTGGATTGCCTTTTAAAAGTTTTAGGAATACGATCCCTACATTTTCTTGCCCCGAACACAACCTTTTCTAGTACGAAGTAATTGAATTGACACATGAAAATTTGACGTGAATTTCATGCATCTTGATATGCAATTTCGATATTAGATTAGCCCTTTATGGTCTCATTTGGTAGAGCTTATCTTGACTTCGGCTTCACCTATTTTGCACAAAACGAGGCACTATATAGTATGAAGCCGTTTTGTAAGCTGAGGCAAAAAAAAAAAAAGTTGGATTATGGAGAAGCAAATAAGTTAGCCATCTTCGCTGACCTCATAGCAAGTTGCGATGGTGTCATATATTCACTTCGTATAGTATTAAAGGTTCTTTTGAATTTGTGTAGACTTCAAAGTATATTTAGAAATGAGAGCAAACATCACACTTCGAGCAAGTTTTTCTTATGCTAAAATGATTAGTTTGGACTGACCTTTAAGGTTTTAAGAATACAATCCTTACAATTTCTCGTATGGAGTACAATCTTTCTTGTTCCAAGTAGATGAATTGATACATGGAAATTTGAGTTGAATTTTATGTGTCTTGGAGTGCAATCTCGAGACGCAGCTCCGCCCTCGCCTATGCCGTGCCGTGTCGCCGTCACTGTCGTCTCCGCCGCATCACGCGCCTCCGCCGTTGCCGCTATGTACAGGTCGTAGTGACCTTGTCCCACCACGGCTTGCCCGCGGAGGGTGGTGTCGCAGCCGACGGAGCACGAAATCCCACGCCCAAATCCCCCTAGTCGAGTCGATCTACTCGTCCCAGCTACCAGCGGCGCGATGCTGATGTTCATGGTCTGCACGATGATGAGCTCGCCAGCGCGGCGGAGCACCCTGTGGTGCGTCGGCTTCGGGCCTCCGGCACCGCCGCCTCCTCGTCTACCTCCGGCTGTAGGGCCTGTCTCGAGGAAACCTTCACCATGCGCTCTCCTGAACGTGATTCCCTTCCTTCCCCCTCAAAATCTCATGCTGTGTTTTTCACAGATGCTCCGCCGGTGTTCCACCGCGTGATGGTCTGCTAAACAAATGCCTTCTTCGCGGAGCAGCTGCAGGGCCTTCAAAGAGCAAGGCCAGTGGTGCGACGCCATCGCCCACCTCTCGCGCTTCCTGCCGCTACCGCTGAAGCGGCGGCCGCCTGCCGAGACCGAGCCTGCACGCACAGGTCTTGCACCGCTTCCTGGTTGCACACGAGATCCTGACGAACATCCTCGCCAGCACCATGGAAAGTCTCGTGTTGGCTAGCGACATGTGCAAGTACAAGAGGGTATGCAATGGCACCCTCGGGCTCGGCTGCATCATGCTCAAGTGCGTGGATTGTGATTGGTGTTCACAACATTTTAATTTGATCGCGTCTGATCGAAGAAAACATAAACGACCAAGGAGTGGAGGTCATAGGAGTATCAAGGTTCAAATGCATTTGAACAAAGAAATGTTGGTGGTGGAAGAATGTGCGTACCATTCTGTATCTCAGTATCTGGTGTTAATTTGGCTTGTTCTAGTTGGTGGTGGAAGATGAGCTTTAGAGCTAAAGATAAACTTGAGTTGAAAACTGAACCAGTTGAGGATGTTTAGTGCAGTACAGTCATTTATACACCTCAGTTCTTATATATGCGCTCCACCGTGACATTGGTTTTGCAGCTTAAGCTTGTTACATTTTACTATACATCATAATTCATATACCACTATCATGTAAATCCTATCAACTGACTAATGTATACTATCATGTATACTGCCTAATGTTTTGCTACATAAACAAAATGTTATTTCAAGCTACAAAGTCGCCAATTAAGTTTTTCTCATCCTTTGCCTAACTCATTTCAAGCTACAAAATGTTTATCCTAGCGTCAGTATGTGTTACATGAGTCTTTCTGTTACCTTATCAACTCAGACCACTTCTTTTCTGTTCAAATGCAGCATTGTTTTGTGCTAATAGGAATTGACAACATTTCCTTTGTGTCATTATTAAAAAAACTCGATACGGAGATTATTATTGAACTGACAAGAATGGTACTGTTCCCAAGTTCCCAGTAATACCTGCAATAGTCTGGGCTGCCTGAAAAATGAAAGACGCCACAACATGCAGCCTAAACATATATGTTTGGAAGAGAGCGACCATTCACCGAAGCAAAAAATCATAGGCTTGGCGCATGTAGGTTTAGGTTGTTAGCACACTATGTATATACCACTGACTTGGAGAAGTAGTCAAAATTTCAAGCACTTAAAAGAAATGAGCAAAGTCTTGGATCTTCTATTACATAAGTCATCGACAGTAGATAACAATAAGCTAAAGCAACATTCTCAAATTTGCTCATGATATGCACTAAGTGCTAGCTGATTGAATCCACAGTAGGACTTAATCCTCATCCTCAACAACCTTAGTACCCAAGCCTTTCAGACCCTCTGGAGGGATCTCAGCAACTGTGACCAGAGAGTAGAGTTCCTCCTTCGCGTCTTCCTCATCATTCCTCTTGCGGGCAATTCTGACACGGACTCTCCTTGGCACACTCCTGATACCACTGCTCCAGATGTGCTTGTTAAGCTTCACATCGACCCGAACATCAGTAGTACCCATGGCCTTCTGTGCAAACTTCCTAATCTCCTTGATGGCATTTGGTGCCTTCTTCTTGAAGGTGCTGTATACAATCAACAGCAGATTAATGGTCACTATAATGACCAATCACTACATATCAAATTGCAATACATGACTTTCTCAAAACTTAAGTAAAAAAGTGACTCAACAGCAAGAATAAATTGACAGCAAATTATTGTATTTCTGAATGGATGTCGCACCTAAATGGAACACATGACAGCATGTCAAGGCAACATATGTAACGATGAATGTCATCTTTCTACCAGGCATGTAACTGTATCAACCACGACATTATATAAGACCGATACCTGACTATGTCCGGATAAAAAACAGAAATGTTCACAGATCAGATAACTTCCAAATATGATGGCAACATATTCATAAAACAGCAAAATATAGTACTCCCTCCATCCTTTAATACATGACGTTTGTTAGTTCAAAATGAACTAAGGAACGTTATATAAAAACCAAGGGAGGTAGGAATTCTATATAGATGTAGCACCCAAATGGAACACATGACAGCATGTTAAGGCAACATGTGTAACGATGAGTGACATAGTTGTACCGGGCATGTAACTGTATCAACCACAATTGTATAAGACAGATACCTGACTATGTCCGGAAATTGCAAACAAAGATGATACTACTAAGCTGAAGTAGTATGTACTGCCCAAATGGAACACATAGTAGCACAACAAGAAGCAAAATATGTAACGATGAGCGGGTTACATCTCCCGGGCATGTAACTGTGTTAAGCCACAGAATGATAAGGCAGACACCTGACTATACCCGACAAGCACCCTAACAGAACGGAACTGACAAAAACAAATATCCATTGCATACCACTACTGATCAATTAAAACAAGACACGCGAGATATAATGTGGGATCAAATACAAGAGCAGGATCCACCAAAATCAAATCTCGCTCGGTCAGATGATTCCGACTGTACTATAGCTGGTAAAGGACACTAATCCAAACAGGTGTACCAACCATTCGCAAGCCCACAGAGTGCTCGCAGGCCGCAACCTTCCGCGCCAGCATCTCAAAGAACAGGTCTTCGCAGCGCGATACTACTCCCAACACGCGGATCTACTCAGCTCCTACCGCAAAGCTGCGGAATGGTAGAGTGGGGCAGGTTAAGGAAGGGGACGATACCATCCGTGGAGGCGCTTGTGGAGGTTGATGGTGTACTCGCGGGTCACCACCTCATCCTTGCGGGTGCCGCCGCCGCGCTTCTTCTCCGACATCTCCGCTCCGCCGCCGCGTCCGCCTTTCTCCTTTGCTCGGGCTCGAGGGAGGAGGCGGCGTGAGGAGATAATCCCTAACAACGCGCCAGGGTCGCGCTTTTATAGCGGCGCGAGTTAGGGCTCTCAACCCTTTGGGCCCCTTTCGCGAATACGTGACCAGCCCACGTGTACCAAATTAGGCCCATCTTGCTAGCGCATCCTATTTTTGATATAAAAAAATGTTTGCGGATACCCTCCTTGACCTGGTCTTCTCTTGTTGACTAGTAAAGTGTCTGTGCGGTGATACGGGCATCTAAATGTTGATGGTAAAAGAAAAACTATGATAAGAGATTTAGATTTTGCAAGCCAAATTATTGACATAGAGAGGTGGATAACTGTCAATACCCATCCAAGGAAAAAAAACATTGTTCTTTTTTATAATTTTGTAAAGAACCAGAGTACATAAAACCAGCAAGTTTCCTTGTATTTGCTAAACCATCTAAAAACAAAAATTGAAGCATTTCAAAAGGGCATATGTCAGCACATAACAAGTTGTAGGTGCAATAAACACTTTTACATGGTGGACCATTCCTTGATCCATAAAAAAGAAAAACAACGATGTGATGTCAACAACTATTAACAGAATAATCTCCAGGTACACCACCTAAAAACTTTTCAGTTCAACCAAGTTCATTATTTCAAAAAAAAAATAAACTTAATTGCAGAGAGTGCTGCATTGGTACCATCAGACTGCAAGAGGATGATAGATTGATAGTTTTGAAAATGAGACAACATCATGCAAAGTTCTTATAATGGTTCCATGTTCATTTCTGGAAGACCCATGGGATACTGGATCCCTCACACAATACAGTAGTACATTAGTATTGGTGTAATCATCAGTAATGCTCTCTAGACATTGTGCAGCTATACTGGAAAAGCCTCATGAGTCATCCACAATAACTGGATACCCTGTAGGAAATCAAGAAGAACAATTTAAAATATCAATACCTCAAAAAAGGCAGATCGGAAGTTCTACGAAATTCACTAACTGCATATGTGAAATATAGTCCATATCACAAAACTAACTATAGACAGAATGCTTGTTGATAGTGTGCTATAAAAAAGACAGGAGCTGAATATGGTCACATTCTTCAACAAAGAACCAGAGCCTCTCCTTCAACGCTTCCATTTGAGACCATTCTGAATCCACCTCCCTTGCAGTCCCATAGTCATCGAATTTATCAGAATCTGTCCATGATCCATACAACTCATACAATCTCTGAGGGTGATACTGAAATTTTGAGTGATCAATCCAAAATTTGGCTCCATTCTCCAGACTTACGACCAGATCCTTATCTTCAACACTTTTCTTGGCACTGTTTCGGTCATTGCTAGAGCTTGTGTTATGTTCTTCAGATAAATTTCGCAGAAACAAGTTCCACTCCTGAGGTTTTGCTGCAGATTTCATTACATTTCAGACCTGCAGTAATTGGGATTGGCCCATTAGAAGATTTTTTTACTTAAGAACACCTGGTAAAAAAAATCGAGTGTTGATTAGGCACTCACAGTACACTTTAGTCCTACTCGCCAAATAGTGAGGATGCCTTTCGTTATTTCTTAGGAGCAACCTTGATTATTTCTTAGGATGCCTTTCATTATTTCCAAAAGCTCAGAAATCAGTAGCACATCAAGTGTCTAAAAGATGGTAAATATGTTGTGACAGATATGTTGCAATTTGATAAAAGAAAAAAGAGATTACTTGCTTCTCCCCGGCCTGTTTGGTTCATGGCGCTTTGCAATGGCACCAGGAGTGAATTCCTGGACTGTTTGGTTGTTCTCAGAAGCGAGGAACAGACAACTGTTTTTATCAACAAATGAAAGAATGAAGGTCTCACACTCTGTACAAGAAAAGCAGCCCACTTCAGAAAACCGTAAGCATTGTTAAAAAAGTACCGATGAAAAGCATAATAAACATTCAATTTGTGGAATCAGTTTCAGCCAAGCATCAGGCCAACCATTTGTAGTGACAAATTAAAAAAAAAGATAGTCCTAATGTCCAGAAAATAGATAGCCATCGACTGAACCTAGGTATCAAAATGATCAATACAGAGATTGGTCAGAAATCACTTGCAATTGGATCGGATACAATTGTAGACTGGGAGAAAGAGAGAGGAACCAGAAGAACTGGCAACCAGCAAACAGATCACGAACTATCTAAGACAAAATTACCCAGCAATAATGTAGCATTATTCGGTCTCACCGGCAGCTGAGCCAGAATCTGCCGTGTCGTTGGATGTTGGAAGATAAGTTTGTGAATCCAAGTGTGCCATTGCTTCAAAAATATGACACGCAAACACAGTAAAATGATTTGTAAGCTATTGAGCATCAAGTATTGATTGGAAGCTATGAAAAGAAAATCTTAAGTGGACCAAGAGGAACATCTGAAATTACAGGAAAGTATTCTGCCCTTTACTAAGGAAGCCTAAGATACAGAGGAAAAAATTATATGGTAATTATAGAGTAATAAACTATAAAACTTCTGCACTTCGATTTTCTAATCTGAATGTAACCTTTTGAAAGTATGAGCGCGTCACGAGCTGATTAGCATTACAATATTGTAATATGAAAAGAGAACTCTTTCACATCCGAGTTGATTACGATTTTCCCCCAAAATCAGCATTGTTCAAGATCTTTATGAAAATCCAAGAATCAAATTCATGGACTGGACTAACTTAGCCTAACATAATACTCCCTCCATATCGTTTTGTTTGTCGCCGCTAGTACAGATGAGAAAGGCTCGAAATACTTGTCACCGGTAGTATGCAAGAGAAGTATTTTTCTTTTTTTGCCCCCTGGTTCAGCGCATGATCCTCTGCTTCCGTCCGTGCAAAGGTGAACACTAGGCGGCCAGTAGAGAGAGACGGAGGGTAAAAAGGTAGTTGCACTGCTTCCTTAATTTTTTCAAAACTGTCGGGAACGACATGTATAGCGATATGGAGGGAGTATACAACAAAATGAGGCATAGACATTGTAGAAAGAAAAGACACTGATATTTGTTGTCCTCAATGTAAGCATCACACTACAAAGATAGCCAATGTAATGTACTAATGTCTACCCAAATTCCGGGGATGTCGATAGTGGAACTGCACTACTGTCACAATATTCATATATTTAAACTACTGGAGTGCTACTGAAAATTATTGTGAAGAGAAGTACCACAGTGAGTGTGATCTCTCTCAAAGAAGATTGAATATTTCGATCAATCACAAAAATGTGCAATTTCAAAAGATAGTAGGCTGCAATACTGTCACATTATTTTTGACACATTTAAATTACTATTAGACCCTGCATCTGTTTCGTTTTTCACAGGAGTGAGAGTGACCTCAATGTACAAAATAAATAAGAAGATTACAAAGCTTAGCGTAGCTAGCAGACCATAGAGAGATGCTGTAGAGGCATTTTCTCGTAAGGCTTACCTGCACATGTTGAGCTAGTTGACGTGTCGCGGTAGCTCGCCGCCGAAGGGACCTCGCTAACGCGCCGATGCCACCGTGCTGACCCACCAGTGCTGCACCCTGCTTGGCTGTCGGACGAAGCTGGCGACCTGGACGAAACACAGTCAAGCACTCAAGCTTGTCCATTGAAGCCCTGCGGTCTAGCCCATTGCCTCGGTGCCTCCGCATTAGAGGGCTCCACAGGACCACCGCCGGTCCCGACCTCCTCCGCCAACCAGGGGGCTGCGGGATTGGGCCTCGACCGCCTCGTCGCCGCCGGTCGGGGAGAGGAGAGGGAGCAGGGGAGGAGAGGAGAGGGAGGGCGGAGAGATAGGGGGGCAGGGGTGCAGAGGAGGACCACCCCCGGCCAGGGGGCTGCGGGAGTATAATTTTTGCATTTTAAAACTTTTTTTAATAAGAATTCTACATATGGACCCTTGGGGGAAAGAATTTCAAAAATGGACCCATAGCACGGCGTCAAAAGCCATGACGCCGTTGTATAACAGCACGGCGCCAAAGGGCATGGCGCCGTGCTGTTATACAACGGCGCCGTGGCTTTTGGCGCTGTGCTATTTTTTTTAGGTGATTTCGGATGACGGTGGCGTCGACGTGTCATAGAACGGCGCCACAAACCACGGCGCCGTTGTAGAACAGCACGACGCCATGCCCCTTGGCGCCGTGCTGTTCTACAACGACGCCGTTGCTTGTGGCGCCGTGCTATGGGTCCATTTTTGGGATTCTTTCCCACAGGGGTCCAAATGTAAAATTCTTACTCAAAAGGGACCAAAATGCAAAAATTATACGCTGCGGGATCGGGCCAAGACCGACGCCAAAACACCCATTTGACTCGCATAAACCTGAGTCATCTAGGTACATGCCATTAAAAAAAGTTGTTGGTTACCCACATGTCACAAAAAAATTTCAGACACCTGTGTGCCATGACCTCAACTTTCGTTTAACCGCGTGCCATTCCGTCCATATTCTGAGCTAACGGTGTCAAACAAATAGGTGAAATGACCATTTTACCCCTATGGGCCACACCAATCTTCCTCCTCCCCTTCTACTTCCTCCTTTTTCGCTCGGGTTGGCTGACGCGAACGCTGCCCCGGCCGCGAGCGCGGAATCGTGGAGCACGAGGTGGATGGGGGCCACGCCGAGCGCCTCCATGGCGCGTGCGGGCTGGCAGGGCGGCAGTTTCCTCCTCCTAGTACGGGACCTCGCCGGTCTGGACGAGGTGCTCGAAGGCGGGCGGCGCCGGGGCGAGGCCCTAGCCGGGGAGGTCGAGCGCCGCGGGAGAAGAGCGTCGAGAGGACGCGGCGGAAGGAGAAGGATCTCGCTCCGAGGCCCGGGATGATGAGGACGCGGTGCACGGGGGAGCCGGTGGTGAGGTGGGAGGTCACGGCGAAGAGGCCGGGGTGGGATCGAGCTTGAGGACAGCGGAGGTGGGGGAGAGCGGCGGGCGGGGTGGAGGCGGCGGTGGGGTGCGTGTTCGTCTCCTACCTCTCGTCGCCTGGCCGGGCGGGCGCGCCGGCCGCTACGCTGGCCGCACGGGGCGGCGCCGACCCCTGCGCCTGGCCGGGCCGCGCGGGTGTGCCGGCCCCTTGCTGGCCGCACGGGCGCGCCGGCGAGGAGGTGCCGCCGGATCTGGCCGGCGGTGGCGTGCCGGCGGCGGGAAGTTCCGACGTCGACGCTGAGAAGAGGGATGGAGAGTTCGAGACAGGGAGGATTGGAGGAACCACACGGGATAGACATGTAAATGGCAGGAACAAAATAATCATTTCCAAGATGTGGGTCCCGCATGTCAGGTCGGTGGAACTGTTAAGTTGTAACAGAAGGTGGACGGAATGTCATGTGCGTAAACAAAAGTTGAGTGCATGGCACACAGGTGTCTACGAATTTTTTTGTGACATGTGCGTAACCACCATCTTTTTTAATGGTATGTGCGTAAATCACTCCATAAGACTGACTCCAACAAGCATAGGCAAATGCATTTATGCCTCTCCCACTACACTGTGCATCAACATTTGCTCTCCAACAGAGGAGGCATAGAGGTCAGGCATTTTGCCTCAGATGAGAGAGGCGAGCTAAAAATGCATAACCTCTCTCCTCCGATGCATCTTGAATCCTCTCCCAACCTCCTTCCCGTCGCTCGACGAGGGAGCAGGGAGGCGCCGCCCGTCGCCGGCTCGTCTTCGTCCCCGGCCGTCCGTCCACCTGCGCCGCCTCAATTTGGTGTCATTCGTCCTCCCCCGCCGCTCGATGCGCAGCCGCCGGCCCGACGCCCCTCGCCGCAACGCCCGCCGGGGGAAGAGAGGGACGGGCGGGCGCCGGATGGGGAGGACGCCGTCGGGGGCGGGGCGATCGAAGATCCGCGCCGCCACGCTGGAGGAGGAAGCAGGCCCGCGCTGCCGCTGCGCGAGCTCCGGACAGATGGAGGAGAAGGGAGGGCGCGACGTCCCCACGGCTCGTCGGCGGAGGAGGAGCAGGGGAGGGAGGTGTCGCATCGCCGGTAGCCCCTGCTCGCCTCGTGGCGCGAGCGCGTCGCGCGGAGGAGAGGGCGCGGCTGTGTGGGGTGGGCCGGACGGAGCAAAGGAACAGGGGAGACCGCCGCCGGTGGAGGGGCTCGACGTCGGGGGCGGAGCGGCGGTGTAGGTCGGGCGGGGCGAGGCAGAGCAGAGCAGGGAAGGGGAGGAGCAGGCAGAGAAATGCAATTGCGCTTAATCTGTTGGAGAAATAACAGGTTCGAGGAAGTGCAAAGCACTGTACCTACGAGGCAAAGGTTGATTTGCCTCTCAAAAATGCCTCTTCTTGGACTCAGTCTAAGAGTAACCTACCTATACCTTGCTTTCTTCTACGGCCAATCCAGAACGTTGGTACGACATCCAACGGCACCTGCGATGCCTGGAACAGAAAAAGAAGATCTCCCAAGCCGAAGGGAAGCTGTGTCCCCACCCAAGCTAGCAGACCAAAATGACATCCACCTCGCCAGAATCCGCCGCCGCCGCCGGGGATGCCAACGATCCTATCCAAATCCGTCGCCTAGAGGTGTCCGATCACGAGAGGGGCTTCGTGTCCCTCCTTTCCCAGCTCTCCGCCTGCCCAGACCTCACTGCGTCCGAGTTCGCCACGCGCTTCACCGAGCTCGCGGCTCAAGGCGACGACCACGTCATCCTGGTGGCCGAGGATCCCTCCGCCCCGGAGCGGAGGATTCTAGCCACGGGGTGCCTCTTCGTGGAGCGCAAGTTCCTCCGAGGCGGCGGCAAGGTCGGCCACGTCGAGGACGTGGTTGTCGATGCCGCCGCGCGCGGCAGGGGGCTCGGGGTCCGCATCGTGCGTCGCCTCGTGGAGATCGCCAGGGACGCCGGCTGCTATAAGGTCATCCTCGACTGCACACCCGAGCTGCGCGCCTACTACGCCAAGTGCGGATTTGTGGAGAAGGGGGTTCAGATGGCTGTCTACTTCTGAACCAGACCTCAGAGGTATGACTTCTCTGTAAGTGCTGAAAGAAATGCTGTAGTTGATCGTTGGCAAAATATACTAGCATTTGGTTGTAGTTGAACAGCATAGGCGTATCAAGGTTCAAATGCATTTGAACAAATTGCGCAAACATTGCAAACAGTGATGTGCGTACCATTCTGTATCTGGAGTTAATTTGGCTTGCTCAAGTTGGTGGTGGAAGATGAGCTTTGGAGCTAAAGATAAACTTGAGTTTTGAGTTGAAAACTGATCCAGTTGAGGATGTTTAGTGCAGTACAGTTATTTATACACCTCAGTTCTTATATATGCTCTCCACCGTCAATTGGTTTTGCAGCTTAAGCTTGTTACATTTTACTATACCATCATAATTCATATACCACTAAACAGACATCTGAAAATCCTATCATGTATACTGACTAATTTTTTGCTACGCAAACAAAATGTTATTTCAAGCTACAAAGTCGCCAATTAAGTTTTCTCATCCTTTGCCTAACTCATATAGCTTGATGTTTATCCTAGCGTTACTCTGTGGTACTTGAGTCTTTTCTGTTCAGATGCTGCATTGTTTTGTGCTAAACTGCTAATAGGAATTGACAACTCGTACCACTTCTTTTCTGTTCAGATGCAGCATTGTTTTGTGCTAATAGGAATTGACAACATTTCCTTTACGTTTCATTATTCAAAAGTCAATGTCGAAGACTGATGGGCTTCTACAATTCCATTTTTGCCTCATTGATTTTTCCCATTTCTGTTGCAGAGTCATTGCTGAAGACTGGGCTTAGCGCTTGTTCTGCTCTGGAGACCCATCCGAAATTTTCTAATTTCTGATTTCTGATGTCAGCATGTGAATGAACCATATGCTGTGATTTTTGTACTTGACGTTGAGAAGTTACCTTGGAGCTGTCAATTTTTTAAAAGGACGATAAATTTCCGCCAGTTATCGGGCCTGCTAGCTTTCCTACTACCATGAATTGCCTCCCCTTGATATCCAGATATTTGCATCAGATGTTAAGATGGCACGACATGTGGAAAGCTCATGGCGCTTGTGCCTGCCATTTGCTGAGATTGTAGGATGAAGCGTGCAACAAACTGAAAAGAGTACTCAAACTGAAACTCGATCTGGATATCACTGAACTGACGAGAATGATAACATTCCCAAGTTCCCAGTACTACCTGGGCTATAAGACTAAAAATTCGAAAGACACTACAAGATGCTGCATAAACATATACATTGTCTAGAGAGCGAGCATCCACTGAAGCAAGAAAACATAGGCTTTAGGCTCAACACACGCATGGAGGTAAAGGATGATAGCACACTATGTAGATACCAGTATACCACTGACTCATAGTAGTCCAAATTTCAAGCACTTGAAAGAAATGAGCAAGTCTTGAATCTTCTATTACACAAGTCATCGACAGTAGATAACAATAAGCTCAAGCAACATTCTCAAATTTGCTCTCACGATATGCACTAAGTGCTAGCTGATTGAATCCACGATAGGACTAATCCTCATCCTCAACAACCTTAGTACCCAAGCCTTTGAGACCCTCTGCAGGGATCTCAGCAACTGTGACCAGAGAGTAGAGTTCCTCCTTAGCGTCTTCCTCATCATTCCTCTTGCGGGCAATTCTGACACGGACTCTCCTTGGCACACTCCTGATACCACTGCTCCAGATGTGCTTGTTGAGCTTCACATCGACCCGAACATCAGTAGTACCCATGGCCTTCTGTGCGAACTTCCTAATCTCCTTGATGGCATTTGGTGCCTTCTTCTTGAAGGTGCTGTATACAATCAACAGCAGATTAGTGATGACTACAATGACCAGTCTCATATCAATTTGCAATACATGACTTTCTAAAAACATGAGAGTAAATAAGTGATTCAACAGCAAGAATAAATTGACAGCAAAATATTGTGTTTCTGTATGGATGTCGCACCCAAATGGAACACATGACAGCATGTCAAGGCAACATATGTAACGATGAATGTCATCTTTCTACCAGGCATGTAACTGTATCAACCACAACATAATATAAGACCGATACCTGACTATGTCCGGATAAAAAACAGGAATGTTCACAGATCAGATAACTTCCAATATGATGGCAACATATTCATAAAACAGCAAAATATAGTACTCCCTCCATCCTTTAATACATAACGTTTGTTAGTTCAAAATGAACTAAGGAACGTCATATAAAAAAGAACGGAGGTAGTAATTCTATACAGATGTAGCACCCAAATGGAACACATGACAGCATGTTAAGGCAACATGTGTAACGATGAGTGGCATAGTTGTACCGGGCATGTAACTGCATCAACCACAATTGTATAAGACAGATACCTAACTATGTCCGGAAATTGCAAACAAAGATGATACTACTAACTACAAATCAAATTACACATGGAAGCTAGAATGGGTTAAGTATGTACTGCCCAAATGGAACACATAGTAGCACAATAAGAAGCAAAACATGTAACGATGAGCAGATTACATCTCCCGGGCATGTAACTGTGTTAAGCCACAGAATTATAAGGCAGACACCTGACTATACCCGATAATCACCCTAACAGAACGGAACTGACAAAAAACAAATAGCCGTTGCATACCACTACTGATCAATTAAAACAAGACACGCGAGATAAAATGTGGGATCAAATACAAGAGCAGGATCCACCAAAATCAAATCCCGCTCGGTCAGATGATTCCGACTGTACTATAGCTGGTAAAGGACATTAATCCAAACAGGTGTACCAACCATTCGCAAGCCCACAGAGTGCTTGCAGGCCGCAACCTTCCGCGCCAGCATCTCAGAGAGAACAGGTCGTCGCAGCGCGATACTACTCCCAACACGCGGATCTAATCAGGTGCTACCGCAAAGCTGGGGAATGGTAGAGAAGGGCAGGGGAAGGAAGGGGACGATACCATCCGTGGAGGCGCTTGTGGAGGTTGATGGTGTACTCGCGGGTCACCACCTCATCCTTGCGGGTGCCGGTGCCGGCGCCGCGCTTCTTCTCCGACATCTCCGCTCCGCCGCCGCGTCCGCCTTTCTCCTTTGCTCGGGGCTCGAGGGAGGAGGTTGCGGCGTGAGGAGATAAACCCTAACCGCGACCGCTAGGGTCGCGCTTTTAATTTTTTATTATAGCGGCACGATTTAGGGCTCCCTACCCTTTGGGCCTTTTTCGCGAATACGTGAACAGCCATGTTTATCGAATTAAGCCCATCTAGCTAGCCCTCCTTTTTTTTTCTTTTTTTTTAATGTTTGCTGGCCTCCTTGACCTGGTCTTTTATCTTGTTGATTGATGCCGTCACCGTGCTTGACCGCTTGAGGTTGGAGCTTAACGCGGGAGTTCGCTGTCCGGGGTTTTCTATTTCTTTTTCTTTCTGATTGTGATTTTAGTTTGGGTTTCATACACTTTTTTTTCAGGAACCACAGCACGCAATGAGCTGGCCTGAGCATTTTGTATTAATATGTGAGGTTGTTACATATACTTCCTCCCTTCTTGTTTATTACTCTCTCTGTCTCTAAATATAAGTATTTGTTGACTTTTTCTGATCATGTTTGACCACTCGTCTTATTTAAAAAATTTATAAAAATATTATTTATTTTGTTATGACATGTTTTATCATCATATATATTTTAAGTATATCATAATTATTTTTATATTTTCACAAATTTTTTGAATAAAATGAATGGTGAAACGTGCATCACGAAAATCGAAAAATGTTTATATTTAGGGACGGAGGGAGTAGGACATGTACAACGCTAATTAACGAGGCGTCTATCAGCCGTCTGTCAGCCGTCGACGACTCCCCCGTCGCCTCAGGACTCTGGACTCGACGGGGTCGTCCCGTTCCCAGAGGTTGTGCAGACGTTCGCGAGCCCGTTGCACACCTCGTCGTCTCGCGTCGTCGCCGCGGGCTGGATCCCCCACGCCCGTGCGCCTCCTCCTCCCCCGCCAAAATTATCTGCGCGCACAGAAGAACAACGAATCGAGGGGGCACCTCCCTCACCGGATACCCCGCGCCAACGAGGGGGGCATGGTGTTGCCGCAGCTCACGAGAGGGAGTCCGGGCTGCTCGCCGGCGGAGAAGCAACAGAGGAGGGGCCACTCGTGCGCCGGCCCAGATCCACCCATGCGTCGGTCGCCGCCACCGCGGTGAGCAGAGGGGAGATAGGGATGCCGGAGTGGCCAAGCGGCGGTGCAGCTCGTCCTCCCGCGCATGTTCGCATGTGAGAAGTCGGCGAGAGAGGAGGGAGGATGTAGCTAGGAGAAGTCGCTCGTGCTCCTGTCCTCCCTCCCTCCCTCGCGGCCTTCCCTCTCTTCTAGCTTCTGCTGCTCCCTCCGGTTTCTTCTCTTTGCTTTCCTCTCCATGGCCACAGGAAGCTGCAAAAGGAGAAATATGGTGCGGTCGATGGATAAAGCTGCAGGCCGACCTTGATATTTTCCTTGTGTGTGTGGATAGGAAAAGGCCACGTCTTCCCGGAGCAAAAGGAGAGGATAATAAAAAAGAAAAGGCCACATCTTCCCAGTGCAAAAAGAGGGGATAAAAAAACGAATGGAAATAGAAAATAAATAAATAAATAGAAATAAAAAGAAAATACTGTAACCATTAGGGATGAAAGCGGATCAGATCGGATAATACCTTAACCACATCCACATCCATATTTTTTTTGTCGAATGTGGAGCGGAGCGGATATTACACAGATGCGGTTACGGATGCGGATTTTTTCGGATGTCGGATATGGTGCGGAGTCGGATCGGTGTCGGAGCGGATGCGGATTAATATAGTCGGATAATACATGCTTATATTCGGTTTCAAATGGTGACAAATGATGCTCTATGCAAGACTGCGGCTAGGGTTTTTGATGAACATGCACACACTATATATATAGCTAAAATTTTGTAGGCTAAAAAATTGTGTATATGTAAAAGGTCATAGTTTGTGGGTCGTATTAGGCTGTCATAGTAGTCGGATATCTTATTATAGACCTCGGATTATCCGCATTCAATTATCAGATAATTCATATCCGTCGGATATCACTAACACCGTATCTTAATCCGCATCCGCACACAATCGGATTTGAATTATCCACATCCGCATGGATATCAAAAACTCTTTTCCATATTCGCATAATTCGGATTCGGATCGGATCGGATTTGAAAATTATCCACACTGCTTTCATCCCTAATAACCATGTTTCTCTTATTTATGTTTGATATATTTTTCTAATTGTGAATGGTCGTCTTTCTATCAAATAGCCACACAATGATATACACAAATGTATTTGTAGTTGATCTTAAACTACATGCAAAACATTAAATAGCTTACAGACACCCTCTCTACCTATGGGTTGTATGAGCTGTCTGTACATCTGTCTGTGTGCTAAGTTCAAGGTTTTGCAGACGACCCGCCGTCTGTGGGTTGTACATGCCCTTAGGTGTGTGGAGTGCTGCTCCAAAGACCAAGGTGTGAGAGAAAAAGATGCACAGAAGTAAATTTTACATTGATTGTAGCGGATTTACATGGCTGCATGCAGCATAAAAGGGAATGCAAAATCTAAACGGAGAGGCCTCTCCATTTAGGCTTAAATGGAGAGCCTTCCGAGGTTACTTCCTGCGACATAAAAGTTACTTCTCGCGACACAAAGTTACTTCCTGCGACACATAGTTACTTCCCACGACACAAAGTTACTTCCTCCTGTGTGCTTCTTTTCTGTTGAGAGAAGTAACTTTGTGCCGCAGGAAGTAACCTGGGAGGGCTCTCCATGTATGACTAAAAGTTACTTCCTCGTGTGTGTTTTTTTTCTGTTAAGAGAAGTAACTTTTGTGTCGCAGAAAGTAACCTCGGAGGACTCTCCATTTAGTCGCCTCCAAAAGGGAAAAAGGGAAGCAGTTAACCAATCACGCACGCACGCAAATCCTTATTTTCCTCCATGCGAGTTAATAAGGTCATCGGAATGTGGAGATGCCTTACAAATTTAGCAAAAGTGAAAAAACGTCATACTCCCTCCGGTTTCATATTAGAAGTCGTTTAGGACAGCGACACGGTCACCAAAGCACAACTTTGACTTCTCTTTTCTATAAAAATCTTTATTAGAAAGTTATATATGTATATTCTTATGAAAGTTATTTTCAAGACAAATCTATTTATATGATTTTCATATTTTCAAACTCATCAACTTAAAAGTTATTCATGATTTATATTCTCAATATTTGACTCAAACCTTGTCCAAAACGACTTCTAATAGAGAACCGGAAGGAGTACGCCTTATAAACGAGAAGGGAGGGAGTATCGAAAGAGAGGGAGAGAAAAAGCCTGTAGGGCTAGGTTACATTGCTTCGAAAGAGGGTACTCCATAAAATAAGAGAGACTTTGGTGTCTCGTTTTTCGTTCGGTGAACCTAAAACTCAAGATTCGCAGTAGTGGCAGAGAGAGTAGCAGCAGCTGTGACGTGGGTGGCAGTGAAGACGAACTCATTACGTGCCTTCCAGATGCTCCATAGGATAGTCGTGATGACAACCGAATGCGCCGTTGTTGGAGAGGTAGCTCTGGTAGGGACCAAAAATCCCGGAAGGAACTGAGGCAGGGCACTGATGGCCACCCTATGCGACGCCAAACGGATCGGGCCCTACAACACCGCAGGAGGAGGTGGTCTTGATCTTCATGCTAGCTGCAAAGCGCACAGAAGGGCGGGTTGATGATGCACCGGTGGTGGAGAAGGGCAGCTGACGGCAAGCACTTGCGGCGAGCAAGTCACAGGAAGTGCTTGCACCGCCGGATGGTGGCGTCGTGCCAGATGCGCTCAAGGAAGTGGTCGACGGGGAGTTTGGATGAGCGCAGCTTGTAGAACGCTGAAGAGGTGAATGGGTTCGGTTCATTTCCGAGGCCGCGGCGATCACGAGCCGGCGAGGTTGAGGGGGACGCGTGCTGGAGCCCCTGCTCGAGGATGTGAAGATCATCATACGCTTGGGAGGTGAGGCGACAGGGTAGGGTGAGGTCTCAGGTGCCCTCGCCCCAGGACGCCCACGGAGATGTAGGGGCGACGGACATGGGAGAACAAGGCGGGGAAGGCTTCAGCGAGCGGCATCGGTCCCAACCAATGGTCATTCCAGAAGCTCACCGCCTCACCATTTCCTAGATGCACTTTGGTGACCTGTTGCAGCAGAGGCGGGAGTTGGAGGAGAGCAGACCACAACAGTGTGTCGAGGTAGTGGGGGCTCCAAGGTCCTAGCCTGCACCGACCCCGTAGTGGGATCTTCATGAGCTTGTTCACGAATTTGAGTAGGAGACCTTGGTTTTGCATGGCTAGGTCCTTGACGCCTAAGCCTTCGGAGTCTTTGACGAGGCAGACCACCTCCCAGGCCACTTAGCGCTGGCCCCCTGTGCACACCGCGTCGCCGGTCCAGAGGAAGGCACGTTGGGCAGCGTCGATCCCTTGGATGGTGCCTTGTGGTAGCAAGATGGAGCCCATCGCGTGCCCTGGCGCTGAGGACGACGTTGACGAGTGCAGCGCGCCCGCTCAGGGTGAGCAAGTTGTCGCACCGGCCGGGATGTAGGATCTCACTGCCTAGGCGGAGGGAGGAGGTCGCAGCGGCGAAGCTTGTGGGCTGAGAGCGGCAGCCCCAGGTAGGTTTGGGGGAAGGTTGCCACCGGGCACCCCATGATGGAGTCCATGTGACAAGTAGCCTCACTGTTGACGTTGATAGGGACGAAGGTGCTCTTGTCGAAGTTGATATGTAGACCCGTCATCGAGGAGAAGGCATCCAAGAGTTGTTTGAGCCGCTACAGCTGGGTTGGGACGGCCCGGATGATGATAAGCGTGTTGTCGGCGTACTGGAGAACTGGCCAGGGGAGATCGTCGACCAGAGGGTGTTGCAGTTCACCTTCTCGACAAGCGGCTAGGACTATCTGCTGGAGTAGGTCCGCCACTAGGATGAAGAGGTACGGGGAAACGGGATCGCCCTGGCGCACTCCACGCCGGCACTGAATCTACCTCCCCGGGACACCATTGAGGACAACTGTCGTGGTACTGGAGGTATTGAGCGCAGAGATCCACTGACACGAGGCATAGGCATCTGGCAGCCCTTTGGCACGAAGGATGGCATCCATGGCATCCCAGTGAATGGAGTCGAAGGACTTGGTGAAATCTAACTTGAGGGCAATGGTGGCAGCATGCCGTTTGTGACAACAATATACAATTTCCGCCACGTAGAGGAAGTTCTGAGCAATGCAGCGCCCCTTGCCGAAGCCGGTTTGATCACAGTGAACAAGAAGCTGAACGAACGGCTGTAGGCGGAAGGTCATGCCTTTGGTGCAGATCTTGGTGACACCGTTCTTCAAGGAAATAGGTCTGTAGTCTTTGGGGCGAAGTGCACCTTCTTTCTTGGGGAGAAGAACCAGATAGGCCTTGTTGATGCAGCGGATGTCTGTTGTGCCGTTCTGGAAGTCCCATTGGAGTTGCACTAGGTCATCAGCGGCAGTGTCCAGTTACGCTGGAAGAAGAGAGGAGTGAAGCCGTCTGGGCCGGGGGGCGCAGTCACAGGAGACCTGCCACAACTCCTGCTTGGTGAAGGGAGCCATGAGGTCAGCTTGGGTGGCGGTGAGGGCGAGAAGGGTTTGATACTTTGATACACTTCCTTCGCAGCATCCAGTATCGCCATTAGGTGAGCAATTTAATCTCTCTAACGCCAACATCACAAGATTTTTTGTATACCTTCCGAAAAGAGAAGCTATGAGAAACAACGGACTCCCCATCACAAGTCGTGCGCGAACTGCAACGTGTAGATAGGACCTTCGCAGTGTGCCCCGTCATCTTGACGGCTACCGATAAACCAGTCAGTTCGACCAACTACTGAAATGTCGTCCAGTCTCTGTCGGTCTTCAGAGGAGACCGAAAACATTAAGCTTATCGATTACATCATGGTCACGACTCGCTACCGGCGGCTTAATTGCCTGATCACAATTGACATCAGCACAAGCCAGAGAATGCTTGCCACTGCAGAACTCCATACATGCAAACAAGCCAAAGGAAAGATATTTCTCGCGCCATAAAACCAGTTCAGAAATGTGATCACAGTGACCAATCATGTAAACATGTGCCTGATGAATATCAGTGAGATCAAGAAGTGGTAGTCCATGGTACAAAGGAGCAGAGAAACTTTATACTAATCAGCATCAAATATGCTAGTCAAGAAAAATAAACAAGCAAAGGATGACATATTTGGTACGGGAAAGATATTCTTGCAACCATTTCATAGCCAGGGAACAAACTAGTGAAGGCAGGTCAGCAAGAAGACGAAATTAGCAGGGCTAAGTTACAATTTCTGCCAAACGAATAAGGAAAACATACAATTTCCTGCCAAAAGAATAAGGGAAACATACAATTTCCTGCCAAAAGAATAAGGAAAACATAGACTGAAACGTCGCAGATTTCTGAAAATAGCAGTTGCCCACAACCACATCGTCAATGTACAGTAGAGAATTAGCTAGGATACCAGTTCTGCTCTTAAAGATGGCCAATCAAATCATGTCAAGTATCTTCACAATTCATAGAGTGATAGTCAGAAGAAAGTTGGAGGATTTAAGGAAAGATGTTGGCATGTAGGATGCAGTGGCATGGTGAAGTAAAAATGTGATTGCAAGACAACAATATGATTCCTGATGTGCAAAAACATTGCATAATGGAACAGTTAGAAAAGGAATTCTAATTACTTAAGCTAGACTGGCTTAGTGGCTAACCTCAACTTCTAATTTATGCTGATAGATAGACTACTAAGCCACACCTGTACAAGCACAAGCAGACTAACAACATAACCTCATACCCACAGACCATGAAGGAACAGAAGGCTAGTTTACAAATGGCAACAGTAAATGGTATACAAAATGCCAAACTACATGCAGAATATTAGTTATTAGATTCAGGATATAAAAAACCATGAAGAAATTCATGATCCAGTTTGACTATAGTATGTAAGATTTGTAACAGAAGAATGCATCGCAAGCACAACATATGCCATGCCACTCCTATCAATAAACCAAAATGGACAATCTGTGAAAAAATGACAAAACTACAAGCTTCAAGAATGACACATTCATGACTTTTGCTTGTCGATTACAAAGCACATACATCAATGGATCAAAGCAACGATATTGGGGATCAAATAGCTCAAATTCACAAAGACAAGCGCAACAGAGGCACACAATGGTTCCACATCCACAGACAACAGAAAAGTTATACACTACCTACTAGGCACAGTATATATTACTTAATAAATACAAGATTTAGAAGAACCATGAAAAATCTCAAATACAATTCAACAGTTACAAAACATTGTACTTCACAGTGCAATACTGATCTTACCAATCAATAAAGTGGAACGATACACTATTATTACAAATCAATCAAGTGGACATCCTGAGCTAGAACAACAGAACTATGTGACCAATTTCATCAATTGTTCATTAGCCTACACCATTCGCTCTTTACCAAGAATCAGGACACCCACTATATAAATCTAATCGATTGAAACATGAGCACTACCCTATCTGTCAAATTAGCACAATAAGCACCAGGGATTTCATGACACGAGAGTAGAATTGGGAGGACATATGATCAAAATCAGGTGGTTAAAACAGCTTCACAGGCAACAGAAGAATTTAAGTCTATGACATCAAGCTTTATTCCATTCCGGATTCAGCTCATCATATCATACAGAAGAAGAAAGTGAAGAAAAGAAAAACAAGCGCCTAGCAGGCGAGGTTCGATTTGTCCGCGCGCACGCAGTACAGATCGAGCGAACCCTTCGATCCGATCAGATCAAGCAAAGAGGCGCAAACCAGATCAGGCCAGATCACAAAGCGGAGGGCGCGGCGCCGGCGGACTCGGCCTCGAGGTACCTGCAGATCCGCTCGACGACCTCCCTCCCCTTGGCGCTATTCTGCAGGAACCTCTCGGCGCACCGGGTCTCGACCTTCTCGGCGACGGCGGCGAGGGCCGCGAGCGGGCGGCACCGGATCGTGGTCTCCTGCCTGAACTGCGTCCACTCGTCGGGGTGGTCCGGGTGGGGCCTATAGGAGGCCCTCTCCTCGACTTCGATGAGGCCCCGGAGGCTGACGTTGCGCACGACGACGTCCATGGCGCGGCGCTGGGCGTCGACGAGGGAGGACTCGACGCAGTGGCAGAGCGCGGCGCCGTTGGGCGACGCCGCGGCGGACGGGAGCAGGCGGCGGAGGATGAAGGGGAGCGGCGGGGACCGCACTGTGATGGACCGCGCGGCGTGGAGGCGGCCCGTGTCCGAGTCGAGGCGGCGGTGGAGGGTGTGGACGTCGGCGACGTGGGAGAGCGCAGTGCGGGAGGCCGGGTCCGTGAACTTGCGCCACGCCGCCGCCGTCACGCGGTCCCACGGGTGCCGGTAGACGTGCTCCTGCGTGTACACCACCATGGCCGCCGGGCTCAGAGCCTCGTGGGACCGGCGGGTTTTTGGCTGGAATTGATTGATTTCCTCTTTCTTGCGGCGAGGGTTTGGGCCTCCGGGTGGGTGGGTGGCTGGCGAGGAGGTGGAGGGGAAGAAGAGAGGCAGGAAAGGGGGAAGTGAAGGAGGAGAGGTGGTTTTTGTAGTACCCGAGAGCCCGATCGAGCCGTGCGGCCCGCCGCTGGATTTTTTTTTAATTACAACGTAGACGCTCACACGCACGTACACTCACCTCTATGAATACACATACGGAAACCCTACCTCTATGAGCACCTCTGAAGGACCGAGCACCGGCAGATCTGGAGATTCTCGAAGTCACCACTGTCGTCTCGTCGTCGACGGGAACATCATTTACCACTTAATGCATAACGCCGGAAAATCCCGGAATAAATCCAAAAAAAAATGCGAACACCAGATTTTAAATCCTGATGGGTAGAATCCCACTAGACCGTCCTACCCATTGCACTACAAGCTCATTGGCGCCCGCCGCTGGATTTGGGTCGTGGGGAGGAACCGAGGAAGGCAACCCGAACCTGCCGGCGAGGTCGACTGGTCGAGTAGTGGTGCGGTCGGCACGTGACCCCGACTCCGTCCCGCTCCCGCCCGCGTGTCCGGAGCGGTTTCCTTGTGCCGCCGCGTGTGCAGGCAAAGCGTACCCCAGAACTCAGTGCATCCGAGAGGAGAAAACGTATCATTAGCTTTACGCCTTCCGCTTGACTTGGGAAAGGAGAAAGACTGACTCACTACTCCGAAGTCCGAACTAGGCGAGCAGCCGCCACCGCGACCGGCGACCTTTCCTCATCAGGCTCCGATGGCGCTCTCGCACCTCTCCCGCCGTCTCCTGAGCCCGACGGCCGCCGCGGCGGCGCGGCTCCCCAAGGCATTCCCCCATGGGTGCGATCCATTCGTCCTCCTCCACCCGGGCCGCCGCTTATTCTCGGCGTCCGCAAACCCCGACCCCAGCCCCAACTCCTCCGCGCCGTCAGAGCCCGGCGTCGGCGCCCCCGCCTCCGCGGCCACGTCGCCGGACGAGATGCGGCACCAGGAGATCGAGGGCCCCACGGTGGAGCGCGACACGTCGCCCCTGGCCGACGAGACGCGGCGGGAGCTCGACGCGCTCCGCCGCACCGTGCAGCGCCTCAGCGGCTCGCTCGCGCTCCTCGGAGGGGCGCACCTCGCCGCCGGCTCGTGGATCGCCTACGGCGCCCCGCCCCTCGGCGTCGAGACCGCCGCGACGGTGCAGGGCGTGGCCGCGTTCGCGTTCCCCTTCGCGGTCGCCCTGGTGCTGCGCCGCGCCATCAAGCCCATCGCCTTCTTCCAGAAGATGGAGGCCAACGCGAGGCTGCAGGTTCTCACTCTGTGCCTCCAGACTACGAAGAACGTTAACCTCATGCTGCTCCGGACGCGGATAATGGCCATCTCTTGCGCACTCGGGGTGTCTGTCGCATCAGTTGCTGCTATAATGATGCGGTGAGTATAAAGCTCAGATCTCTGCGAGGAGGATGTTTAGTATCAGTACCTGAGGAATAAGAATGCACTGGTCATAGGCAAGTAGAGTTGGAACTTTGGAAAATTGGTGCTTTTGGATGTTGGAGCGTGCTTAGTTTTGGTTATTGTACACGAGACAAAGGAGGTTATAATTGTGATTGCCATTGTTTGAAATATTTCTAGTACAGTGATGCTCCTCTTCAGTTGGGTCAAACTAATTGGATAAATGCAGCATCTTCCTTAGATTTTAGATGAACCAGCTCCATGCTGATATCCAGTTTGCTAACAACATGGTTATGACTGTCCACATCTTAGATTGTCTTCTGACCCTCTTACCGCCAATCTATATTTTGGCACTTTTGTGTTTTTGCAAGGTTATATAATCTCCTCACACTAGTAATACATTTGCTGGTTCAATTGATACTGAGAGCAGATGAACCTTTGTGATTTGGCGAGGTTTTATGACAACCTTTTGCTTGAGGACTAGAATTCTTGATTCCGTTGATACTGAGATCAGAACAAACTGGTTGTTGTGTTTGCTTAGTTCAGAACTCAGATTTGGTCTCTTAGATGTTTCTCCAGGATTACCTTATGCAGATATGTGATGTCTATGAGTACGTAGGAGGTAAATAATATTGGGAGTCGATTAGAGTGGTGTTTTATTGTGAGGATTACATTCATTCTTTACGGCTGAGAAAATGGATTTATCATAATCTTTCAATAGCTTCGCTAAATCTAGTTCCAGTGTTTTCTTTTGTTTTCTGATTGTGTTTGTTCATTTCTTACATTTCTTTCTCTTTTTTCCCTTCTTCTTTTTTTTTTTGGGCCCTTGGCCTTCAAACCTTGTATTTGGTTCTGTTATCCCTTCTTAATTTAATGGTGGTCAGTCTCCTGTCAGTTCAAGAATAAAAAATAGTTTAAAAAACAGGACTCGACATTTTTGCTAATTGTTAACGTCGGTTATCTTGCTGGTGATCCGCTGGTGATTGTCTAGTTAGGAATCAAAATATATTATCCATATTTTTACCAAAAAAGAACTGGATGGAAGGTAATCACCCTTGCATTACTGCATATTATCCACATCCTTGCATTAGTGTACCCACTTTTAATCCTGACTTGCTTCAAAAGTGTTGTAGTTATTGGATCAAAATTTTGAAAGGAGGGAGAATATATGGCCCCAATATGATAATCTAACTTCTCCTGGACATTTGATATCACAAAGTTTCTTTTTAATCAGCTTTAGTAGCATTTATTTGAGTTTCATTTTGGTACTTGAAGACCCATATCACTATTAAATGCTGGATCTTTGTTTTGGTAATACAGTGTTTCTCCACTTGCTGTACCCTTTTTTATAAGCATTACAGCACCATTGTTTATTTGTCTTCTATGCTCCAAGCCTCCAAAGCACCATTTTTTCCTTGTTTGTTGTCTCATGTGCATTGGCAATTTTATGCCCAAGTATGGCAGAAAATATTTCTTTGTCTTTTTTGAACCGTAAATTTGTCTGTCTTTTTTGGATATGTGAGGTCTCATAAATTTGGACAAGCCAACTTCAGTTTAATATCTTATATTAGGTCGGATAATTTTTTCTATAGGTCTATCTTTCCTGCTGCATGTGTCTCTTGTAGCCAATCAGCAATTGGGAATCATTTGATGAATCTAACCAAATAATCACCTGGTGTTATTGATTGCTATGTAGCGATCAGAGTCTAGAGATGAAGTGTAATGTTCTTTTCAAATTAGAACTACAGTTCACAGATCAATTGGGTCCTCTACAAACACGCTAAAGAAATTGATATACTTCTTGGGTTTGTTTACCGAAGTTTCTTTTTCACACTGTTGTTGGAATGACAACTTGAATTGATTGATTAGCTGAATTTTTCTGGTCTTTAGCAATACTGATGTGAGTAGCTAAGCAATTTCTTTTGCTAAATGCTTTTGAAATCGCTGAGCTGTAGAATTTGGATTTAACTTGATGTCCATTGTTTCATGACGAATACATCGTTGTCTAGCTAAGTATGTAATTTAAGACATGACAGCATACAACTCCTACCAGATGGTTCTTAAAAAGCTGTGGGTTTCTAATTAATAAAGGAATTTGTCTTCTCCTGTTGAAGAGGGCAATGTTTCATTTTAAGAGCCCCATTTCTCACGCACTCTTATTGGTCTCAAGTCACCTGACAAGGAAAAGAAATGGAAGAAAAAACAGTGAATACTGCACTGTGTTTACCTTGTGTTTAGCCTAGGTCAAGGAGAACAGTTTTGTAGAGGATGTGCACCAGGCATTATCTACTATATAGGTTTCGTTTTCTTTTATGCTTCTTTTGGACAACACTGAAATAACTTGTCACCATGCTTTTGGATAGTACAGATTCACCGGCAGCATGATCCACCACCAATAGGCCTTGTCTTAGCTGCTGGATAAACGTAGTGTTTGTCTCAACAACGGGGTAAGCGTTGGCAATTATTGGTGCTCTTTCTTGCCATTATAAATAGCCACCTGTAGTGGTGGAGTATGCACACCCGCTTCATTCAACTTCAGAGTCCATTGAGTTTCAAGTCTCTTCTCACTCAAGGAAACATGCATTCTTGAACACCAGTGGTTCAGCGCTGCATGTAGTTCTTCAACCCTCTGATTTGTGTATACCTGAGCATTTTTGGCCCGGCCCGGCCCGCGCCAGGCCCGCCCACGGACCTTACTGGACGGGCGTGGGCAGAGATCTTGGAGCCCGTGAAAAAAAATCTTGGCCCGAGCCCGGCCCGTAATGCTGTTTTTAGCTCTTTTACACTATAAAGTGCGCGGGCGGCCCGCCCAAGCCCGGGCCCGGCCCGAGCCCGGCCCGAAAATTGAGGCCCGACACGTCCCATGGGACGGTCATGGGCAGGATTTTCTCGGCCCGAAAAAATCAGATTTTTTTCGGCCCGGCCCGGCCCGAACCCGGCCCGGCCCGTGAAATGCTCAGGTCTAGATTTGTGCTAACCTCCTTGAGCATAGTATCAAGCCTATGCAAACATTCCTACTTTCTTCCTCCTGCGCCGGGATGGGGAAATCCTTATGTTATGTCCATAACGTTCTTGACCTTGCAAGGCCAAGTCATAGTGGCTGGCAGGCTGCAAGCTGGGGAAGTTTGGTGGCTGGTCCATGAAAGAGGGACTCATCTTTGTTGAGTGTCTGCCCTTCTCAGCTTAATCTCTGTTCAACATGCAGACCAGTATATTATCTTTTGCATCTATGTATTGATCTCCCTTTCTAATGTCTGTTCAACATGCAGACCAGTATATCATATTCCGCATCTATGGATTGATCTTCTTTTCCTTTGTGTGCTGGGTAAATGCGTTTTGTTTCTTTCTTCCAGCTGGTAAATCCAGCATGGGTGCCTGAAATAACATGTATTTGCCTCTGAATCTGGTCGGTGCTATGCTACATTGTTGCTGTAGTGCTGTGACTAATTTTTATCTGAAATGAATCCTTAGAATTTAGAAATCACTTGTGGCCATGCTGGATCACATGATTCAGAAACATCACACAAAGTTGTACTTGCTGACCACTTGGGGATGCAGGTTTTGCAGCCTTTGTGTTTTTTGTGAGCTTGAACCTTTCCGGTGCGTGCAAGTGCAAGTTGCAGAGTAAGATATGGCCTGGAATGTCGACGACGCTCTAGTGAGATATTTCTTCTTGTATTTGGCGGTAGAGTAACATATCTCGTCTTTACCTTGCCATTCTTTTTGCAGTTGTTGGATCTGAGCTGCTTTGCTCGTCACCTCTCCATTTTTCTTCTCTTGTTTATGTAGATCGCGTGCTGCCTTTTACAGCATTTTATGAAAGTTACTTCTTGAAGCGTCCGCGTAATTGTGGAATGTTAAAAGCAGTTTCTTCTACAGTTCTACTCCATCATCCATCAAGGAGCTGGGCCTGCTGGGGCCTTGCATCCATCGATCTGCCCAACGATCCATAATTTTTGGGCGCATCGCCTCTGCCTAAATTTTAGCAGTTGTGCAATGATTCAAGAGAGAATAACCATCATGCTGCAGCTTTTACTTATTTTTGCAACCGCGACCAGATTAAGGCCCTGCTTACCCTTCTCCCAGAATCAAATAGATTAGAATATAGGAAGCGAAGATTTTTTTTCGCTTTTCGTCTCGTGTAGTTCAAATCTCGCTGATTTTCACCGATAAACGAGAAATAAACAGAAACACCCCCTAAAGCGATCAGAAATTGCAGCGCAGTTCTCTCCATGAGCCTCCATAGCACGGCCGTACCATCTTGCAAGTTCGTTCAATTTCAGTTACTACTCTGTCAAGTACTGTACACTACTAAAAGGTGTCCGTTCAGTGTCGCTTCAACTAGAAGGTGTCCATTCCCCAACCGTGTGCTTGAGGAAAATGGTGTTCTGACAGTGTGGTCATTCTTAGTTTCTTACTGAAAAGAAGAGGCGTCATTAGAAGCAGAGCACTTGTAGCACCGTACGCGAATCACACACCGCTCATGCACATCCTCAACCACGCACAAGGCACAACAAGATATGGCATGAACCGAGAAAACACGCATGTTCACAGGATGATTAAATAATCGAATTGTTGAATTGATCGAAACAAATGGCAAGCAATGGTACAAGTGTCGATCCCTCTCTCGAAGGGATTGAAGAACAAATAACAAGGCACCAGATTAAACTGGTGGCATCATCAGCGACATCATCAATCAATTCGTTAAATTAAAGCAGAAGGACAAGGGGAAAACGAAGAAGACAAAGGAATCAGGGCGGCCATGACTCCCCTCCGTCTCTTCCTCCCCTCCTCCGGGCCGGCCGGCCGGCGGCTCACTGAATGTAGTAGGCGAAGAAGGAAGCCACGGCGGCGCCGAGCGCGGCGCCGAGGGCGGGCGCGACGGCGGAGGACCCGCTGGTGGGGGCCGGAGCCGGGGCGTCCGCGGCGAGCGCCACGGTGGCCGAGGCGGCGACGAGGACGGCGCAGGCGATCTTCTTCATCTCCATATCCCTTCTCTTCTGCGAGACGACGGAACGGAGGCGAGGCGAGCAACAAGAAGAGCTGCGGCGAGCTTGGCTGCTGCTGCTGCTTTTCTTGTTCTTGCCTCTGCGCCCTCGAAATTGCTTGCCTGGGAAGCGAGAGGCGGGGCATGGCCGGGGATTTATAGCTGGGATTAGCGCTGGCCGGGGGCTAATCCCGGAGGGGAGGGGAGCTCTGGACGATCGCGAGTGGGTGGGTGGCCCGCCACCCGCCATGTGGTGGCGCCCGCTACGTGCCTGCATGTGCATGCGAAGCGGTCGGGCGGTCATCTCGCGCGGGCGTGGGGAGGGAGGAGGCGGAGACGAACGGGTCGCGTTGGCGGTTGGCGTGGCTCGTTGCGCTTCGTTCGAAGTTAGAACGAGTCCCCGTTCTTCGATCCAGTCATCAAGCGCGCACGTTTATTTGCGCGCGCGTGTTAGTTTTGGAAGGAAAATTGATGGAGCTCTGGTTGACGTTTTTCTGTTATTACGTGTCTACTATTTTTGTCAAAATGTTCATCATGTCTAGAACGAAATTACAGACACGTTGTGTAGTAGTCTCGTCCTTCGTCCTCATCTCCGGCGAAACAGAGAGGTAACTTGCACTTGCGACACGACGACATGTCGACATCCATCCGGTTCCGGATGTTCAGAAGGTTCGGAAGACAATCTGGTTTTCAGATTTTTCACAGAGAACGTAAGAAGACCAATGACGATAATCCTGCAAAACCCCGGAAAATGATGAATCCCCAAACATTTCAATCATCAGCGATTAGTCTACGGAATACAGTATCGACAAGTTGTGCCTGCCAGCTGCTAGATGAAAGAGAAAGGGGAGCTGTGTTGCTGTTCAGAGATCAGACTTTCATTTCAGAGACTTTTGGAAATTAATAAAAATTAAGCCAGCCGACCGGCCCTTTTTTTTTTAAACCCGTTGGTCCATTTCGAGTGCTACTCCTCTCCGCTTTACATTTCTAATCCTCTAGATTATGCCCAACACCATGTGTTAATAAGCTGGCGAAAAAGCGATCGCCAACCTACTTCAACTTGGGCGATCGAGCGCGATGACAGGGAGGAAGCTTGCGCTTGCAGTTTGGTTCGTTGCGGCCTGCGGAGACACAAAAGCAGCAGCCAATGCGAAACCCCCACGGCGCCGGCGCCGCGCCGCTCGTATCATCGAGTCGCTGGGCACCGGTGTCATGGGGCCCATGGCCAGCGCGCCGGCTCTGAACCAACGGTGTCTCCCGCGGCGGTGGGTCCAGCACCACGTTCCCGCCAATGATGTCGCGGGCTTGGTACAACACAAGACGGCACACCCAGCACACGTGGCGGAGGAAGGCATCAAAGTCCGGGATCAAAGCAGTTTGTCCACTTGTCCCAGCTCGTCAAATCCATTTCGCACCACGTTGCAGATAATTGGCTGGTGTTAGTACTTGTGATTTGTAAATATGTTAACTAGCTAAGCAACCCAGAGTTCATTGGTTGAACTCTGAAAATTCCACACCGATTGGCTGCACGCCTGCACGCACGGCCAAAATTGCCAGCCTGACTTGCGACGGCTGGGTTTGGGTTTGGGTACCTACTACCCCATCTGCCCGTCAGAATCTTGAGATATCTGCCTCCGTGAAACAGAATGAACAAGGAGGATATTGTTATGAACTCCAGGCATTAGGTACCTACCTACCGATGAAACGGCGGACCAATGATCAATCGTTAACCTGGAATCCTGTTCGGTGGCGGATGAATCGTCTAATCACTGTGTACGAGCTAAAGTAACTGTAAAAGAACTAACTGAAGTACCGATTAGGCGAATCAGAGAGGGGGGAGTGAATGAGAGCCGATAAAAATTATTCTCGAAGTAGATGGGAACTCCAACAAGATGAACACGGCTTCCACCGACGTCTCCGACTCAACTATCCAAGTTGGCCAAGACCACGTAGCCACTGGAGTGCTACTGGTCCTAGGAACCAACAACTCAACCTACCGAACCAAACACCCCAAACGCACAGTGAAAAACTGAGTAGCCTGCTGTCTGTGCCACACCGGTCAGACCGATGGCTCCTGCCGGTCAGACCGATGGCACCGGTCAGACCGGTGGACTCTGCCGGTCAGACCGGTGGCGAACAGCAGATGCACAGCAAAGTTTCAGAAAGCCTCAGTGACTCCTCTAGGCCCTATAACAAAAACCACCACCAAAGAACACCCTGCCAAGAAGGAAACCTCTCACAACACCTAGCAAGGCAACTCCAAACAGGCCAAGAACTGGACAGTAGAACCACGGGACAAAACCACAAGAGCACAGCAGTTTCCCGAGACAAAACCCAACAGGGGCTCGCACCGGTCAGACCGGTCACGCCTGGACAGCTCGGGATGAACAGCGCCCGTGAGTCAACTACTCCAAATCCAACTCCCGGTCTCCCGATTCACTCCACGGATTCGTACAAGACTTTGGGGATAGTAGGAACACCTCATGGGCACTCCATAGCCAAGATTTGGTCCACCAAAACTCGTTGAATCAAGAGGAATCGAATGATTTCCGCCAAGAACACCACGAACCCTATAACCACGAAAACCCCAAAATTGAGCCCCTTTACTCACGGATTTGGGAGGAGAATCAAAGAGAAAAGAACCACGAGGGGTTCATGCATACATCCCCCACCAAATCCCAAAGAGAAAGGTCTCAAAACCGCCACAAGAAATTCGCCAAGAAAAGCCTTCGAAAATCACCAAAAAGGAGAAACGGGAAAGACACAACCAAGCCTTTAGGAACCACGCCGAATCATCTATACATACCAAAGAAGTTCATACAAGGTCTAGCTTGCCGCCCGATCATCCTTCCCTCTCACAAGATCTCACCATGAAGCTCTCAAGCTAGTCTTATGAAAATCCTAAGGAAAATAGGAAGAGAAAATAGGAAAACCAAATGAGTTAGGGTTCCAAGAGATGGCTGCCATCCTCTCACCCCTTGGGTTATATGGAGGCAACCGAAAGACTAAAATACTCTTACTAGCTAGCTAGAGATACATGCCCCTCAAGGGCAAATTTGGAAGTCTTTGTCTTCGCACCATCGGACGGATGCCCAGCGACCGCAAACTTGCTTAGCCTCGACGCAAGCCTTGCGATCCCGACGCGTGTCCTCTGCTTCGAAGATTCCGGACTGCGTCGTCGCACACCGGTCAGACCGGTGCTCCTCACCGGTCAGACCGGTACCCACCGGTCAGACCGGTCTGGAGCTGCTGCACCTCCGTCTTCGGTTCTTCGGTCTTGGATTTGTGAATCAACCAAGGAACCCAGTGATTTTCTGGTGAACCACCGGAAACCCCACGAACTCGGTGTAGCCTCCGCCAATCACCACTCATGACTTGGTCTTGGTTTTGAGGCTCAACCATGAAACCGTTCATGACTTCATCTTTCTGTTCTTGCCACCATGCGGCCCGCACTTGACCCCGCTGGCCACCGGGTCCCTCGAACCAAGTCTACTTGTCTTCTCCACACCTGGAGGCCTCACCGGCAACGACCTTTCGCGCTTGTTCTTCACCTGCACCAACACCAGTCAAGCCGCAACCTGCACCTGCAATACTTAGTCAAGAATCAATCCACACCACGTTGTCAATCACTCATCACACCAGGAAGCGACCATCCACCGGTCCTCGAACCACACATGGCTCTCAATATCCCCCTTGATGAGTGCATTGACAACACACACGTTTTGTTAACCAAGAGAAAATAAAAAGAAAAGAAACGACTAAAATAAACTCCAACAAGCGATCGAAAGCCAAAGAAAAGGCAAAGAGTAAGATCACTTAAAGAAGACAAGTCTCGAACCCCTTAGGCAAGGGCAACGGCTCGACACATCCGAGACAAAACATGCTCAAGCAAAGAGCACAAACCTCCAATCCAAAGCTCGAAAACCACAAAGAGTTCCCCCTGCACACATGCAAGCTCCCCCTGAACCAATGCAACTCCCCCTGGACGAATGTATGCAAACCTCTTGACGAAAACAGAGCAGCTGCATCAGCTCAGCTCTGACCGGTCAGACCGGCCAGCACCACCGGTCAGACTGGTGCCCAACAAATGAACAGAACCAGCACTCTGACCGGTCAGACCTGTGACAAACAGAGCCCAGAAATGGCTTGAAACCACCTGAAAACCTTTCAAATGCATTCAGTAGGCCAAAACATGCTCAAACTTCTCCCCCTTGTTGACAATGCATGAATCAAGCCAAAAATATAAAAAATGCAACCTAGAGCTTCTCAAATAGACAAAATTCAACATGGGATGCTACACATGTCCAAATGAGCAAGTTAGATAGTCTATAGCTTCGTAATGACATCAACTTCATGATCACCAAGTTTCATAACCATTGGACGAAGCTAAGATAGAATTGATCAATTTTGCGAAAATTTAACCTCTCATGAGCAGAGTCCTAAACATAAGCAAAACATATCAAAATGGCAAAGCCACACAAACTTCATGCTAGGACAACCATTCTAAGCATAAGACCATCATAAACACCCACAAGCACCTCATGTCATGTCAAAACCACCGAGCCATGTGCCTACTTCTAGATATGAGACTTCTCATTGGTAGGCATCATGCAACGGTTTAGCACCCAAAGCAAATTAAAATTAGCACATATGACATGGGAGCACATTTTCCAAGCAATTTACATTTCATTTTCAGATTTGAAATTGGTACATGAAATGTCTTTGCGACAAAAAGGAACTTATGCCCCTCCACAAGATCAAGCATGGGGGCTAAACATTCATGATGGCAAATGAGCCTTTGGCCCCATATGATCAAAATAAGCTATCCAACCACAAATTAAGCATAGCCAAGCCACAAAAACATGTCAAGATCATATAAAGGCATTTACTCACAAGAGAGCATACATATGAGATTTTTCAAAAACATAGCCAACAACCATGGATATAAACCAAGATTATCAAAAGCTAAGCCAAACTAATCATAGCTTACCAAACTAGCTCACAAAGACATATATATCATTACATGGTGTACAATGTACTCAATGTATATAGGAGAAGCCTTTCCTAAACAATGCATATCATACAAAATGCATGCAACCAAAGATACAAAGATGCCTATACATCATGTTACATATGCCATGCCAAATGCAAGAAATGCACAAAGGAAAGCTATACATATGCTACAAAGGAGCTCTCACACACCAACTCAAGAAATCAAACACACACCAAGCTCCCCCCGCAAACGAGTGAAAGTTGCTTGATCTAGGGGTTTGATAAAAATAACAGCTAGTTGGTCATGTGTAGGTACATAGATCAAGGCTATCTTCCCTTTCTCTACATTCTCTCTCAGAAAATGATACCTCACTTCTATGTGCTTGGTTTTGGAATGGAGCATTGGGTTCTTTGCAACGCTTATGGCACTGGTGCAATCACATTGAAGTGGGACATGGGTATACTCCTCATCAAAGTCACTCATGGTGTATGTGATCCAAATGAGCTGAGAGCAACAACTAGCTGCGGCCACATACTCTGCCTCGGTAGTGGATTGAGCAACACTCGACTGTTTGCGGAAAGACCAAGACACCAAAGAAGAACCTAAGAACTGGCAAGTCCCAGAAGTGGACTTCCTATCCAACCGACACCCGGCAAAATCCGCGTCTGAAAAACCATGAAGCACCAAAGAAGAAGACGCGGAGTACCAAAGTCCAAAGTCGGGAGTATGTCGCAAATACCTGAATATGCGCTTGACTGCTTGCCAATGCGAAGTCCTCGGAGACACTTGAAAACGAGCGCACAGACATGCCGAGAATTGGATGTCTGGCCTCGTCGCCGTCAAGTAGAGGAGTGACCCGATCATGCTCCGGTACTCCTTCTGGTCCACGTGTTCACCTTCCTCGTACGCATCAAGAGCTGTAGTCGTACTTATAGGCGTCGCCATGGCCTTGGAATCCTCCATCTTGAACTTCCTCACAATGTCCTTGGTGTACTTAACTTGGTGCACAAATATTCCTTCCTTTGATTGCTTGATTTGTAGCCCGAGGAAGAACTACAATTCACCCATCATGCTCATCTCAAATTCCCTGCTCATGTCTTCTGCAAACCTTGCAACAAGAGAGTTAGACAAGCCACCAAAGACAATATCATCCACGTATACCTGCACAATCAGGATATCTCTGCCCTGCCTGAGGAGAAACAAGGTCTGATCGACCTTCCCCATCTCGAACCCTCTCTCAAACAGAAACCCCTCAACCTACCATACCAAGCTCTAGGCGCCTGCTTCAACCCATACAGCGCCTTCCTCAACTTGTAGACCCGGTGGGGGTACTTCTCACTCTCAAACCTCGGTGGTTGCCTCACAAACACCTCTTGCTCCAACACACCGTTCAGGAAAGCACTCTTCACATCCATCTGGTACAACTTGAACTGTTTAGCCACAGAAAAGGCTAGAAGGATCCTGATCACCTCCAAACAAGCTACAGGAGCGAAAGTCTCCTCATAGTCGATCCCCTCTTTCTGACTGTACCCCTGAGCAACAAGTCTTGACTTCTTCCTCACCACTTCTCCTTTCTCTCCCTCTTTATTTTTCCACACCCATTTTGTCCCAATCGGCTTACACTCTGGAGGAGGGTCAACCAACACCTAAACTTAGTTCCTCTCAAAATTCTCCAACTCCTCATGCATCGAATTAACCCAATTATGATCAGATAGCGCGTGTCCAATGTCTTTGGGTTCAAAAGTGGCAACAAAAGCTGTATGAGCGAAATGAGAATTGTTCCGAACCCTCGACCATGTAGTGCGTTCATTCATGTCACCGATGATTCTCGAAGTTGGGTGATCCACTTGCACTCGCCGGGGAGGTTCTCGCCTTGATGCTACCTCCCCCTCAACAGCAGCTTCGCCTTGATCTGGGTTTGTCGTCGTAGGTGTGGGAGAGGGCCCGTACTCGATCGTCGTCGAAGTAGTAGGTACATGTTCAGCCGCGGGCACCACACCGCCATCTTCATCATCTCCATGTTCATGCTCCTCCTCCTGAAAGATCTCCTCACCAAGTTCGTCATCACGTGCACACTCAAAAACAAGCTGACTACGTGGATGTGTCTCGTCGAAGGTTACCTCGCAAGTCTTCATGATTTGGTTAGTTTCAAGATTGAGCACACGAAATGCTCTAGAATGAGATGCATAACCAAAGAAAATGCCATCGACAGACCTAGCCTCGAACTTGTCCAATTTCTTTCCTTTCTTCAGAATGAAGCATTTACAACCAAAGACATGGAAGTGACTCACATTGGGTGTGCGACCGTGCATCAACTCGTAACAGGTTTTCTTCTTTTGAACCCTGAGGTAGATCCTGTTCGACACATAGCACGCGGTATTGACCGCCTCAGCCCAGAACCTTCTCGGAGTCCTATGCTCGTCGAGCATCGTCCAAGCCATGTCGCACAAGGTCCTGTTTTTCCTTTCCACCACGCCATTCTGGAGAGGCGTATACGGACTCGAAAACTGGTGTTCAAGACCCAAGTCATGGCAAAAGGTTTCGAAGCGAGAGTTTTTGAATTCCGAGCCATTGTCACTGCGGATCGCTCGTATGGCATCCCCGTGCCTCTCGTTTCTTAACCTCAAGACAAGATCTCGAACAAAACCAAACGTCTCCCCTTTCTCCTCAAGAAAGAACACCCACGCATAACGAGAGTAATCGTCCACCACAACAAGGACATACCACTTCCCACCCGCAGATCGCACACGAGCTGGGCCAACAAGGTCCATATGGAGCAGCTCGCATGGACGCTCAGTCATCACATCGGTGAGAGGCGGGTGAGAAGAGGCTACCATCTTGGCATGCCTACGCGGCGCACAAACCAACTCTTTCTCAAATCTCAACCGTGGCAATCCTAGAACCAAATTGAGTTTACTCAAGCGAGACAAAAGGTCAAAGCTCAAGTGACCCAACTTTCTATGTCACTTCCACAACTCACTCGAAGAACCAGCCAAAAAGCAACGCTCCACACCAGAAGACTGAGAGAAATCAGCTCGGAACACTTGACCCTCGGGAACAACCATGCAAACAAGGTCTCCTCGAGAATCTAAAATCCGAGAACCACCAGGCCGAAACAACACCTCAAAGCCCTCATCCAAAAACTGGGACACCGAAAGCAAATTGAACCCCAGCGATTGAACAAGAGCAACACGCCTGAGAGTGACCTTGTCACTTACCTTGATCTCACCTTCTGATAGTACACACCCTCGCTCATTGTCCCCAAAGGTGATGTATGTCCTGGACACCACCGGGACGAGACTTGAGAACCACCCCTTGTCCCTGGTCATATGCCTCGAGCAACCGGAGTCAATCAACCAAACGCTCCTCAAGTCTCCCACCTGAAATTCAAAAGCGAGCACGTGAGTGAATAAACAACTCAGCACTGGGGTTAGTACCAAAAGAGTAAAACCAGTGCCGAGCCATTTGCTCCAAAGTGGGGTTAGCACAAACCAAATCATCACGCCTATCAAAGCTACCACCACGAACACCACCACGGTAACCACTACGAGGGAACCAACCCTCTCTAGCTGGAGGAGAACGAAAGGCACGAAAGGAAAACCGTGGACCGTTCCTCCTCTCCATCTCAAAGCTACGACTCCTCCCACCCTCGTATTGAGCACGAGGTGGAGAACGCCTAGCAAACTGACAACCTGCAAACTTTCCAGACCAACCACCAGAATCACGACCACCAGAACCAAACCGAGCATCCTCACGAGCACGAAAACCAACTCGCTGTCTGCCCAGACCTGCACCGGTCTGACCGGTGTAGCTCGGCCAGCAGCACCACCTGCTGCCTTCCGGTCTCCCCAAGCCGGAACCGTCCTCACAATCGCCTTGGCCTTGGGCATCTGCATACGAGGCTCAGGTATACCATTAGAGGGGTGGTACCTGTCCTTCTTAGCCCACTCTCTAGCCATTCTCTCCTCACGCTTCCTCTTGAAGCAAAACTCATCCTTGTGACCATCTCTCCCACAATACCCACAATGGAACTTCCTGGGCTGTGGCTTATGCTTAGGCTTGGGTTGGGGCTGCTCACTCGGTTTCTCACCCTTCTTCTCTCCTTCCTCACCTCCCTTTGGGCTCACAAACTTCACCGGTTTCTGGAAATCATTTGTTGGGTGAGGGAATATGGGTGGATCTGGAGTAGTGTCAAGTTTGTTTCTGATATGGTTAGGCTTGGACTCAAACTTGTTCTTGTGTCTGTTTGGTGGTGGGATAGGGATCTCTCCAACTCTCTCAACTCCCTCACCACTGTTCTCTCCAAACTTGTCAGCCCCAAGTGCCTGACCATCATTGCGTTTGAAAGCCGCTATCATGTTACTAAGCTGAGGCTCCTGACCTGACAACCAGCTCATACATTTCCTCAGCTCATCATTCTCATCCTGCAAGCGATCAACATAATGCGCAATCTCCAAATTCTTAACCGCATGCAATTCACAAGTAGAGCAAGAAGTGGGAATAGGCTCTTTCAACTTAGCCTCAAGCGAAACAGTGTAAGCATGCATCTCATCAATCTTTCCATGCAAAACAGGACAAGAAGTACAAGCACCTAGCAAAGCAGGTCTAGACTTAAGCTCAGCCACTTCAACCCTAAGCATATCTAGTTCATCACAAGTAGAAGCATGCTTATCCTTAAGAGCAGTAAGATCAGCTAGATACACAGAGCAATCACAGCAATCAATCTCATCAGAAACCACAGGAGAAGCCTTAAGCGAATCAATCTCAAGCTTAGCATCTAGGTTCTGGGTTTCTAGCTCAGCCACACGGTTCCTAGCATCTTCTAGTGAGGCCCTAAGCTCTTTCCTCATCTTCTTGGCCTCTCTAAGCATGTGATCACGATTATCAAGCAAGTCAACCAACTCCTCATTCTCCTTGCGCAAAGAAGAGAGCTCATCACATACCTCATCCTCGAAGTCGGAGTCCGAGTCGCTCTGGTGACTCTTCTTGCTGTCGGAGCTACGAGCCATGCCGCAGAAGCCATCTCCCGCGAAGCAGCTCAACCCGCTCAAGTTCCTGGACGCCTTCTTGTTCTTGCGCTGATCACCTTCATCTTCGCTGCTACTCGAGCTCGAGGAAGAGTAGGCGGAGCTGGTGTCGATGTCGCTCACTCCGACCATCGCTCGGGCCTTCCTGCCGCGGCCATCCTTCTTCCTCGACCGTCGCTCGTCCTTGTGCTTGTTCTTGTGCTTGTGATCGCGCCTTGATCGGTACTTGCCGTCCCTGCTCGATCGGTGCCTGTAGCCGTCCCTGTAGCCGTCCTTGTTCTCCGTCTTCTCCGGGCAGTCGGCAACGAAGTGTCCTGGCTTGCCGCACTGAAAGCACATCCGTGCTGTCCTCCTCGTGTTCACCTGGTTCTCGTGCAGCCTCTCGAACCGCCTGGTCAGCAATGCCAGCTCGTCCTCTCCAAGCACGTCGAACTCCTCGTCTGGCAAAGACATCAAAGAAGACAGAGAGTACATCCTGGAGGATGCGTTAGCGTTAGACTTAGCTCCTTTGCTACCAACGAGAGCGAGACTATGAGAATCAGTCGGGCTCTCGATCTTGGCTGTCATACCATGGTCCAACTCAGCCGACTTGAGCTTCGAGAACAGCTCGTTCACGGTCAAGGTGTCATACTTCTCGGACTCAACGATAGCCTCAAACTTCTCGTCCCATACTGTACGATCCAACAAGTGCAAGAGCTTCACGGCTCTATCATGATCATCGTATGGGAGCACAGCCACATTGGCTCTCATGTTGTTCACAACTACCGTAAACCGCTGGAAAATGGCATCGACGGACTCGCCGGGGAGATGAGTGAAGTTCTCGTACTCTCTCCGGTAAGTCACGTACATCCGAGCCTGAACCTGAGCATTCCCAGCATGAGTATCTTTCAACTGCTCCCAAATCCTACAGGCTAAGTCCTCTGTCTGAACCCGATCGAATTCAGGCTGACACAGAGCACGAAACAAGTAGTCGACCGCCTTGTTGTTAGCTTCGAACATATCCCTCGATCCTGGAGCAAGGAAGTTCATCGGATGAACATAAGCTGTGTTCACCGTGACGTCCCAAACGATCTGACCTTTTCCGCGGAGGAACGCTGCCATCCGCCTCTGCCACATCTGGTAGTTCTTCCCATCGAAGTGCGGAGGACCCGAACCCCGTTCCTGGTACGCCATCTTTGGATTTTAGACTGGTAAGAGTCAATGAAGACCCGAACCGGCTCTGATACCAATGGAAGGACCGGTTAGACGAACCAGAGAGGGGGGAGTGAATGGGAGCCGATAAAAATTCTTCTCGAAAGAGATGGGAACTCCAACAAGATGAACACAGCTTCTAACCCACGTCTCCGACTCAACTATCCAAGTTGGCCAAGACCACGTAGCCACTGAAGTGCTACTGGTCCTAGGAACCAACAACTCAAACTACCGAACCAAACACCCCAAACGCACAGCGGAAAACTGAGCAGCCTGCTGTCTGTGCCACACCGGTCAGACCGATGGCTCCTGCCAGTCAGACCGATGGCACCGGTCAGACCGGTGGACTCTGCCGGTCAGGCCGGTGGCGAACAGCAGATGCACAACAAAGTTACAGGAAGCCTCAGTGACTCCTCTAGGCCCTGGAACAAAAACCACCACCAAAGAACACCCTGCCAAGAAGGAAAATCCCTCACAACACCTAGCAAGGCAACTCCAAACGGGCCAAGAACTGGACAGCAGAACCACGGGACAAAACCACACGAGCACAGTAGTTCCCCGAGACAAAACCCAACAGGGGCTCGCACCGGTCAGACCGGTCAAGAGCACCGGCCAGACCGGTCACGCCTGGGCTGCTCGGGATGAACAGCGCCCGCGAGTCAACTCCTCCAAATCCAACTCCCGATCTCCCGATTCACTCCACGGATTCGTACAAGACTTTGGAGATAGTAGGAATACCTCATGGGCACTCCATAGCCAAGATTTGGTCCACCAAAACTCGTTGAATCAAGAGGAATCGAAGGATTTCCGCCAAGAACACCACGAACCCTAGAACCACGAAAACCCCAAAATTGAGCCCCTTTACTCACGGATTTGGGAGGGGAATCAAAGAGAAAAGAACCACGAGAGGTTCATGCATACATCCCCCACCAAATCCCAAAGAGAAAGGTCTCAAAACCGCCACAAGAAATTTGTCAAGAAAAGTCTTCAAAAATCACCAAAAAGGAGAAACGGGAAAGACACAACCAAGTCTTGAGGAACCACACCGAATCATCTATACATACCAAAGAGGTTCATACAAGGTCTAGCTTGCCGCCCGATCATCCTTCCCTCTCACAAGATCTCACCATGAAGCTCTCAAGCTAGTCTTATGAAAATCCTAAAGAAAATAGGAAGAGAAAATAGGAAAATCAAATGAGCTAGGGTTCCAAGTGATGGCTGCCATCCTCTCACCCCTTGGGTTATATGGAGGCAACCGAAAGACTAAATACCCTTACTAGCTAGCTAGGGATACATACCCCTCAAGGACAAATTTGGAAGTCTTTGTCTTCGCACCATCGGACGGATGCTCAGCGACCGCAAACTTGCTTAGCCTCGACGCAAGCCTTGCGATCCCGACGCGTGTCCTCTGCTTCGAAGATTCCGGACTGCGTCGTCGCACACCGGTCAGACCGGTGCTCCTCACCGGTCAGACCGGTACCCACCGGTCAGACCGGTCAGACCCACTGGTCAGACCGGTCTAGAGCTGCTGCACCTCCGTCTTCGGTTCTTCGGTCTTGGCTTTGTGGATCAACCAAGGAACCCAGTGGTTTTCTGGTGAACCACCGGAAACCCCGCGAACTCGGTGTAGCCTCCGCCAATCACCACTCATGACTCAGTCTTGGTTTTGAGGCTCAACCAAGAAACCGTCCATGACTTCATCTTGCCGTTCTTGCCACCATGCGGCCCGCACTTGACCCCGCTGGCCACCGGGTCCCTCGAACCAAGCCTACTTGTCTTCTCCACACCTGGAGGCCTCACCGGCAACGACCTTTCGCGCTTGTTCTTCACCTGCACCAACACCAGTCAAGCCGCAACCTGCACCTGCAATACTTAGCCAAGAATCAATCCACACCACGTTGTCAATCACTCATCACACCAGGAAGCGACCATCCACCGGTTCTCGAACCACACATGGCTCTCACTAACCTGTCGGCAACTAACAAGGTCCCTCATGCCCTGTTCGCTTGGCTTATCAGCCACCAGCCAGCAGTACTTTTCTCTCAGAACAAACCAGCCACCAGCAACCAGCCAGCAGTACTTTTCTCTCAGAACAAATCAGCACCAGCCACCAGCAACCAGCCAAACGAACAGAGCAAGATCTGAATTGCCTGGCGCTCTAGCTACTTCATCGTCATAATTTCTAAACCTGAACTGACCCAGAGCTCTTCCCTCTTGTTTGGTTGACAACGATCCACGGTTTTATTGGTGAAGAAACGTACTTGGAGAGGGACGCAGTGTACTCTCGGAGCTCTGAATCTGAACACTGATCAACGAACAGAGTCGGGTTCAGGAAAACCATCATCTCGTTTCCATTTCAGTTCCGGCGACGGGGACGTCCCCGCGCGCAAGGGCCTAGCAGATTATTCTGGCTCCCCCGTGGATGAGCCGGTTTCGATGGCTCGTCTTTGGACTCTGGCATGTCGACCGGGTGAGAGCAGAGCTGTGAGACGGACGGGTTCCCTGCCTCTGCAGCTGCAGCTGAGCCCTCCCTTTCGCTCCGTCGCCTCCGTACCGCGCGCAACGCCGACGGCGCGGATCTGACTGGGACTACGCCCTTGTTCCGCTCGATGCGGCTTGCCTCCTGTTCATACTGGATGCTGGGACACCGGACACGCACGCTCTGACGACGATCGCAGCCGAAACGCCGTGCTCCAGACTCCACAGAGAACAAGAGGACGCACGTCAAATGCTCCTACTTGAGAACCGACAAAGGCACGCGTTACCGATGGAAATTCTGCCAAATATTGGCCTGAAACTCCTCTTCAGGTGTGCACCTGCAGAGGTTTCCGCTTCCTTGATCCTGCAAGGACACGGTAGACACTGTGCGTTGAATTGATCTCAGATCCCTCTCGGTCCCTGTCGAAGGGCATACGTGCCATCTTCCCCGCCACGCCCGACCACGCCGCTTCCGGCACACGCTCGAGCTCACCTCACCTCGTCCCAGTTGCTCACCCACCTCGGCGCTCCGGCACGCGGCGTGTCTTGTCTACTACGGCAGCCGCGCGAGCGCACGCACTAAACGCTGAAGTAGCCATGAAGACTTTGGGACCCGAAACCTACGGAGCGTGGCCCTCGTACGCCACCACCGGCATGTGCGCGAGTTTTACTCCGTCCGTCGCCGCCGGTCGGCATGGCCTGGGGCTCTGGGCAGGTGTACGCCCGCACGCGCGCGCGTACCGCGTGTACGTGCACGGCACCTGCCATTGACATCCTGGAACGACGTGGGCGATACGCTACTGCGTGATCGGCGTATGCTGGTAGTAGTCGGCACAGCACCATGGACCAATCAGAGCCCTTCCGCGAGCATTCATTGTCATTGGCTCGCGGTGAGCTACGACAGCCGTAGGGCGTGACGACGTCGCGGAGCGTGTCTGCGTGTGGCGGTGGCCGCCGAACGGTGTCCCGTGTCGGTCGGCGGAGCCGGGTCTTGAGCAGGGCAGGCCGAGAGGCGGCGTGCGCGGGACGCGTCGCGGTTGCGCGCGGGCCAATCAACGCCGGTTGGGCCGTGGGCGTCACCAGACCCGAGGTGTGGTGGGGTGTGGTGGAGGAGGGTGGGATGGAATCGCGCTCGCGTGCGCGAGCCGAGACCACCTCGCGCCGCGCCACCTCCGCCGCCGCGCGCCAACGTGTCGCGCCGGGAGCCCCCACGCGTCGCGCCGCGAGGCGCCCCCGGGGTGACCGCGACCGCGACCCGCGAACCGGCTCCACCTCGTTATATACGCCCCCCATCTGTCCATGCCAATGCCATCCCGTCCTCACCACTGCCCGACCTCTGACCTCTCTGCCTTCGCTTCGCTTAGCTTAGCTTAGCAGCCGCGGCTCGCCACCCTCTCGCCGTCGCCGCTCCCGCCCTTTTCGCTTGTCTTCGATGGCGTCCCGCGCGGCGGTGCTGCTCGTGGCCGTGGTGGCCGTGCTGTTCGCCGCGGCGTCGGCGCAGGAGATGGACCTGGGCGTGCCGCCCGCGCCGGCGCCCGTCACGGGCGCTGCTGCGGGCGCCGCGGCGTCGGCCCTCGCCGTGGCGTGCTCTGCCGCCTTCTCCATCCTCGTCGCGGGTGGACTCATGCAGTAGGTCCCGCTGCGGCCGTGGTGGCGGCGGTTGCCGGCGGATTCGGGGGGTCAGGTTGGAGACCCTGCTTGTTTATGCCTTAGCTAGCAGTAGTAGCGGTAGCAGTGATGGATGGGGGCTGTGTGATCGTGCCTGATGAGTCGCCGTTGTGATCTGCGATATTGCTTATTCTTTTGTACCATACCGCATTGTTGTTGGATGTATATCTCTCCTGTTCAGGCTTGTGTTCTATGAATAAAGACGATGGATCTCGTTCCGTCATTCGTTCGTCAACTGAATTACTCTGTTCGATGCATTTTTCTTCCGAGATGGTTCATTTGCGTAATCTTCATAGCGTTTTGTAGACAACACTGTTTACTTCGTGTTCTATCTCTCTGAAATACGGTTTAGTAAAACTACGACTACGACCAACAAGAGATCTTAGTTCTTACACAACCAAGAGATCTACTCTGAACCGTCTCGTCGGAACATCTAACATTTTGTCAACAAAGTTGAGAGATGAGCGGTGCATTGGGAAATTAGGCAAGTTGATATAACGTTCTACAGCACAGGTGCGTTGGTAACCAGAAAGAGATGCGGGGAAATAGCTATCGTTGCGAAGAGACCACCCATCTCTCGTCTTCAGTCACAGAGCCACCACCGTGAAGTTGCTTCAGAATTCAGATTTCCAGAACCAAGCCCAAAATTAATACTGGGTTGGAAAAACGGTATACTAGAGATGCTGCAGATCGTACGAGTATATGATTTTTAGTTTGGTCACTCACAACAACCAATCAACTACCAACTGGACAGGAAGTGCTAGCAAGCTTCCAATTGGCTCGATTTGGACTGCTCCCTTCTAGATGCCATGAACATTCAGCGGGAGATAAAATTCAGAAATGACTGCCCTCTTTTCTGGATGTTTTTAATATTCATTACATAGACAAATCCAGCCAACCAGGAATGCCTGTCTGGTCAAAGAACTCACTCCAATCAACTCAGCCTGTTTGGTGAAAGATGCTACAAGAACTGTGCATTTGTTTGAAGTAACGATTGGGTTTTTCCCTAGACATGCAGCCGAGTCAGTAGGTAGGACAACCTGGGAAACAAACAGGGTCGTATTAGAACTAGTAGCGTAAAAGCAATATAGCATCGCATAGGAAGCTTGGTAGGATATAGAACACCCACCTCATAAGCCTGGCAATAGCAGCACTCGCACCGTCAGCATCATTGTGATTCAGTAAAGCGTCTTCCAAACGGCCATCACTGTAGGCATGCTGGAAAAGATGAAAAAAATAATTACAGGTGTGAGAACAGGGATTCATTCTGAGAATATTTTACCGATGAATTTAATATATAAAAGCGCATTCAATAAATAATATGAATTATCCATTCACATTAAATAACTGGAATTTCTTTGGAGTGCTATTACTGCAACAGCAAACACATAGTATGGGACTAGGAAGTATCTTCCAGAATTGAGCCCTTGTGGAAGGGATAGCCAGATGACTGTAGTTCATTATACAGAACAAACAGTATAGTTTCTCTTCCAAGCACTATGACAGTCACTACTGGACGGTATCAATTATCAGAAACATGTGTTGTGCCTTTGATATCATTCCCCCCGAAATGAAAATCTTCATACATCAAAAGGAATGGACAGATGTCTTCATTAAATAAATAGATATTGTACTGTACTATGAAATGGTAGCTGCTCATTGTAGGCATGAAGTTTGAAGCAGCACAGTTCAGCTTAAAATTACGAACGAGTTGAAGTACTGACAGCAAGCAGCTTAAAATTGAAAATTGCTATAGGAGGTTCCACTTTCAAATTACAAAAGATCTACTGGCAACAAAACTGGCATCGTTAACTGGAAAATGTCTCTTATGATAAATCGAATGTGTTTCACTTTCACCCAAACATGAGAAGACACATAATACTGCTCTGAAGCATTTAGTTGTAATTCTGACATTACGGCAAACATTCTTCACAATATGAAACATTAGACGACATAACTGTACCTTGTAAAAACAGCTGCTCCCAAAGGGGCAAGTGCCCTTTCCGAAGTCAAAGTGCTTACAATCAATAGACCTGCAATAACATATGCGCATACAGTGAATCAACTTCTGCTTTGGCAGAAAATACAGCAGAAGTTTTATTCCAAGCAGATCAGCTATCCATCTTTGTGTTACTTCGGAAAACAGCATTTGTGTTACTTAACGCAAGTTAAACACTACAGATATCTTGCTGTTATTAATCTGAGCAGTTTGAAACATTTCACATAAACAATGTGCAATAAGGATAAAACAAATCTTCAAATCAAGTATCTTACCTGAGCTTAGCCTTGTAGCCTTCAACAATTTCCTGTTTTTCTTCCTTCGAGGAGTACCACGTAACACTAGGGATTACATAGTATGACAACTTGCGGCATATTGGACAAGCCCTGAGTGTAGAGTTGACATCCATGCCAGATGTAGGAGAGGTGCTACGCCAATTCCTAATGCACGAGATACAGAAGGAATGGTCACAGTCAGATAGCAGACCAAACCTCCTTTCTGCTGCTGTAGGTTTTGAAAACACACGGTCCAAGCACACACCGCATTCTATATCTTCACTTTTTCTCAAGGCCTCAACAAGTCTGTTGTTTTTCTTGCATAGCTTGACATGCACACCACTTTCGTCGGGACGGTAAGGATGCAAGCACTGTTTTTCACAGAATGCGCATAGATCTCCATGCATCTGAGAACAGTCTTTCCCATAAGGGCAAGTGCCAGCAGCAGCAGAAGAGCAAATTGGCATGTAAGCAGGATCTTGAGATGTTTGATTTTGCACAGTTTGGTAGGACAGCCAGCTGTTAGCATCCTCTGGAGTGTCATGTTCATGATAATCAACTGCCCATGCAGGTTGATGTGCAGAAAGTTCTGTTGTAGACTCGCATATCTGCTGTGTTTGGTCGCATAGATCCGTTTGGTATTCACTGCAATGACCTCCGGAAGAAGTGACTAGCTGAGAAGAATTGGAGGATGCACGTGCTGCAGTGGTTGCTGGTTGGGAGCACTTCTGATGACCTTCAACATGTTCATTTCTGCAACGGCTACCAAAGGAGCATGCGCCTTTCTGGTAAAATGTGCAAACCTGTAGGTGAGAGCATTACAGTAAGAAATATAGATCATGCAAATGTAAATCTGGTAGTGCAAGGAAGTGATCTGATCATCTGAAGTTACAAGTATGTAGGTTACATTATCTGGTTGACCATTGCAGTCGTGGGAGAATTCACAGTAATCTCCTTTGAAGCATGCTCCATGCAGGAAGAATTTGCAAGGGACCCTGATGAATAAAAGAAAGTGACAACATTTTAAATTCCATCAAATTTTCAGTATGCTACGTCAACTGATCAATTCCTCAATGAGAAACAGCTAAGATCAATCCGAACATACAAGGAGCGCAGGATCGATTACTCCAGCTTTTCAGGGCTTTAAACAAGCAATATATCCCCAGCAGTGTGTTTATCATGTGCCACCAAACTAACAACATGATAGGCCTATTTCTTTTCTGTTTTTGTACTTCATGTTATGAACTTTGAAGTGTTCTTATTGCTCATCTTTCTATCATATAAACCATCAACTGAGATGCACTGTCAAACATTTCCACACATTCTATTTTATTGGTGCAGCTGTACCAATACACTCTTTAATTCAATTTTTACCTCTACACCCTGCCTTCTCTACCGTCATTCACTTATTCAAAAAATTGCACCTCCACTTCCACTCAGGCTTGGGGCCTTTCAGGAAAATAGCAAGAGCACCGGAGGAAAAAGGTACAACTATTGGTCCTCGTATTCCTCCTACAGTTGCATTCAGCAATTCAAGACGACATTTCTGTTCCATACTCGGAATGTACCGAGCTGACTTGAACACGTATGAAATCTATAATGATCTCCACCAAATCACTACACGAGGTCTGGTTTTGCCACAAGCACAGCCAGACAAAATAGGATGAAACGGACAGGTCCTCCCCCGGGAAGTCGCCTCGATGATTACAAGCATCCTGAATCCGAAATTGCAGGCTCCCTAAAGCCAATACTACCATGGTCACAACAAATACACAAGCACAAGCAGCATCACGCCCAAATCTAGACCACCGCGCAAGCACCCAGCTCCATTACGCAGGACGACCGCGCTGCGATGCTACACAGATACTGAAATCCAAGCTAAATCCAGACACACCAACAGGAACGCGATCGACCTCTAAGCTTGACAGCACGCATCCAGCTTGAAATCGCTAAAAGACGCACCCAAATCGAGCATGCAGGGGCAAGCAACCGAGGAAGTGTTACCTCCTCGACATGCCCGCCGAGCCGGGCTGCACCGTCGACGACTCCGGGGGACACCAAGGCGACGCCCGTATCCGCCGCCGCGGGTGCCGCCCGCCGAGCGCCTAGGGTTTGATCGGTGCAGCCGCGAAACTCCGCCTCGGTCTGTCCCTTTCGTCGTCCTCGCGCCACCGCAGGAGGTCAGCTTTGTGGTGGGCACCGAAGCGGGGAATCGCCTTCTCCTAAAAACGGGAGGGGCGCGGAATGACGGTTCCACCCCCGGGGACGTGGCGGGGCGAGTGGGTGGGGCTTCGGGGCAGAACCGGGAATTCGGCGGCGGGAAGGCGGAGGGGAGCCTGGAGCTATGTTCCCGCCTGGTTGTGCGGCCTCTGCTTGCGTTGCGCTTGCGCCTCGAGGCCAGAGGTAAACGGCGAACACCGAACAGGAGTTGTTCGCTGGCGGAGGCGGAGGGAGGGGCTCAGCCTCAGGCACAGGCAGGCAGGGGCGTGTGTGGCCATGTGGGCCGTGGGCGTGCTGCGATCGGGCAAGGCTGGCAAGCACGTGGAGAAAATTAACTGCGTATCATCATCGAACGACAACTTGTAATGATAATGAAGTGTTTGGTTGAGGCTCGAGAGAGTGACAACAAATCAAAACACAGTAGAATCACTGATAATGAAGTGTTTGGTTGCGGCTCGAGAGAGTGACAACACAAATGAACGAAATCAAAACGCAGTAGAATCACTGGATCACAAGGTGGAATGGACGACTACAAGTGTTGTCTAGCGTCATACTGTAACGGTATTAATACGATCCAATTTCTTTAAATTTCTTACACTTTTCATCTGTTCCAAAGGAGCTTTAATGTGCATGTTTATAGAAAAACTACAGTATCATCATGCTCTAACCTACCTCTGGTGGTGCGTGGACGGGCCTCCCTACCTTGCGCACCTCATGAAGCTCCATGAAGCCTCTCTAAAATTTTTAGTTATAATTTATGGAGTTAAATACACCGACAGCCCTTGAACTTGTCGTCCCGTGCCACTTAAGTCCACGAACTCACAAAATCGAAATCTGACACCCCAAACTTGTTAAGGTGTGTCACTTAGGTCCATACCCCTTCAAAATATGCAAAAAGAACCCTTGATTTTCACCTTCTTCTACTATTGCATCCTCTTCCTCATCTCCCTCTATTCTCCATCAATGCAACTGCCCCGGTCGATGTTCGCATTGTGCCCCGCCGCCACCGCCGCTCCCACAGTCGCTGCACGCGACCGCGCACACCCGTGTTGTGCCCCCAGTGCGCAGGCAGACGATGGCGGGGATCGTGGTCATGCCCAGGTGGTCGGCGGCGCTCGCCTGGATGGTGGCTGCACGACGCTCGCCCCTTTCCTCCCCCACCGCTGCAACCCGAGAGCTTCACCCACCCGATTAATTGCCGGGCAGGTCTGTGGGACTGGTAGTAGCACAACGCATCTGGAGCGTTGCGGTAGGGGCAGAGTAGGCCGGAGTAGCACATACTCGGAGCCTCAGAGGGCAGGCGACGCCAAGCTGATGGAGGTGCGGCTCTCACCGGATGTGTGTGTGAGAGGAAGGTGAGGATTGAGAAAGAAAGAGAAGACAAATAGAAAAGTGAAGATGCATGCAGCAGGTCTACCAGGCCACAATCCTCGTCACCGGTGAGGGAAGCGCTGGTCAATGGCTGCACATTGCAAGAGAGAGAGGAGAGGAAGACGAGGATGTAGTGGTAGAAGAAGGTAAAAATTAGGGGTTTTTTTTTTGCATATTTTGAAGGGGTATGGACCTAAGTGACACACCTTAACAAGTTTGGGGTGTCAGATTTCGATTTTGCGAGTTCGTGGACCTAAGTGGCACGAGACGACAAGTTCAAGGGCTATCGGTGTATTTAACTCTAATTTATGAATGAAGAGGACAAAAGAAGAGAGAAGGAAGTTGGAAGGAAGAAAAAAAGAGCCCTTCCTTCAATTTCTGATGTGCCACTCACTAGTGGAGCTCCTCGTGTTAGGGGCGTACAAAGAGAAATGAGATTGTTGCAAAGAGAGTTATTGTGTAATGTTGTAGCTATTTTTATAAGATTTAAGGGATGCTTGGTTCCCCGCCACACCCCGCCTCGCCACGCGTGCGCTCGCCACGCTACAGCGATCTGGGTGTGGCGAGCGATTCCTCCGCCACACGCTGTGGCGGGCAGCACAGGCGCGTGGCGGGGTGTGGCGGCAAGCCAAACACGCCCTTACTACCATTAAATAAAGTAGTTCATCGCTTCGAAAAATAGAATAGTTCACCAGGCTAAGGGGGCATGGCTCCCCATCCTCCGGTGAGAGCTCTTCCATGTCTTGTTTGTAGTCATCACTAATCCTTTGTTAATGGTGCTAACATTAGGCTAACACAACCTCATGTGTTTTCGCTACCACAAAACCTCGACCAAAGTGTCTTCACATTTTTACTTAGGGAGCTCCTTCAGCTCCTATCATTGCACTAACCCATTAGAGCAATTTACCCCACCTCAAGTCACCTCATTAGTTGTCCCTCATCCATCGAAAAGAAAAGTAAACCTTGACCAAATTGTCTTCAGATGTTCACTTCCGCTAAGGGAGCTCCTTCATCTTCTACCATCCCGCTACCGATGAGAGCAAGTTACCCGCCTCAACTCACCCCACTAGTTGTCCTTCACCACCCAAAAAAGAGAAGTAAATGTGTCGTTTTTAAGTCGCAACATGAGTAAAATATTATGTTTTACTGAGTAAAACATTATGTTTTATAAAGAAAGATAAATATTGCTTTGAGGAGATGCATGCCCGATGTTATGAGTTCGGCCCAATAAAAGCACATTGTGTGTGCAATTACGTTTATTGCAAAAGATCCATTGTGGCAATTAGGAACCAATTTGATAGAATTTTAAGTTTATTGCAAAAGATCCATTGTGGCAACTCCGGTTTGCCAAGTTTTTCTAATAGTGTTGGGCAAAGAGTTTCGCAAGGATTTCTTACAAGATCAATTTGGTCTACGCAAAAAAAAAAAAAAATCCATGTTCCAAACGTTATGCACAAAGTAGTCGAGAGTTACTCACAAAAATTACACTAAGTCTTCGATAACGTCACCATCCATTTTTTAGTTAGAAAATTTGCAAAAGTCCACTAACAAGCTAGTGGGTTAGAAAAAAGCCACTTGGATCTAGCTTGCTTACGGTGTCTAGTACATGTAAGTTTTATTCTATTTTTAGAATACATGATGTATTACTTGACAAGTATTAATGATTGAGGTAAAATCTATGTTTCTCAAGTTTAGATTCAATACCCGCTCAACTTATGACAGGTATTAGTGATTGAGGTAAAATCTTTGTTTTTAGGCTTATTTGATTTTTTTACCTAATTTCACTGATCAAGCCCAGCCCCATAACAAATGTGTTTTTTAATTCCAAATGAAAATATGTTTTGACGGGAACAGCACGAGAGCTCCCTACCCCTATTTTTAACTAGACATAAAAATAGATATGCACAGTGCAGTCTTCAAAAGAAAACAGTCTCAAGATTATTGGATATTCATGCAGGTGCTCTGTGACGATACCTGACCTCCTCGTTGACCTAAAACAAAATAGAAATGCGTGGACCATTACAATTCGACGTTTCCTACTGTCCCTGCAGTCACTTTCATATTTGAACTTTCCCCGACGAGATAAACAAAGAACCCTCCTTTATTCCCCCCTCCACAAATCCAAATCGCGTTCTCCCACACACACCGGCCATCCAACTTGGAAAAGCTACAATTTCCCTGTTGCCTTTGCCCCTTTGTGATCGAGAACGGACGGTCCAGACTTCGGTCTAAAATCGAAACAATTCACCAATAAACAACCGCATAATTGCGCAACCAAGTATAGTTTCCAGTCCCTATCAAAACGAAGAGTCCCTAGAAAATTCAAAAAGAGAAAAATACAGGCATCCAGCCTGGTAGCTGCTGACCATCCATTCCATCCCATCATCCCCAAAAGGCCGCGAGCAACCTTGCACGTTTCGCACACCCCCAGCCCATGTTCCGTGCCGCCCTTTCACACATCGGCACCCCCGCGCCCGCCTTCCCCCAAACTTCCCTCGCGACGGACCCGATCTGACCAACCAACCCCACATGGCGGCCCGCATCCACCGTCCATTCAGCCCCAAACAAACCCTAGCGCCCTCGATCCGCCGTCCAATCCCCCATTCCCCCACCAACCACGTCGATCCCGCCGCGCGGTGTTCGGCGACCCGCAGCGGATCCCGCGTGGCGGAGCGAATCAAAAACCCGGCATAGCCGCACAGGCATGGAACGGAACGGCCCCCGTGTGGCCCACCACGCGGGCGGGGCGCTCGGAATCCACCGGTCCCGCCCGATCGGACGGCCAGGGCGCGGGGGAGGCCCCACTGTGGTGGCGACGCTGCGGTGGCGGCGCGGCGGAAATAAAAGGGCACGCCCCGAGCCTCGCTCCCCCTCCCAACTCGACGCGCCTCTGAAAGATCGGAGCCGCCGCCCCAGTCTGCCCTCCCTCCCCCGCCTCCGGTGCCGAAGGGTGAGTCTCTCCCTCGCGTCCCGCCTCCCGTCCGTCCTCTGCTCCCGATTTAGTCTCGTGCTCTCGATCCTATTTGTGGCGATCCGTCCGGCCAGCGTGGTGTTATATATAGATCTGCTCGTTCGATTGTCCTGTAGATCCATTTTCTCCGTTTGCTTATGCTTGGGGATTGTTCGTGAGGTGGCCTCGGCCTTTGGGGTTCGTCCAGATCGGTGCTTCCTGCGTCTGGTAAGGACCGAGGAGCCTCATCTGCTGGTCAGTTAATCTGTGCTTGAGATCTACTTCGTTTGTTCGTAGATGTGTGCATCGCGCGGGTCCTATGTAGTTGCTGGCTCGGAATCTTGAGATCTCCGTGGAATCTTTAGATCGCGAGGTTATTGGTTGGTCAGCCGGGGAAGTGGGACAGGGCGAAGAAAAATATGGCGCTATTTTGACTGCTGTTTCGTGATAGTGACGGTGGCGCGGTAGATCCGGATGTGCTGTGTGCACCTGGTGGCGATCTGACAGCGGCCACCCGTCCCTAAAAAGATCTGTTCATGCGAAATCGATCTCTGTTAGAATGCTCCCTGCCGTAGATCTGTTATCAGTTCTGTCTTAGTAATAAAAGCTCTGTATTCCGTAACACCTTTTTTGTTGCACTGTTGACAGTAAGGGATGTGTGTTACTTTTGCTTCAAGCAGTTGCAATCAGTTTGATCCAAATGCCAGTCCTGGAAAAGCACCTGTCCTTTTTTTAAAACTTAACATTTGATCGTTGTGTAGTCAGGAATGTCTTAATTGTATTGGAAACAACCCCTCTGATAGGGTTCCTTGTTCTTATTACAACTTGAGCATACTCTTTTCCTGTTGTGATACTATGATGTTTTTTCAATGCTTAATGTAGTTGGGTTTGCAGATCAGTGTAGTCTTCAATCTTAATAACCTTGGCGAAATTTTACATTTCCATATCTGTTAGCATGCTTTTATGACTGCCTTTATGGCTCAGCACACATGTTTTATCTATGTTTAATATTAACATTGTGCACAGAGTCTGTTTTTTAACATGATGCTGGCAGATGTTAGTTTCAATAGTAATTACTTTGGATGATTTAATAACATTGTGCATAGATCACTTCCACTACAAAAATTTTCTGTAGTCATGACTGGAACCTAAAAATCAATGTAGCTACACTATTCTTTGTTAGAGAAACCTGCATGTCTTATCCTTTTCTAGTGATATTTGATGATCTTATTCCTTTGCTGTAGTGCACTGTCCTTACATATCTCTTGATGAAGGTGCAGGAAATTGTTTTGAGGTGGTGATGGCGGACCAGGCTAACCAACCAACTGTCCTTCATAAGTTCGGTGGCCAGTTCCACCTGAGCTCCAGCTTCTCAGAAGGTGTACGGGCCCGTAACATCTCCCCTTCTGTCTCCTCTTATGAGAGGAGATTTGCCTCAAGGAACTACATGACCCAGACCCTTTGGGGACCTTCAATGTCTGTCAGTGGTGGCATCAATGTGCCGGTGGTGTCGTCCTCCCCACTTTTTGCCAACGCTCCAGCTGAGAAAGGAGGCAAGAACTTCATGGTTGATTTCCTCATGGGTGGTGTTTCAGCTGCTGTTTCAAAGACTGCTGCTGCTCCCATCGAGCGTGTCAAGCTGCTTATTCAAAACCAGGATGAGATGATCAAGGCTGGTAGGCTGTCTGAGCCATACAAGGGTATTGGTGACTGCTTCAAACGTACCATCAAGGATGAGGGTTTCTCCTCCTTGTGGAGGGGTAACACCGCTAATGTTATCCGCTACTTCCCTACTCAGGTAGACCTCACCTTTCTTGCCTTTATTATGGTAGCATAGTTTTATTATATTTATTGTTGCTATTGTATTTATGCTTGTTCAGTATTCCAGTGATGACTCTCTTATAGTAGCCCTTTTATGTCCCAAGGATGTTTCAGAAACCAGACCTGTTTTTATATGTCCTAAGTTGACATAAGTTAGGACATATATCAAGTTCCTTGATAATTGAAATGTCTGTTTCCTGTGTTTGATGGCGGATAAATATTATTTTACTTGAGACCTTAGCAATTGTCTTTTTTTTTTGTCCTAGGCATTGAACTTTGCATTCAAGGACTACTTCAAGAGGCTGTTTAACTTCAAGAAGGACAAGGATGGTTACTGGAAGTGGTTTGGTGGCAACCTTGCCTCTGGTGGTGCTGCTGGTGCTTCCTCCCTGCTTTTTGTGTACTCCTTGGACTATGCGAGGACAAGGCTGGCCAATGATGCTAAGGCAGCCAAGGGAGGAGGTGAAAGGCAATTCAATGGTCTTGTGGATGTCTACCGCAAGACTCTCAAGTCTGATGGTATTGCTGGGCTGTACCGTGGATTCAACATCTCTTGTGTTGGAATCATTGTGTACCGTGGTCTGTACTTTGGGCTGTACGATTCTATCAAGCCAGTTGTCCTCACCGGCAACCTCCAGGTTTGTTTTACTCGCACTACGTTTCTCCTTTAGCTTATTTACTTGTTATGATAACCCTATGTTTGTTATAGTGATACGAGAGTAATACTGTTTTTGTTCTTTGCAGGACAATTTCTTGGCAAGCTTCGCCCTAGGTTGGCTGATCACCAACGGTGCTGGTCTTGCTTCTTACCCCATTGACACTGTCCGCAGAAGGATGATGATGACGTCTGGTGAAGCTGTCAAGTACAAGAGTTCCATGGACGCCTTCCAGCAGATCCTGAAGAAGGAGGGCCCCAAGTCTCTGTTCAAGGGTGCTGGTGCTAACATCCTCCGTGCCATTGCTGGTGCTGGTGTGCTTTCTGGCTATGACCAGCTTCAGATCCTCTTCTTCGGAAAGAAGTACGGCTCCGGCGGTGCTTAAATGCTGAAAAATGATGACGAACAAGAGCAGTTGGTTCCTGGTCTTGCCCAGTCAGGATCTGGTGAAGTTTTTGCCTTTCATATCCAAAAAGTAATAATTCATGTAGAGGGAGAATTCTTCCAACATTCGTTTTGGGTGGAGGCTTCGAACTCCAAACAGTATCTTAACTATCCTAGATGGTGGCATCAGACCCCAAAACATTTGTCGTCATAGGTTGAGTTGGCGTCTGCCCAACTTTTATCAGTCGGGCAATTTTCCTTGCATACATTATTACCTTCGATCAAGTATCGGATGAGAGTCAAGTTGTTGCGGTTAATTGTTTCTCTTACATGTTGCAATGTTTTATGTCATCAGTGATCTGGTTGAGCTCTTTTGCCTGATTTGTTGGATCGCGAATGAGTACTTGTGCTTTTGCATGTTCTGGGTTGATTTTGACTTGCATCTGAAGTTACCTAGTACAGATAAGTATTTTGATACTTCAGAACTTGTTAGAGCTGCTCTTTTGCCTGATTTGTTGGATCGCGAATGAGTACTTGTGCTTTTGCATGTTCTGGGTTGATTTTGACTTGCATCTGAAGTTACCTAGTACAGATAAGTATTTTGATACTTCAGAACTTGTTAGAGCTGCTCTTTTGCCTGATTTGTTGGATCGCGAATGAGTACTTGTGCTTTTGCATGTTCTGGGTTGATTTTGACTTGCATCTGAAGTTACCTAGTACAGATAAGTATTTTAATACTTCAGCTCGAGGGTTGATAGTAAACACAGATGCGTCACAATTTGTCACGGATCGCTATTTCTTGAAGGCTTGAGATGCTTTAAAATCCTCTTTTTAGATGCTCCATTCTAGCTACTTTCTAGAGACATACTGAATTCTCGGTCAAACCCTGTTAGAAACTGAACAAAAAAATGCTGCAGGAGTGCGGAGTCTGCAGGAGTTTGGAACCAGACGTAAAGCGAAAGCGATCAGAGTCAACAAAAAACTTTTTTCTCTGTGATCCTGGGTGGATACGGAACGAAAAACAGCACAAAGTTAGCATTCCTTGTGTAGTAAACGTAATCGTAGCCTCGTAGGTAAGACTTAGTGGATGAAATATACTTCCTCGTTTTCATTCAAAATTTGTCCCAACAAATATGTCTGTTTTACTTTATTTGACATGTAGGCATGCTTATGTAGGCATGCAATAGTCAATTAGTATCAAATATGAAAAATAAATAGGAAAAATCGAAGTCCTTTACCTCTTTAATTATTGTCCTCAAATTTCTAAAATGACATTTTTTGGGACCGAGAAGTTTGAGACTGATGTAAAGCGGCCAGAGTAAAAAAAAAAAACTTTTTGGGACGGAGGAGTTTGTAACAAGATGTAAAGCGGTCAGAGTCAAAAAAAAAAACTTTTTAGTTTCTCTTTGATCCTGAGTGATAAAAACGAAAAACAACACCAAGCCGCAAACAAGCATGCATCTTCGGAATTCATGAATAAAACTATGTTGTACGAGATGACAACCATTGATCGAAGAGCTTTACAAATTTTTCTCCCGGCGTACCAGGAGTGGATGTTACAGAGGGGGAAGAGCTTAAGAGAAGGAAACAAAGAAATTAGTTACAAGAGGTGAGGTACTCACACCAAGCCTGAACTAAGTGCGAGTGGTGCTTGTATCAAACACGCCAAAGTTCCAGATCCTTTACTGCTCTCTGGATGACCTCGCGTGGCGGGAGCTCCTATTGTTCGAAAATTTTAGCATTTCTTGCTTTCCAAATGTGCCAGAGCAAGGTGGGTGCCACGTCTGTCCGGACTTGATCAGGGAGTGGTAAGTCTGCACCCAGAAGCCAAGGTGAGTACCATTTCTTGCTTTCCAACAATTTCCTTGTAACTTCTGCTCAGTTGAACAAATCACAGAGCCTCACAACCTTTAGGACATAATGCCGGGGCATCATCTGCCTCTCCATGCTATGACTCAACACTGCTGGCCTATGCACAATGTACTTGGCCTCCAGACCAACCTCCACCCTCAGGAACGCCTCTGTACCGGTCAGATTGGCCTCTGACAATTTTAGAGTGGTAGGCATCTTACTAACTGCAATAAGCAGCTCAGTCTCAGAGCACCCAAGAGCTGTCATCATTGAGGGTTGACGCTGCACGTGGTTGCTAAGGCGAACTTGAACATGGCCGGGTTACACGGCACGCCAAGCTTCTTGTGAGCACACTCCACAATTCCCTTCATACCCTCTGGCTTCAACATGAACATCCTAGGGACGAGTGAGAAGAGCTTGGCAATACCATCGTCAGTTAAGCCGCGTTTCTGCAGAAAAGCAATGTTGGGATTGACCACACGCTCAACATTATGACACAGGAGGTCTGAGACTCTGAGGGCTCCTCTTGGAGCGCCGTGTGCACGGCGCACCTTATCGTATGAGCCTAGCAAAGAGATGTAAAATGCACCACGGGGGGTCATGATGTGACTCTGTAAGGAAGTGGGCGCGACGGCGATAAAGCGGGAGATCTACGTACCGGAGAGGCCGATGTCACGGAGCTGGGCGAGTCGGGGGGGCTAGGGTTTTGTCCACCCTAGCGCAGAGGATCCGTGGGGCCATGGAGATTGTAGCGACGATGTCGGCTTTGGCGAGGAAGGCGACGACGGCCTCTGGGTTGGATGGGGATTTGAGGTGGGCGAGGAACCTGGAGGATCTGAGGGCTTGCGCCGGCGTACCGCAGCCGGTGGTGATGAGGAATACCTCGGGAATAAGGGAAGTGAGAGGGGGGTGCGGACCGTGCGGTGGCGGTGGAGAGAGGTGGAGGAGGTGGCTGAGCAACAGAGCAAGGAAGCGGGAGGGAGAGCCGAGGCCGCGCAGCCGGCGGAGAGGAGGTGGCTTCGGAGGCACAGCCTCGCGGCTCCGGCGACGGTGGCGCGGGTGTGTGTTGAACTGTTGACACGCAAAAATTTGCCAACTGCACGTTTGCTCTCGTGTCGTGTGTTGGTCCGAAAAAACATGAGAGAATTCTCTTAACGTCACAAAAATTTTCGAAGTGCCTTGAATGTTACAAAATTTTTCACTTATGTCTTGTATGAAAATTTCTGTGGCAGTGAGAGAATTCTAAAAAAAAAAACATCACAGTGTGCAAGCTGACGCTGGCAGTCAAGTGTGGTCAACTCCGTCCGACCCGGTTTGGGGTTTCCTCATTGGGCCGTTCCAGATGAGTTCATGGATGCATCGGATTTTTATTCACCCGGCCCATATAAAGATTTGGGTCGCCGGAATTTATTAACGCGGCTTAAGTGCTTAACCAGGCTAATAAATAAATAAAAATAATCAACAACGGCGCAGGGCCAGGCAAATGGTGGATTCGTAGCTGACAAAATTCATCAGTTCAACATCATTACATGAGTGTGTTACAAAGTCACTTTTCAAAAAATTCATACAAAAATTTTACATCACCGTACCCTTCTTTTTTAAAGACAATTTTCGCGAAAGGTAAGCTATATTAACCCAGCAAGACCATAGTCATTGCATTCACCACATGATATGCTCGCCATTCTCAACATTCATCCGTTGCATGCTGGCCGCATACTCCCATCTATCCCTAAATAAACGTCCTCAGGCGACGTTTAATAAAGGACGGAAGGAGTGTGTTTTTAGATGGAGATTTTCAGCTATGTATGTTAGTATGTTACAGAAAAAGTTCCTATATTTTCTTTACTCCCTCTGTCCCAAAACGAATGTCATTCTAAAAATTTTAGAACAGATTATTAAGGAGGTGAAATGACTATGATTGCCCTTATTTATTTGCCATATTTGGTGCTAATTGATTGTTGCATGCCCACATGCACATGCACACATGCCAAATTAAGTAAAACATCATTCTTTTTGGGACAAATTTTGAATCTAAAACATCACTCTTTTGGGGACGAGGGAGTAGACGTGATCTAGTTCCTTCGCATTCGTCATTACAGTGGTAATTGGCACGACGGCATTCTTCAGAGATGGAGGTAGAAAGTTTCCACTCTGGACCCCAACCAGGTTGAGTGGAGCGGAAAATTCGGCGCAGCAGTTGCCCGTGTTGACACTTGACAAAGCTGCTGAGCCGAGACGAGACGTGGTACGAGCCATCGAGACGAGTTGGCGTCAGGTGCCCCAATTGATTCGAGCGTTACGTACGCCGCATCGGATGGCCTGATGCCGCGGCGCAGAGCTGCTGCTTCAGATCCATGATTGGAGCGTGATGGGCGGCACGGGCCATGGTATCGGACAAGACCCCGGACAAAGCTGCCCTCGCGGACAGGGAAAGCCACCGGCCAGATCTTTACCTGCCGGACCGGATGAATGTCCCCGGCCGGCAGGAATAGTAAAAACTTCGGCCAGATCAATCACGCTGTACGACATGTAAGTTTCTACCATCCCTGCACTGTCACTCAAAACCTAGTACGATTTGTTACTGAGACACTGTTACCACACACTTGACACTCCCATCTCGGTGACTCGGTGTGCATGGTAGATCGATGGTTTCAAAACCACCAATGATGAATGATCTCATCGCGTCATCTGTCTGGACTCTGGAGAATTAAAACTCCTGACCAACGCCACCACTGCTGTATAATGTACAACCTGTAGAGGGGGTTGCAGTTGCAGAGCTTGCAGCGCGGCGGAGGTCGTGCCCGTCACGTTGTCTCCACTCCGTCGCCTCTTCCCCCTCGCGGTGGAGAGAATTAAAGGCCCTTATCCTCTCTGCCGCTGGCGCTCGCTGCCACCGATCGTTGGATCCAAACCATCTATCTCCCCTCGCCGGCGTCACGCCCGCGCCCTCGTCTTTGGAGCCTTGCGCCGCGGTCCTTTCCCCCTGTCCGAATCCGCCTCGACGTGTCCGCCTCCTCCCTCCCTTCCCTCCTTCCTCGTGCGCTCGCCTTTTGGTGCGCTCTTGGTATCTTGCTCTTCATCTCCTCCTCGAGTCCTCGTCCTCGTCGTCTCTGCCACGCTTCATCCTTCTTGTCTTGCTTGCCATCTGCTTCTCTCGGCTGACGCCGCCATTGCGTGAGGGTGCTGTGCGCGCGTGGCGGAGCGTGACGATGTCGTCGGCGGTGGAGGCCATCTCCTGCTCCAAGGTCGACGTCCCCGCAGCGCCGGAGCCGGAGGCGGCGGCGGTGGCGGTGGCCAAGACCGCAGCGGCGGCGCCCGCGGAGAACGGCGACCCGGCGAACGGCAAGTGCGGCGACGCGACGCCGCATTGCCACGACGAAGAGGAGGACGAGGAGGAGGCCCCTAAGGTCATCGACCTCGGCCCCCGCGTCAGCATCAAGGATCAGCTCGAGAAGGACAAGGTACGTGGCCTCTCTCGCTGCCATTTTGCTGCTAAAAATACGTTCCCATCTCCATGTCCGATGATCTTGCTCTTCGTTCGGTTACGATTAGCTTCAGTTTCGAAATTTCGATGCGTTTCTTCATTTCATTTCATTTCGCTGCAGGACGACGAGAGCCTGCGGCGATGGAAGGAGCAGCTCCTCGGCAGCGTGGATTTGAACTCCGTGGGAGGTAAACTAAACTCACGGGCAGCAGCAAGCAGGCCGCTAAATTTCTGCCAATTTGTTGTTGGTCGCGTGAATTCGATTGGCTCGCGCGCCGGTCCTCGCGGCCTAGTTTAATGGCGCCAGTGGGGTGGGCGCACCGCACCGGCACATGCCGCAGCTCCGCATGTGAGATAGCACCACCGCCATGGCTGGCTGCCGAGATGGTCCCGTGACCGTGAGGCCGTGAGCCATTCGTTCGTGTTCCCACCCGTGCCTAACCCCGTTTAATTTCCTCCCTCGCTAATGCGCCACCGGACACACCGCCGTACCGTACGGCGAGGTCAGTGTTGCGTTTTGCCGTAGAAAAGCACGATCGGTGGCCGGCGGTGGGCTCGGTTGGATAGGTCGGCCGGCCGCCGGCTTGCCAACCTTTTCATCCCGGTCGTTTTCAGGAAAGAGTAGCAACGGACCAGTTTTCTTGAACGCATGATTATATGGTCTTCTTCTGCAATGATAATTTTTGTCCAGGACTGTAGTAGAACTAGAGCAGGATAATAATGTCAGCACCTTCCGATCCTGAAAAGTGGCATGCTGGTTGTTGGGATGAGATAGTTGAAATGGTGCTTTTGCTGCTTTTAAGATCAGCACATTTTGCAGGGCGTTTTTCAAGGAGCCATTGCTTTTGGTTTAAACTTTTTAGACGAACGCTAAACACATTTTCAGGCCTCTCGTGTTTTTGTTTAATGTTAAGCACCTTCCTTTGTTTTAGGAGTGCTACTGTGCTAGACACATTTTCACTTATTCATGTTCAGAATCAGCTTGCCCATCATCAGAATACAGAATTCTGTACAATCCATGTCCAAGGTCCAAGCAGCACTTTTTTCTTTCTTTCGTTTTCATTTCTGCTCAAGGAGCCCTTGCTTTTGGTTTAGACTTTTTAAACGAATGTTAAGCACATTTTCACGCGTTTCGTATTTTAGTTCAGTGTTAAGCACCTTCCTGGTTTGAGGAGTGCTGGGCACTTTTTCATGCATTGCGTGCGTATTCAGAATAAGGCCTGCTATTCATCAGATTACAGAGTTCAGAGCAATTCAGGTTTAGAATTCAAGTAGCACGTTCAGAACTTGCATCTGAGCGGGATGTGCAAGATATTGATCTCGAAACGAAGAGCAAAAAAACTAACACCATCTATCTGAAAGTTGATGCGACGACCATCAGATTTGAAATTTGAACCTCCGATCCTGCTGTACGCTTGCAGAGACGCTGGAGCCGGACGTGAAGATCATGAGCCTGTCGATCCTGTCGCCCGGCCGCCCCGACATCTTCCTCCCGCTGCCGGCGGAACCCAACGCCAAGGGCGTGTGGTTCACCCTCAAGGAAGGCTCCCCCTACCGCCTCAAGTTCACCTTCTCCGTCACCAGCAACATCGTCTCCGGCCTCCGCTACACCAACACCGTCTGGAAGACCGGCATCAAAGGTGAGTGATACCCACAAAACCGCCGTGATCTCGACCACGTTCCCGGTCGTCGCCCAGCTTGATCAATGATCGATGGTATCACACAGCTCACGGCCTGCTGGTTGTTTGTTGTTCGCAGTTGACAGGGCCAAGGAGATGCTCGGCACGTTCAGCCCCCAGCTGGAGCCCTACACGTACGTGACGCCGGAGGACACCACCCCGTCGGGAATGTTTGCCCGGGGCTCCTACTCCGCCAGGACCAAGGTGATTAATTAAATCACATGACGAGAACGAGATGATTCGGTTAAAATTCAGGGGTGGTAAATGGTTGGCAAGCGGTAACTTCAGGGGTGGTAAATGGTTGGCAAGCGGTAACTTCAGGGGTTCAGGATGAAGGTTTCTATATCTGACGGACGACAATTCTTGTCTTGGCAGTTCCTCGACGACGACCGGAAGTGCTACCTGGAGATCAACTACACCTTCGACATCCGCCGGGAGTGGCCGTCGACGAGCTGATCACAGCGGTCACCGGCGGCGGCGAGGCCCTGCTTCGACGTTGCTGTGCCGGAGCAGACCACTCGTTTCGTTTGTGTTTCTTGCTCTTCCCCCCGTTGGGTTCAACGGTTCATCGTCCTGTCCCTACTAGGTTTTTATGTATTCGTCATGTGCGTGCGTGCGTGTGTGAATATCGTTTCCATTTGGCAGTCGGATGTTGCGTCGGCAGCGTTCCCCCATACGGGCACGGTGAGGTCAGTCCATCGGTCTGTGCGTGCGTGGGCGTGTTGAACTTGCTACGTCAGGGTCTGTCTCGTTTTCGAACTGCATGTTGAGTTCAGAGCAATGAATTGAAGCTGCGTTCTACTTAATGCACTGAATGTATCTCGTGGATTTTACCCCCCTTTGACATCGTCGTTATACCGGAGACCGAGTAACTTCTGAAACACCTGGCAACACGACATCTTCATCAAGGCAGTAAAGATTCAGTAGCTGAAAACACGTGGAGTTCCTCTGCCCAACTGTTTCAGACTTTCAGTCGATGTATTTGCATCCGTCAGAGTCATCAATCAACCGTAAAAGTCTGCTAAAAAAATCAAACCGTAAAAGCTCAGAGACATCCCGAAGTTGTTGTTCTGGGCCCGGGTGTCAAGGCCCAGAAGGCCGAATAACCAGGTCCAAAGCAGTGGAGAAGCCAGCTGACGAAAGAGAGAGATAGAGGTGTCTGTCTGATCAGACCACACCGCCCAAACAGGCTGCCGACCCGCCCGGTTCGTTTGGCTTATCAGCCACCAGCCAACAGTACTTTTCTCTCCGAACAAATCAGCCATCAGCAACCAGTCAGCAGTACTTTTCTCTCAGAACAAACCACCAGCCAAACGAACATGCTGCAAATCGCTCCAGTGTGGCCCAAACGAAGGGACCCCGTCACCGTGAATCACTGAATCCGTCTGATACTGCTGACCGTTCAAGCCACCCAACCGATGAACCGAGCTATACTCAAAAGACGTCGCTTCACGTGAGCAGAGGAGTAAAAATCGTCACGCTACAAAAGACGTGTGGGCACGTTCACGCCCGCGGCGCCCCTCCACCTCGTCGGTCGCACGTGCCATGTGACCAGACGGAGCAAACCCGGCACACATTCTTTATTCGGAGAACAGAGAACTCCCGCTCCTTTTCCCTCCAAACTCGGCAATTGGCACCTGCCGTGCCGGTAATTCTCCTCTTTGTTCTTGCCGTCGGATCACACACACGCGGTGAGAGAGGTTCGGCTGCAGCTGCAGGCCTGCAGGAGCCCCAAGCCCGACCGAGATCCACGCTTGAATATACAAAACCAAAGGAATGTACTACTGGCGACCGACGCAGCTGTGCGTGCCGATACAGGCACACCGCTGTTGGGTTTGGCCGTGCAAGCCTGGCGATCTGGAATTTTCGGTGAACACATTAGCCGGACGCTGGAAGTCTGGAACGACAGTGCGAGACACTTTTTTTTTGCAGCTTGGCTGCGTACTCGCTTCGCTTGCTTGCTTGTTTGCCGTCCACTTTACGGTGATCTCCCCAAAGGCAGGCGTTTTTCGCTGTCATCTGCGATGCGTGATGAGAGAGTACCTCTTCGGCTCTTCCAGTTGTTCGATCGCCCATGCAGCACATATACCGCGAGCATAGAAATGTTACTGCATTTTTTTCTCTTTATGTTGTTTTATTTACTAGTTGGAAGCGATAAAATTGTAGTCACAAGTTACTATTCTCCACAATTCTGAGTATTTGTGCCTCCGGATGCATGGACGAGAACACGTGTACAGTACGTGTGCCCACGAGCGGCCGAACCGGGGCCATGCGCGTCGCTGTGATGGGCGCCCAAGGGCGGCGGCGGGGGCACAGGCACAGGCAGGAAGCCGTGTGTTGTCCATGTACGGTGCGAGCTGGTTCGTTCCGACGCGAACAGTTACGAAGTCGGGACGCGCCAAGGCAAAAGGCCGGTGACGCTTTCGGCAACACGAACCGCAAGGGGACAAGGCGCGGGGGTCAGGAGGTGGCCCGCGCCGAATTGTCGGTCCGAACCGTCCGATTCTCCGATCTGGTATCTCCCGCTCGTGCTGGGATCCACGCACGGCGCTGGGGCCCTCACCTCCTCTCCTCGTCTCCACCACTTTCCCTCTGCGCCCCGGCCCCCACGAAATCTGGAGACCTGGACGGCATTGCCCGCTCGCTCGCCTTTTCCGTCGAGCGCAAGGAAACCGCGCGCCACCACGGGAGGGAAGGGATTGCCGTGACCAATTCGAAAGGTATCTCCTCGCCGGTCGCCGCGCCGCCCCGTCGGCGGGACGCGCCGTCTCCCCGTTGCTTTTTTTCCCTTCCACATCCGGGCCCAGGGGTTCCATTCCATCCAGGCCGTGAGTTGGCCTCCCTGATCTGGATTTCTCTCGCAGCCGCTACGGGCGCGGGCGGACTCGGGCCGCGGCGGTGGGGAGATGTCCGCCGGATTCGTCGGGGTCGTCGTGTCCGACCCCTCGCTGCAGGGGCAGTTCACGCAGGTCGAGCTCCGATCGCTCAAGGCCAAGGTGACGTCCGAATCCGTCGATTCTCCCCCTCCGCGCGCGCTGGAAACCGCGCTCGCTCTGCGTTTGGTTCGTCAGTTTTGGTCCCGGTTGGTTATTTCGTTTTTTTTTTGTTTTTTTTTTGCCTGCGTTGCAGTTCGTGTCTCTGAAGAGGGATTCCGGCCATGTCACCACGAAGAATCTGCCGGCGCTGATGAAGAAGCTGAGGGGGCTCAATGAGGTGGTCTCCGAGGAGGAGATCGCCGCCTTCCTGTCGGAGACGTACCCCGACAGCGATCAGGAGATTGAGTTCGAGTCCTTCCTCCGGGTACATGCATCTCGCCGTTTCTCTGAGTTATTGAATTGTAACGCGGACAGGAATGGTGCGGTATTCTCTATTTATTCTGATGGGATTGGGGAACCTGGCTCTGTTTCTGCAGGAGTATCTGAATCTGCAGGCGAGGGTGAGTGCCAAGGCAGGCGGTGGTGCTGGTGATGGGGGTGGCAAGACCTCCTCGTCGTTCCTCAAGTCCAGCACCACTACGCTGCTGCACAATCTCAATCAAGCAGAGAAATCGTCCTACGTGGCGCACATCAACACTTATCTCCGCGAAGACCCATTTCTGAGGAAGTACCTGCCAATTGACCCGTCTGGAAACCAGCTCTTTGATCTGATCAGGGATGGTGTTCTGCTCTGGTGAGATGGCTGTCTTGTTTCTAGTTTGTAGCAGAGTGCATTCCCTTGAACTGGTTAAACAAAAATTATCTAAAGCTAGACCTTTCTGATGGTTGTTCATTTATGGCTTATTTTCTCAGCAAATTGATCAATGTAGCTGTACCTGGGACCATTGATGAGAGAGCAATAAATAAGAAAAGAGTTCTTAATCCATGGGAGAGAAATGAAAACCATACACTCTGCCTCAATTCTGCCAAGGCCATTGGATGCACTGTTGTCAACATTGGTACACAGGATTTGGTGGAGGGAAGGGTATGTTTATGTGTTCCCTCCTTAATTGCTGCAGTTTGATTTATTTGGAAAAATGAAGTGACCATGTTCTTGGAACCATCTGTCCTCAATTCCTCAATGTACTGTACAGTGCCTGTTAACTTGGGTACCAAATTTGCAGCTGTTACTACTTTGTACCAATCTCTATATTCTTTATATCACCTGCTATCAGTATGTGCTCCCTTTATTTTCTTGCTCTTTTGCTGATTGCTGCATGTGCTCTTCTCCTATCTCCTCTACAAGACTACAACAGACACTAAGTCACATTCTTGAGTGGACTGAATATTGAGGTTCTCGTTTTTAATCCAAGCAACTGATTGAAAACTTCATGGCTTACACAAACTTATATTGTTTTGCATGCAGCCTCATTTAGTTCTTGGATTGATATCTCAAATCATAAAGGTAAACATTGTACCAAGCTTTGTATTTTGAATTTTGGGGTAATTCAGTTGGCAGACTATCGTCAAACTTCCGGTTCATTGAATAAAGAGTTGTTTGTACTTGTCATCAGATTCAACTTTTGGCTGATCTGAACCTCAAGAAGACACCACAGCTGGTGGAATTGTTTGATGACAGCAAGGTTAACAAATACATTTTCCCATTGTTTTTCCCCTGCATGTTTTGATTGTTTAAATTTTTTCAATATGTTTTTTTGAAACAAAATTCATTTTAACCCTCATTGTGCAGGATATAGATGAGGTTTTGAGCTTATCACCAGAAAAAATGCTACTTCGGTGGATGAACCATCATCTGAAAAAAGCTGGCTACAAGAAAACTGTCAACAATTTCTCTTCAGATGTGAAGGTGCGTATGATAAACAAAAATGCCACTAAATTATCAGTCACTTGTTTATTTGTTGATACATGCCACATGATATCTTGTCGCTGCATTTGATTATATTGACAAAGTGACAAACTAAAGCTGGTTATCCAACATTTGTGAAAGACTACTTTATTCCACCATATACCCTTAGTTGGATGCAGGTATTATCTTAGGCAATGTAGGAGTCAGGAAAAGTGTGTCAGACTGTGCTTGATCCATCAACATTGCTTTCTTTTTTTTCATGCTCCTGTGCTTACTTTGTTAAGCAACCATGGTCACACAAGTTAGTTCTGTACAGGATGGTGAAGCCTATGCTTACCTTCTGAAAGCTCTTGCTCCAGAGCATTCCCCTGAAACTACATTGGATACCAAGGATCCGGAGCAGAGGGCAAAACTGGTACTCGAACAAGCAGAGAAGTTGGACTGCAAAAGATACCTGACCCCAAAGGATATCACTGAGGGATCTGCCAATTTAAATCTTGCATTTGTTGCACAAATATTCCAGCATAGGTGAACATGACTAACTTTGGTTTCATAAAACGTTTCAATATGTTACTTGTCTCACCAGATTATGTGAGCTAACTTTCCCTCGTTCTGACACATTTTCACTAAAAAGTTCAACAGATAACCACTATGGATTTGACATTGTCATCTGATCCTCACTTGGATGCTATTGTCCAATGCTACGCAGGAATGGTCTAACAAGTGACACCAAACAAGTTACGCTCACACAGACGGCAACACGTGATGATGTTCTATTGTCTAGAGAAGAAAGAGCCTTTCGGATGTGGATCAACAGCCTTGGGGTTGAATCATACGTAAACAATGTATTTGAAGATATTCGCAACGGGTAATAAGACATTTGGTAGATTTTGTGTTCCTCTCTGAATGAGTGGGTTATTAATGTCCATCCTGATGCAGATGGGTACTTCTTGAAGTACTTGATAAGGTTTCTCCTGGATCTGTCAATTGGAAGCTGGCATCAAAACCTCCAATTAAATTGCCATTTCGAAAACTGGAGAATTGCAATCAAGTCATAAAAATTGGGAAGGAGTTGAAGTTTTCTTTAGTAAATCTAGCTGGGAATGATATTGTTCAGGGAAACAAGAAACTGATTGTTGGTGAGTCTGTCCAAGTCTAATTTTTCGAGTGGCACTAATGCATCACACGCTTAATATTTGTTTGTAGCATCATGTAACTGAAGTTCTGGGTGTTATGTTTCAGCACTTTTGTGGCAATTGATGAGATTCAATATCCTTCAGCTGTTAAACAAACTGAGATTCCACTCCCAAGGGTCCCAGGGAAAAGAAATTACTGATGCTGATATTCTAAACTGGGCCAACAGCAAAGTGAAAGCATCAGGAAGAACTTCTCGAATGGAAAGTTTCAAGGTGCTTAAATATCCACTGATTGAAGTACTGTTTATTCATCTGAAAACTCTGGTTGCTTAGTTTCCTATAATCCCCTACAGGACAAGAGCTTATCGAATGGGTTGTTCTTTCTTGAGCTTCTTAGCGCAGTACAGCCAAGGGTTGTGAACTGGAAAGTTGTTGCGAAGGGGGAAGCTGGTCTGTTCTCAGCCCATATGCATTCAGTTGACTATAGGATAACTTTATTTCTGACAAATCATTTTTTAAAAATTTAACCATAACTGATCTACAATCTTTTTTAAAAATTTCTCAGATGAGGACAAGAAGCTGAATGCTACCTACATCATTAGTGTTGCAAGGAAGCTTGGATGCTCTGTGTTTCTGTTGCCAGAGGACATCGTAGAGGTAAACTGCTATTGCTAGTGAATATATTACATGTTAATGTATATGCTTCATGCGCTCTTTATTCTCTCTTTTTAAAACAATGATGCTGATTCTCAGTTGTGAATTGTTAGTTATGCTGTTACATTATGGGTTCACGTTCTTACGATCTTACTGGTTCAACAGGTGAATCAGAAGATGATCCTAACACTTACTGCTAGCATCATGTATTGGAGCCTACAGAAACAACCTCAGTCACAATCTGAAATGGCAGAGCAATCAGAGCCATCTAGCATGACTTCAGATGCAGCCTCTGATATTGCCTCAGAGGATGGAGCTTCAACGACCGCACCATCCGAGTCTGAAGAGGTGAACTCGCTGTCTGATAGCGTATCCAATTTGACAATGGATGATGCTACTTCGAACGCCCCATCTACCGAAAATGGAAACGGTGTGGCAGGATCCTGATGGTTATGCAGTTGAAGTTCTTCCGCATACTCGTATTTTTGAATACAGGGAATGGTGCTTTCGTGGTTCCCAAAGTCAGTCGCTACCAGAAGTGATTTTTTACTACTTCTGCTTCCTGTGTATGGTAGCTTGATAGATACAACAAATGCAGATAGATATAGATGCCGTTTGTTTATTGAATTCGCTTCATATCTTACTATAGGGGGGAAATATATAGTATATGCTGCTGGGTGGGTATTTTTTTGTATTGCTGCTGGTATACACCCATGAAAAATCTTCTCTGCTTCTGTATCTGGTCGGTCAATTCGTTCATCTGTTCCATGGACTAGTAGTTACTATGTACTACTTGGTGGCCATCATCTATTGTAATGTGTTGGTAATCTGAACCATGCCTGTACATAACATGCTTTAAAAGGGTTTTGCCATGCCCATTTTTTTTAAATACTGGTCTTTTTTCGTTTTTTGCGTTTGCAAGTCCAACCTGAGCTCGATTTGATTCGACTGTCCAGTCGTTTCAGATCCAATTAAATACCAATTTTAATATCTTTTGCAGTAGCCAAAATGAGCGACTGCATCCATCACACTTCTTTTGGTCATCTGCGATGACTGTTTCATCATGCTAACGGCACTGCAGATTCACCATTCCCGTGCGTGAGTTTTGTGCTTTTTTGCGCCGGTGGAACAGGATGAGGAGATGACTTCAGTTATATTTCCCTTTTGAATGATCTCATTTGTTAAGCATGCACCATTATGCAATTTTATTTCCTTTTTTAATTATCTCATTTGTCAAGCATACATCCTTATGCAATTTGATTCTAGATAAGTAAGGGAAATATTTCACCTGTCATGTCGGATGTTTTGTCATTAATTAAGAGTATTAAATATAAATTAATTACAAAAATATTTACACAGATGAAGTGTAAATCACGGGACGAATTTATTAAACCTAATTAATTTATGAATTGACAATGTTCTATGTGTTAATTATGCTTAACATATTTGTCTCATGATTAAGCATAATTAACTCATGATTAACACATGTATTGTATCAGAACATTGTCAATTCATGAACTAATTAGGTTTAATAAATTCATCTCGTGATTTACACTTCATCTGTAAATATTTTTGTAATTAATCTATATTTAACAGTCTTATTACTCTATTAGTGTCCTTATTTGCATTTGGGATCTAAACAGGCCCAAGAGGTGGGGTTGCTCCCTTCCATCACTCAGTACAAAGCTGCCTGGTCCCCTACTGCTACTCAATTCCATCCATCATTCCCTCTCCCTCTCCCTCCCCCTTCAGCTACACACAACCACCCTTTCTTCTCAAAGCCCGGGCACCATGCGAGTCAAGCCGGAAGCCGTGGCCCCCTCCGTCGTCTCCACCATTGCCATCTCCGCCGCTGCCCCTGCCGCCGCCTACCCATCAACGCAGAATGGCGGAGGGGAACAGCGGGGTATGAGAGCGCGGCGGTGGTCAAGGGGTTAAGCCGGCGTACACGTATCGGCGTCGCGGCATACAAGGGCAGACCAGGCATTCGATTTCCTTGGTATATTGTCTCCTAGTTGTAGCTAGCAATCATTCATTCTACTTCTCTTGCTCTAATCTTGCTTAGTTTTGGCTTCCGCAACAACGACATTGTATTCCTGCAGAGGGCTGTGAATAATCTCGCAGTTTATTTCGGATGGTTTAATTTGGTGTTGCCTTGGTTGATCTTGGTCGTTTGGTTGGAGAAACACACTTCCACTGAATTGGATTGGGTGCTTCCTTTTGAGCAGTAATCTAACGAGTTTTCTCTCCGTTTTACCCCTTGCTTCTGCCACGTCCAACAAATTATACACAGCGGTATACACTGTATCATAAATGAACACCTGTTCCTTCTGCATATGTTTGTTTCACCAATAACCCCGGACGCAAACAGCTCGTTCTTTGGTAGCATGATTAGATGAGGAAATCGAAATTTGCAGGCCATACTCGACCTCTGTATGACATACGTACTCCTACTAACCACGGCCAAATCAGTGTCGAAAACCTTCACCTGATCGAGAGCACCAGGCCACTTTGGCAAGCACCTGGGGTTTGGGTTCCTCCCGCATCTGCACGACAACGGTGTGGCGTCATCCTCGCGCCTTCTGCCTGTTCTTCGGCGAACATCCGGCCGGGGCCGTATGGTATGGGCTCTCCGTGACCCTGAGAATGCACGCCTGAGCGGCGTCAACGCCGGACGGGCACGCACAGTACACGTGCACGAGCATCGCTCTCATGATCACTGTCCCGCTCGCTGGCTCATCACTGGTCACTGCGCGCCTCGGGCCAACGCTGGAACGGCTGGCTCCGGCCGCGTCCCACCAAAACTAACCACCACCACCTTCCTCGCGCACGACCCGCACATGCAGTCGTCGTCGCTGTCCGGTTCTCCCATAAAATCGTGGTCGGCCCGCTGGCGCCACTCGTGCAGACAGCGCAGGGCCGGACCGCCCGACCGGGGCCTGTCCGCTCCGATCCCCCACAGTGCTCGCGGCCAGGGAGACGACACGGCGCCGAGGCCGAGCCGACGCGAGCGGCGGCAGCCTCGGCCTGCGACTTCGCTGCGAGCCTGCGAGCGTGTAGTAGGTGTGTAGCCCGCCGGGCCAGCACCTGGTTTTCGGGCGTGGTGCTGGGGGCATCCCGATCCGGCGCCAAGTTCCGTCTCATCTCGCATCATGCTGGAGCCGAGCGATCGATCGGGCGAGCAGCTCGGCGCCCGCTAGATGCCAACGCAAGATTGGCGTCCTCGGTTGGGGTTAACAAGCGCTCGACGGGACGCCTCGAGGGGTGGTATCCGATGGCTCTGGCGATCGGCACCCGTTTCGTGGAGTTGTCGTCGTCCGGCGGGTCTGCGCGGCGCGAGCGCGATCACGTTCGCGTCCGCGCGCGCGCGTGCGTGTGTGGGTGACTGTTTCCTGCGGCTTGGTGGAGTGTGCCGTGCGCCCCCCTGTTGGGGATCTTGCCAACAGGGGCCCCAAGATTGACGCGTTGGCATCGCGCCCGAGAGAGGGGGGATTGGAGATTTGACCTTGTTGGATTTGAGCAGCAGGTGAGGGGACACGGGATAGGATCAGGCGCTGTTGAAGTGGCAGCACAGTAGCAGGGTTACACTGTTCAAGTGGTAGCGCTCTACTATCACTATTGGAACTATCTCGATATGGGATCGGACGGTCCGCGATGGTTGGATCTGGACGCCTTTGCTTTCTTCCAAAAAATCAAGTGTTCTGTTTTTCACTGTACATTTTAGATATAAAAAAAGTTGTTTGTCTGTGAGCTTTTGCTTCTTCAGAAAGCTCCAAAAGTCAAAAGCTACTCCATTCTTAAAAGAAAAAGCTCCTCTGATCCAAACGAGATCAACTATTTAGAAAAACAAAAGTTGAGTTTACACAATTAGAGAAACTCATTTGTAGTTGCTTCTCGAGCTTTTGCCCCGTTGCCTCCTTCTCCCCCTACTACACCTTGGTGTGCTGTTGTTGGCTCGTGAAGCGTCGATGCCCCTCCTCTCCACGCCGACAATCGGCCCTCTCCTTCTCGTCGCCCTCCTCTCTATATCGCTAGCCCTCATCTCTACGCCTACCTTGCCCTAGCACCATCTTTGCCACCACCCAGATCCTCTCACACATCTCCGCCGCCTCGGCCTTCCTTCCTCAACGTCCACTGTTGCCAAGGTCTCCCCTCCCCTTGATGGCCGGTCACCGCCACGCCCTCTCCTTCCCTCGACGGCCACCGTTGCCACATCCCCCCTCCCCTCGATGACCGCTATACTCAATGGTAACTGCCACTCTGACCAAAAGCTTCAACTAGAAGTGATGTTGAGAAACAGGCCTCCTTCGCTTCTCCAGGAAGTGCTTCCTAGTCAGATAGAGGAGCTTTTCTCAAAGCACCTTTTGGAAAAGCTACAACTTCCCAAAACACAGCCAAGGTTTCGAGTGGACCAGGTTGGCTAATCCTACCTAGGGTTGTTTAGGTGAAATATGGTAGGAATGAATAGTGGAAAGTTGGAGTTATGGTGCTTAGTTTAGAAAAAGTGGTGGAGATGTGATGAGAGAATAGTGGATTGGACTACGTGCTGTGGGAGGAGATGTGATGAGTGAAATGACGGTGAATAGTGGAATGTTGGAGTTGAGGCGTTTAAGTTGGTAGAAGTGGTGAAAGTGAGATGAAATGAATAGTAAATTAAAGGAGAAATTTGGTCCACGTATGGCGTGGCCCAGTTGGCCCAATCTTTTCAACTCGACGCCCCACGAGAGGCCCAGTACATGTTGATGGCCCGCAATGGGCAAAATGGAAAAGTTGCCCAATCTATGGTTGCAGTGCATATGGTTCCCGCAAAGGTGCTTGTTCTTAGTTTCAACTGTGCTACTGTGCTTGCTAATTGATAGAAGCGACGGCTCCCAGCCACGTCAATCGCTGGCGTAACAACAACGCTTACGGCATCGGTGCATGTATGCAAGGCTTGCACGCCGTGCGCAGCGAGGGAGATGATTTTTAACTCTGCTCCGATGAGACAAAGGGGGGGACTGATCGATTAGGAGAGCTTCGTGACGGCGGCCTTCGGCGTTGCTGCTTTAATTTATTTTATTTATGAAAATATAATGTTTCACGAGAAGTTGACAAATACGAGTTTATTACACATTACTTGCAGAGGTCATGCATTTGTCTCTTCCGATGAACGTATTTTGCATTGTGAGACTGAACTTTTTGTATTTTCAAAACCTTCTTTTGTTGCGGTAATATGTTCAGCAAATTGAAGGCAGCGTGCGGTTGTTAAAAGGCTCATAAGACGTGCTCGTTGGTACATCAAGACTCGTGAATATGTTAAACCAGTAACAATGCCCGCGCGTGTTACACGGGTGCTATATATTTATATATAATAATTAAAGTTCTAATATAATGGAACAACCTTTTTCACACTCAAGATACAAAGTACAACTACGATTTCATGTAATGTGCATGACGATTAGTGAGATAGAGCACCTGATGAAATTTGTGAGGTGCACCTCTGACCCATATCATGGTACCTGTATAATTCTTTCTTTATCAGCACACATCCATATAAATAGAGGTTAGGAAAATATTTTTAATGTTGTGAAAGAGTTCCTAGATTCTAGAAAGATTATTCAATAAGCTGCTTGGCATGCTTATAAATTTAAGGCATGATTCAATAATTTAGGTGCAAAGAGCATAGCTCTGTGTGGCCGGACTTTGTATCCTTAGAGCTTGCCGCCATAACCTCTTAGTATGCGCGAGCCGTTCTTGTTCCCGGCGCACACCAGCATCCTCACGCACTCGAGCTTCTCCAGCGCCGACGAGCCAGGCGCTAACAGGTTCATCCTCAGGTCGTCGACATCGCCGACCGTGTCCGTGCACGCGTAAACCCAGATCCCATCAGAAATCGCTGCGGCGACCTCTGACTCCCCCTCGGTGAGTGTGTTCCCCCCAAACCATGGGTGGAGCATGATGGCGCCCTGGATGCCCGAGCTGCCGTTGTCAGACACCCTCAACAACATATGGTGCATGATGTTAACGCTCGAATTGTCCCCAGCGAGTCACGTTATTGTGCTCAGCTATCCACTTGTCTTGCGTCGATGCTGCCCACTAAAGAACGTGCAGCGCAGGTGGCGGGGACAACGTGGACAGGGAAGGGATAGGTGAAAATGAAATAGTTTATTGGTAAAAACAATTTTCTAAGTTGGGTAACTTCATATAGTTTATGCGCATAATAATATTTAATTGGTACGAATAGTATTGAAGTAATAATTAGAAAATAAAAAATAAATAGAAAAGAAAAAAGGGGGACCCGGAGTGCCGCACGTGGCCAGTTGGGCCTCTCCTCCAGTGAGGGTAGGCGTCGCACGCTGGGTGGGATTCGGTTTCGGTGATTTTGGTGCCCCTCACATGATTTTTTACGATGGGTACAGTGGGCCCGACGTGGGTATAGGTGGATGGGTGTGGGTAAGGAGAGGTCAGGTGACAAAAACAATTCGTTTTTGACAGAAACACTCTCTAAATTGCGAAGGCGGACCCGAATTGAGTAAGAAAAATTTTCAAAATAACTCGTTCTTTTAAGTAAAGATTTGAAGAATACCATCCAACAGTTAAGATGCAAACCAATCCGTTTGGGAGGTATCTCCCCCAAAAGGCAGCCTCAAATATTACTTAATACTCTCTCACGTCTCAAATTACTTGTCCTTTTTTTACTTTTCTAAATACACCACTTTTGTTATGCATCTAGGTGCATAACAAAGGAAATGTACCTAGAAAAGAAATGTACCCTAGAAAATGCAAAATGATAATTAATTTGGGACCGAGGGAGTATATAAGATAGAAAATGGACATTATTAGAAGCTAGCGAAGACACTTCCTATAAAAGCTTCACGGTCTTCACAAATCCGAACTCTACCCAAAAGGGCTCTTAATGCATTTTGCCTTGGCCACCATACAAAACCGATGATCCCGTTAACGTTACCAATCTCGCAGTCAAACGCTATCTTCGTATTAGAGTGTATATGATGATAGAGTCTGCTTGTAACATGTTCCAATTCTCTCTGCAACTTGAATTGGCTTCCTGTAGCACTAAGTGGTGTTTGGTATTCGTCAGTGTGCCGAGGTTCTCAGGCGGAAGCTGGCGACGATGATGCGCAATGTTGCATCGATATCCTTGTTGAAGGCGTTGCGATGAGAACTTCGGCTTTTAGGGACATTTTCAGTGAAAACCGAAAAACTGAATCTTAGTATCGAGCAGTGCGGCGTCTTGGCGTTTCATTCCTCTTGAGGCGCTGTTTTGAAGTTCCTGAAATGGCGGTACAAGATCGGCTTGGAGGGGGAGCCGGGGAGGGCAGTTGAGATTGACTAAGTGCAATTTCGATGCGACGGAAATGCAACAGGAAGAAGGTGGCCGGCAAGCAGAATGATCCTAACTTCTAAAGTTTCTAAGAAAATAGCAGAGGCGAGGGATTAGTTGCTGCATATATGGTCAAATGTAAAGTTGAAGCAAGAGTTTAGAAAAAGCTTGAATCTTAGTCTTGAGCTTTCTTTCTTTCTTTTTTTTCTTTGTTCCTCATTCTGAAATGTGGAGTCTAAATACTCTTGTATATTTTCTAACTTAACAGTCAGATTGTTCTTTTGTGGTTGTAGACATTCACATGTGAATGTTCAAGACCGGATAATTTCCTTCTTCAATCGGCAGTAGGAGTATATACTTTTCAGAATAGAAAAAAGGACTAGCGCTAGCTCATGACCAGCTGGAGAGAAAATGCGCAGCGGCTCTTAAACGAACTTCGCGACGGCTCTTCGCCGCGCCATCCGCCGGCGTAGCAGCACTTTCACGGCGACGTCATCGCACGCGACGTGCGCAGCGGAAGAGATCTTTGCTTCGATAAAGACGAGGTACGGATCGACTTGGAGATAGAACTCCAACCTTTTCTGCTAAAAAAAAATTACTCGACCGTACGTGCTCGTGTGACGAGCCGATCGATCGAGCACACGAGGAGGGAGAGCGACCGAGCCATCTCCGCTGGCCCCCTCCTCGGCCTCCGCCGCGCGTCATCTCTGCTGGCGTCGCTAGAGGTGTGGTGACTGGTGGTGGTGATGGCTAGAGCAAAGGAATCTAAATTTCCTGTCACCGCGACCGTTGTTTGGTCTCGACCGGGACCGGAGGAGAGCGCACGCCTAAAACAACGGCCGCTCGCCCGCGGCCACGGGAGGTCGCCCTCCGCGTCCGCGAGGCCGCCGGCGGCCGGACTGACCCGTGGCCGTGGGAACGTGGCGAGAGCATGGGCCGAAGCCATTAACAGTGTGACAGGAGGCTGACGTGATTGTCCCCGTGTGATGAGAGGCCGAGAGCTTCAAGTGAGAAAAACACAAGCAAGTTGTCTTGTCTGTGCCCATGGTCGATTAATTCAGCTAATTCAGACAAATTCTTTCTTTATAATTGCGGCGAGATTTTCCTAGTATATAGCTGATATAATTCTATAGTTAGATGCATAACAAAAATCTATGTAAGTTTATTTTTTAAAAAAACATGATAGGTGCTCTACCTTTTCGTTATAGTAGGAAGCAAGAGCGTGCTTATTCAATGAAGAAAAGGAAACCAGAAATACCCCAATACCTGATACAAAATACACTACATTATCCAATAGGACTCTCTGTACGATACGCCAGACCATCTCTGATGATCCCGGTCAGTTGGTCCATATTCAGCGTCTTATTTCGAAATACCACTTGCAGGTGTTGCGTCATGTCTGACGTTCCAGTTTGCTATATTTTTTTTACAAAATGGAATTGATTCCGGCCTCTGCACCCGCACACAGCCAAGTTCTTACAATGAATTGAGCTTCAAAGCTGCTCACCAAAATATAAATAAAAGTTTACCAATTTTAAAGGAAATCAAATGCAAAGTCTATTATTATTTCTCCAACCGTTCTTGGCGAAGATTTCTAAAGCAATGACTTCCAGCGCTTTACTTGTTGCCCGTACTGATTCCCTAGTATCTTCACGCTGCAACAGGGACCAAAATCGTAGCCAATAAGCTCCCCTGAATACAACCTGCATAAAAGAGGTGAACTGTTTTTTCTCAAAAATAATATCATTACGAGTACACCAAATCGCCCATATAAGAGCAGCAACCCCCACATAGATCAAATTTTTTGTCTTATTATCTATGTCTGTTAACCAATTCCGCATCATATGATTTATTGATCTGGGTTGGGTTAATCCTGTAGCTATGTTAACAACTCTCCAAATTGCCTTTGCATGTTAACAATCAAGAAAAAGGTGCCTAATTGTTTCATTCTGGTCACAGAAGTAACATTTCATACTCCCAGACCAGCTCCTCTTAGCTAGATTATCCTTTGATAAAATAACACCTCGTTGGATGTACCAAAGGAAAATCTTTATTTTAAGAGAGATCTTTAGCTTCCAATAAATTTATTCATAAAAGGAGTACCCTGATTTATGAGATACTGATACATAGAAGTCACAGTAAAATTGCCATGTCTATGCAAACCCCAGGTAAAAGTATCCCTCCCATCAGACAGGTGGTAGGAAGCTGTTTTAGCTACAAGGTTATGCCAAGCAGTCAGTTTATCCCCAACTAAAGCTCTTATAAAAGAGATATTCTATGGTGTTTGGTTCATAACATTTGCCGCTGTAGCATGAGGATAGCAGACTATATTATACAAGTTAGGAAATTACTCTTTGAGTGGTTTCGAGTCAATCCAGGTATTTTCCCAAAATCTAGTTTGTGACGCATCCTTTATTCCAGTTTGCTATATATATTGACGTCCACCATTAGCGCATTGTTTTTTGAAAAAGATTAGCGCATTGTTGATTGTGTACATGTTGTTTGGCGGCAACTAAAACTGGATACATTGAGCGACGCGTTGCCAATTGCCTGCAGTATATGTGCACGTAGCTATCAATGCAGTTGCATACGACCTAGGAGTATATATACTTTAAAATGGAAGGAGTACATATACTAATAATACGTCGAAGTGGTCGAACTCACATACGAGTTACCTGGGACCTACCTTCATCGTACTAACGTGCTAGTGTGAGAAAAGTACCAGTAGTCCGCATCATTTCTGCTGGCGTCACAGCGCTTACGGCATCGACTGCGTTCGCCCGGGAGGTGCGCGCCGGCGCACGAATCATGCAGCTGAACACCGGACGTCTCGTCCGTCGCATCGCCATCTGCAGGTCTCCGCGCGCGGCCGGGCAAACGCGCGGCGTCCCCGGCGGCACGGCGGCGGTCACAACTCAGACGGACCCCAACAAAAGGTAAAATAGGAGAGGCATTCCTTCATTTGCATTGCAAACAGTATATGATCTGGCCACGCAAAATAGGTCGTCTTCAACAGCTGAGGCAAAATCTCCCCCGTCCTCCCACCTATGCTCCTCTGCTAGCCACGCCCGGGCTGCTCCTCCTCGAGCTCGCCGCCACCCTGGCCGCCGCCGCAACACCACCACCGATCGAGCACTTCGTGGGCGTCAACTACGGCACGTTGGGCGCAGGGGCGGAGCCAGGGGCGGGCAACCTACCAAGGGGAGTACCCGAGGTAGATGAATGTGGCCTCGCCGAGATCGGTAACTCGAAGGAGAGACACGTGGCACACAATTTAGACAGGTTCGGGCCGCGAGGTGCGTAATACCCTACGTCCTGTATGCTGCGTAGCTCTGGATTGATTGGATGTGTTTACAAGATGATGCGGATGAAGAGATAGGGGTCCCTGCCTCGCCTTATATAGCCCGGGAGGCAGGGTTACAAGTCGGTTTGAGAGGAGAGTACTAGTCGGGTACGGCTAGAAGTTCTTTACATGGATCCGGACATGTGCAGCTTCCTATCCGAGTACTATCCCTCTGCAGTCCTTGCGCCCCACGCCAGCAGGCGCCGTGTTGCCCAAGTTGAGTAGTCCCAGGGGCCCACCGAGCAGTCGGTCCTGGTACCCACCGGAGTAGTGGGCCTAGGGATGTCCATAGACAAGCCCCCGAGTACTTTGTAGTCGAGCAGGATGTCTTCGAGTAGTCTTGATGGCTTTGGTGAGTAGTCCTTGAGCGTCCCCGAGTTCCACAAGCCGAAAGTCCTCAAGAGTGCTTGAATCATCCCGAGGCTGGAAGGTACTCCAGCTGATCTTTGAGTAGTCTTGAAGTCTTCTCGAGTAGTCCCCAAGCGTCCCCGAGTGCTTCTCTCGAAGGTCTTCAATAATACTCGTGATGCCTTGATGAAGGAACCATATGGAAAATGCGATTCGAAGAATCGCATTCCATATGGAATGTAGCCCCCGAGCCTTAGGTCGAATCGTAGATTCAAGCTGAGGGTCAATCTGAAGTTCTGCCAATCTTATCCCGAAAAATCCGGAGAAAAAACCGAAGGACACGTGGCACGGAGCCCCCGAGCCTTGAGTCGAGTACTTTCTCTCGAATTAAAGGGTCATCTTGACTGTAGAATGTGTCCTGAGTGGGTCTTGTATCTGGTTGTGTCCCACGGAGGTCATCTGAAGTAGTCGAGCCCCCGAGATGGAGAGCATCGAGTACTGGAAGTTGAAGAGTCACGCTGCTGCCGCTAGGTCACCCGTCTGGCGCCGTATCTGCCCGCTGGGAACCGGGCCGCCAGGGCCGGTTATAAATAACCGGTGAGTCCCTTAGGGTTTTCACTCCTAGCAGTTGCATTCCTCAGATTAGATCTGAATCGCTGCCTCCTCTGCTCCTCTGCTGCCGCCGCCGCCGCGCATAGACGTAGATCCATTTGCTCGCGCCGCCGCAGTGCACCCGCCGCTGTAGCCCCCGAGCGAATGCGAGTGAAGACACCCGTCTCTTGGAGAATGAAGGGGTCTCCGGCGAAGGGCAAGAAGACCGGTGCGTCGAAGAAAAGAAGCCGCGATGAAGAGACCGGTGATGCCGGCCAGTCGTCGACGTCGCCACCTCCGTCCCCTCGCCCTTATCCGGCGAAGGAGTGGAAGAATGCGAAATTGAAGACCGAGGACCTCCTCGCCTTGGTCAACAGTGGGTTCCTTCGTGAGAAGGAGGTGGATCTATGGCGCACCGCCACCGGCGATCCATACCCGATGGAGAAGAACCCGGACGAAATCCCAATGTTCGCCCGGTTCGTAGAGCGCGGATTGGCGCTCCCCGCCAGTGATTTCTTCAAGGGTCTGCTCAGGTACTACGGCATCGAGTACCTCAATCTCAATCCCAATGGTATCTTCCACGTCTCCATCTTTGTACACTTCTGCGAAGCCTTTGTGGGGATCAAACCCCACTGGATCTTGTTTCGGAAGTTCTTCCGGTTGAAGCCGCAACCGAGCACCAGCGATACACGAGTAGTCGGAGGTGCCGGTATCCAGATGCGTGAAGACGCCGCCGACCAGTACCTGCCGTACAAGTTGATAGACTCCAACCAGGACTGGAAGGCCAAGTGGTTCTACATCAGCAACCACCATCCTGAGATGCCGAAGCCGAGCGGGTGTCAACCGAAGCACAAGCCGTGGTGGAACACAGAGCCCACCATGCAAGAGGGTATTCAACTACCCGAGTTGCTGAAGAAGATCAAGGCCTTGCGAGAAGCCGGGCTGAGGGCCGAACATGTGGCCTTCAGCTTCATGAAGAGGAGAGTGCAGCCACTGATGGCACGAGACACCCTCGGGTACCAGTACACCGGTGACAAGGATACGTCCCGGTTGCCTGGCTTCGAACTCGAGGGCCACGTCATCGTGGAGAGGCTGGGCAAGATCTTCAAGGACATGCCCCCGTATACACCGTGCCCAGTGCCAGAGTACTCGGCGGCACGGCCGCCAAATCAGGTCAGTAGTCGTGACATAAGCCCCCGAGTACTGATTTGCTTGAAGTAGTCGTACTCATATGTGCTACATGTTGTAGGATGACGTGGCGAAATACGCCTCAGTCCCGACTTCTCCTCCGCGACTTGTGGAGCAACCGGAGGAGAAGGGCAAGAAGAAGGAACGCCGTGTGGTCGGTGAAGGCGAAGACGCCGTTGTCATCAAGTCCGGCTCTGATGACGATGAAGATGAAGAAACACTGCAGCAAAGGTTCCAGCTGCGCTCCAGGTTCAGCCGAGCTGGGATGCCAGACGTCCCAATCATCGAGAAGCCATCCAGCCTCGAGGCTAGTTTGCCGGCGCCGCCGAGGAGGCCTCGCAACGTGGCGCGGAAACGCGCCGTCAAGAAGCTGAAGATCTCCGAGACGACCAGCCAAGAGGTAAACACTACGACTAGAGTAGTCGAGCACAGCTGATGGGTAGTCGTGTGCTGATGAATTGTCTTGTAATGTTGCAGGATATCCCCTCCCCGGACCTCGTAGACCAGGGCGACGAGGGGGTCCTGGACACCGTGGGGGCGGCAGCTGAGAGGAGTATCAGCCCGCCTCCGTCAACCGAAGAAGTCGTGCCGACAGTGGCACGGCAGGAGACCGGCGCTGCGGAGCCGCAGCCGTCGGTTGAAGAAGGACGAAACCCTCCGTCGGCCGCAACTGTAGAGCAACCGGAGGAGGCGCCTGTTGAGGCCAGAGCTGCTACCGAGGCTGGCATAGTTGATATTGCCAGTATACTCGGTGCTCCGACCGTGACCGTGGTGTGGTCAACACTGTAAGTTCTTATGAACTTTCAAGTAGTCGTATAGACGGCAGACTTGTCTTGCTGACTTGAGGACTTCATGATGCAGGAAATCCACGGACTTGTCGTGGGATGGTGAGGAGACCAGCACTCCAGCCGACGGAGAGGGCCACTCGGCGGAGGAGCGCGAACCCACGCCACCGCCACAGACTGAAGTCGCAGTGGGATCGACGTTGGAGGAAGTCACTTGGTTGAAGGTATGTGTCCTGTCGCCACTGGTAGTCATCATGCATAGTAGTCGTAGCCGCTGAGATTAACTGCGTGTACTCATTGTACTAGGAGCACAAGCTGAGGGAGCCTCGATTCCTGAAGCCGTGGCCATGGAGACGGCTACTGTGGAGTCGGAGCCCACAGGACCGATGGCCGGGACGGCGGAAGAAACAGCCCTCGAGTTGGGTGCGGAGGTGCAGGACGATCCGCTCCACGGGACGAGCACGGACGTAATCGTCCGCTCGCCCATCATAGAGGAAGCCGCACCGATCCGTTCGGCGGCTATGGCAGAGGAGGCATCTTCGAGTTGCGGGGGTCTTGAGCTGCTGGAAGACAATCTTGTCGATCCGGCCGTTGTCGCTCTGAACGTGGAGTCATGGCGGCGTACCCAGCAGTGGGTCAAGGTATGTTGCGAGTACCTCGAGTAGTCTTGCACGACGAAGTGCAAAGTACCTGTTTGACTGTTCTGTCTGCACAGGATATTATTGAGAGATCCCGTGAGAAGTCCGATCTGCTGAAGGGGTACGGCGACACAGTCCTTTGTGCCGAAGCCTTGGAGAAGGAGCTCGACAAGTCGAAGAAACATTCTGCGCTGCTCCAATCCAAGCTTGACGGTGCATTCGCCTAGTATCATAACGAAGTGCAAGAGATGCAGGCGAAGAGGGACGACTTGATTCGGAAAAATAAGTCGCTGCGCCAGAAGAATAAAGGTATGCTTCCCGCCAAAGCCTTTGAGTACTTATTAGGGTACCTTGGTGTAATCTGGCGATGTGATGAGTTGTCTGCAGAGCTTGAGGAAAGGGTCGACCAGCTGAAGGCGTCGGAGATGGACTTGAAGAACATCGTGTACCGTGAGACCGACAAGAGAGAGGTACTTGAGTATGAGTACGCTCAGTTGCGCCATGAGTGTATCAAGCACATGGAGCTTCGTGAAGCCTCAGACCGTGACCTTGTCAATTGCTATAAATCTCTGCAGAAGCTCAATGAAGATTGCGAGAAGCTGCGGGGCCAACTGAAGGAACTTGAGGAAGCCGCGCTGCCCATTGCCAGGCTACTGGTGCCACACCCGGGCGGGCCAAAGATTGCTCCACTGGTGGACCGGTTGAAGGAAGCCCCCGGGCGTCTGGCGACGTATGTCAAGCACTTGGCGAAGTCGATCCCGAACCAAGTCTTGGCATACATGAAGTCATATTTCCCCAAGGCTCCAGTGGAGGTAGTCGCCGGTGGACTTGCAGCGAACTGTACTGACGATCAGTATAAGACCCTCCTGGAGGAGATGGCGCCCATTGCTGAACAAGTGGCGGAAAAGCTCAACCTTCAGTAGGAGTACCTGTAGGAGTAGCTTAAAGGATTTGATGTAAAACAAACAGAGTTGTTAGTAACTTGTTTGGATTATCAATGAAAGTTGACCACGATATATCTGTGAAATAAGTACTCGTAGCCGCCACTTGCAACGAAGTGTGCGGAGTACGAAACCGTGGTGGAGCTTGCGAGTAGTAGTACTCAGTAGGAGATGCCTGTTTGCAAGGCACAGTAAATAAGTTGAATCAAACTTTATTACTGATGAATAAGTACACCTGAATGGTCAGAGCCGTTTACAAGTGTAGTCGCCAGGACCCAGAGGCCGCCTACGGCTAAGTGGCGCTAGAACCCTTAGGCCGCTTACAGTTAGAGATCCGTTAGTAGTCGTATAGACTGGATCTAGAGTACATGGTCTTGCAGACCGCCGCTAGAGTCCTCAGTGCTCTAAGCAGCCCAAGATCTGTTAGTAGCCGTTGACGCTGGATCTTGGAGAAGAGTAGTCCGGAGACTAGTGCCAGGACCGAAAGGCCGCTTACAGCGAGGAGTCCGTGAGTAGTCGTGTAGACCTAGACCCGTAGAGTAGTCGAGCGACTACGCGTAGAAGCGACACAGCTGGTCAACGTTCCACGAGTTGTTGATGTCGTCGCCTTCAAGTGTTTGGAGGCGGTAGGAGCCTGGTCCGGTCACCTTAGAGATTGAAAAGGGACCTTCCCATGGTGAGCTGAGCTTGTGTAGTCCGTCCATGTTCTGGATACGACGGAGGACTAGATCACCGACGTTGAAGGAGCGTTCCTTGACGTTGCGATCGTGGTAGCGTCGGATACCCTCGAGGTACCTTGCTGATTGGACGAGGGCGGCGCAGCGGGCTTCTTCGAGACCGTCGATGTCAACCCATCTGCTATCTTCTGAGATACCTTCGTCGTATTGTTCTACTGCCGGGGATTCCCACATCACGTCGGCAGGTAGAATAGCTTCGGAGCCGTAGACCAGGAAGTAGGGCGACTGCCCTTTGGAGAGATCAGCAGTACCCCTGCACCTGCCCCTTCGAGCTTGAGTGAGCCGTAGAAGTACATCACCTAGTGTTCTGGGTGCTTGGTTGGAGTTGGTAGCTGATTCTCCTGCCACTCTGCCATGAAGTCGACTAGTGCCTGGGACTTGATAGCAGTACGTGGCTTGAAGTCAATGTTGAGGGCGCCGAGTTTGACCGCCCACTTGGAGATTCTTCCAGTAGCATCCTGGTTGTGGAGTATGTCACCGAGCGGGTAATCGGTGATAACAACAATCGAGTACTTCTGGAAGTAGTGTCGTAGCTTCCGCGAGGTGATGAGCACTGCGTAGAGTAGCTTCTGGACCGGCTGGTACCGTGTCTTGGACTCTGACAGAACCTCGCTGACGAAGTAGACTGGTCGCTGGACTGGGTAGGCGTGGCCTTCTTCCAGCCGCTCGACGACGATGGCAGTACTGACCACATGAGTAGTCGCAGCGAGGTAGAGCAGTAGCTGCTCCTTTTTGCGAGGAGCCGTGAGGACCGGTGGCTTAGACAGGAAGTCTTTGAGCTGCGCCAGAGCTTGATCAGCCTCCGCGGTCCACGCGAACTTCTCTTGATGCTTGAGTAATTTGAAGAAGGGTAGTCCCCATTCTCCAAGCTTCGAGATAAATCTGTTCAGGGCCGCCATGCACCCGGTCAGCTTCTGGACATCCTTGATGCAGGTTGGAGCTTTCATGTTGGTGATGGCGGAGATCTTCTCGGGGTTGGCTTCGATGCCACGATGGCTGATGATGAAGCTGAGTAGTTTCCCAGATGGTACGCCGAAGACGCACTTGTTGGGATTGAGCTTCCATTGGTACTCTCGCAGGGATGCGAAAGTCTCTTCAAGATCGGCGATGAGCGTATCGGAGTTTCTGGTCTTGACGACCACGTCATCCACGTAGGCTTCGACGTTCTTGTTGAGCTGCCTCTTGAAGCAGGCCTGGATAGCTCGTTGGTAGGTGGCGCCGGCGTTCTTCAACCTGAACAACATTGTCGTGTAGCAATAGGCGCCGAACGGGGTGATGAACGCGGTCTTCTCTTGGTCTTCTTCCTTGATAGCGATCTGGTGATACCCAGAGTAGCAGTCGAGGAAGCAGAGCAGGTCGCAGCCCGCCGTGGAGTCGATGACTTGATCAATCCGCGGCAACCCGAAGGGATCTTTGGGGCAGTGCTTGTTGAGGTCGGTGTAGTCGACGCACATCCTCCACTCGTTGGTGTTCTTCTTGCGAACGAGGACGGGGTTGGCGAGCCACTCAGGATGGAAGACTTCACGGATGAAGCCCGCCGCGAGTAGTTTGGCTAGTTCCTTCTTGATGGCATCCCGTCGGTCGTCGGCGAAACGGCGAAGGTGTTGTCGTTTGGGGGTAGCTTTAGGATCGACGTTGAGTGAGTGCTCGATCAGCCTCCTGGGCACCCCTGGTATGTCCGCTGGCTTCCATGCGAAGATGTCTCGGTTAGCCCGGAAGAAGCTGACGAGCGCGTCTTCCTATTTCGGGTCGAGACCCGCCCCGATCATGGTAGTCTTGCTGCTGTCTCCCGTCCCAAGGTCGATGGCCTTCACTTGGACTTCCTCTGATGGCTGAGGCTTGTTTGCGGTGTCGATCTTCTCGGGAATCTCGAGTTCGGTTGGGGCGAGCTTCTTGGATGCAGCAAAGATCTCCATCATTGCATTGGGTACTTGGTTGGTCACTGCGAGTTCCACGGCTTCGGTGTCGCAGTCGAACGAAATCTTCAAGTCCCCTTGCAGTGTGAGTACTCCGGCAGGACTTGGCATCTTGAGTACCAAGTAGGTGTAGTGTGGTATCGCCATGAACTTGGCGATAGCTGGTCTGCCGAGGATGGCATGGTAGGAGGTTTCGAAGTCCGCAACCTCGAACTTGATGTACTCCGTGCGGTAGTTCTCCCTTGTCTCCCCGAAGGTAACTGGCAGGACCACTGAGCCCAGTGGAATAGCCGCGTTACCGGGGACAATGCCGTAGAAGGGTGACGCGCTCTTGGTGAGCATGTCGGTGATGTCGAGCTTCATCTTCTTCAAGGTCTTGGTGAAGAGGACGTTGAGTCCGCTCCCGCCGTCGATGAGGACCTTGTTGAGTCTGGAGCCCGCGACTACAGGTTTCAGGACGAGTGGGAAACGTCCTGGTTCGGAGAAGCTTGTCCATTGATCCGCGCGGGAGAAGGTGATGGGTACCTCCGACCACCTTAAAGGTGTCGGCACCGCTGGTTCGATGTTCAAGACTTCCCGTCGGGTGGCCTTCTGAGACCGTCTGGTAGGTAGTCCGCCGAAGAGGACATTCACCGTCTTGTCAGGTTCCTGGAAGTCACCGTTGCCCTCGTCGACTTTTTTCTTGCCCTTCTTGTCGTGAGAAGGCCGTGGGTCGGGAGTATCCTTGAGTGCTCGCCGGAGCTGATAGCACTGCTCGGTGGTGTGATTACCATCCAGATGCCACGGGCACTTCTCTTTGAGCAAGTCTCTGAAGCCGCCGGAGGTCTTTTTCAAGTTGTCCTTTGCAGGACGCTGTATAGCCGCGACTGTGTTGTCTGGCTTGCGCTTGCGGTTGGAGCTCGAGTAGTTGTTGTTGTGGTGACCCCCTTGATCTTTGTTGTTGTTGTTGTTGCCGCCCGTGTTGCTCTTGTTCTTGCCGCGAATGGAGTCCTACTTGGCGTTCGCCTTGTCCTCTTCGTCGGCCCATGACGTGATCATGTCTTTGAGCTGGGTGATGGAGCTCGGGCGGCGGCGACCGAAGTCTTCAAAGGTGCGACGGTGGTAGAGTCCGTCTTGGAAGAGGTCGATGACTTCTTTGTCGGTGACGTCGACTACGGTCGCACGCTTGTCGAAGAAGCGCCGCATGTACTGGCGAAGCGTCTCGCCTTGTTCCTGCTTGACCATCGTCAGGTCCATGCGAGTACCTGAGCGCCCCATGACGCCCGCGAAGTTGCTGGTGAACTGAGCCTTCAGCTGGTCCCACTGGTCGATCGAGTTCTTTTCGAGTGACTTGAGCCATGTGAGTGGAGCCTGATCCTGACAAAAGGGGAAGAAGAGTCACTTCGCGTCGTTGTTGCCACCAGCATTTTCGATGGCCAAGGCGTAGCACCTGAGCCACTGAACTGGATCTTGCTTCGCGTCATACTTGGAGATCCCGAGAGGTTTGAATTTCTCGGGAAGAAGCAGGTTGCGAAGTCTTGCGGAGTATGCGGGGAAGCCGTCGCTGTCGCTTGCTTCAGTAGCCTTCTTGCGGCGGATCTCGTCGATCTTGTGGCGGGCGTCGTAGCCGCCACGTGCGTTGCCGGTGGCGTGGCTAGTCGCGTGGCCTCGGCTGCCGCGATCGCCGCCGCCACCGGCTCTTTTGGCGGCGTCATGGGATGAGCTCCCGCCGTTGCTGCCACCACCGCCGCCGCCGCCACGACTACCTCCGGTGCCACCCTGGCTGATGCCGCCCTGTGAGGGTCCTCCACCCGAGGCCCTAGAGCGGTTGGGATTTAGCTGGTGTTCACCATGGATAGGGTTGCGTCCGCCGTCTGCCGGGCTGCGGCTAGTGGCTTCGTTGTTTCTGACGTCGTGAGTTCTGACGGGGGGTACTTGAGTAACCCTGTTGTCGACCCGCATGAAGTAGGCGTCTTCAGCGAGTTTGGCAATGACTTCGCCCGCGCAGATCCCCTGGGCCTGCCGTGCTATCGTGGTGATAGACATGAGGCACTGCTCAGAAGTAGAGTGTACCCAGTTGGCAACTTGCTCTAGGGCCTCGTTGAGGTTCCGGATAGGGAGAGTTTCCCGGAGACGTCTGCGTCGATCGTTCCGCTTCCTGTTGTGGTCACGCCGAGCGTTCTTGTCTTCGGTGGTCTCGTTCAGAGGTGCGTTGGCAGATAACTCATCCTCCGAAATGTCGTCAAGGTACCGGTCGGGTCGAGTTTCCGAAGTCCCGACATCTGTGGCCGTCATGAAGACTTCACGGTCGGGAGTGCAGAGACTGGAGTCAGTAGTCGCCACCTCGGTGGGGGTGTGCTCGTCGTTTAGAGCCAGCGGGGTCCCCTCCTGGAAGGGGAGTGAGTCGAGGTAGGCGACGTAGCGTGAGTTGTCGTCCGTCAGGTCTGCAGGCTTGCGGTCAGGCCAGTAGACAAATTTGCCGGCGGGAGTAGATGTAATGACCAGGCCAGAGGCAGGACCTGACAGCGGTTCCTCAGTCATGTTGAGCTCGGACTCGGACTCGATTGTGTCCGATCCGAAGTCGAACTCGTAGGAAGAGTCCGAGTAGTAGCCGGTTCCGGTGTTGGAGTCCGAGGAGTACTCGGAGGCGATCTCCTTGCCGGCCCGGCGTGCAGCGAGAGCTTCCGCATGGGCCCTGCTAGCATTGCAGAGACCGTATGGGAAGTGCTCATGGAGAGGGGTCGCTTCACACGATGGCTCAGGAGCCGGCTCGCATGAGGCGATCTAGGGCGACGTCGAGTTCGAGTTGGAGGCGGATCCGAGCTCGAAATCGACGACTTGGTTGTAGAGCGAAATTTCGCCGAATTTTTCGACGAGTGGGCCCGTGGCGACTTCGGGAAGCGTCACGAGCCCGGTCTCTGGGTCCGGGGTCATGGTGAGGTAGCGCTGGAACGATCCAGCGCCGTCAGCGGTGCAGACCCAGGAGCCAAAGACGAAGGTGTCGTCGTGATTGAAGGCGACGGTTGGCTTGATGACGATTGAAGCCGTCGAGTTCGCCATGTGATCTTCGGCGAGATCCCCTACCTGGCGCGCCAGCTGTCGGTGTTTTAGACCGGCAACCTACCAAGGGGAGTACCCGAGGTAAATGAATGTGGCCTCGCCGAGATCGGTAACTCGAAGGAGAGACACGTGGCACACAATTTAGACAGGTTCGGACCGCGAGGTGCGTAATACCCTACGTACTGTATGCTGCGTAGCTCTGGATTGATTGGATGTGTTTACAAGATGATGCGGATGAAGAGATAGGGGTCCCTGCCTCGCCTTATATAGCCCGGGAGGCAGGGTTACAAGTCGGTTTGAGGGGAGAGTACTAGTCGGGTACGGCTAGGAGTTCTTTACATGGATCCGGACATGTGCAGCTTCCTATCCGAGTACTATCCCTCTGCAGTCCTTGCGCCCCACACTAGCAGGTGCTGTGTTGCCCAAGTTGAGTAGTCCCAGGGGCCCACCGAGCAGTCGGTCCTGGTACCCACCGGAGTAGTGGGCCCAGAGATGTTCATACGACAGCCTCCCCTCCCCCCCCCCAAATACTCCCGCAAAGCCATAGATAGTCTCATATTTACACTGGTAATTACATTGATTAGCCTATGTTAATCGACTCACAAGTCATTATAGACCAGCATTAGCTCATTCGGCCCTTGCACTGTTCCCCGATTCCACCCCCGCGGCCAACAACATCATCTGCTGCCTCCGTTATTTTTTTAGTTTAGATTAAATAATTTGCAGCTAGCTGCTTCTTTTTTTTTCTCAAATTACATGATTCTGTTAGCTAATAAGTTGAAGAAGACTAAAGACCCTTTAGCTGGTATAATCACTTTGGTGATCTTAATGTAAAAAATAATAATCAAGCTATCGAACCAAATAAAATGAAATATCCAAAATTAGAACAAAATACACATATACCGTTACAAGCTGAATAAGTTTGAATTTGTTGAAAAATTAAGAAAAAAAATGTTTCTTTATCTGGTGTCTCGACCCTCTATGTTCAAATCCTGGCTACGCCCATGTCTGGGCGACAACCTCCCGCCACCGCACCGCGAGATGGAGCTCGTCCGCTCGGCGGGTGCCGCCGCCGTGCGCTTCTATGACGCCAACGAGCTCATCCCGTCCATGGCCACCTCCCAGCGCGCCGCCAACGCCTGGGTCGCCGCCACGCTGCTCCTCTACCTCCGTAGCCCGGGCCTCCGGTACCTCTTCTTCGGCAACGACGTCCTCTCCGGCCCCACCACCAGAACGTCTTCCCGCCGTCCGCCGGCGTGTTCCTCCCTGACATCGCCTGATCGCCGTCATGCGCCTGCCGGATGTATGTCGCCGAGCGTGGTCGGCTACCGGGACAGCGACGAGGCCTCGTCGCCGATCTACAATCGCACTACTACGGGGAAGCCTCGGGTCGCTCTCCGCGAGGCCGCCGCCGGCCGGAGTGCCAGACTGACCCGTGGCCGTGGGAACGTGGCGAGAGCATGGGCCGAAGCCGTTACCAGTGTGACAGGAGACTGACGTGATTGTCCCGGTGTGGTGAGAGGCCGAGAGCTTGGAGTGAGAAAAACACAATCAAGTTGTCCGTGCCCAAGGCACAAGCATCTCTCATCGGAAGCGTTCCTCTGCCATTGGACCTCTGTCTTTGTGTCACTGCCTTGTGGGTCCTATCGCGGTATGGCCTATGGGATAGTGACTTAGCGGCAGAAGAGCCAACTACAGAGGATCTCGTCGCCTCTCATCATGGTCGATTAATTATGGTATTGAAATACCTCCATACCTGATACACTAGCCTATAGAACTCAAGGTTTTTTTACTATACACAATACCACCCTGTACCACCGGTTGAAAAGAACTCGTATGTAGTAAAAATGATCTATATGTAAAGATCCGACGGTTGAGATTAATTCTGTACCACCGATTTTTTTGTGTGGTATGGGTAATATACGGGTATTATCAGAAATGCAAAATGGTATGGGTAGTATATGGGTGACGGGGTGAATGGAGGGAAGAGGAAATTTTTTTTCCAAATAATATACATCGAGCAAATTACCATTTTACCCATAGCAAAAAAACGAAAAAACCGATAATATCACCGTAATACCACTGAGTGGTATTGTGTACCGTAAAAGACCTCATAAAACTCTCTGTACACCAGGCCATCTCTAATGATTCCGGCTAGTTGGTCTATATTTGATGCCTTATTTCGAAATACTCTTTGACACCTTCCTTTCCATATGTTCTAATCGAATAGATGACCACTTGTAGGTGTTGCGTCAGACGTGTCTGACTTTTTTTTTTTGCTTTTTGCTCTTTTAAGACCTCTCACAGATGTGTACTTTCTTCAAAGATTTCACAAAATGGACTCTGAGCTCGGCGCCGTGGACCATGACGCCAAGATAACACGTCTCGGCGCCACGGATGATGAAGCCGAGGTCCATAACCGTAGCAACAAACGTGATAATAATTGACTGACATGGAGGGGACATGGCCAAGAGCTCGGCGCCGTGATATGTGGCGCCGATCTGTGGCGCCGAAGCACGGCCACCAGCCTAGTCCTCGCATGCATGCACACATGCAAAGTCACATGCACACACAAGGCCGCACGCATGCCATGCACACACACAACGCCGCATGCATGACATGCACACAAACGCGGCACGCATGCCCACACACAGCGCCGGCCGCATGGCCATGCACGCCCACGCACGGACTCATCATGCACACACACGGACGCCGACCGCATGCCACGCACACGCGGACACGCCTACGCACGCATGCAAACGCCCACACATGCCCAGGCACGTCGAACTCACTCACATACGAGTTACGACCATGATCGGTCTATGAGCACCTGGGACCTACTACCTTCATCGTACTAACGTGCTAGTGTGAGAAAAGTACCAGTAGTACCGCATCATTTCTGCTGGCGTCACAGCGCTTACGGCAACGACTGCGTTCGCCCGGGAGGTGCGCGCCGGCGCACGAATCATGCAGCTGAACACCGGACGTCTCGTCCGTCGCATCGCCATCTGCAGGTCTCCGCGCGAGGCCGGGCAAACGCGCGGCGTCCCCGGCGGCACGGCGGTCACGAACTCACAGCGCGCAGCGACGGAGACCGACCGACAGCGCGGCGCACGTTCCTTATCACCGGCACGGCCGTCGGCGCGGTTGGTTAACGGCGGTGAGATCCCATCGTCGAGACGTACTATACTATACGCGACAGTGTTGTCAGGGTTTACACGTTGCCGACCGAGCGCACAGGACGTCGTATACGTACAGTACAGTACGCACAGTGGTGACATGATTTGTCCCAGTGAAAGAGAGCTTTGCAGTACGTCAGAAAAACACAGGTTATCTGTGCGGCCCGAGGAACACGCATCTCTCCTCTGCTTGAGAATTCAGTTGAGATCCATGAGTACGTGGATCATCGGTGCAGCCAACCCCCTACCTGCCCCTAGTTTCGAGATCGGTGGGATTGAGAAACGTGGCGCGCTAATAAAAAAAGGGTTTAAGCAAATGAGAACAAGAGTGTCCCGGCCCGCTAATTAATAAGGACGGACCGGAAGCAGGAGTGGAAGTATCTGAAGAACAAGATGCTCGCGCAAGTATCTGAAGACCACCAGATTGAAGACAAATCCTCGTGGTCACTTCTTTTGGTTAAAATTAAAATATATAGAATCTGGTTGTATTTTAGTCGTGTGTGTGTGTGGGGGGGGGGGGGCGTGTGTCACACCTTCATCCCTTCTTTTCATTATTTCATAGACACAAGTGTATAGGCTCTGACTCTGTACAACTTGTGATAAGAACATGTCAGTTGAACTCAATTCTTTGTAGTTTCGTTGCTTGAAATATTGAAATTCGGGCACTGCCCTTAGTAGGGAAAAAAGGAAAATGACGTGCTATTGAACTGTCCATGACATAGGTCTTGGCCTCTGGGTTGGTCTCTTGCAACCCACACGTAAGTGAGCAGCACACATGGTTGGTGTCAAGCACCACTCGTTCGGATCATATTAGTGGCGGATCTAAGCACACCAAGCACACAGATGGCGGCTAATCCACGAGACAAAACTATTAAACCTATTTAGTCAACGTGTGGGGAGCTGTTTGTCACACCTTCATCCTTTCTTTTCCTATACAAGTGTCTAGGCTCTGACTCTGTACAATTTGTGATAAGAATGTGTCAGTTAAACTCAAATCTTTGTAGTTTCGTTGCTTGAAGTATTGAAATTCGGGCATTGCCCTTAGTAGGGAAAAAAGGAATATTCCGATTTAATTAAGAATGTTCCATGTTCTTCGTAATAGAAAATGACGTGCTATTGAACTGTCCATGACATAGGTCCTGGCCTCTGGGTTTGTCTCTTGCAACCCACACATAACTGAGCAACACACATGGTTGGTGTGAAGCACCACTCATTCAGACCACGAAACGAATCTATTAAACCTAATTAGTCAACATGTGGGGAGCCGTTTGTCACACCTTCATCTTTTCTTTGCCTAGACAAGTGCATAGGCTCTCGTACTACTTGTGATAAGAACCTATTAAACCTAATTAGTCAACATGTGGGGAGCCGTTTGTCACACCTTCATCTTTTCTTTGCCTAGACAAGTTCATAGGCTCTCGTACTACTTGTGATAAGAACGTGTTAGTTGAACTCAAATCTTTGTAATTTCGTTGCTTGAAATAATGAAATTTGGGCACTGCCGCACTCCTTAGTGGAAAAAAAGGAATGTTCTGCTTTAATTAAGAATGTTCCATGTTGTTCGTAATAAAAAAAAATGACGTGTTATTGAATTGTCCATGACATGGATCCTGACCTCTGTGTTTTGTCTCTTGCAACCCACACGTAAGTGAGCAGCACACATGGTTGGTGTGAACTGTGAAGCACCACTCGTTCGGACCACATTAGTGGCGGATCTAAGCACACCAAGCACATAGATGATGGTTAATTCTCGAGACGAATCTATTAAACCTAATTAGTCAATGTACTTCTACGATAAATATGTGTTAATCATGAATTAATTAGATTTAACATATTGGTCTCGCGAATTAGCATCCACTTGTGCATCTAAATTAGTATAAACATTCGATGGTGTATCATACGAGTGGAATGAACTACACCACTTCCATGAAGCGCGCGTAGATTTTTGTAAAATGATATTTTTGAGTTTGTGGCTGACACTGGCTAGCTTGATGCTTCGAACAGAAGGACAGGACCAGGACCAGTGAGAAAGGGCCCAGCTGGATAATGAGAACACCGCACGCTAAAAGCTACGTGAGTTTGGACTCACTTGCCTTTCAGCTGCTGCAGACGCCTATAAATTGGGGAGCTCTCGTGTTCTGCAACTACGACGTGCCACAGGCCGACAGTTAGCGAGAGTAGACAGACTTTAGAAGTGGTTTTGGCACTCGGCGTCTAACCCCTTTCAGTGCCTGGCCGTCAGTGCAGCCATGAAGGTAGAGCGCGACCTCCACATGAGCCGGGGCGACGGCGAGACCAGCTACGCCTCCAACTCCAGGCTTCAGGTCTGTGTGCTTCTGCATCAGCATCTGTATGACCTGTAGACTGCAGTAAGCATGCATGGTTGAATGCCTGAATCATACGCATACTGCACGCAAGCATGTTAATATGATGCGAGCAACGCAAAAACGAGAAAGAAATTGCACTTGTGTATGCGTCGTAGTACGTCTTAATTAATTGTAGTCGTTGTTCTTCAGGAGAAGTGCATACTGAGGACGAGGCCCGTGCTCCACGAGGCCGTGGCGGCGGCAGCGCACGCGGCGGCCGTCTCCTCCGCCGCCAGCGCGATTGTCGTCGCGGACCTCGGCTGCTCGTCGGGACCCAACACGCTCCTCGTCGTCTCCGAGGTGCTCGGCGCGGTCGCCGACCGCCGCGAGGACCTGACCACGATGATGCAGCCGCCGCCGCCGCCGGTGCAGCACGTGCAGTTCTTCCTGAACGACCTCCCCGGGAACGACTTCAACCTCGTCTTCCAGTCCCTGGAGCTCTTCAAGAAGCTGGCCGCCGCCAAGGACAAGGGCGACTCCCTGCCGCCGTACTACGTCGCCGGCCTCCCGGGGTCCTTCTACACCAGGCTCTTCCCCGACCACGGCGTCCACCTCTTCCACTCCTCCTACTGCCTCATGTGGCGCTCCAAGGCACGCACAGATTTAACGAGTCAATCGGCCGGCCGGCCGGCCGCGGCCTGAGCAATTCCAATGACACACACACATATATAAATACATCTGTGTCTGTGTGTGTCTAGGTACCTGATGAGCTTGCGAGAGGCACGGTTCTGAACGAAGGCAACATGTACATCTGGGAGGCCACGCCGCCGTCGGTGGTGAATCTGTACAGGAAGCAGTTCCAGGAGGACTTCTCGCTGTTCCTCGAGCTTCGCCACAAGGAGCTCGTGGCGAATGGCCAGATGGTGCTGGCGTTCCTAGGCAGGAAGAACAAAGACGTCCTGCGTGGCGAAGTCAGCTACATGTGGGGGCTGCTCGCGCAGGCTCTCCAGTCCCTAGTCAAACAGGTTTGTCATTATCTTTGCAACATCGTCAACTGCTGCTGATGGTCTGTGTAGATAGATCAATCCATCAGATAGTCTTCAACAAGTGACAGTCTGACAGAGACATGAGAAACCATGGATCTTGCACTTATCTTGATGCAGGGCCGTGTGGTCAAGGAGAAGCTGGACTCCTTCAACCTGCCGTTCTACGCGCCGTCGGTCGAGGAGGTGAGGGACGTGATCAGGCAGAGCGAGGCGTTCGACATCAACCACATCCAGCTCTTCGAGTCCAACTGGGATCCCCACGACGACCTGGACGACGACGGCGACCTCGTGCTCGACAGCGCCCAGAGCGGCGTCAACGTCGCACGGTGCATCAGGGCCGTGATCGAGCCCCTGATCGCGCACCATTTTGGCGACCACATCCTCGACGATCTCTTCGAGGTTTACGCGCGGAACGTGGCCGTGCACCTCCAGAAAGTGAAAACCAAGTACCCTGTCATCGTCGTTTCCTTGGAGGCCAGACGCGCGCCGAAGTGCAGTGCCAATGACAGGTGTCACTCGCTTTTCACGAACGGTCAGTTTGTGTAGGAACTGGTATCAATATTACTTCTATTATATGCAACCAAATGCAGATATGGAGTAGTACATATATAACTATAAATCGATATATGAAAATAATTGAAGTAGTTCAGGGACTGTCATCAGTGGCAGAGAATGGTTCCTCCGCTACTTCATTTGGATTTAGCTGGTTCAGTGTTTCCTCCGCTACTTCATTTGGATTTAGCTGGTTCAGTGTTTCCAAAAAGCCGATGTATGTATCCAGTTAAATATGTGTTGTAATCTTATGTGGAATCGAAGCAAGTATTTTTCGACTAGTTGATTCTACGCTTACACACCTTCGTGTAATACCTTGTTCAGTGATTTTGTGCCAATGCATGAGTACCAAAGAGATGCAGAGAAATGAAGAAGAGGGTGCAATTCTACATTTTGCCCTAAGTCAAAGATTTTTGAGTTTAATCAAGTTTATACATTTTTAAATTCATCGTCTCATCGAGTTATACGAATCAAAACACATCAGGACCATCTGCTGCCTGCACCTGATGCCCTCAGAGTCTGAAACCACAACAAGTTCTACTGAAACTGCCAATTTCGATTTGCCATCCAATGTTCAGACTTCCATTAGTTTTCTTCACTGTAGTGTGGCAGAATGAAACCGTTCTAATCCGATCAGATCAGCATCACCTTCAATCCTCGCACGCCATGAAAGTGAATTTCATGATATTTTTTTTTGAGATAAGAATCTCATGAACTTGTTGTACCCAAAAAATGAAAAGGGAACCTGCTTGCACTCTGTTGCCTCCCTCCCTTCGACTGAGCTTGCACTGCAGATCACGGGGTGGCACGAAGCTACGAAGGAATCCTTCACCGTCAATGTGCACAACTGGCGTTGCCCTGAGGAGCGGAAAACCAGCAGGGCCCTTACCATAGCTCGCCGGAGATCGAACCTCGTGCCACTGCTTCGCCGCGCAACACCGGCGCGGGGCGGACGACAGCGCCTGGCTGCCCCATCGAGGCTTTAAATCTGAGGTACTGGGGGATTATCCTCGCCGTATCCGTTCCTGCAGCATCTCCAGCTCCGCGTCCGTCGCGGCGTCGCAGCGGAGGCTCGCCGGAGATCCGCCGCCGAGATCCACCCTTTTTCACTTTACCCCCTGATTTGGATCGCGATTAATAATCGCGATCCGATTATTTTCATTTTACCCCCTTATTAGGATCGCGACCACACATCGTGCGGATGGCTTGGCGCTATTCTTGTCTGTTCGCTGTTGCTTCTGGGAGGTGGCATTGCCGTCGTCAGTGAAGGAGTGGTTTTTAACTGATGATACTGAATGCTGGTTTCTTTTCAGGAATGGTCACTTGGAATATGCTTACACACAAATTCCAGCTTGCTCTAGTTCAAGAGCTCCCTTAACCAATGCCCCCAACAGTTTTTCTTTGGCAGTCCCAACTTTTTTTGTTGAGAACTTGGCAGTCCTAACTCGTGACTTTCTTTACGCACTAAACTGTGTGCGTCAGTGCATGAGATGCTGTACGCCCCCAGTGCTTGGATCAGGTGTAAAGCTCAAGCTGCCAATTTCTTATTTGCCATCCAATGTTCAGACTTCCAGCTTTCATCAGCCCTGGTGTCACAGAATGAAACAAAACCATTATAATTCAATCAGAATAGCATATCTTGAACTATCACACACCATGCAGGTGAATCTTATGAACTCACATACATCCCGCAAAAAGAAAACAGAACCTGCATTGCACACACAAAAGCTGCACCAATTTTATTTTTTTTTTAAAAATCTGATGCCTCCCTTCATCTGAGCTTGCGACAATAGATAACGGAGCACGACGCCTCCATGGTGTATCAGCTAGGAATCCGTCACCGTGCACCATTTGCATTGCCTGCAGTGGAGCGCAAGACTTCCACACCATCGCTTGCCGGAGACCGCACCGTGCCCCTCCTTCGCTCGCGACAGGACACCGGCGCCCGCGGCGCGGTGCGGACGCTATATATGCTTCAAATTGAGGTACTGGGGATTATCCTTCAATTATTACATTTCTGGAGCATCTCCAGCCCCGCATCCGCCGCGGCTGGGGCTCGCCGGAGCTCCGCCGCGGAGATTCACCCATTTACAACCCCCCATTTGGAATTTTGGATCGCCACTATTAATCACGATCTGATTATTTGCATTTTACCTCCTGATTTCAATCGCGGTCATTAAACGCGATCTAACTATTTACATTTTGCCCCCCTTTTTTATCGTGATTATTAATCGCGATCCGATTTTTATACTTTACTCCCTTGTAACTGAGCTTACACATAATATATTTATTTTTAGGTGTACCAGTGTATCACCTTCTTCTACTTGCATTATGTATTTGCATTGCAGATCACCTCAGCACAGAAGAAGAAATCTACAAGTCACTACAGCTCACTATTCAGAAGACTGAACGACTCTGCATAACATCTGATAGAAGTGCATCGCGTCTCATCTTTATGACAGATGCCAAGCCCTGTTTCTCATCTCCTTGGACACCATCTTATTATCTTTGTGTCTGCGTAGTTCGGTGAGATGTGGATTGTAAAGTTGTTGCCCTTGTAAGTTGCATTAGAATTAGCGAGCAGCCATGCCTCGAATTGAATGCTTGCTGGTTAATCACCTCTGAATTCCAGCTGTCGTAATACTTCGTGATGAATTGCGAGGTCATATATTCTCCAGAAATTCGAAAAGGGGTATAGTGCTTTTTAGGTACCTGACTGAATCTGAACCTCTTGGGCTCCAGTATCAGATGCTTGGATCGGGTGTAAGCTGGTGCCAAGCTCAAGCTGCTAATTTCTGATTTGACATCCAATCCAATGTTCAGATTTCCAACTTTCTTCAGATTCAGTGGTGACATAATGAAACCATTCTACTTCGATCAGATTGCCATCATCTTCAACTCTCACACGCCATGCACAAGTGAATCCGATGAACTTGCACGGATACACCCCGCAAAAGTAGAAGAACCTGCATGCATTCTGCCATCGCCCTTCACCTGAGCACGACGCCCACATGGTGTGTGAGCTAGGAATCCGCGACCATGCCACCATTAGTATTGCCCTGCCTCTGGAGCGCAAGACCTGGCCCACACCATCGCTCGCCGGAGATCGAATCGCCTGCCACTGCTTTGCCCGCGCCGCGCCGCGCCGCCGCCGCATCATCGCCGCGGCGCGGACGCCATCACCTGGCTCTCTAATCGAGGCTTCAAATCTGAGGTGGTGGAGATCATCCTCTGCGCTTTCGATTTCCGGGGCATCTCCTCCCCGCGCCCGCCGCAGCTGGGCCGGAGCTCCGCCGCCGGACTCAACCTTTTTCATTCTACCCCCTCATTTGGATCGCGGTTAGTGTTCGCGATCTAATTATTTTCCATTTTACCCCCTAATTTTACACTTTGCCCCCTATTTATTTACATATTGCCCCTCCTGGCGATAGCTGGTTCTCCTCGTCCTTCCGCCGCCCGCCCGTTCGCTGCCACCGCCGAGCGTCAACCGGCGGCCTCGGACGCGCCACGAGTTCGGATGGATCTGGAAGGCGGCGCTGCCATTGCCGCTGCCGTCGTCGGGGAAGTAGGGGATCCAGTTTGGGCGGGCAGTTCGGCTTCCTGCAAAGGAGCCGACAACCCGTACAATTCAGCCCATAATGTGGTTTGCAGTGTACTTCGTAGCCCAGTATCTGTTGAGAGTTTTCTCTTTTCTTTGTTTTTCCGTCCAGAGAAGGACTGAAATCCGTTTGTTCCAGCGGGGAAGAAAGTTTCTCCTGCTGTGGCGGTGGCGCGTGGTGTTGTTGGAGGCGCGGTTGGACGCGATGAGGCAGGCGAGCGTGCGCTCGGCAACGACGATGCCGTGCCGCGCGGCACCACCAGAGAGTTTTCCGCACGCCGCGGCCTGGCGCACATGGCGCGGGCAGGGTCTGGCTGCGCGCCGTCGCCGCCGTGCGCGGTTGATTCCGCAGCGCGCTTTCCGGATAGTTCCGCAGGGCCCCCTCCGGCCCTCCCCCGGTGGGTCGAGATGTTGATTCTGTCGGTGGCTCGGCGCCACTGCTTGGAGTTTGGCTACGCACACTCGCCTGTCGCCGCTGCCCGGGTGCCTACTAGCAAGCAAAGTGCGTGCTCAGGAAAGGCTCCAATTGCAACGGATGGAGCAATTTTATACTCTCTTCACATTCATTCCAGATTACTAATCACGGTTGATTTTTTATCACAATACTAGGTGATACATGCGGGTTGATGAATAAATTTTTAAACAAAATTTTAAGGTGAAATTTCAAAATAAAAACTAATGGTGATATTCTTTTGCAAACGACACTATCCATGAATATATTCATTTTTAAGTGATTGATCCTTTATGTATATCTAATGTGAAAATTTTGTAACATGATACTCGCAAAGATGTATAATCTTAGTCACATAAAATCGGTGAGAGACATAAATTGATGGTCTAGTGGATGATGACGTGACGTATGAGGTGGATACCTTGCATGCTTTGTTGTGGGTGCTCCTTGAGCAGCTCCAACGTGCATTCATGAGGTAGCGCTGAGATGAGAGAGTGAGCAGAGGAGGAGCTCCAGCGTGCATTCATGAGAATTGCTGCTGCGAAAGGTATTTTAACAAATTGTGGGACCTATCTTAGATCAAAGAATGAGGTTATACGTTGGAGAGAATCTGAAAATTAAGCCCCTCAGGCAATCTCTAGCATTCTCTATGCATTCATACGTTGCTGCTGCTCTGAGTAAATGTCTAAATGACTCGTAAGTGGATGACGTAAGCAGATGATGTGGCGCGCTGAAAGTTGAGAGAAATCTATCTATGATTTGTAGTGGGTTCCATCTATATAGTTGTATATGATGATATGATAATTTGATCATTATGTTTATTTAAAAATTTAATGTACACGTTGTTTGTTTTGTTTGCTACTTACTTTATATCAGCTTTTGCATATTTACATTATTTTTTAATAAATTGAATGGTCAAATATTATAATCAATAGTCATCAACAACAACACCTTAGCATTTTGTCCCAATAATGGGTAGGCTAGAGATGAAACACAAAGGAACACATGTAGAAGAACACATATCAAGGTTGAGACACGCTGATTGCTAGTCTGCAAGCACCCCTATCCATGGCTATCTTTTTGAAGATGTTCCACTTCTCAAGGTCTCTCTTAACTGACTTATCGCAAGTCAATTGAGGTTGACTTCTACCTCTCTTTACATTATCAACCCACTCTAAAATCCCGCTACGCACTAGTGCCTCAGAAGAAGGTCTCCTTTGGACATGATCAAATCATCTGAATCGATGTTGAACCTATTTCTCCTCAATTGGTGCCACCTGATCTTATCCTGAGTATCTTCGTTTCGGACTACCACTTCTTGTGTGCTCACAAAACCAACGTAACATACATATATCTGCTACACTCAGTTATTAGACATGTCGATTTTTTTAGGCCAACATTCGGCACCATATAACATCGCTGGGCGAATCACGAATCATCGTACTATGGAACTTACCTTTTAGTTATTTAAGCAAAGGGAGGAGTGAGGGAGTAAAACTTAAATCCAACCGAATCTCTTTCAAGTGGTGAGTGGAAGCATTCCGAATCTTAGAAATTTCTGTTGTTTCCGAAGCTTTATTCCGTGGAAGCGAAATGCAAGAATATTTGAGACCGTAGACTACACTATTTTGGTCCTTGCTTAGCCTTGCCGTATATTTCGGGCCACGCGTGGATGTACCATTGAAATGCTTCTTTTCCCTACGATTCCTGGCCAATACCGAGGTTAGTGAGCGTGGCCACGTCGTTGGGGATCTCGACCGTCGGTTCGGACGCATGAACGGCCCGGATCGGATGAGTAGCGGCCCTTTGCAAAAAGCTCTTGAACTTTCTCGAAATAATCCCGCGGTCCGAGCAAAGGCGCTCGCCCTTCGCCGCCTAGCTCACCGCCCGAAGGAGAAGGGGGCCTCAGCTGCGCTGCCCTGCAGCAGAGGGTTAGGGCGCGGCGAGCCGGCACAGAGACGGAGGTCATCCCGTGCCACACCGCTCGTAGTAGACGCGTGGGCCGAGCAGCCATGCCGGCCATGGAGGGCGCTGCGGCCGGAGGTCGCCGCGCCCGAAGTTCGCCCTGACCGCACCGGCCATGGAGGCAGCTCGCCGCTCGGAGGTCGACCTCACCCCGCTGGCCATGAAGGCCGCCGCCCACCTGAAGCCTCACACGCGAGAGGCCGGAGGCAAGCGGGCACGGCCTCGCGGGCAGCCGTCCCCTGCGGGCGCCTCACGCGGTCGTGTCAGGGCAGGGCTCGTCGACCGTCGTGCCCACACGCGCTGGCCGACCTGCCTAGCCTCGCCGCGTTGGACGCCTGGCTACGCCGGTCCGGACGCCTAGACCGCGTCGCCCGCTGCAGATTAACCGAGAGAGGCAGGCGGTTGAGGAGAAAAGAGGTGGCAACTCTGACGCAGACATCTGCTTGCTGATGGATTTGGTTGTGGAGATCGAAACAGGCTATGCAGAGAGAGAAAAAAAGAGGAGATCTACTGCTTGCTTGCTGGCCATGGACTCCTCCGTAGGAAAAGAAACTAGTGAAAAAAAGAACCTTGATCTGCTGTTGCTGCCATCTGATTCCCGTTGATTCAAGTGAGTTGCTGGTAGAGATAAAAATGTACTACCCCCGCTGGTAGAGAAAAATGTATCGCACTGGTAGGGATAGAAGCAGGTAGTACGAAGTGCTTCGCATGCCTGCTGTGCCGGGATACATTTTTTTCCCACCGACAGAGAGAGAAGATGAGAGAGGAGGTGGCGTGCAGAAAGCAGGAGTTGCACGTGGTAGTGTGTTACGTTCCTAAAAACATAACTCAAATCTCACTACGCCTACCTCTAAAAAACCAACTACAAATTTAAATTCTATCTACATTTAACAATTAGGAATTACACCAAAATCAAAATTGGCAACGGAAAAATTGGCAACGTCTTCCTATAACACTCCGCCACGTAACAAGTAACATACAAGATGTCGAGCTAAGACGTGGAGAGACCCGATCAAAATGTAAAGCTGCCCTAAAAGTTGATAAAGAAAGAACAACATAAATGGACCCATATAGAAACACCGACCCTATTTGTTTCCAAATGTTTTTCTGTGATATGATTCTTCAATACAGCTTTGAAAACATTAAAAATTCTCAGATCCATACTAAAAACATGTAAAAACTCCATCAACAACGGTGACAGAACATTCAAAAAATGGAGTCTCTCCTTGACCCTTCTTAGAAAGAAGAGAGGACACCAAACCATAGAACGAGACATTGACATGTACTTTGTCAATATCCAACTTTTTAATGTTATCGTCTCTCACTAAATATGCTCTTTCACAACATAACTTGGCACCTTCCACTGTTTGCGTGATTGTCCAACCTGAAATTAACTTAATTATATCAGGAGGCAGGAGTGAAAATGGTTCAAATATTGCCCGTTGATTTACGAATTTCTTGCTGCAGATTTCAAAGCAAACGGAATTACTACTAATAAATCTGTTTGCGTGATTGTCCAACCTGAAATTAACTTAATTATATCAGGAGGCAGGAGTGAAAATTGTTCAAATATTGCCCGTTGATTTACGAATTTCTTGCTGCACATTTCAAAGCAAACGGAATTACTACTAATAAATCTTGCAATAATTTAATAGGAAATACAGTACAAACTGAATAACTTCGTTGAACTATACAAATGCAAAGGAACTACTCCGTATACAAAATTAGACTCAATAAAGAAATAGTCTCACCACTGGCCACCCGAGGTTTTCTAGTGTTGTGTAGCCGGGGTGTACGCAGAGCAGTGATGCGCACTTGCGCAGCACATCCACACCAGGCAGTCAGGCACCGAAAGGGGGAAAATGCAGGTGCGGAAAGCCGTGGCCCGTGGACCACGACTGCATCACTGTGCGCTCGACGATTCCAGATATCGGCCAAAGCAAACTGCAGAAGCTGCAGAGCTCGCTCTCCCTGCTCGCCTGATCCAAAGCTGCGGTCGCTCCCAGGTCCCCCCCATGGGAATGGGATCCTACCACCACTACACCTCCACCTCCCAATTCGTCTTCGCCGCCGTCGATTCCAACCACAAACCCAAGACCACCGTGCAAATCCCCGTCACCTCCCCTTCGGAGGAGGGGGGATCGCCTGACGCCGAGGCAGCGGCGGCCGCCAGGATCCAGGCGGCCTTCCGCGGGCACCAGGTCCGTCGGCACGTCGCGGCCGTGCGCGCGGCCGACGCCGAGGCGACGCGGCTGGAGCGGCTGCTCCGGCGGCAGGAGACCGTGGACGCCGTCCGCGGCGACGAGCGCGAGCGGGCCCGGTTCTCGGAGGCGCTGATGGCCGTGCTGCTCCGCCTCGACGCCGTGCCGGGGCACTACCCGGCCGTGCGGGACGCGCGGCGCGCCGTGAGCCGCCGCGTCGTCGGCCTGCAGGAGGTGTTCGACGCCGTGGTTGCGGCGCCCGGGCCGCAGACGTGCGGGGTGCCGGCGAGCCTGGAGCAGGTGCTCGAAGGGATCTGGGGCGACGGGGAGGCGTCGATGCCGGTGCCGGCGGCGGCGGTGGAGGATGAGGAAGTGAGGAGGAGCGGGTCATGCTGGGGGAGGTATTTGTATATGTATTTTGTGGGCGTATTGTATACCATGTTGCATTGATCAGAGGAATGATCGGCGTCCATTTATCATTGTTTACGGCACGGCAGGCACAGACTTTGTATGGCTGGGTGCCTGCCTGCGTGGGTTCCAGAAAAAAAAACTCGATTTCCTTGCAATCCGTAAGTTCGATAACTTTTTATTATTCATTCGTCACGTCGAATCTATAGACATTAATTAAAAGTATTAAATCTGAATTAACGAACTCATTTCGTAACTCCTGATGAAATTGCGAGACGTACGAATCTATCGAGTCTAATTATGTCATCATTATACAATATATTGCTACAATAAACATGTTCTAATAATGACTTAATTATGCGTAATAGTATGATTAAACAAAATATTGCTACAATAAACATGTACTAATGATGACTTAATTATGCTTAATAGTTCCATCTTGTGATTTTCAATCCATCTGCGTAATTATTTTATACGTAAATCATATTTAGTTGTTCTAATTAGCATCGGTAAACTTTATGCGACATTTTCAGTAAATTTTACAACCAACTAAACAAGACCAAATTGACACTTATATTGGCTGGAGGAATTCAGCAGGGTGACTGCTGTGTGTAAAGATCTCTATGACGATGGCATTACGAGCACAGGTCCATGTAAAAAAGCAAAAATTTCTTTTCGACAGAACACGCATGGTTAGTGTGACGCAAACTGGGATAGGGCAAAGCCCAAGCTGTACACCTTTTAGCAGCCCACGCCCCCCAGCCTGCTTCCGTCATCAACCTGCCGGCCCGGCCCGGCAAATCTCCACGGCAGCACGGACGCCGGACGGAGGCCGAGGAACCCAACAAATCAACGCCATCCTTTGACCTTCTCGTCCCCGTCCGCCGCATCCACGCCGTCCATCCACCCACCAACCCAACCCCGATTCCCCACCGCTCATAATAAATCGGCGAGAGGAAAAGAAAAAAAAAATTCCCCGTGCTCTGCTGTGTTCTACTCCCACACCTGCGACTCACCGCCCGCCCGCCCGCCCCCTTCGTCTCGTCTCCCCCCTCCGCTTCGCGCATCTCACCGCCATCCTTTACCTTCCCGCGTCTAATTGAGCGCCAAAGCGGGGGGACATTTGAATTCCCCGCAGCTTCCGCTCCCTGCGCGGTCTCGTACCGTCCGGAGGCGCCGCCGGGCGCGCCGGCTTTATCCCCTTCCCCTCCTAGGGTTTCGCGTTCCCCTCGGGGGGGATGGGGGACGCCCCCGTGGCGGCGGCGGCGTCACTCGCGGGGAAGCGCCGACGCGACGATGAGGGCGCGGGGCTGAGGCGGGTGGCGGAGATCGTGATGGTGCTGGCCGCGGCCGGGGAGGTGCGGGGCGGGAAGGAGCCCACGGCCGCGGAGCGGGCGCTCGCGGCCGAGGCGCGGGAGAGGCTGGCTGCCGCTGTCGCCGAGGGGGCCGTGCGGCCCAAGGATCTGTTCCCCGGGGAGGCGGTCCGAGCGGTCGTCGAGGATCTCGGCCTCAACCGCGCCAGGGACCCCGCCGCCATGGGGTTCCGCCCGCCCAAGGCATCCATCGCCGATAGGCTCATGCTTACTAAGCGCAAGGTTTGCTAACTCTCTCTAGTTTCGATCCGTTCCCTCCCAGTTTAATAGCCTTGTGGTCAACTGGTACGAGCTGCGAAAAATCTGAGGGGTGATTATTGCGGTGTCAGAGTGCTCATCAGACTATTAGTTGGTATGACATGACACTGCTACTTGCATGACACAGGCTTTAGCATCTGAATGATACATTACCGAATAATTGATCCTGATGGATTTGTTGGAGAGCTACAAGTATTGATATGCTTTGTTACTCTTGTCGTATTCTAATTCAGAGCGTTTTATTTGCTCTTGGAGCTTTGCATACATTTACTTTGTATGTATGCACTTGAGCAAATGTTTAGATTTATGTTACTTGTTCTTGTAGAATTAGCATATCTGTGACTTCTTGTTACCCTTTGTTTCTGTCCATTAAACTTACTATCTCTGTTCGGTTCTCTCTTTGAAATAGTTTATTTCTGTGTTGTCATGACATATTTTTTAGCTGAAGCAGTTTTATGTGGGTTTAAGGTTATGAATTATCATCACTATTGACTTGAAAATCAGTAACTTATCGTCCCATTACCTAATTATCATGGAACTGTCTAACCAATTTTGAGATGGTGAGTTCAATCTGGTTACCTATGACCTGCATAAAAAATTAAAACACTGTATTTACACTATTTGACTATTTCACTTATTTGCTTTCATACAGATGGAAGAAGTCAAGGAAGCTCCAGTGCAACCAGCAGTTAGCACACCTCAAACCGTTGTCTCAACTGGAATGGCTGAGTTCCATGGTTTCAATGGCGCTTCTAAGTTTGGTGTTGGAGTTCCTAGGAACTCACAAGTTCCCGCAGTAGCTGCTACTAACCCATTAACCTCAACGTCACCAGTTGTCTTGAAGCCACCAGGATCATCTCCTGTAAAACCAGTTGCCAACTCCTCAGTTGTTACCCTACTCCATACTGGTCCATCACACCTTAAATTGGACAAAGATGTTAATGGTCCTCTGAATTTATCACGCGGCGGAGGTACTGCTCTAATATTATTTGGTTATTTGCTTTTTTGAGTAAAATTAGACACTTCCTGCTTAGTTTTATCGTAAATAAGATTCTTACTTGGCTCTTGATGCATGTTGATGGCTTTTGAATACTATCCCACATATAAATCCTTCAACTAGTTGCTCAAAGCTGCAACAGATATGACACGCTCAAAATTTTTAATTAGGACCCCTCCCAGTTTATATTGTTCAGGGGTGCACAAAAACACGTCACCTAAAATGCAGCAACTGCATGATAGCCGCGGTGGTTAATAAAACTAGTCAAGCTATTTTACAGTAACATTTCTATTTTTCCCCCTGAACAACTGTTGCTTTAGGGAAATTATGCTTACTTGATGAAAGTGTTATTTGTTACTTTCTCATTTGCATACAAGGGGAGTTTATTTTTTATGTATATCCCTGATTATAGAATGGATGACGTTCTTTTTATCAGCTTTGCTCAGAAACTAATTTGCCTGCATTGCTTTCTTCCGCAGCAACCGTTGCACACCCAAACATGTCTAATGTAGACACATCAGCTAGGTCCAGTGTAAATGCTGTACAGAGTTCCAATCAGTTGTTGAAGAACCAGGACACAAAGTCAGTGGCAGTTCAAGCTGCCACAGGTAATGCTGTTGTGGGGCATCGTGCTACACCAGGTGTGGCATTTGTTCCACCAAAACCTACTTTTGTCAACCACAACGAGATAGCAAAGACTGTTCAACAGTTTTTGCATCAACCTGCAAACCATCCTAGCTGGACTCCACCATCAACTGAGTACATGCATTCTCGCGTGGGCTGTCAAATATGCAAAGTTGCTATCACTGATACAGACAGTTTACTTGTTTGTGATGCCTGTGAGAGGGGAGCACACTTGAAATGCCTTCAGCAGTATGGTAATAAGGGTATCCCGAAAGCTGAGTGGCATTGTTCCGCATGCCTGACGCAGAGTAAGGGCAAACCCCTGCCACCAAAATATGGCAAGGTTACAAGAACTGTTGTTGCATCAAAGGCTGCACCACCTGGTGGTGGGGCACAAGTTTCTTTCCCGGGATCAGCAGAAAACATGGCCACAAAGGAGATTTACCAAAAGTTGGCTGCAAATGGAAATCTTATGAAGCCAATCTCCACTCAAGGTGGCAACACTGTACACAACATTAATGTGTTGGCACTGAGTGCTGTCACAGCTGGTTCACAATCACAGTTAGCTTCTACCTTAAGATCTCCAGTAGGAAATACTGTTAAAGCTGAAACCTCCTCTAATGGAAAGGAAGGAACTGGGCAGCAGTGCAGTAGTATGTTACAGCCTGATGTGAAATTCCCTCCTAATAAAAGATTGAGAAGTGGTTCCTCTTCGAACTCTGTTGGCTCGGCAAACGATATCATGAACAGTGAGCAAACTGCAGAAATTTCTGGTGCTGAAGCAAAGATCAAGTCTGAAGCAAACTCTGAGCCCCCTTTGAGCAGGAATGAGGAATTGGTTGATAGTAGTGGAACATCTTTTGAACAAACTAAGATTGTTGGTACCGAAGAAAATCCTAGTGCACAAGCGACCTCCAAGACAGATAAAATGAAAGATGGGGAGACGACTGCCAACACTGGAACATCATCAGATCAAAGGAGAAACTTTGCTACTGAAGAAAAGCTCCTCAGTGAAGCAACTTCTGAGGCCCTTACAATTACTGATGTGAAGATGACTATAAATACTGGAATGCCAGTACAGGAAAGCAACATTGTTGCTACTGAAGAAAAGCTCCAGACTGATGCAGCCTCTGATGATCCACCTATGATCCAAGATATGGAAATGAGTACTAACAATGGACCACCAGCAGATGAAGCCAGTAATCTTGTTGCTGAAGAAAAGTCCCAGTCAGAACAAACCTCTTCAATTGGTGATAAAGATGTCACCACTAATGCTGGGATACCAACAGATCAAACACAGCATTCGAATGGGTCAACTGAAAATGTAGAAAAAAATCTCCCTAATGGAGAACCATATAAAGACAAATTAGGCTGTAATATAGTCTCAGATTATGTTTCTACTCAAAAAATAGCTTCAAATGGCATCTTACACCCTAAGGATGAAACTTCATGTGTTCATGAAGCTGAAGCTGTGGGTTGCAACACAGAAGCAAACTAGACCCAATAGCAGGTTGCATCCGATTTTCTTTTTTTTTCAGGTGTGTTTCTAATCAAACCAGTTGTTACAAATCTTTATGCCAATCAAAATCTATACTCTCTAGTTGTTTGAATCTTTGATTTAGGATTGATAATGACTCATAAAGCGCCATATTTGAAAATTGATGCTTGTAGCTCTTAGTTCCTAATTTATTGCCATGCCAATCACACGAGCCTATTTGAACTCGTGGTACAAGTATGCTCAGGAGATGTTCAAACGCCCATATTTATTTTTTTGAACTAAAAACGCTCATATTTATTGCTGTGCAAGTTTTGCACAAACTCTGAAAACTGAAACCCTTATGTGGACCTTTTTCGAGCATTTGATCTGACCTTATATTTGATCTTTTATCAGATCGAACTATGCTGAATCTACCATCAATTTTACCAGCGTCATGATCAACTGTGTTCTGCATTCTCTTGGATGACATTATACTTTTAGCAATCATCAACCATTTTTCCAGGAGGTTTGTCGCTAGCCCCTTCCTCTCATTTTTGTTTTGTTTTGTTTTGTTTTGTTTTGTTTTGAGATGACCTCTTTTAAAAGTGAGAAACCTTGGAAACATGCTCATCAGGCTCATATTCATAGTTTAGTAGTTTCACCATATTTTTTTTTATATTTGCGTTCCTGCTGACATGAAGTTTACTTCAAACTCTGTAGGTATCTACTACCTCCTGGTGTAGCTATAGAAGCCTAGAACACAGGAAATGTAACTCCATGATGTTGTACTTCATGTAGATTGATAATCTTGAGTTCCTAACTGTTCAATTCTATTTCCCCTTTCGTTTGTTCTGTGTTTATCTGTAGTGTTGTAATTAAATAGGGTTTAGCTGAGTGAGGACTGGGTTATCATGTCACAATAATGATATTTGCCTTCGCCATTGCCTTGGGTCAGTTACCAACGTGGTACCGTGTACCCTACAACTTATGTTCCTTGAGCTTCTAATGCATCCCATTGGCCTGCTAGTGTTGTTCCGTTCTGTCAGGTTTTTAGCTATGCCTGTGTGGAGAATGGTAAACGTTTACTATGGGATGTTTGTTGTTGCAATTTGGAAAGGACTTGCAATCTGTGGATGGATGCAACACACCATTGCAGCTTGCGGTTCTGAAAAGAGTATTGGTTAATGTTCAAAACAGGAGAGCATTCCTGCCTGGACTACTGTCAAAGGAAATCGTGAAACACTTTCGGCCTGGTACATATAAATACTGATGAAAACCACAGGCCTGGATTTAACTGCAATGTCAAATGAAGCGATGCATATATACACACAACTTGAAAAATCAAACGCGAAGAGATTCAGCTCACAAGTGCAGTACAATCCAAGCGCACGGACAGCCATACAAGAAAGCTCACAAATCGGATCAGACAACATGCAAATCCCTTCAGAACAGACTTCAACTTTTCTTTCCTTTTTTTTGCAAGGAGACACTGTGCACAACCATACACATGAACCTTGAACAAGAATCAATGTTAATGGTGGCTAGTAAACATTTTATTCCATCAAAGTATCAAACAGTACCAGACAATGATGATCACACGGGAAGGCTAGAGAGAAGGATGCAGTTGTGCAAAAGCAGGCCACAGTGCAGGTGTTTTCTGAGGTAACAGAGTTGCTATGCCATTTTGGTGTAAGCTCTGCTCTGGGGAGGACCTGGTGCATGTGGACCCCATGCTTGATGAAGCCTGTCAACTGCCTGGGCCGGCAAGACCAAAGTCAGACAAGTTTGAACACTATGCTAGACAATGGGAAGAAGGCAATGACTGGGCAACCAACTGCTTTGACAGTGGAGAAATTGGCAGATGATATGGGGGCAGCGTTAGGTCTGGGAGAGCGCAATGCATGCAGGACGTTGTGCAGATTTCAGAGCACGCGGTGCAAGAGTTTGAACAAGAGGGTGAGCAGACTGGACTGGGCCAGCGAGAACTATTCGCCACTCCACATTATGCTGCTGATGGAAACCCACTACAAGATTCAGTCGAGCAAGTTATGGAGTCGGGTGATTCATGTCGTTGGTGGTTTACCAATGAATGAACAACGATATCAGATTCTAAACTGGAATGCGAGGGGCCTCAATGCCTCGGCAAGAAGAAAGGTGGTCCGTGATCTGGCACTTGACACTGGGTGCACAATTGTGTGTTTGCAAGAAACCAAACTAGATGCAATAGACAGGCAGATGGTAACTGAAGTGTTGGGTCAGCGCTTAATTTTGCTTACCTGCCAGCAGATGGTACCAAGGGAGGTGCTTTGCTTGCTGCGGATGATGCTCATTATTCTATCACAGCCTCTGAGTTCAGAAACTTCAGTGTCAGCAAAATTGACTGCAACTACTAGTACCGCTGAATGGTGGATCACAGTAGTCTATGGGCCACAGGAAGATCGAGAGAAACTAGAGTTCTTGGCAGAACTGAGAGCAATTGGGGCGACTGTTGGTGACAAATGGTTAATAATTGGTGATTTTAATCTGATCCTAAGTGCACAGGATAAAAGTAACAGCAATATCAATAGGAGACTGATGGGGGCATTCAGAGACGCCGTTCAGGATCTTGAACTCAAGGAGTTGAATCTTAGAGGGAGGAAGTTTACTTGGAGGAACTCAAACAAGAATCCATCGTGCATTTTTTCACAACAGAATGGGATCTCATGCTGCCGGGATCTATTCTACAGGCGCACTCCTCTCTAGTGTCAGACCACTGCCCGCTGCTTATTGTCGGGCAGGCTACAGTTCCTGCATTTCGTGGATTCCGCTTTGAGAGTTTCTGGCCTCGCATCGAGGGCTTCCAAGGCATTGTGCAGAGTGCATGGCAGCAACAACTAGCAGTACAGAACCCTTTCTTGTGATTGCACACCAAAATGCAACGAACATCGACAAAATTGAAAGAATGGGCCAGGGCCAGAATTGGCAGCGTCAGGTTGCTTTTGTGTGCAGCAAAGCAACTGATAGGCATCTTGGATGTAGTACAGGAGCACCGACAAGTGAGCAATGAGGAAATTCAGTTGAGGAGGGATCTCAAGGCCAGATACCTAGGTCTCACAGCCATCGAAAAGTTGAGAGCCAAACAAAGGTCGAGACTGACAAACATCAGAGCGGCTGAAGCAAACTCAAAGCTATTTTACCTGCAAGCTAATGGGAGGAAGAGGAAGAATCACATCCAACGTCTGAATGACAATGGCATTGAATTGATCAAGTATCAACAAAAGGAGGACTGCTTATACAAACATTTCAGCACACAGTTTGGGGTTCCTCAGCAAAGGCAATTTACTCTGAACTGGGAGTCTTCGGGGATGAATGCTACTGATCTCAGTGACCTGGAAGAAGAATTTACAGAGGAAGAACTTAGAGCAGTGATTATGGATCTAAAAGCTGACATCATAAACTGTGTGGTGGCCTGATGGGTACATTGGAGTCTTCTATAAGGAATGTTGGGGGCTGATCAAAGATGACCTTATGGCAGCAGTGAACTACTTTTATGCACAACATGATCAACATTTTAAACAAGTTAATTCCGCCCACATCATTCTGTTACCCAAAAAATGCGATGCAATGTGTGTGGGGGATTATCGGCCAATAAGCCTGACACACAGTGTGGCCAAGCTCATCTCAAAATTGCTTGCCAACCGGTTGTCACACCATCTCAACAGCATAGTGTCAAGAGCACAAAGTGCTTTCATCAGAAAGAGGAGTATCCATGACAACTTTCTATTTACACAAAACTTGGTACGTGATCTGCAGCGTGCGAAGTACCCTGCTTTATTCATCAAATTCGATATTGCAAAAGCTTTCGATAGTGTGCGGTGGGATTACTTGATTGAAGTAATGGAGCAGATGGGTTTTGGTGTTCGTTGGAGATCATGGATTACAACACTGATCAGCAGCTCAAAGTCAGAGGTATTCCTCAATGGTGCAAGAGGCAAGTGGTTCAAGCATTGGCGTGGGCTTCGGCAGGGAGATCCATTATCGCCTCTGCTCTTCATTCTTGCAGGGAGAATGTTGGAACAGGCAACAAGCAGTGGGCGACTAAGCCCTATACAGCACAGAACAGCTAAGATCCGAATCAGTATGTGTGCAGATGACGCTGCCTTATTTCTAAACCCCATCAAAGAAGAAGTGGAAGAGGTGTCACAGATTCTGGCAATCAAGTTGGTTGCAGGGCCGTGGGCCGATGGATATTGCTCCAAGGTTGTTCAAATTGGCTTGGCGGAAGAACAGAAAGGTCAGGGAAGAGATCCACAACCACAGTTGGACTAGGGGGCTTTGGCGCATGAATACAGTGGAAGAAATGGCAGAATTTGCGGGACTTTGGGATCTGGTGCAAAACATTGAGTTCACTGACAGGCCAGACGAGATAGAATGGCGATGGACAGCTGATGGTGCCTACACTTCACGCTCAGCGTATTTGGCTCAGTTCACAGGAGCTTATAGCAGTTTTAGTGGCGTCAGATGGAGTCTCCATTGAGGATTGGTGGCAACAACCACTGCAGCAATTTCCAACTACACAACGAAGAAATGTGGCTGCTCTTCTCATGTACATGGCGTGGAACGTGTGGAAGGAGAGAAATAGAAGGATCTTTGAAGGCACGATAGCGTCTCCGCTGCAGGTGGTGTGCTTCATCAAGGAGGAAATCGCCCTCCGTCAGCGGGCGGTTGGAGGGTGTATCATAGTTTTCAATTATGTTATTTATTTTCGTCTATGAGCTCGAGTTCTTAGTCATTTATGTAATAGCACTCTATGTAAGACTTGCTTGCTTCTTCTTATATGATTAGGCAGTGCTCCTGCCATTTCCTTAAAAAAAATGATGATCACACGAACTTTAAAGTTCTGAACATGGATCACAAACAGAAGAAGCTAGTTTCGGAACATGGTTTCCCTGTTGTTCAAAGACTTGCTTTCCAGAGGTGACAATCAGAAATCAAACGGGTCACTCAGGGTAAGGTTGGACGCTCTGTTAAAGCTCCACTTGCCACCTCCGGAGCGCACTACAAGCATTGACTTGCGGCCTTTCCATAACCGTTTTGCACAAACTTGAGTTTTCAGTTTGGTGATCACCTCCTCAGTCAAAGCAGGATCATCTCCAGAAGCCAAATCGACCACCAATTTCTCAAGCACCTTTGCCTTATTCCATATGAACCTAAGGAACGCAAACTCACTGTCATACCCTCGTGAGTTCTTGAAAACCACCTTTTTCAGTGTTGACTTTAAGCACCTGATGGGGGTGGGGCTAGCCTCCTCCCAAAACTTTAAATCAATGGGCTCGTCAGCTCCACCGGACTGCAAAATTAGATTGAACTACTTCAGTTACCACAACTTATGGTAATTAATCATACATATGAAATAATCGATGAGAAAAGTAGTATCAACCTGCACATGCAAAGTGTTGATAAAAGGAAAGCATCCCAGAAAGCTTGGAACCATCTGAGCCTCTCTAGGGACATCAAACTGCACATTTAGAGCCAGAATAGTGACACTTGGAATTACCGAGGATGGTTTCGGCTTTGTTTCAGCCTGCAGTTCATTTAAGATTCACAAGGTAAACAAAATAGCATCATTATAAATTAATCACTATATGATAATAATATATTATAGAGACTGACCTCAATGACAGTATCATGAACCTCGAGCACGTGGATTCTTGGATCCAAGTAGCCAAGCACCTTAAGATTCGGGGTGCACCCAATGTTGAGCCGGATGGAAGAGTCACGGAGAGGTTGGCCATCAGGTTTCTTACACCAGAAGATGAGACGCTTGAGGGACGGGGCAAGAATTACTTGTAATATGTTGGCAACGAACTTCCAAAAGATCGCGCACTGGAGACTGCGATTGCGGATGCAAACTCTGGGGGGTGAGCAATCACTGGCGATCAACGAAAATATCTCCAGCTTGGGGCTGTACTGGAGGAGACGGTCGACGTCCACGGTCCTGATGTGGACCCCGGTGAGACGAAGCTCACGGAGATGCGGGAAGACATTGACGCCACGGCAAAGGCAATCCGTGCTAGGGAAATCCCAGTGCCGTAGGCTGAGACGGCCAAGGGAGGCAACGCAGAGCACTTCTGATGGGAGGCTCGTGGAGGTGGAACCGAGGTGGTTGAAGAGTTCGAGGGTCTGGACACCCTTGTCGGCGAGGATGCGGAGCCACCCGCGAGCGATCGCGGCGTCGTGGGCTACCGCGTAGTGGAAGCTGTGGGTGAGACGGATGGAGCGGAAGGGACCCTGATGCGTGGCGAGGATGCAGGAGATGGCGTCGGTAATGGTGCGCCACCTCGGGACGCCGCCGTCTTCACCGGAGAGCGCCGGGAAGAGGTCGGCGTCGTAAAGGAAGAGAGGTGTGGACGACCAGACGGAACGCCAGCGCGGGGAGAGCGTGGACGTGCGCGCGGCGTCCTTGATGGGGAGGCGCGTGACGATGTTGGAGAGCAACTTGTCAGGGAGGCGGCTGATACGATCCTCGCCGCCCTTGACGTCTGAGATGGCAAGGGACATTGGAGGGTGTTTGTTCTTGCTGGGCCTCGTCGTCGCAAGCTAGTTTCTCGAAGGCTAGCTATTTCAATCAGGAACCACTCCGTTTTGAATCCCGAAACCAGATACGGAACCTCCTCCAACTCGTAAATTCAGTTCAATTTATCTCCCTCCCTAGTTCCAACGTCGGATTCTGACCGGTCGAGGTAGCGAACACGGGCGGCCGCGCGCGCTCAGACATGAAGACGAGTCCCTGTGCTGCTCCCTCTTCTGCTGAAAAAGGCCTGGGCCCTGGGCAGCGAAAGGCTCTGGAGACGTGAGCCGTTGGATGGATTTGGACGTCAGTTACGCCGTGACAAGGTCACCGAACCTCCTCAGCCCTACTACCCTCGATCCAAACGGCCAAGCACCTGAGCGGCGGCGGCCGCCCAATGTCGACGAAAGCAGGCGCGGAGGCTCCGACCGGATTAGCCGGTCGCCCCTAGATTGGCAATGCTAGCTCGGGCGTTTGACCATGTGGGCAAAGCATGGAAGAGAACGCAACAGCGTATGTCCATCCAGGCCTCGACCTCGTCGCGCCGCCGCTCCAACATGCCACCGCAGCTTCGCCACCTCTGTAGCAGACCGGCGCAACCGGGAAGTTTCCCTGAAGAACAGAACCGACGCAACATGTAAGATCTGCCGCTCTACCTATTTGATTGGAACAGATGTGCTACTAGGGTCGAATTTGTGTGTTGTTGGAGCCGATGAACTCATGTTCGACAATTATGCTAAATCTCATGTTTTTTTGTTCCGATAACAACCTGATCATTTTTCTGCAGTGGAATTCTGCCACTGTTGAAATATATCCAGAAACAGAACCAGAGCGAGCAGCCCAATAATGGCAACATGGAGAATTCAGCCGTTGCTGCTGTCGACTCTATCAGGTAACATTGCTTGATTCTGAAATTCAATCTCAGGTAACATTGCTTGATTCTGAAATTCGATCTTGGCCTAAGATTTGTAATAATGTTAGCATGCTTACATTCAGAGATACTGTTGAGGAGAGTTTTGACCAGAGGTTTGCAACACTGAAGAGCATTGGGAAAGACAGTGTCAATGACCGCAAACTTGAGTTATTGCTAAAGAAGAAACCTTCCCCCATTTGCTATGTTTGGTTTGATCCCTCACCCTGGATGCACATATCTAAGGTACAGTAATCTTTTTTTTTGTCATAGAACTTTTGATGCTACATACTGCTCCTAAGGAAACTTTTAATTGACACCAATATCTGGAGGAATGATCCACATAGTGCTCCTAAGTAAGAACGGGTGCAGTTTGATCTATATGTACTCTTTCGTCTACAATGGATGAATGGACTTAATTCTATGATGCATCAATATGTTTTGGACTGGCATTATCTTCCGGAGAGGCGGAGAGTTATCCTTTTTGGAGAGAAAAAGAAACTAAATCTACAATCATTTGGGTTGCAAAACAATTCCAAAGAACAGTAAAACTTTTCTTTTGTACACCACTTGGATCCAGAGAGTAGAGTTGAAGTAGTATGTTTCATTGAAAAATATGGGGGGGTATTATAAATTCTGTTACTTGCTACTCTGTCGCAGCTAGTATTGCATCTGTATTGTCTTATTCTAATGGCATATACGTGTGGGTTCATAAGAACTTAGAAGATGACTTACTTTTCAAACCTTTGTTCTCAGTTAATTTCAAAAGTTCTACCATTATTTCTTTGTTAATTTGGAACTTATACAACTCTACAATGGTACTGGGCAATCCTTGAATATATTTCCTTGAACACTTTCTAGTCAAACCTTTTTACATTCCATGATCAATCTTGTGAGACTGTTGATGCCAGCAGCGCCAGATTCTTTATTAAGTGTTGGCATTATCATGAATCTCATGAAAGCAGGAGGAGCTCCGATACATTTATTCCGATACATTTAGGAGGGATTCCCTTGGACCATACTCCCTCCGGTTCCCTATTAGAAGTCGTTTTGGACAAGGTTTGAGTCAAACATTGGGAATATAAATCATGAATAACTTTTTAAGTCATTGAGTTTGAAAATGTGAAAAATCATATAAATAGATTTGTCTTGAAAATTACTTTCATAAGAATATACATATATAACTTTCCAATAAATATTTTTATAGAAAAGAGAAGTCAAAGTTGTGCTTTGGTGACCGTGTCGCTGTCCTAAACGACTTCTAATATGGAACAGGAGGGAATAGATATATATTGTATTGAAGAGAAATTTAGTGAACTGTGAATATACTTTAGTTCCATATTACTATTCCTGATGATGTTAACTTTCATGGTAGCGGGTTCTTGTGCTAATGTTATTGTTGGTTAATGGGGTGTGACATATGCTAACCTTTATTTCATTTGCTATCTTGATGCACTCTTTTAGCTGTTTTTATTTTGAGATGATGTCATGATGCCCATTAAATTAACAGATTGTTTGAGTTTGTAACGTGATGTTCACACTATGTTTCGCACTGATCTGTCATCATGCTGCAGGGCATCATAAAGACTCTCTGTGTTAATAAGATGGTTAGATCTGGTTGCAAAGTCAAAATCTTAATGACAGACTGGTTTGCCCGGATGAACTGTAATATTGGTGGCAACATAAATAAAATACGGACGATTGGTTTGTACAATATTGAGATGTGGAAAGCAGCTGGCATGGCTCTTGATAGGGTAGAGCTAGTGTGGTTATCAGATGAAATAAATCGGCATGCCGATGAATATTGGCCACTCGCCATGGATGTTTCAAGAAAGACCACAGTGCATAGAATAAAAAGGTATATTCTTGTTTGGATTATTTGAGCGTTTAGTATTCACTTGGCAGTCATTACATTGGAGCATCAAATGGAGGTTCATTTGAACATGCAAGTCATTTCATTTCTATTTACCTGCAGATGTTATGGGAGTAGAGATCCCTTTGAAGCATTCACTGCTGCTGATGTACTTTACCCTTCCTTGCAGTGTGCTACCATATTATTTCAGAAGGTTATTTTTTTTCCTCTTTGAAAACTTTCAACCTTGCAGGGGCAAAACTAGTACCAAAAGGACAGTGGTGCACTTGACAAACAGATGCAATTTCAAAGTAACATGTGGCAGACATGAGTAAATTTACTAGAAAAATCTTGATATACCATGGTGCATGTGCTGCGCACCTCCCTAATACAAGTTAGCATTGCCCCTGAATCTTAGGAGATTTGTTAGTCACATCTCTGTTTACAAATGTGTAGCTATGGCACGTGTCAATTAACTTTGTCTTTGACTGCTAATCTATTTATAACTGCTGAAATAGCAATCTAATATGCACCTTAAACGCTGGGATTTTAAATTTAAGGAAGTCAAGAATGATGCAATATAATTAGTTTATCCTTCTTTTTTATCTTCTCCAACATGCACTCTGGAATTTTTCTAATGTTTTTGAGATTTGGATGCTTTTGTCATATTCTAAAACACTGTGATGTTTTATATCTGTTGGAGTATGTGTGTGTTGGCCCATGTGGCCCGGCCCATATATGAGGCCCATGTAATGTCTACTATATATCCCACTCTCTAGGGTGGAGAAGAACACAGGAAATTATTTCCTCTAACATGGTATCATTCGCCTAGGATTTTCCTAGGAGCTCTCCTGCCCACGAACGCCGCCGCCTAGGGTTTCCCCTCCCTGCGCAGCCGCCGCTTCCTTCCTCACCCCCGTCCCTCCTTCCGCTGCCTGAGGCGCCCCCGGGGAGATCGCCCATGTCGATCTCCGCAGGGGGCCGCAACCTCCTCTGATCCACACCCAGCCCCCCCTCGTGTCGCGTCCAAGCACAGCAGCAGGGGACCTACCTCGCCGTCGTCGCCAGGATCTGCCGCAAGCACCGCCGTTCTCGTCGCCCCCGCCGGCGCATCCCCATCTACTCCTCCAGCGCTGCCACCACCGCTGCCCTTGCGCGCAAACCCGCGGCTGCGGAGGAGATCAGGGGCGTAAATCACCGCCGCAGCCACGGGCACACGACCGTTGGCCGCACGCCGCCCCTGGATCCGCTGGGGTGGCGGCCCGATTGCGCCACCCTTGTCGTCGTCGTCGGGCTGCAGCACCTGGCCACCACACCTCCACCGCGCCGCTCCACCGCCGTCGCCGACGGGCTGCATCGCCGTGGGGGGCCCCACCCCTTACCCCCGCCCCTCTCCTCCACGCTCGTCGGCCTGCTCCTCCCCTTCGTCCCTCAGCGCCGCCGCTGCGGGAGAGGCGGGGACGCCAGCTCACTGCGCCACAGGAGCGAGGCGCCGCTCGGGTCGCACGCCTCTGTGCCTCCCTCCTCTGCTTTTCTCTGTGGCTGTCCGTGACCGCCACAGGAGATGATAAGGAAGGGAGGTGCATCTGCTAGGTGCACCCGAGCATGTACCTGCGGGTCCTTCTGCTGCTGTCCTTTTTCTTCGGTTTTTCCCGATCAGAGATCGGATTGCGTCGCCCTGCCACTCGTCTTCGCTCGTCGTCGACACTCCCGAAGGACGCTGTTCGTGGTCAAGCCATCTACCCGCGTCGCCGCCTCTTCAGGCGGTGGTGCCACTCGTCGCCGGTCATCGTCGAGCAGGCGCTCGATCCGCCTCCGCACATCCAGCCGTCCTCGCGCGGACACCGCAGCTGATGTTGCTGAAGGAAGACGTTGTCGCCACCCCTGCTCTGAGCGCGACAGCTGCTGCTCTGCGCCGTTGCCACCCCTGTCTTGAGCGTGACCTGCGCGACAGCTGTTGCAAGCTGCACCGTCGCCACCCCTGTCCTGAGCGTGACAACTGCACTCTGTGTCGTCTACCGTCGCCATCCGCCGCCACCGTCCTGCTGCTGTCTTCGGCGAGTTGCTGCTGAGTTTGTGGATTCGAGCACCTCGACGATGCTTCGACCCGTGCCCCCTCCACGGCTTCGACCACGACCACCTTGACTTCGGGCTACCGCGGCACTAAAGGGCTATTATCTGCATAAGTCTCCAGTCGAAACTTTCGCACCGGTGTTCCGACTGCGAGGGGATTTGTCCCCGAGTGTACTTTCGTTCGTTCGTGTCCAGTCTTGAAACTCTGTTGTGACGGTAGTTCAGACTGCGGGGGGGGGGTGTAGGAGTATGTGTGTGTTGGCCCATGTGGCCTGGCCCATATATGAGGCCCATGTAATGTCTACTATATATCCCACTCTCTAGGGTGGAGAAGAACACAAGGAATTATTTCCCCAAACAATATTAACACACCAAAATTTGCTATATCCATCAAATCAGAGGAGATTTGACCGATTGCTAATATCCTGTAATAAATTAGTAATGTAAAATGTGCATCTATACTTTGCTTGACGTGTATAGCTTTTATAGTAAACATTTTACAAACTTTTATTCATGTACATCTATGGAAACATTCTAAGTTGCAGGTTGATATATGGCTATTGGGCGTGAATCAGCATGAGGCCAACTTGTTAGCTAGAGAATACTGCAAGCGTGTACAAAGGCGGAATAAGCCAATTGCGTTGTCACACAGTATCTTTTGATTTTCTATTTAGTTGTTCTTCCAGTTTGTTTATTGTGGATATACCTCGGTGTTTTGTCCTTTTATACTGGTTATCTATGTCAAGACAAAAGATACATACACACTACATACATGCACTAAAGCAGACTCATGCACACATTCTTAACTTCAAGTACAGATATACTTCCTAATTTGTTACAATACCCTGCAGAAGAGCATAGGAGGAATCCATTGCAGGCTATCTACGTGGAAGATGATGAGGTTTGCACTGTAATATTAGTACCTCTGTAACATTCTGTACAGACACAAACACACACAGACAGAGATATATACATTCTGTTGTTTGCATTTTTGTATAGCAAATATAATTGTATTTCAAATATTTGGATACAAGAGCTAGTCATTTTTGCAACTCTTGCTCACTTTTTCATAGGGCAATACAACTATAGTGTTGGGAAACCCATCTTGGTTCAGGAAGACGAGTAAGAATAGTTAACTTCAGTACAATAGTTCTGATGGGAAAACAGAAGCCCACATTACAGTCTGCATGGTCCAGTCAGAAACAAATATATAGTGAATAGGATGGGAAAACAGATGTGATTTATGTTATTAGTTCTATCATGGACTCATTCTTTATTCAGAAGAAGCGACTTTTCTCTTATGCAAGGAACTAGTGTCATTAACCTGTTTACTAGTCCTTTCGTTACTGGATCCTATAAGTGAAAATAATTATCTTATATGCTGTCTTAAATTTTGTTTTGTGTCAACCAGTGTAACCATACAGGTATTGAAATCAGTTGCTTCATGTTGTTCACTAGCTGATGTTTGTCTTGTGAAATCATTGATTTTTATAGTTTTACAAATGGGATTGTTCAATATTGACATTTGATGCATTGCAGGTTAATATCTATAGAAAAATAATGCCTGCTTTCTGCCCTCCAAAAATGGTGGAAGGCAATCCGTGTTTGGAGTACATAAAATATATCATCTTACCGTGGCATGGAAAGTTTGAGGTGGTTCGGAAGAAAGAGGATGGTGGTGACAAGTAAGTTTCTCTGGCAAGTCACTACTACATGCTTCCTGACAAGCACTATTCATGTAATTCACCAGTAGAATGTATAATTGTTTCATCTTGTCTGTATCATGACTAAAAAAGTAGCAAGGCATTAATGAGCTACAAATAAGTGAATTTGTTCGCAAAAGGTCCGTGTGTATATACCATGCTGTAAATCTGGTACGACTACTATCTGACTATCATATACAGGACATTCCTGAGCATGGAGGAGCTTACAACTGATTATTCAAGTGGTGCTCTGCATCCTGATGACTTGAAGCTGGCCCTTGCAGAGTCACTGAACAAAATATCTCAAGTATCCTTTTCCTCTCTTGCTTGGCCGTCATCCTTCTTTGCTTTGCCTGATTTGCTTATGACTTGAAATTCTGAGACTGGTACTGGAAGATGCTCAAAATGTTGCTATTACACATCCTAGTGCTAACACCAGAAATATGCTTCACATAGGAACACCCAGGATGAACAACCTCAATGGCTAGGTTAAATTGTGGATTGAAATTCTGACAGGAATTACATTAGACATGGAGCAAGAAAATGCATGCATTAACAATGAAGCACTCACCAAATATAATGTCACTGCTACCAAACAAATCTGGAAAATAATTAAGTAGTATCAGTAACCCATGTTAACATTTCTGGATAAGTGGATCTAACAGGAAAGAAATAAAATATTATGGAACAATGCATCTTTGTGTGATAACATGCCCTGTTTCACAATATTTATCCTCTCTCAGGAGGTGCCACTTTGCAATATTTGTCCATAGTAAAACAAGAGTGTAGTTATTAATATATCTCCACAATGTATCCTACTTTAATGATGCAAAAAGAATGCAATTAGTTGCAGTATGCCATTGAGTAGGAGAATGCACAAGCATTTCTCATTACCATTTTCTTGGACTTATTAGTTTGTCTGTACACTCAGGCCTTGATCTTACTCAAAATAATATTTTATGCTGAGTTGGTTTTACCCTTTTTTTTTCAAGTTGGTCCATGGTCACTTCAGTAGCAATGCTGAAGCAAAAAATGCAGTGGAAGGCGTTGAGGTATATTTTAATGACCTTTATTGCCTTTTCATTTCATACAGAGTTGGAGCATTGTTTCGTATAAGGAACATCTTATTTAAACTCTTAGCTTACTGCCTACAGATGATCTTGTTGATGATTTAGGGGTTTTATATATGAGTTGGGCTGGATTCTCTATGATGATATAGGTTAAGCCGTGACTGCTGTTAACAAAAGTTTGTTATACTTGTGAAAACCCTGTGCATTGCTGTGGGATGGAAATAGGAAATTGTAATCACGTTTATATTAAACCTATGTTTTATTGAGACAAATGGCAACATGTTTTTTCATAACTAATTTGAACATAGTCGATTCTGAAAAGATGCAATCCTTGGTAAAGAAGTATAACAATTATTACTTGAGGTGTAAATGAGAACCAAGATGCAATAAATAAGTGTGACTAACATTAGTTTTGAGCTCCTTAGTATAGTGATGACCTCTGGATATTGTGTTAAAATAGTTGCATAATTAAAGAAGAGATGAAGAAAATTACCAGCACTGTAGACAAAGTATAATACAGTTGATTTTGAAGCTAATTTAATTTTCTTTCAGTAATAACTAATCTCCGCTGCATGTACCTTCAATTTGGTCCACCCAAATTGATCTGCAGGAGGAAAGCAGATATTTATGATTATTTAAAACTATCTGCCTATTTAGAAAAGAGGAAACGCCAACAAATTGCAACTTATGACTCATACAATTTCCAATCCCTCAACCTCTCTGCATTTCTTAACCATGTTAAGCACATGACAGATTTAAGTGTCCATACAATCTTTCAATCCTTATTAAATACAAATTTTCTTCTGAAGTTGCGTAGTTGTACTTCTTCTCCTCTTAATGAAAAACGTGCTATGCACGTCTTAAAAAAAAGTTTTGTCCCTCAACTGATGAGCATTACCTTTCTGTAAACTTACTACTCGTGTTGCCCAGTTGAAGTAAACTATGAACAAGCAAACACTAATAATACACCTCTGTTGATCGGATATAGTATATCTTTTGGAACAAGCAAACTAGTTCAAAAATGTAACTCCTGTCACATTTTTTTTTGGGTAGGAATACTACAGTGCAAAGTTTAGATGAGATGTCTACACTTTGGCAGCAGAGGAATAGTAAAATGCTATGCTCGAGCAGTAGTCACCTTAGCCATGTAATTAAAGATTTGAGATGTGCGTGTTATGTATATAAAATCTGGGTTACTAGTTTATATATTGCCCGCTGCATGCTCCAAGCTGATGTTGCGACAGTATAATTTCTCGCTCAAGCCCCAGATCATCGTAAAAAACATGTGCACTTGGGACATTGTCTTCGGCGGAAGCACGATTACTGAAATTGGACGTTTTAAAAATGCCGTTGAATTTTTGCCACGGAAAATCACCACTTTAATCGTTGCCAACTTGATGTCCTTGTCATTTCCCCTATTTCACTGTTTTTTGTTTTCTTTTCCATGTTCTAGGCACTTGAAATGACTAAAATGCCCTTGATTTTATGGCCATATCATTTTGGAAATTTCAAGGTTCACAATTTTTGCTATCCATCTAGATATATACCATACATAATAACAATTATGAATTTAAATTTGCCAAAATGATATATAATTTGAATTGGAAGGAGTAGTTGGATGAATCAATTGAAGTTAGGAAGCGTAGAAACAGGATGAATCAATTGATATATAATTTGCTCGAGATCATGTTAATCTTGACGATAATTAAGTATAGTCATTAAGTATAGTCATTTTAATCGTCCGCTTCGACTTGTTGCGTTCATTGCTGCTAATCCACTCTGCTTTTTATCTCTCCGGCGACCCTTTCGCAGCGGGCAGCGGCAGCCCTTCCTGGTACAAACTAGTTCGCACAGTATGTTACAAGCAAACACGGGCGATGCTGATCGAGGACAGGTAATGCAGACTCTGAATATTCAGAAGCAAACAATGAACAGCAGATACAGGATGGAAGGACAAGAAGATGCTCTCATGAGCGGGAAAACAAGTCTTGAATGATCAAGGCAGTAGTAGCACAAACGATCCCCCACCTTCATCATGGGGTGTTTCTGACTTAACCAAAGACATGTGCGCCCATATCAGTATCATGATAGGTAGATACTGGATAAAGATAACAAGATACACTGGATAAGTTGGGACAAACTCACCGGGGCGATGCTAGCAAAACAGGGTTAAGATTGATCCGTTCAGCATATAAAGTTTATAGGGAGAAGTAGTAGCACTGTATTAGCAGGATCATCCGTGGACGGTGGGTCTTTGCAGAAGTTGGAGGATTGATACATATGAGCTGAATAACGGAGTATTTATGTAACTTTATGCCTAGATCATGTAATAAGGTTAAGGCAGGTAGCTCATACCCTAGCAGCAGTAAGGTGTTCGTGCCCTCAAGGTGATGACGCCCGTTGGGATGTCACACCACCGATTGTAGAGGATCTTGTGGCCACCAGCGAAGTTAATGAAAGTCCCTTTCCATGCAAAAAAACTAGTTCGTCTGTTGTGCTTGGGCCATCACTGCTCTGCACCAGCTTCTTCAACATATATATGGGCCCGTTCGGTAGGGAGCACCGGCTCAGCCAGGCTCGAGCCCGACGGGCCAGGCCCATGGGGTGCTGATTTTGCATTTGGTAAACCTGCACCCATGGGTGCTGGCTGGGCTGAGATGGTGTTTGTTGGACTGGGCCAGAAATGGGGCCCAGCCAACTACCAGCAACTGCCATCAGGAGATGGCGTTTGGTAGGCTGTGCATGGGTGGGCTACCCTCACCGCACGCGCACGCGGGTGTAGGTTACCCCCATGCTCAGCACACCTAGAATTACAAAAGAGCAAGTGTTTGAAGAAAAACACATCCAATTATACACTAATTAGGGCGGTCATCAGTTGATTTGTACATTAAATTTGCATAGTAAATGTATTACACAAAAAAGTAGTACAATCAGGAGGCATGAATGGTCGAAAAATGAGGGTGTGTATAAAAAGATTGCAGGATCTGAACGCTGGAAGCAATTTGAGATGCAGATAATCACTGGTGTGTCAAAGATTCATAGCATCCACCGTTGGCACTACAAAAAAAACAAGTACATGAACAAAGCGAAGAACAAGTCAGAGCAACGTTCAAGTGATCAAAACCATGAAAGTACTGAATTGCAAATGGCTCAGATGTAGACTGCTTGCCTAGGAAATAAGATGCTTGCAAGAGTTGCCTTCTGGTGAGACAGCCAGGGCACACCCTCACTGCCTCACAAGCAGGCGACACCTGCGTGAATCCTCGTGTGCGAATGCATTACTCAACGCCTATGATCATCATCGCCATGGATAAGAGAACTTGACAACTGAACATAGGAGTAACGATGCATCAAAATACATTGCAACAGAATGAAGAATGCGTCAGTTTGTAGCTTGAGAATACCCACCAGTGATATTCAGCAAGGTCGAGTGGATGTTGGAAGAGATACCGAGGGCACAAAGACCAAGGTCCACATCGACCTCACTGAATACAACGAAAGGGCTGAAGCCACCATCATTCGCCATTCAATGAAAACGTGCGTCAGCATATTTGAAGTACAAGAATGTAGTTCTCATAGGTCTTTGTGAGCAAGGACGAGACGATGTTGGTGGTGCTACCCGAAGGCAACACAAGCAAGGTCATCATCGCCCTCGCTCGCAATGACCATTGTGATATGTACTATCATCATTCGCATACAGAAGTAAACAACAAATATAAGGCGTCGGATGGGATAGTTTGGCATTCTATCCCTTCATCATTCGCAAACTGAAGAAATAGAGCAACAAATCCTCACCAAGTAAGCATTCTCTAGCTGTGAACAAAATGGAGCTGCATTGCAAAGCCGATCCTGAAACAAAAGCATTTGAACCGCATGACAGGGAGAAATGCAATAGGTCAAAAGAAGAATAGGATGGGTCCGAGCACATCACACGCTCTTCATCCCCAAGCACGACATCATAAAAGGCGGTACAAAGATACTGAAAGGAAAATGAACAAAAGAGAGTAGCACAATAACAGATATTGTTGCCTCAGTACAAATACATCACAGGCATAGATAAGTAGGAGAAAGCAGCCTCAGATCAAAGGGTTATATATATCAGCCACAAGTCAGTCATATCAAGCTAGCTCAAAAGTGGAGAGACAACAAGCTTGGAAGAAGAAAAGAACAGACACCAAAGAGACAAAAACAAAAGGTGAAAGAGCGAACAGACCTGGGCCACTTTATCATTGCCAACTTAGTATTCATCATAGGCAAAAAAACCAAGAAAAACAAGGCATAAGAGCAGTAGGAGGAAGGTAGGCATAAGAGACAGCAGGAGGTAATTCAGTAGTCAAATAACTCATGATCTAAGGCAACACTAAATACCAATTAAAATGGCATGTCCAATAGCCAGAGCAAATCATACAGAGCAGAAGCAACAGATGGCAAATAACATCATAAAGAATGGCAAGTATCATGGCAAATAACATGGCAAAAACATTGGAAAATAACATGGCAATAAACATGGAAAATAACATGGCAAAAACATTGGAAAATAACATGACAATAAACATGGCAATAAACATGGTAAATAACATGGTAAAGCAGCATCGATGGCATCACAACATATATAGCAGGCTTCTACCAGTTCTAGCTGCATCATATTACAATCCATAACATGCAGTTCATGACACATCACAAGCATATAAAGGTTTGAAGTTCACAGGCATCACAGGCATATTACAGTACGTACTTACCATGCAGTTCCGAAGCAATTAGTTAGCATAACTGTCTTAACCTTGCCCTGCTGCTCACAACTAGATTAGTAATTAGCCACCCCCCATGTGAGACCAAAAACCACCACAAAAGGCCAGGTGCAAGTGAGGCTACACCCTAGCAAGTCAGACCTATCTATATAGAGATTTGTGCAGAGAAAAGGGAGTGGTCAGGGATGGAGACATATATGCTGAACTGTTTTCACTGAGCTTATAAGGCTGCAACTACTACATCACATGTAGTAGTGCTTGCCCAGCCAGGTCCTGAGCCAAAGGCAGCGGTGATTCTCACCCATTTTGACAAATGCGTTGCCTTGGGACTTGTTGTCCAGCAGGTGGGAGAAGACCACTATGAGTGCCTCCTCGGAGAAGCCTGGTGTCAGCATGACAGCATCGTACAGGTCAGGGTGGACCTGCTCAGGGCCTGTCTCTCTAAGAGCACTAGCGACATTGTTCACTGCATCAGTCATGTTGGTGAGGATAAGAACCTCCTCCTCAGACATAGAATGCCTCTTCCTCTTACGAGGTAGGCAAGAGGCAGGGGCCTTGGAAGCGTCTGTGGACCCAGGAACCTTGATGACAGTCTTCTGGTCAACCTGCTGGTCCGTACTGGTAAGGTCTATCGGCTGCTGCTTGGTGCAAGACAGGTCTACCAGGGGCACTTTGGTGGATGAGAGGTCCACCATCTCCATCTTCACACCACTGTCCACAAAGCCACCATAGAGGCCCAGTGCCTCTCCACTACCCTGAGCCCACCTTCCAGTGGCCATGCCATCCCCAAAGATCTGCTCCATCTGCTCATAGTGTTGTATAGGCTTGTTCAGCAGCTCTGCATCTTTTGGATGGTCCTGCAACACCAAAGAAACACAAACAAAGTAGCTGAATTAGTACTACAATGGATATAAACTTGAAATTAGAGGACATTGCTTCATTACCTTGCAGTGACCTAGGTAGTGCTCCTGATCCAAGCTGATGCTGCAAGTGAGGGCATCCCAAAGTGCCCCGCTGAGGTCCCTAAGCTTGCACACTCTAGCCCACCTCTGTCGCCACTTGCGCAGATGGTTGTAGACTTGTGTCCCGGTGACATGCTCACCGGTGAACTCCTGCAGTGCCTTGGCCACCTTGTTCACATGCACTTCCTTAAACCCTTTATCTATCCTCACACCAGTGCGCACCAGCTCGCACATGCGGCGCAGCACAAACCCGGAGGTGGCACTGGTCCACCTCATTGGCGGACGAGGCAGGCCACCTCCTCCTCCTCCACCACCACCACCTCCCCCGTCTGAAGCACACCACCACCTGCACCTCCCTCAGCCGGACCACCACCACCACCAACAACAACAACTAGGGATGGATTCAGATGTCTAGAAATCCGAATTATCCGTATTCGTATCCGCTAAAAACGTTAATATGGATATTCGTATTCATATTCGTTTTTAATATGGATGTCAGATGGATGTATTCGAATATGATTTTCAATATTATCCGTATTCGACATTATCCGAATTATCCGACAAAAATCCGACATATCCGATATTATTCGTATCCGCAAAAAATAAAGTACCCATAGAAACCATTCAAAATTTATTTATATTACTAAATACTAATTACAAATTATGTTAATTTTAATATTGCTAGTAAAATAATTATTTACACCATTTTAACTACTAAAAATTATATATATGACAACTAACTAATTATATATTTTTAATTAATTTTGATGTGTCTGATCATAGTAATTTAAGATACATTATATTATTTAGCAAATAAATAAATTATATTTAAATGTATTTATGTACTTATTTTTACTAATAAAAGATGTTTATATATTCACAAAATTACTTATTTTATTTTTGTTGTGATATATTAAATAATTAATTAATTAATTAATATGTTATTTGCAATAAGATGTCTATTACGTATAATGATCATAATTTACCTTCTACTTGTAACATGATTTGTTCAATTATAAAACCATCGACAAATGAAATTGATACTCATTATGACTCTATGTGTTGACGGTCCTTACAACAAAGTTTCGACCGTCAAAACCTCGGGTTTGAGAGGAGTGTACGGCAAGTTTCATGCACATTTTTAGTACCAATAAAGTTCCACGAGTTGTGTTGTGAATTTCATAAGCAGGTACACATTTTGGGAGAAATTGGAACCAACATGCCACATGTGCTAGGCACGGCCGAACCACCTGGTCCGGCCGGCCCTGCAGGTGCGGCCTGCCTGGCAAGTGCGGCCGGCCCTGCCCCGTGACACGTCCCTGGTCCAGAACACCCCCTCTCCCGTGAGCACAACTTGGACGAGCACGATTCACTGAAGAACGTCGGTTTGATCCAAGGGTGGGGGCTAGGATCAATGGGTCCACTTGTCCGGCCGCTCAACCGCCACAACCGTCATTCAGAAGCGATCCTAGGCGTCCCTGAGCGTAGGTGGTGCATCACACGGCACGGAGGTGGGCCGGCCGCACCTAGAGGGCCGGCCGCACCTATCCATTCGTGCACCGGGCGAAACCGACTCAAGGAGCCGACCTACAACCGCCTCAGGAGGAAGGATCAGGAGCGTCCAAGTCGAGAGGCGGTGGATCACAGGGCCGGCCGCACCTAGTGAGCCGGCCGCACCTGACATGTTGGCCCCACGTGCTCCACTGACCTCCCTTGCCTATAAAAGGCACCTCACTCGCTGGATTGGACACACGACGCAGGAGCATCTCCATTTCTCTCTTTTGTTCACTTAGAGTAGGATTAGTGTAGCTTGGGAGTTAGAGTCGAGTCGAGCTAGTCTCGTGGTTCCGGAGGAGTCTTCTTCAGAGTTCCGGTACTACTCTTGTATCCTTTCTTTGTTTAGACTCAAGTACAATTCAAGTAATCTTTCTATCTTACCTTTCGAGTCAATTACATTCAGCTTTTACTTTGCTCTAGAAGCTTTATTCTTGGTTTAGACTAAAGTTAGTTTAGTCTTGGTTAGCATAGCTCTCTTGAACGCTATAGTGTTGTGGTCGTTCTTCGCTTGATCTCCGGTGGTTCACGGGAGAGAGAGAGACCTTCCTTCGTGATATCCGGGGAAAGGTTCTTTGGTTCGTTGTGAGCACGGTGCTCAGAGCTTACCTTAGTCTTAGATTGGTGTCCCGTTCAACGGAATAGTTGTGGTACCCTAAGGAGGTGACAGCTCCGGACGAGCTTTGCAGTCCACCACGTTAGTTCGGGCCGGTAGGATTCAGTGCGTCGTCGTTCTCCCTTCTCATCCCAGTCTGAGAGCGCGGCTTTGCATGCCCCTGCAACACTAGAAGAGCTTGTCGAATTTAGCTTGCCTTGGTTATCTTTTGCCTTAGTTCTTTACCTAGAGTTGACAAGAATAGATAGATTGTGTTAGGATCCTTTCTCGTCTCGTTGTCCTCCCAGCTCGCTAGACCCTCTCTAGTCCTTTATCAAGATCTCCTTGCGTGTGTCAAGTTATCCCTGAATATCTTTATTCGTTACCCCCACTATAGCTCTTTACCAAGTCTTGTATTTCTCCACCGTTTATTCGATCATCTTTCCCGTAGTGCCTCCCTTGGGGAAATATAAATACGATAACCCGAATACCACCGGGTGAAGTGCTACAACGGTAATCCGTGCGCTTGCAGACCTTTCTGTGATCGTGTGTTTTACCAAAGGACGTTCCCTAGCCCCGTTACTAGGGGTGTAAACCCGGTAGCGACGCTTGCGAGTGCTTCGAGCATTCCTGGCGCCGTCACCGTAAGTGCAAACCTAGTCGTGAGGCTAAGGAGCGTCAACAAGCATTTCTGGCGTCGTTGCCGGGGAGGCAATAGGCATAAGATATCGTTTAAACTTGGTGGTAGAATTATCAAGGTTCAGTGAACTGCTATTTAAGCGGGTTTACCCTTGCTCTACTCTTGTGTACGCAGAGTAGTGCATGACCGGTTTTGACCTACCGTCCAACTTTAACGATAATTTGGAGTCACTTGTGAGGAGAGTTCGCCCTCGCGTCCTCATTCCTCAGAAGTTTCTCTTGAATCAAGAGACGAACACCGTCGATCCCGTAGACAGCACCTCGTCAGCACCGATGGCCGAGAGGATGATCCGTGAGTTTTCCGCCCCCTCCAACACCAATGTCCCTACCGGACCAAACACAACGGTGGGAGACGGAAACTTCGAACTCAAGCCGGCGTTGATCAACATGGTGCAAGCAAATCCGTTCTTCGGCAAGCCTAATGAAGATGCCAATGCACATCTCTAGCATTTTCTGGAGGTGTGTAGGACTTTCACTATCCGTGGAGTGACGGATGATGCAATCCGTCTTCGCCTATTCCCGTTCTCATTGCTCGGGAAGGCGAAGTAATGGTTTTATATGGAACGAGATGCCATCAACACATGAGATAAGTGCTCAAAGGCATTTCTCGCGAAGTTCTTCCCGGTGGGCAAAACCAATGCCCTCCGCGCAAGAATTTCGGGCTTCCAGCAGCAGAATGATGAGAGTATCCCAGAAGCATGGGAACGCTTCCAGGAGTACATCACCGCGTGCCCGCACCATGGCATGCAAGGGTGGTTCTTAATTCAAACCTTCTACCACGGGCTCAAGCGTACCGCCCGTGAGCACCTAGATGCAGCCGCTGGAGGAGCCTTTTTCTCGCTACAAGTACCAGCCGCCAAGGAATTGATCGAGAAGATGGTGGCAAATCAAGGTTGGGATGGAGATCGTCTCCAACCCCGTACCCGCGGTGTACACCAAGTCGATGGAATCGACATGCTCGCCGCTAAGATGGACCTCCTCATGAAGAAATTGGAGGCATCAAGCAATATGGAGACCGCCAAGATTATGGATGCTCGCATGACGTGCGAGGTTTGCGGTAATGTGGGTCATTCGGGAAATGATTGTCCCGAGACAAGGGAAGAAGCCAGCTTCATCAACAATGGCAACAACATCAGGTTCCGCAACAACAACTACAACAATCAAGGATGGAACTCGAGGCCCAACTTCCCGTTCAACAATCAAAATGGAGGTAACTATTCTAACAATTTCGATAATCAGCCCTCCATTAAGGATCTTGTCTTTGGTCAAGCTAGAATTAATGAAAATTTAAACAAGAACCTAGCCACCAATGATAAAGTTCTTGAAAATCTGAACTCCGCCATAGAATCCTTCACCACTGCTATGAAGAATCAGCTAAGCTTTAATAAAATGATAGAAACTCAACTTGCTCAGCTTGCTGCTTCTTTGCCTTCTTCTGAGTCGGGTGGAATCCCGGGCAACCCGAGCCTACCCGAGAGAATGTTAGCGTTATATCCACCAGATGGGGTAAGCCATCTAGGAGGATGTATGCACCTAACCATGTAGGAAAGCTCATACATCAAATCCAAGACCCATGGGATGAATCAACAGTCTTGCACAAGAAAGACAATGGATATCTGGGCATCTGTTGACGGTCCTTACAACAAATATTTGACTGTCATTATCTCAAGAATGAGAGGAGGATATAACAAACTTGATGCACATTTTAAGTACTAATGAGGTTCCACGAGCTTTGTTGGTATTTTTACTTGTAGGTACACAAATATGGGAATAACAATGAACAAATGAACCTTAGAGGGCTGCACCAAAGCAATGGTGCAGGGCCGGCCGCACCTGGCCAGGTCCGGTCGCACATAGCCAGGCTCGGCCGCACCACAGCCGGCTGCAGCTGGCCAGAGTCGGCCACACCTGGACAGGGTTAGGCTCGGCCGCACCAACAGGTGCGCCCGCACCTACCATATGCCACGTCTTGGATCCTGGACATCAATAATCCCACGAACAAGTCTTGGATGGATGAGAAACGTTGATTCTAAGTCGGTTTGATCAAAAGGCTAAGAATGGAAGCACTTGGATCGATGGACCCACACTTAACCGCCGCAACCGCCATCAAGAAGTGATCCTGGACGTCCCTCAACACGGTCGGTGCATCACAAGGCCACTGGGTAGGGCCGGCCGCACCTATAGGTCCGGCCGCACCTATCAACTGGCATGTCGGGCGAAACCGACCCAAGGACCCGACCTACAACCGCCTCAGTAGCAGTGATCAGGGTCGTCCAAGTCCATAGGCGGTGGATCACAGGGCCGGCCGCACCTAGAGATACGGCCGCACCTCCTTGCTCGGCACTATAGCTCCCTCTCGCCTACAATTACCCCCTCCTGCAGCCACCGACCCATTGGGGCTATAAATAGTCCCCGGCACTTCATAGAAGAACACACAAGGTGAATAGAAGCAAGTGGCGGTGCCCTACACAAATTAATACTTAGAGAATAGGGAGAGAGAGTTGAGTGCTGGAGTAAGAAGTCGGAGTGCCGGTCTTCTTCCTCTTTGTACCTCGGCGGGTGCGGTACTACTAAGGTCGTCCACACCCGGGATACTTTGTAAGTTCGGATTTGTGAGTATCTAAGTCTCAATTCATACTCTTGCTCGCTCTTAGGTTCTTCGATTACAGTTAGTAGTTCTGCTGCTTATCGTGATTGCTTTGCTCTGACGTCGGGTAAAGTAGTGCTTGGTTAGTGTAGACGTGGTGTCTAGACTCTCTGGTACCTTGGAATGCTTCCCGGTTCAACGGAATAGTTGTGGTACCCTAGGAAGGTGACAGCTCCGGACGGGCTCTATAGTCCACCACGTTAGTTCCGGTAGGTAGGAGTTACGACATCAGAGCCCCCTTCTCATCCCTTTCTGTGGCTCTTTTCCCTCTGGCCCCGACGAGCGACAAGTTGTGCCTTGATTCTATCCGTGACCCTGACGAGTCCCAAACTTCATTAGCTATCCCCTCTCTACCCGAAATCTACCCTTGCCTCTTTACCCTTCGTCGTCATATCCCCCGGGCGGATTAGTTCAGGTTCATTACACTCCTCGTTCCCCGTGGAAATCAATACCTTGGAATACTCCTAGGTGAAAGCTACAGCGGTATCCGTGTGCTTGCAGATTTATCTGTGATCGTATAGTATACCAACAGGCTTTCTAGCGCTGTTGTGAATTTAGTAACGACGTAAGAAACACCAACAAGCTTTCTGGCGCCGTTGCCGGGGATATAAACTTGGTGCGACGCTAGTAAGCGTCAACAAGCTTTCTGGCGCCGTTGCCGGGGAACGGTAGCTGTTTTGATTCTGAACCCAGTTCGTCCGTGTATCACTCCATTTATCACATGGATTCTGGTCCAACCCTTTTTGATTTTTCCGCTCCAAAGGGCGATCATTTGGAGCCTCCACCTTCATCATATTCCATTAAAACATCTAGCTATGAGCTACATCCCGGCTTCATAGCTATGGTCCGAGAGCAAAGCTTCTCCGGAGATAAGGATGAAAGTCCTTATTCCCACCTGCGCGAGTTCGAACAACTTTTTTCGTGTCTTGTAATCGCAGGAATGAGTCAAGATACCTTGAAATGGAAACTCTTTCCGTTTTCATTAACGGGGAGAGCAAAACAATGGTATTCGCTCAGTGTGAGAAGTATGGAGGGAGATTGGGAAAGTTTACGAAAAGCTTTTTGCCTAACATTCTTCCCGACCCCCCAAGTAGTGAAACTCCGATGAGAGGTCATTTGTTTTGAGCAACGGAAGACCGAATCTCTAGTAGCCGCATGGGCAAGATTTATGAAAACCGTAGATTCTGGTCCAGACCTTGGTATCGCAGAACCCATTCTTTTGCAACATTTTCGCGATGGTCTTGGACCAGAGTCAGCAATTTTCTTAGACTTTTCTTCCGGAGGATCTTTCACTCATCTCACCTTGTCTGAGTGTAAGGACATTCTAACAAAAATCCTTCAAAATACCCCTTACACGGGAGTTTATGATGAATTCCCGGATGAGGAAGAGATCACTCAGGAGGAGCACATGCCAAACACTCTCTCGGAACCGAAACCCATAGAGGAGAAACCCACTAGCACCTTTTTGCATGAAGAACCACTCCTCTATCCCCGTGGGTACCCAGCTGATTTCTCGTATGACTTCGACGAGGAATCAACATACTCCGATTCACTCTCTGAAACAGAATTCATAGAGGAGGAGCCTATCCTAGAAAAATTCACAGACACCCATCCTCCTCTTACCAAAACTTGGTTCACATGGGAACCATTTCAGCCTTATCGAGAGTTCGATCACCCCTCGTGTGACTTCGTCTATGAATACTATGATGAGCTATTTGATAAACATTGGACGGAGAAATCTTTCCCGAGAAGGGAAAGAGACTCAACACATGAGAGAGAAGAAGTCAACTTACCCAACCGAGAAGAGGTAAAAAGACGGAGAGAAAAGTTGGAATACATCTCCGCAATCAGTAGCCGGGAATGGTTGAGAGAAGTAGAAGGCATGGATCAAGTAATCCAGCTATATCCCGAGCTAAAGTCACTCTCATGCCAAGTAGGAAACCTCTCTTACCAGGATGTGTTCTATGACCCTAGGGTCGATATCAATATCATTCCTAAATCCTTAGTATTAGAGGCCTTTCCCGACGAACCCCTCTCTTTCTCTCAGAAGCGTCTCCAATGGATTTCGGGTCAAACCATAGAGACGGAGGGAATCCTTAGAGTCGTCCAAACAAAGATTGGAGAGTATGGGATCTTCCTAGATTATCATATCTTTGACATCCCAAAAGGAGATCCACCCTTCATTCTCATCAGAAGACCCATTGAAGGGGTACTGAGTAGTGTGCTCGACCATGAAAAGCAGCCATATCATCTTGAGGTTCGAGATACACATCTCCAATGTCATAGACCTGAGGTTAAGAAAGAACATGTGTGGTCTATGGACATTCTTGAGGTGTCGACATTGGATTCTCAAAACAGACTCGAGCATGAAGGTTTTACACTAGAGGGATCACAAATCCCATGCTCACATCAAAAAGTTTCCAGAGTTATCAAGCCTCATTACCAATGACCTTTACAAAACCTACAACCTCCTCATTTTCCTTGTGCATGCTAACTTAGAAAGGAAGGTTGTAGATGTTTTTGTTTACCATAAACATTGCAAATTTCGTGGTCATTTTTTTTGGTACTAACCTTGCAGCTAGAGCTATGATGGTTTCATCATCTCGATTGGCTACAAGATGAAGATCTCCAGTGGTCGAGCTTATGACCCAAAACAAAGCACTATCAGGAGATAGCCCAAATAATCATTAAGATTTCCTTTTCAAATAAAAGCAAGAGCATCTCTTTAGGATTAGTCGTCCTTCGGGTATTTTTGGTTGCTAAAGTTTCAGGTGGAGATTGAAAGGACCGATGGATAGGCAACGCCTAAAATATGAGAGCTACACCAACTACAACACCAAGGTAATTCAGGGAGAGAAAGTATTACGAAGGATGGTTGAACTCCGCACACTTGAGTTGTGTTTCCTAGCAATGCAAACACCGAGTGTGGGGGAGATATGTGAGTACCCCGAGTAAGTTTCTCTCATACTAAATCTTATTTTGGTTTGAATATGGTGTTGGTTCTTGCATCTTGCTCTCCTAAAAAAACACACAAAAATGTTTGAATTTGAATAAAGGCTTCCTAGCTCTTCAGCTAGTAGAGCCTCCCTTTTTGTTTCCATCTTTTTCTTTGAATAATAACACCAGGTACAAGACCAAGTGTGGGGGAGATTTCTCAGGCTCGTCGAAACACAAAATTGAGATCTCCTGCCATGGTGCCGCACAACACTGACTACGCTAATCGACGAGGGATGAGGTAAGTGCACTAGAGCAAGTCGGTCGCCCCTGTGGTTTGGCCGAATCACCATTTGTCTACCTCATTCCCCACTTTCTCCAAGAGTGATGGTATGTGCACCCCTACCTCTTTACTTTTGGAAATCATGAGTTTAAATGAGCTTTAAATCCGATCATATAAATCAAACTCAATTGAATCCTCATGCACCCAATGCTCGACATAATTCCTATGGTTGGCTTGCATATGTTTTATTCCATACTTATTGCCCTGATGCTTGTGAACAAATATTTTTAGGGAACTCATGCTCATCTAAGTAGTTGATGTTTGAGATATGGTCTGATGAAATAATCTTCACTCCAAATGTTTGAGTTCTTGGGAAATTTATTTGAAAACTTTGAAAACCCTTTGCAAGGCACCTCTTTGATATGCCCAAGTCCTACCAAAGCCATATGATGAGATATCTTAAAAACCTCATACACATTTTCTACTTGTCGTTGCATTAAGCTTTGTCAAATTGTTGTGACCCTTGTGAGAATTCTTTTCATGCTTTCATGATCAAGATACACGTACACGCCAACATCCTCCTTGCTATGCTCAGTTGAGAGCTAGCATTGTACCACCTATCTATTCCGCAAAATAAAGCTCCACACTATGTGTTGATCTCTCTCTCTCCAAGTTAATATTACAAAAGAGGCATGGCTATAGAAAAAAAAGTTGGACATATGAAGGTCCAAGAAAAAAAAGAAAAAAAAAGTTGGACACATGAAGGTCCAAGAAAAAAAGAGAAAAAAATATATAGCCATGCCCTCAAAAGATTTTATATGAGAGAAGATCACACAAAAAGGAGTTGTCATTCTATCGATCATTCACCACCCACCATATCAATACACATGCACATCTTGATCTGATTGTATGATTTGATTTTCTCCTTGGAACCGGTTTTTGACTTTGCAATAAATGTGATGCAAGTATGCCTCATTTTTATACCCTACCCTGAGCTCCATATATAGCCATCATTAGAAGTAGGATGAAGAAAGGCAACTCTAATGCCTTGGTGAGGACTATACACATAGAGCAATTTGAGAGAATCAAATGAGGAGCCAAGAAAGGTTTGTTTTGAAAACTGTCGGGGACAGCCACAGGGGTCCCCTAATAACAGGGGAAATCACCCCTTTTCTCAAAAATAACAAAAGCAAACAACCAAAAACTTACAAACCGCAAGTCACACCATGCACGACAGCGGTCCAGGGCAAGGAATGGCCCACGGTCCAAAAAGCCTCACCGGCCCAACGAACAGCCGACCCCCGGCACCCCTCGAGCGAAACCTCCGCCTCGCTCGAGGGTCGGGCGCCGTACCGCAAAACCTCCGCCTCACTCGAGGGCCGGGCGCCGTACCGCGAAACCTCCGCCTCGCTCGAGGGCTTGACGCCCCCTCGGGCGAGTTTCCGCCTCGTTCGAGGGCTTGACGCCCCCTCGGGCGAGTCTCCACTTTGCTTGAGGCCACCTCCGAGCCGCGACACCCTACCTGCTCCCACGACCGGAGCATTAAATGCTCTGGCACGCCGCGGGCGCCCGGGTCAAAGGCGAATCCCCGCCACGCCGGCCCTCTGACACCGCCTGGGAATCAGATCCCGGCGCTGTTCGACCAACCCGCACTGTGCAGCCATCCCCGGCGCAGTGCGGACGCTGTACGGGAAGGCCGGTGTCATTCCGTGACACTGTGCCGCCTACTCCCATGCCTCCTCCACGTCGTGCCCCTCGAAAGAGGATGGCGGCACCCTCGAAAGGGGTACGGCCACCAATTCCCCGCCTGCCTGGGACGACGCCGTGACGCAAGGCCGGCAGGGCGCGTCACCTCCATCACCTCCGGCCCTGAGCGGCCATCCCCGCCACTGTGCCGCCATCCCGGGCACTGCTGGGCCATCCCCCGCACTGTAGGGATCCAGGTTGACAGGACATCGCCACGCCCGCCGCTGTGCAGGCTCCGGACTTCCATCAGCCAGGCCCTCGAGCCGGTGTACGGACGGCAATCAAACGAAGAGCTCCAGCGCTACTACCCTCGAAGTCGCTCCTGGACGTACACAGGAGTCACCACGACGCCTGCCAGGAGCAAGATTCGCCAGGACGGCCATCGAATCGCCGGCACTGTGCGCCATGCCGCCACACCATGCCTAAAGCTATGCGGTATGACTGTAAACCGCCTCCCCTTGGTCTATAAAAGGAGGAGGCGGTCCCCTGGCCGCAGGGGGACGAGATCATCACTTCACACCTACACTCACCCGCATACTCGTTCCCTTTGATATTGGCACTTTGCCTCAATCACTTAGCAGGGACTTGGAGGCCTCTCCTCCTCTCCCGCCTTGCTTGTAGCCCCCCTCTACAGGCACCACTGGTGCGAATCAATACAGCTCGCACGCGCAAATCTGCTGGACGTACGACCCCGCGGTCGGAACCAGGATAAACCCGTGTCCCTGTGTTGTCATTTGCACCAACCATCAAGAAACTGATCACAGCGTAACTTACTAGTTAGTGTCGGGACTAATCCTAACACCGACAAAAACTTATTGAAAAATCCCAATCTACTTGACATAAGGGGTAGAATGATTTGATTCAAGATCGTTCCATTCCTCAACTACCCAAGATGGCATGATAGACACTTCAAAATTCACAAGTACAAGGTATGGTTTGGAATATCTCTTATGCTTGCTTCATACCTTTGGAATTATGTTTTCACCTTGGTCCTTAACCTTCACTCGAGGACGAGCAAAGGACCAAGTGTGGGGGAGTTTGTTGACGGTCCTTACAACAAATATTTGACCATCATTTTCTCAAGAATGAGAGGAGGATATAACAAACTTGATGCACATTTTAAGTACTAATGAGGTTCCACGAGCTTTGTTGGTATTTTTACTTGTAGGTACACAAATATGGGAATAACAATGAACAAATGAACCTTAGAGGGTTGCACCAAAGCAATGGTGCAAGGCCGGCCGCACCTGGCCAGGTCCGGCCGCACATAGCCAGGCTCGGCCGCACCACAGCCGGCCGCAGCTGGCCAGAGCCGGTCACAGCTGGCCAGAGTCGGCCACACCTGGCCAGGGCTAGGCTCGACCGCACCAACAGGTGCGCCCGCACCTACCATATGCCACGTCTTGGATCCTGGACATCAATAATCCCACGAACAAGTCTTGGATGGATGAGAAACGTTGATTCTAAGTCAGTTTGATCAAAAGGCTAAGAATGGAAGCACTTGGATCGATGGACCCACACTTAACCGCCATCAAAAAGTGATCCTGGACGTCCCTCAACACGGTCGGTGCATCACAAGGCCACTGGGTAGGGCCGGCCGCACCTATAGGTCCGGCCGCACCTATCAACTGGAGTGTCGGGCGAAACCGACCCAAGGAGCCGACCTACAACCGCCTCAGTAGCAGTGATCAGGGTCGTCCAGGTCCATAGGCGGTGGATCACAGGGCCGACCGCACCTAGAGATACAGCCGCACCTCCTTGCTCGGCACTGCAGCTCCCTCTCGCCTACAAGTGCCCCCTCCTGCAGCCACCGACCCATTGGGGCTATAAATAGTCCCCGGCACTTCATAGAAGAACACACAAGGTGAATAGAAGCAAGTGGCGGTGCCCTACATAAATTAATACTTAGAGAATAGGGAGAGAGAGTTGAGTGCTGGAGTAAGAAGTCGGAGTGCCGGTCTTCTTCCTCTTTGTACCTCGGCGGGTGCGGTACTACTAAGGTCGTCCACACCCGGGATACTTTGTAAGTTCGGATTTGTGAGTATCTAAGTCTCAATTCATACTCTTGCTCGCTCTTAGGTTCTTCGATTACGGTTAGTAGTTCTGCTGCTTATCGTGATTGCTTTGCTCTGACGTCGGGTAAAGTAGTGCTTGGTTAGTGTAGACGTGGTGTCTAGACTCTCCGGTACCTTGGAATGCTTCCCGGTTCAACGGAATAGTTGTGGTACCCTAGGGAGGTGACAGCTCCGGACGGGCTCTGTAGTCCACCACGTTAGTTCCGGCAGGTATGAGTTACGACATCAGAGCCCCCTTCTCATCCCTTTCTGTGGCGCTTTTCCCTCTGGCCCCGACGAGCGACAAGTTGTGCCTTGATTCTATCCGTGACCCTCACGAGTCCCAAACTTCATTAGCTATCCCCTCTCTACCCGAAATCTACCCTTGCCTCTTTACCCTTCGTCGTCATATCCCCCGGGCGGATTAGTTTAGGTTCATTACACTCCTCGTTCCCTGTGGAAATCGATACCTTGGAATACTCCCGGGTGAAAGCTACAGCGGTATCCGTGTGCTTGCGGATTTATCTGTGATCGTATAGTATACCAATAGGCTTTCTGGCGCCGTTGCGAATTTAGTAACGACGTAAGAAACGCCAACAAGCTTTCTGGCGCCGTTGCCAGGGATATAAACCTGGTGCGACGCTAGTAAGCGTCAACAGCATCACATGCACGATCTACTACCAAAAGATCAAGAATGCTCTTTGTGACCTTGGTGCAAGTGTCAACCTCATGTCCAAGGCCATGTTTGAGGAGTTAGGATATCCGGCTATCTCTCCGACAATGATGGCAGTCCAACTTGCCGACTCATCGATCAAATATCCAGAGGGCATAGTGGAGAATCTCTTGGTGAATGTCAAAGGCTCATATGTCTTTGCGGATTTCGTGGTCCTCGACACACAAGAAGAAATGCCGCTTATCCTTGGGCGACCATTCCTAAGAGATGTCAATGCAAGGATCGATGTCGGAGCCAGAAGAATTCAATTCCACATAGGGCGAAGGAACATGACATTCACATTCCAAGCAAAGGAAGAGTAATGTTACCTAGTGCAAGATGAGGAATCTAGAGGGTGGAGGAAGCCACAGCCCCAATACAAGAAAGAGAAGGTAGCCCCGACCATGCCCAAAGTGGATAGCCTCATTACAACGATGAGGAAGCATTGGGAGCAAGACAAAGCATTCAAAGGGCACCACCAAACAAGGAAGCCGAAGGCAATCAAGAAGGCTAAGGGGGAAAAGAAGACAGAAATCAAGAACACCCCCGCCAAAGCCTCATCGACTTCAGCGCCACCAAAGAAAACAAAGAGGGTGTGGCATGTGAAGAGAGCATCATCTGAGTCTTCCACTCCGGGATCGGACGAGTCCAAGATCAATTAAGCAAACGGAGGAGTCCTGCTCACGGACTCTAAACTACGAGCCTTCACCGAGAGGTAAACCGGTAGTTATCTCATATTTTCCTTTCAACCTTTTATTTCGTGCATCAAGCATATTTAGATTTCAAATTTAATTTCACCATTGCATTAGTAAGTAAACAAGATATAGAAAAACAGTTTTGGAGATTTTTGGTGATACGGCCTAACCTAGAGGTACGACCGTACCTCCCCTCGACAAAATTTCTGTGCAGGATGTTTACAGAAGGGGACACGAGTGCTTGGGACAAATTTAGTAGGGCCGGCCGAACCAAGTGGTACGGCCGTACCTATGATTTTCCACAAATCCATCAAGACAACCACTACAAGCTTCCAGGTGCTCAACTCATCACCAAAATGAAGACACGCCAACCAGGTAGCCAAAAATTAGCTTGGGGGAGACCCCATTTTCAATCAAGGAAGGTATGTCCATCCAAACCGATTTTCAACATCTTGTTTATTGCTTCTGAATATAAGAAAAACAACAAAAAAATATTTGCTTCAACCATGTGCTTGAAATCTTGTCTATACCCTCACTTTGGAAATGATGAATGGTTGCTATGTTAAAACTTTGCAAGAACCTAATGTACAACCTTGTGCTCTATGAGCTTTTGAATTTGTTGGTATATTTTGAGACAAGAGCCTGAAATAAAACTTTGTGGGAAGCAAATGCTTATGACCAAACCTAGGGTGTTGACTAGTATGATATGGTGCAACAATGTTGATCTTGCTCTATCTCATAGTATGGTGAAAATCTCGGATGATTTCTTTTGAAAATAAAACAAGACAAGTTCCTCAATGGTCATATCACCTACCAAAGCCATATGTTGATATCAAAGTATAAACCTTCTACATATGCTTGCTTGTGACCCATTGAGTTTTGCCAAATTGTTGTGACCCTTGGTAGAATCTATTCATGCTTCCATGATCGAGATCACGTACACCCACATATTCAAGCTAACTCCTACACCGGGAGTTACGCAAAACATGCCATCCATCCACCAAAAATAAATACTCCAAAGTTCCAAAGAGATTTCTCTTCTTGTATTCTTGCAAAAGGAGAGAGGGGTCATCAAAAGAAAAAAAAAGTATATGCTCAAGAAGCATAGAAAAAAAATATACGTGCTCCAATCAAAGAGCATAGAAAAAAAGAGATGAAGCATGACCCCCCCTCCAAAATAAAAGCAAGAGGACAGTCTCAAAGCAAGGAGTACTTAGAAAAACAAACAAAAATATTCCACACACTTGCACATCTCGATCAAGTTGCATGACTAGTTTCTTCTTGGATCCAGTTTTTTGCTCAACAATATCATGTGGCACAAGTGAGTCTCATACTTATCCTACCCAAAGCTCCACATACAAGCCATAGAGTAGGAAGTTGAGGCTCGCTTAAAGCCTTTGGTGAGGTAACAAATACCACTTGAGCGATCGAGGGAACCATCCGAGGAACCTTGTCTTTCTTTGCAAAATTTTCAAAAACTCCGAGATAGGATCCAGAAAAGAAGAAGAGTGAGAGATGCAAAGTCAAAAACCATTCTACTCTTCAACCTCCGAAGGCAAGGTGGAAAGCTACAAGCCCCACAGGTAAAGTAAGGCTAAGTTTCTCTTGTACCAATCTTTTCAAATAGCAAGAAGAGCATGAGTTTGTGCATAGGGACTTGCCGAGCGATAACATCATGCAACTCCTGATCCGCCGAGGCCAAGTCTAGGCTTTGCTCGAGGACGAGCAAACGTTTAGCTTGGGGGAGTTTGTTGACGGTCCTTACAACAAAGTTTCAACCGTCAAAACCTCAGGTTCGAGAGGAGTGACGGCAAGTTTCATGCACATTTTTAGTACTAATAAAGTTTCACGAGTTGTGTTGTGAATTTCGTAGACAGGTACACATTTTGGGAGAAATTGGAACCAACGTGCCACATGTGCTAGGCACGGCCGAACCACCTGGTCCGGCCGGCCCTGCAGGTGCGGCCTGTCCTGCCCCGTGACACGTCCCTGGTCCAGAACACCCCCTCTCCCGCGAGCACAACTTGGACGAGCACGATTCACTGAAGAACATCGGTTTGATCCAAGGGTGGAGGCTAGGATCAATGGGTCCACTTGTCTGGCCGCTCAACCGCCACAACCGTCATTCAGAAGCGATCCTAGGCGTCCCTGAGCGTAGGCGGTGCATCACACAGCACGGAGGTGGGCCGGCCGGACCTATCCATTCGCGCACTGGGCGAAACCGACTCAAGGAGCCGACCTACAACCGCCTCAGGAGCAAGGATCAGGAGCGTCCAAGTCGAGAGGCGGTGGATCACAGGGCCGGCCGCACCTAGTGAGCCGGCCGCACCTGACATATTGGCCCCACGCGCTCCACCGACCTCCCTTACCTATAAAAGGCACCTCACACTCGCTGGATTGGACACATGACGCAGGAGCATCTCCATTTCTCTTTTTTGTTCACTTAGAGTAGGATTAGTGTAGCTTGGGAGTTAGAGTCGAGTCGAGCTAGTCTCGGGGTTCCGGAGGAGTCTTCTTCAGAGTTCCGGTACTACTCTTGTATCCTTTCTTTGTTTAGACTCAAGTACAATTCAAGTTATCTTTCTATCTTACCTTTTGAGTCAATTACATTCAGTTTTTACTTTGCTCTAGAAGCTTTATTCTTGGTTTAGACTAAAGTTAGTTTAGTCTTGGTTAGCACAGCTCTCTTGAACCCTATAGTGTTGTGGTCGTTCTTCGCTTGATCTTCGGTGGTTCACGAGAGAGAGAGAGACCTTCCTTCGTGATATCCGGGGAAAGGTTCTTTGGTTCGTTGTGAGCGCGGTGCTCAGAGCTTACCTTAGTCTTAGATTGGTGTCCCGTTCAACGGAATAGTTGTGGTACCCTAAGGAGGTGACAGCTCCGGACGGGCTTTGCAGTCCACCACGTTAGTTCGGGCCGGTAGGATTCAGCACGTCGTCGTTCTCCCTTCTCATCCCAGTCTGAGAGCGCGGCTTTGCATGCCCCTGCAGCACTAGAAGAGCTTGTCGAGTTTAGCTTGCCTTGGTTATCCTTTGCCTTAGTTCTTTACTTAGAGTTGACAAGAATAGATAGATTGTGTTATGATCCTTTCTCATCTGGTTGTCCTCCCAGCTCGCTAGACCCTCTCTAGTCCTTTATCAAGATCTCCTTACGTGTGTCAAGTTATCCCCGAATATCTTTATTCATTACCCCTGCTATAGCTCTTTACCAAGTCTTGTATTTCTCCACCGTTTATTCGATCATCTTTGCCGTAGTGCCTCCCTTGGGAAAATATAAATAAGATAACCCGAATACCACCGGGTGAAGTGCTACAACGGTAATCCGTGCGCTTGCGGACCTTTCTGTGATCGTGTGTTTTACCAAAGGACGTTCCCTAGCCCCGTTACTAGGGGTGTAAACCCGGTAGCGACGCTTGCGAGTGCCTCGAGCATTCCTGGCGCCGTCACCGTAAGTGCAAACCTAGTCGTGAGGCTAAGGAGCGTCAACACTATGCTATAAATCGAGTAAGTATTCGAATGCGAATTCGAAATATCCGTTTTGTATTCGTATTCTATAATATTCGTATTCGTATCCGAATTCGAAATAAAATGTGGTAAATAGTGACATCCGAATTCGTATTCGTGCGTATCCGATCCGAATCCATCCCTACCAACAGCATCACCAAGCAGACCCGCACCAGCAGGCACCAACACAGCACCGTTACGACCAGCAGGAGCAACCCCAGAACCATCAAAAGAAGCCACACCCAGAACGGCGCCCGTACCAGGAGCACCATGGTCAGCAAGAAGCAGACCAGCAGCAGCAATAGAAAAGCCAGCACCCGCAGAACCAAAGTACATGTCCTCATCACCCATTGGCCTATGTCATCAAGACCAAGTATGCATCCACAATAAATTAAGAACCAAATACATTGTATGGCATCATTGCAGCCCATAGGAATCCCCGAGTAAAACGATATACGATAGCGAAACGAAAAACCGATAAGAAAAATACAACAATGATAACATCGAAAGGCAAGGGAAGCACATAAGGCATTAAGCACATCGAGTGGTCTCAGATAGTAGCAAACACACAAACAGCAGCCCATGGTTCCTTACAGTTCCAACTTAGTAAATTTAATGCTACACCCTAGAAGATCCCTTGTCTGCCCACATCACTACAGCCCATGCATCCCTCAGAGCTGCCCACTCCCTTGTTTCCTGGGACATTGGTGTTTGACTACCTAAAGTCCCAGGTTGGGGGAGTTCTTCAATGAAATCCTCCCCCGGGATTATTTCATCTGCCCCAAAGCCCAAGATCCAGTTATGAAGGATGCAACATGCAATAACAATTTCAACCTGAGACTTGTATGGATGGAATGGCTTGTTGTCTAATATACGAAACCTGCCCTTCAAAGCACCAAAAGCCCTCTCAACTGTTGTGCGGAGGGAGGAGTGCCTTAGGTTGAAAAGTTCTTTGGCATTACTCGGAGTGCGTCTACCCTGGATTTCAGACATATGGTACCTAACAGCCCGGTATGGAGGTAGGAAGCCTGGCTTCAGTGCGTACCCAGCATCAACAAGGTAGAATTTGCCTACAAACATAAATTGGTTTTACACCAAGAACCTAAGGGAATGACAAACTAGTAAGGTCCGCAGTGTACCTTGGGGGACCCTGAGGCCATCGTCCCGCTCTAATGCATCAGCTAGGATCAGGGCATCGTGAGCCGATCCTTCCCACCCAACAAGGACATAGGTAAATTTCATGTCAAAATCAACAACAACCATTACATTTTGTGTTGTGCTGCCCTTACGGCCTCTGAAAGCGGCCTGCATGTGGTATGGCACTTTAATTAGGATGTGAGTCCCATCTATAGCTCCAATACAGTCCTAAAACATTTGATAACATGAATGGATCAGTATGGCAATCAGTTGTAAATGGATACACTGCAGCAGTAACCAATGACATATGAAATAACCCCACTACCTTGAAGTATGGGTACCATCTATGGCTGCCAAGAATTTTTGGATGTGTAGCCCCCGACGGAGCCCGTATCATCTCAGCTCTCAGCTCCCCAACTGCATGTAGGACCTGGTGGAAGTACCTACTTACAGTCTCAAAGGACCTCCTAAAAGTGTGATGGATGACTCTGAACCTTTGGTTGTGCCCCACAATGTGGAGGAACATAGCAACCTGTTCCTCCACGCAGTAGTGCATGGTGTCCTCTAGGAGACTTCTCTCTCTAAACAGTTTCACTAGATTAAAGAAAGGAGTTTTATGCATTTGAAGCATGCTTACAGACTCAACATCAGTGCAGTTGTATATCTTATCTAGGTTTGCCTGCCTCTCACCATCAGTGACAGCCCTGGGAACCCAATCAGGAGGGTTGTCCTCTTCCTCCTCATTAGGATGGAACCTTCCCACCCTAAGCCTAGAGAGCATGTAGGCCACGCAAATAGAAACAAGCGCTGCAGGTTCAGAAGCCATGTTGCCAACCCCCATCTACAATACAGCAGGCAACAGATGAAATTTAGAACGTATGCACTAAGTTGGAACTGGAAGACATCCAATGGTCAGACATGTGCAAGCAAATATGGAACATTATAGGCATCATCGCCTTGGCTGCTACAAGAGTAGCCTCCCAAAGGCTCCTCCATGATAACATCATCGACCACAACCAGTTCAACAAACGTGGTAACTGATACAGGAGCTATCATTGCCCTCATTTGTACAAAATGCACGAAAGCAGAGGCTTCTCATCAACACCCATATGCTTATAACAGATCTGCACGGCGGCTACCAAAGGCAGCCACCCAGAGCAGTATTGTACGGTATATCCACGGAAAACTACAAAAGAATCGAAAAGGAATGCATGAATCTAGTGTGACTAACATGTCAATGCAAAAGGGCAACTGAAAATCAAATACATGCAGATCCGTCGAGGATCACCTAGTAACCGAACACAGATATCATAAACTAGATCGGGAAAACCCTAACCCACAGGTATTCCACCCAACAAATTGCCGTCAATGAACAAGACAGGGGCATGCCCAAGGCAACCAACATCATGCTAAATAGATCCACAACAAATCTTGTTCATTCTGCACCGTATCGCAAGCAAGAATGTAAATCGTAAGCAAGAATGTAAATCACAAGCAATAAAGTAAATCGCAAAGAAATCTCAGTCGCAGGACGAAAATCCCAATCGGATCCATCACTGTAAAGGTACTTCGGGCGCATCGATCACATACCTGCGCGAAGACGAAGACGACGGAGCGGGGGAAGATGAGGTGGTACCGGATGCGGGTCGGGGACGCGGTGTTCGACCAAAGAAGAAAGAAGACGACAGAGATATGCTCGGTGCAGAGAAAGAAGCAGGTCACGCCGGGGACGAACAGGTGCCTCGAGTTGCCGGGGACGAGGAGGTAGCAGATCTGCTCGGTGATGATGACTACGAACGGATCCAAGGTTCCAAACCGAAGAAGCCTCCAATCGCGCTGGTGAAGTCGCACCCGCTGCCGCACCGCCCTCCGCCGGCCACCACGGAAGCCTCCGGATGAGCCGCACGATCACCACCCGCGCCGTCGCTGCCAAATCGCTCAGGTCAGAAGAGGAGAGGGGGGGACTGCAGTGCGAAAAGGAGGCAAGAGAGGGCAGTGGAGGAGTCGGGGAGGCGGCGAAATGGGGAAGGAAGTGCTGCGGCGGAGGGAACCTCCCCTTTATACCGCGACCGCCCCCAGGAGGTAACCCTAACTGGACAAAAAATGGCGCCAGGCCGCCCCCGTCTCCCGTGCTTCCCTCCTCATGCAGCCTACCGCGCCCCCGCGGGCCTGCACCGCGAGAAACAACCCCCAGGCTCGCGGGCCATTTTTGCACCCGCTGACCCAGCTTCTGTAGGCCGTGCAGGCCTCCAAACGGGGGCGAGTGCACCCCGCGGGCCTGGCCACCAGGCCGGCGCGGCTACCGAACGCGCTCTATATGCAAGCGATCATGCATACCTGTCTCCACTTCTCTTTTGAGCTGTTCATGCTGTGCACCAAAATTGTTTTACAGCAATATATACCGATATGCCGTCACTTCATGAAACTCAAACCAAAACTATCAAAGCCTAGCATGCGCAAAATTTAAAGAACCACCACCACCATAGCATCAGGCTGACCACGCAGGCATGGATAAGAAGGTTATAATGTTCGTAAGAGTAAAGCACCGGCCATCCAAGAGCATGTACGTGCTTCTACCGTAAGAGCTACTAATTAAGTACTACTACAAGTAGTTAACAGGGGTCCAGCCTCCGGGGAAATGGTTACAGGGAGAAAGAAAAAGAGACCGATAAGCTCACTAATATTATTGTGCACATACTGGACCTCCATTGTATGTCTCGGTGTCTTCACCTATCACAACAAAATTCATCTGGGGGCAAGCATTGCCTGCAAAAAATGGAAGCACTGAAATACATAAGCCAACGAATTGCAATCTCCTAAGGGGAATAGCGATCTTTTGAACCGAACCTTCAAAGTACGCTGCAGAGAACTCTGGCCTCATTCACAGCAAGTCCTACAAAAATAGCAGAAAGAATGAGAAACAAGAGAAGCAAGATCAGATATAATCCTATAGAAACTGGTGGTCTTTTGAGTGTACCAGTATGTCCTCGCAAGATGGGCGCTCTTCAGGTGATGGTTCCAGCATGATCATCATCAGTGACACATCTCAGAATTTCGCCAAGTGGAAAACGACTTCTTCTTCCATTGGGGAGACAGAATTAGTCTCCTGAACTGTAGAAGCCACTCGCGCCTCTCGGCAGCTACAACACGTGGTCCAAAAAGCTCCGCGTACACCATGCCAAGGCTGAAAACGTCACTCTATTGAACAGGAATCAAATTTCAACACTGCATCGATATGTGAAAAATGGAATCTTATGTATTGCGTAAATGCTAACTCTGAAAATACCTTTACGCCATGCTTCTGCATCTGTAAGAGCTCAGGTGAACCATACAGTTTTGTCCCATACAGTTTCCCCCCACGAGAGCATGATAGTGATGAAATTAATCCACCTGGAAAAAAAACAGTTACAAATGAAATAAAATTCAGTTGCATGAATGTAAACAACAGTTATCATACTTACTGTGGCCAAAATCCCCTATCTTCACATTACCATTATCATCAATAAATATGTTGGCAGGCTTTATGTCCCGATGGACAGTACCTTGTGAATGCAAGTATCTTATTCCAGAGACTGCTTGCGCAAATATCTTGACACGGTCACAAATTGGCTCCACGTGATTTTCATCCAAATGGGTTTCAAGGGTACTAGAAAGACATTAGTTAATATGAATGATCAACATAGTCGTTAGGGGTACTAAAAAGGCATAATTAACATAGATGATCGCACCATTCACACAGTTCCTGTGCTATAAAAACAGAGTGATCCTTGGCAAGCTTTATTTGTCCTTGTCCCATTTCCTCTTTCCATGCAAAAAATATCCTTCTAACATTTGGGTGGAGTAACTTCTTCATAATCAAAGCTTCCCTGGTAAGAGAAGAGTGTGTTGCATTAATAATCAGCATGTATTAGTGATCAATCTTATGACTCTCAGCACGCCACTTCTTGTTAAGATTACAATCAGCGGGTATGATCGTTGGTAACAGCCAAAGATGACAAAACACACATATTGAAAGAAATAGGAATGCACTAACCGGGGCTCTTGAATATCATTTTCCTCGTAGGATGACCATTTTATAGCACAAATATGTGAATTATCAAGCGATGCACATCTGTAAACCAGACCTTCTTCTCCGCTTCCTAACAAAATTGCACCAATTAACATAATGACCTTTGGCTGAGATAATCCAATAAGAATGGGGTTAATAACTTACCAAGAAGCTCTTTCACTTCATAATGAGTGTTGAATGAAATCTTAAACTTCTCGAGCATTGAGCCACAAATGGGACTGTTGGGGAATTGGGTAAAAACCTTTCACCCTCGAAACTTCGGAGCTAACGAATTCGTGAAAGTATTCGTGAATAAATCACCGGGTGTTTCGTGGTGAGAAAGTATTCGCGAAGGTGTTTCGTTATTTTTGCATGATTCACTGACCCCCTGATGATATGTGAAACAATCGCCGAATAAGTGTTGGATCGCAGGTCTGTTCCTTGTTTCAGGACAGCAGGAACTTGTCGAGTTCGGGGATTACGGCGAGGAAAACTTCGGAGATCGTTGCTGATTCAGGGAACTCTGGCGATGGAAACTTCAGAAATCTCCGTGGGGTCGGGAAACTCCATTTTCGGCCACGACTTCAAGGATCTCTGCGGATTCGAAGAAGTTTTACTTCGGGACTAACTTCGGCGATTTGAGTTGGGAGTCTCAGCAGCTGGAAGTCTTCGCGGATATGAAGCGGAAGCCACGAACGAGCCGAGTCAAAGGGGCGGTGCCAAAAGTCCGGGTTTGAGGTGTGAATAGGTGGCAGGCTTGTAATTATGTGAAATTAGCCCCGCAAATCACGGGATGTAAAAGACGTTCATGTACATGTTCACACCAGGAATATTTTTTAGATTCGAGGGTAATCTCGGAATGTAAAAGTCCCTTCGTCTCCCTATAAAAGGGGGCTCGAGGGCACGTGTAAAGGGATTCACAACTTTTGAGGCAGAGTCAGACTTTCGGGGAAACCTTGTCCCCTTGCTTTTGCACGCTTTCTCGTATTTGTTCTGGAATCTTGTGTTTGGGGACTCCATCCGATTTTCGGACCCCCCAACATTGGCGCCCACCGTGGTCTCAGCCGAAAAACAACTCACGATACCTCCACAGAAGAAGTCCAAGAAAACACATCTACTGAAGCAAACCAGAAAGATCACCACGCTGAAGAAGACAATGGAATCTCTCTCACTGCAGAACCTTCGCAAATCACAGACTAAGAAAGGAGGGCAAAACTTGAAGCTCTTCAGAAGGCACGAGCAGAAAAAACAGCGCATACTCTGGAACCATTTACTGAAGAAGAAGCTGATGAGGAAGATGATCAGGTTGTTGACAGAGAACTAGAAAGAGTACACCAAAAAGTATTGCTGCTTCAGAAAGAGAAAGAAAGATTCGCGAATCAGCTGGAAGCAAAAAGAAGAGCTTCAGAGAAGCTGGAGAAACTTAACCAAGCAAAAGAACAAATAGAAAGAATGCAAAGAGAAATTGATGAAATGAAAGAGCAAGAAAACAGCTCACTATGGCGCGATTCGCCACACCAGAACTCAGGCCAGCACAAAAGAGCTCCAAGAGAAAACTTCTTCACGGGCAATGGAATCTCGCAGTTCGCAGATCCAGAGTCACCACTCTCACTTGGGTTGCAAACAACACCGTGGCCCCCGAAGTACAAGCCAGTCTCTCTCCCGAAGTACAATGGGTATGGAAACTCAAGACAGTTCCTTATGAGCTATGAAGCAGCTGTGAATTCGGCAGGAGGAGATGATGTTGCATTGGCAAAATCGTTCATCATTGCTTGTGAAGGTCCAGTCCTCAATTGGTACTCCTTGTTGCCTCCACATTCAATCTGCAGCTGGATTGATCTCAAGACGAAATTCATTCAAGCATTTCAAGTGTTTCATGAAACTTCTGCAAAACCATCAGACCTCTTCAATTGTAAGCAAAAAGACAGGGAGCCACTGCAGAGCTTCGTGAGAAGATTCATGCAATAGAAGTCCCAAATTCCGGGAACAAATGACAAAACAACAATCTAAGCACTTATCAAAGGCCTGACTCCAGGACCAACAGCCTCACACTTAACCAGAAAAGAACCTCAGAGCATTGAGGAACTTTTTGACGAAATCGAACAATACATCAAGTCTGATGAAGATCATCGAAAAAGAGTCGCTGAGCGAAATCAAGCAAGGCAAAGAAACAGAGGAACAACGTGGAGACCTCAGTTTCAAACTCCACGAAACATCAACAATGTGGAGAACCCTCAGTTCAATCAGGATAACAGATCAAACTCAAGAGGAGGCTTCTCATCAAGAGGAAGGGGGAGAGGAAGAGGACCTCCGAAGATTCAAAATCATGATGCAAGAGATCCATACTTCTACTGCAGATATCATGGGAGGGGTCATAGCACCGAAGTGTGTCCAGAAACTAGAAAGAACATAGCAAGAATTCAATAAGAGAAAACCATGATGACCATCGCCTCCACAATGCCGAACCAATTTCGTCCAAACTTCTGGCAACCACAGCTCATGGGTCCTCAACCAAGCTCAATCCCAATTCAGCAATTTCAATAGGCACAATCATCTTGGCAGCCTTCGCAACAGTTCTATCCCCAATCCCAGGCAATTCAAACCATTCAGCAACCACAATCAATTCAAGAAATATTGCCGCCGCCACCAGATAATTCATCAAGGCCAGAGTCGAGTTCGAGAGGCCACAACCCGAAAGCATTGCCTTCTTTCGGAACTATCATGCCTATCATAGGAGGCTCAGCTATGGAGTTCAAAACAAAGAGGCAAAGAAACAACTACTTCAGATCTGTGAACACAGTCATCAATGACGGTCCAGCAGCACGACCAGAGTGGGCCAAAGTGCCAATAACATTCACTGAACAAGATTTCAGATTGAAGTCAACAGACCACAATGATGCCATGGTCATCGAGGTGAACATAGCCGGATGGGTCATCGGAAAAGTTCTGGTGGATAATGGAAGTTCGGCAGATATATTATTCATGAAAACTTTCGAGAAAATTAGTTTGAGTCAACACATGCTGCAGCCACCAGAGTACCCACTACTGGGTTTCGGAGGAAAGCCAATCAAGCCAGCAGGAAAGATATCCCTTCCAGTATCCTTCGGAGATCTGGATAATGCCAGAACCGAGACTCTAACTTTCGATGCAGTCGACATGTATCATCCCTACCTAGCGATCTTCGGCAGAGGGTTCATCAACAAATTTGACGCCGTGATAAGGCAACAGTTTTTGTGCATGAAAATCCTAGCACCCAAGGGGGTCATCACAGTATTTGGCGATCAACAAGAAGCCAGAAACATCGAGAAGGGCTTCACGCCGGGTCAAAGTAATGTCCATCAGCTAAACTCTGCCGAAGAAAACAAAGAACCCTATGTTGAGGCCAAGAGGGATAAAGAAAAAGTTGAGATAGCTGCTGATGGCGAAACAAAGAAAGTGTATTTAGATGATATGCCAGACAGAGCAGTCGTGATAGGGGCTCATCTCAGTCCCGAAGAAGAAAAAGAACTTACCGAATTCCTGAACAAGAACAAAGATGTCTTCGCTTGGTCAGCCAAAGATTTGCAAGGAGTCGATAGAGATATCATTGAGCATACCCTAGACACAGATGAGAAAATAACTCCGAAGAAGCAAAAACTCAGGAAAATGTCTGAAGAAAAAGTCAAAGCAGTAGAGGCTGAAGTACAGAGGCTTCAGGACGCCAAGGTGATTAGGGAAGTCATGTATCCCATTTGGCTGGCTAACACTGTGCCAGTAAAGAAGAAGAATGGGAAGTGGAGAATGTGTGTGGACTTCACAGATTTGAATAAAGCTTGTAAGAAAGATGACTTCCCCTTAGAAAGGGTGGACAAGGTCGTTGATGACGCTGCAAACAGCGAAATGCTATCACTCCTGGACATGTTCTCAGGATATCATCAAATAAGAGTGCGAAGAGAAGACGAGGAGAAAACAAGTTTCCTCACTCCTTTCGGAACCTTTTGCTTCGTCAGAATGCCAGAGGGTCTAAAGAATGCAGGGTGCACATTTTCAAGAATGATAGCAATAGTGCTTCATCCTCAGCTTCGGAAAAACATTCTAGCATATGTCGACGATATAGTCGTCAAAAGCATTCAAAGAAGAGACCACATCAGTGATTTAGCGGAAACCTTTGCGAACCTCAGAGCAGCAAATCTTAAGCTAAATCCTGAGAAGTGTGTTTTCGGCATCCACAAAGGAAAAGTTTTGGGGTGCTTGGTTTCAACAAAGGGTATTGAGGCAAATCCTGACAAAATCAAGGCCCTAGTTGAGATGCAAGATCCTGTTTCGGTGAAAGATGTGCAAAAGCTGACAGGGAGAGTAGCCGCCCTTAACAGATTCATCCCCAGAGCAGCAGAGAGAAGCTTGCCCTTCTTCCAAGTTCTCGGAAGTTCCAAAAACTTTCAGTGGTCTGAATCTCAGAAGCAAGCCTTCCAAGAACTCAAAGACTACTTGTCAAACATGACCAAGCTATGCCCTCCAGAGCCAAAATCGCCACTCCTGCTATACTTGTCTGCTTCTAATTCAGCCGTGAGTGATGTACTAGTGCAAGAGAAAGAGGAAGAAGGAAAATTGAAACAAATTCCAGTATACTTCGCTTCGGAAGCTCTTTCGGGATCCAAACTTTCTTACTCTGAGTTAGAGAAGATAGCGTACACAGTCATCATGGCAGCAAGAAAATTAAGGCACTACTTCGAGAGCCACAGAATAAGGGTTATAACGAATCAACCGCTGAATGATTTGTTCACAAATAAAGAGGCATCAACCCGAATCATCAAGTGGGCTGCTGAACTTTCAGAATACACGGTTGACTTCGAAAGAAGAAGTGCAATCAAATCGCAAGTCTTGGCAGATTTCGTCGTGGACTGGACATCGCCCACCCATAATCCTGGCGAAGATATAGTCACGCCATGGGTGGTGCATTGTGATGGGGCTTGGTGTGACAAAGGTGTTGGCATAGCAGCAATCGTAACATCTCCAACTGGAGTTGTGATAAGATATGCAGCTCGACTTGATTTCGCAGATGATGTGCATTCTACGAACAACACAACTGAATACGAGGCTCTACTCCTATCTCTGAGAAAGATGAAAGCTCTGGGCCAGCAAACTTTTATCATCAAGACGGATTCCAAAGTCATTCAAGAACATATCGAGAAAGAGAGCGAAGCAAGGAATCCAGTTCTGATGAAGTATCTTGAGAAAGTCAGAGAAATGGAGAAGCATTTCAAAGGCTACTCAGTCCATCATATACCAAGGAATGACAATAATGAAGCAGACAAACTGACGAAAGCAGCAGCTCAGAACCAGGCAATGCCTCCGGATGTGTTCTTCGAAATCATCAAAGAGCCGTCGGTCAAAGATCCAAAGCCAAAAACTGTGAACATTGTAGAAACTCACGATTGGAGAGCCGAAATCATGACATACTTGAGGGGTCACTATGAACCACAAGATGAGTTGGAGGAGAAAAGGCTAAAGCAAAGAGCAAGAGGATACACTGTAGTGAATGGGGAACTGTACACGTCCGGAGTAACCGAACCGTGGCTAAGGTGCATTACTTCCGAAAAGGGTGTAGAACTTCTTAAAGAAATCCATAGCGGATTCTGTGGTGCACACATAGGCACAAGAGCTCTAGCAAGCAAAGCAATAAAGCAAGGATTCTACTGGCCCTCCATAAATTTTGATGCAAAGAAGCTGGTTCAAGAATGTGAAGCATGCCAAAGAACAGCAAATCAGCAGAACCTACCATCTATGCCAGTTCATCTAATTCCACCATCATGGCCTCTGCAAAGGTGGGGAATGGATTTGGTTGGCCCATTGCCAACAGCTCAAGGAAACTGCAAGTTCGCAGCAGTGGCAGTTGATTACTTCACCAAATGGGTGGAGGCAAAGGCATTGGCAAATATCACAGCACCAACAATTCAGAAATTTTTCAGGCAAAACATAATCTGCAGATTCGGAGTACCAAGAGAGTTGACTGTTGACAACGGAAAGCAATTCGACTGTTATTCTTTCAAAGAATATTGCAAAACTGTGGGCACTCATGCGAAGTTCTCTTCAATATATCATCCGCAGTCTAATGGGGCTGTTGAAAGAGCAAACGGGCTAATCTTTTCGGGAATCAAGAAGTGTCTATATGATCAGAAGAAAGGCAAGTGGATAGACGAACTGCCGAAGGTGATCTGGTCTCACAATACAACAGTGTCGAGAGCAACATGTTTCACGCCATTTCGCTTACTATTCGGCACTGAGGCAATGACACCAGAAGAAATCAGGAATGAAAGCTTGAGAGTACAGAAAGCAAAAGAGATCGAAGAAGTTGAGATGAAGGTAGAAAAAGACATGATTGAACTAACAATCCTCGAAGCCTCGGATAACATTGAAAAATACCAAAGGGAAACCAAAGCGTGGAAGGATAAGAAAATAGTCAGGAAAAATATCAAGAATGGTGACTTGGTGCTGAAAAGAAAGAAAAACTGGGAGAATCCCGGGAAACTTCAGGAATCTTGGGAAGGACCCTACATAGCAAAAGAAACTAGTATTCCAGTAGCTTTCCGCTTGACAGATCAGACTGGCGAAGAGCTGCCACATTCGTGGAATGCAGACAGCTTAAAGAGGTACTATCCTTAAAAACCATGAAAAGTATCTAGATTTATTATTCAGCATTTCCTTTCGCAAATTTAGATTACATAAAATTGTAAAAACCTGAACCACAGAGCTATAAGTGGTTTCGGGAACAAAAATATTTAGTTCTCGTCTTTTACTTAGAATAAAAAGGACCGTACTCTTTTCCTTGCAAAGGGGACCCTAAATCAAGGGGCAAGGTTTTTAACGAGGCGGTTCCTATGTAAATACTCTGTGATATATATGAAAAGAGTCTTCCCCCAAATTATGCATTTTGTGAAGTTCCATTCTGAGAAAGAAAAGTTCGTGAAAAGGCTCCATGATAGCCGAAATTCCAATATGTGAAAGAAAAGTTCATGAAAGGCTCCGTGATAACCGAAATTCCATCGTGTGAAAGAAAAGTTCATGAAAGGCTCCGTGATAGCTGAAATTCCATCGTATGAAAGAAAGGTTCGTGAAAAGGCTCCGTGATAGCCTGAGTTCCATCGTATGAAAGAAAAGTTCGCGAAAGGGCTCCGTGATAGCCAAGATTAAAGAAGAGAAAAAGAAGTTCTATGAAAAGGCTCCTTGATAGCCGAAGGCTCCGTGAAAGCCTATATCCCACCTTAAGGGGATATCCTACCAAAAGGCCCGAGACAACAACAAGTTGTGGTCTAGATCCCACCTTAAAGGGATATCCTACCGAAAGGCCTGAGACAACAACAAGTTGTGGCCTAGATCCCACCTTAAAAGGGACATCCTACCAAAAGTACGGGGACAACTGAAGGTTGTGGCCCGGAAAATACTAACGTCTTTGCTCAAAATTTTTTGTGTGAAAGATTATGAAGTAAAAGTTAATGATCTTTCGATCGCGAGGATAAGCTAGCATAGTACCGAACGTTCATGAAGAATTATACGAAGTTTTTCAGGAGAATTTCTCTAGCCGAAAATCTTATTCTAAGGGCCAAGGGGCTCAGTCATCTCCGAAAATTAGTAATCGCAAAAAAAAACGGTTGAAGCAACTGAGGGTTGCGATATCAACCCAGGCAAATATGCCAGACGGGCGCAAGTCCACAAAATTCGTTAAACAAATTTTGTTGACTCGCACTACAATGAAGCGCAAGTCATCATGCGATGAAGAACAAACAAGAACAAAGTAGAGAGAGTCTTTAGTCTCTGGGAATCCATGAAATTTTGCATGAAAACGGCAAGGTGGGAAGGGTGACGTTTTTTCTTAAAAAAACGAATTTATTGCCTTAGTTTCATACAAAATTTCATAAAAGTACAGTTACACAGCTTCAAAGAGCTGAGATTTCAGAAAGGAAGTTCAACAACACGACCCGGTTTACGACCCCTCTCTTCGACAGTGACACTAGCATAAGCAAAACTGCAGTCGCCAGAAATAGGGCTAAGGGGCTCCGTCTTCACGGAAGAATGTGAATTTGAAGCTTCACTGGTAAGAGCATAACCGTCTCGTTGAAGAAAAAACCAACTCAATTGAAAGCTACGCATAGAGAAGTACTGACAACAGTAAGCCCAGAACTCAGAAAACTTGCAGTCAGGATGGCATTCTTTATACAATCGCCAAGCTTCACCGCTAACTACTTGATCTCCACGATGGATTCGTAAAGGTATCACGTCCTGCACAAGCCCACCTTGCAGGACCTGCGCAGGTTAAAATTTACAAGACAAAAGTTCAGAGGGGGTCACAGCACACAAATATACAAGTTGCAGTTTTTCAGCATCAAAATCAACAAGTTTGAATAAGTGTCGCCTCATCCAACGATGTCAACCTTCGGAGAGCTAGTTTGACGATCAGAACTTTCTTCTTCTCCACTATCTTGATCACCGCCGCTGCTGCTGTCGCCGCTACCTTCGCCCCTCGAACCTTCGTCCCCGTCGTCAGTTCCATCATCCTCCTCAGATTCAGAAGTTGCTTCTTGACTTTCCTCAGCCTTGGCACGGGTCTCCTTCTGAATCATCTAAAAAAAAGAGGGACAAAAAAGAAATCGATAAGTATCAAAGAAGGGATACTTGCAAAACACTAGAACTTCAACAAAGTTTACAGTAGCAACCTCTTCGAGCTTGTCGCGAGCAATCTTTTTCGCGAATTCCTTCCCGCTTACATTCCAGAATTCCTTCGCGAATCTAATTTTATAGCTCGGACATCTTCATTGGGACGGATAGCTGAAGTGCCAGCAACATCTCGAAATCGCGTGAGCGCTCCACGAAATTTCGGGAGGTCGACACAGTCAAAATCATAGAGAAGCTTCAGCAGACTTTCCACTGAAAAAAGAGCAGCGAAATCGCTAGCTCCTGAGATAACATTTGGAAGAGCCTGGAACTCCTTCAGCATCCAATCCATCAAATCAGAAATTTCTTCACTTTCAGGAAGTGGGCCTGGACGGGTACCGAATTGCTTCAAGGCTTTCTTGTACTCCTCAATCAGAAGTTTCAGATTTTGCCTGATCTTATCAACATCTTTACTTGAAGTCTCACTCCGCTCAGAAAGAGCTTTCTCAAGATCTCGAATCGTCTGTTCTTTCGTGCTCAAAGTCTTCGCGAGCTCAGAATTCTTCGATGAAAGATCATCAACAGTTTTTGTGCTCTTGTCAGCCTCCTTGCAGAAATTTTCAATCACCTTCAGGTCATCTTCGCGAGCCTTGTTGAGCTTTTCAAGATCCTTCTTTGAATCGTGAAGAGCGGTTTCAACAAGACCTTTCTCGTCTTGGCATTTCTTCAAAGATTCTACTAGTTCTGCGACTCGCTTCTCTAGATCAAGACCGGAAGCCTGAGCCTTGTTCAAATCGTGCTTCAGCTTTCGAGATTCATCTGTAAGCTTCTCAACAAGTTCCTCCTTTTCGAGGAGCCGTTCAGAGACAACTTTCCCGACGATAGATGCCTTCAAGTCATAGGTTTTGCGGAAGCTTGCAAGGTCAGATGATGAAAGTTTTCGAACAGTCTCCTCAAAACCTACGAAAACCATAAGAGATACAGCAACAAGTTATATAAGAAAAACAAGAAAACCAGCAGAATATAAAGAAGAAAGTAGCATATAAACCTTTTGTATTAAGTGTCCCTAGGGGAACTTGCACTACAGAGTCAGAAATCGTCACAGATTTCTGAAGGGAAGAAGAAGTTTGCTTCTCAACAGTAGAGATTGCCTTGCCAGTCAGTCAAAGTTTCTTCTTCGGAGCATCTCCTCTTGTTTCACCCATAAGTTTAGGGGATTTCCATAGCAAAGAAAACGTAGGAACACCACCATCCGCATCAACCACTTCACCGCTAACACTCAACAGTTCACCTCTAAAAGACGTACCAAAACTCTCATTGTAAGCGGTGACTGAGGGCGTGGGATCTTGATCTTCGGGAATTTCTTCACGATTTCCAATCAGTGAGGGGTCTCCAACCAAGTCACCGTCTTTGCTCACTGTGCACTCCAATTCTTCAGTGAACTTCGAAGAAGCCTCATCATTAGTAACAGGAGCTCGGGAACAACCAGCCTCAGCTTCAGCAGCAACCGCAGAATCAACAGGAGTTTCCCGAACTTCGGGGACAATGTCTGAAAAAGTTTCAATATCAACAAATTCATTCTCAGAACTTGGAGTATAGATAGGACGAACTCTGAACCTCAATGCACAGCACAAGCAAGAAGAGAAACCTGTTTGGCGAGGTTCATCAGTCATCTCATCATCAGAAAAGCCGGAGGAACGCACTGGACAATAGCAGCAGCAACCTTCTTCACAACCTTCTTAGCTTTTTTCTTGCCCAGCTGTGCAAGACTTGAAGCCGCTTGAATCTGAACATCAGAAATATCTTCGGAAGCTTTCCTCTTCCTCTTGCTGGACTCCAAAGACTTAGTCTTTCCTGGGCGAACGGAAGGAGAAGAAGTGTCGGCTGCCCTGCTTTTAGCCTTTTCCTTCTTCGAAGCTCTCTTTCTTGGAGCCTTAGGTGCGGCAGCCGAACAAACTGCTACGGCAACAGCCGGAATCTTCTTGTCCACGCCTGGTGGGCGAGATCGGAGAGCAGTCTCAGCACCGAGTTCTGAAAACACACGATTAACTCTTTTCTTATGCTTCACGATGCTCTTGTAGGCCTTATACTCATTCAGAGTAGATTCGCCGACCATTTCGTTAACTTTCTCCTCAACTTCAAGAATGAAGTCTTCAAGGCTTTGACCATCCTTAAGTCGCAAGTTAAATAGTGGAAAAGGCACCTTCTGAGAAGCCCAATCCACATCAAGGAAAACAATATCCGAAGGCTTCCAACCATCTGATAAGGGCCAGACTTGAGCGGCAACGAATTCTTCAATAGCATCGCGGCCACCAAGAATAGTGCTAGCCAGGAAGAAAGCATTCTCGCAATTCTTGAAACCAAGGGCCCGGCCATTATACGAAGCAGTGTTGGTAGCGGTCACAGGTGCCATTGGTGAATAGAATGGATAAGCTGGCCCAGTGTAACCGGAAACCTTGGACATATCGACCTTCACATAGAACCAAAACGAACTCCAATCTTCGGAAAAATTAGTCTTGCTGCAAGGTGCAAGCTGGATGCGGGTGATGCCTTGATGAGTATTCTTCCTTCGAGTATTGAAGGTACATCACACATAGTGAGCTTCATAGTATTTCCCATCATCGAGCTTAAGAATATCCTTCTCGATCACAAGCTCGAACAAACGTGCGAATATGTCAGCACCAGCAGAACACTTAAAAGTCTTCATTATCCAAAAAAACTTTGAAAGTTCCAGGAAAGAATTCGGCGTCAGTTGGTGCATTTTCACAGAAAACTTCTCAAGAATGGAAGGTAGATGAGGATCACAAGGAAATCTAAGTCCGCAAGTGAAGAAATCCCTGAAAACAACAACTTCGTCGGCTTCAGGGGTGGGGACCTCTTCGCCAGAAGGAGGGCGTCCGTCACCAGCAGGGAAAAATCCAGCTTTCTCATATTCTTTAATGATCTCAGCCGTAACTTTCGACTTGCCGAAGACAAAGGCTGGAGGATAAGATGTAGCCTTAGCACCAACGAGTTCACTCAAGTCAACTCCAACGTTTGAAAGATCTTCGTCACCACCGGATTTGTTTTCGGACCATATCTCCCCATCCTCGCGACTGCCGGAATCGCGAATAGCTACGGCAGCTGGATCATTTGTGCTAGGGGGAGCAGTTTCTCCGGTCGGTGGAACGCCAGCGGCAGCCAACTCTTCGGAAGTCATTGGCCTAGCAGTACTTTTTGTGCGAGCCACCTACGAAAGACAAATAAGTATAAAACATATATCAAAACCACGAAAAACAAAAATTTACGAAGTAATAAAGCGTTACTTAAAAGACACAAGAAAGGCGAATAGATTACCTTTGAAAACAGAACAGGTCGCCGAACTTCGGGCGTCTTGAGATGAAGAGCTTTGCTCCGAAAATGCTTCAAAAATTTTGAAGAATGCGACGAAGCGGTCAAATAAAGTTACCGCGCCTGGCCTCTATTTATAGGGTGAGAGAGGGGTAGTTTCAAGAAACTGTCTCGAGATGACCGTTGCGCGTTTTGGGAGGGACGCGTGTACACTCCGACGTTCCGAGGGTGACTTTTTTACCGAAATTCTGAGAATTGTTCGTGAAAACGGATCGTCGGAGTCAACCCGCTTCCCCGAGGGGCTAGTGTTGGGGAATTGGGTAAAAACCTTTCACCCTCGAAACTTCGGAGCTAACGAATTCGTGAAAGTATTCGTGAATAAATCACCGGATCGCTGCTCTGTTTCGTGACGAGAAAGTATTCGCGAAGGTGTTTCATTATTTTTGCATGATTCACTGACCCCCTGATGATATGTGAAACAATCGCCGAATAAGTGTTGGATCGCAGGTCTGTTCCTTGTTTCAGGACAGCAAGAACTTGTTGAGTTCGGGGATTACGGCGAGGAAAACTTCGGAGATCGTTGTTGATTCAGGGAACTCTGGCGATGGAAACTTCAGAAATCTCCGTGGGGTCGGGAAACTCCATTTCCGGCCACGACTTCAAGGATCTCTGCGGATTCGAAGAAGTTTTACTTCGGGACTAACTTCGGCGATTTGAGTTGGGAGTCTCAGCAGCTGGAAGTCTTCGCGGATATGAAGCGGAAGCCACGAACGAGCCGAGTCAAAGGGGCGTTGCCAAAAGTCTGGGTTTGTGGTGTGAATAGGTGGCAGGCTTGTAATTATGTGAAATTAGCCCCGCAAATCACAGGATGTAAAAGACGTTCATGTACATGTTCACACCAGGAATATTCTTTAGATTCGAGGGTAATCTCGAAATGTAAAAGTCCCTTCGTCTCCTTATAAAAGGGGGCTCGAGGGCACGTGTAAAGGGATTCACAACTTTTGAGGCAGAGTCAGACTTTCGGGGAAACCTTGTCCCCTTGCTTTTGCACGCTTTCTCGTATTTGTTCTGGAATCTTGTGTTTGGGGACTCCATCCGATTTTCGGACCCCCCAACAGGGACCCGTGTACTCTAGGTGCTTATCGGATAAAAGACCTTGCACATCTTGTGTGTCATTAACAGAATCTATGTCCACATTAAAGCACCACGATGATTGCCATATGGGATTGCCTTGCTCTGCAAAACATAAAAAATAAACATATACTGTATCGATCTTATGAAGTAACTGAGAGATGAAGAAAGGCATGTGGTCTGACTAGTAGAACTTTTTTATTCCTAAGCTTTTTGTCATCGAAAAGACATAGATGCAGTAAATTATAGATAGGCATGAGAGATGAAAACCAATAAACATAGCCCGTGTTTACGTAAAAAATTTTGGGTATTAAATGCAATTTTGACCAATAATTAAGGGTGTTAAATAAATGCAGTTTACAAAACTACCTTCACACCTCTAGTTAAATTTCCGAGAGGAGTCTAATGAGGGCTTTGACCACATAATTAGAAGATGGTTACTGTAGCATTACTGTAGCAAATTATTAAATTAATTATGTTTATTAGATTCATCACGTAAAGTTACACCCATGTGTGAAAATGTTTTTCAAATAGACTTTATTTAGTACTCCATGCATACGAGATTCCCTTTCCCGAAAATTTTTTGAGATACATTTAAACACGACCATATATCAATCTTATGAAGTAACCGGAGAGATGAAGAAAGGCATGTGGTCTGACTAGTAGAACTTTTTTTTTTCCTATGCTTCTTGTCATTAAAAAGACATAGATGCAGTAAATTATAGATAGGCATGAGAGATGAAAACCAACCGTCTGTTTGTAGAACCGTAACATTTGCCAATAAATTGTTTGGCCAATAGCAGAAATCCAAAAGTGATGAGGATGAGGTCTTCTGATCCCAGAACACTTCTGATCACACATCAAGTATTTTGGTTCCTCCTCATCCTCAATCTCCACGGCGCGCTCAGCGGCCTCTCCCTGGTAGAACAAATCCATCAAAGCGTCCCCCGAACTCTCAGAGTAAAATTCATCCTCCTCCTCATACTCTTCTGCTGATGTTTCTACCATGAATGCCTCCTCCTCGCCCTCTCCTGTGTCAGCCACGGCCTCCTCCTCCTCATCCTCTGAAATGTTCTCCTCCTCATTCTTCTCTGAACTATCAACGAAATTATCCTCCAGTGTGAGTGTCTTAGGCAACAGCTGCACGGACCCTATGACCACACTGTTCTCGGCAGGGTGATAGTAACCCGATAATCATCCTTGAAACCGGACGCGCTCGGAGGTAGAACCCTCAGCATCGGGTTAGCGCTTTCGAAGGGTTTGGGCAAGGGTGACCTCTTCCAGGGGAGGGAGAGCTTCAAGGTAATTGGCTTGGAACCGTCGCCCCCTCGGAGCACTACGCCGAGGTAATTTCTGCGCGACGCGAGGGCGCTCGCGACGCGAGGGAGGCGAGGGACGCCGGCGAGCATTCTCGGTCGCCGGAGAGGAGAGGTCGAGAGAGGGGAGCCGCGAGTGCCTGGGACAAACTCCCAGGAGCCGAGGAGGAGGGTGTTTGAAGCGTGGGACTGGGAGGAGGAGGCCACAAGTGCCAGCGTGGACGGAGGCCGAAAAGGCATGATGAGAGGTCTCACTTTCTTTTGTTGAAATGTTTGTTGAACTCAGCCAGCCAGATGAGGTCTCACTTTCTTTTGTTTTCTTTTTATAATAATATGAATTCCCACCGATTTATTTGGCGTCGGAGCAGAGCAATTCCCCCCCCCCAAAAAAAAAACCAAATCAACCAGCCCAGCCCAGGGACCCACGCATCCCTACCGCGGGGATCGAGCAGCATGGCGGCGGCGGCGGCGGCGGGTAGAGGAAGGAATGGGACGAGATGATGAGGAAGCGGGATCGGGAGAACACGTGCGGCTCTGCGGACCCCACCACAAGTACGACGAGGAGGGGGAGGTCTGCGGGGCGTGCGGCCACCGGTGGAAGCCGTCGGAGGGGGAGGGCACCCCGGCGAGGCGACTCCGCCTTCCCCACCGAGGTGCTCAACTCAAGGACTTCCTCTTCCTCAAGACTTGAGGCGAAAACGCCTCCCCGCTCCGAGGTCATCTGGACGATCAGCATCTCCCACATCCTCAGCGTACGTACTGCGCGCCCCGCCCTTTTCTGGATGGCCCCCGTTTGATTCCTCGTTTGCGATTTTTGATCCTGCGTGGTGAAGTTGGAGAATGATTCCCCATCCGTTTGAGTCGTCATTTGCAATTTTTTATCCTGCGTGGTAAAGTTGGGGAATGATGCCCCGTCAAAATGGAAATAAAGAAGTTGGGGAGTAACGGTGTTGGCCGCGATCTAGGGTTTTGTACTTTGTGACAGTTCATGGTGTATTGAGGACATCTTTGTTCAATCTGTGGTTTGTCGTCGTCCATAAACAGGCTACATGCTATCAATTTAAGGTTATTTAGGTAGGTGTGTATGAAGCAAACAGAGTTTTTGTTTTGTTTAGCTGTGGTAGTGCTTATTTTTTCACAAGGAAACTGTGGTGAAAGTGCATGTGACAATTAACATGAGGATTTATTTGAACTGGAAGTGAAACTCAAACAGAGCATATGGTAACTCAATGTCCGCAGATTGATTGAACTGAGAGAAGAAAATTGATTCACTTGTGATAATTGGAGTAATGAATGGCCTACTGGGTAGTTAGTGAACTCTGATGGAATGAGTATATATGCCATGGTGATTATTACTCATAATTGGCTTCTTAACTGGATAAGTCTTCCTATGAGATCTGGAAATTATAAAATCTGATAGTTTGGTTGAGATGATTGTGCTTATTGGCGAATACCAAAGGCATGGTTTATGGAATGTTTTTAAAGGCATGTTGTATTTTGCTCAGCATTTTGCTCTCTCTGCACTTTGGTGTGGCATTAAGAGCACACTGAGCCATGGATTGCATTTTTCTCCACCTAAAGTTGCGCCTGTGAAAAATATGTTGCTACCTGATGTTGAACTTGAGTAGGTATACTCTTCCTGTCATACTAAAACATTCCATTTCCTCTCTGAAATCATTTGAACTTGAATACTTCATTTTTGAGTGCATGCTTCCATTCAACTTGGTTCATTTCTCTGTTATAAGATATAAAATGAATAAACATTTGCATGTGTTTCTCCAGGTTCTGTTTGTATGTTGCACAGCAGCCTTTCCCCTAGTGCTTCTTTCTGAAATGTTTACAAATGTAAAAGTGAAGGGATTCTATTTTACTTCTTGCGTACTGAGCTACGAGACCTCTTTATTGTCTCTTGTCACTAATAAGAAATTTGATTTCCTTCTCTGCAATTTCAGGAAAATGTGAAAGAGATATGTCATGCATTCCTATTCATTGCATGACTGGAAACAACAGGTACTTGCTTGTGGAGAATTTTTCATTGGCACTGACACTGTCAGCTGTGTGTCGATGATTGGTAAACGCATTTGTTCGGTCAGCAGATGTTGTTGCAGCCTTCTGGATGACCAGCGGCCCCAGGTTCATCTGACAGATGGTTAGCCCTGTAACCTTTAAAGTTTGTTGAGTGAACAAAGATATTGTCCCTCATGCATTTGTAATTATATCCTTGGGTCCTTGCTAACCAATGATTCATAATCATAACTTTATACCTGAGGCAAATACAAAGTGAATAAGCACTGGTAAACAGTATGAAAGCGATTGATTTCACGCTTAGTTTACTGAGACGGTATTTGTCTTATCAAAAAAATTGGAGATAGGTTAATGTATCATGAGTATTGCAACTTCCACTTGAGGCAATGGTATGACATCTTACCCTGATTGATTGTGACATGATTGACACATACAACATAAACTGGTGATCAGTTCCCTTCCTGTATTAAGATAGTGTACAGAGTGTTGTGAAAGGGAATTGCTCTTAGGATTTTGGGAACCAGTTTGCAGTTATTACCATTCTTCGTAGTTTATACTATCAGTCCCAAATTGTAGGTCCTTTTAGCTTTTCTAGGTTTTGCTATAGGAACTACAGTTTGAACTCCATCAGTTCCCTTTTTGGGCATACTTGTCCATTTATTTCTCACTAATATCCATTTCCAGTTCGAAATGTTATTGTGGATTCATGGTCAATTGAAATATGTTATACTAAGCTAACTGTAATCTATTTATTCTGTGCAGCTTCGCAGCGCGATCTTCTGGCGTATGAGCAGAAGCTCTTTGGACCGTGCTGGCACAGATTCAGGTTTCCGCCACCACAACGAGTAGTGCTGAGCCTCCACACCCATGCCGATATCCAAACCTTGGAAGCTCAGGACTCGTTTTTTTTTTTTTGGCCTTTATTAGCATGGATGTCATAGCGAAACTTTAGATTTATTTATAGTGCTGCAAATTGAGTGATTTTGATCGATAGCCAAGTTTTAGTTAAAATAAAGTGTTTAAGATTTTGCTAATTATTTTTTATATGTTGTATACATCGTTTGCATCATCTTCATGCCATTGTAATTTTATGTTAAAGTTTGCATCATTGCACTCCCAAGATCCAGAACACGAGAGTTTGAGTCTGAGTAGGAGCACGTCATCGACGAACCCCCCAAATTCAGCACAATGCTTCCTCTTGGCTCTTTCCTATTTTAGAACTTCCAAAAAGTTTTTTTTTTTTTGTGGAATAGGCCTTGCATTTCATCATGGAGAAAGAGTACAATCAGCTTCTAGCAAGTTGTGGATACACAACGGGGTTTCCTGCCACACCACCGTTTCACTTCCACTAACTTGTCTAGCCAACTCATGAGCTACCTTATTACAAACTCTACTAACATGAGATAAACAAAATTCTTGAAAACACAAACTAAGCTCACAAATCTCCATGATGATCGGTGTGATCACCGACCGGCCTCCATCTCTAGCTCCCCATAAAGAAACGAGCTCCTGACAGTCTGTTTCAAGATGTAGCCGATTAACTCCAAGTTTCCCAGCTAGGATCAAGCCATCTCTACACGCATATGCTTCCATTGTTAATGCATCCAAGCACAGAGGGTATGCAGTAGCTTGTGCTCCCAGAAATATCCCTTGATCATTCCGCAGCACCATTCCAGTAGCACCCCTCCCAGAATCCTCCTGAAACGCAGCATCAACATTACATTTCACCCATCCATCTTGTGGTTTTGTCCACCGCAGCACCTCCTTAGTGGGTTTCGGTTGCTTTGGAGGGTGTAAAATTTGCCATAAGTCAAAGGTTGTGTCCCTAACCCATGTGACCGCTTGTGCAACCGGTAGCCCAGCTTTCCCATGTCGTCGATCATTGCGGTTCATCCAAAGAGACCACATGCCACAAATGATGATGGCCCTCTCTCTTGCTGTGCCAACAAACATCAGGTCTTTTGCCCAAGTACTCGGGTGTAGGGCCGGCACTTCCACACCTGTTTGTTGCTTTGTTTGTTCCCAGAAAATTCTAGCAACCGTGCACTCCAAAAGTACATGCCGAACTGATTCTTCCTGGCAGCCACAAGTATCACAGGTAGCTAGAGGCTCGATATGTCGCCGGTGTAAAACTTGCTTGGCCGGCAGAAACTCATTGATCACTCTCCACCAGAAAATTTTAACCTTTGGCGGGACATCCAACTTCCAAATCCGACGCCAGGTATCATTGCTAGATGTGCTCGCCGTTGCCATGTCATCTTGTTGCTGTCGCCCGGAGTCCAGAAGCCTGTACGCCGATCGAACTGAGTAGCATCCATGCTTCTCTAGGTCCCCGGCCCACACATCTGCCCCCACTCCTCAAATTGGTGTTCTTAAAATTGCTTCAGCATCAATGCCCAGAAACGATGCACGAACGAGCTCCTCATTCCAATGGCCACTATCTGTGACAAGTTCCTGAACATAGACAAGCTCATGGTCCTGTTGGAATGCTATAGGCTTTCCACTGAAATGCCTGGGGATCCAGCGATCCTCCCAAATTCTAGTATCTGACCCATCCCCAATTCTCTTCATCAAGCCTGATTTGAGGACATCCCGGCCTGCTAGGATTGCACGCCATGTGTGACTCGCTTTCTTCCTTCTTGTGCATTCCATAAAACCAGAGTCGTGATAGTATCTTCCTTTAAGAACTCGGGCACAAAGTGACTCCGGCCGTGTTATAAGCCTCCACCCTTGCTTTCCTAGCATCGCCAAGTTGAAAAGCTTAAGATCACGAAAACCCATTCCTCCTTTAAACTTTGACCGAGTGAGTCGCTCCCGGCGTAGCCAGTGTATATGGCGGTTATCTGCAGAGCTTCCCCACTAGTAGTTCACAATCACTTGTCTCATCTTCTTACAAGTCTCCCCTGGCAATAAGAAGCAGCTCATCGAGTAGGTGGGAATGGCCTGTGCAACCGATTTGAGGAGAACCTCTCTTCCTGCACAGCTAGCTTCTCGGCCACTCCACCCCCCAATCAAGCCTTTCACTCTCGCGGGCATATACTCGAAAACTTCCTTTGTTGCTCGCCCAACAGACGTGGGTAAGCCCAAATACTTCTCAGCTAAAGCTTCCTTTTGAATGTCCAAAGAAGATCTCACCTCATTCTTCGATTCATCAGTACAATTTTTGCTGAAGAATATAGCCGATTCGTCCCTGTTGATCATCTGCCCCGATCCTCTACTATAGATGTCGAGAATCTCCTTCAATCGATCAGCTCCCCTCTGCGATGCTTCTGTGAATACAATGCAATCATCCGCAAAGAGCAAGTGCGAAATCCAGGGAGCGTGAACACCCACGCGAACTCCCCTAGACAAGTGCCTTGGACCAATCTCTCGAAGAAGACGTGATAAACCCTCCGAGCAAAGCAAGAACAAATAAGGTGAAATCGGATCGCCTTGTCGAATACCACGAGTCAGTCTGAAACAATCCGAGAGCACCCCATTAGTTCTAATGCAAAAGGAAACAGATGTTACACACCTCATTATCCTCGCGACAAAATCCCCATGAAAGCCGAGCTTGATCATCATCCCCTCAAGATAGTCCCATTCAACTCGATCATATGCCTTGGCCATATCTAGTTTCACAGCACAAGCCCCATTCTTCCATTTTTTCCTCTTCAAATAATGAGTGCACTCATACGCTATCAGTACATTGTCTGTGATTAATCTGCCGGGTACAAATGCACTTTGTTCTTCTGAAATAATCTCATCCAAGAAAACCCTGAGGCGATTAGCCAAGACTTTCGAGCATATTTTATACAAGACATTGCAGAGGGAAATTGGCCGGAACTGTTTCATCTCCACCGGATTCTTGCATTTTGGTATAAGAACAATGGTAGTAGTATTGATATCATCCGGCAATTCACCTCCACTAGAACAATCGGCGCGCGATACGCGCCCTATCAAAAGAGCACTACATTATGATCAATACAATGTATTCATAATTCATTAACACGTACATAAAAAACTAATATCAAGTATTCCTTACACATTAATATGTACAGAAACTAACACCAAGTATTCCTAATATGTTAAGAAGATTGAATTCTAATGAACCATGGCTCTACTAAGTTTCAAAGTATCTTCACACTCTCATGAGTCAATTCATTTTATGTATTCTGAACATATGGTGAAAACTTTGACACCGCAGGTGTTGGGCGCGCATTGCACGCCCTATCGATATCTAAATGGAAAAACTACAAATATTTAAACGAACAACAACAAAGACAACATCTATAGTATTTTAACAATAAAATGCAACATGATATTTTAGTCAAGCAATAGTGAATATAGAATTATAGAAAATGATATGGCACTATATTGGGGTCATATCAAGACAACATCCATCGTGGTATAATGCAAATAATCTTTCTCGATGTTTTAAGCATATCAGAGCACATTAAATTGAGTAATTGACAACATCACACCGGTTTAGTTATTTCCAAAAGATTTAGAAACCCAAAAGTTCATTGAGATCATACAATAATTACGCAAATTAGTTTAACAGATACATTTTGGACCATGAATATCTGAAATTTATAAAGCTGAGTACATAAGAGAGAGATGCCACGGTGCCACCATACATTAACCAAGAGTTGAAACTCCAAGGATCATAGCATGCATATTAACAGATGCTAAGCCTTAAAAGTTTAGAGTATCTACTAATAGTCTAATATCAATCTCTGCTACAATCTGGCACCATTAACTTAGAATCCTGTATCAGTGCAAGTTTGAGATCACAAGCATGCCAGATTATGCAACAAATTAACATATATTCAGAAGGCGAGGCAACCGCTGAGCCAAATCCGCCTCTGCGTGGCAAACTGGCAACGAAGGCGAGCATGAAGAGGGGCCGTAGGAGCGTGCCCTATCATATCAGCAGTGGTTGAAATAAGCTTTCACGGTAACTGGACAAATATGGCTGAAAAAACACTGATTGTTAATGAGACATAGCTCTGGTGATTCTCTTTTGCACAAGCACCTATAAACTGCATCCCAATTTTATTACAGAAGAGAAGGCAAATATTGCAGAGTATTTATGTGTACAACTATAAACTTGTCACAAATAGCAGCTCGCATCTCTTTATATATCTCACATTTAAGTTGTTTACACTTCTGTCATGAACCATAACCGTTAGGCTCTCACAATCAAAACAGAATTATCAAATATAAAAGTGGGAACTATTGTCAGGAAACAATATTTGTTAATTGAACATTTGCTCAACGTTCTTAGTATAATTGACGCTACATTTTTCAGCCTAAGCGCAATAGAAGTGAGAACTATTGAGTTGATATGTAGTGAATAATATAGCAATGTCCATTAACATATCATGCTGAAAGCACACACATTAATCTCAGACTACTACAATCACAGGGTACTTGCCCTGCTCACCTTGAAGTGCAGCTGTTGTGATATCCTCTGTGGGACCTGATCAACTGCTGCCTTTAGCTTCCATTTCTGCTATTAGCTTGCCTCCAGCTTACAGCCTCCCTTCATGGCCATCCTGCGGTGACTACTTGTATGAAGTATCCCGCAGCACCTCCGGCTCATCCCGCAGCACGAACACTCTGCTCCTGCACTTCTTGTCTGCTCCGCCTCACAGGAACACAAAAATATAAGACAAAAAAATTGATCCATCAAATATCTGTTAATTCACCATTTAAAGAAGAAAAAAAAGTATTGGCACAACTTATTACATGAATCAATGGAACTGACATCTCTATTCAACATAAACTCCATTAGACAACATATATGGGGATCTGCTTATAAAAAGATGTTGTATGTCTAGACATATGACTACCACAACCATGGAAATCAAGAAATTAATTCTGTGGAGATCAAATGTACAAGAATACATTACTCCTGCATATTATTTAGATCCTTCAATGCCATACAAGTAAAAAATGATTAAATCAATCAACTTTGCTCGTTGGACTAAGCAAGTGGACAGAAGGCTCTTTCACTGTAAGAACATGTTACCAATTTTTGGCTTCGAAGTTCCAATAGGCATGTGAAATTAAAACATCTAAAAAACACAAAATGATTACCACACCATCTTCGAAGTTCCAACAAGTAGTGAGTGAGGTACAATAAGTACCCATATCTATCAAAAATTCTTAAGCAAACATTTTGACAGTTCGTAGAACATCGTGTACTTCTATACCTTTTCGCAGCTTATCCATTTTATATGCTGCTGACCAAACAACTAATTTAAGCAGATTCTGAACTGTGAATGCAATTTACACATATGGCCAAAACTCCTTAAATGTCAAGCACATACAAAACGGTGGCTGAATCATGGTGATGTACTCTCTTTAAGGAAACTTAAATGACAATTAGGAATTAAAAATAGATGCCATCGACTCACTAAAGCATCACTGATAAAATAACTATAGGACATAAAACCATCTCACCTTCATCTATCTCTTTGGAATCTGAACCAGAAAATGCATAAAAAAGCCCACAACAATTCCACCATGGTGCTCTTTTTTCCTTAAGCAATCACCATCACAATCCTTGTATCTCTGTTTTCCGTGCAGCTGAAAGACAAAAATCCCAGATTAGAAACCTACAAGGTGATCTTGGAAAAAAATTTATTAATACAACAAGTATCTTGCAAAATTAATACGACAAGTTTAATTTCCAACAGAGACTGTGGAACCTTAACTGAGAGAAATCAACTTAAAAATGTATACCATGGATCAGCCCCAAAAACGATATACGGATCCATTTCCTTGAATCATGAGAAAATATATTGTAAACTATACTATAGCAATAGTCAGTCAGTAATCTCAACAATCTGAGGACCAGTACTTGCAATGCAAAATGCCAGGTCATGTAACTATCAAACCCCGTAGATGAGTATCAAATACCCAATCAATTGAGTTACAGTATTACCATCAGTTTCAGTTTTTCAACCAAGATAATAACAAGGTCAAGCAAGTCAAAATTAATCTTTCACATGCTTTTATAGTTTTATTTTATCCTGATCGTACAATAGATCCATGTTTCATCGAGGTCTTTCACTGGCTTTTAAAACTGAAGAATGTGTATGTTCACACCCGGCTCTGTGCACATAAGCTGGACCAACCAATCAACAACAACAACAAAGCCTTTTGTCCCAAGCAAGTTGGGGTAGGCAAGCTGGACCAACCAATCAACATGTATAATCTTGGCTAATTCTACAGTAGCTGACAAGCTTCTGAACTTCGCCAAACAATTTGTTCATGGAGAAAAAAAAGCTTCTAAGTAGTGATTGAGCTGATAAATTACTTCAAGATACACTACAATGTTCCAACCAAACTAAAACAACCATCAGAGGACCATGAAACTCTTGTATCTATAACAACATTCATAGAAACTCTTGTATTCATATAATAACCTCACAGTTCAAATGAAACCTACCACATAATCCCACTGCAGTCACTGATTGAACTTTCTAAAGAGAAACAGTCCAGGTAAAATTGTAACAGCCCTACAAACCATTATTTTGCAAGAAGATGAAACCACTATTACCCAAGCAGATGAAGCTCAAAGTTTTTAATTGTTTCTTGGAAGGTATAACCACAACACACAAGCACAACCTAAGAAGTATACCTAAACCACGACAAGATACCTGACTTCTCGATATGTTTGGTCCAAAAGCTGCAGGCAACGATGCGGAAAGGCCACCATTCCCCAAGTCATCCACGCCACCACATCCTGAGGACATCTGCAATTACAAAATTCAGACCACGATTACTAAGCTACTTTTAAAAGAGGATGGTACTGGTAGTGTAAACAAGATTTTGGGTGAAAACAGTAGACATCTAATTACTCTTAGAATTTCTTTTGCACATGAATCATGAGCTTCAAGACATTTGGAAAGTTTCAGCTCCAAACTACACTCATAGTCCACCCACAAATAAAAAAGAAAAGAGAAAAAAGAACCTACGTTCATCATCTGAATTTAAATTGCTAGTTTCTACACCTCGTGGATGTATGGCATTATTCACTAACTGCACGAGAGAATGAGAATCGAATCGGCGTCACTCCGTTCAACACGAACATTAGCTTTGTGGAGCTCCTTCTGGTGTTACTAAAATCGCCAGAAGCCCAGAACAGTCGAAATAAGTAGAGAGAACCCTAGGCACACACCTCTGATTCGGTGGCATTCCGGGGAGCCGCTGCGTCGGGCGGCGAGGAGATAGTGGGTGGCGGAAGGGCACCAGCTGCGGGTGGGTCTGCTTCGGGGGGTGCAGGAGCGGGATCGGAGGCGTGGGCGGCGGGAGTGGTTTCGTCGCGGCGGCGCTTGAAGAGGCCGGCGTCGCGGTCGAGGCGGCGGAGGGCGAGGAGGCCGTCCTCGCGGCGGCGGCGCGAGCGGCTGAAGTCGACGCGCGGCTTGTAGGTGCCGCGGCGCGCCTCGTCGGACGGCCGGCGCGTGGCACGCGGCATGGCAGTCGCCCGCCGAGGGAGGGGAGGAGGTGGCGTACCAGCTGCGATGCGCGGCCCGCCCGCCGCACCGGGTCGGCCACCGCTTACCCTGCCCAGACCGCGCGGAAGATGGCAGCGAAGCAGCCGGTGAGCCACGGCACTGGAACCCTAGAGAGCTCTCCTGGCCTACCGTCGCCTTCGTCCGCACCGGAGGAGAGGGAGGGAGCGGCGGGAAGGAGAGGGAGAGAGGGCGGCGGAGGCCCAGATCTGGCTTAAGGGCATGCGCCGAGGCAGCGCAACCACCCCTGGCGGCGTCGGAGACCCGAGAGAGAGAGAGACGGAGAGGTGGAGAGCGTGACGAAGGGATAAGGTGGGGGGGGGGGGCCACATGAAGGCCTGCGGCCATGCGTCTCGCGGGAGAGCGCGCGGGCTCTCGCTCGGCAGGAGGACGTGTCGAGCAACGGAGCTTCCAACAAGGCCCAAATCGCTGTGGTGCGAGGAAAGAGCAGTAGCTTTTAATAACTCTGATTCAAAAAATTCAGAACTGCTTCACAGACCTGCGGCCCAATCAATTCCCAGTGTACCTGAAAAAACCCTGCAGTGAGCCCATCTGGCCCGGGCGATTTATTTGAGCCCATCATAAAAACAGCCTTCTTCACTTCATCTGCCGTATATGGCTTCATCAACATATCGTTCATATCCTCAGTCACTTTCCGCTGGACATGCTGTAGGATTGTGCCAACTTCCAGGCCCTCCTGGGCTGTGAACAGATCCTTATAGAAAGCGACTGCAACTTCCTCTACCTCCTCTTGTTTTTCTGCAACTGACCCGTCAGGACGCAACAATGACTTGATCGAGTTGCTGTGCGCACGCTCTCTTGCTTTGGCCTGAAACAACGCTGTGTTGCGGTCTCCATCCTTCAGCCAATCAATCCTCGATCGCTTAGCCATGCACTCCTCTCGTGAAAGTAACTCCGAGATACGCGCCATAAGCCGTCGTTCATGGGAGGACGGACTAGTGTTGATGGACTGACCGCGAACCTGCTCCAGTTCCTTCCTTCTTTGGACCAATTCTTCCTGACCGACCCAAAAACGCTGCTCTCCCATGCCTGCAGTGATCCCTGCACCACACCAAGCTGCTGCCGCACCTGGGCAAGGTTCGCAGGCCCTTGCATAGGTACCCAAGCCTGCTGAACCGTATCCATATACGTTGGGTCTCGCCTCCACATATTTTCATATCGAAAGGAACGTTTCCTCCTCTTCCATTGTCGAACTTTAAAACATTCGATCAGCAAAGCACAATGGTCTGACTCTGTCGTCTGCAAATGAGTAATCTTGACATCACGGAAGATATCCAAGAAATTGGAGGTTGCGAAGCCCCGGTCCAATCTGACCTTGACATTCTGGCTTCCTCCTTGCCTGTTATCCCAGGTATATGGAAGATCGCTGAAACCCAGGTCCATGAATCCACAGTCAGCCACCGCCTCCCGGAAACCCTCCATCTGTCTCTCGGAACGCTCCTGAGACCCAAAGTGCTCAGAAGCTACAAGAACTTCATTAAAATCTCCAGCGCAAAGCCAAGGAAGGGTTGACATGCTATTAAGAAGCCTCAGGCAGTCCCAACTCCTATACCTCAACTCACGCTTCGATTCGCCATAAAATCCAGTGAATCTCCATAGCTCCTCCCCGGTACCCGGTGTGAGGACCACTACATCAATATGCATTCTATCATAACTCTTAAGCTTTAGGTCCACGTCCCGGGTCCATAGAAGAGCTAGACCACCCCCACGCCCAAAGCTTCCCACTCCTACTCCATGTGGGAATCCCAGCGCTCTCTGTAGCACTTCAACTTTGTCATCAAACAACCTCGTCTCCGAAAGAAAAACCACCATCGGGCGATGTAGCTGGCATAGGCTACGGAGTTCTTGAACTGCCGTGGGCTGCCCCACTCCCCGGCAGTTCAGACATAAGAGTTTCATTGTGCCCGGCGGGGGCTGTCACTCGCAGCCGCCGCCGATCTTGCATCATTGGTGTTTGTCGTTCGCTTCTGCTTCTTGAGAAGCTCCTCCAGACCCTCTGCTCCCTCCATGTTATTATGCACTCTCCCTAGCTGATTAACACGGGAACTAACCAGCCCCGCCGGCACTAGAGTCATCGCCTCAGCAACCGGTAGGTTTAGATCCGGTGTATGTGAGGAAGTTAACTCAGCACGCCTGGGCTTCCTCTTCCTTGTAGCCCTCTTCCCATCATTCTTTTCCCCCGTAAAGAGCTGTTTCCCAACACCACTGGGCATCGTCTCCTTATTTTTAGCGCCGCGGTTACCGGTCTTCAGCGGGGATGTGACCTCCCCCTCTTCAGCTCTCCTGTCTCTAGCGGTACCATTAGAGCTGGTATGTTCCGCAGCCCCCTCTAAGTCTCTGTCATCCCCGGACTTGTCAGGCATAGACCGATTGGAGCGAGCACTTGATGAGTGTGCACTTCCAAAGGACTCCGCAGCCGCATCCACAAAGCTTTGCAACCTCTTCCTGCGCTCGTCAGGAGCTCGCAGCGGAGGATCCCGCTCATATGGAAGCTTCCCATGCTCATTCCTCATCACCGGCTTGTCACACACCATCCCTCCATGGCCTAATATTCCACAAGAGAAACACAGGAATGGAAGCTTCTCATATTGCGCATCGAACCATTCAGGCTCTCCATTCCTCGACATCCTTAGCAGCACTCCTCTCTTGATGGGTTTGTCAAGCTCAATAGCCACACGCACCCGCAAGAAGGCACCGCTCGCTTTGCCATCCTCATCTACGTCCATCTTCTGAACTTCTCCCAAAAGCCGCATGACCTTGACACCTCTCTGTTCATTCATCCATCCCAGCGGCAAATTGAGGATTCTCACCCAAATATCCATCCGATCAAATCGAATGTCAGATGGCTTCAACTTCTCATCATAGTCTTTCAGAATGACCGCATGCCTACCGGCTATCCAAGGAGTACCAGCCAGCACACGATCCATGTCAAGTTTACTCCCAAATTCCACCACGAACAAGTTATCACCTCTCTCCCCGATCGATCAGATCTTCAGACCGGGAGGGTTACCCCATGCCGGCGCCATAGCAGACCGAATCGTGCTCGCATGTAGCGACACCGGGGAGAGAACCTTCCCCAGCAGCGCCCATTCCACCTTTCCAGCCACCACAATTTCCTCCTCATCGCTGAAATCTGCCACCTCCCCCTCTTCTGCCGTCAAGTTGAGTTTTTGCAGCAGTTCAGCGACGTTCGACTCCTTCTCCGATCCCCATCCAGGCGCGCGCTTGTCGCCGCCTTCAGAACCTCCTCCATTGGACGCCATTATCGCCCGCTAGAGAGGCAAGAGCAAGTGCCAGATAGCCCGAGGACTACCGCACCGAAGCTGATCCCAATCTCGAAGCCTAACGGAATTCAAGACGGGAAACACAGGTTGCAACGCGATCCCGAAGAACTAGGGTTCCTAAGCGGCGCTGTGAATATCTGGGCGGCGGCGCCAGAGTGACTAACCGACGATCTGGGGGGCGCCGTCGACTAGGAGTCGGTGGGCGGGGCGGGGGCGCCGGGATCGGGTGATCACCGGCGTTGCCAGGGCCTAGATCACCGGCGAGGCGGTCTAGGTCGGGGTGGGATCGCAGTCGCCTTCCTCAACGCCTGCGGGAGAGCTCCGTGATTTGAACTTCCAAAAAGTTGAGCACCAAGACCGGATGCCTTTTAAAAAAAATTGGCGAAATTCCCATTGACCCAACCACGTTTCATTGTGCACGCAACCTCATCATCAACCAAGAGGACCACCTACAAGATCTCAGCCGTCAAGAATTCCATCAACGGCTTATATCTCCCCCAGGCGGGAGTCCGTGGGCGTCGCCTCGAACGGAACAGGGCCCACTCAAAACCCCAATCCGATCTCCCGTCGATTCAATCCAAACCCAACCCCAACCCCCCGAAAAATCTTGGAATATAACCTCGAATCGCCTTCCCTGCTCTGCTCTGCTTGTTCCTCCGACTCCAATCGCCCGCTCCATCCCTCCGGCTGCGACCTTCCGCGGGGGATCAAGCAGCGGCGCCGCGGCGGCGGGGGGACGAGGAAGGAAGGGGTCGAGATGAGGAAGCGGGAGCGGGAGAACCCGTGCGGGATCTGCGGGCACTACCACAAGTACGAGGAGGGGGAGGTCTGCGGGGTGTGCGGCCACCGCTGGAAGCCGTCGGACGGGGAGGGCACTCCGGCGAGGCACGAGTCCGCCTTCCCCACCGAGGTGCTCAAGGAGTTCCTCTTCCTCGGCAGCTACGACAACGCCTCCCGCTCCGAGGTCCTCAAGACGCTCAGCGTCACCCACATCCTCAACGTACGTAATGCATCCCCCGCCCTTTTTCTGGATGGCCCTCGTTTGGTTCTCGTGTGGTAAAGTTGGAGAATGATTCCCTGTCAGAATTAAATTAAAAATCTGGGGAGGGATGGCATTGGCCGCGATCTAGGGTTTTGTACTTTGTGGTTGTTCATGGTGTATTGGGGACATCTTTGGTCAATCTGTGGTTTGTCCTCGTCCATAGGACAGGCTACATGCAATGCTATTTATGTAGGTATAATATAAAACAAACTGCTAATGATTTTGTTTTGTTTAGTTGTGGTGTGGTATTTAACGGAATGTCCGCTGCTTGATTGGAACTGAGAGAAGAAAATCAATTCACTTGTGATAATTGGAGTAATGACCTAATGGGTAGTTAGCGAACCCTGATGGAGTATACCATGGTGATTATTACTCATAATTGGCTTCTTAACTGGATAAGTCTTCCCATTGGAGAATACCAAAGGCATGGTTTATGGAATGTTCTTAAATAGTTTGCGTTACATAGAGATAGGTACCGATCCTTTGTACCATAAAAGTTGTTTGAGCATGTTGTGATAGCTATGTCAATTCAACATCTAATAATCTTCATAGTAGATGTATGTGTGTACTGCCTCTTTGGGTTTAGTATTATAGATCATGTGCACATCAATGGCTTTTTCAGGCTAGTTTCTCAATGTCGTTTTTCTTGTGAATCTATATTCTATAGACTGACATATACTTGACAGCCAACTTTTAGTTACTCCTGATATTTACTGTTAAACTATTTTCCTTTGACTGTTCAGTGCATCCTTCAGTGTGATTGATTGCTATGTTTATTGCTTATAACAGACTGTGCCTGATTGCCAAAATCTATACAAGAATTCATTCACGTATCACAGTCTTCAGCGTGACAGGCCTTTGGATTTTGATGATGCAAACCAGTTTCTAGGTACTATTCATTTTGCTCTCCCTGCATTTTGGTTTCGAATTAAATGCACAGTGAGCCATGGGCTACTTTTTTCTCCACTTAGATTTGCCCCTGTGAAAAATATGTTGCTACCTGATATTTTGAGTAGGTATCCTCTGCATGTCATACTAGCATATTCCATTTCCTCTCTACCCATTGTAGTAATAGGTTCATTATATAATTGTTTGACTTGATTTTTGAATGGATGGTCCCATTCAACTTGGTTCATTTCTCTATTAAGATGGAATAAACATTTGTATCTGTGTACTGTCATTCTCTAGGTTATTTTCTGTTTGTATGTTGCAAAACTGCCTTTCCCCTAGAGCATCTTTCTGTAGTTTACTTTCCTCTGAAATGATGGATTGTATTTTACTTCTCATGTACTGAGCTATGAGATCTCTTTATTGTCACTAATAGGAAACTTTGATTTCCCTCTCTGCAATTTCAGAACAATGTGAAAGAGATAAATCACGTGTTCTTGTTCATTGCATGACTGGAAAAAACAGGTACTTGCTTGTGGAGAAGTTTTCATTAGCATTAACACTGTCAGCCTTGTTGTCATTGAAATGATAAATACTTCTTTGGAACGCATTTGTTAGGTCAGCAGCTGTTGTTGCAGCCTTCTTGATGAAGTCTAGAGGATGGAGACTTGCTCAGTCTTTCCAGTGGGTGAAAGACCGGCGACCGCAGGTTCAACTGACAGATGGTTAGCTCTATAACCTTTATAGTTTGTTGGGTAATCAAGATATCGTCCCTCGTGCATTTTTTATTATATCCTTGGGTCCTTGCTAGCGAACGATTCATAATTTTATTGCCTGAAGCACTTATAGTACCTGTGCATATGGAAACTTTAGATGGTATAAATAGGCACAGGTAAACAGTATGGAAGCAATTAATTTCATATTTAGTTTTTGAAATGGTATGTGTTTTATCAAAATTTAAGGAGCTGAGTTAATGTACCATAAGCATTGCAAGTTCTAGAGGCAACAGGATGACTTTCTTTCCCTGACTTCTTGACATATTTGACATGTCCAACATAAAACTGGAGTCGCCCCCTTTGCTTATTAAGATGTGTACAGTATTCTGGTTCTGGGGGTACCTGTTCTTAGAATTTTGGGAACCAGTTGGTTGTTTTAGTGGAAAAAAAGACCATGTGATTAGTCTGTCATACCTTGTTTAGCTCATGCTTAACATCTTATTCTCAGAGATGCATTTCCATTTCCATGTAAAGTAGATTCATGATCAATTCAAACATATCATCCCAAACTAACTGTGACATGTTTCTTTTGTGCAGCTTCTCAGAACGAGCTTCTGGAGTACGAGCAGAAGCTTTTTGGACCCAGTTCTCAACCTGTGATTCCCACTGAATCATTTGCTTCTCTTGGATTTGGTTACCCAAAACCAGCAGGTGACACCCAAGCACCTACGTTCAACCAAATGACCGCGCCATCCATTTTTGAGCGAGTCGGCCCAAATGATGTTCCCCCGAATTTCGCTTTTGGAGCCGAGGGGACAGCGGGAGTCAACCCAGATAGCAATGACAATGGTGGGGCCAAGGCCAACCCAGCTTCGACTGATAACCCGATGGACAGCTCTTAGGATGATTTCAGGCTATTGAATCTCCATGTTGCTGAAGTAACCTACTACTAGGTGTATCGAATACTCATCGGGGGGATGTTTAGCTTTCAGAGGGCTATTCTGGCTTTTGGGTACTTGAGAAATGGTTCTGGCAACTGACCCGTGCTGTAGAGTGACTATGGCATTAGTCGTAGTAAATGATGTTTGCAAATTTGGATGGTGGTTTAATTTCAGTTCCTTTCACATGCAACTTCCGTGATTCTTCGTGCTATTTTGTTTTGTCGTGTGTTTTATTGATGTAAATGTTGCGTTACCCCTAGTCGATAGTCCCATAATAAGTTCATGTGCATTCGATTGCTGACGTGATCACGATCCTGTGCCTCCGACTGCTGATGCAATCACGTGAATCGCTGGTTGATCAAGCGTAGGCACAGATTATTGGCAATGAGGATCCATCCTACTGTGGTCTGTGGAGCATTGATGAAGTACAAGTACGTATATTTCTTTGGCAACAATCATGCATTACGCGCCATGTATCTGGACGTTATGGTCGACCGATGTGGAGTAAAACACGGGAAGATCCATTTTGTAGTTTCGTACATGGATGACTGGCGGTGGTGTTTGATGGAAGATTGAACACTGTTCACCCAAATCATGACAGACTGACAGTGATAGTGTACGTGTAGAAACTTCATACTCCTACTCTACTTTGCATCCGATTCATTGCATCTGGACGTATATATTATACAATGAACCTAGACGCGCTAGCAGAATAGCAATCCGGCTTTACCAAAGCACACCCGTCGAAACATATATAATGCCGCCGCCCCTCTCGTGAAACTACCGGAAGAGGAACTTGCTCACCGGCGCACGCGAAAGGCGGCGCGGCGCCACGGCCAAATCATTTGTTGTAGTTCTTGGTGCCCCTACATTGGTTTCAAGATCAGCGCGGCCGTCGGCACGGTGACGATGAAATCGTCGGGTGCGTACAAGAAGGCAACGGCGGCGCTAGACGAGGCGGCGAGGGCTCGGCTACGGGGCCCGTTCATCAGCGACGTCGCGCCCCCGTCGGCGCCGTCGTCCCGGCGCGCGGATGCCGATGACGACGACGACGACGATCTGATGGGTTTGGTGGACGAGTTCTACAACGGATACGGCGAGCACGGCACGGACGGCGGCGTCGCCAAGGACGCCGTGGCGCCGCGGAGTGCCGAGTGGAAGGAAACGCTGCGCCTGACGCTGGCGGACGCGGCGGGCGACGCCGCAGCCGCACGAATCCGCGCCGAGGCGGAGCGCATCGTCCGAGACGCCGGGCCTGCCGCCGTCGTCGGCGGCGGCGGGATGAGGAAGCACCTCGTGGAGCGGCTACGGGCGAGGGGTTTCAACGCCGGTAAATGCTCTACTCCTACCTCAAATCCTCAATACCCCCATGCTCTTCAGTTTTCATTAATTGGCACTCTTGTTTCCAACTCCTACTTCGACGACACATTAACATTTAGCTCAAGATTAGCTGGGGCGCATTAAGTGACACGGCCACACGGGTCATTAACATTTAGCTCTCTCTTGTGAGTGATGCAGGTCTCTGCAAAACGTCGTGGGAAAAAACAAGCAGCATCCCCGCGCCGGGCTCCTACGAGTACGTCGACGTGACAGTGAGCTCCTCGCCGTCGTCCGCGTCGTCTCGCTACATCGTGGAGGTGAACGTCGAAGCCGGCTTCGAGATCGCAAGGCCGAGCGCCGAGTACCGGGGCATCCTCTCGTCCCTGCCGCCGGTGCTCGTGGCGACGCCGGAGGCTCTGAACGAACTCGCCGCGGCAATGTGCGCCGCGGCCGCAGAGTCCATCCGCGGCGCGGGCATGCATGTGCCGCCGTGGAGGCGCGCGCGGTACGTGCAGGCCAAGTGGTCCGCCCAGTTCGAGAGGGTGGAAGCCCCGGCGCCGGCGGCCGCGGCGGGGCCACTGCCGGAAGCAGGAGCGAGGGTGGCGGCGCACGCCCGGCGGCCGGCCGGGCGGAAGAACTGCGGGATGGAGATGGGGTGCCGCGATGTGGCCTTGGAACGAGAGGCGTTGGTAAAATGGTGAGCGTGAGGCGGGTCATGGATTGTGCACAATTTGCACACATTAATGTACATGTCTGTACATTTTTTTGGGATGAAAATAAATAAAAAACGCATTTAATTTTTACTGTGCATCTTTTACTCTGGTTTACTGGCCATGACAGTTATAAAAGATTGTGCTCGTTGGTATTTCCAACCTCTGTGTCTACTGTATGTACGGTCATCGGTACTAGTATAAGAGCATCTTCTAGAGTCGTATTAAGAAGAAGACATTCTCACACAGGTCGAGAAAACCCCCGAACCCCTAGCACATCCATACATAGGGGGCCGTTGCCCGTGAGATAGGCCGGGTCTTGCCATGTGATTTGGTGTGGGACAGACGAGGAGATTTTTTTAACCCTAGCTTGAAATTTGCTCCCACTCCGTCTAACCAACTCAGCTAGATGAGGGATGGCTATCTTTTCACTTTCCAACAAATTTTCTATTTCTTATGCGCACTCTAGAGAGCCATTCTCGTCTTCTATATTTGACTAGCGGAAAATCCGGAATAGAAGATGGCTATATATATATTTGACTAGCGGAAAATCCGGAATAGAAGATGACTATATATATTATATTTGAATGATCATTTAGATAAGCTGTTTGAAGACATTTTTTCACTAAAATCTTTATTTATACTATTTAGAAAGAATATAGAGAGTCTTTCATAGATCTAAACACCAAACAAAACGTGGGTGCCTGCCTGCCTTCCTATCAGCTAGTGCCGGCTCCACTACGAACAAGACATCTCAACCATGCCTGCTTATTACCAGGACGTCAGCTACGTTCGGCCCCGCTCCACCACACGCAGACGGGACCCGGCACTCCGCACTGCAACCGAATGGATGGCCGTACCAAACCACCGAGACACACCCTCAGCACGAGACAACGCGCTTGGGATGCCGGCGAAAGGGACGCGGGGGTGGGTGCGCGTCCGCTGACGGGAAGGCGGAGCACGGGAGGCGATGGCGCGCCTTCGGCCCCCCTGGCCCCTGGCCCGCCGGCCGGCTCCAGCCTCCAGCAAGATCCCAAACCCGCGCGCTCTGGAAAGAAAGAGGCGGGGGCGGTAGATAAAGGTCTCCGTCAGGGGGAGGGAACACCAAGGTCTCCGAGTGCCGCCGTAACGAATCGTGTGCCACACCACAGCTTTGAGTTGAGCTCTCTTTCTTCGGCGCAGAGGATGTCATGGCCTCATGGGAAAGGAATCTGATCGGTTGGTTGGCTGGTTAGTTTGGTCGAGTTCGTTCGTACCCGCAAGAGGAGTTCTACTGAAACTTGCAAGGACCAAGTGCATATACTGGCCTGCCGAGTTTCAATCAAACTTACCCGATCGAAGTCCATCCAAATTGACTGGCGCTGCGCTGGATCGATCGGAGTATGCACTTGGTTCTTGGTTGGGATCGATTGGTCAAGCCGTCCGGTGTTGGCAGCGGCGGCGTAGCGAAAGGAGACCATCTGGTGCGCAGTTTCGCATCGTGCGTTCGTGCCCAACAGCTGGTCTGGTCGGGCCTGCCGGTGGGACGGAGAAGAAGTGGGGGAGGAAAACGTATCAGACTCGGGCGGGCAGCGACTCCGCCCACCGCCACAGCCCACAGGGGTCAAGAATTCCACAATTTTCCACTGGTGATGTGCTCGCCCGCCGGCGCACCCGCCCGTGTCTCGCACGTCGCGCCGCCGGGGACGGCGGCCCGATTGGTCCTCCTTATTTAGGCACCGTCTCTTGTCCCCATCCGAGAGCCCAAACCGATCGAGGCGCCATGAGCTCCTCCCCCGTGGCGCGCCTGCTCTTGTCGCTGCTCTTGTGCGCCGGCGCGCTCGGGTTCTTGCCCCGCTCCCATGGCGCCGCCGCGGAAGCGCCCGGCTACGTCACCGTCTCCGCCGCCAGCTTCGAGCCGGGCTCGACGTGCAGCGCCCCCGACCCAGGTACGCGGATACTGGCAGCCTGAATGAATGTTTAATTTCAAGTTCGTCATGGCGCGCGCGCGCGTGCGTGTGCTGATTCGTCGGATGGGACGGGATTCGGTGAGGTTTTCAGCTGCGCCGCGGCGGAACGGCACGTCGGCCGTGCTGCGGCTGACGCACAGGCACGGGCCGTGCGCCCCCTCGCGGACGTCCTCGCTGATAGCCACGCCGTCGGTCGCCGAGACGCTGCGCGCGGACCAGCGGCGGGCGGAGTACATCCTGAGGAGGGTGTCGGGCGCCGGCGCGAAGCAGCTGCTGGGAGGATCCAAGGCGTCGGCGTCGGCGGCGACGGTGCCAGCGAACTGGGGCTACGACATCGGCTCGCTCAACTACGTGGTGACGGCGAGCCTGGGCACGCCGGCCGTGGCGCAGACGCTGGAGGTGGACACCGGCAGCGACCTGTCGTGGGTGCAGTGCAAGCCGTGCGCGTCGTCGTGCTACAGCCAGAAGGACCCGCTCTTCGACCCCGCCCAGTCGTCGTCCTACGCCGCCGTTCCGTGCGGCGGGTCCGCGTGCGCGGGGCTGGGCATCTACGCGTCCGGTTGCTCGGCGGCGCAGTGCGGGTACGTGGTCAGCTACGGCGACGGGTCCAACACCACCGGCGTGTACAGCTCCGACACGCTGACGCTGACGGCGACGGACGCGGTGGAGGGGTTCCTCTTCGGCTGCGGCCACGCGCAGAGCGGGCTGTTCACCGGCATCGACGGGCTCCTCGGCCTCGGCCGCCTGTCGATGTCGCTGGTGGGGCAGTCGGCGGCCGCTTACGGCGGGGCCTTCTCCTACTGCCTCCCGACGAAGCCGTCCACCACGGGGTACCTGACGCTGGGCGGCGGCGGTGCGAGCGCCGCGGCGCCGGGGTTCGCGACGACGCAGCTGCTGACGTCGCCGAACGCGCCGACGTTCTACATCGTGATGCTGACGGGCATCAGCGTAGGCGGGCAGGCGCTGAGCGTGCCGGCGTCGGCGTTCGCGGGCGGGACGGTGGTGGACACGGGCACGGTGGTGACCCGGCTCCCCCCGGCGGCGTACGCGGCGCTGCGGTCGGCGTTCCGGAGCGGCATGGCGGCGTACGGGTACCCGGCGGCGCCGCCGAACGGGATCCTGGACACGTGCTACAACTTCGCCGGGTACAGCAGTGTGACGCTGCCCAACGTGGCGCTCACGTTCAGCAGCGGCGCCACCCTGACGCTGGGCGCTGACGGGATCCTGTCGTTCGGGTGCCTGGCGTTCGCGCCCAGCGGCAGCGACGGCGGCATGGCCATCCTCGGGAACGTGCAGCAGCGGTCGTTCGAGGTGCGCATCGACGGCGCGTCCGTCGGGTTCAAGGCCGGCTCCTGCTGATCCATCCGCTCCTAGTCCCTCCCTCGTTGATTAACTGCCGGCCCGGCCCGGTGATAGCTTCTGATCAGTGGTCACAAATACTAGTGGTAGAGAGTATACGTGTACGGAGTACGTGTGTACGTACACGTTAGAGAGAGCATATAGATACATGCATAGTACATAATAGTACATACAGACTTATACTGTAAACATACATGACACATCGTATACGAATACGATAGTTGGATTTGGATGGCACGTCGTCGGTGAAAGAAAGTTGTTTCGTTGTTGGTGGAATGCATCCAGTGTAGCTAATCAGAGACGTAAACGTGTCGGCACTTGACACGCTCCAGTTGATTCGGCGTGCTTTTCGTTCGTCGTTAGTGCAGTGTTAGGAGGGGCGCGTGGACCCACTTTGCTGTATGTTCTTTTGATAGCGGCGGCTCAGCTCCTCTCCGTAAGATTGGACTTGGAGTTGTGACGCGCACCAAAGTCATCGTGGACTCGAGTCCCACGAGAAAGAAAGAGCGGTTCTTTTATTCATAGTTTTTTTTAAAAAAAAAGAAAATTGAGGGCGAATGGATGTTAAACAATGAAAATTGAGAGCACAGTAAAGGAAAAGAAGTGGCTAAATAGATCATGGGATGGGAGCATATACATATGCAATGCAAAAAAGATATCGTCATAGCTTTTTCGATCAATTTATTTTTTCGATCAAAGCACGTCCTTCTGACAAACCGGCAACAACTTACGCATGACACTTTAGATGCGCCGGCAGTCGTAGGCTCGTAGCTCATAGCAGGATGCTCTGCTCTGTTCACATTTTCTTTGCCCTCAAAAAAGAAAACACCGCATTTTGTAAAGCATGATGGGCCAAGTTAAATGGAGCGCGAGAGGCAAGAGAGAGACTTACCCTCAGGGGTTTTTTTCCAACCGGTCCGCTCAAAACGCATCATCGGGGCCCTAGAGGATGACGTCTTCTAAGAATAAGCCTTTAGGAAACTTCCAGTGCCGCAAGGCGCAGCAACAACCTTCCAAGCCCAATGCACCCCACCTCACCGTAACAACAATGATCATTGTTGCAACAATTGTGGGCAGCCTGAGCATTATGCCAACGAGTGTCCAAAGCCTAAGCAAAACAAGACCTACTAACATGGTGAAGGCTCAGGAGCCAAACAGGGCAATCAGGGTAAGAAGCCAACTGTTCAAGTAAAGCAAGGCAAGCTTAACTTCACCACCATGATTGACCTGTCAGAGGGAGCACCAGTGTTGACAGGTACATTCTCTATCTGAGGCTATTCCGTTAAAGTATTGTTTGATTCTAGTGCCACACATAGCTTTATAAATAGAAATATTTTTGAGCAAGTTGGGATTAAGTGGTTGTCATACAAACCGGCCCTATACGATAGTAACACCGAGTGGAAAGATTGCTTCTAGCAACATATCCATAAGGGTGCCTCTGGAATTAGGTACCAAAACCTTTCCAACAAATCTTATCACCCTAAGTTTAGATGGCATAGATGTGATCCTAGGCATAGGATTGGATGGAACATCATAAGGTTATCTTGGATATTTCTGAAAGGATGATAGAAGTCAACTCACCTACCATGGAACCTCCACTCTTATTTACCTTCCAAGGGTTGTGAAAAGTCAACTCACCTACTGTTGTTAGATTTTTCATGCTTAAGAATATCTAATTACTAGAAGCATAAATAAATCACACAGAAAGATCTACACATGAACTTAGCTGAAACTTTTACAGAAACAAGATTACAGCACATCTAGGCTATACATAAAAAATCAGGTAAAAAGGTGCAATATAATAGGCTTAATATATACTACTACGATCTAGTGTAAAACATATCAAAAGCCAACCAACTATTTATTAGAGATAAATCTATCTATGAATAAGATATTGCAAAAAGATGAACTACAATTACTTGTAGGTCTAAACAATTCATAAACAAAGATACTAACAGGTATCAAAATAAAATTATAACTGCAAATTTACAAGAGTTCTATGTGCTATTTTTCTACACAGGATCAATCATGGTCATACTAGCATTGTATAAAAAATTCACATATATAACAACTCTAGATTTCAAATTATTTCAAATCGAGCCAACCTGATGATTTCAAAATAATTCAAAAACCAAACAGTAAAAGCATATACATCCTTTCTACAAAAGATACTTCTGGTCAATGGGGATCACAAAACAGTTTAGCTTACATTATTCAGATTTGTCTGTGATTTCTTATGAATTTTACAAGTTTCACCATTTTGAATCTAGATCAGAAGATCAGTTCTTTGCAAACAGGTGCGAAGTTGCCAAAATTTGCCACGTCATTTGCCAATTGTTGGAGAGGTGCTTTCAGTGTTTTTACCAAAAATCAAAGATGCCAAGTGCCAACTCGATTTGGCAAACTGTTGGAGATGCTCTTTTTTTTAAATCACTCGATACAACGCAGGCGCTCACAACACGCACGCGCACTCACCCCTATGAATACACGTATGCAGACCCTACCCCTATGAGCACCTCCGAAGGACTGTGTTTTTACCAAAAATCAAAGATGCCAACCCGATTTGGCAAACTATTGGAGATGCTCTTTTTTTAGAATTACACGGTACAACACAGATGCTCACAACACACGCACACTCACTCCTATGAACACACGTACGCAAACCATTTCGCTATGAGCACCTCCGAAGGACTGAACACCGGACAAATTTAGAGATTCCCGAAGTCACCACTGACACCGCGTTGTCGACAAGAACGTCGTTTACCACTCAATACATAACGTTGTAAATATTGAGAAAATTCGAGGAAAAAGTGCGAGCACCAGGATTGAACTCTGGTGGGTTGCGTCCTACTGGACCGTCCTACTACGGACTACTCCCTCTGTCCTATGAAAAGTGCAATTTTAGTTTTTTACCACATATTAGTGGTGGCGCGAAAAAACTCTAATACATTTGTTAGCCACATGCAGTAAGTTTTGACATGCAAATCATATCTGATTACTTAATTAGACAAGTAATTAGATCTATTTTTTAGAATTGCACTCTTTGTTAGATTTTTTTTTTCAAATGATAGGATTGCACTTTTCACGGGACGGAGGGATTACATGTCAATTCGCTGGAGAGGCTCTTGTGTTCTTGCAATTTTTTTATAGCCTCTTATGTTTTTGCTTTTTTTTTGCAATTGGTTGTGTTTTTGCAAACGCCCCATGTTCTGGAGGCATGCTGGCTGGGCCAGCGAAAATTTAGCATCGTTGGCCCGGGCCGGCTCTTTCTGTTTCGGCAAGGCCGGAGGTGTTCTGGAGGCATGCTGGCTGGGCCAGCGAAAATTTAGCATCGTTGGCCCGGGCCGGCTCTTTCTGTTTCGGCAAGGCCGGAGGACAGGCGCAGCGCGCCATGCGACATGTTATGTGGGTCAACAATTTGGGCCGCGAAAAAACGGATATGGTCTGGGCCTGGTTCAGGCCTTGGGCTGACCCATTCGATTTAGTTCAATGGGCGACCGACCGAACCGACCGATACACGGAGGTAGGAGTACCACGAGGAAACATGGAAGCCGCCGCTCCCGCACCCCTCTCTCGCCGCCTCACCCTCTCCTTGCCGGCCGTGGGTCTCCAGCCAGGGTCTTCGTCGGTAAGCCTCCTCATCACCTTACAAATCCCGCGATTTATCCTCTCGGAGGTTGCATTCCCCCTGGCCCTTCTAATTTAAAATTTCCCGATCTGCTATCTCAAGGTCGCCATGTCCGCCGCCGCTGTCGCCGAGGGGCTCCCCAAGTCGGTGCTTCTGGAGCCCGTCGTCTTCCGCAGGGACGACGATGAGTCCTTCCCCGACGACACCGAGGCGCCCATCAGGGCGTCCGGCACCACTTCCTGGGGCGCCCGCTTCCGCATCGCTTTCTCCTTCGCCGAGCCCCCGAAGATCTCCCGCCTCTACGCGCAGATGCCGGGCTTTCCGGCTCCCGACAAGGAAGGGACCTTACACATGGTGGCGACCCACCGCCATCTCGCCCTGCTACAAGTTTCTCAAGGTTCAGTAAGGAACTTCTTCATCTTTAGAGCCTCATCCTCGCAGCTTACTGCGCTCCCCCCTTGTACCGAGCCCGAGATAGATTATCACAACGTACGTCCTCGTCGTCACAAAAAAACTTCTGATGTTACTCCCCGCCGGCTGATGAGGCTGTCCATGGGCCTATGGTGCGGAGACAAAGAGGAGGAGTTCGTGGTGGCAGAGCTCAATCTTTACGTACGTGTCGTTGACCTCCGCTGCAAGGAGGCCCAAGCTAACATCTGCTTCCTGCGCTCCTCCTTCACGGACGATCAGCTTGGTCCGCACAAATGGGACACAATGTATTTGCCAGTCCTGCCCATTACTAATGAAGATCTCTTGAAACTCAGCCAGTGGCAGAACGATGCCGTCATCCCCTTCAAAAGATGGCTGTGCTGGATCGACTACCACCGAGGCATCATCTTCTGTGACGTGTCCGAGAAAGCGCCTCCCCTTACCGTCTCCTTCTGCTCGTTCCCTGAGGACTCTTACTCCCTTGCCAGCTTCCTCAAAACCCCATGCAGCGGCAACAGCGGCGTGTCCGTCGTCGACCAAGGCCGTACGCTCAAGTTCGCCTATGTCGCCCGCCATGATAGCGGCCCTGCCTTTGGAGCGCCCAAACCCGGAACTCGCTTCACCATCACCTGCCACACCCTCGTGTTAGGTGACGACGGCAGCATGGACTGGGAGATGGACTACACTGTCACCTCTGATGACCTCCCTGACTACCTACAGCGTGGCGGCATCCCCATGTTCCCTCGAGTCGACATTGACAGGCCACATCTAGTGCACTTCCTTTTCTGTGAGTTTGGAAAAGCCTACAAGAGGATGTCGGTGCTCTCCATTGACATGAGCACCAAGACTGTCGAGGCATTTTATCTGTATCTGGATCCGAATGTGTTCTTCAAAACCGACAAGAAGGACCGCCTTCCAACTGACGACCCTATGTTCATCAGAGTAAAGTCCATGCCTCCCTTGCCGTCACCCTTCCGCCCTTGTGAGCTCTCCAGGTTCTGCTATCTATCAAGGTATGTAATATTGCTGCTGTCCTTTTATAAACATAACTCGATATATTTTGATTTTGTCGGTTCCATATTTGAATATTGTTGCTGCCCTTTAAATAACTCAGTAGATTTTGATTCTGTCGGTTCCATACATTGCTGCATGTTTGTGTCCATGGCTTCAATCTTGCGTTGTTGGCATTTCATATGTTGTAATGTAGGCTCTTTCTCCAACCTGCACAATACTACCTCCAGACACAAATATATGACGTTCGGACATTTTTTTTGGCCTGCTGCTAGTTCATTTCCGTTGTTGGAAACGTCATCTATTTGTGCCCGGAGGGAGTACTAGCGTAGAGTCTTAGCTTATGATTGGAACATAAGAGCTGCCTGCCAATATATGCCTTCTTTTATATGTTGTTGCTGTTGGAAAATTACTAGCAGTTGGAATTCAAAAGTTGTCCTCTTTTTTTGCAATTCTTTCCTAAGTATACAACTTCACGAAACGCTGCCTTTTGCATTGCTAAGCCTTCTCTTGGTCACAGTACAGAAGAAACATCATCCATCTAGTTCACTTTTAATTCGTCTCATTATTTGTTTATTGCAGGAAGAGGGAGGATATGGAATGAGTGACGTCTACCAATACTTCAACCTACTTGTCGTGCTTTCTTCCAAATGTCAAAAATGAAGAAAGGCTTCTCTCCCAGGTTGTGGTGGTGTAGTGTTTTGTCGTGTGCGTTGTTCGCATGTGTTGTTTGTGTGGTGGTGGTGTGTTCGCTTCACCGCGTGATGTACAATTACTTCTTTTTAAATGGCAGAGCAGTGCTCCTGCTACCTCTTAAAGAAAAAAAGGAAAGGCTTCTTTCATGCTCGCCAACAAAACTGAAGGAGCTATTTCAAGTTGTCTCTCTACTTTCAGGCTGTATGAATCGAGTTTATCGATTGTTCTGTAGGTTCGTCAAGAATTAAGTTTCAGGTCGTGTCCATCTGTTTTAAGTGCAATCTTTAATTTGGATCATTGTGTTTGTGTGGATGTGCAACTTGGCCCTTGAACTTGCATGTGTTTGTAAAGTTTAATATGTAGGTTTACATGTGTTTTGCCACGCACGAACCCCAGAGACTGCGTTGTGATCTTTTGGGGTACTTCACCACTGCATAGCTCTCGTCAAATTGGTCCCATTTGTGTTGGCGGATGGCTTATGTCGCCTACCAGTAGAGATGGACACAATCACTTGAAAATTTGAATTTTTGAAACGATCTCAAATGGAGAAACTCTCAACATCAAAGTTTGAGAAGTTATGAAACTTTGTATTTAACGATTTTTTTATTTGAAATCATATTGCCAATGAAATTCAAATTTGAAATTCAAATTTTGCAAACGACCTTGAATGGAGAAACTCTCAACATGAAAGTTATAGATTTCAGAAAGTTATGAAACTTTGTAGTTGACAAGTTTGTAATTTGAATCCGTTTCCAGTGAGACGATGGGGCCATGTCGGGGCTCCTATATGCCTACCGGAAGGTGGATAGATAAAAGTACGAACTTCCAACCCACCAAAGCACATCTAAATGTATATTTTTATTTTCCCACCATCCCATCTCAAGAGTTTTAAATTAAAAATGTTCCAACATTTTTCAAAAATGTTCCAACATTTTTTCTTCAACATTTCTAGTCATTTTTCGTCAACATTTTACAAAATGTTGCAACATTTTTGGACCAACATTTTTGTAATCAACAGTTTTTGGTGGCTTCTTCCAACATTTTTTAGAAATGTTCTAACAATTTCCGGAAATGTTGGTTTCATCAACTATTATACGTCAACATTTTGCAAAATATTGCAACATTTTTTTGAAAATGTTGGACAACATTTTTGGAGCTCTCTCCACCGGTGAGCCGAGCTCCTCCGCCGCAAGCCATGGCGGCGCAAGCGGGGCTCGCGGCGGCCGCTCGGCAGTGCGCTGGCACGCGGGCGCAGCCTCGGCCGCCGGCGAGCTCACGCGCGACAGCCATGGCCGCTGCCGCGCACGCACACGGGTCGGGCCGGCCGGCACAAGCAGGGGGTTGCGGGGGAGGTCGGCGGCGTGAGTAGGGGGAGGCCGCGGTGGTGCTCCGACGGCCGGCCGCAGGGGAGACGGCGGCGGCGCGGGGCACATTCGGGCGGCGGCGTGCGGGCACGGGAGAGGAGCGAGAGGATGGAGGTGAAGATGGGTAGGGTTTGGCTGTTTATGGGCCTTGATGGGTTGTTATTGGGTTTATAGTTCAATCTCATACTGTCTTCCAAAAGATATATAGGATTTCCGGTAGACGTTGGGGTCGCTGAAACCGAAAATCCTATATACCTTCTGGAAGATTTTTTTCTTAACCATCTATAACCCACTAGAAGCTCAACAACAGCAACCCTAGCCCACCATCATCCACTCTCCTCTCCCACCTCCAGTCCGCCGCCGCCTTCGCCGCTCCCCCCTGTGCCGCTGGAGCTAGGGCCGGAGCTAGGGATGGCAGTCGGACCCATGGGTGCGGGTGCTCACGGGTTTCACACCCAATGGGTGCGGGCGCGGGTGCAAAATTTCACCCATGGGTCTACACCCGACCCGACCCGTATTAAGTGGGTGTGGGTGCGGGTGTAGATTTTAACCCGTGGGTGACCCATGGGGCCCGAAATAATAATTTATTTATTTTTTAATAGATACTAAACCTATTTGATAGATTTATGATGATTGATGTTGTAATCTATACCTTGTATTTTTAATCTTAAGGTTAGGTTTAAATCTTTATTCTATATTTGCTTATGTGATGTATTGAGTATGATGACTAATTTACTTTCTCGCTGGAACTATGAACATTTATGTGACGTTATGTGACTATAAGTTGGAAGTTTGGCTTGTTAGAATTATCTATTTGTGACTTTCATGATTTTATTCTATTATATTACTTGATATAATGTCATCATATTTATATATGTCATAAATGCGATGGACCCAGTGGGTGCCCGACACCCAGCGGGTGCCCAACGGGTGCGGGTGTGGGTGTGAAATCTCACCCATGGGTGTGATAATGGGTGGGTGTAGCTAAATGTGATGGGTGTCATAATGGGTGGATTTTGCTCCACCCGCACCCGACCCGACCCATTGCCATCCCTAGCCGGAGCCCCCCTGCGTGCCGCCTGTGGCCGCGGTCGGGGCCTCGCGCGCCGCCGCCTGGGGCCGGGCGAGCTCCTCGCGCTGCCGGCCATGGCCGCGAGGCCGAGCTCCGCCGCGCCAGCCTTGGCCGCGCGCGTCGAGTTCCGTCGCGGCCGCCCTCCCCTGCCTCGCGTGCTCGCCCACGGCCGGCCGCCCTCGCCTGCCCTATACATGGCCATTTGGCCCGGGCACGACGGGCCGGCCCAGGCACGGCACGGAAAAGCACGGCCCGAGCACGGTCCGGCCCGACGGCCATCGTGCCCGTGCCTGGCCCGGTTCGATTGGCGGGCCGTGCCTGTGCCGCCGCACTGGCCCGTAGTGCCAGCACGGCCCGGCCCGACAAGGGGGGTCGGCACGGCCGCGGCACGACCCCGCCTATCTCTCTCGCCGAGTCGCCGGCGCGCCGCAAGCCCGCAACCTCTCTCATCACTCTGCCGCTCTGCGCCGCCTCTCTCTCTCCGCAACCTCTCCCTCGCCCTTCCTCTGAGTCGCCGGCGGCCGGCCCTCTCCCTTCCCTCTGCGCGGCCTTCGCCGGCTCCACCTTTGCGGCGCGGCGCGCCCTCCGCCTCGCCTTCGCCGCCGTGGGGGCATGGCAGGTCGCCGCGCCTGCAGACAGGAGGAGCACTGCCCGCCGGGAGGTGCTGGCGCGGCCACCGCCGGTCGCCGCAGCTACGGCTGGAGGTTCGCCGCGGCGCTCCTCGCCTCGCCGCCGAGCCCCGGCCCGCCATGCCCCACCGTGCCGTCGTGCTCCGTGGCACGGCACGCTCCAAGCGTCCGTCGGGCCGTGCTAGTGCCGGCACATCGGCACGGCGGCACTATCAGGCACGGCACGGCTGTCCGCCGTGCCTCGCCGTGCCCGTGCCCCACCGTGCCGAGCCACGCCGTGCCCGTGCCGTGCCGGCACGATGGCCATCTATACCCTACCCCGGCAGCCGGCAGGTTGATTTTTTTTTAAAAAAATTTCCAACATTTCTGAAAAATGTTGCAACATTTTGCAAAATGTTGACAAAAAATAATTTACGAAAATGTTGGAACATTTCTGAAAAATATTGGGAAGAAGTAAAAAAAATGTTGATTACAAAAATGTTGGTAAAAAATGCAATGTTGACAAAAATTACTAGAAATGTTGAGAAAAAATGTTGTAATATTTTTTAAAAATGTTGGAAGAAGCGAAAAAATGTTGAGTACAAAAATGTTGGTCCCAAAAATGTTGGAACATTTTGTAAAATGTTGACGAAAATTACTAGAAATGTTGAATGAATAGTACTCGGCTGGTAGAATGAATAGTATGATGTGAGAGGAAATAGGTAGAAAGAAGCCAGCCGAGCACTGTTCATATGCCAGCCGAACAGGCTGATAACCAGCTCAATTATTGAGAAGGGCAAAATAATATATAAAACTTTATTCATAAACTATCAGGAGTAAAGTACAATTTTGTTTTGGCCGGTTGTTCGCACACTTGCATCATGTTGCAATCATAGCAGAATGATTTAAATCGAAGTACTATAGTTGATGGCAGCCACAAGCACCTCGAGAGAAGCCTTCTATGTAGCTTCCTCCCAGCAGTGTCGACGCCCTCGTGTGCGCCGGCGATCAGCAGCTCAGCACGCCCCAGCCCTGAACCCCACAGCGCCCCCGCCGACGTCGTACAGCACCTCGAACGTCCGCTGCTGCACGTTCCCGATGATGCCCAAGGAACTGTCGTCGCTGGTGGCCGCGAAGGCGAGGCAGCTGCCCAGAAGGATCCCGTCTCCGACGAGGTCGACGACCGCGCCCCCGGAGAACACCAGCGCGACGGCCGGCATGCTGATTGTGGACTGGCCGCTGAAGTCGAAGCACGTGTCGAGGAGGCCGCTGGACGGTGCAGACTTGTACTTCTTCATCCCGGACTTGAACGCCGATGACAACGCCGCGTAGGCCGTCGGCGGCAACCGCGTGATGACCGTGCCGGAGTCCATGACGGACCCGGCGGAGAAGACCGAGGTGGGTAAGTTGAGCTGCCTCCCGCCCACCCTGATGGCCTGGAGGCGCACGCCGTAGAACGTGGGGATCTGGCTGCTCCTGAGCATCGGCGTCTTGACGAAGCCCGAGCTTCCAGTTCCAGCACCGAGCGTGAGGAACCCGGAGGAGCTCGAGGTCGGTGGGAGGCAGTAGGAGAAGGCCTTGCCGAGCGTCCCCGCCGTCTGCGACACCAGCGACTGCGCGCCGCCGCCGAGCCCCATGAGCCCGGCGGTTTGGTCGTTCAAGCCCGACTCCACGTGGCTGCACCCGAACTGGAAGTTCCCGAGGGCGCTGGAGCCCAGAGCCAGCGTGTCGGAGCTGTAGGTCCCCGTCGTCGTGGAGCCGTCGCCGTACGTGACAACGTATTGGCACTGGGAGTTCGAGCATCCGTTCCCCTCCTGGCCGAGTTGCGCGCAGGTGGCAGAGCTGCAAGAGAACGGGGAGTAGGTGCTCGACGCGCTGGGGTCGAAGAGCGGGTCCGCCTGGGAGTGGCACTGCGAGCACGGCTTGCACTGCACCCATGACACGTCGCTGCCGGTGTCGATGAGCATCGTCTGGGTCACGGCCGGCGAGCCGATGCCAACGGGGATCACGTACTCCAACGTGTTCAGGGAAAAACCCAGCGTGGTCGGCACCGTAAGGTCCGACTGCTCGACGTCGCCGGCGCCGCCCTTGGCGCCGGAGAACTTACGTTGGATGTAGGCAGCCCGGAGCTGGTCACGCCGGAGCCTCTCCTCCAAGGTTGGCATCTTCTTATTGGATGGCACCGGTGAGCACGGGCCGTGCCGGTGGTGCAAAGGCACCGTCGTGACGCCACCAGTAGACGATGGAGTCGCTGAAACGATCAAAGCAGGGGAAACGATTTAGCGACTACGACCGTGGACAAGAATCACCAAACCGAATCGCATTGCCTGATGCACGGACAGTACTGCACCTTTGGGCTCGGAGCAGACGGAGTCAGACTTGAGAGAGCCAAGGGACAGAACCTTGTAGCGGCGATCATCTCCTGCGTGAGCAACGAGAGTGTGGTAGCTGCACAGGAGGAGGAGCAGAAGCTTCGGAACAGAGGCCATGGCGTGCTAGCTGTTCCTTGCTAGCTAGGTGATGCTACTGAGCTGTTTGTGAGTTGCAGATGCAGAATGCTAGGATGCTTAAATAGAGGGAGTGTACCATGCACAACGGAGACTCGTGGTGGACTGGGTAACGGTGGCGTGCATACATGGGGGGGACGACCAGAGATCGGAGACCCAAGACGTGTGGTCTTCTTCTAACTGATGTTGCCGCCTTGATCAGCGCTCAAAAGTGCCAGTTCTGAATTATTCTTCGTGATAAGACTGGGCGCCCTAAGGATGGAGATCGAATTAGGTGATAATGTCGTCTTTCGTTGCGAGTTAGGCCACTTTGGAGTGCAGAGTTTAATTTATACAGCATTTCTGTAGAAACTGGCTAATTGACTTAGAAATTTGGACCAGTTAGGGCGACAAAATGGTTGTTGCATATATAGACATATACTGCAAGAGTCAGTCAAGAGCAGGATGTTGCCTTTATTTTTTTTCTTTCTTTCTCAAGTTGCCTTTCATTTTATGGGAGTGTAGAGTGTAGACGATGAATTATTGTCTTGTTGCAAACTTGCAATGCATATAGACAGGGATTAGTCAAACTGTTAATGGAGGCATCTAGAAATAGACAGAGGTATATAGGAAAATGATATACTACCAATATATTCATCAGGAAGCTGGTGTCTTATTAATTTTATTTTTTAAAAAAAATTTGCACTGCTCCAGAGTAGGGCTGGGCCCATTCGGAACCCAAGTTAGAAATAATTAAGAAAAATAACTAAAATGTTTATAGGTATCTTAAAATAGCTTTTTTACGGTGCTTGTGTAGTATCTGGAAGTACCAGGAAGTATAAGGTATTTTGATTTTTCCACCACTTGATTAACTAAAAATTAAACTAATTAAAAGAAGGGTATTATGGTAATCTTTTCTCTCCCATCTCTCTCAAGTTGCCTCCACCGCCGTTGCCTCCGATGCTCTCCGGGATGTTGCGTTCCTTCACGCGCGTCCTCCGCATCCTCTCGCCTGCACCAGCCAGCCAGCGCTGCTTCACTCATGCTTGACCGCTGCCCGTCCCATCGCTACAGAAGTGCGGATTGGAATCAGCCGGGGAGGCATCGGTGACGTCTTCCTCAACGAGCGACAACTCACTCCTGCACCCTCTCCCCGGTGCTAGACCTGCTGATAGGAAAGCCGGCCGGTTGTTGGCATGAAAATGAATGATTCAACTCCTAATTAACCCTGTGTTGATAAATCTTGTGTAGCTGCACACACATCAAGCAATCTTGTGCCTTAACTGTGCCGTGCAGGGTTCGTGAGGCATACACCGCGGGCGTGCTGCGGGTCTCCGAGCGGGGCGAGTACAACTTCAACCTGACCTCAAGTGCGGTGAATCGTGGGCATACGCCTGCGACGACCCGTCCAACCACTGGAGCTGGGACGACGTCCACCTCACCGGAGGCCTCCTACGGCCACATTGCCAAGGGCTGGTGTCGTACACCGTTTCCGTCGCGCACGGGGTGCAGATGAGAGCTGTCGTGTGTCCTCGTAACCGGGCTCACTGCCGGTGGCCATGGCTGTCTGGAATCATCACGTGTTGGGATTGGACCACGCGGTGGCATGCACTGTGCGGCGCCAGGTGCAGCGTGTCGAGCGATGGCGCAGGGAAATGGCGGATGGAAGGTCGAGCCAGCAGCAGTCGAGACGGAGGCTGCGCAGTGCGATGGAGGAGAAGACGCTTTTCTCCTGTACTCAGTATAATCTTTCTTCCATCCCCGCGGCGGACGCAGACACGGAGGCGGAGGTGGCTGCGACTCTATGTCCATATCGATTGGTCACCGCCGCCGCCGTCCGCGTCGTCGACTGCGTGAGAGAGCTCGTCGGCACACGGGTTCGCATTACGAGGTGGAGGTCGATCTCGAGCGCGTGCCGGCATGATACGCAGCATACGAGAGCCATCCGCGAAGGAGAGGCTGGGCACGGTGGAGAAATTATTCAGCTACCCTTTCTAAATCTTTACCTAATAATAATAATAATAATATATAATATAATAATATAATAATAATAATATTTTTTATTATTAAAGCAAGAAAGCAATTCTTCGTGCGTTCTGCCTTCACCCGTCAATTTTCGTCCGTTGTTAGTCCAAAACGGTGTAGAATTCGTGCAAAACCAAAGTGTATGGTCTTCGTGTGAACCGGAGGCAAAACCGAATCCTCACGCAAAACCCGAGCGGCCCGTGCATGGGACTCTCGCGGTTCCCTGACCGTGGTGTCAAGTCAGGCCTGGCGGCCAGGCAACCAACCAACGAACAAGCACACGACTCTCACCGGCCAGCAGCTAGAGCCTACTAACAAAATTAGGCTACCTAGCTAGCTGTTTCTTTGATGCATTGGTACCTAACTACTCCCTCCGTCCCAGAATATAAGCATTTGTTGACTTCTGGTGATCATATTTGACCACTCGTCTTATTCAAAAAATTTGTGAAATTATAAAAATAATTATGATGTACTTAAAATATATACGATGATAAAACATATTATAAAAAAATAAATAATATTTTCACAAATTTTTTGAATAAGACGAATGGTGAAACATGAGTCACGGAAATCGAAGAATGCTTATATTTTGGGACGGAGGGAGTATATGTCTAAACTATATGTGTCTTTATGCATGTTAGTAGGTGCTTATAAGCGTAAAGGGTTAGAATTATGGTAAGACCAAACAAATATATATAGCAAGCAAAATACGATCATAGAAAAACATTTATGAAGATAGAAAATAATATTGTAAACAAAAATTCTTTTCCTAGATAATAAAAAGATAGGAATTCATCATGTTTTTCTTATAGAGCACATGAAATTGATTCTACGGTTCCAGAAATTGAGCTAGGGGTCATATTCCCTTGAACTTTTTAACAAGGAAAAAAGGATATTAAGGATAAAACAGTGATTGGATATTTTAAACTCAAGCAGTACATGGACAATATGATAAAGTCCATAATTTAATGTTTTTCGGTAGATAATCGTTGTTGGAAATAAATTTTGAAACACGTGTTGAGAGTCTATGCGATAGTTCTCTCCGATGCAACGCACGTGCATAATTGCTAGTTATAATAATAATAATTAAGATTTGTTGTGAGTCCTACCAAGTTGATACTTCCTGGTACTTCCCTGCAGAAACTTCTTGATACTTCTTGACACTTCCACCATTACATCTCATCGGATGAACGGTTCATAAAAAAAACAAGCATCGTAAAATTTCTCATCTTAAAATGCGCGCAATTTTTTTAAAAGAGGAGTACCGGAGCATTTCTCGTAAAATAGATAGCTTGCGACTTTAAACTTCCGTCAATAAAGGACTTTACGTCAACTTGGTATTTTCTTTTTTTGCTTACGATAAGAGGATTTTAATTTATTCTTATTCGGCAGTCGAGGTATTCATCATCATGAAATGATCAATGGAAGTCTCGTCATCATCATCGACATGGATACAGTAATCATACGCGCATTAAGTTTGATAAGTGGAGTGTAATGATAGATTAATCTAATTTTCTGAATTCAGTATGCTTAAAATAGGGCTTTCAAGTGAGAACAGGTGTGGTTTAGGACAGCGGACGATCCGGGTTCATCCGCTAGCTTGCTATAGCCGCCATCAGGCCCTATAGCTCACAACTGTGAAATAAAGGGTCTCCTCACACGATTTTTTTTAACAAATTTACATGAGATATCTTAATTTTACTCCTTTCTCTCTCATATTTCCACCCTAAGCCACGCACCCCTCTTTCTCTCTCTTTCTTATCCTCTCGCACCCCTCCCATCTCGCGGCACCTCCACCCGACCCGTCGTCTTCCTCCTTCCGCCGCCGCCCCGTCCGCCTCCCCGCCGCCCAACCTGTCCTCCACCCCTCTGGCGCAGGCGGGGTAGGGTCTTGTCGGAGCCTCGCACCGGCCGCCGCCGACGGTTGGCTCCGACGAGACCCTACCCCACCCGCGCCAGCCACCCTCGAGCACCTTCCACCACCGCATCCATCCTCCGTCCCCACCTCTGGACTCTGTCGTCGCAGTCGGCGCCGTCGAGCCCCCGCCCGACCATGGCCCCAACTGCCAGCCTCCATCGCCCGGCCGGCGGCGCCCTCACCGCCCGGCCCCGCCGCCCCTCCGACCGCCACCTCCGTCAAGTCGGTCTGCCACCGCCGGCCCTCCCTCTATGGCCGGCGGTGAGCAGAGGCCCCCGGCAACCCCCGAACCCCTAACCCCGAACCCTAACCTCGCCGGAGTGTCGCCGGAGTTGGAGAAGAAGGTGGAGATGAGATGAAGAAAATTCGTGTGAGAAGGTTCTCCGAATCACACAGGTGAGAGTTAGCTTTCCCTATCGGTAAATTGTACATTATATCCCCCATCATTTTCTCTCTTGTCCCGTTGCGTCATGGCCATTCTTCCTCAGGTCGCAACTCGTAGGAAGTCTCGGCCGCCGGTTTGGCAGCACGTCACGTCGCTCGCCATCCTATCGTAGAATCTGTTGGCGTCACGCCCTGCTGTCAAATAAGGATCAGTCTCCTGCATGGCTGCATGTGTGTCCTTTAAAACGAGAAGTCCCTGATAACCTCGTTAACTATATTAACGGTGGTTAAGACCAAGCAGCAAGGCTCCAATAATTCGTTCCCAAATCAGACTAGCCAGGCCATTCTTTTTTAAGAAAAAATAATATGTATTAATATTTCAGCATTTGTATCGATCCATACATATAGATATAGCTTCCAACGTAGCACTATCTAGATCATAATCATTGCTCATTAAGAAAAGAAAACTGGGGGTCGATCAAGGTCAATGTGTCAACCATGGCGAGCTAATTGGATGCTTGCGTTGGGAGCTGCAGAGAATCTCTCTACCCCCAGCCTTCATGGATGGACTACTGGACTGGATTGGTCATTGGACCAACGGCCGGCCGTTGCAAATCAAAAGGAGGTCCTAGATTATGGGCAACTTTTTCACGCGTGAGGTGAGAAGGAGCCCGTGGCAATTGTCCGATGTTCTCCCCCATCGTTTCTTCTCGATCGGCAAGGAGACGCAGCGTGGAAACGCCATGGACTTTGCTCGCGCCCGTTCACGCACGTAGGTGTCACATCGTTTCATCAGGGTCACAGTGGCATTTACCCAAGAATTATATTGCTTATTGCGTCGTCGAGCGGACTCCATGCAAAATAAAGTATGTTCCTGCCATGGTTGCAGTGTGATCGATATGGGCTAGCTGATGGCTGTGTCGTGGGAAAACGGTTGCTGTTTCCGTGGAAATCGTGTGCCAGCTTGGCCTTGGCCGTAGGAACTGGGGGATTCCTGGACAGTGGAGCTAGCGTGCGTCGCATCTACAACAGCGACGTGCACGTCGTCGTCGTCGTCGTCGATCGGGGAGCAGATTCCTAGAGTTGCGTCTTGCTCCGTCGCTTCGGCGATGAATTGTGATCGATCGACGAGTATCTTCAGTTCTCCATCTCCGTGTACGCTAGGTGATAACCCGCGCGTTGCTGCGGGAATTCGTTAAACAAAATTTTAAAGTGATGTGTGAAAGTATAAACACCAAAGTGATTACATGGCAACATTCTTTTGTAAACAACATTGTACATAGAAGCATGTTCATTTTGTTGAGAAAGAAGCATTCTTAAATGATTGATCCTATATGTATTTCTACTGCTGTAATTTTGTGACGTGCTACTCACAAAAATATGTTCACAGAAAATCGGTTGAACACGTAAATAGATAGTCTAGGGGATGGTGACATGGCATATAGTGAATAGTGATATGACGCATAGTGGATGATGATGTGGAATGTTGGCATGTTGAGAGAAATTCAACCATGACTTGTAGTGGGTACCAATTATATAATTGTTATAGATGTGTGCACGCATCGCGTGGTCGTTCGAGCTTGTTGCCACATGCAGAGCTTGTTGCCGCGCCGTACGTGGGGCGTGCCGCTACAATTCATCCATCAGATCGAATATTTGATACTAATTAGAAGTATTAAATGTAAATTAATGACAAATTTCATTCTATAACTCTCTGGTTAATTCGTAAGACGAATCTATAAGGCTAATTATGTCATGATTAGACAATGTGGTGCTAGAATAAATTTGTGCTAATGATAAATCAATAAGGCTTAAAAAAGGGCTCTTTTACGGTGGACCCCACCAGTATATGGCTATTTTTGTAAGGGTAAATAGGTAATTTTTGCAATCTTTTAATAAATTCGCCAACCTCGGGCCGAGAAAAAAATCATTTATGCCACAAGGAAAATTTAAAATAAAAAATTTCATTTTTAAATTTGAATTGAAAATATTTGTTTTTGAATTTTGAAAAAAAATTGGCCATACCACGAGAGGGAAATGGAAAAATTGAAAAAAAAAATCAATTTATACCACCAGAGGGAAATGAAAAAATTGAAATATGCCACAAAAATTTGAAATGAAAACATTTGAAAATTTTCATTTTTGAAATTTGAAATGAAAAATTTGGAAATTTTCATTTTTGAAATTTGAAATGAAAAAACTTTGAAAATTTTCATTTTTGAAATTTGAAATGAAAATTTATGTTTGATTTTTTTTAAAAAAAAATTGGCCATATCACTAGAGGGGAATGAAAAAAATTTAAATGAAGAAATCATATATTTCGTTTATGCCACCGAGATAAAACTTCCAATAATACCCCTATACCACCTATGTATACCACCCTATACCACATATGCAAGTTGTGGTAGTATGCAATAATTTGTTTACGACATTTTGCTACAGTGTACCTCAGCCTTAGGCTCGGTGTACTTTAGGCACGCCAGATTAAAGCCGCAAAGCCAGTTTCACGTTCATTTTTGTCCTCCGCGGATCGCCAAAAGTTTGACGGTGTAATCAATATTTTTCTAAACGCTAAACGGTAAACAGTCGGTCACCCTCTGTTTAGTGTTTAGACTATTTAAACGGTGTTTAAACAGAGTTAAACGGCCTAAACGGTTTTGCATAATAATAATAATAAATATATATTTATGTACATAAAAGTCAAATATGCTAGGTGATGTACATATTTGCACATGTAAAAAGTAAGTATTCTACAAAATATTTTTTGTGAAAGAAATCTACATCATACAACACTTTATGTACTTACGATATTAATTGTTTCGATGTTGATTGTGGTAGTTGTAATCCTTCTTATGGCTAAACTATGAATTAAATGACCATTTTAACGCATATAATCATGATTAACTCAATTTTGCTTAGACAATTTAGACGGTTTTGAACGGTTTAAACGGGTTTAAACAGACCAACTGTTTAAGTCACCATTTAGGGCCTAAACGACACGGTCGAGCTCTGTTTACCGTTTAAACGGTGTTTAAACGGCCTAGGCGAACAGAGGGTGTAATTGCTCAAGCAGATTCGTTGTGTGTAGTCTTTGCTTTGTTTTGCTTCACGAGGTTGTGCGAATTGGTGGTTCATGCGTGGGATGGAGATGACTCCCTCGCGGAACGCTACCACCCTTCGCTTCTCAGTCACTGCAAGAGCACCGATTTGGCTGTCCAGCAAGCAGTTCAGAACGGGCTTCTCTCCAGCATGAGCATGCCCGCGGAAACCCAGTCCGAAGCTTTCGTTCTGCTGTGTTGCTGGCAGTTTCTGATAGAAGTGCTACACTCTCTGCATGGAAAGAGGCCATGGCTGTGGGGACTGGGGAGGCCTCGGCCGTCAGCGCGTTACCGATAAGTGGTGCTTGATATTTTAATGTACAGTATGTGAACATTAGCTAAACCCTGTTGTAAAACTTTTAACCGTCAGCCGCGGCCGGTTAAATAACTAAGTAGTTAGTACAAGCATACGGTCTTGTCATATAAGATATACAAGCTTCGCAAGAGGTTCATCAGAGGAGGTAAACAAGATGACGGCAAATTATACAAAATGTGGTTTTTCAGCTTACAGCAGCGTCGACGAGATTCTAGTTCTACTGCACAAGCAGTTTCTCGTGTCGCCATACTACAGCATATGATAGTTCACGCCAAAAAAAGAAAAGGTGTGATCAGGCTGTAATCTAGGTGCAGCTTACAATTTACACCCATACCGCATCCTTCTCCCGTGTGAAGCAACAGGGACGAGCAGGGATACCACAAGTCACTGGCTGTAACAGGGAGCCTTTGCAAAATCCGCCAGGCTTTGCCCGTGCAGCTTCCCATAAGATTACAGTGGCATTAAACTGAGATGTCTAGAAGTAGTCACTAACTGCTGTGGTATCATAGGGCACTGTAGTTTTTCAGTGCCCATTTGCTATAAAAGGGGGGTCATTTCTTTTCTCTGATATATGGTATTCAGTTCGCAGTTTCCTCCCTTGACAAACGAATGAATAAATATCATCAGAGTTGTGTTTATTAACAAGCCATTCTTTGGTATATGGTCTTCCAGTTCTCGACTTCCTCCCTTGTCAAGCAAATGAAATTAACTCTATTAGAGTAGATGAGTAGTACTACTAAGCAAAGTTCGATAAAACCAAGAAAATGCAAGGATTAAGAGAAAGCATATGCTTATAACTAACCGCAAGCAGCAACCAATTGAATCATAATGTAGAAGGGCAATCGGCTTGCGCTTTCCTGCAGTTCTATGGCCAACACCACGCTTAACTACAGGCAGCTGCTTTATCCCTTTGGCCTCCATAAGTCTTTTCGCAGTGGTCAAATCAGTATCTGGAAAGCATGTTAACAATCCGCATTCACTCCCCCGGTACTGGAAACCTCGAGTAACACATGATGAAATGGAGGATGAGTTCTGCAAATAACCTTTGAGTTAATAAATTTTTCCCATCTGAAAGTTGAAAATTAGTTCTTTATCTTTAGAAGCTAGGATGAATGCACATATATATTAGACATCAAAATCTCAATAACTTTACAACTTAGTGTTTTGAAGTTAAACCAAGTAAAAAGGGCACACACTAATCTGTTGTTAGCATAGCTGTATTTACTGTTACTAATTAGTTACTCTGAGTTGACCTCATAGCAAAAAGTAGCATAGCTCATTGATTGCTGACCTTGGCCCAAATATACACGTTAAGGCTTTTATGTTGTGGAAAAAAAACCATTCCTTATGAACGAAAAAGCAGTGATCATGCCATATTTTTAAAAAGCATAGCAGTATTTCAATGGGATGGAAGAATTTTCTTTCACCATGCAGACATACATCAGTCTTGGGGTAGTCTCCATTAATGAAGCTTTCCCCATGTGATTCAAATCCCATGCGCCGAATATCCCCTAATGTAATAATTCCTTCAAGGAAATCTTCAGGGTCCACAACAAGGGCGCAATTTTGCTGATTGTCATGTAACAGCTTCAAAACTTCTGTTACTGTTGCAGATGGTAACACTTTGATATAAATCTTTGACATGGCCTGGGAGACCTAATTAAAAAAAGGTACAGATAAAAACATAAACAATAGCACAATTACAAACTTGCTTTTTTTCAAGAATTGTAGAGTAAGTCAATTAAGCATGCTATATATTATTAGCAAGAACTGGATATGGGTAAAAGCTGCCATGATAAAGGTTGACATACCTTCAAATCATCCAGAAGCATTTCTTCATTATAAGTTCCATAATTATTAACATCATTTTGTATAATACTGAGCTCAAGGTCATCCGCGCCATCAGCTCGCTTCGAGCTAACATTTTTGTCTTCTGATGAAACTGAAGAATAACCTCGTCTGGGTGTTCTAAAACCAGAAGGCTCACTGTCATTTGGTTGGTTTACTACAGAAGGAACCCATATTGCCAACCCAACTGCTCCCTGTTATAAGATTGCCAGGAAATAGTATGCGCATTAGTTCAAACATGCAATAGGAGATGAAATGACCTATATGTCAACTACATAAAAATGGTACCAGAAATAACTAGAAAATTTATGTTTATACCTTGTGTAACGAAAATATAGAAAGATCACATCAACAATTAACACTTACCATGAGAGGAAGCAAAATCCTGTAATCCTTTGTCAGCTCGAAGAGAAGCAACACTGAAGTCAATGGGACTGAACAGACTGAAGCTAGTGTAGCAGCCATTCCAACCTACAGTTCAGAAAATCAGTGTTAGTGCACATTATTACTTATAGCAATAAGAAAAAAAGGTTGCAAAACTTACCAGAGCATAAGCTTGTGGCTGCGCAACAGCAGCATTACCAGGTATAGCTGAATTTATCAAATAAGCAGCTGAGCCTCCAAATACAGCTCCAACAGCAGCCCCAATCATCAGGCTAGGAGCATATAGCCCTCCCACGAGGCCAGAGCCCTTGCAGAGTGCAGTTGCAACCACCTTTGCAGCTGCGAGTTGAGTTAACAACCATATACCAGGAGCAGAAGCACTTTTCCCAGTATGCAATATTTCTTCAACATTTGTGAAACCCCAGTATAAAATCCCTGGATATTTCAGAGCTATGAGGCCTGCTCCCAGCCCACCCAAAGCAGGGTACACTATAATAGGGAAATCAAACTTTTCCTTTAAGTGCCCAAATAACTTTGAAAACCATGCTACCAGTCGGTCAAATACCACACTGACCGCTCCACAGAGCATTCCTAAGATGAGATACAGGGGTAACTCTGCAGACAAGTTAAAGATATAAAGAATTTAGGACAACATTAAAAGAACACATTTTCACATGCAAATGATAAAAATATGAGAACAATGTTATGCAGTTTTCGAAACCCAGGTCAACATCACTGAACAAGATTTCTGAAGGGAAATTGTTTTTTTACAGAAAAGGTCAATCCTGAAACTTATGAGAAAATTATTTCTTGATGATATACCCGTAAGGCCATAACCTAAACAAATGGAATCATATATTTGGGCTTGATGAATTGACAACAGAAAAAAGGAATTAGCAAGGGTGGCCTCGCAGATTCATATAAAAAAGGATAGCTGCGAAAAGTACTGTAAGAAAGGATTAGAGGAGCTACCTGCAGCAGATTTTAGCTCATATGCTGGCACTATGAAAGCTGGTCTTGCTCCAAGCAAAACATTTGATACAGTAGATGATATAACAGACGCCAATATTATCATTGCAGTCGTAAATGGTGGTGAATTTTCTGCTTTAAGGGGCCTCAATACAGTTTCAATGGCAAAGAAGCACCCAGCAACTGCTGCATTGAAGCCTGAAAAGCCACACAACAGTAGCAGTATATTAGCTTCATGCAATACAAGTTATTTATGTAATATCACATGAAGTACAAATCTGATCACATTGATTACATCTCAGTCTATCCACACCATCTATTTATTTTAGATTTACTCCATGTAAATAGACGTGAGCAGCTTTTAATCTCATTGTACCTATATATTGTCTTTTGTAGTTCAACAACCTTTAGTTAATATTCCCATCGATAATATCTTTTACACCTTGCTTTACTCTCATCAACTCCGTGCACATTTTCTATCCATTACATACATGTATTATTGGTTTCTTTCTTCTCCATCCATTAATTAATCAAAGAGAAACTCAAAAGTCTATGATTTTATCCCAGAGATCGCTCAAATGGTTTTCACGTAATCTCTACAAGTTCACCATTTATACGAGCAATGAAACAACCATACTAATTTATAATTTATCGAGAATGTCTCTCAAATCTTGCAGCAACGCGCGGGGACCGGGGAATCACCTAGTTATAGATTAAAGTCGAAACTGAGGGATAGGGCTATCGGACGGGATTGTGACTGATGGTCATTAGCTATTCCACTTTAGGGGGTTTCTTGCTATAATGCTTACAAAGCTATGTTTACTTTGTTTAATATAGTTGTTAAATGATCAAAGGCCTTTTTTAAATAATAATAATAAAATTTGGCATGTCATTATGCCAATAGCATCTAACTCATCCAACAACCAGGTCATTACACTGAAATTTTGTGTTCCGTCACTGAATGAAAACTATACCTGAAGCTATTCCAGCAGCAGCACCAGCAGCAATAAGGGCAATACGTCTTTCCCGGTTATTCTCCATCATTTCTGAGCATGCATTTGCACACGACTTGCCAATATCCACACTAGGACCTTCAGGCCCCAACGAACAACCAGTTCCTAGAGTAATAGCAGCCTGGACAGCCTTTACGGTTGGGAAGATGACTCCAAGAAAGTTGATTCCTTGCCTCTGCCCTGATTTCACAAGTTTTAGATGCTCAAATATCTCGAGCAACCCATGCATCATTCCTACAACGACACCTCCGGTCACCGGGATCAGCAGTATCCTATGCCAGGTATCAGCTAGCCTCTGCAGGCGGAGCCATGCCGCACCTTCGTTGGGAGTACCTGCCCATGCCCATTCATGGATGACATGAACCTAGCAAAGCCATTAAGGCAGCTGTATATGGAATCAGTTATTCAAGATGCAATCACAAAGCATCTGCTATTTTCAAATTGAAGTGTTTGGGTCAGAGATAAGATAATTATTACACATTATCATGGTGTTTTAAACAAAAATTACTGTGTTCGGACATCCATCACTTCAGTCGCCATAACAGTCACTTAATTCCACATTAGTTTCTTACTCCTAGTACTACTAAAGTGAGATGCACGGAAATCCTAGTTGGGCAGACATAAATGGAGCCAGATTTCTAGCATGTCCTGAACCTGATCGACTAACTTTTCCATAGCAATTACACATTCTAAAAGTAGGCTACTAAAATGTTACACCCACCCAACGACTACTCCGACTGCAACGTCCAGCATCTCAATTAGGAGTAGAAAGCGCTGACTCACCCCGCGGTTGAACGCGGCGACGCAGATGCCGGTGGCGAGGCCGAGGAGGCAGCCGATGAGCAGCAGCGCCCACTCGGGCGGCGCGCCGTCCCCGAGCTCGTCGTCCTCCGCCCTTTCCCGCTGCCGCTGCGACGGCTGCTCGACCACCACGGAGCGGTCGAGCTGCTGGTAGCCGTGCTGGTGCTGGCGGCGCCCGGCCCCGGATCCGCGCGCGGATATGCGGCGCTCGAGGTGGCGCAGGAGGCCGCGCACGCCGCCGCCGCCGCTGGCGCGCCTCGGGGAGGCGGTGACGGTGGCCTCGTCCGCCTCGACGTTCACGTGGTGGTGCTGCTGCTGCGCCCCGGCCCCGCGCGGCGAGGGGCAGGACGGCGGAAGCGGCGGCGCGTGGGATCTGAGGAGCGAGGCGTGGTCGTCGTCGCAGGCGGACATGGTGGCGTGGCGTGGGCGGCGTGGCCGGGTGTCAGGGGAGCGCGCGCCGCATCGAGATCTGGATGGAGGCCCGGGCGGGAGGGATTGCGAATGCGAGCCGGGGAGGCAAAGCGGAGAGGTTGACGATTGCGAAGGCGTGCGTGCGTCAGTGCGTGCTTGCTCAGGTCAGGTGGCGGGTGTTATACGAGGAGGGCGCAGGGCGGCGACGTCGACGCGGGAAGGCAGGAGGCCAGTGGCGTAGCCAAGGGGAGGCTGGTCCATGGCCCCTCCTATGGTTTTCAAAATCTCCACTAAAAATTCGATTTTGATCAAATTTTTTAAATAAATTAATACTGTTGGCCCCTCTTAATGATAAAAAAAATCAATTCCTGACGTGTGGGGGGGGGGGGGGGTGGGGGGCGGCGAGGGGGAGCGCGAGCGCGAGCGCGAGCACAAGCAAGCAGCGCAGAGAAACGGAGTCAGAGACAGCAGACAGTGGGGCCCGGCCGACCGACGGGTCGTGCGCGCCGCTCCTGCCGCGTGGGCGAGCTGCGACTGCGTGTGGGAATCTGACGAACGGACCGGATCTTTGTGATCTTGTCTGCCTCACGCCCTCCTCATCACTTTACAGAAAGAAAGACAAATGCTGACTATAACAACATTACAAAAACTTTTAAAAAACAACATTACAAAAAACTTTAAAAAAACAACATTACAAAAAGGACAGCGAGTTGATTGCTGGAAAATAATTCTAGGGAGAGGGAGTGGTTAACCTACCTGAGAACTACTACAGTAGTAGTCATTGTTATCAAAGAAAGAAGATAAACTAGTGGTTCTTGCAATCAATTTTGCATCACCATTCTCGTCAAAAACGGAAAATTCAATCACCGCTCACCAAAATGTTTCTTTTGTTGCTTTCTCGGGCGGCTATGGCGCCTAAGGACAAAGGTTTTTTTTTATTTTAACCTTTTTTAATCTAATTTTTTAATAATAACCCCTCCCCAACTAAATTTCCAAGAAGTAGCCCTTTTGGTCGCATCAAGCCTCGTGACGCGACTAATAGTTGAGTCACACCACATGAGGTGGCACGACTAATGTACATGGTGGCATCAGGAAAAGTCGCAGCTGACGTGGAGGATCGAGTCGCGCCACACGGCGTGGCGTGACGGGATCGGTCACCCAGTCCGAATTAGGAGTTCCAGATCTCATTTAGCCGTGTTTCATTCATCATTTTCATTAGCAAATGTCCTAAATTTGTAAAATTCGAGTGCATGATCTATAGAGTGTATACGTTCCATTTTAACTATTTGCACTCCAAACCATGGTGTACAAAATGAGAAATCTATTTTCGAAATAGGCTAAGTGTTATTGGATCAACGCATCAAATGTGCCAAGTCCGAAAACTAAGTCAACTAATCAACTTCGGACCTACTTTTTGAGAAATTTTACACTAAGACCTTAGATAATTTTAGACTACAAGTGAATTTTGATGTTCATAGAGTATTTTGGATAAGTCGTTTGTCACCAAAAGTAAAGAATTCATAGTTCAAGAGAGGCTTAAAGTTGGAAAGTTGTGCTATTTCACAAGTGTAGAAAACAGCACAACTTTCCAACTTTAAGACTTCTTTAAATTTTGAATTCTTTGATTTTCTTGAACAACAACTTATCCAAAATTCTCTATGAACATCTAAATTCACTTGTAGTCTAAAATTATCCAAGGTCTTAATGTAAAATTTCTCAAAAAGTAGGTCTGAAGTTGACTAGTTGACTCAGTTTTCGGACTTAGCACATTTGATGTGTTGATCCAATAACACTTAGCCTATGTCGGAAATAGATTTCTCATTTTGTACACCATGGTTTAGAGTGAAAATAGTTAAAATGGAACTATACACTCTATAGATCATACACCTCGAATTTTACAAATTTAGGAGTTCATTTGCTAATTAAAATGATGAATAAAACACGGCTAAATGAGACCTGGAACTCCTAATTCAAGATTGTGACCGATCCAGTCACGCCACGCTGTGTGGCGAGACTCGGTCCTCCACGTCAGCTACGATTTTTCCTGATGCCACCGTGTACATTACTCGCGCCACCTCATGTGGCGTGACTCAACTATTAGTCGCGTCACGAGGCTTGGCGCGACCAAAAGGGCTACTTCTTAGAAATTTAGTTGGGGAGGGATTATTATTAAAAAATAGATTAAAAAAGGTTAAAATAAAAAAAATTAGAGGACAAATGATCATGAAGTGATCCATGGATATTACAAAAACTGAAAAGGTTAGCTAGTTATTAGCCGTGCTAAAGTGTATCCATCCCATGTCCTTCCCTAGACAGCACTGGCACCAAATATTTCGATATTCAAAATTTTGAAAGGCGAGGGCCTACAAAAAAGAAATAGGAAAAAGTTCATTTTTTGACCATCGAACTATAGTCGAAATTTGGTTTTGGCAATTGAACTCGAAAACCAGGAATCTTCGGTCACTGAACTTTCCAAACCGTGTACAATTGACCACCGAGGCCTATTTTGACTGATTTTAGGTGGTTTTGACTGCCACGGTGGACTCCGCCGCCACATCACTCGCTACGTTGGACACCACCGTCACATCACTCCGCCACCACGTCAGGTGGGCCCCACCTATCAGGTCGGGGACCCTCCTTATCTCTTCGTTAGGTCACGTGGGGCTTCTCATTCTCCAAATCGTCGCTGCACAAGGGAGAAGGCGCCTTGGCGGCGCATCTTGGGTCCGGCGGCGGGGCGAGTTGAATCCGCCGACGGCCAGCATCTTTGGCGGAAGTGGAGGACGGAACCACCTCACATGTGAGTACCACCAAGTCCAAACTGTTGGCGGCTCAGCGCAAAAGATTGGTGTGGACCTAACTAAATTTATGGGCCTATTTGGTGTTAAATGGGCCCAAGGACGGTGGGACGAACCAGCTTGTTTTCGGCCTTTATGCAGATAAAATAGCCCATGTCATCTAAAAAAACAAAGAGTTAGTAGCCCAAATGGCGGCCTGATGTTGTTGTCCCAAACATTTTGCCTCATTGGAATTCGAGTTTTTTCTTCAGAAAACTGATTGATCTGTTTCTGTTCCTCGCTTAAGAGAAAAAAAACTACTCCCTCCGTCCCGATATATAAAGATCTAGAGGATTCAAATTTTATACCAAAGTATATGGATTTGGAGGGATAAAACAAAATTAAATGAGTTGGTAAGTGAGTTGATGAGTAGTGTAAAATAAGTGATATAGAGATCATTTCCTCCCAATGTTCTTGAGATGAAATTTTTGGGTCCTCTTTTAAGGTCTATTAGGAGTATTGAATGTAGACTTGGTACAAAAATAATTACACGAATGGACCGAAAATTACGAGACAAATCCATTAAATCTAATTAATCTATCATTAGAGATTGGTTACTGTAGCATGACGTTGTCTAAGTATGACATAATTGAGTTCGTTAGATTCTTCTCAAAAATTAAGTTAGGGGTTGTGGAATGGATTTTGTTATTAATCTACATTTAATATTTCTAATTAGTGTCCGGAGATCTAATCGCGAGACGGAGGGAGTACTTGGATTTAGATTCCTTGGGATCGGAGACACTACACGCACCTCATCAAACTCAGGAGCTCGTCGCCTTTCTCAATTCTCATCATTGCCCGTACCAACCAGAGGAGTATTCAGAATCCCAGGTTCCTTCCCCAAAAGAAGCAACGCGTAGACAATCAAACGCAAACCCTTTTCTCCTTTGCCTTTGTATTTTTAGATAAGGGATTACAAAAATCCGGCCTCTACATTCAAGGGATGTACACAGCCAATTATTACAGACCAAAGCTGGTGTAAAAACACAGCAAACCAAAGTCATAACAAGATACATAGACTAAAGCAAACGATATAAGTGCTTCCACCCTCTATTTGAAATGTCTAGAGCAACAACTTCCAGCTTCTTGCTCAGCAAAATGAGGGTGTCCTTGGCTTGCTCGTCACGCTGAAACTGGGACCAGGAGCGTAGCCAGTATGCTCCCCTGAAAATAACCTGCATGATAGAGTTAGTTTTCAATTTGTTGAAAATTACATCGTTCCGGCAACGCCAGATAGCCCAGCACAGCGCAGCTACACCCACCCAGATCAAACCTTTCAAGTTCTTAGGTTGATTATTAAGCCAAGTACCAAACAAATGGCTAATAGATCTAGGTTGGTTAAGATTTGTAGCGAAGAAGATTATGTGCCAAATCGTTTTAGCAAAGGGGCAGTGAAGGAATAGGTGTTGGATATTCTCATTCCTGTTACAACTGACACATTTCTGGCTACCTTTCCAATTTTTCCTAGCCAGATTGTCTTTAGTGAGGACTACTCCCCTTTGTAAAAACCAGAGAAAGATCTTTATTTTTAGTGGAATCCTCATCTTCCAGATCTTTCGATGCTGAAAGGGTGGATTTGTATCAATAAGATGGTGATACAAAGACCGGACGGTGAACAAGCCGGACTTGGTTAGGCTCCATTTAAAAAGGTCAGAGCCTTCTGTGAGTTGCACGTGTGAGATTCGTGCCACTAATCCAAGCCAATCTCTAAGATTGTTATCCACTAGAGCCCTCCTGAAGGAGATATTTAGGGGACTTGTGGCCATTATCTTTGATATTGTAGCGTGTGGCTCCCTCGCTATATTATATAAGTTCGGGTATTGAATTTTGAGCGGCTTGTCTCTTATCCAAGTGTCATCCCAGAATCTCACATTGGTCCCATCCTTTATAACAAAGGATCCTAAAGATAGTACCTCCTCTTTTATATGCATGAGACCTCTCCAAAAATGAGAGTCATAGGGTTTGGCTTCCACTTGAGTTAAAGATTTAGATCTTAGGTACTTATTTCGGAGCATCGTTTGCCAAATGCCATCTGTGTTTAGTAGATTAACTAACCACTTGGCCAGCAGACATTTATTTTGCAGCTGCAAATCAAGAATACCTAGACCACCTTGGTCTTTAAGACGACATAAGATGTCCCATTTGGCAAGTCTGTATCTGTGTTTTTGTGAGGAGCCTTGCCAAAAGAATCTAGATCTGTAGTGATCCAAGTTTTTGATGACCCCTTTCGGTATCTCAAAGAAGGACATCATAAACATGGGTAGACTGCTTAAGACTGAGTTGAGTAAGACAAGTTTACCTCCGTAGGATAGGTATTTTGCCTTCCAACAAGAAAGTTTTTGTTCAAAACGTTCTTCAACCTTTTTCCACTCAGAATTCAAAAGCTATCTATGGTGCATTGGGATCCCTAAATATCTGAAAGGGTATGTCCCTATATTACAACCAAAGAGAGGTATAGAATTCCTCCATCTCTTTAGATGCTCCATAGCAAAAAATTTCACTCTTATGGAAGTTGATCTTGAGCCCAGATAACTGCTCAAACGCGCAAAGCAGAAGTTTAAGATTTTTCGCTTGTTCCGGATCGTGGTCAATGAAGATAATAGTGTCATCTGCATATTGCAGGATTGACAAACCATCATCAACAAGATGGGGGAGTACTCCTCTTATTTGACCATCGGCCTTTGCTCTATTGATGAGTAGAGCCAGCATATCGGCAACGATGTTAAATAAGATTGGTGACCTAGGATCACCCTGTCTGAGTCCCCTTTTGGTTTGGAAGTAAGGCCCAATTTCATCATTAATTTTGATCCCCACACTTCCACCAGTGACCATACTTTGGATCCACCTACACCATTTCGGCGCAAAGCCTTTCATGCGAAGGGTTTGTTGCAGAAAGGACCATTTGACTTTGTCATAAGCCTTTTCAAAATCAATTTTAAAAATGACACCATCCCTCTTCTTGGTATGAAGTTCATGTATAGTTTCGTGTAGAATAACTACTCCTTCCATGATGTTCCTACCCGGCATAAAGGCGGACTGTGTCGGGCTTACGACCTTCTTGGCTACAAGATTAAGCATATTTGTTCCCACTTTAGTGAAGATCTTGAAACTCACATTTATGACACAAATTGGTCTATATTGCTGGATTTTGGTTGCATTATGAATTTTAGGGATTAACGTAATGATTCCAAAGTTCAGGCTGTACAGATCCAGCGCCTCCCTATGTAGATCAGCAAAGAGAGGTAAAAGATCCGCTTTGATGACCCCCCAGAAAACCTGATAAAATTCCGCAGGAAATCCATCAGGGCCTGGAGCTTTATTATGCTCCATTTGGAAGACTGCGTTCCTCACTTCAGATTCAGTGAAGGCAGCAATGAGAGATTCATTTTCCTCCTGAGATATCTGAGGGATGTCGAGGACTTGATCCTCTACTAGGGAAACCCCAGAAGCCTCTGGTTGCCCAAAAAGATCCTTATAGTAGTTAGTAATATGACGCTTGAGGCAACCATCTCCCACAACAACACCTTGATCATCCTCAAGTTTAAAGATTCGTTGTTTTCGATGTTTACCATTTGCGACTAGATGGAAGAATCTAGTGTTAGCATCTCCTTCTAAAAGAGTTTTAACTTTGGCTCTATCGTACCACTTTAATTCCTCCTCCCTCAGGAGGATGACTAGACGTTCCTTTAGATAATGCTTAAGATTTACTTCTTGATCCGACAGTTGGTCAGTCTCTGCCTTCTTATCAAGATTATCTAAAAGGGACAGTAAGATCTTCTTCTCCTTCTTGTAAGACCCCGTTGTATGTCTAGCCCAACCCCTTAAATGTTGTCTGAGTCTACGAATTTTGAACTGCCAACGTTCAAGGGGGGTGGAACCAAAACTCTCTGATTGCCAGATATTAGCAACCATGTCATAAAAACCATCTCGTACTAACCAACCTCTCTCAAATTTGAAAGGCCTGTTTCCGGTTAGGTGAGTGGAGGCTCCAGTATTAAGAACCAGGGGGGTATGGTCGGAGATATTCCTATCCCTGGGTTCTACCGAAGTCAATGGGAATTGAATCTCCCAATCCGTACTGACTAGTACTCTGTCGAGTTTCTCGAAAGTGGGATTGTCCCCAGGACCTGCCCAAGTATATTGGCGTCCCGTCATAACAATCTCTCTAAGATCAAGAGATTCAATGACAGCATTAAAAATGTCGGGCCATTTAGGATCAAAATTCCCTGAGCTTTTATCCTCCGGGCGTCTCATAATATTAAAATCCCCCCCTAAAATGTATGGGAGTGATTCCTTTGAGCAGGTGTTAGCCAGTTCGGATAGGAAGACATTTTTGTTTTGTACTTGTGCCGGTCCATAAATTGAATAAAGAACAAATTTGAAACCATTAGTTTTGTATCTGAAGGTGAATTTCACATAGAAATCGCCCTCATCAATGGCTCCAATGTCAAAAATACTGAGGTCGACACCTAGTAGGATGCCGCCAGATCTCCCATGAGGTGCCATAGTATGCCACAGAAAGTCATATCCCGCACACAGATTTTTGAGGACATGATCTGGGAAAGAATCTCTCCCAGTTTCGGAGGTAGCTATAAAATTTATTTGCTCCTCCTTAACTAGTTCAGCCAAGAACCTATGTTTAGCCAAGTCCCCCAGACCTCTGCTATTCCAGAAAACCCCTTTCATTTTATAATTATTTTAGTAGGGGTTTTTGGCTTCTTTGGGAGTTTGCCATTTTTCGAATTTTTGGCATTATTATATTTTTTCTTGCGTTGGACAGGAGCGAGATCGAGAATATGATCACGCTCCGTATCCAGCACGTTCTCATTTAGATCCCCACAAACGTGGCTGAGAACGGCATCAAGCCTTTCATCCTGCTCATCGTCAGAGTTTACGGTTGAAGGATTAGCTAAAACCTTTTTTTGTTTAGCACAAAGGACCAGCCTATCTACCTCTAGATTTTTAATAACAGCTACATCAGAGGTGCCTAGGTTGATGCCTATCCTACCAAGGTTTGACAAAATTTGAGAATCAGAAAAGCTAGCGAAAGAAATACCTTTGGATTCGAGGTTCCTCTTTGCTGCCATTAACTCCACCTTGTGTAGGGTATGCACATCCGCCACCGCCGCCACTCTTTTTGCTTCGACGTAGACTCGTAGAGGGCACCACTGCCGCTGCAAGAGTTGCGGTGTCAGGAGTAAGATCCTTCTCCCCCGACTGATCCGCAGTGTCGCGCTCCACCCCCTCCATCGTAGCGGTCTCTGCAGTATCCAAAAGTGAAGCACCAGTAGCAGTAGCAGCTGGTAATCCAGCAGCCGGCGCGGTACATCCGCCGCCAGGAGTGTCAGCGGCATCCAGCACCATGCCGGTTGCACCGCCCCCTGCCCCGTCGCCAGCCCCCACGTTGGAGATAATGGAGGCAGTGGCGCTGTCGTCCGCGCTAGCCGAGGCGATGGAGACAGGCAGGGCGCAGGTGGCTGTCCCATCCGGGTCTGCACCCCCACAAAGAGCGTCGCCTGCCTCCTCTTTACCGCCAGCAGACAGTGCAGCCAAATCTTCGGCCGCCGCAGTTCCAGAAGCCGGCGAGGAACAGACGCCGGAGGACGAGGTAGCTGGTGAGGTAGGAACCCCCACGATCTCGACGCCGTCATCCTTGCTCTGCAGAATGTTATGTGGTATAGCAACAACCTGAGATTCCAGCGAAGGCGTGAAGAATACTGAGGAGGGATGGACTTTCGCCGTGGAGTCGACCAGGGTATTATAAGATTCCAGCTCTTCCTCAGTCAACGGGGTATAACTCTTCCTGGACGTCCCATCATCAGACTCAAGCATAACTTTGATACTGATCTCCTCAAACAGCTTATCACATGCTAAATCGAGCGCATCCCGGAACAGCGAGGCTTGCTTCTGATTTAGATTCTGGGGTTGCTGTGAAGGTGGCTGGGACTGGCCTGCTGCATCCCCCAACTCCTTCTCCGGATCTGCCTCTCCCATCTCAAAGTCAGGATTAAGACGATCCTTCTCCTTGCTGTTATCATCCTCATCACTCAACAAATCGTCCTCCTCGGGATCAGAGCCTTCTTGCTGGGCTACTTCATCTGGCTGAAAAAAGAGGCGATAAACATTACAGCCGACACAAACATCAGCGAACTTCGGTATTTTTTTTGCATCATAAACCGCGACCAGAATTCTGACTTGGCCAGTCGCCCGCAGGTGTAACATATCAACCTTCTGAGTGGCCCCAATGATGGACCCGACTGCCCACAAAGGAAGAAACGAACGAAGGGCACGAGGCACTTTGGTGACAGTCACCCAGACTTGCTCCAGTACCTTGATGGGCTGTACATCATCAACAAATTCCTCAAAGGTTAATGTGCCCTCCTTGTTCCTTGTGGTGATCGTATGGATTGCAATCATCCTTTCCAGTTCTTCCTTGCTCGGGAAAGGTACCACAAACGATTTGTTCCCAAGATCCTGCACCTCCCAGTCCCAACGAACAGGAATAATCCTTGCCAGCTCTGAGCGGATCAGCTGAGCATTGACCTCGCCCGTTTCCACAGTAATCAGTGCAGCAAACGAAACCTGAGCAGAGTTAACAATTTGGTTACTCCTCGCAGCCTGAATCTGAAAGAAGCCCATACCATCCTCTGCAGCACCGCAGAAGACCACCGCCGGTTTTGGCCCGCGGAGAAGCGGACACTGGTTTGTGTAGTGGTCCTCGGTGCAGATAGTACACTCCAGCTTTTCTTTATCCTTGCGCTTCCTCTTCTGCTTGCCTTGAAAATCATCAGCAATCCCCCCGGAAGCGTCAACTGGTGTCGGGTCAGTTGTGGGGCGCCCACGGCCCCTTCCCTGCTGCATCTTGCTTGCCGGTCCGTGAGTACCATCACCCCGGTCCCGAGGAGCTGAACCTCGACCAGCAGTCGCATGTGGGGGAGCCCCCCCCCACGGCCTCCACGGCCGTCAGTCGCAGGGGGAGGAGCCCCCCCACGGCCTGCAGAAGCGCCAACCGGAGGCGACCCCCCTTGGCCAGCGACGGCGGCGTGAGCCCGATCAGGGGCGCCGCGCCCCGGCCCCGACGCAGTGCCAGTCCGGCCACGGTCCGCCGGCGATCCCCGCCCTGGGCCATGGCGGCCCCTGAACCTTCCCCGTGCGCCAGCCATCAATGCGTCTCGGTAGGGAGTCGGCGAGATGAACAGCTTAGGGTTTACCAGCCGGCGTCTTGGATGGCCAGGACTAGCATCCTCGGGTTGTGTAGATGCCAGCCGCGGGTCATGCGTCGCAGCCCGGATCGGATGCGGGTCCACTCGTGGCGGCGTCAGGACCCGCGAAGGAACCGGGTGGCGCTTGGAACCCGACTCGGGATTGCGCGGTGAGCTCGAAGAGTAGAGTGCCGGGAAGACGAAATCGGCGAGGGTCGCCGCCGGCGTGATCCGCCTCGGAGGCAGGGGCCCTTTCCAGCAAGATTTCAAGGGCGCACGGACCCTCCTCAGGGCCGACGACGCCGGAGTCGCCTTCCGGGGCGACGTCGAGGTAGGGCGTCTTGGCTCTCGCAGCGGTGGAATCGGCACCGGGGAGGTCGAAGAAACCCCGGGCGTGTGCGACGGGGCAGGGCTAGGATGTGCCCCGGTCCCCTCAAGCCGGCTATTCTCCTGCTCGGTATCGGAATCATCGTCCCAAAAACGACCTCGCAGGGGCGGCGCCGGCCATTGGCCGACCTCCTCGTTGAGTAGCTTCATCCGGCGAAGATCAAGCCGGCGGGTGTGATCCTTCGCAGTGACCGAACTTAGTTTGTTTCGGATTGACGGCGCAAGCATGATCGGCATTCCCCATGGACGAGGACGGGCAGCGCAGGAACCGTAGGTTGAAGGTTCCGGCGGGCCGACGACGACGGTTCGCCGCCGGCGTCGAGCGCTTGTTCACCGGACGGCCAGAAGGTTGCCCCGGCCGGCTGGACCCGCCGGCGAGCGCCGGAGGTCCTGGGACCCAGACGCCGATCACCCGTCGATCGCCTGTCCAGGAAAGCAGGAATTCAAAAAAACTCAAACTCCAACTGGTGAACAATAAAAGTGCTCCTTTTTCAGCGCACGCCTTTATTTCATTGCCCGCCGATCGAGCGGCTGCAGCGGATGAATCGGTGAGGCCGCCGAGCCCCGGCGCCCGCGCGCGCGGCGGAACAGCTCATGTGGTTGGTGAGATGGCCGCTTCCGTTGCTGGTGCTCGTGTCGCCGGTTGTTGGTGCGTGCCTGCCTGCTGCTGCTTCCGATCATTCCCCTATCATTTCAAGGCAGCAAGCAGCTTGTTCCGGTGCTGCTGCTGCTGGTGGTGGACTGGTGCCTGGTGGTGTTGGCGTGTTGCCCCATCAGAGGCGTCAGGCTGAAGCTTCCGAGGAAAAAGATTCCATCATCACCGGCTAATCAGATGCAGATACTAGCTAGATAGATTCTCTATAGTTTCTCCCCCTTCTATGATAACTGAAAATTGGTTAGTGGTGCAGGAACATGATAGCATGGCTAATCAGATGCAGATACTAGCTAGATAGATTCTCTATAGTTTCTCCCCCTTCTATGATAACTCAAAATTGGTTAGTGGTGCAGGAACATGATAGCATGATGACATGATGTGATGTGATGACGTGCAGTGCCGGTATATAAAAAGATTAGCTTATGTCACTTTCTCCTATTCCTCTGATTATGAAGAACAGAAGAAGAGAGAGTGAGACTACACTAGGAGTAGTATAACTGCAGCCCTAACCAAGTGGCTATCTACCGTCAGGAGGGCCTGTACATGATCTGCTAGTTGCAAACCTGCATCGGTACATCATCATCTGCCTATTTAATCACCGATCGATCCAGCACCTAGAGATAACAGAGAGTTCTCATGTGACAACATGCGCCGATCGATCCAGCACCGAGAGATAACGCATATCATTTGCCGTTTGGTAACCACCTCGATCGGTCCACCCATTTAATTTGTCAAAGCTATAGTACGGCTGATGCTGGCCGCCATTTATCGGCGACGGGAGTTCTGTTTAGAATTTAGATTGACAGGTGCGCTTAACTGTCAGCTTAATTGGGCCTGGTTACCAGAAGCCGGCTCCATAATTGTGCACCTACCTTGGCTTTGGGTTGCAGGAAAGCAGCTGCTGCCTGCTGCGTCTTGGTCTTGTCGGTTACCTTACCATGAGAGGCTAGCTGCTGCATACATCTTCAGAGAGCAACGTGCATTCCTAATTCTGAAGGCAGCAAGTACACACTCGACATCTGAAGCTTTCAGGCAGAGAAATTTAAAGAAGTTGAGAATTTTGAAAAGACATTTGTGCCTGAATAATCCTTGTACATCCTTATAGCAGGAAAACTGTTATAGAAGCAGTGGTAGGGTAGTGATCAGGTGGTTGGACACTCGGACTGGATTAAAACGATCGCATTTTCAACCGCCGAGAGCTGGAGAGTGAAAGCTACCGCTGTCCGCTGGGATTCCCGAGCTGGAAGGGCGCTCCGTTGGGATCCCTATAAAAGGACGGAGAGGTGGCCGGGCTTAGAGCTATAGAGCTGAGCCACTGGCCACATACACCCAAGGAAGGAGGAGAAGAAGAAGTTGCCTTTCAGATAAGATGGCGTTGCTCCTTCGGCTTCTTGCCCTCTCGCTGCTCCTCGCTGTGGCCACTCCAATCAGGGACGTCACCGATGCTTGCTCGTCTCAAGTGAATGGTACTGCTCCTGACCTTAAACTCTTTGACATACCTTTTGCTGATTACTATTTCATTTTTATTTTTGCTTGCCATCAGTCAGCTACGGTTTCTGCATGTAACTGATCAATCGATCGGGCTTGTAACGATAGCATCTAGCACTCTAGCAGTAACTCAGCTTAATTAGACAGCCAGTTTTGCTTTATCCATCTCGAAGGAAAATTACCAGCGCCCCCCTATATAGTAGATTCATAATCTCTACGCAGAACCTGAAACTGTGATGGCAGAAAATCGTAGCTCGAGGCTTGCTCAGTTTTTCGTGTGTAAAGCAAAGCATTTTACAAAAAAATCAAGCAGGGAGGTTGAAACGTACCTTAATTTGCCTTGTCCTCGACAGGCATAAAGCGAGTAACTAAATGAAAGGTGACAGACAGCTAGGGTGGGAGCCAAAGGACACTCGCGGTGCGTGGATCGAATCTTTCCACCACTCGCAGGGAAATATATATATACCATCGGCAACAGTATAAAAGCATGTTGGGTACACCGTACACGTACACATATACGATCCGTAGGTTATGAGTGAATACTTTCACGGTTTCGTTGCCACCATCACGAAAAAAGCGTCCAGCTAGCTAGCAGGTGCGTGAATTTTCCCTTTCTGACGGCCAATTTTGGTGCTCTCAGCCCCTTGTGCAGCGCTGCTGCTGATAGCCCATAGCTCGGCTGGTGTAGTGGTGTGTGAGTCCCACGCACAACATAGGAAATTAGGATCCCTTCTTTGACTCAAAACAGTCGACACGCCGTACGCCGAATTTGATACCGTTCCTAGGCTAATCAACCGGTTTGTTTGCGTCTGCCGACAAAGCATAGAAGTAGCTCTCTGGCAACTGGCATATGGCCCTTTCAACCTGTACTAATGAAATGATGAAATCTAGACCAGCTGAATTCATACGAGACAACATGAAGCGGCCTATCTAGACTTGAATTCAGTATCGCCTCCTCTAGTGTAATTGATGGCAATTCAGTGCCACACTCCCATATATAGGGCATGTTTGGTTGCCCGCCACAGCTCGCCACCGCCACAGCTACTTCGCCACGCTACAGTCACGCCGCGGAACAGTAAACGGTGGGAGAGCAGCTGGACCGCGGCGGGCAAAACGTCCGCCACACCCCGGGGCTCGCCACAGCGCGGCGTGGCAGGGTGTGGCGGGGAAGCAAACAGCCCCATAGCTCGTAACGTATGATGACTAGCTGCACTCGATCCACGGCATGCACTGCCGAGTTGATTCAGATGAAGCGTGTCCTCCATCTTCCCCCCGTGAAACCAATCAAACCGTTCCCCAATTCCCACCGCCAACCACCATATCTATCACGTCGGCGAAGCGGAGGGATGGCCGCGGAAATGGGCAGCGCGAGCCAGCCAAGGCGCTCGGCGCCAGAGATGTCGCCGGACAGGCATGGTTTTCAATGCTGATCCCGATGAGGTTGCCGTGCCTCTCCTTTCCTCGCCACGACCATGAGCGGTGAGCCCGTGTGCCCTGCGTGTACCCGCACAGCATCATGGTCAATCGATCATGAACTCATGCTACCAGAAATGTGCTGCGTGCGTAGCGTGGTAGCCGCGCGCGCCCTGGGGGGTTGCACTGGACCAGTGGTCCTGCTTCCTTTCGCAAATACTCCAGCAAGTGATCGAGAACAGCCACTAATATGGCCATATGGGTCCTCCAAATGGTCCAGTGTGACGGTGCAGTTGCAGTACACAGTCTTCGTCCTTCTCTTGTTCTGGGAAAATATCTTTTGGTGGTGTTTTTTTTTCGTTACAAAAATTATGTTATGAGGTGTGCAATATGATTGGATGGTTTGTAGTTATGGGCGCAAAAGTCACATAAGGCATTTTCAAACGGATGGCCCATTGACCATTGTGGCAAGCCGACAACCATTTCAATTATCCTGGTGTTGGCAATTTAGCATACTATACCATTTTCCTTTTCCTTTTTCTTTTTCTTTGCGGGATTGTTTTCAATTTCATTATCTGTTAGGATCTCATTAATATCTTGCTAACTACTCCCTCCGTATCGAAATATTTGTCGTCGTTGACTTTTTTTCACAACTCTGACCATTCATCTTATTCAAAAAATTATGCAAGTATCATTTACTTTGCTTGCTACATACTTTATCATTGTATGTATTTTAAGCTTGACTTATCCTTTTACACATTTGCGATAATTTTTTGAATAAGACGAATGGTCAAAGTTGGAAGAAAAAGTCAACGGCGACAAGTATTTGATACGGAGGGAGTACCAACTAAACCCATTCGCTTCGGATTCTTTTTTTCCTGTTGCATTTTGGAGTGCAAAGCACGGTGATTTTAAACGAGATAAAAATTTAATCTTTAGCAAAGGGTACTAACAATTTGATAGTTCTACTAGGTGTCTAGCTAAAGCTAATATGCGTTCTACGAATCAAGCATGTGCGCAAGCTTAACACGTGATTACTGCCCAACTTTGTCCACAAGCTACTATTTCTACTTGTCCACAGTGCATGTGAAAAATATATTGGGATTAGTTTGATATCTTTTTAGGTTCCGTTCCGTTCGGTTTCTCTCTTCTGCAGTATTTTTCTTTCAGAACAAATCTGTATACAATAATTCTGCCGAACGGAGCCGTACTGTTAAATTCATGTCAATAATAGCTTCTCTGCCAACTACCTCGCTAAGGCTCTCACACACGTCTTGGATGGAATTTAATACGATTACAACCAGTTGATAGATGCGTACGTACATTCTCTAAAGACGTTCTCTCGTGATAGAGTACTCATCAAGCTGTAGTTGTACGTACATGGTACATATACCCCGTATGGCTGAATCACGTCATATATGTGTCGTGCTTTTGTTTGATCTGATCATCATGTGATTAATAAAAAAACTCCTTGCTTGGGAATAATAATGTAAGCTAGCAGTTCGGTCCAAATCTGATGACTGATGCGCATGTTCCAAGACAGTCTAAAACTTAGTCCAAGTTCACAGTAACACACGAGAACATTTTTTTTTAAAAAAAAGAATAGAAGTAGTAGCATAGCATGTCATTGTACTATACAATTGTATTCAGCCTTTATATATATGTTGGCCACGTTGCTACGTTTGGTAAGACGTCAATACCCTGTGCATTACTATCTAATCATGGCACTACTAAAAAACTGTACGACAGCAACTGGTGCGGTAGGCTTAGTGTGTGCATGCGTAGTACGTGTTCGATCGGTGTCGTGCATGCCTTTCTTTTCTAGACTAGAGGGGAAAAAAACGTTACAACTTTTTGTCACAGTCGATCGAAGTAATTAACTGCTTGGCACCGACTGACGGAGGTGAAAAAAAATAACTTGCTGCTGCTGATGACTGCACAGATTTCCCGCACCTGAACAGCTCCGGGATCCACCTGACGCTGCACCACCCGCGGAGCCCCTGCTCGCCGGCGCCGCTCCCCGCCGACCTCCCCTTCTCCGCGGTGCTCACCCACGACGACGCGCGCATCGCCTCCCTCGCCGCGCGCCTCGCCAAGACGCCGTCGTCGCGCCCCACCGCGCTCGACGAGTCGTCGTCGTCCTCCCCCGACGACGAGTCCCTCGCGTCCGTGCCGCTGGGCCCTGGCACCTCGGTGGGCGTGGGCAACTACGTCACCCGGATGGGCCTCGGCACGCCGGCCAAGTCGTACGTAATGGTCGTGGACACGGGTTCCTCCCTCACCTGGCTCCAGTGCTCCCCCTGCGTGGTGTCGTGCCACCGCCAGTCGGGCCCCGTGTTCAACCCCAAGGCGTCCAGCTCCTACGCCTCCGTCTCCTGCTCCGAGCCCCAGTGCAGCGACCTCACCTCCGCCACGCTCAACCCCGCCGCCTGCTCCACCTCCAACGTCTGCGTCTACCAGGCCAGCTACGGCGACAGCTCCTTCTCCGTCGGCTACCTGAGCAAGGACACCGTGTCGCTGGGCTCCAGCAGCATGCCCAACTTCTACTACGGGTGCGGGCAGGACAACGAGGGCCTCTTCGGTCGCTCGGCGGGGCTCATCGGCCTGGCGCGCAACAAGCTCTCCCTGCTGTACCAGCTCGCTCCGACCCTGGGCTACTCCTTCACCTACTGCCTGCCGTCGTCGTCGTCGTCGGGGTACCTGTCCATCGGCTCCTACAACCCGGGGCAGTACTCGTACACACCCATGGCGACGAGCTCGCTGGACGACTCGCTCTACTTCATCAAGCTGACCGGGATCACCGTCGCCGGGAAGCCGCTCTCCGTGTCGTCGTCGGCCTACTCCAGCCTGCCGACCATCATCGACTCCGGCACGGTGATCACGCGCCTGCCCACGGGGGTGTACTCGGCGCTGAGCAAGGCCGTGTCGGCGGCCATGAAGGGGACCCCGCGCGCGTCGGCCTTCTCCATCCTCGACACGTGCTTCCAGGGCCAGGCGTCGCAGCTGCGCGCGCCGGCGGTCAGCATGACCTTCGCCGGCGGCGCGGCCCTGAAGCTGGCGGCGAAGAACCTGCTTGTGGACGTGGACAGCGCCACGACGTGCCTGGCGTTCGCGCCCGCACGAAGCGCCGCCATCATCGGGAACACGCAGCAGCAGACGTTCAGCGTCGTCTACGACGTCAAGAGCAACAGGATCGGGTTCGCCGCCGGCGGCTGCAGCTGAGAACGCGAAGCTACACGGACGGACGGGCTCGCACTGGTAACTAAATTAATTATAATCAGCAGCGCATCTACCGCTTGCTTTCGTCTGATCGAACTCATCATTTCGACCACGGAAGCTCAGCTCCTGACAGTGCATGCATGTGGTGTGGATAAAATACATGCACGGAAAAGGTGAGGTGCACAGGAAAGCAGATAATAGAAGTGTTGCTCAATTAAGCACCTAGCTTGGTGTGCATTACATGTTTATTACCTCTTCGTTACATAAAAGAAACATAAGAAAACAGTACTGCAGGAGTAAGCTATTTATGATAATGTTCAGGGGCAGATATGTAAGTGAAAAAGAACTGCCAACAGATAGCATGTAGCCGCTCATCATGTGATTCTTTGGCAAAAAGAGTTACTTTGTTTAGGTAAATTATGTATATTTCTGATTTCCTCCTTACAATTTCCAAGGATCATCATTCCTTCCTTTGTACACAGTGGGAAGAATACTGTAACTGGGAGATATGATATGTGTATGCTGTATGCATTTTACTTATTATGCTAGCAACTGAAATTGATTCACGTATACACCGGCTTAGCGAAATGGAAAATGTCTTCTTTCTGATTTTATTATTATCTTTGAAGAATTTGTTTTTTTTTTTGACTGAAACCTGTGGCCTGTGGGAGTTCACAACACACGCATTAGATTAAAAATAAACGGGCAAGATATTTACAGATCCAAGAGGGATACAGGGGGGGAAATAAATTGGAGTCTAGCCATCATTATATTGTGAAGCCATTGGTCTAAGATTGTCCTTCACTCTATCTAGCTGATCGAAGAACAATCTGCTCTTCGAATCTCATAGTCCAAATTAAAGTTGTGTTGTTACTGTAGCACACTCATTCGAAGAATTATCATTGTTATATCATTGTTAAAAAAATAATTCCGCACCTTTTTCACCATGATGTATGATCGGAAAATGGGCTCGGCCGAACAAAAGTGGTTAGCAAAGTTGTACTTGTACAGTGGTGCGAGGAGCATAAAGAGGGAAGCTTTAGTTGTTCGAATGTTTGGGTCTCCAATAATTGGAGCACAGAAAATTAAAAGCGAGGCGGCATAGGCTTTCGTCGCTCTAGCGCTTTTCCGTTATGTGAGCCGGAAAGATATCGAACCTGACATTCTTTTACGTCGAAGCATGCCATGTTCATCTCCGGTTGCCTTTCGAGATCCAGGGAGGACGACAGACTCGTACATCCGCGACACACACTTGAGAAACTTTTTGCAAAGCCAGCTGATTACCTCGCGCTCGCGCTCGCGCCACGGCCACTGGCCCACTGACCACTGACGACGAAGTGATGACGAGATGGCCATTTCCATGGGACATCTCAAGAGATTTTTTTTTTCAAACAATATCGGGGGAAGATCCCCACCTACTATATTAATCGAAGCGCATAACACTCATTACAAATTGTCAAGAGATATTTTTTGTTGCAAGTGCATGCACCGATCTGATGAGTGCCGCACACTACAGTTGCGCAGTACTGTTTCGATCTTGCCCGCTGGCCGTATTCCCTATTGCACTTGCATTGGGTTCCATCTGAAGGGACCTGGTTAGGCTGCGGTAGGTACGTGCAGTGGGGATAGACCGACAGACACTTATCAACGTGGGGGGGGGGGGGGGGGGGCGGCCCCACCTGGATTCTCATTTCACAGGGGTACATTTTGAGCAAGAGGAAAAAACCCAAAGTTTTACACAAGTTTTACATTGAAGAAAGGATGTGGCACCAAGCTTCTTCAGTCGGCAGGCGGTCAATCACAGGGAGGCGTTGGCACCATAGGCGCGCTTCGACTTTGCAGGAGTGCTAGAACCGCCTATGGGACGGGGTCTCACTCGCGAAGACGATGTCATTGCGATGCTTCCATAGCATCCAGCAGATTAGGAGAAGGAAGTAGTTGTAGTGCTTGCGGGGTACGTTTGGCGGCCGGGGGACCGTCCACAGCCTGCACACCGAGGAGCACGAGGTGTCGACGGCCAAACATGCGCAGCAAAGGGGCAGGTGAAGATGATGTGGTTGCTGTCTTCCTCGGCGCCACATACCTCACAGTCCGCCTCAACCAGGACATTCTTCTTCACCAGGTTGGCCCTGCACCGGATGCGGTCCTGCACGAGCAGCCACGCGAAGAACTGGACCCGGGGAGGGGCACGGACGAAGTCGCGGGGGGGGCGCATCGAGAGTTTTTTAGTCATCGTTTCTGTTGTTGGAGTTCTAGAGCTAACAGTTTTCTCTGACGCGGACTGGTGAACAACGAGAGCTAGCTAGGCCGGCGTCAAGACTCATCGAAGTAGTACGAGACGCGCGACGCCTCATAACCGTGCCAAGCTGATGAATCGCCAATTCGTCGGCGCGCCACTTCTCGCCGGCGAAGGCACTGTGCTAGCGGCCGGGGGGAGGCGGCGGCCAATACGTGGGAATGTGGATGCGCGCGGCATGCCGAGCGGCGTCGAGCGAGCTCGCCATGGGACACACGCGAGGACCGCGCACCGCAGCGCGGACTCATCATGAGTTCATGGTATTTCTGGGGGGAGTGGGCCGGGGGGGCTGACGGATGATACATGCGCGAGAGCTGCGGCGTCGTCGGCGCACAAGTTCGGTACTCCGTCGGCGTCCGCTGGTTGAGTGATTGGTTCCGCGCACGACACGGCGGGTCAGTTTCTCCCGCCATGCCCACCGGCCCGGGACCCACCGTAGGACCAAATCGGGCCCCCGGGGGTGATCTGCGTAGGAGTCGCATTGAAGCCCGGCCGTCTACCCAGGTGTGCTAGCTAACCTGCAAGAGGCCGGGGCGGGGACCCGGAGTTGATCGATCGTCATCGACCTCTTCTTCTCACGCGGTGCCGGGGGAGGCGCGTTCGCCGGATTTTGTCGCGGGGCGCGGGTCCGTGCTGGTCCTCGCAGCAGGTTGGGACCGGCCGATTCGTTTTCGTCCCGAGAAGCTACGGCCTGGGTACGGCGCGATACGGCCATACAGGGCGGTTTTCAATATCCTGGTGTACGGTTGCCGATTTTGGTATCAACTGTCGGCGGCCTTTCTCAGCTGTGCGCACTGCTGTGAAGCGTGAACGTTCTTCTACACTGTGCTTGCGTGCTTCGCCGCCGAGAAAACCGGCGCGCACTGTGCACGGCAGCAAGTGCAGCGTACACGATGTCGGCGAATGAACTTGTGCGCGGACCGCGGCGGCGCGCGGACCAACCGGACGGATTGGAGATTGTCGGTCGGTCGGTGCGGGCGGACGGGACGTGGTTGGTGCTCGTGGCCTGGCTGTTCGTTCCCCAGGCCGAAGTCTCGCGGCCTGTTTTAAGGGTGTGTGCTCCTGGCTATGGGCTCGGGGCCTTGAGAGACAGGCCTGTTGATGCTCTCTTGTGGATTCGGAGGTAGAACCGTTCGTTGTCTGTTGCCATTGGAAAAAATTCATTCCACAACCCTCATCTATCCCGATGTTGAGTTTATCACCAGCCGTGAGTTTGCCACCGCGCGGTCGTTTTCACTGCTACCACCCACTGACCCACTTCCACTTGCACATGGTGGGCCCCGCACCTTATCTCTTCCTTCCTCATTCTCTTTTACCTTTCCCTTTCCTCGGGCACTAGCACACGGGCACACGGCAGAGGAGAAACCGGCGGGCAGCGAGCTCCTGGAGGGAGGGCCGGCCGCAGAAGCGCCGGAGCGGGCGAGCTCCCCGGCGGGAGGGCCGACCACGGGATCGGCGGTGCAGGTCAGCTCCCCAGCGCAACGGCCGGTCGCGTGAGCGACGTGCCCAGGCGAGCTCCCCGGCGAGCTGACTGCCGGCGGGAGCGCCAGCGCAGTGCCGCAGCCCAGCTCCTCGGCCGATCCAGGTGAGGTCCATGGTGATTTTTTTTCTAGATTTTTTTTTGGATATTTTTTCTGAATTTTATTTCGTTCTAAATTTTTTTGAAAAATCTTTTACACAGTTTTCCCACAAAAATTTCTCCAAAATCTTTTCCACAACGTTTTTTTTATTTTTCGCACAAAAATTCTTCAAAATCTTTTCCACAAAGATTTTTCTTAATTTTTTTTGCACAAAAATTACTTCAAAATCTTTTCCACAATATTTTTTCTTAATTTTTTCCAAAAAAATTCTTCAAAACTTTTCCACAAAGTTTTTTCTTAATTTCTTCCACAAAAATTTCTTCAAAATCTTTTCCACAAAGTTTTTTCTTTATTTTTTCCAAAAACAATTCTCCAAATCTTTATTTGCACAATTTCTGAAATTTTATTATATATTTTTATGTAAAACGATTTGCTTCAGAATTTTTTTTCCAAAATTTTGTTCTAAATCTTTCATAAATGTTTTGTTTTCAATTTTTATAAAATGTTTTTCCTGATTTTTTCTATTCTTTTTATCTTTTCTCAGCGGGCCCGCGCACATGTGCAGCTGCGGACAAAATCAGTGCCGGACTGTAGCTGTCGGAGATCGACCGTAGGGAGTGTTCCCTACGGGCGCCCGTAAACTTGCATCCCCCCTCATCTATAGACGTTGTCTGGATTTCAACGCCCAACCTCAAAACCAGATATTGGACAGTCACGAACTATCGAAACTGTCCAATTTACCCCCTCTCTCTCGGCGGTTTTCTGGGTGGTTTCTCATACGTGGCGCCACGTCAGTCATCTTGCTGTCACCGCTTAGTGGGGCCCACATGTTATTGAGCTGAGACCTCTTCTTCTTCCTCCGGAAGCCATGCCGACCACAATCTAACCACCGCGCCACGCCCGTCCTTCCAAACGCCGACGCCGTACCCTCCTCCCCACGTCGGAGCTCCCTCCTCGCCGACACCGGCACCGCACCTCACCTCTACGCCCGGCCTCTTCCCCCACATCAAAGCTCCCCCTCCTCCCCGACCTTACCGCTGTACCACGGGACCTCGCGCGAGTACGACGCACACATGACGTGGGTGGCACTGGCGCTGGCGCTGTTCGACGTCCTCGTCGTCGCGCTGGGGCTCCCATCCGCGCCGCATCTTCGAGGTCTAAGTCCCTACATCTTCACGAATTGCATCTCGTCCGCCACGCGAGTGAGGGAGCACAAGCGAGTGGGAAGGGGCGGAGGCCGGTGTGCGTCGCAGTGCCCTCTATGACTCGCCCGACGGAGAGGACAACCTCCGTCGTGTCCATGGTCGACGAGATGCGAGCTCCGGGCGCGGCGCGGGGAGGACAAGCTCTGGGTGCCATGGCCGCATGCCAGGACTCAAGTTCTCTCGCGGCCACCGGCGAGACACGAGCTCCGGGCGCGGTGCGAGAAGGGCGAGCTCAGGACGTCATGGCCAGTGAACAGCGCGGGGAGGACAAAGATGGATTGTGCTCCCCGCAGCCCCCGCTGGCACATCCATGAACGCATCCTTGTCGGGGACAGCCATTGGGGTCCCCTAATAACGGGGGAAATCACCCCTTTTCAAAAATAACGAAAGCGAACAAACAAACCCACAAACCGCAAATCACACCCCGCATGCCGCGGCCCAAGGCAGAAAAGGACCCACGGCCCAAAAAGCCCCAGCGGCCCATCGAAATAGCCAGCCTCGGCACCCCTCGGGCGAATCTTCGTCTCGCTCGAGGGCCGGGCGCCGCGCCACGAAACCTCCGCCTCGCTCGAGGACTTGACGCCCCCTCGGGCGAGTTTCCGCCCCGCTCGAGGGACCAGCCCCTCGAGTGAGACTCCGCCTCGCTCGAGGCCACCTCCGAGCCGCGACACCATACCTGCTCCCCCGACCGGAGCATTAAATGCTCTGTCGCCTCGCGGGCGTCCGGGTCAAAGGTGAATCCCCGCCACACCGGTCCTCTGACACCGACTGGGAATCAGATCCCGGCGCTGTTCGACCAACCCGTGCTGTGCGGCCATCCCCAGTGCTGTGCGGGTGCTGTGCGGGAAGGCCGGTGTCATTCCATGACACTGTGCCGCCTACTCCCGTACCTCCTCCACGTCGCCCCCCTCGAAAGAGGACGGCGGCACCCTCGAAAGGGGTACGGCCACCTACTCCACACCCGCCTGGGACGACGCCGTGACGTAAGGCCAGCGGAGCGCGTCTTCTCTATCACCTCCGGCCCTGTGCGGCCATCCCCGCCGCTGTGCCACCATCCCGGGCACTGCAGAGTCATCCCCCGCACTGTGGGGACCCAGGTTGACAGGACATCGCTACGCCCGCCGCTATGCAGCCCCCGGTCTCCCGTCAGCCAAGCCCTCGAATTGGCGTACGGACGACGATCAAACGAAGACCCCGGCGCTACCACCCTCGAAGCCGCCCCTGGACAGGCACAGGACCAGCCATGACGTCTGCCAGGGGCAAGATTCGCCAGGACAGTTGTCAATTCCCCAACACTGCGCGCCATGCCGCCACACAGTACTTGTAGCCATGCGGTATGACTGTAAACCGCCTCCCCTTGGTCTATAAAAGGAGGAGGCGGTCCCCTGGCCGCAGGGGAGGACGGATAGCTAGTTCATTCACCTTTCCGCCTTCACCTACGATATTGGCACTTCACCTCAATCAAACCTCAGGGACCTGGAGGCTCCTCCTCCTCTCCCGCCTCGCTTGTAGCTCCCCTCTACGAGCACCACGGTGCCTTGCAATACAGTGTCACGAGCGCACCTCTGCTGGACGTACGGCCCACGGCCGGAATCAGGATAAACCCCGTGTCCCAGCGTTGCTTAGCACCGGCCATCGAGAGATCGATCCCAGCGCTCTTACTAGTTAGTGTCGGGACTACTTTCCGCACCGACAGTTGGCGCGCCAGGTAGGGGACCGCGCTGAGATCAGCTCCCCACCAGCAGTCTCGATGGTGATTCGCACCGAGTTCAGATCCCAGAGGTACTCCATGGGCAGCTCGGACCCTTTCCCAGCCGGATTCGAAATCCGGTTTGGGAGCCTGAACTTTCAGGCCACAGGGAACGGCTACCTCATGCGCCTCACCAACCGCGACGAACTCCACCCGTGGCGGTCGACTGGACCGGGCCCAATGCCCGCCACGCCTGCTACTGACGCTCCGGCACCCGCCCAGACGGCTGCTGTGAGCACCTCGACACCTCGGCGCCGCCGACGCTCAGGCCAGCACTCGTGCCAGGCACGTATGGAGCGGCGCCGGGCTGCACGCGCCGCAACACAAGGTGACGCACCCACCGACGGTGTAATGGCGCCCGCGGGGGAGCACACGGCTGCGGGGCCGCAGTTCCCCTACGGGACGCCTCATCCGTCAGCACCGACGTGGCCGCGTACGAGGACCTTCCGGGCCACCACCTGTTGGCAGTCCGGAACCTCATCGCCACCACCAACGACGAGTCGTACCACGGCTCGGCCACCGAGCTGCCGCCCTCGACCTCGCATGGTTACGCGGAGTCGGACTTCTCCGGCGTACCGGACCCCGTGGTGTTCCGGCGGTTCCTTGACGCTGCGGACTACTGGTTCGGTTGCTCCGACGACTCCAGCGAAGGGAGCTACGATCCCTCGCGCGAGTGCTTCGTTGTCGTCATCAACGAGCATGCTGACGGCGCGAACGGAGCAGGCGACGGGGATGCGGCCCAGCATCCAGAGCCAAACCCGCCACCGGCCCCACCAGCGGGCAATGCGGATATTAATGCACAGCTGGCCCAGGCGCGCGAGTTTGAGGCGAAGCTCGCAGAGGAGTACCAGCAGGTGCGGCTCCTGCGTGCTACCATCGCAGGAGAAGCCTCGGCGCGCGGCGAACGCGCTCGAGAAGCCGGGAGGCAGGCTCGCGAGCGCATCAACACCGACTTCAATGTGGACGACCCAGACACGCCGCCTCGGGCCAGCCAAAAACTCATCGCGGCGGTGACACTACTTCGGGCCATGCCCGAGCCATCGACGCCCGAGGCACGTAACCTGCGCCGCGAGGCGCAGGCTCTCATCGAGCAGGCGGCCGTACAGCAGGCCGAGAGCTCCGCGTCCCGCATACGCAACCAGTCCAGCGTGCGGGGCGACGGCGACGCGCAGGACCAGGAGGCATCCGTCCACGCAGACGGCGCGGTGGGACAGCCTGCAAACCGGGGCAGGACGTCTGTCAGGGAGCGGATCCTTGACACGCGCGGCCAGGCCCACGATGGCGATGCCCGCAACGTCCTGAACGCCAAAAAGAGGGGCGACGCGGAGGCGCGGACGGCGGCAGGCTACCACCCTCGGCGAGGTGGTCGCTACGACAGTCGGGAGGACCGATCGCCAACGCTGGAACCCCCGGGAACCCGTGTGTTCAGCCGGGAGATCCGCACGGCGAGTTTCCCCCAGCGCTTCCGCCAGCCCACCACCATCACCAAGTACACGGGGGAAACAGACCCTCAGCTATGGCTCAACGACTACCGCCTGGCTTGTCAGCTGGGCAGCGCCACCAATGACGCGGTGATCATCTGCAACCTGCCGCTGCACCTTGCGGATTCGGCCCGAACATGGCTCGAGCACCTGCCACCCAGCCAGATCCACAGCTGGGATGACTTGGTCCGCACGTTCGTGGGGAACTTCCAGGGTACATACGTGCGCCCTGGGAACTCCTGGGACCCGTGGGCGTGCACCCAGAAGCCCGCGCGAGTCGCTCCGGGACTTCATACGGCGCTTTTCAAAGCGCTGTACTGAGCTCCCGAGCGTTGCTCAGTCCGAGATCGTGCACGCCTTCCTCGAGGGCACGACCTGTCGGGACCTCGCGCGTGAGCTCGGGCGGAGCCCGCCGGTCGACTCCAACGAGCTGTTCGACATCGCCACCAGCTTCGCTTCCGGAGAGGAGGCGGTGGGGGCCATTTTCGACGGCAAGAAAGGCAAGCGCGTGGACGACGCGCCCGCGGAGGGCAGCAAGTCCAAGGAGCCCGCGAAGAAGCAAAAGCGGGGCAAGAAGGACAAGAAGCCCCACCATGACGCGCGCGCGCAGGGGCGCGGTGAAGACGACGACGAGGCCCTCGCCGTCGACCCTGCCCGTAAGGGTCCTCGAGGGCCCCCTCGAGGCCCCGGCGTGTTTGACGAGATGTTGAAGAAGCCCTGCCCGTACCACAAGACCCCGGTCAACCACACCCTCGAGCAATGCGACATGCTCAAGAAGTACTACAGCCGCGTCGCCGCGAAGGAGGACGAGGCCAAGAAGGATGGGGGTGACGGAGGCGCTGACAACTTCCCCGCGGTGGAGAACGTCTTCTTCATCTTCGGGGACCGACGGTGGACATGTCCACCAGCCAGCGCAAGCGAGAGCGGCACGAGGTCCTCGCCGCAGAGAGGGCTCCTCTTTCCTTCCTCGATTGGTCGGAGGACGCCATCACCTTCAGCCGCGAGGATCACCCGAACCGCATCCCCAACCCGGGCCAGTACCCGTTGGTCGTCGATCCCGTCATCGGCAACGCGCGGTTCTCCAAGGTGCTGATAGACGGCGGCAGTAGCCTCAACATCCTCTACGCCCACACCCTACGGCTGATGGGGATCGGATTGGACCAGCTGCGGCCCAGCACGACGCCGTTCCATGGCGTCGCGCCAGGCAAACGCGTCCAGCCCCTCGGGCAGATCGACCTGCCGGTCTGGTTCGGCACGCCGGACAACTTCCGCAAGGAGACCCTCACCTTCGATGTGGTGGGGTTTCGGGGCGCGTACCACGCCATCCTTAGGCGTCCGTGCTACGCCAAGTTCATGGCAGTCCCAAACTACACCTACCTCAAGATGAAGATGCCGGGGCCAAAGGGCGTCATCACCGTGGGCTCATCGATCGAGCACGCATTCGACTGCGACGTCGAGTGCGTCGAGCACGCCGAGGCCCTGACGCTCGACGAAACGCTTGTCGCGGACATGGAGAAGCTGGCCAACGAGGGCCCCGACTCCTCCGCCAAGCACGCGGGTAGTTTCGAGGCTGCCGAGCAGACCAAGGAGGTACCCCTCGACCCCGCTGCCCCCGAGGGCAAGGTGTTGAGGGTCAGCTCCACCCTCGACCCGAAATAGGAAGTGGTGCTCATCGACTTTCTCCGCGCCAACGCCGACATCTTCGCGTGGAGCCCCTCGGACATGCCAGGCATACCGAGGGAGGTCGCCGAGCACTCCCTTGACATCCTACCTCACTCCAGAGCCGTGCAACAGCGGCTGCGGCGCTTCGACGAAGAAAGGCGCCGGGCGATCGGAGTGGAGCTGCGGAAGCTCCTCGAGGCCGGATTCATCAAGGAAGTTTTCCACCCTACGTGGCTAGCCAATCCTGTACTAGTTAAGAAAAAGAATGGGAAGTGGAGGATGTGTGTAGATTACACCGGTTTAAATAAAGCATGTCCCAAAGTTCCTTTTCCTTTGCCACGAATCGATCAAATTGTGGATTCCACTGCGGGGTGCGAACTTCTATGTTTCCTTGATGCCTATTCGGGTTACCACCAAATAAAGATGAAGGAGTCCGATCAACTCGCGACCTCTTTCATCACACCGTTCGGCATGTTTTGCTACGTAACAATGCCATTTGGTCTCCGAAATGCGGGCGCTACATACCAGCGATGTATGCAGCACGTTTTCGGAGACCACATCGGGCGGACCGTGGAGGCCTACGTAGATGACATTGTCGTCAAAACCAGGAAGGCGGACGACCTGGTTAACGATTTGCGCGTCGCGTTCGATTGCCTACGGGCAAACGGGGTGAAACTGAACCCCGAGAAGTGCGTCTTCGGAGTGCCGCGCGGCATGCTACTAGGGTACATCGTATCCCAACGGGGCATCGAGCCCAACCCCGAGAAGGTCTCAGCCCTCGACCGAATGGGTCCGATTCGAGACCTAAAGGGGGTGCAGAAGGTGTTGGGCTGCCTGGCCGCCTTGAGCCGTTTCATCTCACGGCTCGGCGAAAAGGGTCTGCCCCTCTACCGACTCCTGAAGAAGCACGAACGCTTCTCCTGGACCGTCGAGGCCCAGGATGCGCTCGACAAGCTCAAGGCAACGCTCGCACACGCGCTGATCCTCACGCCGCCTCGAGGCGGCGAGCCTCTGTACCTTTACGTCGCGGCAACCACCCAGGTGGTCAGCGCGGTTATCGTGGTAGAACGAGCGGAGGAAGGGCACGCCCTACCAGTCCAAAGGCCGGTATACTACATCAGCGAAGTGCTGTCCGAGACCAAGGCACGGTATCCTCAGATTCAGAAGCTGCTTTACGCGGTGGTGCTCGCACGGCGCAAGCTGCGGCACTACTTCGAGGCCCATCCGGTCACGGTAGTCTCATCATTCCCGCTGGGGGAGATCATCCGCAACCCGGATGCTGTGGGCAGGATTGCGAAGTGGTCCGTGGAGCTCTTGGGCGAAACGCTCACCTACGCGCCGCGCAAGGCAATCAAATCCCAGGTCCTCGCGGATTTCGTCGCCGAGTGGACGGACACACAGCTACCCCCGCTGCAAATCCAGGCCGAATGTTGGACCCTCTATTTCGACAGGTCAGTGATGAAAACCGGGGCGGGTGCGGGCCTGCTCTTCATCTCGCCCCTCGGGGAACACATGAGGTACGCCGTGCGTTTGCACTTCCCAGCATCGAACAACATGGCGGAGTACGAGGCCCTCCTCTGCGGCCTCCGAATCGCCATCGAGACCGGCATCAAGCGCCTTGACATCAGGGGAGACTCGCAGCTCGTGATCGACTAGGTCATGAAGAATGCGAGCTGCCACGACGAGAAGATGGAGGATTATTGCAACGCCGTGCGCGCCCTCGAGGACAAGTTCTACGGCATCGAGCTCAATCACATTCCCCGCAAGTACAATGAGGAGGCGGACGAGCTCGCGAAGATTGCGTCAGGGCGAATCACCGTTCCCCCGAACGTTTTCGCGCGAGACGTCGCCAAACCGTCCGTCGACCTTACCCCAGCCCTGTCGAGTCGGGAAGAACCCTCGGGGGCTCCCTCGAATCCTGCGGGTGCGGAACCCATGGACGAGGACCCCTCGAACGAGGCGTTCGTACTCTCCCTACTCGAGGGGTACGGCATGGACGAGGCCGAGGCCATGGTGACCGAGGAGGCCCCCCGCGCGGAGGATTGGCGGACCAAGTACCTTGCCTGGATCGATCGAGGAGAACTCCCCTCGGATCGGACCGAGGCTAGGCGCATCGCCAGGAAAGCCAAGTCATTCACCGTGATCGACGGCGAGCTGTACAAGCGCGCTGCGTCCGGCGTCCTGCAGCGGTGCATCCCCATTCCCCACGGCCGGGAGCTCATCCGCGACATCCACGCAGGCGTGTGTGGTCATCACGCGGCACCGCGCACCCTCGTGGGCAACGCGTTCCGCCAGGGCTTCTACTGGCCCACAGCGGTCGCCGACGCCAACGAGGTCGTGCGCACCTGCGAGGGGTGCCAGTTCTACGCGCGCAAGACTAACCTCCCAGCTCGCGCCCTGCAAACCATACCCGTCACATGGCCGTTCGCCGTGTGGGGGTTGGACATCGTCGGGCCCTTACGAAAGGCACCCGGGGGCTACACCCACCTGCTAGTTGCCGTAGACAAGTTCTCCAAATGGATCGAGGCACGCCCAATCACCAACCTCAGATCAGAGCAGGCCGTGTCATTTTTCACTGACATCATCCACAGGTTCGGAGTGCCAAACTCCATCATCACCGACAATGGCTCCCAATTTACCGGCAGGAAGTTCCTGGAGTTTTGCGACGACCACCACATCCGCGTGGACTGGGCGGCCGTCGCACACCCACAGACCAACGGCCAAGTGGAACGTGCCAATGGCATGATACTACAAGGCCTCAAGCCCAGGATCTTCGACAGACTGAACAAGTCTGGCCGGAAATGGCTTCAAGAGCTGTCGGCGGTCATTTGGAGCCTCAGGACCACTCCGAGCAGAGCCACGGAATTCACGCTGTTTTTCCTAGTCTATGGTGCGGAGGCCGTTCTCCCCACGGACTTGGAATACGGATCGCCCAAGATCAAGGGCTACGATGAAGGTTCGAGCCAGCGAGCTCGCGAAGACTCGCTGGATCAAATAGACGAAGCCCGTGACGTGGCCTTGATGCACTCGGCAAGATACCAGCAGGCGCTAAGACGGTACCAAGCTCAGAAAATCCGGCGCCGAGACTTCAACGAGGGCGACCTAGTGCTAAGGCTACGCCAAGACAGCCGAGGCCGCCACAAGCTGTCACCACCATGGGAGGGGCCCTACGTCGTCGTCGAGGTGCTCAAGCCCGGCACGTACAAGCTGGCGAACGAGCAAGGCGAAGTCCTCACCAACGCTTGGAACATCCAACAACTACGTCGCTTTTACCCTTAGAAAGGATTTCCAAGTCTTTTTGCACATACCCGACGCCCCAGTCGGCTGTACAGACGTAAAATTTTCTTTTGAATAAAGTCAAGGGCGACTCGGCTTTCTCCCCGAAAACCAAGTCCCCCTCGGGGGCTACTGCGGGGGGTATCCCCCCTAAAATGGTCCCATTTTTTCGCAAAAAAGCTTTACTTCAAAAGCGCCAAGTACGTCTCGACCCGAGAGTTTGGGCGAAATGACGTGGGACGCGAGCGGCCAAAGGGCGAAGACGGATGAGTCAGGGATAGCCTACGCCTCCAGCAGGATACGGCCCTTCCCCCTCACCACTTTGCCTATAAGCTACTCGCGAAAACGAACGATTCCAGCTAAAATTCACCCAAGCAAAAGGAAGAGACAGAACGGCACAATCACAGAAACGAAATAGCACTTATCTTACAAGTACTTCAAATAAACTGTATTTATTACATGAGCCGGGTGGCCCGAATTCTAACCGTAATCTAAGGGCCTGAGTGCCCAACTACTCTCAGGGCTCGAGGGGCCCGGCGGGGGGAGCATCCGGGAAGAGGATCTCCGCGAAGTCGTCGGCGAGGATGTCGGCGGCAGGAGCAGCAAGCGCGTCCAGGCGGTTCGTCTCGGCCTCCGCACCGTCGTCATCAAGATCGTCGGCGACGATGTAGCCCGTAGCCAGCGCCGTGAGGTTAACCCGGTAATGCGACTGCACCACGCCGAGGGTCTTTTGGATCCCCAGGCAGAGCGCACCCCGCATACACCGGGCTACATGGCCGCCCAAGGCCCGGAGGCGGCTCGCCACGGAGCTCCCGGCTTGCCCGTCGCCCTCGTCGACGCTCTGGCACGCCTCGAGGGCTGCCTCCTGCAGAGCCTCTAGTTCCTGCTGAGAGGAATTGTAGGCCGCCGAGCGTCTCCGCCTGCGTCGTCGACGTCCCGAGAGCAGCCCGCAAGCCTGAAAGTAGAAGATGAATAAGTTGAGAGCGGATCTCGACGAACCCAAGCAACAAACGAAGAATCTAAGAGAGGCGACTCACCCTCGACCTGCTTCTTCTCTGTCTCGAGGGCCGCGCGCGCGGTCTCGGCCGCCTGCTGCAGCTCGAGGATAGTGGCGTCCTTCTCCTCGCCGGCATTCCGCAGCTCCTTGTACGACACGGCTTCCTGGACCAACTCCCCGGTGAGCCGCGCGATCTCCGAGTCCCGGAGCTGGAGTGTGGCTCGGGCCTCCCCCAGCGCGCCGTGCTCCCGCTGCAGCTGGCCTTGCGCCTCCTCCCGAGCCGAGCGCTCGCGCTGGAGTGCGGCCTGAGCCTCCTCGAGGGCGGACCGCTCCTGCTGAAGCTGGCCCTCCACCTGCTGACGCGCGCTCCGCTCTTGGCGGAGCTGCTCCTCTGCCGTGGCGAGCGACGTGACCTTCTCCTGCAGATCAGCGCTCAGCTTCTCGCCCTCCTGGGCCTTTTGCTCGGCCTGAGCCTGCCAGGACCTCGCCCCCTCGAGGGTGGTGCGGTCTTGCTGGAGCTGGGTCTGCGCCGCGACGAGGGCAGTCTCTTTCTGTGCCAGTGAGGTCTGCGCCTCGGCCAGGGCAGCGCGCGCCTTCTGCAGCTCCCCGTTCGCTGTCGCCCGCACCTCCTCCTTCTCCAGGAGCACGGCCTTCACTCTGTCGACCGCGGTGGTGCCCTCCGCGGTCAGAGTGCGCTGGTCCAGGAGGGCGTCCTGCACGGCCCTTAGCCGGTACTCCAGCCAGCCGTTATCCGTCCGCAGGGCCTCCACCAGGGCATCCAGGGCCACGTACTGCCCCCGATACCAGTCGAGGTCCGAGCTTAGCTGGGAGAGGCGGTTATACTTCTCGCGCGCCTGGCCCTGCAGCTCCCGCGGGCGGCGACCAAAGGGCAGAAAGAAGAATCAGAACGTGAAACACTCGAACGAGAAACAAACGAGAAAATGAACTCCAACCAAGCAAAGACGCTCACCTCGAAGAGCTGGAACGACCGGCCTCCGTGGAGTCGGAGCGCCTCGGCCAGCGCAGCGTTGAGGGAGGCGCCGTGCTCGCGGAACTCCTGCCACAGCGCCTGCTCGGCCTGGGCCTCGTCGAGCAGGGTACGCGGCACCCCGGGGCGACGCAGCCCCTGCTCCAACTGCGACGCGGCGGCGTCAGGTGCTGGCGGCGCGGCACGGGACATCGACGCCCCGGCGTCGTGTGTCGGCCGCTGCGACATCACGCAGCCGTCAGCCCGCACCACCAGCACCTCGGGCGTAGGCTCGGGGGCTGGCCCGGATCACCTCCTCGACCGGCCCCTCCTGGGGGCGGAATCACCACCAGCAGGGGCCTCGGCCGTCTCGTGGCCCCTGATGGACCGGCTCTCCGAATGAACCAGCCCGCGCCCTTGATGAGGGTCGCGGAGCACCAGCGCCTGCTGCGGCATCGCGGCCGCCACCGCCGCCTCCTGCTACGACCCCGCGGCCGCGGTCGGGGCGCGTGATGGCTCGCCCGCCGCCGCCATGCTCACCGCCGCCCGTGGCGCCCTCTCGGAGCGCCGCCCGGTCGTCGAGGACGTCCTTAACTTGAGCGCCTTGGCGGGCGCAAGATCGGGGACGGCCGGCGACGCCCTGATAACGAAATGAAAGGGGGGATGAGCGGCTGTGTCTCAAAATCGAAGGCGTGCAGAAAGAACGCTACTTACTTCAAGATGGAGAAGCCCCGCTTCCTTTTCCTCGAAGGCTCGGGGGGCGCCTCCACCGCGCCTACGGGCGCCTCCGCAGTGCCCGCTGGCACCTCCACCGACGACCCGGTGACGGGCGGCTCCGTGCCCGCCTCGAGGGTCGATTCCGCGGCCGCCCCCTCGACCCGCGGGGACGGGGGCGCCGCGGGTTCCCACCTATCAGAGGTGGTCCGCTCCCCGTTGCTCTCCTCCTCGTCCGAGGACGAGTTCACCAGCACCGGTGGGGGGGGAGAGACCTTGCTGCTCGCGCAGCCGGTACTCCTCGTTGTACTGGTCGAGGCGCTCCTGCCTCCTGATCCTCCTCTCCTTCGCGAGCGCCACCCGGTCCCGCTCCCGCTGCTGCGCGGCGCGGCCGGCGGCCTGCGACCGAGGCGTCGGTGGGTCCGATCGGGCGGCATTGACGTTCACCGCCTACAGGCAGCGACTGTCAGGGCGAACGAAAAACGCGAGAGGAGAGACAAAGGGCAAAGGAAAAGCGGTGCTCACTGGCCCGGCGTCGGGGAGCATCACGAACGACCACAGGTCGTCGTCGTTGTGTGGCACCACCTTGAGGTTGTCCGCGCGCCTCGCCCGCGTGGCCGCGTACCCCTTGGGGAGCCGCTCCTACAGCGGTCGTGAACGTGCCAACGACACGGGATTGGCCGCGTCGCTCATCTCGAAGATGCGGAGCTCCCTCTCCATGAGGGGGATGATCCGCCGGTGGTGGAAGTTGGCGATGACGGATGTCACCGCCAGCCCGGAGTCCGCCAACTGGCGCAGGGCGTCGGTGAGGGACTCGAGCCTCCTCTTCCTTGAAGGGGGCGACACGCCGTGCACCCAGGCGTCGGGTTTCTCCCTCAGCACCTTCCCGGTGTACGGCGGGAGGCCGGCGCCGTCGTTACGAAGGTAGAACCACCCCTTCTCCCACTCGGCGTTGTTGGACGTCATGGTGCACGGCAAGTACAGCTCCTTGCGCGTGTCCCGCAACGCAAGCGTGAGGCCGCCGGCGCGAACCGCTCGACGCGTCCCCCTCTCGCTCGTGACGAGAATGTGGAGCTCACCACGGAAGAGGTGGACCCACAGGTCCCAGTTCACCGGGATCCCCAAGAATCCCTCACAGACGGCGACGAAGGAAGCCGCCTGCGAGATGGCGTTGGGGGCGAAGTTGTGGAGCTCCACCCCGTATTGGTAGCACAACCCCCGCATGAATCTGCTCGCAGGGGCGTTGAATCCGCGCTCGTGCAGGCGGATGAAGCTCACGACGTAGCCCGGCGGGGGGTTGGGCTCCCTGTCCGACGACGGCGGGACCATCCACACCGGGCGCGGACCGTCGCCGGCCGGCGTCAGCTGCCCGCCGGTTACCAGCTCCTCCAGCGACAGCCGGGTCGCCGTCGACCGGGGCCACGGGAAAGGGTCCAGCACCCGAATCGGAGCCATGGAAGACAAGAGTGGGGAGCAAGGACGGCGGTAGAAGCAAAGAATGCGCGGACGAATCCGAAGCGGCGGGGCGCGCGGCTGGGAAGAAGATGGACTGTGTGTGGGGGACGGATGCGAGCGATGGAGGTAAGGCGCCTCACTCCTACCCCCCCCCCCCCCCCGTGATTTATAAGATCTGAGGGAGCAACGCCCCCGGGAACGCCGCGTGTGGCGGTGATTAATGCGGCCGGCGCCCTGCGTCGCTGACAAACGGGCCCCGCGCGCACCGAAATGGTCACGCGCACGTGTGCACGCTATGATTACGGCGCATTGCCCTAGGGGACGCGGCGCCCCGTCCCATCGTCTTCCCACGTCGCCCACGACGCCCGCACTGCGCCGCCTGAAAAGGCACGCCCACTCCGCACGACCGCGGCCACGAACGCGGCCCGTTAATGGTGGGGTTCCTTCCTGAGTAAGGAGGACCCCCTCACGAAACCAGAGCCAAGAGCTCAAGGACCGACCCCTCGCGGGTGCGATCGATGCCCCGATCTAAAACGGGCAGAGCCACGGCTCACTAAACAGACTCGAGGGTCCACAGAGGCCGGGCCCACACGGTATTTACTGATCAGCGGTTCCAAGACCTGCCCGTCGAGGGTGGGCACCGCAGATGCCCCTCAAGCGGGGACTTACTGATCAGCGGTTCGAAGACCTGCCCGTCGAGGGTGGGCACCGCAGATGCCCCTCGAGCGGGGACTTACTGATCAGCGGTTCGAGGCCCAGCCCGCCGAGGGAACAGCAGGTACCGCAGATGCCTTCGATCTGAGGGGTTACTGATCAGTGGCTCGAGGATCGACTCGACCACAGCCTAGCAGGCCCCACAGATCAAGCCAAGACAGGGGCACCCCGGTGCCGCTCCACAAAGGCCCTACTAATCAGAGGTACGAAGCCTGACCCTCGAAGGGTTCGAACAGGCGCCTCAGATTGACAGAGTCAGGGACAACCAGGGCGCGCGCGTTCGAGTCGGTCCTTGAACTCCCAAGTTCGGGGGCGCCCCATAGTTCGTGTTCAAGGCCAACGAGGGCAGCTAGTCGAGGGATCCCATCGAGGGAGAGCTTCCGCGCCCTCGGCCCCAATCGAACAGGACCGAGCCCTGCCTAGCACACTCACGTAAAGCGCTCTCATGGACGTGTCTCCGGACCACGAGCCGACCCATATCGAATGGGGCACAGACGTCCACTTGAACTACCCGTTAACAGCTCAACGAGGGATCCATGATTCGCGACCCGTTCGATGGGAGTCGTGGACACCTCACCCCTCCGCCCTGCGAAGGGGCGGCGAAGGGGCGCACAAACAAGTCGAAGAGCTCGCCCCGATCGCCCTGAGTGGGCCCAGGCTTGGGGCCTCGACGCACGGCTACACCTTCTGGACGTGCCCGATCGCAAGCAAGCGCCAGTACGCGTGCATGGCACTGCCGAGGCCGACTGAAATAACACCGAGGCCGGTTGAAACGAACGCCCCGCGAACCGGCAGCTCAACGCAAAAAACCTTGCAGGAATGCATGCACTCCTCCAAGGCTTCGGGGGCTACACCCGCGGGTGCGCTAGCGCGCCCCCACGGAACGTCACAACATCTAGAACGGAAGAAAGTCCTAACAGGAAGCACCAGCCTTTGCGGGTTCCTACGGATACCGCTGCAAAGGCTCAGGGGCTACTGTCGGGGACAGCCATAGGGGTCCCCTAATAACGGGAGAAATCACCCCTTTTCAAAAATAACGAAAGCGAACAAACAAACTCACGAACCGCAAATCACACCCCGCATGCCGCGGCCCAAGGCAGAAAAGGACCCACAGCCCAAAAAGCCCCAGCGGCCCATCGAAATAGCCAGCCTCGGCACCCCTCGGGCGAATCTTCGTCTCGCTCGAGGGCCGGGCGCCGCGCCACGAAACCTCCGCCTCGCTCGAGGACTTGACGCCCCCTCGGGCGAGTTTCTGCCCCGCTCGAGGGACCAGCCCCTCGAGTGAGACTCCGCCTCGCTCGAGGCCACCTCTGAGCCGCGACACCATACCTGCTCCCCCGACCGGAGCATTAAATGCTCTGTCGCCTCGCGGGTGCCCGGGTCAAAGGCGAATCCCCGCCACGTCGGTCCTCTGACATCGCCTGGGAATCAGATCTCGGCGCTGTTCGACCAACCCGTGCTGTGCGGCCATCCCCAGTGCTGTGCGGGAAGGCCGGTGTCATTCCATGACACTGTGCCGCCTACTCCCGTACCTCCTCCACGTCACCCCCTCGAAAGAGGACGGCGGCACCCTCGAAAGGGGTACGGCCACCTACTCCACACCCGCCTGGGACGACGCCGTGACGTAAGGCCAGCGGAGCGCGTCTCCTCCATCACCTCCGGCCCTGTGCGGCCATCCCCGCCGCTGTGCCACCATCCCGGGCACTGCAGAGTCATCCCCCGCAATGTGGGGACCCAGGTTGACAGGACATCGCCACGCCCGCCGCTATGCAGCCCTCGGTCTCCCGTCAGTCAAGCCCTCGAATTGGCGTACGGACGACGATCAAGCGAAGACCCCGGCGCTACCACCCTCGAAGCCGCCCCTGGACAGGCACAGGACCAGCCATGACGTCTGCCAGGGGCAAGATTCGCCAGGACAGTTGTCAATTCCCCAACACTGCGCGCCATGCCGCCACACAGTACCTGTAGCCATGCGGTATGACTGTAAACCGCCTCCCCTTGGTCTATAAAAGGAGGAGGCGGTCCCCTGGCCGCAGGGGAGGACGGATAGCTAGTTCATTCACCTTTCCACCTTCACCTACGATATTGGCACTTCGCCTCAATCAAACCTCAGGGACCTGGAGGCTCCTCCTCCTCTCCCGCCTCGCTTGTAGCTCCCCTCTACGAGCACCACGGTGCCTTGCAATACAGCGTCACGAGCGCACCTCTGCTGGACGTACGGCCCACGGCCGGAACCAGGATAAACCCCGTGTCCCAGCGTTGCTTAGCACCGGCCATCGAGAGATCGATCTCAGCGCTCTTACTAGTTAGTGTCGGGACTACTTTCCGCACCGACAGTCCTCCTCTGCTACTTCATACCGCTCCGGTAAGGACCTTCATTCTCTGTTCATTCCTGTTGTCTGCAGTCGCCGTCGATGCCGTAGTCACTGCAGCGCGCCACCGAGGCCACGACCGAGTGCCACGCCGTGGGGGACACCACTAGGGGCCACGGCCGACCACCGCGGTAGGGGCAAGGCAGGTTGCTTGAGTTGCGTCGGCCGCTGGCCGTGTCGTGGCCGTGCTGGCCAGAATCAAACCCTCGCGCGCCGCTCTAGCTCACGCCTCCACGCCGCGCCGTGCCACGCCGGAAGCTGGTACGCTGGCCGCGCCGAGGTTGGCGTCGTGACCGTGCTGGCTGGGGTCGCAGCCGCGCTCACTGGCATCAAAGGTAGAAGAAGATGAGGGACCTTTCTGCGAGGGGAATATAATTTTAAGAGGTTATGAGTAAATATGTGTACAGGTGGACAAGTTGATGTGTCGCCACGTTGGCAAAAACCGTCCACAAAACCGCCGAGAGGGGTAAATTGGACGGTTTCGATAATTCGTGGGTGTCCAATACCTGATTTTGTGGTTGGGGGTTGAAACCTAGACAATGTTTATAAATGAAGGTTGTGGAATGGATTTTTCCGCTGCCTTTCTCTGATCAGGCCCACACAGTCCATTTTCAGGAGCTGCGTGCGTTTCCCGCGTAGCTGCCTGTGTGTTCCTCCATTTTTGCATTTTTTTAGTTGCTACGGCAGGGAGCCGAGTAGCCGACCCGGACAATATGATGATGCACAAAGTTGAGTACACAAATTTTATGAAAGAAGAGTACATGGAGCGTGAGGCTAGCTTATCGAAGAACTAAGCTCTACATTAACAGAGACTTTGCATATGGAACCGCCAGAGGTCAAGGTCCGCATGGCCACGTTGAGGATGACGACGCGCACCAACCACCAAGACATGGCTCCCTTTGGGAGAGCTCCAACGAGATGGGCTCCGGAGCCGAAGCCGGCGGAGTTGCTCTTTTGTGGCTCCGCCGGCTCCACCTGCTGCCTGTGCAAAACGGCTCTGGCTCTCTGGAGTTTGAGCGCGGAGCCGCTCCACCAATACGACCGTTTGGCAGGGCTCTCCGCTCGGAGTCGGTCTTGGAGCTGTTCGTGGAGCCCTGCCAAAGGGGACATGGTAGTGATTACGGCGGAGCGGACACGGCCGGTCACCATGGTGGGCGCAAGAGCTATGGTACGGTAGTGACCAGAGGTCGCGGAAGGATGTCAGGCTGCGGACGCTATGCCAGCCGATTGATGGTCTGCCAGAGTAGGCGAACGCCATGCCATTCTCGCATTCTGTTTGCCTCAAACACGAGGCACAGTCACTGAATTCGCGTTTTGCACCTGCCTTTTGCTAGGTTAGGTTGTAGTAGCCACCACGTCTACTCAACACAAAAGACCTTCAATCAAGGACCGGGGCGAGCGGAATTGGAAGGAGAAGCAGCTCAGCGCACTAGAGTAGACTTCCAAGAAAGTAAGCAAGCGCACTAGATTAGACAGTAGCAAATAGCGAACCAAACCACCCGGGTGGAAGTGAATTCTTCAGCAGAGTTGAGTGCCGCATGCTTTCAGGTAAGCAGTCAAGCTCAAGAATAAGCAGTCAAGCTCAAGAAGAGTGCAATCCTGAGGGTTTATCCCATCTTACTCCCTATACCACAGGGGATCTGGGTCATTAACTCATTACCATAGTTGAGTGCATAGTCCTCGTGCTCAGTCGGTTTTATCCCCATAACTCTTGGCAAAGTGCTGCAACTGGTGCACGAGCCTTATTTGCCAAATCAAGAGCAAACAAAGGATTAGGCCTAAAGCCAGAGATATCAACTATCGAAAAGAAATATGCCAACCACAAGCAACTTGATATACTGGTATGGTACGAACCTGGCGCGTAGCGATTTAGAAACAACATCATCCAATACTGAAACAAATCGAATGAAACCGCTTCGGATTTCTTTTGATGAAAACCCTTGTTCCGCTCTCGCTCGCCGGAGCAGCCGTGCATGGCGTACCAATTTATTATCTGGTGGATCTTGTCTGTTCTTTCGAAAGTGTTTCTACAAACGAGTGAGGTAAACCCATCTCGGTCGAATAATTCGTATCTTTAGACCATTCAGAGCCGTTTGCATTAAGTGTTGGGATTTTGTTTGTTGTCATTACCCTCAACTTAATTGCCGTCCACCTCTTGCCGTGTTATTGGCTAGAGAAAGACAACCGATTGTACTACTACAGTGTTGAGTACCCCAGTTGCTCCGCGGGTGATTATGCCCTAAATTCTCAGGAGTGGTGGAACGGATTGCTCCTATCTAGGGTTTCCTAGCTTGCTTTCCTAGATTTAGCTTTATCCATCTTTCCGAGATGACCAACTGCTCTTTCTTGCCTTTAGATTTATTGATACTTTGATTGCGGGACCTATCCCCGAATAACCATTGCTTTTCTTCCGCGGTTTCTTTAGTTTCTTCTTGATTTGATTGAAGTTTAGGGAATTGGATGGACTGGTGGCTTTGGATATTATCCTTAATAAATATGATCCGCAAATACATGAAAAATAATTCATTCTGTCTGTAGAGTTAGGATCTCTTCCCTCAAACAGAACCCGAGTTCACTCTCTAGGAATCTCAGAAGAAGTCAAGGATTTCCTCGGTTAATCGTGCGGGATGTGACCCATCCATGTGCTCCGCTGAGCCCTTCCTTTAGTTCTCGAACAAGCAAGGGAATAATTGGGGGCTTATGTGGTGCCACCACCCTTTTCATTTAAGCCCTTCGAGCTGTAAGCAACCGACGTGTGCCAGCTTAACCAATATAATCTTTCTCCCTTAAAGGTACTACTGCACGCGAAAGTAGAAACTAGAGCAAACTTAGTGCACAAGGTTCTCAAAAAAAAGGTTGACTTTAACCGTCATTTGGGCTCATCCCCAACCTTTCAAATAAAGCTGGAAAAAAGGTCAAGTACGCCTCCTCGAAGGTAATTGCGTATCGATCGAAAGATAATTGCATCACGATCCAATGCAATGTCTCGAGTGCCAACAAATCCTCCGCGCGAAAGTAACGCACGCACTGAGATGAGAAAAAAATGGGATCCGATTCGGAACGCCAAGCGACTAAGCGACCATTTTGCTAGCTAGACCGTACTTGCACATGGACAATGACTCGGCGCTGACAGCGTTTAGTGAGGAGAAGCTCCATCGATGTCTATCATCATTCATACAATAGTCATTTTTTCTGAACCATCGAGAGAAGTAGAGAACGAGTAACCTCACCATAACTGAACACTAATCGAACTATGAACGATATATAGTAAGTAAGCGGGTAAGCCTAGTAGTAAACGTAGAATCGCCTGAATGCTAGAAGACGAATAAATTCAGTCAGCAGGCAGGGGCATCATGCAGCTGGCCCCCTACCCTGAGGTCTGAAGAAACCTCACCCTCCTCATGAGACGGCGGCACAGTTGGGAAACGCCCCGGGACGACGGGCGGCGCAGGCGCTCCTTGTTATTATCTGACGTAGACGACAACGACAACGACGCATCTGGTGGTGACGACGCCGACGCGTGCTCCCGGGTCTTGGCCCTCGCGATCTCCTCGTACAGGGGCCTCTTCTTCCTGTAGAGGTACGCGGCCTCCCGGTTGATGGAGACCCCGTCCATGACAGGCTCGTGCAGAAGCGAGACCACGACCAGCAGGATCTTGTTCACCGACCACACTTCTGTCCACCAGTTCTTGTCAGTCAGGAAGTCCAGGCACACCAGCCCAGTCCTCGGGTCCACGTTGGGGTGGTAAACCTGCGCAATCGGTCGCAGGTTCAGAGCACTAGCGGAGCAGCAGGAGATGAACGAAGGCGTCAACACAAAAGCGAAAAGGATTCGGCAATCATCGGAGATATCAAATTAACTGCAGCAAGGAGCAGGCAAAGAAGCGATCGTGTACGAACCTTTGTGGCGAAGAACACCTTCGGAGCCTTGAACGGGTAGTCGCGCGGGAACTCGACGCGGACGGCGAACACCCCGCCGTCGTAGGGGCTTCCCTCGGGCCCGACGACGACGACCTGCCAACGGAGGCGGTCGGTCGCGTCGGCGCCGGGGACGCACCACTCCGGCGGGTCCTCCCAGAGCCGCTCGAGCTCCCTCTCGAGTCGCGTCTCCCAGGGACGGGACTCGTCTGCAGGCCGAGCGCCGCCCGTGGTCGTTGTTCGCCGGAGAGCGCCGCCGCCGGGAACCATGATGGCCGGCCGGCCTTCGCCTCTAGCTGCAGGACTGGCGAGTGGTGAGGCAACGATCAGCAGCTAGCCTAGAGATGCTTCCGGTGAAAGGAAGCCATATATAGAGGGAGGATTGGAATGGAGCTAGGTGGCTTTTTACACGCTACGATGGCCGTGGTTGTGAGTTACTCTCCGTAGGCTTGCTTCTAGCTAGATAGCACTGCGTACGTGGTGACATGCCGTGAGGCCATGATTGGCCGAGGAGACTCTTCCGATCCATCTATGCTCTATCGACAGCTAGTTGCGTGAGGTATGCCAATTACCATTTACCATACGCAATACCCAAATACGGAATACACCACTATGGGATGGGATGGATCGAACTCATCATGAAAGAAACGTGTGTGCATTCGAAGCACCGGCCCACATAATCTTTTAAGTCGAACGGATCTATTGATCTGAGAGAACTATGCAATTCTAGAAATACTCTCACTGATCAAGATGGCGGTGACAGAATATAAAAAACCTTAGATTAGCTGAAGCTAAAGCTACTACTAGAGTGTAAGGAATTGGCCTTGTACAAGGTTTTAAAATATCCCGTCTCAATTAAAGAGGTTTTTTACGGTACACAATACGACCTAACGGTCGTACGGTCGTATTATCAGTTTTTTCGGTTTTTTCTCTAAGGGTAAAATGGTAATTTGATTGACATATATTATTTAGAAAAAAAATCCCCGCTACTCACCCGGGCCACTCGTGCGCACGGTATCCTCCTCCCTCCGTTGACATTTTACATTTCCTAAAATACCCTTATACTACTCATATGACCTTTCAATACTACCGTACGACAGCTAAAAAAATCGGTCGTATAGAATTAATCTCAACCGTCAGATCCTTACATATAGGTCATTTTCTATTACATACGAGTCCTTTTTTCAACCGGTCGTACAGGTCGTATTGTGTACCGTAAAAAACCTCCAATTAAATAACTTTAGCAAAGAAAATGGAGCTCAACATAGTAGGCAGTAAATAAACCAGAAGGAACACTAAAACCTCACAACATTCTCCAAACACATTTCGTGTGTAGAATGTAAGTAATCGGCCTTGTATAACTGCTGTGGCCACAACATACATAGTAGAGCATATACATCTGTACATGAAAACGACGACCACTAACCTAAATCTGGAAAAAAAGGCCATCGTCACAAGTTTCAATTCGTGTGCAAACTATGAAAACTCCAATGACAGACGCTGGATATCCATCCGATGGTTAGATAGAGAGGTGGGAAACTTTCATTGTTTGCATACGAAGTTGGTTTCCATAGGACACGTTCCCCCATATTATCCATCTTCCGAGCCAGTCTTGCATCTGTAATTTGAAGGGTTGACATGTAGGAAGTCTCATCAGGTGTTAGGTTTCGGTCACTACTAGAGAATCGGGCATTTGTCCCTGGCCCGATTTTTCATTTGTACCGGGTATTTTTGCCACCGGTACAAATGATGGCATTTGTACCGGTTGGAGCCACCAACCGGTACAAATGTCCTCTCACAAAAGCTCGTCGGGGTCTGATCCAACCCACCCGGTACAAATGCCTCACATTTGTACCGGTTGGTGGCTCCGCCCGGTACAAATGTGCTGTCCTCATATTTGTACCGGGCTAAGACACCACCCGGTACAAATGTGAAGACATTTGTACCGGGCATAACCTCACCCCGGTACAAATAAATCACGCCGCCGCCACACAGCTTCCGACCTCGTCTATATTTTCTAAGTCCTGCCGGCCTCTTGCTCATCTCTCCCCTTCTCTCACCTGGCTCTCTCATGATCTCATCTATCTCTTCTCTTCACAACCTTATCTCCTTCCTCTATCCTTTCTAACTCATCTCGATCTGCTGCAGGGAGAGGCCGGAGCGGGGCCAGTGGCGCGGGGCGTGACCTCGCCCTGGAGGCCCCGGCTAGGAGGCGCGGCGGGTGCGCGCGGCTCCGGCCTGGAGGCGCTGACGGCCCCGGCCAGGAGGCGCGGCGGGCGCGCGCGGCTCAGGCCTGGAGGCGATGGTGGCCTCAGCCTGGAGGCACCGGCGGCCCCGGCTAGGAGGCGTTGGCGCGGGGGCTCGCGGCCCCGACCGGGAGGCGCAGCGGCACCGGCCGCCGCTGGCGCGTGGGCGGGTGAGGATTTTTTTTAAATTTTTCAGCATTCTTGTGTGATTTTCTTGTTCGGTCCTGGAAGATTCTGTGATCTTGTGAGATGTATGAGATTGTAAGATGTATGTGATGTTTGTGAGATGCATGGAGATTGTGATTCGAGACTTGCTGTGAATCTTGTGATTTGAGATGAGAATTGCTGTAAATTTTGTTACTTTGAATCTTCAGTGATCTTGTAAGATGTTTGTTGATTTGAGATGTATTGAGAATCTGGACTGGATTGAATGAGATGAGATTGTGATGAGATGAGAATGAAAAGAGAGAAAGAAAAGAAGAAAAAGAAAAAAAAAGAAGGGAACAAGTGGACGAAGGGTGACGGGGAAATTTCATTTGTACCGGAGCGTGACTCTCCCCGGTACAAATGTTGTCATTTATACTGGGTATTTCACCCGGTACAAATGAGACTCCCTCATTTGTACTGATGGCTTTGTACCGGTTCTATACCCGGTACAAATGAGGGTTTGGAACCGGTACAAATGCCCCTTTTTCCAGTAGTAGGTGGTTATTACTAGGTAAATCTCAATATTCTCATCACATGTTTCTGGATTAATTAAGATCTCCAAATTATTTTGAAGTTGACATGTATGGCTTCTGAATTCAGTATGGCTTGTACTGTTATGCAAGTAGTATACAACAATGTCAGGGATACTCATGTAGGTAATTAACAATGTTAGTACCATTTGTGTTTAGCAGTGTAGAATGTTCAGTTTTGCAACAAATTTTGGGAAATAATATTTTGCCTGTTCATTTGGCTGGTGGCTGGTGCTGATTTGTTCTGAGAGAAAAGTATTACTGACTGGTGGCTAGTTTGTTTTGAGAGAAAAGTACTGCTGGCTGATGGCTGATAAATCAAACGAACAGGCCGATTACAACTAACATCAAGTTTCGTTCTCAGTATCTAAATCTGACTATTCACTACCGGAATCTGTGTAGTCGCCGTGTGTCCTAGGCACACGGCGAAGAACAAAAAACACACGGCGACCTCTTCACCGTGTGTATAAGGCCCCTGCACACGGCAATCAGGACACGGCGGAGCCAGGTCCGGTGAAGGGCCTCATCGCCGTGTGTCGTCTATCTGGCACTCGGTGATACTGTTCGCCGTGTGTTATATGGGACACACGGCGAAAAAAAGCAGGGGGACGGCAGGGGACGGAGACGGTGGTGCAGACGGAGCAGGGGCGGGCTTCGCTGTGTACCAAATCCTACGCATGACGGCTATTTTTGCAAACAAATAAAAAAACCACCACCACCGCCGCCGCCCCTCCCAGCACCAGCACCACCACCACCGCGCCGCCACTACTCCCACCAGAACCACCACCACGCCACCAGCACCACCACCACCGCGCCACGCTCCCACCACCACCACCACACCACCAGCACCACCACCACTGCGCCGCCTCTGTTGCCACGGCGCCCGCCGCCGCCGCGTACCTCCCTCACCGGATCTCATCGAGGCACCACCAGATCTAGGGCCGCGCTCACCAGATCTGGCCTCGTCGCCGCCAGCAAGAAGGAGGGAGGAAGGGGATCGGCGCCGGGAGAGGGAAGCAGAGAGATAGGTTCCCGGGCCGGTTGGATCCCCCGCGGACGCCGCGCCGACGGGCACCGTCGATGGACCCGCTGCCGAGACTGCGCTGCCGGGTCCCCTCACCGGATCTGTCGCCCTGCGTCCGCACCCACTGTCGCTGCCACGCCCCTCTCCCCGCCGATGCTCTCCACTGCCAGTGAGGGGCGACCGGAGGGGGGAAGGGGAGAGGCAGCAAAGGGGCGGAGGGAGAGTGCCGGAGGCGCCGGCGGGGAGGGAGGAGGGAGGGAGGCGCCGCCGGCTGCTGCGAGAGAGGGCGCGCCGGCTGCTGCGAGAGGGAGAAGAGAGGGGGCCGGCGGTGTGTGAGGAGGGAGGGGATTTTTATAGGTAGGGTTAGATAAAGAGGTGGCCGGCGGGCTATTGGGCCGGCTGTTGGGCCGACCGGCCCAATAATACTTCGCCGAGTGCGAAAAAATAGGCCCACGGTATTGTTTTCTTTTTTCAAAAATTCTATCAAATGCATTTAATTAGTTAAATATAGCAAACAAACACAAAAAATACTAAATTTTAACATGGAGTACAACATGGTGTATGTGAAGATTAGAAACACTTTTAAAGTCAAACTCAAATTCGACCATCACTTTCAATTAAAACCTAACCACATCCTTCTTTAACTCTATGATTTAATGGTCAAGTTGTTCGAATAGTTTGCATGTTGAGAGAAATTGAGCTATGACCCTTAGTGGGGGTGCTCCTATATAGGTATAAATGATTTTGCTCTTTGTAGTATGTTTTGTTTTCTTTTCCCAATAAATGAGTATGTGAGAAAAAAATTCGATCATCACTTTCAATTAAAACCTAACCACATCCTTCTTTAACTCTATGATTTAATGGTCAAGTTGTTCGAATTATCTTTTGATTTAATGTTTAAGACCTTAAATTGGGCTAAATAACATGAATATTATTTTTCACTCATTTTCTTCTATTGTTTCAATCACTTGCAGTTCAAATTTGATTTGATTCAAAAATTGCTTGAATTGTAATTAAGTAGTTAAATATAACAAACAAATGCAAAAATGTTTCAAATTTTCACATAGATCACTAGATGTTCCGTATGGAGTGGAGGTTGGTGGTTGGAACATGATTTTAACATAGATTACTAGATTTTTTGAGCTCTTTCGCCGTGTGGCATAAGAAAACACATGGCGAATAGGTATAGTCGTCGTGTGTCCTTGTTTGACACACGGCGAATAGGTATAGTCACCGTGTGTCCTCGTTTGACACACGGCGAAGAGTAACGGCCAGCTCCAATTCTCATGTCCGTCACCGCTGGTGAACACGCGGAACGCACGTGACCCTTTTCGCCGTGTGTTGGAACCACAACACACGACAAAGGAGTTGGTCGCCGTGTGTCTACTGGTCAATACTATTAGTCAATGCCTAAGCCTCCTACTAGTACTTGCTAAATGGAATCTGCAATGGCTACATATATGTCTCGAGCAGAAAGGCTGCAGCCTATACCAAAGCTAGCCTAATAGCAGTCCCTGATTGTCCTTGTGTGTACCAGTGGCATGTAAGCATCACGGCTCTAGCAAATGCCTAAGCAGCTACAAATCAGTAAGATATTGCAGCCACAGATAGGACAAAGTTTGTGATCAGCTTGCTGCAGTCTGAGATGGAGAGCAAAATATTGCTCATCCAGGAATACAGGAAGAATTGGCAGCAAACTAAACACACTTGCAGTGATCAGTGCAGAAAGAAAGAGTTTGCGATAATTCATTTACTAATTTGCAGTAATTCGTCTAGTCAAATAAAGCAGTAGGACGACATTGAATTGACATTGGACATGATTCAGCAAATATGTCTGCTCTGATTAGGCTCCCACTCAACAAAGACTGTGCTGTGTTTTAGTCAGCTCCCACTCAAAAAGAGAGTGCTTTTAATCAGCTTCCACTAAAAAAAGATTGCAAATTTGCAAAGCGTTTTCTTAGTGGATTCCATATATACTATAAGCTACATCAACTCATCAAGCAATCCAAAGTAGCACAGTTTTCATTCTACAATTAGTACCCTCTACACCATTATTTCTCCTTTCCATATGCACAAGGTCTCAACTCTTCACACTTAGATAACTATTGCATATGAATATTATTCAAAATACGAATCAAGAGCAACGGCCTAGCATGCATATCTGACCACACAAACTGATCTCAACTTTACAAAAGAAAAACGTTCAAAAGCACAAAGCATCTGGCAGAGATCATTCATCAAACTGTTAAGAAATATAGCTTCATCACCAAAGTTTCATCATTCATTCTCAAATCATACAACTTTTTAAGAGATTGTTCATTATATATAGTCACTGTCAATAAGAAATTTTCATATTCATCTTCTTCCAGTTGTACAAAATATGACAATAAAATCATTTCTTGATCCAGAAACTCGCCAGGACGGCAACAACCTCCTAAAGTAGCAGATTGAGGCTAAGTGAACCTGTAAATCAACAATCTAGCGAACCCTGGACGGGGAAATTGGACGTAATACTACTACTACGTCTAGCCGAATCGAGAGAAACGAGTACGGATTGAGAGGGAGGGCACTTACCTGAAAACAGAGTAGCTCGCAGGCCGCGTGGGAGGTCGCCGGCGGCGGCAGGGCCGGGCCGGGGCGGGACGCGCCGGCGGGGAGGGGATGGGAGCGGGACGGGGCGGCTGGGACAGGGCGCGGGAGTGCGGTAGGGTTCGGGGACAGGGGCGCGGGTGGGAATGCGGTTGGCTGATGGGCTGGCGCCGGCAGGGCCCTTTAGTTAGTTTTTTTTAATTCTTCCCCGAGAGCCGCGTCACAGACACTCGGGGAAACGATCTCTTCCCCGAGTGCCGCGTTCCAGACACTCGGGGAAGTGTCTCTTCCCCGAGTGCCAGGGAAGGCACTCGTGGAAGTAATTTTTTTTTAGTTTTTTGCCCCATTTTTTTGTGGGGCCTTCCCACATTATTTAAAACTCCTTGCTCAAATTTGGGGTAATTTCGAATTTTTTGGTATATTTCTTTAGTTTCTTTCGTTTTGTTAAATTTTTTTACATACTTCAAATTTGAACTGCAGGTGCATGAAATAATATAATTTGGTGATTCAAAAAATGATATTCATGATATTTGGTGTATATTGAAGTCTTATCCAGGAACTCATATGAAATGTCGAGCATCTTGTTGTCGTAACATGATGAACAACTTGCGGGAAAAAAGTGTTTCTAAATTACAGAAAATCCGAACGAAGTCCGAAAATCACGAAACTTGTCAGGGCGTCGTGTTATCACATGTATAGGTTGTGTGCAAGAATTGAGAAGATTTCGAGCAAGTTGTGACGTCGGATGCCTAAAATCCAGACATCTCCGTGTGTGTTATCACATTGATCACATGTGGAGATGTCTCGGTTTTAGACATCCGACGTTGCAACTTGCTCGAAATCTTCTCAATTTTGTTACATAGCCTCTACATACCATAACATGACACCCAGACAAGTTTCATGATTTTCGGACTTCATTCGAATTTTATATAATTTACAAATACTTTTCCTGCAAGTTGTTCGTCATGTTACGGCAACAAGATGCTTGAAATTTCATGTGAGTTCGTAGATACGACCTCAACATACACCAAATATAATGAATATCATTTTTTAAATTAAGAAATTTCATTACTTTATGCACATGCAGTTCAAATTCGAAGTATGTAAAAAAATTCAACAAAAAGAAAAAAAACTAATGAAATATACCAAAATAATTTAAAATTACCCTAAATTTGAACAAGAAGTTTCAAATAATGTTGGGTTGCCTCAAAAAAAATTGGGACAAAAAAACTAAAAAAAAATTATTCCCCGAGAGCTTTCCCCTAGCACTCGGGGAAGAGACCCTTCCCTGAGTGCTAGGGCCCCGAGAGCGTTCCCCTAGCACTCGGGGAAGAGACATGCTTCCCCGAGTGCTAGGGTGAGGCACTCGGGGAAGAGGTTTTCTTCCCCGAGTGCCTTCCTCTAGCACTCGGGGAAGAGTGTTTTTAAAATAGCTCCGTCTGTTTGCGCCGTCAAGTACCACTTTTTATCCGCGAGTGCCTCTCTTCCCCGAGTGTCATGGACTCTACAGCACTCGGGGAAGTCTCTCTTCCCCGAGTGCAACACTCGGGGAAGATTTTCTTCCCCGAGTGCCTGATTTTTGGCACTCGGGGAAGCAAGGGACACTCGGGGAATTTTGCTTCTCCCGTAGTGATTAATTGTTGATGACCCTGCCACTGAGACTAACTTCTCACGCGGATTACTACTCACCAAACAGTTACCTAGTTTACGCGCCCGTCTGGGATCCTGAGATCAATATCCTGCGTGATCCTACGTAGAATGCGCCAAGCACTGGTCGAAGAGACGGGCGACACATACGCCAAGCACTCGTCGAAGAGACGGGCGTTTCGCTCCTTGCATAGGAACGTGCTTCGCAACCGTGCACGTTACTAAGAATAGTCCGTTGGTCCACTATCCTGATCATAAGGGAAGCGTCCAAGCAGGCAGGTATCCAATGATGCCCATGTCCTCCAGGTAGTTCTCCTTAAAAGGTTAATCTTGCTCGATCAGTCAGTGGTCTTCCTTTCTCGCTTTCTCGAGTGCCAGAGCACGCCCGAGTGTCAGAGCAGGGTACTTAGGGAAGATTTTTTAAACGGCTTCCGTCTGCCGGTTCCGTCAATTGCCAATTTTCTTTCGCGGGTGCCGCTCTTCTCCGAGTGTTGCACTCGGGGAAGATGGTCTTTCCCGAGTGCCTCTCCTCCCCGAGGGTTCGGCTTGCAGGTGGGGCGGGTTGCAGCTGGCCGCAAACCCACTAACCTCGCCGCCAAACAAATTTTGCGGGTTCGCAGCTGCCCGCTAATTAAACCACACCGATGATATGTATTTGGTGGGCATTGCGGCCGAACCTCGCAATCCCGCTTTGACCCGCTTGGCCGCATAGAAGCATCGTGCTGCTAGCCTGCTCCTTCGCCCTGACGGCCTGATGTTGCACTCAACTGAGAAATTTTCAGAATTTCTACCGTCAAATCAAAGTGAATGGTGGATTCATGATAAACAAACAAGGATTAAATCAAACTATATTCAACCTGTGACATTGAATCATTGTTGTTACCGCCGAGCAGTGATAAAAACGAACAGCGCTCTAGCATAAGAAACAAGAACAGAGGAAGCAATTGGAATAGAGAAATCACCAGTGCAACTATAATTAAGACAGCCGATCACAAAATTGTTTTTTAAAACAATCCGACGAAGTGTACCATCGCGGTAACAGAGAGAAATCAGAACGCTGAACTGAACAAAAAAACAAAATCGAGCTGAGTTGTGAAGCTTTTCAATCCTGTCCACGGCGGTGTTGAACTCGTCGAGAGTAGGGTCATCCCTGAGGTCTGCAACCACACACACGCCCGTAAGAAATCGCACACAAGAGCAGAACAGAGCAGTCACGAGAAGGCCGCCGCCAGTTGCGGCGCGATGCGAACCGGAAGAGCCGTCGCGGGATCGCAGGGGAGGGGAAAGGGGAGGTGCAGCACATACCGCGCATCGTGCTCCTGACGGCGGCGTACTGCGACCGGAGCACCGCCCTCTCCGCTTTGCTCTGGCCGCAGGCGGCGGCATGCTCCTCTTCGGCGCGACCGGCTTCCTGCCCCAGCGGCTTAGGTGCGGCGGCCGCCTTCCCTACCGGTCGGCTTGGGCGCGGGGCGGCCTCCCCGGCGGCTTGGGTGCGGCGGCGCGGGGCCACCTCCCTTGACGGCTTGGGCGCGGTAGTGGCGGCGCCGGCGCGGATCGAGGAGAGGGACGAAGGGGAATTTTTTTTATATATATATTTTTTCTCTATTTTGCAAAAATAAATGGTCCGTCAGAAATTTTGCAAAACTATACATCTGCCGCCGCGCTGTGCAGCACGGCGGCAGGGGCCGTGGCCCACTGGCAAGGTCACATACCGCCGTGGGCCACGGTGTTAGGGGCCTACCGCCGTGCGGCACGGCGGTAGGAGCCTAGCGCCAGGCGGCAGCGTGGCCTCCAGGTAGCGCCGTAGGCCACGGCGGTAAGTATGGACCTGCCGCCGTGCCCTACGGCGGTAAATTTTTTTTTTTTTGTAAATTTCAATTTTTGAAGCACTGATACTTAACGACGAACCATTAATACTTAACGACGAATTACATAAACAAGCAATGGCACGTACGACACAAGTACCCTAACTTTGTGCCGCTGCTAGTCCTAACGTGCCTTAGGGAATTTAGATAAACGATTACAATATTTGTAGTCTAGTTGTACGAATAGTACCCGGAGAACCCGGACATCATAGACCCGCCGGAGTGCTGGGAGGGCATATAGTACCCCGACGGGGGTGGAGTTGGATCAGACGGTGGCGGGGGTGGAGTTGCTGGTGGAGTGTTGTCCTTCTTCTCGTGGCACGGACAGCAGCAGAACTCGTCCTCACACCCGGTGTTCGTCTTCACCACCATTGGTCCGGTCACCGGTCTGTCGTCGTCGTTGGAAGATGTCAGATCTGGAGAAGCCAATGCCGACGCGAGCTCTTGCCTCAGGTTGAAGATGACAACATCCTCGAGGTAGTTGATGTACTGTTGATACGGGTCAATAGCTGGGGGATCCACCCATTGCACGAAACCGCAGTTATCTGGTTGTTCGGAGTACTGCAGAAACCATGATTACATTAGTAAATCATAAAATGATGAAGGACAGAGGTCATAGAGTTTTGCTTACCCATGCTCGTGAACAATGCCAGAAGCGTCGACCAGAGTTGTCCCATCCCTGGTAAACCTGCATCACACAGACTCACCGTGTGCACACCTTGGCCAGTTCACCATTTGATTTGGTGCGTAATTTCTACATCACGCATGGATTTGAAATCTCTCTTATCTAAGACTGGAAAATTGCTGTTGAACTCTGGATCTTGCTGGCTCCACAGTGCTGGACCGAGTGAGTCATCATCATCCCCAGTCCAGAAACTCATTGGTGCTTGTTGTGTTGTGAAGTGACACTGGAGAAGAGTGCTCACATATATGTAGGCAATAAATCAGACTGGACGGTGGGCCATTCGATCCGGGGCAAGAAAAACGGGCAGTGACTCGGAGGAAACACACCCTAGTACTAGGTACACTGTTTGGTGCAGTGACTCACAGAAAACACACCCTATGTGTTCACTGTTTGGTGCAGTGACTCACAAAAAACACACCCTAGTACGAGTTTTACTGTTTGCATCTGAAATCAAGTTCTTAAAGATACAACCCGACTCTAGAGAATGATGAAATGAAATCATAATTTTTTATGAATACAGTAGCACTCGGCGTCTAGTACTCTACGTCTACTGGGTACAACGGGGGTATTTCCCCTTCCTCATAGCATCCGGCCCAGCTTCCTTAGCCCGGCGAGCTCTCTCTCTTCCTCTCTCTATCTGCTTCACGGGCCGCGGCCGCTTCACGTTCTTTGATCTCCCGGCGAATGCGAATTTCCTCCTGCTGCTCCTTACGTTTTTCTTCTTATTTTTCTGCCTCAACCATCCTTTGCCACCTCTCACGTGCTGAACGACCCGTCGCCTCGACGTAACGCTTGTCTTGTTCGGACTGCTCACAATCTAGCCACTGCATAAAATCACAGAGAGGAGGTGGAGTCTTTTTTCAAAGACAAGTTAGCACATAATAAAATAGCAATGACATAGTATTTATTTAGTAATGCAGTTTGTTCTTACTTTTGGTCTAACATTGCGACATGGTGGGAGGGGGTCATGCTCGTAGTTCACGCACATGAAGAACCTCATCCCGTAGCAGTACCCGAGAACGTTGCACTTGACAAGCTTACAGTTATCACCGCAGTAGCACATAGGAGTGTGGATCCCCTTTGGCATCGCAACCTTGTCCTTCCCACTAGTGAGCAACTCCAAATCCAACTCAGGACCCGAGGAAGCCATTGAAAGCCTACAAAAAAGATGAGAAATATGATAATTCATTACATGTTTCATTTGAAATTAGAGAACAATACATAACAGGATATGATAATAAATTTGATGGCAAGAAGAAAACAACAAGCAAAAGAAAAGGTAGTTCAATTATTACAACACGATAATATGCATAAGTTCAAATATTACAAGACCTTGCCAAATAAAATGGTTCAAATATTACAAGACGAAAACATGCATAAGTGTTTCAAATATTACAACACGGTAGCACAAACAAGTACGGTCACTGCATTCCTTCGTTGTAGCGACGGGAACGACATCCACGTGCACTAGCTGAAGGTGCTGGAGAAGTGGCAGTGGAAAAGTAAGATGCATTGGTGCATTTCTTGTAGGAGTGTCCTTGATTGTTGCACTTAGAGCATATCTGCACCGCAGGTCCAGCTTCAGCCTCATCCATGTTGTTCCTAATCCTCTTCTTCTTGCGTCGACCGACACCTTGGCACATGGTTGGATCTGGATTTGGTATGTACAACGCACTGTCTTTGGGGTCTTGAGTGAAAGTTCCAAGATGCAGATAACCCTCAATAGTGTGGTTCCAAGTGTCTAGAATGGTTTGCTTCAGAAAGTATTTAGGCACGTAGCGACCCCAATGGTTATTCTTTGTTGCAAGGCATGCAGCGATCACATGTGAGCAGGGGTAGTGTAGCAGCAGTGGCTTCTGGCAAGAGCATGAGCATGTCTGATTCCCAATAACTGTTTGTTGTATTGTTATTTCACCATTCGCTTTTTGTGATTTGGACTGGCAATTTATCTGATATTTCCACTGAACTTCCTCACCGGGATCACGACGTAGAGGTTGTGGGTAAGCTTTGTGAGTAAGAGCAGCCTTCTGTTTTGTGGTCAAGTACTAAGTCATCCATGTTGAATACACCTTCTGACAGTCCTGCATAGCTGCATGTGCTGCAGTAGCACGCTCAAGAAAGTACTTCATTGTGCGGTACAAGAAGAACTCAATGATACCAACAGGAGGGAGAGCTCTGGAACCACGCAAAACCGCGTTGTAGACCTCAGCAAAATTTGTTGTCATTATCCCATGCCTCACACCTCCCTTATCAAACAGGAGACACTATTTCTCCTTAGGCTCATTCTGAATCCACTGGCTGAAGGTCTTCACAGCACGTCCCCTTCTCCTTCTGACATTTGGAGCATCTAGCCCCACGTCCTCCAGAGAAACTGGCTCTTCCCCGGGTTCAGTACTTATTGGCTTCTTAGAATCTCTTCTGATGCTTTCTTCGTCAGATCATCTAATTTTTGCCATAGCTTGTAGAATTTTTTCTCCTGATTGGTCGAACATAAGCGCTTGAACAATTGTGTAAGTTCTTTGTTCTTGAACTGGCTATGAAAGTTTGCTGCCATATGCCTCATGCACCACCTGCTATGCACATCTGGCCTGTGGTGCTCTGCGACGTTCTTGGCTACCTTCTTTGATGTCATTAATGGCCTGCAAAATACATTTGTGTCTATCGTGTATCACACACACGTCTGACACATCTCCCACCACCATCTGCTTCAATCTCTCCAGAAACCAATACCAACTGTCACCATTCTCTCCCTCTGCAAAAGCAATTGCCAATGGCAACAACTGATTGTTGCCATCTGCAGCCACAGCTGTAAGGATTGTGCCCTTGTATTTTCCTGTTAGGAATGTGCCATCTATGCAAATGACTGGTCGACACTGTTTGAATGCAGCAGTAGTTGGACCCAATGCTAAGAATGCCCGCTGCAAGACTTGCTTCCCTGGCCTTGATACAAGATTATAAGTCTTGATATCGTAATAACTAGCAGGATTGAGCGTGGCAATTGTGTTCAGCAATCGAGGTAGATTGTCGTAGGATGCTTCGTAAGTACCCCACCTCATCTCCAATACCTTCTTCTTCGCCATGTATGCCTTACCATAACTTATCTGGTACCTAAATTTCTCCTCAATTGCCAAGATAATGGACTTTGGCTCATAAGTAGGATTTTCCACAATCTTAGCAAACATCTGGCTGGCCACAAAACCGGCTGACAAATTACGATGGCTCGCATCTAGCTGCTCAAGTACACAAGTGTGATCCACAACAGATCTGATCTCCCAGTAATTTTTTCACTTGCCCTTGGAAGCATACACTCGAAAAGGACAGTTGGGCTTCACACATTGTACATCATATATGTGTGGAGAACTCTTCACTACCTTGAACTCTCTCTGCAGAGTAAGGGTGGCCCACCTCTTCACTGCATCCTTCACCAAGTTCTTTCGGCTGCTCTTCTAATCACATGGTCAACCGAATTAAATTCTGACAAGTCAACTCCATGTTCACCATATCTAATCTGCCCATTACCGAAATACAACTTGACACTGACTGCATCTGACATGTCTGACAGCATGAAAAAAAACCGCTATTAACAAGTGCATCTGCAACTACAAAATATATCTACTCAGAGCTACACTAAAACTATAATTTTACTAATCCATCTACACTAAAACTATAATTTTACTATGCAGGTCTACACTAAAACTATATTTTTACTAAGCAGGTCTACACTAAAACTATATTTTTACTATTATCACAGTTCAAACTATTAAGTACCAGAGTATTACCTCTAACGAGACGAAAAACCGGCAGAGCTTCGCACCTTCACCACCTCCTCCTCACTCTCTTCTCCTCTTCCCCCTCTCTTTCTTTTTTTTCGAATTATTATGACATTTTCGGCTGAATTTCGGTGTTATATAGGCAGCAGTTCCTAGCGCCGTGGGGCACGGCGGCAGCAGGCCTGCTCCCGTCGTGGCCCACGGCGGTATGTCCCTACCGCCGTGGGTTACGGCGGTATGTCCGTCGCACGCTACGGGCCCACGTCTGGCCGTGGGCCACGGCCCCTACCGCCGTGCCGCACGGCGGTATGTCCCTGCCGCCGTGGGCCACGGCGGCAGATGTATAGTTTTGCAAAATTTCTGGCGGACCATTTATTTTTGCAAAATAGAGAAAAAAATATAAAAAAAATTCGACGAAGGGAGACAGAGACCAGGTTTGCGGGCTTTGCGGGTTCCTGCGGGATTGTAATTTTGTCCAATGGCTTTCGTGATGCGGGTTTAGGTGGGCCGCAAACATTTCGCAGCTGGGCCGCATGGATCGCAAATGGCAATATTTGCGGGGCGACTTCATGGGCTCGTTAAGGACCCGCCCCACCTGCACAGTTACCGAGTGCCATGCACTCTGCGGCACTTGGGAAAGCCTATCTTTCCCGAGTGCACTCGGGGAAGATTGACTTTCCCGAGTGCCTGATTTTTAGCACTAGGGGAAGTTCTTGACACTCGGGGAATTTTCCACTTCCCCCGTAGTGAGTCAGGGCCGTGGGTTCTACGGTTTAGTGTCTGCCTGTGTTGACGACCACTGCATGCTATCTATAGTCACATGTAGTCCCTCAGTCCCAAAATAATAGTCATCGTTAATTTGTAGAAAATACATGTAACATTTGTATCTCCAAATAATTTTGTTAAAAAACTATATTCAAATATCTATATATTGATATTAATTTTGTATTATAAATATTAATATATTTATATATATATTTAATTAAAATTATCTCAAAACGACCGTCCTGACAGAGGGAGTAACAAATTTAATCACATCCCAGCATAGCACGTCTCACGAAATTCATTCTTCACCCGGACAGCGCAGAGCGAGGCAACCAGGGCACGAGTACAGTTGCCACCGAAAAGCTTCGCATCTGATCTGATGAACTACAGTCAAGCCAACAGGACTCGCAATTCACCGGAATCCAACACATTGACCTGCGCCTCGTACCCATGAAGGCGGACCTATGTAGTCATCTGTACATTTCTTTTTATACACGACGAGCACGGTACATCATTTATTAATTCAATCAACAGGTCAACTTAGAGTTCTGATTTCACGATTAACCACCTGGACTTTATGCTGACAGCATTCAGCGAAGCTGCGGGTACAACAGGCCCGACACACTCGTTTGGTTCCTCGTCAAAACAGGGAGTCGAGGTACGAGTAGTTGTGCAGGCGGCCGAACTGGAGCAGGCTGCCATACGTTCTATCCCAGACCCCGACGAAGAGCATGTCGGTATCGGGGCTGAAGGACGTGCCAGATATCTCGCCAAAGAAGTCCAGCTCTTGCCTTCTGTTGTAGTCGCTCTTCACGTCGTAGACGTGCACAAAGTCAGCAGGTTCCGCCATCGACATGAACTGCCCATCCGAGGTGAAGCGGATGGATCGGATGGCTCCAAGGTTACCCCTAAGAACATGGACAGCTTTAGAGAGGTTCCTCGTGTCCCAGATTCGGCATGTCTTATCTTGGTTGCCAGTGGCAAACGTTCGGCCATCAGGGCTCCAAGCTGATGCAAATGAGAAGTCCCGATGGCCTTTTATTGAATGAAGAGTCTGCAAAGATAAAATGGTGAGCTCTCTTAATCATATATACCCTACCAGCAAATCAATGCAGGGATCTGTTGATCTGAGCTTATTTAGCATCCTCGTGGCAACCGAATACCTTTCCAGAGTTGGCATCAATAAGTAAACCATCAGGGTCATCACCCACAATAACAACCACCTTTCCGTCAGGACTCAATGAAGTATGCTGCATTAACAAAATAAAAGTACACAGTAAGAACTAGTACAGAAATAAAAATATGGAAGCATTCCACTATATTTAACCTAACCTACTATTTATCAAGTTCATATTGATGTTGGACCAATTTATTCTCATAGCGACAAGAGATAGGAAAGCAAAAGATTCCATGGCTGCTAAGTACCTCTTTCTTTTTCTCGCATCAATATATTAAGAAAAAAGGGGGTTATAGAATCCCAGGATACAGCCAGTTTTTTTTAGGAAAAAATGAGCAGAAAAAACAAAAGCCATTGCATAAAACTACTCGCCCTTTTTAACCAAAAAAAGGAAGTACATCTTTCTTTTTTTCTTAATGAAATAGAACATCCCTTCATCTAAAAAAATTGAAGTACCTTGAAGAATGCCAGAAAGGCAATGCCATTATTTCTTTTATTAATCAATATGTATCCAGAATATAGGAAGCTATTAACAGATATGAACATATAATTGGTGTATGGAGCAAAGTCTAGGTGAGTGAGTAAGAATTATGGTGGGAAGGACATAGGTCTTCAAGACTGGGAAGGGGATTGTGCATACAATAATACTCCTCTGTCCCAAATTCTAGGTCATTTCAACTTTTCATCCATAAATTTTGCTATGCACCTACATTTACAGTATGTCTAGATGCATAGCAAATCCTATGAACCTAGAAAAAGCCAAAACAAAATATAATTCAGGACAGAGGGAGTATTAGAGAGCAGTAAACCAGGGGGTAATCTGAGGGCTCCTAACTAGTTTTAGACTATCTCCAGCGGTCCCCCTATCCTCCCCTTCATCTGCAAAAAGAGGAACGGACACGCACTGTAGAGCATCCAGCGGTTCCCTCATCCGCGTCTGCAAAATGCAGTTCGCACCCCCTCTTACCCCATCCTCGGGGTTTCTCTCTCCTTAGCTCATCCCAACCGCCACCGTCACCTCCCTCCTCGCATCCGTCGCCCTCCTCCAGTCCTCCTTCTCGTCCCTTACCACCCTCCGCCTCCTTCCTGCGGTCGCCTCCTTCCCGGGCCGGCCTCCGCCACGGCGACGCAGATCTACGCGACGAACTCCCTCTCCATTCCCCAGGCCCGGATCCGTCGGGAGTGCGCGACAGGAAGCGCCACCTCTCGGCGGTGGCACTCGTCGACACATGGCTCGTGGAGGCGAGGTCCTACGGGTTGCGGCGGCGCTCGTCGACACAGGGCCCGCGACGGCGAGGTCCTACGGGCTGCAGCGGCGCTCGTCGACACAAGGCCCGCGACGGCGAGGTCCTGCGGGCTGCGGCGGTGCTCGTCGATGCAGGGACCGCGGCGGCGAGGTCCTGCAGGTTACGGCGGCGCCTCCGTCCTGCTCCACCTTGTAGCTTCCGTGCCCTCTCAACCCGCGTGCGTGCGCCGCCCCCGATCCGGCGAAATCCGCCGGCGCGGCTGTTGTGGTGCGGGAACGCTTGGCGCCGGCACGGGCTGCGGACCGGCAGATTTGGGCGCCCGTGGTGCGGCAGCCGGCAGCACACCCCTGCGGCGGCGGTCCTCTCTCGGCACGACGGGATCCCGGGCGCGCGGGAGCCAACTACCGGGTGCAGGATGCGCGAAGGGAAGCGCTTGCCGCTGGAACACTCAACCTTTTGCAGAATCGATTCCCCCTCTCTCCTTTGCTCATATGGGACGCAGATGGGGAACATTGCTGGAGATAGTCTTAGACCATCTGGTATAGTGTCACTGCTTGAGCAATTATCCGGGATGAGAATTAATTTTTCATAGAGATCAGATCTGCAATATCATCGAAATTTCGTCACTTAGAATATTTTGTCCAATTTAGATGTTAACAATGAAACTTGGGACTTTTTTGCCCTTGCCCTATTCTACTGGAATCCAAAGACAATGTTCGCTTCTTCCATCGAATAGACACGGGCTGCTCCCAGGCACCCATTTCACCACCAGCCTCTATTCAATGGAACCTGGAGTGGTAGCTGCCTGAAGGGCATTGCTCCATGTCCCCACGCATGTTCCCTAGGCCGTGGCGGTTGCACAGCTAGTGCTCTGGACCAATCAATCACCTGTTGAGTGACAGTCTATCACCAAGGGACAAGACAGAGAAGAGCTCCCTGGTAACCACTTTGTACTGTGTACTCCATGGGCCTCCTGGTCCAGGCGCTGTTGCTGGGTGAGAGGCTGATGCTGGAGCGAAAGGATTCGTGGTTCTCATGGCTTGCCGCCAGGCGCAAAAAGCTGGGATGCTTGACAAGATCTTGCCAAGTCACCATTCCCAGCTGCCAATGCGGCCTACCACCTACCAGGTTCAGGTTGCTGACTCTGATCGCAACCACAGTCGAGAAGGGAGCTTCTATGAGGTGGCATCAGTGGTAGGAACAATACAGGAGTTTATTCAAGAAGAGGAGCCTGGTTGCATGATTGTGGCCTGTCAGATGATAACAGATGTCCAAGGGGAAGATAGCATTTCACCTTTCCCAGCATAAAAAGAAAAACTAAAAACTGTACAGGAGTGGACAATGTGGTATATTTCCGAACGGCATGACCTTTCAATGGCATCAAAGCTACCATGTCAGTTTGATGGTATATTTCTAAAATCGGCGGTTGTCATAGAACCAATTACTCCAATAAATAAAGATTGTAAATATTGTGTTGACAACATGTGAGCAAAAAGGTATCTCCAATTCGACAGTAGTGATGTAACCAATGATATGTTGAAAACAGAGCACCAGGTAAAAGAAACTAGAGGAGCTTACATTTACTGGCCATTCAAACTGAAAATACTTGCAGAGTCGGAATCTCTCCATGTCATAGTCTCTCACACCAGAGTCGTTATTCGATGCTATGAAGTGAACAGCGCCACTGGGGGTGTAAAATGAGAAATCAAATGAATACATGTTTTATGCATTCACACATAACATCTTTAGTAACACAGATAGGAAGTTACCTTGAGGTATTGAATATCTCAATCGCATTGGTAATAGCATTGTCATCATAAGTTGTTCGGCAGCAAAAACTAATTCCTTCCCGGTCAAGGTGCTGCAATTCACATCAAAAGAAGATAATTAATTGAACAAAAATATCATTATTTAGAACAAACAAGCAGATTAATTAGCTATCATACTGGACTCATATTTGCATCCATCATAAGGTCCCAATTTCCAGTAAAACTCCAGTGGTAAGAATAAGTAGTGCTATAAGACCTTTAAGTGTGCCATGAGCATCTAGTAAAAGAGCAAATTGGTACTGCTGAATAGCAGCAAATAATGAAATCATGTCAAAGCTAGTAGTGTGCCAACAGCTCGTAGATCAGCGGCTTTGATTCAAATGAACTTGAAACATTTTGCATGACTTACTTTGCAGATTAGCTCTCCTTGAAAACCACCAGCTATCAGCAAATTGTCCTTGACAGCCAAGGTACTAACTTGAGTCTGAGAAAAACCCTCTGATAAACTTCCTGAGCATTTCTGTACATTAATAATATAAGCCATCTGACAAGAATGACCTTAAGTATTACACATAAAAAGAAAATGCAACGACATAACAATGTATCATACCTCCCTTGGTGCCACGTGTCCTTCAACATTAATAATTTCACTATCCATACCACTCAATGCGGACCAGTGACGAATTGAGTAACTTGACGTAAAATAGACATCATGCTTAGATGTAGCCCATACCAAATTTCTCAGCTGCAGGCACAAAATCAGACAAATTGGTTACCCTCAACATTTACACATCAGAATCGCATAAGAGATGATGGATATTGATAAGGAGTTCAACACGGATGGCAAGAGGTCAGCTGGAATCTTTGTTTTGTTTTGAAAGAGAGAGGTTAGGCAAATCAAATCATGCAGATAGCCCTGGGTCCCTGAATATATTGAATGTTTACCTCAGCAGAACATCTCCAGAAAATATAGAAATGAATGAATAAAAAAGGTAATGCGATCCTTTACACAGTTATCAGGTGCAACTTAGTATTCCTTTCCAAAAAGGAGTAAGTGTCAGTAGCAAATTCCAGGTATACATGCAAAGTTTTGCGTATTTTTCATGCTTCAATAAGTTTCGTGTATTATATACATCCAAGAAAACCCATGGCTCACATTTTTTACGGAATTTCATGTTTTTCGAGGATGAGCGGAAAAAAGTAGTTCCGGTTACAATATTTCGGACAAATTGAATTATACTATAATATATAACCAAAACAAGCCTAGACTAGCAGTAGCGCAGTGGTAAATCTCTTCCTTTTTGGTCAGGACACTGTGGGTTCCATTCCTCTCCTCCGCTAATTTTTTTTGCCCAATTCACAAATTAAAATAAATTAAGGTGCTCTCAGGATTCAAACCCAGGCCACCTTACATGAGCAAAACAGGAAAAACCACTGAGGATTGTGTACAGGCTTTAATAATTTTTAAAGTATAATGACTTCGCCTTTTTCGAAGGTACCAATTTTTTTTACAAAGCGGAATTGAAAACCCTGAGAAAACCAACACAGTTAAAAGCACGCTTGAATGTATCTGCAGCTTTTGTGCATGAAGTAGTAGTGAGAATGTGTAATCACGTACAGTGAAATTGACTGAATTAGACCGACTAGGCCACAATTTGAGAAATCTAGCAACTTCTTATGTTGTGCAACACTCGGCAAATTCACTATAACAACAGAATCAAAAGAAATTTGAGAGATTGTAAATTGACAAGTCCGAAAATGGTTTTTATGAAATTTTGGAACATGCTCTCATGAGGAAACTTCCAGAAAATTGTACCACCTATCAACAGTACATCTGAACAACTGCACTAGATAATTACCATATAGCATATCTCAAAGGCCAAAACTGAAAGAAAAGGGAGTTCGCTCACCTGAAAATGTAGAATAGTTGATTTTACTGATCTAGTATTTTGTCTGAACTCATAATACATGCCGCCTTTCTCTGTTGGTTTGCAATCCTGTTCCATGACTAGTGTCAACCGCATGAGAGAGGATGTTTTACAGGAATGAATCTCCTAAAAGATTAGAAGGCACACCTTTATTGCTTCTTCCCCAGAGTTAGGTACATTCTCATAATTTTTGTACTGTTCTAATCTGGTCTGTCTGTATTTTTCACGAGTTACAGGTAGCCTCTCCCAGAGTATTCCTTGCATGTCTTTTCCTTTTCTCGCGTCTGCTGATGAAGTATCTGGGATATCATCATTCTGAACAGAAAAATAAAAATGACAACCATAAGAGCATTGAAGTGAATAGTAAAGCAACCAGACTAACTTTCAAGTTGAACACAAAAGGTACGCTGTGTGAAGGATTGTTTAGTGCAAACTGTAGATGATCAATTTTCTTGCAATGCATCATTTTGTATCAAACAAGACTGACCCCACTCCTGTTCCTTAGTATTTATTTATGGCTCAAGCTCCTCTCATGGACATGACCATACCAAAGTTGATGGACAACTTAGAGGGTGTGGTACCGATTCTCTTAATACAATTAATCATCAAGGGTATTAATGAAGTTTCCCGTGGAATCATCATCATACTGTGGAAACAACATGATCCTCTTGATGGATATGGATGCTGCCTATAGATGTCCATTCGGGCCGCCCGGCCCAGCCCTGGCACGAGCCCGGGGTGGCCCGCTCAACTTCGTGCTGGGCCTAGCCCGGCACTACATCTCACCATGCCATGTCGTGCCAGTTCACAGGCTGCGACGACAGCCCAAGCCCAAGCCCGCAGGCCTGATTCGTGCCGAGTCAGCCCGATGTAGCCCAGCCCTACACAAACCGTTGGGCGGCCCACCAGCTCTGCGAGACCGCCGCCGAGCAGCTCTGGTCCCAGGACTCCGAGCCGCAGCCGAATGGAGGGAGAGGGAGGGAGGAGCTGAGCGACCCCAGCTTGGCCTCGCAGCTCCGATCGCGCCACCACCGCGCCATAGGCCGCTGATCTGGTTGCGCCGCCGCCATCCGAAAGGAGAACGGCGCCGGCGCGGCGGTTGAGGAGAGGGGGAGAGCCGGAGGGGAACGGCGCCGCCGACGGTTGAGGAGAGGAGACGGGGAGCCGCGTCGGAGGAGAGGAGGGAGAAATCGCGCCGGCGATGGAGGAGTGGAGAGGCCGACGGAGGAGTCGTGCGCCCGTGCCGGTGGTGGAAGGTGCGAGAAAGAGAGCGAGGCGGGCGTCGCCAACTGCGTCAGAGCCTCAGAGACGAAGAGGTTGAGAGCAGAGAGCCAGAGACAGGCGGCCGTGGCGGGGAGATTGGGAAACCGAGAGGGGGGGCGCGGTACGAGGGAGAGCCGGAGGAGAGAGTTAGGGTTAGGATTTTTTGCTTCATTATATACGGAGGAGATGAGGAATTGTGGGCTGGTACCAGACCGCAATGTATTTTTCGTGTCGAGCCGGGCGGCCTACCGTGCTGGAGTGGCGGCCCGCGCCCGGCCTGATGCACCGTGCCGGGCCAGCCCGGGCCCAATGGTTAGCGGGTCGTGCCAGGTTCGGATCGGGCCAAAAAGACGTGCTTTCGGGCGGGCTCTCGGGCTGCGGGCTTTTTGGACATCTATAATGCTGCCCAAGTATTCTTTACTGGGCTAGTCAGATATGGATAGGTATTACTAGATAGACATGTCAGATGTGGCTCAGCCGCTCAGGTAGCAACCATTCTCAAACTCTGCTCCATGGCAGAGGCTTCCCTTGAGCATGGTCATAAATTTGGATGATAATAAACTATTTTTCCTTGCACTGACTAGCACCTAAATATTCCATCACATCAAATGCACAATGATTGGTACAATAAAAAACCACATTTGTAGAGAAGACGGCACAGCTAAAAGAGCAATCTTATAGATTTGAGACTGGAGATAGACATAAGCAGTATTTCAGATACCACTACAATTTCAGAGAACCGATAAATTAACAGTGACTTACATAGTTAGATCTGGTAGAAGTAGGACAGAGTAGATCAAACAAGGTAAATATTTACATATCAAATTTTATATGCTACGAAGGAAAAAGAGAGGCAGCTACGGGAAGATACAAGAGTCATATGGAATTGAAACTGATAGCATGCAAGGGACATTGTGCAACCGTGTAAGAACGGTAAGAAACTGCGTCAATGATTTATTCCATGGATTCAGCACGTATTTGGTTCCATTGCTAAAGCTGGCAAGCAAGGCAAGGTTGGGCTATTCTAGCTGAGAAGGTGAGGCGACAAGAGAATTAAGTTGTTTGATTGTTCTTGTGAGTGAGCAAGCTTGCATGGTGCCTCAACCAGAGCAGCAGCAGGTAATGTATTTTGGAACTTGGAGCAATAATACCAAACATTCATGGCATGCATCTCAAATAAGATAATAGGACAACAGCTGCCAGGTCCATTTACTAGAGACACGTGTGCAGCAGTCCAGCACTCAAAGCTTAATCCCTAGCAGGGGAAGTTCTCCATCGATGTGTGAACTTGCCTTGCCCAGGCCGGGAGCAAAATGGCTCAGTTGCCTTGGCAAGGTTTTCCTTTCCCAGACAAGTTAGCTTGCCCAGCAAAGCAACCTTTCAAGGCAGCTCAAACACATCCCCCTTTTTGCGAGTAAGGTAAAACACATCCTTGCCCACTAAGGCCAGGGTATGCTCAGAAAAATATCTAATATATCCTGTATAAACACAGGGCACCTTCAATAAGTGGCCCAAACAAGTAACTGGAAGAGGGGTCTCATTAGTTGTCTAGTTATTAATGCTCACCATACATAGCTACATCACCAATATCATGTAGGCTACACAAGTGAAGCACTCCAGCAGCAATTAAGATGCTAAGCGATTAAGGGCTTCTTGTCATCGTTGGAACTACTCTACTCACACAATAAAAATTGTAATAGTATATGAGATAAATTTTGTGTAGACTTGATTGAATATGCGACAAAAGAGAAATATATCATTGATTCGCAGCATTCAGTCCTACCTACGTAAGTGAAACAGCACAGCATATTCACAATGATAAAGAGTGTATAGCCGTCATTGGAACTATGTTGTACTCAGCCCAGCCAATAAGAATAGTGTATGAGCAAAAGCTTTGTATAAACTTGATTGAACATGTGACAAAAGAATAATTAATTATCTCATTGGTTCGCGGGGCACAGTACTGCCACTACAATTAGTACATGGGCTATATGAGGATACAATAAAGCAGCATCATTAGTAACAATATGCATTTCAAGTTGTCAGCCACATAACATTCTAATCAGTCAATAAGAAGCATTCACAATTTTTTTTTGCAGACTATTCACCCACGCTGCAGGCAACAAAAGAAAAAAAAGGAAACATACCGAGTGGGCATAATTATCATCATCCGAATCAAAATCCATAAAACCTCGATCTTGATGCTCATCGACCATGTCATCAACAGGATCATCCATGTCGTAATCATAATCATCCTCCATCTCTTCAGCGTGGTCGTCGTGATAGTAGGACATGGATCCTCTCATACGAGAGATGCGCCTCTTCCCTGCAAACAAAAACAACACACCACCATGAGCAACCATACCCTCACTGACATCAATTGCATATTTGCATGTCATGCGAGCAAGCATCTCCACAACCTCCTAAGTCCTGAACCAATCCGCTCCACAAGTCCACAGTAATTTCCACTTCGAGTCAAAAAAAAAAAATCTATATGCGTCCTTCTAAGTTTCTGATAGCGCGTAACCAGAGCCGGTCCCCGATAATTTTCGCGAAAATCATCGAAGCCGGTAGGTAAAATAAATGTATATACTTGTAATTGGATCAGATCCGAATACAAATAGATTTGCGTTAGGGTTTGGGGATTGGGGGTGCTCCGTTTCGCACAGCAGGAAGAGGGAAGAGAAGGGGCGCGCGTACCTGGTGGGCGCCCGTCCCTGGCGAAGGGCCCGGCTAAGCCGCGGGCGTCGCCGCTCGCCCAGTCGTCGCCGCCAGGAAAAATGAAGGCCGAAAGAGAGGGAGAAAGCGAACGGGGGAAAGAAAAAGGATGATGAGGGCGCACCGCAGGCAACGCGCACGCAGCGACGCGCTCGGGACTCGGGCCGTCTCGAACGCTCCATGGCGGTGCCGTTTGGGAACGGAAATAACGGGGTGGGAATAGAAAACGGGGGGGAAGTTATACAGTTTGGGGTATACGGAGTAACTCGTAATACAATTTGTTTCACATCTCTATAAAATCGACATTTGCTTTTTTTTAATATTTATTTACTTTTTTCCGATATTATCTTATCACGTTTTTCATTAACAGAAAAAAATTGTTACAACATACCCTGCAGTCATTCAGACGCTATCACTATACAAACGGCAGTTGCAGTGTACTCCATCGCTGATCTAACATGGCTAAGACAGGGATGACCGGGTGAGGATGCGCACAACATAGCTACGTGACCAGCGAGTCCCTGATGGCCAATAACATTCACACACGAACCCGAACCAGCAACCCAGGGATAAGGATTCCAGGACATTTCGGGCCCAGCATTTCCCTAGTGACCGATAAGAAAAATACTGAAAGATTACGGTGCCGTGGCTGTCGGTGGAGAAGGAATACCTCCGCGTCTCTCCTCGCAACTTCCTTGTCAAACAGAATAGTTCCCGGACAACAGCAACTCTGTCTGTGGAATCACTTTCCGGCAATAAGATGGCAACAATTGTTGCTAAGTTACAAGCACAGCATTTGACGGTGGAACCTAAGCTCTGTTTCGTTCCTCTGGCCATAGGCAACTGTTAATCTGAATGATGATTGATATAAACTCGACCACAGTGTAATTTAACAGTCACAAACTCACAATATGTACAATGACACAGTTGAGTTGAGCTGGAGCTATGAACTTACATGACAATGACAAGTAGAATTCCAGATATACAACAGGTCATAAATTACATAAGTTTTTTGAGAAGCAACGAACAACCTCAAGCCTCGCCTTTTTTTAGGAATTACAGGCGGCCGAACTGGAGCAGGCTGCCATACGTTCTATCCCAGACTCCGACGAAGAGCATGTCGGTGTCAGGGCTGAAGGACGTGCCAGATATCTCGCCAAAGAAGTCCAGCTCCTGCCTTCTGTTGTAGTCACTCTTCACGTCAAAGACGTGCACAAAGTCAGCTGGTTCTGCCATAGACATGAACCGGCCATCCGAGGTGAAGTGAATGGACCGGATGGCTCCGAGGTTACCCCTCAAAACATGGATGGATTCTGAGAGCTTCCTCACATCCCAAACCCGGCATGTTTTGTCTTGGTTGCCAGTGGCAAATGTTAGCCCATCTGGGTTCCAAGCCGATGCAAATGAGTAGTCCCGATGACCTTTCATGGAATGAAGCGTCTGCATACAGAAATAAAATGGTCAGCTGACTTAATCAAGTCAAACAGCAAAATTTTGATGTGAAGGAATCATTGCTCTGAACTTAGTTTAACATCTTCACGACACTGGTATACCTCTCCGGATTTGGCATCTATAAGCAAACCATCAGGGTCATCTCCCACAATAATGGCCACCTTTCCGTCAGGACTCAATGAAGTATGCTGCATCAACAAAGTATAAGCACATAGTAAGAAGTAAGAACAGACACAGTAATAAAAAAAATATTGAAGGATTCACTGAATTTGAAATACTATCAACTTATATCGATGTTGAACCAATTTAATCTTAGCCTATGTTAGAAACAGCAACAAAAAAGAGGCGAAAGGATTCCATTGTTTCTTTTATCTTGAAGGGGACCACCAAGGAAATGATATTCTTTCTTTTACTAATCATAAAAATGTAATACATATTGAATTTTCTCTACGCACCAATTATATGTTCGTACACTAATCTTGCCAGGTTCCCCAATAGGAAAAAAGCCAGAAATAGGCCCGAAAATGTAGAACATGATGATCACAAAAAAGCACATCAACATGGATAGGCATAAAATAGGGAATAAAATGTGCAAAGAATAAGGTTGAGAACATGTGGAAAAGCATCTCTAATTCAATGGTAGTGATGCCATCTATGAGATGTTCCAAACAGAGCACATGCTAACAGAAGCCGAAGGAACATACATTCACTGGCCATTCGAACTGAAAATGTTTGCAGAGTTGAAATCTCTCCATGTCATAGTCTCTTACACCAGAGTCGTTACTTGATGCGATGAAGTGAACCGCGCCACTGGGGGTGTAAAATCACCACAAAAATAAATACATATATTCGATGAGGTAAGCATCTTCAGTGATATAGATAGGAAGTTACCTAGAGGCATTGAATATCTCAACTGCATTGGTCAAAGCGTTGACATCATAAGTTGTTCGGCAGCAAAAACTAATTCCTTCCAGATCAAGATGCTACAATTCACATCAATATAAGATAATTAATAGAACAAAAAGATCATCATTTAGAACAAACAAGAACATATCAAAATCAGCTATTATACTAGCCTCGTATTTGCATTCATCACAAGGTCCCAATTTTACATGAGAGAAAACTCCGGTGGTAAGAATAAGTAGTGCACTACAACTTTTAAGTGTGCCATGAACATCCAGTAAAAGAGCAAATTGGTACTACTGAATAGCAGAAATGTCAAAGCTAGTAGTGTGCCAATAGTTCACACATCAGCTGCTTTGATTCAAATGAACTTGAAACATTTTGCATGACTTACTTTGCAGATTAGCTCTCCTTGAAAGCCACCAGCTATCAGCAAATTGTCCTTGACAGCCAAGGTACTAACTTGAGTCTGAGAAAAACCCTCTGATAAACTTCCTGAGCATTTCTGTACAAGGATGACCATTAATAATATAAGCCGTCTGACAAGAATGACCTTAAGTATTACACATAAAAAGAAAATGCAAGGACATAACAATGTATCATACCTCCCTTGGTGCCACGTGTCCTTCAACATTAATAATTTCACTATCCATACCACTCAATGCGGACCAGTGACGAATTGAGTAACTTGACGTAAAGTAGACATCATGCTTAGATGTAGCCCATACCAAATTTCTCAGCTGCAGGCACAAAATCAGACAAATTGGTTACCCTCAACATTTACACATCAGAATCGCATAAGATGGCTTAGTAACAAAGGCAACACATTCTTCCTATAGTTATCAGGTGTACTTGTAGTCGTTTACCTTGTGCTCCTTCATAAAGGAATAAGTATCACTGTTCATGAAAAGTTCAGGTAATTTATCATATTTTAGAAATTTTAAACTGTCTTGGTTCCTTGGATATATGCTAAGATGCTTTAAATTTCCTAAAATATGATAAATTACCTGTGCAGATTTATTATACAAATTAGTAATGAGAATGTGTAATCACACACAGTGAAGTTGACTGTAGTAAACCAACAAAGTCACAATTTGAGGAAATTTAGCAACTAAACATCTTAGGTTAATAATTAAAAAGCTTGACAAAATGTATTATAAGAGGAAAAATAAAATATATTGTGAGATAAAGTAACTTGGGAAGTATGAAGCTGGTTTTTATGATAGTTTAGAACATGCATGCTCTCATGAGGAAACATCCAGAAAACTGTAATACCTGCCAAATCTTTTATCCAAATAGCTGAACATGATAATTAACCTGTAGCATATTATCTCAAAGGCCAAAAATGACAGAAAGGGGAACTAGCTCACCTGAAAATGTAGAATAGTTGATTTTATGGATCTGGTATTTTGTCTGAACTCATAATACATTCCACCTTTCTCTGTTGGCTTGCAATCCTGTTCCGTGACAAGTGTCAGCCACATTAAGACAGAAACTTTTACAAGAATGAACTTCCTAAAAGATTAGAGGCACACCTTTGTTGCTTCTTCACTAGAATTGGGTACATTCTCATAGTTTTTATACTGTTCTAATCTGGCCAGCCTATAATTTTCACGAGTTATAGGTAGCTTCTCCCAGGCTATTCCTTGAATGTCTTCTTTTATCACCTCCGCTGATGAAGGATCTGGGACCTTGTCATTATGAACAGAAAAAAAAGAGAGAAATAATGCAACCATTAGAGCACTGGAGTGATCAGTAAATCAACCGGACCAATGTTCAAGTTGAAAGACAGATGGTATACTATGTGAAGTGAAGCTTTATTCGGATGAATTCTAGTGTAAGTTGTTCATGGTCGATTAATTGCAATGCATTACATTGTGACTGCTCTAGTAAGACATGCCCTACTCCTCTTCCTTAAGACCAATACCGTTTGCTTATTTCTGGTGCAAGCTCCTCTCGTGGACTCGAGTAACACACCATATTCACTTCTGAACCAAAGTTGCTTGATAACTGGAGAGTGTGGTACGACCGTCTCTCCATCAATCGATTCATCAAGAACAATAATGAAATCTGCTGTGCAGTCATTGACATTATTGTGGAGACGACAAGATACTCTTGAAGGATACAGATGTTTCCCTATTCATTCTTTTTCGCTAGTATGATGGATAAGGCTATTAACAGAGATGTCAGATGTGGCTTTAGGTACCAACGAATAAATAAAGATCTCACTGATTTGCAACATATAGTGCTACCATTACAAGTAGCATGTGGGATATGTAAGGGATAAGCTAGAGCAGCATTTATAACAATAAACACTTCTGGTTATCAGCCGGTCTACCCATCCGATAAAAGGTTTGTGCATCATAAAAGGTTTAGCAGATTACAACAGGCAACAAAAGAAGAAGTAACTCTTGAAAAAAGGAGTCCAAACCTACCGCCTGCCAGTAATCACCATCCTCTGGATCGGAGTCCCGAACCCCTTGCTCATGCTGCTCACCAGCCATGTCATCAGCAGGATCATACTCCATTTCGTAATCATCCTCCTCTTCAAAGAGGTTGCCGAAATAGTTGCACATTGATCCTCCTCAGAGACCCCTGCCTGCAAATAGAAACAACACACCACCATGAGTTTCTGTGAACGACTATCCCTGACCGGCGGGCAAAGAAAAGGGGCGGGCCGGTCGGTTTAGGCCTTTAGGGTACGGCCAGTTCACCGGGACTCCGGGAGGATCGCCCTCCCAAATTTGACAGAAAAGCAAGGTTCAAAGCCCACCCTTATCACGCCAACAGCACCTCTAGAACCTCCTACTGTCCTACACCAATCCTAGTACATTCCAATCACAAATCAGGGAGCGCACACGATTTTGTAGTTCTGACATGGAGATAAAATCCGCACAAAAATGTAACAGTCAACACAGAGCAGCATTCTTAAGCATACCTAACTACTCTCTCTGTTTTTTAATATATGACGTTTAGGAAAAACAAATTAGTTCATTTTTGAACTAAAAAGTTTCCCCTCAAACAGCACATCATAATCATCGCCATAAAAAAAACACTTCCGTAAATCCTCTCACAAACGCGGTTTCCCCTCAAATCAGCTTCATACACATCACCAATCCGGCAATCAATCCTCCGCAATCATCTAACCTAAATCCTGCCCTAAGCACGCGTCACCAAAATATGCACCATGATTGATGACTAAAAAATGAATGAAATCACCGGCAAACGCGGGGAACAGAGGACTGGACGTCGACGAGGAACGCGGCGAACCTGCCGCCGGAGGAGCGGAGCTGGAACCCTGTGCCTCGGACGCCGCCGGACCGAGACGAAATGGATTCCCGGTGGTATCGAATCGAGGAGAAGGCACAGGGGACTAGTTAAGCCACAGCCACGCTCTTCTTCTTCTCTTTTCCTCCTGCCTCTTTGTTTCACCTCTCCTTCTGGTTCTGGCTTCTGACTCAGAGGTCAGAGCTGCTCTGATTCTTTCATATGATTTCTGTGTCTCGTTGACGGAAATTATTATTTTACCGAGACCTATGAGCCTTTCGACTTATTTTCTCCCACGTAACACTATTTCATCTACCAACTGAACACTATTCAACAAGTCAGCTCAACAGGCTCTATCTCGTTCCTAACATGTGTTTTGTCGTCTGCTATTCAGTTTTTCTTGATTATACTTCTTGCAAAATATTTCTGTTGAAATAAATTAACTATACAAATTAGCACACAATATTTTTTCTCTCGATACAGATCAGCCCATATGAACAGCTGTTGCCTGTTTGACTGCGATCGCAGTGGGTTAGTACACCAGAGTCCCCGATAAGTCAGGTCCCGCATCAAAACAACGAGATAAGAGTCGGTTAAAAAATTAACATTCGTGTGCATGTACTTGCAATAAACCAGAGTCTTTGGTACAAGGTATAATTGTGCTAATTCGAGAGAAAAAAACAGGGTGATGAGTTTGTTCATGATCATGAAATGGTCTAGCAAGCCACTGAAAAATTATAAGGCATCTTTCTGTAAAATTGAACGGATAAGGATTCGAGGACACTTGGGCCCAAGGCTTGCTGAACTGAAAGAAACAAAAGTAGATGCCTTTTTATCTCTTTATCTGATACGAGATCACCCGGAAAGATTACTGCTGTTGTGATTGCGACTGTAGGTGGAAAACCACCGCATTTCTCTGCACAAACAGAATAGGTCATACTTGTAGAGTCACTTGCTGACAATATAAGATGTTAGCAATAGTTTTGAAGTTACAAGCACAACATTTTACAGAGGAACAGATGTTGGCATGCTGCTGAACTATGGATTGCTTTGCTCCTCTGACCAAACAAAAGTAGACCACTATTCAGATGAATGATAAGACAATACAAATGATACTGTTGGGTTGAGTTGAGTTTGAGCTCAACACCAACATTAACAAATCTAATTCCAGATCATACGCAACAAGTAGTAAATTACATTACAAGAGATTTTACACATAAAAAGGAAGCGTGGCAGCAGACCTCAAGCCTCATCGGTTGCAACACCCTATTTTTCAGGGAAATGAATGGAGTTATCGTTCAGTGGAACAACAACGCTACTACCACACTCAAGACAGTAGTCCATGCAGGCAAGCTGCTTTGAGCGTGTTGTCCACCGTTTGTAATGGAAATGTCTCTCCGAGGGACACCTGCGCACGAAAGCCCCAGCTTGCCTTCCTTGCACTCGCTGGAGAACAGCCCTGGTGGGTACTTGCCATAGAGGTTGATGTAGGTGAACATTTGCGTCGCACAGCTGTTGCTGTCATCATTGATGTACGTATCGAACGGGCATGCGAATTCCTTGAGAGCGGCACAGCATTCTTTCGCGGGAAATTTTGGCCCTTTGCACTTGCTTGTGATGATTGTGTAGTTTTGGAACTCAAAGCTCACTGGGCAATCTGATAAGCATAGGTAGGAATAAAAAGAATATGTCAGACCGAGGTACCAAAAGTACAGAATACGATTTTTTCTGCTGAAAAGAAAGCACATAACATGACTTGGAGGTCAGTTAGACAGAAATACATCAGAATGAAGATATAGGGTCAGCTTGATGTTACTAGGTCCTCCCTCCGTCCGAAAATACATCAGAGTGAAGAGATAGGGTCAGAGGGATGTTACTAGGTACCTAGAAATAGTATATATCTAAGTCCATGTCAAAAGCTATATACCTAAAAAAACCAAAACTAATAGTAATTTGGGACGGAGTGAATACTCAATATCAACAATATATATGTATTGATCACTGTATTGATGTTACGAAAACATACAATCATCGACTGCCTTGAAGAACTTGATCCATCTGCAGATTATTGCAAGGACCAAACAGACCACTGACTTTCAGTTCCTAGAAGAGATTTGCTATTTCACATTAGCTAATTTATCGCCTCTAATTCTCAATATGGTGCATGCTCTATTCTTTTCGAGGTGAGTCCAGTCGGTGAAAATACGAGATAGCCCCCTATTACCAAGTCAGCAGGCATGTGCATGTGGCTCTTGCTCTAAACCAACCCCAGAACAAGTGGCAAATGGCAGCGGTTAGCTGCACGCTGAGCTTTTCCACGTCAAGTTCAATGCACTCCTTGCCTTCAGAGTTCAGACCTCTTACCATGATATGCTAGAGATAAAAAATGCAGGTGTTGTATTTATGACTTGCTACCATCCTTTTCATTTTCGACAGCGCAGCAGCATCGAACCTTGAACTGACAAGAGTCTGTTTCCCCTTTGCACCTACCAAATGTAGTTGCAAGGCTGAAAACTTGTGTCTTCATTTTTCTGTTTGCTTCCCTCAAATGCTTCACAGCAAGGATGGGTTTTCCTTTTCAGCTTAAAACATCGTCGCCTGAGAGGTTGGGTTGGGTAAGCAACCGAGTGTATCTGTATGGCGACTTAACCGCCAATCAGGCAATCACTTACGCCTAAGATTTCCTGAGCTAGTTTCTCCTACTCGCGGGCGCTGATTTACCTTGCGCAGGAAATGGGGAGGAGGGTTGGCGGCTTAGCGCTTGACAGGTCAGGTCATCCAACCTCAATTTCGTACCAAATCCCATCTCGAATCATATAGAATTATATGGTGAAGGAATTGAGCGAGAAAGAGAAGGAAACGCACCCTTCCTGGCCTGCAACAAGCTCCTCCCCGTGGATCCGGCGCTCACCTGGAACACGCCGTCTGCAAACCAAGCACGAACAAGAGTTATACAAACGGAGAAGCAAAATTGGCAGCAAGAAACACCGAGACACACTCACCGGACAAGAAAGGGCCAGCGGCAGAGGCGACCCCTGCCATGGCGGCGGCCGAGAGGAGGAATATGAGCAGGAACCCGCGCCCCACCGCCATCGCCCACGCGTCCTCCCACCGGGAGCAAAGCAAGAACTCGCCGCCGCCGCCGACGACCGTGAGACTCTTATCAGCGGGGCTGCGGGAGGGTAGTGCCCTTGCCTCGAGGGGGTGGAGCTCGGGAGCTAGTCGGAGCTAAGGCCGACGTCGATGACGGTGACAGAGCCACAGAGGATGTAGAGGCCGAACGACGCCGCGCTTGTGGCGTTTTGCTAGCTCTAACTGCTCCCCGCGTGGCGTGCGCCTGAAATGAGCCTTGCCCTTCCTCTAGTAGCTGGTGGTTGTATTTGTAAGCTCGACGCGTCTCGGCCGTAGCCCGTATCTTGACCAAATGGTTTGGGGACTTGGGGTTCGCTTTCTTCTCGTGCTAGCTGGTTGCCAAATGCCAATTACAAGTTGCAACAGATTTTTATTTAAACTCCTAACCTTTGACAATCCTTTTCTCAAACACGCGGAAGCTCTTCGTGTCAAAATCTATAGACAGAAGTGGTCGCACATTGACCAAAATACATCGTGCACTGATGACCAATCGCGCGTGTGGCCTACAATGAGGTAACAAAGGACATAAACAACCGAACCCGGGAAAGAGCAAAACATCCTCCAACATTATATATTTTCTCCGTTTTAAATTGTGTTTTAAATTGTAGGCCGTTTGGTAATTTTTATCACAAATTCGACCGTTCGTCTTATTCAAAAAATTATGAAAACATAGTCAAATTTCAGTTATTTTTGAAAAACTTCTACGTTTTTTTAAACTTTTATTAATAAAGCAAGCCACAACAAAAAAAAATATGATATTTGCATAATTTTTCAATAATTCGAGTGGTCAAACTTGGAATAAAAAAATTAAACGACCTACAATTTGAAACATAAGGGTTATAATAAAATTAAGCCAGAAGAAATACAACATACAACGATATCTGACTACATCTGCATTGCAAGATGGCAACTATTTGACTACATCAATTCATCATTACAAGATGGCAACAATAGTCAGTTACAGGTGCTACGTTTTGCAGAGGAACATAAGCTAGTGAATGGTCAATTTGTTATTTTGTTTCTCTGACAAAAAAATCACAGGTACAATCATACGCATGAATAATGGTATGAATTCAATTTAATTTAATGCAATAGTAACAATACAAAGGCACAGTGAGTTGAGTCCCAAAGTTCTAATTCGGCATCGACAGATGGAAGGAATCCCATAGAATATGCAATCTATCATAAATTACATTAGGAAATATTTTACACAAAAGGAAAAGAAAAACTCTCATACCCGCCCACAATTTTAGCACCATAAGACTCAGAATGAACTTGAGGCTCATCAGTTACAAAAACAACTTTTTTGGCGAAACTGAAGGCGTCATCATTCAATGGAACAACAATGATACCAATCCAAAAACGAGTGTAAACAAAACAAGTGGGCTGCTTTGAGCTCGTTGGCCACCACTCGCAGCGGTGCTGCTCTCAGCTTTCACAGCGGTGCTGCCCTCAGCATCTGTGCAGGCAAGTCCCTTCTTGCCCTCGCGGCATATGTTGGCAAACAGGCCTGGTGGGTACTTGCCATAGAGGTTGATGTAACTGAACATTGCTGATGCACAGTCGCTGCTGTCGTCATTGATGTAATCACGGAACGGGCATGCGAATTCCTTGAAAGCACCACAGCATTGGTCGGCAGGAAATTTTGGACCTTTGCACTTGCTTGTGATGATTGTGTAGTTTTGGAACTCAAAGTTCATGGCACAATCTGATAATCACAGGTAGGAATAAATAAAATTAAGATCCAAGTACTGAAAGTATTGAACATGACTAGATGTGTGTCAGGACCTCAGGAGACGAATAATGATGAGTTGAGCACATCATGTTAACATATTTGTTGCAATTAACTTTTTTCGAAAAAAAAAACAGTTCAGCTGTACAAAGAAAAAGGTGTTCCTGCTTCACCATCACAGGGCACAAGCTTGGTGATATGTTTCGTTCATTTCAGGACCTCTATTGGTATTATGGTGAGGACTGGGGATGGATATACATGGATATAAATTTAAATTGTCTAGCGAAAGCATCCTAGTATGAAGCATCAGCAAGTAAAGTTCAGGTAATAACATTTTAACTGCTCCTGAATCTAGTGTTTGGCATTTTTTTCATTTAAAAAGACAATGCCTGGCAATACTCCCGAGTGACAGGAACATAAATTCCATTGCCAGCTTTCCTTTGTTCTCCAAGTCAATAATCCCATGCCCCCTCTGAATGATATAGGCATATATGCACCTTTTTTCACCAACAAAGAGATTGATCTAGAGTGTCTAAATGTGGTGCACCTCCTGTTGTTTTCAAGGTGATCCTTTTTTTTTTTTGCAAAGGTTTTCAAGGTGATCCTGTCAATCAGTGGCGGACCCAGAAATCAAATGGAGCCTGGGAAAAACTAGATCATCATCTTCCTATCTTCAGGAAAAAAGGCTGCAGCCACAAGAAAATTGATTTGAACCCTACTTGTTCTACGAACAACGGTGTGGGAGCGTGGGCAGGTGGCCAAGATTGCCCACACTTGGGTCCGTATATCCTGCAACCAACGGTGTGAGTCCTTCATTGACGACCCTGGGAGCCAGGCTTGCCCACACTTGGGTCCTTCATTGACTTGCTCTAGGAACAACGGTGTGGGAGCCTGGGCAGGTGGCCACTGCTGTCAATGAAAGATCGAAATGCATCCTGCAACCAAGTTGACAAGCCTGCATGTTGCCCTCGCGGTCTCACCAGAGAAAGTGAACAGCACTCACACCATCATATTCCTTTTATTTTGAACTTAACACCGTCATATTCTAAGCCAAGATCAATGCACCCCTTCCCTGTCAGACCATCACCATCACTTGCATGTGCTAATGACGTATGACAGTTGACAGCCTCTTAAATTCGTTAATTTGTTGTATTGTTCAGAGTTGGCCTATGTATGATTTACTCCCAATTTTTTTCTCAGAGGCGTCATTCAATCCTTAGTCGTCAAGGGTCCATTCTTCCCTTCCTTCCTTCAAATGCTTCAGAGACTCTCTCTTTCCTTTTTCAGCTTAATCGGCTAACGCCATTGGCCAGCCCATAAGGCTGGGATTTGAAATCTAGCAAGAGCTACATAGATGACTGCTTTAATTGCCAGTTATACCTGTGCCTACGATTTCCCGGACCTGCTTATATTAATGGATGCCGATTTGATGTGCGCAGGAAATGTTGAGGATTAGCACGAAGCTCGAACAATCTAAAAGCTAATGCATCTAACGGCGCCGCTCCCAATTTCAGATCGAACCCCTCTACCACCCCAGGTGAACCTCGACTCGAATCAGTCACGCACGCGTTGTTGGGATGCCTCAAATGAGCGAGGAAGGCAAGACATGGAAACGTACTCTTCTTGGCCTGCAGCAAGCTCCTCCCGGTAGATCCGGCGCTCGACTGGAACACGGCATCTGCTAGCCAGCATTAACACAAAACCAGCCCATCAGTAGATGCAGTCACGGGACTGGAAAGCAAAAAGGGTCAGCAAGAACACGGTCGCACTAACCGGACAAGAACGGACCAGCGGCGGAGGCGACCCCGGTAAGGGCCGCGGCCGAGACCAAGAGGAGCGGCAGCAGGATGCCGCGGTCGGCAGCCATCGTGGCGTCTCTCCCCACCGCAAGCAGGAACTTGCTGCCGCTGAGGCTCCTCTTGTCCGCGGGAGGTTGGTGACCCTCAGGGGGAATGGAGGTCGTGGGCTTGTTGGATGGATCTAGCCCGACGACGAAGGCGGTGGAGGTGGGACGCGGGATGTAGAGGCCGCCCACATGCGCGCCACGACGTTCGCGGTGGTGGTGCTTGCAAGCTCAAGCCCGGGTGTTTACTGCTCCAACTAAATTAAAGTGTCGCGGGGTGGTGGAGCTGGACGCCTGGACGGCGAGCTTGGAAGGTTGGAGCAAGCTTGGGAAGGGGCCAGACCGCCAGAGAGACTCGTCGCGACGGGCAGGCAAATTTTTAGAAGGGACGCGACGCGGTTTGTTCGGTGGGCTCGCGTCTGTCCCTACGTTTCTCTCTGGCTGACGGTGAGTCGGTGACGGTGGTCGGTGGGAGTTGGAGGCTGGGAGCTAGCTGGGTTTGGCTTGGAGGGAGAGGGACGGGCGTCGGGGAGCCACGGCCAACGGTAGAAGAGCTCGAGGGTCCAAAGTCTCGACGATGATGCTTCTGTTACCTGCTAGTGTAATTCTTTTTGGGAGGACCTACCTGCCGCGTTTTCCTATTACAGAGTAAAAAGAAGAAGAAACAAGGGACGATATGCAGCAGTTTGCTGACGGGGCAGGTGAAGAGATTAGCGAAAGTGGTGATGCTGTCGAGCAATACTCATTTTTTTAGTCAAAAGAGGGCAGTTAAGGCAGGATGATTTGCAACTACAAACATTTATTACGCAAGTGTGACAATTAATGGGACACCAATACATCCCACGTCAGAGGGCAAAGTCGAAATTACACAAATTCTCTCATCGTCGATAGGTTAAAATGCTCCGAATTGGACCCTCCCGCGACCATTTCCTCGCGGACGTGTGCGCTCTCGCATGATCACGGCTCAACCATCCTCGTCCTCGCTGCCCGGGTCTTCTGTTCTGCCAGAATATGACGCCTCCCATCTGGCATCTGGCTGTGGTCTACTTGACAGCTCATTGGATGCATCTTCGTCTGCCAGACAGCTCACGATGCCGATGGGCATCATTCCTCGATATGCTGACGGTGTATAAATGCAAACTTGCAAAAACTTGTCCATTGGGCATGGCATAAATAGGTTCATACTTGTTCTCACTTGATTCCGGTTAACACCGTCAAGTTGAATCGTAAAGTATGATAGGTGTATTATGTAATCAACCAAAAAATGGATTGAATTATGAGTGAAACTAACTGTTCTCAATAGTGAGGAGAAAATGCACCGAGCATTGGAATACATACGCAGATTCCGAGGGCGCTCAAAGGAGCATAAACAGAAGGATGGCGAGGGCATAAGCTGTGCATGGTGCTCTTTTATAATTCCTTTTGCTCTATAAAATTGGACGGTGTTTGTGCATTTTCCAGGATGCTGTTTTTGACTATCTCCTCAGTGTACCGGTCGACAACTATCTGTTGTTATTGAGGCTAATATGTCATTGCTATTTGCTCATCTCTGTAGGCCAGGGCAACCATGAACAAAGCAATGTGGTTTGATTCTGTCGGGTATCAGATATTAGTAAGTAACCAACTTGTTTTCTTGTTTCTGTACATTGCAATTAGGTGTATTATGTACAAAATTTCCTCCTCTGCACCAAAAAAAAAATGCAAACAAAAACAGATTAGTGCAGACAAGTACAGTTGTAATCTGCAGGATGGTTCCAAAACCATCTATTTTATATGCTATAATTCAGGCAGAAAAAGAGATGCAAACCATGCACAGATACACATGCTATGGTTGTCACTTTCAGACATTAGAGTGCTCTATCAAACTCAAATTAAATTGCTAATATGGATTTGAAGAATTCTCAATGTGGACAGGATAATGAAAGTATGTGTTTATGCTGTACTTACCCTAAGATCAGACTCCTTCACAGCTTCCAATGTCTCAGCCATCTGCATTTGTTTGATAACTGTTGCATGCAATACCTGGAGCCACAGACCAAGGGGGAAAAGGTCACCTCAGTACATGTCCACTTGAAATAAGAGAACGGAGAAAAATAAGCTATCAGTTAGATCAAGAAATGAAGAGGTATCTCATGAAGAATAACCAGTATGAATATTGCACTATAGCAAAGACCTACCTCACTGCACACTGGCATTCTGGAACAATAGCAGGATATAAGATATATACACAAAGGAAGTTACGAGATCATCAGAAAATGTGATTCGACAGGTGCTAATCAGATATTAAGTTGTGGTTCCCACAAAGTCGTCCTAAAGATATATCAAGTAGGGCCAGATGAAGGATGACCCAACAATGACTAAAGCTTAAACCAGCATGGTCCATGTAGTTATGTTTGTACTGTAAGCAGTAACTTTTCTGCCTTTCATGTCAATTTTTAACATCGCAAACTGGCATGTTTTAAATAAATTTGTAAAAGCAACAGTCATATACAAATTCACTTCGCACTATCCAAAGTTGTGCCTGAGACTGAACAAGATTTTGTTTGTAATAACAGACATGCTATAGAAGGTAAGATGGCGAAAAGCAACTCTAAGCACCATAAGGTCCAAAAAACATAAGTTTACCTTCTTTGTTTTCTCCAGATCAAACTCAATGGATTTTATCCTGTCGAAAGAATCTTGTATGGCACGATCCTTGTCCTGAGGAAGCTCTGGAGGCTTTCTGCTCAGCTGATTAAACACTGACTCAAGTCGATCAAGACGTTCCAGGCAAGGATTCACACGATCTTCCCTAATTATCTGAAGATCTGCCTGATTAGGGGGCACAGTTGCAGTATGCGGATGAACGTTTTCCAAGTGTTGTCGCCGACGAATGAAAAATCGCAAAAGAGAGAGTACTTTAAGAAATACAGCAACAACTTTCCTTGATAAATGTTTCAAGATCCCATCATCAGCATTGCCAACACCATTGTTCGGGACACGCCGACCTGCTAGTTTGAACCCATAACTTTAAGCATCAGACAAGTGGCCATCACTGTGAGACAGCTGATTTGAAGAAATCATAGCATATGGCATCGTTTTTTATATAGCTTAACGCAACCGTATAGATTTTGAATGGATACCTGGCACAGGTAAAGCCCCATTTACCAAGGAACGTCGTTCTGTATTGAACTGTCTAGCTTCATTTTCAGCAATGTTGTATCTTTGGTTGGATCCCAACACTTTATCCGCCATATGAGATGTGCCATCAGAACCACTGTAAGTTGTAGATCCTGGTTCCCTTGCCTACAAGGTCAACGCTCAGAGATGAACCAACTAGAAAGTTATATAACATGCTAAAGAGGCATGTGCCCAAAGAGGGGGAAATCAGTCTAAATGTCCAAGCTAAAAGCTACATAGTTCAAGGTAAACACAAGAAAACAGTTGTCTTTTTTTTAAATAAAAAAATGGCAGAACTGAGCAAGACTTTACTTCCTCACGAACAGGAGCCAAACTAGGATATTCAACATCTTCAGGAGCCACAGGGGATCCAAGATCATCAATGTCTGAACCTGATTCAGCATTTGACGTGTCACTAATTCGTTCTGGTAACTGAAAGAAGCAGGAGAACCACATCCAATGTCAAAATTGAAGAATAGAATGGCATATGGAGCAATATGAGACTTCGCAATACGTAAACTTGCCTTGAGAGCACGCAATCTTACAGAACCTGTAATTGTTTCCTCTATATCAGATACTTGCCCGATTTCCCTCAATGACTCCATGCTATGTACAAGCTACAATAGAGAATAAGGTCAACAGAAGCAGTGACAGATAAGTTAATTTTATTCATATACCTTAAGAACTAAAAGACTACGATACAGTAAGAGGGCATAAGAAGATTCATGAACTGACCTTCATGATTGAAGGATCGCTCCAGGGGCCTTTGTTGGACCTCAGGCACCCTCCGTGGTTAGGACATGAGCATGATCCACCAAAGTATTCAGGCAATTGGCTGCAGAAATTTTTTTCTTAAGCTTTGCATAGAGGTTCACCAATAGAACAATCTTTAAAGAAGCAATCACCAACCTTGCATCAATAGCTTCGAGAAGTCTGCTTTGATATTTTGTTCCTAGAACCTGAAATTAAAGAGTCAGTATGAAGCCACACAAATACAAACATGGATAGTGAACTACAAATGGTTGCAAACTAAGTACATGGATTTTAGATGATGTCTTGGGGTCAAGAAGTCCCTTCACAGTGCTCCAGATCAGCTTGAAACCAGGTCCAGCATTTACAATAAACATTTGGTGTAGTGTCTGCATAATTTTGTGACATGCTTGGGAATCAGAATGGTTTCAGGCATTCTCTATTTAATTGTCTCATTATTATAGCTAACCTCAGGATAATAGTCACCATCTATTTTTTGCATACAACGCACCAGATCCCTTGCGATCTTGCTAAAATTCTTCCAGCCCTATATCAGAGGGAACATAAAAATAATAGTAAATATTATAAATTGTGCATACAGCACAAAGATGCTAAACAAGAAAATGTTATTTACCAAAAAAAATATCATAGATTCAGATATACTAAATGGATAAGGAATGAAGTAACAGAGCTAATGAATTAATGCAGTTATAAAGGAATTTAACCTGCTGGTCTACTGATTTTTTCCACTGGTGGATTTATACCCCAAGCATTTGAAAATGTCAACCAATTTATTAGAAACAAATCTACAGTACCATTTTTTTCTCAAAAAGGGTAGCCCTGATACTATAGACATCTATGGTGAATTGGTGATATACGCTTTGGAGATTGAAAAACATACAAAAGTTGGTCAGCTTTCAATACAGGGTCAGTTTTGCACCAAACATAAAGCCAATCAAATTACAGGGATGTTTATCACAATTGCTGCATTTCCATGCCAATTATATCCAAAAAGTTGTGACTGAGGATTGCATGTTTGTCTCAGAATTGTAACTTAAGGAAAATCGAACTATTATGCATCCTGATATAGTGATATCTCAACTGGAGAAATATCTGGCAAGACTAACAAACATGTTGGAATAAGATTATTAAAAAATCAAATTACTGGGATGCTATTGTAAAGCAAAGCAGTTAGAGGTTAAAAGCACAGTTAAGGCAATGAACACGTACCACTCCATGGACATCCAATATTGTAGTTGTGGTATCTATGTGCCTTTTGGCGGCAATTGAGCATGCAGGAAATTTCTCACGGAAAGCTCTCTCGAACTCCTGCACATGATACTTAATGTAGCGCTCCACTGATGTAATTTGTACAAGCTTGTTGGGTTCTACTTTCCCAAGCAACTCAATGTATACAGGCCTTCCTTCCTTGTCAACACCATGATAACCATGTGGATAGTATTGCAGGACATCTTCTAGCTCGTGAAATTCAAAATCCTTCAAGGAGTATGAATTAGCTGTCGTTAGTATGAATAACATAATATTGCAAAATCATATGCTGGAAAAACATAGAAAACATACAATTATGCATCTAAATATCTGCAAAATTTAATATAATTTTGAGATCAAATTTTTACAATGAACAGCATCCTACTTCAAAAATTGTGTCTGTCCCGAACTCCTTTCTCCAGTGCAGCATGTCTGCCCACATCTGTGCTGCCTTCTCCAGGTCGAATTTCCTTGCTTTTAAAAATCTGCACCACAGATTGGTCACAGTGAAAAATCACTAACTGGTATGTCACAGCTGAAACCAACAATATGATTGTATTTCCACAGATACCAACCTAAGCATCATATGGTAGTCATCATGCTTGACTGGCAACAAGCCCCTAGCAAACAAAACCTCCCGAAACGAACTCACTGCCTGCTCTTCCTCAGCATCCCTGACATCCTCTATCGCTATCCTTTGTACTCTGCAGTCCACTTTCCTCTTACCCCTCTTCTTCAGCGAGTGTGTCAGCCTTGTCGATGCATGCAGCGCTTTCTTCCTCAGCGACCGTATTTTCGTGTGCCTCGGCTCGTCCTCTGAGATCTCGGCATCTGCTCTGTCCCTCCTCTCATCATTACTAATTGCTATCTCGATGCCATCAACATTTCCCTCTGCAACAGAGCATGGCAAGCGCCAGAACATTAGCTGCATTGCATGGTGGATTCATGAAAACTACATGCATATAGCACCGAGCACCTGGCCGTACGCCCATACCTGACATCCTCTACTAAAGCAGCTCAAACTATCATGCCCTCCCTCTTCGTATTACTCTGCCCGATCACTGTGATTCCGTGTATATAAAGATAAAGTGGCCCGAACCCCCACACTGCCATAAACAGTAGTACATAGATAGATGTTAGAATTCACAGAGGCGCCTTCACATCAAATTCGCAGCGCATTTCTCTTGTACAAAACCAGCGGCGGACTAAGCGAGGGCCGTGCCGACTAAGTTGAGCGCAGAAATAAAATGGGAAAATATAAACCAAACCACCTATATATATCGGTACGAACACCAGTAACGCAGCAAACAAGCAGCCAACTGGATGGATTGGGGAGAGCGACGAATATTCGACTTTCAGAGCTCACGACGAACAAAGGGGCCGAGATTCTGCGGAGAAACCGAGCAATCGGGGTGTCTACGATCACACAGGTTCACAAGGGAATCGGATCTCCACTCCACGCTGGTGGCGTCTCGGAGGTTCCGGGAAGACGCCGTCGCCAACGGGAGGGGTGAAGAGAGGCGCGCGGGGGCTGTCCACGGAAGGGGTACCTGGATCTGGATCGCGGCGTCGGACGGCGGTGGCGCGCCTTTTAAAAGCTCGCCTCCGCGGCCGCGGTGAGATCGGCAGCCGCGCCTGGGATCACGGCGGGGGGCAGCAGCACGAAGCGTTTGGTGTGATCGGAGCGGGGGGGCCTCCGCTTGCCTCCTTCCCTCGGCTCCCCTGTCTCCTAACGCTTACGCTTCCCGTTGCTTCGTTTTCGCCTACTACTCCTCTCCCTCTCCACCCGCTAGACTTGTTGCCTTGCCGCCGCTAGTACTGGGCGTGGGCGTTTGGGCGGCGTTCTTTTCCCCGGTTCTTGCTGCGGGGCGGGGCCCCGGCGTCAGCGGTGCTCGCGCGGTGTCGTGTACGCCAGAGGGGGGAGAGAGAGAGTGCGCGCGTCGCGATTGACTCGCTCCCTCACCCGCTCGGCTCGGCGCGCCCGCGTTGCGTGACTGCTTTACACGCAGCCAAGCGGGCGCCGACGCTCACGTGCAAGGTCACCGCAGGCGCTGTGCGTAGGTCCCACATGCCGGTTGATTACATTGGCATACCATGCTGCCTCCAAACATGCGAGGTGAGAATTTTGCTCTAGGTGCAAAAGATAGCAGGCATTCCCGATACTAGATTACTGATCATTCGTTCTTTTTAATATATGACGTTTATAACAAGTAAATTAGCTCACTTTTAACTAATTAGCTTGTCATGAACATCTTTATTGAAACAAAGCATCTACGACATCAAAAATCTATATGTGCAACATTAAAAACATGTGAAAAACTAATTAAGTAATTTGATTCTGGGATGGAAAATTCCGTTCGCAACATGAATACTATATTTCGTGCGACATTCGTTATGAAATATGTGAAAATAAATTAACTATTGAAATATCAGACATCTTGCTCTTAGCATTATTGTTTTCATGTATGTATGTACGTACGTATGTACGTATGTACGTACACCTAAATATATGTGTAATAGTTGCTATGTACAAGAAAAAATTAAAGTGAAAAGTAATTTGGAAAGGAGGGACTACCATCAAATGGAAGTTATATGTAATCAATTTCAACAAACTACGTAAACCCCCCACTCTCAGGTCAAATTTTAAAAACCTAAAATGACATATTTTTGGAATGGAGAGAGTAATTCTAAGAATTGGTACCATGACAACCACTAAAGATCTTAAAAGATTAACCAAATATAAATAGATAGAATATGGAATTAGTTATGTGCATGCAAATTTTGAGTTTAAAACTTGCTTGAGAGGAGAAATCAACATGTGTTATTGTTTTGGGTTCCAGCGTTGCACCCAACAATTCATACGTTGATTTATACCCTACCTCTGATGTCATGTATTTAATCAACCTCAATCTTTCTATAACAATGGATCCTTGCATATTTTACGTAATACTACCTCCGTTTTGATTTAAATAATGTTTCCGACCACAACAACATTGTTATTTAACCTAAATTTGTGGCCATCGACGTCATATAAAAGAATCGGAGGTAGTATGTTTTTCATAAATATTTTATGCACATTTAACTATGTCACGGACTCACCGTGTGTGGATAGCCAGTAGCATGTGTGTGCACAAATACATAGTAGTACCTTTTTGTTGTTAACAACACACTTTAAAATTCCAATCTCCGTTCGGCAGGTCTTTGGCAGATTTGTACGACAGATTCATTCTGAGAGAAAAGTGCCGTGTGCTGATTTGTTTGGCAGATTTATTATGAGAGAAAAGTAGTGTGCAACAAGACGAAATAAGATAAGCCGAACGGATTGTATATGCACGTGAAGTTTAGGGTTTTACGGTTTTAGAGGACTTTGCATTACTCGCACTACAACATTATGCCGGTATAAATTTGGTTAATTAAAAATATAAGAAATTGATTGCAATCCGTATGTAAAATTGCCTTTTGATTTAAACAAATTCTAAATATTTAGTATGTAAAATTGCCTTTTGGTTTAAACAAACTTTTAATATTTAGTTATGATTATAAAAAAATCCGTAAAATCTAAGGCTTATAAACAATAAACAAACTTTTGCGATCATCTACCTTCTCTAGACAACGTTTGGATACAATATATGGTTTTAGAGCAGGAAAATGCACATCTTCTTTTAACTTCTGGTGTAATAGTTTATACTTGGGTTTAAATAGATAAAATCATTTATGACCCAATTACCACTCAACTAATACGGAGCAGTCGCAAATCGCAAAAATTCATCTCAACCGAATATTCTTTCCAATCTGACCCTTCCCTCGTACTGTGTACATCCGCCAGAAAAACAGATTCGGCACGACGGCACCAAAAACAGATCGAGCGAGCCGTCCCTCGCCTCGCGACTCGGGTCGGTGGCCTCCTCTCCCGGCGACGCTGCTACTCACGGAGGCGACTCCCGCCGCAGAGAAACGCATCGGCCCCTCTTGCGGCGACAACTGAGCGAGCGGCGCCACCTTACGCCAGGTCTTCGTCGGGTCGAGCGCCGGCGATCAGCATCCACCAGGTACGCCGTTCATTCCATCCCCTTCCACCCCCGCTGTCGAAATCTAGCTCGCCGAACGCTACTGTAATCCAATTTTATTCGGATCTGGCCCAATTACAAGTATATACATGTATTATATACATGTCCTGTACTGGATCCGCCCCTGAATCTGCCCAAGGACCAACGTGTAGTGCAATTATTTTGCAAAATCCTGGAGGCTGAACTGAATCTCCATGCCGTAAAGTCTTTCCCCGCATCCTGGTTTCCGTCCTGACTCCGAGGATGGTTTCGGCGAGCAAACATCTTGTGCAATTAGTCGATCTCTTATGCAAACTATTTCAACTGATATATGTGTAATTTAATTTCTATGGTACTCAATATCTTCATGATATCATGCGCTCTAAATAGTGAACCTGAATCTTGAAAACCTGGCTAGCAGTTGCTTTGTTGGGTCTGATTGGCTGTAGCTTACTGCCATTTCACTACAAAACTTGTCTCTGTTTGCAAGGAGCCAAGGACAAGCCATAAGCCCATAACTTTTGTCTCGTGCTATTCTGTTTAACTTTGGCGCTGCGCCTTAACAGTGCGTGTCTATTTGAGATACTGAGCATGGACGATGTTTTCCTTTTGTTTCAGGTTGTAGGCAAAGTTTGTCTTGAACTGCCAATCATGGTGAAAGGCTGGGTATTCTCTACTTTGTTAGTGGTGTTTCTAGTGGTTGCTCCACCATGCGAGGCATTCTACTTGCCAGGTAGTTACATGCACACATATCGGCAAGGTGAGGAAATAGGGGCAAAGGTGAACTCCCTCACTTCCATCGAGACAGAACTGCCCTTCAGCTACTACAGCCTCCCATATTGTCGTCCTGAACATGGCATTAAGAAGAGTGCTGAAAACTTGGGGGAGCTTCTGATGGGTGATCAAATTGATAATTCTCCATACCGCTTCCGTGTGAATGTCAATGAATCTCTGTATCTGTGTACCACAAAACCACTTGGTGAGGATGATGTGAAGCTTCTCAAGCAGAGAAGCCATGATTTGTACCAGGTGAACATGATTCTTGACAATCTTCCTGTGAGGAGGTTCACTGAGCAGAATGGAATGACCATTCAGTGGACAGGCTATCCAGTTGGTTATATTCCAGAAGGCACGAGTGATGTCTATATCATCAATCACCTGAAATTTAAGGTCTTGGTCCATAAGTACGAGGGAGGCAAAGTAAAGGTACTTGGGACTGGAGAAGGAATGGAAGTGATCTCAGAGACTGACAGTGATGCCAACTCTGGCTATGAGATTGTGGGATTTGAGGTAGTCCCATGCAGTGTGAAGCGTGACCCTAAGGCCATGTTGAAGCTTAAGATGTATGATAAAGTCGATCCTGTGAACTGCCCTCTGGAGTTGGAGAAATCTCAATTGATCAGGGAGAAAGAGCAGATTACTTTTACGTATGAGGTTGAATTTGTAAACAGTGATATCAGATGGCCATCACGGTGGGATGCATACCTGAAGATGGAGGGTTCGAAGATTCACTGGTTTTCAATCATGAACTCACTGATGGTAATTTTGTTCTTGGCTGGCATTGTTTTTGTCATATTCTTGCGGACGGTGAGGAGGGATCTGACTAGGTATGAAGAGTTGGATAAAGAGGCCCAAGCTCAGATGAATGAGGAGCTCTCTGGTTGGAAGCTTGTCGTTGGAGATGTCTTCAGAGAGCCAACCTCATCAAAGCTGCTTTGTGTTATGATCGGCGATGGGGTTCAGATTCTGGGCATGGCAATCGTCACCATTTTCTTTGCTGCGTTTGGCTTCATGTCTCCCGCATCAAGGGGAATGCTGTTGACAGGGATGATAGTCCTTTATATGCTACTTGGAATTGTGGCTGGATATGCTGCTGTCAGGCTCTGGAGGACTTTAAAAGGAACGTCTGAGGGATGGAGGTCTGTCTCTTGGTCAACCGCTTGTTTCTTCCCTGGCATTGTTTTCATCGTCCTAACTGTTTTAAACTTCATGCTGTGGAGAAGAAATAGTACTGGAGCCCTTCCCATCTCGCTTTTCTTCGGTCTTTTGTCCTTGTGGTTCTGTGTCTCTGTGCCACTTACCCTTTTAGGTGGTTTCTTTGGTACAAGGGCTGAGGCAATAGAATTCCCTGTTCGGACAAATCAGATACCCAGAGAAATCCCTACAAAGAAGTACTCGTGGCTCTACATACTTGGTGCTGGAACTCTACCTTTTGGAACACTCTTCATTGAGCTGTTCTTCATTCTTTCTAGTATTTGGCTTGGAAGGTTCTACTATGTGTTCGGATTCCTCCTTGTTGTGCTCCTTTTGCTGGTTGTGGTCTGTGCTGAGGTATCAGTTGTTCTTACCTACATGCATCTATGTGCGGAGGATTGGAGGTGGTGGTGGAAAGCTTTCTTTGCCTCTGGAACTGTGGCCCTTTATGTGTTCCTTTACTCTATCAACTACCTGGTGTTTGATCTCAGAAGCTTGAGTGGGCCAGTTTCTGCTATGCTCTACATTGGATACTCTTTCATCGTCTCTTTTGCCATCATGCTAGCTACTGGTACCATTGGGTTCCTGACATCATTCTCTTTTGTCCACTACCTTTTCTCATCAGTCAAAATTGATTGAAGGCTTTATCTTGTGAAATCTTTGATGTTATCTCTACACAAAAATCACCTGCAAAGCTCAAATGGTTTGATCGTTGCCTCTTGAGACCTTTTGTAGACTTGTGCTGTTCGCAGTGTGCTTATTACTGAGACTATTGTACCTGTTATGAACAGTATATTTCAGCATATGTGCTTTTAAGCTTGTTGCTCCCTTCGTTTCTACTAGCCTACTACCTCAGTTCTCATACGTTTGATGCTGGTTAGTTCAAAATCGAACTAACTAATAACAAGCATTCAAGAATGGAGGGCAAATGCTCTCCAAAAGACCTGACTTTACAAATATCATCAGTGACTTCTGGAGCGGTTGGTCTGCAAGGTAGGTTTACAACTGGAAAACTATTTTATTGTGTTCACTACACTCAGTTTGTGCTATGTGTGCTTAGTTCATAGAACACTAGATCTAATATATATTTGATACTTTACAAGATTAGTTCATGTGCTCCTTTTTACTCATAACTAAGATATTTTTAGAACGAACTTCATGCATTTTGTTGTGTGTTTTTAGACACATTTTGTTGTGTGTTTTGACTGCTGTCAAATATCACATGGAATCATTTTGGGTTCTATGTTCGAATCTCTCTTGTTTTCAACTGTCATAAAATGCTGACAAGTTAGTACTCAAAGCGACAAGTGTCATAAAATCGAGTATTTGAGTCAAGATATACATGCTACTGAAATTTGACGTGACTCCTTTGGCTGCTCGATGCTGAATCGTTCAGCGGTATGTCTTCCCAAGAGACTATATCTCGAGACTCTCTTCCAACAGCTTATTTAAATGGTCATCTAAATATAGTCATCTTCTATTCTGGAGTTTTCACTAGTCAAATACAGAAAACGAGAATGGCTCTCTAGAGTGCGCATAAGAAATAGAAAAGTTGTTGGAATGTGAAAAAATATAGAAAACGATTTTTATGCAAATAACTTTCTAAATGATTATTTAAAGAGTAAAATTTAGAAAGTCTCTCGGAGATTCTCTAATAATTGAAAATTTCTAGCGACCTGTACTGTTCTCTGCTGAACGCCATCGGCAGTTGCAGACATCCATTTATCTTGTGATCTAGGACTTTGATTTTTTTTTGAGCTATTGCGTTCTTGCCCTAACTTTCAATGCTAATTATGATTTTACCTTCATTTTTTCTGTCAGTGCATTTTTACCTCTACTTTTTGAAAATGAAGCTTCAGTTTACCCCTACTCCGTGAAGAGCATGTAACGGTGTTAAAAATGTTGACAAAAGACAGATTTGCCCTTGCAAATATGCTAACATTGTGATTTTACCCCTATTTGACCACATGTGGGACAACCTTTACATGGACAAGCTTGCTCTTCTCACTGTTGCCGCTGACGTGCGGGGCCCACATGTCAGTTTCGTCTTCCACCTCTCACCCCATTCTTTCTCACCAACCGTCCGACACTGAGTTCCCCGCGACGGGGCTTGGCCCTCCAGCGGTGGGAGCAGGGGCGCCCGACGACACGCGGGCATGCCCCTCCTCCTCCTCCCTCCCCGCGCCTGCGCACCGCGGCCGCCTCCTTCCTCACCACGTCCCTGCGCCGGCGCACCGCACATGGAGGTCGCTGTGGATGGGCGCCGCCTGCTCCGGCCGCTGGGGGCTGGAGGGCCGAGCCCCACTACAGCTGCTGGAGGGTCGTTCCTGCGCGCGTCGTCCCACTACAGTTGCATCTGTTGATGCCAGAATTACATGAATGAAGCTACATGACTACTGGCTACTGCAAGAGGGGGGAAAACAAGAGAAATGCCCCTTTGCTAGATTGTCCTGATGTACGTCTGAAACAAATGCCAAAAGAACACCATCTCTGGAATTTCAGGCATCGTGGCAAGAATCTGAACTCCTGAGCAGCTACTGATACATCCAAGGCAGCAAGAAAGCAGAGAGCACAGCGAGCAGTGGCAGGGCACGCCCCCGACGGGAGGAACCCCGGATCCTGAGGGAACGTCGCCGTAGAAGGAGGAGGCGGCGGCGGCGGCATCCAGGGGAACGGCCCCGTGGAGGCCCTCTGTAACATCCCAGAATTTTGACTGTTTTCCCATGTATAAATTTTCGCTAAAATTTAAATTTTTTTATTTGAACATGTGTGCTACCGAATTTTATCCCAAATTGCTAGCTCTCTTCTCAAATTCTAAATAAAATAAAACCATATAAAAATATATATATTCAAAATATGGTAAATATGTGATTTGGAGTTTATGGATTTTATTTGGATTTTATTTGAGTGTGTTTGAATTTGAAAGTATTCAAATTCAACTTATGGTTTAAATCTTAATTCAAAACTATTTTCAAAACCCTTTACTAACTTTGGGCCAACCAACTTCTGCTGAAGTCTATCCAAACCCCTCCAGCTCTCAAACCGCGGCCACCATAAATCCATCTTCGTCTTTAGGCCCAACAACCGGCCCACCTCGGCTCGGCCACACTGTGCGCAGACCCCCCTTCCCCTGTTCTTCTTCTCCAGTACGCCGTGCCGAGCCGCTCCATCGCGCCGCACCACGCGACCAGGCGCCAGACCGCACCGCCTTGACGCGCTGGCGCGCACGCCGAGAAGGTGGCCCGCACGCCGAGGTGGCCACGCGCTTTCCTCCCCGCGCGAAACCACATCTCTGCCCCTGGCAAATCCCGCACGCCAAGCCACCTGCTCCTTCCGCGCCGCGCCTTTGCCGCCAAGGAAAGGGAGAGGGACAAGCCCTGACCCACGCTGCGCCGCGGTTCCCTTGACCCGCGCGCACTTAAAGCCCCAGTGCCCTGCTCCAATTTGGCTTCGTCGCCAGTTGGGGATTCTTTTCCCCATCTCCTGTTCCACCGCCGGGTGAGGGAGGAGAGGAAGAGGAGAAGGAGGGGGAAGGGGAGGAGACGGAGGCGCACCACCACCGCGCCGACCTGCCGAAGACGGAGCACACCAAGCCGGAGCCGGACGGGTCGTGAGGAAGGCTGTCCACGGGAGTACGGGACCGAAGCAGAGGAGTTCGCCGCGTCGCCGCCTTCACCACACCGTCGCCGCCGTGAACTTCACCACCGCGGACTCCACGGCTTCGCCTACACCGTCGCCCCTCGGTGAGCCAGTGACCGCACCTCCTCTTCTCCTTCACCGTGGGCGCGCGCCCTGCGCCGCGCCGCCGGCCTTCGTGCCGCGCACCTTCCGCGAGCGCGCCGCCGCGATGCACCCCAGCAACGCGCCGGCCCTCGCCATCTTTTGTCCTGCCTGTGATCATGGCCTTCGAGCCGTTTGTCTTGGCGCAGGAGCTTTGCCCTGCTCGCCTGTTCTGTCCGCCGGCCTTCGAGCCGAGAGCGTTCCGCAGAGCCGCCGCCGTGGCGCACCATGACGCCACGACCGCGCCCTGCCGTCTCTAACCACAGCTTTGCGTTCCGTTCTTCGACCTGTTGATCTTGCTTGAGAGCTGGCCTTCGAGCCATGCACCGTCGTCTGCCTCGCCGTCGCCTTGTGCGCCGCGCTGCGGCTTCGGTTCGCCGAGGGCGCGCAACGGACGACCATGTCGCAACCAGCCTCGGCCTGAGTCTGCTCGTATGCTGCTGAGCACACCCCAGTGCTGGCCCTGCTTCGCCTTGCCCTCCATCACGCCCCTCGGTGAGCACCTCCATGCCTTGCCCTGTTCTGTTCCCACGGACGCCGTCTATCTGTGAACCGCGCCATCGAGTCGGGGAAACCAAAGCGCGTCTGATCGGCCTTCGTGCCGCGCTGCCACTTCCACAGCCACGCCGCGCCGCGCTGCTCCTCGCCGCTCCGCCGCGCGCGCACCCCGGCTCTGCATCGCGTCGCGCTGACACGCCTCGTGCCGCTTTGCGTCGCACCGACACCGCTCTCGTGCTATGTCCGGCCTTCGCGCCGTGACGTCCTCTCTGCAGGTGAATGCTTCGCCGTCGCAGCCAAACCCCACCGCCGGAGAGCTTTTGCCGCGTCGCTGCTCCTTTCGGGCATTGCGATGAATACCTTGTGCGCGTACCCTTTTTCCTGAGCTGTGAGTGGTGCCACACGCTTGGCCACACGAGCACAGCCACACATATCCGCAGAGGATCCCTTATCCAGAAGATCGGACGGACCCCAGAGAAGTTCAGGGGGCATCCATGGACTTTCTCGCGTAAACTTTGTGGGCTTCGGCCCACGAAAGCCTGCTGAGCCCAGGTAATAATCGGGCCAGGCCGAATGAGAAATAAGGGTGGTTTTCTATACCTTAACAATCTAGGGCCGCACTGGGCCGGCCCAATGGGCCACAACCACTTTGGGCCCACCTAAGGCCCCCTAACCCGCTGACCGCTGACGTCATGCTGACGTCAACATTATTTTAATAAAATTATTTTCGGTTTTAAATAAAAGGATTTAATAAATGCTTTATAAATCCCTTTTTCTTTCAAAATTCATAACTAATTATCTGGAGCTCCGAAAATTATGAAACCACTTGCGTTGGTTTCATAATTTCGAGACGCTCGCTGCTACCCTATCCTTATCCTCTCTTGCCCTTGAACCAAACCCTCTTTTGCCCCGTGCTCTTGGTGTAGAATTCGTGGCCGCTACCCGCCACTGCGCTTCTGCGGGTCTGGGACGCCGGAGCCCCGCAACTAGCCATTGGCCTACCGCGGACAGGAATAACTTCTCCAAGTCGTGTTCACACCGCCCCCTTGCTTGCACCCCTTCCACCACTTTATGCCGCAACCCGCAAACCCGCTCTCGCTCTGCTTTGCTTCGAGCCGCGTAGCACGCGTCGTACCAAGTGTTAGTACCCAGAAGGCCGCGTGTGATGGACGGTCGTGCCTTGATCAGAGGCCTCTGCTTCAAGCACGGCAACCCCGCGTTGCAACCTGGCTACTACACCAGGGTTATCGTCGCATCGCTAACGCTTGTTCCATCGTGCTCTCGAGCACGCCTTACCGCATAACTGTCCTCTTATCGACATTAAGTCAATCCTTTCCTTCTTTTTGTGCTGCCACCGCACATCTTGTTCTGATAATGCCTTACCTAACTCGTTCCGCCTTACTCCTCTCTCTTCATCCTATGAGCTTCCACTTTGTTGCACCTATCTGTTGCGCTAATACCTTGTAGGCGCAATCACCAAGGCCCTTAGCCTTTGATCGACAACCCAACCTTGAACTAACCCTTCTCTCTAACTTGTGTTCTAGAATATAAAGCTAGTAGCTTAAAACTATTTTAATATAAAACTAATTACTTTGATTTCCTTAAATTAAGCTAGTGCTGCTTGTAACTAGTTCGGGTTTATTTTGGTTCTTCTAAATTGATGTTCATTTGGAGTTATTGCTTAGTTGATTGTCGTTATTTATTTCCGCATCGCATCTCGTGTAGGCTTGTAACCTTGTTTGAAGACCCGAGCTGCGACGACGACCCGAGCTATGACGATCGGGAAGACCGTTAACCCGAAGGAAGGGCCCAACCTCCACTACTCTACGACGACTACCGCGCAGGTGTCATGTCACTCCCGACCATGTAGATCCCATGTATGCTATTTAGTTGCTAGTGCTTTACTTATGATGCTTTGGATGATTGAAATGTATAGACAAACTTTTAGCCATGCCTTGATTTGTTATATCCTGTACCTTGAACTTCCTACCTTTGGGACTAGCTACAGACCCCTAGCTAGTTCCCGATATTTACTATCCATACATTTTACCTGTTTCGTGATATGGATGGATCTCTGGTTTGGACTGAGATTGGGATATCTCGGTATTCTAGTGTGTGTTTTGGGTGAGTGTGTATCCTTGACGTGTTACCGCGGGAGCGAGCCGCTTTGGTTACTTGTGAATGCCTGTCTAGGGGAGATGCGACCTGGCCTCCCGCCCTAGCGGCGTGTCGGACGGATGGAGTTGGTGAGTGCTTGCTCCCGCAATTAAGGATCGATCGTCTGTGTGACCTTGATCTTTGGGCTATTTTCGTACAAACCGTTCGCCTTGTTATGGGCGGGGTTCGGTCCGAGAACTAGTAGGTGGATGGCATCCAGCCTGTAGGCGGACCGGTGTGGTCGTGTGAGGGGGACGGGTTATACCCCCCGAGTAGACGTCGCCCCGGCTCCTCCGGGGATGGTTTCACAGCTTCGAGGCCCTGCTGGCAAGTTTCGCGCCCCAGTCAGGACGAGTCAGGCTCGGAGAGGCAGGAGAGTGCCATCCACTGCTAGGTCTCCGGCCGTTAGGTAGAGAGGTGGATCGGAGGCATCCGATTCTGCTCTACTCGGCGGGTCCAGTTGTACAACCTCTGCAGAGTGTTAAACCTATAGCTATAGTCCGTGTCCACTGGTATGGACAGCCCTTGCGATCTCTCACCTGGCTAGACTTTTCTTGTGCTGCTTCTCTCCCCCGAGTGTGTGAGCCCGGCTTCGTGCCGTTGAGATGTGGGGATAGGAGTTGGTGACCCCACATCGCAGATGAGAGTGGGATGCTGTGACTCGGTTGAGGTCCAGTGTTTTGGTGTACTTTCCTTGGTTGGGGTGTTGACCCCGGAGGCGTTGGCCTCGGAGGTGTGGATCTCCTCGGAGATGGTGACCTCTCTGCAATACCGCTTACCTTGATGTTGCTACCGCTGCTTGCATAAACTTACTACAGCCAGATATAGGTTTATCCATGCATATTAGAATTCATCCACCGCTTTTGCTCTTTGTTGGGAAGCTGACATGACCTACCCGCTTATCGGGTAGATGGCAATGCTTTCAGACTTGGTGATCGACTACGACAACGACGAGGAAGGATGGGAAGACTAGAGCTGGTCCTACACTCAAGTTTGCCTGTGGAGCTGGAGACGCTTCGCTTGGATAGATCCGCTGCGTAGATGTTTTACCTTTCTTGTTTAGTCCCGTTGGACTTGTACCCGGCTTATGCCGAAATGTTGTACTCTGATGTTATAATGAAATTTATGTAATAAATCCTCTATTTCTTCTATGTTGTATGGATTTGTAGCACTTGAGACAGGGTTTGCACGTGATAGTCGCTTCCTGGGACTATCACAGAGGTGCAGAGGATCGGGTTTCCAGTTTTGGAAATCTGATTCGTTTCAGGTGGTATCAGAGTCGTACTTGACCGTAGGACGAGCCCTAGCAATGGCCGATAGATAGGACAGCCTAAACATCCTTGATTGAGTATATACTCCTTGACTTTTATATAAACCCCTTGAATTCTACTATTACATTCTTGACTTCTCACTAACTAACTAACTTACTAACAACGCTTCTTCGAGTTTGCTGACCTTGGAGAACAACGATTGTTGCTTGATCAAGACCGAGACATACTCGGAAGGACGCCCCGAACAAGACAAAGGCAACACCTGTAAAGGCAGTGATGGAGATTGGGTACAGGAAAAAGATGAAGATAACTCTACAGGACTTACCCGGATTATCCCTGTTGAACCCTCAATACAAGTTTGCACCATGACGAGACTCAGACTATCGAAGATGGAATAGACTGCTACCATGATGCTACATGAAGTCTGCATACAAGAGAAGCATCAAGAACAACATGCACCTTTCCATCCCTGCTTAGGACGAAGCTTGGATAACGCCACTTTGAAGATAAAGAGGAGTTAAGATTCTAATTTCAAGTGCGCCAGCATAAGGAACTAGTGATCTACTATATGGATTTGGCACACGTAAGCTTGGTTGCAGGAGTTGGAACCCTTGAGATGCTCGTAGCTTAGCTTTTGGATAAAAGACCCATCGACTTGAAGCTACAAGAATAGCCAAGTCAGACTGGATTAAGATAATGTAACTAGCTGCAGCTACAGGAGGCAAATAATGGATTGAACAGCTATGACCACCCTGGAAGTAAGCATCAAATACTTGGAATAAGGATTTGATAAGTATATGGAATTCCCCATTGACGAGAAGTGTGAAACTCGGATGCTTGGGATCGAATCCTCCTAACCGACCGAAGTTGTCGATGGATTAGAATGAACAGAAGAGAAACAAGGGGCATGGATGAAACGATAAACATAGAGCACCCCCATTGTAAGGACAATGCCACGAGAACCATGGACGAAGAAGAGTAATCCAACTAAGATGGAGTATCAGAATGGGAAGAATTGAACCAGAAGCATTGGACTAAGATGAAGAAGATTTTAGCTTCCTACCACAGGACCCCCTGCGCCTTTCAGGCTGCATATGGAACCCCTTCAGTCATAAAGATGATTTTGGTAATTGGACCTAACCCGGAGGATTGTAAAGGTAGCAATTGCTACAGGATACAACATCAGTATTGTATGAGTCGAATGGATAGCAATAAGCCATGTGACTCAAAGAGGGATATGGAACACAGTTTACCTGCTTTCAATCAAGCCAGCATGGATAAGAACTTCACCAGCCTGTTTCGGAAAGTTCAGCACCGAGACATCAGATGGACGTATCCTTTCAAGTGATGCCACACTAACATTAGTGAAACTCCCACAAGTGCCCACGATATACTAGTATGCTTTTCCTTGGTGTATTCTCTGAGGTCTTAGGAGTTAGCCTCGAGATACACGTTTGTTTGGTGCATTGCTTGAGTGATTGGATCTTAATGGTCTTATGGATGTTATGCCTCTTCATGATTGTGTGAAATTGTATTGAGTGCTTTGCTTGCTAGATTCTTTAGATGACTCCTTTTAGAGACCTTAGCTTCCCAATCCTGCAAGATCAAGAGCTTGAAGAATGAGACCGATGAGTCAAGCTTAATAACAAGACCAATCTTCAGAAGAAGAGAAGAACTTCTCGCAACCTCGACAAATCAGACCAAGGTTACAGATGAGTTACCCGAAGATCATTGGAATCGAGTTCGCAACCCAGAGAATGAGTACCAGAGACTTCGAAACCACGAAAGCTCAGAAGTGCATGTACCTCTATGGAAGCATATGTTGGTTAAGAGCAGTTGAGTACCCTAAGAGGTCAGCGACGCAATTTGGATAAGTACAACCGATCCCACTTTTGGAATAAGCAATTAATAAAGAAGCTCTACTGGACACCGTATGTTGAACTAGTGGGAAGAAGGACTACTTCGGTAACTACCGGACACAGGTTAGCTGTTTGACCTCGCAGTTGGGACCTACCACCCTGATGGAAAGTAAGTCAGAAAAGTATGCTAAGCATACAGGAGTAAGGTAGATGTGACTTCCATGAGAAGATCCATCCCAAGAAATTGAAACCAAATCGACTAGTGTGAGATTTCGGATGGAAAGAATTACTCGCATAGTCGAGGGTGTTGCAGATGACCCCTTTTAACATGGACTATCATGAATGGGAAGTAACCATTCATAGTGTTTACGACCAGGAGCTAATCGGACATGTCGGATGTTGCTAGCACTCTGACGAGAATCATTGAAGATGTGATAAACCAACAGATGGATTACTATAAGAGCTGCACACGAAGAATGGTAAAGATTACTGAACACTCAGAGGAGTTCTGGAAGATGAGAAATCGCCCTGAAATTTGAGGAACCTTGATTAACCACACAAGATCTTATGATGGAATACAAGTATTGCAGCAGGGTAAACTATTTGGATGAGCTTATATAAGAAACAGAGGCATTTCCTAAGCCTCGAGATGACTGTGGAAGTAAAAAGGAAGTTATGATCACCCACGAGCAGCTAGTTGCTGAGAGTGCACGCCACAAGACATGCGACTGCACTGATGTTTTGGAAAGACTAGCATATCTACTTATGGATCAAGAGATAATATTTTATATCTTCAACATATCCGAGATGGATATGGCTTCAAGGAGATTTCTTGGATAAACTAGGGACACCTAGAGAATGTATGAAAATATGGATGAAGAAAAGATATTTATGAGACACAACCTCTGTGCAGCGTAACCGCTTTGGATAAGCAGTCAAATTTGGACAAGATAATAACATACCTATGGGTACACTAAGAATGCAAGCTTCGGTATATGACGAACCATTGGATAAGAGCTTGCTATATGCATACCAACTATTTACTTACTGCAAGTTAGGCCCAGGGATATCATCAGATTTGCAGACCTCTGCTAGACAAAGTATACGACTCCCTCATATGGAAAGAAGTGGGAGACTCGTGCCTAATTGGATTAAAAGTACATAATGGACTCCATGAGAATATGGCCCAGTTCATACGGAATAGTTTTGGGATAAGCTTAGTTGATAAGAAGAATGTAACCTCGAGTGAGAGGATTGGAATAATATGAAACTGTCATGCTCCAACTTGCTCTAAGTTTACCAAGCTTGAGTGACACGGCTAGAAGAGATAGATTAAGTTAAATGAAGCTCTGGCCTACGACTGAAATTCTCACAGACCTGGACAAGAGTATAGTTCTTGGAGTTATATGGACTAAACTTAGCAAAGTGCTTATGAATGTTAATGCAAGGAGACACACAATAGCACTTGGCCTTGGAGAGCCTGGCATGGAAACAAGAGATTGTGAGATTAAACACAAGTGGCTATACTTGAGAGAGTCTATGTCAACAAAAGATCTGCACCATCAAGACAACTGTTTGATGAAGCCAAGTTGAAGAAGAAAGTGAGGACATATCAAAGAGAAGACCCCCGTCACACCCGGTACGAGTTTAATCTCGAGGACGAGATTCTCGTGAGGGGGGAGGAATGTAACATCCCAGAATTTTGAATGTTTTCCCATGTATAAATTTTCGCTAAAATTTAAAACTTTTTGTTTGAACATGTGTGCTACCGAATTTTATCCCAAATTGCTAGCTCTCTTCTCAAATTCTAAATAAAATAAAACCATATAAAAATATATATATTCAAAATATGGTAAATATGTGATTTGGAGTTTATGGATTTTATTTGGATTTTATTTGAGTGTGTTTGAATTTGAAAGTATTCAAATTCAACTTATGGTTTAAATCTTAATTCAAAACTATTTTCAAAACCCTTTACTAACTTTGGGCCAACCAACTTCTGTTGAAGTCTATCCAAACCCCTCCAGCTCTCAAACCGCGGCCACCATAAATCCATCTTCGTCTTTAGGCCCAACAACCGGCCCACCTCGGCTCGGCCACACTGTGCGCAGACCCCCCTTCCCCTGTTCTTCTTCTCCAGTACGCCGTGCCGAGCCGCTCCATCGCACCGCGCCGCACCACGCGACCAGGCGCCAGACCGCACCGCCTTGACGCGCTGGCGCGCACGCCGAGAAGGTGGCCCGCATGCCGAGGTGGCCACGCGCTTTCCTCCCCGCGCGAAACCACATCTCTGCCCCTGGCAAATCCCGCACGCCAAGCCACCTGCTCCTTCCGCGCCGCGCCTTCGCCGCCAAGGAAAGGGAGAGGGACAAGCCCTGGCCCACGCTGCGCCGCGGTTCCCTTGACCCGCGCGCACTTAAAGCCCCAGTGCCCTGCTCCAATTTGGCTTCGTCGCCAGTTGGGGATTCTTTTCCCCATCTCCTGTTCCACCGCCGGGTGAGGGAGGAGAGGAAGAGGAGGAGAAGGAGGGGGAAGGGGAGGAGACGGAGGCGCACCACCACCGCGCCGACCTGCCGAAGACGGAGCACACCAAGCCGGAGCCGGACGGGTCGTGAGGAAGGCTGTCCACGGGAGTACGGGACCGAAGTAGAGGAGTTCGCCGCGTCGCCGCCTTCACCACACCGTCGCCGCCGTGAACTTCACCACCGCGGACTCCACGGCTTCGCCTACACCGTCGCCCCTCGGTGAGCCAGTGACCGCACCTCCTCTTCTCCTTCACCGTGGGCGCGCGCCCTGCGCCGCGCCGCCGGCCTTCGTGCCGCGCACCTTCCGCGAGCGCGCCGCCGCGATGCACACTAGCAACGCACCGGCCCTCGCCATCTTTTGTCCTGCCTGTGATCATGGCCTTCGAGCCGTTTGTCTTGGCGTAGGAGCTTTGCCCTGCTCGCCTGTTCTGTCCGCCGGCCTTCGAGCCGAGAGCGTTCCGCAGAGCCGCCGCCGTGGCACACCATGACGCCACGACCGCGCCCTGCCGTCTCTAACCACAGCTTTGCGTTCCGTTCTTCGACCTGTTGATCTTGCTTGAGAGCTGGCCTTCGAGCCATGCACCGTCGTCTGCCTCGCCGTCGCCTTGTGCGCCGCGCTGCGGCTTCGGTTCGCCGAGGGCGCGTAACGGACGACCATGTCGCAACCAGGCTCGGCCTGAGTCTGCTCGTATGCTGCTGAGCACACCCCAGTGCTGGCCCTGCTTCGCCTTACCCTCCATCACGCCCCTCGGTGGGCACCTCCATGCCTTGCCCTGTTCTGTTCCCACGGACGCCGTCTATCTGTGAACCGCGCCATCGAGTCGGGGAAACCAAAGCGCGTCTGATCGGCCTTCGTGCCGCGCTGCCACTTCCACAGCCACGCCGCGCGCGCACCCCGACTCTGCATCGTGTCGCGCTGACACGCCTCGCGCCGCGCCGCTCTGCGTCGCACCGACGCCGCTCTCGTGCTATGTCCGGCCTTCGCGCTGTGACATCCTCTCTGCAGGTGAATGCTTCGCTACCGCAGCCAAACCCCACCGCGGGAGAGCTTTTGCCGCGCCGCTGCTCCTTTCGGGCATTGCGATGAATACCTTGTGCGCGTACCCTTTTTCCTGAGCTGTGAGTGGTGCCACACGCTTGGCCACACGAGCACAGCCACACATATCCGCAGAGGATCCCTTATCCAGAAGATCGGACGGACCCCAGAGAAGTTCAGGGGGCATCCATGGACTTTCTCGCGTAAACTTTGTGGGCTTCGGCCCACGAAAGCCTGCTGAGCCCAGGTAATAATCGGGCCAGGCCGAATGAGAAATAAGGGTGGTTTTCTAGACCTTAACAATCTAGGGCCGCACTGGGCCGGCCCAATGGGCCACAACCACTTTGGGCCCACCTAAGGCCCACTAACCCGCTGACCGCTGACGTCAACATTATTTTAATAAAATTATTTTCGGTTTTAAATAAAAGGATTTAATAAATGCTTTATAAATCCCTTTTTCTTTCAAAATTCATAACTAATTATCTGGAGCTCCGAAAATTATGAAACCACTTGCGTTGGTTTCATAATTTCGAGACGCTCGCTGCTACCCTATCCTTATCCTCTCTTGCCCTTGAACCAAACCCTCTTTTGTCCCGTGCTCTTGGTGTAGAATTCGTGGCCGCTACCCGCCACTGCGCTTCTGCGGGTCTGGGACGCCGGAGCCCCGCAACTAGCCACTGGCCTGCCGCGGACAGGAATAACTTCTCCAAGTCGTGTTCACACCGCCCCCTTGCTTGCACCCCTTCCACCACTTTGTGCCGCAACCCGCAAACCCGCTCTCGCTCTGCTTTGCTTCGAGCCGCGTAGCACGCGTCGTACCAAGTGTTAGTACCCAGAAGGCCGCGCGTGATGGACGGTCGTGCCTTGAGCAGAGGCCTCTGCTTCAAGCACGGCAACTCCGCGTTGCAACCTGGCTACTACACCAGGGTTATCGTCGCATCGCTAACGCTTGTTCCATCGTGCTCTCGAGCACGCCTTACCGCATAACTGTCCTCTTATCGACATTAAGTCAATCCTTTCCTTCTTTCTGTGCTGCCACCGCACACCTTGTTCTGATAATGCCTTACCTAACTCGTTCCGCCTTACTCCTCTCTCTTCATCCTCTGAGCTTCCACTTTGTTGCACCTATCTGTTGCGCTAATACCTTGCAGGCGCAATCACCAAGGCCCTTAGCCTATGATCGACAACCCAACCTTGAACTAACCCTTCTCTCTAACTTGTGTTCTAGAATATAAAGCTAGTAGCTTAAAACTATTTTAATATAAAACTAATTACTTTGATTTCCTTAAATTAAGCTAGTGCTGCTTGTAACTAGTTCGGGTTTATTTTGGTTCTTCTAAATTGATGTTCATTTGGAGTTATTGCTTAGTTGATTGTCGTTATTTATTTCCGCATCGCATCTCGTGTAGGCTTGTAACCTTGTTTGAAGACCCGAGCTGCGACGACGACCCGAGCTATGACGATCGGGAAGACCGTTAACCCGAAGGAAGGGCCCAACCTCCACTACTCTACGACGACTACCGCGCAGGTGTCATGTCACTCCCGACCATGTAGATCCCATGTATGCTATTTAGTTGCTAGTGCTTTACTTATGATGCTTTGGATGATTGAAATGCATAGACAAACTTTTAGCCATGCCTTGATTTGTTATATCCTGTACCTTGAACTTCCTACCTTTGGGACTAGCTACAGACCCCTAGCTAGTTCCCGATATTTACTATCCATACATTTTACTTGTTTCGTGATATGGATGGATCTCTGGTTTGGACTGAGATTGGGATATCTCGGTATTCTAGTGTGTGTTTTGGGTGAGTGTGTATCCTTGACGTGTTACCGCGGGAGCGAGCCGCTTTGGTTACTTGTGAATGCCTGTCTAGGGGAGATGCGACCTGGCCTCCCGCCCTAGCGGCGTGTCGGACGGATGGAGTTGGTGAGTGCTTGCTCCCGCAATTAAGGATCGATCGTCTGTGTGACCTTGATCTTTGGGCTATTTTCGTACAAACCGTTCGCCTTGTTATGGGCGGGGTTCGGTCCGAGAACTAGTAGGTGGATGGCATCCAGCCTGTAGGCGGACCGGTGTGGTCGTGTGAGGGGGACGGGTTATACCCCCCGAGTAGACGTCGCCCCGGCTCCTTCGGGGATGGTTTCACAGCTTCGAGGCCCTGCTGGCAAGTTTCGCGCCCCAGTCAGGACGAGTCAGGCTCGGAGAGGCAGGAGAGTGCCATCCACTGCTAGGTCTCCGGCCGTTAGGTAGAGAGGTGGATCGGAGGCATCCGATTCTGCTCTACTCGGCGCGTCCAGTTGTGCAACCTCTGCAGAGTGTTAAACCTATAGCTATAGTCCGTGTCCACTGGTATGGACAGCCCTTGCGATCTCTCACATGGCTAGACTTTTCTTGTGCTGCTTCTCTCCCCCGAGTGTGTGAGCCCGGCTTCGTGCCGTTGAGATGTGGGGATAGGAGTTGGTGACCCCACATCGCAGATGAGAGTGGGATGCTGTGACTCGATTGAGGTCTAGTGTTTTGGTGTACTTTCCTTGGTTGGGGTGTTGACCCCGGAGGCGTTGGCCTCGGAGGTGTGGATCTCCTCGGAGATGGTGACCTCTCTGCAATACCGCTTACCTTGATGTTGCTACCGCTGCTTGCATAAACTTACTACAGCCAGATATAGGTTTATCCATGCATATTAGAATTCATCCACCGCTTTTGCTCTTTGTTGGGAAGCTGACATGACCTACCCGCTTATCGGGTAGATGGCAATACTTTCAGACTTGGTGATCGACTACGACAACGACAAGGAAGGATGGGAAGACTAGAGCTGGTCCTACACTCAAGTTTGCCTGTGGAGCTGGAGACGCTTCGCTTCGATAGATCCGCTGCGTAGATGTTTTACCTTTCTTGTTTAGTCCCGTTGGACTTGTACCCGGCTTATGCCGAAATGTTGTACTCTGATGTTATAATGAAATTTATGTAATAAATCCTCTATTTCTTCTATGTTGTATGGATTTGTACCACTTGAGACAGAGTTTGCACGTGATAGCCGCTTCCTGGGACTATCACAGAGGTGCAGAGGATCGGGTTTCCAGTTTTGGAAATCTGGTTCGTTTCACCCTCGCCGGCCGTACCGGGCAGAACGGGAACGGCGACGGGGCCGGCGGCGGCAGGAGCGAGATGCCGCCGTCGTCCCCCACCGCGCAGGCAGCCGACCACAGCCACACGGCCGCTACCAGCAGGGCTGCCGCTGGCCGCCGCAGGGACGGCGGCATCCTCGCCTCGCCCGTCGGGGCTTTTTCGGCCAGTGACTATGAGGTTGTGCGAGTGCGCGGTGTAGACGAAGATGACATGTGTGACATCCTTAATCCGCCTGCGCGCGTCAGGGGGGGCACGTCGGGGCCGAGGTCGTCCGCCTGCGCCGCTCGCCTCCCGCCGCCGCTCGCCGTCTGCCTGCTCAGGTGGTTCATGGAGATGCGAATGATAGAGAGGTGAAAGAGATAGCAGTGATTCTAAAAAAAAGATAGCAGTGGGAAGAAATGGATAAGGGGTATTCTTGTCTTTTCGCCAGATTGAGAAGAGTTCTTATTTTTGTTTTCGGTCTTTTATTCAACCAGCCACAAACGGAGTCAAGAATGAGGGTAAACAGAAGCTTCGTTTTCAAAAAGTTAAGGTAAAAATGCACTGACGAACAAAATGAGGGTAAAATTACAATTGACATTCAAAGTTGGGCGGGAAACGCAATAGCCCCCCCCCCCCCTTTTTTTTTAAGAACCGTTATCAGCCGTTCATCATGTTGACCGATGGATATAGATAATGACCAAATGCTAAGTTCTTGACGATTTGGCTTGGATTTAAGCAAGTTAGGCCAACCCGGCTAGGATATCCCAAATTAAATTATTAATTGTTTATACATTATTATTATAATCTAAGTGCATAATAAAAATAATATATTTAAAAAATCAAAATCACTAGTAATTTGGGACGGAGAGAGTACGACCCATGAGTCCATATTCGATTTTCAGCCTGTAATATCAAAATCACCTACTCCGTATAACAAGATGTATTGGAGGCTTTAGGACACCGTTGGCCCGGTTGCTCAGCCCAATGGGCCCATTTAATTACTAAAAATCAAACAACGAACATTTTACTCATATTCACACAGTCACATTTAGAACACAAATGACTTCAAATGTATTATATCAAAACTATAAAAAATATAATACCTAAGTACCGCCACGGCATGTCTTCAATGGGATAAAATACAGTAGTGGACTGGTGATAGCTAGCTTCTTAAAAATCTGCCATACAAAATCTGCATGTAATACAAAATCTGTCGTAAAAATTTGCATGTAGTATTTTTTTCTTTCACAACAAATATGTAGTATAAGTTTGCTCGATATGCCGAACGGAACTTTATGCATGTCACTCTTGGCTCCGTATGCTTTCAATAAATCCTTCCGTACAAGAACTGACAACCACCAGATTGGACAAGAGCAAACAACAACAAACGAGATTGTAAACTTGAAAGAAAAGCAAGTGACTCAGGTCTTGTTTAGTTCGGTGAAGAAACTTGTTGAGAATGTAACTTTAAGTTTATCGATGCTAATTAGAAGGAACAAATATTATGGATGGTAAATCACAAGACGAAACTATTAAGTTTAATTAAGACATCATTAGAAGATGTTTACTATAGCACCACATTGTCTAATTTATTAAGCCTAATTAAACATATGTTTTCATGCTCAATAGATTCACCTAGCGAATTTACCCGGAGTTATGAAATAAGTATTATCATTAATCTACTTTTAATACTCCTAATTAGTATGAAAACATCCCAATGTGACGGTAGTAAAACTCGCCGATCTAAACAGGACCTCACCTTTTTTTTTACTTTCAACGCTTAAAATCTCTCATTTTTAGTTCTTGCCTAACCGTGCTCACCTCAGAATTTTTGAACGACCCTGCCCAACTCGCAATCACACCTATGTGCTCGCTCTCATAACTCCCATAGGCCATAGGCAGATAGAGAAGTGGAGTACACGCGATGATGCTTTTTCTATAGTGGTGCCCGCTACGCAGGACTACTCGCTTGTGCCATCTGAAAAACCTTCCTCCCTACAATGTGATCTTCTGCTGCTCCTCCGCCATCTCCGAACAGTGAGTGGCGCGGCCCACAGAGTGATGTGTGACGTGTGAGTGAGTGGTGACTCTCAGACATGGACTGGCACCAACAGCCGTAGCGCACCCCGGCCCCTGACCTGACGTATGCGTCGGCCAACCAACTCGATCGGCAACCGGCATGAACAAGCAGGGGCTTACATGCCTCCAAAGGAGCCATGATTTCTTAGCAGGAAAGTTTTCTTTATTTATATACAGCAGCAGTTGTGTGTTACCGTGTACTAGCATTTATTAGGTAGCCTAATCCCTTGGGCAACAGGATAGCGTAGAGAGATCGAAGAGGAAGGGAAAAAAGCAAGAAGCAACAGCTATGGGGTCAGGAGGAGGAGGCGGCGGCGGCGGCGGCGGCGGCCGGCAAGCGCAGCCGCTGCTCCGCAAGCTCTCGGAGTCCGACGAGCACCTGGTCAAAAGAACCGGTGAGTCTCCCTGAGCCATGTCGTCGTCCATAGCGCGCTCCTCGTATCGTCGTCGATCGATCGCTCCTCATCAGCTTGGATCCGCGATGATGTTGTGGTCTGTTCCGCGACACGCGCGTGGCCGGCGCGCGCGCGCGTATATGCAGGCACGGTATGGACGGCGATGGCGCACATAATCACGGCGGTGATCGGGTCCGGCGTGCTGTCGCTGGCGTGGAGCGTGGCGCAGCTGGGGTGGGCGGGCGGGCCGGCGGCCATGGTGTTCTTCGCCGGCGTCACCGCCGTGCAGTCCTCCCTCATCGCCGACTGCTACATTTCCCACGACCCGGAGCGCGGCGGCGTTAGGAACCGCTCCTACGTCGACGCCGTGCGCTTCTACCTAGGTAAACGCGTGTGTGTGCGACCCATCCATCGATTCGCCTTCTTGCTAGCTAGCTGCTTTTTTTTCTTCTAATGACTCGCTTTCAGTAGAGTAAGCATGACTCACGACTCTTGAAAACTTTTACGTTTATAAAAGTCAAGATCATATGCGTCGTAGTCTGGATAGGTCGCTTTCAGTTTCAGAGTAGTGACATATATTCGACTGGCAGAAATTGCTAATCGACGCAACTAACGGGCCAATTGGTGGGTGCCACGTGTGCAGGTGAGAAGAGCCATCTGTTCTGCGGCTTCTTCCTCAACTTCAGCCTGTTTGGCACCGGGGTGGTGTACACACTCACCTCCGCCACTAGTATGAGGTACGTAGGATCCCACTACCATTTTTTTTTAAAGTAACCCACTACCTTATTCACCCATCGTCTCATCTTCATTCACTTGGTTGCGTGGCAACCTGCCAGCCGCGAGTTTGTCACTTGTGCGGTAGCACCGTAGCAGTTGTAGCTTATTGGCATGGCGTAGGTAGAAAAAAAGAGGTGAAAACATCATCAGAAACATCACTTGTGCGGTTTTGCCTGCAGTTTCGTGTAGAGTTGGACACTACCTTATGCTGCTATCACTTGGTTCTTTTTTGGGTTATTATCTTGATGACCTGATAATTGTCCTGTTAGATAAAGTTTGTCTTCTTTTAGAAACACGTACTCCCTTGATCCCAAATTAGTATTCGTTTTAACTACTCATTTTAACTTTTTAGCTTCATATATTTTGTTGTGTATCTAGATATAAAAACTATGTATCTAAGTAGGTCAAAACGAAATTCGCAAAAAAAAAAGTAGGTCAAAACGAATACTAATTTGGAAAGAAGTTCATGTTATATAATCCTACTATTGTGCTTTCGTGTTTTGTCATGGTCAAGCTTTAGAGGGGATGAATTGCTGGTGCCAACCGTTTGTTTGCTGAGACGGACAAGGATCGGATACTCTCAGATTAGCAGATCGATAGAATATATCTTGTGGGCGCACGTTGCACGCACACCATGGTCAGTTATTGGTGGAATGCACACGCCTCCTGTTCTTCCCCGGCAACGGCGCTCCGACAGCCTTGTCACTAGCTTCAGTTCATTTGTAGTGACGGTGTCACGGATTCACGGTAGTGACGAAATGCCTGCGCATCGAACAGGTCCACAAAGATGAACGGCCCATTTTTCTAGCAAAGTTTTTCGGCTTCCCTCTCATGTTTTTCTACTGCTGAAAACTTCATGTGTCACCCCCCTCAAAAAAACGGCCCATTTGTGACGTAGCTGAATAATGAGGTGAACATCATCAGAAAGAAGAGACACAGAGAGTTGTCGAGCTAAGGAAATGCCGCAATGGAGAGTGATGCAAGGCCTTGTCCTCCTTTAGTAATTAACCAATCACCTTGTAGAGGTGCAATTTTGATAGTATCAATAATAATTAGTAGGCGCCTTTTTCTAAAAAATACAGCTAATCATGCAAAAACTTGAAAAATATCTCGATGGATGATGGACCAAAGCAAAGTCCGAGTAAGGCCAGCCTCTAATATATATACATGGACCTTGCATGTGTGGTGTGCCTGCAGTTTCGTGTGGAGTTGGACAATACCATGGTGCTATCACTTGTTCCTTTTCTGGGTTATCATGATGACCCAATATTTGCACTGTCAGATAAAGTTTGTCTTCTTTTAGAAACACGCTATACATTTTTACGGTCTTCATATGTTTTTTCGTGCTTTGTCATGGTTAATCTTTAGATGAGATGAATTGTCGGTGTCACCCTTTGCTTGCTAAGACAGACAAAGATCTTACTTGATTCTTTTTAGCTTTGGCCTTGCTATGTCAAAATAAGAAATTATTGCAAATACTAGTTCATAAAATACTTAATAGTGCCTTAGACACATACTCGAGCTGTAGTTAAGTTATCTATCCGATAGCAACAGAAAAATATTAATGCAACCAAAGATTGTCTTATCAATAAGTAAATATATAGATTTTATAAATTCTAATGGTAACTAGCCATGGATGAGGGTAAAAACTTCTGGTAGTGATCAGCTGGGTATAAGGCAATAAAATATGCTAATTCTTAAAACATACAACTCGAGGAAAGAATGTTAAGACCAACCTAACTTTTCAAGTATATTGCACATTGACATTTTTATCACATCTAGAACCACTTGCAACTTTGCAATTAATGTTACAACTTCTTATCTGGTAACAATCAACATATATAAATTTTCATTTTGCTAATGCTATTGCAAATTGAGCATCCTTCCCAAAATACCCGATGCATAATGCTCAAAATAACTAAAATGTTTCAAATTTTATTTGTCGGTAGGAAATCCCAGTACACTGACCACTTATTATTTTCGTATTTAATTGTCTTTTGAATTTGACAATTCCAACCATATGTTAAAAACTATTTATGGATCACGAAAGACTTTCTAAAACTTTTGCTACATATAGGACAATGCTTATTAACACAATTATTATAGTGATAAATAGCTTCCATAGATTGTTTACAGTAACCATACACTCAATATACTGTTTGACAATCATACAATGCTTCAATGTCTCGCGGAGAAGCACAAACTAGCGATTTACAACTACCCCAAGAGGAAATTGAGAAATCTTTACATTAATGGACTTGATCAACCGTAATGTTTGTAAATTATATTTATTTATTGCATGTTCAGATCCTCTTGTTAAAATCTTGGGTGGTTTGTGATTAACTAGAGCTATAGAACAAACATTATTTGACCACTCAGACGAAACATATTCTGTTGCATCCTATGACATTGGTCTCTAAAAAATATTGTTTATCAGTTCAGTATTTTTTGCATGTGAAGACAATAGTTGCTGAGACCCCGAGGTGTTTTGAATGTTATTATAGGAGACATACGGTCAATACATCTGATCACTTTTGTCATTATCTTCAGTTGCTTTTGATTATAATCATTATATGATAAAGCTCCTTGATCAGATAGTTGCTCATCACAAGAACCAATATGAGATTCCTTCACAAACCGGGAACAATAATGATTAGCTCAAATAAGTCATGTTGGTAAGGTAATTATGATTTCCCAAAGATCACATTTTTTGTTTGATCAAATATCTTGACTTATATAACAGGTTTTGGATGAAGGGGTTGCTTGTTTGTGTGGCTTGTAAGTAAAGTGCATTCCATTCTTTAAGTGGGCAATGTATTTGCATCATTCATCTAGTTGAAGAAACAGTGACATAAAAATTTTCATAAACAAATACTGATGCTGGAGAAAAATAATATATAATTAAATATTTTGCAACACCAAATGACTATGATGAGAAATAGTTTGCTACTGATAGTGAAATGTAAAAAAGGTAAACCATGTGCAACACATATCATCAATATCAAAACATGCAACAATATCTCCAAGGCTTTAGGGAAAAATTATTAGCAACAACAACATGCAATGGGCTCGTTTTCTGTCATGTTAGTTGATGCACCTTTTATTTCATGGTTGGAGTAGTAGTTGTGTGCAGGCATGTGAGGAATGTGGGTAAGATAAATATGTTTTCTCGTTATTTTGCATTGATGTCGTGGTTTGGAACTTGTTATTGCGTGTATTATATATTTTTGGTGTTAAATTATCGTGGAGTATCGTTCAAGTAATATATTATTTTGGGTATGGAAATGGGGCTATTGCATTTTTTCGTCGTATTTATTATGTAAAAAGGATGTGCTAAATTATTTGCTAAGGTGGGAGGACTATAAGTAAGCAGAAGTTTGATGTAAATTTGAAATGCGGGAAATTTGATATGTAATGGAATTTGGCAGTCCCTAGACATGGCAGTTTTTTGTTTAAGAAACTTGGAGTAATATGAAGTGCATGGAGTTGTTTTTAAAATGGTTTGGTGCGGATTATTTTTTTGTAAAGATGAGTGTTGAGCTTCAGAAAATTGGAGCCATTTTTCGTTGAAAGCTGAGGTTTCATGTTGTTTGTTGCAAAGTGCAGTTTTTTTATAAATTTTAGACGTGATGCGGATTTTGCAATAGTTTAGAGATCATTTTGTAAAAAATTGTGGATTGAGAGGTTGATTTTTGTTAAGTAGAAGGTTTTTGTTGCAGACTTCTCGAGCTAGGCCGTTTTTGGCCTAGCCCATTATGGGCTAGAAGCCCAAAAACCTAGGCTTGGGCCGTGAGATGTTGCTTGTGGATGGCTTCTCGCAGCCCGCTGGCCTCCGACGCGCACGTGCCGTCAGATTCGGCATCGACAACTGTCATTGCGCCCGTGCTGGATCAAAAGCAATGCCCACCGCAGCCGCCCAAAACCCTAGTCATATTTCCTCTCATAGCCTCTCTCTCATCTCTCGACGACGACGACGACAGGCAACGAGAGGGTGATGGTGACAGCAATGTGGCGCACACCAAGGAGGAGATGGTGTCGCTGAGCTTTGCTTGGTTGAGGTGTGTGTGGCCATAGTCAATGCGCAAATCCGGCAAGCATCGTTGGTCGGTGCCTTAAGGCAACAACTCCCGTGTGCGAGCTCCACCTGATACGTGTGGCGACCGTGAGGTGCTCCTAATTTGGCTGATGGCTGGTCTTCCGGTGTCGGTTGGATCTTGGAGGAGTCTGACAGACAACGAGCTGTCACGGCGGAGGCGACGAGGTTGCTCGGGCCAAGCCCGTGAACATGCAGTCGCTGCCTAAGGTGTCTGCCGCGGCGGTGCTGGCGACGGCGGCCGCAACCCTCAAACTATGTTTCCGCTGTCTCTTGCCTTAGATGTAGGGTTGATCCTGTGTATGGTTCCGAGATGATTCTTGCAAAGCGCGAGAGCCTTGTTTTTAAAAGTATGGAAGTCAAGTGGGTATTGAAAAAAAACACAAAGAAACCGAGATGATTCTTGCAAAGCGCGAGGCCTTGTTTTTAAAAGTATGGAAGTCAAGTGGGTGTTCTAAAAAAACACAAAGAAACTTTAGCGTCGAAATATATGAATTACAGGTTCTAATTCTGGTAAATAGAAGGGTGTTTATGCAAAAATATCGGTGCTAGCCCAATTTGCACGCCCAATCCCACAGTCGTGTAGTCCTTGGTGTTGGCCGGGAATCGTATGGTAAATATTAGCAGATTCATGTAATATAGTGTGTTATTTTCAAAAAAAAAAGAGAAATATATTGCGGGCACGCCTCCTGTTCTTCCTCGGAAATGCTTCAACAACCTCTTTCTTACCTGCTTCACTTTTTTAAAGGGAGATGCATTGATTTTAGTGCATTACACCGGTCCTTTTACAAACAGGACCGAAAGAAAGGAAAATTATAAAGAAGTCTAAAACTCTTGTTCATCTTCCTTGAAGCCTTCAGAGAGACGTTCGTCACCGCCGCCGAATCCGCTTCCCAATCATCACCGGGCACCAGAGTCAATCTCCACAAGGTGGAGGCCGCAGAGGAGGGCTTACTTCTAGGCGAATCGGCCGAGTACACTGCATCCCAGGCACATCGGCCAACTCCGGTACCCACGACACATCCTTCTATTCCACCGCCGGCAACCCGAGCAAAGCTCGGATTTTCACTAAAGATCATCTTCCTCGAGATTAACAGGATCAACAACAACATCACCTGAAGAAGATGACGATGCGCCGACCCTCGACTCCTGGACAGGTCTCCCCAGCCTCTCCGTTGACGTCGGAGTAGATCGCCGTCGGAGAACGGAAGAAACTGGGAGAAATTATTCCTCTGCAACGTCGTCGCTTCTGCATCGCCAACGCCGCTAGGAAAACCAAGCCGCAAAGGAACCATGCTCCCCCGGCAAAACCTAACTCCACCGCCGAGCATCGGCGGTAAGTAAAAGGACTCGATTATGACTCGATCTACTAAAAGGAGGGACCCCCGTCCCTTTGCCACCGGCTGGAGGCCGGAGACGGAAGGAACGGGGGCCAAGGCGCCGATGGCGGTGAGCACGCGCGACGGCAGCACAAAAGTCCCCCGAGTCACCTCGGGGCGACGCGGGGGTCGAGGAGGGCTGTCGGCCAGGCTCTTCCCGACGACGACCCTTACTGGCTTCACTTTTGAAGTGTGGCTTGAGCCCCCTTGACTCTTGAGCCCAATAATGCTTCATGAAACATTACTGTGCCTCTCATGACGAGCTGCTTGCACATTGAACATGCCCACAAAGACGAACACCTCGTTTCCTCCAAAAGGGCACGTACAACGCGCGTCGGCTTGCCGTCTGTGTGTTGACAAATTTGCAAAAAGCCCCCCGTCCCATCCAGTCGACGACCGCGCCGTCTGTTCACGAGAGGACGACGGGGCACGTGCTCCAAAGGCAAATCGACGCCACCGGCACCGTTATACGTTGCGGCTCGTCGATCCGCAGCGATAGCGGGATTTGCCGCGGCCAGCCATCGGCGCGGGAGATGGCGCCCGGAGTCTTCCTCGCGCCAATTCCCCCCCCCCCCCCCTACCTGAATCACCAGCTCACAATCCATTCCCAACTCTACATCCATCTGCAGCGATGCGGCGTGACTAGAGAGAAGCGGCGGTGGCGCGAGATTTGGTATAGGCAGTTGCGGCGTGGGAGAGAAAGGTCGCGGCGGTGTGGGTACAGAAGGGGCGTCGGGGGCAAAGAGGACGGCGATCTGCGCAGATTCTCCTTTTGGCGGGGAAAATCAGCAAAGGAAGACATACCGGAGCTGTGTGTGCGTCCCGCCGGTGACCTACTCCACTCTGCAATCCGGCCGGCCGCACCGAGCTGTGAGATTGTGACAGCCGCTGGATGCGGGATGCCTCGACGTCCATGCCGCGACCTGCCCGCTAAGTTGGGCTTTCATTGGATAAGGCCTTATAGGTCCAATCAAAACTAACTTTTGCTCTTCTCAGTAAAACAGATCAAACACATTGTTGTTATCGAAATAATTCAAAATGTTTCAAAGACTCAACATGTATTTTTATTTTTCTGCATTAAACTCTTTCATCAAATCAATTGATGTAAAGATCGGTTAATGCCAGTGGCACCAATATGGCAATCAATGGCGGCTGCCACACCTGATGGCCTCCATATACTTGATGATAATATTTCTTATGAAGCGCTTTGAAGCCTTAAGACATAGAGAAATGAATCTTCCTCGAACATCTTGCCGCACTTAGTGCTTTTACATTATGTTTATTCAACTATCTACTTATCAATTTTTAAAATTTTCATAGAATTGTGATTCACATGATAATCTCTAGTATATTTATACATATTTGGTGACTATATGATTAGTAGTAATTAGTAGTACATCTGTAATTAGTAGTAATAACTTCTCCAAAAGTGGATTTTGATCTGACTCCTCCACAAGTTAATGCTCGTGTCGAATCTTTCAAGACTTGTTTTTTTTGTCATTGTATATGCAGGGCGATTCAGAGGGCCAACTGCTACCACAGGTACGGCCACGACGCGCCGTGCTCCGTGGGAGGCGACGGCTACTACATGCTCCTCTTCGGCCTCGCGCAGGTGGTCCTGTCCCAGATACCCGGTTTCCACGAGATGGCGGGGCTCTCCTTCTTCGCCGCCGTCATGTCCTTCTTCTACGCCTTCGTTGGCGTCGGCCTCGGCGTCGCCAAAGTCATCTGTACGTGCGACGCCTCGCCTAGCGCACAGCTCCCATATGATAAGTTCGTTGGCATTTGATTTGGACATGATCGATCGACGAGGACATGACTCTCTCCGCCGATCACTTCAGCGAACGGGGTGATCATGGGCAGCATCGGAGGCATCCCCATGGTGTCCACGACGCAGAAGGTATGGCGGGTCTCGCAGGCTGTCGGGGACATCCTGTTCGCCTACCCCTTCTCCCTGGTGCTGCTGGAGATACAGGACACGCTGCGGTCGCCTCCGCCGGAGACCGAGACGATGAAGACGGCGACGAGGGCGAGCATCGTGATCACCGCCTTCTTCTACCTCTGCTGTGGGTGCCTCGGCTACGCGGCGTTCGGCGACGGCACCCCGGGCAACCTCCTCACCGGCTTCGGCTTCTACGAGCCCTACTGGCTCATCGGCCTCGCCAACCTCTGTATCGCCCTCCACCTCCTCGGCGGCTACCAGGTGTACACGCAGCCGGTGTTCGGGTTCGTCGACCGCCACTTCGGCGGCGCGGCGCCGGCGGTCGCGGTGCCGCTGCCGCTCCTGGGCACCCGCCGCGTGAACGTGTTCCGGCTGTGCTTCCGGACGACGTACGTGGCGGCGACCACCGCGCTGGCCGTGTGGTTCCCCTACTTCAACCAGTTGATCGGGCTGCTCGGCGCCTTCACCTTCTGGCCGCTCGCCATCTACTTCCCCGTGGAGATGTACCTCGCGAGGAACAAGGTGGCGCCGTGGACCAAGCAGTGGCTCGCCATCCACGCCTTCAGCGCCGTCTGCCTCCTCATCTGCGTGTTCGCCTCCTTCGGCTCCGCCGTGGGGGTGTTTGGGTCGGAGACGAGCTGAGCTACTCTGCAAAGGCAGCTAGCTGTAGTGGGTGTGTGTTTTTTCAGATGTTCACTTGTATAATTAGCTGCAATCAGACCAATTTCTATGTTAAGAACTCAGAAGAAATTTGGATTTTTAGCACAGCAGACAATGAGCTTCGCATGATTACCGCAAACAATGGTGATTTTGCGAAGTCCATTTCAAAGGACCGTGTGCCGAGCTCTCATTAACCATGATTCAGCTAGTGATTAACATGTGCTCCGCGGAGGTACCTGCTAGCGCCGTATAACAATGGGAGCTACTAAAGCACTAACACTGCATTAGCACAAGAGTTCATAGCCGTATACTGTCATCTCTTATAACACACAAGTCCTTTCAATGGGACAATACAACAACAAATCGAGAGTACTTACATTGCATAACGAGGGACCAGAGAACAAAAAATTAAAGGTTGTGAGCATATCCGACAGTTACACCAGGATAGTCTACAATAACATTTTTTTACAAATCCAAGCCATCCAGCATTCACGTCCAAGAACATCGAGTGAAAAATATCGAGATATCTGAGGGTAGGCTTTAAGACAACGATCAGGTGAGGTATCATTGGTAGTCTAGATCGGGACCCATTCCAGCTCTAACTCCAACTCACCCGATTCTACATTCTGCAGCATTAGGTGCACCTCCTGTTTCACCTTGCCCGACACAACATTGACAGTGCTATCTTTCAAAAGGGCGTTGTCTTTGGTCATGAACCACCTTCCAATCTGCATGTCGCCAAGGCGTGAAGTATCTCCAAAGGCCATGGCAGCTGTGACCATTGGCTGGAGATCTATCTCTGCTTCACCCATGATGTCATCAGCAGAGAACGTATCATGGTCGTACACTTCCTGGAAAGCGAGATAATGCACATTATTTTTATGCCATTTAAGTCAGCAGCTTCTGTCTTCAAGCATTATATGTGTAATAATGGTGTTCAAGTGGCTTTCTAGTTGTTTCACTCCATTTGCTATTATGTGAAACAGTAATATAATTCATTACACTTTTAACACATAATACTCTTGCTTGGATTAGAATCATCTGGACAGGAGGAAAATAATTTAAAGGGTGCAAATGAAAAAACTTACAAGTTTTAGAGGACCATAATTTCGAGGTACAGATATCTTAAGCACCTCATTCCATACTGGATTCAGATCACTTGTTTTAACCGTCGTTTGAGCTTTCTGCAATTAGGAGTGATTGTTGGATATTCTAAGTGCAAGGTTTAAGCATCACAAATAAATCATTATGTATATACAAGTGATAGAAATATACCTGTGCTCCGAGTGATAAAACAACATATGGATCGCTTGTTAGCATATCTCTGACAGCCAAGTTAGTACCTTTCACCACTGTAATGTTCAGCTCTCCAACAAATTCTCTGGTATCTTCCTGTGATAATTTTACAAGAGTAAGGTGGATGAACTATATCACAGGCATGCAATTGCTATGCAGAAATCTTGACAGCCAGGAAATAAAAGAGTTAGATAAACATAAAAAAAAAAAGCATCTACTCCATATTTCAGCATAACATCTTACAGAGAAATCCTTTCTAGAACTGCTAGAGAAACTGCTATCCACACTCTTTGTAGAACTGGTAGATTTGAAAGATGATCTTGAAGAAATGCGCAGACTTGGCTTCAAAAAATCTTGCGTCTCATACTTAGCTCTGTGTACAGAAAAGATAAGGGATTACTATATGAGAAAACATTGATGACGTTATAGAGGGGGAAATGGAACAGTTACCAGACCTTATAAATTTTGTTCTATACTCCATTGCAGAATCTGGTTTAGGTTTTGGGTGATCTTTTGGAAGAAAAGCCTCATAAATTGAATTCGCATATGAGTTTCCACCAACCTCAAGCATGGAGTCAATATCACTATCGTCCCAATCATCCAAAGTTACAGACAAAACCTGATAGAGAACAGGTGGAAGCATGAAATGAGTAGAGTCTATATGCATGAGCTGTGACAGATTACAGATCTATGAACGAATGGAGATGGGTCTGAAGGTGGATTCACATATTGTATAGAACATGGTGAAAAAGAACATATAAGACAGTTTCTCATGGTTCTGATCACCTTTGAAACGTCAGGTCCAAGTGCCCTATGAACATCTCCACACTTTAAACAAAGAAATACTCCAATATTAGCAGACCTGAAATGCACAAAAATATAGGTTCTACAATTTATGTTCAAAGAGATGAGAAATCAAAAGAAAGAATTGTACGAAACTGTAACAGTAAAGCTATGTGTGGCAATAAAAGTCAATGATCCAACTTATCAACATAAAAGGGAAGAGCATTTCTGTAGAAAAGCCTTGCAAGTATCTATCCTCTGAAATGGAAAACATAATACGTGTTTAAACAGAAATGATGACTTCACTTACGCCCATTTGGGATCAGGTGCACCACAATCAGCACATATCCTATTGTCACTTTTTATCATGAGATCCTTCAATTTTCTTGCTTTGCCTATATCACATGATTAAAAATAATTTAGCATAATATTATCATGCTATACAAAACAGACAAGTCATATCCTAGTCAAGACTCAAGAATGTATGCCAGAAGTTTTCTTTTACTGGATTCTTATTATCAATGTATTGTCATCTTAAGCACCGACGCCCTTCAGTTACAGAACAGAAGCATGACAGAGCATATACTAGTTGAGAATATGGTGAAATTCATGCCAGAAGTTTTCTTTTGTTGGATTATTAGTATCCATGCATTGTCATCTTTAGCACTGATGTATGCATTGCACCCTTCATTTACAGAAGGTAAACATGACACACAGAATACACTAGTATGTTAGCAAGTAATATGTTATGTACCTACAACAGGCTTGGTTGACTTGATGTGTTGATAGCGATTAGCGGTACTCATCTTCGCAGTGCAACCTTGGATAACTCACAAAACCAATACTTATACCTGCAGACAACATAAGGATTAACATATGTCAAAGATCATTCTTATGAATTAATTTTATAAAACTTGTTGCAAAAAAAGAATCATAAAACTACAACTATTTGTGCCTAACTATCAAGGAACTACAACTTCTAGAATCAATTTCAGGGAACTACAACTATTTGTGCCCTTAATTTCACAAACCTACAGCATTTAACATGGATCCACATTTAAGCCACACAAAGTCCACGAGGGTGTGGGTCCACATGTGAACCAGTGCAAAATGTTGTAGGTTCGTGAAGCTGAGGCATAAATAGTTGTAGTTTTGTGAAACTAACCCCAAAAGTTGTACTTTCCTTGATAGTTTGGCAGCAATAGTTGTAATTTTGTGAAAATTAACTCTTATCTTATAATAATGAAAGGAAAAGAACGATTATCAAATAAGAAGAAAATCCCCAACTTTTATCTCACAAGAACCACTGTACAAATGAGGTTTCACTAGCCCAGCCAATATCAAAGCCAAATTTGAAGAATTTATTAGTCAAATGGACTGAAAAATTTCATGATACAGATAGCCTGGTTGTTGAAGCTGGAACATATTCGTGAATCCTGAATACCAAGCTCACACAGTTGGTTCTAGAAATTTCTTCTGTGTATTTATCACCTAGACAAAACCTTAACCAAGTAGAAACAACTCATCATCCTGATGATTAGGTGTGGTTGGCTCATCTCGCATTGATAAGCTCTGCAAGGACATGATGTACCAGACTACAAAGGCAGAACAAGAACCACTACCCCTGCGCCCTGTCTTGCCTCAGACATGGCATTACCCTAATTAAGATGATCACCCAGCCCCTAAGGTATGCAAATGCCATGTGTTCTGAAGCCCTGACAGAAAGAAATCCGGCCTATATCAGGCAGGATTAGGATTGCAAACTGAAAATTGGTGTCCCAACCTCGATTTCACGCTAAGCACGAAACATCCTAGATTTCCATACAATCAGAGCTGAGATGGCAATCGGTTGTCCCAACCTTCCAATATGAATCATCCTAGATTCCATTACATAAACGTGTATCGACGGTTGCGCGTTCCGGAGTCGAAATCGCGTGAAATGCCTACAGAATTCAAACTGTGCGGTAGGGGCCAATCGAGCGGTCAAACCAACACCCGTGACCCAGTGAAATCAGACGCACTCACGCACCATCGGATCGCATCGAGACGATCGCAACGCAGCACATTACCTCCCCCTCGACCGCATCGGCGTTCGAAAGCGACCGAATCAGAGAGATTCAGAGGATCCTTTTTGGTATAGAAATGTCATCAATCAAGAGGAAAAAAACAACCAACCAACCAACCAACCTGAGGATCGATGGGCGGCAGGGCGAAGGGGGTACCGCCGGCGGCTCCCGGGGGGTGAGGTCGCCGGCGGCGCTGGAGCGATCGCCCCCCGGCTTCGTCGCGCTGGCTGGGGTTGGGGGGCCTGGTGGACGCGCAAAACGAGCACGGCGACGTGGGGGAGGGATTATATGTGGCGGATATTCTATTCTCCTCCTATTTCTGTAGCCCACCCTTGTCACATGCTCGTGCTGGATTCGCTCGCGGTCATGGCGATGGAGGGAGAGAGGGTTTGGGCCGGCCGCGCTTGGGTTTGTCCGAAAATTGGCCTGGTCAAACTCGAGCCAGCTCCCAGCGATGCTAGGGTGGGGACGGGAGAAATGAGCGTGCACTGATGTGCATTGAGCGTGCAAGTGCAACTACTTCCTAGTTATGAGCGTCCTTGCAAGAATTTCCATCCAAATTTTTACTAACATAATCAAAATGACAACAAATAGAGGAGAAATAGACGCCTGATTTGGTATGTCGCATTTCGAGGTAAAAGAAAAATCTAATCTAAGCAAGTAAGCATAGTGTTATTTGCATAACAATGCAAGGGTCTCAGGAAGTAAGTCTAATAATTGAAATAGTATGGGTGGAAGATGTTTTTGTGCTTCTACCTTGATTTTGGATGTCTGTTTTTTCTTCTTAATGAACAATCATCTAGCTACTTCTAAATTGGTCATTCTGAAGGTACACGGGACTGCACGTGGTTGATTTGTTTGTTGTAGTAAAACGAGCATGGGTAGGTGCACGGGACTGCTGACTGCACATGGTTGATTTGTTTGTTGTAGTGAAACGAGCATGTGATTCCAAAAGCTCTTGTCAGAAAAAAAATCCACAAAAGCCAGATGTGATAAATCTCAAGGTGAGCATTTTCTGTTGGCTGCCGGGTCAGAGGCCAAACAAAACTGAAGCTGAATGTCCTAGCAAGGGCCAGGAGAAAATAAAAGATGGTAGCTGGACTATATGCATTTCTTTTCTTAGACGAGCAACAGCTAGCGCATGATAAATTAATATTCTTTTGACACAGAACTTTTGTGACTTTGTGAGTGTTTCCAGAGTATATATAGTGTCATCATATAAGGTCTATATATGGTAATAGTTGTCATTTGTAAGAAAATATGACGACTGATATAGCCGTATAAGAGTAGGTACTTGTCAGACAAGTCAGAAGCACAACACATACTTGCTTGACAAGCATCTCGCAGGATTAGGAAAACACAACCATGAAAAATTATCCACGGATTTGAATCCATATCGTTGCAGGAAATTCCCATGTCGAACAAGCCTGCACCTATCATTTGAAACAATTAGGAATTCAGTTGTTCAACAGTTGAAATTTGAAAGTTAAAGTGATCAATGCGGTATCCGCCCCTCTGAATCCTTCAAACATATTTGTGTGTGCCTTTGGCAATAAACTTCCAAGGTCCAGAACCATCAGGTAGATTTCTATGGTATATGGATTTTTTTTTTTGAAAAAGGCTTAACCCTGCTTTTATAGAAAGCAGTATATGGAATTTATGGTTTCCTTTGTTGCAAATCCAATCATCTAGATTGGAATTGCAAGAAGCAATTCCTCGATTGGTAGCAAATGGTATCAAGAATTCCAGTACCTGGTTTTCATGCTACGTATGAAACTTTTCACAGCTTTTCTATGACTCCAGTTACTTGCTGGTTATCGTAGAGGGAGTTCTCTCCGGCCAGGATCTACAAGTCCCATATAGCAAATGTTGCAGCAGCAGAAAGGCTGTGCTAGTGCTACTGCTCGGAAATTGCTGACGGTGTGAGCACTGGTAGAATGGGGGTGTGGTTGAGGACTCGAGAAATTAAACCACACAGTCTGCCTGGTCTGGTTAGGTCAGAAAATGACACTGGATGGGGGCAATCATTTGGCGGTAACAGTGATCAATCCTCACTTCACGGTAACATGAAAACCAATTCAACATCACACCTGAAAAAAACTGACGGCCTGTTCGCTTGGCTGGTTGCTAGTAGCTGGTGCTGATTTGTTCTGAGAGAAAAGTACTGCTGGCTGGTTGCTGGTGACTGGTTTTTTCTGAGAGAAAAGTACTGCTGGTTGGTGGCTGATAAGCCAGATGAACAGAGCGTGAAAAGGTAGTACTCCCTGGCCCTGCACAGTATTTTTTTTCCCTTGGAAAACACTATATGTTCGCGTTCCAGCATGTCCGCCGCATCGGCGATTCTTGAGAGATCGACAGGCCGGCCGGCCTGGTAGGGCAGTACAGGTAGGCAAGTGACAGCTTACGTGGGGCTGGGCCCCGATGTCTGAAGCCTAGAATAATAACTACCAACCGGAATTGGTAGGCATTGCATATATTTGCATTGGATCCCCTGCGCTGCTGCTGCGCAGGGCCGCAACAACTACCGATTTGTTCGCGTTGGCGCCCTTCTGGACGCTTGCACGAATGATTGTGTCCGTCTCTCTCTCTCCTGCGAGGATCTGCGAGAGGGATCGGGATCGGGATCTCCATCTCGCAGCTGTTCGTCTGCTGAAGCCTGAAGCTACTGAATCACGAGTGGCCAAGCCTTGCATTTGCATCTTACTACTGGTCGAGTGGCATCGAATTCGTACCTCGATCGCAAATGAACACCGTGAAATTCAAACTTGGTTTGAAATTCGCACCACGTACGGAGTACTAGGACGCTTGAATTGATCACTAGCCAGCGCGAGGCTGACGAAAACTGAGGCGATCGAATTCGTCGCGAAAAAGTTTCAGGGTCCTGACGTCCTACACGGAACGAAATCACTGGCGTTGCCATCAGAAGATGTTGGCAGCAGGTGGATCGCCCGCCCCGCCCCGCTTTTCTCGCGGCGCAATCAAACACGCCCGCGCCGGAGGGGCTTTCGCTTTTTTTTTCTCTCTTTCGCGCGCGGCGACAGCCTGGCTGACGGGGACGCGCCGCTGGGTCATCGCCATTCATTATTATCATCTCCCCGCCCGCCGTGACGAGTAATCCCCTCCGGTTTCAAAGCTTTGAACCCGTCTACGTCTGCCTGGCCTCAGGGCAGGGTAATGGTTATCTGCTCAGCCTCCTCGTTCCCAAGCAATCCCACCGGATGGATGATGCTCTTTGGTGCAGTGATGTGCAATGCATCGATCTCCAGCTTTCTTGGCAAGGCAAATGGCGGCCGGAACATGTACAGGTGGCGTAATGGCATGCGATCTGGAGGTTGTTTTCAAATTTTTTTTGGGTGTCATGCATGTATTTTTTTTATCTCTATCTCTCTCAGATGACTAGATGAGCCCGTGTGGTTTGTAGTAGTTTTCAGCGCTGTTTCTATCGTTATCTCGCAATTATATTGCTTAACGTACTGGAAATCACGACTTCACGAGCGAACGGTTGATCAGCTAATTAATCATGAAAGTCGTTGTCGCTCGTGTATTCTACAAGGCAAATATTCCGTAGCGTGTGGTAGCATTGACATGTATTATTTACCATTCGGGGGACAGAAACATAGTTTGGGAAATGCTTGTTGCTGCCTTAAAAAGATTCCACGATTGTACGGGCAGTTGCATGCAAGTATTGTCTCTAATATAATTCCTCTATGAAAATTACTGCAAGTTGCAACTCCTAGCGCTTATTGGTGAGCTTAATTACTAGTATTTTCCTTTGCAACCATTAGTAAAAGAATAGTCAATCAAATTGCATTGGACAGTACACGCATGAGACTTTACCAAACCACTTTACCTTTTATGGTGTTCCTAGGTGAATGCAGCTTTTACTTGAACACTGGAGCAAGTAAGCATGAGAACGAGAGAGAGGAGACAAGCTTGCATTGGGCGTAGCCGCGTAGCATGTCGACCCATCTTTTGTACTGGTTTGCATTGTCCTCCCTTATCGCGCGTCCCCACCTTGTATTCCACACGTCTCCACTTCCTTGAGACAGCACGTAAGGGACGACGATGACAACAGCTCGAGGAAGCTACGCGCGCTATGGCGATGGCAAATCTTTCCTATCTACTGTGTACCTCCAAGGCTCCAATAGACAAGTGTGTGCAATTGATCGGTCACCCCGTATGGGGTGGACTGCATAACTCCCTAACCTATTGTAACATCCCGAAATTTTGAACATCTTGCCAAAGTGTGAATTTTCCCAAAAATTTAAAACTTTTTGTTTGAACATGTGAGCTACCAAATTTTATCCCAAATTGCTAGCTCTCTTCTCAAATTCCAAATAAAATAAAACCATATAGAAATTATTTTCAAATTAAGGTGTAAATGTGATTTGGATTTTCTTGGATTTTATTTGGTTTACAATTGTGTGAAGTTTTGAATTTGAAAGTTATTTAAATTCAAACTTATATTCAAACTATATTTCAAAATCTGTTTAAACTCTAACAACTAACTTGGGCTGTATCTCTTTCAGCAAGGTCCATTCAAGGACCCTCCACTCTTTGCTAAGTCCAGTTACTACCCCAGCTGTACCAAGCCCGCTCAGCTTCACGGCCCAACCGGCCCACCGCCACATCCCTTTCCTTTCTCCCCTATGACCGGTGGGACCAACGTGTCATCCCCCTCCTCTACATCCCCTTTTCCCCTTGCGCTGCTGCTCGCGCACGCCTGCCGCGCCGCCGCGCCCGATGGTCCGCGCTGGCACGGACGTCAGGGCCCGCACGCAAACCCAGGCGCGCCCTCGTGACCTCCGCCCTGGGGGAAAACCCCTCCTTGCCCCTGCTGCGCGCCTAGCCGCACCCCGCTGAGCATGGTCGAGCACCGCGCTGCGCCACCTCTCCCTTTTCCACCAGTGCGAGGGCAAGCCCGGGATCTCACGTCACCTACTTTGACCAGGACCTCGGTGCCGTGCCGTAGCCGCTCAACCTTGTGGAACCTTCCCTTTCCTTGTTTCCCAATCCATCGCCGCTCTCTGCTTCTCTCCCAATTCCCTGCTCCGCGTGAGCGCTCCGCCCCGCCTTGGTCTTTCGCGCCACACCACAATGCTCCGCCCGCTCAAGCCACGCTGCCTCGCGCCGTGCCGCGCCGTCCAGTGGCTCGGCGCCGCACACCGCTCTGCGCCTTTCCCCTTGTGAAGTCGTCGCCCAGCAACCACGCCGACCAAAGCAACGCGCGCCAACGCCGAGCGGAGGACGATGCCGTGGACCTCGACCTCGACCGCTAGGAGCCCTAGCAGGAGAAGTGGGATGACGACGCCACCAACGAAGTCCAGAAGCTCCGCGCCTCCCCCCCTGAAGCCGCGTCCACGCTCGTCCTGAAGCCGTGTCTGCATCGCTGGGTACCACGACGTCGTCGCCCTGAACCACGACGCCGTCTCCTTGAACCACGACATCAGGCCGGCCTGCTTCACCCCGCCACGGCCTCGACATCTCCCTGCTTCGCCTTGTCCTCAATCGAGCCCCTCGGTGAGTACATCCATGTCCTGTCCTGCTCTGTTCTCCGCTGCCCGTTCCGCCGCGCCGATGCTCTGATCTGTTCCCGTGGACGCCGACGACCTGTGAGTCGCGCCATCGAGCTGGGGAAACCAAATCGCATCTGATCGGCCTTCGTACCGCGCTGCCGCTTTCACCGCCATGCCTCGCCGCGCGCAACCTCGCCGCGCCGCGCACGCAATCGCCCGGCGCTCGCTATCGCTCTGCCGAGCTCCTCCGCGCGCGCGCCTTGCACATCACTACGTCTCCTCGCCGCGTAGCATCTCTTGCCGCCGTGACGCGCGCCTCGCCCGGCCTCGTCGCAGCCTCGCGCCGCTCTGCTTCGCACCGCCGCTCTCGCCGCGCCGCGCTGCTCCATGATGTTTCGCCGCGCGCATCTCTTGCCGCATCGCCGCCGCGCCGCACCGCTTTGCCTTCCGTCGAGCTGCGCTGCCCTGCCTCGCATCGCGCTGCTTTTCCTCGCGCCGTGTCGCGCTACCTCGCCTCGCAAAGCGCTGCCTCATCTCGCGTCGCATCTCCTTGCCCTGTAACCGCGCCGCTCTGCCCATACTCGCCGACGCCGTGACCGTGCTCGCCGACGTTGAGCCCGCACATGCCGTCGTTCTGTGGTCCGACCTTCGTGTCGTGACGTCCCCTCTCTGCAGGTGCACGCGCCGCCATCGCAGCCAAATCCCGTCGCCGGCGAACCCTGACAGCGCTGCTGTTCCTTTCTGGCATTCCGTCGAAGACCTTGCCCGCATCCCCTCTCTCTTGCACCTGAGTGGTGCCACACCTGTGACCACGTGCACGCCTGGACGCACACGATGCAGAGGATCCCACAGCCGCCGTCTCGAACGGACTTCAGCGGAGTTGGAGGAGTGAAATCAAACTTCTGCAGAGGATCCGTAATGGGCCTCGGCCCACGAATGTCTTTGAGCCCAAGAACTAACCAGGCTGGACCGAAGTATAGTCAAAGGTGCTTTTCTAGACTTGCTGAACCTTGGGCCAAACTGGACCGGCCCAATAGGCCTCTAACACTTTCGGCCCACTAAACCGCTGACCGCTGACGTCAGCATTATTTTAATAAAATTATTTTCGGTTTTAAATAAAAGGATTTAATAAATATTTTATAAATCCCTTTTTCTTTAAAAATTCATATCTAATTATCCGGAGCTCCGAAAATTATGAAACCACTTGCGTTGGTTTCATAATTCCGGGATGCTCGCTGCTACCCTATCCTTATCCTCTCTTGCCCTTGAACCAAACCCCGTTTTGCCCCATGTACTTAGAGTAGGATTCGTGGTCGCTACCGCCACTGCGCTATTGTGGGTCTGGGACGCCGGAGCCCCGCAACTAGCCACTGACGTGTTGCGGACACGAATTACATCCCCGAGTCTTGTTCTCAAAGCTTTCCTTACTTGCACCACTTCCACCGCCTTGTACCGCAAACCGCATAACCGCTCTCTCTCTGCCTTGCATCGAGCCGTGTAGCACGGGACATACCCAGTGATGGTAACCTAGAAGGCCGCGCGTGATGGACGGTCGTGCCTTGAGCAGAGGTCTCTGCTGCAAAGCACGGCAACCCCGCGTTGCAACCTAGCTACTACGCCGTGATTATTGACGCGTTGCTAGCACTTGCCCCACCGTGCTCCGAGCACGTGTTACCGCGTCACCATCCTTTTATCGACCACAAGTCGATCCTCTCCTTCTCTCTGTGCTGCCACCGCACACCTTGTTCTGATAATGCCTTGCCTAGCTCACTTCACCTTGTTGTTCTCGCATCATCTTTTGAACCTCGGTTTTGTTGCGACCGCCAGCCGCGCTAACACCTTGCAAGCACGATCACCAAACCTCTAGCCTTGATCGGCAAACCTAACCTTGAACTAACCCCTCTCTCTAATTTGTTTTCTAGTATTTAAAGCTAGTAGCTTAAAACTATTTTAATATGAAACTAATTACTTTGATTTCCCTAAATTAATTAGTGCTGCTTGTAGCTAGTTCGGATTTATTTTGATTCTTCTAAATTGATGTTATTTGGAGTCAATGCTTAGATGTTTGTCGTTGTTTATTTCCGCGTCGCATCTCGTGTAGGCTTGTGATCATGTTTGAAGACCCGAGCTACGACGACGACCCGAGCAGTGAAGACTGGGAAGACCTTTGACCCGAAGGAAGGGCCCAACCTCTACTACTCTACGACGACTACCGCGCAGGTGTCATGTCACTCCCGACCATGTAGATCCCATGCATGCTATTTAGTTGCTAGTGCTTTATTTATGATGTTTTGGATGATTGCAATGCATAGACAAACTTTTAGCCATGCCTTGATTTGTTATATCCTGTACCTTGAACTTCCTACCTTTGGGACTAGCTACAGACCCCTAGCTAGTCCCTGATATTTACTATCCATACATTTTACCTCTTTCGTGATATGGATGGATCTCTGGTTTGGACTGAGATTGGGATATCTCGGTATTCTAGCGTGTGTTTTGGGTGAGTGTGTATCCTTGACGTGTTACCGCGGGAGCGAGCCGCTTTGGTTACTTGTGAACGCCTGTCTAGGGGAGATGCGACCTGGCCTCCCGCCCTAGCGGCGTGTCGGACAGTGGGAGTTGGTGAGTGCTCGCTCTTGCAATTAAGGACCGATCGACAATTTAACCATGATCTTTGGGCTATTTTCGTACAAAAACCGTTCGCCTTGTTATGGGCGGGGTTCGGTCCGAGAACTAGTTGGTGGTTGGCACTCAGCTTGTAGGCGGACCGGTGTGGTCGTGTGAGGGGGACGGGTTATACCCCCCGAGTAGACGTCGCCCCGGCTCCTCCGGGGATGGTCTCACAGCTCTGAGGCCCTGCTGGCAAGTTTTGCGCCCCAGTTCAGGACGAGTCAGGCTTGGAGAGGCAGGAGAGTGCCATCCACTGCTAGGTCTCCGGCCGTTAGGTAGGGATGTGGAACAGCTGATCCCCGTTTCTGCCCTATCCGGCGGGTCCAGTTGTACAACCTCTGCAGAGTGTTAAACCTATAGCTATAGTCCGTGTCCACTGGTATGGACAGCCCCTGGGTCTGTTACTCTGGCTAGACTTTTCTTGTGCTGCTTCTCTCCCCCGAGTGTGTGAGCCCGGCTTGGTGCCGTTGAGATGTGAGGTAGGAGTTGGTGACCTCACATCGCAGATGAGAGTGGGATGTTGTGTCTCGGTTGAGATCCAGTGTGTTGGTGTTCTTTTCTTGGTTGGGGTGTTGACCCCGGAGGCGTTGGCCTCGGAGGCGTGGATCTCCTCGGAGATGGTGACCTCTCTGCATGACCGCTTACCTTGATGTTGCTACCGCTGCTTGCATAAACCTTCTACAGCCATATATAGGCTTATCCATGCATACTAGAATTCATCCACCGCTTTTGCTCTTTGTTGGGAAGCTGACATGACCTACCCGCTTATCGGGTAGATGGCGATGCTTTCAGACTTGGTGATCAACTACGACAACAACGATGAAGGATGGGAAGACTAGAGCTGCCCCTACACTCAAGTTTGCCTGTGGAGCTGGAGACGCTTCGCTTCGATAGATCCGCTGCGTAGATGATATACCCTTCTTATTTAGTCTAGTTGGACTTGTACCCGCCTTATGCCGAAATGTTGTACTCTGATGTATTAATAAAATTATGTAATTTTTCCCTTTTTCTTGTGTTGTATGGATTTGTACCACTTGAGACAGGGTTTGCACGTGATAGCCACTTCCTGAGACTATCACAGAGGTGCAGAGGATCGGGTTTCCAGTTTTGGAAATCTGATTCGTTTCACGTATGAATTGTCCAAAACCGATTAAATTACCTCTTAAAGCAGTTTTGAAAAATCATATTCCCTCCTTTTCTTTTTATAGGGCGCATGAGCATTTGTGATTTTTTCATATATATAGGGCGCGGTATCAAAAAAACATGCAGTCACCCTCGAAAACTTCCCTGGTCATCCCCTCGGTAGCTGATGGGGAGTTAATTCGTGATTAATCTGGGTCCCACAAAATGCCATGCAATTTGTTTTTCAGTTGGAAAACGTAGGGAAATAAGGAAGAATCTTGATGAGGGCCTCCGCTTGCGTTGAAAAAAGGTACTGTCAATTAATGATCACGCGTGGCAATTAACAATCGTGCCCGGCTCCTCCCCTCACCTTGATATCTGAACCAATCGTCCATGGGTCCTATAAAAAGAAACAGAGGGAGTAGTAAGTTACAGAAAAATCATAAAATAGAAAATCTAATTGTGTTGGACTTCAAATGAGTAAGTCTACACAATAAACATATAATATGGTATGCTTTAATATATTTTTGTTGTAGCTTTAGATCTATGTTTTTCTTCATAGTTGTAAAAAATGTACTAAAACATACCATATTATACATTCACTGTGCAGATCTACTCATTTGGAGTCCAATACGATATGATTTTCTATTTTATGATTTTTCTATGATTTATTATGATTTTTTTATGATTTATTATGATTTTTCAAAACTACTTTAAGAGGTAATAATTTGAACAGTTTTGGAAAATTCAGGGGTCATAGACAAACCCACCCCATAGATGGGGGTTGATATAGGCGTTTCCCCCGTAATTAAGCGGGAGTAGAGATGAGGTGCGTTGATACGTCTTTGGCACTTGGAAGCGTAAAATGGACACTTGCAATGGTACTCGTGTTTGATACACAAGCCGTAGGATGCCGATCGGGCGGCGCAGAGGCCTGGCCTGTACCTGATCTGCTGTCAGATTTCCCACCCTCCCGAGTCTCCCGGCAAATTTACCAACCCCACACCACCGGGAGACTGGGCGCCGCCCGCCCGCCCCCGCAACCTCCGTCCCGTCCACGCTCGCCTTCCCCCCAACGCCCCCGCCCGGCCACTATTCATTCACTCGCCTCACTTGTTACCGCGCGCCTACCACTACTCCCCCGGGGGCGGACACGCGCACCCATAAAAGCCCCCGCCCCCTCGCCCTCCCACTCCCCCTCTCCTCTCCCTCCCTCCCTCCCTCTCAGCCGCCGCCGCCGCCGCCGCCGCCGCCACCTGCCAGGCCAGCTACGCCTCGACAGTCCCGCGCGGCGCCGCCGAGATCTCGCCGAGGGAGGGAGGGCAGCAACCAGAGCGGCAGCAGCGGCGGAAGATATGGCGTCGGGACGGTACATGGCCTACTCGCCCTCGCCGTCCACCACCCCGCACTCCCCGCGCATCGCCGGCCTCCGCGCGCCATCCGCCGCCGTCGCCGAGCAGGAGAAGTAAGCCAGCGCGCTTCGCGAACCCCACTCGCTTCTCCCTGCTTTACCCGCTTCGTGTCGGCTCCGATCGTTCCCCGGGAGGAGACGATCGGGCGCCGATTTTTCATGTGTGCTGGGAAGCGTCCGAGGTTTTTACGGGGTTTGAATCTGGTGTGGTACGGCGAGGAGGTTTAGGGGCTTTCGGCATCGGATCTGATTCCCCACGCTGAGATCTCCGGTTTTTGGTCAAAGTTGCTTCTTGCTGTACTTCTCCTCGATTTTTTTTCTTCAACTGAACCAGTCGCTCAGCTCAGTGTTTACTTGCTTGAGTGCGCGATCCAGTTATGATCCCCTTCCCTGTGTGTGTCGGCTGGATTTTGGGATTTTCTGGAGTTTCATGCTATCCTGTTTTTTCTACTAAGCTTTATCTCTGCAAGACTTGTATGATGTGCCACGCTGGATGAATGATTACTGATCAGTATGCTCCGATCCTTCTGCAGGTACCTTGCTGAACTGCTCGCAGAGAGGCACAAGCTGGGCCCCTTCATCCCAGTCATCCCGCATAGCGTACGGCTGCTGAATCAAGGTTAGATCTCATGCTGTCATGCCATGTGAGCTGTGATGCGCTCCAAGCTGGATGCATTGCTACTGCTGCCAGCCTGCCGCGCATTCGGAATATTCTGTTATGATGTAGAATCTTTGACTATTTGTTGCTGCTCGTGTTGATTCTGCACCTCTTGATTTGCTAGAGGTACCACAAAATCAGTTATTTCTTTCTTGGAAATTGTTCAGCCACCTAGCTAATAACTGCAGCGCTAGTATTTAGTGGTCATTGACTCATTGTGTGCATCCAAAGCCCCATCCCCTCGTACACCTTCTATGGTAGTACTACCTTACAACCTTTCACTTTGTCACCTCAGAGTTGGTCTGAATGTTATAAATGTTTGCCTTATTGTAGACTGGCCCTTGGGGCAATGGCAGCATCAACATGGGCCTGTGCATTCTGAATTACGCAGGCCTTTGATCGTTTAAAAAGAATTCAATTGTTTTACAAGAAGCCTTCTGAAGATGCTGCTTAATTTGTCAGAATTTGTATCGTTTTCTACCAAGGCCTGTGCTATTTAGTGGTAGTTTAGAGACCTGCATTTATCTTTTGTTGCCATAATTTCCTCTTGCAAGTTTACTTAGGAGCTGTTGGATGAGTACCAGTTCTCCGGAGGTTGTGTCCATCTGGTTAGTCTAGTCGACAATGAGGAAACCATATCATACTGCCTTTGAGAATGTCTATTACATTCCTCGAGATGACCTCAATTTCCCTTTTCATTTTTGCAGTAGAATATTTTATTTACGTGCAGTAGTGAATCTCGATTTGGTTGGTAACACGCGAGTGTAGTGAGTCTTTTTAGGCTAGGTGGCATGAAGTGACGAGATCAAGATGGTGCAAGAAATGAGCAGTTGTTATGTGCTTACTATGGCAAACAACATACATGCTTCCGATTAGCATATTTGAGTTCAACATTGATTCGACACATGGTTAAAGGACCTGATGGATCATGTGATTCGAGTAATAGATAGATAGAAGTATGCATCGCTATTTCTGTTCACTTGGAAACAATATACGAGCAGGGAGCGGAGAGTGAAGCAGACAAACAGATTCTCCTATCTTGAGGAACATGAATGAGGCAAATTGTTATCCTGTAAACTCTTTTTTTTCGTTTAGGTGCTTTGCTTATCTGCTTGATTTTTTGATGAGTTTTTTCCATACAGGTTTTCTTCTGCTTTTCTCTTTGGGTGTTAACAGATTGCCATATTAGTTATTATAATTTGCATATATTCTCAACATAAATGTTTTAGATAAAAGAAGTTGACTCTTATGACTTCAAGTTGTCTGTTGTAAAGAGAGAAAAAGCTCTTTTCAGATTAGTGATTTAACACTAACAACGTCAGTTATATGCATTTACTAATCACTAATCTAACTGCATTTACTAATCACTAATTCTAACTGCTAACTTTTTTCTACATCTTGTGCTTGCAATTGCAATGTTGGAGCAGAAATTTTACGTGTTTCCACACTATTGGAGAACGCGTCCCTTTTAAATCAAAGTGGCCTTGAACATGGTAGTCCACTAACAACGGGAGGATTATATTCAAATGGAGCAGCTACTGACATGAATGGGTGGACATCAGCGTTTCAATCAGAAGTATGGATACTGACCATTTAACATGACTTACTCTTCATGCCTAATTTACCATCTTGAAAGCTTAGATCAGGTTTTCTCTAACTGGTTTTGACTTAACTGAAATGCTTACATTCTTCATATTGCTTGGCCCTTCTGCTAACTCGCTAACTACACTAATCCTTTCAGGCAGTGGGTTCCGTGATGCCATTAAATTCTGTATTATATATCTTGGAGTTTGGATCACGTGCTAACACTAATTTCACTGATTTTGCTCCATATGTTCAAAATCTGGCCATCTTGTAGCTGGTTGGCATGCTGACATCAGAATCTACTGATTGGTCTAACTATATTAGCCATTTTCTGTTTCCATGCTGGTAGTTGTGCTTGAAATCATATTTAAATTATTGGTATGTAATATGGGTATCAAGTGAAGCAAAGCTGTGCCTATTGGTCATAAGTACTCCCTCTGTTTCAAAATGCAGGTTGTTTATTTTTTTTTCTTGAAGTCAAACTTCTCTAGCGTTGACAAAGTTTATAGATAAGTGCACCAATGTCAGCAGCATCAAATTGGTTTAATTAAATCCATCTTAATATATCTTGACAGCACATTTATTTGGATTATAGATGTTAATAAACTTTTCAATAAACTTGGTCAATGTTACAGAATTGACTTAGGGCAAAACTAAATGACCTAAACGTTTTGGAATGGAATAAGTATATTGTTGCTAGCTTTTGAACCTTACATTAACAACATGACAGCTTAAATGTAACCCATGTGCTCAAGAATAGATGTATCTTCACTCTTTCATCATAATCCTATAAATGTATGAATTCCGTTATTCACTTACTGTACTTACTGTATTAGCTACTATCTTTCCCATTTCCAGTGATCTTTAGTTAAAAGGTTATAAGCTTCTTATATAATCAACTTGTGACCATTGCAGAGTTCCCCAGCTTATAGCTGGCTTGGAGGTTCCCAAGGCAGCTCCTCTGGACTGATTGTCAAGAAAACAATGAAGGTTGATATCCCTGTAGATAAATATCCAACAGTAAGTGTGCTATTTTCTGATTTGTATACTCTTGAGTTGCTGTATATTCATCGTGGTTTTATACTTTTATGTTTATTTTCACAGTACAATTTCGTTGGTCGCATCCTTGGTCCTAGAGGAAATTCCTTGAAGCGAGTGGAGGCAAATACAGACTGCCGTGTGCTAATAAGAGGCAGGGGCAGCATTAAAGATCCAGCTAGGGTAAAATTCAGATCAGTGCCTTTTAATCTTGTTGGCTTATGTCATTCAAAGCCAGACTAACCCCTGCTAGGAAACAGTGGTTATTTTATTGTTTGCTATTTAAAAGTGATTCCTTATATGTGTCATCTGGTTTATGTATTGACATGAAAAACATACCGGCAGTTCTTCAAAATTCCACTTTCTGTCTGGAACTTGAAGGCTTCATTGGACTACTAATCCTTAAATTCCCAAGCTACATTTATGTGTGTCTTCATCTAGTGATTTGTTTTGTATTATGGAACTGAGGTCACTTATGCTATTATTTTGCAGGAGGAAATGATGCGCGGGAAGCCAGGATATGAGCATCTGAATGAACCCCTTCATATATTGGTTGAGGCAGAACTGCCTGTTGAAATTATTGATGCTCGCCTCATGCAAGCCCGTGAGATCCTTGAAGATCTGTTGAAGCCTGTGGTATGCCATCAACACCTTTACCCTTTTAAGACTCTTAATCAGTTTGCCTTTAGTCTATCTTGAAGAACTAATGCTAATAGTTGTGTTTGCTCCTACGCAGGATGAATCGCAGGACTTCTTCAAGAAGCAGCAGCTGCGGGAGCTTGCGATGCTCAATGGCACCCTCCGTGAGGAAGGAATGCAGAGGTCCGGTTCAGCTTCCCCTTTCAACAACAGCCTTGGAATGAAGAGAGCGAAGACAAGGGGGTAATGATGCAAACATCCAGAAGGGAGAATCAAATCATCTGTTCTGAGACCGATCCTGAGTACAAATATGGGGTTGCCTTGCTGGCTATCGGCCCAATACGGTCTCGCGCAACCAGCATCGGGGCGGCCCGTACCTGATAAATACATATATCTGGAGTTTTGTTTCCTGCTACCTGGGTGCTTTGGTTATGGCGACATAGGGTGTTGCTCTATATATTGGGTTGTGCAGGGTTTTGTAGCAATGTGATTTGTGTTCTGCTCATTGGAGCTTGTGGACTGATGAATGGAGCTTTGGAATGCTCTGTGCTTGTATTTATTTGTCTTTTGGAGACTGATTTAAGGATGCTGTTTGGGATGAAGTGACGCTGTAAGTCGTGTTTTGTGCGTAACTGTACAAGATAAGCATGTTGGTTTGCGATATTACTAATTTGGATCTGCAAATAATGGCTGCACTGTTCAGCTGTGTTGAACTGTTGATATCTCATATGTGTTGGACTGTTGGTATGAAGGCTTATGTTCATCTACCTCCAGCTGCTCAACCGTTTCCGGTAATATATGTACGTGTAATGCTGATCTGAGATCACAAATTGACGCTCGCCAAATCACCAGTTTGCACAACCGATCAGCCTTTCGCACTCATCTAGTGGTGATTGCCTCGATGACTAGTTCCATTATCAGAAGGTCGGACTGGAAGCCCTGCGAGCGTTGCCTTATGGCAGAATTAGCCTATACTTCCACATGATCACACGCCAATTAGCCTATACTTACACATGATCACACGCCACGCCAAGGACAGAAGGGAAAAGCTGTACGTTGCTTGGGTATTTGGGAGCGAGCCCTCCCTCACCCGATTTTGACACCATCCATTTTGACACTCTGTATGGCTTCAAGAACCCCCTCACAAATCAACAAAGTCAAAGTCTTTTCTGCACACTTTATTCTCACTCGTGCGCACCCGGAAAGAACTTCTTTGTCGATCACCATCTCGAAATTGCTTCAGGCCTAGAACACTTAACTTCGAAATTATTTTGAGATGAGTTTTCAAAAAAAGAGTTACAACTTGTTAATATGAGTATTTTTAATAATCTTATTAAGCTCCGGATCAGGATGTCACATTACCTCACTAATCGATCCGACGGCTCCAACGGACGATTGCTACGCCTTGGGCTTCATGGTCAAGGCAAAGACGTCGTGTGCGCGCGTCCTGTCGGGTCAAGTGGATTGAATGTGCTCCCTCACTCGTCCCTTCTTTGCTGGTAGGTGAAGGGGTCGAGAGAACGGCACATGTCTCAGACCCTAGTGCTAGATCGAGGTTGAGGCAGAGGTCCTGACTTTGAGGTCGCGCCCCCGTCGTGGTTGCTCTCGACAAATTCTGATTAGGTTGACCAGTTACATCTTTTTTCTCTTAGTTTACAGCCAGGGGCGGATCTAGGATTAGAGAATAGGGGGCTCATTTTCTTCTTCTTCCTCCCTCCTCCTCTTCTTTTCTTCTCCTTCCTTCTTTTCTTCTTCCTCTTCTTCTCTCATGGCTGAAAATGTTGGGGGGCTTGTGGGGGCTCTCATGGAGTGCATGGGGGTAGGGGGGGGCTCCAGCCCCCCCCCCCACACGCTGGATTCGCCCCTGTTTACAGCAGTGGTGTAACCATAAATTTCATCTATTTGTCATGTAATTTTAATTTTGGATATATTTGAATGTTGTGTTTTAGTCTGAGGGGTTTCCACCACCAAAAAATATTTGTTTTTCCTAACTATAGAAATTTTTTGTTAATTTGCTTATTAATTTAATATTTTTGTTTCCCTTAATTAGCTATCTTATAGTTTTATGTTCTTTCCTGCTAATTGGTTTGCATATTTGATGGAGTATTATTTACCGTGTGAGTACATTTAATTTATATGGTCATGTAAAAAAGTTATAGTTCTTTATTTGTGATTTTTGAAATTTGTATCTGTATTTGAGAGGTTTTCACTGTCATTTTTTTTATGATTGACTATAGAAAATATTTGATACGTTATTATCCGGTTCTAGTCTATTCTTACATGTGTGCTTTAGTTATCTGCACCTATCGTTAGAAATTTCTGTGTTCCTTTGTAGTTCCGCTAAGATGCATTACATTTTATTTTAGAAAAAATGCAACAACACTGAATTGTCCTATCTAAAATATGTGGTCATCATATTGGTTTGTCTTCTTGTGGTTACTAATTATTTGTTCCACCGTAAGCTTTTGCCGGCACCTGAATTTGATCCGACCCAAAAACAGGTGTTTTAGCAAACCAGATTGCCTAGGTGATGGATGACTGATAATTACTCTGTATATAGACAGTCCCCAACAGAACCTAGCTGCTTACGTCTCCATTGGATACTTCCAAAATTTGGGGGAAATCAACCACCACGAAGCAGCCGCTACATGTTTCAAACCGTCCCGGATACTGCAGGGACAACGACTGACTACATCACAAACGAACTAAACAATTCGGACAACGAAAATACTAGAATAGTGCAATATTTGAATAGTGACACGAGCCTAGTTTACACCCGGGGAGAACGCCTCAACCCTCTTGCAAAGTGTCATTGGCAACATTGCCAAACCATCACCCTTCCAGGTTGTGGGTCCCCTTTTCCGTTTCAAAATTTCTCTATACAAAGATAGAATAGGCCTAATTCCCAAAGTTGCACAGCCACCAATGGTAGCATTCACTTGTAGCTGAGCAGAACCGAGTTAATTACATGCATGAGCATACGGATGCTGGTACCATCTGATGAGCTTATGGTGGGGAGTGACAGCTGGTGGGCCAATTGGCTGTAGACTTGCTCAAAGATGGGTCGCACATGCACGGCAATCATCGGGTCCGCTGGGTTGATTGCCATGGCAACATCTGTCATCCATTGAACCTTTCGTGATGTATCATTGTTTATGTCAACTGCTAGCTGCTGCAATAGGGCCAAGAGGACCCCCTGGTTAAGAGGGACTGGGATCAATGCCAATAATGCTCGCAAATCAACCTGCACAAGATGGTATAACTTAATATCACAAAGCCAAAAACAAGATTGTCCTGATAAGGATCAACTAGGGTGGATTAAGATCAACCCAGTGGGAGGAAGATACCTGAGAGCACAACCACGATACAATGGAAACATCACTCCTTTGAAGAGCCATTGTAAATGCCTCGTCTAACTTGCGCTCAGATATCAGTCTGCCCAGCTCTTTCATAGGATCCAACGGAGCCTCAACCTGTAGGAGAATAAGGCAGGTAATTGATGCTTGTTATTTCATTCTTCATATTCTAATTCAGTAATTCTAAGAAAATCATTATCACAACATATAGGCATGTTAACAAATTGTGATCAGCAGTGTTACTAAAGGTGGAAAATTGTCTGCATTCACCTTCACCTCCTGAGGGCCGCTCATAGGACCATTAATGGGCTGCGAAGCATTGGTAGTATGTGCATTGGCATTACCAGAAGCAACAAGTGTCAATAACTTCCGTTGGCCATCAAGTAACTCTGATGAAAAACTCTGGGTGATTGATGATGCAGAATTGATGGTTTCCTGGGGGTTGAAAAAAATCAAAATATAGGAGTCATTTCTTAGATGGCTCATGGATGGACAGCAATCAGTATCCATCAACATTTTGTTCCCTGCTATTTGATATCTAAAGTAGCATCAGAACTAACCTTTAAAGTTAACGCTAATGGAGTATGTGCTGCCTCAAGTTGCTGTTGAATAGCAACAGTGTGCTCAGACATTCCTTTCTGAAATGTACCATCTACTTGCTCAAACATTGTCTTGCATGATTGTTCAAATGCTGGAACAAGCAATGATTCAAAGCTACTGCGTAAAGCATCCTGCATGCAACGATTTAAAATCAATCAGTAGCTGTAGCATGGCTAAAACAAAAGGCATCAAACAATAAATATCGTCTGTTAAGATACTAATGTCTAGTGAACAGATCAAATGTGCCATACTATATGGGGAATAATCTGCTGATTGACAATCATCTATAAAAAGGAACCAAGGACTCATACCTGAAGAGCCTGTTTTACAGATGTGTGGAACTGCATTTGGATTTGCCTGGCAAGTGTAGCTTCAAGTTTTCCACTAATAGACTTGTCCAGCTGATTGCACACCTTGTCACCCACCCCTTTCTAAAAACAAATGATCAATGAGAGGAAGCATGACAACATTCAACATAATGAATACAACAAGAAACTAACCTGAACTGAATCAGAAACAGCAGATGCTATGCACTTTTCCATGATAGGTGTAATTGCTCGAGCAACAACAGGCCCAAGTGAAGAGATTTCTTTCTTAAGTGACTTCTCCAGATTAGAAGGAACATCCTTATTTATCGAGCTCGTAATGAGAGTAACCAACTGCTGCATTCGCTCTCTGTCAGCCTTTTCACGCTTAGTGTTTTCTTCCTGGAGGCGAACCCAAAAGGCATCAATGTGAGCCTTGATAGATTTCTCCATGGTGCGCCCTAATGATGTCTCAAGTTTTTTGCTTTCCTTTGCCACAGAGGCAGGAATCATAGTATCCAACTGCTTTTCCATGTCCTTCTGCATACCTATGAGCTGGAAGACATACAAGCACAGTAAATAAACCCCCAAAAAACTCATAACCATATAGTCTATCACATTGTAACATTTAGATGAAACAGAAAACAATATAGATAACCAGGAACTCTCTCCAGTCCTCCGGTAGCACTAAACAAAATAGCATGTTTTGACATTGCAAGTAAAATTATTTCTCTTTCTAAAAACAAAAGAATGTTTTGCTAATTTTGCAAGCTGACAAAAAAAGTCAAGTTGAACAAAATCAAGTTTAGTCTAGCTCAGGGTTCAAGATTGACTTATGAACAGAGTGGCCAAAACACACATAGTACCATGGAAATGCATAGCGCGTGTATGATTATGGTCAAGGTCATCACCTGTTGCAGCATCCCTTGTGTGGCAGAAACTTCTGGGAAGGAGCTGATTGGAGGGTATGCCGAGCTCAAAGGCTCATGTGACTCAGTCGAGTTGAAAGCACTCACAGAAGATGGTTGACCAGATGTTTGAGGGTGTAAAACTTTCTCCTCCTTCGTATATGACGATGATTGCTCCCTCGAAGCAGAGTGATCACTTTTTTCAGGCATTTCCAGAGAGTTTTTCCTGATATTTTCAACAGCAACACCAGTGTGGTCCAACGTCGGTTTACCAGATGGTGCTTGTGATTCTTCCACACTGTACTTGTCAGTTGTCACCGAACGCTCACTGATCATTTCAACAGTTTGCTCCAAGGAACGAGTTTTCTCCATATTCTCACAAACAATCTGAGCTTCCTTGACTGCTTCAAGTCCTGAATTTTGATCTGGTTTACTCTCATCAATATGTTTTGGTTCCACTTCTGCAATCCCAGAGCTTCTACAAGAAACATCTTGACTTTTTCCTCCATCAGATTTAGAGACATCATTGTTTTCAGCAGAAGAGAGAGTGCCCGATATAATTTCAGATGGAGTAACCAAGTGTGTAGCATTCCCTCCGACCTGAAACATCAAACGGGGATTTGGAAGCATTGCAACGTCACTGTGACCATCTCTTAGCTCATCCTTTCCTAAGACATCCTTCCTGATGGGCATGGGCGTATCTTGCCTTTTCAAAGCATCACGCTCCATGTGTCTGTTTGTTGTATAGTCAAAAGCAGATTGATCTATATCATGCGTCCCAGGTGCTGGTCCTGATCCTGATCCAGGAAGCTCCATCTTTGATGCACGAGGTGCAGATGGATGATGCACAGAGCCATCACCTTCTGAGTATGCGAGTGGTGGAGCTGATGGTTTCGGATCAGACTCTGCAGATAAATCACAAGAAATAACTACTTCCGAATTAACTGATGCGACTATAGGAGAATATGTAGCTGCATTACCTGCAGACTGGTCAACAGTCGGTGGTTTACTTGAAGCACTGACAGAGTAAGAGTCAGCGAAACTAGTTGTAGATGACTCTGTTCCTGCCACTTCCGGTGGTGCCTCATAAACACGGGAAATAGCTGGATCTCTTCCAAACCCAGTAGTATCAGCTGTAGGAGGCGAACAGAGTGATAACTCTAGTCCGTATTGCTGAATGGCCATTGTTTGCACACAATAGACTTGAACAACTTGTTCACCATCGGGTTGGCTTTCATGTGTCCCAGTAAGGCTTAAAATAGGCATTGCAACTGTGAAATCTGCTATATAGTCCAAGCGAGTAGAGGCAGGATCTGGGCCATACTCAACATGGACAGCATAAATAGCATTCTTTTTAGCATTTGCAAGCAAAATCAGGCTTGCTTGAGGCAGCACTGCGACCTGGTTGAAAAATGCCTCCTCGACTCTAGGCTCCAGAGAACTAACAAGTTCCAAGGTCTGAGTACAATTCCAACTCTCAGAATCGCTTGGCAACAACCAACCATCTTCATTAGTAGAAGCCCAGATTTTAATTTCTCGGTTCAGAGGACCCTGCCACACCAACAAAAGATTAGCATGTAACGTGACAAAATCCCCTGAAAACACACAAAAAAAAATTTCTTATCGAATGTTCAAGAGCATAATTACAACAATGGTTTGCAATTACTAAAAGGAATACCAAGTATAAACATTTTTTCCAATGCATCAAACATTTCATAGATTATACAAAACACTAAGCAGTCTTAGGTTGATAGTAATTGTAGGCAGGTACTACCCATTCAGGGTTTAATTTTATCTGGATGAAGTACGAAACTACTACAAGGCAACCTTTTTAATCAAATCAAGAAATAAATCTTGGTCGTACATTTTGGTTACTGGATGTCTACATGGATCAGATGTAATAATGTTGTACAGCGGATTTCATTATTTGACAGCAAGGTATTCAAACTGCTGAATAGTTCAGCTGACCATAACTTAATAGCAAAAAAGTTAACAAAATGCCATGCAAAAGATCACAAACTTAAAAAAATATGTGAATAGAATAAAGATTGGCATAGTTAAGATTAAACATACAAGAATACAAAAAACTAGAACAGCTTACTAGGTGGCTTTTTATATTAATAAGAAAATAGACATAAAAAAAGGTTCGACAAGGACTTGAACTTGAGAGGTCTAGGCGTACATCCACACACACCAAATATGTAAGGCTACATACCGCTGTAATTAGATTTATGTGATTTGGATGCTCAGGTGCTGTAAGAAAAGCAACTGAGTAAACAGGTTGACCATCATGTGGCTTCAGAATGGATAAAGGAATTGGTTTGCGATCATCCCAGATCTTTACCTGCAAAGAGAAACAATATAAATCATAAAAGGGCCAGTACTGATGCATTGCACTTCTCTAGATAATGCTGTTCCTAAAGTGGAAAATTTTGGCCACCAAACATAAAACTGCTGATATTGAGTTGCTATCGGTAACCTGATAGTACCAGACCGTTTTCTGTGTGGGAGATTTTCTGGTGTACCAAGAGCTACACATTCGACAGTTAGAGTTCAAAAACAAAATTATAGTTTCCTTTTTTCCCCAATAATAGTTTTACACTGTAAAACATTGCAGACATCCTCAAGATAAATGGACTGTGGTCCGCCATTCCATGTGGAAGTGATAGTGTTCCATCTGAATAGAACTGAGGTACGGAAAGTACCAAGTAAAAATGACGGCAATCCTATTGTAGTAATCATGTCTTCGAGGATATGTTATGGTAGAACATACTGTTTAATTTAGTCAGTGTCTGGAAGAAATTTCCAAGTCGCACAATAGAGGAATTTAGCCTCTAATGAGATTGAACTAGAGAGCTACATATTCACATCTGAGCTTGGAACAGATACAGCACTTGAAAAGCATAAGAAACCATTCAGCACAGTGCAGTTTTGCAAAGCATCTTATGAAGAAAGTAGGATGTTTTAATACAAACCGTGCCATCCTTTGATCCTGAGGCCAAGCGGGTACTCATCCATTGAGATATGGACAGATCCGTCACATCACCATCATGCTTACCAACTAAGCGAACACCATCAATAAGCTTCTCAAGATGACATTTAACAGGTCCTTCTGCAAAATCTCGTCCTCTTCCCACTCTAGTTGTGTCTATTCTTAAGACACAGTTCCCAATTCCAACAAAGAGAATCTCCTGCAGCAGGATACAGGTGTAAGTCACTAGTAGATTAATATGCAACAGAACTGCAAGGGTTTCGCGTGATGTAAAAGGCTTAATTACTTGCTTATGTGAGTGCCAACATATCCTTGGATGGTAAGCTTCAATGTCGCCTACAATTTGGATGGCAATTTCAATCTTTTCAGTAATTTGTGGTTTATTTTCATCATCAGGTCCCTCGTCAATCCTCCACACATATATCCGCCCATCTACACTCGCGCTGTATAAGATTGAAGCAAATTAGGACGAGTGCATTCAAAATATATTCAAACAACCAGATAAATTTCCAAGCGCAATTCTAGAAAACAATATAATAACCCTGCAGGAGTAGTACAAAGATCACTTGTTAGTGTGGTGAATAACTCTATAGCCCATCATTTTGTATTAGTACCTTGCCAAACGATGGACATCCTCAGCAAAGAAAGCCATGTCTGTCACCCTCTGCATCAAAAACAGAAAGGCAACAGGATAGATTAAACAGATGCAATCGCATGTTGAGTAAATGAATTCATGAATCCACAAGAAAAGAAGAGCACCTAATTATATAGCAAAACTAACGTACTCCGGTATGCAATATCTTCAGCACTTAAGAGTTACAAGATCACACATCACATCAGCTATGTTTTTTTAAATGATTTTTGCGGCTGAGCTGAGTGCATGTACCTGAGTTGAGAATGACTACAGATACTAGGCCAAAATGATAAGTATGCACTTTCAACAGACAAAGTATATTCTCACAAAACAAAACCATTAAAGCCTTATTGCAAAAACGCACAATTTGTCATCTTGTTACAGGTCACTTCACCAATTGCATAGTGTCATCAAACACAAAAATAAGAGTCCGAATAAAAATGACAATCTCTTATGTGAAACCATATACAGCACATGCAGCTGAGCATGGCCCGGAGAAAGAAAAGGAAGAATTGAAGATGTTAAATTATAAACCATGCGTTCCTATCTCATGGCAAATCAATACACTTCTCTTCCAGGTTTCACCACTTTTTTTTTTTGAAAGAACAGCCGGCAGACTGCCGGTTTTGTATTAACTAATTGAGAGGAAAATACAAGACTATGATCCTGGGAGATCATAGGCAGGAAAATAAAAGAAAGAAAGAAAAAACTCGCCCGGTTGGATTGAGACCTCAACACGGGTTTCCGCACAACTGTATACACTAGCCAGTTGGACTGGGACATCAACACGGCCAGGACTCTACACTCAACGGCGACAGAAGAAACAAAGCAAAACCGCAGCTCCACCCTCTCATACAAGTATCGAAGACCACTGAAGTGAAAACCGCCGCAGATAGGGGACTGAGGGGCAGGCACCACCACACCGAACGGGCCACCACCGTGCAGGACCCAACGCCGCAGTGCTGTTGCACCCGAAATGGCCACCGGGCGGCAAGCAGAAACACCGAGTCAGAAGCAAACTCTCGCGTGCGCGGGGACCCAACCCGCCACTCAGCACGCCTCTCTCTCGTGCGCGGGGACCGCCAAACCCGCCGCACGGCTCCACGCTCCAAACTCGTCTCAAAGATAGCCGTCACGGCAGCACAAAGAGGTGCCCCGCCCTCGGGAACCGAAACAAGCTGCAGACCACCACAGAGGCTCGAAATCATCCAGTTGCTTCCCCCCTCGCACAAGCCGCCACCAACAAGTTGGAGAACCGAAGATGTCGCCCGCGCCGTCTTCCGACGTTGTACTGCACCGGGAAATTTCAGCCATGCTGAAAAACCCCACCGCAATCCGCTGCAGGCCAAATCTCCCCTGACTGCAGTTGCCGCAAGCGCCGTCCTTCGACGCTGTCCCACACCGCACCGGGGAGTGCCAAGCAACCCCGGGCGCCGCGGAACGCTGCAAGCGGCTGAAGCCCGCAACCGAGAGAAGACCACCGGACGCCAGCAGGAGAGCCGACGTCGAGGCTTGAAGGAAAACAACCCCCTTAACACCTACGAGGGAGAAGTCACCCCCAACCGTAGTAACCACGAAGAGCAGGCCGGACGTGTCAGCAAGCGAAAGGCGCCTCAAAAGCGACGCCTCCTGGGAGGTTACGGCACCCGCAGGCGCCGCCGTCGCCCGTCCAGAAACTGGACCGGGTTTTCACCCAGAGGCCAAGCAGCCGGATTGTCGCTCAGAGGTGGCGCCCTCAGCAGGGAGAGCGACGCCCAGGGGCGCCGCCGCCAACCCACCAGAACGAATCTGGCTAGGGCTTACGCCCGGAGCGAGCAATCCTGCTGCGACCGATCGTCGCAGCAAGGCGGTCCCACCCATGTAGTCACCGCCGGCGGGGAAACAACTCGGTCGCAGCACACCACCTCCCGCCACCGTAGCTTCATCGCACTGTCGCCGTCCCCACTCCCTGACGATGCGCCGGGCCGGCAAGCACACCGACCGCCGCCAACGCAGTCGCCGCAGCCCTTCCAAGTGGTAGCATCTTCACGACCGCGGCCAACCGAAGAAATCCTGCCGCCCACCACCGACGCGGAGGGCAAACGCCACCGCGGCGCCGCACTTCTCCCGCGGGGCGAGCGGCCACGACACCACCACGGTGCCACGCCCGGGAGCCGAATGGCGCCACCACGGCGTCAAACCGCCCACCGGGGGGGGCTGGGCACGCCCAAGGCCGGCCGGACGTAGCTGGGTGCCGTGCCGTCGTCGCCGAGCCGCCACCAGGAGGCGCTGCCTCCAAGGCCGATGCCCCCGCCGTCGGCCGTCGCAGATCCGGACGTGGGGGGGCCGGGTCTGGGTCAGGGGGACGCAAGAAAACGCGCCCCCGCGGCCGGCGCCACCGCGTGCTCGCCGCCGCCGCCGGGGCCCCCACGGCCTTGCGCTGCAGATCCGGCCCGGGGGCTGCCGGATCCGGCCGTGGAGACCCCGGATCCAGCGCCCCGCCGCCGTCGTCGACCACCCCGGCAGGGCGCCGCCGCGCCACTCCGCCGCCCCGGGCAGGCGCGACCGCAAGGATAAAGGCCCCGCCGCCGCCGTCCTTGGAGCCCGCGCGGGTTCCCCGGCCGACTCCTCTGGCGGCGGCAGGGAGGGGAAGCTGGGGGAGGGGGGGACGCTCGCCGGAGGGGAAGGCGCCGCCCAAGTCGCCCGAGGCGGGGGCGACTCGGACGGGAGGGAGTATATGCTATTAGAAATGGCGCAGTCTGCTTTTCTCAGGTTTCACCACATAGCCATGCCACTTCAATTAAGTTGGACCATGCATATCATCAGAAGATCCCACTACCCAGTAATTCATCAAAACATTTCTTAGAAAAAACTGACCAACGACTGAATCTCTTAATCCACAAGTGCATACCTGTGAGTGGCCACGGAGGAGGGAGCGGAGGGCGGTGTTGATGTTCAGCACACGGATGTTCCCGAGCTTGAGACCATACACGATGTAGGTTCGGTTCACTGCGATCTGCCGGCCCAGCACGAGCCCCGGATCCGATATGTATTTCGTGATCGGTGTCACCTCCAGCTGTGGTGGCTGCGCTTCCCCAGGCAGCCTCGAGTCAATATCGTGTACTGCTCGTTCCCCGCCGCCAAGCAGCCGCCCCCTGGGCACCTTGCTGCTGGTGCTGCTTAGCATCCTCGCCGGCGGCGCGGATGGCATCGCCGGGAGCGGCTGCGCGAACTCCGACGTCGGCGGGGGCATGGAGACTGCGGTCTCGAGTTGGGTCGGCCCGGAGTTGCCGAGCAGCTGCATGAGGCGCACGCCGGGGTTGGGGCCCGGGGCGGCGACGTTGGGGTTAGCGTTCGGGTTGGGGTTGAGGTTTGGGTTTGGCATGGGGAAGGAGACGACGGGGCGCATGGCGTGGGGGTCCTGCGGGTAGTGCAGGTAGGGTCCGCGGTGAAAGGGCGGGGTCACCGGAGGGTAGGAGTAGGGACCGGACGGCGGCGGCGGGCCTGCGGGGCCTCCGGCGGCGCCGGGGAAGATGGGAGCGGCGGTGGCGGTGGGCATCGGTGGCCTGAAGAGCTTCCCGAGCTCGAATGGTGGATTGGGGTTAGGGTTAGGGTTTCCGGTGGGAGACGCCATGGGAGGCGGCTCGTGAGGGAGGGAGGAGGTGGCAGTGGAGTAGATCTGAACTGGGGGAAGGGAGGGAGGACGAAGTGGAGATGCGTGGAAGGGCAAGTCGAGGTGGAGGTGGAGGTGGAGGTGCTTGACTTTTCGAGCTTGCCCCCGTAGTTCTCATTTAACGCAATAACGGGCTTATAATTTTTCTAGTGCTAATTGCATGAATTTTTACACTGCAAAAGTTAGTACTCTAAATTCGGTTATTATTATGAAAGGAATCGCATTTGAACCAAGGTTTTACATGTTTCAAACAGATCTCAAGGCCTATTTTGAAGTAATGAAACTAGATCCACCGAGCCAAGGAAAGCAAATTTTGCAGAACCTCAGTCTCTAGGACCCACAGATCAAAGAGATCAATTGATTTTGTTTCTCATGTAGTAAAATGAAAAGGAAATAAGGAATATAAAGGTTAACTACTTAACTTTATATTCTAGGTGGGACGGCTAGTTGGAAATTAGTACGTCACCAGAAAGGTGTCTCGTAGAGAGAAATTGTTCCTCTCTTTAGTATCCCGATGAACTTGAGGGGCAATCCAGCCTGTGTCCTCCAAAAGATTTACTTGACACAAGTAAAACGATGATGTAGTGAATCATCATGGGTCGGCTGTGGTGGGCAACCCTTACAAATGCAAAAAAACAAGTGATTGGAGAATTTAGTTTTAAAAACCTAAGGAACATATAGTAAAAAGAAAAATACAATTTTCTTGGGTGATGAAATTGAATAAAAGGGAAAAAGTTAATTTTCCAAAAAATAAAAACTTTACATCTACATTAATTCATAATACACATCTATTTCACATGTGACACACTATCACAGACGCAATGGTCGTGTGGTTTGAAAAATACGAAAGAATAAAAGGTACAGAAAATTCACCTTCTAAGACATTTCTTTATTCAAGAGACATGAAAAGGACGTCAAACAGTTGCCTTTTACAAAGTACATAGTACCAATTTTGTCGCATTGACCCAGCCTCCACTTCGAGCCTTTCTTCCAAATAGCAGGTCTTCCAAGGGGCGTGCTGCAATCCTCTTCACCTTTCCAAGTAGATACTGTTTCCCGATCTCCACAAAAAAAAAAGCCTGCTGCAGTGCTGCGTAGATTTGGCGAGGTCGGTCCATCAAAGCGGGCGCCCCGTCGTCGCATCGGACGGCGCAGATGCGCACAGCCGCAGCGCGGAGGTGCCGCGACCGCACGATCCGCTCGGGGCACCGGCGGGCGGGAGGACGCAGAGTCGCGGATGGCAGCGCGCGCGCGCGACTGCGCGAGGCGCGGGGGATGATTGTACGGGAACACGTGCGCGGCATGCAGCATGCCTCCCGAAGCCGCCACACGATCCGGCCTCGCCTTTCGAGCGCAGCAGCCAGGTTCAGGCCATCAGGTGCCTCCGTGCCTGTGCTTGCCCCCCGGCCCGAGCATCAGGGCAACGGCGCCTTCCCTGATCCGGCTTGTTGGTCACGCACGACGATCCTCGGAGGCAAAGGATAGCGATGCGTCTCGGCTCTCTCTTTCGTCCGACACCCGCAGGAGAAATTCTGGTAGCGGAGGCTCCAAGCTTCGAAACGCAGCGCAGGCACGCAATTTTCTGGTGCAAACGATGCTTCGCATCGGTTACGGCAGGATGAATCTTGACGCGACAATTTCAACAAGAATGCGGTTCCCCTTTGATCCATGCACTACGGCAGGCACTTGCTTCCCCGAGTGGCCCAAAAGCACTCGGGGAAGCTTTTCCTGAGTGCAACACTCGGGGGAAGAGCTTCCGGCTATACCTCTTACGGTGAAGAAGTCTTCCCCGAGTGCCGAAAATCGCGCACTCGGGGGAAGATTTGACGTCGTCGGTCTTTTTTCCCGAGTGCAACACTCGAGGAAAAAATTTGTTTTTTAACCTTCTTCCTCGAGTGCAACACCGGGAAAGAAATTTGATTTTTTTTTAAAAAAAAACCTCTTCCCCGAGGATGATTTTTTTAAAAACACCTCCGTCCCCCGACGCCGTTAAGTGCGACTTTTCATTTGCGAGTGCCGCTCTTCCCCGAGTGTTGCACTCGGGGAAGAGGGACTTCCCCGAGTGTCGGGCACTCTCCGGTACTCGGGAAAGGCTCTCTTCGCCGAGTGCCTAATTTTTGGCACTCGGGGAAGTATTTGACACTCGGGGAATTCTCCTACTCCCGTAGTGATGGTTTTTTTCGTTTTTGCATCCTGAAAAGAGATCCGGGTGTGTGTGGCCCACGCACGCACGGCGCGACGGAAGGAACTCGCCATGCTCCGTTGTAGGGGCGTGGTGGTGGGTAGGCCTCCGTCCTGAAGTCAAATGTCCCATGCAAATTCAGCATGGTGGCGATTATGGTTGACTAGCATCATGTCCGTGCGTTGCTACGGGCTACATAGATATATCTTAATAATCATAGTTAAAATGGTATAAAATGCCACATAATGAAAAACAGTTTAGGATGACAAACCTCTTTTCATGCTTTGACAAAACAATTTGTTAATAAACTTTAACATATTTTCTGTCACACTGTTTATTATTAAGTGAAACTAATATGGATCATGCAGTTATCCTTGATACATCTTGGCTTCCCTTAGCAAGAATATAGGTCCACTGATACAATAAGAACAACATGGTGTCATAGGACATCTCTGGTTCAGAATCAAAATAAGATTCACCAATGTCCCCCTTAGTGAGGAAAAAATCAGACCTTGGATGATGAAAGCATGGTTAAAATCAACTGCATAGCTATATTACCTTATGTATAGCACTTTTATAACCTCTCCTCGCCACTAAACATGTCCATTTGAGTTGTGCAGGTGAGCATGCATATAAAATCGACTATATGAAGGCTGAGGTACAAAGCTACCGATTGGGATCCTCTGCAGTCGACTGCAGCCACTGCCACGTGGGGCCGATGGGCGCGAGGGCCCACTTGCAGTGGCAGCAGCACTCTGCAGTCGACTGCAGAGGATGCGCTCCCCAAAGCTACTTATAGATGGCAACACTGAAATCATTAAATAGCTTGTTAACAGTAGCCTAATGCCTAATTCATTTGTTTGGACATATATAGAAGCTACTTGTGGCATGGCCGCATGGAGCAGCAGCTAGTGGAGTACAAATTTGCAAAATGGCCAGAGGTTTAAACCTATGTGGTACTTAAGTTGAATATTTGTAGCAACTAAACTAAATGTTCAGTAGCTGCATATGAATAGTCTGGGGAATAACCACTTACTCTGAAACCACACTGCACATTTTCAGCTTTCAACTGTGAACAACAAATAGCCGTGTAGTCTCCTGACTCCTGATTATGAAGAACTACTACATTACCTCTGCTGACGTTGGCGAATTCCAGAATGTTGACGGAATCGTACCATGCTTCCTCACAAATCACTGCACAGAATTTCCTGAGTTGTGAGCAATCTGATGACATCAACAGAACAACATGCGGACGGAATGAAATAGAGGAATTGAAGGAAAGAGGAAGATAGCTTGTAGCCTCTTACCTCTCCCTCTGCGTATATCTGGTTATGCTGCCACTGCAGCTTGGTGAGGTGCAGCATGACGCTGAAGTCCGACGCCTCCACGTGAACACAATCAAAGTGAAAGCAACATGCAAACAGATATCTTCACTCAAGTAAACATGCAATTACATAGGCATAACATGAGGTAGCATTAACATGTTAGGTGAACTACCTGCTAATACAATTACTTGCAGTGATTATACAATATTGCAAGGTTGACTGAAATTAAAATTGTAATCTAGCATATTTTGAAAATTGTAATCAATCGTTGTTGAATAAATTAACATCTATCCAAGAAACTAAGAAAGGAATGTCATGGTATAGCTAAAAATGCAGCAGGGACAACAAAAGAAAAAAATTGTGGAATATGTTTGTAATAGTGGTATTGCTCACACATATATTCATAAGAAATTCAGGAAAAGTAACATATGCCAAACCTACTCATTGTAGTACTGAAAACAAATACCAAGTTTTGTGAACTCAGCTGCTTTCCCATCTGTCATCTCAGTGCAATCAATTGTGTTCGCAACAAGCACAACACTTCATATATACCCCTGGTTCATCTTCACCACATGGAATTTGTAAGCTACCAGATAATTTCAGAACTCTCAATCAAACTCAGATCCTTATTTGTGATTGCGTAAACAGTGCCTGCAAATCAGCAGGAGATGGTTACTATTTCAGTAGCATGAGAAATTTACAACCATTGTACTCATAAAGGGTTGGACACAAATTTCAGATTATGATATCCCATTCAATGCCTGAAATAAATTACCAGATTTACTGGTTTATTATTGTGGGAGAAAACACACAGAAGCACAAAGATGATTTAGAAATGGCGTCCCTGCTTGTTGTCAGGCTAAACAGGATACTCCATGCGAAGTTGTACATATGGTGAGCTCCCATCCACTGAGAACATTTCTAAACAAGTGAAAATATCACTTGAGGTCCTCCAAGGTAAAACTTATAATCCAACCACAGGAGCAACTTCCTAATCATTATGCAATTGCTTGATGCTCCGTTTCACTGCATACAAGCATCCATCTATCCTGTTCAGAACTTTAAACGCAATGCTGAAGTTCCCACGGCCAATTTTCTGGGAATTAAGCATGTTACCATATCATTGAATAAAACTGACCATCAAAGTGAACAAGTGCAGCCTGAACATGTACATGTAATATATATTTAGGCAATACCTCAATTTCATGAAAATCAGTCCTGTAGCGTGAAAGACCATTGCCACCAATTGAAGGAGAAAACCCTTTATACATTAGAAAACAATTAGCTATGTTTGAGTCTTAACTATAATTACACACGTATAAAAAAAGTTATTTTGAGGCTGAAAAGACACAGCTAAGTTGCATATTAGACGTACAAGTAACTGAAGTAGGACTCATAGCACACAGATGTGTGAAGGTGAAATGTACATGCTTTTGAGGTGTTTTAATAGCATGAAACACATAAATGATACCTGCTGAGTTGCATTGCCTCCCGCCGTAAACAGCATCATCTATACATGAATCCATATTCAAGTACGGGTTCTTGACACATGGTGGAGGCATCACCCGGCAGCGCAGAGCCACTGCCGACTGGGAGACATAACCACCCCTCTTATGCAATGGAGGTTGCATTAGATTCTCTTCCTCTGAATCATCTGGAATCAGACTGCCAAATTGGACTGGACTAATCTGCTGGTCGAAAGAAAACTCTGTGGATTCCAGGCCTTTGGATGAACAATCTGCAAGTATTGGCATTCACCCACTTATGATGGAACAAGGAAACAGAACAAGCCCGTTGATTCATGAGTTAACAACAATTACTTGATTGGATATTATGGCAGAAAAGGTTTCACATTCCAATCAAACGGCGCTCAGCCTGAGGGGTGGAAGTCTCACTCACCGGTTCTGTACCTCTTGCTCCGAGGATTCGCTGACTTCTCCAGAGATTTTGGGCAAGGGATATTCTCCTGCACAAAACCAGCAAAAACTGTTAGCGGGGAATGGAGATCAGAAGTCAGGACTCAGGACAGCACAATGTTACTGCACTAACACACAATAAGAAAAAAAAGTATCATCTTTTCCCCACCTTATCGTCATCGAATTCGTTGGCCACCTGCGGCATCTCCGACGTGATGTAGTCCGGTGTGCTGCAAAACAGCGAAAAGAGGAATAGGGTTAATCTGAGACTGAGACCATACTGTCAGCAGACCAACGCAGAGCTCGAATCGGAACCGACCAGAAGAAATCCTGGCTGAGGATGCAGCAATCCTTCTCCTCCATGGGCTCGTTCGCTCTTGGTCTTGAGTTTTCACTGACTAAGGTACTAAAAAAAATCTATGGATATTATATTCAGTATAATACTTCTCTGCCCAAAATGAACATGCAAGTCGAAACCTAGCCTATCAACCCATATCATTTTCACATCTTCCACCTGTCACCATAGGACAATATGAATTCCTGAGCACCAATTATGAACTACAGACCTAGCCCTGTTTGAACCAAATGCTAAGGATTTGGTTTCAGGACCCCTCTAGGCCTCTATCCAAACATGCCCCAGAAATATGACTCTAATAAGCGATAATAGCAGTTCACTGATTATTTTGAGCTGATCTACCAGTACACTTCACATATCCTAGAAGCTGGATTCTAGAAAACATGAAAAACAAGCACTCACATTCTCTCACATCTAATTCTAACAAAGGGGGAAATGATGTATGTGCTGCCCTAATTTATCTACCTCAAACCCATTGCAACATTTTATCAAAATGAGGTGTAATTTGGTTAATATAATTTTAACTCAAAATACATAAAAATATGAGCTTCATTGGTTTAACATTGCATATCTACCAAGTAGCAGAGAGCTTTCATCAGTTTCAAAATTAAAATTTTGCAAGAAATAAAGATGTAGGAATGACATTGATGAGGTCAGTACCTGCAAATCTGATTCGACATATATGCTGTATATCCTATGGACGTCTTCGGCACTTGTGCTGTTAAATTCCTCCACAAGGTTTTCAGCAAAATTGCGTAGAGGATCAGGTTATGCACTGGTGTACTCAGATGGAACTACCCACATGCCATCCTGAATGGACAGAACAAATAAGCAAGCAGCATAATTTTCATAGCTTTTACCTAATCTGTAGTGCAAATAATGCTATGTGCTGAAACAGGATAGAAGGGAAAGCACAGAAACATTTTATTGAAGCGTATTCAACAGAAAAATAATAAGTCCAAGGGGCGGGCTCTTTGACTTGCATAATAACCAAGGGTCACGAGAAAATTTGAGCAAACCATACTACTTATATTCTTCTAATCCCACTTTTCAAATTATAGTGCCAAATTTATTTGCGCTTACATCGGTAATCGACACATAATTACAAGATAGAAAATATTTTTCAGAAAATCTTCTAATTAATAAAGGGTGTTAAATTGGGCCAAAAAAGGCCATTTAGTGCTACTGTGTTAGGTGGGCCTAGGGCCTAAGTGTGGCCCAGCCAACTGAGACCCAGTCCACAGATAAGTCACTGTCACTTCTACCTTCTCATTATGCCCAGAAGTGTTGGGAAAAGATAATACAGATGACTGTTGAGAATTGAAAACAAGATTTCTATCTTCTGAAATTAGCGGAAAGTATGTGAAACAAATGGTGCTTAGTATTTCTTGTTGAGTTCCCTTGATGGAAAACAGGTTGTGCAGGCTAGTTGGTATAACTGCTCTCTGTTAAGATTCAGTGACAACAGTTGTGTTTCCTTTACTCCAGGATTGTGCAGTTGGCCTACTGTTTGCTCTCCTTCCTGTTGTTGGAGGTGCTAGTGGCATTTTTGGAGGAGTGATGTCAATGGCAAAACTGTAAGCATCATTTAGAACCTTTTCATGCCAATTGGACTGATCCTTAATGATGCTTCTGGTTCTTGCATCTCTTACTCATTTCTTAAATGTGCGTGGACAAGGCGGAGTGGGTGTGTGTTTATTTATTTATTTATTTTGCTCATTTATTAAGTGCATGTGTACACAAGTCAGGGTGGGTGTCTTTCATAGACAAGAAGAGGTAAGAACTACGGCAAATTTCAGCATAAGATTGGACCATATGTTCTATGATAGGATATATGGGACAAGTACTGAAAGAAAACTCTACTTTTGATTTTGTCTACAAGAAATTATCTTGCTTCATGCCTTATGTCAGACTAACAAAATGAGGACACATAGGATAAGGATTTCACATGGTGGTTAGCAGATTCTAGTGAAGATGGCAGCCCCAGGATGATTCTCTCAACTGATATGTGATCACCAATTTGGAAGACTATTCATATAACTGGAACATGCCTAAAATGCAGACTAATTCTGATCTTCAGCAAATGTCCATCTAAACCAAATTGTAATATAAATATATATATATAAATCGATCCATATATATAATTTTGCCTTATGTTCATATCGTTGCCATCTGAAAGCAGCATCTCAGTACTAATAACCGTGGCAACATATGCTTTCATGGGGGGGGGGGGGCTGACCACAAAAAAAAAGCAGGTGAATGCTACATGGGGGCAACCTACCACAAATCTGCAAAGTGACCAACTCTTCAAACCTCAACCTAATTAAGATCTAAACAACCTACGCACGGGCATATTCCTAGGGTTAACCTCAACCTAATTAAGATCTAAACAACCTACGCACGGGCATATTCCTAGGGTTAATGAATTACTTGAGCAGAAAAGTTAATTACCATGAGATAAACAGAGGAGGAGATGCTGCAGCCCGAAATGGTGGCGGCCGGTGATGTTGGTGGCACTGGATCCGCGTCTCGGCGGCACTGGGGTGGATCTGCGGCCGCAGGGGAGAGTGGAACGCCGGGGGCAGGGAACAGTAGAGGAGACAGCGGGGGCGCGAGAGGGAGGCGAGAGCGGGGGCGCGGGAGGGAGGCGAGGGTGGTTTGTTCGGTGGACGGCGGCTGGCGTCGAGGTGCGGGAGCGGACGCGCGGTGTTGCGTGGGCGGGCGGCGAAGGGCGGCACACGGCGGACGGCGGAGGGCACGGCGGACGGCGGCGCTTGGCGGATGGCGTCGAGGTGCGGGATCGAGGATGGCGTGGATGAGGGAGGCGCGGGATGGCGTGGATGGCGGCGCACTGGATTAGATTGGGAGGGCAGGGGGCGGCGGCGGTGGAAGGGGGAGGTGCGCGGCTGGGGGAGGAAGGCAGGCGGGCGAGCGTCCGGGGCTCCGGGCAGCGGCGGCGGCGGGCGCGCGGTGGAGAGGGAGGCAAACACAGGTTTAGGGTTTGGATGGAGACAGGGGAGACGTGGCGGAAGGAAAGGAAGAGGGCGACTGGGGCCCACAATCAGATCGTAGGCAGGGCGGACGCACGTAGGGAAGGGGGCGGACGCACGGGGGAGCGGAAGAAAGTACTAACGGGTTTTTTTCTCCACTTCATTCTTTTTAGGAGTAGAGATAGTCCCTTTCTCCCGGCCATATGATTGGCTTATCTTCCCGACCCTCCCCATTCGCCCCCTCGAGACATAAATGGCTGACGAAGAATTAGCTTTTCCTCCATCAGCATCCAGCAGTGATCGAAGCAGATTAGTTTTCATCAGCTGAGAAATGACAACTCCATCTTCCTCAAAAGAAGAACATCATGGCTAAGATGCAGCGGCAGTATTCTTAAGCGAGACGGAGACAGGTGTTGGACCTGTGTGAGAGGCGACGAACTGTCGATCGATCCGTCAATGAAGATAGTATAGAATAAATCTGCAGTGACGAAGGTCTCTTGTCCAGTCTCTGCAGGTTAGCAAACAGCACTAGCTAGCATAAGCTTGAGCGTGATCCAAGCAGATGTGACGCATGCACATGTTCTCTCACGCGTATACTGCAAAGCAAAACGAGTGGGTTGCATCGTCATTAGAGCAACATCCTCTACGTGTTCATATGCAACTACTGATGAGTATCATATGTGATTCGCGATGGTGGCTTACGAGAATATATAGGCTGGTAGGCACGTATAGTAACGGGAGGTATTTCATTTTCACAATTCACATGAGAAAGATACAGATACTCCATTGGCAGGATTATTACATATAACATGCGGTCTGTGAAGCAACCAAAGGATATATGTCAAATCATGGCAGCCGAAAGTTAACAGTGAACTACTTGCCCTGGTCCCTAGACTTGACAGCCAAACCACCTTGATCATGGCCATTTTGAATGGATGGTAATAGGCACTACTCCCACTATAAATACTTTGCCGTCATTATATTTTTAAACTTTGACCAATTATAAGTATCATCTTGAAAGGATCTTGTGATGACTGGCTAGAGTGGGTGAATAGTCTCACTTCAAAATTTGTGAAACAATTTGCAGCAGTTAAATAAGGTCGGAAATTCCAAGGGGTCGGAACTTCCGACCTAGCAGAGTGAACTAAGACGAAATTTAAAAACTAAAGCAAAACCTGCCAATTCTATATGAATCAAAACTCAAAAGTTGAGTTTAGAGGCTAAGAACCACATGCAACCAAAGATATATATAGCAGCAACACTGAAGAGTATCTTGGCCCCCTAAGTGAGTTTTGGTGAATTAATGACACACGTTTAAGTAACTAATGATTTATCGAGTGTATGAGCAGGAATTAAAATTCTATTGTGGCATCATGTTGTATTCATTGACTATGGAAAAAGGAAGTCATGCTACAAGGCGGCTCCCGTGAAGACTTGATTCTTTTATACTTTGAAATTGAGTCCATAGGAATGTCGTACTATAAAGAGGGACGGGAAATGTATCTTCCAAGAGTTGAAAAGGTGCTCTAGTTGACTAACAAAACCTATGAGAGACACCTTTGCACCAACACGTTCACGGGGTTAACTTTTTGAGTGATGACTTTGGAAGGTCGGATACTCCGAGTTTTACCCCGGATACTCCGGGTCCTAGAGCTCCAACGGCTCCTTTTCAGGGTGAGGAGGTATAAAAGCCTCTTCAACCCTTTCGTATCCCTCTTTTGCTCATTTCGACACACAACACTGTTTACGGTGAATTTTCGTCAACCTAGCCATGAGTTTACCTTCGGTGTTGGCATTGATTTAATATTCAAACTAACGATCCTAACCCTCATGATATGTCAAGTTCGCATTCGCTTGTGGTTTTTGGAGTTTATTGTTTACACAGGGTTTTAACGCTAAAAGGGAGACTTCCCAGGAAAGTTCATCAAACACTTTGTGAGAAGATCATGAAGCCCGGCACAAGTTAAGACACGAAGTGAACATGACTCCAAGTGGCCCAAGGACCGAAGCGTGAAGCCGTGAAACTCCGAGGACCTGAACAGAAAATGCTGAAGCTTGCGCGACAAGGAGCCCTATCCAAACCGCGGAGAAACTGACGTCAAGGACCCACATGCAGAAGGGGGAAAGTTCTAGAAGACGCGAGAAGCCACGGGGAGGAAGCCGGGGCCGAACCGGGCCAGAATGGGCCCAGGCCGGTCGGCCCAGGCCGGTCGGCCCTGCCCATTCTGGGCCCCGTTCGGCGCCCCCTTGGACCTAGTTGCTCCTCGAACTATTTATAGTCCCCCCTGCCAAGAGCCACGGATCAATTCATTCGTCATCCGCCGCCGAGGAGCAGAGAAGCTAGAGGGACACCATCTCGGAGAGGAGGGTCGTGTTAGTTGTCTAGGGTTTCCCTAGCTGACGTGGGAACCTTGCATGGAAGACCACGTCGGAGCTCCAGAGCAAGGATTAAGATCGAGATAGGATCCCGGTGGTGATCTTGTTCATGTAATCATTCATGGTGAAGTTTTTATAGTGAATCCGATTTCTAGCGATCAAGTGTCTTCTCGATGATTTTGTTCTCCCTTGGTTTTGCTTCTTCCTCAATATATACTTAAGATAGATTGCATAAGGTGCTCTTGTAGCCACGGTGGCTAGAGGTGCATACCGGACCGACCAAGTGTTTTCAACTTGTTCTTCTTGAACTCGCCCTAGGCTAACCCGCACGAATAGGAGTGCGTTGTGACAGGACGGTGGCTCCAAAAGGCGGGTGTCTTCGGAATCGGAACGGAGGCCACGGTTTAAAGATGCTTTTTATGAGATTCGCTTTTCTATCTTCATCTATCTTGTTTGGAGCTACAACATAAGCTTGATCTAGACTCTCTAGATCGGTTATCTCTATGCTTTCTCTTGCTACCTCATAGTAGATTAGATTAGATGTGTTTTCTTGATGATCTCTTAGATTAGATGCAATTTGGTTCTTCAAAAGAAAAAGTTTCCTTGCCTTACTAGATTGAATCCTTGTGTTGCACATTGTTCCACGAATTTGATACCTTGGGTTCTCACACTTAAGGGAAGAAGGGTCCCTTGACTACGACGGGGGATTTGTCCGTTTGCAAATCCAAATGAACTTTGATACGACAATCAACCGTCAACAAGCCCCTTTTTCTGGCACCGTTGCCGGGGAACAAGCAATCAAGATCCAATCTAGTATCGCTTTCTTGTGAATATTTTTCAGTTTTTCTTTTGATTTTTCTTTTGTATATCTTAACTTTGATCATCCTCAAAAGGAAAAAAATCAATCTAATCTAGCTTTTTACTAACCCTAATTTTTCTTTTTAGATTTTTGTTTTCCTAACCCTAACCAGAGATGGATGGCTACCTCTCCAAGAAACCCAAAACTTTTTGTGGATGATCCAAGAAAACTTTACAGGCAAAGGAGACGTGCAACACAAGCTAAAGGACCGGAAACCCTAGATCCAAAAGCGGAGGCTGAAGGATCGCCGGAATCTCCAAGGGAATCACCACCTCCAAGTCCAAAGGAAGATCAACCTCAACCGCCACCCATGGGAGAACAACCGCAACCGGAGCGCAAGATCGAGCTATGCACCCCGGACATCGTTGATCTACCTATCATAGACCTTCAAGACGCCGGAAGGCCGTTCAAGATCAAGGTCTCAACTATCCGCATGGAGCAACACTTACCTTTAACCGGTAAAGAGGATCCAAACCTTCACCTCCAAGTATTCGTTCAACTATGTCAAACTTTCGATGAGGATGAGATGACTTAAGATCAAGTGAGGGCAAGGCTTTTTCCATTCTCACTACTTGGAAAAGCTTTGCGTTGGTTCCACACTCTACCGGCGGAGTTGAAACAAGATTGGGAAGCGTTGATGAGGAATTTTATGAGGGAATTTTATTCGCCGACCAAGACTCGAAATTTGCGCAACAAGATTGATACATTTTCTCAATTCCCAACGGAGACGATTGTGGAAGCTTTGGAGCATTTCAATGAATACATGCGAGCCGAATTCCTTGAGTGACATATCGGTTTACTTATGAGGAGGATGGAGAAGATGGAGATAGAGAGAGAAGCTCAGACCTAAAGGCAGCCGAAGCAAGATCCACATGCGATAGTATGAGGAGTACGGCCACGTCCAAAGAGATTGTCCGGAGGAAGCAAAGGTGCTCGACTACATGAGGAAAGGAGATCCACCAAACTTCCGCTACGGGCAAGGTAAACCCCATAATGCAAGTTTGTCCATCCAAAATCTGGTTCTGCTTTGTATGCAATTGAAGGACTTCATGGACGAGCAAGTTAAGATCAACAAGGACACCGTCACTAAGTTCAAAGCTATTGACAAAATACTGGAGGATATAGACGGCAAGGTGACGAAGGTTGGAAGCTCTATCCGTCAAGTGTTCAACATGATGAAGATGCTAGAGACGCAAGTGGGACAACTTACTGGGCGCCCGATGGGTAACGAAGGAAGATTTCCGGGACAACCCCAAGGTCCCGAGACGGCGATGGCTATCAAAACTCATTCGGGAGAGACAGAGGATCACACTAAGGAGAAGGTTACCACTATCACGGAGATCACAACCGAAGGACTGGAGTTTGAGATGCCGAGCCAAGAGATGAAGATGCCTCCACGCTACTTCCGAGATATGCTTGTCAACAAGCACGAGATGACATTATGCGACCTTGGAGCAAGTGTGGGAGTCATGCCAAGAGACGTGTCCGAGAAGCTACGCCTACCGCTCGAGCCTATGGCCATGCGTCTAGAGTTGGGAGACAACTCTATTCGCTATCCCGTGGGAATCGCCAAAGATGCATCCGTAAAAGTTGGAGAGATCAAGTTCGACATCCACGGCAAGAGGAGCATGTTCAAGTTTCGACCACGATTCGAGGTATGCAACACGTTCAATGTTAAATATGTATCACCTCATCGTCGCTTTATCAAGGAAGAGCCAAAGAAGAAGGAAGGGCCGGAGAAGAGAGAAACAAAGATCAAGGAAGATGTTGCAGCCATCAAGATCAAAGAACAATGCCAGCCTATGAAGACCAAAAAAATGACTAAGCCGAAGAATAAGCCCGCGCCCAAGATGGTGTGGAAGTGGGTACCCAAGATTGCAACGCCCACAAAGAGCGTTGATCCGAAGTGAAGAAGAGTAGAAATCTAGCTATGGACTATAAACGAAGCGCCAGGCGGGAGGCAACCCGTTCGTCGAGTCAAGAATAAGCTACCGGGAGGACAACCCGATCAAGAATAAAAGCTGCCGGGAGGGCAATCCGGAAAATTTCTGAATTCCAAGTAAGTTGGTCATAGAATTTGCTACGCAAGACATTTTATTAACTCCTAAGTGGTTGAACAAGTTTTTAGAGAACCTTTTATTTGCTCGGTCATTATATTTGAATTTTTCTATCTTAAAACCGATGACATGAGCCATCAGATGTTTTATTTGCCTCTTTTCGAGAAACTAGAACCAAAAATTCAGATCCTATTTGGGCCTTCCATCCTCTCCATGATGGTAGGTTCAGTTTTGTTTTGCATGTTAAAAACACACAAGTAGAGCCTCGCTATGTTTCTTAATGTTTTTAAATCTTTTGACGCATGCTAAGACTCACGTGAACCTAGGGAATTCGATTTTTGGTTTGATTTCACTTATCATCTACCTGTTTCTATAGAGCTAGAGTTTTTCCAAACCCCTTTTGTTTTTATTTATTCAAAATCTCTCTCTCATGTTTGGCTAAATTTAGAACCTAAACCCATACCCCCACGGTCAAGACGGAGGAGCTTGCTATCAATTAATGAAAGCAAACAATCCCGGTGCAACCAAAATAAAGGTAGTCGAAAGGTTTTCGACTTACAAATGTTTTGATGTCTAAAAACTCCTCTAACAATATATTTTGACTCATTGCTAGCTCTGAGTTAATTTTTAATTTATGAAATTTAGAGGAGTGATTAGCATCAAAACATGATCAAGGGAAGGATTTGAGGTTTATTTAACACCTTGTGCTCCATGATGCATCACGAGAAGGATTCATCATTTGGCATCTTGGGCACATGTAAAGGACAAGCACAGGGGAGGGCAATATGACTTTGTTTTGCAGGAAATTAGTGAAGGTACATGAGACATGGAAGACAAGAAGTGACACAAAGTTAAGGAGGGAGGCATTGATCTCATCATTCGAAACAAAGGAGTGGCTGAGAGTGTTTGGCCGATGGATTCTTGTGGAGCATGAGGACACAAGGACATAATGCAACAAAGAGCAAGTGGGAGAAGAATCGAGGCAAGGCAGGCAGAGAGGATCCCAGGCCGGTCGGGCTAGGCCGGCCGGCCTGCCCTTTTTATTCAGCCCCCGACGTTCGTCTTCCTCAGGTAAGCCTCTCGCTCATTTGCAAGTTCATGCTCCCAAGTTCATAGTCCAGAAACCTCACGAACCACTCAGAAAAATTCGTGCCTCACTTCCTTCTCTAAAAATCCCTGAAAATTTGTTACAATTCTTGTCCTTCTATATACTTTTTTGTGCATTCTCCTACCGGTGAGAAACTCCCGGGAGAGTTGTTTGTGAATTTGTGCAGCAAGGCACGATGAAAAAGGTCATGAACATCGTCCTCGGGAGAAGGACATGATCACCATCGTCGGAGGCGCCATCTAACTCTTCGTGGAAGCATTCTATTTTCGAGTCCCCGCGAAGCATGGAGGAGGATGTGGCACCGTCGAGGAACGACACGCTGCTCCTTGGAGGCATGAGGAGTACACGAAGCTTGTCCATGTGGGACAAACCGCAAGGGCACACGGAGGAGCCGCACGTTCAACCTCGACATTCTACTCGTTCATCCGCTCCGCCACCATATACTCCGAGGCACTCCAAGCTTGTTTTCATCATAAAGACGAAGGATCAACCATTGGAGCAAGAGTGAAGGAAGGAAGAAGAAATAATGCTTCTAATTCAGTTTGATTTTTCCTTCTCCCTTTCTTTATTTTTCAGTTATGTGCAAATTTGTGTGTGCGAGCATTTTCTATTTTATTTTCAGCATGTGTGTGGTAGTAGTAGTTTTTGTTTTCCATCACCATGAATAAATTTCGCCATCGTTTTATGATATTTGATATGGATGGAAAATTGTGCCAAGTTGATATATGATGACCGTTGCCTATTTGCTTATCTTTGTACTTGTTTTATGCATGATTAAGCTAATGCTCTCTTTAATACAAATCTGAAATTAATTTAAATGCTAGCTTAATCCTTTGCGGAGGTTATGATAAAGATAAGACCCATAGTTTTTCTCATGTTCTCAATTTTGGATGAGTTAAAGATGATTTATTTTTGTTCTTAAAACTAATGCTAAGCTTGTCATTAATACCTCTTGCATATTGCTCTACCTATCCAAAGCCTTATACTTATTTGAGTGCAAAAACTTAGTATACAAGATTTATTTTTGGGTGAATTAATTCAGGGCTTGATTTCTCTGGCCCGAGACTAAGAGGCTGGTCATTCCGTTTTTGCGTATCTATCTTAATGCTAGCCTCTTCTGTCCGTGCATTGTAAGTTTCCACATCGGAAATTTTGCAAACCTCGCCGGATATCCACCTACAAACCCAATATATCTCTTTTGTGTTTACCTCCTTGACCACAACCAAACATTTGAGTATGGATGAATATTTCGAGGAAGATCACAAAAATGAAGGTGCCAAGGATTGAAGTATAATTTTGGGAGACCTCCAAGACGACATGAAGGTTGCGTGAAGGATCCCTAGAAGATTTCAAGTGTTTTTTTTCTCCAAGAAAATATAGAACTTTTAGTAACTACCTTGGCACAAAAAAATTTCCACCTCTTTGCCCGAGGATGTGCAATCGTCTAAGCATGGGGGGAGCTGCCAAGGAGGTAGGTACAATGTAATCTAGAGTTCAAGGGGAGTATATAAAAAAAGAAAAAAAAGGAGAGAAGAAAGAAAGAAAAAGGTGAGAAGAAAAAAATGTGTGTATATATAAAAAAAGAGAGAAAAAAAGAGAGAGAGAAAGAAAAATAATAAAATAATAATAAATAAAGCTCTCCGGCTCTCTAGATGCATTAGGAGTTTCAAGAGGATTCAAGATCAAGACACATACTCATCTTTCCAACCATGTGCAATCCGATAACGAGGACTTTGTTTGTGCCTCGGGATCACTCTTTGCCATTTACACATGTCCACTTATCTCAAAAAGTGTGTGTTCATCTCACCCCCCTCCTTGTAACATTATTTTTCCAATGACCTTTTTGACGAGTCTCGGTAAGACCATGAGAAGCTTGTCTTGTTTTGATAATATCTCAATTATAATATCTTGGTAGGACTAAACTTTTCCCAAAGCTCCACATAAAGCCTTCCACTTATATATATATTGAGAGGGGAAAGGAGTAGAATAAATAGGCTTTGAGAGACAAGATGAGATGAGAGTACATGAGCAAGATGCAAGGCGGTTTTAATTTTTTGAACTTGGTTTAGCTCTTTTTATTCATCTCGCTCTACACTTTAAAATTTCTGAGATTCATTTGAAATTTGGGAGCATGATTAATTACTTGTGGGAAGAGCTTAATTGATATCCACCCTCTGTAAAGATAAAGGCTAGTACATTATGGAACTTTAACAAATATAAATTTAGAGAGCATTGTGTTTTCTCGTGTATGATCAAGTGCAGGGTTTAAATAATGAAAGGCAACACTGATATCCATCGAAGGCTTACTCGAGGACGAGCAAGGTTTAAGCATGGGGGAGATGTTGACGGTGAATTTTCGTCAACCTAGCCATGAGTTTACCTTCGGTGTTGGCATTGGTTTAATATCCAAACTAACGATCCTAACCCTCATGATATGTCAAGTTCGCATTCGCTTGTGGTTTTTGGAGTTTATTGTTTACATAGGGTTTTAACGCTAAAAGGGAGACTTCCCGGGAAAGTTCATCAAGCACTTTGTGAGAAGATCATGAAGCCCGGCACAAGTCAAGACACGAAGTGAACATGACTCCAAGTGGCCCAAGGACCGAAGCGTGAAGCCGTGAAACTCCGAGGACCTGAACAGAAAATGCTGAAGCTTGCGTGACAAGGAGCCCTATCCAAACCACAGAGAAACTGACGTCAAAGACCCACATGCAGAAGGGGGAAGTTCTAGAAGACGCGAGAAGCCACGGGGAGGAAGCCGGGGCCGAACCCGGACAGAATGGGCCCAGGCCGGTCGGCCCAGCCCATTCTGGGCCCCGTTCGGCGCCCCCTTTGACCTAGTTGCTCCTCGGACTATTTATAGCCCCCCTGCCAAGAGCCACAGATCAATTCATTCGTCATCCGCTGCTGAGGAGGAGAGAAGCTAGAGGGACACCATCTCGGAGAGGAGGGTCGTGCTAGTTGTTTAGGGTTTTCCTAGCCGACGTGGGAACCTTGCATGGAAGACCACGTCGGAGCTTCGGAGCAAGGATCAAGATCGAGGTAGGATCCCGGTGGTGATCTTGTTCATGTAATCATTCATGGTGAAGTTTTTATAGTGAATCCGATTTCTAGTGATCAAGTGCCTTCTCGATGATTTTGTTCTCCCTTGGTTTTGCTTCTTCCTCAATCTATAGTTAAGATAGATTGCACAGGGTGCTCTTGTAGCCGCGGTGGCTAGAGGTGCATACCGGACCGACCAAGTGTTTTCAACTTGTTCTTCTTGAACTCGCCCTAGGCTAACCCACACGAATAGGAGTGCGTTGTGACAGGACGGTGGCTCCAAAAGGCGGGCGTCTTCGGAATCGGAACGGAGGCCACAGTTTAAAGATGCTTTTTATGAGATTCGTTTTTCTATCTTCATCTATCTTGTTTGGAGGTACAACATAAGCATGATCTAGACTCTCTAGATCGGTTATCTCTATGATTTCTCTTGCTACCTCTTAGTAGATTAGATTAGATGTGTTTTCTTGATGATCTCTTAGATTAGATGCAACTTGGTTCTTCAAAAGAAAGAGTTTCCTTGCCTTACTAGATTGAATCCTTGCGTTGCACATTGTTCCACGGATTCGATACCTTGGGTTCTGACACTTAAGGGAAGAAGGGTCCCTTGACTACAACAGGGGAATTGTCCGCTTGCAAATCCAAACGAACTTTGATACGACAATCAACAGTCAACAAGCCCCTTTTTTGGTGCCATTGTCGGGGAACAAGCAATCAAGATCCAATCTAGTATCGCTTTCTTGTGAATATTTTTTAGTTTTTCTTTTGATTTTTCTTTTGTATATCTTAACTTTGATCATCCTCAAAAGGAAAAAAAATCAATCTAATCTAGCTTTTTACTAACCCTAATTTTTCTTTTTAGATTTTTGTTTTTCTAACCCTAACCGGAGATGGATGGCTACCTCTCCAAGAAATCCAAAACTTTTTGTGGATGATCCAGGAAAACTTTACAGGCAAAGGAGACGTGCAACACAAGCTAAGGGACCGGAAACCCTAGATCCAAAAGCGGAGGCCGAAGGATCGCCGGAATCTCCAAGGGAATCACCACCTCCAAGTCCAAAGGAAGATCAACCTCAACCGCCACCCATGGGAGAACAACCGCAACCGGAGCGCAAGATCGAGCTATGCACCCCGGACATCATTGATCTACCTATCATAAACCATCAAGACGCCGGAAGGCCGTTCAAGATCAAGGTGTCAACTATCCGCATGGTGCAACACTCACCTTTAACCGGTAAAGAGGATCCAAACCTTCACCTCCAAGTATTCGTTCAACTATGTCAAACTTTCGATGAGGATGGGGTGACTCAAGATCAAGTGAGGGCAAGGCTTTTTCCGTTCTCACTACTTGGAAAAGCTTTGCGTTGGTTCCACACTCTACCGGCGGAGTCGAAACAAGATTGGGAAGCGTTGATGAGGAAGTTTATGAAGGAATTTTATTCGCCGACCAAGACTCGAAATTTGCGCAACAAGATTGATACATTTGCTCAATTTCCAACGGAGACGATTGCGGAAGCTTTGGAGCGTTTCAATGAATACATGCGAGCCGAATTCCTTGAGTGGCATATCGGTTTACTTATGAGGAGGATGGAGAAGATGGAGATAGAGAGAGAAGCTCAAGACCTAAAGGCAGCCGAAGCAAGATCCACATGCGATAGTATAAGGAGTACGGCCATGTCCAAAGAGATTGTCCGGAGGAAGCAAAGGTGCTCGACTACATGAGGAAAGGAGATCCACCAAACTTCCGCTACGGGCAAGGTAAACCCCATAATGCAAGTTTGTCCATCCAAAATCTGGTTCCGCTTTGTATGCAATTGAAGGACTTCATGGACGAGCAAGCTAAGATCAACAAGGACACCGTCACTAAGTTCAAAGCTATTGATAAAATACTGGAGAATATAGACGGTAAGGTGACGAAGGTCGGAAGCTCTATCTGTCAAGTGTTCAACATGATGAAGATGCTAGAGACGCAAGTGGGACAACTTGCCGGGCGCCCGATGGGTAACGAAGGAAGATTTCCAGGACAACCCCAAGGTCCTGAGACGGCGATGGCTATCCAAACTCATTCGGGTGTGATGGAGGATCACACTAAGGAGAAGGTTACCACTATCACGGAGATCACAACCGAAGGACCGGAGTTTGAGATGCCGAGCCAAGACATGAAGATGCCTCCACGCTACTTCCGAGATATGCTTGCCAACAAGCACGAGATGACATTATGCGACCTTGGAGCAAGTGTGGGAGTCATGCCAAGAGATGTGTCCGAGAAGCTACGCCAATTTGGACTGCACCATTGTGACGGGCTCGTCGAGACGATCGAAATGGATATATCATTTGTATACTAGGAGCTCGGATGAAAGAGATATGCACAAGATAAGATCACACTATATCATGGGCCCGGTGGGACCCACACCAGGCCACGTGGCGACGTGCTGGCACATAGGATGCCATGCATTCATGACACCTCATCAACCCAAGAGAAGCACTTCCTGACGAATCAGACGCCGCCACGTGTTCAGCACAAGGATTCAAGGGCCCACAACCTGAGCAAACCGCCTCAAAATAACCCATGCACTTGGAACCGTCATAAGGGACCATATATCAGTCACTAGGCGAAAGCACAACGCGAAACGTGGTGGGCCCAGGTCGGCCGACCCCTTGGATTGGCCGAACCGACTTTGCCACGGTTGGCCATCTGCTTCCACGTGGTGCTTCCTGATTGGATCCTAAAGCCATTTTGGGGGTCCACGGGGTGTTCTCATGCTGGTGTCTGAGCCTATAAATAGAAGTGGAGGGGGTAGGAATAGAGACACACACTTCTTCTCCTCATTTTGCCTTTTGGCTCCTACCTCTCTAGGAGAGGAGTGCCTTTGCATAGGATTAGTGCTGGCTTGCTAGTGCTTTAGAGATTAGAAGGAAGGTGAGGGGGTGACTTGGGGACGTGCCATGGTGTTTGGCACCTTTCCCCAAGAACGAACCTCTACGGAAGCTTCTATTCTTCATTTAGAATAAAGTAAGTATTTCGGCATTCTCTATTTAGACTAAAGTGGCTCCTTGCATGGGTGAATAGTTCTTGTGTTCTTCACTTGTTCATGTTGTAGAGGCTTTTGTTCTTCATGAGCTTAGCCTTTGATCTTCTGGTGTAGTTCATAAGTTGCTAATTTCGTTTGTATGCCTGCTAGTCCAATTAGAGTAAAGTGGATGCTCCTGCATTCTAGTTTAGACCAAAGTCCTTTCGTGATCCTTGTATAGATAGCGGTTACCTGAGTGAGTTCCAGTCTCTCCCTCGTGGGTTCGTCGCTCCGTCTTCGTACGGAGTGCTATAGTGTTGTTACGGGTCGACAGACGTAGCCGTACTATAGTAGTAACCGGTGGTGTAGACGTGGTGTCTAGACGACGGGTTATCCTTCGATTGCCCTGTATCCCACGGTTTGTCTTGGGGTAGGCTGCAGTAGTGACAGTCGTTGGACCCTTTTGGAATCCCCCGCGTCCGGATACAAGTGTAGGCAACCATTTGCCATGAACCGACTGTTATAGCCAGGAGGGTCCGGTGTCCGAAACGAGAGTCCCTAGCCGAGAGATTGTTCTCAACTCTGCCCACTATCAGCAGGATCCTTGCCATCTTCATCTCATCCTATAGAGTTGTGTCCTTGGACCGTTCTCCTAGGGTAGAAGGTAGTACACACTGTTCCTTGGATTCAATACCCTTGGGAATACTCCTGAGGTGAAGTGCTACAACGGTATTTCCGTGCGCTTGCAGATTCTTTCGTACCCGTCGGTATACCCAGGTGGATCTTACGCTCACACTAGGTGCGCAACTAGTGGTGAGGTTAAGAAATACCAACACTCATTTATAGGGTTTGTTACCGATCTACTCCGTGGTGAAGTTCCTACAGGTTATGGGTGGAGAAACAGGCTTGTTGTAAGTGTAATCGAGCCTTAAGTGGGTTTTGGTGAGTTGAGTGACAACTAGATTAAAAGGCTAACAATCTTGTTTAGGCTTGTGAGAAGGTTGACACTTATTAATAAATGATCTTTATGAGAAAGATCATATGTATGGCTCATAATGCAAAGAAAACAAGTGTGAATCGTGACATGGTACATGGAAAGTATACAAGCATACTAAAGGCAAGTGTCATGATAAGATATAAGTGTTTACTCCCATTGTTGATCATATGAGACACACAACAAGTAAAAGAAAGGTGAAGATAGAGGTATGATTGTATCATGATACTTGGTTGGCCTCTATATGCTAAGCAAAGCTTATTGTGAAGAAAGATAAGCTTGTTGTATACAAATGGGATAATTAAGTCAAAGAGAAGTATAACATCAAGTGGATTTCATTCTTATTATCAAAAGGGATTTGATGATTTATACAAGAGGATTTTGCAAGGCTTCAAGAAGGGTGTAGTAAAGGGTCATGTACTTATCTCCAAGATGATGGACCTACAAGTGGAAGCTTGCAAAACATGGATATTCTTTATCAATCAAAGGACAAGTATTTGAGTAGTATCTCAATAGAATTCAATATGGATGATGCAAAGCTAGACTCAATATGGCAGGGTAAGTGATGAAGAAATCAAGATGACTAGAACGAGGGACCAAGCAAAAGCTATGGATACCGACCATTAGCGAGTTGCTAAAGTGAAGCTGCTAGTGTCATGGGATTTCGAAGAATCACATCCAAGCTCTACGAGGGAAGCATTGCAATTCATCTATGTGTTATGAATGGCAATATGGAGTGGCTTAAAGATTCAAGTATGCATTCTAATGCTTGATGGAAGAATATTAAGTCGCTAGCTCGAGTATGGATATGCTCATGATGATAGAAATGTTGGAAGCCCTCAAATGGAAATTGTTCAAATATGGCAAGAATGAAGATACAAGTTCAAGATGAAGTTTAATTCATTTTCTATTTTGAATTTGAGTATAGGACAAGCCGTACTATCAAGAGGGATACTAATAGTGGTATGGGTAAAACCAAGTGCATGAAAAACATCTCAAACACAACTCCTACCCAGCCAAAAAAAAGGTCTATCAACTTGCTGTTCTGCCCCTTTTCCCGCAGTTTTTCCCCAGAGGTTCCGGACTTCACTCAGACAGCCTGTTGTTTCTCCCAGTTCACGGAAGTTCCGAAAAATTCCTGGAGGTTTCGGGATTTGAGATCTGACCGTTACAGTTTCAGTCCGTGGGGGTATTTAACGTTGCCCCTTCGTCCCCAACGGTCATCTTCTCCATTTCTTCTCTTTCAAACCGACCTTTGTGCTCTCTCTCACTCTTGCTTCCACTCCCATTCACTCTCCTTCTAGATCCGCAAAATCCATTGAAGGATTGAGTGAAATATTGTGAGATTGAGCTGAGAAGATCCCTCTCTTGAGGTCTTATGCACTTGGTGAAACCCTTGTTATCTTGGTGGATCTTTTACTCTTGGAACCTTGTTCCTAGACGGCTAAAGGTCACTTGGAAGCTTCTAATCATCGTGTGGCAGCTCCAAGAAGTTTGTATCGCCCGATTTGTGCTAGTGGAACCCTCTACCTAATGCTTTTGTGATAGGTTTTGCATTGTTCTAACTCGTTCCTCTAGGGTTTGACTTCAATCTACACTTTGGATGAGTTTGGAAGAAGGCTAAGTGGTTAGATCTTCAATTCACATCCTAGCTAACCTTTCCATAGCACTAGATCTGTTTTATATCTTGTTATCCGCAGTAGTTCTTGTGCAGTTCTTGTGTGGGTTCCAAATCCCGGAAGTTCCGGGAAAATTCTCAGAGGTTCGGCAGTAGTGCAGAACCCAGAGGTTCCGGGAAAATCCTCAGAGGTTCCGTGGTCTGTAGCGAAGTTGTAAGAAAACTCTGAATTTATTTTGCAGGCCTATTCACCCCCTCTAGGCGACATCAAGATCCTTTCACTTGTCTCATCTCAGTGCATAACCTATTTTCATAGATTCACTTTTGAGCAAAGTTTCAATTCTGTTGATTTAAGCCTCCCATACGAAGCCCGGACAATCCGGATATTTTCCCGGATAGTGGAGAGGAGGAATGAATGCTCTAGTGTTTTTATCGGAGTAGGTCAACAGCAAATGAAGGGGGGAGGAGGGGTATAAATACCTGAGCTCCAAAAACTAGTCGTTGTCATGCAGCTATGTGGTTATCAGAAGTTCCGACGTGAGACCGCTGGAAATTAAACCAGAGAGGTCTTATCGGAATTTCTGACCTTGCGCCAGAACTTCCGATGGTGACCAGAAATTAAAAACTTCCGGACATGGACCGGAACTTCCGACAAAGACTGATCTTTTCCCAAAAGACTAGTGTGTGTACATGTAAGCTTCGTGTCTCTCTCTAGGTTTGTTAACATCTCAAGTAAGCATTGTGGCATCTTCGAAACTTCCATTCGCATCCCCCTTTATATTACGTTGTTCTTATACTCAATTTCAAACCGAAAATAGGAATTTAAGATTTATAAGGAGCTTGAACACAAATAATCAAGTTGGGGGCCTTCTTTTGATCAAATATAACCTTTCTTTTCTTTTGATCCTACACAAATCTCATTTAATAAACAATTAAATACACTAAGTTGTTTTTGTCATTATCAGCAAAACAATTAGGAGGCCTAGATGCACTTTCACATCTTTGTTTTGAAAACTATTTAAAATTACAAATATTTTAAATACGACTTATCTTTTTGCATGTTTGCAATATTTTCGAAAAAATATAGTCAAAGTTGTAAGAAAAAAATGACATGTATTTCGATAGAGTACTATATGGCAGGCTCCAGTCATCACAACATCACTTATACTCTCAAACAAACTACCATCGTCATTCATTGTGGTTGTTTCCCACATTACCTCAGTTACATACATGAAAATTCATGTCATACATACATACATACATACATACATACATACATACATACATATACATGCGAAACAGTCACATTCTACTATCTAAGGCTCTAAGTGCATCTCCAACAGTGTTGGTAAAACTGGGGACCCTAAACCTGGTTTTAGGCCCTGGAAAGCGAAAAATTTAGGTACCCAAATGTTGCTCTCTCCAGCAGTATTGTTAAAACTGGGTACCTATATTCCACTCAAGGACTAATATGCGAGGAATCAATTTTTCCAGGGTTCAATGTACAAAATGGACACAACCTTAGCCTCTACCTCCTCTTCTTCCTCCTAACGTCAGCCACATTTGGTCCTTCGCCCACCGCTGCTCTCCCCCCATCCCTCTTCCCGGTGGTGGCGTCATCTATAGATATTGTGTATAGGAGCACATCATCACCATTCCACTAATGAAATTCAACCATGGCGGGAAAAACCTAATCGATCTGACCCAAACACGCAAGAAAGAGGATGACGACGATGAGAGGATGGAGAAATTTAAATTTTTGCCATTGCAAATGTTGGATTTCACAATTTTATCACGTAAAATGCTGGTTTGGCAAATTTGCCAGCGAAAGGACAAAAATAATTGACATTTCCATTATTTTTTGCTAGCTTAAAAAAGGAATATAAAAAAAGCAAAGAGACATAATGGTAAATTTGCGAAGTCAATATTTTGCGGTGATAAAATTGTGAAAATTTTTTGGGATCCAAATTTTGTCATGGACTGGGCCGCCATAGGCCATTGGGCCGACTGGGGGAAGAATATGCAGCCAACAGCAGAACAAATTTTGTTCCCCCTAAAAAAACAAATTTTGTTCATGAGTATCGAGAGTCGAACAAAGATGCTCATATATTAGCTAGAAGTTCTATTTACAATAGTTTTGGTCGTCATGTATGGTTTATAGTGTTGGAAATAATAGCGATTCAGTAACGCAAAAATTAATTCCGACAATAAAAAAAAGATCTACAACATGTATCAAAGATACGTGATTCATCACTAGCACTATGACATAGGACAAAGGCATATGATCTAGTTCTATTAACAAGGAGGACAGAAACATAATGAAGAGAGAAGGAATCGACATTCTTACAGCAGGGTTGTCGGCGCTAGTAGCGCAATAGTAGACGAAGCAGACCGTCGATGAAGATTCGGCGAAGAGGGAAGAAGACGTACAGCGAGCAGTCGCGACGGCGCTTCCCAAAAACCTTATTCATCCCCTACCCCGTGCAGGGACACGAGGAGACAAGGGCTTCAGAGCCTGCTCTCTCAGCGCCGCTGACACGTAGGCGACGGGATGGGGAAGACGGCGGCAGCGCAGAACAATGGCACAGGTAGAGGTAAAAACTCTGAACTGAGGAACGACGTCTCGCCCCTATTTATACACGCGTCGCAGCTAAGGAAAGTAATCACAGTATCATGGTAATTGACCTGCCGTTGCAGAATTGCCATAATACGAGAATAAATGCTTTCCAAATAGGACAACGCAATTATCTCCATGCATGCAAAAAATAAATTGAGTGGCAAAAGGAAGCTGCACACCCGCAAGCACGTGGACGAGAATTTGCCAGAGCATTCACGCGCATGTCGTGTGCCCGCGCCCTACCCCGCCCGGCGAGGCGAGCGAGTGCGCGCGTGTGTTTCTTCCTTTTCCTCTCACCAATAGCTTCAACAAGGTAGAAGCAACTCTCATATTTAAGTTGGCCTCACCCATCCTAGATGAGCAATGTGGGACTAAAGTCTCCACCATACCATGCATGTGTGAGTGGCCTTTGGGATTTCTATTTGGGAGTATTTGGGCAGAAGCCCAAAACTTCTAACATATAGCGCCACCAGATGGCGTTTGTGTCACCCAAATTGTTGAATAAAGTGTGGTGATGGTTCTTAAAAAAAGCAGCAGATAAAAAGAAGAGAAACGGGAGAGAATGACATCGAACATCGCGCCTCGTCTTCCTCCTCTCCCGAAAGTTGCTCCTATGAACCCTAGCTGTTTGCTCTTCTTCCTTTGATTTCCTTTGATTCCTTGATATTCCCTGTCTCTATTCCTCCATACCTGTATCAAATTGATATCCGGTTACCTCAATTCTATCCGGTTACCTCAATTCTATCATATTTGTACTAGTTGGGTGATCTGAGTACTAGGATCAGAACAAATTTCTCCGGAGGGTGGCGATGCTGCGCTCGGCGTTGGGGAGGAGCGTTTCCCGCGGCCCCTCGGGATCCTGTGCAGCACCATCGAAGAAAAGACGAAGCGGGCTGGAGGTCTTTCGAACCCCACCGCTCCTGTTGCTACACGCCTACACCCCGCGCGCGGAGCCATGGATGCCGCGTGTCGGACCAGCAGCCCAGCTGATGAGGACCTTCGTGTCTCCGGGCGCTCCCACGGTGTCCCGAATCTCCAGGTGAGGCCACGTATTCAATTCTGGTGCTAGTTCAGGCATGCATGTACATGCAATTCAGGTTTCCTCGTTGGTTAGGTCTGGTTTCGGAGGGCCTACGATTTTCTTTTTTTACAGTAATTCGCAGATGAAGCCGCATATGCAATCTAGGTGTTCTTTTAGTGTTGGCACTCCCATAAAAAATGATACATTGCGCATTGCTTAATATCAGTGGTGGAGCTGGTGGGTTTTGACGCATAAGGGCACTTAGTAAACGATTATACCACTCAATCTCAGTGTAGACCACATAATAGCGGTAACCAAAATAGCGATAGTTCATATAATGATAGAAATGCTTAAAATGAAGGATTTAGACTAGTACAACACAATTTAAGATCTATTTGCATAACAAATTTGATAAAATAAATACCTAATTAGTGTCGGTCTGGTTCGTGGTCACCTCCTCGCATATCATAGTAGGAAGGACACCCGAGCCTACACATGAGAAGTTGTAAATTTTAAATGAATTAGACAAGCAATATGCAAAACATAATTGAATAGCAAAAATGACAATTGGATATTTGGATATGAAACATACCACTTGCATTAGAGGATTTAGAGCTACGAGGTGATAACTTTTGCAGCATATTCTTCAAATCTTGCCAATAGTACAGAATATCATCATCTTCAATGCTTACACAAATCTCTCGCTCAATATAGCATATCATCATTTGATTCAACCACTCATTCCCCATCTTATTCCTGAAGTCTGTTGTGATAATTTTCATAGCTGAGAAAAAAGGTGTAGGAGCAGGAGAAAAAAAGATCTCAATGTCCCTTGTATCCTACTTCTCTTTTTCATCGACACCAATTGAGTAATGCTACTCTACAATCTACAAATCAGTAGATAAATAATATTAGTTCTTGATTCAATCTACATCCTCATGTAGTCATGCGGACCGGGGAATGGGGGATTGGGGGTTGAACAATACTGACCGGTTGGGTGAAGAAGTAAAAATGGTCCACTCCACTGTGGCGCCCCTGTTTCCGCCCTCCGCCGGCCGGGTTCGAGTGGCCAGGTCGCCGGCGCCCGGCGCCTGCTTGGCCGCTTGGGCCTTGCCACCTTGGGGCATGCAGGTGCAGGCGTGCAGCCGTGAGCCCGTGCAGGGAGGCCACCCGCGGAGCCGCCCTGCTGCGCGCCCGCCCTACCAGATGCCGCCGCGACGCTGCTCGCCCTGCCGCCGGCGGTCGCCGTAGCCAGCTAGGGTTGCGGACTTGAGGTCTTGTGGAATGCGAATGCAGATGCAGACGCGGACTCGCGGATGGCTGACGTGCAGGCGACGGGCGGCGACTCGCGAGGGGCCGAGGGAGAGGCATGGAACGCGGAGGCAGGCTGGCCGCGAGTGTTTTTACTGGGCTAGTTTCCAACCTGGGCCAACAAAGACTAATGCCAATGCACAAAATTATTCGTTGGGCCTTGAAAAATAAAAGGGTACAAGGAGTTTTTTGGGCCACGCCTAAGGCCATGGCCTGGGTGGCCTTAGGCCCAAATCCGCCCCTTGCTTATGTTGATCTTATGTCGTAATCCAGATACCTGATTCCTCCTACTAGCAATAGGGGAGAAAACTTAGCATGTCGCAACAAAAGCGTTGATTCGAGGCGTCAGCAAAACACCACCGTGAAGCCCAGGAGCAACCCAGAGGGGACACCGAAGACACACTTGGTCGGGTTGAGCTTCCACTGATAAGTACGTAGATTGGCGAATGTTTCGACGAGGTCGTTGATGAGTTGATCTCCTTCAGTGGTCTTGACGACCACATCATCGACGTAGGCTTCTACGTTCTTCCCGATCTGAGACTTCAAGCACTTCTGTATCGCCTTCTGGTAAGTAGCGTCGGCATTTTTCAGGCCAAAGGTCATAACCTTATAGCAGTAGATTCCGTTGGGCGTTATGAACGCCGTCTTGTCTTGGTCGTCGGGATTTAGGGCTATCTGGTGATACCCTGAGTAGCAGTCGAGGAAGCATAGAAGGACGCTACCAGCCGTGGACTCCATGACCTGGTCGATGCGAGGGAGAGGGGTGGGATCTTTCGGGCAGTGCTTGTTAAGGTCGGTGTAGTCGATACACATCCTTAATCCTCCAGTTTTCTTGGGTACAAGGACCGGGTTTGCGAGCCAAACCGGGTGTTTACATTCTCGGATGAATCCTGCAGCTAAGAGCTTACGGACTTCTACTTCTATGGCTTGCTTTCTGTCTTTCGCAAATCGCCGGAGCTTTTGCTTGATGGGTCGTGCTGTCTTGCTTACTTCGAGGGCGTGCTCAGCTAGCTCCCTGGGGACACCAGGCATGTCGGATGGACTCCATGCGAAAATATCGGCGTTGTCCCGGAGGAAACTGGTGAGCGCGAGTTCCTATTTTGGATCGAGGTCGGCCCCGATGGTGACTTACTTGGTTGCGTCGGGCAGGCCGAGGCAGAGTTTCTTCACCGCTGAACTTGCGTCCAAGGCGGTGGCCGTGCGCTTCTGTTCTGGCACCTCCAGAGTGGTTTGGTCGATCTTGGCGGTCTGAGCGACCATGACCGTAGCTGCAGCCTTGCACGCAGATGTTTTGGCGAGGTCGATAGTGTCGCTCTCGCATTTGTAGGAGACCAGGATGTCGCTGTAGACGGAAAGGATTCTGTTTGGCGCTGACATCTTCATGACGAGGTAGGTGTGATGTGGGACGGCCATGAACTTGGCCAACATAGGTCGACCAAGGATGGCGTGGTAGGACGAGCGGAAGTCTGCGACCTCGAACGTCATGTACTCCGTGCGGAAGTTGTCTTCTTTGCCGAACGTGACGGGCAGACATACATGACCTATGGGGTATGCAGCCTTGCCGGGCACGACCCCGTAGAAGGGTTCGTCGCAGGCAGTCATCTTGGAGAAGTCGAAATCTATCTTCTTCAGCATTTCGGTGAAGATGATGTTTAGGTTGCTGCCCCCATTGATGAGGGTCCTAGGCAGGAAGGCGCCGTCCACTATGGGGTTGACGACCAACGGGTAGGTCTCGGGGTCGGGTATGTGCACCCAGTGGTCTTTTCTGGAGAAAGTGATGGGAAACTCCGACCACCGTAGAGGTTGTGGGGTTTCGGTGTTGACTTGGCCGATCTCCCTTGCGTTCGATCGCTGCTGTCTGTTGCTCTTGGCTTCCTGGCGGCCGCCGACGATGAAATTGATCTGCCGGTTGGCGTTCTGAAACACATCGTTGGGGTTGCCGCCTTTAGGTGGTGGTGGAGGAGAAGGCTCCTTTCTGCGGGTGTTGTTGTTGTTCTGGTCATCGTAGTGGCGGTAGTTAGGTCGTTCTTCACGGCGGTCATCGCGCCGGTCGTCGCGGCGGTCATCGCGGTGGTCGTCGCGGCGATAATCGTCGCGGCGGTCATCACGACGATCATCACGGCGATAATCACGGCGATAGTCACGGCGATCCCTGTCGTCATTGCGACGGTAAGGTCGCCGGTCGCGGTAATCACGCCGATCAGGTCGACGGTTGCGGTTGTCATAGCGTCGGTCGTTGTTCTGATCGTCATTGTTGCTGCTCTTGGTCTTCGTTGACTCTGGAAGCATGCCTAGGGTGCGCTTCAGTTGCTCACACCCCCTCATGGTGTGCTTGGCATCGCGGTGGAATTGACACTGGTCGTCCAGTGTACAGTTGAAGTCACCTTCAAGGAAGGTGGAGGGTCTTGGTGGATCGGTTGCATAGACTTCGCTAGATCGCTTGCGCGACCTACTGCCACCATCGGTGTCCATATGGTCGTCTACTTTATCACCTTTGAAGTCGTGTACCACCGCGTCCTGGGTGTCGACGAGCTTGTCGACGTAAGCCATGAGGTCAGCGGTAGAATCAGCGCCGGCTTCGTGGATCTTCTCGAAGAGCTTGAGGTTGGTGACTCCTTTCTTGTAGTAGGCTATCACGTCTTCATCCTTGACGCCAGCGAGGGTGTTGCGGTTCTCAAAGAAACGGTTGGTGTACTCTCGTAGAGTTTCACCTTTCCTCATCCGCACTTTGGCGAGATGATGAGTGTTGCCGGAGCGGTTGTAGGTCGCTTGGTAGTTCGTGTTGAAGAACCGCGATAGGGTTGCCCACGAGGTGATGTACTCATCTAGGATATTGTCGAGCCACAAGAGTGGTGCTTGTCCCATCACGAGAGGAAAGTATCCCGCCATGTGGTCTTCATTGCCTCCTGACGCCCGGGCGGCGATGCTGCACATCTTGAGCCAAATACTTGGGTCAGAGCGATCGTCGTATTTTTCGATGGCTGGCTTGAAGTCTTTCGGGTATCTGATCGTCCTGAGACGTCATGAGAAGGCCGGAAAGTTATTGATTGCTCCAGAACTAGATCCTGGGGTATGGGTTGTCGGGATGACGTAGAGGTCGTCGGGAGCACCGTTGTCTTGGTCGTACTGGGCACGACATCGGAGTTCGGTGTCATGCATCTCGCGGAGCTCTGCTACTTGGATGGGGTTATTGGCATTCAGGGGGTCTGGGACCCCGTTGTCGCGGTCGTAGTTGGCACGACGCTCGATCTCCGCTTCGTCTCGCACAGGTTGACGCTGCTGCTGGCTGCTCCGGAGGACACGTGTAGCTCGTACTGGTGGAGGCTGAGCTCCAGCGTTTTGTCCTACGTTGTCGGTGGCGTTATGCTACTGGTTGCCAGCAGCGTTGTTGGCAGCATTACCGGCGGCATTACCAGCGGCATTGGGCGGCTGCACGACTTCGTTCTCACCACCTCCCTCTTCAACCACGGACTGGAGAGGAGCGTTGTCGTTGTTGTGACGACGGCGAGGTCGCACCGATCTACTCCTGGAGTAGGAACTTGAGGCCGACCTGCTGTATCCTTGACTTCTTTCTTCAACCTAGGCGGTGGCAACACGGATGTGAGCTTGTAGACGTCGAGTTGCAGAAGTATCTCCAAGCTGTCCCAGCTCGGCAAGGGCCGCGCCTAGGTTAGCTTGAGGCGAGTTGTAGACTTCGTGGCCGTCTTGCTCAAAGTCCCTCAGGAGGTCTCTGGCATGTAGGCAGTGTCGACGAGGTTCGTCTTGATTCTGCCGCTGCTGGGCAGCAGCTGGGGCCGCGGGGGGTGGTCCTCCATCAGCATTCTGAGTGGTGTTACCTGCTGGTTGACCACCAGCACCGGGTACGACGTTGCCTGCGGGCTGGTCCGGGGCGTGGTGGGGCGCGGCGGCTGCTGCGGCCGCGACATCTTCTTGCTGGTGGCGCTGGGCTCGCGCTACGTTGGCGTTCTCCCGTTGCTGGCGCTGTTCATCTGTCTTGCCGGCTTGAGGAGGTACATCGTCGGAGACCGCGAGGACCTCACGATCCGGGACTTCGAACATGTCGTCCGGGTTGTTGAGGGAGATGGTGGTGCGGGCAATCTGGAACGTGCCGCAGTCCGGGGACGGCGCACGGTTGATCTGGCGACCATGAGTCGCAGTTGGAGGTCGGCGAAGCTTCTTCAGCACACGGCACTGGCGAGCCGTGTGTTTGGAGTTCTCGTGGACAGGGCAGGGATCGTCGAGAGGACCTCTGTGGTTTCCACGAGATGAGGTGTCGGACCCAGATTCGATCTGGATCTTCTTCTTCATGTGGCGGGAGGCCGCATGAGCTGCGTTTCGCAGGCCCAGAGGCATGTGTGGTGAAGGTGGAGTGGTCCTGCGAGGGCGCTTGGCGCGTTCACAGACCTTCATCGTGTCGGAGAGTATGCTCTTGACGCGATCAGGTCGCGAGAAGTGAGTGGGTGGGCATCCGTCAATAGATCGGATTCGACCTGTTGGGTGGAGGTGACCGCAGTGTTCTCGATGACGAGACAGGCGGCTGGAGCGAAGGGTTTCGCCGGCATTGAGCCGAAGCAGAAGTCAACGGGGTTTGCGAGGAAGTCCGCCATGCTTGCAGGGAAAACGACGCCGCTTGGTGAAGCCATCGAGTTGCACGAAGAACCTTAGATCGCCCCATACCTGGCGCGCGCCAACTGTCAGATGTTTAGATCTGCATAGCCCACAGGGGTGTCAACCCCGGTGGTTTATTTGTTCGACGGGGAGGGATCTAAGGCTAAGAACTCGAAGGTTGTGCAGTAGCACACGGAACACAAAAGACACGACGAGTTTATTCTGGTTCAGGCCTCTGGAGAGTAAAACCCTACGTCCAGTTCTTGATTGTATTGATTTGGGCGGACTGCGACTTGGGATGATTTGGCCTCAGGGGTTCGGCCTTGTCCGCCTTATATTGGCTGACAGACAAGATCGGTGGGCCCCGAATCCAGGTCGGTTACAACTAGGAAACCAATCTAAGGAAAATTATAACATAATCCCGTGATCTTCGGACTGTCTGGCGGCGCAGCCGACATCTTCTGCCTTGTCTTGCACGCCAAGTTACCCGAACAGATCGGATAAAGTCATCTGGGGAATCTTCTGGAAGGTCTTCGGAGGTCGTGTGGACCACAGATCAGGTTTGTTGGGCCCACTGTCAGGTCGGCGGGTCTTCTGGTAGGCCGGACCCACTTGTCGGGGACGACCGTGAGCCTGGTCGGTGGGGACCCAGAGGTACCCATGTCTCACAGTTCCTAAAACAAAACCTCTTAGCGCCCCGGGACGGGAGTGGGGGACGACCCTACGCAGACAGCAGCAGCACCGTCTCTACAAAGTCCGAATCAAATCTTTCGGTTGGCTTTCCCGTGAATAAGAATAGTTGGGCGCGGCGAAGCGAGCGCTTTTAGCTGTTTCGCTGGCTTCTTTCTTATTGTGGCGGCTATTATATTATGACGTGGCTGAAATGAACAAAAAGCGAGATGAACCTTTCAAAGCTTCAACTGTAAGAGGATTGTTGGTTAGGTTTTCCTTTCAGGATTTATTTCAGCCATTTGTTCCTTTGGTTTCAAATTAGGGCTTGCGAATTCTATGACCGTAATAGTTAGCACGATGATAGTTATTCACTTGCAATTATTTTGACAACATGTCTACGTTCTCGACCTTAATTTCCCTGATACCCAAATATTTATATTGGCCTATTGCTATACTCTCCATCTCAAAATAAGTGCACATCTCGCGTATTTTGAGAAGTCAAACACTTTAAAATTTGATCAAATATATATTCAAAAATATTAATGATTATGATATTAAACAAACATCATTTGATTAATCACGTCACATATTTTTCATGGCAAACTTGTTTAGAGACACAAATGTTTAGATCCAATGAGCGGCGAGAGGTTGAAGACGACCTGACATGCAGGTCCCACGCGTCATCGACATGAGAGATGGGAAGGGGCTGTCTGAGGTGAGAAAGGCAGGGGCACAAAGGTCTTTCGCATGGTCAATCCACACTGGCATGCGGACTTGGCGTGCCATGTTAGCGAAAGTGACAAATGTGTTGCTTCGTTTGTTCATTGGTGGCAAATCTGTAGAAGTCATTCTAAAAGTTCTTTTCGAAGAAACAACCACTGTGAAAATGACAAAAGATTAAATATTCTGGCGCGGTATGGGAAACAGAAGGAACGAGATAGGCGGGCTTAGGAGCAATGCCGATCGATATGGATGGGTAGACTCCGAATTGAGAGAGGGCGTGCGGCGGCCGACAGTAGGCCTAGGGGTGGGCATTCGGTCATTTTGGTTCGGTCTATTCGGTCTTTGGGAATTTGAGGTTCTCGAAAAGTGAGGACCGAAATATTAAAAAGCATAATAGGACCCGATCCGAATAGACTGATTATTTCGGTTCGGTCTATTCGGTGCACCGAATTACCCGAATTTTTATAGGTATCCTTGTCACATTTCAAAACTCGACGGTAGAAAATTCAAATTCTCAACCCATTTTAAGTTGACGGAAGCAAGTAACTAATAAGTTCATGAACAAAATTTGAAATAGTTTAAAACACAAAGTTGTAACATTCATAATCTGAATCAAAATACGCAACTATATTGAATATCGGGTTATTTGGTCTATTTCGGGTTATAGATCATAGGAACCGAAACCGAACCTGAACTCTGAATTATAAAATTACGTGGACCGAACTCGAGCCCCGAAACTCGAATAGACCGACGTATTGGTGGAGTTTTTCAAACAGTTGGCAGCGAAGATATCCGATATCAATTCCGAATTCCAGCTTTCTATATTACATCCAAACGCTACTCTTTGCACGGACAGGATTGAATCGCGAAGGAGAGAGACGAGGAGAGGATAGCGATGCTGCGCTCGGCATCGGGGAGGGTTTCCCGCCGCCTCTCGGGATCCTTTGCAGCCTCATCGATGACGAGCCGACGCGGGCCGGCGCTGCCGGCGCTACACCTCGCGGAGCCACGGATGCCGCGTGCCGGACCAGCACCCCAGTTGATAAGGACCTTCGTGTCTCCGGCCACGGCCGACGCCGCTGCAACGGCGCGCTCCCACGGCGTCCCGAATCTCCAGGTGAGGCCGCGTATTCAATTCTGGCGCTAGTTCAGGCATGTACATGGAATTCAGGTTTCCCCGTTGGTTAGTTAGGACGTTAGGTCTGGTTTCGGAGGAGGGCCGTAATTTGCAGATGAAGCCGCGCATGTAATATTACCAGGCGTTTTTTAGTGTTGGCACGCCCATAAAAATGACACCTTGTCCATTGTTATATGTTGATCTTATCGCGTATAACCCACATAAAGCTTAAACTGTAAGGTTAGGCTTTCCTTTTAGGATTTATTTCAGCCATTACCTTTGGTTTCGGATGCAATTATGGTTTCAGATGCCTGCGAATTCTATGGCCTTATTAGTTACTATGATATCGATGCTAGTTCACTTGCAATTATTGTGTCATCTATGTTCTCGACCTTAATTTCTCCGGTACCCAAATATTTTTATTGGCCTATTGCTATAGATGCAAGAACATGGATGCCTTTATGGATCTGGCTGGGTGCAGAAATGATCCAGATTAGATACCGGAAATTGTTTTAATCCAGAGGGAAACCTGGTCTCAGTTTTAATTTGCTAAAAGAGAAACTGTAACTACTTTTTTTTTAGCAACCATTAAGTTCTGGCTACAAATCATGCACATATAACTTCTCTCAAACAGTATAAATCAAAACCAACTGCAATGTAGAACAAACCACCGCTCTTCAAAAATTCAATGTATCCACTTCAGTCCTGTATTTGAAGCAAGTTTGCCCCCCTGCCATCATTAGTGATACCATTGCACTGAAGATCGTAGTGAATTGATTTTCTTTATTGTTGTTGTTGACATCACAATTTTCTTCTTTGTATTCTGCTTGTGATGAGTTTCTGTACTGTAAGTGATTGATATCATTTGTGTTGGTTCATTCCTTGACATTGAAGTCTCATTGTACTGCCACCCATTGGATCTCATACTGCTTTTGCCCTTGGAAAATTCCGGCTTTGTTGTGGATTCATTCTTGGGACGTCAATACCAGAGGTGTGAAAGGCAGGAGGATTCATCTTGAAGCTTTATCTATGGGTAGGGATAGAGTTTGTTTATGTTGGTCTTTAGCTTGGTTTCGGCAACCTAGTAAGTTGTTAGGAGATTGATTTGTTAGAAATTAGTTTAGATACAACTGTAACACTTGAATTTGCTGTAATAAAGGGTTGACATTGACCCTATATATATGAAGGGGAGACCACATATTTGGATAGGCAAGCAGATGTATAAACCTAAGTACTCAGAGCCTCTTTGGAGGGCTAATTTTATCCTGCTGCCTGTTCTTCCTCTTTCCTACATGATCAATCTAGTCGATCCCATCATCTCTGCCTCTCTGGTATCAGAGATCTTTGTTCCATCTGCACTCCCATTGTCTCGTTTCCACCGTGAGTAATCTACCCAACCCCATCGAGTATCTTGTCCACGACCTTGCAATTCCAAATACAAACCCGTGTGTGAAAATAATTAATCTGCTTGGTACTACTCTTGTCTTCCAGTTACAATGAACTGGTGCCCATATTTGCCACCATATAACTGGCAGTTAGGCTGCATGTCTTATAGTGATGTTTATCAATTATTGTGTTCATATCTTAGTTTTATTGCCTTCCTCTTGCTTGTACTATTTAAATTTGTACTGAGCTTTTAATATGAAACTAAATTTAGTTAGTGCTCCTAATGTTGTATGGATGAAACAAACAATCACGTCTCCCATGTAGATGTGGGGACATGGGAGCTTTGCTGCTTTCTTCTGGAAGAATGCCCCGAAGAAAATAAATACCTTTGAGCCCTTTTGCATGAGTTTTCTTTATCAATTTTCAGTCTCACCATAGCATTTTTTCATGAATCAAGAAAGTACAACTCTTTTCACCTTCTTGAGCTGCTACGGCCTAAAAATCTGACAGTACTTCACCGTTGACATATATAAAATTTACACGCTGCAGGTAAGTGCAACAGTGTTGCTTTTGCGTGTCATCAGAGTATCAGACTGTCCTCATGATATATTCAACAATCTACATTTGATCTCACTTTAGAGTTTACAAAATAATTTTGGGTGACATTAAACCTGTTTGTTATGATTAATATTTACGCTTAATATTGATCAGAATTTTTGCTGCAGGGCCGGCAACATTTCCCTGTTATCTCAAAGGGGACCAGGGGTATGACGTGGTCAGAGCAGAAGAGGTTCCTCTCGATGCAAAGGAAAGAGTAAGAATAGGATGATTAACCTGTTTCCATTGTGCATACTGTTTTAACCCTGTATACATTGTGCTTTCACAATAAAAACCGTACAGTGTACGGTTTTCACTCATATTCCTTAAAACGATAGGAAATTAATTTTTTTCCCATTGCTGTCTCTACAAAAGTTCTGTACTAGTAGAATACTACTACCTCCATCTTTTTTTATTTGACGTTCCGACCAACTATTCTAGGCTAATTTCAACAGTTCTTGTCTGAAACGTCAACTATATGCGAATGGAGGTAGTACTGATTAAGGATTTTCTTTTCTTTTTTTGAACAAACAGTTAAGGTTTTTCTTGTAGCGCTGTACCTTTATTTGAACATTGTTTCAAATTGAAGACTTTATTTATCTCAATGTGCATGTATCTAACTGAAAATCTTTATACTTTTGTAGGTCAGCACTCAAGAGGTTCGTTGTATGGTTCGATAAATCTGTCGACCCACATCACGAGTTCATATTCGTAACATTTGTCGGTGTGTCTTGTTTTGTGGCGAACATGATAGCCTACCACAACATTGGCAGCCACCAAGTTAAACCTCTTGACCCTTGCAAGGTTGAAGCTGGTGACCTTGATGGAGGTGATCACTCGTTGGAAGGGTCGTGGGGCATGCTTGGTGTGTGGCAGTGCTAGTTCAATTTAGTTTGTTTTGACCAGCTTGTGCACAGCACCTTGCTTTCACCAACCAGCCCTGAAAGTATGGTGAAGCCCAACTTGCACTAAGTAGATTAATCAAGGAAATATGGGTAATTTTGAGCTCAAGAAGCTGGCTGTCATCGTTTGCAGGAGATCCCACGCTGAAGAGTTTGACGCCTATCTGGTTGCATCCAAGCCTGTGTCTGGCAGTCCATTGCGTGGGCATGTCCCTACTCCCGATCAACAACGTCCCCGAGCTGATGCAGCTTGACCAATGGGCACAACAGCTTGCCGTTTTCTAAGCAATCTCAGCGCATCATGTAGACGCCGGTAGGAGCGTATCACGCAATTATCTTGGTCAGAAGATGCTGTCGCTGGTAGTTAAGCACAGCACGCGCTTCAGCAGCGTGCGTTATCAAGCAAGCCGAGGTGCTCCGAACGTGATTTCATCGAATACCCTGGGGGCCTGCTGGGGGCATCCGTCGAGCGTGCATGTCACCGTCCCTGTCGAAGGCGTACGCGTTTGAAACCTCGACGATGTCTGAGGCTCTCAGCCAGAGTGCTTCAACCAGTGCTACGCCGGAGTTCGACGCGCCGGACACGGCCGGAAGGAGGTAGGGCGCGCCCTCAGGAGTCAGGATTCATTCCTCGCCTAGTTCTTCCTCGACGGCGTCGTGTCGATCTGCAGCTCCAAGAGCTTCGGGCGAACGGAATGCGGCAGGCAGCGACGACGGAGGAGCGAGGGCGGCGCAGTGGCGTGTCGCCGGTCGCTAGCTGGAGCGTCATGCACTGATGCATCGAGTGATGAAGCAAAGCCGCAGGGCAAGGCGCGCGGCAAGCTCACGGCACGGGCATGGCTGTATGCCTGTATCCCCTGAACCCTGAACAGCGGAGTGCGTTCCTCGTTCGACGGTGATGCTCTCAGTGCGTGCGTGGAAAGTGGAAAGGGATCCGATCAGTGTTGTGTAGCAGTGCAGAGAAGCATGTTCCGTGGTTGGTTCACTGCCCAATCCACATGCGTCTCAGACTTTTCTGCAGCAGCTCCTCGTACCGCGCGAGAACGGCAGGTTCATGCAGTGCAGCACAGCAGTGAGTACACTTGTCAGCCGGTCATGGTCAAGAACGCACCACTCTCTCGCTGTGCTGTCTGCTCTCTGCATTGCAAGCAGCCAAGCAGTGCACGGTTCATTTCCGAAGACAAGGAAAAATACATCGTTCCGAAGACATCCGGCTTAGTAAAGTGAACAGAAAAGTTTATATACATGCCTTAGAAAAACAACTGAAAAAAAAACACCGTTCACGAGTCGCAGCTGCAGATTTGTCTTGCTCTTGCACATCCGGCTTCTAGCTTCTAGATACTGTACTATAGATCGTTGTCACTTGTCAGGCTGTCAACGCTAATCGCCAATTCCAAAACTGCAAGCCGCCGGGCACTGCACCGCTGTGTGCCGACGAGGCTCGCCTGCCGTTGGCCCTCTGGCGTTGAGCCACTGCCATGTGGGGCCGGGCCCACCTGCCAGTGACCCAACGGCAGAGGGACCAAAGGCCTGTGTTACTGTGCATGCGTCCCTGTGTGCTAGCTAGTGCGCGTCCTCGGCAACACGGCAGCACGGGGTTGTGGCCTCGCGCGCGCCGGCGCCGCGGCTAGCTGCCATCCAATCCACGAGACCACGACCCCCATCTCCACCCCTGGCTCTCGGCCGACGGCTGCAAACGCTACGCCTGCGTGCGCCCCAGCCCCCAGCGCATGGATGGCTTTTTGGCCTTTGGCGTACGTGGCCGCGCTGCCAAAAGCCCTACGCACACACTGTTTCCGCCCCGGCCAGAACGTCAGTTATGTATGTGGCGTGAGTGACACGCCTGCGCTTGCAGTGTGCATCCAAGCGGCTTCCAGAGAGCGAGAGCTTACGAAGTCACGACGATGTCGCCGCGCGCCGCGAAGACGTCGTTGCTCCAAGACGCGCTCCTCTTCGCCGCGGGCGCCGTCGTGGGCACCGTGCTGCTGCTCGCGCTCGCCAACCCGTTCGCCCAGCCGGACGCCAACCACGAGGTAGCGGCCGCCCTGCACTCCGGCGGCGGCGCCGGCCGCAACAGCCGCACGTTCTACGATGACCCGGCGCTGTCGTACACCGTGGACCGGCCCATCACGGGGTGGGACGAGAAGCGCGCCGGGTGGGCGCGCGCGCACCCAGAGCTCTCCGGCGGCGGCGAGCGCGTCCTGATGGTGTCCGGCTCGCAGCCGGAGCCGTGCGGCGCGCCCGGCGGAGACCACACGCTGCTTCGGCTGCTGAAGAACAAGGCCGACTACTGCCGGCTCCACGGCGTGCAGCTGCTGTACAACACGGCGCTGCTGCGGCCGTCGATGGACCGGTACTGGGCCAAGATACCGGTGATCCGCGCCGCCATGGTGGCGCACCCGGAGGCGGAGTGGGTGTGGTGGGTGGACTCCGACGCCGTGCTCACCGACATGGACTTCCGCCTCCCCCTGCGCCGGTACCGCGGCCACAACCTCGTCGTCCACGGCTGGCCGAGCCTCGTGTTCGAGGCCAGGTCATGGACCAGCCTCAACGCCGGGGTGTTCCTCATCCGGAACTGCCAGTGGTCGCTCGACTTCATGGACGCGTGGGCCTCCATGGGGCCTGACTCCCCGGACTACCGCCGCTGGGGCACCGTGCTCAAGTCCACGTTCAAGGACAAGGTGTTCGACGAGTCGGACGACCAGTCGGCGCTCGTGTACATGCTGCTGCAGAGCGGTAGCCCGTGGCCGGAGAAGGTGTTCCTGGAGAGCGACTACTACTTCGAGGGCTACTGGCAGGAGATCGTGGGACGGCTCGGCAACGTCACGGAGCGGTACGAGGCGATGGAGCGGCGGCCGGGGTCGGCGGCGCTGCGGAGGAGGCACGCGGAGGCAGAGCACACGGCACACGCCGCGGCGAGGAACGCGGCGCTAGCGGGGGGCGGGCTGGCGGAGGCCGGGGTGCGCGGGTGGCGCCGGCCGTTCGTGACGCACTTCACGGGGTGCCAGCCGTGCAGCGGGCACCGGAACGAGCACTACTCCGGGGCCAGCTGCGACGAGGGCATGCGCCGCGCGCTCAACTTCGCCGACGACCAGGTGCTCAGGGCGTACGGGTTCTGGCACGCCGGCCCGCTCAGCGACGACGTGCAGCCGCTGCCGTTCGATTACCCGGCTGCCGCTAGTCAGTGACAAGCGTCTTGCACTCGTGCGCGTGGCTGACCGAGGTCAGAACAAGAGTCCCCGAGTCAAGTGACTAGCTACCCCGTGCGCACGCATCTCGCAAATCAGTAACATTCTGGGCTTGACTGGTAACTTAAGGCGTGTACTTAGTTTCGTGCTATCAGTGCTGATAGTTTAACAAATCATCCTATAACCACAGTAGCCTTCGCTTGAGAATGCAGAACACTCCGGATCCACTGACACGGATCTTTCAGCTTTCAGAATGCAGTACTGAAATCTAGAGCGCTAAATCAAACCTTTAAAAAAAAAAGAACTGCGCATAAGCTCCGATGCGAACACATAGATCGAGAGGCACGAATCAACATATGGCAACAAGTCAGCAGCTTCATCGTTCAAGCTAGTAGCAGCAAGTGCAGACAGTATCTTAGCAGTTCTGAGGAGACTAGTTCGATCACTGAACTGATTCTGATGCACTTAGAAGTTAGACATCCTAGAGGAGTTCATGCAGCACATGCTACGGTTTCTACATACACAGAACAACCCGATTATGCAGAACACGCCGACTTGCAGTTTGTGTGTTCCTTGATCAGCAACATGGCTGCATCAGATTCAGAAGGCAATGGGAGCCAATAAGAAAGGTGTACAACCAGGATAGAGGTGTTATTCGAATATCTGCAAGGAGATTACCTGCATAGGCCCATTGGAGCTTCACTTGGCTGCTTTTATGTTAGTGAGAGCAGCAAGAACCTCAGTGATTGGACCTTCGTTAAGTGCCCGATTGGCCTAGATACAAACAAATTTGGATTTTGAAAAAGTTAGATGCTGCTAGGATCAGAATATAAGAGTACTGAAGTGCCAAGAAAGAGGCTGACCTTGAGAGATGGCACTAGTGCATAAACCTCCTCAATGGTCTCAGGCCCAATGTTTGCTATCATGCATATCTGTTCCAAGCACACAAAAGTGCTAGAGTGAGATGAGGGTGGTGCCACATAAAGAAAAAACAGGAAAGGAACAGGAAGTTAACTAACCTCGCCATCATTAACACCACATTTTTTAAGAGGTCTACAGCAACAAGTCAAGGAACTGAACTGTTAAAATGCATGCTTGATGATTCGATACAACTCTATGATAAGATGTAAGTTATAGTAGTTCTGTAGACAAAAAAAGGATACTCCAGAGCTTGTTTCACAGAGCTTGCAGTGGTGAACTGATTTCCATCTTTTGCATATTGGAAAGCTTTGTCAAATGACCTGCACAACAACAATAAAGAGTATAGGAAAACCAAACAGCTAAGAGACTTGAACATAGCACAGAGAATGGTAGGTCTGGCAGAACAAAACACAAATTCTTACTCGGGAATTTTGATCTTGGGATCCTCTGATAAGATAGCCATGTGCTCGTGAATTTCTTGCAGCAGTTCAACTGCTTCACAATTCATCAGTATCCTAGAATTTGGAGGGACATCTACATCCAATAACACAAAAAATTATTTCCATTCTTGTGATTACATGGGAAGGTAGCAGGATAAGCTTACACAGTTTGTTTAGAGATATTGGTTCATGGAAATTAAATTACTGTATATTCAGAATGGCATAAAACATACCACATTCAGGATGGCTTAAAACATACCAACCCCTTTAAACATTCTACGTAGCCATAGTAATGTCTCAAATATAACTAAAATGACATTGGAACTCAACTCGTGCCAGGACAACACAACTATGGCTAAAAGTTTTAATGCATTTTCCCAACACCTCGTGTGAACAAGAAAAATATTGCTTAATAACAACACCCACTAACTATATCTCACACTCCAAAAAACAAGAGCAAGAGCAAACTGAAAAACTTGAGAGAAGATCAACAAAGTTTACAAATGGGAGAAGGGAAAAATGATTTGAAGTGGAAAATTTGGCAAGACACAACACAAAGGCTAGTAAGACCAATTAATCCCCTGTCAAACCACTTTCTAATCCTCTTACTGTCAAGTAGCCCTTGTAGAAAACCTCCCTAACCCAAGTGTCTAGTCAAGTAGCCCTTGTAGAAACCCTCCCTAACCCAAGTGTCTAGTCAGGTAGCCCTTGTAGAAATCCTCCCTAACCCAAGTGTTCTCAAGGTGAAGAACAGAGACAAAAGAGCGGGGAAGAACTCCCAAAGCCGAGAAGCAGCAAGGGTTCAGAACCTGAGATACCAAAACACACCTAGAGGATTACAACACCATACACAAGTGGGCCTTCAACAACATGAGCTGCTGAAGTTTGAGCCTAGAATGTCCTTCAAATGAGGCCAAATAAATTAGCCCCCTATCACTAGTAGTCTACTTCAGTATTGCAATATTGAGTAATTAGCATAAATAAGCTGCACATTGAGAATTTCACTGAAGGGAACTGACCAAGCTCCAGCTTTAGTTCCGCGTCAGGCTTAGTAGGAACTACATTTGATGAAGTGCCCTTTCCACCTTTGCCACCACTGTATGCCTTTCCTTGGCTTGCTTCTCCTAAAAAGGGAGAGAAATATTAACACTGACAAAATAACATGTGAAAGAATGAAACGAACATAGCAGTAGTACAGAGGTAAATACTCTGATATAAGAGCACAAACATTTAAGTAGATTTCAAAGGGATGGTGTATATTAACATTGTGCATGCGTACAGTGTACCTTTAGAGAAGGATGAACCCTTTCCACCAGTTTTGAGGCTTGCAGATGTAACCTTCCCATTTGACTTGGAGTGAACAGGAGTCGTCTCTTCAATGAAACCTAGAAACAGGCAGTGCTATATGAGTGCTGCAGGTTCTAACTTCCAACAACACATCACATTATTCATGAGCCGTAACATTCAACTATACTATATTTCTGAAAAACATTTATGTAATAGGGGTCCCAGTGTCCCATAGTTGCTCTTATCAAGATACTGAACATCAAATACAGCATATATGCAGCTCAATTATCACCACCTGGCAGCTATTTTGTGCAGAATGGACTCGCAAATCATGATTCAAGAATAATTTGTAGTGCAAATGTGCAACTGCAATCATCGTGACATGTACATTCAAATTTAATCGGCGTCAATGGCTAGACAATGAATGTATGCAATGCAAATAATAAGACACCAACATCTCCTACTTGTCTACTGCTAATTTTTCTTTAGCAGTACGTATATCAACTGTATAAAGCCTGTCAAGAAAAAACTGATGGGCAGGGCCATAGGATTTGGGAATCAAATGACTAAAACCAAACACAATTGATCAATCATGCAAGGTACTCTTTTTCCTCCACTGAGTGTCCTAGAGGCTTCCTGACATGTAATAAACCGCTATTCTAGAGAAAAACAAACATGCCTTGCATGGTATCTCCAGAATGTCGATAGCTCAATCATAAATTCATGTGCTAAAAGGATGCTGGAGTGTTTCACGAGTTATAAGACGTCAAAATTTGTATCATGAAAACCGAACACGCCGTTACCTTACCTTCAGAGTCAGAGCTAGAGTCAGAATCCGAAAGCACCACAACTCTTGGCCGGTGGATCGTACTCTTGTGCTTTCCATTCGGTAGTCGATCCATTGGCAAAACTCGTCAAGACCTACATCATTCATATTCAAATTTGTCACATAATTGCAAAGCGAACAGTGTACCGCAAGAGCCTTCAGTTAAAGAATCTTTCCCATCAGACATTGTGCTTCCCTAAATGACCATGGGCACACACCAGACATCTCACATCTGATACTTTAGAGTATATGCATATACACTGTCCAGTTTACTTTTCAGGTGGAATAAAAAAAATCTTTACACAATTCATACTGCTAAATTAACAAAAGACTCGTATAGCTCTCATCAATTATAATCATATAATCCTTTGGAAATTAAGCTCCTCATTTTCTTTCATACACCACATGCATAATGAAACCCATATGACCACCTGCAGTCAAGCTCCAGATGAAGCAGAAGTCCATAGCTTTTTCTGACAATGTTTACCCCCCCCCCCCAACCCAACACGGGAAACCAACAGAGAATGTGTGCCCAACGAGCCACCCCAACTCCGACAAAAGGCATAGTAAACGAACAATCAAAATCGCAAGCCCTCGCATTACCAAATCATATCCTCCACTCCCGAAACCCCCTCCAATTGATCGTAAAAAAAGCATAGTAAGCGAACAATCAAAATCGCAAGCCCTCGCATTATCAAACCATATACTCCACTCCCGAAACCCCCTCCAATTGATCGTCCTAAGCCCAGGAACGACATGCACAAAACCCCACCCCCGCGTCGGATAAACCCTAATCCACGATCAGGGGCGGACCTAACGAGAGGGCTGTGAAGATTCGGAAAACCCCACAGAATGTTGCGGGTTTAGCCTCACCTACGAGCACTCCGCCGCGCAGGAAATCGCGATTGGTGAGATTCTGCAGAACAACTGAACGATCTGTCCAAACAAAGGTGGGGCTTCATTACCCGCGGAAGAAGAGGTCGGCGCGGGCCTGATGAATCTCCACCCCCGCCCCGGTCCGTCCAGACTCCAGATGACGACGCCGGAGAAGGGACGAGGGAGAGGCGCGGATTTGTGCCGAGGGGCGGCGTTCCGCGGCACGGAGGGGCGGCAGATGGGATGACCGGAGAGTGGGGAGAGTGGGAGACACTGGAGACCCCTTTTGCGCAAGGAAACCGAGGCGAACAGCGGCTTGAGGCGCTCCGTCGACTCGGTCGGTGGGTGTCCGGTGAGGTGAGACCAACTCCAGCACACCCCTTCTTCCACTCCTACTCGAAAAATAGAGACCGAAAGTGAAAAATCGCACTCTACCAGAGGTCCTACTCCGCCCTCTAACACTGTTCACACCCCCAATTCCCCCTCTGGCCCCTTCTCCTGCGGGTGGAGAAAGGAGCCCCTACTCGGGTGTTGCGGTCGTTTCCGCTCCCGCCCCCGCACGGAGTCGCGCCCCCGCGCCGCGAGCCGTGCCGCGCCGCTCGATCCAGACGCGCCGCCCGCCTCGAGCACCTCGTCGCCGCCTACCTGCTCGAGCCCATCCGCCGCCGGTGCTGCGAAATCCCACCGCCCGCCTCGAGCTTCTTCGGCCAGAGCAGATCCGGCGCCTGGGGATGAGGGAGGCCGGCAGGATGTGAGCTCGCCTGCGGAAGATGAAGACGTGCTTGGGGGGCGGATTCTCGAGCTCCTCCACCGCCGCACCTGGGGATCCAGAGGCCGGAGGGGGCCGCGGCGCCGCCCAAGGAATCCCGCCGCCGCGCCCCGGGCAAATCCCCCCGCCGCGCCCGGGCCCCTCCCACCGCCGCGCCTGGGGACGAGAACGAGGCCGCCGGAGCTGGCTGGCTGTAGCTCCAGCCCTCCTGCATCGTCGTCGGCCGCCAGCTTCTCCCGCGCTGCGCCGCCGCGGCGGATCCGCCGGAGCTCGAGCACGGGCGGCGCGGGAGGTGCTCGGGCGGGCCTAGGCCGAGGCGACTGCGGGGCCGCCGCCGCCGCGCAGCTCGAGGTTCGCCGCAGCAGCTCGGGGCCGCTGCCGGCGCAAGCGTCGTCTGGGGGCTCGCCTTCGCCGACGCCTTGGGCTCGCCGCTTCGCCGGGGATTCGACTCGGGGCGAGAAAAAATCTGGGGAGAGAGAGGAGGCGTGGGGGTGAGGAATAGTCACTGATGAACCGGTCCCACGTGTCATACAAGAGTAGGGGCTTTCAAATAGGTGCTCTTGCTGGAGTTGGGTGTAAATAAGGAGCCCCAGAAAAATTAGGAGAGCCCCTACTCAATAAAGTAGGGGCTTGAAATAGGGGGTATTGCTTGAAATAGATGCTCTGAATGGTTGGGACTTGGGAGCGTGAGCTGCAACGGTGGTGGGTCTGATTTGTACAACTGAATTATCGTGACGTGTAAAAATATTACTACGTAAAAAAATTATGCAGCTAATTTGTTGTAAAAAAGTAAAGCAAACTAAAAAACAATCCAAATAACATATAAGAGAACTAAAAGGTTCAAAGAACAGCCAGCACACGGTCGTATTTAGCGAATGCTAGTAGTCACACTTTCGATGGATATTTGCGGTCGAGCGAGGTTTCATCTAAGCAATCATTTTCAAAGTTTGAAAATGTTCGTTTCCAAAGTATTATCAGTTTTTATACTATATTGAGTGTATCGGGTGGAAACCAACCTACCTGTGCAAATTATGCAAACTCCAATCAGGACTGCCGGATCTGAATCCAAAGGCCACGAAGAAAGATGGGAAATTTTTGCAAAGAACCGCCCGCCAGGGGCCTCCGTGTCCCAGTTTTTTTTTTCAAAACCCCCTTCCTCTCTATTCCCTCGGCGCCTCTATTCCCTACCGAGCTGTGCCCCCACCCAGCGCCGCGGCCCCTTCCAGCGACACCTGCCCCTTCCCCTCACCGCAGCCTCCTCCCAGCGCCGCCGGCCCTTCCAGCGACGCCTGCCCCTGCCCATCGCTGCAACCTCCTCCTCCCAACGTCGCGACCCCCTCTTCCCAGCGCCTTGCAACGTCGCCGCCGCCCCCTCCTCCGAACCCCTTGCAAGCCGCTGCCGGTCGACCACATGGAGAGGCCATGGGAGCACGACTCTGATGGAGAGGTCGCGAGAGGACGACTCTGATGGAGAGGCCGCGCCAGCGCTGGCCCAGGACCTGCAGGAAGGGCACGGCACAGCCTGGAACTTGACTCTTATGTTGTAATGGCTGAAATGGCAATGCGAACTATTGTAATGGATGCAATGGCAATGGTTATTGTGGCTCCTATGTGATGCAATTGCCTGAAATGGTGATTGTTTTGTGCAATTGAGTGTGAATTGCAGAAATTTTTGCAAATTTGACTTCTCTGATTGCAAAAGAAAAATTATGTGCAATGTTTAAAGTTTAAACCATGAAACATTGAAAAATTGTAACTGCAGAGCTATTGGAATTAAGCAATACAAAACGCAAAAGATAGAAGGTACTTGCACAAGCAATACAAAACACAGAAGACAGAAGGTACTGGCACACTTGGTTCTGGACAAAGAGCAAAAGTTCAGTTATATAAACATAGTGAAGCTTTGCAACTTTCAGTCACCATTTCATTAAACATATGAATGGAAAACAATTCTTTCACGTGAATGGAAAACTATTACTTTTAGTGTATCACTGAAATTTTAGTGAAAGAATTACCCGATGATCATTTTGCCTGATTGTGAACACCTATTTTGCCTAGAGATGATTTTAGTGTATCACTGAATTTTCTGTGAAAGGATTATTTTCCATTTCAGTATGAACTTCAGTCTATCATTTTTTCAATTTAAGTATATAAATTTTTCAAATGCAGTGTGAAGATTGATCCCACTGTTGGTAGTCTTGTTGTTCACAAATTTGCATACGAAAGCTAATTTAAGTGAAGTCTGTGCCGTTTTACAGTACTCGAGAGGTGATCAGTGCTCTCAAACACCTATCTGAGACCTGTTACTTCATTGTTAGAGTTAACCGCACATTTGTTTATTGAATGGCAAATGACCATGCTGTTCATTATTAGACATTTATGTTAAGTTCAGATCTTCACTCATGTTTCTGAAATCAGAACCATGCTGCAATCAGATCAATTAGTTGTTCACTTGCAATCACATGTTTCATTGAATTTTTGAGGCCATCAGATCAATGATTCAGTGAATTTTGAGGCAGCAAGATCACATTTCCCTTTCAACATGTATATTGAGAGTTAGAATTGCACAATACCATCAAATCACACACATTTCATTCATATTCGTGCACAAGTTCATTACATAAGGTGCACAATTGACATTGCAACCTTTTGTTCTTGGATTACACAGAATTACAAAAAATAGGGCAGCAGGAGCCCTAATTCAAAGCAGCCATCCCCTTCCAGCAACTTGGTCGAGTCCTACTTCAGATCTTCACTCGTGTTTCAAAAATCAGATCAATTAGATGTCTTGGGAAGTAATCATCCAATGGATTGGCTGACATCACTGCATCATTAACAGATAACCTGCTCTCTACGGTCATCCTGAAAATTGAGCATGACTGCCACTTGTTGGAGTAGGGCCTGCAAGGGGAACAGATGGAGAACTTCAGAATTATCATGCATATATGGATAAAAAAACCAGGCACCGGTGGCAGCCAATCCGTCGGCTGGTGATTCAGAAGCCAGGCACACCGATGCAGTCGCCAGGCACCGGCGACGACCAATCCATCGTGGAGGGACTCTCCAGTCAGTAGCAGACGGGGAGTCCATGGGGGCGGTGGGCGGCCAATCTGTACGCACGCCGGCCGTCCCCTGTCAGCGGCGCATACTGGTGGATCCAGGCGCGGGAGAGGCAGCAGTGGTGGGAGGAGAGGGCGGCAGCGTTGGGAGGAGAGGGCGACGGCGCTGGAACGGGGCCGCGGCGCTGGGAGGAGGGTCCGGCCGCTCTGGGAGGAGGGGGCGCGGGACTCGGTAGTGCCGCGGCGTGTGCGTGCGGTAGGGAGTAGAGGCCGCGGGGGTTAGTTGCAAAAATACATGGGATGCGGAGGGGTCTAGCGGGCGGTGAAGTGCAAATTGCTCCCACCTCTGTCTGGGGCCATCGCCAGCGCTCCATATCGGAGTTTGCATAGTTTGCACAGGTGGGCTGGTTTCCACCTGATATGCTCCCATATGAAAATATGGAACGGTGGGAGCAACTCCCATCACCAGTAAGAAAGGCATACAAATTCTATCAAAATATTAATAGACACATTCTCAAAAAAAATATTAATAGACACATCTTACGTACGATCATCCTATCTACATATATCGTCATTCAAAGCGGACCATCACCACTACGAATGCAAACAAATTCTATCAAAATTAGTAATGGACAGATCTTACCAATTGCTATCATCATATCTAGTATCGTCATACAAAAAGCTGAGCACGAACAAGTCAGTTAGCTTTGTCAACGATGCACCTCATAAAAAACAAAACAAAAAAAAAACTCAGCTTGAGAGGTTTTTTTTTTTGGCGAGAACTTCAGAGAAATCTCACAGATACTCTCGACTCTCCACAAAGAAAGACGGATGCTGCTTGCTGTCCGCGTTCCGTCCTACCCGACCGCGCCGTGTTCGTTCGCGATAGCAAGCTTCAAAGCGGAGCAGCATGTATTCCATTATTCCAAGATCCAAGCCCAAATTATCGACCAGGCAGGCAGCTGGCCATATGCCGAGAGCATAAGGTTCGTTCCACGGGAGATTCGGCGGCACCTCTCGCCACCTGCATATACGGATCGCATCACGGCCGAATCGATTACACACAGCGACGCCTCCTTTTTGTCACGAACGCTGACGGCGATCTCCCCCCGCCTTTTCCCGTCCCCGGTAGGCCGGTGTACACCAACGGGGCAACAGCGACGCGGGAACGTTAGCTGGCACCGGCTGCGCCGGGTCACGTTCACGTCGTCGACGACGGCTGCTCTGATCCCGTCCCCGAGCCAGGTGCCCGCATTGCCACTGTGCTGCGGCCAGTGCCGGATTCGTTGGGATACCTTGAGTCCACGTCGCGAGACACGCAGAGCGCGATGCGGCGGCGGCTGGCGATCCTATCGTGTATGTGTTTCGCCTCCGGGCTCTCCTCCCCCCTGCCGTTTTCGAGCTCAGGAGTTGGAGCCTCAGCTCCTTCCTGTCCTGACTCACACGACACACGGCACGCATCCAACTTATCCAATCCAAGCCGCGATGATGCGGTGTGCTCCGATCTCTTATTCACCGGTCGTCGCGCGCGCTCCCGGGTGAGTACGATGGGTGAACAGAACACTGGCCGATAAACACGAGGAAATTCCGAGGTGCCAAGCCAAACGGCCTGGAGAAATGCCTGTCGCCGCCCGTCCTTTTCGCGCTCGCCCCCGTCTGAAACCCTGAACGAAAACACGAGCAGGAGCAGCCAGTACGCAGAGTTCGGCCGGCGGCTGTCCAGACGCGTGGCCTCCGACCTCCGTCCCCGTTTCGCCGAACATGCTACGGCCGGAGCGTGACCGGACGCCATCACGCGCGCGCCATAGGGTCATGGGCACATTGTTTCCTTGTTTCCCCGCCCACTGGCCACAGCCCACGGCGCGTCACCGCATCACCACCCTGTAGTGTTCGCCTGCCCACGACGAGGCAGCACTGCAGGCCAGCAGGCAGCAGTAGCAACAAGCGTCTGATTGATCAGCTCGACCACGGTAGTGCCGCTGTCCGAGTACGTACGTGTGTACCACTACTGGTGTAGCAGTACCACTCTTGACTTGTACTCCCGTAGAAATTAGGCCGGGTGCCGTCAGAACGACGACGATCCACTTTGGTTGGTCGCTGGCCGTGACACGAGGCTCCACCACTCAGAGTGGGCCGGGATAACAAAAGAGTCCCTGTTCCTGTTCCCCTCGTGTTGATTCCTCCCGGATATGGCAGCTCATGTGCGTGTGTGTGTGTGTGTGATCAGGTCATCGCTTCATGGAGGGGCAGACTTGTAAGCAGCAGCAGCAGCAGGGTTTGTAGTTGCGGAGTGGGGACGACGGATGCGACTCGTTGGGAAAAAATATCTCAAGCTATCCACACACACCACAGCTTGTGGGATAGGAACCATCATCAGTCCTCCGACGGTGCCTGCCTGAATTTATGCCGCAGTGGCTATCTCCGTCTCAGCCTATCGCCCAATCCGCGATGGTGCCCGGTGCGGTGCCACTTCAATATTCTTGCTCCAAATTCTGTCGCAGAGTAGAGCACAACTTCATTTTTTTTTTCGTGCTGAATCCCGCAGCTTGGACGCGTGGTCGCCGGCACCGCCGTACCGGCGAGGCCACCGCCGCCGCGTGTCGGCGGCTTGGCGGGCCGCCGTGGCAGTGGCAGCGCCGAACCACCTGCCAGCGGCGAGGCGACAAGTCCCACAAGTGGAAGGAAACCCAAGCCAGCCGCGCGCGCCAGAACGGTGGCGGCGAGGCGGCGGGCGCGCGTAGGAGGAGGTAGGACAAGTCCACAACCAGCCAGTGGCCGCGAGGGCCCCACCGCCACTTGGCGAAAAGCGCAGCGCACGCGGCGCCCGCCGGGGCGGCCCCTTATCCTGTGCGCGCGGCCAAATGACGGTCCTGCCCCTGAAAAGCGCAAAAAGGGCACCGCGGCTGCGAAGCCTTTTCTCCCCGCGGGCCCCGCGTCACATAGGCACCCCGGGTGGGCCCACCACCCCGCTCGCTCCGCCCTCATCCCTTCCGCTTCTTCCCCTCGCGTTCTCCACACCTCTCCACCTGTAGCGTTCCATTCCCCTCCTCCATCATCTTCTCTCCTCGCTTATCACCCCCGTCCCCTCCTGCTCGCCGTGTTGGCAAAACCTCCTCCTAGTGCTCCACCAAGAAGAAGAAGAAAAGAAAGAGGAGACGCCGTCTGCTGTCGCGCGGGAGGAAGGAAGCTTCTCGAGCTCTCCGCCGCTGCCCCGTCCCCCCCGACGGGTGGTTTCCGCGCCGCGCGGGTGGGATCCGAGGCCCCGAGCGAGCTTGACGCGCGGCGATCCTCGGTGAGCCGCTCTTGCTGCTGTTCGTTCTTGGGTGGGATTGGATTCCGTACCGTATCTGCATGGGGTGGCGGGAATCGGGATTTAGTTGGGGGAGGAAGTGGGGAGTGGGTTGCTTCTTCGATTTCGGGGATTTGAGTGTTCGATTTCGAGTCCGCTTGCTTAACCCCCCGGTGTTCCAGGGAGTTCGATGTGTGTCGGACTGACATGTCTGAACTGTATTTTTTTTCTTTCCTCTTTGCGGACACTTCACGTTTTGTTCCTTGTCGCGTAGAGCGTACGCGAATGGTTTGTTTCGTTTGATTTCTCTGCTTGAGCCTGCGGGCTCAGTTGCTAGTCTTGATTACCCCTCGTCTTATCACCGAGGCTTTGCTTGTATCCACAGCCAATTCTGCCAGCAAAGAACTTTCTTTTCTTTTTCTTTTTTAAAAAGTTGCTTTTGCATACAGACGCATAGCGAATTAGTGATCATATATTTGCCGCTTTGCTTCTGCGCGGCTCTTTTTTCTCTTCTTAGCGGCAACTATTCATTGGTGTCGAAAGGAGAACCTTTCTCAGCGTGAATATGTCTGTTTTGAAAGATAAGGGCGAAATTTGCAACGTTTATTTTAGTGGCGAGAAAGCCCCCTGGCTTTATCCACGCATATGTGCGCTAGTGACCAGGAAAAGAAAAAAGAAAAAGTGACGGTTAGTGCCGTTTAACACCTGTGTTTGTTCTAATGGAAGTTTGGCATGTGGCAACTTAGCACGACGCGACGCTTACTCGTCAAGTGCTTATTAGAAAGGTGTCTTCTGGATATGCAAAAATACGAGCTTGCCAACCAAACGATAACTAAGTAGCCATTTGCACAGGCGGTTGCTAAAGTTTCGGTTGCACTTCATCCTTTTTGTCTCTCATGCTTGTGTGCTGATATGCTTCGCTAAGCTGGCGCAACAGAAGACTTTTTACTTCTTCAGAGCAATGTTGCCAATTGCAATTAGAGTTTGTGTAGCCTTAAGTTGACTATTCCCTGCATCTTTTGGCGGTATCAAATGCATTATGATCACTCTAGCGGAAGTCTTTTGAATCTATTCTGTTTTCTTTTCCCCTTTACAGATTGCAACAAGGGTATAGTCTCAATTCTGAAATTCCAGTTTGTTCTGGGTGTAGGTTCCTAAATTCCAGTCTCAGTTAGTGTTCTGTACCTTTGTATTGAAACTCTGAGTTACCCATGCCCTGACTGGCAGATCTAGGAATATTCTGTTGAAACCTCAAATTTTCTCTATGCGGAAGCGTTCTATGTAGCCACATCAGGAAGTGTTCATATGTTATCCTAGATTGTCACTAGCTGGTGACAGGATGGGAGTATAGATGCATATTTTTTGCTGCTTGGTATACATGTTTTAAATTACTTAATTGTGGAGCAGCACATGTCTGTGTTTTCATGATCTCAGGGGAAAGTTGCTAGGTTTACAGACACTCAATCCTTTATTTATATGTCATACTGTCAGATATAACTGTAAGTTTGCTGTATTGTTACTGACTTTTTTACATATATATATGAAGTATCGCATAGGATCACCACTGAATTCAACTGCTGAAGAAGCCAAGGAAGGTGGCTTTGGTAGTGGGACTGACCTGCTTGTGGAATTCCCGAATACTGTTCAGGACAATGGATGCTCTTTGTGATTTCTGTGGGAAACAAAGGTCAATGATCTACTGCAGATCAGATGCAGCATCCTTGTGTTTATCATGTGATCGTAATGTTCATTCAGCTAATGCGCTGTCCCGGCGTCACACAAGGACCCTTCTTTGTGATCGTTGTGGTTCACAGCCTGCAGCTGCCCGCTGTATTGAAGAGAACATATCACTTTGCCAAAATTGTGATTGGAATGGGCATGATGCTACATCAGGGGCTACTGGGCATAAAAGGCAGGCCATAAACTGTTACTCCGGGTGCCCATCATCGTCAGAACTTTCGAGAATCTGGTCATTTGTTATGGATATCCCAACTGTAGCTGCTGAGCCCAACTGTGAGGATGGAATAAGCATGATGACAATTGATGACAGTGATGTTACAAATCATGGTGATGCTTCAGATGATAAAAGATTGTTGGAAATAGCTAACACAACACTCATGAGTGATCCACCCACTTGTGACAAAGTTAAACCTCTGATAGGATCTCCTTCAGGTGATGGGTTCAATGTTCTGCCACTAGTCACCGATCAGCCTGCTGGATCAGATTCAATGACACCAAAGGTACTATATGGTTTTGTATTTTCCTAAAAAAAGCACTTTAATTTTCTTGCAAGTTTCTGCCGTGTCATAAGGCTTTTTGCTTACTGCATGCAAAGTTACTTAATACCTATAATAAAGAGTGCTCTTATATGAATATAGCATAACAATACAGTTTATCTTTGGAAAATACTGCACATGCATTATTCTGTAGTGATGATCCTCTTGTCCCTATTATCGCTGTGTGGCTATCCAAACTCCTCTCTGTTATTTTCTTTTCCTGCAGGGCTATCACTGCTCTAATAATTTCACCTTACAATTAAAAGTTCAATCCTGCAACAAGTTATTAGTTGCATTTGTACGATGACTTCCTAATGAGGATGGTTGGCCAATTGCAAGCTGAATCAGTTCGGATCTGCTTGTTTATCATCAGCATTTTTTTTAAAGGAAATAATCTGTCATTGTTGTATGCTTATGAAACACTGGTTACATCTCACAGGTACCCTATGCTACAGATGATGATAAGTTCAATGATGGCAGCATGTATGAAGACTTATGTGTGGACGATACTGACCTGACATTTGAGAATTACGAAGAACTCTTTGGTACCTCTCACATTCAAACAGAGCAACTCTTTGATGATGCTGGAATTGACAGTTACTTTGAAATGAAGGAAATGCCGCCTTTTGACTCTAATGAGGTTTGTACTTTTCTTGTATACTCCCAATGGTTCAAAGTATATGATGTTATGACTTATCCAGTGTACAAGGTGATAATTTGCAATGATTTTCATTGAAAGTATGACATTTGAAACAAAGATTCTGATGTATGATGGATATCCTGTGTCTTGCTCTTGCATTAAAAGGGTTTTATAATGGACAATTACTCTATTTTATACTGTTTTTCTAAATATTTGGGACCGTCTTTATTTTTTCAGGAGCACAAATATATGCAGCTGGAATGTAGCAATGTGGTATCAGCAGATTCTGCGATGTCAAACCAAGGTGCAAGGGCTGATTCCAGCCTTTGTATTCCTGTTAGGCAAGTCAGATCCAGTATATCTCAATCCTTCTCTGGTTTGACTGGTGAGAGCAGTGCTGGAGATCACCAAGATTGTGGGGTCTCACCAATGCTCCTCATGGGTGAGCCACCGTGGCATCCTCCTGGTCCTGAAGGCTCAGTTGCTGGAGGCAGCAGAGATAGTGCTCTCACACGATACAAGGAGAAGAAGAAGAGACGAAAGTAAGCACATCTAATTGTCGGCTACTCAGGAAAATTGTGATAAAAATATTTTTTTTTCTGTGCTTAGAACTTATAGATCATGCTTAATGGTTTAGGAAGATGCCTCCAGCTTTTGGTGTCTCCTTTTAATTTCACTATTGTATTTCCTTTCAAAAGTTGTGAATTGACCTCTATTTTCACGAATTTGGTCAATAGGTTTGACAAGAAGATCAGATATGCTTCTCGCAAGGCTAGGGCAGACGTGAGGAAAAGGGTCAAGGGACGTTTTATAAAGGCTGGCGAAGCGTATGACTACGATCCGCTAAGCCAAACAAGAAGCTACTGATCCCTGGATGCGACTGGCTTTCTTCCAGTGTCAGGCTTGCAACCTTCAACTGCTCATCTGTTGTAGGTTGCGTGACAAGCAAGATCACTGGAGAGCGCAAGCAATTGCATGCAACAGAACCTGCAATTGAAATACGGGGAGAAGGGTTAAAAAGAGATACCAGATGTTGGGATGAAAATGACACAAAAAAAGAAAGAAAGATGCATACTCCATGCAGGAAGTTAGTGGATGCTGCTACTGCTCCATTTTCTTCTGCAGAACATGCATCTTCAGTTGCTTGTGGATGAGTGGTCTGAATTGCGCTCTGCCCTCTGTGCATTGATCGGATGCAGTCATGGGCTATTGTTCACCAGCTCCACCGCTTCTGCTATGGTGTTCTGCGGTGAGCTGCCTGGTTGTACATTCTGAGTAACAGCCTAACAGGATACACTGTACCTCTCATGTTTCCTCCTGTAATATTATTTTATTTTCTAAAGGGTAATCTTCTGCTTCAAGGAGATTGCTCTTCGGTCGTGTATGTTTGTAGATTTACCTAACACTGTAAAGAAAAATACCGTGGTGATTAAAAAGGTCTTGTTGGGTCGCATACAGCGTCGGGGATAAGTAAACGAACCACATGCTCTGGATACTAACACTGTTAAGGTCTCGTTCGGTTACAGGATTTGTTCCTGAGTCAGGAATAAAAATATAACAAGAGATTTACAATAGACACAGTTAGAGACCGGGATTTATTCAAAGTCATAAACTAATCTACTCACGAAAGGTATACTAAGAGATCGGGATAAATTCCACACCTCTCGGCTCATGGATTGATTCCTGGTGTCATGTTGTATATCACGAGTAAATTAGTTATTGAGTCGGAATAAATCCTGATCTTTTGTTGTATCTATCATAACTCTTTTCTTATAAGTATCATTTACAACTGGATTAAATCTTATGTAACCGAACAAGCTATTTTTGGGTGCCACGATAACATTATTCTTGGGCACATTGTCGTCTGAAAATATAATATTTCTGTTCCTCCCTGGCCCTCCTTTTTGTGATTTGGCGGCAACCGGCTACTGTTTTCGGCCTTTACGAGTACGTATGGGCCGCAAGTGGGCCTTTCCGAGAGTATGAGACCGTGAATGAGTGAATCGGTGATGTCATCCCCCCCATAACTCAGCAGCTACTGCTCCTTGTCGTAGAAACTACTACTCGACGTCACGGACTCACGGTGTATCAAAGGTAGCCGCGATCTCGAGGTATTTCGCCGCCGAATTCATACTGCCCTGATCCTACTGCTACGAGCCTACTACGACCACACTAAATGGCAGTTACGAATTACGATAGAGCTGTAGGCCAAAAAACAAAAAAAAAAAGTCATCGTGCACGATCTTGGTCCGAAAAGCCCCCGGATCCGTTCCCCTTTTCTACGGCCAGGGTACACGCCGGAAGCCCAGAATGAATGCATTGATCGCTTTGTGTACGTGCTACACTGCAAGCGAAAGGAGAATAGTGGAGTACCTACCCGGAGTTATCGCTACGTGCATTCTTTGGTGAACAGTGCACTTACCCTAACAGAAGCGACAGCTAATCATCGGCTTCCTTTTCTTTCATTAACAACTTCTCCTTTTTCATTAACAGCTTCTTTCTTTGTTTCTGGCAAGTGGCAAATCCTCTCACTCTGAGCAATTTCTGGAACGAACCCATCAGGATTCAGGACGCTGACGCTCCTGAAAAAAAATCCGGTGAGCGGAAAGCAGAAGCGAGCAACCACCGTCATGTGTCCACGACGGCACGGCCACTAAACCCGGCTCCACTCGCTCACCGCCCGTCGTCGCCACCGCTGCCCCGCACGGCCGCACCACGGCGGCACAACGGGAGCGAGCGGCTAAAACGAGGCGGGGCGCGCGCTTAAAATAGCCCGGCACGGCACGCACCCCCCGCGCGCGCCCGCGCAGGCACCACCCGCTCTTGGCCTCTCTCTCTCTCGGCTTGTGTTGTTGCTGGTGGTGCTGCTGCTGTCTCTGTTCTCGGCGTCTCTGGTTCCAAGATCCCCGGCATCTTCTTCTCTCTGCCGCGACCGGGAGGCGGCGGTGGAGGGGAAACAAGGCCGGCCGGCGCGCGGGCGGGATGATGAAGCTGCGGTGGTGGCGCGCCGACGCGTCGGAGGTGATGGCGGTGACGGCCATGGGCGTGTGGGAGGCCGTGCTCGCCGGCGGCGGGAGGAGGTTCATCAAGCGAAAGGACAGCGACGCCGGCGAGACAGGTTTTGTTCGTTCGCCATCTCCGTCGTCGCCGCCCTCATCGTCCTCCTCTTGTTTTCAGAATTCTTCAAATTCAGTTCCGCGGTTTTGGTGGGTTTGTTGGGTTTGGTACGATAGGGAAGGCTGAATTCTTCCCTTTGGTTCGGTTCGTCGCGGTTGGTGTTCGTGCCAATTCGGTTTCCCGGTCCTTTTTCTCCGCGTTTGAAGAAGTCTTTTAGGTCAGTTTGGTGAAAATGCGGCTTGCAAACTGCTCCCGCTTTTTTGCACTTTGCAGTTACCATCGCCTGATTTGCTCTCAGCTGTTGCGGACTTTTGGAGGATTTTTGTGAGGGAAATGGCATGAAAGATCCTCTCCTTTTCCTATCGTTTCTTGCCAACGGCAAAGTTGTTGCTTGACATGTTCCGTTTGGTTTCTTCAGTTCGAACGTCGGGTTCGTCGCCTCGTCGGCATCGTAGTTGCTGCTTTTTTTTTCTTCTTTCAGCGCCATACGTGCACGCACGAGTGATGTTATCTTGTTTCGTATTCCTTCCATGTTTGGGATCTGAAGAATTCCATTTGCTGAGTTTCACGTAGGTGAACAAAACTAGGAATTGGGTGTCAACTGAAGCTGAATATTCTCTTCTTGTTGTGTGTTTCCCACATCGACTCCAAGTCTCCAACACACTTCTCATCATCTTCGATGGATGCTATCAATAGGACAAGGAACTAGCACATGCCATACTTTAGTTTGTAGTGTTGCTTCCAAGTTCTGCTGCCACATGTCCACGAATCTCCTGTACTTCTGCATGCTGTCACTCCCCTGAAGTCTGATACACGATGAATGGTTTTCCTGCAAGGAAGGACAGACAGCAGTAATGTTTGACATGTGAACTTGTGAATGTGACGCGCCAGAATGGAAATATTGCTTGCCTAGTAATGGTTTAGGATGGTATGGGTAGTTTTCCTCTAAAACACTGACATCGATTGGTGATCATAAACAAAACTAGAAGTTACATCCCAGACATTTAGCTTCATAAACTGGCTCTGTGCTTGGTGCCTGCTGCTCACTGTTCCAAAAATATGTTTCATACTAAATAACCTTTTAGGTGATTATTGATATGTTTATGGCTACTTATTTCGTGTGAGTGACTGAATTGTCAGCCATTCCCTTGAACTTACCAGGCCGGGCACTAGAGGAGTTGCGGAGCTCCTTGTACAATGAAATGCATAGTTCAGAAAGTGCTAAGCGCCAGCAGCAGCGATTCTGTGGACCAAGTGTTGCGTTAACGTTCAATTTCGCTGTTGCTGTTGGGATCATCGTGGCAAACAAAATGGTAAGACTTTTTCTCAAGATAAGCGATCGTACAATACCTGTGCCTCGGTTAGTTTTCAGTTATAGTTTTACTGGTTATCTATTGCCTTGCAGGTGATGGGGAGTGTTGGATTTAAGTTCCCAATTGCACTTTCATTGATTCATTATGTGGTAGCATTTGTTCTAATGGCCACTCTTAAGACATTGTCCTTGTTACCAGTTGCCCCGCCTTCGAAATCCACTCCTTTCTCATCTATATTTTCTTTGGGTGCTGTAATGTCCCTCTCCACTGGGCTAGCTAACGTGAGCTTGAAACATAATAGGTAAACCAGATTCAATTTGAAAGTTACAGCAAGGTCTAAATGTGAAGTCTTGTAATGTTTCTTCCGTGTACTCTCAGTATTTTTGGTATTCAGTGTAGGTTTCTATCAAATGGCTAAGATTGCTGTAACCCCAACAATTGTTGTAGCAGAATTCATGCTTTTCCAGAAGAAGGTTTCCACTCAGAAGGTAGGTTTGCTGCCACAAAATGCGTTTTGCATGTTTTTGTTTTTGTGCTTGACCCAACTATCTAACATGGTCCCAGAATGCCCAGTGCCTGCAATAAGCAAGCATAAATTTGAGAAAATATGATAAATTGGAACGTGCATGCTTTTTTCTCCCTCTACCAGATAACCACTCACACAATCTGTGTGGGTGCATTTTCTTGTGGGATTCATAACTGTGCCTTTTAACATTATTACAGGCTATTACACTGGCAGTTGTATCATTTGGAGTGGCTATAGCAACGGTTACCGATTTAGAGTTCAACTTTTTTGGTGCTTGTGTAGCATTAGCATGGATTGTCCCTAGTGCTGTGAATAAAATCCTTTGGTCTAGTTTGCAACAAAGTGGAAATTGGACTGCACTTGCGTAAGTTCTGCCTTTTCTTCCCTTCACTCAGATTATTTGCTACTAAAGGGACATGCTCTATAGTCTTCCTGTAACTCAGATAGTGCATTGTTGATCCAGGCTGATGTGGAAGACTACTCCAATTACCATATTTTTCTTATTGACATTGATGCCTTTGCTGGATCCCCCGGGATTGTTGTTGTTCAGCTGGAACTTCAGAAACAGTTGTGCTATTATCATCTCTGCTTTGTTTGGTTTCCTTCTTCAGTGGTCTGGCGCTTTGGCACTCGGGTGAGTTACGACAATTTGCTTTGTTTGCTTATTTCACTTGCCATTTTTCTATCCAAGATTTCACAAGTCATTACCGGGTGAAATAAAATTGCTGATGCGCAAGCCATCAGATATTCACAATCACATTAGAATCAATTAACCTGCAACCTTTCCATCAGGCGATAAGAAAATATTTGCAACAAAACCATTTCTGCGTTGCCATGCAACAAAAATCTAAGTTTCTAATTCATCCTGCATTGCTTCAGCGCGACTTCAGCATTGTCTCACGTTGTGCTGGGCCAGTTTAAGACCATCGTCATCGTGCTCTCCGGTTACCTGGTCTTCGGCTCCGACCCTGGGATCACCAGCATTTGCGGAGCCGTGGTCGCGCTCGGCGGCATGTCGTTCTACACCTACCTGGGTCTGAAGAAAGATTCAGCAACCAGCGGCAAGAAAGCGCCGTCGAGACAGAACTCCTTCACGTCGAAGCCCAAAGCCGCTACAGACAATGACAGTGCGGATTCAGATAAGGAAGGTACCGTGTAGGGTGGGAAGCTGTATGTCATCTAGGTGATTTCGTCAGTGTCCCTGAGCTGTGCTCGGTTAAAGTTGGGCTTGCTGTAATTGTCAGCGACTGTATCCATTGTACATGGAAGCAAAACATGTAGGACCGATCATTCTCGAGGGTTTACGGATTGTCTGCTACATTAGTGACAGTAGGCTGAGTCCAATAGACAATGCAAATGTAATTTTGCATCTCCATTCGACACTGTGCCTCGTGAATTTCCTCTCCAACAGGGAAGGCAAAAGCGCCAGACATTTTGCCTTTGAGGAGAGAGGAGATGTAAAAATACACCTCCTCCTCGAATGCATTTGGCGAGCGGCGGCGCGAGGCGAGCGCGGTGGAGGAGCGCCTGTGGGAGTCGAACGTGGCGGAGGAGCGCCGGCGGGAGTCGAGCACTGCGCGGTGGAGGGGTTGTCGACGAGGACGCCGACGTCGAGGCCCCGGATGGCCTCCTTGAGCGCCTCGACGCTCGCGGCGAGCCCCGGGGCGGGCAGGGCAGGCCTTGGGCAGAGGAGGACGGGGCCACCCCGTGCCGCGCCGCCGCGCTGGAGGAGGACGAGGCCACCCGCACCTGTCGTTCCTTCTACACCCGTCCGTCCCTCTTCGATCTGCCGGTCCACGCGCGAGGAGATCCGACGGCGGCGAGATCCGGCCGCGCCGTTCCTCCTTGGCGCCGCGGCGCTGTGCTCCCCTTCTCATGCGACGGCGGGCCTCCCTCTCTTCCGGTGGAGGAGGCGAGGCGCAGGCGTGGGCTGGTGCTCGATTCGTGGGTGGCGCACAACGGGACCGCGGCTTCAACGAGCTTTGCCGGTCCTCCTTCTCTCTCCTGGGGGCTCGATGCTGGCCGCGGCGGTGGAGGACCGTGAGCCTGGGCATCCATGGAGCTCCTCTCTCGCCGTGGGCGGCGCGGGCGCGGAGCGCACGATGCAAATGCAAATGCTTTGTGTCTGTTGGAGTCGATGGGTTGCGAAGGGAACGAAAAATACTGTAGACGTGAGGCAAATACCTATTTACCTTCCAATTTTGCACTACGTTGTTGGACTCAGCCTTAGGTTTGGGTTACTGCCTGTGCTCCCAAAGTTTATTTACGCAAGAACTTGCAGTGATTTGTCAGAATTTCAAATGCGTCAGTTCATAACCAAGCAGCTCGTTGCTAAAAAAAGCAGCTCCGACAATTGTGTGCTGATTTTGCTGGAAAAACTGAATTTTTTTCCCGTTTTACAAAAATAATATCGGGTGTCAAACTTTATCAAAACTAGCCTTCAATCACCGGAGGCAAGTTTCGATAAATTTGCCACACAATGTTGTTTTCGCAAAATCAAAATAAGATAAAATAATTAAAAAAAATCTGGAGAAACTGCAGCAATACAAGAAAACGGCCCAACGCCCACGTGCTTGCCGGACTGGGAGGCCCATCCAATGTCTGCCCAGCCGAAGCGCCACTCAGGCCCATTATAACGTCCGGCGGCTCCCCCCTCTCGCGGCTAGGGTTTTAGGGTTTTCTTCTCTTCTCCGCGCCTCCCTCATTCACACGCCCCCCCTGTACCCACGCAGCAGCTACCGACGGTCTCCATGGCGAAGAAGGGACCCAAGAGCAAGCAGCCGCCGGCGCCGGTTACCGCTGCGAAGAAGGGGGGCAAGGCGGCGCCCCCACCGAAGGCGGCGAAGAGGGTGCCCAAGAAGCAGGAGCTTCTCGAGTCCTCCGATGATTCAGATACGGAGCCGCAGCAGCTCGAGGAGGACTCCGACCTCGACGTCCCCTCCGATTCCGACGCCGAGGAGCTCTCTGGGTCGGACGCTGAGGCCGATGAGCTCTCAGGCTCGGACGCTGATGCTGCCGAAGGCTCCAGCAGCGGCGACGAGGTGGAAGAGGAGGAGGAGGGAGATGATGAAAGCGATGATGACCCCCTTGCGGACGACTTTCTCGCTGATAGTGACGAAGGAAGCGGTAATTTGCTCTGATCACTAGGCTACTAGATATGCATGTGCACCTGAATTGAGTTAGCTTCAGCAGTTTCAGTTTTCCCCAGCAATCCAGTATTTTGTAGAATTTTTTAATGTGAGCTGAGCTTGTCCGTGCGCTTTTATACAAGTGTGAAATGCTTGAATTCGCACCTTGCTTTCCTCTACTGATTGCAATGTGCTGGGTTCACAGAGGGTGATGACTCCGGAGTGGAGTCTGATGATTCTGATGACCTCGAGGCCAAGTCAAGAGCAATTGATGAACGGAAGAGGAAGGAGGAAGAAGAGGCAGATGACGAACTTACAACCAACATAAGATCAGAATCTGATGAGTTCAGATTACCAACAACCGAGGTTGTTTGACTGCCTTAGGTTCCCATTCTCTCTTTGTATGTTGACTGCCTTGAGCACTTATACGGTTATACCATTGCTTAACTCGCTGCAGGAACTGGAGGAAGAGGCACATTTACCTCCTAACCTACCAAATCTCAAAAGGAGGATATCAGAAAGTATGTTCATCTAACCTTTTGTATTTACAGGTTCCATGGCTTTCTACTATTTATTTACCGCCCTTGCAATCAGATTTGTAAAATCCATGGTGTACTGTACATCCTATGCACATTGAGATGATGTTTTGCATTCTTCATGGACAGCAATCTGTTTACCTTTCTGACTGTTTTCATATATACTGATTTTCTTCTCTAGTTGTTCGAGTGCTTTCAAACTTCACCAAGCTGAGGCAAAAAGATGTCGCACGGAAAGATTATGTCAATCAACTCAAAACTGACATCATATCGTACTATGGGTATAATGATTTTCTCGTTGAAGCATTGATTGAGGTCAGCTTAGTTGTTGCTAATTTGGTGTTTGGCATGCTTTGTTCAGAAAGATCACCATTTAATACTGTTTTAGTTGCTAACATATTTCCTGCTAAAACTGTGCAGATGTTCCCTGCTGTTGAGCTTGTTGAGCTATTGGAAGCTTTTGAGAAAAGACCACCTGAGTGCTTGCGGACAAATACATTAAAGGTATGCTGCCTGTGGTCAATCTGAAAGTGTATGAATGGTACCAGCACCACAGTTATGGGCTTACTGTTCTTGTCAGTTTATTTTATATGTTTTTTGAAGAACTGTTTATTTCATATGTGCCTAGATTGCTCTTCTTGATAAAATTTATTATATACCTTATTTGTTTAAGTTATCCATGGCCCCACTTTCTTGGGACCCAAAGGCTTTGTTATTGTATTCAAATCGGAAATATTTGCACTTTGCAGACCAGGAGGAGAGATCTTGCTGCTGCTCTTATACCAAGAGGATTTAATCTAGATCCAATAGGCAAATGGTCAAAGGTATACTTCAATTAATGTTTCCTGTACATCATGATAATGGCTAGCCACCAAAAACTTGAACTTCCCCGCTGTTGAAAATGGCAGGTGGGATTAGTTGTCTATGACTCCACCATTTCAGCCGGTGCTACTACTGAATATATGGCTGGACATTACATGGTAACCCTCTCTACTTTTTCATTATGTTGAGATATTTTGTTTGTTATTTCTACCATTTATCACTATTATATGGTCTTACAGAAACAAGGTGCAAGTTCTTTCCTACCCGTGATGGCACTTGCTCCCCAGGAGAAGGAGCGAATTGTTGATATGGCGTAAGTTTTTTAATATTTTCTTTTGCGAGAGGTCATTTCTTTTATGACATTAAAATTAACATATGTAAGCCTTGTCATGCTACAATCCTAAGATACCGTACATGTTTCAGATTTAACGTAATCTTTGATGAAATTGTTCACTAGGGATTACTGTTATAGGTTATGCCATCATATCCACTATTTAGAATTGATTGCTTTCATCTTTACAGAGCTGCTCCAGGTGGCAAGACTACTTACATCGGTGCTCTAATGAAGAATACTGGTTAGTTCATTGAACCTGACTTGAGTACTGTATGCATTCTATTAGAGTAATTTTGCTTATCTAATTTTGATTTGCAATTTTGCATCATTAATAAATTAAACAAAGGTACTGGTTTCTTCATATGTCATATACAGGAATTATCTATGCAAATGAGTTCAATGAGAAAAGGTTGCATGGACTGTTGGGCAACATCCACCGCATGGGTGTGACAAATACCATAGTTTGTAACTATGATGGTAAAGAGGTAATACGATAATATACCATTCCTGATTGCATAAATCCTCCGGATTGGTACTTTGACCAAAATACTGCAATCCAATATTTTAGCACCCTGTTGATCTATCTCACAGACAGATGTTAATAAGGGTATCTGTCGGCCCCGGGAGGCCTAGGGTGATCACTGTAGGCTGTATAGATCTGATGCAGGTTAGATAGTCTTGTGGTGTAGTCAGTTCCTCAATACTTTGATGTGTACCCAAACTTCTGGGATTTCTGTTGGTTAATGGAAATGGGGTGATCCCCATCTCGAAAAAAAAACTTCTGTCCTAATTTGCTGGATTTGTTAAGTGTGCTGTTAGCTCAATGAATCATCATTTCTCAGAAACTAAATACTGAATGTGAAAATATGTTGCAACTGTTATTTCAGGTTGAATCATTTGAAACTTATCACTAAGCCGCTGTTGTTTATATGGAGGAAAACATGACTAATAGTTTATCATTTTCAATCAAACAAATTATGATTTTCTGAGTCCTGGTAGTTCTGTAGCTTTTGAAGTGTCCCATCAAAAAAATGTCATTCCATAACATGTCCATGTTATTTCAGCTACCCAAAGTTCTCGGAATGAATTCGGTTGACAGAGTATTGCTGGATGCTCCCTGCACAGGAACTGGGGTTAGTATGATGATTAAATTCATATAAGCTGCTTGGCTATCATGTATAAGCTGCTTGAATATTATGTTCTCTTGGTTATATCGCTTGAACATGTTACTCCTTTTTTCCCTGCAGACCATTTGGAAGGATCCACAAATAAAAACATCAAAGGACATTGATGACATTAGGAACTGTGCCTTTGTTCAAAAGGTTAATTTCTTTCACTCTAGGAAATCTTGTTTGAATTGAGCATGTCTGTTAGTGTGCAGCTCTGTAATTTGACAAACTTTTGCCTTTTTATCAAATTGAACCTTGACCCAGGAACAACTAGTTAATTTAAAAAAGAGATAGTCCTCCCCTAGTTCTGCTAAATTCATATCCCTGCTGGTATATAATGTAATTTGGGCCTTAAACCTTTGCCTTTGCATATTTCTGTACTAATAACAGATTGATTTGTTTTACAGCAATTGCTGCTAGCTGCTATTGATTTGGTTGATGCCAACTCCAAAACCGGTGGTTACATTGTTTACTCAACTTGTTCAATAATGATCCCGGAGGTATGTAAAATTTTTCTGTTCGATCTACGCTGTATCCACATGAGTTCCTGAGCCTCTCCACTCTTGCAGAACGAGGCAGTAATTGACTATGCACTTAAAAAGAGAAACGTAAAGCTTGTGCCTTGCGGGTTGGATTTTGGACGCCCAGGGTATGTCTATTTTATATTTCACCAATCAAGAGTGTTTTAGTTACTTTCTTACTCTTTTCTTGTTAATCTCTCAGATTCATCCGGTTCCGGGAACATCGGTTCCATACTTCGTTAGACAAAACAAGAAGGTTTTATCCTCATGTCAACAACATGGATGGATTTTTCGTGGCTAAGGTACTTTTCATTTTACTTCTGTCCATGACAAAATCATAGTATTTTCTGAAGCTTTAGCTCACATGTTGACATCTTGAAGTTTGTTCCTGTCACTATATTGCAAATCTAGTGAGTTAGAATTGGAACATTTTGGTTGAAATATCATTTTCTTTTGGCGTATATTGGCAAATAATTCTAATGGCACATGCCTGTTGGATTGGTTACAATGCGTTGAGTATCAGTCTCTCACATGGACTTCAATTGGTACTGCTGATCCAAAATAATTTCCATCCTAGAAATAATGCATGTATAGAACTTTGACTGGCATTGTATAGAAAATATTGGAAAAATCATCACAAAATATATCTACAAAATTGTGATTTATATATGCTATTATATATGTATTTTTTAAAATAATGCCAAAGTTGTGTGGAGAACTCCATATCCTGAACAAATAGTAAATAGCACTTAAGACAAGAATTAACAAGTCTTAATATGCAATGCTTGATCTGGACGTTTTGTGATGGGGTTCAACCATTTCATACAGCTGAAAAAGTTAAGCAATACAATTCCTGTTACATCTGAGTCGTCCAAAGCATCTGAAGGAGCAGCTGAGAAAGTTGATCCTAGCGGGGATGATGAAGATAAGGACAAGGAAGCTGAACAAGAACAAGAGAAAGGTGTTCCTGATAAAGATGAGAAAGCTGTTCAGATGAAAAAACATAAAGAGACTAAGAAGTCTAATAAAGAAATAAGTGTCCCCAAAGAGGCTACACGTGTACCTGATAGGGCAAAGCATATTAAGAAACAAAGGAAGGATGCAGTGGAAACTGATGTCCCTGAAAGCACGGAAAAAAATGGAGGTGGGAAAGAAGTGCACCAGGAGAAGACCAAGCAGGCAGGCCACAAAAAGAAGATTGCTTCTGATGGAACCAAAAAATTTGGCCCTAAGAACCCCACAGGTATCAAAGAGAAGAAACCGGTGAGTGATAAGAAGCGAAAAAGGAAGTGGCAATTCAAGCTGAGGCGAGACTGGTAAGAAAAACTTGACACTTTTTTACTTCATATGTGCGTTTTTATCTGTAATTTTTTTCATGTATGACGTGGCATTTTACTTGCAGGGAAACTGAAAAGAAATCTGGCAAGAGGAGGAAAGTATGAAAGAGATTCAGAAAACCAGATGTCCACAAATCCCAGTGAGATTTGATGCGCCATACAAGGCAACAGAAACTCCATACACTAAATTGAGCGAGCACAAGTTTACCGCCAGGGCAAGTTTTGATGTACGAGTAGCTATTGTAGTTTGTTGCTCTTAATCTTGATTCAGTTTACTCCTAGGCATCCTTTTATCTGTAGTGATTAACGGATCAACATCTTGCATGAAACCGAAGCGAATATCGTGGTGAATGTTATGCTATTAGTTGGAAGTATTTGTTTTTTAGTATAGATCTTGTTTTTCTAGCGCAGAGATGCGAACTTGCATTGTGAAACCGAGAGCTGAAAATTTACGTAGCAGAGAACGGCGAACTGTCATTTTTACAAGAGCTTGGCTCTGAACGGTTGTTCTTGTACCCTGCCTTGTGGCCAGACATTCTGGACTCCTAAGTATACATGTAGTATCTGTACTCACACACACACACCCCTGAAGCTACAACCTATACACCTCTGTTGAGGATCTGCACATTTAGGATGTGTCGGGACACTGCAAGCCTCCCCGACCCGACTGGGAAGCACCGGACCTTTCAGGTCTAGCATGTGACATCTAATACACCAAGCGAATTCATGATTTACGCATAGAACCCAGATTCTTGTTTGACATTCAATTCTATTGTCAACAAGTTTAAAAGGTGTGACTGGCAGTTTCCAGATCTCAACAAGCTTGTACTCGGTCAGTCGAGCATCAAGCATTTAGATAATTCTGTGGAAACACCCGAGCTCAAGACTGAAAACACCCAAGATGAATAATTTCAGCATTTTAACTACATCAGGAAAAACACATGAATGTTGAGTGTACATTTTCGTTCTCAACCGTACAATTATATAGGAGTTTGCTGTAAAACATCATTGCCTGTAATACACAGCAAGTGCTGAGGCAGTAGTAACATTTACCAAATGTTCAATGCCTGGATCAACTGCATTCCTGCCTGTAAAAGTTTTTGCTACTGATGCCAGCAGCCACTTCAATGTTTTAAATCCAGCACGACGGTTCAGATGACGCTAAAAGGCACACTGTAAACAGATTATGATGCCTACGTTCACATTCTGTAGAAGGCTGTCCAGCAAAAGCGAAAGCAACAAATGGTTAGTCCACATAGATATGATTCCTACAAATGGTGTGCGCACTTTATTTTGTCAAGCTCTTGTTGTAAGCAGTTAAGCACACTGGCTTTCTTATTTTGTACTGGTTATGGATTGTTATCAAGAAATTATGAAAGATGGTAGCCAGTAGCTACTATCTCTATTTCCCCCTCAACAATCAAAAGGTAATGAGACAACAGCACAGGTTCATTTGCGATGATTTTGATTGTTTTTCATTTGCAATGAGTTAAAACACGAGCAAAGTAGTGCAGCTTCCATATGTAAAGATTTCTGTACCTAATGAATGATCTTACTCAGCAGAATCAGAGTCATCATCAGCATATACAGCAGCTGACGTTTCAGGCAAGAATTCTTCGTGAGGACAAATATCTGCGAATAACTACAACAAAGGAACCATAAAACGAATTACTCAGATCAAGACAAATCATATTAGATGTTATGTGACATCTCAATATATCATGCTACCATAGCCGTAGGTAGTGACTAAAAGAAACATTAACTATATACTAAAGCTATTTACAACATAGTGTACAAGTGACTTATACTGCAAAGAAAAGGTTGTTACAATCATGGATGGAACTTGCACCAAAACAAAATGTATACAAAAGTTGCTACTTCAACGTGAAAGCAGATAAAATAAGCCATCTGCTACTGATAAGAACAATTCTGACTTCTGAAAGAACCATGGTGATTTTTGTCGTACTCCCTCCATGTTTTTTCTTGTCATTAGGAACTTAGGACAAGCTGCTTAGCTCAAGTTAGTATTGAGCATCTTGTTCTAACGACAAGAAAAAAAATGTCTGGAGGTAGTACTTTTGATGCAGGTACATTCAAAAGAAAATGCAACATGCAATGCAATACCTTTTTTGATGAATCCAGTATACTCCGGTAGTCCAGATGTTCATCAGGTGTAGGGCACGACAATAAAGAACTAGATGTTCCCTGATTTGTAAGACAGGATAGTGAACTTTTAAGGGAAAACATGCATATCTGTTTAGTTGGCCAAGTTGCAAAAAGTGCAATGGGAAGCGTGCTCTGTGAGAGGGGCCACGCTTCCAAATGCAAAACGTTTTTGCAGCTTTTGGCCAACTAAACAGGACCTCACCAGGACAAGATAGGTGTTCAGGACAAATATAATAATGGTGATAAAAGAAATTCACCTCCATGATCTCTTGAACATACACACAGCTCCAAATTACTGTCGGCTTCAAGTCCTCATTATTTTCACTAGTTTCCTCCAAGTGGCCTTCCAAAGAATCTGAAGCCTGTGGAGCGAATAGAGCATCTATTGCCTTTTTTATGCATTGTTTTCCAGTAGAGGTATCAGCACACGGGGTAGACAGATACACCATAAACCTAAAAGTGAGATTGACTTGTAAGGTAATCAATTAGTCCTGGGGGCAGACATAGCATGTGTTAAACTTGTGTACTGGGGTTAGTTTGGGCCGCGACCCTTTGGGCTGTTAGGCAGGATGCCACATGGGCTTAGTGCCATGCGCCCCCCTCCCTAGGATATGGTAAGGTCAGTAGTTTAGGCAAGGATCTCTGTTGATTGGGTGTCTCTATAAACCCTAGGACTATCCTTGCCTATCTATTTGTACCTGTGCTTTGCACCATAATCAATCTATTATCCCGAGCCACTATTGCTTTCAGAATGTGCATGCAAAAACTGACGTTGTTGAATGATATGATGATAGAATAAATAACTTACATTCCAGGAGGGCATAATGCTAGATTGCTGCTCAACTGAAGAACCCGTATAGCTGCAATCTGCTGCTCTTCTAATGCTAAATGAAGAGAGGGAGTCATGCCAAAACAGATATAACATTGCTACATCAAAGAAATATGGCACAAACAGGTAATGAGTATTGGTTCTTACATTTCGGTGGGAAAACACTTAGAAGAATGGATGAATCCTGTTTCACAGATTTGCTAATTATGCATATACCCCTCGCAACTTTTCTCAGCAAGTTTGAGTCTGAACCATTAGATGGGGCATCAAGAATAGGGACTTTGTATGACGGGTCAAGTATCAACTGCTGGCACAAAATATCCTGACCGGATGCTAATCTGGCACCTAAACAAGTCTTCCTTTCCTGATCCAGGGAAATAAACAATTTCAATATATCGATGAAGAAGTGGAGTAACAAAACAAAATGGTTACACAACTTTCACAAATAAAGTATGCATCCTCTGATGTGTGAAATAAATAATGAAGTATGAGAGAAATAGCACAAGTTTACTTCATACCTCATCCATAAGAAGTGCAGATACTGGCATCTGCAACACCTGAACAGATATTGGTAGGGCTAAGTATGAGAAATGACACAGGTTACTTAAAAGAAAGAGGGCATAGGTTCCGTTTGGTATTGCGATGTCTTTCAAAAGTGATTATTTATTTTATTTTTCATTTTTGGTTGTCAGTTTTATATGAGAGCATCTTTCAAGGATCAATTACAACGGAAATCACACTACGAATGTCAAATATTTCTCTCACTAGATTCCACAGCACAGTAACCACGGAACCGCAAACAGAGCCATAAAGAAAGGTGCAGCAGCCATTCAGGCAGAGACTTGCCGAACACAAGGAATATCACATCACCTATTCTTTCTTAGCTAAGCGGGTGGAAGATCCATCCAATTTGGTTATATCATGGACTCGAAAACCACACGTTTTCGTCGCAATCAGATTGCAAGTAAGACTATTGGGATTAAAGATGCTACAATCACATGACTGTCAACGAAAACAATAGCAAGAGCAAGAAGACAAAAGTCATTGCGCAGATGTTTGTGAAGATCATCTTACATATAGTGCACCCTTAACAGCAGCACAACGACAGAAAGCTTGAGGCAGTTCACCATGCCCATACATCGGATAAATGAAAGCACCTTGTGCATTAGCAAACCTGGTACAACAGAACAAGCATCTCAGCAGCATACCAAGGTACTTTAAACTTGTTGATTGGTTGCTCAGTAAGGCATTTATTTACATAATAGAATATAATGCTTAGGAAAAGGTTCAGGCAAGCAAAATGACCTCCCAACAGACGAGGAGTATAGAGCAATGGTCTGGATTCCTTCTCTCGTAGTCAGCAATTTCTCGCAACAGTCAGTGTCTTGATCATAATCTGCCATTGCAATTGCATAGAGCACACCCCTGTAAACAAGGCACAGATGTCAATCTTAGTAGTCACATTACTATAATAACTAGAGTAAACTTAGTTACTACGGACACCCTTACGCTATCATCTTGGGTGAAAGCTGCTGTTTCTTGAGATACTCAACGAAGGGGAGGTCCAGATCTTCCTCGGATATCTTATCAGAAGCTTCGCCCTCTCCGTCCTTATCGGCAGCAGCAATGTGTGCCCGCACAAGCTCGAATAACTTGAACATGAAGGTCTTCTCTGTACGCTCGAGGCAAGCGTTATTGAAGACAGCCTGCCGCGAGTCCGGCACCGGGTCTAGCTGGCCCTTGCAGTAGAGGAGAGTACTGCCCCTCTCCACGCTCTTGAACTCCACATGGTGGCTTCCGCCCGACCTCAGGAGAAGGTCCATGGCCTCGTCGGCGCAGTACAGCACCCTGGGGCCGACCAGGTCGACGGTGAATCGCCTCGACGGCTCCGGCGCCGCCCCCCAGATCTCGACCTCCGAGTAGATGTTGCGGCGGTGGAGATCTACAACGGTACGCGAATCGTCGCCGGAGGGGAAAAGGGGAACGGAGGCGGTGTCAGGGGAGAGGAAGGAGGGCAGTGACGGGAGCGGGACGGAGTAGAGGGAGCCGTAGAACGGGTTGGGGTCGATGTGGAGGACGGTCTTCCCGGCGGCGGTGCAGGCAGCGGCGAGCACGGATTCCGGGAGGCCCGTGCCGCAGATGACCACGTCGAAGGAGGTGGGCTCGATGGTGGGGTAGTCGTGTGCCGGAGCTTCCGCCATGTTCTCCGACGAATCTGGCTTTCGAACAGATGTCATCAACGGTGAGGCGTGCGAAATCCCGAAATCCAGTAACAAGAGAGAAATCCTCCAAATCGAAGAGTTCGTGTGCGCGGGGTTATATTTCGAAAGGCTTTCGAACTCGATGTCATTTCCGGTGAGGTGTGCGAACTCAGCATTAAATTTCGAAATTCCTCGGAGGGCTGCTATCCCCACCCAGCGCCTCCCCCCGATCCGATATTTTTTCACGCCGCCGCCGCCATGCCGCCATATCTCCTGCTGCCGCACGCCGCCGCCGCCACGCCCCCACCCCAGCGCCTTCTCCTGCTGCCGCACACCGCCCGCCGCCGCCACGCCACCAATCCTTCCTCGACGACGAACATGAATTGATTCCGACTTTTCCGACTTCCGGCCTCATCCCTGCAGTTGAATTGGTTCGTCCACGTTTGCCTGGGCCATTCTTGCAGACATACTCCGTAGCTGCCATTGTTGTGCCAAGCTTGCAGAGTTCTTCATGATTGGTTGACCCGTCAATCCCATCCAGTCCAGTGGGAGGCAAGTATGCATCCACGCATTTCTGTCTCCCTCCATTCTGGAGACTATCCCCTTTGGTTTAGGATTCAGGATTATTTCTTCACTATGCATCCATATTTATTTTAGGGTTCGATAGATTTTTAGCAGAGATGAGCAGCACCAAAATTAGTAGGGTTCGATCTAATTCTCAAGGTCTTGTACGTTTAGGTTGTTCTTGTTCTCAGGACACTAGGGAATCAACAGCATTCAGGCAATCATCTTGATTCCCTCAAATCCAATCCAGCCAGCAAATTGTTTTCCAGATATGGGCATCCCAATCACACTGAATTGTTTTACAGAGATGGGCAACCCATCTACTAATCCTACTGATTAGTTGTTACCAAAGTAAACCTTTTGATTTTTTAGTTTACTTGCAAAATGCAAACATCCCCTGTAACATAACTGAGATTAGCTTTCATAAAGAGAGATACTAGCTATGTTTCTTGAACAAGCTAATCTTTAGTTCTTCGTCAGTTGCAGGGACACAAGACAGCAGAAAATGGTCCATGTCAAGCACGTTGAGCAAACACAAATCTGCATATATGTCACTGATGATGTGTGAACCAGACCATATGTTTGTTGACCATGCAATTATAACTTCCTTGGTATAGGTTTGATTTTTAGTTTACTTGCAAACAACCATTACAACATAACTGAGTTCAGTTCAGATGAAGGGATACTAGCTGGGCTCTCATATGTTTAATTTTTTCCACTCGAATTAGTATGCCTCCAATTTTTAATAATGATGCAATACTGCAGTTCTTTCAAAACTCTAGCCAATTCATGGTCCCATCTTGTAGAACACAATATGTATCTCTACTATTGTTTGTTATCAATCCAGGATGACGGGATGATATTCATTTGGAGACTGAAATATCATGTCAGTTCAATAGGATCCAGTAGCTTAAGAGAAACATACTGAGCTCTTGGGCCTTCCTGCGTTATAGTGGTCAGAATGGTATAAGCAACCGCGGAACTTATTGAAATAGCATGTCACACTTAGAAGTTTTCAAATTTTTTGAAACTTTGCACACCAATAGTACCAAACTAGATGTGCATTGTCCCAAAATTTGAGATTCAAACAACTTTTGTAAAGATTCATATGAAAAAAACAAATTTCACCCCATCCTGAAATTTTGTCCTCTCTGAAATTTGTTTTTTTCATCCCATCCGGCATTTATTTTTGAAAAATCACAAAAAAATATATTTAAAAAAATCAGCAAAGGAAACGGTTCCTATTTCGTATGACGATTTCCGTAGCTTTGATGTACGAAGTAGCAATTCTGCGATTGTAGTTATTTTTTCAGTCTTGTTTCAATGGACGCATAGGCTGGAGAGAAACTGAAGCGAATTACCAAGACGAATGCTGCGTAAGCGGAGTGAGCAGATAGATTACCGTGTTAATGCAGCGTAAGCTGAGTGAAATCCTGCTGCTTGAGTGTGAGCGGGTCACTTGGCGTTCAAAAATTCGCTCAAGTTTCTTGTGTTTCATGTTCAAAAATTTTCCTGGCAAACTCTGAACGATTTTACCCTTGGCCTGCCTGTGAAACCAATCAGCAGCAGCAATTCTGACACTACCAATAATCTCTACAAGAACAAACACCATCCTTGAAGCAATGGAACCGGTTCCTGTCCCGGACGACGATCTCCCTCCCCGTAATCTCCGAGATCAGCTTCATCGCGGCGTGGCAATCGCTGCAAACTCGCAGGTTCTTCATTACCCGGAGCGTCGTCCCAGGTGGCGTGGCCATCAGCCCGAACGCCACGGCCAGCTTCTCGCTGTGCCTGGCCAGGAGGTGCTCCTTCTCGCCGTCGTCCACGTCCAGCAGCACGACGGACGTGTCCGGCGCGTACCCTCGCCGCCGCGCCTCGTCCAGCAACCCATCCAAGGTCTCGCATATCGCCGTCGCCTGCGGGTGCGTGCGGTCCCCGGCGGTGAACTCGTGGACCGTGGCGCCCACTGTGATCGCGCTCCACCCCTTAGTCTTCTTCACCCCCCGCAGGCTCATGGCGCGCCGCACGCGCGACACGTCCTCCCAGCGGCCGGAGGCCGCGTAGATGTTGGACAGCACGACGTGGTAGCCGTCGTTCCCCGGGTCCAGCACGGCGAGCCGCCGGGTCGCCTCCTCGCCCACCTCGACGTCCCTGTGCAGCCGCGCGCCTCCCAGGAGCGCGCCCCAGACAACGCTGTTGGGTTCGACGGGCATGCCATTGATGAACTCGAGCGCTTCCTGGAGGCGGCCGGCGCGGCTGAGGAGGTCGACCATGCAGCCGTAGTGTTCGATCTCTGGTGCGATGCCGTGGTCCTTCTCCATGCTTTCGAAGAAGGCTCGGCCTTTGTCCACAAGCCCCATGTGGCTGCACGCGTGCAGGAGCCCGACGAACGACACGGCGTTCGGGGACACGCCATGCTGCCTCATCGCCGTGAAGAGTTCCAGCGCCTTCTCCCCTTCACCGTGCATGGCGTGCCCGCATATCATTGCGGACCAGGAGACCACTGTCCGGCCGTCCATAGCGTCGAATACCACCCTCGCCGCATCGACGCACCCACACTTGACGTACATGTCGATGGCCGCATTGCAGACTAGCACGTTGCCACAGTACCCCTGCCGTTTGGCGAAGCTGTGCATCTTGCGGCCTAGGTCCAGGTCGCCGACGTCGGCGCACGCGGCGAGCACGCCCACGACGGTCACCTCGTTAGGCGCCACTCCGGAGCCTTCCATGTCTCTGAACACGCGCAAGGCGTCAGCTGGCCTGCCGGACTGCGCGAACCCGGCGATGAGCGCCGTCCAGGAGCGGACACTAGGCTCGGGCATTTCGTCGAACAGCTCGAGCGCTTCTGCGACGCGGCCACGGGCGGCGAGGGCGGTGAGGAGGACGTTGTAGGACGCGGCGTCCCTGGCCGGCATGGTGTCGAAGAGCAGGCGGGCGAGCTGGAGTTGGTGCTCCCCTGGAGATGAGGCGTACAGGTGGAGGAGGGCGTTGGAAAGCAGAGTGGAGCCGGAGAGGAGCGCGAGCTTGGTGGAGGCTCCGTGGACGGCGCGGCCGGCGCGGATGTGCCGCAGGCGCGCGCACGCTCGGGCCGCGGCCGCGGCGGAGGCCGGCGTCGCGGAGCAGGTGGAGAGCCCCGACTTGGCGAGCGCCGCGTGCAGCTGCGCGAGCGCGTAGGTGGATGTGGATTGGGTGCGCGGGCATGGCGGCGGCGGCCCGGCGCGCGGCGAAAGCATTTCGCTGCGCGCTCAGCTCTGCAGCATATTGTGGGCTTTCGCCGCGCGCTCAGCTCTGCAGCATATTGTGGGTGGCGGAGGTGGATGGACTGGACGTCGCGCTACTCCCACTGGACGAGAAGGTGCGCGGCCGTCGGCGTTGGCAGAGCGGAGCTCGAGAAGCCCAATGGAGGGGGGATCTCCCAGAAATAGTGAAGGAAAATGAGGGCTTATTTGTAAAATATTGGATCGCGACTGTTAGTCACGATCCAAAATAGGAGTGTTTTTTAAACTATCGGATCGCCGTTATTAATCGCGATTCAAATTAGAGGTGTGTATGAAAATTATCGGATGGCAGGTAATAATCGCGATCCGAATCAGGGGCTGATATGTAAAATATCTAGCCGGCGCCATGGCGCTTGACGAGGTTGCGCGCTCCCGGCGGCGATCCCCTGGGGGCACGTCCCCGTACTTCCTCGCAAAAGTTCGTCAACTCCGCACGCTAGTCCTGTACTATCGCCCCCGCGAGCGCTGTCCAATCCGCCGCGTCCAACCGGAGCCATCCCCGCCGCGACACCGCCACAGACAAGATCGAGGAGAGGAAGAAAGCAACGGGGATCCATTGGAGGAAGGAAGCAGTGCGCCTGCCAGCAAGCTTCGTATTCCCATCACCATGGTCGACTGGCCTGACCGCCCTAGCTCCACCTCCGCCATTGCCGGCCCTCTGCCCACCACACCCGAGAGGCAGCCCCCCCCCCTGCTGAAACGTGGACAGGCCCCCTTGTTCAGCATCCGTCAGACATAACAAGACGACGAATTGCATTTCAGCAGTTTCCTCTTGGGTTCTCCGATCCAAACAGACACCAAACCAACCAAAAAAAAAGATCTTCAAAAACCACGCAACCTACTAAAAAATTCAGCGAGCACAAAACTTGCCCCAGCAAGTCCGTGCCGTGCTCCCACGCCAATTACAGTTGCAGAGAAGCATCATGATGAGTTCATGATGCCGCTGGCGAGCACAGTCCGGCAGCTTGCACAAGCCAAGCTTGGAGATCCCAGATGAAGATGAGCCCAGAGTTGAGACAAGCACGAGCAACAAAACTGCCAACCATCCGCGTGTAGCGTCTACACTTCGCCATGGTCAATGATTGCCGCGATAATTGTCCTCCCGGGCAGGCATCCCGTGGCATCCATCGACGACCTGTAGTCCACTGGAGCTCGACATGATTAGCAGCCCACTCGATTACCGCCACATGAGGAGACGGTTACAGCTTGCTGTAGCCGCGTGATCATTGCGGATGGGTAAGACGACGACCATTTCTTCTTTCTGCTCGAACGAGGAGAGAGTGACGCCTCGACAGCGACGGCGGCGAGAGCGTGGAGCGTCTGGAGCCTCGACAGCCCACGGCCATGTCTGCTGCTGATCCAGTTGATCCTCTTCCTGGCACGCGATGGCATTGGCGCCGCTGCGAGAGAGCCTCGTGCATCACACCAGAAGACCACGTACCCTGGACCTGGAACCTCGTCGGGATCTAATCTTGGCCTGTGACAGGGGAGCAGTGCCAGTGCGGCGGATCTTTGTTGCCCCGCGCGGAGCGGATGGATGCTTCCTGTTCGGCTGCTCGCGAGCGGCGCGCCATGTGCCCTGCACATGCTTCCTCTCGGTGGCGGGCAGAGCTTTTTATTCAATGGCGCCGGAGAAATCGCGTTGCGTCGCTGATCTTGGTGGGTTCTGAAGATGAATACTAGCAGACTTGTAGTGTGAGTGTGTAGTGTGTGTGCATCTAGACATCTACTAGTAAGCTAGCGCCATTGTCTAGTAGTACCCTCTAATCGCGAGTCGCTTTGCCTTGGATCCCCGAATCCCGAGGTGATCAGATCAGCCTCCATGGACGCGCCGCGCCGATAATCTCGCGGACGCGTTCCGAATCCCGAGGTGATCAGACCAGCATCCATGACCCGTGACTTCGTGGCGTGCACACACACCCCTTCCTCGTTCGTAGCCGGAGTTTCTTTTCTTGCTGTCTTCTTTGTCCCTTCTTTTTTTTAAAATAAAATAAAGAAAATAAAAAAAACGTGCAGGTAGCACATGTTTTGCAAATGTAGGCGATTTTTGGGACGAGATGACAGCAACGTACGCACACACCCAAGGCGATTTGGCGACGGATGCCGATGCACCTCACCTTCCCTTGCTTGGAGAGGAGGAGAGGACGCTCGGGACAGCGAGGCAGACGGGCACCCTTCATGGCGTCCCATAACCGATGGCCTTGGGCTGGCCCTCCGCCGCAGCTCATCACGACGGCGATGGCTCTGCATGACAGACGCCGACGCCGAACCGGCCGTGGCCACGTCCCGCAGGTCCACGCCCCGCGTCCTCCCCAACGGATGACGGACCACCGCTAGCATCATACCATCCCACCCATATCTTGACTTCTTGAACCGGGACGAGATCGATGAAATCCAGCGAAATTCAGGCATTGTTTAGTTTGCTAAAGTTTCTAACGTTTTCTCCTCTCTCTCCATCACATCACATTAAATACACCAAAAGACATATGTTTGGAGTATTAAATATAGGTAAAAAAATAACTAATTACACAGTTTCGATGTACTTCGCGACGCGAATCTTTTGAGCCTAGTTAGGCCATGGTAGGATAATATTTACCACAAACAAATGAAAGTGCTACAGTGTGCTATAGGAGTTCCAAACGTTGAAAAGACAAAATTTTCACCGAACTAAACAAGCCTCAGTAGCAACTGTTGAAACAGGAACTGTCTGAAACACTGAACCTGTGCAGTTTCGAATTTCTGCATCCAGCCGTTTAGCTGTACCGCTACGATTCAGAACGGTTGTTGGGGCAATGGGTGTATAAAGGCTTTGATCGTACTGTATTTCAGCTGCCTCACTGTCTTGCACGATCCGAAAAAGCACCGTACTCGTAGGAGTAGGATCAATGGAGGTTGAAGAGACTAAGTTTTTCTCATAAGAAAAAGTGTTAGCGACAGTATGCCATGAATTTTGATCCAGTACTTTGATGTACAAAGTCAATGTTGGTGTCTACTGCTACCTCATTAACCGTTTGTGGCGTATTCATCGTTTCATTCATTTCGTAGCACCCGGCCAATCAGCCTCCTATATCCAAGTAGAGCCAAACGAAGGCAAAGTCTACCGCTACTCCTTCGGTAATCACAATGTAGCCGTGGGAAAACCAATGCCGCCAGCCTCTTTTACAGACAGAGGAGATGTTTGGTTCCACGCCACAGCTCGCCATGCCGCAGGTTCGGCAGCGCCACATGTGCGTGGCGAAAGAAGTGGCCGCCGCACGCCACACCTCGCCACAAGGCAAAACGACAAGAAAAGGAGGAAAACGACAACTGTGGCAGCCACATGTTACACAGCAATCATTACCAAGCAGTAGCCAAAGTGTGGTAGTTTTGCTGTGGCGAACTGCGGCGTGAACCAAACATCCCCAGAAGTTTACCGGTACTCCTCACCATCATCGATACGGCTGCGTGAAGATTCAGAAAATTTCTTTCGGCCAATTTAAATCCAGACTCCGAAACAGATTCCTTTTCGGAAAGCAAGGAAAAACGGCCATGTTTAGATAGGCTCCAAAATTTTTTCACCAACATTAAATGCAGGGAATCTTGTATGCATGAAACACTAAATGAAGTCTATTTGCAAAACCTTTTCACAGATGGGTGTAACTTTACGCGATGAATCTAATGAGCATAGCTAATCTATGATTTGCTACAGTAATTCTACAGTAACCATCCTCTAATCGTCCTACAGTCGTGTGGTCAAAGACCTCATTAGAATCGTCTCGAGAATTTACATAGGGTTGCGAAGATAATTTTGTAAACTGTTTTTATTTAATACCTCTAATTATTGGTCAAAGATGCATTTATTACAAAAACTTTTCACCAACTATCTAAACACCACCTCGGGCTCGCTCTCTGCTGAAGTGACTCTAGAGAGGACTGTTTTGTCACGTCCAATTGATTGCCGATGTGATTTTTCTTACTGTTGTACAGGGTAAAAACGGACTGCTACAGCCAGTTGCAACGTTCGCTACAGGACGGTTTGTACAGGGTTAAAACGATCTTGTACAGCACAGTAGCACGTAGTACAGGTACAGCAGCCTAGATTCACATCATTATGAAGGTGCAGCTATTCGTTGGGAGCCAATTGATTTCTGCAATCTGTTCATGATCCAACGCGTGTTTAACTTATCCTGAATTTTGACAGAAGAAGATATGCTGAAATAGGCATGTTGCTAGTTTGCTACAACGCTGTAAAACATTACAGAGAGTCTAAAACCACAGAGAAATTAGAACTTTCAAATACTTCTTATGGAAGGATTATTTCAGTTAATCCCGCTTTTTTTTATAATTGAGAGTGATCAACGGAAGAAAATTGAGGCGGCCGTGTCATTTTAGGAGGCATCACTTCCAGGGACCCTGAAACCACGAGACAGGATCATTGCGCCTGCGAAATGAATTACCAAAAACGATAGAAAAAGAAGGCGAATTGACCGGCCGGGGGAGCAGAAAGGCAGGCCATTAATACTTGACGCCTCCCGTTTCCTGCCCTCCCTCAGTCCCTCTCTTCCCCTCCTTCCTTCCCCGCCTCCGCCATTGTTGCACAAGTACACGTCGCGCAGCCCCCACGCGGCAGAGCGAGCTCGGGGGAACTGGACAGAAGCGCTGGCCTCGGAATCCTCCTCGGCGTCGTCTTGCTTGTTTGGTTCTTGGGAGGAGAAAGATTCGGCGCTTCCAGGCTCTGCGCAATCTGGTGAGATTTCCATCGCAGCACATTTCCCTCCGCTGTTTTGATTTCCCTGGCTCCTGATTCGGTTGCCTTTCGTGAGGTTCTGCTTCGGACAGATCTGTCTTGCATGGATTCCGAATTAGTTTGCTCATGTTCTGCTGTTCTGCATTCCTCAGAAAGATGAGAAAGTTCTTGCTTTTGGCGGTTATCGATTCCTTCTCCCCTCAGCTTTCTGCAGACAACACGAAAAGAAGAAACGATTTTTTTGGGCATTTGGTATCGTTGAAATGATGAACTGCTGGAAATGTGCTCCGATTTCAACTGGCGAGCTTTGCGCACGCGGCACACCTTTGATCGGTAGACATGTTCTTTTGCGAGAAAGGAAAGGCCTTCATTTTGGTGGCGACTTTCGCTGTTATTTTTAGCAGCAATGATGGCGACTTTCGTGAGCTCTCTCTGCTGATCAAACACTTGTTTATTGCCAAAGGGGATGCTAGATCTGTAGCGTTGCATGATTAGGCTTAGTGGGGGGTTGGACTTGGACACAGTTGATGGTCATCGGAAGGAGACCTCTCCAGCTTTAGCTTCCTAGCTGGACAGATGGTATCCCTAAGTGCGCAGCACATTGATCGCCCAATGATGAAAAATTGAAAATCCATGGTGGGAGGTTGATGGAGCCGGACGTGGAGGCCGTTTTCTTGATTTATTATTTATACTTTAGCATGTCACAATCAGGTTATTAGAGCAACTCCAAGAGTGTGCTAAAAAATTCTCCCCCAAAACTGTTTATTAGGAGCATCTTTAAAATTTTCTTTCCCCAAAATACTAGCACCCCACAGCAGATCACCAAAAATCAACCTCCCAATATTTCAAAACAAGCCACGTCATCGTTAGTAGGCCCATCCAGTTGAGCTGCCCTCATCTCCCCTCGCGAGGTGGTGCGTTGCCCCTACGCCGCCGTCACTATCTAGTCGTCCCTAAGCCATGCTTGAGAAATGATCTGCTGGGCACTAGTTCATAACTACATACAGAGTATTAGCCATGGCATGGACGAACTATAATTAAATTTCTTATAACATATTCATGTACTATACTGAAGCATAGTAACGCACAGCATCAAGGCACAATTCCTGCATCATGAGTTCATGACAGCCACCAGCGAGCTCGCGGGAGCGGGGCTGCGCTCGATAGGCTCCTTGGCCGACCGGCTCCCGGCCGCCTGTAGCTTCCTGACGATGGGTACCCAGCAGCGACGTGAAGCGCACCAGAGGCTCTATAGGACGTACGCGGCCAGAAACCCACAGGGACATGACCGGTGGCGAGCGACTACGCACTAGCGGCATGGTCGGAACGCGCGCAGAAACAAGGCTATCACGAGGGAAGCGCGAAGGCATGACACCAGGAGCTCACCGGGGTTCCATTAATTCATGCATGTGGGTTGTTGGTGTGCAGGAGGCGCGAGCGCGAGTTGTGTCCAGTGTCCACGGTGAGGTCGAGCTCGTTGGCAATGGCGGCCCGGCGGCCGTGAGATCCGCGATTACCAGCAGGGAGAAGCTCCGCTTGGGCTAGGAGCAGCTTCGGCATGTGCGCATACAGGTGGGGAAGGTCGGGTTTGGAGCATTTTTGTGCAGGTGGCCGGCGCTCGGTGAATTTTGGCAGACGGCGTCGCCCAGGGCACTGTCCACGACCTTGACTTGGCTGAGGTGGCCGCGCGAATGGATCCCTCGCACGCGGGAAAGGAGGCCGCGGGAGGATTGGGGACGGAGGCGCGCCGCGAAGATATGCGCGGCGAGGGGCAGGGGATTCGCGTCCCGAATAGTTTAGGTTAGTTTTAGGGGAACTGTTGGAGTGCCTTTTTTTCAATTTTTTTCCTAAACAAGATATTGGGAGAAGTTTAAGGGTTCTCTTGGAGATGCTCTTAGTTCTTCGTTGTTTGGGCACTTCAGTTCTTCTGTTTTCATTTTGGTGTGTAAATATTTGTTGCAAGTCGTAAGTTCAGTCACAGTGAGGCCTCATTCATGACTGCATCTGATCGAAGTTTTTTCTCTCTTGCAGGCCGTGAATGAAACCTACAATGCAGCAGTCCATCACAATGCCAAGTTTGCTTCCTGACTGACTTGATTCAGATTGTTGCGGTCTTGTCTGATAAGCACACAGTTGTAGCAGCAATGGCTTCCAAGGCAATGCCTCAAACTCCCCCAGAAATCTCAAGCGTCCCAGACCTGAATCACTGTTCTAAGAGTGCTTCTCCTTTAGAGATCCCCCAGGAAAACAATTCTTGTGCTTCAGCACCAACGGTGTTCCCAGAAACAGCTAACCTGAGCAAATTGAGTCGTAAACTGGAGTCAGAGGAGCAGAAACCAGACCACCACCTCAAGGAACCTGTTGTGGAGCTCGGGAATGTGAATGGAAGTTCAACTTCATTTCAGACATGTGAAGGAAGTAGTCAGGCAAAGGTCAGTGCAAGTGCTAAGTTGAACGATCCATCAGAGATTGGTGACAGAGGAAATACTAGCAGATGCAGGCCCAGCACAAGCAGTGATGTCAGTGACGAAAGCTCATGTAGCAGCATGAGTAGCAACACGAAGCCTCATAAAGCGAACGATTCACGATGGGAGGCAATTCAGATGGTCAGGACTAGAGATGGGATCCTTGGGTTGAGTCATTTCAGGCTGTTGAAGAGGCTAGGCTGCGGTGATATTGGCAGTGTGTATCTCTCTGAATTGAATGGGACAAAGAGCTATTTCGCAATGAAGGTTATGGATAAGGCATCGTTAGCAAGCCGTAAAAAATTGCTTCGAGCTCAAACGGAGAAGGAGATTCTGCAATGCCTGGATCACCCCTTCCTCCCTACACTTTACACTCACTTTGAGACCGACAAGTTCTCCTGCCTAGTTATGGAGTTCTGCCCAGGAGGAGACCTGCACACTCTTCGACAGAGGCAGCCTGGCAAACATTTTCCAGAGCAAGCTGTCAAGTATGTCTCATCTGCATTTTACTTGCTGTACATATCACATTTCACTACCTAATAGAGTTGAGGCTTTTTCAACTACTTTAGCTCATTAGTTTTGAAATCATCATGACTGAATAAAGTTTATAGGTTGCTGCCTTGTTACACTATCTAAAACTGTGCTTAACAAATAAAATGTTCTCACATTGCAGATTCTACGTAGCAGAAGTCCTCTTGGCACTAGAATACCTTCACATGCTCGGGATCATATACCGTGATCTCAAGCCTGAAAATGTCCTCGTTCGGGAGGACGGGCACATCATGCTCTCGGACTTCGACCTCTCCCTTCGCTGTGCAGTCAGTCCCACACTGATCAAATCTTCAAACCCTGATGCAGACGCACTCAGGAAGAACAGCCAAGGCTACTGTGTTCAGCCAGCTTGTGTCGAGCCGTCCTGCATAATCCAACCATCATGTGCTGCCCCAACCACCTGCTTTGGTCCACGCTTCTTCTCCTCCAAGTCCAAGAAGGATCGTAAACCGAAACCTGAAGTTGCCACCCAGATCAACCCTTGGCCTGAGCTCATAGCAGAGCCCAGTGATGCGCGATCAATGTCATTTGTCGGGACACATGAGTACCTAGCCCCTGAGATTATCAAAGGTGAGGGCCATGGCAGCGCTGTTGACTGGTGGACCTTTGGGATATTCTTGTACGAGTTGCTGTTTGGGAAGACACCTTTCAAGGGATCTGGGAACAGGGCTACACTGTTCAATGTCATCGGCCAGCCATTGCGCTTTCCGGAATACCCAGTTGTGAGCTTCTCGGCAAGAGATCTGATCAGGGGTCTACTTGTAAAGGAGCCCCAGCAACGGTTAGCTTACAAGCGTGGTGCCACGGAGATCAAGCAGCATCCTTTATTCGAGGGCGTGAACTGGGCACTGATCCGGTGTGCAAGCCCACCTGAGGTACCAAAGCCCGTCGAGGTCGAGAGGCCATCGAAGTTGCCTCCATCACCCTCGGGAGCTGCTGATAGTTCCAGTGGTGCGCCACAGAAAGGTTCTGATGGCTACTTGGAGTTTGATTTCTTCTAGCAAACATGGTTGGTGCTACTATATAGTTTGTGCCATTGGATGTAGGGTTTTCAGATGTTATGTTTTCAGCAGGTGGTTGGTGCTGTAGATTTGTCTCCTCAACCTGCTTCTCTTCCCTGCTACATCCCTTCTTGAAGTTTACATTTGTAATTCAACAAGTTCTGATTGTGCTGATCTTCTGCATTACCTTTTTTTTTGCCAAACACCATTATTTTTCGTAGTTACTATGACCTATTGATTCCTCAACTCAAAACTATGTTGTTCTTTCTCATGATGCCAGGTCATCAGTAGCCTGGATAGTCATCCTAAGTGTCATTGATTTTGTGATCACATTGTAATTGAATGTGCTATATGCGACTGACTAGAGACTAGTAATCAAAAGCTGCTGATTATTGTCAACTGTCAACAGTGAAATGCTAGGTTACTTTATAAGCATGCCAATCCCGAATCTGAATTTGCACTTGGGTGCTTCAGCCATGCGCATAAAAATCACCGCGATTAAGCATAAAGAGAATACTGAGCCGGAAATGCACACCAGAGAGGCAACAGAGCAGCAACAACACCAGGTTCACCGTAGAAAATTAGAAACATCAAACATGCACACAAATGTCGCAGATAAAGAAGGAACTTCCTGACGCCTGCAGACTAAGAAAGCTGTTAACTTCAGATTAAGATGAACATACTATCTGCAAATCAACCTGACAAATAGTTTTAGCAACCCATATGCAGAACAATGCCGAACATCCATAATCCAAACAAAACATAACATCATCAAGAGTGGATGTTTGATACCCAGGCGATCGGCTTGCTTAAGATAAACGGCAGCTAAGGCAATCGAAACTTTGGTCGCAATGTTGTTTCACATTGGAGTTTTCAGGAGAACAGTAGGTGCAACACCTTTTCATCACCATCCCCAGATAAGCTACTTAAGGTTCTAACCCTCGCATTACTATGCACAAGTATATTATTCTCATCGCAGACAGTTTTACCACAGTAGACCAAGTTCAGTTGAGGTTCTTGTAGATTCTGAAAGCGACAAACACCGAGGCAGCAGCTGCAACAACAGCAAGAGCAGCATAGGTGTCAGCCCTCTCCCACGTCTCGAACCAGGTGGGCATCGGGCATGTCTTTGTGTGCCCCTTCTTGCTGCCGGTGCCGCTCTCCTTGTCATCCTCCTTCTCAGAGTCCTTCTGGTTCTGCTCAGCTGCAACGCTCTTGTCCTGTTTTTCCTTTGGCAGGTCAGTTTGGCAGCAAGTGAAACCACCATTGCCCTGGCAGCATCCACCACCTGCTGGGATGCAAGAAGCACCATCTATTCCAGTTTCTTCAAGGGATTCTTTGGCACTATTGGTCATGTTCCTAAGCTCGAGAGCTTGCTTCTGCTGCTCCTCAGATAAACCCATCTGCCCCCTGCAAGGAACCGTAGCACACTGACATAAGAACCCCATGTCAAAGAAGATCATTCAGCTATTATTCAACCATATGCTGTAGGATCACTCAACATAGCAACTGAGGCAGAAAGCATCAGTTTGGTGACTTCTATGTCTTGTGGCACAAGTACAAAGATTCAAAAGGTATATAACTAAATGTTTAGGTTGTGTGTATTTGCAAGGAAATTAGTTCAAATCTGAACCAAGAGAAGAACATGTTAGAACAGATGTTTCAAGAATACACTCGCCTAGCGTGCGTGCCAAATTTACTTCCAGTGAATGAAATCAGGGCCATCACACACTACAGGATTATATACATTCTTTGAAGTTTATATATCAGGGAATTGGAATTTTCGAAAATGAAATTAGAGAACACCATCACTCTATTGCAACAACAGTGAATGTGAACAGATGCCACGTAAGGGCCATTCTTAAATTCTTAAGTTGTTGCAACTAGATGTACAAGGATATTTACATATGCAATAAATTAACGTGAAACTAAACTTGCTACAATATACCACACAATCGGGAAATTCCAGTTAAGCACTAACGAAATATCATTCATCCTCATGCGCAGATTAACTCATGCAAAGTGTGTTCTTAGACATAGTGCAGACAAAGTAAATATTTAAATTCTTGACAAACTCACACTATATAGAAATGACCCTTAAGATTGCAAACCACCCTTAAGATTGCAATTCTTGAAGGATAATTTAGTAAGGCATTCAAATACAGATGAGATGATATAGAAAATCATATTCCTGTCCATGACCATGCCTGAACAGAAAATCCACTATAGAAGAACACAACTTCTTCATGCAATGATAGTTGTGTTGGACAACTTTAGTTTAATGCACAAGAAAATTGAATCAAATGAAGACTCAATAGTAAGAATTACTATGATATCTGTTAGACTAATCTGTAACACATGTTTGCATAAAGCATATATTTCCCAGGATAAAAGAAGAGCTATATAATAGGCTGGGAACTGACATGTTTCTAGACATTCAAGGCTACATCATAAGACATAAATGATGGGTAAAACATCCCAACCATTCAAGTTCTCAACCCATGGTGTATGGAAAGAGTGCAGATGTACAACAAGAGTCCAAGGAGCATACCTCCATAGATGGTCCACAATTTCTCCTTCTCCAATATGTTTATGCAGCAAAACAGGCACATCATCAGGAACAACATAACCATACCTAAAAAGTTAAGAGGTTTGGAAGTTAGAATCAGGATAGCATTGTAGTAAGTATAAATTGGATTATAAGAATTCAATGTTAATTTAGTAGCAGTTCTTACCAATGACCAGTCACTTCTCCCTTGTCATCAGATCTGAAAATGATGACGTTTCCTGCGTACTTGTGACCTCCCACATGTGAGCATGCACTGACAGCCACCTTACCATCAAGTCCCAGCCCATCTATCTCTTCCTTGAACCTTTTAACCAAAGCAGGTCCGCAAACACCACATCTTTTGTCCCTGCTTCCATGGCAGCAAACAAAGACGTAGGAATCGCTGATAGCCTCAGGAGATCCAGGAAGCCACTCAGTATCTTTCACAAGTACTTCTTCAACAAAGTTGTCGACGTCAAAATGGGTCAGACCTCTGCAAACATAATGTGACAGATTGAAAAATAAGCAGCAGTTGGCTTTAAAGCCTAGACAAGCTTATTAGTTAGCAGGCTTGCAGCTTACTTGTATCTGATCATATCTGGAAAGATCAACACATCTCCATTAGACGACGCAGTGCCATCTTCTCCTTCACAGATGGTCAATTTGGTCTGTGGTATGGTAAAATATACCAATAATTAGCAATAAAAAGGATCCATATTCTTAAGAAAGACACGCACAGTAAGCAAAGCAATATTCTTATACTGAATACTATCTCCCAACAGTTGCAACTATTCAAGAATTCAAAGGGTGATACTAGCTCATAACAATAAGTAATACCCACTCAAGGAGCCTATATAAAAAAGAAATATTTGCTTATTTGGGATACAACAATAGTCAAAATCATTTTGGTTCACTTCTCAATAATGTGTCAAATCACATGCAACGTGCCTATATCATTATATGGAGTAACACAAACCTCTATGAATTTCTCGCATAGTTAAAAAAGTTCAGATCCTATAATTCACATTGGATAACAGAGCAGAAACCTAAACACCTTCACAGCAACAATGGATTTGGCAACATCAATGGTACTCCCTCCATCCCAAATTACTATTCGTTTTGGCTTTTCTAGATTCATAGCTCTTGCTATGCACCTAGATATATATTATGTCTAGGTACGTAGCAAAATCTATGTACCTAGAAAAGACAAAACAAATAGTAATTTGGGACCAAGGGAGTAACACTTCGTAAAACAATAACAGTAATGATTATAGTTTGGACTAAACTGATAGCCGCACAAGGAGCAACATCCTAAGAAATATGAGAAAGACCCTGGTGCATACACATCGTGAAGTTTCATAGGAATGTTAAAAATTCTACCAAGTACACAAAGGCAGAGAGCATAAAAAATTAAATGGGAATGTGAAAACAGCATTCAATCAGGGAAAATAATAAAACCTAGCTTTCAATTAATATATCTTAACCCATTCAAACCATGGATAGAAACATTTTAACAGTTTAGGACAGAAAATTTGGAATATCAACAATGCCCACAAAAAAAAAATGAGTGTGGCTTTTAAACCAACTAAAGTAAGCCATCACAAAGATAGATGACATGTGCAGACGTATTATCAAACATAAAATAGAATATTGCATATGAATAATTATCACATGTAAACGTATGCACGATGTTGTGTGTTGTGTTGTGTTGTGTTGAGTTGAGTTGAGTTGAGTGTGTGTATCTATGTACGAACCCTAAAAAAGGAGAAAAACATAGAGCATATGTATAACTACCCCCCTAAACTTAAGCATGGAAATGGAGGTGTAGAACTTGCAAGCAAAATGTAAGTTACATGGAAGAGAGGACCTAGACCCATACAAAAACTAAATTACAGGACAAAATTCATGGGCACTTAGGGCTCAATCCAGTGAAACATAATCAGAACATATACAGTTAAAGAATAAACACTAAACCAGAATAAAATCTAGACTCACAAAGGCCAATAGTGTACTGTGTATTCCTGGGCCATGTCCAAAAATCCGCAAAACATAATTCATGTTTACTACAGAAACTAAACACGATTCATGACAAGGATCCAGAAGGAATAACATCAGCAAATAACTATACACAACCCTAACAACAAGCAGAGGAGTTTCATGTGCAAATGCATATTTAACTTCAGCATCTGAACTGAAACATGGATACACAAATGTAAGCACAATCCAAATTGCATAGCAGATGGGATCCAGACAAATAATGTATTAAATCAATTAATTCATGGGCACCTGTGTCCAGTAAACCAAAACCAAAACATATACATCCAAAACAAAAACGCCAAACTGCAACTAAAGCTAGACTTGCAGAGCCCAGTAGCACAACGTGAATCCTGTGCCAAGTCTAAATCGCAAGCCACGATCGAGATATCAAACAGAATATACTAAAACATCAATAAGAGCCAATCTTCACTAGTTAACTAGCTACACATGAGGCCTTCTAGACGTAGACAACAGGTAGCACTTATAACTGGCATAAAAAGCCAAAACATTAGAATCCCCAAACTACCTGGAGATAGATCCATCTAGATTCTACGAATATCATAATAACAAGCAAACAACACATCAGCCAAAGCACTCGTCAAATCAACCCAACAGCGAGCAAGGATTGTAAAACCCCACATGAAACTAGCCTCGCCAAATGCAGATGAGGTGACAAACAAACCACACAAAATCACCTGATAGCTTGATCAGGCAATCATCAACAAACGGCCTTGCTGTTTAGTTGAATACTCAAGGGGAAAAAACACCGAGCTCGAAAATCGAATTCACCAGGTTCCAGTTCACACTTCACACAAATCGACTACCAAAAATCAACCAAAAGCGTACTGAACACAACATCACGGTACCTAACCGGCTAATTTCAGAGCCGAACGAACAACACGCGAGGAAGTAGACGGATGCTTACGGTCTTCTTCAGGTTGGGCTTGCGGGCCTTGATTGCGGCGGCGAGGAGGCGGGGGAGGCGCTCGGACTCGGCGGCCTCGAGGTGGGACGGCCACTCCTCCGGGCCCTTGTAGCAGAGGAACACCTGGCGCTCGTGGAACCCCACCGTCCCGACCAGCTTCTCCTTCCCGAGCTCCGCGCGCTGGAACCCGAACTCCGCGTCCGGATCCGGCACCGCGGCCGCGGCGGCGAGGGCGGCGTCCGTCGCGTCGGCCGCCGGCGCGGGCGTCGCGAGGGGGGCGTCGCCGGCCGTGGGGGAGGCCATGAGGAGGCGGAGTGGTAGCAGGCGGCGGCGGGTTGTTGCGCGCTGCGAGGAGGAGCGGAGTGGCGGTGGAAATGGATATTGCTTGGGGAGTTTGGGTAAAATGGTCAGCATCTCCTGGGGGTTTTTATGGCAGCAGGAGGGGAGAGTTGTTCTTGCTCAAGGGGAAAAGTCACGGCCGCGGGACCACGCCGTAGTCCTGACTTGTGAGCCCATTTGTCAGGGAGATTTTGATTGTCTTTCAATCTAGTATTAATTGTTGCAATTTCAAAAAGAAAAGTATTAATTGTTGCGGGGACGGGGACCCAACCGAGAGGGTGACGTCAAACTATAGAGAAGGTGAATTGTAGAAGCCAGAGAAAGATGCGATGCTTTCGTTCGTGGTTAGGGGGGCGCACCTGTCAGTGACTCGGTTTGAAGAAGTATAGTACTGGCGATTAGGGAGTGGTTTTGAAAGCCAATTCAGTGAGACAGTGGGGTGTTTGAATCCATAAGCTATTTTTTTAGTCCACCCCTTTTTAGTCTAAATAGCTCAAATAGCAACTAAACAGGTGAGCTATTTTAAGGCTATTTGCAACTAGCTCACCCAAAAAAATTATCCCCAAATACATGCTAATTGGGCTATTTTTCTAAGGGTAAGGGAGAGATGGGTGAGAGAGAGGGGTAAGGTCAAATAACTCAAATAACCCTTGGATCCAAACAACTCAATGATTATTTCATTAGAGAGCTATTTTCTTAGGCTAAATTTTAGCCCTCAAAATAGCTCTAGGCTATTTCTCCAAACACGCCCAGTGACTGGATTTGATTTGGTATGTTTCAAACGGGAGCTCCTCTATAGCTAGGGGATGTGGATAAGAGTTAAAACTTTTAACTCACCGAATCCTATCTAAAAATGCTAGTTAACCTCATGATTATAATGTTACAACATTTTTCAAACAAAAAATCCAACTAACATTTTTCATAACAAGTTTAATCTAACAATTTTTCTAAAGAGTTGTACCAACATTTATTTAGAAAAAAAAAAGTTGAATCTAATATTTTTTCAAAATATTTTCACCAATATTTTTCATTTTCTTTATCCTCTCCCTCTGAACCCAGCGAGCCCGAGGCCGACCGGCGACACGACGGTTCGACAGCCCCGCAGCCGCGAGCCCGCGGCGGCCGGCGACCCGCGCAGAGCTAGCAGGTGACAGACATGGCAGGCGACGCATGAGCACGACGCGCGCCGGTCGCCAGTCATGGCGCGCGGCGAAAGAGTACGGGGTGATGGTCATGGCAGGTGGCGGCGGAGCATGAGCACGCGACCATGATGGGCGGCGGAAGGGCACGACGCGCGACGGAGGAGCCCGCGTGCCCTCCACGTGGGATTCTCAAACAGGTGAAGCTAACTGCGAAAGGGCCTGTAGCCTAGTGGTTACATGAGTCTCAATAGCACCTCAGTTCCTAGGTTTGACTCCTCATGGGAGCGAATTTCTCAGAAATTAACGGCGTTTGTGCTTTCAGTGGTAGGCGACGTTCCCATCGACAGCGAGGCGCCTGTGGTGACTTCGTCAATCTCGAGGATTTGCTGGCTCAGTCTTCAAAGATGCTCCTAGGGGTAGGGTTTGCGCACGTATGTTCATAGGGATGAATGTGCGTGCGTTGTGAGTGTCTCCGTTGTACCGTGTAATTGAAAAAAACAGGTGAAGCTAACTCTTTCTACCTTCCGGAAGATTGATTCCCGGTTTCAAAGAACAATGGAATGTTGGCCCATACGATAAACACACCCAGTGCACAAAAATCCTGTATGTCTTCCTGAAGATGATATCTTAACGAACTATAAACCCAAAAACAGCCCACCAAAGATCCAACTCAGTGAAACCCTACCACTACCCTTCTTCCTCCTGCGTGCCTCGTGCCCGCCTCCGCGCACCACGCTCCGGAGGCACCGCCGCGGACCCCTGCGCCGCGCCACCGCGGACCCCCGCGCACGCCGCTGCGGCCTTCCCGCGTGGCCGGCCTGCGCGCCGTCGCAGCCTCCTCGCTGGCCGGCCTGCGTGCCGCCCGGGGCGGCCCGCTCCGCCGCCGCTCCCGTCCGGGGTCACCGGGCGCCGGGAGCTCGCCGCCCGGTGCCCGCGCCGGGCTCCCATGAAAAATGTTGATTTTTCCCATCATTTCTAAAGAATATTGCAACATTTTGCAAAATGTTGATAAAAAAATAGTTGACGAAACCAACGTTTCTTAAAAATGTCGTAACATTTCTGAAAAATATTGGAAAAAGCCTCCAGAAAAATGTTGATTAAAAAATGTTGGTCTCAAAAATATTGCAATATTTTATAAAATGTTGACGAAAAATGACTGAAATGTTGAAGAAAAAAATGTTGTAGTATTTTTGAAAAATGTTGGAACATTTTAATTAATGGTCATGTTGGGCTGGTGGAAAAATAGAAAACATCATTTAGATGGGTTTTGGTGGGTTGGAAGTTCGTAGGCTTATCCATCTTCCGGATTTTTAAAATATTTTTTTTAATCATTTTGCAAAATTATACGACAGTTTCAAAATTTTTCAGTTTTGACAACCAATCGCCGTGACCCACGGCGGTTTGAGGTCCAACCGCCGTGGACCACGGCGGTTGGGCAAACGTCGTGGCCCACGGCGGTTGCAGACGGCGGTTGCAGGAACCCCACGGCGGCAGGCGGCAGCCTTGCAACCGCCATGGCGCACGGCGGTTGCATGTGGCCAACCGCCGTGGGCCATGGCGGTTGGTTTTTTTTAATTTAGCAGAGAAAACACACACATTTGCAATGGCATGTACGGTGCTAGTACTACCCTAACGAAGCACCTTACGTACTGATAACATGCCTTAGGGAATTTAGAAATTTCATTACAACATTCCTAATGAATCTAGTTGTACGAGAACTGCCCGAAGAGCATAGAGCCGCCGGAGTGTTGCGACGACATGTAGTACCCAGGTGGGGGTGGAGGTGGTGAAGGTAGAGGGGACCAATCTTTCTTGTGGCATTCACAAGTGAAGGTCGAACATTTGCAGTACCGGTCTTCTCCTGCGCTAGACGATGGATCTGGAGAAGCCAATGCCTCCGACAGCTCCCGCTTCAGGTTGTAGATGACGACGTCCTCGAGGTAGTCGATGTACTGTTGATAGGGATCAATAGCTGGTGGATCCACCCATTGCGAGAAACCGCAGTTCTCTGCTTGGGTGGAGTACTGCAAAAGGCAAGAAAACGTTACCAAACCAAAGAAAGATGATGAACAAATATATGGACATTGCTTACCCATGCATGTGGGCAGTGCCAGAAGCGACGACCGGAGTTGTTCCATCCCTGGTACACTTGCATCACGCAGAACTCACCGTGTGAACACCTAGGCCACAACACCGTTTGCTTCGTTGCGTAGCTTCTAACATCACGCATCGATCTGAAGTCACTCTTGCCTTTCAGTGGGAAATTGGCTTCGAAATCTTCTGATTGTTGATGCCACAACTCAGGACCGAAACCGTGTTCATCCCCACTCCACGAAGCCATTGCCTAATGCTGTGAGAAGAAGGCAATGGAGTGAATGGTGCTACATATAGGCAGAAGGAGGGTGGCTGGGTGGTGGGCCCTTCGATCCGTGGGAAGGGAAACGAAGCAGTGACTCAGAGAAAACACACCCTAGTACTAGGGCACTGTCGCTTTGTGGGTCAGTCGATTCGTGGGAGGGGAACGTGTCAGTGACTCGGAGGAAACACAACGACTCTGCATATTACAGTCACTGTAAAGAAACACACGTAACGGATAAAACACACTCTAATGCAGTTCGATTAAAGTTCTTAAGGATACAAACCGAGGACCCTAGTTGACGATGTCATGAAATCCGACATTATTTGATACAGTCCGGCTAATACTCTAGGTCTACTGAGTACAACGGGGGTATTTCCCCTTCCTGATGGCATCCGGCCCAGCTGCCTTGGCCCGGCGAGCCCTCTCCCTCTTCCTCTCTCTATCGGCTTCACGGGCCTGGGCCGCTTCACGTTCTCTCATCTCCTGACGATGGCGCATTTCCTTCTGCTCCTCCTTCTTTTTCTCCTCTCTCTTTTCCCACTCAACCATGCGGAACCACCTCTCCCTTGCATCACGGGCTTCTCCCTCGACGTAGCTCTTGTCGAAGTCGGACTGCTCGGTATCTAGCCACTGCATGAAATCACAAAGAGGAGGTGGAGTCTTTTTCCAAAAAGATGTCAGCAAATATTAAATCACAAATGACAAATGAATAATTGAGAAATGTAGTAAGTCTTTATTTTGGCTCTAAGGTTGTGGTCGAATGGCTGGATCGGGTCGTGCGCATAGTTAGCGCACATGAAGAACCTCATCCCGTAGGCGTACCCCAGAACCTTGCACCTAACAAGCTTGCAATTGTCACCGCAGAAGCACATAGGAGTGTCGATCCCCTGTAGCACCTTGACATTGTCCTTCTTCTTCATGAGGAAGTCCAAGTCCAACTCAGGACCTGAGGAGGCCATTGCAAACCTGCAAAACAAGATTAGAACAATCAGAGGCAAAAAATAATACAACTGAATCGGCATAAATTATTAAAAAAAGAATAGAACAATCACTAGCAAAATAATACAAATAGAAGTTCAATTATTACAATACAGTACCATGCATAAGTTCATACAAGAAATATAGTTCAAATATTACAAATTCCGAAATTAAATGCCCTAACATTACAAGCAACTATGATCATCTGAATCCTGCGTTGGTCCTACGCCCACGTCCACGTCCGCGTCCACGTCCGGATGGGGGTTGGGATGGTCCTGAAGTTGCTGATGAGCCCACACTGGCCGTAGGTGGTGCGTTGCAAGCATAACTTGTGGCTGTGCACCTCTTGTACGTGTGACCCGTGTTGTGGCACTTGTAGGACATCACTACCGGAGGTCCAGCTTCTGCTTCGTCCATGTTGTTCCTAATTCTCTTCTTCTTCCGTCTTCCAACACCTTGGCACAACTGAGGATCTGGATTTGGTATGTGCCAACATTTTCTTTGGGGTTCTCAGTAAAAGTACCCTGCACGAGGTAGTCCTGAATTGTTCGGTTCCAAATGTTCCGAACAGTTTCCTTGGCGTAGTACCATGGCACGTACCTAGGTAGCTGAATTGTTGCAGTTCATACCATACGGCGATCACATGTGAGCAGGGGATGTGTAGTAGCTGCGGCTTCCGGCATGTACATCTGCATATTTGGTTGCCAAGTTCAGCAACTTGATGCGTCTTTTCACGGGAAGGGCCTAGGCGCATTTTCCGTTCGCACTCAACCTCATAGTGAAAGGACCTTGTGATGCCTAGAGGGGGGGTGAATAGGATCACTTTAAAAAATCTGCAAAATCTTAGCAGCGGATCAGGGACCGGATGACCCGGCACGACTGACCGGATGACCCGGGGGTTCCGGGTCACCCTGGCACTTGTGCCGGATCAACCAGTGCGCAGGGGTAAAACACAATAACTTATGAAGAATGTGAATTTGCAGAAAGTATATGAACCAAACTTAGTGTATTTGATGTGGAAACAACCTGCAACAAAGGATATTACAAGCAACAACACAAATATGTAGATCGATTCAAAGATAACTTCTAGGGTTAGGGAGAAAATGAAGAACACAAGCAAACAAAGGAGACAAGCGATTTGTTTACCGAAGTTCACCTCCACTAAGAAGGCTACGTCTCCGTTGAGGTTCCCACAAAGGGAGGGCTATCACGAAGAGCCACTTGCCTCACCCAATCCACCACAAAGGTAAATTGGTGCTCACTAAGAAACTCCACAAAGGAGAGGGTAATACAAACGTTCCCGGGTGCTCCACACGGAGAGGGCACTCAACGGGCGACGCCTAACCGTCTAGAAGCAAGCTTCAAGAGTAACAAACGCGAATCGATCAACCAAAGCCACCACAAGTGCTTCTTGAGAGGAAGGAGTGAAGAGCTCTCACAAAGGGGCTAAATCCTACACCTCAAATGTCTCTCACACCCAAACCCTAGGAGAAATCCTTGATTGGAGTGCTTGGGAGGGAGTTGGGAGAGAGGGTTTGAAGCTTTGGAGGTGTTTCAATGGTGGAGTGGTCGGAACCCTAGAGAGGAGGAAGAAGGGGTATTTATACCCACTTCCCCCGAGCTAGCCGTTGGGGGCTTCCTGCGGCCTGACCGGGTCACCCGGCACGGGTGGCCGGGTCACCCGCCTCCCTCCAGTACCGTCCCGGGTGGCCCGGCCACTCGTGCCGGTTGACCCGGTAAGGCTGGAGGGGGAAGGTTAGCGAAGTCTAAGGCTATAAAGGTTTTTCTAATGTTTTTTCTAGTGTTTTCACTCTTGAAAAAGATGAGATTAGATCAAGAAGGGCACTTGTAGCGAACTTTGACTAACCGACCGCATCCCTCTTTATAGTACGGTGTTTCCTAAACTCAAATTCAAACCGAAAATTAAAATTAAATCGCCGATTGAGCTTCAACACCATTCATAAGAAAATGAGGGCCTTCCTTTGAGTGTTCACATTTATTTATTCTTTTAAGCCTGCACACATCTTATTGAAAGCATTAATCCACCCAAATTGTATTGCCATTATCACCAAAATAATTAGGAGCCTAGATGCACTTTCAATCTCCCCCTTTTTGGTGATTGATGACAACACAATTTGGTTAAATAAAAGAGATGTGTGTATCCAACAATCTAGTGAGAAACTCCCCCTAAATGTGTGCATTGTCAACTAGAGAGGCCTCAAATGCCTTTGCACACAATTTTGGCAAGAGCTCCCCCTAAATCTTTGCATTAACACATTGTGCACAAGTGTGATAAGAAATATCCCGTGATACATATGACATAATATATCACAACAATAAAGTGAGAAATAACAAATCATCAACCAACACATGCATCACACATAACCATTAAGATCCTTACATCACACTAGCATAGATAAAAAGACCACAAATAAGTCTTACAAATAAAAGTTTGCACTTGGCACACCATCATCCATCACACCACACATAGTTCATTACATGTCCACTAGTTCTATTACATAAATAACGATAAGAGATAGATAAAGATAGATAGGGGCTTCCATCACCAAATTCACTCCCCCTTTGGCAACAAGCACCAAAAAGGGAGCTACTCCTCGTCGTCCTCGTCATACTCCTCCTCCTCACCTCCATAGTCTTCTTCTTCATCCTCAACCGGGACCCAAGAGCCAAGGTCCTCCCACGGATTTGGAACGGGAGATGGAGGATCAAAAGTTCTCATCTCATGGACCGGAGAATGTGGAAGATTAAGCCGAGCTGCCATATCCTTTTGATTCTTCTCTTGCCTATGAAGCTCTTGAGCCAACCACCGACGATCGGCCTCACGCTCTCTAGCATCTTTGCGGAGCATGTTGAAGCAAGCAAACAAGCCTTTGGCAAGAAAATTGAACTTCCCTCTCTTGCCCCTTGGAGCCCCATGAGAGTGAGAGGCACCCTCCATTGGAAGGGGTTCATATGGACTCTTTGTTGGTGGAGCTTGAGAGGAGGAGGCACCCGCATCAATAGGTCCAACAAAAGGATAAATCCCCGGATACGGTCCTCTAGCATCAATACCGGTTGAATGCTTGCCAAGACGAAAAGATTGAGCAAGTTTCCCTTTGCTAGTCTTGTATGGCTCATGAACAACATCCGTCTTAAGATCAAGTTTAGTGGCATGCTTAACCATCATAAAAATGTACGGTGCATAGTGACATCCACTAGAGGAAGTGTGTGAGCAAATGATGATCTCATTCCAAAGAAAGTGGCAAACATTGAACTTGGGTTGACCGGGAGCCATTTGATAAAGGAGGTTTCTAGCTCTATGAGATATGTTATCGGAATCACCACCTCTAGGACAAAGTGTGTACCTAAACAATAGGTTGAGCATCTTGTAAAAAGGAGTGAGTCCACTAGTATGACCATAGTTGATGTTTCTATAGGCACGATCATACATAAACCTCATCTTAGTCGCCTCTAGCTCATCTTCACTATGAAGTCGGAAAAGTTCACTAGAGAATTGATTGGTAGTGGTGGCACCTCTAAGTTTGAAAAGAGAAGCAAATTCACTGACAGAGATTTTGAATCGCTTACCACCAAGAGTGAAGTGCATCTCATTCTCATCTCGATCAACATAAAGTGTGGCATAGAATTGTGCCACCACCTCCTGAGAATAATCCGAGCGTAGCCCCATAAGATATGCTATCCCCATGTACTGACAGCGAGTTTGGACAGCCTGTATAACCTCTTCAATAGGGGCAGGAAGGTCAAGCAAGAAAGGCCAATCCACCCATTTCATCTCAGTGGTGATACGTCCCTTGGGTAGGATGGTTGACTCGTACCAATCCGCTTGATGAGCAAGCCAAAACCGATCATCACTGAAGAATGACCTTTGGAGCCTCCTTGGATCCTCCGGCCAAAAGCGAAGTGACCTCATGTCGGTCCCCGCCTTCATGAAATTCACCAAAGGAGGGTCACGCCTTGTGCGCTCCGGAGGGTGAACGGGAATAGCCATCTGCACATAGAGAGACAAGTCCATATTGTCATCATAACGATCTCCAACTTCATCGGCGGTGCTTGCCCTCTTGGTCCTAGCACCGACGGTTGTGGTCCTCTTCTTGAGAATAGGGTTGCCATCATGACCACGACCACGGCCTTGAGCACAAGAAGGAGGAGCTTGAGGCTTGGCTCTCTTTTCATGCGCATGAATACCAAACTCCTCCCCGGATGAACGTCGTTCCTCCTCCTCCTCACTTGATTCCGAGCGAATTTCCTTGTCACGGGCGCTCACTTTCTCTCGACCCATCTGTAGATAGATAATGTATGCAATGAATTAAGATATGTATCAAGAATCAGCTCAAAACTTAGGTCATTGGGGCACCCCGACCCTAGCCGGGTCAACCGGCACGGGTGGCCGGGTCAACCGGCTAGGCGGGATGAACCCTAGAACGGTCGAATCAAGGGAGTGAGTGCTATGGTTGTTGGATTGAAATGAGATCAAAAAGAGATGTTCTAGAGCATAAATAGAAGCTATTGACCGAGGGAAATCATCTAGAACGAACTACATTGAGAGATCGGGAAATCCGGAGTTTGAATTGACTTTACCGTTGGATTCCCGCGAAGTTTTCGGAAGACCCGATGAGGAAAGAGCTCTAGATGAAGAGGAGAATCCAATCCCCCAATCCACGGAGGACTCCCGCGGTGGAGCTTCGAAATCGCCTAGAGGAGCAATGGGGGCGGCGGCGGCGGTTCGGTGTAGAAATGAAAAGGGTTAGGGTTTCTTAGAGGCCGGCCGCGGGCCTTAAATAGCCCCTGCGCGGGGGCCGGGCGACCCGGCACGGGTGGCCGGGCGACCCGGCGGCCTCCAGAGGCACCCCGGGCGACCCGGCACGGGTGGCCGGGCGACCCGGCACTCCGCAGAGCCGCGCCGAGTCCACCGGGCAGTGATGCCGGTTGACCCGCCTCCCCCAGAAAAAGTCCAATAAAATTTGATTTGGAATAGGACTTTTCAAATAAAAGAAATATATATATAGAAGGATTAAGGATAGATGAACTCCCAAGAACCTTTCAAGATGATAGATAGAAGAAGATATTTAGATATGAGATCTTTTAAGATTTGAGATGAATAATAGAATTTATCTAGTGGACACATAATAAACTCTTGGCAACAAGTGACTAGCCACAATCAACATACATAACAATAGTCACTCTAGCCAAGTATTGATCCAAAGATCTCAAAATCCAATATTTTTTTTGAAAAACTCACACAAATAAAAATAAAATAAAATATTTTCAACCTAACTAGGCATCAATCAAGTATGTGCAATAAGTCAAGCCAAGTTACGAGAATCCAAGATATTTAACTCACTTCTCAAAGCACAAAACCTTTGCTCATCTAGAGGCTTAGTGAAGATATCGGCAAGTTGCCTCTCGGTGCTCACATGACGTAGAGCAATATCCCCCTTTGCCTCATGATCCCTTAAGAAATGATGTCGAATATCTATGTGCTTTGTTCTAGAGTGTTGAACCGGATTGTTTGCTAGCTTGATGGCACTCTCATTGTCACACAAGAGTGGAATCTTACTAAACTCACAACCGTAATCACTCAACGTTTGCTTCATCCACAAAAGTTGTGCACAACAAGCACCGGCCGCCACATATTCGGCTTCGGCCGTGGATAAAGCAACCGAATTTTGCTTCTTTGAGCTCCACGACACCAAAGACCTACCAAGAAATTGGCAAGTCCCGGTAGTACTCTTTCGATCTACTTTGCAACCGGCATAATCTGAATCGGAGTAGCCAAGTAAATCAAAAGTGGAGCCCTTGGGATACCATAAGCCTAGGTTAGGAGTGTGTACCAAATATCTAAAGATTCTCTTAACGGCCATTAGATGACACTCCTTAGGATTGGCTTGAAATCTTGCACACATGCACACACTAAGCATTATATCGGGCCTAGATGCACAAAGATAAAGGAGGGAGCCAATCATGGAACGAAATACCTTTTGGTCGACCGACTTCCCTTCTTCATTGAGATCAAGATGTCCATTTAGAGCCATAGGAGTCTTGATGGGCTTGGAATCGGCCATGTCAAACCTCTTGAGCATATCCTTCACATACTTGGTTTGACACAAGAAAGTCCCTTCCTTCAATTGCTTGATTTGAAACCCAAGGAAGAACTTCAATTCACCCATCATAGACATCTCGAATCTCTTGGTCATGATCCTACTAAACTCTTCACAAAATTTATCATTAGTAGACCCAAATATAATATCATCAACATAAATTTGACAAATAAAGATATCTTTTCCATTTCTTTGAATAAAGAGAGTAGAATCGGCTTTGCCTATCTCAAAACCGTTCTTGAGAAGAAAATCCTTAAGGCATTCATACCATGCTCTAGGAGCTTGCTTAAGCCCATAGAGCGCCTTATGGAGCTTGTACACATAGTTTGGAAATTTTGAATCTTCAAAGCCCGGTGGTTGCTCAACATAAACTTCTTCTTGGAGAGGTCCATTCAAGAATGCACTCTTCACATCCATTTGATGAAGCTTGAAATCATGATGAGTAGCATAGGCCAAAAGGATACGAATTGACTCAAGCCTTGCTACCGGAGCATAAGTCTCTCCAAAGTCCAAGCCTTCAACTTGAGTGTAGCCTTTGCCAACGAGCCTTGCCTTGTTCTTTGTGACGACACCAAATTCATCTTGCTTGTTCCTAAAAACCCATTTGGTGCCGATCACATTTTGCTTGGGTCTTGGCACCAACTCCCAAACTTCATTTCTTTTGAAGTTGTTCAACTCTTCCTCCATGGCAATAATCCAATCCGGGTCCTCAAGAGCTTGTTCCACACTAAGAGGTTCCAAAGAGGAAACAAACGAGTAAAATGCACAAAAATTTGACAATCTTGAGCGAGTTGTTACCCCTCTTTGAATACTCCCAAGTATGTTGTCAACGGGATGATCCCGTTGAACCATTTGATGTACTCTTGGGTGTGGTGCTTGAGATTGACGTTGAATGGGTCCATCATCATCATCTTCAACTTGTGGGGCTTCTTCTTGAGCTTCACCACCTTGTTCTCCCCCTTGATCAAAGCCCCGTCCATGATCGTCACCATGAACTTGACTTGTATCTTGATGAACTTGAGAACTTGGTGGTTCCACTCTTGTTGATGATGATGGATCTTGATTGCTTGTGTTACCCGGAGCTTGAACTTGAGCCTCACGAGGTATAACTTCACCGGTCCCCATTCTAAAGATTGACACACTTGGGGGTTCTTCATCATCTACAAGGTTTTCACTAACTTGCTCTCGTTGAGAGCCGTTGGATTCATCAAATTTCACGTCTACCGTGGTCTCAACACAACCGGTGGTTTTGTTGAAAACACGATAGGCATGCTCGTTAGTTCCATAACCAATAAGAAAACCTTCATCAACCTTGGATGCAAACTTTGAGGCTTTGGGTTTCTTGTTAAGTATGAAACACTTACACCCAAAGACCCTAAAGTAGTGCACACTAGGCTTCTTACCGGTGATGATTTCGTAGGGAGTCTTGTTCAAGTACTTGTGGAGGTAGAGGCGGTTGGCGGCATGGCATGCGGTGTTGATGGCTTCCGCCCAAAATGAGTCCGGAGTCTTGTATTCATCAAGCATTGTTCTTGCCGCTTCAATCAATGTACGGTTCTTCCTCTCCACGATGCCATTTTGTTGAGGGGTGTATGGAGCGGAGAGTTCATGCTTGATGCCTTCTTCATCTAGGAACTCTTCAACTTGAGTGTTCCTAAACTCCGATCCATTGTCACTTCTTACGTTTTTGACCTTGAGCTCGAACTCGTTTTGAACTCTTCTAATGAATTTCTTCACAATTCCCTTTGCTTCACTTTTATCTTGCAAAAAGAATACCCAAGTGAAACGGGAAAAGTCATCAACAATTACTAAACCATATTTGTTACCACCGATGCTTATGTAGGCGATAGGTCCAAACAAATCCATGTGTAGTAGCTTCAATGGTCTTGATGAGGATAGGATGTTCTTGGCGGGATGATGCGCTCCAACTTGTTTTCCCGCTTGACAAGCACTACATAACCTATCTTTCTCAAAAACAACATTTGTTAGTCCTAGGATGTGCTCGTCCTTTTGAAGTTTGGCCAAGTTCCTCATGCCAACATGGGCTAGTCGGCGATGCCATAGCCAACCCATGTCGGATTTTGCCACTAAGCAAGCCTTAGGGTCCACCTTTACTTTTGTGAAGTCCACATAGTAAAGCTTTCCCCTTAGGTGACCCGCAAAGACAATAGAGGAATCCTCACTTCTAGAGACGGTCACACCCTCTTTGGTAAAGAGACAATTGTAGCCTTTCTCACAAAGTTGTGAAACGGACAACAAGTTGTACCCTAAACCTTGCACATGAAAAACATCTTCAATTGAATTTGTTGTTGAGATAGCAATTTTACCTAGACCGATTACATCTCCTTGACCATTGTCTCCATAGATGATAGTTTCCGTAGGGTTGTCATAATGATCAATGGATGCAAATAAACCTTCATCTCCGGTCATATGATTAGTGGCACCACTATCAATCAACCATGCGCTTCCACCGGAGGAGTAGGCCTACAAAACAAGTTTAAACTTTTGGTTTAGGTACCCAAAATGATTTGGGTCCTTGGAGGTTAGATGCATAAACTTTTGGAACCCACACACTCTTCCTCATGGCCTTCATGGTGTAGGCCCCAACATACTTGACTACCATTTTACCATTATGATCCAAGGTCACGATGTAGTCACAAGTGTAGTTGGAAGAGGGCTTGTGCTCAACCACATTCTTCGATGCCTTTGGTGGAGTGTTAACCCCACCACTTCCTTTTGTGGTGTTCACTACCTTTGGCATGTCCTTGGTTGTGGTAGAGGTAGTGACTCCATGGGCAATATCCATAATAGTGTTGAGGTAGCCACCCTTGTTCCACAAGGGGATCTCATGCCCTTTCACCACTACTCTACCATTGGCCTTGTTGTTCTTGTAGTGCCCAAGTCCTTGCTTGTCAACCACCTTGGGGATGGACTTGACACCATTCTTGCCTTGAGTGATCAACATGTTCAATCGGGCTATTTCTTTGTCTTTGCTCTTGATTGTTTCCTCAAGCCTTGCATGGTTAGTCTTGAGAGCATTTATATCAATGTTAGAGCAAATAGAACAACCTTTGCTAGTGGAGGCACTAGAGTCCAATGTTGCCGAAGGAGTGGCTTTGGTGCTTTCCCAAAGACTACTATAGTTAGCTTCAAGAGTTTTGTATTTCTCCGTCAAGCATGAGAGGCTTGATTGAAGCTCACTATGAGTGGCTTTTAGGGAAGCTAGAGATTCATTTGCTAAAGTATAATCCTTTGACATCCTCTTGTTGGAATCATTGGCCAAAGACAAGTCCGTGGTCAACTTTTCCACCTTAGCCTTCTCCTCGGCAAGAGATTTCTCTAGAGCAAGGTTTCTTTCCTTTTCAAGGATAAGCAAGTCTTCTTGCTCATGGAGAATCTCCTTCTTTTCCTCTAATTTGTCCAAAAGCTTTTTAATTTCCTTATGACCCTTTTTACCGAATTTCTTTATCATGTTATCTTCCATTTCCTTTTCCTCATCTATGTTTTCTATGTCATCACTAGGTGTGGATGAAGAAGAGGTTGGAGAAGATGAGGTAGTAGTTTCTTGTACCTTGCTCCCCCTTGCCATGAGGCAAAAGTGAGAGTGGTCTTCATTGTCGGAAAAGTTGTTGAAGAGGCGTGATGAAGATGACCCTTGTGCCATGGCGACGGTTGCCATGCCTTGCTTCTTTGGTTCCTCATCTTCATCACTTGAGTCCCATTGTTGACCCACATGTGCACGCCCTTGGTACTTGTTCTTGTACTCCTTGCTCTTCTCCTTGTATTTCTTCTCTTCCTCATTCTTGTTCTTGTTCTTGGGACACTCGGCAATAAAGTGTCCATACTCTCCACACTCATAGCATTTTCTTTGAGACTTCTTCTTTCTTTCATCTCCGCCTTTTCTTGATGCTCTTGACTTCAAGAATTTCTTGTACTTCCTTATGGCGAAGGCGGTTTCTTCATCCGTGCTTCCTTCATCGCTAGTGTCTTCCTTCTTGCTCTTGGAGGGCTTAGGCTTTGCTTCCACCACTTCACTAGAGCTAGCATTGAGGGCTAAACTCCTGCCCATCTTCAAGGTTAGAGACTTTTCCACATCTTGATCAACTAGTTCTTGATGCAAGATTTCTCCAAGAAGTTGAGTGGGTGTCATTGTTGGGTATCTTGGATCCCTTCTTATCATAGCCGTCAAATTCTTGTCCTTAGGGGCAAAAGCTCTTAGCAACTTCTTTGTGACCTTTGAATCGTCCCAATCTTTACTTCCAAGTGCTCTAATGTCCGAGACAAGGACCATGAGCCTATCATACATTTCTTGTACGGTCTCTCCATCCTTCATGAAGAATAGCTCAAGCTCTCCGTTGATTAGGTCCATCTTCCCTTGCCTCACATGTTCGGTTCCCTCATGTGCTTCCTTGAGTGTATCCCAAATCACCTTGGCAATTTGGATGTTCCGCACCTTGTTGAATTCTTGTGCACACAAGGATCCCGTGATGACTCTTGTTGCTTGCACGTTGCGGTGGAGGTCTTGCTCATGCTCAATTGTGAGGGCTTCTCCTTCGGCGGGTATTGTAACACCTACAACCACAATCTTCCAAAGAGAAGGGTGAAGCCCGTAAAGGTGCATTTGCATATCATAAGCCCATTTGGGATAGTCCTTCCCATCGAAATGAGGAGGCTTTCCCAAATGCACGGAATAGAATTTTTCGTTAGAGTTGTTGCCCGGAATTTGTGCGTAGTTGTAGGGCACTTCGTAGAACCCGGAGTGAGTGTACTTGGCTTGCTCCTTCTTGATCATCTTCTTGAGGAGCTTCTTGGCCATCTTCTTGGCCTTCTTCTTCTTCTTAGCCTTTCTTCTCTTCTTTGCCGCCTTCTTTGCCGGATCATCACCATCCTTGACATCTTCATCACTTGAGTCGGAGTCCGAGTCGGAGTCGGATGAAGAGTCGTCGGAGTCGATGTTGGATGGTGAACGGCTTGGACCTTGCCGGTGAGGTCACCGACTTGAGCTGCCTTTAGCTCTCTCTCTTGGGCTTCTTTTGCGGTGATTTCTTCGGCGGTTGGGTTGCTTCCAACCCCCGACATCTTGATCCCTTAGCGGTTAAGCCTAAATCAAGGGATTAGGCTCTGATACCAATTGAAAGGACCTTGTGATGCCTAGAGGGGGGTGAATAGGATCACTTTAAAAAATCTGCAAAATCTTAGCAGCGGATCAGGGACCGGATGACCCGGCACGACTGACCGGATGACCCGGGGGTTCCGGGTCACCCTGGCACTTGTGCCGGATCAACCAGTGCGCAGGGGTAAAACACAATAACTTATGAAGAATGTGAATTTGCAGAAAGTATATGAACCAAACTTAGTGTATTTGATGTGGAAACAACCTGCAACAAAGGATATTACAAGCAACAACACAAATATGTAGATCGATTCAAAGATAACTTCTAGGGTTAGGGAGAAAATGAAGAACACAAGCAAACAAAGGAGACAAGCGATTTGTTTACCGAAGTTCACCTCCACTAAGAAGGCTACGTCTCCGTTGAGGTTCCCACAAAGGGAGGGCTATCACGAAGAGCCACTTGCCTCACCCAATCCACCACAAAGGTAAATTGGTGCTCACTAAGAAACTCCACAAAGGAGAGGGTAATACAAACGTTCCCGGGTGCTCCACACGGAGAGGGCACTCAACGGGCGACGCCTAACCGTCTAGAAGCAAGCTTCAAGAGTAACAAACGCGAATCGATCAACCAAAGCCACCACAAGTGCTTCTTGAGAGGAAGGAGTGAAGAGCTCTCACAAAAGGGCTAAATCCTACACCTCAAATGTCTCTCACACCCAAACCCTAGGAGAAATCCTTGATTGGAGTGCTTGGGAGGGAGTTGGGAGAGAGGGTTTGAAGCTTTGGAGGTGTTTCAATGGTGGAGTGGTCGGAACCCTAGAGAGGAGGAAGAAGGGGTATTTATACCCACTTCCCCCGAGCTAGCCGTTGGGGGCTTCCTGCGGCCTGACCGGGTCACCCGGCACGGGTGGCCGGGTCACCCGCCTCCCTCCAGTACCGTCCCGGGTGGCCCGGCCACTCGTGCCGGTTGACCCGGTAAGGCTGGAGGGGGAAGGTTAGCGAAGTCTAAGGCTATAAAGGTTTTTCTAATGTTTTTTCTAGTGTTTTCACTCTTGAAAAAGATGAGATTAGATCAAGAAGGGCACTTGTAGCGAACTTTGACTAACCGACCGCATCCCTCTTTATAGTACGGTGTTTCCTAAACTCAAATTCAAACCGAAAATTAAAATTAAATCGCCGATTGAGCTTCAACACCATTCATAAGAAAATGAGGGCCTTCCTTTGAGTGTTCACATTTATTTATTCTTTTAAGCCTGCACACATATTATTGAAAGCATTAATCCACCCAAATTGTATTGCCATTATCACCAAAATAATTAGGAGCCTAGATGCACTTTCACATAGCTCCACATAATTTCATTGTGATCAGACCGGTGCCAAGGTTGCGCTGTGACCTTGTGTTTAAGTGCTTTATCCTGAGCCTTGGTCAGATACTCAGTCATTCTTGTGCAGTATCTCATTTGAGTGTTCCTCAGAACCTCATCCGCTATCTTTCTCCTTGTGTGAAAATACAACATTGTACGATACATAAAGAACTCAATGATGCCAACTAGAGGAAGAGGTCTTGCACCGCGGAGCACACAGTTGTATACCTCAGCAAAATTAGTGGTCTTTATCCCATGTATTGTTCTGCCCTCGTCAAACATGAGACACCACTTCTCCTTAGGCTCATTCTGAATCCACTGGCTGAAGGTCTTCACAGCACGCCCTCTTCTGCGCCTGACTTGAGGGCCATCTAGTCCCACATCCTCGAGAGAAATTGGCTCCTCTACAGGTTCGGGATTCACTGGCCTCTTTGCTATCTCCTCTGATGCCTTCTTTGTCAGCTCATCTAATTTCTTCCAGATGGCATCAAACTTCTTCTACTGAGTCTGCTCACACAACCGCTCAAACAATTTAGACAGGGTCTTGTTCTTGAACTGGGTGTGGAAGTTTGCTTTCATGTGCCTAACGCACCACCTGCTCTTAACACCTGGCCACAATGGAGCTCTGTATCGCTCTGTGCTGCCCTCTTTCATGTCATTGATTGCTTGCAAAATACCTTTGTGCCTATCGTGTATCACACACACATCCTGCACATCCTGGACCACCATGTTCTTCAACCTCTCAAGGAACCAGTACCAACTGTCACCGTTCTCCCCTCCGCAAATGCAATGGCCAAAGGAAGTAACTGATTGTTACTATCAGCTGCCACAGCTGTCAGGATTGTTCCTTTGTATTTGCCTGTGAGAAAAGTGCCATCTATGCAAATGACCGGTCGACACACTTTGAAAGACTCAATGCAGGCACCCAATGCCAAGAATGACCGCTGAAGCACAAACTTGCCTGGTTTCTCCACACAAGGATAGTCCTTGATATCATAGTAGCTGCCAGGATTCATCTGAACTATTGTGTGTAGCAAACTAGGCAAATTGTGGTAGGATGCTTCATAAGTACCCCACCTATGCTCCAACACCTTCTTCTTTGCTTGGTATGCCTTGCCGTAACCGATGGTGTACCCAAATTTTTTCTCAATTGCACCGATAATTGCCTTCGGTGCATAATCAGGGCAATTCACTATGTGAGGATACATGTAGCTTGCAACAAAATCGGCTGAAATATTTTGGTGCCTTGCATCAATACGATCAAGGGTACAAGTGTGACCTTTCACTTCTTTCACCTGTAAGTAATTATCCCATTTCCCCATATATGCATACACTCGAAAAGAACAATCATCCTTCTTGCAACACACATCATATATCCTAGGAGAGCTCTTGACTACCCTGAACTCCCTGTGTAGAGTCAAGGTGGACCACTGCTTCACTGCATCCTTCAGATGTGCAGTACTGGGGTACATAGCGCCTTCACAAACCTCATTCTCCGTGTACTCCCATGGCACATTCTCACCACTATTAACAGTACACTGGGAGAAATCGTAGTTCCGCCAATGCAAGGGCACATGATCCTCAGACTCATCATCATCATCATCATCATAATCATCATCTGAAGAGTCCTCTTCCAATGCACGTTCATTAGCTTCCAACTCTCTCTGATATTGTCCCATCACCTCTGGGTTTACTTCTCCCTCATCAATAACACCAGTGACAACATAACCTCTAGATGGCTGCTCACCCTCAGAATCCCCTTCTTCCTCCTCTTGTTGTTCACCTTCTTCAGCACCTTCCCCTTCTTCAGCACCTTCCCCCTCGTCCACATCCTCAGCTTCCTCATGCACTTGACTGCTAGACCCACCCTGCTGGTAAACTTGGACAAACAAAATCACAGGCAAACCAACTTGGCATGCATTTCTGATAAAACTCCTCCATCGTGGAGTCCCTTCAAGTGGCACGAGCTCCCAATACACTGATGCATTTCTGTTGATTAGTGCCATCACCGACAGGCATTGGTGCTCTAAATCTACTAAAAATGCCTTAACCAGCCAGTTGGTTATAGCCTCCCAAGTTCTTTCTCCTGCTCTTTTAACATTTTTCTCAATTGAACTATAATTTGACAAGTCAACTCCTTGTGGACCATATATAATTTATCTAATTCCATAATATAATTTGATTGTGACTGTCTCCGACATGTCTGATTCATAATAAAAAGCAGTAATTGCTATCAAATACTACATCCAAGGACTAAGAAACAAATAGACTTATATCTAAACTAAATTAAAAAACTAATTAGCCGCAATCTACACACTTAACAGTAAATATGTTACGTAATATAAACTACAACTACAGATCTATACTCCAGAAATCTATACCATACATAAATCTACAGAAATCTACAGTACACCGAAATAGCAATTAGTGAAATTAGTGAAATCAGTGAAATATCTACAATGAAGCGAAGAAGCAGCAGAGTTTCACTGCTCCGCACCCTCCACCTCCCCTCTTCTCCTTCTCAACCCTAACACTACAAACAGGACTTCTTTAATACTACAGATCTAAATAAACATATTGAATCACTAATTACGCTTTCTAAGTATAGGTGCTAAAAGAGTTGAAATCGACGAAATACTTACCAATGAAGCGAAGAACCGGCAGAGCTTCGCTGCTCCGCCCCCTCACTCTCTTCTCCTTCCCAACCCTCTCTTTCTTTTTTTCCGAATTTTTATGACATTTCCGGGCTAATTTTCGACTTTTATAGAGGGCAGGAGACCTGCCGTCGTACGCCACGGCGGCTGCGAGGCCCCTACCGCCGTGGGCTACGGCGGTTGGTCATGCCGCTGTAGCGCACGACGAATAGTCCTCAACCGCCGTGGGCCACGACGACTGACCTTCACGCCCGTGGGGGCCCGCGGCTGTTGGCCCAACCGCCGTGGCCCACGGCGGCCGCCGTGGACCACGGTGATTGGTTGTCAAAATTGAAAATTTTTGAAATGATAGTATAATTTTGCAAAATGATTAAAAAAATATAAAAAAATTCTCCGGAAGACTTATAGTGGCCCCCTCCAGTGCAGCCCGCTAAGCAAAACTCTTCGAAGCCCAATATGAGAAACGTCGCGAATGGAAAAATGCAAGCCCGCCACGCCCCATGTAGGTAGACTGGAGGTAGATTGGGGGCAAGGCAAGCGGATAAGCTTCGTCCGGTGCGCGCACGAACACTGATCAGTGAGGCAGTGTCCACGCCGGTTTCGCTGCTCCGCCATGGCCACCTCCACGACCGCGCTCCACCCGCAATTCCGGGCGCCGCTGCGCGCTCCCGGCCGTCTCCGCCCGCTTCCACACTCCTCGTATTCCTCGTTCGCACGCGCACGCCCTCGCACTCCAGTCCGGGCCTCAGCGGCGTCCGCGTCTGCGCCGGTTCAGCCGGAGGCCGTCGCGGGGGTCCAGTGGGGCTGCGAGATCGAGTCCCTGGAGAGCGCGGCGTCGCTGGAGCGATGGCTCATAGACTCGGGCCTCCCAGAGCAACGCCTGGCCATCCAGCGTGTGGACATCGGCGAGCGCGGCCTTGTCGCGCTCAAGAACATCCGCAAGGGGGAGAAGTTGCTCTTCGTGCCGCCTTCCCTCGTCATCACCGCCGATTCGGTAACAAAACCATTATCCTCTCACTACCCACTGCGTTGGCGTTTATCTTCGTTCAAGAAATCCTGTTACAATTGGCATTCTATTGTGTTCGTGTTTCCTAGGAGTGGAGCTGCCCAGAGGTGGGGGATGTGATGAAGAGGAACGCGGTGCCGGACTGGCCGCTTATCGCCACTTACCTCATAAGTGAAGCAAGTTTAGAGGGCTCGTCGAGGTGGAGCAACTACATAGCAGCGTTGCCAAGGCAGCCTTACTCCCTCTTGTACTGGTATGGCTCATGATTGTAGTGGGTGTATTGCTGCATTGAGCGGAAGAGAGAGGGAGGGCTATGACATAGCATTCTCAATCTTGTACAGCCTTTATGTGTTATTGCAGGACTCGTGCAGAACTAGATGCATACCTGGTGGCTTCGCCAATCAGGGAACGTGCAATTCAGAGGATAACCGATGTGATTGGGACGTAAGATTGTCTACCTATATAGAGCTAATTTAGCAAATTATGTTCCTTGACTGTTGGAACTCACACTGGTATTTTTCTTTGTTGGTTTTTGGCAGATACAATGACCTTCGAGACCGTATATTTTCAAAGCATTCAGATTTATTCCCTGAAGAGGTGTGTTGTGCAAACATTGATATATTATTTCTTTACTCTTACAACTTTACAAGACTGTTTAGCCAACTTCAATCCTATGCACAGATAGATACAATTCTTTAAATCTTGGGTTCAAAGCATACCAGAAGGAGGAAAGAGTATGTTAATGTTTGACTTTGGTATTCAAACAAAGTTGTGGAACTGATACACATATTAAACATTAATTAATTATATACAGCAACGGAGCCAGCATCAGAAATAGCATGGTATTATGAACTAGAATTCCCCTGATTATTAAAGGCTCCAAGGGTAAATTTTAGAACATGAAGGCGCCTAACTCTGTCATACACCTTGAATGGCGATGCTAGTCTTTTCGTTAGTTCTCCATTTATACTTTAGCCTGATGTCCTGATCAGTTGTATCTCAATCTTTATTTTAGGTCTATAACATAGAGACATTTCTATGGTCCTTCGGTATTCTCTTCTCCCGCCTGGTAAGAGTGGATCTAGTTAATATGGTTCAAACCTTGTTTGACTTGTAGAACTCTGGTAGCCCTTTTCATGATGAGTATGAATTCCTTGCTATTGATGTCATTTTTGACTAACCAATAATGTGCATTGATCTATTTTTCAGGTTCGTTTGCCGTCAATGGATGGAAGGGTTGCACTAGTTCCTTGGGCAGATATGCTTAACCATAGCCCTGAGGTACAATGTTTTGTATTTTTACAAAGAACCATCCTTGATAGCGCTCAAAATTAAGCACACTTATTCCCAGATTCCCTTTTTTATACTCTTGTTTTCTTACACTCTTGTATGTCTTCCTAGCTTAACAGTGCTCATGAGATTTACTTGTTATTAAATTTTTGTAGGTGGAAACATTCTTGGACTTCGATAAGTCATCACAAGGAATAGTTTTCACCACTGACCGCTCATATCAACCAGGTGAGCAGGTAACATTTTTTCATTTATGCTTTTTGCTCTATTCTCAGTTATCTATCAATCAAATTAATCACAAAATTCTTCCGTAGTGATGATAAATGCACTGGCACTAGTATGTTGTTGCTGTTTTCAAAAGTGAAGTCTGCATGTTTATTCATGGTTTTCTGAAATATGGTTTCTGTTTAATCATATTGGGCACATTGCTCTCTTGTGCTGGCATTTTAAGGGTTAAGACATCTTTAGTCTTGAATCCCAATATTCAACTAAATCTCAGCATCTCTATCCATCTATCTGTTTTTTTTAGTACACAAATCACATAATTGGCTCCAGTGGGGCTTACATGAATGGCCATCCTTCTTTATTTAAAAATTTTAGTTAAGCGAAATTTGTTTCGTTTCCCAACTTCTTTTTGTTTGTCTCTAGTCTGGGGGTAACTGCTGTTCTTCCATTCGCATATTGTCTATTAAACTGCCTGTTTCGTTTTGGAAACTCTTCAGGTTTTTATATCTTATGGGAAGAAATCCAGTGGTGAGCTATTGCTTTCATATGGTTTTGTTCCAAAAGAGGGAACAAACCCAAATGATTCAATTGAGTTGCTGGTGTCTCTTGACAAATCCGATAAGTGCTACAAAGAGAAATTACAAGCACTAAAGCGAAATGGTTTGTCAGCGTAAGTGCTCATTATACTTATGGGCACAAGTGTAGCTTACCTGTTACATCTGTGAAGCTTCACATACTATATCATTTTGTTAAGATGAGACATGATTTTTTTACGGTAGCATTCTTTGTTGTAATCTTGTTAAATGAGTACTGATCGGATTAGAACACTGGTTTCCTATTGTTACTTCTATATAGTACTGAACTACTGATAACAAATTACGGAAACAAAGCATGATTGCATATTGAGTGTAAAATGCATCTTACTGAGATGGAAACGATATCTTTTACCAGAATAAATAAGATCATAGTTAAGCACAGCTTTCTATAGAATTGTACATGATTTTCCATTCATACCATCAGCTCTGTATCATGTATATTGCTCCTTTCTATTTAGTTAACTCCCACACGATCATCTTACTGTGCACATTTCTGATACTATCAGATTTGTATACTTGATATTGACAAAAGTGGATTTGATCACCATTTACAGATCTGAAAGTTTCCCTTTGCGGGTTACAGGATGGCCAGTTGAGCTTATGGCTTATGCCTTCCTTGTGGTCAGTCCTCCTGACATGAGTCAGCGCTTTGAGGAGGTTTGTTGCTGTTATTTTGCACCCAGTGTTAAAAGCTAGGAGGATAGTCAAGACAACTTGATGTTATGTTTGTTATTCAAAATGATCTCTGCTAAATGTTTCTTGCAGATGGCTGTTGCTGCATCGAACAAAAATTCATCCAAACCTGGACTTAATTACCCTGAATTGGAAGAACAAGCTCTTCAGTTTATCCTGGATTGCTGTGAATCTAATATAGCAAAATATACCAAGTACCTAGAGGTGACGTCCTTTTCATGACATTTCCTGCAGAACACACTAATTAACCTCATGAGATTGCCTTTCAAAAACATTAACCTCATGAGATTGGAACACTGCCATTCTATTAATTTTATTGTCCTGTGATTAGTTCTTTTATACACGAATATCTATGATGTGGATTGCCAAAAGAACATTGCCCATCCCGAGTATCTGTTGACAATGTCAGTAAGTGGATCCATAATATTTCAGGGTGGCAATGGCTCTCCACAAGTTTCAATAAATGCAAAGCAAGCCAACAGGACATTGCTGCTAAAACAGCTAGCAAAAGATCTGTGCATCAGTGAACGGAGAATCTTGTACCGTACACAATACGTAAGTTAGCAAAGCTTGTGCTGCTGTTGCTTTTGCATCTGCACCATGTTTCAACTCTTAACATTTTACATGTCCTCAAATTGTCTTGCGCAGATATTGCGTAGAAAATTGAGGGACATGAGAGGTGGCGAACTTAGAGCTCTGTCGTTGTTCAATGGGCTCAGAAAGCTCTTCAAATAAATGGACCGACTACATTTCTAGGTGGAATGGATCCTATCGGATAGTTTTGATTTCTCTGATAACATGGTAACATACAATGTATTTTTAACCACTTTTGTATTGCAGATTTTTTTTTAAACTGAGCACTGCTTGATTCAGTTTCAGGTGCTTTGACCTTGCATCAGGAGCTTCCTATGTTTCTTACCAAATCACATTGCAGTCTCAGCCGCAAATTTCTCATCTGGAGCAGCATCTGCATGCTACAAAGCAGCTGGTTCAACAAAAAGTTGTGAATTGTAATTGAACAGCCCAGAGCTTGTCATATGCTAGTATGTAAGGTAGATTTTACGAGAGGAGCTAGCCCTAGCCAGTCATAGTTTGCCCCTGGTGTCCCAGCTGTTTTAGTCCATATATGATGTTTATGCCTGTACAAACTGTAAATCCATGGTGATATACAAGAATATATATTGTGCGGTGCCTGTACAAACCGTAAATCCATAGCAGAGCATGCACGCGAAGTGGAGACGACGACTCCTGAATCCTGATCACACTCGATGGTCGATGTCAACAAATTTTAGCCGCCGCCACAGCCGCAGCCGCAGAGGAGGCGGCTGGACTCCATCTCTGTTGACCACTGCTCCAGTGTACCCAACCACTCCGGAGTCCGGAACTGAACTCCAGCTCCGTTGACCATCTGCTGCCCCCCATCCATTACATATTTCCATTCTCGGCGCTGCGCAGGCGGCAGTCGAGGGAGGGAGCAAAGCGGCGGCCATGGCCGGGAGCAGCGTATCCAGCGGCGGCCGCTCGCCGCTGTTCGCGACGGAGAAACCGGCGGTGGTGGCGGCGTACGCGTACCGGCTGTTCGCGGGCACGGTCTTCGCGGGGCTCCTGCTGGTATGGCTGTACAGGGCCACGCACCTGCCGCCGAGGAGCAGCGGCGCGCGGTGGTGGGCGTGGCTCGGGCTCTCGGCCGCCGAGCTCTGGTTCGGCTTCTACTGGGTGCTGACGCTGTCCGTGCGGTGGAGCCCCGTCTACCGCCGCGCCTTCCCCGGCCGGCTCACCCGAAGGTACTCAACCTGGAGCGGCTGTTTGCCATGCTGGCTAAAAACTGAATTAGTGCAGTTTCAGACTTTCAGTTGCGCTCCGAAGTAGCCTTCAATGTTTGAAACTATGCTTACCTGCTAGAATTATGATTGCCGTATCCATAGAGGCAATCAAGCTAACTGCGCATCCTTCTGCACTTTTCTAGAAATGCTGCATATCGAAACTGGTAACACGGTAGTTTTTCCCATGACGCTGTAATGGCATCTATAACAATGGTGATTTTTTTTTACTACGAGCAGGTACAAGGAGGATGAGCTTCCCAGGGTGGACATATTTGTGTGCACAGCAGACCCAACTCTTGAGCCACCAATGCTCGTCATCTCCACTGTCCTATCTGTTATGGCTTATGACTACCCGCCCGAGAAGCTGAATATCTATTTGTCTGATGATGCCGGTTCTGTTACAACATTGTATGCTCTGTATGAAGCATCTGAGTTTGCAAAGCACTGGATTCCATTTTGCAAGAAGTACAAGGTTGAGCCCAGGTCACCAGTTGCCTACTTGGCCAAAACAGATAGCCCTCCTGATACATGTGACCCGAAAGAGTGGTTTGCCTTGAAGGTATACTGAATTTTTCTATGTAGCTCATCTCAACCTAATATTTATTTTCCTAGTACCTGGCATACTTTCTGCTGTGGTGGGCTTTCATATATCTTCTTTGAGACTGTCAAACCAGAAAACCCGTGCTTACTATCTATATTATTTTCCCCATTTTTATGTTTTGCAGGAGATGCATAAAGATTTAACTGATCGGGTGAATTCAGTTGTAAGTTCAGGCAAGATCCCGGAGGCTCCAGAATGCAAAGTTAAGGGCTTCACCCAGTGGAATGAGGATACAACTTACAGGGATCACCCTTCAATAGTGCAGGTAACGTTTTGGCATAAAGTGGTCTGATTAGAGTAATACTATTACTATCTTGGAGGATGTGGTGTTTGAATACAACATTTAATTGATGTGATATATTTGGGGAGTTGGAAATACTCATGTAGCAAAACTATATTTAACCTACGTGTTGATTAATTTTCCAACAAGTTCTGTAGATTACCCTTCGTAAAATGTTTTATTCCATTATCTAAAATATTTGGGTCTAGCAAGACTAGCTTGGCATGGCTGATAATGAAACACTCATTAAGAAAGTAGTATGAAATTTGTCTTTCCTGTCTTCATCTTTTTTATGGTTTGTTCTGACCAAAGGGTTCTCGATCGCTAGATTTTTGTTGACGGAAGCAAACGAAAGACAGCTGATATCGATGGAAATGCATTGCCAACACTTGTGTATATGGCACGTGAGAAGAGACTTCAGGAACATCATCACTTCAAAGCTGGATCACTGAATGCTTTGGTGGGTATTTTGGCTTCTCTTTTGTATGGTCCAGAGTTTTCACCTATGTCCTTGAACCAGTCCTCCCTTTGTTTGCATAATTCCTTAATTAAGGTTGATTGCACAGATTAGGGTATCATCAGTGATAAGCAACAGCCCAATCATAATGAATGTGGACTGCGATATGTACTCCAACAATTCAGGGTCTATCAGAGATGCATTATGCTTCTTCCTAGATGAAGAGCAAGGCCAGGATATTGCTTTCGTTCAGTATCCTCAGAACTTTGAAAATGTGGTGCACGACGACATCTATGGCAATCCTATCAACACCGTGAATGAGGTAATTAAAAATTTGCCAATGCATTTTTTTTATAATTTCAATAGAGGATGTACCTATGTGATGAGCTGAAACATGAATCGCTAAGCCTAACCCTGTCTTCCTTTCGACTGAATTGGTCTCCAGTTGGATCATCCTTGCTTGGACGGATGGGGTGGAATGTGTTACTATGGCACAGGATGCTTCCATAGGAGAGAGGCTCTATGTGGCCGAATATATAGTCGAGACTACAAGGAAGATTGGACTAGGATGGTGAGGAAAACAGAAGAGGTTGATGAGTTGGAAAGGATGGCCATGTCACTTGTGACTTGCACACATGAGCATAACACCCTATGGGGAATCGAGGTCTCCATCCCTGAACAAATAACTGAAAATTGTCCGTGTTACACTGACTTTATATGATTGCAAAATTTTATTCGTTTTATGCGTGTATTTTACTGAATTCAAGTTGCTGAATTGCAGAAGGGAGTCAGATATGGTTGCCCACTGGAGGATGTCATTACAGGGTTGCAAATCCAGAGTCGTGGATGGAAATCTGTGTACTACAATCCAGCAAGAAAGGGCTTCTTAGGGATGGCCCCCACCTCACTAGGACAGATTCTGGTTCAGCACAAGAGATGGACAGAAGGGTTCCTCCAGATCTCCCTCTCAAAATACAACCCCTTTCTATTAGGTCACAGGAAGATCAGGCTGGGCCTTCAAATGGGTTATTCTGTTTGTGGGTTTTGGGCTCTGAACAGCTTCCCCACCTTGTACTACGTCACCATCCCTTCACTTTGTTTCCTCAATGGCATCTCCCTTTTCCCTGAGGTACGTTAAAGTATATTCTGTTGCTTATTTATATGCACTTTAACTTGCTCTAACTCTGAAGCAATATTTGCATCTGCAATAAACTCAAACTCAGATGACTAGCCCTTGGTTTGTACCATTTGCATACATCGTTGTGGCTGCATACTCCTGCAGCTTAGTGGAGTCATTGCAGTCTGGTGACACTGCTGTAGAGTGGTGGAATGCACAAAGGATGTGGCTTTTCAGAAGAATCTCCTCATACCTACTGGCAGCCATCGACACAATCCGCAGATTGCTGGGCATCTCCGAATCAGGATTTGCCCTGACCGCGAAGGTGACTGATTCGGAGGCCTTGGAGAGGTACAAGAAGGGGGTGATGGAGTTCGGATCCTTTTCCGTGATGTTTGTGATCATTACAACAGTCGCGTTGCTCAACCTGGCATGCTTGGTGTTGGGATTGGCAAGAGTTTTGTTACATGAAGGCGCAACAGGCTTGGGAGCTTTGTTCCTGCAGGTTGTTCTCTGTATGCTAGTAGTAGCCATCAATTTCCCAGTCTATGAAGCGCTCTTCCTCCGCAATGACAATGGCAGATTGCCTGCTTCTGTCGGTCTAGTTTCGTTCTGCATTGTATTACCACTCTGTATACTGCCAACCAATATCAGATATGAACCTGGTCAAATGTAACAAAAACACGTATGATGCTATTTCTAATGGAAGAATTTAAAAGGAGTTATATTATGCTTCTCGTCATCTCTGGAAATGTCACTGTATTTTGTGTCAGGGTGGCGCATAACTGTGTCCAGTGACTGCAATCTGAGAATCGTTGGCCTGGTCCGGTGTCAAATCTGATACCGGATTGTGCACGACAGTTCTTAGGAGTAATTCAACTGATAACGTTGAGGAAGGAGTTACACCATAGAAAAGGGTCGAGAAAAGAAAATTACAAGCAGACATCAACTTGAACTGATGTTAGACAGATCTAAGGACGCCATTAGCAGATACCCACCACCAGAGTAATTTTCTTATATGAAATGAAACGGCTACACATAGCGCCCATGTCGCTGGCAGGCACTGGCAGGATCGAGTCTGAAGATCTCATGGCCAGCCTGCCCTGTCAGTAGGGCTGGACGCCGAGCCAGCTCGGCTTGGCTCGGCTCGGCTCGGTCTGACTCGTTAAGGTAACAAGCCAGCTCGGCTTGGCTCGTTAACAAAACGAGCAAAAAGGCTGGCTCGGCTTGGCTCGTTAGTAGCTCGAGCCAGCTCGTTAGGCTTGCGAGCTGTATGTAAATTTGAAATTAACCTCTGAGCATATGTAAGGTTTTTAAAAATAATAATTATAAAGTTGTAAATGATAAAATTAGTCACACATGTAGCACTTAGAAAGGTTTGGCATAGCTTCAATGGCTCAACTCAACTTTGATAGCTCAGTTTTCTATATTGAAATTAGAATTTTCTAGCTCGTTTGGCTCGCGAGCAGCTTGCGAGCTGGCTCGAGCCAGCTTGTTAACAAAACGAGCAAAAATAGTTGCTCGGCTCGTTAAAAAATTAATCGAGCCGAGCCGAGTCGAGCCGAGCTATGAACGAGTTGAGCCAGCTCACGAGTTTCTGGCTCACGGTCCAGCCCTACCTGCCAGCAACGACAGAGCTACACATAACCATCACAGATTGAAACGACACCAAGCTGCAGCGTTGCCTTCCTCTCCTGCAATTGCGCAGCGCGCTTGGCTTCCTCAGGAATCAGGATTGCGTGGGGCTGGGCGAGACGCAGCAGAACCATTTCTTCTGCAGATTGGAGAGTTGGATATGCGATCGATCGGTGAGTAGCGCAGGAATGGCTCGCCGAATTTCAGGAGAGATGGGTGTGCGTACCGATGCGTTGTTCCTGGAGTTGTAGGAGGTCACCTTGTTGTCGACCCTGCTGGAGGAGTCCTTGCTGCTGTCCGCCGACCTGTTGCTGATGTGGCCTTTGGTCGGGGCTTTCTTCTCATCCCTGGCTTTGCTGAAGATAATCGTGAACCCGTCGGCGGACGCCGGGTTGTTGACGTCCCATTCGCCGAACTTGGGCAGGGTGCGGCCGGTGTCGTCCTTCACAAGCATCACGCCATTGTAAATGAAAAACAAAATTGCCCGGCTAAAATTTGCAGAAATCCAGAGCTGATGATCATATGTGAATGAACATCTGTTTCTGAATTTCTCTCTCATTCATACGCATCGTTTGTCAATGGGATTGCTCATACCAAAATTCGAGGGATTGCATGCTTATATCGGAGCATATAAAAAAATTATGCAGCAGAAATGATCCGATAGAACTCGAAGGAGGCTTGCACTGACCGACATGGTATCGCAGCTTCCTTCAGCCGGAGTCGCAGAAAATTTTGCCCTTGCTTGTGATTCCGACGCGCTGGAGTTTCTGGGGCAAAATTCTTCCCCCCGGGATGAGAGGTGAAGGATTGGCCACAAACAACAGGAGGCGACGAAGCGGAGCGCAACGGCACCCTCCTACGCGAATCTTATATACCTATTCATGGCATGTTTTGCATGCAGTGGCTGCCTAAAATTAATCAACTTTTAAACGATTTATCGCGCTCGCTTTTTTTGGTTCGGTTTGTTTCGGCAAACCACCAGAGCGCTGCCGAGCTACTTCTCCCTCGTGGGTTGGGCTGGGCCAACTACTGCGCGGCCCACCCCGCGACCGAGGAATCACTAGGAGTTTTCCATTTGTGAACCGGGCGTAGCTCAGCTGACAAGGTTCTTTCTAGTGAATTTTTTTATATATTTTTTTCTTTATTTTGCAAAAATAAATGGTCCGTCAGAAATTTTGCAAAACTATACATCTGCCGTCGTGGTCCACGGCCGTAGGGTTCCTACCGCCGTGCGGCACGGCGGCAGGGGCCGTGGCCCACTGGCAAGGGCACATACCGCTGTGGGCCACGGCGTTAGGGCCTACCGCCGTGCGGCACGGTGGTAGGAGCCTACCGCCAGGCGGCAGCGTGGCCTCCAGGTAGCGCCATAGGCCACGGCGGTATGTATGACCCTACCGCCGTGCCCTACGGCGGTAGGATTTTTTTTTTGTAAATTTCAATTTTTGAAGCATTGATACTTAACGACGAACCATTAATACTTAACGATGAATTACAGAAACAAGCAATGGCACGTACGACACAAGTACCCTAACTTCGTGCCGCTGCTAGTCCTAACGTGCCTTAGGGAATTTAGATAAACGATTACAATATTTGTAGTCTAGTTGTACGAATAGTACCCGGAGAACCCGGACATCATAGACCCGCCGGAGTGCTGGGAGGGCATGTAGTACCCCGACGGGGGTGGAGTTGGATCAGACGGTGGTGGGGGTGGAGTTGCTGGTGGAGTGTTGTCCTTCTTCTCGTGGCACGAACAACAGCAGAACTCGTCCTCACACCCGGTGTTCGTCTTCACCACCATTGGTCCGGTCACCGGTCCGTCGTCGTCGTTGGTAGATGTCGGATCTGGAGAAGCCAATGCCGACACGAGTTCTTGCCTCAGGTTGAAGATGACAACATCCTTGAGGTAGTTGATGTACTCTTGATACGGGTCAATAGCTGAGGGATCCACCCATTGCACGAAACCGCAGTTATCTGGTTGTTCGGAGTACTGCAGAAACCGTGATTACATTAGTAAATCAATAAAATGATGAAGGACAGAGGTCATATAGTTTTGCTTACCCATGCTCGTGAGCAATGACAGAAGCGTCGACCAGAGTTGTCCCATCCCTGGTAAACCTGCATCACACAGAACTCACCGTGTGCACACCTTGGTCAGTTCACCGTTTGATTTGGTGCGTACTTTCTAACATCACGCATGGATTTGAAATCTCTCTTATCTAAGACTGGAAAATTGCTGTTGAACTCTGGATCTTGCTGGCTCCACAGTGCTGGATCGAGGGAGTCATCATCATCCCCAGTCCAGGAACTCATTGGTGCTTGTTGTGTTGTGAAGTGACACTGGAGAAGAGTGCTCACATATATGTAGGCAATAAAGCAGACTGGACGGTGGGCCATTCGATCCGGGGTAAGAAAAACGGGCAGTGACTCGGAGGAAACACACCCTAGTACTAGGTACACTGTTTGGTGCAGTGACTCACAGAAAACACACCCTATGTGTTCACTGTTTGGTGCAGTGACTCACAGAAAACACACCCTAGTACGAGTTTTACTGTTTGCATCTGAAATGCATCTGAAATCAAGTTCTTAAAGATACAACCCGACTCTAGAGAATGATGAAATGAAATCATAATTTTTTATGGATACAGTAGCACTCGGCGTCTAGTACTCTACGTCTACTGGGTACAACGGGGGTATTTCCCCTTCCTCATAGCATCCGGCCCAGCTTCCTTAGCCCGGCGAGCTCTCTCCCTCTTTCTCTCTCTATCTGCTTCACGGGCCGCGGCCGCTTCACGTTCTTTGATCTCCCGGCGAATGCGAATTTCCTCCTGCTGCTCCTTACGTTTTTCTTCTTGTTTTTCTGCCTCAACCATCCTTTGCCACCTCTCACGTGCTGAACGACCCGTCGCCTCGACGTAACGCTTGTCTTGTTCGGACTGCTCACAATCTAGCCACTGCATAAAATCACAGAGGAGGTAGAGTCTTTTTTCAAAGACAAGTTAGCACATAATAAAATAGCAATGACATATTATTTATTTATTAATGCAGTTTGTTCTTACTTTTGGTCTAACATTGCGACATGGTGGGAGGGGGTCATGCTCGTAGTTCACGCACATGAAGAACCTCATCCCGTAGCAATACCCGAGAACGTTGCACTTGACAAGCTTACAGTTGTCACTGCAGTAGCACATAGGAGTGTGGATCCCCTTTCGCACCGCAACCTTGTCATTCCTACTGGTGAGCAACTCCAAATCCAACTCAGGACCCGAGGAAGCCATTGAAAACCTACAAAAAAAAGATGAGAAATATGATAATTCATTATGTCGGGGACAGCCGTAGGGGTCCCCTAATAACGGGGGAAATCACTCATTTTTTTCGAAATATAACGAAAGCAAACAAGCAAACTCACGAACCGCAAATCACACCTCGCATGCCGCGGCCCACGGCCCAAAAAGCCCCAGCGGCCCATCGAAATAGCCAACCCCCGGCACCCCTCGAGCGAACCTCCGCTCCGCTCGAGGGCCGGGCGCTGTACCGCGAATCTTCCGCCTCGCTCGAGGGCTTGACGCCCCTCGAGCGAGTTTCCGCCTCGCTCGAGGCCTCCTCCGATCCGCGACACCATCCCTGCTCCCACGACCGGAGCATTAAATGCTCTGGCGCGCCGCGGGCACCCGGGTCAAAGGCGAATCCACGCCACGCCGGCCCTCTGACACCGCCTGGGAATCAGATCCCGGCGCTGTTCGGCCAACCCGTGCTGTGCAGCCATCCCCGGCGCTGTGCGGGATGACCGGTGTCATTCCGTGACGCTGTGCCGCCTACTCCCGTACCTCCTCCACGTCGCGCCCCTCGAAAGAGGACGGCGGCACCCTCGAAAGGGGTACGGCCACCAATTCCCCGTCCGCCTGGTACGACGCCGTGACGCAAGGCCGTCAGGGCGCGTCACCTCCATCACCTCCGGCCTTGAGCGGCCATCCCCACCACTGTGCCGCCATCCCGGGCACTACTGGGCCATCCCCCGCACTGTAAGGATCCAGGTTGACAGGACATCGCCACGCCCGCCGCTATGCAGCCTCCGGTCCTCCGTCAGCCAGGCCCTCGAGCCGGTGTACGGACGGCGAACAAACGAAGAGCTCCAGCGCTACTACCCTCGAAGCTGCTCCTGGACGGACACAGGAGTCACCACGACGCCCGCCAGGAGCAAGATTCGCCAGGACGGCCATCGAATCGCCGGCACTGTGCGCCATACCGCCACACCATGCCTAAAGCCATGCGGTATGACTGTAAACCGCCTCCCCTTGGTCTATAAAAGGAGGAGGCGGTCCCCCGGCCGCAGGGGGACGAGATCACTTCACACTCACTCTCACTCGCATACTCGTTCCCTTCGATATTGGCACTTTGCCTCAATCACTTAGCAGGGACTTGGAGGCCTCTCCTCCTCTCCCGCCTTGCTTGTAGCCCCCCTCTACAGGCACCACCGGTGCGAGTCAATACAGCGCGCACGCGCAAATCTGCTGGACGTACGACCCCGCGGTCGGAACCAGGATAAACTCGTGTCCCCTGTGTTGTCATTTGCACCGACCATCGAGAAGCTGATCACAGCGTAACTTACTAGTTAGTGTCGGGACTAATCCTAACACCGACACATTACATGTTTCATTTGAAATTAGAGAACAATACATAACAGGGTATGATAATAAATTTGACGGCAAGAAGAAAACAACAAGCAAATGAAAAGGTAGTTCAATTATTACAACACGATAACATGCATAAGTTCAAATATTACAAGACCTTGCCAAATAAAATGGTTCAAATATTACAAGACGAAAACATGCATAAATATTTCAAATATTACAACACGGTAGCACAAACAAGTACGGTCACTGCATTCCTTCATTGTAGTGACGGGAACGACGTCCACGTGCACTAGCTGAAGGTGCTGGAGAAGTGGCAGTGGAAAAGTAAGATGCTTCGGTGCATTTCTTGTAGGAGTGTCCTGGATTGTTGCACTTAGAGCATATCTGCACCGCAGGTCCAGCTTCAGCCTCATCCATGTTGTTCCTAATCCTCTTCTTCTTGCGTCGACCGACACCTTGGCACATGGTTGGATCTAGATTTGGTATGTACAACGCACTATCTTTGGGGTCTTGAGTGAAAGTTCCAAGATGCAGGTAACCCTCAATAGTGTGGTTCCAAGTGTCTAGAATGGTTTGCTTCAGAAAGTATTTAGGCACGTAGCGACCCTAATGTTTATTCTTTGTTGCAAGTCATGCAGCGATCACATGTGAGCAGGGGTAGTGTAGCAGCAGTGGCTTCTGGCAAGAGCATGAGCATGTCTGATTCCCAATAACTGTTTTTTGTGTTGTTATTTCACCATTCGCTTTTTGTGATTTGGACTGGCAATTTATCTGATATTTTCACTGCACTTCCTCGCCAGGATCACGACGTAGAGGTTGTGGGTAAGCTCTGTGAGCAAGAGCAGCCTTCTGTTTTGTGGTCAAGTACTCAGTCATCCATGTTGAATACACCTTCTGACAGTCCTGCATAGCTGCATGTGCTGCAGTAGCACGCTCAAGAAAGTACTTCATTGTGCGGTACAAGAAGAACTCAATGATACCAACAAGAGGGAGAGCTCTGGCACCACGCAAAACAGCGTTGTAGACCTCAGCAAAATTTGTTGCCATTATCCCATGCCTCACACATCCCTTATCAAACAGGAGACACCATTTCTCCTTAGACTCATTCTGAATCCACTGGCTGAAGGTCTTCACAGCACGTCCCCTTCTCCTTCTGACATTTGGAGCATCTAACCCCACGTCCTCCAGAGAAACTATCTCTTCCCCGGGTTCAGTACTTATTGGCTTCTTAGCTATCTCTTCTGATGCTTTCTTCGTCAGATCATCTAATTTTTGCCATAGCTCGTAGAACTTTTTCTCCTGATTGGTCGAACATAAGCGCTTGAACAATTGTGTAAGTTCTTTGTTCTTGAACTGGCTATGAAAGTTTGCTCCCATATGCCTCATGCACCACCTGCTATGCACATCTGGCCATTGTGCTGCTCTGTTACGTTCTTCACTACCTTCTTTGATGTCATTAATGGCCTGCAAAATACCTTTGTGTCTATCATGTATCACACACACGTCTGACACATCTCCCACCACCATCTGCTTCAATCTCTCCAGAAACCAATACCAACTGTCACCATTCTCTCCCTCTGCAAAAGCAATTGCCAATGGCAACAACTGATTGTTGCCATCTGCAGCCACAACTGTAAGGATTGTGCCCTTGTATTTTCCTGTTAGGAATGTGCCATCTATGCAAATGACTGGTCGACACTGTTTGAATGCAGCAATAGTGGGACCTAATGCTAAGAATGCCCACTGCAAGACTTGCTTCCCTGGCCTTGATACAAGATTATAAGTCTTGATATCATAATAACAACCAGGATTTAGCATGGCAATTGTGTTCAGCAATCAAGGCAGATTGTCGTAGGATGCTTCGTAAGTACCCCACCTCATCTCCAATACCTTCTTCTTCGCCATGTATGCCTTACCATAACTTATCTAGTACCTAAATTTCTCCTCAATTGCCAAGATAATAGACTTGGGCTCATAAGCAGGATTTTCCACAATCTTAGCAAACATCTGGCTGGCCACAAAACCGACTGACAAATTACGATGGCTCGCATCTAGCTGCTCAAGTACACAAGTGTGATCCACAACAGATCTGATCTCCCAGTAATTTTTCCACTTGCCCTTGGAAGCATACACTCGAAAAGGACAGTTGGGCTTCACACATTGTACATCATATATATGTGGAGAACTCTTCACTACCCTGAACTCTCTCTGCAGAGTAAGGGTGGCCCACCTCTTCACTGCATCCTTCACCTCTACTGCACTCTTATACATGGCGCCAACAGAAACCTTATTGTCTCTATACTCCCAGGACACATTCTCACCAGGATTGACAGATAGCTGTGAGAAATTGTAACTGTCCCAATCCCTTGGAACTAGCGGGTCATCCTCATCATCTGAGGAGTCCTCTTCCAACCCACGTTCATCCTCATCAGCCTCCATTTCATACTGCCTGAGTACTTCTTCATTAACTTCTCCCTCGTCAATTTCACCACGGGCCTCAAAGGGTGTGTCACCATCTCCTTCTTCTGCCTCAGTGGAAGCACCATCTCCTTCTTGCGGCTCAGTTGCAGGACCATCTCCTGCTTGTAGTTCAGCCTCACCCTGGTGAGCAGCACTACCCTCCTCATGCACTTGACTACTAGACCCAGCCTTATGAGCAACTTGGATAAATAACATCACAGGCAAACCAATTTCACATGCTGTTTTGATATAACTCCTCTAATGTTCAGTGCCTTGAAGTGGCATAAGTTCCCAATATACTGACTCACTCCTGTTGATTAGAGCCATAATGGACAAGTCATGTTGCTCTGCATCTACATGGAATACCCTATAAAAAAGTTGGTAATGGACCCCAAGTTCTTTCGACTGCTCTTCTAATCACATAATCAACCGAATTAAACTCTGACAAGTCAACTCCATGTTCACCATATCTAATCTGCCCATTACCGAAATACAACTTGACACTGACTGCATCCGACATGTCTGACAGCATGAAAAAAAATCGTTATTAACAAGTGGATCTGCAACTACAAAATATATCTACTCAGAGTTACACTAAAACTATAATTTTACTAATCCATCTACACTAAAACTATAATTTTACTATGCAGGTCTACACTAAAACTATATTTTTACTAAGCAAATCTACACTAAAACTATATTTTTACTAAGCAGATCTACACTAAAACTATATTTTTACTATTATCACAGTTCAAACTATTAAGTACCAGAGTATTACCTCTAACGAGACGAAAAACCGGCAGAGCTTCGCACCTTCACCACCTCCTCCTCACTCCCTTCTCCTCTTCCCCCTCTCTTTCTTTTTTTTCGAATTATTGTGACATTTTCGGCTGAATTTCGGTGTTATATAGGCAGCAGTTCATAGCACCGTGGGGCACAGCGGCAGCAGGCCTGCTGCCGCCATGGCCCACGGCGCTAGGACCTGCCGCCGTAGCCCACGACGGTATGTCCCTACCGCCGTGGGTTACGGCGGTATGTCCGTCGCACGCTACGGGCCCACGTCTGGCCGTGGGCCACGGCCCCTACCGCCGTGGGCCACGGCGGCAGATGTATAGTTTTGCAAAATTTCTGGCGGACCATTTATTTTTGCAAAATAGAGAAAAAAATATAAAAAAATTCTTTCTAGTGGAACTTACACTTACCCACCGTACCACTACCAGGGTTTGAATTCTTCACTCGGCACTGGTGCTCGTACTTTTTTTCTGAATTTATTTTAAGATTTAACCGGTACTATTATTTCAATGGTAGGCGACGTGTTCGTCAACAGCGAGATGTCACTGGTGACTTCGTCAATCTTGAAGATTTGTTGACTCGATCTTCTTAAAGTGTGAGTGTGCGTGCATGTATGTAAACGTCTACGACCCTATTTGGCAGGGCTCCAAAAGGAGCTTCAGCTCCGGCTCCACGCGGAGCTCTGCCAACGGGGTGCTCCATGGCGGCTTCGGGGCTAGAGCTGGTGGTGGAGCCGCAAACGGCTTCCACTGAGGAGGTGGAGCCATGAAACGTGCCTCCAACCGACGGTGCGAGGCGGAGGGGGGGGGATCTCGGGCAGATGCGGTGAATGGACAAGAAGGAGAGGAGGGGAAAAAGGAGAGGAAAAGAAAAGAAAAGGAAAAAAGGAAAATAAAGAAAAGGGGGGAAATAGGAAAGAGCAATTTAGATATTTTATAACCTCAATCCAACAGGTGAAGCCGTTTCGACTAACGTTTTTCAAACGGCTTCAGCTCCATCAGAAAAGCCGCTCCACCAAAGAGCCAGAGCCGGAGCCGTTTTTGGAGGAGCCGGAGCCCTGCCAAACAAGCCCTACGTCTGTAATGTGCCATTCCAAAAAAAACTAGAATTTTCCTTTTTTCCCTATATTTTAATGAAAGAAAATTTGTGTTATTCATTGATCTCAAGTTCTCAACTGGGATGGAACAACTTAAAGTGGCGTATCAGCTTCTGCAGCAATTTCTTTTGCCGGGACGGCATTCTTGTGCGTGTAAAAGCAAGACGAACAATGGCAGGCGTTCACACTTAGCAGCCAGAGAAGATACTCGTTGATCTTTTCATGAAAGTTGGGTTCATTACCTGGGCAATAGACATAATGATACATATTTTACTTCAGCTAACTAACTTATTCAATAGACATTAATGTTTAAAGTTGAAGTAAAAAGTCAACGGTGTCATATATATTTACGAACGGGGGTAGTAATATTTAGCACATGCTTACTTTAGCACAACATTGTCTAATCATAGGTTAATTAGACTAGATTATGAAATGGGTTGACATTAATCTACCGTTTAGTAATTCTAATTAGTTTCCAAACATCTAATGTGATGGGTCAATAGTATAAAATTTGTGAACTAAACGAAGACCTTCATGAGAAATGGGTCACGCGAATTGTGTTCAATCAAGTAGGACAAATACAACAAAACAGTTCAGTTAAATAAGTCTTTAATGCACACAAATAGTTCTCCATCAAAGTACATGTAGCATTATTACATTAGCATTAGACTTGTGCGCACCCAATCTGCATCTTTCAACTTTACTAATCATGCATACCAGCGAACACCATGTCAACGCTCGTCATCAAATACGTAACTCTCATCCTCGGCTTCATCTTCAAGTCTGACCGGAGCAAATTCATCGTCGGAAGAATCACTTTCATATATGTAGGGAAATACAGTATCTGGATGTAACGCCTACGTTTTTAGCCCTAATAAATCACCTGCTAAAACACACGTGTTTTCAAAACTTTTCCGCTGAGCTCGATCATCTCCTCAAAGCCCCGATCATCTTTTCCTCCCTCCTTTCCCCGGCGCGTGCCGCGAATCCCGCCGGCACCGCCCATCCCGCCCGCCATCACTCGAGCCACCGCCGCCCTCCGCGTCGTGTCGCACAGCACCGCTGCAGCGCCGCTGTCGACCACCTCGCCGGGAATCCCGAGCCCGCCATGGTCCCGCCAGCCGGCCTGCTCCGCTGCCGACACCGCACCAGCCCGCGGAGTGCTCGAAACCGGGAAATTTTCCGCCGAAAAATCTTTTCTTTCCCTCTCCTAATTTTCCTAGAATTTCTTCCAATTTTTCTAACCCTTTTCTCTTTTCCTTCCTCCTTTTTCTCCTTTTCCTTTTCTCTTTTCTCTTTTTTTTCTATTTCCTTTTCTCCTTTTCTTTTTCTTCTTTCCTTCCCTCCTCCTTTCTTCTTCCTTCGGCGCCGCTGCTGCTCCCGGCCCGCATCTCTGCTCCTGGCTCCGCCGGCCTGCCTCTCCCTCGGGCGCACCGCACGCCGGCTTCCTCGCCTCACGCGACCGCACGGCACGGCCGCACGCGTTGGCACGCCTCGACGCACGCGCCGCACGCGCGCGCACCGCGCCAGGACGCCGGCCGCACCAGCCGCTGCCGCGCCGGCCCCCCCGCCCTGCCGCGCCTCACCGCAGACCGCGTAGCTCACCCACACCTGTGCCTCGGCTGCCCGCTGCCGTCACGACACCGGCCCCGCGGCCGCGGACCGCCGGTCGCGACCCCGCGGACACCACCGCCGCGCCTGCCCGGCGCGTCACGTCGGCGACCCCACACCGCTGCCGTCCGCCGCGCCGGCCGTGACGCGACCGCACGCTGCCGCGGCCGCATTAACTCCACCGCCCCGTCACGCCGGCCACACCGCCGCAAACCGTCACCCGCTCCGCGTTAACGACCGCTGCTTCCCCCGGGCACGCCCTCCCCTGCCCGAGCCCGAGCTCGTCGCTCGCCACGCCACGCCCCCCGCGCACCGCCCACGACGCGCCAGGCCGCGCAGGCCGCGCACCACGCCGCACGCGCGCGCCGGCCCTGCACTGCTGCCGCGACGCGTCGCGTCGCCGGCCCCGCGCCTCTGCCCCAGCACGCCACGCCCGGCTCCCCCCTCCTCTACACGCCGCAACGTCCCCACGACGTGACCGTGCTCTGGCACGACCGCCATTACTCCGCCTGCACGACCCGTCGCCTCCACGCCAACAGCACCACCGCAACCCGCCGTCCGCACCGCGTCGCCGCTCGCCGCTGCCACAGCCGGCTCACCCCTGCCCGCCACGTCCCGTCGAACAGCGCCACCAATTACTCCACGCCGCCTCGCCTGCATGAGCCGTCGCCTCCAAGCACCAGCATGCCGCAAGCCGCCGCCCGCATCACGCCGCTGCCAGTGCTGCTGCTGCCCGGCTCGCACGCCAGAGCAACACCTCTGCTCGACGGGTCACCTTCCACAGCGTCGCTTTTACTCCCCTGCCGCGACCGAAGCCTCGCCGGACGAGCCGCTGTCGCGACGCCGGGATTTTTCCCGAACCGCCATCGCCGACCGGCCGCACGAGGACCGCGTGCTCGACCCGGCCCTTCCACCGCCTCCCCGCGCCTATAAATAAGAGGCCGGCGCCGCCCTTCACGCCTCGCACCTCCACAGCAGCCTCACTCCCTCTCCCAAGTCTTCCAGCGCCGCCGCCCCTGAGCACCGCCGCCGAAGCACACCGGCCGCCGCCTCCTCACGAGGAGCCGCCTCCACAAGCCACCTCAGCCCAAGGTGAGCACGGGGCTGAGTTTCTCTCGTCCCCCTCTCCGTTTTGCCCCATCTTCCAGCCGTCGCCAAGGCCTGGGCCGCCGACGAGCACCCCTGCCGGCCGGCCGCCCGGCCGATCTCCTCCTCCCCTCCTCTGTTATGTTCAGAAGGGAGGAGAGGGCCGTTTGGCCGAAAGCCCCCTACCCTTTTCCCTATTTACAACCATACCCTTCCACTCTTTCTCCCTCTCTCTTGGACTTTTACCCAGAGCCCCCTGCCCTTTTTCTTTTCCTCCCGAAGCCCCTCCCTCCTTTCACTATTTCTCTCTCTCTTTTATTGCTTCCGAATAAAACCCTATGCCATAAACCAATTTACAAACCAACCTCTTCTATTCCAAAGACCATTACAAATAGGTCCTTGGGCCATTTTAAATTACACCTCACCTTATTTATATTTTAACCGAGTCCCTCTTCTATTAAACTTATTTACAACTAGGTCCCTGTATCCTTTAATCAAAACCTTTTTTCTATTTGTATATTATAACCAAACCCTTTCCATATTAAACTTATTTACAGTCAGGTCCTTAAGCCCCCTATCTAATCCTAATGACGCCTTTAACGCGTCATTTCATATTTTCGCCTGATCGATCCCAGCTCTTGCCCCGGCCCTCCATCTACTTTCCGCCGAGCCATATACCCCTAAATAATATTTACTCCCTTATTGTCTATTTATTTATTCCTCGAGCTCAGCCGGTAAAGACCTGTGTGCTTGTATTGATTGCATGCTTGTTTATGTGTGCGCTATAGCCGACGGAGTAAACGAGGAGGAGTACCGCGAGCCGGAGTTCGGAGTCGAGTACTGCGAGCAGGAGACCGGAGTCCCGAACCACGAGCAGGAACTCCCCGAGGACTTCGAAGACGGCAAGTTCAATCTCATCCTTTGATGCATGCTTTGATCCCAGTTTTATAAACACAACCCTATGACCCGTTTTATAAATTGCATATTGTTTTACTGTTAAAACCCGGTAGGATAGCCACCCTTGATTGCTATGATTGAACGTTGTTTGGCCTAAATGATTGCTTTAAAAATGTGAGTGCTTTAAAAATGGGAATGAGATATTTTGGAAAATGAGTAAAGAACTGGGTAGACGGGATGGACGCGTGTGTCAGGAGTATGGGTGAGCTCGTACCTTTGTGGTTGAGCGTGTTGGAGAGGTCCATCTTGTCGTTAAGGACCGGGTTGCGTGACATCTCACCTGACCCAATTATCGTACTACCACTCGACCGTTGTATGTGGCAACGGCTTAGCATAAATCCCACTAGTTAATCTACTTGCCATCAGGAGTGCGGGTGAGCAGCGGGAGATCAAGGAGTAGGGGTACGATCTGTGTGAGGTGCGCCCTGGTTATATAACCCCTTGGTTGCTTCCGTGGTGGCTAGTAGGGTTAGCTAAGGTGGGTAATGGCTTTGATAGGATCCGCGCCGACACTAAGGTGTTCGTGTGGCGGTACCCTACTTGTGGGTAAAGATGTACAACCTCTGCAGAACGAAGGGAGCGCCCTAACGACCAAGAAGTGTATCAGGACGAAAATGGAGGAGAAAACATGGTTCCACCGCCACCACCTGCCGTAGACCTGGCGCAAGTATTGGCTAACCAGACCCTATTGCTGGAAGCCATAGCCAATGCCATCACCCGCCCAAAGCCCCGTGTTCTGGGCATGAATGAGAAACTGATAGAATTTCTCCGGACAAAGCCACCCACGTTTGGCGGATCTGTGAACCCCTTGGATGCAGATGACTGGCTGAGGGCCATCCTAAGGGAACTAGAGCCATTCAACTGTGAGGATCGGGACAAGGTTCTGTTGGCCACTCACCAGCTCACTGGAACAGCCTTAGCCTGGTGGGAAAACTACTGTGCAGCGACCAAAGATCCCTCCACCATCACTTGGGATGAGTTTGTGGAAGAGTTTCGTCGCTACCACATCCCAGAAGCCACACTAAAGCGCAAGGCAGACGAGTTCCGTGAACTTCGCCAAGGCAACAAGTCCGTGGAGGAATACACCTACCAGTTCATAGAGTTAGCCCGCTATGCCCCTGAAGAAGTGGACAAGGACTCGAAGAAGCAGGACATGTTCAAGAAGGGCTTGACTCCGGAACTAAGGACTCTGCTCACCCCTCAAATCTATCCGGATTTCAATACCCTCATGAACATGGCCATCCTCACAAAGAGAGCCAAAGCAGAAGAGAAAAAAGAAAACAAGCGCAAATTCATGGAGAATAAGACTCAGCAGTAAGAACGTTCCCAGAGGCAGAGAAGCTTTGGTCATCCCATGTCCAGGTTCCAAGCCCCCATGCAGTACCGAACCCAGACACAAGCCACGAGCTCTCAGGGCCCCAGAACCCAGTTCAAACCGTACAACAACCAGAACACCATGAAGCCCCCACAGAGCAACACTAGCCAGGTCACTGCCAACAACAACTCCAGGGTGTGTTTCAACTGACGTGAGACCGGACACTTCATCGCCAACTGCCCATATGCCAAAAAGCCAACAGTTTCAGCCTTCTCCAACTCAGTGAATGGGCCAAGGCCGCTCGTATCTGGAGCAAACCGTGTGCCAGTTCGCAGCAACAACAACTTTGGCAACAACAACCAGCAGATGAGGCAGCCTCAGCAGTCCTATGGACGAGCCCACGTCAACCACATCAACGCACAGGAGGCTCAAGAAGCACAAGGCATAGTGCTCGGTGAGTTCCTGGTCAGCTCAGTCTTGGCAACCATATTATTTGATTCAGGAGCATCACATTCGTTCATATCCTCAAGTTTTGTGAAAAAAAAACATAACATAACATACCTACAGTACTACTAAAAGCACCCCTGTTAACCCGAACGCCCGGAGGTGACATCAAGTGTCAACTGGGCTGCTCTCGGGTAAGGATCATTTTTAAGTGGGGTAGAGTTTCTAGCGGACCTAGTAGCACTGAAGTCCAAAGGGATAGATGTGATTCTTCGATGGATTGGTTAACCCATCACCATGGCCTTGTAAGTTGTGCTGATAAAGTAGTACACCTAACCAGCCCAGATGGTTCACAAGTGACATGCCCGAGAAAACAGATCAGACATAATGGTTTTTAGCATGGAAACCAGATCCCTAGGAGAAGTCCCAATAGTAAGGGAATATCAAATGTGTTCCCTGAAGAACTCCCCGGAATGCCACCAGATAGGGATATAGAGTTTGTCATCGACCTCATCCCCGGAACCTCTCCCATAACCAAGAGACCCTATAGGATGGCAGCCTCCGAGTTGGCAGAGTAGAAGAAGCCACGTGGGAGCGAGAAGACACGCTGAAGAAAGAGTTTCCCCACTTGTTCAGGAACCAATCGAATCTCGAGGACGAGATTCATTTTAAGTGGGGTAGGTTTGTAACACCCACGTTTTTAGCCCTAATAAATCACCTGCTAAAACACACGTGTTTTCAAAACTTTTCCGCTGAGCTCGATCATCTCCTCAAAGCCCCGATCATCTTTTCCTCCCTCCTTTCCCCGGCGCGTGCCGCGAATCCCGCCGGCACCGCCCATCCCGCCCGCCATCACTCGAGCCACCGCCGCCCTCCGCGTCGTGTCGCACAGCACCGCTGCAGCGCCGCTGTCGACCACCTCGCCGGGAATCCCGAGCCCGCCATGGTCCCGCCAGCCGGCCTGCTCCGCTGCCGACACCGCACCAGCCCGCGGAGTGCTCGAAACCGGGAAATTTTCCGCCAAAAAATCTTTTCTTTCCCTCTCCTAATTTTCCTAGAATTTCTTCCAATTTTTCTAACCCTTTTCTCTTTTCCTTCCTCCTTTTTCTCCTTTTCCCTTTTTCTCTTTTCTCTTTTTTTTCTATTTCCTTTTCTCCTTTTCTTTTTCTTCTTTCCTTCCCTCCTCCTTTCTTCTTCCTTCGGCGCCGCTGCTGCTCCCGGCCCGCGTCTCTGCTCCTGGCCCCGCCGGCCTGCCTCTCCCTCGGGCGCACCGCACGCCGGCTTCCTCGCCTCACGCGACCGCACGGCGCGGCCGCACGCGTTGGCACGCCTCGACGCACGCGCCGCACGCGCGCGCACCGCGCCAGGACGCCGGCCGCACCAGCCGCTGCCGCGCCGGCCCCCCCGCCCTGCCGCGCCTCACCGCAGACCGCGTAGCTCACCCACACCTGTGCCTCGGCTGCCCGTTGCCGTCACGACCCCGGCCCCGCGGCCGCGGACCGCCGGTCGCGACCCCGCGGACACCACCGCCGCGCCTGCCCGGCGCGTCACGTCGGCGACCCCACACCGCTGCCGTCCGCCGCGCCGGCCGTGACGCGACCGCACGCTGCCGCGCTCCACCGCCCTTCACGCCTCACACCTCCACAGCAGCCTCACTCCCTCTCCCAAGTCTTCCAGCGCCGCCGCCCCTGAGCAACGCCGCCGAAGCACACCGGCCGCCGCCTCCTCACGAGGAGCCGCCTCCACAAGCCACGTCAGCCCAAGGTGAGCACGGGGCTGAGTTTCTCTCGTCCCCATCTCCGTTTTGCCCCATCTTCCAGCCGTCGCCAAGGCCTGGGCCGCCGGCGAGCACCCCTGCCGGTCGGCCGCCCGGCCGATCTCCTCCTCCCCCTCCTCTGTTATGTTCAGAAGGGAGGAGAGGGCCGTTTGGCCGAAAGCCCCCTACCCTTTTCCCTATTTACAACCATACCCTTCCACTCTTTCTCCCTCTCTCTTGGACTTTTACCCAGAGCCCCCTGCCCTTTTTCTTTTCCTCCCGAAGCCCCTCCCTCCTTTCACTATTTCTCTCTCTCTTTTATTGCTTCCGAATAAAACCCTATGCCATAAACCAATTTACAAACCAACCTCTTCTATTCCAAAGACCATTACAAATAGGTCCTTGGGCCATTTTAAATTACACCTCACCTTATTTATATTTTAACCGAGTCCCTCTTCTATTAAACTTATTTACAACTAGGTCCCTGTATCCTTTAATCAAAACCTTTTTTCTATTTGTATATTATAACCAAACCCTTTCCATATTAAACTTATTTACAGTCAGGTCCTTAAGCCCCCTATCTAATCCTAATGACGCCTTTAACGCGTCATTTCATATTTTCGCCTGATCGATCCCAGCTCTTGCCCCGGCCCTCCATCTACTTTCCGCCGAGCCATATACCCCTAAATAATATTTACTCCCTTATTGTCTATTTATTTATTCCTCGAGCTCAGCCGGTAAAGACCTGTGTGCTTGTATTGATTGCATGCTTGTTTATGTGTGCGCTATAGCCGACGGAGTAAACGAGGAGGAGTACCGCGAGCCGGAGTTCGGAGCCGAGTACTGCGAGCAGGAGACCGGAGTCCCGAACCACGAGCAGGAACTCCCCGAGGACTTCGAAGACGGCAAGTTCAATCTCATCCTTTGATGCATGCTTTGATCCCAGTTTTATAAACACAACCCTATGACCCGTTTTATAAATTGCATATTGTTTTACTGTTAAAACCCGGTAGGATAGCCACCCTTGATTGCTATGATTGAACGTTGTTTGGCCTAAATGATTGCTTTAAAAATGTGAGTGCTTTAAAAATGGGAATGAGATATTTTGGAAAATGAGTAAAGAACTGGGTAGACGGGATGGACGCGTGTGTCAGGAGTATGGGTGAGCTCGTACCTTTGTGGTTGAGCGTGTTGGAGAGGTCCATCTTGTCGTTAAGGACCGGGTTGCGTGACATCTCACCTGACCCAATTATCGTACTACCACTCGACCGTTGTATGTGGCAACGGCTTAGCATAAATCCCACTAGTTAATCTACTTGCCATCAGGAGTGCGGGTGAGCAGCGGGAGATCAAGGAGTAGGGGTACGATCTGTGTGAGGTGCGCCCTGGTTATATAACCCCTTGGTTGCTTCCGTGGTGGCTAGTAGGGTTAGCTAAGGTGGGTAATGGCTTTGATAGGATCCGCACCGACACTAAGGTGTTCGTGTGGCGGTACCCTACTTGTGGGTAAAGATGTACAACCTCTGCAGAGTGTAAAACCTATTCGAATAGCCGTGTCCACGGTATTGGACGAGTCACGGTGGGGTCACAAAACTAGTGTTTGGGTTTGGGATGTTTTCATGGCGTGAGTTGTTTTCTGGAAAAGTGTGTGACTGTGTGCCCGGGCTACTGCGGACGGGGAGTCCGGTAGTCCCTATTTGGTTTTCTCAAAACCACTGAGTTACTTGGGTTATAAAAAAATTGTTTGCGAAAACCTTTTCGAAAATGAACCCCTGCATGAGTAAATGTGTTTGCAAAATAAACCTTATCCTGACCCTTGATATATCCTGTGCATGATTGCTTATTAGCCCCTCCGTGGGTGGGGTTGAACTTGTTGAGTACGTATGTACTCACCCTTGCTTGATTATCTGTTTTTCAGAGGAGGATCCCGACTTCGTGCCCGAGGACGTCGAGTAGGTCGCTGTCCTGCACCCAACCCGTGCCTGTGGATTCAGGGTCTCCACAGGAAGCTTCCATGGCGCAAGACTCTGAAGATATCTTAGATGCGGTTGCTATCGTAGTTTGGTCTGTAGTCCTTATGTTGCTCCTCGTGGCAGTGGCGCTCCCATGCCCACAGCCCCGACGTGATGTACGACAATGAACCATCTGATGTAATAAATGTGTTACCAGCCTTCTGGGACTGGTATTTGTATCACATTTAGTCACCTCTGATGAGGGGACGCTTCACTGGACTACCTCGATCAAATGCACCTATTACTGGATGCTTTAGATCATCCATCCCTTGGTTCTTGCACGCATAGCAATGTCCTACATGAATCACATGACAACAAAAGGAAAAAGATATTAAAAAAGAGCGCAGATATTTCTATCAATTACTCTCAAGACACACAAAGAAGAGCACAGATGTATTTTTTTCATACCATTCTCATACGGCTCCAGAGGGCAGCAAAAATATATTTTCTGTCTCAATATCTCCTTCACTTCAGCAAAGAAGAGCATTGATGTCCACTCCGTGGAACCAGACGCCTTCATCTTCATGGTAAAGTTAAAGTGGTGGAAGATCTTGTAATAATTTTCCACACTAAAACACTGTTGCTGAAGCTCATCAAACTCGTACATATGATCCTACAGTATTTATTTGTTAATGCAGACTTTTGGCAGCCAAAAACAACTTGAGACGAGAGTGGCAGACAAACCTTAAGATGATCTTTTCCTTCCATGTATTTTTCAAATGCCACCTTCACCTCCTCGGTCATCCATTTCTTCCCATTTTGAACAATGTCTTCTTTGGAAGCTTTAGAATGTTGTGCTGCAGCTCGCATCCCTTGTTCTAGTGCTTGAACTGACCGATCTTCATATCTGTTATCCTCAGCTACTGGAATCCTAATTATAGCAGTATTCTCAGGAGTACATAGATATGCACAAGCATCCTCAAAAGTATCAAACGAATGCTCTTTTAGATACTTCTCAAGTCTGCATCAGAACAAACAATAAAGTCATGACAGACTTTAGTTTTATCACGTATGCAGTAAGCACGAATTCACTGAATGCAAAAGGGAGCTACAAATCCTACGATATTATAAATGTCAGCACTTCTATTAGCACTGAGGCGTCGAGTCGAAACAATAGTGTCATGTTGAACAGATTGTGGCATGCAAAATGTAAATGTGTTAAGGGTGTCATTCAGCAAGTGAATTTATAGGACACATCAGCATAAAAGCAACTAAAATTAGAGCACCAAAAGAAGAACATCACTAATTCATCTAGGGAAGGCAAACAAATATTAACTTTTTGCTACGTCCAGGCTTAGGTGTATATTGCTCAGAGATTGTCCTAGAGAATGAATTTTAGGCTGGGGCAGCAATGTCATTCTAGTTCCTGCACCACCCAAAATCAAAGCTTGGCAGAATGAAAGTGCAATCAAATACAATGTCTTGTGCAAAAAAGTGCATTATATTTTGTAGCTATGAAAGCAAAACGAACTTTGATTGAATAGTGATAGGGGTTCCCACAAGACAGAATATGCTGATAAGCTATCCCCCAGATTATCTTATTTAACTTGTTAATACTATAGGGTACTTCCACCAATTGAATAAATTTTTCTCAAACACACAGGAGAGCTGTGTATCAATATATTAAGAGAAAAGGAGGGTGTAGCACCCAGTCACCATTACATAGGTTCTTCTTTTTAAGGGAGAAAAAACCAGGCAAGAAACCCTCCCTCCCCCCCCCCCCACACACACAATGTCATATTACCCTAATATTGAATAATGATATTTAAAGAATTTTCAAATACAGAATCACAGAAGTCCATGTAAGGAAGCATACAGTTGAACAGTTAGAAAAAGGCTCAGTATATAACCCAAGAATCTAAGGGGGAAGCAGGATTTTTTTCTCTAACACGCAGGAGAGCTGCACATCGTTGTATTAATAGGAGAAGAAAAGTCACACACTAAACGACCCCTTGAGAAGAAAACCTAAACAGCCCTACTAACAGCCGGCAGACGGTAACAGGGAAGCAGGATTTCATTTTATACTTTTAATAGCTTGCTGACAACCCTTGATGTTTAGCAGTTCTTTTTACTTCGCTTTTCTGTTTCTCTTATACATGTACAGGGTCACCTTCCGCTAAATTTTGACTCACTCTCCTGCTCTATTAATAGAAATGAGCACAATATGTGCCCGGTCGTTCAAAAAAAAACTTGGGCTGGTTGTACTTGTTTTTTTTTTTTTTGGAAATGGGGATGAATCGCATGCACATACTTAAGAAAAGAATGAGCCAACAATCATACATAGAAGTGACCATACGCATCACATAAGAGATGCTTGGGATACACTTAAAGCAACAAGCAAAGCTTTGTCATGTGTTCATGGCTTGCCACTGCCATGTTGGCAGCAAGCGCACAACACTTGGTTATAAGAATAGCACCCATGATGTCAATCAACATCTACCAACAGAGTTGGAGATTTGGAGACCTACCAACATCTACCATGATGATCATACACATCTTATGAAATGGGAGTTCCAATATGCTTACCTGGGTGACAGAGCTCGCACAGCAGGTGATGATACCAAGACTGTAGAATCAGGTAGACCACTGCCCATGTCAGCAGCATTCACCACATCCCTAGATCAGAACAATTTAAATTCACATTGTCAGTTATAACTATCACAATCTACTCGCGGAAAGAATTTTATTTAACAGTGCATAAACAGAAATTATGTAGTGTACTCAAGTTGAAATGAACATGATGAAGGCATTGCAGCAATTTGCTGATCAATGCATAGATGCTGACTTGGTTCTTTCAACAAGAATATTCACCAATAAACTGTAACTGTACTTCACTTTTCTGTATTCTACTCATTTAAGATCTATTTCATGTGTGTGATATGCATGATAAATGTTCTATCAGATGAAACAGAACAGAAAGGAAATAAAGAGAGTTACGTCAGTTCAATTGTTATAGTACGGTAGAAAATGGTTAGAGACCACTAGCAAAAATTGTTATCCGATGATCTGAGTCCATGATTCAATCATGTCGGAAAAATAGATCCTACATAGAATCCTAACCCTGAGAGCAATCAGGGACGGATCTATGAAATTCCTCCCCGTCCTGTTCCCCTTTCCCCGCGACGGCGCCCAAGTCTAAGGCGGCGGTGGCGGGGAGCTCCAAGCTCCGTCGCGCGGCACAGCACCATCCCGTGCCTCGGCGCCGGCACGGGCGCCAGCGACAGCGACACCACCGCGTGGTGCTCCGCCGCCGACGCCGACGCCGACGCTCGCGCGCAGTTGAGCAGCGGCGAGGAGAGGTTAAATAACGATAAGACGATAATTATACATATGCATACCGATGGGCTGGATTCAACTATTCAAGGTTAAATCCTCCTCCACGGATGATCCTCGAGTAGTTTCAGGTAACGAACGTTGCCCGCTACCCGCGTTGCGTCCCATAGCTCAACCACAAATTACGGTTTCTTGTGATTCCCAGAATCCCAGGTTGACGCCGAACGTGGGCGTAGGCAGCGAAAATCCAGCCACAAACATATCGGAGAACTTTGTGTTGCGCTCGTCTCCGATTCCGATTCCGACACCGAATCCCGACACCGAATTTGGGCCACGAACAATATTTTAATTTTCTTCTCCTTCAGTCGGACTCGTGCCCATCGTGGGGCTCTTACAGTAATTTTGTGTTTTTTTATACTAAGTAATAGTATAGTGGTATTTAAAATTTTGGCAACCAAATTAAAAAATAGGTACGACACAATTATGCAGATGGGTCTCTCCAGATATTGACCCAAGCCCCACACGAGCTTTATCCGCTTTGCTGGATGTGAAAATGTGAAGTAAAAATGAACAGCACGATGGACTTCATGTGTGACAATCTCTCCACCAAGTCATCCCCGCCGCCACCATCCGCCAGCCGGCGTCGCCTCCGATGGTGGTGCGGGCCACCTAATCTCTGCCCCTGCCCTCCCCCATCGAGATGCACAGAGACTTCGACACTGTCGTCATCAATAACCTCTCCGGCAAGTGTCCCTGCCTTCTTCATCTCCTGCACACGCCATTGTCGCTCTCCACCACCGCTAATGACTGGCGACGACCTTGATGTCGTGCCGTTTGCCTGCTCCTGCTGCGCCCCCTGGCCATCCTCGCGCTTCCTAACTACTACACTGCCTCGCCCCGCTGATGACACCAGCCACGCGACATCCTCCACCACCAAACTGTCGGCGCCATCGTTGTCCACACCCCATGCTCCTCTATCTGGTCAGACGCCTCACCGACCACCCTCTAGGGCTCACCGACCATGGAAACTCCCCCACAACCCCGAACCCAGGTAATCAAGAAACCACAACCCACTAGCGTCCCCGCCTGCTGGTCGTCACGAAATTTTTTTTTTTGCCTGTTTGAAAGTTATCTTCTATTGTTCTTCATTTGGTGAAGAATTAATTCCTCCTGTGTGCGCGGTCTTGAGTTAAGCCTAAACCTAGAGGCCTATCGAATTAGCTTTTGAGTTTTTATTATCATAATTAGGGGTTTATATTATTTTCTAAATAATAAATATTCAGAAATAATATGATAATGCAAACCTTGGTCATGTGTGTACATGGATGCCGGAAAAAAAGGTCTTTTACGATGCACAATACCAGACAGTAGTATAGAGTATAACCAGTTTTTCAATATAGGTAAAATTGTAATTAGCGCAAATTGTATTATTTGGATTTTCTTTTTCCGGCCGGCGGTCGTCCTCTCATCACAATTATTAATGCGAAGAGTCAAATAAAAATACTACCTCCGTTCTTAAATATATGACACCATTGACTTTTTTCATTGGTTTGACTATTCGTCTTTTCTGCAAATATTTTTGCAAATCGATAAACTTACAAGTTAAATCTAAAGTACATGTGACAACAGACATAATGATACATATTTTACTTTAGTTAACTAACTTGTTCCACATATAATGATGATCAAAGTTGGAGTAAAAAGTCAACGGTGTCATATATTTAAGAACGGAGGGAGTAGTAAAATATGTATCAATGTAATTAACCAATTGAATTCCTCCTCACGCATATGGGAGTGAGAAGAGAGTCGCCTCCTATCCACCAGGAGTTACACCCTCCTTTCGCCTTCATAAAAATAATTAAGAATAATCAATCATTCAACAAGCCAAAAACAAAACGAGAAATTGTCATTGTATTGGTGTGTTACAAAGCTGTGGACGATGATAGTTTTGTCTTGATTCTAGAAAAAAAAACAAATTGTTCCTAATAATTAGTATTTGTTTGGCAACTCAATAACTCATCTCCTTCACGCCTGTCTCTAATCTCATCTCCCTCGCCAAAAGCAGCTGGTCCTCCTCTGCGTTGACCTGCACGAGCAGCGGGGGTGGCGGTGCTGGTGCAGCTCACACAAGCCAGCCTAGTCGCCTAGACGTAGGTGCTCTACTCCAATTCCACCCCCGCCATTGGCTGACGATGGGGATGACCTCGCAATGCAGATGGGGAGGGGTAGAGATGCCTACAGGGGGAACGTGCCTTGGGTGTTAATAGTAGCAGCAGGTGGAGGCGACGAGCACGGTGAGGTTGGCCTCCCTAGCACGTGAGGCGTGCGACGGCGACGGTAGATCGGGAGGCGGCATGCGACGGAGAAAGAATTGAAGGTAGTGCATTTCCTGTTCTTCCGCTTCCCCTTTAGCTTTACTTCCTGTCAAAACTGTCTACCACAGTACCACTCTCAGGGGAAATTCGTTATCCATGGTCAATCCCAACTCAATCACTTGCCATTAAGAATCCGTTGATATCTTGCGAACCTATTTGACTACTTATCATCACGAATCAGTGTAGGGCGAGCCAAATCGAGGGAACAGTCGCAACATCAACCATGGAGGGCACAGCCAATGGGAGCAGACACATCACTACATCAGCAGAAGCAGTCGCCCGCGAGCAGGCAAGCGCGGTCGCCGGCCAGGAATCACACACACGCGCGCGGTGGCCCGGGAGGCTCGCACGCAAGCTGCCGGATGGGGGCACGAACGCGTGGCGGCCCACACCGGCCGGGGGCACGCACGCGCGTCGGCCTGTGGGGGGGCGGACACACGCACCGCCGCCGGCGTGAGGAGGTGGTCCGGCGGCTTGGCGCCAGCCCACCGACCATGCCGCCATGGTGGGCATCGCAAAGGTCCGACGCCGCCGGCCAGGAAGGGCCCGCTTCCGTTGCCGGAGGTGACATTTTTTTTCTCACAAAGCAAATGCACGCGATTCGCGGGTGGGTCCACAAGTGGGTACGGCGGGCGGGTAAGGCAGCGCCGCGGTGAGAAAAATAATTCGTTTTTGGCAAAAATGCTCTCCAAATGATCATTTTATGGTTCTACCACCTTATCCACCCTCCTAATTAATTGACAGGTGGGTCCGGCGTGAGGGGTATGGTGGACCCAATTTGAGTGAGAAAGGTTTTTCAAATTATTTCATCTTTATAGTATAGATAGAAAACAAACTATGAGGGTGTTTGAATTCATGAGCTATTTTTTAGCTCACCACTTTTTAGCCAAATAGCTCAATAAGCAGCCAAACAGGTAGGTTATTTTAAGGCTATTTGCAACTAGCCCACCTAAAAAAATTATCCCCCAAATACATGCTAATTGGGCTATTCCAAGTGGGACCTGCTGAAAATTGTCGTCGCCTCCCTCACCTGTGCGCCGCCGACCCGCGCGAGGGAGGAGACGGGCGCTCCTCCCCCACCCGCGCGCGCCGCCGCCGCCGCCTCCCCACCTGTGCGCTGGGGAAGTGGGGGCGGGGGAGGAGGTGAAGGCCGTGGTCGAGCCGGACCCGGATCGCTCGCTCCCCGACGGTGAGCCGGGGATCGCCGTGAGATCCGACGCGAACTATTCTAGATTGATCTAATACTAAGCGTTAATAGCAAGGGTTGATACAAGTGAGAGATAAAGATGGATAATTGTTCCCTCTCTAGGATCTAGGTTCATATGAATGCATCTACTACATGAAAGGATTGTTGTCTTCACTACTTCATGGAGGTTATGTGCTCGCTCGGCCTTTTCCCTATAACGTAATATCACTACGCACGGTAATCAATCACCTCACTAACACATCTATGTTAAAGCATCCAAAGGGTTAAGCTAATCACTATGATTACCACAAACCCTACTAAGACTACATGTTGTGCATACATATGTAAATAAAGCATTTGCAAAGACAAAGACCATGAAGCATTGATAGGCATAAGGTTAATGCAGCGATTACATATCAAGGACCCATAAAACCCTAGGGATGAATGGAGACATTACTCCATCATCGTATTGTCAGCCAGTTATGGGCAGTAGCGACCCGGATGTGGGTAAGGAGTTGACGTGTCGCTGGGGTGTCATCTAGCTAGCCAAGGGCAGCACTTAAGTTGGCTTGAGGAGAGTTGTAGACTTCGTTATCAGCTTCCTCAAAGTCCTTCTGGAGGTCTATGGCGCGTAGGTGACGTCGTGGAGGTTCCTCTTAGTACTGTTGTTGTGCTGCGACCTGACCCATAGGGGGTGGGCCTCCAGTGGCATTGCCCAGAGCATCGTTGTTTGGCATAACATCATTGTTGGCCGCGCTGGCGGTCGCATCTGCAGCGACTTGGTTTGCTTCCTGCAGTCGACGCTGAGCTCGAGAAGCATTGGCGGTCTCGACGTCTCGCGTTGTTGCCGCTATTCTTTCGTCTCGTCGGCTTGAGGAGGTACGTCAGCAGAGACCACGAGATATTTGCGATCTGGGATCCGATGGTGAGCTCCGACTTGGTGGCCAAAGTCGTTGGGCGTGATGATGACACAACTTGAAATTTGCTACAGTCCGGGGACTGCGGGGTACGATGGATCTGGCGACCTTGGGTCGCAGCTGCAGGAGTAGGTCGACAAAGTTTCTTCAACACACGGCACTGGCGGGCCGTGTATTTTGCCTTCTTGTGGATGGGGCAAGGGTCGTCGAGAAGACCCCTGCGAGTTCTGCAGGACGGGACCTATGAAGTGGTGGTGGTCGACCCAGATTGGATCTGGATGTGTTTCCTCATGTGGTCGGAGGCCACATGAGCCGAGTTCCGCAGGCTGTAGGGCATGTGAGGCGAAGGTGCAGCAGGGTTGCTAGAACGCTTGGCGCTTTCGCAGATCTTGATAGTGTCGGCGAGCATGCTCGCAACACGATCGAATCCGCGAAGGTGCAGCAGGGTTGCTAGGAGTGGGTGGGTGGGTTTTCGTCAACAGACCAGATTCGACCTGCTGGAAGGAGGTGGTCGGGGCATTGTCGATGACGAGACAGGCGGCTGGAGTGGTGGATTCCGCTGGCATAGAGCCGAAGCAGATGTCGACGGGATTGGCGAGGAAGGCCGCCATGCTTGCGGGGAAGACGAAGCCGCGGAATGAGGCCATCGAGTTGCACGAAGAGCCCTGGATCTACCCCTACCTGGCGCGCCAACTGTCAGAGGTACAGGGGGGTCAACCCCGGTGGTTTATTTGTTCAGCAGGGAGAGATCTAGAGCTATGCACTCGATGGTTATGCGATGGCACACGGAACAAGGGGAACACGACAAGTTTATACTAGTTCAGACCTCCAGAGAGTAAAACCCTACGTCCAGTTCTTGATTGTATTGATGCGAGCGTGGTAACTCGGAGGGACGCCCTTGGCCGCCATATATTGGCTGACGGACAAGGTCGGTGGACCGGAGTCCAAGTCGGTTATAACAGGGAAATCTATCTCTAGTCGGTTACAACATTATCCCGTGATCTTCGGACTGTCTGGCAGCGCAGCCGACGTCTTAACGTGCACTCCAAGTCTCGTATCAGATAAGGTTGTCTGGAAGAATCTTCTAGAAGGTCTTCGTGGCCACAGATCAGGTCTGTTAGGCCCACTGTCAGGTCGGCGAGTCGGTGGGGACCCGGGGGTACCCATGTCGCACTTACATAGATTGAAGCACATAGGAGTAATGGAGTGAAAGACATCTAGGCCCTAAGTGGGTTTTGGTGTATTAATTGACAACTAGATTAAAAGATCTAATGTCTTTGTTAAGCATGTGAGCAGGTTGTAACATATAAATAACAAAGAATAATATATGACATTGAACATCTATATGAGAAGACGAGCCATTGATGTACAAGATTGGTTGAGGAATGGGTTATTGCCTCACATTGTAAAATGTCAAATATTTAAGGTTGAATGTCATGGTTTCTGATATGTGTGATCCCACAGAGTTTTACTTGATATATAAAACAAGCCAATGAAGGTGAAGAAAGAGACATAGTGATATTAGAATGATTGGATGGTCTCTAACTTGATAGGAGAGCTTGTTGTATACAAAAGGGATATCAAAATCAAATATTGGCATGATCTCAATTGAATTTCACTCTTAATGTTGAATCAAAGCTTAACTCAAATTGGCAACGAATGGATGAAGAAATCAAGCAAGGGATTAGCAACGAGGTACTAAGCTAAGGTTGACCGAGTAGTGACTTGGACTATGTGCTTGGCTAGGGTGAAGTGGCTATAGCTTGGAGAGTTTCGAGGTATCAAGTCGAGCCTAACTGAGTGAAGCAATGAAGAAGCATTATATATTCTTTGAGTCATGTGAAGGGTGACTTGATCAAGAATTGGGTTTCATTCTTGTATGGAGATCAAAGTCACTGGCTCAAGGTAGAATTGCTCAAACCAATGAGACATTGATGGATGGATCTCTCAAGTGGATATATTGATCAAGTATGACTATTCTTGAAGATGAAGCTCAAGAGTTTTAATATTGCATTTATATTTGATCTTGAGTATAGGTACGCCGTACTATCAAGAGGAATGCATCACAAGGAGTTTTGATAATGTCTCAGTGCTTAAGTAACCCATGTGAGTTGAGAGACACAAAAACCACACGTACACGACTTCAGGTTTGACCCTATGTCAAACCCGGTGGCACCGGTTTTGGGAAACCGGTGGCACCGGTTTTGTGTCAACCGGCCCAACGGCTAGTTGTTTGAAATCTCGGTGGCACCGAGTTTGGGAACTCGGTGGCACCGGTTTTCACCTGAGTTTGTAACGGCTAGTTTTTGGGGAGTTGAGTATTTATACCCCACGGTCCCAACCGTTGCAAGCTACTGTTCTTGAGGTTGCTGGTGTGCTTCCTTGCTATTCCTTGCTAAGCCAAAGCCATTCTAGCTCTCCCCAACCCCTCTTGATGAGGTTGTTCGATCTTTGATAGATTTAGTGAGTTGGGTGGTAGAGAGAAGTCTTCGTGAGCAATTCAAGAGCACTTGAATCCCTTGATCACTGTTGGACGTCGTCAAGCTCGTGTGAAGCGTTTGTTACTCTTAGAGGCTTGCCTCCTAGACGGCTAGGTGTCGCCCACAAGCTCCCAAGGTGTGGTGAGTTGTGCGACAGTTTGTGAAGGTTGTGCTTCGCCTCCGAAAGGGAAAAAGCTATCTAGTGGATCGGGAAAAGGGTTGAATGCAACCCAGCTTCGGTAGGAGAAGCACCCAACGGAGACTAGGATTCACACGGTGGTGAATCCGAACTTCGGTAAAACAAATCTTTGTGTCTCTTGTTGGTGTACCTTGCATTTGCCTTACTTTGCTAGCTTGGCTAGTACTTGCTATTTTGTGGATCTACTCGGGTTTTAGTGTTTGTGGAGTGCAGGCACTCTATATCCATCAAGGAACTGATCCTTAAAGCCACATACCAAGTTTGAGTTGAAGTCAAGCAAGCAAACAAGAAGAAGGAGAAGAGGGGAGTCACTGCCAGGCAAACCCGGTGGTACCGGATTTGTAAAACCAGTGGCACCGATTTTGGGCAGTGTGCATATTCCGCTGCGCAGGCGCTAGTCCAGAGATTCCGGAGATTTTTCCAGAGATCCCGGACTTTCCAGAAACTCCGGAGAAAAGTCCGAAGTATTCGGGTCTCACTGATAAAATTGTTTTAAGTGGTGATGAAGCTTGGAGTCCTCTTGCTTCCTTCCCTTCTCCGGCATTGATCTTTGCGACGAACTCATCTAAACTCCCTCTCTCACCTGGCGGCGGCGGTTTTTGGCGAATAGATGTCGATCGATGAATGGATATGCTTGGTCATGAATGGTGACCATCTTGGGGCACCTAGGGGTTGTATTTATACCCTTTGGGAGCCTTGGGGTGTGCTCCACCTTGCCTTGTACGAGATCTTTGCTTGAGAGTGAAGCAAACTTGGTTTCCATAAAATTAGCCTCGTCCAGATTTTTCTGTTTCGCTGCCCTTCCTTGCCGACGTCATATCTGCCACGTCAGGTCTCCAAATAATGCAAATTTGGTGTTCAGATTGTGTGACACGAAATTATCTCCAACTTTGGTATTCATCGCTTTTCTTGGAAACGAAAATAGGATCCCAAAAGAGCCTCGGAAGATAATTGGTCTAATTTCGGACTTGTCTGCGCAGCAGGTATTTCGGGGGCATATCTCCTAGCTCCTTGATCTGAATTCGCTTTCGATGTGTTCAAATCGAAACTCTCAACAAGGCCCACAACTTTGGTAGTCAACGTTTTGCCATTAGAGACCGTTTAAGTCTCTGAATCTGCATCGAAATATTATGTTGTTCCGGGCTGCGTGAATATCTCTCCAGTTGAGTTGATCTAGTGGGTAAATCTCTAAATCTCATGACGACCTTTGGAGCTTCTGGAGTCTTGTTTATCTTGTCATTGCACTTGCATTGGGCTTCTTTATCTTCTCATGGCATGCCTTCTGAACTTCACCCAATAGTGCTTATTATGTGCAAAAAAACTGCGTAAACACAAATACTTCAAAAACACATGTCTATGCGAACTTGTATTGACATGAGGTTAGGATCATTAGTTATGATATAATATCCATGCGAATATTGAAGGTAATACTAGGGGCTAGGGGTGTCATAAATGAGCGTCAACAGCACCTCTCCGTTTGGCATCTTTACAAAATTCACTTACATATTTGCCACTCCTCTACAAGTAAAACAACATATTTGCCATTTTCGCTAATGTGGCGTGCCAACTCACCCACGTCGGCGTGGTTTGGGATGTGAAAAGACTAAAATGCCCCTCCTTATCCTGTTAGCTATCCTCTCATCTCTTCTTTCTACCACTGACATGTGGGGCCCACATGTCAGGGTCATCTTTAACCTCTACCCACTTCCCAGTTCTCACGGGTGGTGGCCAGATGGGGGAGCACAGCGGCACTGGTCGAGCCACCGCTGCTCGGCCCTAAGGGTAGTGCTCGCTGGGAGGCCATCACCGCTCGCCTCCGAGGGGCGGCGCTCGTTGGGTCGCGATCGCTTGCCTCACTGGTAAGGCAGAACTCATCAGGTGCCCTCGTGGGTGGAGTTGGCACCGCGGGGTGCAGACGACAAACGGAACCTGGTCGAGCCGCCACCGTTGCCCTATGTGGAGCTCACCGCGAGATGGCAGACGCTCACTGGGACGCTGACTCTTGGCACCTCCATGGGCGAAGCTCGCCAGGGGCCGGCTGCCGGCGTCAAGAGAATGGGGTTCCATTTGTCATCGACCAGAGGATGGGGCCTGCCACTAAGACCCCGGGACGATGAAGATATGACTTATCACCAGACCTCGAGACGACGTCATCCGTGACGTTACCGTCTCGGGAGCCTTCCCTAGAGGCCCTTTGCTTTGCAGCGAAGGAAGGGTCAAAATGAAGCCCGAGGAGGACGATTGACAAGACGACATCGGGCAGGCGGCTGTCCCGTCCTCGTAAAAGCAGTCATAATTACGGGGAAATTCGGCAGAGCGCATAGCAGGTGCCCATTCGGGTTCCGAGCCTGACACTGGTGCCCCGCGGGCGGCATTAGCCGCCCTCAGGCTCTCGCCCAGGATCACCCGTGTGCACTGCATCTACGTTGGAAAAAATCGAAGGCGGGACCCACTCAGATAGAGTGAGGCCCCATGAGAAGACAGAAGAGGAGGTCAACGCGAACAACACTAACACAAGACCCTCCCGAGAAACGTCTCGGGAGACTCCCGACCTGGCTCCTCCCGGAGGAGGTCAAGGACATCGCTAGGCACGTGCCGGTGGGCCCCGACAGAATTGAAAAGGTGTCAGCCCCTGTACGACGGGGGGATGGCCTGACAAGATCAACAGTATTGTAGGCACCTCCAATACAAGGGGTGCGTTCACACTAGGACTACTATAAATGGGAGAGGCAATGCTCTCTCAAGAAAAGAGGAGATCGAATCCCACGAGATATACACACACAGGATGTAGGGCTTTTATTCTCAGGGAGGCTCAAACCTCTTGTGTTCGTCGTTCATACCATTTCCAATCACCCATAAAATCACAAGGATCAACCCGCTCCGCATACGAACTCTTCCCCAGGCCGGATCTCTAAAACGTGGTCCCTTCAGATCCCTGCTCAACTTCTCAAGGTGTTCATCCACCGACAGCTGGCACACCAGGTAGGGAGGTTGTGGTGCGCATATAGGTTTTCTTTGCTTGAAACTATCAAGAAGATCAAGAGCAATCACTTCAATCACCGTCAGGCCTCCGATGAGTCCGAAGGTGAGGGGAGCAGCAGGCACGCCATGCCCCAACGACAAGCATTTGCCTCTCAGACTGCGGTGTTGTGCCTGTGTCCCCTGTCCCACTAGAGCCATAAGTAGGATCATCACACAAACCCAACACATATGCTACTTGTCGTCACATTGAGCGTTGTCAAATGGTGTGACGCTTGAAATGGTCCTTGTCATGTTTTCTTGATCAAGATCATGTACACTCTCCATACTCGCATCCATGCTAACTTCTATCTTGGAAGTTACACATTCATCCTCCACACACAAAAAAAAATATTTTTCCATTCTCATGTCATGACTCCTCCCTATTCATCATTATTAAAAGATATGGGCTATGCAAAAGAAAGAAAGAAAGAGGGAGAAGAAAAAAAGAACAGAGAAGAATAAAATCCATTGCAAAGAGCGTGTCGGAAAGATGAAAGAAAAGTCCAGGAAAGGCAGGAATTATGAACGGCATGGTATTTCAGTCCGTGTATGTTTTTGTTACGATGCTCTAGAAAGTAGTTCAGTGTTTGCTTCTGGAATTTTTCTCTTCCTGGGTGGAACTGTACAAGGTCTTTCATCCCCCACTGTAACACAGGCTTGATCTCCTTGAAAATTTGCAGTTTATGCTCACTAAAGCTGCCCAGTTTTCAGAACCTTTGCTGGTCCAGAGTTCAGAAACTAAGCATCAATTGGTTATTAAACTCCTTGGAACAAGCAGTGCAAAAATGATTCTTTTTTATGTTAATTTTGTTATTGAACTAGTCAATCCAAAAAAAAAGAGACAAAATACCAGATGTGATGCAAAAAAAGGAGGGTCGAAAGCAAGAGCAACAAAGTTTCTGGCTAAGAACTGAGCAACTAGATATGCAGTTATGAGCCAGGATATTTGTTATAGCCATGTCTAGTTGTTTACTTTAAACTGAAGATGTCATCTGAAATTTATATAATTATTTATCCGGTGCAGTTTGCAGCTACGTATCAGTGTGTCCGAGTCAATTAAAGCCACCAGGCTAAGTACTAGTAAATGGTGAACTGATAAATTCAAGCTTTGTATGCTTGCAATTTTTTTTCTAAAAATGATAAATATTGAATTGAGTACAAGTACATTGTCTTTTTTCCAGAAAAAATCATGGCTTGTCTTCGTCTTGTGTTGGTATAATGTTGGATGGAGAAAATTCAATTGTAAGGTTATGATAACCCTTTCTCCATCAAACTCCGTCAGAAAAACAGATGACATCGAAACAATGAGAAAATAGCACAAAATAAGCTGTGCTGCTTATTTGAAACGACAAGTTCTAGTGATAGGAGGCAGCATCTGACTAACGGTTTATGTATGGAAAAATGGAACTGCATTGAGTTTATACACTCTCAAAAGTTAATTTGCAATCCAACTATCCAAAATTTTGGTCCTGTAGATGTTGCTTCATAAAAGAACAAAATACATGGATTTTCCATTAATGCAAGATGCATTGTAGTCTGAATTTGCAAGCACGGGATGTATTGATGCCATTTCTAACATGTCTGAAAAACTCAGGCTTAAGCATCTAAAGTGTAAACTGAATGGAATAAATAAAATATTATTGCCAGTAAAAAAAAGGCACCACCAAGAGTGGTCAGTTAGGAGCACATACAAAGACAGTAACAATGGAATACTGCTGTGGCACCTGGTACAAAGGAATTCCACCATTGGAAACCCCATCTTATTATGCTATTCATGTGTCTACTCATCAGGTGAGCTTGACACCTCAGCCGGGGTGACCGGAACTCCATCGTCGTACTCGCCTTCTTCGTCATCACTGATCTTCCCCAACGGCGACGAGAAGTCAAGCCGCATACCCTGCATAACATCCTCGTAGCACTCCTCAAGATCCTGGGAGGTCAACTGGTGGTACTCCACCAGCTGCATCAGGCTCTGGTTCTCCCTTGTCAGGTTGGCGTTCTCCTGCGCCAGACGCGACTTCTCTGCCAGCAGAGCTTCCAATTGCAATCTCACCTGTACAAGGTTCAAGTGAGTTACTAGCCAAGCAAGAAAAGCCACAGATAGATACCATCCAAAAAGACTAACAAGTTCATCATAAGACGAAATGTAGCACAAGATGTTGCAACTAGCCTGTCTATTTGTTTGGTGCTCAAATGAAGAAATGGTGGAGAGAGAGAGAGAGAGGGAGAGAGAGAGAGAGAGAGAGAGAGAGAGAGAGGTCAGCATCACTTCATCATTACCAGGTCATCTTCTTCAGGGGCGACTCCGCTGTCATGTCCCTCTCTAAGTCTCTTATTCTCCTCCTCAAGCAAACCACACCTCTCCTGCATGAAGTGCAACTCTGACTTGATGTTCTTGAGCTCCCTTGCGAGCGCAGATGCTCTGCTTGCCATTGAAACTGCCAGCTGCAGATTGTACCACATAATGGAGCAACAATCAGCCATAGAAAGTAGAAACCACATCGGAGGGGGGGGGGGGGTTGGGGGAGGATTGTAGGTAGCCTACATTTCTGGCCCGCTTCAGGTTAGTGCTCTGCGCGACCTCCGCGGAGGCCTGCCCACCCCCCGCCCCCTGCCGCAGTCCGACGCCCGCGGTTTCCTCTGCATCAGGATCAGCAACTGCAGCCGCTTCCTTTCCGGCGACTGGAGAATCGCCATCCAGGCGCGCGGCCTCCAACGAGTCGCCACACAGCCGCTTGGCCTTTGGCTCCTCTTCCTCCTCATCTAATTCGGCGCGGCGCTCGCATTCCCTCGCCTGAGAAGAGCACGTGGCGAGAGCGCTCACTCCCTGGCAAGTATCACAGGGCACCATAAGATCCTCAGAAATGCATTCTCGATTTCTGAAATCAGTAGTGAATCTGGGCGGGCTACGAAAGTCCGAACCTTCTGCGCGGCGGTGAGGGTGTCGGAGAGCTGCGCCAGCGACGCGGCGACGGAGTCCAGGCCACGGACGAGCATCAGCGAGTCCTCCCGGAGGCGCTTCCCCCGCTCGGACTCCACGCGCTGCGCCGATCACCAATCAAGATACAAAGCAACTCAAGAGTCAAGATCCGATTCAATCCCAAACAAAGCGGAAGAGGAATAGTCAGTGACAAGCAATCACCGTTGTGGCGGCAGGGCCTGGTGGTGGGAGCACGGCGCGGTCCTCGAGGATGGTGTCGACGCGGGTACGGAGGCGGTCCCAGAACCGCCGGTCGTCGGAGGCGGGGCTGGCGAGCGCCACGGTGGCGGAGTCCATGGGACGCGAGGTGCGCTGCGGAGGGGGAGCGTGCAACGGCTACTTTTGATTCTGAGGGTCGTCGAGAGGAAAGGGGTGGGATCGGGTGAAGAGCTTTTAAATCGCGGGTGGGCGGGTAGCTTCGCAACGGTCGGATCGGAGAGGAAGGAGTGGAACCGGGGAGAAAAATGGCTGGTGCGGTGCGCGCAGGCTGGGGAGCGGGTCCGCGCTAGATTCGTCTTTATAGCAGTTTGTTGTATTTTCAATGCGTCTAAGATTATTAATGATTAAAGTAGTAGTGTCTTGGTGGTTGTATTGCGGTCTGAAATACTCATAAAAACTATTTGAAATTTAGAGGGAACATACACTAAAAATAGATGTATTGAGTCAACTTGTTGTAACTTTGATCATGTTTGTAAAAGAATATATTGTCCTACCAAATGAATTTATTGTGGAGACATATTACATAATTAACTATATAGTAAAAGATTGAACCGACAAATTTTGAGAAAGTTTTGAGCATTTTGAGATATTGTTTAAGACCTCATAACCCACTGAAGAAATAGCCACATATGTCAAATCTGGTGATAGATTCTTGAAGGGAGGAGGTACGAGCAATGATTGGTTCTAATGTTTAATCTGAGGTGGAAGAGAGAAAGGAGGAGATTTGAAGGGGTAGTAGGATCGGTCTTTCCTTCCCCACGAAGGAAGCGCTCCCCAACTTGTCCTCTCCGCCGCCCCTCTTTCGGCCCCCTCCCGCACGCCTCCGGCGAGCTCGCCGGAGCGCGCCGGGAGCGGGGCCCTGCCGTCGTTAGTAGCTATTAGTTAGTAGTTTTGCCTTATGGCCTTGTACCTTAATGGTAGTTGCTTCCTGTGCCGAGCCGCCGTCGTCTTGCTCGCCGTCGGGGTCTTCTCCGGCTGCCTAGTCGCCGTCGTCTTTGATCCACAGGTATGTCGTAATAAATCCGCCTCGCCGCCCTCTCCAGCAGCTCCTCCTTCACCGTTTTCCCCCTCGCCTCCCCCCACTTGCTGCTGGTCCTTTTGCGCCGCTGCCCCAGATCCCCAAGATCCGGTTGGGGTTGTGATCGATCTGAGTGTATCTCCCATGGATCGAACCCTTTCTTGGGTTAATCTGGTCTTTGGGATGACATCTACTCGATCTCCCCTCCTGGTCGCATCGGTGGTTGTTCCGATGGCTCAGGCTCCTCCTGTGGAGGTCCCCTTGCCGTTGTTGAACGCGCTTGTGCTCTTCTGTGGCTGCCTCCATCTCCGCCTCCATCATCGACTTCAAGCAGGCCTTCCCTCTACAGCAGATCCACTTCGTACTCACAGCAACACTCTGAAGGTTGTTCCGCGGCCCCCCGCCTTCACCCGGGATGCAACTTGGTGGCTTCTCTTTCAACTCCGGCGACGACAATCCAACAATCATTCGGTCGTCAGGTGTGGGCTACACGGCCCCGTTGCCCCCTCTACAAACCGACGCCTAGCGCGGCTCTCCATCCTGCTGCACGCTCTCTGCATTAGTCTGCAGCTTCACCGGCGGCCTCGCCGTCGTAGAACGCTTGATTGTGTTTGCTGTTTTCAGGTCTGTGGACCTCTGTGTAATTTAGGTCTTCTTGGGGACCTTTATATAAAAGGACTGTTTAAGTCTCAATATATATGTTTGTTGTCAAAAAAAAAAGTTTAATGTGAGGCGACAGCTGACTAGAGATGAGCTTATCTTAACGTGAAGTGCTGTTGTAAAAAAAAAACGTAAAATGCTTGAGTCCTGATCTTAATAACGTGTGGAGGTTTGCTGAGGAGTTCTTTCGAAGGAGGACAAGACAGAGAGAGTGATCAGATTCTCATTCTATGATGGCGAGCAATGTGACGTGTTGCAAACCAGCAATGCTTTCTACAAAATTCGACCTCAAACAGTCGCGAACAAGTGAATAACGCCCACTGGTGACTTTTGTTGTTTTATACTCCCTCTGAAATAGATGACCCTGATTAGTAGAAAATTGAACTATGCAACATCAAATAAAAAAGGATGGAGGGAGTATTGGCTAATGGATGAGCCCAAGTTCATTGTCGTAACTCGTAACATATACTCCCTCCGTATCGAAACCATTAATTTTCTTTATAACTTTGATTATTCTGTTAGTCAAAACTAACAATACTCAGATTATAAACATCATCAGGATCTACTAGTCTACCGTAGATCACATCTAGCACGTTAAAACTTATGCGGAAATAGAGTGTAGGTTCGGCTTATACCAGCGGCGGTGTTCTCCATCGCGTTGGTGGAGGCCGATTCAGCGGTGACGGAGTCGACGGCGAGAGCGACGTCAGGCTTGTAGCGTAGACGTTCCTTGAGCGTCTTCTGATGGTATCGATGGCCTTCAGGACGCCAACGACACTGCCCAGGACGCGGAGCTCAAGCTTCCAGGCCTTCCAGTGCTCTTAGCGATCGGTGGGTGGATTAGGGTTTGAGGTAAACCCTGGATTCGCGTGTAAACCCGTGAAAGGCGTGAGGAACCGCGAGGGGTCCCCTCTACTTATATAGTCAGCGTTGTAGGCCCGGGGCCGAGCCCGATTAGACTTAGGGTTTGCCACCCGATCACGGCAAACGGGCTTTATTCATGTTGGGCCGAATCCGAGTCTGAGGGGAAACGGATCACTCCCCCCCATCCTCGGTTCGTCGGTTGACCGAGGTCATACCAAAAATATCCAACATATTCATCTTATTAAAAAAGTTGTGTAAGTATCATGTACTTTGTTTGCTACATGCTTTATTGTTGTAGGTATTTTAAACTTGACATCTTTTACATATTTGTAATATTTTTTTTGGATAGGATGAATGATCAAAGTTGTAAGAAATAGTTAATTGCGACAAATATTTCAATACGAAAGGAGTACATGTTTTCACTTTAAAGCCCCATTTGATGAACTTTGATTTCACAAAACAGGCTAATCTGTCAGATTAATACAAGATGACTGAAGTTGATGATCGATGAATAAAATTTCATCGTTTTCATGATAGATGTTTTAACTGCCAAATATTTAATAGACGTAACATTTGCCATATCACAAAATGAAATTCCTAAGTTGGTGATATACAAATAGTTTTGTTTGTCAACTTGCAATCTACATTCTTTCTGTTAAGTTGTTTCTCTTCATTGTGGTGACTGGTGAGCACTTCTAGAGACCCTACCACGGTGAGCTAAGAGATAGAACATTCAATAAAAAGCATACCAGGCTAGAGCCGCAAAAATCAAAGGTATAAAGAGAGAGGAGGTGTAAACCTAAATCGCTTAAAACAGTCGGTAAAAGAAAGAAAATAATTTGTGGCTTACAATACATTTCGACTTGGCATGCAAGTTTGATATAAGTTTCATTTTACACCTACCATGCAAAGAAGGGGAAAATCATTTCCAAGTGCCCGAGTCTCAGCACAACGTAATTAATTAAATTTTTTACTTAGGTTGTCTTTATTTAGGACTTTATGCACAAAAATTAGGACTGCGGAGGAAGCTCTTTATTATGAGCGTTTTTACGGTGCTTGTGTAGTATCCGGAAGTACTAAGAAGTATCGATTATTTTGATTTTTCCACCACCTAATTAATTAAATAATTAAAGTAATTAAAGAAAGGGCATTATGGTCTCCTCTCTCAAGTCGATGACGACGGCGTAGAAGGTAGGCGCCGGGCAGCCTGCGGTGGAGAGCAGGAAGTCGCCGGGGCCGGTGCTGAGCCAGTAGCGGATGGAGCCCTTGCGGCATCCGGAGGCGGCGGTCATCTGGATGAGGATGGCGCGGGAAGAATGGCACGGTGTCGATCCTGGCCTTGGCGGCGGAGCGGAGGAAGCGGTCGAGGTGGGTGTTGAGCTCGTAAAGGCAGCCGTCGAGGAGTCGAACACATCGTGGCCACGGTGGACCATGTGGTCCTCGATGGGAGGGCCATCATGATCACGGCGGGATCCAGGATGATGCCGCCCACCACGCTGGAGTACATGGCCGTCGGGTACGACGACCGACTGTTGCAGCTGCATTTCTACTGCAGCTTCTGCAGGACCTGCAAGCTTGCAATTTGCAGTATGTGATGTGTGTCGCAATTTGCAAAGGGGAGGAGGAAGACGCTGACCTCGGCGCCAGATTCGTAGACCGGGACGATCACCTCGTTGTTATTACCACCTCCTGAAATTAAAGAAAAATGGCAACGGAATCAGCAGCAGCAACCACGACAATCGGTAGGAGAATCGAGGAGCTAGAGCTAGTATATATGCAAACAAGAGATCCAACAAGGATGGGTATTAACCCATATGCATGTTGTGTGATTGTGTGGACGAATCCGTCCTCAGCGCGCGCAATCGATCTATCAGCACCTTGAGCTTTGCGGAAATTATGCACGCCGTGCGAGAGGAGCCGGTCCAGACTCCAGAGTCCAGACTGAGCCATGGCGGTGGCCGCCGGGGCAGACGGTACGAATCGACAGCGACGTTCATTAGTTATCTACAACCAATGCTCGTTTTTTTGGGTATGTGCAGGGGTCATCTCGATGGCGATCACCGGCGACACCAAGGACAAGTTGGAGGTTGTCGCCTTGTCGGCGACGGCGTCGACCCTGTCCGCCTCGTCACCTGCCTGCGCAGCAGGAAGGCAAGCCGAGCTGCAGTGGAGGAAGTGTGAAATTACTCATACACCCTTTATGAATTAAAATAATAATAGTTACAATTTATTGTGGGTCCCACCAAGCTGGTACTTCCTTGTAGGAACTTCCTAATACTTACTAGTACTTCCACCGTTAGATTTCGTCGAACCGACGGTTCATAAAAAATACAAGTACTCTAAAATTTCTCCTTTATTATTTCTTTGTGTCTACAATAAAGAGCCAGATTTGGAGTATCATCTGAATGTCCATTTTCCTCTGCTGTTTTTTCTGAAACAAATTCAGTTACACGTTAGTATGTTATATAAACAGTGGAACAATTTGAGTACACACATCATGATTTTGTAATCCTAAACTTGTACGCCGAAGTTAAATTTCCGCAGTCCAAAGTGGTTAATTTTGTCGAGGAAAGAAAAGATGACGTTATTAGTACCTAAATTTCGATCCCGAGGACGCCCAATCTTATCACGAATAATTCAAAATCGTCACTTTTGTGCGCTGATCAAGGTGGCAACATCTGTTAGAAGAAGACCACACGCGGGGGGGAGCATCAAGTTTACGGGCGCCCGTTAGGACGCCTGCGTCCGGTCGATCTCCGACAAAGTTAACATTTCCTTTTTTCTTATCCCCGCGCGACCGTGCCTCATTCCCTTTCAGCAACGGGTGGCCCGGTGGTCCCCACCGGCAGGTTCCACTGCCGCGCCCGCATGCCATGTGCGTGGCCAATATTTGTTTTTGAAAAAAAGCACAGAAACCATAAAAAAAGAAACAAAACAATTGTAATAAAAATTGTAAAAAGTTATTTCGAGAAAAAATCCAGAAAACTTTTTGTGGCAAAACTTATGAATAAAACGTTTCAAAAAATTATGTAAAAAAATGCAAAGAAAAGTTTTGAAAAAAATGAATAAAAGTTGTTCAAAATTTTTTATAATGTTTAAGGATAACTTTTTATGAAATCTTTTATATATTAATTTATATAGAAAGATTAGAAAAGAAAAAGGAAAGTTTTTTAAAACAAACATTTTGGGACAAAATTTTGAGGAAAAGTAACCGAAAAAGAATATGAAAAATTTTTGCAAGAAAATTTTTTATGAGAGTTTAAGGATAAACTTTCTATGAAATCTTTTTATAAATTAATTAATATAAAAAGATGAGAAAAGAAAAAGGGAAAGCTTTTGGAAAAACATTTTGCAACAAAATTTTGAGGAATCGTTGCCGAAAAGAGAATATGAAAAAAAATTATGACAGTTTAAGGATAAACTTTCTATGAAATCTTTTATAAATTAATTTATATAAAAAGATGAGAAAAGAAAAAGGGAAAGTTTTTGAAAAACATTTTGCGACAAAATTTTGAGGAAACGTTCGCGAAAAAGAATATGAAAAAATTTGCAAGAAAAAAGAAATATAGAAAATTTTGTGGTAAGATTTTTGCTGAGCCACGGCTGGGCGCTGCTCCCGCGCGGGGAAGCTCGCCGTGGCCGGTCGCCGCCTTCCCGACGGGGAGGTTGCCGTGGCTCGGCACTGCCGCTCCTTGCAGGGAGGTCGCCGTGGCCTGGCGCCGCCGCTCCCGGCAGGGAGCTCGCCGTGCCCCGGACCAGCCGCTCCCGCGAGTAGCTCGCCGTTGCCTAGGCCGCCGCCGCCGAGGCTCTTGCGCGCCGCCTCGCCACCGGCCAGATGCCTTCCTGCTGGCCCGCCACCGCCGTCGCCCGCGGATCTCCTCCGCCATGGAAGCCGGGAAGGTGCTCGGTGGGAATCGAGGGAGGTAAATGGAGAGAGAAGAACTAGAGTGCGGGACGGAGTGGAGAGTTGGAAGCATGCCTTTGACCGGTGCGGTGAGACGGTGAGGAGTAGGAGTACGTGTTAATTACGGCGGGGCCCACCCACGTGGAGTGAGAGCCGAGATCGACCGCGCAGTCGTGAACTTCCGGATGGCTGCAAACTCAACATCCTGCACGCGGGGTCCGATTGGGCCGTCCGCCCGAGCACGCACGCCACCGTTTCCTAGTCCACCACGAGTCTCCGTCGTGAAAGCATGGTTGCGTTCGTGCCCGGGCACCGTCTCCTCTATGGCTCTATATAAGCAGGTTAGCATTCTGAAGCTGCAACTCACTGCATATCTCAGCTGCTTGCCAGTGAGTGGGAAGCAAAGCAAGGAACAGAGCCATGGCCTCTGTTCCCAAGCTTCTCCTCCTCCTCTTCTTTTGCAGCTGTCACTCTCTCATTGCTCACGCAGGAGATGATAGCAGCTACAAGGTTCTGTCCCTTGACTCTCTGAAATCTGACGCTGTATGCTCAGAGCGCAAAGGTACAGCACACTGTCTGTGCACGTATTTCCACTTGGTGATCGATTCTGTGCACAGTCGTAAAATCCAACCGTTTCCCTTGCTTCAATGATCGTTTCAGCATTTCCGTCACCCGGCGGCGCCGCCACGGTGTCGTTGCACCACCGTCATGGACCGTGCTCACCGTTGAGCACCACGAAGATGCCGACCTTGGATGAGATGCTCCGGCGTGACCAGCTCCGGGCTGCTTACATCCAACGGAAGCTCTCCGCCGGCGCTGGTTTCGTCCGGCAATCGGACGCCACCGTGCCGACTACCCTGGGCACGTCCCTGAGCACGTTGGAGTACGTGATCACCGTCGGCATCGGCTCGCCGGCCGTGACCCAGACGATGCTCATCGACACCGGCAGCGACGTGTCATGGGTGCAGTGCAAGCCGTGCTCGCAGTGCCACTCCCAGGCGGACCCGCTCTTCGACCCCAGCTCGTCGAGCACCTACTCCCCGTTCTCTTGCAGCTCTGCCGCCTGCGCGCAGCTCGGCCGGGAGGGGAACGGCTGCTCGAACTCCCAGTGCCAGTACATTGTCACGTACGGCGACGGCTCGAGCACGACGGGGACCTACAGCTCCGACACGCTGGCTCTGGGCTCCAGCACCCTTGGGAACTTCCAGTTCGGGTGCAGCCACGTGGAGTCGGGCTTCAACGACCAAACCGCTGGGCTCATGGGGCTCGGCGGCGGCGCGCAGTCGCTGGCGTCGCAGACGGCGGGGACGTTCGGCACGGCCTTCTCCTACTGCCTCCCACCGACCTCGAGCTCCTCCGGGTTCCTCACGCTCGGTGCTGCAACTGGAAGCTCGGGCTTCGTCAGGACGCCGATGCTCAGGAGCAGCCAGGCCATCACGTTCTACGGCGTGCGCCTTCAGGCCATCAGGGTGGGCGGGAGGCAGCTCAACATACCCTCCTATGCCTTCTCCGCCGGGACGATCATGGACTCCGGCACGGTCATCACGCGCCTGCCGCGGACGGCCTACTCGGCGCTGTCGTCGGCGTTCAAGGCCGGGATGAGGCAGTACCCGCGGGCACCGCCCAGCGGCATCCTCGACACGTGCTTCGACTTCAGCGGCCAGAGCAGTGTCACGATACCGACCGTCGCGCTGGTGTTCTCCGGCGGCGCGGTCGTCAACCTCGACGCGAGCGGGATCATTCTGGACAACTGCCTCGCCTTCGCGGGCAACAGCGACGACAGGTCCTTCGGCATCATCGGCAACGTGCAGCAGCGGACGTTCGAGGTGCTGTACGACGTCGGCGGGAGCACTGTGGGCTTCAGGGGTGGGGCGTGCTGATCGCCGGCGCCGCGCACAGGATGCTGAGAGCCTGAGACTACGGTCGGGGGAGTACTACTTGTTAGTGGTTGTGCGTGGTAAACAGACGTGAAGTGGGCAACCATCAGCTACAGGACCCCGATCTTAACTATCTATATGATTGCGATAAAACGCTTGATGCAAGTGCGCAAACTATGAACCAGATGTAATTATAATTTTCTCGTTATATATACTCCAAGAGAAGAAAAAATAAAGATTAATCATATGTTATGCTATTGCTGTTCGCTTTGTTCATGCTAACCGCTTCGTACTTTAGCTGAGAATCTGTTTGGACCCTAACTAAAATTTAGGTGGTGTCTTACCTTCACCTAGCAGTGACCAACCAGACAACTAGTAAAATTTGTTTAGTTCGGTGGAAATTTTTGTATAAAATTTTGAAGTTCCCTTTCAAGATCTATTAAGAGTATTAAACGTAGACTAATTACAAAATTTATTACACGAATGAACTAAAAATCGCGAGATGAATCCATTTAGTATAACTAATCTCGTTGGATTCATCTCAAAAATTAAGGTAGGAGTTGTGAAATGTGTTTTATCATTAATCAGGATTTAACATTCTTAATTAGTGTTCGAAGATTGATTTGGTGAGTAGTTAGCGAAATTTTTAGAAAGTAAACAGGCCTGGCGTGGCGAGCCATGGCAAGGAACCAAACACGCCTATATCCATGCCACGGCCGAGACTAACATCCTATATAAACATGCCTTTTGGGCGAGACACGACAATAATACATTAGAAGACGTCTCTGGCAGATGAACTCGTAGAAGGGTAATTTAATCAGCCAACATTTATCCAACTAATCAAGCTCTTAACCAATGATTTTGAACATCGTTTATATAACTTTCGTTCCGGTGAAGATCAAACTTGGTGCATGCATGTTATATCATCACAACTCATAAGTCCAATCTTCCGGAGGAAGGACAGAGCAAAGAAGTCACTCTACGAACACTGCGCTATAATAATTTGGCTGGCCATAGTTTGAGCAGCCCATGGGGGGCCATCGTCAAGTTGTCGTCGCGCACCGAGACATCATGCACGACCGCGAAATTAGCACGCCGAATCGATTGGAGGGCATGTCAAAGCATACGCGAAGGGACGTCGTCGACTCGTCGTCGTCACGGAGTACGCTGTTACAATCGTCCTTAGCTGCCAAAATCGTATACGTGCTTGGTGGTTTGGACTTTTGACAGGAAAATCGACCACGAAAAAGCACGCCGGCCGAATCAGTTGGAGTGGAGAGGAACAGCGAGAGAGGTCGCAGGTCAAATGTTAGGCTTCTCTGTTTGCGGCTTTGAGTAATGTTTCTGGTATTTTTCTCTTAAAACAAATCAGTCATACAAATTAGCTTACAAATGAGTCGGTAAAATTAGCAAAAGCTTTCAGAGGACGAATAATATTTTTCGTTTTCTTTTGCTAAAAGATTAAGTTTTTTTTGAGACGGTACTGTTCTTTCTGCGATGGGCCTTCAACCAGCCCAAGGACTAACTTATGATCCAACCCACAAGAGAGATCTAGGAGTCTAAAAAAAACAAGAGGGCGGCGCGGACGGACCCGTATGACGCCATGCCGGCGGCACGCAGCGGACTACAGCGCCGCGTACGCGTGGTCGGATGCAGGCGGGCGATCGCCGTGCCGGTGTCACAGTTGTTGACCACCTTCCTCCACAGTCGCGAACGATGATGCCCCATTAGGATTCAGGCACCAGGATCACGACGTATGTATAGTACGTCGGCGCTCAGCGATCACACAGCAACTACTGCGTCGTGAATCGAGAAGCCGCGCCCCGCGGCCGCGGCGTCACCGGCCGGCCGGCGTCTGCTCCACCAGCAGGAACGGATCCTGGCACTCTGACCCTCGCGTCCTTCGGCGCCAGCACTAGCATATGTTGTCGGAGTTCGGAGCTGCTCACGACCGTGCAGTGCAGTGCTGTTGGACCCGACGCCATATATAGATGCCCAGCCACGCGCACGGCGCAACGGCCTACAACAACGTCCATGGCCATGTCATCCTAATCATCACATTCGGGGACAGACGACGGGGTCAAGGGGATCGGGATCGGAGCCCGGCTGACGCCTGCGATTGCGGTGCGGCGCAAGTTTAAACCCGAAATTCTTTCTGACGGGAAACCGTGATTCTCATGCAAATCGACGTCGAGGCAGCACAGTCGTCAAATGAAGTTGATGACATTGGTGGATTAACCACCATTTTATTGACGCGAATGATGACTTACATCCAGTCTAATTTTTCTCACCTAAGCACGCACCTGGCCGATGATGGCCCTACCAAAATTCCTGACACTCCTGCTAAATATCGAGAAACTAATTAACATTAACCCCCTAAACCGATGTGATCCACACTATCAAGTATCGATGTAAAGAACCAGCTGACACTTAAGCTCGATCAAACCACCACGAACAGGGTGACGACACCCACGATCACGAGCCCTACCACAACGGACGACGCAACGCTAAGCGCAGAACGCCTAGACGCGCCACTGGCAGTCGGCGTCGGGCTCGGTGTGGGGGTGGAAGCGGATCCGGTGCCGACGACGACCGACGACGGCGCGGCGGGCAACGTGGCGGCGGGGGTGGGCGCGGCGCTGACGGTGGGCGGCATCCCCGGAGCCGCCACGGGGGCGCCGGTCAGGGAGGAAGGCGCCCTGACGCGCGCGATCATCCGCTGCCCCGCCTCGCAGTGCCCCGGGACGCCGCTGACGAAGTAGAAAGGTCCGGCACCGTCGAGCATGAACTTGGTGTCGCCGGTTGTGAACCGGCGCAGCGGCGTCTCCGTGCTGCACTGCTTGTAGTCGTCGTGGCTCACCAGCAGCACCGAGTCGTTGACGTACTTGAAACCTGCAACACCACGCCCAAGAACACGCACCACGGCGGCGCGCGATCGATCAAATCAAACAAGCGCATTCCATGGGAAAAGTAGAGAGACTGATTGCTGGTACCAGAACACTTACTCAGGATGTCGCCGACTTGGAAGCGGTTCCTCTTGGCCCAGTGGTTGTAGGTCTCGGTGCCGTTGCCCGACGGCACCGCCCAACCCCGCTCATCGCCGACGTTGAACACTGCCGCCGGCAGCGACGCCGCCGACGCCACGAGGAGGGCGCAGGAGATGGCGAACACGGCGAAGCGGAGGCTGGCCATTGGCGTGGAGCGGATCGAACGAACCACTACACGATCGCGGGGTCACCTCACCGGATCTCGGGAACGTGGAGCGCTAGAGAGAAAGCTGATTGAGCCTTGGATTGTTCGGCTTGTGAGCCCTGACCAGTGCGGCAGGGTGGTGTTTATATAGACCGGAGAGCGGCGGCGCTGGCGAAAGAACAGGGCGGAGTGGAGGAGGGGCTTGCGAACTGCGCATGCCGCATGCACCGGCGCTCCGCACGTCCAGGCCATCAGGTGCTTTGGATCTCCGATCTCCAAGCCTATCGGCCAGTAACCGCCGGGCTAAGTCGAAGACCAGTCAAACAGTTTTTTTTTTTTTTAGAATAGGCAACAAGTCAATTGGCTCCCGTTTGAAGTTTGAACTCTGAAGTCTGAACTGAAGCAACCGGCACGCGCGTAGCGCGCAGATGGGCTCGAGTTTTTTGGCCTCATTAACAAGGTAGGTTGGGTTGGGCTGGAAACAAGGAATGGGCTTTAAGATTGTCGGCCACGAAGTAGTAGATGAGAAGACGGGCCGCCAATTTGAGTCGTAATCTCTACCAGGACACGGGTTAATGAAGAAACCGCCAAAGGCTATTTCGGTCAAGTCGCCTGTTTCGGTTGAGCAACCAAAACCCTCTCCGAACCCAGCGGCTTCTCCGGCGGCGGCGCGTTGAGATGGCTGACGAAGCGGAGGGCGAGAAAGCCGCGGCGGCGGCGGGGGACGGGGCTCAACCTCCTGCGCTGTCGAAGAGCGCGAGGAAGAAGCTGCAGAAGCAGGAGCGGCAGGCGGAGCGGAAGGCGGCCCGGAAGGCGGCGGAGAAGGAGAAGCGGCGCGCCGATGTGGAGCGGCGGAGGCGCGAGTGGGAGGAGGCGCTAGCCGCCGCGCCGTCGGACGAGGCGCGCGCCGAGATGGTGGCGGCGCGGCGGGAGACGCGGCGCGAGCGGGTGGGCCGGCGGGCGGAGGAGCGCGGGGCTCGCACCGAGCGGCTCCGGCGCGCGGCCGAGGGCGCGGGACAGAAGGTCGTGCTGGACCTCGAGTTCGCCGACCTTATGCGGCCCAACGAGATCCATAGCCTCACGAAGCAGGTGAAATTGCCTTCTCTTGCTACAAATACTCTGAACTGAAACCAAGTTACTGTTGTGGTTTGGACGATACTAGTTAGTCAGTAGTCTGTACTATTCTTGAAGGCGCGAATACCTGAGTAGTTCCTTTGATGTTTTCCGAAAATCAGGAATGATCATTTGGATATATGGACATTATTGAAAGAGCATCTAATTTTTGTAAAAATGGGTAGTTAACAATAATTGAACTGAGGCCCTTGCTAAAATTGGATTTGTGGTGCCTTTGTGAAGGCTGTAAAACCACTGCAGAATTGCATTTGTTGGAGAAACTACTGCTTCTTTGGCTTACAAAATTAACTTTATAGCAGTTGTAGTATATACTGAATTTGTGGCCACAACCAGTGAGTTTTTTGTGTGCTGTGTTCCTGTGTTCCCATTACCAAATGCTTTATTTTGCATTGTTAAAGAAAATCATGCTTGTCGTGTACATTTAAAGTTATGTAAAGATGCAAAATTGAATTTAAAATTCATTCTAGATGTCAAGAAATGAAAAAGATAAGTAGTCGAGATGAATTTGGATAGAATTGATGCATGCTTATCTGTATTTTGTTACGTACATGTTCTTTTATGGAACTTTTGAAACTTTCGAACATGTTGGAATAACTCTCTGCTCACTAAAGGAGGCAGTGAGCACCCATGTTTTGTTCTGAAACCTTTTACAGCCTGCTTGTGATAATGGATCAGATGGCACTAGTACCTATGCCTGCATTGCATAGAATTGTAAAATATCTCTGTCAAGCTCCATATGTTCTGCAAGCATACAGTTTAAAATTAATCTGAGAAACTATTTCACCCATTAACTAATGTGTGTTGCAGATTATGTACTGCTATGCAGTGAATGGCAGATCTGCAAACCCAGCTCACCTGTGGTTGACAGGTTGCAGTGGAGAAATGGCGACCCATCTTCAGAGAATTCCTGGGTATGATAAGTGGATCATTGAAAAAGCAGCCAAGCCTTATCTTGAAGCATTTGAAGATCGTAAAGAAAACCTTGTCTATCTTACAGCAGATGCTGAGACTGTGCTTGATGATCTAGACATGTCAAAAATATACATCATTGGTGGGCTGGTGGATCGAAACAGATGGAAAGGCATAACATTGAAAAAGGCTGCTGAGCAGGGCATTCAATCTGCGAAGCTTCCTATTGGAAACTATTTAAAGATGTCTAGTTCCCAGGTGAGCATGATGTTTCTGCCTTTCATAAGACAAATTAAAGTGTTGCTTGCTTCGGCATCCTCTGCTGTGTGTACCATTGTTAATATATTCTTAACCATTTAGGGTGGAAACTGCCCTGATTATGTTTTTCTTTCTGTTTTTCCGAGTATTCAGACTTGAATGGAGGCACTGAACGAGTGATGAGTTGATAAGCTACTGCACAAGTTGCTAGAGTAGTTTCATTGAAATACCCACGCTTATAGCTATCTAAATTTTGACTTTATTAGTAATGATAATGAAATGGTTGCTTGCATTAGATTATCTTATCTGAATCTGCAACTCTGGATAGATGATATCCCTCTCCTTTTGTGTCAATCACGCAGGTTCTCACAGTTAACCAAGTGTTTGAGATAATGCTAAAGTTTGTGGAAACAAGGGACTGGAAGACGGCATTCTTCCATGTGATCCCACAGAGGAAGCGAGGAGAAGCTGAAGCTGGAGATGATGAGGCCAAAGTAAGCCTGGAAGATAATGATGCTGATGCTGAGGAGGACCTGCACAAGGTTATCGATGAAGAAGTGGACGATGATGAGGAAGACGACGAAGCCGATGTTTCCAACAAGAGGCAGTGTGTTAGACGTGAAGGCACCGAAGCTGGTGATCAGGATCACTCCGACGCTGTAGCAGAGGCGACACCAGCTGGTGTAGACGCTACTACTCCTACACCGCAGGCTGAGCAGCAGGCCAAGGAATCAAACAACGGTGGCGAGGACGACTGAAGAAGAAGAACACTGAACCCCACGTTTGCCACTGTTTTGCAGACAGCTTTTGTTTTGGCGATTTGGGGCGTTCTTCTCTCTGAAATCCATGTATTTGAAACAGTTACTTATCTTGCGTATTTGGACCTGGCCATTTTGTAGTAATCGTCATCGTCGTACGTATATTAATATACAACGGGCTCGCAAGTCGCAACGACCTGGAGTCCTGTGTTTTCAGCGTGAAAGCTGCAATGATGAAGTGAACTAGAATCTGTACTACGTGAGTTGTTGATGAACGTACTGGTTGCGGTACTAGAAGCTGTAACTTTTGTTGTGTCGAATTGTCGAAAAGATGGAATGAACTCAAACGTACGCACGCGCGCACGCTGGTGTGCGTGCCAAGCGGTCAGTGTTGTGTTGATGCGGGCTTGCGCCATGGCGCGTCTGCATGCATGGCTACAGGGGACGGCAGGATATTTCGTCACGCGCGCGCGCATAGGGAAGGAGCTAGTACTCCCTCCTTTCCACTTTTCTAGGTACTCTGCAGCATTAAAAATCCAGCTTCATTCCCGTAGCCAGCGAGAAAAGAGGGGTTGGGAACTTGGGATGCATGCAACGTGGGACCGACAGCCCTGCATCAACACGACCAATAAGAGACCGATACAATCAATTCAGTGGTGGGTTTCGGACTGGCGAGTTCTCGAAGGCGAGGGAGGGAGAGAGCTCACAAAACAAGTGAGCTGCAGTTCCCGAAGCGGCGGCAGGCAGCGAGCAAGACATGCACCGGAGCAAGGGAAACGAAACGAAGACCTGCCGATCGATACCATGCCATGCATGCAGTCCCAAGCAGAGCAGCAGCTAGCAGCCAGAACACACTGATGATACAATAATAACCCTCCCGGCAGAATTGTGCGGAAGCTGCGCACTTGCCGGCACTTGTCGCACGACACGAGCCTGCCAGCCGCGCAAGCCAACCGGGCAACCGGCCGGCCGAGCGCCGGATTGACTCTCAGCACGTCGTACAGTCTCGGTTTTTCGTCTTCCAGGATTGGATTCAGCTACAGCCTACAGCCTACATTGATTATACTGTCCTTAATTACTCCGTACTACTTGGCATTTCACAAAAATGTCTTTTTTTTCATGTGTCTACGCAAATCGCACGGCTAGGCAACATCCGTATCCATAACAGTATTATAGCAGAAACTTAACAACGCATGTGTGTCCTCAACGACACCAATGTTCGAGAACTGTTACATTAAACGGCAACTGCCTGTCTGCGTGGACCGGAGTACCAAGATACTCCTACAGGGAGCATGCAGAAGAAGAGAAGCTGAAAAAGTGCAGGAAATAATCTCATGGATCGTCACCGAACATGATAGTACTACTACTAGCTAGCTAAAGGCTAAGCATTGGACTAACAAGAACTAGTTGGGAAGTTGAGAAATAAAACATGGACTAGTGCGTAGCAGCGGCACACTTGGAACCGCGTGCATGCGTACGTGCAGATAGATAAAGAGCTCCCTGATGATGAACGAACTGCGTGCTACTAATATGATTGCTAGCTACTTGTACGACGCGAACGGGTGCTGGTGCTCGAAGCCGCCGCCCTGCGATGCGCTCCCGCCGCTGCTGCCACTGCCGTCGCCGCCGTTGCCGGGCGCGTACCCGGCGCCGCCTGATCCCCCGTAGTACGCGGCCATGGCGTGCTCGCCGCCGTACGACGCGGGGTCGTACGGGTACGGCAGGTACTGGTGGTTGCCGTGGCCGTGGTGCGGCATGGCGAACCCGTGGCCGTGGTGCGGGGGCATGGCGGCGGCGGTTCCGTACATGGAGGCGTGGTGCAGCTGCATGTCGTGGTGGTGGTGCGGCGGCATGGCGGCCCCGCGGGGCTTGAGCATCGGCGGCGGCGCCATGGAGTGGTGGTCGCCTCCGCCGCCGCCGCCGCGGGCCGCGCCAGGGGGCAGGCCGCCGACGCCGCGCGCCTCGCCCTCGAACTCGCGGTAGCGGTGGAGGTAGACGCTGAGCGGGTCAACGTAGTCGTCGAAGCCGAGGCGGCTCATGGCCCAGAGCACGTCCTCGGCGGTGATGGTCTTGCGCTGCTCCCGCTGGCACCGCTCGTTGGCCTCCCCCGTGATGAAGCTGATGTACTCGGACACGCACTCCTGGATCGTCTCCTTGGCGTCGTCCGAGATCTTGGCGTGCGGCGGCAGCACGCGCCGCATGATGCGGATCACGTTCGCGATCGGCATCAGACGGTCCTGCTCGCGGATCGGCTGCGCCGGCGCCTGCTGCTGCTGCTGCTGGCCCTGCGCGCCGTCGCCAATGTTGCTGCCGCCGCCGTTCGCCGCCGAGCGGGCACGGAGGAAGCCGCAGCCGCTGCCGGAGTCCATTGGCTCTCTCTCTCTCTAGCTATCTAGGGTTGGCTTTGCTCGTGAATGGCGTATGTAGTGGCCGGGATCGAGTGGAGGACTGGAGGTACTGCTAGCTGCTTGGCTTGCCCTTCTTGTGATGTGTGAGGATACGTTAAATAGGAGGCTACGAGGTGTTGACCAGAGGTGGCAGCGAGCAAGCACACAGGGTTATACTCCCTCCGTCCCGTAAAGAGTGTCCACTTTAACTTTTTGCAGTCAAACCATCTTATGTTTGACTAAGTTTATATAAAAATATATCAGTACTTTTGATGTCTAACAAGTTTTATTAGATTCATTATGAAACATATTTTCATAGCATACCTATTTAGTGTTATAAGTATTCGTATTCTTCATTATAAATTTAGTCAAATTTCAAATAGTTTGACTGAGAAAAGTCAAAGTGTACACTTTTTGCGAGACAGAGGGAGTACTTAGCTACGAGGCATGGAGCTAGAGAGGAGAGGCACGGCAAGGGGGGCGATGCCGATGGCAATGGCATGCATGCGCCGTACGGGGAGGCGCCTGTTCATGACAAGTGGCGGAGGATTGTGCGAAGCACTGCTCCGCCGTCTGTCTGCGTGCGTGGGCCGAGCGTGGCTGAGTTGTCACGCGCGAAAGATGGAACGTGAAAATGGATGAATCGGGGGTAGAACTGTTGTTGCAGGTCACGGTCGCAAAAAAGGGTTCAACGTACGTGGTAGTGCTGTACTATTTGGTATGGAGAAAGTACTACTGTACTCCACCTTTTCAGACGTCGCGCACACGTGCCTAAATTTTCATTCTCGTTTTCGTTGGAACGGACGTTAGTTGTTGGAGCCCGGTTAAGAAAGTGTCATCTTGGATTTCAAATGTTTTCAAAACTTTTGAAGAGTTGTGGATCATGAGGCCTTCGCGTGGAATAGGTACGGTGGTTGCTGAAGATTAATTGAAAAGGCCAGCAGCCAACCAAGCGCTTTTGCTGATTCCCAACACGGCAACACACACACATCCAATACCTTTCAATGCTTCTTCTGACTTCCTGCTCCACTGTTTCACCTCACTAAAAAAACATTTCTTGAACTTGTACGCCCTACGGATTGGTAAATGAAGTTCTTTCGGACAAAGTTTGAGTCAAATATTAGAAATATAAATCATGAATAATATTTAAATATTTGAGTTTGGAAATGTGAGAACTACATGAATAAATTTATTTTGCAAAATATTTTCATAAAAGTATACATATGTTAGTTTTTTAGTTAAAGTTGTATTTTGAAGATCATGTCACTGTTTTAAACAATTTCATTTACCAAACCAGAAGGAGTACCTAGCGTGTTGTCGTGGTAAATTTGCTTAGCAGATGCATACGTGTGCACTGTGCATGTTACCTGATGATCAGGCATGCCTCGGTACATCATAAGGGGTACTAGATCGGTACTCAACAGCACAGCACCATTAAGTCGGTCATAGTGCACAGTTTCATTACATAGTTAGTATCTAAATTGGAAATTAGATAATTATGAGTGGAGTTTCATGAGCACAAAACTCATTCGTCTCTTTCATCACCACGTCAGCAAAAATGATGATATTTAATATCATGAAACACTCAATGAAATCTCAGTGAGACTAGCCTTATCCTTTAGGAAAATGAAAATTATTACTGCATTGCCGTTCTAATATTTTTGCATGCACATATCTTTGCAGAAAAATATAAACAAAGCACGTATATCTGCACATATCTTTGCAGACAAACATAAACAAGATATTTTTGCATATCCAGGGGGTGTGATAGAGAGGTCGGTCGATGGCTCAATGTGCTAACCGCTGAATGTATGCAACAGCTTGGCCTGTATTAGTATATAATATGAGTAGAAAGTCAGATCCAAAATCTTCAGTGATGACTATGCCTAGGACCTCTAGTTGAATGTATGCCATAGCATGGGGTGTGTAGGATTCCTGACTAGAAGCAAAAATCCCCCCATGTTAGCGGTGAATTTTTTTCCAAATTTCTTTCTTAACTTCTAGAAACAATTTCAAAACCATTTTTTATAACATTTTACTAATTGCTTTAAGATATTTCTCCCTGTAAATTTTTTAGGAGCTTTTGTGGATATCTTGTTTAACAATCTTTTTCTGAGAGAAGGTTAGAGATTCAAGAGCTTCTTCACATTTTTTTTTGGAATTTCTTCAAAAACACAGTATACTAGAAAGAAAAGGAAAAGTCTATCACATCTGTATGCAAAATGATGTGTGCAATTATGTATGGCGCCTCCTAGAAACTTTTTATGCGGTAGCATAGATGGTCGAATAAGTGCTACAATCAATGGTATATGTAATATCCATATTGTGAGGACAAAACAATCAACAAGTTCATAATAATATTTAATGAGTGTAATTGATAGCTGACTTATGTTTCTATTTTTAATATAAAAAAGCATGCACATGGAACAAGAGAAAAAAATGGATCTTTGCAGACAAATATAAACAAAGGAATTTACTTTGAGTATCCATGCATATCCAATTCCCTAACATTTTTTTGCTAGATTTATATGTAAGACAAAACACATCTATATGAAAAATACTTGTACATGGTCTCAAACTCTTGATGAAATTTAATTTCATCATTATTTCAGTGCTTGTTTTTTATGTGGCATTTTGGGAAAAACAAATCAAACCTTAACTTCCAGTGGGGTTAATGTACAAGACTGCACGATTGATTCGCTACCGTAGAGAAAAATAATCATGCTTTGGCATGCATTATGTGAGAGAATTCCTGATCAAATGTATACTAGATAGTTATGCTAAACTTTCCATTCATGTCTACAAGCAAATGCATGATGGCAGAAGGTGGGGTTTTTGTTATTCAAGTATACTGCTATGTCATCATACCTGATCTGAGACAGGATCCAGTGTACATATGTTGATATGAAGGTGGACGATTCATAAGATTTAAGTTTATTTCTAGACAATTGGCTTTCTAATTCCTCAACCTTAACCAGGAAATTAAGGGAAACCATATTACCACACCTACAGAAATAAGCAAAACAACATGGTGATCATAATTTATAACATGGTGATCATAATTTATATATATCTTCTGTGACCATGAAAGATCACAGCATATATGATGCATGGCCACATAGTAACTACATAAGGATACACATAGGTAAACCGCTCGGGTCTTTAATTTGCGGTAGTGATTTCAACTATAGGCGAAAAAACAGAGGAACCATTGCCACACAAGTATTAGTGCAATACTGGGTACGGTACGGCTCTAGTCATATACTGTGTGTACCCTCATAGCCCACGGGACACATGTACTTATCCCCTGTAACCATAGCCGCGCCCGGCCGGCGTCGGCGTGTACGTCGAGGAGCTCCCCTCATCGGCGGACTCCTCCGCCACATCAGGGGGAGGAGGAGGAGGGCGGCGTGGCACTTGCGCGAACGACGACCTCCTGTAGCCGCGGGCGGCGTTACTATTGTTGTGGTGCTCGTGGTAGCGGCGGGTGTAGGTGCTCATGGGTTGGACGTAGTCGTCGAACCCGAGCGTCTGGAACGCGCAGATGAAGTCCTCGGGCGCGATGGTGCGGCGGTGCTGCGCCTTGGCCTGCTCGCCCGCCTCGTCGGCGACGAAGCCGACGAACTCGACGGCGCAGTCGTGGGTGAGGTGCTTGGCGCGCGTGGAGACCTTGACGCCCTTGGGGACCACCTGACGGACGAGGCGCACGAGGTTGGCCATCGGCAGCCCTGTCCCGGCCGTGCCCGCGGCGCCTCCTCCCTCCCCGTCGTCCGACGACGACGAGACGCGGTCGTCGTCAGCCGGTGGCGCGGCCTGCTTCTCGCCGTCACGGCCGCCCTTCGTCGTCTTCGCACCTGATGGACCAAAACAGTTGTTGGCGTTTCACACGAAAAATGTTGTTAGTTTCAGCGCTGGCTTGGCAGCAAATTAAACCATACTATGAACTCTTAGCACTTTCATTTCCATACCACGCTTTGCCTTCCGACCCATCCTCTCTCTATGTATCTTGAGAACTTTGTGGTGATGAGTCCCTCTGGCCATGGGATCCTCCATATTTATAGTGGCCGTGCCGGGTTCAGTTTGATAGTTTCTGCTATGAAACTGGGGCTGCTGGTGCTTGAGGCGCACGCGCGCAGGCCCAGAGGACACGGAAACGAAGCCACTCGTCGGACGGTGCTGCGGTGTCGCGAGCCTGCTGTGCCAGCTCGCAGTCGCAGGCTTTGCCGCGTCGATCGGCGAGTCTCCCTGATGCGTCGTCGATGCACGCGTCTTGGTCGGAAGAAAACCTGAACTTCTCCGTGCACCGGCCCGGCCGGCTCTCTTGCCCTCTTGGCCGCGCGGCCTGCGCCGTTGCCTCAACTATCCGGAAGACATACTCCACCGCAGCACCGCTCACGAATTAATGCCGACGCATCCCGGCTGCGGCTGCACGGCAGCAGCAGCCCGCGCGACGAAGCGGCGGACGTCGGCGACGACGTCGGGCGCGCTCAGCTTGCTCGCGCGCGTCCGTTCGGCGGCGCAGCCCGCGGAGAGCAATCCGACCGTACGCGTACTCCGCCGAAATATCTGTTCGCGTTCGGATTCTTGCGGGTTCTTGTCGCAGCCCTGGTTCGGCGAAGCATGTTGGAGTCGATTTACAGCCCTGGTTCGGATTCTTCAATCTCCAGCCGTCCTTGATTTAACATCTCGAAATCAGGGACGAAGATCGGAGATGCTGTAATCAGTAGTGATCGCGTATAGAAATCAAATTGCGGGCGATGCACGTACCCGCTACCAATAGTGGCAAAAATCTTCTCCGCCTGGATTGCCGAATTTCAAAGGAATTTTGGAGGAGTCCATTGATCTGAATTTTTTTTTCCTCATGTTATACGTCTGGAACGGAGAAACAAAGTTATCTTATTCCTCTAAAATATTAGAGGAAAAATACAATTTCAAAGGAATGAGAAACTCCACTCTCAGCTCTTATTTTCTCTTTTTTCGCCTAAGATAGCGGACCCGTTTAGCGCTTGACGAGGGACAATTAGTCATGAGCGCTAGCTACCAAGAGTTATTTCTCGTCGTTGGCGTTGTGCTCGGACCCAGCGCGGAGAAGGCCGGCGCGGAGCACGGACCCCGACGGAGAAGGTGGGCGCGAAGATCGAGCCCCCTAGCAAACAAGGTCGGTGCGGCTAGAGGCATGCTCCCCTCCCCTCGCTCAGCCAGACGGTGGGTGGCGCGGCGAGGTCGCGCGACGACGCGAGCGGTCGCCGGAGCCATGTGGCGGTGTCTTGGGTGGAGCTCGGTGGGAGGGGCCGCCAGGTGGAGTGCGGTGGGAACGAAATGACGAGAAGATAGAAGATGAGAGAAGAACGGGTGGAGGAGACCCCATAAATAGGAGGGAAATAAAAAATAATGGAAAGAGACCCATTAGCAACTTGTAATTGCAATTGAGATAAAATATGACCCATTACTTTTAATTTTTTTCATTCTTTTCATAATATGATTCCTGAATTTCACTGTAGGTTCTTGAACTTTTTCTGAGATCTCGTCTAGGTCCGCAAACTATCGATCATCTAGGTTCATAAACTTTTCCCAAGATCTCATCTAGGTCCGCAAACTAAATAAGCAGACATCTAGGTCCATGAACTTTTAAAGAGTGGTCATCCATGTCCATGAACTTTTAAAGAGAGGTCGTCTAGGTTCAAGGCGGTGGCGACGAGCCTCCTGGCAGCGGTAGGCACGAAAGTGGTGCTGCTTCGACGATGGAGGAGCGGGGTGCACCATGCTCCTGCCCGCGGTCATGTGTGGCTCGTCACCACCACCTTGAACTTAGACAATCGCTTTTTAAAAGTTCATGGACCTAGATGATTGCGTATTTAGTTTACAGACCAAGAAAAGATCTCGAGAAAAGTTTATGAACCTAGATGACAATTTTTTTAGTTTGCGAACCTAGATAAGATCTCCAAAAAAGTTTATGGACCTACAGTGAAATTCACTCTTTAAATATTATGTTCCAAACATTCATCTGCATCTCATTCCTTTGTTTTCCATTCTTTTATTTTCCCATAAACACTACATGTCATTACTGTGTTTTCTTTCATTCACGTGTTTTATATTCGTTCATTCATTCCAAACAAACAGTCCAAAAAATAGTGGCAAAAATCTCATAACACGCATGCTATTTCTGTGTTTTTTTATAAACTTTCGTGGTATTATATTAAAACTACATGGTAAACTTTCCTATGCCTTAAATGTTTCTTTAGAAGGATATCTTTAAAGTAGCTCTCAAGAAAATCTTTGCCAAAAGATATCATAAATATATATCTTGCAAGCAATAAGTTGTCTAAAAAATGTAGAGTATTCTAATGATAGAAATATCTCAACAGAAATGAAAGAAAGCAAAATATATAGTAAGATCTTCTGTCCAGAAAAGGAGAAATTTCTTATTTGACATTGAAAGTTGAGTTTATGCCTTTCTTGACATTGAAAAGTTTTTTCTTCCTAATATGACATCAACTTCTAAGTTTCACTCCTTGACATTTCCGTCACTTGTATTAGTTATGTTAGGTGAGACGATATGAATTCACATCCAAAAATCATGAAACATTTTGTAGTGATACAACAAATGAATACGAACATTTTTAATATGTGCTCTTTTCATATAGGGGTAGCCTAAGTTCTATGAATTTTTGTGGCACCGAAAACACTTTAAAATATTATAAAAATAACTAATATTTCTCACATCAGATGCTGGAACTCATTAGATTATTTGCTAGCAAAACTTACATAGATAATTCTTTACGAAGAATCGTAAATTTAAGAAAATTTTTAAAAAATGTTGTAATTACTTATGTAACTATCATAGAAAATAATTTTATAAGTGCCTACATCTCATGTAAGGAATATTATTTGTTTTTTGTATAATTTTTTAAAATTGTTTTGGCACCATGAAAAATCAATATACTTCAAAAGTTGTCAGATTCGGTAAATTTTAATTTGAATAGCAAATCTACATGTACATGTTTAAGCAAAGTGGACTCATATATCATTTGTTTTATTATCAAAAAAGTTTCACGAATTTTGAAGGTGATTTAATGGTTGTTTTGCTCAACTTATGTGGTGAAAGTGATGATAATATCAAATAATAATTTTTTGATTCAACTCAGTGTCATATAAAGGACAAAACAATTTCAATGTCAAGAAAAGAATTCAGTCGTCCAAAGTGTCAAATAAGGGATTTTCTGTCCGAAAAACAAATAGCTTCTCCAAGTGTTGGGTATAATTTACTTGGTAAAAATAGCATTTTGCCAACTTGCTAAAAGTTTTGCCAAGTGGAAAACATGCTCATCTCCAATAGTTTGACAATTTTAACTTGACAAACACAAAAATTAGTTGGTTCTTGGTCTCGTGCGTTTTTTCGTGGCCGGTGTCGTTTCTCTTCGCGACGCCTCTCTCTGTGACACCACCTCTAGGTCTCCGCGGTGTCGCCAAATTTGTATTAGCGACCTCGTGCATTGTTAAATATAATCAAGTGCATCTGTTAATTTTTTTATTGAAGTAATCATTGTTGAAAGTACATGCCGCAGGCAATGGTTAGATGAAAGTGTTGTAGCTGTCTGATCACCTCGGCGAAAAGCAGGGAACGAGCAGCAGGGTGTTCCGTCCCATTTGTTGGCCAATCAAAGTGGAGCAGCATAGTATATAGCAGCAGTGTGTTTCCTCGCGTGCGCAAAAGAGCGCGCCGTGAATCGCGGCGACGCGATGCCAAGTTTTTTTTTTTTGAAAGGACGGCAAAAGCTTTGCCGAAATTTTATTAGAAGAAAGATATGTACAAACGAAAAAGGAAAGAAAAGGAGAGCTACTACTACGACTATACACAACTACTGCAAAAACACAGCTGGGGATCAACCTAAAAAGGCAAGCCAGAGAAGGAAAATAAACAAGCAGGTGGCGCCAGAAGAAAGAGCCACTGGGGCCAATTACGTAGCGGTCAGAGAGTGCACATGATTGTGTGTTGCTAAATCGTATTGCTGGACGTCCTCCTTGATGAGATATGCAACTTCTTCAACTGATTTGGACTCCTGGTTGAAAGTCCTTCTATTTCTCTCCTTCCATATGTTCCACCAGAAATATATGAAGAATCCGTCCAAAGTCGGTCTCGATTTCTTGTCAACCTTTAATCTGCATTTCTTCCACCATCCACAAACCGATTGGGTGGAGTCGCTCGCTGGGAGGTTTTGCAACTTGTACCATGTTGATAACTGTGACCAAACTGCTTTAGTGAACGGGCAATCCTTGCAGAGACGCGATGCCAAGTTGATCCGCGCGTGGAAGGAGAGGACTTTGGCAAGTTGCCAAAAATGCCAAGTTGTTTGGCAAATTGTTGGAGACTGTCTTTTTGTTCATTTGCCCAAAAAAAATCAAGATGCCAATATGGTTTAGGGAACTCTCGGAGATGCTTTAACACATGGCGATGGGCAAAATCCCTCACTTTCTAGGTTGAGAGGGTACTTTTTTTGTCATCGAAAGAAAATTAAAGATTGATATAGTAGCGAACGAGTAACCGATTCATATGGAAGTGGACGGCCTCGGGCGAGTTCTCCTCGTCAGTGGCCTACCGGGCTCTCTTTCTCGGTCGGTCTTCGCTATTATGCGTCTCACAGCTCTAGAAGGTTCATGCGCCGGGAAGAGTCTGGTTCTTTGGTTGGCTTATCTTACACGATGTTGGACATCCAACGGACTGCATCGGCATGGGATGAGCGACATGGATGACTGCTATACCTGAGCATTTTTAGCCCGGCCCGGCCCGCGCCAGGCCCGCCCACAAACCTTACTGGACAGGCGTGGGCAGAGATCTTGAAGCCCGCGAAAAAAATCTTGGCCCGAGCCCGGCCTGAAATGCTGTTTTTAGTAATTTTACACTAGAAAATTCGCGGGCGGTCCGCCCAAGCCCGGGCCCAGCCCGAAAACAGAGGCCCGACACGTCCCATGGGACGGTCATGGGCAGGATTTTCTCAGCCCGAAAAACCCGAGTTTTTTTCGGCCTGGCCCGAACCCGGCCCGGCCCGGTGGCCTTAGCTGTTCTCCTCCTTTGCTCTTGTCTCTCGTGTTGTTTTGTTATGTTTTGTAACGTTGGACTTGTGACATTTTTTTATAAATTTTCTTCTTTTTTTAATGAAAAATGTGTTATGCACATCTTTAAAAAATTGACCGAATCATGACCTCTGAAACAGTAGCACCCGATCCCCGTGAGATCCAAGAGTTCTCGAAGGTTCGACCGTCTCAAAACACTGTTCACATTAAAACAACACCCACTAGAGGGTTCAACCCGGACACCAGTGGCGGAGGCAGGAATTCGAGATTGAGTGTGCAAGCTTAAAAACAATAGCATATACAAATCAAAAGTGCTTAAAAACAAATGATCTTGAACGGTACATATAGTATTTTTAATCCCTCATCCCTACAATATCACGAAAATAGCTCCTGCTTCCGGTGCTGCCGCTGAACTAGTGTGGCCGTAGCTGCTGATTCTGATGCCGGTGTGACCTACGACTGCCTATCCTGATTCATGAGTATGGACGACGGCGGTGTTGGCCATTGACTCAGCGGTCTGCTGCACATCTGTATTCGTTACCACAGTTGTTGCGGCCGGCTGTGTAACCATGGCGACACCGCGCCAGGCTCTAGTCTTCAAATGGGCGAGCAGCGAGCCAACGCGACATGCCCAGTACGCGTCGGGGACCGGCTTACCGGCAGTGGATGGCAGCAAGAAAATCCTAAGAAGTGTCGCGCAACTGTGTGGACGTGTGGTGCTGGCGGTGCTACGCAGAAAGAGAAATGGAAACGGCGAGTCGAAGATACGAGCGAAGCAAAGTGCTGGCGTGTGTGCATTCTGACCTAGCAGCTCCTTCAAGACCAGCTTAGCTGCATAGCGGAGGCCAGGCAAAGGCCCAATTGGGTGCTAGGAAGGCCAATATGCAAAGTCTAGTCAACTACTAGTATACTTACATGTATATACATATATACTAGAATTTTTTTAACAAAAATATTGGGTGTACAGATGTACACCCATGCACCTATACTAGCTCCGCCCCTGCCGGACACAAGCAATCGTCATGGTAACCTTGGATCGGATAGAAAGCTAGCAAGCTGCAGTATTCGCAAGCAAAAGCTAAAGCCGCTACATCACGGGTTCCGTTGGCCTTGCATGGCACAGCCAGCTCAGTTTGCAGAAACCTCTTTGCGGCTCTTCGGCTTTCTCTTTTACCACTAGCACTTGAACAGGGTCACACTACTTCTTTCATCGACAAAGAGTACGTGTTCTGTGCACCCTACCGTGTACTCTGCAACTCTTTCATCAAGTTTTTACAGGATCCTAAGCGTATTAGACAAGCAAAACGCAATCGTTGGGGGCGCTCTTCCTCGCACTTGCAGTCTCGCAGATCTGCTCAGTCTGGCTGCAAAAAGGAGAAAATGCTCGGCTGCTCTTTGTCTTTTCAGTAGTTTCATATGCATATGCACACCAAGGCTGGAGCAAATTTCCAACCCAGACATGTGCAAGAGATAACTTTTGCTGATCACTGATCATTTAACTGAAAATCATAAGAAACACTCAGCACCCAATGAAACTAACACAAGGCATAGTCAATGGAACTCAAGCGAGACATGGTCCGGTCCACAAACACACTCACACAACCTAGCAGTAGTAACAATCGTCGGTGAACCATTGAACAATCGAATCAACCGATCGGTGACACTCAGCCAGACGCAACCGCTGCTAGCAGAGTAGTGAGCACGAGCGTCGACGCGACCCATCCGCGCAGCGGCCAGCCCGGAGCCGAGCCGCTCGTCTGATGGCGATCGCCGCCATCGGACCGACCGGCACCCGGCGGCGATAACGATTGCCCCGGGAAGTTGGACGGCACAAGCACCTCATCGATCATGTACACGGCGACGGGGTCCGCGTCGGCGAGAGTGCGGGTGATCCTGGCCGTGTTCTGCGTCGCGGACACCAGCGTCACCTTGTCACCCGCGTGGCGCGCCGCGAGGACGGCGGTGGTGTTGCCACCGTCGAGCGAAGCTAGCGTGTCCATGCGGCCGCCGTCCGCCCGGAGCATCTGCAGGGAGTGGTGCCCCAGCGCGCCGTGGTACAGCACCACCGCGAGCCGGGCGTAGCCGGGCAGGTTCTTGAACGTCGGCTCGAACGCCTCCACCGCCTTGTCCGCCGGGCAGAAGAACGTGAAACCGCGGCGATCGTGGGCGTGCTCGTCGAACGCCGCGGCCGCGCCGGGCGTGGCGGCGATCAGGCCGGCGAAGCGCCCGCACCCGTTCTTGGACATGACGTCCGTGAAGTTGAGCCCGCTCGGCGATGGGGACGACGCGGGCGCCTCGGCCGCCGGGGACGACATCACGCCGCTCACCTGCAGCACCGAGATGTTGTACGGCGCCTGGTGCACGGACCTGACGTAGAACACGGCGGGACCCCGGGCGTCGTCGCCGTCGTCCTGGGGCGAGAAGGCCACTCGCCCGCCCCGGCGCTCGGCGATCTCCACCATGCCAGAGCTTCCGGGCGCGTCGCCCGAGGCCTGGAAAAGGGTGGACACTTTCTCGGAGCCGCCGGGGAGGCGGTGCAGCTTGGCGTCGTCGTAGTAGTCGACGAGGACGTGGAGGGAGAGCACGTGCCGCAGCGTCTCGCGCGGGAGGCCGCGCGCCTTCAGCGCCGCCATGCCCGTGTCGTCCACGGCGAGGACCGTGATCGTGTTCCGGCCGTCGATGTCGTCCGCGAGCCCCGTCGCCGTGAGCTCGCGGCTGAACTCGGCGAGGTCGCGGCGCCCGGAGAGGATGGCGGTGATGTTGTGCGCGGCGTGGCACGGCGGCGCCCAGGCGGCCAGCAGGACGGCCGTGGTGGCGAAGAGGACGAGGACGGGGACGGAGCGGCCGCCGACGAGCGGCATCGTGGCCTTGTGGGTGTGGGGTTTTGGTTTCTCAGAAGAGCAGGGAGATGGTGACGGGACAAGGAGCGTTTTCGCAGACCGTGATGAGCTGCCGGTGGTTTTATGGGAACGAAGTGACTGCGGAATGAGCGCGCCGGCACGCCGCGCTGTCTTGTGCAGCGAATTCGAGTTTGTTCACCTTTAGGATTGTGTAATGAGCGTTCAAAACTTTCAGCTATCTGTAAGCCGATTTATGTCACCCAGTGCAACTGTTTTAGCAAACATAATTTCACCTATCTGTATGCCGAGCTCAAGTGCATGCAGAGTCTTAGGCTGGAAAAGCTGGATGAAAAGCTGAACACTGCATGCTCTGGTAAAGAGTGGTGGTGCAGATTAGGCACAGAGCTTATAGTGGAAGCATGCAGGTTCTTTAGCTTTGGAACATTGAAATTTCTTGAAGCCTCATTTAGCCCATCTCTGGCTCTCCTCTCTTGCTGCTGCTGCTGCTCACCATCCTGTATAAAATCCTGATGTTTTCCTAAAGAAAAGGAACAAAAAATCGCTTATTGACTTGATCGCCCAGGAAGGTCCATTTGTTCAATGGATTCAGAGAGAGAAGGTTGCTCTAAGGGGGGTGAGAGTGAGAGATCGAAAGACGAGGCTCCATAAACCCTTTCCCTGAATTGGCCTAGACCACTCGCGATAGACGAGCAGTGAAGGTGTCCCATGTCCATGTAAACCGTGTGCAACAACCAAAGCAGCGTTTCTACCGCTCCCTTTCGCCCACACGGCACATGCCTTGGGCGAAACCGTATCGCCACCTCCACAGTCCAGGGTCGCAGTTCGGGGAAGCCTGTCCTCGCCAGCGACGTCGCTTTAGCCATGCCCGTAATGGCTCGCTTGGACAAAAGCATGTGCCGTGTGCGGTCGGTGGAGGGAAAGGTGAAACGCGAGCAGCGGATCGGCGGCCACATGGCTGGAGCCTGGCGGCATCGATCGATCGCGGCGGGTGGTCTCAGGCCCTCGAACCCTCAGCCCCCCGCCCCCCCCGAACTGTGCAGACCTTGCACGTTACGCCCGGAGAAGAAATGGCAAGCTTGCAGGAGGCGTTTCGACGGGAGAGACGAGCAGGACACGAGTGAGGTCGGGGCCGGTGGAGTCTGAGAGCACCCCCAACAAGGTCTCGTTGCAATGGTGATCACTGATCACCGCTGGTTGAAGTTGCTTGGCACATGGCACCTCTCGGCTCTCGCGGCAAAACCTGGATGTGCTAGCAAGTGCAAGGAGTGCCATGCCAGGGGAAGAAAAGGAAAACGATCAGTTCGTGTTCGCACCTAAAATTGGCACAAAGCCGATCGGGCTGATGCCACCGGTCAGACCGGTGTCCTTCGACGGTCTGATCGGTCGGGCGTCCTGTAGCCGATCCGGCAACGGCCACACCGGTCTGACCGGTTGGCCTGACCGGTTTGACCGGTGGACCCCGAGTCCGAGTAGAATTGAGGAGTCCTAGCGAGTTTCGACTTGTAAAAGGATTCCTTGCGGGGCAAGACCTCCCCACCCAATAAATATAAAGGGTCATGGCCGTTTGAGGTGGAATCACCCAATCGATCATTACTTTCTACAATTTTTATCTCTCAAACCCTAGCTTTTCCAACCTCGTGCTTTCCTTGTTTGTCTCGACGACGATCAGAGACGTTCTGAGTGGCCTTGCCGACCTCAGAGCAACCCTAGGCGCGCCACCTCCGACAGGGTCCCTCCCGAGGCGGCGATCTTAGGTCTTCACCACGCGTCTGCAGCCACCGGTCAGACCGATGCCCCTGACCGGTCAGACCGGTCCGGGCAGGAGCTCGGCGAGTTCAGCGTTTCGACGTTTTCCGCGCGATCTAACGCTCGTGTGTGTTGACCAGAAAAGCGTCAACATACTTTTGGCGACTCCGCTGGGGAAGAAAGATCAGGTTGCTAAAACCGTTCAATCTAACCTCGACCAGATGGGTTCTCGGTGCGATCTCGACATGAACAACATTGTCACCACGTCGCTGGAAGATCTCTCTCCGGAGGAGCAGCAGAAGTTCAAGGCGCTACAAGAGTACATGCAAGTACAATTCCTAGCTGGCGTCAAGAAGGATCGATCCGGCAAGGTGGCAAGATTGAAAGAGTTCGAGCTGCCGGCGATCAGGCTAAACGACAACAACGTTGAGGTAATTCCCACTGTAAGTAAGAAACCCCCGCCAGAATCTTCTCCTACGAAGTCTACAGTGGAAAGTGATGAATTGCTTGCTTCGAATATTGCTCGTTTAGAACGCTTAGAGGATCTTGAAAAAGATAGGAGTCTAGGTTTTAATAATAATGAAACTAATAGTAGTACTTCTAAAGCTAATCCTCATGGGTCCTATCCTAACTTAGCACCTTTGCCTGTAAATAATGGTAATCATGCATATGGTAATCATGCATCTGGTCAGTACCCTCAGTTTCAACCGCACAGGCCAAATATGGTCGCACTGGTCGAACCGATGCAGGGTACCGGTCAGACCGGTGCTATGGATTTGGTGCCCGACCAGCCTTTGCCAATTTCTGTCGTGCCAAATCAGATGGTCCCTATTTTTTCTATTACAATCAGTAATGTTGGACCTCATTATAGTACGACAATGAACACATCGGCCTCCAAAAATATTATTCTGGACGATGTATTTGAAAGTTACAGGCTAGATCAAGCTAAGATAGCTTCTTATCTAAATAAGATAAATTTGGAGAATCCTCAGCCACAACAGCCAAATAATCCTAACTGGGCGGAATTTAATAAATTTAAGGAAGATTTGGCTAATGTGGTTAAAACTAAACTTGGTGTTGATATTGGTAATACTAATTTGTATCAAAAAACCATATGATCCCGAGTTTGATAGATTTCCTCTCCCACGTGGTTGGCGTATGCCTGATTTAATTAAATTTAGTGGTGATGATGACCAAACCACATGGGAACATATTAGTCAATACACTGCACAACTAGGTGAAGCTGGTGTCTATAATGCTTTAAAAGTACGCTTGTTCTCTTTATCTTTAACTGGCACCGCTTTTGCTTGGTTTTCTTTGCTTGCTCCCGGTTCTATTATATCTTGGGATATGTTAGAACGTAAGTTTCATGATCACTTTTATAGTGGGAGCATGCAATTAAAATTGACAGACTTAACATCGGTTAGGCAAGGAAGAGATGAGACTGTCTCTGCTTACATTAAAAGGTTTAAAGAAACTAAAAACCGATGCTTTAATTTGTCAATCACTGATATGGACCTTGCAGACATTTGTCTGAAAGGCTTAAGGTCATCTATTAGAGATAAGATAGAGGGCACTGATTTTCTTTCGGTTGCACAAGTTCAAGTAAGAGCTTTAGTTGTTGAAAACCGAATGAATAAAGAAAAGGATAACTTTAAATCACGTCGTTCTAATGTTCATATTATTGATTATGATTCTGATAGCTCGAACGATAGTGATAAAGAAGTTTGTGCTGCTGAATTTGTTTGGCCCTCTAAAGAAAAAGCTTATTCTTGTTCATCTCTTAAGCCGGCTAGTAAAGGTCGGCAAGAAGAAATTAAATTTACTTTTGATGTTTTCAAATGTGATCGTATATTTGATGAATTGCTTAAATCTGGAAAGATCAAGTTAACTCATACTATTCCTCCACTTGAAGAGTTGAAAAGACGTGCATATTGCAAATTTCATAATTCATTTTCTCATGCTATTAATGATTGCAATGTGTTTCGTCGACAAGTTCAATCGGCAATAAACGAAGGTCGTTTGACTTTTCATGAGATGCAAGTGGATAAGGCTCCTTTTCCAATCAACACCATGGATTTACAGCAGCCTAAGGTACTGGTTCGGCCCCATCAAGCTGAAGCAACTAAGGGCAAGAACGTGGTAATCGGGGAAGCTAAGCCCGATTTGAGAGGAAAGGAGCTAGTTCGCAAAGTTGAGTATGAGAAGACTCCTGATGGCAAAGAGACTTTCAAGATTACAGTGAGTGCCTCTGGACATGGGGGGCAAGGGTCATCCACACCCGCCGATCAGCGACCGTTTGAGCCGTCTCTGGCCAGACCGGTCAGACCGGTGCACCCCCAGGCCGTTCGAGGATGATCAAGCCAAGCCGTCCGGAGATTGGAAACTGGAAACTTAATGTAGCAAAGAATCAGGGGAGTGGTCCTAAGCCAAAGGTCACTTTCGACATTGTTGGTATTTGTTAAGCCTACAGAAATATTATGATAGATAATCCGCAAGCGCACGGATACCGGTGAGCATTCCACCCGGGAGAGGGTTTTAAAAATCGAATCCACAGGGAGAATGGTAAAGAGAGTATCTGAGGTATATAACTAATCAACTGAGTAGCTATCAAGGACTGGACAGAAAGAGAGATAAGGAAAACTTAAGGATGTCTGATTCTTATCCTCACAAGCTATGTCTTTATTGCTCTTATGGGGTGATTGTCTGAAGGCACACTTAGTAAAGGGAACCTCCCGAGAATCTATGGGGGAGTCCTACAGTTTCTATAGAAGGGAGGTGGACTACGAAGGACTCAATGGTGCTGTCACCACCACGATCTACCACACGATCCGGAATATAGAAGGCATTCACAAGCTAGCTAGTCTAAGCACCACGCTTACACTAAACATGCAACTTTAATTCAAGAGCGACAGGAATTAAAGTACTCAAAGAGTTATGAACCGTAAGAACAATAAAAATAATGGTGCTCACTTGAATAAGAAGTCGATCTTTCTCGTAAGGTCTCAGGATCAGGCTCCAATGGAGTTGATCCCAGAGGTAGAAGATGAAGAGGAGACACCGACAGGTCCGGGCCTTCCTTCAGCTTCGCCTCAACCGCTCTCTAATCCTCTCGAACAAAATTAACTAGGTCTAATTAGACCGTGGATCTAATCTCTCAACTTGATACTAACTCTCCAACTCTAATTCTAATCTAGAGCTCTAATCTCAGGTAGGCATGGAGGATCTGATAGAATGAGTTGCCCTCTGCCCTGGGTTCAGGGGGTTTGCTTATATAGTCTAGAGGAGATGACGTGCACCGTAGGATCAAACCGACCTAAACATGTGGTTTAGATTGATCTTCATAGGCGGTGGAGGAACATTCCAGAAGCCGGGCCCATTTGGCACCAGGGGGTGGCCGACCGGCCCCACCACTGGGCCGGTCGGTCTGGTGTGGGCCCCATTTGGGGTCCACTTCGGCTAGGTGGGTCCTTGATCCTTCTAGATGCTTCTTTTTTTAGGTGCTAAGTCACGTTGAGTTCTGGAGCCTTCTGGAGTCTTCTAGAGAGGTTTTCTTGCTTATTTTCTGAATAGTCCCTGCAAATTCATAGATTCACCAAAACTCGTGGAAATTGTTAATATAAACCCTAATAAGGTGATCTAATCATATTTTAGTCCTTTTTTCAGTAAATGTGAGGGATAAAATTCATAGATAAAATGTGTCAACAAACTCCCACACACTTAGGCTTTTACTCGTCCTCGATAAAAGGATGGTTTACAACCGTGTAGACAAGAATCAACATAATTATACTCCTTAGTCATATCTGTACTTAGGGAACATCTGAATATAGCTAGAAACAGATCACCTTTATTTCTCAAATCTAGTCAATGGAGAGTTTCTGAATAAGTTTTGGAAAGAAAATGCAGCCTTGCTTACTCCTTTGTGATACTCTCAAATTTTAGAATGTAAAGATATAGCAGACTTACCTTGCATATATTGCTGGGTCAAAATCTGTATCCATGAAGAGGCCTGTCATAGGTCGTAGATCAAGATATGTGCGTGTGTCATTTTGAAAACTACTGCTCTGACTTTAGAATCTTCTGTCTTTTCCCATCTTTTTTTTAGAACAAGGTTTCCAGCTATTTTGTGGAGAGTTGGGTTCTACTCACCCTCGGACACGCGTCCATTATTACTCTCTCACTTATTTTTTTTAGAGAAGTGGGCCCTACTCACCCTCGGACACATGTCCATTATTCTTCTCTTTTTTATGCCTTTTTCTTTTCTGAGAGGGGGGTTCTTCTGACTCGTAGAACACTTGTCCATTTTCTCCTCTCCCTCACTTTTCTCTCCACTCATAATAATAATTTTTTTCTTTTCTTCCTTTGGCTTTTTCTCTCTTTTTTTTAGCTGTACCCTTTCATGATATGGGAGACAGAGATCAAAAATCTTAGAGCATAGATACTTTAGTGAAAGCAGTGTACGTGATCTTGATCATAGACTTAGACAAAACTTCAACATAGCTCTAAATTTGACAAAGCTCAATACAAGTAAGCAGCATTTAATCGAATTTATTTTCAATGAAAGCTCTGCTGGGATATATTATCGACCACAAAGGAGAAACTTAGCTAATGATTTTTTTTAAGTACTCTCCATAGACAAGATAAAAGAAAGATGGTTCTCATTATTCTAACTTTATTCTGATCATCCCAAAAGTAATAAATATTTCTAAGAGCATAAACATGTGAAACTTTATCTTTTAGGTTATCAGGACATTTTAGCAGGGCATCTTTGTTCAAATCGAAACGGAAAGCAATTTGTAAAAAATTTAAAAAGGTCAGGAAGCAAACCGAGCGGTGGACGAGATGTGGCCGAACTGGGTTCTGCCGTGGTTCGTCGTGCGAGTCGTTTGATCATGCTTTTTCCGTTGTTCTTGATGCCGTTTGGTCATCTGTTCTTCTCCCCCACACTTGTTTTCTGTTATCTTGCATGCACAGTATGGTGGAGACAAAAACATATCCAGAAAATATATATAGGCAAAGATAGCTCAACTTGTGGAATACTTCTTTATTAAAAGAGAGAGCACTTTATTAAACAACTCTAAAGCGAACTAAAGCAAACTAACTAACTCGAACTAACTATCACTAATGTGCTCTCTAACTAAGGTGTTTACACAGGACGCTTGCCCTTCTTAAGGTCGCGGCTATGGTCTTCCTCATCATCCCTACGTTTCTTTGACTCTAACAGCTTAAGGACAGTCTTGGTGAGGGAAGCGTTGACGCGATGGATCTCTTTGCAAGTTTCAGTCAGGCTTGCTACTTCCTGCGCTAGCTCAGCTACGGTGTTCCGGGTCTTCTGTTTCTGCGGCATCCGCTGGCTGGCTTCGAAGACTGGGATTCTCTTGATCTGAGGTTCCTTGGCACGAACTCCGTCGATGGTGACACGGCTTGAGGTGGTGGTGTACTTGTGCACCCTTGTGTTGCCAAACTTGTCCATGCGCACATCAACGAGTCGCTCTCCATCCCTTGGTTTCTTCAGATCCATGTAGCTAGGAACACGGATCGGCTTCTTCTGAGCTGCTTCGCGACGGCGATCGTACGGCTGAGCGTACATTGCCTGCCTGCTTTCTGTAGGCGGTGGCGGCGAACGTGGACGGCTAGGCGAGAACAGTGAGAGAGGGAGGTGATCAGGAGGCAAGGAGGCTAGCGGCTTTGCTTCCTTCTCGAAAGGAACAACCGCCTTGGCTTCAAAGGTAAAGGGGACAAGCTGCTTGTCGGCCATTGCTGCTACTTGGAGGCTTTGGGATGAGGAAAAGGTGGGGGTCTGCCCCTGCTTATATATCGGTCCCGGACTTGCAGAGGGGGTTGACCTAGGTTGGAAAGGCTGCAGAAAATCTCGTAAAAGATCCCCGAACCAGTTTTTCAAAACCCTAACACCTTAGAGATAGCGTGGGCGAAAGCTAACGGCGAATGGTGGCGGGCAGGGCCCGATCGGCCCAGTGAGGGGGCCGATCGGTCCCCTACCAGGGCACTTCGCGGAGATCTTCGGCGCGGGGTGCTCTAACCGTGTGCTGATCCCTAAAAACCTTAAGATGGCCCATTATGGCCTAAAATTAATATTCGTTGGTAAGCAAAGGAAATCTATCTCATCCAAATCCTCAGACTCTTTATTGGGCTCTAAAAATATTTTAAGGCGTTGACCATTTACCTTGAATAACGTATCTTCGTCGTCTTGAAGAGTGACGGCTCCGTGTGACGATGAATTCACTACCTTGTATGGTCCTTCCCACTTGCTTCGTAGCTTTCCGTGCCCAAAGAGTCGTACCCTGGAGTTAAAAAGTAATACCTGATCGCCTGGGTTGAATTCTTTTTTTATGATTCTCTTGTCGTGCCACCTCTTGGTTCTTTCCTTGTAAATCTTGGCATTGTGATACGCCTTCTCTCTCCATTCTTCTAGCTCGGATAGTTGCATTTTCCGTTTTGTTCCGGCTGCTTCAAAGTCCATGTTCCATCTCTTTATTGCCCAATGAGCCTTGAATTCTAGCTCAACCGGCAAATGACATGTCTTCCCGTAGACCAGTTGGTAGGGAGACATTCCAATGGGGGTTTTATAAGCTGTCCGATAAGCCCAAAGTGCTTCGGGTAGCTTGTCTTTCCATTTTATCCCCATTTGGTCCACCGTCTTCTGTAGAATGTTCTTGATCTACTTATTGGACGTCTCTGCTTGACCACTTGTTTGCGGGTGGTAAGGAGTAGCGACATTGTGCTGGATCCCATGGTTCATGAGGTATTTCTCGAAGCGCTTGTCGATGAAATGAGACCCTCCATCACTTATCACTAACCTTGGCGTACCGAATCTTGGAAATATTGTCTCTTCAAACATTCTTATTGAGCTTTTGTGGTCAGCAGTTCTACATGGCAGGGCTTCAACCCATTTGGAGACATAGTCAACTGCCACTAAGATGTACTCAAATTTTCCGGATTTTGGGAATGGTCCCATGTAGTCAATCCCCCAGACATCAAAGAGCTCGATCTGAAGGTTGGTTGTCAGTGGCATGGCATTTCTGGAATTGATGTTCCCGTGCCTCTGACAAGAGTTGCACCTTCGTACGAAATCTTTTGTGTCTTGATACATGGTTGGCCAGAAAAATCCGCTTTGCCAGATCTTTGCATGTGTGCGGAAAGCTCCTTAATGACCTCCATATGGTGATGAGTGGCACCTCTCAATGATCTTCATTCCTTCTTCTGCCGGTACATACCTCCTGAGTAACCCATCAGAGCATACTCGAAAAAGGTATGGTTCATCCCACAGGTGATGGCGACTCTCGTAAATAACCTTTTTCTTGTCGGCTCCTGGTCGTACATACCCTGCAACCATAAAATTAACAATATCTGCGTACCAGGGGTCTGACCGGGCGATCCGATAGAGCATGTCGTCCCTCATTGCGTCATTGATGGGTAGTTCCTGTGATTTCTCAAAATACATTCTAGACAAATGATCGGCAACAAAATTTTCTACTCCCTTCTTATCTTTTATTTCTAAGTCAAATTCTTGGAGAAGCAGAATCCATCTTATTAATCTAGGTTTAGCATCTTTCTTAGTGAGCAAATATTTTAAAGCAGCATGATCAGTGTAAACAATAACTTTTGCTCCTACTAAGTAAGATCTAAACTTGTCAATGGCATAAACAACAGCTAGCAGTTCTTTTTTAGTTGTGGCATAATTGAGTTGAGGTCCTGTCAAAGTTTTACTAGCATAAGCAATGGCATGATGTTTCTTGTCTTTTGTTTGCCCCAAAACAGCCCCCACAGCATAATCACTTGCATCACACATAATTTCAAAAGGTAAAGACCAATCAGGGGGTTGTATAATGGGTGCAGAAATAAGAGCATTTTTCAGAGTTTTAAAAGATTTAAGACAAGCATCATCAAAGTCAAAAGGAACATCTTTGGCAAGCAAGTTTGTAAGAGGTCTAGCAATATGAGAAAAATCTTTTATAAACCTTCTATAGAAACTAGCATGGCCAAGAAAACTTCTGATTCCCTTGACATTAACAGGTGGAGGTAGCTGTTCAATTACTTATATTTTAGCTCTATCTACCTCAATTCCTCTTTCAGAAATTAGATGGCCTAGCACTATTCCTTCTCTAACCATGAAATGACATTTTTCCCAATTAAGGACTAAGTGCTTTTCTTCACATCTTTGCAAAACCTTATCCAAGTTTTCTAGACAATCATCAAAAGTTTTTCCATAAACAGAAAAATCATCCATGAAAACTTCCATGATCTCTTCAATCATATCAGAGAATATAGACATCATGCATCTTTGAAAAGAAGCTGGAGCATTACATAGCCCAAAAGACATTTTACGATAAGCATAAGTTCCATAAGGGCATGTAAAAGTGGTTTTGCTCTGGTCACTGGGATATATTGGGATTTGGTGATATCCAGAATATCCATCAAGAAAGCAAAAGAAAGAGTGATTTGCCAACCGCTCTAACATTTCATCAATGAAGGGCAGTGGAAAGTGATCTTTCCTTGTGGCTTTGTTGAGTTTTCTATAATCTATGCACATACACCAACCAGTGACGGTTCTCTGAGGAATTAATTCATTCTTCTCATTTTTCATAACTGTCATGCCTCCCTTTTTAGGCACAACTTGCACGGGGCTCACCCACTCACTATGTGGCACAGGATATATAATCCCGGCGTGTAAGAGTTTCAGAACTTCTTTCTTCACTACCTCTCTCATCGCATTGTTAAGTCTTCGTTGTGGCTCTCTAGATGGTAGAACATCAGGGTCTGTAGGAATGCGATGAGTGCAAAGGGCAGGACTGATGCCCTTAAGGTCTTGGAGCGAGTAGCCAAAGGCTGAGCGGTATTTTTCTAAGATGGTTATCAGCCTATGAGTCTCTTCCTGAGTGAGTTGATCATTAATGATCACAGGAGACTCAGAATCATTGTGCAAAAAGGCATATCTAAGACCAGGTGGTAAAGGTTTAAGCTCAATGGGAGGTCTCGAGGGTTCCTCGGTTTCATCGAGGGGCTCAGATTCTGTAGGATTTTCTTCTTCCTCCTCGATGAAGAATTCAGTGACATCTTCTTGATTGGATTCTATGAAATGTTCTAGAGATGCTCCATTCACCTCTTCCATTGGGTCAGGTTCAGGACTGGGTTCGGTCTTAGTATGGATCGAATGTGAGAAGTGTAAGGGAACTTTAATGGTTTTGCCTAGGCAAACATCAAGTTTCCCTGTGTGTCCTTCTTTAAGGAGTTTTTCTAAAGGATAGCCTATTAAAAGATCAAACTCCTTAATATCACAAATGTGAAAACTCAGGTGAATTGTCATGTCGTAAACTGAAACAGGTAAGACATAGAGAATTCCCGAACTTTGAATAATCTGTCCTGAGGAGCACTTTAATAATTTCGTTGTGGGAGATAATAGCTTGTTTTTGATAAACTGATGGAAAAAGGATAAGACCATTATATTGATTCCCACAACTGGATTATAAAGGGCATCAAAGGGGGTTCCATTGATTGTACATTGAATTGGTATAGAAGGTGAATGCAAATGGACTATATCAGAGGAAAGCTCTGACTCTTCCAACCATTCCCCACTCATGATGGATGCAAGCTCCACAGTGCGTTCTCTTGAGAAGGTTTGCTCAAAAGAGTCTATCTTCTCATGTGAAGAAGATGTATGCTTTCGAGGCATCTTCTCTTTATGATATTTCGAGGTGTTTCCATAATCAGAAAATAAATCATCCTCGATATCATTTATAGAATCAGGTAGAGGAATTTCTTCCTGTGGTGATTCTATATGTTGGATAGCTATAGGTTGAGATGTTTCTGGCATAGGTTCTGGTGTAGCTATCTCTGGAATCTCTTCTAAAGTTTTCTCTTCTAAAGGACCATCATTAGTGCTAGCTAGAATGTTGTCTAGGACAGTTCTAGCTCCACTAGATGTAAGGTGTATGAATGATCCATGAGAGGAGGTATTCAAATAGGCTCTAGATTCCTTATTAAGACCAATATAGAAGTGTTGAAGGAGAATATGGTCTTGAAGGCTTAGATCTGGTCCGGATTTGCAAAGAAGTTCAAAACATTCCCAGGATGAACTCATAGACTCATTATCCCCCTGTTTGAAGGATATGATCTTGATTCTAAGGTCGACTACTTTGGATAAGTGATAAAAATCCATGCAGAAATCTGCACGGAGAGTTCCCCAATCGCCTTTCATCTTCTCTTTGGTTCGGTCGTACCATTGGCGAGCTTTTCCTTTCAGAGTGAATGGAAAAAGCTTCCAACGGATAGTCTCGTCTGACATACTCTCAATGTGCAGGCAGTCACAAGTTTGCTCAAACTGTTGGAGATGATGATAAGGGTCTTCGTCTTCTATTCCTAAGAAAGTGTTGGTTTGGACCATCTCTATTAACCGTGGGCGCAGCTCATAGGCATCGGCTAGGATTGGTTTCGATGATGGCATAGGCCTAAGGCTAAGCTCTGAGGGTGCCGAAAAATCTTTGATAAGGGTGGTGTCCATAAGGACAATAGGTAATCTAAAACTAAAAAGAAAAAAGAAAGATACAAGATTAGTTATACTCGAAGAGTTTTCTCTTAACCGTTCTCCCCGGCAACGGCGCCAGAAATGCTTGTTGGTATTTGTTAAGTCTACAGAAATATTATGATAGATAATCCGCAAGCGCACGGATACCGGTGAGCATTCCACCCGGGAGAGGGTTTTAAAAATCGAATCCACAGGGAGAATGGTAAAGAGAGTATCTGAGGTATATAACTAATCAACTGAGTAGCTATCAAGGACTGGACAGAAAGAGAGATAAGGAAAACTTAAGGATGTCTGGTTCTTATCCTCACAAGCTATGTCTTTATTGCTCTTATGGGGTGATTGTCTGAAGGCACACTTAGTAAAGAGAACCTCCCGAGAATCTATGGGGGAGTCCTACGGTTTCTATAGACGGGAGGTGGACTATGAAGGACTCAATGGTGCTGTCACCACCACGATCTACCACACGATCCGGAATATAGAAGGCATTCACAAGCTAGCTAGTCAAAGCACCACACTTACACTAAACATGCAACTTTAATTCAAGAGCGACAGGAATTAAAGTACTCAAAGAGTTATGAACCGTAAGAACAATAAAAACAATGGTGCTCACTTGAATAAGAAGTCGATCTTTCCCGTAAGGTCTCAGGATCAGGCTCCAATGGAGTTGATCCCAGAGGTAGAAGATGAAGAGGAGACACCGACAGGTCCGGGCCTTCCTTCAGCTTCGCCTCAACCGCTCTCTAATCCTCTCGAACAAGATTAGCTAGGTCTAATTAGACCGTGGATCTAATCTCTCAACTTGATACTAACTCTCCAACTCTAATTCTAATCTAGAGCTCTAATCTCAGGTAGGCATGGAGGATCTGATAGAATGAGTTGCCCTCTGCCCTGGGGTCAGGAGGTCTGCTTATATAGTCCAGAGGAGATGACGTGCACCGTAGGATCAAACCGACCTAAACATGTGGTTTAGATTGATCTTCATAAGCGGTGGAGGAACATTCCAGAAGCCGGGCCCATTTGGCACCAGGGGGTGGCCGACCGGCCCCACCACAGGGCCGGTCGGTCTGGTGTGGGCCCCATTCGGGGTCCACTTCGGCCAGGTGGGTCCTTGATCCTTCTAGATGCTTCTTTTTTTAGGTGCTAAGTCACGTTGAGTTCCGGAGCCTTCTGGAGTCTTCTAGAGAGGTTTTCTTGCATATTTTCTGAATAGTCCCTGCAAATTCATAGATTCACCAAAACTCATGGAAATTGTTAATATAAACCCTAATAAGGTGAGCTAATCATATTTTAGTCCTTTTTCCAGTAAATGCGAGGGATAAAATTCATAGATAAAATGTGTCAACAGACATGCTATTTGATAATTATTCCAAGCAAAAGGCCGTTACAAGTGATCGGCCGTTAAAAAAAAGGATGAGGTCACCTACACACCAAGGAGGGTCATCTTCACCTCCAAGGGATGCTACAAGACTCAAGGGTGAATCATCACAGCAAGGGCAACACTTTACTCCACCTTGGGCGTCATCAAATTCAAATGCACCACGCCCGGTATATGATGACAATGGAGTGATGTGGGTGCCGTATCAACAAGCTTTTCATCCCGGATGGAGTGGACAGAGATCAACTTTTGACAGAATCTCCAGGCCTATCCAAGAACGATTGGCTCCGCGCCGTTCTGGTCAGGGTCACCAGACCCGACCGGTCAGACCGGTGCGGCCAGAAAAGCCGTGCCACCTCCTGTGAAGCAAGTTTACAAAATGAAGCAGAAGGAGGAGGTGCAGAAGATGGAAATTGATCCAGAGAGGACCACAAGTCAAGATATTATTCAGATTGGATCAATGGATGTTCCTATTGGAGAAGATGGCAAAAGACCGATTGTTCCAAACAATAAGGTTGTGACATCAACTCCAGAGGTGTTTACTGCTGCTAATGACCATGAGGCCAGTGGAAGTGGCTCCAACTCCAAGTATTTCTTGCCAAGGTGGTGTCCTCCCGGTTTGACTCGCACACAAAGGAGGAAGCTTCAACGCCTAAGGTTTCAAGAGAAGAGGGAGAAATAGCTAGAGAAGCAAAGGGACGAAGCTTTCAACCAGTACAGGCCCATGGTACCTCAGGGGAAAGAGTGGAGAGTCAAGACCAGCTCCCAGCCAGCACCGGTCGGACCGGTGGAGGGGTCGGTCACACCGGTTAGACCGGTGGAAGTCGACGGTCAGACCGATGACCCAGAGACACCGCTCGGTTTCTCTTCTTCGATTCCCATGGTTTGTGATAACAAGTCCGCATCGGATCCTGCACTAGAAGACGATGAGGAGCTTGTTGATTACAGTTCTTCGCCCGAGCGCATGAATTTGGACATCAATGTGATCCATATGTCTATGGACCATGTGCTCTCGGAGGAGGACGTTGCGCATCTCAACTTTGGGCCAAAGGAAGTCATTTTCCAGAAGCCTAAAGCTACTGAAAATCATATGAAGGCTTTGTACATGAAGGGACACATCAATGGGAAGCCTATCTCTCTCATGTTGGTGGACGGAGGAGCGATTGTCAACATGATGCCGTATTCTTTGTTCAAGAAACTGGGAGGTTCAGATGATGAGCTGATCAAGACCAACATGACCGTCAGCGGTGTGGGAGGAGGCGAGCCGATGGGAGCTAAAGGCGTCGTCTCTATAGAGCTCACCGTTGGGAGCAAGACGTTGGCTACGGCATTCTTCATCGCTGAGACACAAGGTAACTTCAGTCTCATCCTTGGTCGTGATTGGATTCATGCAAATCAGTGTGTGCCTTCTACTTTGCATCAATTCTTAATCCAATGGGTAGGCGACGAGGTAGAGGTTGTTCATGGTGATACGTCGGCTTGTGTTGCAGTGGCCGATAGCTCTCCTATGGATAATCATGAGAATCTTAAGTGCTTAATTGGTCTAGATTTATCTAATTTAAGACTCATTGATTCTACCAAAGATGGCTTTGCTACTGTTGTTATGAAACCGATCGTTGATCAGGCTAGAACCTCTCTGTCGATTTGATGGATGCAAATCTGGAGTGGTTGCAACAAAGGTGAGAGCACTATCGGGCGCATAAGAACGATATGTGTGAGGCCATCGAAGACTTTGATGATTTGAGCAAGTTAGGACAAGGGCTTACGTCGGCTGATCCTTTAGAGGAGGTTGATATTGGTGATGGCACTATACCTAGGCTGACATTTGTAAACAAAAATCTTGATCCTTTGTTTAAATCTGATTTAATAAAGCTGTTAAAGGAGTATGTTGATCGCTTTGCATGGAATTATAACGAAATGTCTGGTTTAAGTCGTGATTTAGTTGAACATCGTTTACCTATTAAACCTGGTTTTAGGCCTTATAAACAACCTCGTAGAAACTTTAATCCTGATATTTATGACCGAGTGAAAGAGGAAGTCAATCGGTTACTTGATGCAAAGTTTATTAGGCCTTGTCGTTATGCTGATTGGATCTCTAATATTGTGCCTGTTGAGAAAAAAGGAACAAAAAAGCTTCGTGTTTGCAATGATTTTAGAGATCTTAATAGAGCTACTCCTAAAGATGAATATCCTATGCCTATAGCCGATTTTCTTGTTAATGCTGCATCCGGACATAGAATTCTTAGCTTTCTTGATGGTAATGCTGGTTACAATCAAATCTTTATGGCCGAAGAGGATATATCCAAAACGGCTTTCATTTGTCTGGGTTTTGTTGGCTTATTTGAGTGGGTTGTTATGACTTTTGGATTGAAAAATACGGGTGCTACTTATCAAAGGGCTATGAATTTAATCTTTCATGATTTGCTTGGCATCATAGTAGAGGTTTATATCGACGACATTGTTGTCAAATCGGCTGGAGATGATTCTCATTTGGCTGATTTAAGACTTGCATTTGAGAAAATGCGTCGGTACAAATTAAAGATGAACCCACTCAAATGTGCTTTTGGTGTATCCGCTGGGAAGTTTTTGGGCTTCATTGTGCATGAGAAAGGCATAGAGATAGATCCTAAAAAGATTGAGGCAATCCGGAGTGTTAAAGCGCCTACTTGTAAAAAGGATTTGCAAAAGTTCTTGGGCAAGGTAAATTACTTGAGAAGATTCATTTGTAACTTGTCTGGGAAGGTGAATGCTTTTACTCCTTTACTTCGGTTGAAAAATGATGTTGACTTCACTTGGGGGGCAAAGCAACAAGAGGCATTTGATGAGATTAAGAGCTATTTGATTTCGCCTCCCGTTCTTCAAGCACCCAAGAGTGGTATTCCTTTCAAGTTGTATGTAGCAGCTGAGAAGGATGTCATTGGAGGTGTTTTGACTCAAGAGACCGAAGGCAAGGAGTACATTGTTGCATATGAGAGTAGAAGATTGCTGGATGCCGAAACAAGGTATACTTTTATTGAAAAGTTGTGTTTATCACTATATCATACTTGTACCAAGTTAAGGCATTATTTATTACCTAGTACTTGCATAGTAGCATGTCAAACCGACATAATTAAATACATGTTGCATAAACTAATTTTAAGTGGTAGAGTCGGCAAATGGGCTTATGCTTTAGTTGAATATGATTTACATTGTGAGCCATTAAGTTCTATGAAAGGTCAAATTGTTGCCGACTTTATTGTTGGACATAGAGTAGATAAGTAACTTGATTTGAATGTCGGTTATGCTACTTTTACTCCATGGAAGTTGCATTTTGATGGATCGATTTGCAAAGATGGTTGTGGTGTTGGAGTTGTCATTATTTCGCCAAGTGGGGCTGTTTTTGAAGCTCTTAACCGATTGGATCATGATTGTACTAACAACCAAACCGAATATGAGGCTCTTCTATTTGGATTGGAGATTTTGCATGACATGGGAGTAAAACATGTGGAAGCATATGGAGATTCTTTATTGATGGTGCAGCAAGTATCCAAGGTATGTCAATGTCTAAATGGCTTTTTAAATGCTTATCTTGATAAATGTTTAGACATCATATCTTGTATGGATGAATTTGTTATCTATCATGTGCCACGAGAAGAAAATCCTAGTGCTAATGCTCTGGCCCAGCAAGCATCTGGTTATAATGTTTGAAAAAGAAATTTTCAAGAACACAAACCGTTGCTTACAGCTGAGTGTTTTGCTCTGGAGGCACCGGTCAGGTCGACGCAACCGACCGGTCTAACCGGTGACACCGGTCTGACCGATGTCACCGACCGGTCTGACCGGTCCCCTGGTTTTGGGTCGGCTGACGGCACCGGTCTGACCGATGCTCATGACCGGTCTGACCGGTCCCCTGGTGAAAGTTCCTCCTCGGTTTTTTGTAACAAAGATGAGGTGGAGGATTGGAGGAAACCTCTGGTTGATTATTTGCAAAATCCTAGAAGTTCAGTTGATAGAAAAATCCAACGATGGGCTCTTAAGTTTGTTCTTGATGATGGTGAATTGTATCGTCAGACCATGGATGATTTGCTTTTAAAGTGCTTGGGTCCTGATCAAGCTAGGTTGGCTATGGCAGAGGTTCATGAAGGTATTTGTGGTACTCATCAATCGGCTCCCAAGATGAAGTGGCTCCTCTGACGAGCTTGCTTTTATTGGCTACCATGATAGCTGATTGTTTTAGGTACTACAAAGGGTGTGAAGAGTGTCAAAAACATGGAGATGTTCAGTTGGTACCTGCTGCGTTGATGCATCCGATTATCAAGCCTTGGCCCTTTAGAGGATGGGGTTTGAATTTTATTGGCAAGATTCATCCTTCGTCGTCAAAAGGGCGTTGTTTTGTGATCGTGGCTACTGATTACTTCACCAAGTGGACTGAAGCTATTCCTTTGAAGAATATGACACATAGAGAGGTGATTGAGTTCATTACTGGGCATATTATACATAGATTTGGCATACCACAAACTTTGACTACGGATCAAGAGACTTCGTTCAAATCTAAAGAGGTGCGTGAGTTTGTTGATTCTTATGGTATTAAATTGCTCAATTCATCTCCATATTATGGTCAAGCCGAGTCTAGCAACAAGACATTAGTGAAGCTCATCAAGAAGAAGATAGAAGACAATCCTAGAAGATGGCATGAGGTATTATCTGAAGCTTTATGGGCTCATCGTATTTCTAGATATGGTGCTACTAAAGTTACTCCTTTTGAGCTTGTGTATGGTCAAGAGGCCGTTTTGCCCGTTGAGGTGAATCTAGGTGCATATAGACTTACAAAGCAAAATAATCTTGATGTTGAGACATATTATGCTTTGATGATGGATAATATTGATGAAGTGACCGACAAGCGTATGGAGGCTTTGGAGGAAATTGAAAAGGACAAAAGGCGAGTTGCTAGAGCATACAACAAGAAGGTAAAAGCCAAATCTTTTCAGGTAGGTGACTTGGTTTGGAAGACAATTTTACCTCTTGGGACTAAGAGTAACAAGTTCGGCAAGTGGTCTCCAAGTTGGGAAGGTCCGTACAAGGTTGTCAAGGTTTGTTCTGGGAATTCTTATATGGTGCAAACTTTGCAAGGACAGTGACTTCCGAGGGCTCTCAACGGGAGATACTTGAAGAAGTTTCATCCAAGTGTTTGGCAAGACGCTTGATAGGATATGGCCGATTTAAAGCAAAAATCGCCCTTAGACCAAAAAAATGACCGGTGAAGTGTCATATCGACCTTAGAATTATTTTTTAGACAGCAAGCTTTACTAAAAAACAGGGGGGCATATGTTCGCACCCAAAATTGGCACAAAGCCGATCGGGCTGACGCCACCGGTCAGACCGGTGTCCTTCGACGGTCTGACCGGTCGGGCGTCCTGTAGCCGATCCGGCAACGGCCACACCGGTCTGACCGGTGGGCCTGACCGGTTTGACCGGTGGACCCCGAGTCCGAGTAGAATTGAGGAGTCCTAGCGAATTTCGACTTGTAAAAGGATTTCTTGCAGGGCAAGACCTCCCCACCCTATAAATATAAAGGGCCACGGCCGTTTGAGGTGGAATCACCCAATCGATCATTACTTTCTACAACTTTTATCTCTCAAAGCCTAGTTTTTCCAACCTCGTGCTTTCCTTGTTTGTCTCGACGACGATCAGGGACGTTCTGAGTGGCCTTGCCGACCTCAGAGCAACCCTAGGCGCGCCACCTCCGACGGGGTCCCTCCCGAGGCGGTGATCTTAGGTCTTCACCGCGCGTCTGCAGCCACCGGTCAGACCGGTGCCCCTGACCGGTCAGACCGGTCCGGGCAGGAGCTCGGTGAGTTCAGCGTTTCGACGTTTTCCGCGCGATCTAGCGCTCGTGTGTGTTGACCAGAAAACTGTCAACAGTTCGATTGAGTGGGTAAGGATGGGACTAATCAGCATAATAGTCGCTTAATTGCGGCTAAATTAGTAATCAAATTTTGTTTGATTGGACCTAGTCGCATAATTGCGGCCCACTGATTTCAAACTGGGTTTCTGCATATGCAAGTGAGCTGCATTTTGAATCACCTAGGCCACCTTGATCTAGCCAAAAGCCCACAGACTGGAAACGAACATGGGCCTTCAGCTTTATGGCCTCAATTATATTGCGCTAGGCAAACACAAATATGACTAGACTGCCCACGTTGCTGTGAAAAAAAACCCTCAACAACAGCAGTAGCCCAATACTATTTCAGCATTTTAGATGTGTAAAAAAGTTGATGGATGTAAACAAAACATTAAGAAATATAGGTGAGTGCAAAAAAAGTTAATGAGTGCACAAAATATATTGGTGGATGGAAAACAATGTTGGTGTAATGCCAAAAAATGCTGATAACAATTAATTCAGATTTTTTTATAATAAATATTGATAAATGTTAAAGATATTGAACATAGTTATATAAGCTTTCAAAATAAGTTTCTTATTTACCTTCCAGAAGATACTAAGACTGACTCCAGCAGTTCACTCGACCTGCATCTGCAAAGAGGGGATATGAGCGAAAGAGAAAGAAGGCATCCCTGCTGGAAAAGAGGAGCTACTTCAGCAAGCACGCGCATCTCTTCGCGCAGCCCGTCGTGGCAGTTGACTCCCGCGGCCAGTCGGAGACCGAGGGGCGTCGCTGCGCAGGCCGGAGTCGCACCCTGGACGCCGCTGCTGCACGGCTAGGGTTCTAGCGCCCTCGCCGACGAAGACCCCAGGGCCGGCAGCGTCAGGAAGAGCGCGGAAGGGGAGCCTCGGCTCTGAATCGAGGTCGCCGCCCCTGCTCCGAATCCAGCTTCCCTTATTCGAATCCAGGTCGCCGCCGGCCGGATCGAGCGGGAATTGGCCTGGATCGAGGGAGCCCCGCGCCGCTTGCCCCTGGATCGAGGGAGGAAGGGAGGTCACCTGTGTGGTGGTGGTGGGTGGAGCGGCGGAACACTGCGGCGGCGGTCCGGGCGCTTGGCCGCGTGCGGGACGTGCACGCCAACGCCACGTACTCGCGGGGGTGGTGGAGGCGGCTGGGGAAGGAGGAAGGAGGCGACGAGGCAAGGCGGCCTCATCCCGGCGGCCTCGGGCGCTCCCTCCATCGGAGCTCGTCGCCGCCGGCGCCCGGCGGGGCTGGAGGTGGTGCTGGTCAACACCGGCACCGACCGCTCCGATTTGCCTCCTCACGCACCGGATCCACGTGGAGGAAAGGGCGAGGAGGCAGCCCGCCGGCCGAATCTGGCCAAGGAGGCTCGCGCCACCGCCGCGGAGCACGGAGAGAAGGGGCGGCAGCGGGTCCAGAGAGAGGGCAGCGCCGCCGCTTCCATGCTCAACCTCCTCCACGTCTACCTCCTCCTTCTTCCCCAGCCTCCTACCCCGGAGGACGCGTGTGACGCCCCAGGTTTTTACTTAACCTTAATTGCCGGTCAAACGTGTTGACTAAGGTCAAATCATGGTCAACCTGGGTCATCACCTCGAAAACCTCTCCAACACTCACCCATTAGCATCTTAAGCAAGTCTAGCACACTCTCCTGGGTCAAAACCCTAGCTAAGGGGGGACACACACCTTGATGTCTTTGTGTCGATCTGGAACTTTTGCCGCGTTCTCCAAAATTCACCTAAACACTTCAAAATCCCCCAATATAAAAGTTGTCCAGTTTTTCATGAGACACAACTTTCATGTTGAGCGGCATTTCAAATTCTGAGCGGAAAAGGTCCAAAATTGGCAGTCAAACTCAGAATTCCTGTTCACCCGAGGCTTAAAAATTCTCAAATTGGCATTCGAATTTCTCCTTCGATTTGAATCTATTTCAAATTCGGTTTCAGCCATGTTTTAGAGGATTAACTCACCTACAACTTTCCTATCTACAAGTTTTAGAGCTTACATGCAAATTTTCGAGAATCGTGCAAGCCAACAGGGGCACTTGGGACGGACCGGGCCGGGGACGCGCTCGGCGCGACGTCACGCGCGCGCCAGTGTCCACGCGTCGCCGCCGCGCCGCCGCCGTGCGCCGACCGTACCACGGCGCGCCTGGGAGTCAGCGCGTGAGCGCGGCTGACGTCCGCCTCGTGCGCGCGCTCCGAGACGCGGCCTCGGCCGGGGAGCCGAGCGCCACACGGCGCATACGCACGCGCCCGCGGCACCGTCCGTGCGCCCGCCGCGCATGCACGCCGAGGGCCGCCGTACCCCGCGTAAATGCGCCGGGTCGCTTCGCTGCTAAGGCCTCGCTTCCCGCGCGCGCGCCTCGGCTATAAAAGCCCCTGCCGTCGCAGCTCCCGCGCGTGAGCCGCTGTCCGCCGCCCGCCATTGCCGCCGCCGCAGGCGAGCACCCCCCTCCGCTCACTCCCGCCGCCGGCCAAGGCTTCCAAGCCCTTCTCTAGACCTCATTCGAGCTTCCACCGCCGCTTGTTGCCTTGCTTTTCGCTCACACTCGCCGGAACCCGAGCCGCAGCGGGCGCACCACCGCGACCTCGCCGCCGCCGCTCGCCGGAGCCACCTCCGGCCACGCCACCACCATCAATCAACCCGTGGTGAGCCCAATCGCACACCAGTGTCGTTTGTTTGCCAAGCCCGGCCGCCGTTCGCCGCCGGCGAACTCTCCCGCCGCCGCAAGGGCATATGTGTGAAGGCCAAGGGCTTATTTGTAAACCAGGGGCCCAGTTGTAATGATAGGTATCTTAGTATTCTTGCAAGTCAGTCCAGTATCTTAGAAAAATCCTAGAAATTCACAAAAAATTCAGAAAAATGCAAACCCAATTTTGTTGGTCTCAGTTAGAGTAGATCTGCAACTTCTACAAAGCATGACCATAGTTTTGAATTGTAGATTTTGAATGAAAATTCAAATTCAGTTTGACACCTTTTTGCTGTAATTAAAAATCTAGAAAGGCTATGGAGTTGAATTTTAGATATGTTGCTAGACTTGTCATGGTTATACTCTGGACCAAAAATTGCACAAAGTTGTTGAGCAGATCTTTTATTATGAATTACTTTATATTTATGCTTTTTCTATTTTACTGATTTTTGTAGCAAAATATAAATTTAGTTTTGTGCTCAACTTGTGGCTATGATCATGTTATGCCTAGATGCAACTTTTCTGAATTTATCCTGAATTTATCTCTGTTAGAAATATTTAATCTTGTTTTATGCTTAGATATATATTTAAATGCATGGTTCATATTTCAAATTGGTTTGAGATGAACCCATGGGTGTTCTGATCTTGTTTAGGGTCAGAGTAGCTGTAGGCTTGTTGTGGGATGCAGGAGCCTTATATTTATTTATTTATTTATGCATTTTCCTTTAATTCAATTGGTTAGGAAATGTCACCTTTGCATGTATAGGTTTAGTAGCCTTTCTTTGTCCAAGCTTGATCCAGTGGCATGAGTAGTAGCCTTAGGCCAGCAAGGACCCCTGTCCTTGCTTCTATAAATTATTTGTGCTTTTAAAAAGTTAAGGTGCACATAAGCTTGTTATTAGAAGTTAATTGAGAAAATAGATCATTTAACTTTGTGACCTTGTAAATAGTTAACTAGCTTTATTTTAGGGTCTTGTATACCCCCTTGCTGTTTGAGAAATTAAATTGAAATTATTTACTTAGATGTGTGCACAATCACTATTAAAAGAATTAATCATAAATCCTCACATGAAATCACCAAGATAAAAGTAAGCAATAAATAATTGTTCATTAAAAAGATAAACCTTTGTCTACAATAACCTTAATGAAAAAGAATTAATGATTAATTGTTTGTTAAGGTGAATGTGGCCAACAAGAGTTGGATGAAATAATTAATCTATCACTCCACCTGAACCCTGCATTGCATTCCGTGTAGAGCTCCCTGACGGTAACTACGCGCTCGTGCCGGAAGCCGAGGAAGGAGGAGCTGACGCGGAGCTGCAGTACGTGGAGGTGATCGACGACACCGAGGACCCTCAGGCTAACCCTGCTGAGGAAGGCAAGCCCCGGTGCATTAACCAAGTGTTTTTTGAAATCTTATGCAACTATCTATGGATGATTGTGCATTTACGTTCAGGAATTGATATGAAACCCTAGATGCATGATCCCTAGGTACCTATGTCTTTACTAGAATAATAGGTCGATAGCTGCTATGCTATAGGACCGTTACAAGTCGAGTGATGCTTGTCACTCGCGAGAATAGGTTCTTATGTTGGAATCATAAGATCTCCTTAATTGGATTGCTCATGTGGTAAGAGCATGGGATGTGGGCTCCGGTCCAATGACTTTCGTGGGTTAAGTGTTTGAACTACTAAACACTTGTCGGAAATGGGTAAGGTAAGCCTAGTACCTAAATGAGGTGGTGCGGGAACTTTGCGCTACTAATCTTAGGGTTGCGGCCCCGGGCTCGCCACCTGAGTACATGTGTGAGGCTAGGTGACCTTGGTGGCGTAGCCTAGCAAGCCTTGTACTTAAGACTGTAACATCTGATCCCAATCCGAAGATTTTTGGGAACCGCCTGGTGGTTGTCCTCGCGGGGGCACCCCACCGTGTGTTTAGGTCTACCTTGCAAGGTTTAAATCAATCGATTGTCGGCCTCTCACCGTTATCTGAGACTACTTACTCCACTGGCCATGAGATCCCTAATGATGGAAGTTGATGAATATTATGCTTGCTTAATTGTTTGCACAACTTATGCTTGCACTAGCTTGCTAATTTAGAAAGGAATAATCAACTAGAACTTGTGCTAAAATATTGAAAGTAAGGACATACTCTTTGTTGCTTTTCAGCAAAAGAAACCCTATTGGCCAAAAATCATTTCATGTCTAGAGTTGGTGATGTAGTTGTCACCGACGGGTAAGTCTTGCTGAGTATTAGTATACTCAGCCTTGCTATAATCTGTTGCTCCAGGTAATGCCTTTGCTGATGTGTGGCCTGGAGAGATCCCGCCTGGCTGGGAGCTGGAGTGGGTTGAAGACGATGAATGAAGGCATCATGGCAGGCCTCCCGTGATGTTTCCTCGTGCCGTTAGTTTAATTCCGCTGTTTTCAAAACTCTGAACTTCGTTATCATGTCAAAGACTTCGGTTTGTAATAATTAAGCCCTTCGGGGTAAATTTGGATGTTAATCATATGTTGTTCTCTGGACTCGCCTTCGCGTGAGTTTTAATGCATATATGTCGATCCTTGTTGCTTTGTAAGTGATTTACCGGGCGTTAACCCGGCAACTAACGACAGGATGATACTTTATTATTGCTTAATGACCAAAGTGGATTGGTTTAGGCGATAGTACGGTATTTTCCTGGGCGGGTTGTCACAGCTGGCATCAGAGCAATTATATGCATCAGAGATTAATTAATAACTTTAATCACTGGTTTTTGAATAAAATTTGCCAAGATTGTTTGGATTTGCAAAACACGTTGGTCCGTTAAGGATAAACTAGACCGAGAGGCCCTAGAGGGAATTTTGGGTTCTTTCAGGTGGCTTATTAATCTATGGTTTATTTTGCTAACTCCCAGCACTTTTACTTTCTGTCAGAACTTACTTTCTATACAACCATACTAGTTCATCACGTTTTGCTATACGTGGTGGTACCACAGGAAAGTCCTGTGAGGGATGGATGGGACCTATTCAAATGGGCACCCACGTCGCGTCTGCGTCTCATCACGTTTTGCTATACGTGGTGGTACCGCATGGAAGTCATGCGAGGGATGGATGGGACCTATTCCAAAGGGAACCCACCGTCGCGTCTGTGTCTCGCCACGTTTTGCCATACGTGGACGTTCCGCATTTTGTATATGCGAGGCAAGGATCCGCTTCATTCCAAAAGGAGCGTATCTGAGGTTGGACGCTGTCCATGCAGCGGCTTGACGCATGGATACCGTTTCTATAAGTGAACGATACTGTATGTGGACGCTTCTGTGACGTGCTGGCACAGAAGGTTCTTTTCTGCAGGTACATAACAGCGCTTCGTTAGACGCTAAGTGAGTACCGCGTAGCTCTCGACTAGTTATTATAGGGAGAGACGAATAAAAGTCTTGCCACCGGCACTGACTTCGTTTTTGGCTTGATTGCCGTGTGAGGTCGAATAGGACGTCTTGCATGCATACTAAAAGTCGAAACAATTAAAATTGACCCAAAACAGAACTTATATGCTCTCTAAGGAAGATTTGCTAGTGTGTGGTTTCTGTGAACTAGATTACCTCTCATGCATAGGTGTTGTTGCTGTCCAACAATCTGTATTGCTGCTAGTTTGAATTTTTGCACCCTGCTCTAGGAGTAATTAGACCAGTTGATTTATACCAAAGTTGCTCCATAACTAATCTAGTTTTTGCTCGCAAAAATTCATGGTCATAGCTTCTGTAAATCTTGAGTTGTACCCTTTTTAGTGAACTCAGGTCATGCTGTTTTTCAGGAACAGAACCTGAAACTTTGCAACTTTCGACCTTGTTCCTAAATGATCTAGCTCAACCGTTGAATACCAAAAGTGTGTATAAAAACCTTACGGAGTAGCATGTAAAACTTGGGAATTTTTGGGGTTCTGGATTTTTAGTTATGAATTGTTATTCACAGCTGCCAGAATTTGCACCATTTGACATATTGCTCTCTTTTGAGTTCTAACATGCGTTACATTTTTGTACAGATGGCTGCCCCCGTGTTTCTCGAGTACGGCGCTGACGGTTCGGTCCGTACCGACGGACTGCACTGGGAGGGTTTTCCACGCCTTGCGTGGGAGGCACTCAGCGCTGCCGGCTACACCATTCCGCCCGTCTACGAGGCACTCGAGTTAGAGCACCTGGGCGTGCCTCGTTGCAGAGTGACCGTCACTGTACCACCTCACCCGGACCACCCCAACTGGTTCGACTTGAGCTCTGTGTACTGGGGTTTTCGTCTGCAGGAGTCCTTCGAGTCGGCTGCCCTCTGGGTATTGACGGATTTCTGCGACCGTAACCCGACGGTGGTAGCACTGTCACCATTCGGACTGTTTCCGGCGGTGAACCCGCACGATCCGGCATGGAGGAACCGTGTGGACCACCTTCAGGAGTTACTGATGCTCGCAGTCCCAATGGACGTCACGCAGACACTAACGCGTTGCCTGGACGCTGTGTTCACACTCCAGGGCCTGCGTAACACCACCCAGCTGATGATTAAATTAATTATGCTCATTAGATTCAGCACGCAAAGTTACACTCATCTGTGAAAAGGTTTTACAAATAAACTTCATTTAGTACTCCATGCATACAAGATTTCTTTCTCCGAAAAATTTTGGAGAGGAATCTAAACACGACCGATGTGACGAAGGATCCACAGTTAGCGACTATTCCCATTACTATGTCCTTAATTCGGCAAATTGATTTCGATGTGACATGTAAATATCAATTTACTGACAAATTGTCATATTGATTCGCCTGTATAGAGAGAAGAATAGTACGTTTCAATGCAATAAAACAATAATGACAATTTGTCAAATTAAACAAAATACTCCCTCCGTCCCTAAAAGACCGTCGTCGTTGGTTTCCGTACCACAAATTTGACCGGATTTGTGAAAAATATGCGCATCATTTATGTTTTAAAATAAATTTGTTAAAAAACTAGATTCAAATATCTATCTAACTATACTAATTTTGTACCATAGATATTAATATATATTTTTATATATAGTCGAAGATGTTTCTCGAGAAGCGAAAACGACAGTCTTTCAGAGACGGAAGGAATACTCCGTAAGATACATAGAGACAACGGTGATGCGTTGGAGCACCAGAGCGAGCAGAGTTTCCGGGGATCATAGTAACTTCCGAACCCCTGTCGGCTGGTATGCTACCACTTCCAGCGACCCCCTTCTGTTCCTCTGCCGCCGTCGTGCTGCGGCGCAGTGAATGCCACCGGGCACCTGCTGATGTCGTTGCATCGCCTCACTGGTCAGTGCTCTGTGCTAGCGGCTGGCGCAGGCATAAATTCCATGCGGGGTTTAACGTGTCTGCGGGCCGTAGCATTGTTCTCCCAGAGGCGAACAAGCAAATCCCTGCTCCCTGCTCCGCTCTATTCGAACACTGGCGTCCTTTTACTTCAAAAAAAGAACACTGGCGTCCTGATTCCATAGCGACAGCGCGGCTGGTTTGTGCAGCAGGGCATCAATTGGGACATCAGAGTTGTTGCGCGATGGTGTTGCGAGTTCTGCGCAATTTCTTTCTTGGAAACTAATCAAACACGAACACGAAAGAAGGATGTTCAGGGGAAAAAAACTGTAATTTCCTCAAGAAGAATTCGATAGGAACAGGTTTGATGGATCGATCCCTTCCTCACGCGCCGACCACGTCTCCCTCACTCGCGAGTCGCGACCGCTTCTCCTCCAAACAGCAAAAACACCCTAGAGTCAAATTAATTTGCCTTAACCCATATGCAACTCAACTTGGAAAAAAAATAGGAACCAGCGAACCAGCGACGGAGCAGCCACCGGAAAGATTTCGTCCCTGACGCGACCGGCGATCGACAGCGACGCCGATCGCGACGGCGGCCGTGGCGGCACAGTGTTACCGCACAGTCACGCCGCCCGGGTCCGCCTGTTTCCTGGCGCAGCCGCATCTTCTGTGCCTTTCAGCGTGGGTCGAGCAACAGTGGAGGGCCGAGCAACGGCGATGAATGACGCGAGAATTCCTGACACGGATGACACCCCCCCTGAGCTCCCTCGGATAAGCTCTAGCCGCCGGGGCAAGCTGCTCGTTTGTCCATCTCGTAGGCCCGTGTAGCCTCTTGGACAAGGAAATATCCCATATTATATCTTTAACCCGAAGCAATCATCGCTACCGAATACCCGAGTAGGGTCGGGGATATCGGCATTAGTCAATCTGAAACGACACCCGCACAAATTCGGTATCGTGTTCGGTTCTTAGTTTACACATCAGGCTGTGTGCCCTTCAATCGGAGAGACACACGGAATAATCAAACCCGAAGCCTGCAATTTCTGGTGAGATTTTATTTATGGCCTCTTGCATTGTACAGTACGATTTTTTTTTTCATTTATTAGATGAACATGATGCACTGCACGGGGAGTTGCAGAAGGAGCATATCAACCCCTGGAGAATTGCCTAGGGCAGGTGCTCCGATTTTCTCTGTGATGCAACCGACGACGGACATGCTAGTGGCTAGGGTATATAGGCTAGGCAGGGCGCGGCGGTCGTCCTGCGTTCAGTATGCATCCTTGTGTCAAGGGTGACGCAGCAGCTCATCGGTAGGGCCCAGTGCAAGCAAGAGCCCCGGCCAGCCTCCATGTTTGGACGTCATCAGGCTGCCAGGGATCGGAGCATCGCCGCCCGGCCGCCGCTATCAGACGGTTCCCTGGACGGCCACGATTCCGGTTTCAGTTGCCCGTCGCCATCGGCCCCTCGCAACTCAACCCCGTGTGCTAAAATTTCTCCACCGGAGTGCAATGACTTGGTCGCCAATCCAACTGAACAGCATGGCGGGCCCAATGCCCGTCGTGTCCCCGCATCAGCACTCGCCGGTCAATTCACGACGACTCCTGGTGGTGGTACTACGGTTGCTATACGCATAAAATCAGTACAGAAAAATGACACCGCGGCGTGCGACCGCTAGAACGGGGTGGGGGGGGGGGGGTGTCAAGCCAAGCCCACCACCGGTGGTCGTGCTCGTGGACACAGCACGCCTCGCCGTCGCCGCCGCTTCAGAACTCCCGCTTCGACCGATGCACATCCACCGTGCGGGTGCGGCGACAAGTGGACACTGGATTGGATTCTTCTCGCTCGATTGCCTCCGGCCGGTAACACCACCGCCGGACGACGGGACTGACCGAGCTGATCGCGTGGCCGGGCACGCGACGCGACATGGCGCGTCGCCCGGGGATGCACGGAAGCATGTAGGCAATGTCAGGGGCGAGGGCGAGGCCATGCCGGCCTAGCCAACGGAGAGACGTACTGTAGTATAGGGCTACAGAGAATCAATGTACGTAACGAGAGCCAGCTAGCGCAAGTGCCGTCGCCGTCAGCACAAACTCCCAGGAGAGCGAAGGGCACGTACGGGCCGGGGCGGGGCGCAACCCACCCGAAATTAACAAACCATCCACTAACCAAAAGGACACCACTGATCGATCATCCCCTGCTGATAGACCATCGATCGGCTTTGACCGTTCCAACCCCTGCCGGGATTCGCATGCATTCATCCAATGCAACTATACGCAAGCTAGAGACCTGATATAATATGGTTTTTTATAAGAGTGAAAAAAAAGAAATTAATGTTGCGATTAATTCCGTTGCGGCGACAACGATCGATCCACTCGCAGAGTGCAGACACAACGCACACAGCTAGAGGTTAGCTTTCTTACAAGCAGCCTGTGCAGCCAAATCAAGAAAGACGATCGAGGAGGAAGAAGAAGGAAGTTGCATGGAGATATGGAGATGTAGTAGTAGTAGTGGACGTAGCTCGTGGTCGTCGTCAAGAAGCATTTCACCACGGCTTTAATCTAGGGATCGCGATGGGTAGCTAAACCGGCGCGAGCGAGCTTAGGGTAGGTACATGGACGGGTCATGGACGACGTCCGTCCAGCAGCTCCCGGCGCTCCAGTACGCCGCCGCCGACGCGTCGCCGAGGTCGAACATCCCGGACGTGTCCAGCGACGCGAACGGGGTCATGTCGGTCGAGGCTGGTGACGGCGTCTCCTGTCCAACGAGCTGATGCATCGCCGATGCGGCGGCGGGCGATTCCTCCTTCGGCTGCGCCGTGAAGGTGAACGCCGGGAGCGGCGGCGGCGCGAAGAGGGACGCCAGCGCCGCGGCCTGGTCGGCGAATATCGGCGCCGGCGGCGCCACGTCGACCGTCGAGAAGGGGTTCGTGTGGTGGTGGCTCGTGAGGCCCATGCTGTTCGACGACGGTGTGGCGGGGGTGGTCGGGGTCGGCGCCGTCGTCGCGGCGGTCGTCGGGCTGGCGCTTCCGCTGCCGCTGCCGCTGTTGGAGCGCGGGGAGGACGCCGAGGCCCGGCGCGGGTTCTTGGCGTCCGTGGCCGACGTAGGGGTGGACGGCGCGGAGGACGAGGTCGACGACGAGGAGGAGGAGCGCTTGGCCTTGCGGCAGCCTCCCCCGACGGGGACGTTGCGGAGGACGCCGCCCTTGGTCCAGTACCGGCGGCAGCTCTTGCAGAAGTGGCGCGGCTGCGACAGGTTGTAGTTGTTGTAGTAGCAGAACTTGGTGTTGGTGGACTCGCACCGCGGGCACTTGACCGCCTCGGGCGCCGCGGCAGCCGGCGACACCCCGCCGCACCGCGCCCCGGGGCCCTGACGCTGCGCCTGCGCGCGCCGGAGGTCAGCGGCCGCCGCCCCGCCGAACAGCCGCCCCGCCAGGCCCGGGATGGACTGGAACTCCTGCATGGCGGCGAGCGTCGTCGTCTGTCCGCGACGTGCGTGCTAAGATATCTCGCCGCCTCAAGGTCAGGGCGTTGGCTTTGGCTCGGCCCCTGGCTTAGCGTAGCTGGGTCTGTGTGTGTGTTCGCCGAGGACGAGGGAGCGCGGCAAAGAGCTCCACCCGCTCTGCGTCGACTCTGCATCACACACGGATATCGGGTAAATATCTATGCCGCGCCCAGCGCTGTCGAAGTTCCGAAACTGCCCCTGAATTTTCATGACCGATTTGACCCCCACTGTTCCTCATCGTGCGTCTTCCTTCTTCAAGTATGCGCTCGATCCCCTACTCTCGCCGTTGATCAAAAGCTCTCCCGCACGCATTGATCAGCGACGACGATACCACCACTGGATGCGTGCTCGGATCGTCGTTAGCTGCAGTGTCGTGCGTACTGAATTTCGTAGATCCGAGACACAGAGTATTCGTGATCTGCACAACGTGCGTCCTGAGATTTTCGGGGGATAGGGCCACGAGGGTTCGCATCTACTGGCTCGACATGCTGGCCGGAAGAGGCAAGGCGCGCCGTGGACGAAGCAGCGCCTCTTGTTTCTCCGGGTTGACGCTCTGGGGGCTTTCTTTCGAGATGGGCACGTCGAACCACCCGCTTCGCCTTCCGTTTCCGAACGCCGGCTGTCTGTCACGTGTCACCGCCATTGATACGCTGGCAGACATTCTTAACGAACGAATCCGATCGGCCTGCTTGGCCGGGAAGATCGTCGTTGTGCCAGCCACGGCATACCGCATAGTATATGTGTCTGTAACATCTCGTGTTCTCAACAGTCAACAGGCGACGCGAGGCCACCCCGGCCAGTCCGGCCGAGAGCGAGCCAAACGGGTGGCGTCGCGATTACAGGCGGTGCCAAGAGGTGCCTGCCGCTGTTGTCCACAGGGCGTGGCAACAAGAGAGCTCGCCGCAGTGTCCGTGTCCGATTGGTTCGCTGAACAGTCGTCGCTCGGGATCGATCGATCGGCGTCGCCGTCAGGGTCTCGCAAAGTCGTGGGACTCCACCAAGGACCACGGCGCGCGCGCATCGACGGCACGCCGGCCGTGTACTAGCTAGCTAGCGCCGGCGTCGTGCTACAGAAGCGTGGCGAGGCGGCCGCCCGAGCGCTACGACGACGACGACGCGCGCGGGCAGGAGGCCCGCGATCACCCGCTCGCTCAGTAAAGGCATCCTTCCACCAACCCGCCGGTTGGGTAAGTTGTTGCGTCCGGCACGTCGCGCTCGCGCTCGATCGCCGGGGCGCCTGGCGCACACGCGGCCGTGCCCGTGATGATGCCGACGCTGGGGATGGGGGACTGGGAGCGCCTTGCCCGGATTAGTAATTGCGGCGTTGCCGAATCGGACGATCGATTCGTCGAGCCCCATCACGCTCCCACGTCGTGGAGACGGGTGCGCGTTCCACCCGCGGCACGGCGGCGGGGCGGTCGGGCGCGTCCGTCACGGCCGGTTCGGCTTGCTCGGGATTGGCCACCGGTGTCATGGCGCGGCGTGCTCTTCGACGTCGCTGGTGGTTACGCAGAGGAGAGCAGAGGATGCGCCCCGGGCCACGGCGTCGAGTCCTTGCGCGCTGTGCGCTTTGATGTCCATCAGCACGCTGCACACGTACGCCACGCCCGCCCGTCGCGTCGCGCCTTCAAGGCGGAGGCGGCAGGCGGGTGCGATCGTTCTCACCCGCCGGCCTAAACCTAACCCATCCCACGGGCTCAACAGTCACACACACCGTCGACTCGCACGCACGAAACGTGGCTGTCTGTGCTTGCCGGGTAGCTAGGGTAGGAGTACGAGTATCAGATCAGATCAGACCATCAGGGTACGTGTGGCTTGTCTACGGCACGTACTACTTCCTTTAATTTTTGCCCTGCATGGGCTTCGTACCTGATCGATGGTCGATGGATGCCGTATGCGTCTCTGGCAGGTTGCCTAGCAAGCGTCCAATTTTGTCAGCCACTTTTGCTCTTCCATCCGTTTCAGCCAAAATTCACCCGAACCAGCCAATCGATGGGCGCCGGAATTCACAGTAAGGCCTGGTTTAGATGGCTAAAATTTCTAACATTTTTTTCACTCTCTATCACATCATATTAAATACGTCAAAAGATATATGTTTGAAGTATTAAATATAGGTAAAAAAATAACTAATTACACAGTTTGGATGTCCTTTGCGACACGAATCTTTTGAGCCTAGTTAGATCATGGTAGGATAATATTTACCACAAACAAATGAAACGTGCTACAGTGTGGTACAGGAGTTCCAGCAGTTAAATTTGCAAATTTTTCAACCAACTAAATAAGGCCAGGCATTAACCCAGTTGAGTTTACCATATCCAGAGACAAGTGCCTGGCGACGAGTACTAGACGAAACTGTGACTGTGCCGGGCCCGTGCACTGCACAGACGAACAGGCGCGCAGAGACGTGCCGGACCTTGTCCGGGCAGGTCGGCGGGTCCCTTGCCGGCCACCACTGGCGGTGCTCACATCAGGAACATGCCCCGCGCACGGCCGCGCTCGGCGTTCGTGCCGCTCACGCCGCACCGCCGGCCCACTATTTGTCGTTCTCGCCACAGTGCGCCGAAGCGGTGACTGCAGCGCCACAGTGCGCCGGCACGTCTCCAGTCTCCTCGCCGTGCGCGGCCCCGCCCTGACATGGGTCTGCAGGTGCAGGAGCAGGACTATACTGCACGTCCGCACTGGCCGGCCTTGCCTGATCGTACGGGCAAGTGCGTGCGCACTGCCCTCCACTGTGCGCCGGGCCAGGATGGAGGGGTGGGCATCGGCCGGCGCCGTCGCCGGACACGGACAGCGCCGTGGCGGCACGCCGGCCGGGGACCCAGCGCGCCCGGCCGCCGGCGGACGTACGTACACGCGTGCCCCGCCCAGGCCCCCACCTCGCGCGTCTTCTTCTTATATCGTATAGTACCGGCACCATCCGGATACGCGGCCCGTCATGATGCATGCCCTGCCCTGCCCTGTCACCGCGCTCGACGTGCCCGCGGCGGCGGCAACTTGGCAGACAGGGATGCCGATCAGGGGGACGGATTAGGCAGTGGCTTTGCGTCCGCCGATTGGTCTGCGGGTGGTTAGCATGTAGCTTTGGGTAGTCCGGCCGGCCGGCCGGCCCCTGGGCGCGGCGCGGCGTGATCGAGTGGCACGCAGGAACCCCGGCGGGCGCCACATGCCCCCGGCCGGTTGCCGACGGGTCCGGGTCGCGTTTACTCCTACGATCTGAGCTTCAACGTCTCATGTTGGGCTCCGATCTGACTAAACGTCATGGGCCGCAACAGCCTAGCTTATTAGGTACCCTCTGTGTGTGATCAAGATCGAACGATCATCGAGTCGACGAGTACGTAGTCCTCACTTTTCTAAGAGAACCATCATCGAAACGCAAACTGAAAAATACTACGCGAAGGATAACTGAATGAATGCAGTGTCTGTATCGTTTGGTCAATTTGAACAGCCAGCTAGCTACCCCCGCAGTGCCTCGATCACTACCGCCGGCCGGCCGGTACCTGTCCGTCGATCGATCGATCTGTCGTGGGGGGCAGTGGCGAAGCTAGGAATGGCCGGTAGGAGGGGCTCTTTCTTCTTCTTACTCCTCTAGCCTCTCCTTCTCTCTTCTTCCTTCTCAATTTTATTGGAGGGGCTTCGGTGGGGCTCTCATGGTGTTCTTCGCGATAGGAGGGGCTCTAGCCCCGGCTGACCCGGTGCTGGATCCGCCGCTGGTGGGGGGTGGATCCACGGATCGAGTGCTGTCAAAGCAAGCAACGAGCCCATCTATATCAAAGCTAGATTTTTTTCGAATCGAGGGCTCTCCCCCATTTCCATTCCACGAAACGGAAATACAGATAGTTTGTTACAGAAACCAGGAACGACACGGGAAAGAAAAGCCCTACGCGCCTAAATACCAACCCAGTCTGTATCAGACCAAGAGGGTAGAACAAGTCTTATCACCATCAGGTATCCTAATGGGGATAAGAACAGACACGACAGGGGGGGGGTTTAAAGTGCAGGACACCCAATAGTGTAATACAGTTTCATCAGACATATAGCAAAATAAAGCCTTCTTTTTTTTCATCATTCTTGTTGAACTTCCTCTTCAACTTCCAGGTAGCTTGACACCTTCCCAGGTCCACCTTGGTCTTCATCAACTCCTCAAGCTTCAGCATCGTCCCCCACTTGGTCATCCTGTGGCGCTGGCAGCATCTGAATCACTAGAGTTGTCCTCTGCTGCGCCAGGACCCTTTGCGCGATCGCCAGCAGCACCTTGATCCCCTCAGTCACGCCTCCTGCGAGGTCTGGCTTGAAGAGTCCTGCCCAATACAACAGAAATGCACATGTGTGCATGATGATTTCAGCTGGGTGTTTGATTAATTTTTTATCAAAAACAGCTTTGTGTCTGCTTTTCCATATGGCCCAGCAAATTGCTGAGAAGCCAAAGTGGTGTGTTAATTTCCCTTGGGGAAATACATTTTGTATCCAGATTTTATATTGCGCAACGCTGCCTGGTATGCTGTTTGTTCCCAAGCAGAGCCCAAACATTCCCCACACACATCTGGCAACAATGCACTGAAAGAAAAGGTGCTCTACTGTTTCCAACTGATCACAGAAGACACATGTTGGGTTCCCATCCCAATTCCTTTTAACCATGTTATCTCTTGTTAGGATGGCATTGTTTTTCAGCAGCCAAGTGAAAATTTTGATTTTATATGGAGTTTTAGATTTTCATATATGCTGGAATTGCATCCCTTCATCATTTCTAGTCAAGTGATCATAAACCGACTTGGTATTGTACCTACCATTCCCTCCCCATTTCCAACTGATCATGTCATCCTCATTCTTAAAAGTGAAACTATAAGCCTGATTCACTATATCCACCCATTGTCTAAACAGACTGGGGGGCAGCCACCTATCAAAATTTATCTGCCCATTTATGCTAAGAAATTGATGAACAGTAATGTCCTTTTGTGTGCACCAGTCAAAGAGAACAGGAGCCATCATGCAAATAGGTTTTTCACCAAGCCATTCATCCTTCCAAAAGAGAGTCTGTTTTCCATTTTTAACATGAATTTTCCTACCTCCCAGGTATATGTGTTTGATCCTGAGCAGGTCAGTCCATACTGGTGAATCATCAATCTTGTGAGATATGGTACTGACTCCTCTATTTTTTAGGTATTTGACTTTGACAATGTCCTGCCAAATCCCCTTTTCTGTTTCTAGTCTCCACCACCATTTACAGAGCAAGCTAATGTTCATTTTTCTAATGTCCTTGATTCTCAGCCCTCCCTTTTTCTTGCTTTTACAGATAATCTCCCATTTGATCGATCTGTATTTTTTTTGGTGCTTCCCCCTTGCCAGAAGAACACCCTCCTTTGCTTGTCAAGCTCATTTGTTGTTGTCTTAGGGAGCAAGTAGACAGACATGTGGTATATAATGGCATTAGAAAGGCTGGTACTGATCAGGGTGGTCCTACCAGCAATTGACATGGACCCCCCTCTCCAAACTGCTAGCTTTTTTTCATTTTTCTCTGCAAGGGGTTTCCAGTCCTTTACATGTAGCTTACAGGGGCTAACAGGTACCCCTAGGTATTTGATAGGAAATATCCCAATTTGGCAATTGAACAGCTCTGCCATCTGAGTGTGTTCACTTTTGGCAAAGTTTATCTTGAGTCCTGACATTAGTTCATATAGATACAGAAGTAATTTCATATTTCTAGCATTCTCCAAGTCATCTTTGAGGCATATAATTGTGTCATCAGCGTATTGTAGTATAGCTACCCCTCTGGGAATCAGGTTATCAGCCAGACCAGTAATAAGCCCATTATTCTGAGCTTTCCTGGCCATTCTAGTGAGGCAGTCAGCTACTAAGTTGAACAAGATGGGTGACAGGGGACCCCCCTGCCTAACCCCTTTGTAGCTGACAAAGTAGGGCCCCATCTTATTGTTAATCTTGACACACACAGTGCCTCCAGTGACTACTTGTTTGATCCACAAACACCATTTCTCATTAAAACCTCTTATTTTTAACCCATCAAAGAGGAAATCCCGGCATACTTTGTCATAGGCTTTTTCAAAATCCAATTTGAGCACTATGCCAACTTTACCAGATTTTTTAGTTTCATGCATTGTCTCATGCAGAGCCATGATGTCGGTCATTATGTTTCTTCCCTTCATGAATGCAATTTGATTATGTAATATGAGCTTTTCTGCCACCTTTTCCAGTCTAATAGTCAAAACTTTGGTTATTAGTTTGTACAAGCAATTCAACAGACATATGGGTCTGCACTGCTGTATCTTTTCAGCATCAATAATTTTAGGCAGCAGAGTTATCACGCCATAATTGATCCTGCTAACATCAAGTTTTCCTTGATGAAAGTCCTGGAACATTTCCAGGATATCACCTTTCACCACCTCCCAGCACTTTTGAAAAAATTCCACTGGAATAGCATCAGGACCAGCTGCCTTGTTGTGTTCCATTTGGAACAAGGCCTCTTTGACTTCCTGTTCATCAAAAGGCTTAGTGAGGATACTATTGTCATCCTCAGTGACCTTTTCCAACTCCCCCCACATTTCAGGATCAAGTGGGAAGGCATTCCCAGGGGCTTGCCCAAATAAGTCTTTGTAATATTTAGTAGCATGCTCAAGAAGGTTATCCTCCCCCTTAATTAGGCCTTCATCCCCCATAAAATGGAGGATGGTGTTTTTTCTTCTCCTCCCATTAGCTACTCTATGAAAAAATTCTGTATTGTTGTCCCCTTCATGTAGCCATTTCTCATGGGATCTTTTTAGCCAATATAATTCTTCCTCTTCAGCTATGGTTAGTAGTTGAGTACTGATTTGTACCTTCCTCATCATTTGGTCCAGGGTTAAGTTTTGTACTTCTTCTGTTTGCTCTAAAGTGAGCAGTTCATCTCTCCACTGCTCCCTTAATTTTTTATTTTGTCCCTGAATGTTAAAGCCCCATCCTTTGAAGTATTGCTTGAACTTTTTCAGTTTCTTTTGGATCCTGTCAAATGATGTATCAGCATGATATGATTGATCACATATTTTCTTGACCTTAGGCAGAAAATCAGGGTGCTTCAGCCAGCTTAATTCAAATCTGAAACTCAATTTTTTCAAAGATTGCTTGGCTGTTGTAGAGATGATGATGGGGTTGTGATCAGAATGTTCTCTAGGCAATTTATGCACTAATGCTAGAGGAAAGATTTTCTCCCAGGCTTTACAAGTGAGAAATCTGTCAAGCCTCTCGAGTGTGGGACTTTCCTGATTATTAGACCAGGTGTATTTCCCACCAACCATTTGCAGGTCTATCAGCTCATAGGCATTTATTACTGAATTAAAAAGTTTGGAGTACTTGTTGCTTCCACCCTTTTTATTCTTCTCAGAGGAGAATCTAATTATGTTGAAGTCCCCTCCAATCAAGACAGACTCTTTACAACTGCTAATAACTCAGCTAGCTCAGTAAGGAATTCTTGTTTATGTTCTTCTTGAGCTGCCCCATATACATTCACAAAGTTCCATTTCACTTTTTTTCTTTGTCCCAGAGGTTCATTTGTAGAGTGTATGTTCCTTCTTTAAAGGAGCCTACATCCAGATACTCAATATTGATTCCACTCAACAACCCTCCAGATCTGCCCCTGGATGGAATCCATTTCCAGAGGTAGCTCTGGTGGGGATCAATTAGTCTTAAGGTACTATCCTCAATATTTTCTTGCATAGTCTCTTGGAGACCAATAAAATGAAATTTCTGTTCAAGAATGAGATTTCTCAGAAAGGAAGAGACACCTTTTTTCTTGATGCCTCTACAATTCCATATTAAACCTCTCATTTTTTAACTCTTTTCTTATATTTGGGAGAAGACATAATAGGTTCAGGGACTCCCTGACATCCTTTGTCTTTCCCTTTTTTGTCACCAGGGTATCCCTTGGTGGATTTATTGGTTTTTTGGGGACATTTTTCCCCTGAGAGGGAGAGCCTTTTGGGGGCTCTTCCCACCCTTTTGGACACCACCAATGTAAAGCCATCTGAATCAGATGAGCTACCATTTACAGCAGTTTCTATATCAGTATTTTCATTCTCCTCATTTTCTAACTCAGAAGCTTTATCAGCATCACTCTGATTGTCATTTTCCCTCTGAGTTATGTTTGCAACTTTATTATGTAAAGTCCTTCTAGCATTTTCCATTTCAGTCAGAATATTAATTGCATCAAAATTGTTATTACTCATAACAACACCCATGTTCAGAGATCTTTCACTAATTTCATGATCATTAAGAACTGAAAATGAATTAGAATTTTGCTTATTACCTCCATGTGTCTCCTCAGCAGAGCCACCACTCCCTTTGCTTGTTTCTTCAGCAAGTTTCAGGATCCTTTCACTCCACCTTTTTTCTTTTCTCTCCTCCATCATCCTCTCACTTGGGTTGATAAGCTTTGACAGGTTCAGTTCTTCTATCTTCTCCCCACACTCCTTCTCAGTTTGATTTGCATCTTCATTGCCCTGGCTTTTTTCATCTCTGCTCATGTTCTTTCTATTTATGGCCATTTCATCAAGCATGTCAACATCCCTTTCAAGTGTATTCATGAGATCACATCTTGCCAGCCATCTGTTATTACTCCTTTTGGATGATTCAGCTTCTTCACCTATCACCCTGTTGACTTGAATTTGAAAATCATCACTACTATCACTGGGTTCATAAGTAGCAGCTGGTATAGCCTCTTCACCATCTACTATCATTTTCTCATTCTTTCATCTTTTCACAGTAAACTTTGACTGGTGCTGATTTGCTGGTGCCAATATCATTTTTCTTTCCTCCCAAACCAGACCCCCCTTCCTGAGAGTCAGCTCTAGAACCTGTGGTTGTTTTCACCTCTGGGGTGGTATGTGATATTTTCTGTTTTTTGGGACTGGGTCTGCTGCCATGTTCTGATATTTTCACCCCCTCTTTAGTCTTGTCCCATTGTTCCTTGATAAGTGCTTCCCTTTCAAAGTGGAAGTCAAAGATGTTAAGTCCCAGAGTCCCTTCAGCAATTGGTGGTACTTCCAGCACATTTCTGCAAGCAATTTTGACTCTCACATACTCAGCATTATACCTTGTGCTTTCATCAATTGCCACTATTTTCCCTACCAAACCCCCAACTTTTGCAATAGTTCTAATTCCCCTTTGGTCCATAGGAATGCCTGACACTTTAAACCAAGCTTGCTGTAGTCTTCCTTTAGCACCAACAGAGGAAGACCAGGGTTCAACCATAATCTGAGCATTGACATTTTTAATGCCTAGGTTGAATTTGCTGAAGTCTTGCACCAGTTTTGCTGTTGGAAACCTCATGATATACTTATTTTCAGCAATCTGCTTGGCACTCCATCTCCAGGTATGTTCTCCACTCAGGATGTTTTTGAATTCCATCTCAATTTGCCTGGCAGTCAGCTCCCCATCAATCACAGTGATAATAGCTGTACTTGCTCTCTCCCTCAGAGCTTTTTGATCTATGTGTTCCTCTATATAGAAGAAGCTTTGATTATGCACTTGTGCCGCACATAATTCAGGCCCAGAATTCCACAGTGGTTCTTTTTTGCAGTCATAAGAGTTGTGGTTGTGAAGTCCACACATTTCACAAGCTTTCCTCCTCCTACACTCTCCTGACTTATGATTTTTCAGCCCACAGTGAATGCATCCCCCAAAGTTCTGATTAGCATGAGCCTCATTTACCTCTCGACGCCGGGGATCACCTTGCTGCTCCCTGATTTTCACCTGATCTTCTCCCTTCTTTTCCCAGCTTTCTTGATCTCGGTTTTCCAGCACAACACCCTTCATTTTCTCTTTGCTTGCTGTGTTATCCCAGTTGGACGACGATCCAGACGCCTTATGGTATTCTCCCCCTTTGCCTTCTTGTTCTCCAATCTCCCCTTCTTCCTCCTCCTCGAACCGATGATCTTCCTGATAATTGCCTTCGGTACTCTTCTTTTCCGCTTCGTAACCTTCCTCCTCGAATCCACCTCGCCGGCCGGTGCGTTGCCAGACGAAGGTTCTGGCGCCGGTGCGTCCAGCCCCTCGGCCTTCTCTGCCGGCACCCAGACCCCCCCGCCGACCGCCTCTTCCACGACCGGGAGGCACCATTTGCGCTTGCTTAGGTTCGAATCGAACCGCTTGCGCGTAGGTGCGTGGCTTCGAAGGCTTCGACTGCCGAAAGTATCCTACGAATTTGTCAATATAGGTTTGGAAATTTGGTGCGAGCTCCTCACCCGGATCTCCCCCAACCCTAGGGTTCGGGCTCTGAGCAGTGGAAGGCGGAGGGGAATGGGATCGAAATCATCCCAGCTGAGTCAGCGGGGGAAGTCCTCCCTGGTCGGTTCACCGCATCGGTGAGACTGACCATCTTCTTCCTCCACTCCGCCATCGCCGCGTGTCTCATCCGGCGCTTTTCCGATAATGCCCTCCACAACCCGCGCCCGTGGCGGCGTCTTGTTCTTGCAAGCCTTGTCTGGTATCGGCCCAAAGCCAGCTCGATGCGGGTCCCAGAATGGACGATCGGTCACCTTGTTCCTCACCGGCGGCGAGGACTTCGCCGGCCAGGCCCCCCGCGGTGACGTCGCTCCTTCCGCCCCAGTCTCCGCCCGAGGATCCTTCCAGTGAAAACGAAGCGGCACGTCTCGTAGGAGCACCGCGTCGCCCTCGAATCTCCTGATGGGGAAGCGCGGCTCGGACGCCACCCGCCAGAACGACCTTGTCGTCGTGTCGACGGGGAACCCTAGCGGTCGCCCATAGAGACATCCCTCCGCCATCGGACAGTTTATGAAACTACTATGCCGGTCTATCGAAATTATATCAAAGCTAGATGAGTAGAGGAAGTAGGCTTAATGACTGTTGGGTGAAACTGCGATCGGTCGGTCCTGCGTGCACGTGACGGAGGACGCGGCTTGTTGATGAGCCAGCAAGCGCGGCAGCGCCACGCCACGCCAAATAGGCTAGGACGCCATAGAGAGGGATAGAATGATCGAGCTAGTGAGAGGACCAAGCCGCGCCACACAGTTTCCCTATACCATCCGATGATGCATGCCGACTTGAATCGGTCCAGTCCCAAGTCGATCATGTTGGATATATGCCCTAGAGCCAATTGGATTGGATTCACTAATGGGTTTGATGGATTTGATCCATTAGGGTACTAGAGTCTTAATGGGCCGCAAAGGTTGAAAGGCCCATTAGTGACCTCTATATATACAAAGGTGGGGAGAAGGGAAAACCCTAATCATTGCTACAGTACCGCCGCCGCTACAGTAGACGCGACGCTACAGTAATCCGCGGTGAACAGTAGCCGTGGGTGAATAGTGATTTCTGCAGCCCCTCCTCCATCTATATCCTCCAGTTCGTGATCGTTCGTGAGGTGCTAGTACATCTACGATCGGCGTTCCTTCCCCGTACGTGTGGATACCTTGGAGGTGCTACGTTTGGAGCACAAGGACGAACCGGACGTGAAGGACAAGGTGGACGTGAGCAACTGCACTGCCTGCTACCTCGACGCGTTCGTCTTCATCGAGACGGTTCCGCTGCAACTGCGCGTCTAGTGGTAATCCCGTGATCTCTGACAGCAGCAGTTCCTGTTTTGCGGGGAAAATTTTGTTTGTGCTAGCGTAGCCCCCCCGTATCCCTTCAGTGGTATCAGAGCCGTAGCTGCTAAGTTTTAGATTCGGGATGTGTGCATATGGAGATATGCAGATGTAGATCAAAGTTTTGATCGGCTTCGTGTTCTTGCCGTGATGGTCGTGTAACGAATTACTCCTACCGGTCGGAATTCCGCCATCGGAGTTAAGTGATACACGTAAACCCAGCCACAACGAGAAGGAGATCAATTGGATTGGTCGAATCGAAGCTAGGTCAAGTGCCAGGCGCATGGGATGCGTGGCGGCGGCAGATTGGATCTGCTACCGGCCCGGTAAAACCAGAAAACATGTTGTTCGGTAAAACAGTCATAACTTTTCGTGGTTAACTCGGATGAAGACGTTTTCTATACGAAAATTGATCTACAGAAAATTTTACACATGTGATAAACCAGCTTTGCTGGTCTCGGCGAAATTAGTTTTGCTAAATTCGGCTTGCAAGATGGGTTTTCGGGCGTTTTAAGTTTGGACGTCGGAATTGCGATAATCTGTTTTGCAGGTTTTGTGATCGGTATGGCCTATATGTGTATGTGATGCATGTGTGTAATTTTTTCGTGACCTGCGTGTCACGCGTACGGCAATACGGCTGGAGCCACGTGTATTGTCAAAATTAATATAATGGTCTGCGTACCAATTTGTGATGATCTAATACGCGATTGTGTAACTTTCATTACTAGCACGCGTTAGATAGTTCTTGGAGGACTCATCACATGGAGAATGGCACACACAGATCATGGAGATGGAGATCAACATGATGTACAGGTCAATGGAGATGGAGATCACCATGTGACAATAGGCCATATCGTGTTACAACTGTGTGAATGCCGTTCTTACCGTTCTACTTTTACATGCGACAATGTTATTTTCTTGCGTGTGATGTTATGAGTAGAACGATCCCTTTGGAATTTTAAGTTGACATGCCCTCCCAACACTTGCCACCGTCCCACGTCTCGTACAATTAGTGGTGGGTCTATGAAATTAGGGTGCCACTAGTTTTCCTTGACTAGACGGGTTTGTATCGGATACTTACACGCATAAGTGTTGGTTTGCTTATCAAAGTCATCTTAACGGTTAAGGACTTTGGGGCATAAAGGTTGGGAGCCTAGACATAGAGATGTCACCCAACAACAGGAGTCATATGTGATATGATTAGCAAAGAGTTGCTTACCGATCTACCTTGTTTACTAGCGGTGACGCAAAAGCTCACTAGTAGACTTGTTAGTTGTGGATTCTAAATCACTAAGTATCAATGTGGGGATATTGATTTTAGTGGGAGTAAATTCTTTTATTTTACTCAGTCATGGATATTTTGTCTTAGTATTTTGCATTTATTATTTTGTTGTAGATGGCACCTAGTAAGGAATTTTCTTTGCGTACAATCCTTGAGAAGGACAAGTTGAATGGAACGAACTATACGGATTGGATCCGTAACCTTAGAATTATTCTCAAGGCTGAGAAAAAGGAAGAGGTTCTAGACACCCCTTTACCCCGAGGAGCCTGATGAAAATGCAACACTCGCTGAAAGGAATGCTTACAAGAAGGCATGGGATGTCGATCTTGAAGTGGGCTGCCTTATGCTTGCGTGTATGGAACCTGACTTGCAAATGCAGTTTGAGTCAGTCCATGTGCACGATATGGTCGTGGCACTCAATGATATGTTCGCCACACAGGCTAGGACTGAAAGGTTCAATGTCTCTAAAGCCTTTGTGGAGTGCAAATTGGCAGAAGGCGCGCCAGTAGGACCACATGTAATCAAAATGGTTGGTTATGTTCAGAGGTTGGAGAAGCTAGGCTTCCCACTGGGTAAGAAGTTGTCCACTGACTTCATTCTCACGTCTCTTCCGCCTAGCTATGGGAACTTCATCTCGAACTACCATATGCATGGGGCGGAGAAGGGCTTGAATGAACTATGTGGTATGCTAAAGACAGCAGAGAGTGACATCAAGAAAGGCGCTGGCAGCAGTCATGTGATGGCGATCCAAAATAAGCCGACCTTTAAAAGGAAGGGCAAATCTTGGAAGAAGAAAGGCAAGGCCAAGGATAAGATCCCCATGCCAAACCAGGCACCCAAGGCTAGTCCAGCTGCCAATGCTGAGTGTTTTCATTGTAAGGAAATTGGTCATTGGAAAAGAAACTGCAAGCTGTACCTAGCTTCTTTGAAGAACAAGGGAAGTAAGGGTACTTCCACTTCAGGTACACTTCATGTTTACGTTACAGATCATATTTTCCTCGCTGATACTGTTATTAATTCTTGGGTATTTGATACCGGATCGGTTGCTCACATTTGCAATTCGACACAGGGAATGATAAGAAGTAGAAGCGTTGAAAGAGGAGAAGTTGATTTCCGCGTGGGCAATAATGCAAGAGTTGCTGCGTTGACCGTCGGGACGATGCAACTCCACCTCCCATCAGGATTTATTATGGAGTTGAATAATTGTTATTTTGTTCCTAGTTTGAGTCGAAACATTTTATCCCCTTCATGTTTGATGAAGGATGGTTATTCATTTGCGAGTGAAAACAATGGTTGTGTGATCTCTAAGGATAATATGTTTGTGGCTTGTGCATCCATTGTGAAGGGTTTATTTGTTTTAAATCTTGATGATTCACCTATCTGTAACATAAGTGCTAAAAGGTCTCGACCTAATGATTTGAGTCCTACCTACATATGGCATTGTCGTTTGGGTCACATCAGTGAAAAGCGCATGAAGAAGCTCCATAACGATGGACTTTTAACTTCGTTTGATTTTGAATCTTACGAGACATGTGAAGCTTGTTTGCTAGGCAAGATGACTAAGATGCCTTTCTCAGGTTTTCCTGAGAGAGCCTTAGACTTACTGGAACTCATACATACGGATGTGTGCGGACCAATGAGTACGACAGCTAGAGGTGGATACCAATACTTCATAACGTTCACTGATGATTTAAGTAGATATGGTTATGTCTATTTAATGAAGCACAAGTCTGAAACTTTTGAAAAGTTCAAAGAATTTCAGAGTGAAGTAGAAAATCAACGTGGCAAGAAAATCAAGACCTTGCGATCTGATCGTGGAGGTGAGTATTTGAGCCACGAGTTTAGCAGTCATCTAAAGAGTTGCGGAATTGTTCCACAACTTACGCCACCTGGAACACCTCAAAGAAACGGTGTATCCGAGCGACGTAATCGAACCTTGTTGGACATGGTCCGATCAATGATGAGCCAGTCGGACCTACCATTATCATTTTGGGGTTATGCTCTAGAAACCGCAGCTTTCACTTTAAATAGGGTACCTTCTAAGTCCGTAGTTAAGACACCATATGAGATGTGGACTGGTAAGACTCCCAGTTTGTCTTTTCTGAAAATTTGGGGTTGTGAGGTTTATGTGAAGAAACTTCAATCAGATAAATTAACACCTAAATCGGACAAGTGCATATTCGTGGGATATCCAAAGGAAACCTTGGGATATTATTTCTACAACCGATCAGAAGGCAAAGTGTTTGTCGCCCGGAACGGTGTTTTCTTAGAGAAAGAGTTTCTTAAAAGAGAAAAATGTAGACAGAAGGTGTATCTTGAAGAAGTTCAAGATGAGCCGTTTGGCTAAGATTTCATAAGTGATGCTAATGTAGCTGAACGAGTTGAGATGCCCGTGGCAAGAGAAGCACCACCACAACCACGAAGGTCTGAAAGGGCACGTCGTGCAACTGATAAGCTCAATCTCATGATCACGGGAGAGCGCGACATATTGTTGTTAGACAATGATGAACCTATGACATATGCGGAAGCAATGATGGACCCAGATTCCGAGAAATGGCAAAGTGCCATGAAATCCGAAATAGATTCCATGGATGACAATCAAGTTTGGAACTTGGTTGACCCGTCAGATGGTGTTAAACCCATAGAGTGCAAATGGATCTATAAGAAGAAGAGAGACATGGATGGAAATGTTCACATCCATAAAGCTCGACTTGTTGCAAAAGGTTTTCGACAAGTTCAAGGAGTAGACTACGACGAGACATTCTCACCCGTAGCGATGCTTAAATCTATTCGGATCATTCTAGCTATAGCTGCATATTTCGATTATGAGATATGGCAGATGGATGTCAAAACGGCTTTCCTAAATGGAAATCTGACTGAGGATGTGTATATGACACAACCCGAGGGATTTGTTGATCCAACCAATGCTAGAAAGGTGTGCAAACTTCAAAAGTCCATTTATGGATTGAAGCAGGCATCTCGGAGTTGGAACCTTCGCTTTGATGAAGTGGTCAAAGGGTTTGGCTTCATTCAGAGTGAAGAAGAGCCTTGTGTTTACAAGAAGGCAAGTGGGAGCTCTGTAGTATTTCTAATCTTGTATGTGGATGACATATTGCTGATTGGAAATGACATTCCTATGCTTGAGGCCGCTAAGACTTCATTGAAAAATAGTTTTTCGATGAAGGACTTAGGTGAGGCGGCATACATTTTGGGCATCAAAATCTATAGAGATAGATCAAAAAGGCTTATAGGATTAAGCCAAGACACTTACATTGATAAAGTGTTGAAAAGGTTCAACATGGAAGAGGCGAAGAAATGGTTCTTGCCTATGTCACATGGCATACATCTTAGCAAGACTCAGTGTCCTTCGACAACTGATGAGCGGGAACGCGTGAGTAGAATACCCTATGCTTCGGCCATCGGATCTATTATGTATGCAATGATATGTACACGTCCAGATATTTCGTATGCACATAGTGTTACAAGCAGATACCAATCTGATCCAGGTGAGGGTCACTGGACAGCGGTTAAAAATGTTTTTAAGTACTTAAGAAGGACTAAAGGTATGTTCCTAGTCTATGGTGGTGAGGAGGAGCTCGTTGTAACGGGTTACACCGATGTTAGTTTCCAAACTGACCAAGACGATTCAAAGTCGCAATCAGGATACGTATTTACGATAAACGGTGGAGCTGTGAGCTGGAAGAGTTCCAAGCAGGAGACGGTGGCTGATTCTACAACAGAAGCCGAGTACATCGCGGCTTCGGAAGCTGCAAAGGAGGGTGTTTGGATAAGGAAGTTCCTTTCTGAACTTGGTGTGTTTCCGAGTGTCTCTAGCCCATTGGATCTTTATTGTGACAACAATAGGGCTATTGCGCAAGCGCAGGAGCCAAGGAACCACCAAAAGAATAAACATGTACTGCGGAAATTTCATCTGATACGAGAGATCGTTAGACGAGGTGATATCAAGATATGCAAAGTACACACGGATTTGAATGTTGCAGATCCTTTGACAAAACCCCTTCCACAGCCTAAGCATGAGGCGCACGTGAGAGCTATGGGTATTAGATACATTCTAGATTAGCTCAAGTGCACGTGGAAGAATGTTAGAAATATGTCTTATAAGGAATCATAGAGATGATTATATTTCATTATATCCATGACACTTTGTTCTTTTATTTGAATATCCATGAAAGACAACTTGTATTTGATTGGCAATTATGTGAATTATTTGTGAAACTCTTTTACTTGTATGGTTATTCAAAAGTTGTCCCTAGTATGAGTTAATGACTAGCACATGTATTAGTTGATGACTATGTTTCACAAGTCATGAACATGGAGATGTATAACTAATAATGTGGGCACATGTATGACATGGGGCTGGACTGACCCAATTTGAGACTTTGTTATATAGTTCTCTGTTTACACAACGCATACGCTATGTCCTTAGACTTGAGATTGTCGCATGTACTCAAGATGTGAATTGACCTACTTAGGGGCTATCAACTGCTACTCCGTAACTGGATAGTTATAAAGGTGGCTTTCGGGTTTGTCAGGAAGCATGCTGTGAGGCATGGTCAATCAAGATGGAATTTGCCCCTCTCTACTTGAGAGAGATATCTCTGGGCCCCTCGAGTGACTGGATCAAGAAATGCATGGCCGTGCTGGGTTAAGAGTTAACCTCTTTTAAAGGATCCGAATCACGGTATCGAGAAAGAGAGGTCAGCTTGGAGCTAGACCAAATATCGTGAGGCAAAGGGAATAGCATGTATGAAACGATGTGTGGTTCGTCTGATAAGATCTTTACGTATGCATAGGAGTTGACACGTCTTGCTAGAGGCCGCTATCAACTATTGGTCGAGTAGGAGTACTCGGGCCATGTCTATGTGTGCGTGAACCTATAGGGTCACACACTTAAGGGGTTTGGAACATTAGAAAGCTTGCGTATGTGATTGTCTCTAGTGCAAGTGGGAGACTGTTGGATATATGCCCTAGAGCCAATTGGATTGGATTAACTAATGGGCTTGATGGATTTGATCCATTAGGGTACTAAAGTCTTAATGGGCCGCAAAGGTTGAAAGGCCTATTAGTAACCTCTATATATACAAAGGTGGGGAGAAAGGAAAACCCTAATCATTGCTACAGTACCGCTGCCGCTACCGTAGCCGCGACGCTACAGTAGCCCGTGGTGAACAGTAACCGTGGGTGAATAGTGATTTCTGCAGCCCCTCCTCCATCTATATCCTCCAGTTCGTGATCGTTCGTGAGGTGCTAGTACATCTACGATCGGCGTTCCTTCCCCGTACGTGTGGATACCTTGGAGGTGCTACGTTTGGAGCACAAGGACGAACCGGACGTGAAGGACAAGGTGGACGTGAGCAACTGCACTGCCTGCTACCTCGACGCGTTCGTCTTCATCGAGACGGTTCCGCTGCAACTGCGCGTCTAGTGGTAATCCCGTGATCTCTGACAGCAGCAGTTCCTGTTTTGCGGGGAAAATTTTGTTTGTGCTAACGTAGCCCCCGTATCCCTTCAGATCGCTGCTAGCTGTAGACCTGAATCGGATGGCCGCCGGCCGGTGCAGTCACTACTGCTGCACGTCGTCACGCCACGCGGTGGCTGCGACCTGATCTGACTCGATCGAGGGAGAGATAAAAGAGGCGCGCGCGCGGTGACGTACGGCATGGGTAGGGGCTTCGATGCTTCGATCTCTAGCTGTTGCATTGCGACTTGCGAGGTGTAGCAACGGCGAGGGTAGAGAGATCAGAGATGGGGTAGTAGAAGACGACGGATAGCTAGGGTGAGCGAGCGAGGCGAGCGAGACAGCATGACAAGAAGGTGACAGCAGCCGCGGCAGGGCGCGGCGGGGATCCCCACCCCTAGCCGTTGCTTTCGGTGATCCCCCGCGACATGGATCGCTGTGGGTGGCCTGCGGGGTCGCCGAAAGCGACGCCACGGCGCACCCCCAGGCCCGGCCCCGGCCGTCCCCGTCCCCCTCTCCGATCAATCCCCAGCTGTACACTGTACTGTGCGCCCGAGCACGTACGGCCGGCGGTCGATCGCAACACAGTTCTTTACTCACCTTTTTCATGTGCTCTCAGTCAATTAATCCAACCGATCCCCTTAATTAGCAGCGCACTCGATCTCTACGTGTACAGTTGAGCTCTACGTCTTTCTCCCTCCTCGAGGCGACGTAACAAGGTCTCTCGGGCGCCGGAGAGCGACGGCGGCGGGCGCTCAGATTCTGGACGGCACCGCCGCACGCCCATGTGCCGCCGGAGCTGTCTCCCCGGCCTAACGAACTCCCGTTCCGGGGAGGGCTTAATGCTTGGCTCCCGACGGCACCACGACTTGGATTGCCCATCCTCGACGCGGTGACAGTGCGTGTTCCCTCCCGCCCCGGGTCGGTCTCTCTCGCGCCACCCTGGTTGGATGCACAAGGATACCTGCCCATTTAAACTCGCATTGACTCGCACACTTCTCACACACTCATCATCACTGTACGTACGCTTACGCTCTTGTGCCCGTACGCAACACGTATGTAGACACACGCTGTAAGTGTGAGTGTGTCAACTAACAGGCCCATCACGCGCGTACGTATATTACATCGATCGACCAGCCATTTATCAGGAGGCAGCCCATCGGCGAATGTGAGGTCCCAGGGATTGGGACGGCGGCGGCGAGGAGATAAGGGTGACGAAGGCCTTTAGGGATTCAATGGCTCCTCATGTGGCCACCGTCGTCTACTAGCGCGCGCGCAAGGGCGTCGTCCTGCTTCGATCCCTCCCTCGCGCAACCTGAAAGGCACCGCTGTGGTCCTGCACAGTCCACAGCTGCAGCAGTTGAAATCCGCGTGTGTACATGCCAAACGTGCTGGAGGGGAACAGGGTTAGTTCAGGGTTACAGTCGGTCCTACAGGCTAGGTACGGCGTAGTGATCGATCAGGGTCTGAGAATTACGCCCGTGTTGACAGGGGGAGTGATTGCTGATAGGCGACCTGCAGATTGGACGGTGACGAGGATAAGCAGTAGAGCTAAACCCCTGACCGGGTGGGCGGATCTCTGGCGCCAAGGGATTTGTTCTCCCCTCTGCCCGGCCGCCGGCCGCCTAGCGGGCGAGCCGGCGAGTGACTCCACGTCGCCAGACGCCAACAGAGACACAGAGGTAAGTGCGTAGCTGCGTAGGGCATATCTGTCCTAAGTCAATGCAAGGCGACGGCGAGGGTACTGGAAATGACAACTGCCGATCGAGATCACCGGCGCTTGGACGCTACCGCGACCCTAGCTAGCGAGTGGCGTGGCGGTAGGCGCCGCCTCCTCTCGTCGTCATGCTAGCGAGCAGAGATCGTAAAGATCTCGGTGGCCATCAGGCCGTGCCGTGATCTGAAGCCGAAGTAGTGCCATGGTTAGTGCCGCAGTGCGTGCACTCGGTCCTGACCGAGATCGACCGACCGACAGACGAGGCGAGTGGACGTGCAAACAGGGGGCACGGACTCACGGACAAAGGGTGGCTGTCAAAGGAGTCCAGAACCTGACGCGAAAACACAACCTGAGCACCTGATGAATCGTAGAGTACGGGCGTATGGCCGAACGCACGGTTGCTTAGCATGGATTTTGCGGTTGTTGCGTTGCGGTAATGTTTGATTCGCAAGGCATCGGAACCGGAATTCATGGGCGCTTCTGTCGAGACAAAATTCGGTGCTGACCTTATCTTGGGCTATCGTAGATGGTCACCACTGTAATTAGTGGAGACTGGAGAAGGCTTCTAAAGACCAATCTGAGAAGCCATGTCGCATTTTTTTAAAAAACGGGCATATTTCAATATTATCTCTAAAAAAAATCCTTCAATAGAACAAAGAAGAAGGATCTGCGACTTCTATGAGGCTGAATTCATCCAGAACTCCAAAAAAGGCCCACCCAATCTCTCTCTTCAGTTCTCGCGAGCGCGTGCCCGTAGACAGCTTAGCCCATCACTGAAGAAGTGAAGAGACGACAACGGTCCACAATTTTTCACATACTCCTTCCAATGTTAGACTTGCATTCTTCACGGGACTTAGGGAGTACTGCCCAACTACGATACTGATTTCTTAGTTTTTCAATATATTTTTATGATTTAAAAAATTAAATAGTCAGATGAAAGATTTTTAAAATTATACCATTCCCGTTGTTTGAAACGGCGGTTGCATTCCCACTGTGGTAAAGGCGTGGCGTGGCGGTTCCCGGCTGGTCTTGCGGTAGTAGTTTCAAAAGGCAGTTGGCACAACAACCATTTCAAAAGGCGGTCGGTAGTTTTGAGCGGTTTGGTTGTCTGGAAGCAGCGCGCGGCTTGGCTGGTGGCGTGCAAATTGCCCCACCGAGCTTGGCTCCCGAGAAACGTAAACGAAACTCGTTTCTCGCGGGCCTGGCTCGCGGGGGACGCAAGGGAGGGTCCTAGTAACTAACGTATGCACTTTTATCTACTTCACGCAGTCATCCAAACATTCGCTGACTCGATTCAGGTTCTATTCATGCAGCTAACCAAACTTATACCCCTTGCATACTCGTGGCCAGGCCCTCCTCAACCTGGCTGGTTTGATGCGAGCCAGGCTAAGCTGTGCAAGAAACCATGCTCCCGTGTTTCCACGCCCAGGCTCGCGGTCACCGCCTCTCAGGCTGCAGCGACGGCTATCGAGGAGGAAGAGGTTGACGAGGTGCAATTGCTAGAGCAAGTTTGCGGGTGACGGGTTTGCCCGATACCCGCGGATATCCGTCAGGCGTGGATACAGGCAAGAATTTTTACCCGCGGGCAAGCTTTCGGGTGGGTAAAGAACGACAACACAGATATGCTATCGGGCGGCTAATCGCTTTACCCACACTTACCCAACCCGCTGCCATCCCTACCTGAGTGCTTGGGCAATAGCTCTCGTGTGGTTCTGATCGTACGTGAGGGGGTATGTTGGCACAATGGGCCGACATCGTGCATCGTCAGGAGGCTGTGTCGTCTACGACCCACTAGCCGCCTGTGACCCTCCAGCGTCACGCGTCCCGATGGGCGGTCTCTCATAATTGTGAAGATCCAATCTCCTCCTGAGTCACTCGTAACAAGTCCTCGTAGTCAAATGACAACAGAGACTGCGACCCTGCAGCTTCCTTGTCTATTGTGGAGTTAGGAGTGGCGCCGGAGGTGTAAACTGTATGGAATATAATTACGTAATCATGTATCTGACGGTGGATTTACACCTTAAGCAGAGATCTTGTGGAACCCCCTTTCAGAGATTCGGTCCGGGGGGAGAGTTTGTATGCTTAGCGAGGGGATTATCAATGTGGTTTTAGGATGATCGGATGACGAATAGAGACACAAGAGATTTGATCAGGTTACCTCCCGGAGGATATGAGTTTTACGTCCTGTATGTTTGTGTTGTTCATGAGGGGGGCCCAGAGATATTGTTTTCTTGTGTTCTTTTTGTCGGCACGTACAACACTCCCTCCATACTAAAAAGGTTGACGTTTAAGACAAGGTTTTGGTCAAACATTAGAACATAAGTCATAAATAATTTTAAAATTGTTGAGTTTAGAAATATGAAAATTATATGAATAGATTTGTCTTGCAAAATTTTTTTATAAAAGTATTCATATTTCAGTTTTTGATAAATATTTTTATAGAAATAAGAAGTCAAAGTTATACTTTGGAGACCGTGTCGTTGTCCTAAACGTCAACCTTTTTGAGTATGGAGGGAGTATGTGTCTATAGAGTAACCCATCAATCGAGTATTTTCAGTCTTAGTTTCCAATCACTTTGTCGTCCAATTAAAATTTGACACGTCACCATTCGTTCAAGAGCAGGACATAAATGAGTGAGAACTTTGTTTTCTTGTTTCAATCGAAGCTTGGAGGACAAGACGATGGGAAAAATGACTAAAAGAATGAAACAAAGCAATCGTTTTTTATGAAATCACGTGGCACGCCTAACCCACAACCCAACAATTTTTTTAACTTTTTAATATAAAATTTTAAAAATAACTCCTCCCAAACTAAAATTCTAAGAGCCAGCCTTTTTGGTTGCATCAAGATCTGCGGCGCGACTAATATCTGAGTCACGCCACATGATGTGGCGGGACTAATGTACACGGTGCCATTAGAGTCTAAATTCAATTGTAGTCGAAAAATGTCAAAAAGTAAGTCCAAAGTTGACTAGTTGGCTCTATTTTCAGACTTAGCAAATTTGATGTGTTGATCTAATAATACTTAGGCTATTTCGAAATTAGATTTCTCATTTTATACACCATGGTTTAGAGTGCAAATAGTTAAAATGGAACGTATTGACTCTATAGATCATACATCTCGAGTTTCACAAATTTACGAGTTCATTTGCTACTTAAAAGGAATAACGAAACACGGCTAAATGAGAGCGAGAGACGAGGCAGGTCACATACGTGACTCGTGAACGAGTCGCCCCAAACGGTGTGGCGTGACTCATGTATCAGTCACGTCACGGATCTTGACGCGACCAAAAGGACTAGTTCTCGGAATTTTAGTTTAGGAGGAGTTATTTTTAAAATTTTAGATTAAGAAAGGTTATTTTCTTAAAAAACTTGCACTTCACTCTGCCAGCATCATACTCTGCCTCTTCGGTTTCTTGTGGGGCTGTCGAGGTGGACATTTGAACTCATTCTGTTCGTGGAATGAACTAGCAGCTGTTCATCAGATTTTAAGGCAAGCACCTAATCCCAAGTCCTAGAGTTGCATGTGTCGGATGACGTCCGTCAGACACGTAGGTGCCCATGATCCTGTCCCACACGACGAATAAGGGTTGCGCGTAGTTGTAGCAAGGCAATATCAAAACCTAGGGGGCTGGGTTCTTCTTCCTCCATCTTCACTTCATCTTCCTCTTGTTCTTCTTAGTTTTCCTCTCTTTTTTCTCATCTTCTTCCCTTAATTTCAGTGGAATAATTCTTGGTAGTAGGGGGGCGAGAGCCCCCTAGCCCCCCGCTAGATCCGTCCCGAGTTTTAGCGGTTCCCACGAAGCTTCTGGTTGATGCCGTGGTAGGCGGTGTTGTTGCCGAACAGCAGATGCAGGGGGTTCCAAGGAAGAATCATGCCAGAGTACGTGGTCGTCGATGGCCTTCGCCGTGGTGAAGGAGAAGAACCAAGCGGACGTCAGGGGGAACATGCCCGACGCGGCCAGCTCCACCGTGCTACCGCCGTGTCCAGGAGGAAGCTCTCCAGAGGGTGGTTGTACTGCACCGCGTAGGCGTACGACGTCAACAGCCAGTGGTGCCACGAGTGCACGTGGTTGTACAAGAATGCGTTGATGTGCATCAGCCTGTGCCAGAACTACTGCCATGTCTCGAATACCACCACCGCCATGAGGATCTACCACGGGATGACGATGATGGCCGGAGTGGCGCCGCCGGTGCTGCCCGCCCGATGATCGTCTCTTGACCTACGTGCAAATTAACGCCATGTTCGTCTGACTTATCAGTCACCAACCAACAATACTTTTCTCTCAGAACAAATCAACACCAGTAACTAGCCACCAGCCAAACGAACAAACCGTAAGGAGTACTAGGGGAAGATGAAATATTCATTAGTTTGCAATTTTGAATCGCAGGAGAGACACAAAAAAATGCCATCAATTATCATTGCACGATGCAGTTGAGATGCACCCACACATACGCATACCTTGGAGACCACAAAAGCGACGGCTGCCTGGAGGAGAACGGCTCGGAGCACGTCACGCTTCGGCACAAGGTTCTTTGGCTCTTCATCTTCCCTGGAGTGCAGACGGTACTTGTCCACCCGGCGGCCAAGCACCGCGTACAGCCCAGCGGTGACCCGGTAGACGGCGATCGGGGCAACTACAGCCATCATCTCGTCTGAGGGGACCAGATGGCTCATGGTGGGACGATCCAGTCAGAGCTACTGGTGGGAAGGAGCCAACTAAGGTGCGGTGGAGAGACGATGGATGGATAGATGGTGGAGGAGGAGATCGCTGGGAAGTGGGAAGCCTCGGTCGGGGTCTTACTCCTGGGGTTGCTTTCGGGAGGTCATCAGGAGTTCAGGACTACGCTGTGCCGCTCCACGGCCGACTGCTCGGGCGGGTCTCCCGCGGGGAGGAAGGGGACGAGCGCACGCGAGCAGGGGAAGAGCGGGAGGGGCGGCGGAGGAAGGCCGGCGCCGGGGAGCAGAGAGGCCAAGGAGAGGGAGCCGATGGAGAGAGAAAGGAAGGAACGGCATGCGGAGGGGACGAGGTGGGTAGGGAGAGAGAGAGTGACACGTGGGTCCCGCATGCTGGTAGTTGGTATTGAGTAGAGATGTAAAGGATGACGAATGCGGAAGAAAGTTATATAGAGGAGAGAATCTTGATGACTTGACAGGAATATTCTGTTTTTAGGAGGATATGAAGTATGACGAGTGCGGATAGTCGCAGTAGCTCCGCGGCCTCGTGCATGTGACTGCTACTGTTAAATGTGGCAACGAGCTCTCCGTAGACGAAACCTCTGTTTCCGTCCTGGTCGCATCGGCTTTCCAGTTCAATCAAGGGGGAAGTGGCTGAAATGCGCCAGGTACAACGAACAGACGGAACACAACGCAACGCGAGCCACGGACCAACACGTACGTTCTCGTCGAGCACGATCCAACGAATTTTTTTTATTTTTTTTATTTATTTGAAAAAAATATATGACCGTTTCAAAATTTAGCAAAACTAACCTACCACCGCGGTGGCCCGTGGCGGCAGGGGCAAACCGCCATGGGCCACGGCAGTAGCAGGTGCTACAGTACCCAACCGCCATGAGCAGGGTCGGTTTGTTTTCAAAAAATCGTAACTTTTTTTTTGTATGAACTCAGATGGAGATAAACTTTATATGAAACTTGTAGCTTTCGACCAGATCTACAACTTTGTAGTTCAAACTTTTTTCCTTGAAGTCATCTTGGAGCTTAAAAAAGATATAGGGCATGTTTGCTTCCCCGCCACACCCTGCCACGCCGCGCTGTGGCGAGCCACGGGCTGTGGCGGACGTTCTGCTCGCCGTGATGCAGCTCCCCTCCCACTGTTTACTGTTCCGTGGCGCCACTGTAGCGTGACGAGGCAACGGTGGCGGTGGCGACCTCTGGCCGGCATCCAAACATGCCCATACTGTCCGATCCAACACGTAACGCGCAACGCGCGCCATGCATGGACCACGTTGGGCCATGCAGTCTACTACGTCATCATGAGAGATGGGCTAATAGACCCGCGATGCCGATGGACAGCCTGTTTGTGCAATTGTGCCTAAGCCCAAATCTTCCTAAAATTCTTTTGTTAGGACTTCTTCTCGAAACCTCCCTTCTCTCTCCCGGAATTTTTTTTATATATTTTTTCTTTGATTTTACAAAAATAAATAGTCGGATTCAACATTTGCACAAATAGTCTCGAACCGCTGTGGCGCTTGCCACGGCGGTTGGGCTCCTGCCGTCGTTTCAAGCGGCGGTAGAGACCTACCGCCGCGGACGGTGGCGGTAAGGACCTGCCGCCGCACAGGGCGGCAGGTTTGCAACAGTGGCGGCAGGCCGGGGTTGGGTGGTAGGTGGTTGCCTGGCAGCTGACACCAATTGAAACGACGACTAGGTGGAGCCACTTTTTTGGTTTTTTTCTTTTTTTTCTTTTTTCATTTGGTTATCCCTGAAATTATAAATGCGAAATAACACCAAAATGAATACGAAAATACATAAATTAATTACAACAAACAAAAGTAGTTTCCACGACAAGTGTCCAAAAAACAAAGCTAAATACGACCGCGCTTCGTCGGTCGTGGCAGGCCCTGGTGCTCCCTCCTCCTCGCCGCTGCCTCCGCCCTCTGTACAACCCTCGTGTGGTGGGTGGGGTACGTGAGGGGTCTCGTGGATGGCGATCGCGTCCTCCGGCCGCCGGCTCAGGGGGCGGTGTCGCTAAGGGAGCACCTGATCCAAACGGGGCGGCCCCCTCTCCGGTCGCTAAGGGAGTCTCCGATCCAAACGGGGCGGCCCCCTCTCCGGTCGCTAAGTTCACCACGTGCATCAACCGCCGGCTGAGGCCCACCATCTTCTGCATCTCCGTCTGGATCCCGTCCAACGTCATGTGGGGCCGTGGGGGTTGGTGAAGTCTGCCACCTCTGGCGCGTCAGGATGGCACACCACTCCGGCGAACCTCGCCAGGATATCGTTGCGCCACCCGTCGGGGGGGGGGGTCAACAGCCCCATGGGCTCCCCTGAGCACGGTAGCCCGAAGAGGAGGGTCACGTCCTCCAAAGTCAGCGTCATCTCCCCCTAGGGGAAATAAAAGCTGTGCGTCTCGGGGCGACCAGTCCAGGAGCGCGCAGACCAGCTGGTAGTCGAACCCAAAGTGCGATCTGCGGTCCGCCGAGCGCATAGCGGCCCGCATCAGGTCCCCCTCGACCAAACGCGTAAGGGGAAAAAGCCCTGCTGCGCGTAGCCTGCACCACAAAATGAAAATAAATATTAATTACCAAATTAAATGAGCAAATAAAAAGAAACCAAGGTATCGTATTACATACTTCAGACACCAACAGGGGTGAAGTGGCATGTAGTACCCCGTGCCTCTAAAATGCATGGTGCCTAGCTCTGCCCTGCAGATCGCGGAGTGGTAAGACTGAGGCGACCTGTCTGTGGCCTCGTCGAAGAGCTCGGGCAGCACGTACGGCAGCGGCTCCCGAGGAGGACGAACACTACCAATAGGTGGCTGCAGAAGCGGCGGCGCCTGCTGCTGAGCCATAGCTGCAAAAAAATTTTGAAATATAAAATGACACACAATTTTTATAGTACTTCTAGTAATTTTTAAAAAAAGAACTAGTATTTCTAAAGTATTTATAAGAATTTAGAAGAAAAACTAGTATTTCTAGGATTTCTAAAGTATTTCTAGGAATTTCTAAAAAATAAATAATATCACCAAAGTATTTCTAGGATTTCTAAAAAGTTTCTAGAATTTCTAAAGTAGTTCTAGAATTTGTAAAGTATTTCTAGAATTTCTAAAGTATTTCTACGAATTCTAAAGTATTTATAGGAATTTCTAAAAAAGAAATAATATCTCCAAAGTATATCTAGGAATTTCTAAAGTATTTCTAGAATTTCTAAAGTATTTCTAGGAATTCTAAAAATGAAATAATATCTCCAAAGTATTTCTAGGATTTCTAAAAAATTTCTAGAATTTGTAAAGTATTTTTAGGATTTCTAAAGAATTTCTAGAATTTCTAAAGTATTTCTAGAATTTCTAAAGTATTTCTAGGAATTTCTAATGTATTTCTAGAATTTCTAAAGTATTTCTAGGATTTCTAAACTATTTCTAAAATTTCTAAACTAACTATATAAGAAAAGTATTAGAGACATACCTGATGTGGAGAATCTACACCGAAGAAGGCAACGGAGAGCTACGTGGGGAGGAGGAAAGGAATGGGGGAGGCACAGCCGCCCGGCGGCAGGGCTGCGCTCCCCTATATAGGCGGGGTCCCGCCGCCGTTTCAAAGGGCGGTTGGACCTACCGCCTTTTGAAGTGGCGGTAGGTCTGCAACGGTCGGTCAACCGCCTTCTGGCGCGGCGGTTGGCCTCCTGCCGCCGTTGGCCACGGCGGTAGGTGCCAAACCGGCGTGCCACGTAGTGGATGAGCCAACCGCCGTTGCCAACGGCGGTTGTCGGTAGCCTACCGCCACCGTCCGCGGCGGTAGGTCCCTACCGCCGCTTGAAACGGCGGCAGGATCCCAACCGCCGTGGCAAACGGCGGTTCGAGGCTATTTGTGCAAATGTTGAATCTGACTATTTATTTTCATAAAATCAAAGAAAATATATAAAAGAATCTCTCCGGTAGCAGTAGTTTCAGTTGTATTTTTTAGAACAACATCGAAAAGTGCCTCATATCTGATTTATTTTAAAGAAAACAATTGAAGGTATAAAGAAGAACAACTCAACACAAAACGACCTAAACAAAATAAAATTTCAATGAAGAACTCTCTGGTCATCTTCTTCCTTCGATTGTTCATCGTCTGCCGAAGTTTGAAAAAAAACACTGGAAAGGCAATAAGGGAATGGGACATGACTTTACCTATATGAATTTCAGGTACATTGGTCGATTATTACCATGTGTACACAGCCTGTCTGCAAACGCCATTGCCACATAGGTTTTGAAGATCGCAAAAGCCACTCGTTGCTTACAACGAGATCTAGCAACCGCTGAAAGAACATCAGGTGGGGAACACCCCAAGCAACACAGGCTTGCAAACCGTCACCACAAAACCAGAGGGTTGAAAAAATCGGATCTTCTCGCAAAACAAACCAAAAGAAGAGGTTGAAGTCGCCACAACAAAAGACCACCCACCGCATCTTCTGATTAACACACAAATTGCAAAGATCTGAAGACAACTCAGAGATTTGGCAAATCTTTTGTTCACAGTTCCCTCGCCCTTTTCTCTCCAAAAAAGAAGTATATCCTACAGAATTTCTTTTTGAAAGATCAAACAACATTTGGAACGGTAGCAGCTACATGGATAAGACTATAAGAGGATGTCATACCTTTTCATGTTCTGAATGGAATTCACTTTGCGGGCTTCCAGTCAACTGAGGGCACAGTGAGTTGTATGCAAGCCGTTAGAGTAGTTCTAATGCTAAAAATTATACACAATGTTCAGAAAGAACACGCATCATAAAAAATCACTTATTCGCAAAAAAAATCACTTTTCGCACAGTTATAGAGTTTTCATGTCTAAATATAAAAAGCTCTCGTCGGCACATCGCAGGATGGAATTGCTTTGACACAAACCTACCCAAATTTTTGGAATAATTGGATCTACAGTATTGAAAGATTGTAAGGTTAGATATGTACGATTGACATGTAAGTGCGATAGCAATGGTATATATCTAAAATTACAATCTTTTAATGGTACATATCCAAATTTCTCCAAATTCTTATTTAAGCTGTTAGTAGCTGTCACGTAAAAGCCGTGAACAAGCTCCAAGTTCAAAGCAAATGAGGCCCATGAGGCCATGACCCAACTCACTTGGTTGACTGGTTCCTTCATTTTGCTCAAAGGCAAAAAAAAAAAAAAGTCCCTTCATTTTGCTGGAAGGAGAAAAATTTAAAAAAAAACTTGGTTCCTTCACGGTTTATACAACTTTTCAAGCTGAACCCTTCCTTCCTCCCGAAATCGTTCTGCACCATTGCCCCGGTCCTCGCCTGATACCGTGGTACCCAATGGGGGGTGCGCCGTGCGAAGACTTTGCACATTCAGGTTCGAATCACCGCACCAAAGAGAGCAGATCACCACACTATCAGTATCACTCTGCTCTGCGGGGATGTTTGGTTGGCCGCCGTAACTCGCCACGCCACTGTGCAGCTCGCCACACGCCGCGGCGGCCGATTCGCCCGCCACAGAAAACACTGTTCTGTGGCGGGGGCGCGCGTGGCGAGGCAGCCTGTGGCGTGCGTCCAAACATCCCCTGCATATCCCAAGAGCATTTTGAATGGTAGCAGCTAGTGCAAGGATAAAAGATGCCGTTTGCTTTCCATCTTCTGCGTGAGCGTGATGAAGTCAACTGAGGCTACCTTTCCATCCACTCTGATCCTACATCAGGGCGCGAGTCAGCGAGTGAGTTGCACTCATCCCACCTGTTCGTGGCCGCGGCGCTTCGGCACGAGCCCACCCAAATTTTATTCAAGCTATACTAGTTGTCACGTCAAAGCCGTGACCAAGCTCCAAGCAAACCACCAATCCACCGTCATCATTCTCTCGCATGAACACCAAAATTTCATGATTTGGTCCAAGCAATCACTTTCATGATTTCCCACCAATTATCTCAACAAACAAGGGCGATTTTGCAAAAAAGGGAAAACTATCTACTGTGTCTTTCGTTCTTTCCATTTGGCAAGCAATAATATCCCTCTCGGCTCCCCCCGTCGCGCACCGACGTCAACGGAGACGTGTCACCGGCGGCGGTGAGAAGACCCCCGGAACCTTCTAGATTTTCTTCTCCCGCCGGCCGCAATGGATCTCTGGGAGAGGGCCCGGGCGTTCGCCGGCGAGGCGGCGAAGCGGTCGCAGGAGCTGTCCGCGGAGGCGGCCAAGCGCTCCTCGGCGCTGGTCTCGGAGACGGCGAAGAAGTCCAAGGAGATCTTCTCCGAGACCGCCTCCAAGTCGCGGGAGATCGCCGCGGAGGCCACCAAGCAGGCCGACCTCCTCGCCGGCCAGATCAAGCACCTCGCCTCCGACCTCCCCGTGCCCTCGATCCCGCCCATCCCCTCCGCCGCCGCGCCGGAGCCCGACGCCGCGGAGCTCGAGCGGTACGGGATCACCGACGACCTCCGCGAGTTCGTCAAGGGCATGACCATAAGCACTTTCCGCGACTTCCCCCTGCAAGGTGCGGCGTTTTCCGTTGGGTTTAGAGAATTCGAGGCTTTCAAGCTTCTGATCGGGATTTTTTTTTTGGCCCTGCAGATGAGCCGGAGATGTCGGATGTGCCCACGGTGTCGAATGTGCGTCAGGATCTGAACGAGTGGCAGGCCAAGCACGCCACACTCGTCCTCTCGTCTGTCAAGGTTTTCTCACCACCAACTAGTTGCATTCACTGAACAATGTTTGGTACATTCGTGACCTCGGGGATTCAGTGTGTGGTGGGGTTGATAGATTAGTGATGAATCCAAGTGTGGAAAGGCATATAGTAGTTTATGATTTGCAAATATGATCACACGTGCACACATTTTGACTATTAGATCATAAAAGTTGTAGAATGCTGAGCTTATAGCATTGGGACATACTGAATTACTGAGTAAAGAGCTGGACATATTATTTGCGACCGTAAAAAAGTGGTAACATGATAATCTGTAAAATTGGGATCTACAAATATGATATACATACTTTTTAATGTTTGCGGTAAACTGAATTAGAGACAAGATGCCAGTAACTCCAGTGATATTTTGAATTTGAAATCAGGTTCTTAAGTATATTATGAGACTGAAGACACAAAAATGTGTAGGCTCAACCAATGGTTGTGTGTGTAGATCTTTGTGGAACTCAGACCTATCTCTGAGCATCAGCATACCAACTATGCTTGTGCTTAGAATCTGCAGGGAATTGCAATATGGGGAGAGACTGGGTCAACTAACATGTGTTAAATATGTGCTGTTTAAAATTGCGGCAGTTAACATTTTGATGCTGAATTAAGCTGGCTTCTTAGTTCTTATCTAGTAAGATGCCTAACAGGATTGTTTTTGGCCACCCATAGTGTCTCGACTATAATTTGATCGCTGCTCTGAACTTGCTTCCCATTAATATTCTTCCTGTGTATAAGTTGTTTTTTGGTCTTAACTTGTAATGCAGATCAGCAAATATCTCTATTCTCCGACACCTAATGTTGTATTTCTACTAATTAGTGTCATCTTATGTTCAGGAAATATCAAAGTTCAGATATGAGCTATGCCCAAGATACATGAAAGAACGCAAATTCTGGCGGGTATATTTTTTGCTGGTAAACAGCTACATAGCCCCGTAAGTTTTGTTCTCTCTCCTTGTCAGCTAATGCTGTGCAATTTAGACTCTTTTGGCGGCTTTTTCTAAACCTATTCATGATGCACTATCTTCAATAGAATGGAGAATACTTGTCCTGATTTATATAAATCGAATGGGCTCGTTTATAGGAGTCTTGTCCTTTTTTATGAACTCTTCCACATTGAAGTCTTGTACTAGAAGCTGGATAGTTTTGTTGTTTACTCTTCATGCCATACTTGTGTAAGGAATTTATAGAAATGTTATTTGGATTGATCTAGACTTGAATTTTATTTGCAACATTAAAATAAATGACATCTACATTGTGTCAATCATTGCTGATGGCATAATCTACAATGTTGTGTGTTTGTCTCCTCTGATCTGGTTTTGGGTTTTGTCATATAGTTGCCTAGTTGATAGGTGGAATGGAGTTCATCTTTCATACATATATTGTCACATTATATTTTTTCAAATTTCACATAAATGCTTGGTTTGGAAGTGCTGCTTATATTACAGCATTATGTTAGTTATGACCTAGTTCTACTTTGCTATAATTTGAATAGCTTTGAGAACAAATATTTTGAGGAGCTGAAAGTGAAAGCAGAGGAAGAGAAAAAGGATTCCCAGAAGGAAGCATCCCAGTCCCAGGCCTCGCAAGCTACAACTGCAGAACAGAAAGACTCAAAAGCCCCAAGCAAGAATTCTACTTCAACGAATCCGGAACATGATCTGGATGTATTTCTGCTGGGAGATCTGGGTAGTGACGATGAGGGCCCTGGTATACTATTCATTCCCCTAGACCTCATCCAGCTCATGAGTTTCTACATTCTTCTCCAATTCTTGTAAATGACTTGTTCGATTGATTGCTGTCAGATGATGGTGATGATGGGCTAGATGATGACTTCGATAAGATTGATGCTACCTCAGTAAGTACACATGTCCTCTTGGGAAAGGAATTACTGTATCGCAAGCTATAACCTTGATTTACTTGCATACAGTATTTGACCAAAAAAACACATCCATGCCATCTAGAATGTGGAATTGGAGTGTGACGTGTTGTTAATCCACTAGATAAAAAAGCAGTCATACAATGCTGCTAGTGCTTTCAATGTGTAGCATTGCTGTTGTTCCATGACATGCTATGGTTGACTACTTTGATGGACATGTTTATAAAAGTTGTGCTAGTAACTGGTTTTGGTTGCTGTTGTTTTATTTGGCTGACAACACTGCTGCTCACTTCTGCAGGGATTGGAAAGTGACGACGATGACAAAAACACAGCAGCAGGAAAGGCAGAAGATGCAAAGTAGTAGCCTGAGAAGGGCTGTTGGTTTCACAATTCGAGAGATGACGACAATGATAGCGAACTTTAGAATTCCAGATGATATTGTATATTAGTTGGTTGCATGCATCTATTCATTTGTTATCTCCCAATGAAGCAATGTTAATCCTGTTGCAAGTTTTGACTTTGAGCAAACTCTAGAAATGTGTACCTATGGTGTGGCCTTTTCTTTTCTTGTCAAGATGATCTGCATAGGTCGTTATTCTTCGTAGTCTGGTGGATTGAGTTTCAGTCCACGTTCAATAAATTTTCCTACATTTATGGTTTCAGTTTCTTTGAACTTGTGTTGGATTTGAAGCAACAAGCAGGTGCACATCCTTTCGGCATTATTGATTCATCGAAGCTTAATAGCCTAGTATGTATATTATGAAAAGATTTGGTAGCCTTTTTTTTTTACAAAATTTCCGGCTTTTGGTAATGGAGGGTCGGCCGAAGCGAGCCAACCCTAATGTTTTCCAGAAATTATGCCGGCCATATGTCTTGATAGCCATACAGCACCCATCAATCGAGGATGGATGTGGCATACATAGCCAACCGGCCCTTTTTGATTTTCCTCTGTGCCATCCCACTCTTATTTATCCACGCAGCTCACCACCCCTCCTCGTTGCCTACACGATGTGGGATTATTCAGAACGGCTCCGCAGGTGGACTTGTGGACGACGTGATGCCGATTACGGATGCGCTAGCTCTCTGGCCTCATGGGCCTCGTACTCTCAAACCAAGAAGGGACCGGTCCATAATAGTTAGGCCTAGTTCGAGATAGTGGGCTTCTTTCTATTCATTGAACGACCTGCAAATACACCACACGGCCCACGATCTGCTTCATCATCTTCTATTTTCCTGAGAGCACAAGTGTGACCATCCACGATCTGCAAAGAAGGCTTAATAAAGTTGGAAAGTTGTGTAGAAAACAACACAACTTTCCAACTTTTCAACACAACTTTTCAACTTTAAGCCTTCCTTGTACTATAATTTTTTTGCTTTTTTTAATCATGAACCTATCCAAAATTCTAACATCCAAATTCAACTGTAGTTAAAAAAATCCAAATGGTGGCCCAACAACCCCCCGACTTGCCATTTGCCAACCGCCTCCACTACCGCCAGGCGCCAGGGCCCCTAAAACCGCCCTCCCGTCGTCTCCACTGCTCTGCTTGGCGGCTTGGCCAGCCTTCCTTCACCGGAGTTAGGGAGAGGAGTGTGGGCGTGTGGCGCAGGTCGCCGGAACCCAAGCCATCACCGTCTTCTTTGTCACGTGCACGGATGAGTGGGGGCGTGGACGTGCAAGCACCTGTGGTGGCATGAATGTGTCAATCCGCGGCAACGGGCGAGCGCGTGGTGGGGTATGAATGTGTCTGTCCACGGCAACAGGTGTGAGCGTCGAGCCAGCAGACATTGCACGACCACAACTTAGCATTTCTGTTTTAATTTAGATTGTTTCTCCTGAGGTCATTTTCTTTTTTAAAAAAAACTAGATTTCAAATTAAACAATTTGTTTGGGTCTTACAGATGATTTTAGATGAAGAGTTGTAGATCTTTTCAAGTACTTATCTTCATCCAACTCAAATAAAAATGTGACGTGCTACACCTAATTTTCAAAGCAGACCAAATTGCCAACCACGACAAGAAATTGATTTCTAGAGATAACTGGAATTTACATCTTTGAACATGGGCCGGCTCAGAAACCATTTTTAGATATGGACTTCGGTAGAACCTCGAAATATGGTTTTTGTAGCACCCAACTATCTCTAAAAATCAATTTTTAAAGATAGCCTGGGTCACTCAGAACAACTAGAAAGAACTTAGCTAAAATTACTAGTCGAATTCCATAGTTTAGCCATTTTGTAAAACAAAAAGGTCCTAAAAATCGTAATTAAAAAGAAAACTCCTAAAAAAAAAGAAGAGGTCCACAACAACCTTAGCTAGCGCCCTTGGTTGGTTTTAACGTTGCCACATGAAAGCCAACTAATCACATAATGCTGAGCTTCACGGTAGACGGAACATTTGGAGCCAGGTGTGTCTGGGCCACCTCTCTTCCAACATTGCACCCTCTTCCAACACGCATCTGGACATGAAGACTTTATGTGTGTCAATTCGAAGTGTCTTCAGCACAGGTGAATTCCTTAACAGAAACAACAAGAGTTGCACCAATTCTGATTCCCCACTAAAACCTCTGATCCTAATAGCCTTGAGACTTGCAGCTATAAAATTCTTGGGCCATCTAATCTCCATCTTCTTCAGTGGTCGCAAGAAGTAGCCATGAACCTGCAAGTAAATAAACCAGCATGAACCAGTAGAAGGCCATGAACCTGCAAGTAAATAAACCACACTTGCTTGAAAAGGTATCAACTACGTAGCTATGACTATATTGTTTATAATATAAGTGGGTCTAGTTAAAAGGTAAACAAGAGGGACATATCTATATACAGCAACAAGAAGGGTTCTTTCCCCACACTAACAACTACCCTGCGATATAATATGACGTTCAGAAGATATAGTGACGTTCAAAGTTCAAATTTGTAGAAAATCAGTGTAGACTTGGAGTGAAGCAAGTATATATGATAACAGTGCCCACTGCCCACTAGGTAGTGGGACCATCAAGGGAAAGGAAATGTACAAGATTAAGTGTTTCAACAAAAGGAGCAGCTTGAAGAACAAGAGCCACAATACGAATGCTCTTTTTCCAATGTGTCAAGATACCCAACTTAATTTCCTTCAAAACAGCAAAGATTCCATTGTGCTGCAGTATACGAGATACCTGGAGATAGCTCAAAAATGAAATAAATAAAAAATAGACTGCTTTTACAAGAACAAAATATCTACAGATATTACACGAACACATAACGGTTTCTTACATACCTGCATACGCGTTGCAAACTGCAATGCCAGCATTTTGAGCTTATTAGGAAATCTGTCTAAGAAATCCAAAGGGGATGAACCCCACATCCCTGAGTAATAAGCAGTTAGATCGCAAAGAACAGGAGCACACTCATACTCAATATGAACTCTGTGACCCTTGTATGAGAACCTCTCCATCTTTTCAGCATGAATACTAATAGTTCTTAATCCCATGCAGTAATGAACTTCAAAGTTCAACAATTGTGCATGAGAAGCTCTCAGATCAATCAATTTATCACATGATCTCAGATACAAGTTGCGGAGAGCATTACAGCTGGACATGATACTCAGAAGAACCTCATCAACCACTTGCACATGGCGGAGTGACAGGGTATGCAGATAAGAAAATCCATTGAGGTTTGCAGGTACTGTTTCTAACATGCACTCGTAAAGAGACATTACATGCAATTGACAGCCACCCTCATCAGAAAAATGCTTCAAAGGAAAGACATATCTACGATCTCTGGCTACCCTGCCACGCTTATCACAAAGGGAAAGGGTGAGTGTTTCTGGATGACATGCAACTGCAAATGCAACCCATCGATCTAGCTCAGAAGCATGGGCTGAGCTTAATGGGAATTGGACCTTGAATTCCTTGAGTTTATTGCCCTTATGATGGCTTAAAAGTTTATTTACTTTGGACACAAACTTTGTAGCTTCTGAATTCCAGATATCAAGATTTCCATGATTATCTAAATTTCGGGGCACTTGCATCCCAAAAGTATGCATGTCAAGGATGAGATGGTCCACAGATTCCCAGAGGTGTCTCCATCTGGTGGAAAGAACATCAGTCACTGCTGCCTCGCGTACAGTCATCAACGAAAGGATTTTGATCAAAATGTCATCTGGCAATGAACTGATCCTATCAGGATTCTGCACATAAAATAGATTCATAGGTGTCAAGGAATCACTGTGTAAAATGTCAAGCATATAAGCCTCTAAAGAGAAGAATATATTTCCTAAAGGTACAAAAATAAATATCCTCCTGTTCGATTTGCATAATGGTTCGAATTCTTCCCTGAATCAATCAGCAAGACAAAGCACAAGGTTAAGTGGAAAGAGGATCCAAACATCTCTGCATCTTCTGCGGATATTACCATTAGTGGAAAAAAGGGCATCCATGAGCAAACCAAACAATACCTAATCTGGAAAACTTTGCCAGTATTATATTTATGTTGCACTGATCTGTGGAGATTAATTTTAATAAACAATAATTATGGGAAAGAAAATGATAGTACATTTGTGTATTGTTAGATTTCCAATAGAAAATAAACAGCAAAAAAAAAGCATTATAGTTTCAGGGAAAAAAAGTAGCAAAGCCTTCTAGTACCAAACAAGAAAACAATTTTTCTTCTATTTTATCATCCTATAAAGAATGTAATTAACCAATGGTTGACCTTCGTAATCATCTTCATGTTCTATCAAGACCTGTCTCCTAAGATCATTTCTATATAAAGGATGAGATGAAACTGTATTGCTGAACCACAAATATAATTTGACGCGTGACTTGGAAGTATTAAAAAAGCACAATCGTTCTTATATGAAACATCTATCAAAGAACCATGGAGGAATCTTCTCATCGGGTGTACAAAAGACAGACATTATAGCAAAAGCATAACCGAAAGCTATAGAACTGTTTCTTCTACAATAGAATTAAAAAGAAATGCACTTTTCACTAGTATATGGAAGTGCATTATCTTAAGCTTTGGTGAAAAATGGAAGAAACTCTACCTGGACATGTTGCTGGGCATTGTACGAGGTCCTGTTGTTGTCCGGTGGAATGCTGGCACCTGTTGAAAAGTGGAAAACAAACGCTGAGCTACATGGCTAGGCTACTCAATTGTCTTGTAGGTGTTAATGTTAATGCCCGGCCTAGAAGCAGAGGAGAAAGGTGGAATTGAGTTGTTATTGCGCTGTGCCCTTCAAAACTGAGGTAAAGCACAAGAAGCCTTTTCACTTTTTGTTTCCCCTCTACTTTTTCTAACCCCAAAGAAAAACAATACATCATAGTTTTTCTTTTTCAATGTTACAGCTGAGGCAAAGTACTTGAAACTGTCATTTTCTGGGAGGGAGCCATTAAACTTGACTAAGTTTAGGGATAAAAAAAACAGCCTTCGCTGATTCTTTTTGCTGCCTGACAAAAGTGTCGAATGGGTGGAATTTCCTTCTGATTTGGGGCCGATCCCCACAAGCATGGCATTATTTTTTTTGAGCATTAAGCATGGCATTATGATTTACTAGAGATGATGTATCAACAACTAACCGACCTTTATTTCCTTAAAAAGAAGGCCAAATCCCATCCCCACATTATAGTTACCTCAAACTGGAACCGGATCTCCCAATGGTCGATCCCCATGAATAAGAACAAGCTTGCAATCTGAGATGTGGATTCTTGTAACCGTACTCACTAGGCCATATATCGAAAATAAAAAGGGAAAAGAAACGATTCACTATGTGGCCGAAAAATGCAGCTTGAAATAGAAGTAGATCCCTCTGTCCCCTACCGAATCCCACCCTGCTCGGGCCACTCGTTTGGTTCTCTTCTAGTACTACTCTCTTGCTAACAAGTTAAAAACCCTAACTAAACCTCCCATCCATTTCGCAAAATGCATGGCCACTGCTCTTTGATGCGCACCAGCAACCAATGGAGGAGGGGGTGGAGATGAGATGATCACCTGCTGAATCCGCCGGTGGCGGATCCCCGGGCGGCATAGGGAGCAGAGTCCATCTGGGGTTCGCCGGTTCGGCTTCGGCCTGGAATGGATGCCGAACCGTTCTGTCGAGGCAGGAGGAAGACAAAGGGGCAGCGATGGACTTGTGGACGACGTGATGCCGATTGCTGGCTGCGCGCTAGCTCTGGCCTTATGTGGGCCTCGTACTCAAACAACCAGCCCATAATGGTTAGGCATATTTCGAGGACTTCTTGTTTATTCATGACGCGGCCTGCAAATACAACACACGGCCCACGATCCGCTTCATCATCTTTTACTTTCCTGAGAGCACCAGTAACAGTGAGCTGGATCTTCACTATGTCCGTGTGTAACTCGTCTCTCACACTCACGTACCTTTGGTATCTGGAAATTGTCCTCTGATGTTACACGAGGCCTCAGCGCGTCTACTCCCCGTCTCCCCCGGACAAAAGAGTCTGGATTCCAACCGGGCGCAGATTCGGACAGCTCGTGAGCCACGGGCATGGAGTTCAAAAAGAAAAAAAAACACGGGCCGGAACTGGAAGGAGGAGGGGTCGGTCGGTCCCAGGCTGGCTATGGCTTGGTCTTCTTGCCTTATCGTTTTCAATGGCCTAATCTCGCTGCAGGCTGCAGCTGCACACCGTGCCCGCTGTTCTTGCAGCTCAAGTCTGAACTTCAACTGAATGTCTGAACGCGCGCACGGCATCAGTTTTACTAAAAGTGGAGGCACAGGGAGAGTCGAGCATCCCGACAGACTACGAAGCCTGTGCTCGGTCCTATGAAGCTTATACTACTCTGCAAATTTTCCAGCTTGATCCAGGGCTCCAGGCAAAAGCAATGGTAATTTTAATCCGGGAAGAACCAAGGCCATCCTAGGTCCGGTGAATCTGTGATCTGTCAGCTGTCTTCCTCTTTGAAGCAGCGGAAGCCGTGCATGTGAAACCTCTTGCCTCCGGCGCGGGGTGAAGGCCGGACTGAAGGCGGTGCCCGTCTACATTGCCTTTGAGCGAAGGTAATCAGCCGTGAAACAAATCTCTACTACACGGATACGTGTACTCCGTAGACGTTTCGTGTTGCCAATCCTTTCACACAGAAATGATGCACGACTCATCACACATACTAACCGCGTCTGAACTCGGCAACTGACTTAGTCCCGTTCGATTAACTACACAAGGCGATCGACCGTTTCTGAATAGTACGAAGGCACGTGAGCTCCGGTAAGTTGGTAACTTATCCACAATTCCACACTTGTCGCTTCTCACTCCCGTCGTCTCCTGTCCGATGGGCCCGGGGCACGATCCAACGGCATCCGCGCCACCAGCCACCGCTCACGTGGGATCTCGCCCCTGGCGGCGCCCGGCGCTCCGCTCCCCGACCCCCGGGCGCGTTAACTCTCTCGCTCTCACACCCTGCCTCCCCCAACCATCTCGACCGTCCCATCCTTCTCTAGCTCGAGCTCCCTGCGATCCCTGCCGTCCACGCGTGGGCCACCCCTCCTCGTGTACACCTCCCCGGTGCCGCCTACCGCGACCACCCCCCTCTTTCGGTTAATCGGACAAGTCCGCCAGGTATTATTAACAGCGCCACCGACGCGGTGGCTGGCGTCCCTCCAAAAATAACTTCACTTCCCCACGCGAATCGCTCCGCCTCCTCCCTCCCCTGCTTCCGAGGTGCTCGCTCGCCCGGGATCCACCACCGCTCTCCCCCGCCGGCGCGGCAGCCATTTCCATTCCACCCCCGCGCCACACTGCTCGCCCGTCGTCTCCTGGCCCCGGCGCGGCGCGAGCGGCAGGCGGCGTCGTTTGGTGCCGTGTCGGGGTCCCCCCACGCCCCCCCAGCCCGAGATTCGGCTCCGAAAGGAAGGTGATAAGGCGGGGTGCCCGAGAATTGGCAATAACTGCTGGATTGCCTCTGGTGGGCGCTCGATTCCGCGTCTCGCTGGGATTGCTCTTGATCGCTTTCCGATTCGGCGCTCTCATTTTGGGCTCCCGCGAGCTCGCGTTTATATACAGCGCATTGGCGGCTGCGGCGCGCGGGGTGGGAGGAGGAGCTGTCGCCAGCGCCGCGTGCTGGTGATGCATTGAGTGGAAGCGAGGTGATCCCCGGTGCTCTCGGTGGATTTTTGACGTACGCCGGTGGAGATGCTCCGCGGGGGAGGCTCTTTGATTTGATCGCGCGCGCTAGCGCTCGCGCTCGCGCGGGGGGTGGTCCTCGCTCGATGGTGTGCAAGGCGGCGACAATGGGGATCAAGGCGGCGCACAAGCTCAGGCTCCCGTCCTCGGCGGCCGCCGCCGCGGCGCGGTCGCGCTTGAAGCCGTGGATGGTGCGCGCCACCACGACGGTGCTGCTCTGGACCTGCGTCGTCCAGCTCACGGCCGTGGGGAACACCTGGGGGCCCCGCGTGCTCAAGGGGTGGCCGTCGTGCCGGACGGCGAGGGAGGCGACCGCCGCCGCCGCGGTCACCACCACGCGGCTCGCGATGCCGGAGGCCGTCGTGGAGAAGGCCGCGCTGCCGCCGAAGAGTGAGTGCTGCCGCTCTGCTTCTCATCGATTGCATACACAATTTATGCGTTTTATGATGATCAAATTTTATTCAGATTTTGTGCATCGGTGATAGCCACTCATTTGGTGGAACACTATAAACCGTAGTAATCATACAGTACACCGTTTCACTACAAAATGTGTAGCAGGTTTTACAGTTGAAACTTGAAAGCTTTTGACACATTTTCGAGCTTCCTATTCGAAAGTCCTGTGATGGTAATATGTCAAATCATTTTGAGACAGGTGGGAAAGTAGGAGACTAGGAGTAACGTGTACCGATCTTTTGTAGCTGGTACACGAAAAATTTATGGCCTATGCTTTTCCTTTTTTGGTACCAATTATGTTGCATTTCAGTAGTTCAGTACACAATTTCGTTCTCACTGGTGTCAGGTGACAACACACCTAATTTTGCACCTTTAAGAGTACAGCCTTTGGGACATAATCTTTGGCTACAAATCAATTTATTTTGGGACTGAGGGAGTATCTGATAGACTTTTCATGGATATCTTTCACTTCTTGCAAAAAAAGAAAAAAAAGAAACAGATTCAGTTACACATATATTAATTTGACTATATGATTACCAATGTCTGTGAGCTTCAACTGGTTGTATTAACTGCAGGATAATATTGCTTGATGTGCATCATAGCATGATTTAGTTCCTTGATTTTACTGAATCTTTTTTTTTGTCGATTTTTCTGTTAGGAATTTATAGAAACAATGGTTATTTGATGGTTTCGTGCAATGGTGGGCTTAACCAAATGCGAGCCGCTGTAAGTCACTTAAGACTCTCCATGTGGTCATTTGGAACAGAAGAACAATGCTTTCTTGCATCTAACATCAAGCATCTATGCCTTTGCCCTGTTGAATCAGATATGTGATATGGTTGCCATTGCAAGATATTTGAATATAACTTTAATAGTTCCCGAGTTGGATAAGACATCATTCTGGAATGACCCAAGGTTAGTGTACTGTTTGCATATAATTCCTTTTCTCAGTTTCTTTCTTGAATCATCAACATATTTTGTGCTATTTTTGTGACAATATACTTATGCGGACCTCCTTTTTCTTCATATTTCAGCGAATTTCAGGATATATTTGATGTCGAACATTTTATAACCTCTCTTAGAGATGAGGTTCGTATACTTAGAGAATTGCCACCGAGAATAAAGAGAAGAGTGGAATTAGGGAAATTCCACTCCATGCCTCCTATCAGTTGGTCAGATATCTCTTATTACCATAAGCAGGTAGATCAGATATGTCAGATGTTTATCTGTCCTTACTCCATACTGCACTGAATGTTGACATTTGATGATGATCAGTTCTTTCCTGCTGTACAGATTCTTCCTTTGATTCGGAAGTACAAGGTCCTCCATCTGAATAGAACTGATGCTAGGTTGGCAAATAATGGTCTGCCTCTGGAGATTCAGAGATTGCGTTGCCGGGTGAATTACGCTGCACTGAAATTTACACCCCAAATTGAAGAGTTAGGCAGGAGAGTAATTAGAATACTCCGCCAAAATGGGCCCTTCTTAGTTCTCCATTTACGTTATGAGATGGATATGCTTGCTTTCTCTGGCTGTACTCAAGGTTGCACTCCTAAAGAAGCGGAGGAGCTTACAAGAATGAGGTAAAATTCTTCTGCTTACCAGTTTCTTGGTTCCCATTACTTCTGATGTCTATCACGAGTCTCTGGGATGCTAACGGTGAAGTTATACACACTCCAGATATGCTTACCCATGGTGGAAAGAGAAAGTAATAAACTCTTTTGTGAAAAGAAAGGACGGTCTTTGCCCTCTGACGCCAGAGGAGATTGCTCTTGTCCTCAGAGCATTGGATATCGACAAAAATATGCAAATATATATTGCAGCTGGTGAGATATATGGTGGAAAACGCAGAATGGCTTCTCTTACCTCGGCTTACCCTAACGTGGTATGGATCAAATGACTAAATTCACCTGTGATACGACAGTTGCATCATGCTGTCATCGATCAGCATGGCTCTGATGCATGTTGTTCTGTCAATGATGTGCAGGTGAGAAAGGAGACACTTCTGGAACCTTCTGATCTCATGTTCTTTCAGAACCATTCATCACAAATGGCAGCGCTGGACTACTTGGTATCGTTGGAAAGTGATATCTTTGTTCCAACATATGATGGCAACATGGCTAAAGTTGTCGAGGGCCACCGCAGGTATCTATTGTCTTAAGTATTCTTTCTCAAATTGAACAACCAGCATATTAGAGTTGACTTGTAATTGGTTGTTCGTAGAGGAATTTTTGCATCAGAATTTTTGTATTCTTTCTCAAGTACAGTTTGATCATTGCTTGCTGACACAGGTACATGGGCTTCAAGAAAACGATCATGTTGGATCGAAAACTTATAGTTGAGCTGGTAGATCAGTATACCAGTGGTTCTTTGCAGTGGGATGAGTTCTCTTCATTAATCAAGGCTGTCCATGCCAACCGGATGGGGTCAGCGACCACCAGGACAGTGACACCTGACAGACCGAAAGAAGAGGACTACTTCTATGCTAACCCGCAAGAATGCCTGCGAGATCCCAATCTGCTTCGAACATCTTGAGCTTTTCAGCATTCCTCTTGCCATTCTTTCTGTAACTTGGCATGGTTGTACATCAATCTTCAGAGCCGTCAAATGGGAGAGCTAGCATTCTTTTGGTAGCAGTTCAGACTTCAGAGCCATGGAAGGCCTGCGATTGGTTAGAAATTAAACTAGAAAGCATGATGGACACTTGAATGTAGATGTACATAGGTGATAGGCATAATACTGGCACCGCGAGGCAAGTCTATCGATTACCACACCAGCAAATGCAGAGCAGATATTCATGTGCAGATGGTGTTAGTCCCGTAAGAATGATCTTTGTAAGAATAGAAACTATATTCGGTGAGAAAAGAAAAGATGTGCCAACATTTGGGTCACACTAGCGCATGCCTCTTGAATGAACCCGCTAACGTTTCCAACGTCTCCCCAGCTCGCATAAGAATCTGCCGGTAAACGTCTTGTTGGAAATTTTACGGCTGCCGTGCAGATCCGCTTCCTAACGTGCGCCTTATGTTTCCGCGATGATTAGGGTAGGATTTAGCCTTGATGCGCGAGCAGTTCTGGGAGAGTGGGAGGTTAATTTAGACGTGCCGTGCGACGACATCATTGTCTTATCGCAGCACACCGTCAGCAGGTGGCGACTGGCATCGCTTGGCAGATCCGGCCTGGGGTTCCTAGATTAGTCGTTCCGATGAGATGCAACGCAGCGTAATTTTGGCTCTGTTAAGATCCAATGCTGGCTGGCTGGAATCACTACACTAATTATCTAGTACTTCACTGAATCAAGAGGACTCGATGTTGAACGCGTTGTCTTCTCCGCTGTAGACTCTGAACTCTGAAGGCGATGTGTACTGTGCACGTCGCGCACTGTGCTCGTCAACGCGCGCCTCCGATCCCTAGACGAGCAATTTGAGCGCTTCGAATGGAGGAGTACAGTACACTGTACATTCGATAGCTCCCGAGTTCGTGCACCTTGTTTTCAGTGACGATTAACACAGCAGGATTAACCTTGACGCAAGAGCAGCCTCGGGATCGAGTACGCTAGCTACCAGTGGCCCAAGTATAGTTGCGTCAGTGTTCGATACAGGAAATGGCACCGCGAGCACGATTACACACAAGCACGCGGCACGCAGCGCCCGTTGGTGAAGGAGTCAGATGGTGAACGAAATTCAGAAAAATACACATTCCCTTCTGCTCCGGTGGGGCAGCTCAGCATATATGTGTGTAGAGAGCGCGACTTGACAAACTTCTTGCCGTTGCTCGTTTAGGCTACGCCGCGTCGCTGGCAATGCAAGGAGCAGTCCTTACGATTCGCAACTCCACACGTTTATCAACTGACCAACACTGAATAATTGATCTTGCCCTCTCGTACGGTGGCTCGGCCTCCCGTGTAGCACGGTACCCTCTCCGTTTCAAAATATAATCCATTTTACCTTTTTACAACAACTTTGATCACTCATCTTATTGAAAAAATATGTAAAATATCATATCTTTTGTTGCGACTTATTTTATTAATAATTTTTTTAAAAATAACTTAAATTTGACTATATAAGCCAAATGTTTGACCACAGGTTGGTTTGTAACTAAAATTTGACAACCTCTCAAACTGTGGCAAGTTTTTTTGGCCAAACCGTGACATGCTAAAATTTGACATATGCTAAATTTTGACCAATCAAACTCGCGGGCCACCAGCGTCTTCTTGCCCAGTGTTGACACATTTTATCTATGCATTTTATCCCTCACATTCATTGGAAAAGGGACTAAAATATAATTAGATCACCTTATTAGGGTTTATATTAATAATTTCCACGAGTTTTGGTGAATCTATGAATTTACAGGAACTATTCAGAAATTATGCAAAGAAACCACTCTAGAAGACTCCAGAAGGCTCCGGAACTCAACGTGGCTTAGCACCTAAAAAAGAAGCATCTAGAAGGATCAAGGACCCACCTAGCCGAAGTGGACCCCGAGTGGGGCCCACACCAGACCGACCGGCCCAGTGGTGGGGCCGGTTGGCCACCCCTTGGCGCCAAATGGGCCCGGCTTCTGGAATGTTCCTCCACCGCCTATGAAGATCAATCTAAACCACATGTTTAGGTCGGTTTGATCCTACGGCGCACGTCCACCCCTCTGGACTATATAAGCAGCCCCCTGCCCCCTGGCAGAGGCATTTGAATCTGTCATACATCAGATCAAGTCATCAAGTCAGAGACTCTACGCCCTAGAAACACCATATAGCAGAGTAGCTAGCTAGTTTAGATCTAGGAGGAGGCAAGGCGTCTACTTGGCTCCTGATCGTCTAGAGGCTGATCTAGCTTCGCTCTTGTAAGTTCTTATCTAGTTCTTTACATTTGTTATATAGACATATGTTCTTATTAATGATTATATTCGACATTATATGCTTTGGTGTTTATTATGATTACATGTTTAGCATAGTTGATTTGCCTTTATATTCATGTATGGAGTCGTATAGCCCTCACCTAGATCATTTGTTAACATGGGTGAACGGTAAAGACAGTGTAAGCGTGGTGCTTATATTGTATTTATCTGCGATTGCACCCTATATGCCGGGTCGTGTGGTAGATCGTAGTGGTGACAGCACTATTGAGTCCTTCGTAGTCCACCCCCCGTGTATAGGACTAGTGGAGCCTTATACTGTTTGGGTTGTTTCAAGTTTCGGCCTTGATCCTCCTGGATAGTCTCCCCATGCATTGATATAATAGTTCTTCTTCCGTGATTGCTAAATGTTTGCACTAATCATAGTTTGCATTGACATATAGTTTAGAATTACCTAGGAGTATCCTCTCTAGCTAGGCTTTGCTACGTTTCTCTTGCTATAATGACACTTTCTAGCTGCTCATGAAGTTATGACTTGAACAGTGCTATCATTCTCTATATTTTATGTGACTTACCCCTGTTTATAGCAATTGATATATTTTGGCCACTCTACATTATAAAACTGAGAGATGAGCATGTATTAGCTATTATGGATTAGAAAGACTTCTTTCCCTGTGGTAGAATATAAATACGATACCTGGTTTTACTCCTGGTTAAAATGCTACAATGGTATATTCATATCTGTGCGCTTGCGGATACCCTGTTTATATATATATCTTCTTTTCTAGAGATCCAAGGCATATGTAAGAGTACCATATCCATGCGTTTTCAGGCACACCTGTCAGGCTGACAACCTATATCGAGTTGTGCTATGAATCATGTCAGAATCCATCTTTTAGTTTATCTGAAAGCAACATCCGATATACACTTAGCATCATGTTAAGATATACCTCTGCATTCCTGGTGTCGTCGATAGAGATGGATCTTATATCCGTTTCTAGTCGATGACGTTAGCAATGTCAACACCCAGTGACCATTTCGCAGGAATTTCAAATGTCTCCCAAAAATCAAGCAATTCTTATGGCGGCTAGCACACAACAGTTTGCCATTGCGCTTGAATATTAAACACAGAGGTGTCAAGGATACAGACACCAAATGCCATGTGTGTCAACGACTAGATGAGGAGGATGGCAGCGATTATTTCCTCAAATGCAAGTTTGTAAAGATATGCTGGCAGTCACTAAACTTGGAACATGTGCGCAGGGTCTTGGTCCTTATGCAGTCAGCACGAGATATGATCCACCACATCTTGAAGATGGAAGATAATGAGAGGTTAGTTGTGTCTAGTTTTCTATGGGTATGGTGGGATAACATAAACAAAACAAATGCTGAGGGAAGAACATTGTCAGTGGGGGAGGTTTTACATAGAACTATGGATGCAGCTTTGGGTTTTAATATTTTGACCCGGGGAGCATTTGTCCACAATCAAAGTAGAGAAAGGGTATGGAGGTGGCAGCCCCCACCAACTGATGTACTGAAAATCAACTCCGATGGAGATTTCAGGGAGATTGAAGGTGACGGTGCTTGGGGATTTGTAATTAGGGACAGTGACGACAATGGTGTTCTTGCCGGTTCTGGTCGCTTGGCGGCAGTACATGATGCATTAGTAGCAGGGGGGCTGTCTTGCTGCTCTAAATGCGGCCATGTCCATTGGAAAAGCGGCGAATCTAGGATTTGAAGCTAGGGTGGGCCAAGAGTCAATTTTTTCCTTCATCTACAATAGCTACAGTGGTTGGAGGAGAAAAATTGGACTTTTGTGCGAGTTCAGAGATGTGCTACAGTGGTTGGAGGAGAAAAATTGGACTTCTGTGCGAGTTCAGAGATGTTATATATCAGGTTTCATAGTTAGAGGATCAAAATTGATCTTTTGTGATAGTTGAGAGGGTAAACTAGACTTTTTAAAGAAAAATCAAGGGTTGGTAACTTGTTGGGCTGAATCTTAAGGTGGGTCACAGCCCACCCAGCCCACTCTTTAGATACACCACTGCATTGGGATATCATAGGTAATTATCGAGACTGATTCTATAACTTTGACAAGTTCCATCCGATCGCCGACGTGTGATCAAGCACCAGGAGGTGTCATCTTCCAAGAAATTCGTGATGTTCTTGACTTACATTTCAATGTGTATGGTGTGTTTCATGTACCGTGTTCTTGTAACCGGTGTGCTCATGAATTAGCTCGTTCTGATTTAGCTCGGGACCCGAACATTCCGATCATTTGGAATGACTAGCAGAGATGCACATGCGACACACATGTATTTATCAAATAATTTCAATATCCAACAAATTAAAAAAATCTTCAAATAAAAAATGGAGAAGTTATTTGGAGGATTAATCATATGCTGACAGTCTTTACGTCGCTGAGGATGTTGGCTTATTGCTTTCTTATTCAGTGGACGAGTAGTGGATCTCGATCCATGCAAACCGTGTATGTTATGGCTGGCCCACCTCTTAGAGGATGCTGCGGTGGATCCAAATCTCCCGCTGCTTCATGATCGTGTACACCTTCCGCACCTGCTTGGGAAAGAAGTGTGGGAGCGAGGAATTTTCAAAGCACACGGACACAATTCGCCTCAAGGGGGTCCTTGTGATGATCCATGGCGGCTTAGCCTTCGCCGCTCGCTCAAACGGGGACGACGATCTCGTCGGTCGCCATCTGGTTTTCCTGTTGAAGAAACAGGGGAAGCATCTGACGATTAGGTCCCGACTATAAGTTAGAACACCGTGCAATCCCAATTGAAAACAACGACATGAAGATCAACGAATTACCTTTGAACATGCCATATATCTTCGGTGCGCAAGACCAAAAAACCCAATCAAACCCAAATCGACCAATCACTTATCGTGTCTCGCGAGGATCTCGCGGGGAAACAAGAGTCCTAGGAGGAAAACCAAAACAGAGGGATCGTGGGTAGGCTTCGGGTTGGTGACAAAAACATTATCTTTTTGGCAAATAAGCTCGTGCGTTGCAACAGGAAGAAAATATACAATTTAAAATAATTATTCAAATAACTTAATATTTGTAAAATATTGTTATTGTGTAACTCTATTACTCTACCATTTATCTAGAGCTAGATTTTAATTTATATGACAAGAAAATGACATAAATACTGTGCTTATGTGGCAGCTCTTTTTCAATACAGTTGCATAATACGTACCTAGTTCATTTTATATGAACTATGAGGTTTTCATGTAAACTACACAGCTTCATCCTTTTTAATTCTATATCAGATGAACCGCATGCTTCATCTTCTAAGCTTCCTATGAGGTTTTTTCATGTAAACTACACAGCTTCATCCTTTTTAATTCTATATCAGATGAACCGCATGCTTCATCTTCTAAGCTTCCTGACCACCATCATCATGATCGGTGTTGGCGAGCAAGGTGCCGGTGCCAGGTACGGATCCAGGAAAATTTTTAGGGAGTTCTGAACTATAAAGCTATATCCAATAACACCACTATAATCCCTCACAATAGACAAATATAACCGTTTAAAGTGGTCTTATATAGTAATATATATTGAATTATCGAGGAACGATGAAAATCATAAAATACATCATGAAAAATAAAGGTTGTAATTTATCGATAACAAAAGGTAAAAGGCCAAATCACGAACCAAGGGACGACACGTGACAGTGACACCCATTATTCATCCGAGGAAGCAACTTGCACCTGCACATATTGGCATAAAGATAATTGATTGGGTAAAAGACCAAATCACGAACCATGGGGCGGCGGCCAGAAGTCAGGACAAATTGGATAGGGTTCCTTCTCTTTTTGATGCTTGGATCCCAATAAGTAAAATACATCCTTTTGTATTCTCTACACTTCAGTCCCTCCTACAGGGGAGCTTCGGTGGAGCACTGTATGCCGGCGCGCCGTTGGGGGGGGGGCTCGAGCCCCCCTCCCCCGCCCCACCGTTCCCTCCGTCACTGGCCGGTGCCAAATACATAGCTGGGGCTGCTTGCTGGTTGGATTGTAGTATTACATCTAGAAGGTGCCACCCACCTCGCCTCCCTTCTGTACACTGCCGGCACATGCCACCTTCTTTGGCTACGCCAAGCTCAGCACCACAGCTGCATCATGGTAGGTGAGGACAGAAGGGGTGTCGGGCGGCCGACGTAGAGCGGATTGAGGTCTCGGTGTGGCGGTCAGTGACGGCATATGCCAGATAGTATGCAGAAAGCATGGGAGGTGGAGTTGTTTAGGGGCGGTGGCACGAGCTGCAGGACCATGGCGGCTACTGAAGTTCTGTTCGGCGGACCTCTGCAGCAGCTTGATTCACGTCGACATTGAGCTCGTTTGGCTGATCCGATCTCAGCTTATTTCGGCTTGTTTCGACTTATTTCTTCTCACACAACACTATTTATTCTACCAGCTGGGCACTGTTCATGTCATCAGCCGAACGGTCTCATTGTCCGATTCGACGGTAATAGCAAAGTCAGGACCTTTCTTCTTTTCTTCAGGTAGCGGCAAGTAACACAATGACCATTGAAATACACATCGAGAAATCTATCTCGATCCCTGTCTTTGTATTGTATATTGCCATGGAGCAACATATCGGCCAATTCCTCCTAGTCAACTGCAGATTGACAACCACACACATGCAGCTCCAAATTCTCCTCGCCGCCGCGTTATGCTCCGTGTTAATCAACCACGAGCGAACTCGTTTCGGCGAATTGACTTCCCAGCCTTGTTCTCCTTTTGTAAACACCTTGTTGGGTCGTGACCTTACTAACCCACTGTTTTTTCTGAATAAAGAACGAGTACGATGCTTTCAAAGAAAAAACACTGAAAAAGCCCAAATGGTTCCACTAAAACAAGCCCAAATGGAACTCTTAACGCGGCGGCGTGGCGTGCCCCATCCGGCCCATGTGATACCTACTGGCTTGGCACGGCCAGCACCACCAACCAATCTCTTCCTCTTCGTCTCTCTCCCACTCGGCCACATCCCCCCGGAAGGCCGGAACTCCACAAAAATCTCCACTCGAGGTCGAGGAGGCAGCGGCCGCCGACATCCGCGCGGCGCGCCACTGCGCCCCCTCCGAACCCCCAAAAATCCCCACTCCCTACCCGCGCCTCACCGCGCCACGCCGCCACTCATCCCGACTTTCCGAGTACCATGGCATCCGCCGTTTCGCTCCTCCTCCTCTCGTCCCCGCGCCCGCTCCGCCGCACCGGCGGCCTCCTACGCAACCCACACCGCCGCTCCATCCTCCTCCTACCTCCACCGTGCCTCGCCCAATCCCCGCCCCGCCGCCTCCTCGCCGCCCCGCCGCGCGCCTCCAACAACAACGACGACAACAGCGGGGCAGTGGAGGCTCCCGACCGCCTCGTGGCCGCGGTCGCCTACCTCTACCCGTTCCTCGACGGCGCGCACCACGGCCGCTTCCTCCTCGCGCAGTTCCCCTTCTTCAGCGCGCTGCTCCGCCCGCTCGACCCCGCGGCGCGCCTCTTCCACTCCTCGCCGCTCACGCCCTTCCTCCTCTTCCTCACGCTCTACTTCGCCGTCGTGCGCAACCAGCAGGCCTTCTCCCGCTTCGTCCGCTTCAACGCCATGCAGGCCGTCGTGCTCGACGTCCTGCTCATCTTCCCCGACCTGCTCGCCCAGTCCTTCGCGCCATCCGGCGGGGTCGGATTCGACATCTTCCAGAGCATGGAGAGCACGGTGTTCCTCTTCCTGCTCGTCTCCTTGGTCTACGGCGGGGGCGCGTGCCTGCTCGGGAAGACGCCGCGGTTGCCCATCGTCGCTGATGCAGCAGAGCGCCAGGTGATGTGAGTATGTGACTACAGTTCGCTTAAGCCATTCTGATGAGAAGCGAAAGGGGATCTGTAATTCACAGCGACATTTCAGTTTCTCAACAATGATTCACTGGTGCTTGCTGCAAATCACAAGCTTAGTATAGTTTACAATGTCCATAGCTCTAGCTACCAATTTAATGGATGAATTGTGGAAGGTTGACACAGTGATGGTGCTGCAACCTAGTACTATCATATTTGTTCAATTGACAAATTTTGAGAGAGCAATACATATACACTGTTTACAATCTGAAATTGCATTTACAAATGAGGAATGAATGAATGGGGAAGGATTTGACTACCCTCCCTAAGCAGCTTCCTCTATATTTGAATGGAAGCCTAGGTCAGTAAATGTGATTGCAATAGTAAAAGAATTGCATCAATTGTAGTTTGCTTCTGTAAAGTCCTTGTCTGGACATGGAGATGTTTGAGTTTTCTTTCAGTCAGCACCGGAGTTTCTTGGTCACATGGATTGTTTCTTCACATTCATTGTCCTGTTATGTGAGGGTGAAAAGAAGTGGTAAAGAAATATGATTATGTAAACAAGTCATGAGGTAAGTGTAGGAACTCTGTAAACATTAACTTGCTGCTGTACTTTCATGCGCTGTTATTACCTTTAAATTGCCATGTATGTTACTAGGTTCTGTTGCTGTTTTTTCCATACTGATCTCAACAGATATACTAGCTTGAGATGGGTCCACTCCTGACCTTTTTAGTGCTTGTGTCAATCTATTTAGTAACCTGTTGCAGAGGAAAAAAATTCTTCTGTTAGTTGCAGATATAGCTATATTAGCAAGGGTAGTTAGGAAATAGGAACACACCCTTGAGAGTAAGCATTAGAAAGACTACTAGTATCGTCTTCAAGAGCCTGCTTCTCGTTCTTGCTTACTGTTCTGTTGCCTGAATCAGAGGTTGACATGCTCAACCATGGTGGCTGTTTGCTAGGTGTGCTGGCATCTGCATTTGAAGACATTAGGCTTGACAAAACTGTGGCTAGTGAAAGGTGATTAAGCAATTGGAAGGGAAAACAGACAACTTACCTGCCCAGTTTTGTGGTGTGCTTGTTGCCTTTTGGGAGGATATGTCCTCTACACTAGTTTCTCCAGCACTTTGTGTGAGAGCAGTAGGTGCCACTGTAGTTTTAATGGAACAGTACTGTTCTTTGTTCATATCTTGTGTGGGGGCTGATGATCCTCCTCCCTGGACTTGACTAGTGTTCTGAGAGACCATGAAAAAGGAACAAGGAAAGATCTTATAATTGATACATCATAGATGAATGCACTTTCACGTGTGTGTGTGTTGAACTACCTCTGTATTTTTCCAGCATGATCTGTAGTAAACTTTTGTCTGCAAGAAAAAAAGAAATGACCGAATGAAAGTTAAAATCCAAACACAGCATGATCTGTAGTATTTTGCATTTTTTTTCTTTTGTAAAATGATGCATGATTATTGTAGAATACTATCATGAACATTGAGCATGGTAACATTGCTATGTTAGTATGGTACCCATGGCATGGAGGAATCCTCGTGATTCTTTTGTGGGTGGCCTGACTCATACTTTTGAACTTTTTCTTGCAAAAACCTTATGTATTCGATAACCTGCGAGCAAAATGTTTCACTTGTTAAAAAGTTCTGCTGTAACGTGCTGTTCCAGATTCAAATTTAGCGCTAGCTGATACCATGTTTCTTAGTTTTTTTTTTCTTCTATAGCATAATTCACTCTGCAAAGCGGTCTAGTTCCTACAATGTTGTTTGCATATGATTGAGCCAGCAACAAGGAGGATATTGACTCAAAATCAGGGGCAACAAAGACATTATGAGATCGCCTGACTGCCGTGGCAAAGTTGATGCTCTGCTTACCTCGAGAAGGAAAGACGCTTTGTCCCTCTTCTGGTCGCCGTGTGGCAGAAGCTCTCGAAGTATTTGGAGCCTGAAGGAGAGCATATACACAGATACTTATTAAAATATACACATCCGTTGCCAAATTTCATGCAATGTATCAAACTATCAATTGTTCCGCAACAGAATTCAAGATTTGTGTGCTTTATGGCAGATCCATGCCATGTTGTAATTATAAAATGTGGATACCATGTTGTAATTATAAAATGTGGATGAGATGGCTCACTCAAATTCACATGATCATGGCTAATCTGTTTGTTTCTCATTCGCTTTATAACACAATCTAAAATAAAAGCTTGCCTGTCATTTATCTTGGTCCTCCTTCGCTGCTCGGTCGCGGAATGCTTCGATCTCGGAGTGTTGGGCCCCTGATCACCGCTGCTGCCGCTGCTTCTCCCCTCTCTCGTCGCTGCACAAGCAGATGGACAATCAGGGTCTGAATTCTGAACTTTGCAAACAAGACAACAATGCCACCGTAAATTCACTACATGACGAGAAGACTCAAGACTGTCACCTCTGGATCTTTGATCGGTGCTCGAATCTTGCCACATCGTGGCCGGGCCACTGTGAGCCCTGACTCCAGATTCTGCTCCGTGCGTGCCATCAGTTCTCGCGACGTGAAGCACAGGCGCGAACGCACCCCTGACGACGCCTTGGCCAGCGGGTTCTCCCCTAGGCTGAGCAGTCGACGGCGCCTGCCTGATGCTGAACGTCCCGACACCGCCCGGCAGGGCATGCTCCTCCGAGTCCGCCGCCTCCAGACCCGACGGTGCCATGCCGATCGCTCTGCTGCTGCCGCCGCCGTTGCGCCGCTTGCCCATCTTCAGAGGCTTCAGCGCAGTGTGCACCCCCAGATCGTATCCTGCAACTGCAGCGAAATCGCGTAGGTTAGCAAGGGTGCAGAGATGCCGCATTTCCGTCCAGAATTGGCAGCCATGGCCGGCGCTTCACCGACCACCGTACCTTGGGTGGAGTGCTGCACCGGCGACGACGAGCCTCCTCCGGTGTGGAGGGATAGGAAGTCGTGGGCTGGCTTCTCCCCTGCGAATTACGGGCACAACACGGCCGTCAGCTTCAAAGGAAGAAGAAGTGTGCGAGAGGGAGAGAAAATTAAGGAGAGCTGGCTGGCTGTGCGGCGACAGGTAGCAAGAGCAAGGACGACGAACTCGGTCGGCGAGGTTTCTCCGACATGCATGGTATACCTTGGAAGAGCTGCATTGGCACGGGAACCGGGGGAGATCTCTTGCGCCTGCCGCTGCAGCAGAAAGATGGTGCCTGGATCTTGCCGCCTGCTAGCTAGTACCGACGGGAATGTGGCGAATTCGGCTGTCGACTCCGCTGAGGTTATTATAGTCAGGTGGAGGGAAGGGAAGCCAGCAGCAGCAGGCCAGGTAGGAGAAGAGAGGAGGTGTGACCGACTGCCTGCCTGCCTGTCTGGTTGTGTAGTCATCCATGTTTTTATCTTTTTGAAATTTGGAGTGTCTTAAAAAAGTTGACAACATAAACAGCGATCAGTCATAGTAGATGCGAAGGCGAAGGTCTCAGCTTGCAAAGCACGCAGAGTCGTTACATGCATGTCGGCAAAGTAGAACACCGTGTCCGGGAGTAATCTGGAGCTCTGATATGGCACGCCGGACGTACGGCTAGCGTTTTTTGAGAGGCAGCGCAGAGATTACCACCGCTAATTGCGGCACAGACGGCATACTAGCTTGGCATGATCTGAATCCGCATGATCTGAATCCAACTACCTTGGAGTGAAAAAACACTGCTCACGTAGGAGAGAAGAGAAGAGAAGAGAGGGCTCCAGGCTAGCTCACGTGCTCCACCGGTGCGGAGACGAAGCTGTACACCGCCTTGCCGGTGGGGGCCTCCGATCCCTCCCTAGCTGCCTGCCTACCCTTCCCCAATCCCACCCGTTGCGCGCACATGCCCAGCCAACGAGGCGAGGCGAGGCGCCTGTGCTGTGCTGTGCGAGAGGCACCCGCGCTTTCCGGCAAGCTCGCCCGCGAACTAGCCGGTGTGCGGTGACGGCCTCGTGCTCGCTCGCTCATGTCATGTGCCCGGCGCGTCGTGGTAGGCAAGCACTAGCAGCAGCCCAACGAAACCAAGGCTCTCGCCTCACGCACGCACGATCCACGCGCGCGCGCACCCTGGCCGTACGTGGCGGATCCATCCCCTGATGCCGCCAGCAAGCCAGCCAGCCAGCCAGCCAGCGCGTGCCGCCACGTTGCTGCCGGCCGTGCTCGCTTGGTGGGTGGTGTGGTGGCGCGGGGCGGCCTCCCTGCCCTTTACACCCACGAGCCCCCTCGAGAGCGATCGGAAAGGGGGACGCGCGCCCACCTGGCCGGAGCACGAGAGCTCGCATGGCATCATGGGGGGACGGGATCCGCCCGCCGGGCCTGGGCGCGACACGGCACGTTCGACCGCGACGCGCGCGTCCCCCGGCCCGCCTTTTGCCCCCGGGCGGCGCGCGCGTCACGTCGCGGCGGATCATCATATCAACGCGTGTGAGGCCCCCGGCCGGCCGACGCACCTGCGCGCATGCGCCCGTCCCCGTCAGGCGTCAGTCACCGACCGACCCCGCCGCGCGCGTAGGCTAGCTAGCTATAGCTAGTAGGTACCGCGGCGCACGCACGTGCCGCCGGTGGGGGCGACGACGACGCAACTCGCCTATGGCCTCCTAGGCTATGGCCGCGCCGGGGTCCAGCACCGGTGCGTGCGTGACCGACCGGTGGTGCGTGCGTGCATGCATGAACCCAACAAGCAACAAACGGCCGCTCGCGGTCCCCGGGCGGCCGGCCGGCGGCCCTGATCGGCTGATCGCATCATCACCTGCGCGGTGCTGTAGCACACGTACGACGACGTCCCCAGCCGGCGCGTGGGACTCGATCTCAAACCACGGGCGCGTCCCGGCGAACGAAGCATGGCGCCATGGTCCCTGCCGTCTGCGTCGATTTCACCTGGCCGAAGTGATATGCCACTGTGCTGCCTTACGGTTATTACGCTAATTAAGTAGGTGAGGGCAGATGCTAAGCTCCAGCCCGGCGGGCGGGCTCGAAGTCGTTGCGGCCAATACGACAAGACGCATGTGTCTCGCACAAACCCGGGGGGAAGCTTCGCGTCCGTTTCCTCTAGCCGCACAACGAAACATGGCCGCCGAGGACGCAATGATTCTTCAGCTTCAGATCGCTCGACGCTTAAAAGAAAAATGATGGGATCCCGTGGATCAATCAAATCATTGAGAGGTCAGTGGATGCCGTCGTGCTCTGCGCCTCTGCTCTGCTCTCTGCTCTGATCGGAACATTCCCTCTGCCACACTCCCTGCTGCAGAGCTGAGGAATCCGTTTAGGGATCAGTAAACAACTCCCCCCTCGCCGATTAGTTTAACCATCGCCTCCCCGGCCGGGGGATTAGGATATGGACAGCGCTCGTCGCCACTCAGATCTGAGGCTAATCAGGCTCGGGGGCTACGGGAACCATCACGTGGCCAGCGCCCAACGCGCTCTTGCCTGCTTGCTGCTTTGTGTTTTGCTGGCCGCGCGCGGGGTTAACAAACAGATCGCCGGTAACTATACTAGGCGGCCGAGATGGCTCATGATTTGGGCTGCTTTTCGGGGGTAGATTACGGGACACGGATCTGTTTTTTAGGGGAGGGGCATGTGGGTTTGGGGGCTTTTGCAACTGAGTTGTCGCCGTCATGGCGTGGGCGCCGGCACGTGACACGCCGGACGCAGCGTGGCCCGGCGATTTGGGGTTTCTGATCACTATAGTAAGTGACGCCGTGAGGGAGCCACTAATCGAGAATTCATCACCACCGCACAGAGTTATTGCAGGTCGCATCTCAGGTGTACCGTGAATTGAAGGGTTCGCCCCTAAGAGATAGAGAACACAACATGAACTCGTGAGAGGAAAAAAAATAAGGATCAGAGGGCAATTCTTTGAGACGAACTGGAATGATTCATCAGGAAAACTTTATCTTGTGAGGACTGTAAGTCAAGTAATTAGCGGCTGCAGATGCAGACATCGGCTCCGTCGGGCGGTTGTTGTCGTCGTCGCCGGCCAGTTCGTCGCGGTCGCCGTCGGAGCCCGAGCAGAAGCGGCACAACCATGACGCCAGCAGCGCTGCCGGCGAGAACCACCAGCTAGGCGATCCGCCCTCCGGTTTGTGCTCCATGATCACCTTCTATGATGAGTTGTGGGCTTTTGGACTTTTAGACGACTCACTTCATTTGATATGTGCAGGATCATCGGAAATGTTAGGGCCCTGTCTGTCACTGGTTATATAGTTGGGCTGAGACGGTGAGGAGTAGTATTCGCGTGAAAGAATACTTCCCGCTCAAGTAAAGAAACGTGTAGTCTTAAATCATTGTTTGATTGGGTTGGAGACTCATTAGTCAAGGTCAAGAGCGTAAAAGTCTAACTCTGCTGTCACCATGTAGAAATGTCCACTCAATTCCGAAACGCGGTTTCACTTCATGCTCAAATATTGTGGGTGCAAATATGTAGTAATAGCATAGGGCATATAAGCAATTGAATTTCTGATCCTCGACAAATAATCTCCTTCTAGATACTTCATTTATTTCAAATTGTAGATCATTTTTGACAAATCTAAATTGATAGTTGTTATTATGTAGCTAGACATAAGTATATCTAGAAGTATAACAAAAAACTTATGAACCTTGAAATCATAAAATGACCTACAATTTGGAACGGAGAAACTACTAGAGTGTCACATTGGAATGGTCGAAGACTCGAAGTCACCGTCACATCCTAATTCTCTGGAGATTCAGCAAAATTATAGAAATTTCAAAATGAAAACCATGTATAACAAGTACTCCGGAGTATCGTGGATCAAAGCAATGAATTACCAAGGTTAGTGCTTCAAAGCTGTTTCAACAAGTAGACCAGATCGAGCACAAACCGAAAATTCAGCAGGCGCAAGGGAGTAGACATACAAAATCAAGCAATCAACCACAAAGTGACACGGTGATTTGTTTGGAGGAGTCCAGCCCTTAGAGGCTTAGAGCCCCCACAAAAAGGTGACAAACATACACTTGCAGCTAATGGTTTAGATCACATTTTTCTAGGTCCAACATCTTCTAGCCTTTTTTCTAGGTCCAACATTTTTCTTTTGCACGACAACTGAAGGGTCAAAGGGTCAACAGTCAACCTAATGTCTAAGTCCTCATGTAAAACAGTACCATTCTACAATATTTTGTGGTGCATACTGCACATGGTGTGAAAGAGTGCCAACATTTTTTTACTATGGATTAAAATGTAATTAGCATTGTCATATTATTTGCAAATAGCAATATGGGAGTAAAAGAAATGAAGATGTTATATATAAAAATGTTTACAACAATATAATTTTGCATATTTCCAATCATACCCTATACTATTCATACTACCTATACTACAACTTAAAGTTCCAGTAGTATGCAATTAATCTCAACAGTTGGATACTTTCATATAAATCTTTTTTATCTAATACAAGTCCTTTTCAAACTAAGTATTGTGCACCATGATTACGGCTATGTCACGTTGCAAAGATTGATGTCACGCTAGGCGGGTCATATGAGGTCGTGTTTTTTTTTTTTGCATATAGCTCATTTTCCGAATTGAATTTTCATAGTTGGGTAGAGATCTGATGGTTTGGGGGATTTGGAGAGAAAGAAATATGAGAGAGTATATTCCACCACAAAGACCCCTAAGTTCTAGAGTTAAGTTCAATTTTGACCATCGAACTATATGCAGAGTTTGCTTTTAGTCATCGAACTCCAAAACCGAGTGTGTGTGACCATCCAACTCTTAAAACCGTTCACTTTTGACCATTGACGGTTTCGCTGACGTGGACGCCACGTGGCGGGTGGATCCCACATGTCAACACCATCTCTCTTCTCTCTATCTTCTCTCCTCTCCCTCTCCTATCTCTCCTCCATCAGCCGCTCCTCCACGTGCGGCCACCTGCAGCTCCTCCGCACACGACCGCCTGGAGCCCCCCAGCCATGGTGACATCCGACGATGGTGGAGCTCGACAGTCACGTGGTTGGCGGGACTCCGGTGCCGGAATGTTGACAAGACCGGGCAGTGGAGCTCCGACTTGGCTTCGCGGACTTCCTGGCGGTGATGGCTTCGCTTGGTGGAGCTCCAACAACATCAGATTGGCGATGAAGCACGTCAGTGGCCGTGACTTTCTCGTGCGAACTCGATTGGCGACGATTTGGTGGATCTTCAGCGACGGGAAGGGGTTTGCCAGATGCGGCTTAGCGCGCGTCGCGTAACTCTTGGAAGTGGCGGCTTGCTCCCTACTCTGGTGGTGACTCGGGCTCTCGTGGAGACGGCGCCGGTGGGAGAGGGGGCCAGGGGGTCGGAGGCGGAGGCGACTAGCGACTGCATTGCGAGGACCGCTGATGATAGCGGTGAGGGGGCACCGGCAGATGAGAGAGAAGAAGGGAGATGAGAGAGATGGTGTTGCCATGTGGGACCCATCGCCACGTGCGTCCACGTCAACGACGACCACCAAAACGACTTATGGTTAAAATGAATGGTTTTCAAAGTTGAATGGTCACAAATACTTGGTTTTGAAATTTGATGGTCAAAATCAAACTTAGACTATAGTTCGATGGTCAAAGTAGATTTTAAGTTCTATCGCTACTTGCAAAAATAAGCAAGCTGTAATTAACTACATGTTTTTTTTTACCTTGCCTCTAGGGGGTTGTAACTTGTAAGCCTATAGTACTTTAATTTCTTTATCAATAAATTGGTGTCTCTCGTGCACTTGCAGGTTCATTTAGGATTTAGAATTAGTGAATTGGAGGGGAATTTCCACTATAAGTCAAAATCTCTTCAAATCCCAGACTACAGTGGTTGATTTCATCGCTGACTACTCATTTCAATGGCGCGCGTTCGCTTGACCTGGCCTGAATGGTTGCCATTAAGGTCACGAGCAAGCGTCGCTGTACACGGCCACCGCATTCGCCACCACAGCAAGAACAATCATGAACACTGCCAGGACCCTGTCTCTCTTCCTTGCTACCCCGTGACGATCCCTGGCAATTAAATCGGCACAAACGATGTCAGACGAGTAGCCACAAATCTGTTCTGCTCGTGTAAGGAACAACTAACAAACCCATCAAACTGTCACCTTAGCGTCATCGCTGCGGGAAAAATGTAGGCAACGCAGACGGAAGCGGTCGCTCCGGTGAACTGGAAGGCGTCCCAAATGTTGGGGATGAAGTTGGCGGCGAGGAAGATCACCGCGAGGAGCACCGCTGTGAGTACGCCGAACCTCCGGTTGTCGCCGGAGAGCGGCCGCGCGGACGGGAACAGGAGGCCGTCCATGTTGAGGCGCAGCGCCTGGAACACGATGGGGAAGACGAGCATGAGGTGGAGCACGTAGCTCACCCTGACGGCGTCGTTGAAGAAGGAGCTGTAGGGGATGCCGAGGTTGGAGTCGAAGTTGGCGAGCACGTCGTCGAGCGTCGAGTCGCCGAAGAGGAGGAAGCCGAAGAAGCTGGTGGTGATGTACACGGCGGAGCACAACAGCAAGGACGTGCGCACTATAGGCTTGATCTGCAGAGTGTCCTTGAGCTCCTTGCAAATTGGGAGAACTGCAATGTGTCAGTCAGCAAAGATCAGCCGTTAGGTAAATAATTACAGCAAATCAAATTAATTATGGCGGTTGATCAGTTCGGAGTTCGTAATGTTACCGTTGTAGTGGCAAATGTAAGCGGTGACAAGAACTGGAGCAGCGGTGAAGAGCCTCCAGATAGACGTCCAGTCATGGACATCGGCGAACAGCTGAGGCATCGGAATCTGTCCTCTCGCCATCTTGAAGATGGCGATCCCGGCGGTGATCACGACGAACACAACGGCGAGAGCGACCGATACAGCAGACGTGAATCTCAGTGAGTCTGAAATGCATGGATGACCGATTGAAAAATGTTGAGAAAAAAGATGATCGCTATGGACTATGGACTATGGACTTGACAATTGCATGCTTACCGACACGCTTGAAACATGTGAGCGGAGCGAACACGCCGAGAGTTGTGATTGTGAGGATGGCGAAGCGTCCGTTCCACCGGTTGGGGCCGAACCATCCTTCTATTACGCCATGGTGGTGAACGCCGCTGGAGGAGGTCCCAGAGAGCACGTCACCGATGATGATCATGTAGACGACCATGACGCCGAGGTTGTTGACGACGACGCAGAACTGGAGGAACCCCCTGCCGAGCGGCCCGAAGGCGTCGCCCATGGCCTTGCCGTAGGTCTTGACGCCCGCGGCGCGGGTGAAGCGGACGAGGAGCTCGATGGAGGCGTCGGTGAGCAGCGCGGCGAGCACGACGAGGACGAGGCCCGGGGCGAGGCCGAGAACCTTCATGGTGGCCGGGAGCGCCATGATGCCCGCGCCCACGATGGTCGTGGACAGGTTGAACACCGCACCGGCGAAGGACGCGCCGTGGAAGTCGTCCCCGCCCCCGCCGTCGTCCCCGCCCCCGCCGGGCTGCTGGTTCTTGGGGAGGAGCGACTCGGTGCTCTCGGTCTCGGCGGCGTGGTCGCCGCCGCTCGAGATCGGCATCACCATCCTCGCGGTGTCGCTCGCGAAGGTGGCGCCGAAGCCCGGGTCGTTCCTGGGGAGGTAGGGCTTGCGCGGACGGAATTCCAGCTTCGAATTTCTGATGATCCCTCTTTGCGCAAAAAATGCTTATGGGTTGGGGCTCCTCCGCTTTGATGCATGGGAGCGCTGCGAGGAAGAAGAATAGGGGGAGTGGAGTGTGTGTGGAGAAGCTTTGATCGGAGGAGACGATGCGTCTTATTATTAGAGTGCCACCCCATTTAGTAATCTCGGCGCCATGGCCATGCATCCGAGCTAGCCTTTCAGGGCCCAGTCGGAGCCTGCCACGTGAGCATCCCTGTCTTTTTTTTTTCGAATTACACAGTACCATCGGAGACTTGGTTCGCCGAAGCTCTCGTGCCGGAATTTATATATATATATATATATATTAATCATTTTGCAAAAATATACGACGGTTTCAAAATTTTACAGTTTTGACAACCATTCGTCGTGACCCACGGCGGTTTCAGGTCTAACCACCGTGGCTCATGGCGGTTCGGCAGTCGCCCGTGGGCCCCAACGGGCGTGGAGGTCAGCCGCTGTGGGCCACGGCGGTTGACGACAAACCGCCGTGCGCTACGGCGGCAAGGCCAACCACCGTAGCCCACGGCGGTAAGGCCCGTGCAGCCGCCGTGACGTACGGCGACAGGTTTGCCACCTCTATACAAGCTGAAAATTAGCCCGGAAATATCATAAAAATTCAGAAAAAAAGAAAGAGAGGGTTGTGAAGGAGAGGGGAGGAGAGTGAGGGGGCGGAATAGCGAAGCTCTGCCGGTTCTTCGCTTCATTATAAGTATTTCGTCGATTTAAACTCTTTTAGCAGATACTTAGAAACCGTATTTAGTGATTCACTCCGTTTCTTTAGATCTGTAGTATTAAAAATGTCCTGTTTGTAGGGTTAGGGTTGAGGAGGAGAAGAGGGGAGGTGGAGGGTGCAGAGCAGTGAAGCTCTGCTACTTCTTCGCTTCATTGCAGTTATTTCACTGATTTCACTAATTTCAGTAATTTCTATTTCGGTGTACTGTAGATTTCTGTAGATATGTAGTTGTAGTTTAGTTTATAGATCTGTAGTTGTAGTTTATATTACGTAACATATTTACTGTTAAGTGTGTAGATTGCGGCTGATTAGTTTGTTAATGTAGTTTAGATAAGTTTATTTGTTTCTTAGTCCCTGGATGTAGCATTTGATAATAGTTACTGCTTTTTATTATGAATCAGACATGTCGGAGTCAGTCACAATCAAAATATATTATGGAATTGGAGAGATTATATATGGTCCACAAGGAGTTGACTTGTCAAATTATAGTTTAGTTGAGAAAAATATTCCAAGAGCAGGAGAAAGAACTTGGGAGGCTATAACCAACTGGCTGGTCAAGACATTTTCAGTAGATTTAGAGCACCAATGAATGTCGGTGATGGCACTAATCAACAGAAGTACACCAGTGTATTGGGAGCTCGTGGCACTTGAAGGGAGTCCACGATGGAGGGGTTTTATCAGAAATGCATACCGAGTTGGTTTGCCTGTGATTTTGTTTGTCCAAGTTTACCAGAAGGGTGGGTCTAGCAGTCAAGTGCATGAGGAAGCTGAGGATGTGGACGAGGGGGGAGGTGGTGAAGAAGGGGAAAGTGCTGAAGAAGGGGAAGGTGTTGAAGATGCTGAAGAAGGTGAACAAGAAGAGGAGGAAGAAGGGGATTCTGAGGGTGAGCAGGCATCTAGAGGTTATGTTGTCACTGGTGTTATTGATGAGGGAGAAGTAAACCCAGAGGTGATGAGACAATATCAGAGAGAGTTGGAAGCTGATGAACGTGCATTGGAAGAGAACTCTTCAGATGATGATTATGATGATGATGATGATGATGATGATGATGATGATGATGATGATGATGATGATGATGATGATGATGATGATGATGATGAGTCTGAGGATCATGTGCCCTTGCATTGGCGGAACTACGATCACTCCCGGTGTACTGTTAATACTGGTGAGAATGTGCCATGTGAGTACACGGAGAATGAGGTTTGTGTAGGCGCTATGTACCCCAGTACTGCAAATCTGAAGGATGCAGTGAAGCAGTGGTCCACCTTGACTCTACACAGTGAGTTCAGGGTAGTCAAGAGCTCTCCTAAGATATATGATGTGTGTTGCATCAAGGATAATTATTCTTTTCGAGTGTATGCATATATGGGGAAGTGGGACAATTACATACAGGTGAAAGAAGTGAAAGGTCACACTTGTACCCTTGATCGTATTGATGCAAGGCACCGAAACATTTCAGCCGATTTTGTTGCAAGCCACATGTACCCTCACATAGTGAATAGCCCTGAATATGCACCGAAGGTAATTATCGATGCAATTGAGGAAAAGTTTGGGTACACCATCGGTTACGGCAAGGCATACCAAGCAAAGAAGAAGGTGTTGGAGCATAGATGGGGTACTTATGAAGCATCCTATAACAATTTGCCTAGCTTGCTACACACAGTAGTTCAGATGAATCCTGGCAGCTACTATGATATCAAGGACTATCCTTGTGTGGAGAAACCAGGCAAGCTTGTGCTTCAGCGGTCATTCTTGGCATTAGGTGCCTGCGTTGAGGCTTTCAAATTGTGTCGACCGGTCATTTGCATAGATGACACTTTTCTCATAGGCAAATACAAAGGAACAATCCTGACAGCTGTGGCAGCTGATAGTAACAATCAGTTGTTTCCTTTGGTCATTGCATTTGCTGAGGGGGAGAACGGTGACAGTTGGTACTGGTTCCTTGAGAGGTTGAAGAACATGGTGGTCCAGGATGTGCAGAATGTGTGTGTGATACACGATAGCCACAAAGGTATTTTGCAAGCAATCAATGACATGAAAGAGGGCAGCACAGAGCGATACAGAGCTCCATTGTGGCCAGATGTTAAGAGCAGGTGGTGCGTTAGGCACATGAAAGCAAACTTCCACAGCCAGTTCAAGAACAAGACCCTGGCTAAATTGTTTGAGCGGTTGTGTGAGCAGACTCAGCAGAAGAAGTTTGATGCCATCTGGAAGAAATTAGATGAGCTGATAAAGAAGGCATCAGAAGAGATAGCAAAGAGGCCAGTGAATCCCGAACCTGGAGATGAGCCAATTTCTCTCGAGGATGTGGGATTAGATGGCCCTCAAGTCAGGCGCAGAAGAGGGCGTGCTGTGAAGACCTTCAGCCAGTGGATTCAGAATGAGCGTAAGGAGAAGTGGTGTCTCATGTTTGACGAGGGCGGAGCAAGACATGGAATAAAGACCTCTAATTTTGCTGAGTCTTACAACTGTGTGCTCCGCGGTGCAAGACCTCTTCCTCTAGTTGGCATCATTGAGTTCTTTGTGTATCGTACAATGTTGTACTTTCACACTAGGAGCCAGATAGCGGATGAGGTTATGAGGAACACTCAAATGAGATACTGCACAAAAATGACTGAGTATCTGACCAAGGCTCAGGACAAAGCACTTAAACACAAGGTCACAGCGCAGCCTTTGCACCAGTCTGATGACAATGAAATTATGTGGAGCTATGAGGTTGAGTGCGAAGGGAAAATGAGCCTAGGCCCGCAGCGTGAAAAGACGTTTCAAGTTGCTGAAGTTGGCAACCAAATATGCAGATGTACATGCCGGAAGCCACTGCTACTACATATCCCCTGCTCACATGTGGTCGCCGTATGCTATGAACTGCAACCATTCAGCTTCCATAGGTACGTGACATGGTACTACAGCAAGCAAACTGTTCGGAACATTTGGAACCAAACAATTCAGAGTTATCTCGTGCAGGGTTCTTTTACTGAGAACCCCAAAGAAAATGTTGTGCACATACCAAATCCAGATCCTCAGTTGTGCCAAGGCGTTGGAAGACGGAAGAAGATGAGAATTAGGAACAACATGGATGAAACAGAACCTGGAGCTACAGTAGTGATGTGCTACAAGTGTCTCAACACGGGTCACACATACAAGAGGTGCACAGCCACAAGTTATGCTTGCAACGCACCACCTACGGCCAGTGTGGGCTCATCAGCAACTTCAGGACCATCCCAACCCCCATCCGGACGTGGACGCGGACGCGGACGTGGGCGTAGGACCAACGCAGGATTCAGATGATCACAATTGCTTGTAATGTTAGGACATTTATTTTCGGAATTTGTAATATTTGAACTATATTTGTTGTATGAACTTATGCATGGCACTGTATTGTAATAATTGAACTTCTATTTATATTATTTTGTTGGTGATTGTTCTATTCTTTTTTAATAATTTATGCCGATTTCAGTCGTATTATTTTTGGCCTCTGATTGTTCTAATCTTGTTTTGCAGGTTTGCAATGCATAAATTATTAAAAAAGAATAAAACAATCACCAGGAAAATAATACAAATAGAAGTTAAATTGTTCCAATACAATACCATGCATAAGTTCATACAACAAATATAGTTCAAATATTACAAATTCTGAAATTAAATGTCCTAACATTACAAGCAATTGTGATCATCTGAATCCTGCGTTGGTCCTACGCCCACGTCCGCGTCCGCGTCCACGTCCGGATGGGGGTTGGGATGGTCCTGAAGTTGCTGATGAGCCCACACTGGCCGTAGGTGGTGCGTTGCAAGCATAACTTGTGGCTGTGCACCTCTTGTATGTGTGACCCGTGTTGAGGCACTTGTAGCACATCACTACTGCAGCTCCAGCTTCTGCTTCATCCTTGTTGTTCCTAATTCTCTTCTTCTTCCATCTTCCAACGCCTTGGCTGTAACACCCTAGGTGTTTATTAAAGATAAATACCTCATTTAGTTATGTTAATCAAGATGAATTAGCTTCTAATCATGTTTGACATGATTATGCACACTTTTACACATACACCCTTAGTCAAAATCCCAAGTCGTGGTCAAAACCCTAGATCTCTAGAAGGCTGATTTGGTTTTCTTGCGCGTTCTCCAAATTTCACTATAAAAGTTCAAAATCGTCCAATATAAAAGTTCTTCACTATTTCCGGAAACACATTTCATATGTAGAGTGGCATTTCAAATTCTAAGTAGAAAATGCCTAAAAACTTGGTCAACGCTGTTTTGAACAGTAAACCGGGCTGAGAATTCTGCCAACTTCGACCGACGTTCCCGGACAAACTATTGCTCAAACACCATGTCACCCTTTGTGAAAGTTGTAGTTGTTACTTCAATCTGCAACTTTCGTTTTTGGAGATTTTGAAGTCCAGTTCAATATTTCGGAGAAACGATGATCCAAACAGTTGCTGTTCAAACGTTCCGCGCACGCGCCCAGCGCTCCAGAGCGCGCCGACGCCCACGTCCACGCGACAGGCAGTCCATGCGGCGCCCTACCCCGACGTCAGCACCTCGTGGGTCCATGTGAAACACCCACCCGACCCCACGCCACGCCACGCGGCGCCCGCATGCCAAGTCGCCGCCACGCGCCGCGCGCACCGTGTCGGCGCGACACGCGCCTGGTCTCCGCGCCTGGGGCTGCCGCGGCCTGGCAGCTGGCCGGTCCAGTTGGCCCCGCAGGCGGGTGAACACCCTCGCGAGCTGCCACACGGTCTCCTTCCCTCCTCTATGGGCAGACGAGTTCAGCCGAGCACCGCCTGGCCGCAGTTCCGCTCCGCCGCTCGCCATAGCAGAGCGCCACCGCCAAGCTCGCTGTTTCGCTCCTCCCCGACGAGCTCCAGTCGCCCACACACGTTCTCAACCCTCCACCGAAGCTCCCCGTGCACCGCATCACTCCTCCAGACCCCATGGCCGCCGGCAGTTCGAACCGAGGCGGGCGTTCCGCCCTGCCCCGCCGCCGGCCATTGCTGGCACCTCCTCCGACCCTTCCAATCACCGGAATGGAACCCTATGTGAGCAAGGACCCTTCCCCCACCCTTTCCCGGCCAAGCCCGGCCATCCCCTAGCCGGATTCCGGCGATTCCCGTCGCTGGCCGCGGCCAGGGACTACATTGCGAGGTCTGAGGTCTTTCTAGGGGCTAGAACGCAAAACCCAGGGACCTGTTTGTAAGAAACCAGTTTTCAGATCTAGGGTGTCCAGGCTGAATCTTGTAAAATCCCTAGAAAATCGTAAAAAAATCATAAAAATACAAACCAAATTTTGTTGGTTTCCTGGTGAGCAACTCTAACTTTTATAGAAAGGATGTATAGGGTTTTTCTCTGTAGTTTTTGAATGAAAAATCAAACTCAGTTTGAGGTGTTTTTGTTGTAGTTTAAAATATACACATGCTATGGAGTTGAATTTTGGATATGTTACTCTTTATGGCATTCTTAGATTTGTGACCAAAGTTGGCATGAGTTTTATGTGTAGATTTTTAGTTATGATTTATGTAATCTTTATTCTAGATTAATCTTGATGCTTTTTATAGCCCCTTTAGTAAACTTTTCTTTAAGCACCAGTGCACCCTAGGGCTTTGTCTTGGTGAGTAGTACCTCTGATAGGTTGGATGTGAATTTAGGATCTGTTTTGGTACATATTTTGGATTTAATCTTGTGTAGGAATTTAAATTCAAAAGTTGAAAAATAATTTGAATCTGCACCTATGCTTTGGTCAGAGGCTTAGATTTGACCTAAATGATTTGTAGGAAAAAGTTGAGATCAAAAAGATTAGTAATTCTTTTTATAAGATTTAATTAATTTAAACTAGGCTGAAATTTGTCTTTTTCGTATAAATTAATTTATAAATGATCTTAAGCTAGATTTTGGTTTGTGAGCTTAAAATAGGCATGTGTTGCTGTGTGCAAAAGCTTAGGCTCATTTGAAGTGTTTTTGATTTAATATGGATTTATGGTTGAAAGGCTTGTTTTATGTAATTAAATAAAGAAATGAATTTAAGGTGTCAAAATTGAGAAAGCTTGTCATGTTTCTGTTTTTGAATGTTTAATCACACTCCCTTACTGTTTTGTGAAGTTAAATACCTTAGTTTGCTTAAATATGTACACAGTCACCATCAAAGTTAACCTTTAATTAACCTCTCACACCCTCACTTAATGCATATGCATGTGACATGTAGATTTACTAGACGGGACGTACACACCCAGGAGGGAGACGGGACGGTAGATGGTGAAGTAAACGAGTTGGGTGTTCATCAAGACCTGGACCAAAGTCCAGAAGAGCCCAAGGCTAGTGTTGAGTCAGAGGAAGGCAAGCACCGGAGTCACATATAACCTTTTTGATTAAAACTCATACTCTTTTACTTTTTAGCATTTAATGTTACTTTGTGCATTTAAGTTTCAGGAGTGGCTTTGAAACCTAGATGCATGATCCTTAGGACTCCTATGCTCTTTTACTAGTATGTTAGGAACGCTAGTGCCATGCTTTAAGGACACGGTACAAGTCGAGTAATGACTCATTGCTCGCGAGATATAGGATGCTTATGTTGGAATCATAAGTTGGATAAATTGACTCGCTCATGTGGTAAGAGCAATGGGTTCGGTCTCGACCGAGTAGCATGGTGCTGGTCTAAGCTATTGAACGTACCAAGTGCTTGTCGGGAATGGGACCGATAAGCCTAGTACCTAATGAACCAGTGCGGGAATTTTATTGCTACTAATCTTGAGATGCGTCTCCCGGTTCGCTACCGGTAGTGCAAGTGTGATTCTGGACGTGCCATGTTTGAGCGTACCAGTAAACCTTATACTTAGGACTGTATCATCTTTTCCTAATCAGGGGAATGACGGGAACCGCCTGGTTGGGGTAGACACTGCACTTGGTCTACCTTCTTCCGTGTATCTTGGGTTTACCTTGCAAGGATATAAATCGATCGATCGTCGGTCACTCGCCGTTATCTGAGTCGGCTTGACCACTGGCTACCCCATGTTTATTTATGAAACATTTCGGATTAATATTGTTGGATGATTAATCTTGTTTGTACAACCATGCTTGCTTAGCTAGGTGCTTACCTAGAATGGTTAACATACTAGAACTTGAGCTAAAATTTGAAAGTAAGGATCAACTCTTAGTTGCTTTTGGCAAAACAAACCCACCAGCCAAAAAGCCTTGCATGTCTAGCTGTGTCTTTTATTTTGACGGGTCAGTCTTGCTGAGTATTAGTATACTCAGCCTTGCTTTTGTTGTTGTTTTCAGGTAATCCCATCTGGCCTGGATCTATTCCAGATGGTTGGGAACTTGAGTGGGAGAACGATGTTGATGAGTGATACTCTATGGATGGCCTCCCATGTGTATCTTCCGCTAGATTTATTTCCGCTGTTTAAACTCTGAAACACCTTTACTTTCATGTACGAAAACCTGATTTGTAATAATGTGAACTTATGAACTTTTATGTAATGTAATGTTGTACTCTGGTCCCGCCTTCGTGTGGGCTTAGCGCATAATTCGATCCTGTGTAAGTGATTTACCGGGCATGCCCCGGCAGAGGCCACAGAATAATTCTTTATTATTGCTTAATGGTCAGGTGGACAGGCTTAGGCGATAATACGGAATTATTTTGGGCGGTTCTGTCACATTGGCACAACTGAGGATCTAGATTTGGTATGTGCACAACATTTTCTTTGGGATTTTCAGTAAAAGAACCCTGCACGAGGTAACCCTGAATTGTTTGGTTCCAAATATTCCGAACAGTTTGCTTGCTGTAGTACCATGACACGTACCTATGGAAGCTGAATTGTTGCAGTTCATAGCATACGGCGGCCACATGTGAGCAGGGGATGTGTAGTAGCAGTGGCTTCCAGCATGTACATCTGCATATTTGGTTGCCAACTTCAGCAACTTGAAACGTCTTTTCACGCTGCGGGCCTAGGCGCATTTTCCCTTCGCACTCAACCTCATATCTCCACATAATTTCATTGTCATCAGACTGGTGCAAAGGCTGCGCTGTGACCTTGTGTTTAAGTGCTTTGTCCTGAGCCTTGGTCAGATACTCAGTCATTTTTGTGCAGTATCTCATTTGAGTGTTCCTCATAACCTCATCCGCTATCTGGCTCCTAGTGTGAAAGTACAACATTGTACGATACACAAAGAACTCAATGATGCCAATTAGAGGAAGAGGTCTTGCACCGCGGAGCACACAGTTGTAAGACTCAGCAAAATTAGTGGTCTTTATTCCATGTCTTGCTTTGCCCTCGTCAAACATGAGACACCACTTCTCCTTAGGCTCATTCTGAATCCACTGGCGGAAGGTCTTCACAGCACGCCCTCTTCTGCGCCTGACTTGAGGGCCATCTAATCCCACATCCTCGAGAGAAATTGGCTCATCTCCAGGTTCGGGATTCACTGGCCTCTTTGCTATCTCCTCTGATGCCTTCTTTGTCAGCTCATCTAATTTCTTGCAGATGGCATCAAACTTCTTCTGCTGAGTCTGCTCACACAACCGCTCAAACAATTTAGCCAGGGTCTTGTTCTTGAACTGGCTGTGGAAGTTTGCTTTCATGTGCCTAATGCACCACCTGCTCTTAACATCTGGCCACAATGGAGCTCTGTATCGCTCTGTGCTGCCCTCTTTCATGTCATTAATTGCTTGCAAAATACCTTTGTGCCTATCGTGTATCACACACACATTCTGCACATCCTGGACCACCATGTTCTTCAACCTCTCAAGGAACCAGTACCAACTGTCACCGTTCTCCCCCTCAGCAAATGCAATGACCAAAGGAAGCAACTGGTTGTTACTATCAGCTGCCACAGCTGTCAGGATTGTTCTTTTGTATTTGCCTGTGAGAAAAGTGACATCTATGCAAATGACCGGTCGACACAATTTGAAAGCCTCAATGCAGGCACTCAATGCCAAGAATGACCGCTGAAGCACAAGCTTGCCTGTTTCTCCACACAAGGATAGTCCTTGATATCATAGTAGCTGTCAGGATTCATCTGAACTATTGTGTGTAGCAAGCTAGGCAAATTGTGGTAGGATGCTTCATAAGTACCCCACCTATGCTCCAACACCTTCTTCTTTGCTTGGTATGCCTTGCCGTAATCGATGGTGTACCCAAACTTTTCCTCAATTGCACCGATAATTACCTTCGGTGCATATTCAGGGCTATTCACTATGTGAGGGTACATGTGGCTTGCAACAAAATCGGCTGAAATGTTTCGGTGCCTTGCATCAATACGATCAAGGGTACAAGTGTGACCTTTCACTTCTTTCACCTGTATGTAATTGTCTCACTTCCCCATATATGCATACACTCGAAAAGAACAATCATCCTTGATGCAACACACATCATATATCCTAAGAGAGCTCTTGACTACCCTGAACTCCCTGTGTAGAGTCAAGGTGGACCACTGCTTCACTGCATCCTTCAGATGTGCAGTACTGGGGTACATAGCGCCTACACAAACCTCATTCTCCGTGTACTCCCATGGCACATTCTCACCAGTATTAACAGTACACCGGGAGAAATCGTAGTTCCGCTAATGCAAGGGCACATGATCCTCAGACTCATCATCATCATCATCATAATCATCATCTGAAGAGTCCTCTTCCAATGCACGTTCATCAGCTTCCAACTCTCTCTGATATTGTCTCATCACCTCTGGGTTTACTTCTACCTCATCAATAACACCAGTGACAACATAACCTCTAGATGCCTGCTCACCCTCAGAATCCCCTTCTTCCTCCTCTTCTTGTTCACCTTCTTCAGCATCTTCAGCACCTTCCCCTTCTTCAGCACTTTCCCCTTCTTCACCACCTCCCCCCTCGTCCACATCCTCAGCTTCCTCATGCACTTGACTGCTAGACCCACCCTTCTGGTAAACTTGGACAAACAAAATCACAGACAAACCAACTCGGCATGCATTTCTGATAAAACCCCTCCATCGTGGAGTCCCTTCAAGTGCCACGAGCTCCCAATACACTGGTGTACTTCTGTTGATTAGTGCCATCACCGACATGCATTGGTGCTCTAAATCTACTGAAAATGCCTTGATCAGCCAGTTGGTTATAGCCTCCCAAGTTCTTTCTCCTGCTCTTGGAACATTTTTCTCAACTGAACTATAATTTGACAAGTCAACTTCTTGTGGACCATATATAATCTCTCCAATTCCATAATATATTTTGATTGTGACTGACTCCGACATGTCTGATTCATAATAAAAAGCAGTAACTACTATCAAATGCTACATCCAGGGACTAAGAAACAAATAAACTTATCTAAACTACATTAACAAACTAATCAGCCGCAATCTACACACTTAACAGTAAATATGTTACGTAATATAAACTACAACTACAGATCTATAAACTAAACTACAACTACATATCTACAGAAATCTACAGTACACCGAAATAGAAATTACTGGAATTAGTGAAATCAGTGAAATACCTGCAATTAAGCGAAGAAGTAGCAGAGCTTCACTGCTCCGCACCCTCCACCTCCCCTCTTCTCCTCCTCAACCCTAACCCTACAAACAGGACATTTTTAATACTACAGATCTAAAGAAACGGAGTGAATCACTAAATACGGTTTCTAAGTATCTGCTAAAAGAGTTTAAATCGACGAAATATTTACAATGAAGCGAAGAACCGGCAGAGCTTCGCTACTCCGCCCCCTCACTCTCCTCCCCTCTCCTTCCCAACCCTCTCTTTCTTTTTTTTCGAATTTTTATGACATTTCTGGGCTAATTTTCGGCTTATATAGAGGTAGCAAACCTATCGCCGTACGCCACGGCGGCTGCACGTGTCTTACCGCCGTGGGCTACGGCGGTTGGTCTTGCCGCCGTAGCGCACGGCGGTTTGTCGTCAACCGCCGTGGCCCACAGCGGCTAACCTCCACGCCTGTTGGGGCCCACGGGCGACTGCCGAACTGCCGTGGGCCACGGCGGTTAGACCTGAAACCGCCGTGGGCCACGGCGAATGGTTGTCAAAACTGTAAAATTTTGAAACCGTCGTATATGTTTGCAAAATAATTAAAAATATATATATATAAAAAAATTCAACGCAATGTTCTGCGTAGAAATGGACAGACTAGATAATTACGGATGTTACAGGGTTTTGCGTGTAAAATATTCTCCAACTGGACCAACTCTTCTCGCGTCGTTCAATCTGGTCCGTTCAGCTTGGATCTCACGGCCCATGGCTGCCCGGGGATGGGCCGCAGAGTCCGTCCCCATTCTCTGGTCAGGGAAGTAGGAAGTAGGGAACTCCCCGCCGCGCCGCCGCCGCAGCCACCGCCGGCGATGACCAGTTGCGCCTCCCTTCTCTGCCGGTACCTCTCCTTGAACTCCCTCTCCAGTCTCCAACTCTCTCCATGCTTACTAGCAGTCCATTCTTGCACACTCAGGCACTCAGGACAACGCAGTGCGTCCCCGCCGTCGCTGCCGCTGTCGCCCGACCCGCACACGGGGATGGGGCACAGCAGCAGCGGCTAAGGACATCGTCACTGCGCCACGCATTTTTTGGTACCAGGTAGTTGTCTCACTCAGACGCACGTCATTGGCTCAGATTCTTTTAGTTGGGGATTGGGCAAAGGTGGGAAACATTGACCTAAGGTAGCCCATGACGTCATGAAGACCAAAACTGATACTGTATGAGATCATTAGATGCGTACAAACGGTCAGTGCTGCACTGATATGCCAAACTCGAAGCATCGGCCTTTTTGTCACACCATACTTGTCCTGAACTCCGAATTATATGGTTGTTCAACAATCAACATACAAATGTGTCTTATTTCCCTTGTCTTACTATATTTTTATGCGCTTGCTGTTAATAGTTTTGATTGTGCTATCCAATCCGAACCAATCTTTAGATTATAATAAAGCATTGATAGTCAGTGGTCAGCATGGTTGGTACAAACCATTACCTCAAGATAATAAAAATACTGTCCTCCTATTGTCCCTTCAGTTTCACAAACCAAACCATGCAAGGAAGTAGTTTGTGCGGTTGGGACTGTGTTGAGCTTCAAGGGCTCAGACCAAGAAAATTTTTAAGAAATGCTCTGGACAGTAAATGTTTCTAACCATACAATCATGCTGCCAAAATCTAAGTAGGTGAACAAACTTTAAAGTAACAAATTTATGGTGAGCTATTTGTACTTATGGTTCCTGTTTTTTAACCATGCTTAAGTTTAGGTCGGCTTTTTTAGGTTTCAAAGTACTTTGATCTCTATTAGATCATAACCTAAGAAGTGATATACTCCCTCTGTTTTTTTTGCTTATAAGGCATGACAAACAATCTTCCAAATTACACTTTGACCATGCATTTATCCTATATTATAGTGTTTATGGTCATAAACTTATTATCATTGTAGAGTATATTTGATTATGAATCCAACCATATAAAATTCACATTATAAAAATGAAAAATGATGATTAAATTAGTTGTAAAAAATTGAAATTTGAGTCCTGATATGTGTGTGTGCCTTACAAACAAAAACGGCAGGTGTAATATCTATACTCTTTTTATTATTGGGCCATACAACTTTCGGCAACCTCCTTGACATCAGGGCTCAAAATTTTCTTGTTTTTGGGGTAGCTTACCAATCTATCCATCACCTAACTTTGTTCCTTTATTGATTTGTATTTTTCTTGTTTTATAGTCTGAGGTCCTAGAGGTAGAAGCCTATTAAGCTAAGGTTGCTGTTAGGATGCCAGTTTGTTGTCAAGACTTACTTGTCATGTTCCTCCTGTTGATGTGGATAGCAGTCAAATGGAACCGGAAGTCAATACATCAGGCCTGTTTGATGATAAATAGCTGCAATGTTGAAGGGGGTTTAACCAAAACCCAAACAGAAGAGACTATAAATTAAACTCGTATTGCTGGGTCTGCTCTATTTGCTGTCAAAGAATACACTTCTGTACTGCAGGGAACCAAGGCCAGGTTCTTTGCTGGAGCTTAAGGAAAAAGTACTCTATCTATCACTCTTCTATACAAGGTTCAACTGTAGATCTTGGACTTGGAGGTCTTCGCTAGATCCATACAGGTACTGTGTTATAAAGTTTCCTGTTCTGTTGTAATTATCCGTACTGTTTTATTCAAAGGCTTAGGCTTTGTAGAAGGACGTAGGAAGAAGCGCTTTGGATGAAAAGGTGCTAGCCTTTGTTCAAGAAGAGAACAAAGGCTTTGTATTTGCCTCAGCCTTGTGGGGATGATTGCCATGGTTCTTAGTTTAATAAGTTTGTACAGGTAACCAAATCATGAAAATGCTGTTAGCTCCATAGGTTTGCACAACTGCTTAGAAGTTTGTCTTTTATTCCATGCCTTATAATGTTCTGTTTTTCAGCCCTCTCATGATGATTTATTAGTTTTACTGGGAATGCCTGTTTGAAAAATCATTTTCATTTCTTTCTTTTTTTGGCCTTTGCTGCATTCTTGTGCGTGCAGTCATGTTATCAGTAGCTACCATCCATGTCTGCCAAGAGAACTCCATGGAATCAGTCAGGGCAACAATGGAGCGTCAAACAGCTCGCAGGACCCAGACTGATGCTACACAGATGATAGAATCTCATTTTGCCAGTGTCAATCTTGCTAAAGATCTTTCTGCAAGGTGCAAAGGCAGAGCATTGCAACTCAAGGATGATGAGATACAAAACATGGCACAAGACCTGGAGAATACCTTGCAGAACATATATGAGGATCTTGGCAGGATACCGGCATCAGCATTTGACAGTAATGCTTACATGAATGTGCTTATCAAATCACAATCAATGAGGGGTTACTCTGAGGCTGATATATCAACGAATGTAACGGGCAATAGGCCCAGGAGGAGGTCTCTCTGTGATAATGATACTCCGAAGCTGGTGGACTTTCTGCAGGGAATGTACCATGAGTCACATGAATTTGGTGGCCAGATGTTCAACTCCCTGCTGGAGGTTGCAGAATACATCGAGCCACTGTATGATGCATTCTTCTGCCCACTGACAAATGAGATAATGATTGATCCGGTGACCATTGAGAGTGGTGTGACATGTGACAGGAGAGCAATAGAAGAATATATTGAGAGGTTTTCAGTTAATTCTGAACCTGTCTATTGCCCTGTCACTAAAATGCTGATGCAAAGTAAAACAGTGATGAGCAATGCTTCCCTGAAGAGTGTAATTGAAGAATGGACAATGAGGAATGAGGCCATGCGTGTTAGGATTGCTCGCACTGCCCTCTCTCTGTCAACTGCAGACACAATGGTGCTTGAAGCCATGCATGAGCTGAAGTTGCTGGCCAAGTTGAGGGGGAAGAACAGAGAGTTGATGCATAAGATTGGGGTCACCAAGTTCTTAGCACGGTTGTTGGACAACCACAATGCACATATTCAATGTGATGCACTGGAGCTTCTGTGCTTGTTAGCTGAAGATGAAGAAGGAAGGGTAAGTAAGAAACTTTCTTGCCTAAAGGAGTTAATCTGCAATTTAGAAAAGTTTATACTGAACTGCTCCACATCTTAGCTTGTTCTTCAAATTGTAGTTAAAACTTTTCTGCATTACATACAGGATATCATTGGAAAAACTAAGGCCATCGCGAGGACAATAAAGCTACTCTCAAGTAGTAATACTACTGATGAAAGACATGCAGCCATCTCTTTCTTGCTGGAGCTTTCTAAGTCACAGTTACTGTTGGAGAATATTGGCTCAACACCTGGAAGTATTCTGATCCTCACCACAATGAAGATCAATAATTCAGATGATCCAATTGCTGCTGAGAAAGCTGGAGCGGTCCTTAAGAACCTGGAGAAGTGTGCGAAGAACATCAAGTACATGGCTGAAAGTGGCTACTTAGAACCTCTTCAGAGACATCTAGTGGAAGGTGAGATGCATTTTTACAAGTATGTTAGCTATTATCTTTACAAGTTTTGTTATGTTTAAATTCCTTTTTCGAAGTTTCTGAAAATGTAAAAACTAGGATGCAGCTTCACATGTCCAGTCTTGTATTAATATCACTACAACATGAGAAAGGTTTTTATATTTCATCAGTGCGACACCAGAAATGTTTGCTCAGCATAAGAACCAAAATATTTCACTTAGTGTGACATGTTCCTGTAGTAAATTGGTGTTTTAAACTGACATGAAGATTACAAAACAGGCTCGGAAGAGATACAGATGGAGATGGTCAGCTTCCTCAGCGAGCTGGTCCAAGAGCAGGAGCTCACCATTGACATCAACAGAAGCACGTCGGAGATCCTCATCAAGATGACGCACAGCCACAACCCCGTGTTCCGCAAGGCAGCATTCGATGTCCTTGTCCAGCTTTCCTTGCACCGCCCCAATAGCAAGATGCTTGTTGATGCAGGAGCTGTCCCTGTCATGATTGAGGAGCTGTTCATCCGAAAGGTAGATGATGAGCCAGTGAACTCCATGGCCAGTGCTGCCACCGTCCTTGCCAACATTGTTGACTCTGGAATCGATCCAGATACCACGGTGGTGAACAAGGAAGGTCATGTTCTCACTTCGAAGTACTCCATCTACAACTTTGTACACATGCTCAAGTGCTTCATGCCAGATGACCTTAACCTCAGCATCATCCGAGTCCTGCTAGTCCTCACTGAGTTCACCAAGCCACTGGCCACGGTGGTCTCGGTCATCAGGGAGAATCACCGCGGCCATGCCATCGTCGAGCTCATGAGCTCCCCCATGGAGGCACTCAGCCTCGCTGCGACAAGGCTGCTGATCACCCTGTCCCCACACATTGGTCACACCATCGTGGAGAGGCTTTGCAAGACCCAAGGGCAGCCACGGAAGCTTGTCAAAAGCATCAGCCACGCCAGGCGCATCACTGAACGGCAAGCTGCGTTGGCGACGCTCCTTGCGAGGCTACCTTACCGGAACACCTCACTCAACGTCGCACTTGTGCAGGAGGGTGCTGTGCCAGCCATACTGAGTGCAATAAAAGAGATGCAGAACGGCGCTGCTAGATCAAGTAGGCACGCAGTGCCATACATGGAGGGTCTCGTGGGTGCGCTTGTGCGGCTCACTGCGACTCTGTACAGCCCAGAAGTGTTGAAGGTGGCCATGGACCACGACCTGGCTTCAGTGCTCACTGAGCTGCTCAACGGACCAGCTGGAAGCGACGAGGTGCAACGCCTTGCTGCAGTGGGGCTCGAGAACCTCAGTTACCTAACCATCAAACTGTCTCAGCCGCCGCAGGATGAGCTGCCGTCAAAGAAGAACTCCATAATAAAGCTCCTGAAGGACTCAAAGACGCACAGCAACAAGAAGAGTTCACACCACCAGGTCAACGTTTGCCTGGTGCACCGAGGAGTATGTTCCCCGTCGACGACCTTCTGCCTCCTCGAGGCGGGCGCCGTGGAGGGTCTCCTGGGCTGCCTCGAGAACGACAACATCCGGGTGGTGGAGGCCGCGCTTGGAGCGCTGTGCACTCTCCTCGACGAGAGGGTGGACGCCGAGAAGAGCGTGGCTGCCCTCTCTGAGCTCAATGCGGCGAGCCACGTGCTGGGCGCGCTGAGGCAGCACCGGCAGAACGTGCTGTGGCAGAAGTGCTTCTGCGTGGTGGAGAAGCTCCTGGAGCACGGCGACGACCGGTGCGTGAGGGAGGTGACCGGCGACCGGATGCTGCCCACGGCACTGGTGAGTGCCTTCCACAGAGGGGACGCGAGCACCAAGCAGGCCGCCGAGAGCATCCTCCGTCGACTGCACAAGATGCCCGATTACTCTGCAACCTATGTGTCCATGGAGTTCTAGTGATTTACCTCAACACTATCAAATTTGTGCATATGTTCTATGTTGTTCGTCTGTTTGAACAAAACTACAAAGTACATACCCCAATACAATGTTGGCTTCGTCGTTTTTTTGCGCATCACTGTGACTTTCTGAACCTGCCGAGTATATACTAAGGACATGTGAATGGAAATGGTCAACTAGTGCACATGTTCTTTTTGAAATTGGTGCTTACGTTGAAAGGCATAGTTTATATGAATTTGCTGAGAACTCACCAGTTTTGGACAATGTATAAGCTTTGACAAGTCAACATTACCTCCAATTTTCCACCTCAATGCGTCACTGTATCTATATAGAGTAGAAAATTATATCTTCCCGGTAATTGTCCGTGACAATGGCATCCTATACCAAAGATAATGTTCATACTGCGTGTACAAATTTTCTGAGATTACTACCGGAGACTTTGGGGAGCGGCGACCTCAACGCACGGCATCCGGCCAAAATGTTTTGAATAACCTTTTACACACTGAGTAATGTTAAAAAAAATTAAAATTTAAAAAACGTGGAGAAAAAATTCTGCCGAATTTAAAGAAAAGATTCAGAGAAAAAAAATCAAACGAAATAATTTTGAACTTAGCAGCCTGCTGCTCCCTGTTGCCTGTTGCCCTGCTGGGCCGCCGCTTGTGGAGCTCGCCGTTGTGGCTGGGGACGGCGTTCCCTCCGCCGGATCTGAGGAAGAGAGCACGTGGAATCGAGGAAAGCGACGGTGACAGCCTGGCCGTAGGAATGGGTCAGATCGACTGGCAGGTCCAAACGTTACGGTCAGTCGGTCACCCATAAAATGTTAGCTTTGCATCGACGGACCTGTGGTAGTTGGTAGCCTCCTGCCATTTTCCTTAGAACTTTGGACTGCCCATTGGCCTTGGGCGGCCATTGCCATCGTTCATGGATACGGCACCACAGAAGCTTGCCAGCAATGGCAGTGGCAAGCCGCACGTGCTTGTCGTGCCGTTCCCGGCACAGGGTCACCTGCCCCCGCTCCTCGACCTCGCGGCACTGCTTGCTGCGCGCGGGATCGCGGTCACCGTCGCCGTCACGGCCGGCAACGCCCCTCTGCTCGAGCCTCTCGTCACGGCCTTCCCGTCGGTGGGCACGGTCGTGCTGCCTTTCCCTTCCTCGCCCCTCCTCCCCGCGGATTGCAGCGAGAACGTCAAGGACCAACCAGGACGCCTATTCCGGCCGTTCATGGCGTCCCTCGCCGCGCTCCGCGCGCCGCTCCTAGCTTGGTGCGAGGCCCGGCCCCGCGACCGCCGCGTGACGGCCGTCGTCTCGGACCTGTTCGCGGGGTGGATGCGGCCGCTCGCCGCGGAGCTCGGCGTGCCGCGCGTGGTGTTCGTGCCCACCAGCGCGCTCTACCTCGCCATGACGCAGTCCCTCTGGCGCCGCGTGCCGAGAAGGCGCCGCCCCGACGACGACGACGAGGAGTTCGCCTTCCCCGAGATACCCAGCGCGCCGAGCTTCCCGTGGCGCCACCTGTCCTCGCTGTTCCGGAAGCACGTGGCCGCCGGCGACGAGGTGTCCGACGCGATCCGCCAGTTCTTCCTGTGGAACCAGGACTGCGAGTGCTTCGTCGTGAACTCGTTCGCGGCGCTCGAGTCCGACTACCTGACATGTGTTGGCAGGAGGGCGTTAGCTGTCGGCCCGCTGTCCGACGCCGTTGGCACCTCCAACGTCGACCGCGGCGGCAAGCCGGCGATGCCGCCGGCGGAAGTGGCTGCCTGGCTGGACGCGCACGGCGACGGCTCTGTCGTGTACGTCAGCTTCGGGACGCAGCACGCGATGCCGCCGGCGCAGGCGGCGTGCGTGGCCGACGCGTTGGTGCGGAGCTCGGCGGCGTTCGTCTGGGCGGTGAGGATCGGCACCGCGGTGCCGGAGGGGTTCGAGGCGGCGACGGCGTCGCGGGGATTGGTCATCCGCGGGTGGGCGCCGCAGGTGGAGATCCTGCGCCACCGCGCCGTGGGGTGGTTCCTGACGCACTGCGGCTGGAACTCGGTGCTCGAGGCGGCGGCGTCCGGCGTGGCGCTCCTCGCGTGGCCGATCAAGGCCGACCAGTTCACCAACGCGTGGCTGCTCGCGGAGGCCGGCGTGGCCGTGCCGGTGGCCGAGGGCGCCAACGTCCTGCCCGACGCCGGGCAGCTTGCGAGCGCGATCGCCGCGGCGTTCGGGGAGGAGGGGAAGCCCGTGAGGGATCGCGCCATGGAGCTCGGCAGGAAGGCGGCGGCGGCTGTGGCGGGGGGCGGGAGCTCCCACGGGGACACGGAAGAGCTGGTGCGCATGCTCAATACAGTCGTGTAATCTCCATGCCACAGCACTCGGAGTGTTTTGCAGCTTGCAATTCCAGAGTCAGATTCAGCTTCTTGGATCTTCCGAGACCAAGACGGATCCTTCTCGTAGATATGGATCAATTCCGAGTATGCTTCCAAATTACAGAGAAACAGCCTACTTGTATACTTCTACGTGTACTCGCTCTTCCGATCTTCGCGTTCGAAAAGACGAGATCACTGCACGCACGCGCCTATGGACGCAGAGAACGCTGGCGTGCCAGCAGACCTTGAGAACGGCGGCGGCGCTGTCGCCGTCACCATCGAGATGGAGCCCTGCCCGGCCGACCGGGGGCTCAGGGAGAAGCAGCTGTTCACCTGGCTCGGCAAGTTGCCCTACACAGTCGCCGTGGTCGTGGGCACCGTGCTTTCCGCCGTCGGCGTGGTGATGGCGTCAATTACCGACGACATGGAGGCAAAACAGGGTGGCCTGGCGCACGATATGACCGCCATTGGGTATTGGGCGGTCGCTCTCATTCAGATCGGGCTAATGCTGGTGCTGCTTGGTGTCGTCGCGGGCGCCGAGCAGCGATGGTGGGAGCACGAGGACCTGCTGCGATTTGAGGCGGACTAGCTAGCTGCAGCATACCGCGCGTCAACCTGTGGAAACAAACAGAAGCGTAGGAAGCAAGATGTTTCAAACAGAGGGGCAGCGAGTACGAAGGCTGGTTAAGTTTTTGCCGGCGATGGGATTTAGGCATTTGGCTAGTCCAAGCAGGGCTGTGTTGGAACTTTGAAATGAGAAGGATTGGATTAGGATTTAATTTGAATTTTCTATAAAGTAATATACTGGGCTTTACACGGTATCAAACATTTCAAATTTGGATTAAAAACATTTATTTATAAGCGTTAAACCCTTAACGAACTTGCTGTATTTGGGCAGAAATACAAATGGGCTCTTACGGTCCAGAATGTCATGATAGCAAAGGCCCAGAACAATCATAGGTCATTTCTCCTCTGTCAGCTCCTGATATAGTGATATGTACCGATGCGGCAGGGCAAACCCTAGCCGCCAAGCGTCTGCATCTCCGGCAGCGCTGCGAGCGGCGATCCCCAACGCCCCGTGCTCACGCTCGGCTGCCGACGGCTCCCGTAACGTTGCCTCGCGCCTTAGATTTTTTTCTACCAAATACCAGTACCAACTCCCCTAGTCACACAGTTTTATGACCCGATGTATATTTATTTTTAAGCGATTTTGCTACTCGTTTGTCTTCAATCGGTGATGATTAGATGATTTTGTCTTTAGAACTGCAGTCATTCGCTTGATTTTTCCTGTACATGCGCCTATGCCTTTGTCGAATTGATGGCTTTCGTTTTGGTTAGCTCGCACCATTAGCCCCCTGCTCTCTTGAGGTTTGGATGCAGGGAAAATACGAGAAAAAGGTTACCGGTGCCAGATTGGACCGGGCAGGGGCTCTATACTTCTGGGGAAGCCAGTAAATTTCCTCAGGGTCATACCTTCTGTCCATATCACATCATCTTGCTGCTGTCGTCTTTGATGTATTATGCGTATTTTCGTTGATTCACATGTGTTCTTTCTCCATTTCATTTTATTGAGTAATCAACCTCTGGCTCATTGTTAGAAGTGACATGAGGAGACTGAAATATCTGAAAGTTTTCATGTGGATAATACACATATATGGTCTTCAAAGTTCTCTGATCGCTTCATGTCCAAAGCTTTTCTTTCATGTGAAAACTTTTGAACTATGTCATCTGAATATGGCCTTAGTGATGCTTGAGTCTGAACTGTAGCCATTTAAATGACCTTAGGTGTTGCTTTAGTCTGAACTGTAGTGTTTAAGTTGTTGAGAAACAAAATGAGGAGGTCATACAATCTGAAGTATCTGATGTTGATACATACATTCATGGTCTTCAAAGTTCTCTGATTGTTTCCTTTACCCACACCTTATACAAATGATACTTTAATGCATTATGCACATATTTTCATTGATTCACATGTGTTCTTTCTCCATTTCATTTCATTGAGTAATCAAGCTCTGGCTCATGGTTAGAAGTGATATGAGGAGACTGAAACATCTGAAAGTTTTCATGTGGATAATACACATGTATGGTCTTCAAAGTTCTCTGATCGCTTCATGTCCAATGCTTTTCTTTCACGTGTAAGCTTTTGAACTATAACATAGCAGGTCCCAAGCCCTGGTAAAGGAGGAGGGCGGGTGATAGGTGTGGCGAACCATCCTCGTACTTAGCCAATCTATGGAGATGAAACCTATGAGAAATTCGTTGGGGCGTAACCCACCTAGCGACGCGCCATATCGGAACCCGGGTATGGTGTTAAATGAGCAAGGGCCGGGTCGTCTCCCCCTTGGTGACGCGCCGTGTCGTGGTCTGGGCACGGTATCAAGTGAGCAAGGACCGGGTCGTCACTTCCTTAGTGGCGCGCTACATCGGCGCCCGGGTGTAGTGAAAAATGAGCAAGGGTCTTTGCACTTCCCTCGGCGGGTGCGAAGGGCAAGGAAGCTAGTCGAGCCAACTAGGTTTCGTGTAGGTAGTTGGAACGTAGGGTCCCTAACGGGTAAGCTACGAGAGCTAGTCGATGTAGCAATTAGGAGGTGTGTAAATATTCTATGCGTCCAGGAGACTAAATGGAAGGGTCAGAAGGCGAAGGAGGTGGAGGATACTGGCTTTAAGCTTTGGTACACAGGGGCAACATCGGGCAAGAATGGTGTAGGCATCTTGATCGACAAAAGCCTTAAGGGTGGAGTCGTAGATGTTAAGAGGCAAGGCGATCAGATTATCCTTGTTCGGTTGGTAGTTGGGGATTTGGTTTTGAATGTGATCAGTGCCTATGCCCCTCAGGTAGGTCTTAGTGAGAGCACCAAGATGCAGTTTTGGGAAGATTTGGATAGCATGGTTAATACCGTGCCGATCAATGAGAAACTCATCATTGGAGGAGACCTCAATGGCCATGTGGGAGCGACGAATGTAGGGTTTGAGCGAGTGCATGGGGGGTTTGGGTATGGTAGTAGGAATCAAGAGGGCGAGGATGTTTTGAACTTCGCGGTGGCCTACGACCTCTTGATAGCAAATACCATCTTTAGAAAGAGGGAATCCCATCTAGTGACCTTTCAGAGTGGTCACCACTCGAGCCAGATCGACTTTATCCTTGCAAGGAGGAGAGATAGAAGTGCTTGCTTAGATTGTAAGGTGTTTCCTGGGGAGTGTGTTGTCTCTCAACACAAGCTTGTGGTGGCAGATTTTCGCTTTCAGGTACGTGTTCACAGGAACAAATGTGCCAAGGTCGCGAGAACAAAGTGGTGGAAGCTTAGAGGGGAAGCGGCATAAATGTTTAAGGACAGGATGCTGGGAGGGACCATGGGAGGTAGGAGAAGATGCAGATGACATGTGGCTAAAGATGACAACATGTGTTCGAAAGGTGGCTGCAGAAGTGCTTGGCGTGAGTAAGGGAGGCAAACAAGAAGCGAAAGACACCTGGTGGTGGAATGATGAGGTGCAAAGGGCTATTAAGGAGAAGAAGGAGTGTTTCAAGCGCCTCCACCTTGACAAGAGTGCAGCCAACATCGAGAGCTATAGAACAGCGAAGAGGGCTGCAAAGCGAGCTGTGAGTGTAGCCAAGGGCCAGACGTATGAGGACCTTTATCAGCGGCTAGGCACGAAGGAAGGGGAGAAGGACATTTATCGGTTGGCTAGGACCCGAGAGAGGAAGACAAGGGACATAAACCAAATCAAGTGCATCAAGGATGGGACAGATCGCCTTCTAGTGAAGGATGAAGAGATCAAGGATAGATGGCGAGAGTACTTCGATAAGTTGTTTAATGGGGAGGATGAGAGTCCTACCGTGGAGTTGGACGACTCATTTGACGATACCAACAGACGTTTTGTGAGGAGAATTCAGGAGGCAGAGATTGAGGAGGCTTTGAAGAGAATGAAGAGGGGTAAAGCGATGGGTCCAGATGGTATCCCCATTGAGGTGTGGAGATGTCTTGGTGCTAGAGCAGTAGTTTGGTTAACTAAGCTTTTTAACCTTATTTTTCAGTCAAACAAGATGCCTGATGAATGGAGGAGAAGTATATTAGTACCGATCTTCAAGAACAAGGGAGATGTTCAGAGTTGTACCAACTACCGAGGGATTAAGCTAATGAGCCATACAATGAAGCTCTGGGAGAGGGTTATCGAGCACCGCCTCAGAAGAGGGACAAGTGTGACCCAAAACCAGTTTGGGTTCATGCCTGGGAGGTCGACTATGGAGGCGATTTACTTAATACGGCAATTAATGGAGAGATATAGGGGACAGAAGAAGGACTTGCATATGGTCTTTATTGACCTTGAGAAAGCGTACGACAAAGTACCAAGGAATGTCATGTGGTGGGCCTTGGAAAAGCACAAAGTCCCAACTAAGTACATTACCCTCATCAAGGATATGTACAATGATGCGAGGACGGTTGTCCGAACATGTGATAGTGACACTAGTGACTTTCCAATTAAAATTGGACTACATCAGGGATCAGCATTGAGCCCTTATATATTTGCTTTGGTGATGGATGAGGTCACAAGGGATATACAAGATGATATCCCGTGGTGTATGCTCTTTGCTGATGATGTAGTGTTAGTTGACGAGACTAGAGCAGGGGTTAATCGGAAGTTTGAGTTGTGGAGAGACTCGCTAGAGTCAAAAGGTTTCAGACTCAGTAGAACCAAGACTGATTACATGAGGTGCGATTTCAGCGCGACTGGACATGAGATTGGAGATGTTAGCCTCGATGGGCAAGTGGTGGCCAAGAAGGATACTTTTCGGTACCTAGGATCGATGCTACAGAAGGATGGCGACATTGATGAAGACGTTAGGCATAGGATCTCAGCCGGTTGGTTGAAATGGCGTCAAGCTTCTGGCGTTCTATGTGACAAGAGGGTGCCCCAAAAGCTAAAAGGCAAGTTCTACAGGACGACGATTCGTCCGGTGATGTTGTACGGTGCCGAATGTTGGCCTACAAAAAGGCGACATGTCCAGCAACTGAGTGTAGCAGAGATGCGTATGTTGCATTGGCTCTGTGGGCATACAAGAAGGGATAGAGTCCGCAATGAAGATATTCGAGATAGGGTTGGAGTGGCACCGATTGAGGAAAAATTGATTCAACATCGGTTGAGATGGTTTGGTCATGTCCAAAGGAGGCCTCCTGAGGCGCCGGTGCGTAGTGGGGTTCTAGAGTGGGTCGATAACGTAAAGAGAGGTAGAGGTCGACCTAGACTGACCTGGGACGAGGCGGTTAAAAGAGACCTTAAGGAGTGGAACATCCCCAAGGAGTTAACTATGGATAGAAGTGCTTGGAGACTAGGCATCAGTGTGCCTGAACCATGATCTCTATTTCACCTTTTGTTTACCCTTAACACTTCGTGTGTGTGTGGGTGGGTGTGTGTTTCGCCTTTCATGGTTTCCTGTGGGTTTCATCTCTAGCCTACCCCAACTTGCTTGGGACAAAAGACTTTGTTGTTGTTGTTTGTTGTTGTTGTAAGCTTTTGAACTATGCTATCTGAATATTGCCTTAGTGATGCTTGAGTATGAACTGTAGCCATCTGAATATAGCCGTAGTGATGCTTGAGTCTGAACTGTAGTGTTTTAGTCGTTGAGAAACAAAATGACGAGGTCATACAATCTGAGGTATCTGATGTTGATACATACATTCATGGTCTTCAAAGTTCTCTAATTGTTTCCTTTACCCACTCCTTATCCAGATGATACTTTGATATGTTCGTGGTTTTCTCCGCTTGAAGCTATAGGCTATAACTTCAAAGTACTTCTAAATTTAGTTATATGTGTTGCCAAGTTTTTGAGATGCAAAGACGCACATTTGAGGAGCTCATATGATCTGAAGTATCTATGTTTGTTGATACATCCATTTGTGGTCTTCAAAGTTCTCTGATTGCTTCGTCCACCACTCCACCCCAATGCTGCATTGTCTTTATTGAAATAATATTTCTCCGGGTTAATTTTTTTTGTGTATCACTATAGCTTTGCAGCATTTCTTATTTATGCTTGAACAAAGCTGTTTTGGAAATTAAGATGTCAAAAGAGCAAAATGAGGAGGCTGTATTATCTGAAGTATCTTTGTTGATACAATATTCATGGTCTTCAAAGTTCTCTGATTGTTTCTTTTGAATTATTATTCGGTTGAAGCATAGCTGTTTATACTTTTTTGCACGAGTTCTTTATGAATAAACATATTGGCATGATCGCCTAATGCATCTCTTTGTCTCAAGCAAAATTGAGGTGACACTTGACTGTGATGGACTGATGGTCTTGGTGTCAAATATATGATCTTGATTCTTGAAGGTTTTGTCCTCATTCTAGTTTCATCCTTTCTCCTGTGAAGAGTGAAACAGTTTGTTATGCATTGCTTCTTTGCTTTCCAAGAATGACTTTGTTTGGTCACTGCATCATTTTGCATTAGATGGCTGATACTGCAAACAAATTAGTTTGGAGTTATATAAAATTTCTTACTAATTACACTTAATATGATCTATATATAGGAATTTATCTCTGGTTTTGCAGCAGACTACGGAATAACTTTGTGTCTGGTTTGTTGATCTTTGCCTGCAATTCAGTACCAAAGTATATCTGTGTCTGGTGAATCATTGCATATTGCCCTACTGACCTTTCCTATCAATCCAAGGGAAAGCTAGTGACTATTGTATTTTTCTTTCTTTCTTTTTTTTTCAAGTACTTAGGCTGTTGTGCCAATTGGTGTAAGGACCAATTTATCTTGTCATAAGGGCCAATTTGATGTGACATTTGTAAAGGGGAATAGGGGATCATTCATCCCCTCCAATTTGCAGCTTATGGTTTCCCGTTGGTGTTTCTCTGCCTATGTACTGAATTTGGCGCAACGTCTAATTTACCTTGTCACAAGCTCCAGGTTGAAATGACATTTGTAAAGGGATAATTCATTTATGCACCCTTTATTGTTTATATCTGCCCATTGAATTCGGTTCCATTACATTTACACGAATGGTAATGTGAACTTAACAGCGTGTTCCAGTCTGTAATGCATTGGAAGCGTGTTCCAGTCTGTAATGCATTGGAAAAGCTCAGCGCCTAGGTGATTGGGTTGGACCGTCCCGGTCAGTATCAGCCATTCAGCCTTACACGCACTGCGACCTGATAGCAAGCCACACTAGACACTACGAATGTATTACGGACCAAAACAGCCAAGTAATTGAATTACCTGGGAAAGTAGAAGATTGCTCAAAAATAAGGATGTGACTAATTTACAGCTGATTGTAAATTAGTCTCCGGTACAGTCACCCTATTTTCAGCAAGTACTCGATAAATTTACAGTCACATGTTTCCTTTTTTGCCCGGAGGGCCACTAGTAGCTCTCACGTGCAGAGCCGGCGCATGCAGTGTCTGTGGGCCCACCCAATTTTTGTTAAGTAGCAGTGACGATGCATTAAAAAAACTCGTATCTTTCAAAATCGAGTATCAAAATCAAATATGATTGCACCATCATGTTGATCTCAGTAAAACCTTCAAAATAAGATCTCACTTCAATATATTTTGATCCTGTTTTTTCTGTTTTTTCTCATACAGTACGAAGCAATTATGTTAAAACCTAAAAGCAATTTACAGTAAACTTGAAAACAACTTAGAACAAAGTATAAGCAATTAAAATTATTCAAATCAATGTAGTTTATTCACTGGAACGGGGACAACGGGATGATAATCCTGCAAATGTAGCACTTTTCTTCAAAGTTTACTTTGCATAAAAGGAGAACACATCCATAAAAGTGGACACATGTACCGGAGGGCTAAGTTGCTTGTTAAGTATCGTATCATTGCTGATCTAAAATAATAGAATTGCCTAAATCAGATCCTATTATTGACTAAATCAGGAAGAGAGGAACGATGGAAAAAAAAGAGCAGGAGCACCCTGCAAGTCTGAAACACAGTTGTGGACGGCAGCACAGCCAGCCATCGATGTAGGCAGGGGCTACCTCTTGCGGTCGCAGGTCCTCTCGCCGGTGGCCGCTGCCGTGCATGGCCGAAGGGGGCGCCGCCGCGTGGGACCTCGCCGGGCCGCTGCCGCTCTGGTGGTCGTCGAGGGGCCGCCGCCGCGTGGGACCAAGCGCGGGCCGCTGCCGCTCTGGTGGTCACCGAGGGGCCGCCGCCGCCGCGCGCGTGCCATGGTGGTTGCCGGCGCTAGGGTCCCTCGCCGACCCTGCCTGGCCACCGCGTGGGAATCCGCGAGGGAGTGTCGTCGCAGGCCCTAGTCTTGCGCCACTGCTGAGATCCCTCATCAGGGGCCGCCGCGTTCTTCATCCGTGGGAGCACTGCCTGGGCGGCGGTGTGGAGAGAGGATAAGGAGAGAGGGGGGTTGCCGTGGTGGTGAATGGAGGAGATGGATAATGATAGAAGCGTGGGGCCCACCACGTGTGAGAGAAGCAGAGAGCGTCGTTCTAGGATGGAGACAGAAAGAGAGAATAGTAGATTAGTGCTTGGCCGCGGTTGTGATTTCTTTTCTCCCGGCAGCCGGCTGACTGAAACTCTGAAAGGGCCAAGGACACACGAAGATGCCTCTATGGCTAATGCTCGTGACATTATTCTGAAATAAAACAATGTCTTCACAGTCTCAAACGATTGCTTTTACAGCATGCTGCTACTCTCTCCGTTCTTAATATATCACATTTAGGATAAGCAAATTAGTTCATTTTTGAACTAAATAGCTTGTCCTAAACGTCATATATTTACGAACGGAGGTGGTAGCATATAACATTCTAACCAAAGATTTAATAGGACAATCATACAATCGTTTCTGTGAAGCACGGCAGTTTAGCCATGTTAGCCAGGACCAACTTTTGGGATGTCGTAGTGCTCGCTGAGGTTTGCCGGGTACTGGTTGAAGTCCTGGATGCGGTCCCTGTGTGACTTGTTGGCGACTTTGGCCATCTTCTGCGTGCCAATCTTTTGCTTCTGTTCCATGTAACGTCGCTCGGCTGGTGTGAGGTGGTCGTAGCAGTCAGGGTGTGGGTTCCCTTCCTCCTCTCCCGTCTTGTTGCCTTCAGTTAGCTCGGAGATTCCACCTGAATAACAATCATTCAATTTGATGTGAAGTACAGCAGAAAGCACTTTAACATTCAAGTAGTTCAATTACACAAATCAAAAGGATAAGCAATGTATGCAAAGTTTTTGGGCAATGAACCAAGCATAGTATGCATGACCATGAATTTTTCAACAACTAATGAGCTACTTCTCTCATCAGTTCATCAGATAATCCTAATGGCAGCAGAAGGAAGCAGTTTGGGAGAGACGGGCGTCAGTACACAAAACAAAACAGTAAGGTCACAATATGCATACAAATGAAGCAAGCTGTTGGACAAATGAACTTGTTCAGCATGTAATGACTACAATTTACCAACAAAAAGTGAGAAACTTCTCCACAGAGTTTACAAAATCACCATGCGACGCAGAATGCATCCAGAATCCCAGATTTGCAGATTATTTCAGCAAAGACCGATCAGAGAACTACACCAGAAAAATAGTCATCTTCTATCCTTTCATAACACTAAAGTGGAAATCTGACTGCGCCTTAATGTCCAAGTCCCCATGAAATATGTTGTCACTTAGCATCACATGAGCTCCTACTAATAGCAATTAAAAAGGGCACAACACCTAAGTCTTGTTTGTTTTGCATTAAAATTAGTTACCATAGCCAATAGTCATGCTTGTCAAGGCGAAGAACAGAGGTGCTCCAAGCAGTGGTAAAACTACAAACACGTGTGTCCATATGCACAAGGATCGGCATCGAGTACATATATAGCACGAAACAAAGTGGCATCAACAAGCAAATATTTATGTTTGAAGTCGTCGTATTTGATTGCACGGATATATAAAACAAGAACAGGTATTTAGACAAACAAACACAATCCAGTAATTGAGTAATCAAACCAAAGTCAGAGCATAGAGACCCATAAACTATCAGCAGCTATGTATTGTGCACAACCAATCAATTAACTGGTAGCATCGCTAATACACATAAATACTCTTTGACAGGTTCAGCTCTTCAGAAATTTGAACAGTGATGCTTAGGTTCAGAAATCAGAATAGCCAGTGTTATGAGCCAAACCTTCACGAAGCTCATCGTGCCCGATCTGAGACGACTCCTCACGTTCCTGCTTCTTCTTCTTTTTCTTGACTCCACCTTCCTTGACATCCAATGCTTTCCCCTTCAGCTTCAGCCTTCCCCCAACGACATTTTGGTACTCCGACATCTCGCTGCAATAAGGATAACCAGCAAAGTTAGATCAACAATGCAAATCAGCAAGTAACCAACGGGAAAAATCCGGCGTGCAAACACGATTTGAGTTGGCCACATGGCAGCATACATTCTAGATTACACATAACTCGATAAATTCAGATATTACAGCGTACTTGGTAAAACGGCAGCAGTTCCAAATACTGCAATCTCGAAGCTAATCACATCAATCGCAGAGAGACCGGCGACTGTACAAATTCAGGGGGGCGGGCGATTCGCGCCCTTGAAAGAGCACACGCGGCGAACAGATCAAATGTCAGGGGGGAGGGGAGCCAATATAAGAAACGAGATTCCAGATTACTAGTTCCGGCGGTTCTCCCTCAACGGCGGCGGGCGCGGCGCGGGGAGCCGACGCCCCGACGAGCTTCTTCGATGTGTCTGGTGATTTGCGAGGACGAGAAAGAGAGACGACGGCAAAGAAAAGGTCGAAATATGATCCCAACCCATGCCTACAATGGGCCGGGCCTCTCGGCCCGGTTCTAATACGGCCCAGTTCGACGGCAAAGAAAAAGTCTACATCACCCCCAACCTATGAGGATGGACTACATAACCCCTAACCTATGAAACGGTCTATATCACTCCCTAAACTTTTCAAAACGGGGCAAATTAGCCCCTAAACCAGTTTTGAAAAATCATAGTAAATCACAGAAAAATCGTAAAATGGAAAATCCAATTGTATTGAACTCCAAATGAGTAGATATACACAGTGAACATATCATATTACATGTTCACTGTGTAGATCTACTCATTTGGAGTCTAACACAATTAGATTTTCCATTTTATGATTTTTCTGTGATTTATTATGATTTTTCAAAAGTGCTTTAGAGGGTAAGTCGACCCTTTTTTAAAGTTCAGGAGGTGATTTAGACTATTTCATAGGTTAGGGGTTATGCAATCCATCCCTCATAGGTGAGGAGGTGATATACACTTTTTCCTTTTTCTATCTGATGATCGCCCGACGGAGTCTAACGCAATTACGCAAGCACACCAAAACGTTCGGGAAAAAACTAGCGGTTAAGCAGGAATGGAGAACTCAAGAATCACTTCATGCAGCGATACAATATTGATTGGCTTTTCTTTTTCTACTGACAAATTAAACTTAGATCGCCCCAGCTAGACTGACAACTGGAGTAGTAAGCAGTATCGATTCATCCTCGCCTAGTAGCCCGCTGAAGGTAGGACGCGCGGGCTAGCGGCCGGACCATCGTCGCCGGCGTGGTGGCAGTAGGTGCACTGGCACCCTGGTTGGATGCACACGCCGTGCCCGCCGTGTTCCTTGAAGCACTTGACCGTGCAGAACGCCGGGTCGCAGGGCCCAAACGATAACATGAACCTCCTGCCGCACACCCTATTGGTGCTGATGGTGGGGGACGGGCTCGGCGGCATGGTCTCCGTCGTCGCCGCGGACGCCATTAATGCCGAGCACAGCACCAGAGCCGCCGGGAGGATCAGGAGGAGGGTTGCACTTGCACGGCTAGTGAAGATCCCCATCGCCAATCTCTTCACAGCGTTTGCTCTCTCAATCACAGGATAGATGATCTCAAGATCTGCTGCGTATGGTGCTTTCTCTGCTGATGCAGTGATGCTATAGCTCGCGGTGGTCCTTTTGTAGTGGCGGATGGGTAACGATCGATGCTTGATAAGCTGATTGCCAGAGAAACGATGGTTGCTGCTTGAGTAGCGAATTAAACTATGCCAAAGTTGCTTGGGCTTTATTCATGGTAGGAATTAAATGAAGGTCCTATCTATCTTCTTCAGGTGGTAGTGAATTAAACCTTGCAAAAATTGCTTGGGCTATCAATGGCAGGAATTGAAGTGTCCTATGTATCTTCTAAAGGGTTTGATTGAACTATATACATCTATACTATAAAATCGAATAATTTGAAAAATCTTCCTCATCAAAATCGTATCCGCCTTACCCCTCACACTGGACTCACATGTCATATATTTGGAGGAGTAGATAGGGTGGAAAACTCATATAATCACAATTTGGAGAACGTTTCTGTCAAAATATTATTATTATTGTTACCTAACGTTGACTTTACCCACCCACCCGAACCCACACTATAATTTTTGCATTTTAGAACTTTTTTTTAGTAAGAATTCTACATATGGGCCTCAGGGGGAAAGAATTTCAAAAATGGACCCATGGCGCCGTGTTGTTATACAACGGCGCCGTGGCTGTTGGCGCCGTGCTATGGGTCCATTTTTGGGATACTTTCCCCCAGGGGTCCATATGTAGATTTCTTACTCAAAAGGGTCTAAAATGCAAAAACTTATACAGCCCACATGGGGCCCACCAGGCACCCACCCTATTCCCACGCCGCGTTACCACTCGTATTTCAATCAGGCAACCCGATGCAAGCGGCTGCGGTGGAGATGGACTATCGTCCCTGTAGCGGCCGCCTATCCTCGAGCTGAGGAGACTCGAGACTGGCGCCCCCTCCACGGACAAGGTGCGGTGCCGGTATTAGGTGTCGCATCAGTATCGTCCTCCGCCGCTCCGCCACCTCGCGTCTGCGCACACCCGCATTCACCCCATCGTCCTGAGTCGCCGTGTGCAAGGCAGGGTTAACCAAACCGCGGGAAGACCGTTTTCCGTGAAGAAAAAAATCGGGCCGATTTACCGGTAAAACCGACCGGTTCACCAAGGTTAGGAATTTTTAAGTTCGGTTAGGAGTGGGAACCAGACCGGTTTAGGTACCAGGCCGGACCGGAACCGCCCGAACCGGCCCGGTTCCCACCGGTTTTGTTAACCTGGTGCAAGGACCCGGTGCGGCCCGTCGCCTCAGCCCACAGGGTACTGACGCGTGGACGAGATGCCAACAGCCGGGAGGACACGCGGCGCGGTGCCGTGGCGAGGTCGATCAGCGTCAGTTTCCTTCGCGATTCCTCGCGGGCCGGCGACCGCCTCCCGTGATCACGGTCGTGGTGTGCCCGGCGCGCTTGCCCATGTACTGTCGTACAGGTGCTGGACGAAGAGCGACGTCCGACGTTGACTCCTCGGCTCAGACCCAAAGCAGATCAACGTCGCAGATCGCACTGCTCTCCGAATTACCAAAGCACAGGTATGTCAGTCTCGTGATTTGCCTTTTATATTTGAAGGTTCATTTGACCACGCGCATTGTTTTAATTTACATTAGAGTGGTGGCGGAGCTTGCAGCTAAATACATCATTGTTCAATAGTAGTAAAGAACAATAGAAGCGCTTAGTTTCAAAATTTATCTAAGCTGCTACATGCCTTGCATTGGAGACGGCAAGCTGCTGGAAATTAAAAGCATATATTGTAATGTAGAGTGGTCATGTGAACTCAAAATAGTCATATTATATTGATAACTGTTCTACTTCCAGTATTGTGATCGAGATAGCTCTATTTGGATATTGTCATATTGATGATCACAATAGTCATGTTAATATTGAGCTTTCGAAGAGGTGTGTGCTCAACTTCATTCTCCTAGACAAAGAATTTTGAACACAAGAGAGAGACCTGTAGGTATTTAGGGTGGTGCTCTTTGTTCTTCCAAGTTTTAATTTAGCCTTTGCAGTAACTTAGCATGATCCTGATCCTTATTGCAGAGTTATTTTACGATACTTGTCATAGAAATTGCACTCGCCGCTTTATTGCTAACACATTTACAATCATTTATGCAAGGTTCTTCCTTGCAATTCCTGGCTACATGCTTTGGTTTCCTATCAATTTTCCCTACACATTTTGCACTATGCATGCACATGCAGTCGATTCTGTTGAAGCAGCCTGCCGTCACGACTGTCTCTGATGGGAACCGCTGCTCCCCTCAAAGCACCGGCGGTCCGGCGAGCAGGTGGCCGGAGGCTAGAGCTGATGCTCACCTCCTTCAACTCTGCAGCGAATGCGGGGGCGCTAGGCGGAGCGAAGGGCGGAGCTACTGGTTGCCTTTCTATTACTCTCCATCTACGTCAACGCTTGGAGGAGAATGAATGCGGGAGTCCATGAGATGATAAGCTTGGTTGTACACATGTTCAATGATGCACGGTGGAGTATATATGTTCGATAATTTTTTTATATGTGGGACCCACTTCAAACCCATACTTAGTATTTCAAACAAAGGTTTGAGTTGAAATCATTTCCTAATGAATAAGTCGCGGGGAATAATTGCTTTTTACATTTTTATAGTGAGCACTTTTAAAATGATAGAAGCTGGTCTTTTTATAAAATTGAATAAATTATATAGTTCTCAAAAAATACATCTACACCTTTGCCACAAAATAAAATTATAATGTAAACAATTCTTTACTATGTGATGTTCAAAACACGCGTGTCGCACGTGCATCTATATTAGTCTTTATAAAAAAAAGCAACTCCAACTCCAACGGTTGAAAGTAAAACACTTCCAATAAATTGATGTTAGTGTCTTCATAAAAAGTATTGGGACAGAAAAATATTCTTATCTTTTTTTGAGGAATAAAAATATTCTTATCTCCAACAGTCCCAAAAAAGCTGGTTAAAAAAAGGTTGCACCGTATCAGCCATTGTTGGGTCCATTAACATATTAGGCATGCATGTTCAAAACTGTTGGAGAGGCGCGGGATTTAGTTTTGGGTTAGCCAAAATATTGGGCAACCACTTCTATTGTGCACGGCCTATCATGCCTCGTTTGTACCTACTCCTAAGTGGTAACCAACTAAATATAGTCAACGAACAGTGATCAGTATTCTAAAAAATACTAGATTTAATGAATCTTGAATTTTAGTAAAAAAATGAATAAACTGTTTATTAATCTCAGCATCCCATGTTGTGCAGAAACTAAATCAAGGTTTTAAATAAAACTAGTTCAACATTTAATGCTGAAATGTTAAAGTATTAAAGTGTTATTTCAATTTAAAAAGAAAAATGTAAATTATAGAAATATATGTTGCTTTTTATACAACATGATGTTTCCAATAGTATAAAAATGTACTTCTAGTTTGAAAGAAAATGCATTTCAATTTAGAATCAAAATAATTAATCATCCATCCATGCGCTCATCTTCCTCCCAATTAAATTATAGCCTTGTTTATTTCGCAAAAATTTCTCCAACATCAACCTTCAGACACTAATTAGGGGTATTAAATGTGGATTAATGACAAGATCTATTTCATAACCCTCCTAATTATGTCATGATTAGAGCATCTCCAAGAGACTCTGTAAAACAAGTTGATTAGCTAAAAATTACAAAACTTAGATAAAAAATTGAAGAGTATCTTGGCCCCCTAAGTGGGTTTTGGTGATTTAATGACACACGCTTAAGTGGCTAATGATTTATCTAGTGTATGAGCAGGAATTAAAATTGTATGTGGCATCAAGTGTTGATTCATTGAGTAAGCAAAAAGGAAGTGATGCTACAAAGGGTTCCTATGAAGGATTATTTTATATTTTGAATTTGAGTCCTAGGAACGCCGTACTATAAAGAGTGACATGAAATGTATCTTCCAAGAGTCGAATATGTGCTCTAGTTGTCTAAACAAAACCTATGAGAGACACCTTTGCACCAACACGTTCACGGGGCTAACTTTTTGGGTGCTGACCTTGGAAGGCCGGAGTTTCCGGGGTTCACCCGGAGTCTCCGGACTTCCCGGAGTTTCCGGGTCTTAGAGCTGTAACGGCTCTTTTCTGTGTGAGGGGGTATAAAAGCCACCTCCACCCTTTCCTTTCTCTCTCTCTTGCCCATTTCGACCTGCAACAACTCAGAACTCTTTCACTCCCCTCTTTACTCCCCTTGGCCTTGGTTTGGTGAGATTTGTTGGGGATTTAAGGAGGGTTTGAGAGCAAGAGCTTAGAGAGTGCTAGTGAGCTGATTTCCCATCTCTAGAGCACCTCGTTCTTCGCTTGGTTGGCACATTTCGTGTTTGTTACTCTTGGAGCTTTGAGCTCCTAGCCGGCTAGGCGTTGCCTTGGAGCATCCAAAGGTTTGTAGCTGCCCAAGGAGGTTTGTATCACCCCGAAATTGAGTAAGTAACTCTAGCTTGATCTTTGTGGTCGCTAGAGGGAGGAAAGTGACCTAGGTGTAAAGGTCCACCCTTTGTGGGTTCCTCAACGGAGACGTAGACCTCAAGGTGTGAGGTTGAACTCCGGTAACAAATCTGTGTGTCTCTTGTGGTTGTCGTTCTTTTTGTATGCTTGTATCTCTCTTGAGCACATTTCTAGGGTTTGGTGCCGATCTACTCCATGTTGAGGTTCCTGCAGGTTCTAGGTGGATAAACAGGCTTGTCTGATCCCAGTGCATGACCTATTTTCATAGATCTATGTTTGAGCAAGTTTAATTTCTGTCGAATTTGTTTCCCCTCTCGTAGGCCGGACAATCCGGACATTTTCCTGGATTCTCCGGATTTCCCGGAGTATCCGGAGACTCCGGACCTGGACTGACAGTTGGTTGAAAAGTTTGTAAATTTTAGGTTTGACTATTCACCCCCCCTCTAGTTGACATCTTGATCCTTTCAATTGGTATCAGAGCCAAGTGCTCCGAATTTGAAGCTTAACCGCTTGGAGTCAAGAAGATGTCGGATCCAAATGCTCAAGCTCCACCTCTCCCCGAAGGAGGGGATGCCGCCAACAATGTTGTCGGCACACCTCCCGTTCTACCTCAAGGAGGTGGTACCCTTGGAGCAAGCACAAGTCATCAAGCACATGGAGATGATGCGGAGTCCTCTGATAAGGATGAAGAATTTGATGATGCAAGTTCCAACCGCTCCGCTCGACGCCCGTCATCATCAAGGGACTATACTCGAACCTCTTTCGATTACTCTCGCTTATCTTTTAACCATCCATCGGGTTCTAGCCACATTGGGAAGATACCCCAATTTGATGGAACCGGCTATTCCAAGTGGAAGAACTCGATGGAGGAGTATTTGATGGCGGTAAATCCCGCACTTTGGACTATTGTGATTAGGGGTATTACTTTTCCTAGTGGTGATGCAACGCTAACTCAAGATCAAGCAAATGAGATACAAAGAAACTATCAAGCCATACGCATCATCAAGAGTTCACTCACGTCCGAAGAGTATGACAAGGTGGATGGGTTGAAATCCACCAAGGAAGTGTGGGACACATTGTTCATCAACCATGAATGAACAAAGCAAGTGAGAGAAGGAAGAATCCGTGCCTTAGAAAGTGAGCTCAACCGCTTTGTTATCAAGGAAAATGAGTCTCCACAAGACATGTACAACCGCTTGAACAAAATCATCAACAAGATCAAGTCCCTTGGAAGCACAAGATGGGGAAGAAGAGAAGTGGTTGATAAGATCCTCTCCGCATACATGGCAAGGGATGTTCAACTCCCAACACTCATAAGAGAGAAGAGAAGCTTTAACAAGTTCACTCCGGCGGATGTGATTAGAAGAATTGAAGAACATCTTATCACCGTCAAGGAGTCAAAGCTTTAACAAGAAATGTCCAAGATGCATGAACAACTTGAGAAGAACAAGGGAGTGGCCCTCAAGGCATCTAACAAAGAGAAGAGATCAAGCTCATCAACCTCCAAGACCGTGGTCAAGGAAGATAGTGATGAAGATAGTGATGAAAATATGACTCCCGAACAAATGACACTCTTCATAAGAAAGTTTAACAAAGTGATCAAGAAGAGTGGCTTCTTCAACAAGAACAAAGACAAAGACAAGATCAAGACCAAGAGGACTTCAAAGAGGCTATGCTTTGGGTGTGGCAAGGAGGGTCACTTCATTGCGGAGTGCCCCAACATCAAAGTGAGAAGAAGGGACACCAATAAGAATGACAAGAAAAAGAAGAAGGAAGTTGGTGAAGCACACTTGGGTGAAGAGTGGGACTCAAATGATGATAGCTCCGACTCCGATGATGAAGTGGGTCTTGCCACTATATCTATTGGGAAACCAATCAACAAGTCACCACTCTTTGGAGACCTCACCGATGATGAAGATGACTTCACCCACACATGCCTCATGGCGGGCTCTAAGGTAGACACTCCCACCCCGCCCCTAGATGATGATAGTGAAAGTGATCTTGAATTTGAAAAAATAATAAATGGCTTTGGTAAAAAGGCAACTATGAAAATCATGTCTTTAATGAAAGAAATAGAGAATAGAGATGGGTATCTAGAGGTGCAAGAAGAACTCTTTAGACTTGAGCGAGAGAAAACCATTGCCCTTGAGAATGCCCTTGTAATTGAAAAGAAGGGTTTCAAAGTGCAAGAGGACTTGCTTAAGGAAAAGGAGCCAGAAATTCTTAGCCTCAAGAAATCTCAAGCTAAAGAGGCGTTGATAGTAGATGAATTAACTAGGGAATCTTTCCTAGCTAAGGATGCTTGCAATAAACTTGAGGGTGAAAAGGTTGAACTTCAAAAGAGCTTTGAAAGCTTAAGGACTAGTCACATAGCACTAGAAGTTCAACTTGACAATCTCAAGAATAATGTTACAACAACCTCTAATGATGCTCTCTCTAACTCTAAAGCCTCAACAAGCAATGGTTGTTCTCGGTGTTATAAAATTGATATAAATGCTTGTGCTACTAACATTGCCGAGATGAATGCTATGAAGAAAGAGATTGCTAGGTTGTCAAACTCCCTCATTGATGAGAAGAAGAAAGAACCCAAAAGAGGTGAGTTTGAGAACCACACCAAAAGCTTTGGGTCAAGCTACAGAAAGAAATTTGGCTTTGCGGATGGGAAGGGTCTTGGTAAGCAAGAACAAGGTACAAAGGACCCCATCCCATTCATCAAGAACTACCAAGGAATGTGGTGCACGGAATGAAGCAATTGGGTGCCAAGAACAATGACAACCAAGTCAAGTACAACTCCCCTATCAAGTTCAAGGGTACTCAAAACACAACACATGCACCACAAGCTAAGGCAAAGGCCAATCCAATCAAGTCAAGCAAGAAGCCCAAGCCACATGCCTCACAAGATAGCTTCTATGCCGATTATGTGTTGACTTGGGACCACAAGGGTAAGGTGGTTGCCAAGTATGTGGGACCCCGCACAAAAGGGACATTGGTCAAAAGGAATGTGTGGGTGCCCAAAGTTCTTGTGACTAACGCTATAGGACCCAAACCTACTTGGGTACCTAAAACACAAGCATAATTTGTTTTGTAGGCATACTCCTCCGGTGGAACCAAATGGGTGATTGATAGTGGATGCACAAATCATATGACCGGAGAGAAGAAAATATTTACCTCTTGTGATATGATTGAAAATCCTACGGAAAGAATTGCCTTTGGAGGCAATGGTGGAGGAACGGTTGTTGGTCTTGGTAAAATTGCTATCTCAATCAATCATTCAATTTCCGATGTTTATTTGGTTGAATCTGTGGACTACAATTTGTTGTCCGTTTCACAACTTTGTGAGATGGGCTACAATTGTTTGTTCACCAATGATGGTGTGACCGTCTTTAGAAGGGGCGATGACTCCGTTGCCTTTAAGGGTGAACTTAAGGGAAGGCTTTACTTGGTGGATTTCATATCGGATAAAGCCCAACTTGATACATGCTTATTGGTAAAGTCTAGCTTGAGTTGGCTTTGGCATCGCCGGCTAGCTCACGTTGGGATGAACAATCTCAATAAGCTTCTAAAGGGGGAACACATCCTAGGACTAACAAACGTTCATTTTGAGAAAAATAGAATTTGTAGTGCTTGTCAAGCCGGAAAGCAAGTTGGTGCTCCTCATCCCGCCAAGAATGTACTTACCACTACAAGGCCATTGGAACTACTTCACATGGATATCTTTGGTCCCGTGGCTTATGTTAGCATTGGAGGGAACAAGTATGGCTTTGTCATTGTTGATGATTACTCTCGGTACACTTGGGTATTCTTTATGAAGGACAAGAGCAAGGCTCGTGAAATATTCAAGAAGTTTGCCACAAGAGCCCAAAATGAGTTTGATGTGAAGATCAAGAGAGTAAGAAGTGACAATGGCACCGAGTTCAAGAACACCAACATTGAAGAGTATCTTGATGGAGAAGGCATTGGTCATGAGCTCTCCGTCCCATACACTTCACAACAAAATGGGATAGTGGAGAGGAAGAATAAAACTCTTATTGAAGCCGCAAGAACCATGCTTGATGAGTACAAGACTTCGGATAGTTTTTGGGCGGAAGCAATCAACACGGCTTGTCATGCTATCAACCGTTTGTATCTTCACAAGCTTCGACACAAGACCGCCTATGAACTTCTAACCGGTAAAAAGCCTAACGTGTGTTACTTTAGAGTTTTTGGTTGTAAGTGCTTCATTCTAAATAAGAAGCCCAAAAGCTCTAAGTTTGCACCTAAAGTTGATGAAGGTATCTTTCTTGGATATGCCTCAAACGCTCATGGCTATCGTGTCCTCAACAAAACCACCGGTTGTGTTGATGTCACGTGTGACGTGACGTTTGATGAATCTAATGGCTCTCAAGTGGAGCAAGTTGATGAATTGTGTGTAGGCAAGGAAATACCAGCTGAAAAGGCTATAAAAAGGATGGCCATTGGGGAAGTCAAGCCTCAAGAAGAAAATGATGAGGACTGCGAGATCATAGAAGAGTCACCAAGTACACCTCCCGCTGCGAACCTCGGAGAATTCAGAGAAAAACCCGGAGACTCCGGGATTCCCGGAAACTCCGGAGAAAATTCCGGAAATTCCGGACTTTCCACTGGTGACCCTCAAGGCAGTCAAGAAGATGAGGAATTGATTCAACAAGAAGCCTCTGACCCACATCCAAGAGTTCACCAAAGTGTTCAACGAGATCATCCCGTTGACAACATTCTTGGAAGCATCCGTAGAGGGATAACAACTCGTTCAAGATTAGCAAATTTTTGTGAACATTACTCGTTTGTTTCCATGTTGGAACCTCTTAGGGTCGAAGAAGCACTTGAGGATGATGATTGGGTAATGGCTATGCAAGAAGAGCTCAACAACCTCACGCGGAATGAAGTCTGGTCCTTGGTGGAACGCCCCAAGCAAAATGTGATAGGTACTAAATGGGTCTTCCGCAACAAACAAGATGAGAATGGCGTGGTGACCAAGAACAAAGCAAGATTGGTGGCAAAGGGATACACTCAAGTAGAAGGCTTGGACTTTGGAGAAACTTATGCACCGGTGGCAAGGCTTGAAGCAATCCGCATACTCTTAGCCTTTGCCACTCATCACAACTTCAAGTTACATCAAATGGATGTCAAGAGTGCTTTCTTGAATGGCCCAATCTCCGAAGAAGTCTATGTTGAACAACCACCGGGCTTTGAAGATCCACAATCTCCTAACCACGTCTACAAGCTCCATAAGGCGCTCTATGGGCTCAAGCAAGCCCCACGAGCATGGTATGAATGCCTTAAGGAATTTCTCTTAAAGAAAGGCTTTGAAATAGGCAAAGCCGATCCTACTCTCTTCACTCGTAAACAAGGCAATGATTTATTTGTATGCCAAATATATGTCGATGACATTATATTTGGTTCTACTAACTAAGTTTGGGTTGATGAGTTTAGTAGGATTATGACCAAAAGATTTGAGATGTCTATGATGGGCGAGTTGAAGTTCTTTCTCGGATTTCAAATCAAGCAACTCAAAGAAGGCACATTCATAAGTCAAACCAAGTACACTAATGACATGCTCAAGAAGTTTGATATGAACAATGCCAAGCCCATCAAAACACCTATGCCATCAAATGGACATCTTGATCTAAATGAAGAAGGAAAAAGCATCGACCAAAAGGTATATCGCTCCATGATTGGATCTCTACTTTACCTTTGTGCATCTAGGCCCGATATTATGCTTAGTGTGTGCATGTGTGCAAGGTTTCAAGCTAATCCTAAGGAGTGTCATCTAATGGCCGTTAAGAGAATCTTTAGATACTTGGTTCATACTCCTAACCTTGGTTTGTGGTATCCTAAGGGCTCCACTTTCGATCTACTTGGCTACTCCGATTCGGACTATGCCTGTTGCAAAGTAGATAAGAAGAGTACATCCGGGACTTGCCAATTCCTTGGGAGGTCCTTGGTGTCTTGGAGTTCCAAGAAACAAAACTCCGTTGCCCTTTCCACCGCCGAGGCCGAGTATGTTGCAGCCGGCGCTTGTTGTGCTCAACTACTTTGGATGAGGCTCACTTTGAGAGACTTTGGTTGTAAGTTTAGCAAGGTGCCACTCTTGTGTGACAATGAGAGTGCCATCAAGCTAGGTAACAACCCCGTAAACCACTCAAGAACAAAGCACATAGACATAAGACACCATTTTTTGAGAGACTACGAAGCCAAAGGAGATATCGCTTTAAGTCATGTGAGCACCGATAAGCAACTAGCCGATATCTTCACAAAGCCTCTTGATGAACTAAGGTTTTGTGCTTTGAGGAGTGAGCTAAATATCTTGGATTCTCGTAACTTGGCTTGAGATCATGCACATATTTGAGTGACCTAGAATAAGTCTTTTTGAAAAGAAAATGATTTGCAAAACTTGTGTTCGTTTGTTTTGAAATATTTGGATCTTATCTTGGTACAACACTTAGGCTATTGTTCTCATTGCTTGATTGTGGCTAGTCTCATGTGTTGATACCTCTCAGGCTCACATATATTACATGTATAGTCATCCAAATCTATCCCAAATCAAATTCATTGCAAATCTGCTCGCTGGTCTCAGGGGGGCGGATACTCCGGATTCTTTCCCGGAAACTCCGGGTTTCCCGAAGATTCCGGACTTAGTCCGGACATTCTGGGTCTTTAAGGTATAAATACCTTTTTCACTGCGGTAACTTCTCTCTTTCATCCTTTACCGCGTTGACCGGCCGCCTTTCACTCCCGTCGCCATCCCCCTCTCTCCCCCCGTCGCCCCATAGGCGATTTTCGTTTCCAACCATCCAAATCGAGTGAGAGCTAGGGATTGAAGGCTCCAAGGTGTGGAGAACACGGATCTACAACGGATTTGAAGACTTGAAGCTTTGGTATCAGAGCTACGGCTTTGAGGTATTATGCTCCCAATCTCTTCAATAGGATGGCACCGGACGAAGAGGGGTTTTGCATATTTGACTTCATTTGCAATGAGTTGAGGAGAGCTATGAGTGATCCAATGAAGTACCTCCCCTATGCCCCCTATCTCATGTACATGATTGAGAGAGTCACCAATGTCCACTATCCCAAAAATGTTGTCCATGAGCCCTTCCGTCACCTCCGTGATCGAGCCAAGAAAGCTCCCAAGGCTCGTAAGTATGTTGGCTCATCTAGTGCAGCTCCTCGCCATGATGACATGCCCGCTGCACCCTGTCCACCTAGGCCTCCCCGTCGGCACCGTGGCTCCATGATCAAGAGGGTTCTAAAGAGTATCTTTAGCATGTGCAAGACCATGGTCACGGAGACAAATGAGAACCGCCGGGACATCATTGAGATCAAGTCTCATCTTGGCCTCCCCACCGATCCCTACCGTGAGCTCCCCACCTTTGATGATCCATTTGCGGAGTGGGACGCATAAGATGAAGAAGAAAGGCAAGAAGAGGAAGAGGAGGAGGAGGACAACAACGATGAAGAGGAAGAGGACGACGAGGACTCCGAGTGATCCCACTGCTGCACCACTCCCTTTTTAGTGCTTGATGCCAAAGGGGGAGTGTTTTATCTATCTATCTAGTGTGGAACTTGAACTTTATGGAGTTGAATTTCTAACAATAGCTTGTAATAACTTTAAATTCGTATGCATGTGAGACTATGTGAGCTTGAGACTTATGATTGTGTGCTTGTGGTTGTTTGCTCAGTTTTTACTTTCTAAGGATGCTATATGTTAGATTGAAAATTTCTTGATAAATGTTGTTTTTCACTGGTGTTCAGCAAGCCCGGAGAGTCCGGACTTTTTCCCGGAGTTTCCGGATTCTTCGGACATTCCGGGTCTGGCTCGGATACTCCGGACTTCTGAGCACCAGATTTCTTTTGCATCATTTTTGAATGCATGAACTGTCATGAGCATTTCACTATTACCTGTTGCACATCACAAGCACCCCACTATTGTAATACTCTCATGTTTTCCTCTCTTGTGCAAAATTTGATCCTAAAAGGACCATTGATATTCAAAAATCAATATGCACATATTAAGGGGGAATATTACAAATTGTCTTTTAATATTCATTGTTTATCTCTTGTAAAGACTTAAATGTGTTGTCATCAATCACCAAAAAGGGGGAGATTGAAGAGTATCTTGGCCCCCTAAGTGGGTTTTGGTGATTTAATGACACACGCTTAATTGGCTAATGATTTATCTAGTGTATGAGTAGGAATTAAAATTGTATGTGGCATCAAGTGTTGATTCATTGAGTAAGCAAAAAGGAAGTGATGCTACAAAGGGTTCCTATGAAGGATTATTTATTTTATATTTTGAATTTGAGTCCTAGGAACGTCATACTATAAAGAGGGACAGAAAATGTATCTTCCAAGAGTCGAACAGGTGCTCTAGTTGTCTAAACAAAACCTATGAGAGACACCTTTGCACCAACACGTTCACGGGGCTAACTTTTTGAGTGCTGACCTTGGAAGGCCGGAGTTTCCGGGGTTCACCCGGAGTTTCCGGGCTTTTCCCGGTATTCCGGGTCTTAGAGCTGTAACGGCTCTGTTCTGTGTGAGGGGGTATAAAAGCCACCTCTACCCTTTCCTTTCTCTCTCTCTTGCCCATTTCGACCTGCAACAACTCAGAACTCTTTCACTCCCCTCTTTACTCCCCTTGGCCTTGGTTTGGTGAGATTTGTTGGGGGATTTAAGGAGGGTTTGAGAGCAAGAGCTTGGAGAGTGCTAGTGAGCTGATTTCCCATCTCTAGAGCACCTCATTCTTCGCTTGGTTGGCACATTTCGTGTTTGTTACTCTTGGAGCTTTAAGCTCCTAGCCGGCTAGGCGTTACCTTGGAGCATCCAAAGGTTTGTGGCTGCCCAAGGAGGTTTGTATCACCCCGAAATTGAGTAAGTAACTCTAGCTTGATCTTTGTGGTCGCTAGAGGGAGGAAAGTGACCTAGGTGTAAAGGTCCACCCTTTGTGGGTTCCTCAATGGAGATGTAGACCTCAAGGTGTGAGGTTGAACTCCGGTAACAAATCCGTGTGTCTCTTGTGGTTGTCGTTCTTGTTGTATGCTTGTATCTCTCTTGAGCACATTTCTAGGGTTTGGTGCCGATCAACTCCATGTTGAGGTTCCTGCAGGTTCTAGGTGGATAAACAGGCTTGTCTAATCCCAGTGCATGACCTATTTTCATAGATCTATGTTTGAGCAAGTTTAATTTCTGTCGAATTTGTTTCCCCTCTCGTAGGCCGGACAATCCGGACATTTTCCCGGATTCTCCGGATTTCCCGGAGTATCCGGAAAAATATCCGGAGACTCCGGACCTGGACTGACAGTTGGTTGAAAAGTTTGTAAATTTCAGGTTCGACTATTCACCCCCCCCTCTAGTCGACATCTTGATCCTTTCAAAAATGAATCCAATAGCCTCTCCAAAATACCATGCTCGCAATCCAGCTCGCTATCTAACCCGCTCCGCTCGTCAACTTTTGCATGCGTCCTCCGCTCGCGATCCCGCGTGTCGGCGTCCCGCGCGCTCAACTCCTCTTGTGCGGTGCTGGAGGCAGCGGCGAAGCCGAATAAATGGCGGCAGCGCCCGAATCCAAGGCTGCCGAGGAGGGCCGCACCGTCGTAGTCTCCCAAGCGGACGCGCTCGCAACGCTACGATCCGGCAAGCAAACAGGACGCAATACCTCCGCCTTCACCTGCGTCGGCGACCCACTCGAATTCATTGTCGGGATGGACCTGTCGACCGAGCACAAGGTGCAGGTCACAAGAATTGCATGGAGGCATCCACCATGATCTGGAAGTGCAAGATGCATGCAAACCAAGGACTCCAAGTTGTCGTGGACCTCCATCGTGAACTTCAAGAAGCGTGAGCAGTTCAAGCACCGCACCAATACCATCCTCTACGACGGTGCGGCCCTTCTCGGCCAGTTCCCCAGCACGCTGCAGTCGCAGTTCCCGGGCACACCGTAAATCGATTGGGCTAGGGATGGCAACGGGGACATCCCCAGCGGGGAGTGCTACCCCATCCCCACCCCCGACATCCCCTATTTTCCCCGCTCCCCGTCCCCGTCTCGGGGCTGACTTTCTCCCGTCCCCCGTCCCCGACTGGAGAAACGGCCCCCGACGGGTGGCGCACACCCGATTACCGCTGCGCCGCACAAGCAAGTGGCCCTGTCTCCATTAACGACGAGGACGCGTTGCAGTCTGCAACGACGCCGAGAATGAGCAGCCATTTCAATCTCAGTTTACAAAGAGCTTTCAAGCATCAAGGATTAAATGGAGAAAATTGCAGTTTTGGGTTTCCAAACATCGCGCTTCGCAGTTTTGCCATTTGTAACATTGTCTTCGTAAAAATGGGTCTCGAAACGTTGACCTCTTGCAAATCATACCCTCATACGTATTTCCCCTCTTTTCTAATCAAAATAGGTGTATTTGTAACTTGAAAAGACTCATTTGCCCCTAGCTGGCCGGCCTCCATTGCTTGGAAGGAGACGCACGCTGACGCTGGCCTCCAGGCCGCTGCACATGGCTGGCCGGTCTCCATGCCGCCGCCGGCCCTGGCTTGCTGGCAGGCCTGCAGGTGGCCGACCGTGGCAGGCTCGCTGGCCTGCAGGTCGCCGGCCCTGGTCGGCTGGACAGCCGCCGCGGCCACACCCTGGCCGTGGGGGACGAGCGGCGACGAGAGGCATGGAGGGGCCCTCGCCGTCGGGGAGATGCGGAGCCGAGGTGCCCAGGCCAGCGGCGACGAGCGGCACGGAGGGGCCCTGGCCGTTGGGGAGATGCGGCACCGAGGCGCCCTGGGTCGCGCCGGCAGGGCCTGGCCGCGCCGCTCGTCGGTTCTGGACGCGCCGTGCGGAGGTTGGCTGCGTGCCATCGTCTTCCATGGCCAACCAACGCCTCTAGGGTTCCTCAGAACCGTGCACGGAGGAAGAATGCGAAGCGACCTGGACGAATCGTGCAGCGTCCATCGGTTGAGAAAAAAGATTTTAGGAGCAGAAGAGTCTTTTAAGGTTACAAATACACTTGGAAAATACGCATGAGGGTATGGTTTGCAAAAGGCTAACGTTTCGAGACTCATTTTTACGAAGACGACGTTAGGAATGACAAAAATGCGAAGCGTGATGTTTGAAGACCCAAAACTGCAATTTCCTCGATTAAATGAGAACGGAAAAAAGAATAACAAAACGAGACCAATCAAATCCATATACAACTCTGTACAATTTAAGACTCCATCGAGGCATCGAGCAAACAAAGAACGAAAGGAAAGAATACGATATAAAATTCCCCCTACTAGCTTCTTGCTCCTCTCGCAAGCTAGCACATGAGCACATCACAGCATGGCACCTACACTCGACTCCGATCTTCAGGAAGAACTGGAGCCTCCCCGTGCGGCCGTCTAGCAAGGGAACATGGGGTCCTGTCTCAAGCCACGAGGGGAGGTCGCCAACTCGCCATCGCTCCGGAGTCCTCGTGCAGCTAGTGGCGGCTGGTCCGGGAGAGGAAGTGAGGGAAGGGAGCATATGGGAGGGGATTTAAGGTTAGGCAACAACTTATATGCACATCCGTTGTTGGGCCAGATTGAATGAGTACGACGAACGCTGGACATGAATTCGGGGACCCCGACGGGCTGCTGGGCCAGATTGAATGAGTACGACGAACGCTGTACATGAATTCGGGGACCCCGACGGGGATCTGGGACGGGGAGACGTCGAACGTTCGCTCTCCCGGTTCACCTGACGGGGACGAAATTTAGCCCGTTAAGGTCCCCGCGGGGAGTAAAAACACCCCATTTACATCCCCTAATGGATGAATTTCCTACCGGGGGATCGGGGATCGGGGCCCGCTGCCATCCCTAATTGGGGCGGTCGCCGGTGCATGTGGTGGTTGAAAGGATTCAAAACACGGTTGCCTATCTTGGCCTGCCGTGGTTCCATGTTAATATAGGGGCCAATGGCCAAACATGTTACATCAAGATTACAAGCTTAACGTAAGCAAACTCTATTAGAAAGAGTCCTAACCGAAATATGCTAGGCTCTATCTACAACACGCACGCAGGCATGTATATCTGTTACAGATATAATTATACTAATTCTAACAGCCTCCCTCAATCTCAACCGGGCTTCTTGATCAGGTTTAGATTGTCTCGAAAACGCTCAAACAGACGTGTCCCCAATGCCTTGGTGAAACCATCTGCTATCTGATCCTTTGTAGAAACAAATCTGATTTCTAGTTGCTTCCTAGCAACCTTTTCTCTTACAAAATGAAAATCTATCTCAATGTGTTTTGCTCTTGCATGAAACACAGGATTAGCACACAAATAAGTAGCTCCAAGATTATCACACCATAGACGAGGTGGACACTTAAGTTTTATGCCCAGTTCCTTTAACAAGGCTTCTACCCAGACCATCTCTGCAGTAGCATTTGCAAGGGACTTATACTCAGCTTCGGTACTTGACCTTGACACAGTGGCTTGTTTTCTAGCACTCCATGATATGAGATTAGGCCCAAAGAAAATAGCAAAACCACCTGTAGATCTTCTATCATCTACATCTCCTGCCCAATCTGCATCAGAGAACCCGCTTACAAACATAGACGAGGCTCTTGTGATTTTTAGACCAATGTCACTTGTTCCTTTGACATAACGCAATATCCTCTTCACAGCGGTCCAATGCACCGTAGTAGGCATATGTAAATATTGACACACTTTGTTCACTGCAAATGCTAAGTCAGGTCGGGTCAATGTTAAATACTGCAAGGCTCCTACAATGCTTCTATATCTTGTAGCATCTTCTGGTGACAGTGGATTACCATCCGTTCTTGACAACTTCTCCATTGCAACCAGTGGTGTAGACGATGCCTTGCACTTTGCCATACCTACTCTTGTCAAGATATCTCCTGCGTACTTCTCTTGCTTAAGCAAGATGCCTCCCTGTGCCGGTGTTACTTCAATTCCCAGAAAATAATTCAGCTCACCAAGATCCTTGAGTGCAAATTCTGATTTCAAGTCTTTTAATAAGGCTGTAACTGCTTCTGGAGAAGAACTCGTAACAATAATATCATCAACATATATAAGCATAAAAATAGTAACCCCATTCCTTGAATATATAAACAGAGAGGTATCTGATTTTGATGCCTTGAACCCAAGATCACACAACTTAGTGCTCAACCTTGCATACCAAGCTCGAGGTGCCTGCTTTAGTCCATAAAGGGCTTTATCTAACTTGCACACATAATGTGGCTTGCTTGCATCCTCAAAGCCTGGAGGTTGTCGCATGTATACCTCTTCCTCAAGAACACCATGTAAAAACGCATTCTGTACATCAAGCTGCCTTAAACACCATCCTCTTGAAACGGCTATTGAAAGGACCAATCTTACTGTGGCTATTTTTACGACTGGACTGAATGTGTCTTCGTAATCAATCCCATAGCGCTGCTTGTAGCCTTTAGCCACTAATCTGCCCTTGTATCGTTCAATACTCCCATCTGCTTTTCTCTTAACCTTGAACACCCATCTGCAGTCAATAATATTTGCACCTTTTACTGCTGGAACAAGATGCCAAGTTCCATTCTTGTGTAGCGCTGAAATCTCCTCCTGCATTGCTTTCTTCCAATTTGGATCACTAAGAGCTTCATCCAAACTTGTTGGCTCGCCTGTAGAACTGAAATGTGCATATCGAATAGTGCCATCAGTATAAACCTTAGGCTTAGAAATCCCGCTTTGTAACCTGGTCTTAACACGTTGTATCTCTGGTTCAGCTATAGACGCAGGAGCATTTGATCCTGAAGGAGCCACAGATGATCCGCCGCCAGCTGATTCCGTCGGGGCTGCAGACTCCGCGCCCTGTCCGGTGCCGCCACGCGCCCCAGACAAACGGAGCCGTCCCGGGCTGTCGCTGTCTGCGCACCGCGAGGCTGCGGGAGCAGATGTCCCGGTCGGACCAGCACCCGATCCGAGGCGGATCGCATCCGTCTCGACTGCAGCGCCGCCGCCAGAATCCATCTGGTCTTCAGCGCCCATCCTGTCGTTTTGCGCCTGGTTCCCTGAAGCTTGCTGTACACCACCGAAAGCTCCGTTTTCAACCCGGATTTCTCCTGCTGCCTCATATTCATCTCCTGCTATGTCCTGTTCATCACTCACAGCACTAGAAGGTTCATTAGGGTCAGCATTAGCATAATATCGATCAATACTATCTACACCCCTTGAATATGAGCTTAGGAGATGTTCGGGAAGAAGGGAAATTTCATGGCGCAATCTTGCTCCAGCATTGGCATGAAGAGATGCAAAGGGAAAGACATCCTCATCAAAGATTACGTCACGAGAAATATACACCCGTCCAGTAGGGATGTCTAGACACTTAAATCCCTTGTGAAGGGAACTATAACCAAGAAAAGCACATCTTTTTGATCGAAACTCGAGCTTCCTAGAGTTGAATGGCCTAAGGTTGGGCCAACATGCACATCCAAACACTCGGAGAGATGAATAATCAGGGGTTTCATGGAAGAGAAGTTCTGTGGGTGTTTTATAACCAACAACTTTGCTAGGAAGGAGATTGATCAGACGTGTAGCTGTAAGGAAGGCTTCATCCCAAAATTTCAAGGGCATAGACGCATTTGCTAGGAGAGCTAGACCTACTTCCACTATATGTCTATGTTTTCTCTCGGCTGCACCGTTTTGTTGATGTGCATGGGGACATGAGACGCGATGGGCAATACCAACACGTTGGAAGAAGGAGTTCAACCTTTCATACTCGCCTCCCCAATCAGTCTGCATGGACATGATTTTTTTGTCAAATCTTCTCTCTACTAGGGCTTGAAAATCACGGAAAATAGCAAAGACATCAGATTTCTGACGCAGCAAATATATCCATGTGTATTTGGTGTGATCATCAATGAAGCTCACATAGTAGGAGAATCTACCTACAGAGGTAGGCGCTGGACCCCAAACATCAGAGTAGATCAAATCAAGAGGAGCAGCAGCAATTTTATTCGAAGCAAAATAAGGAAGTTGATGACTCTTTGCTCTTTGACAAGAGTCACACACAGACTCACTACTACCATCACTAACAAAGGGTAGTTTATTATCTCTAAGCACTCGATCTACTATGGAAAAGGCTGGATGCCCCAAACGACTATGCCACCTTGAGGTAGATGGCTTATTGACACCAAACGCATGCTTGCTCCGACTCGACCCTCCTTGACTCATCTCTAAAGGGTAAAGGCCACCTTCACATCTTCCTTGATGAAGAGTTGTCTTCGTTGCCCGATCCTTAATGAGGAAAAAATTGGGATGAAACTCAAGAAAGACATTATTATCGGATGCGATGCGATGAACAGAAACAAGATTTTTATGGGCACTTGGAACATGAAGAACATTTTTTAAATGTAAATTGCGAATTGGGGAGTGTAAAGTAGCATGACCGATATTGCTAATTTGCATACCTGACCCGTTGGCAGTGTGCACCTGATCACGTCCACCATACTTCTCCCTCATTGTTAGCTTCTCGAGCTCACTTGTAATGTGGTCAGAAGCTCCACTATCGGCATACCAGTTGGTGTCCACACCATAGGCAGCCGAATATCCTGCATTCTTGTTATTGTTGGGCTGGTAGTCCTCTTCGAACCTGTACCAACACTCAAGGGCGGTGTGGTTGGGCTTGTCGCAGATTTGACACTTCGGTTTGGAAGTGCCTTGTCCTCCTGAGCTGTTCCCTGCAGGGTTATTGCCACGCCCGCTAGGGTTCCGGCCGCCTCTTCCACGACCGCGGTTGCCACCACCACGTCCACGGTTAAAGCCACCTCGGCCTTTATTAGCCATGTTGACCGACGACTGATACTGCTGGCTGCCCGAGTGTTGGTCTTGTAGCATCTGTAGCCTCATCTCGTAGGAGGTAATTTGAGCATACAGATCGCTGAGAGAAATCGGATCTGTACGACCAAGCACTGACGAAACAATCGGGTTGTAATCAAAATCTAGACCAGCAAGGATGAAAGATACCATCTCCTCGTCGTCGACTTTCTTGCCCGCGGCTGCGAGCTCATCAGCAATAGACTTCATCTTGTTGAAGTAGATAGCAGTGGTAAGACTTCCTTTCTTCTGGGTCGCCAGCTGCATACGAAGATTCGTCACGCGAGCACGGGACTGCGCGGAAAACATGTTTTCCAGCGTCTCCCATGCTTCTGCTGCAGTAGATGCTGTGGCCACCTGTCCCAGCACATCTTTGGTGAGGGAGTTGAGCAGATGGCCAAGCACAAGCTGATCATGCGCCAGCCACGTTGCGTACAACGCGTTAGGGATCATCTCCTTGCTCTTGTCGTCCTTGACCACCTCCACGATCTTTGCTGGCGGCTTGACAGATCCATCTAGGAATCCTTCTAGCTGAGCGCCTCTGATGGGCGGCAGCACTTGCGCCCTCCATAGAAGATAGTTGTCTCGGGTAAGCTTTTCCGAGATCTTGTGGCTAAGGGAAGGAAGGGACACCAAGGAGGAGGAGGACGCGGTGGAAGACATGGCAGTAGATGTGTTTGAGGAAGAAGGCTCTGATTACCATGAAAGGATTCAAAACACGGTTGCCTATCTTGGCCTGCACGTGGTTCCATGTTAATATAGGGGCCAATGGCCAAACATGTTACATCAAGATTACAAGCTTAACGTAAGCAAACTCTATTAGAAAGAGTCCTAACCGAAATATGCTAGGCTCTATCTACAACACGCACGCAGGCATGTATATCTGTTACAGATATAATTATACTAATTCTAACAGTGGTGTGATCCGTCGCCGTTGCAACCTCGACGGGGGGCGGTTGCCGGTGCAGGTGGAGGCGAGGGCCCGTCGCCGCCGCGGCCTCGACGGGGGGCGGTCGAGCTGGGGTAATCGGGTGTCCGAGAAAGGAGAGGTGGGAGAAAAAATATAAAAGGTGTATGACATATGGGACCCACTAATAGTACAATATATGAAGAGTTCAGTTTAGAGAGTCTCTTGGTTTGGTTTTCAATTTTGAAAGTTTTTTTATTTTTTTAGCTAGCTTCTAAACCTAATTTGGCTAGAATTATTGCTAGTCTCTTGGAGATGCTCTTAGATAATATTGTACTACAGTAAACAATCTATGACAATTAAATAAAACTTTATTGATTGGCTTTTCTTGTTCTAGTGACAAATTAACACTAGATCGCCCCAGCTAGACTGACAACTGGAGTAGTAAGCAGTATCGATTCATCCTCGCCTAGTAGCCCGCTGAAGGTAGGACGCGCGGGCTAGCGGCCGGACCATCGTCGCCGGCGGGGTAACAGTAGATGCACTTGCACCCTGGCCGGATGCAGTGGCCGCGCCCTTTGTAATCCCTCAAGCACGAGGCCTTGCAGGACGCCTGGTCGCAGGGCCCCATATATGCCATGGTCGTCCTGCCGCACAACTTATTGGGGCTGAGGGTGGGGGACGGGCTCGGCGGCATGGTCTCCCTCGTCGCCGCGGATGCCATTAATGCCGAGCACAGCACCAGAGCCGCCGGGAGGACCAGGAGGAGGGTTGCACTTGCACGGCTAGTGAAGATCCCCATCGCCAATCTCTTCACAGCGTTTGCTCTCTCAATCACAGGATAGATGATCTCAAGATCTGCTGCGTATGGTGCTTTCTCTGCTGATGCAGTGATGCTAGCTCGCGGTGGTCCTTTTGTAGTGGCGGATGGGTAACGATCGATGCTTGATAAGCTGATTGCCAGAGAAACGATGGTTGCTGCTTGAGTAGCGAATTAAACTATGCCAAAGTTGCTTGGGCTTTATTCATGGTAGGAATTAAATGAAGGTCCTATCTATCTTCTTCAGGTGGTAGTGAATTAAACCTTGCAAAAATTGCTTGGGCTATCCATGGCAGGAATTGAAGTGTCCTATGTATCTTCTGAAGGGTTTGATTGAACTATATACATCTTTATAAAAGCAACTCCAACTCCAACGGTTGAAAGTAAAACACTTCCAATAAAACGATTTTAGTGTCTTCATAAAAAGTATTGGGACCGAAAAATATTCTTATCTCCAACAGTTCCCAAAAAAGCTGGTTAAAAAAAAGTTGCACCGTATCAGCCATTTGTTGGATCCATGCATGTTCAAAACTGTTGGAATGTTGTCACTAAAAAAAATTCCTTCCTTTCTAATGTTTTCAAGGCTAAATATTACCCTAACTCTTCCTTTTGGAATGTTTCCACTTCTGGTCCTAGATCTGTGTTTTGGTCTTCTGTCTTGCAGATAAAGCATCATTTATATGAAAATTCCATTCTACAAATTCATGCAGGCAATTCTTCAATCTGGTCTTCACCTTGGATGGACACTTGGAGCACAATTCATGATGATATCCTTTTACCTGTAACTAATAATCCCTTGCCTTCCTCTATCTCTGATTTATGGATGCAGGGCACAAATCAATGGAATCAAGACCTTCTCTCAACCACCTTCACACCCCAAGCTGTTCACACAATCACCAACACCCCTATTGTTCAGTCCACAAATGAAGACATTCTTCGATGGAGACCAGCAACCAATGGCCAATGCACCTCCAAATCCACTTACACATACCTGCAGCAACAACAGCACCACTCCCTTCCCTCCATAGGATCCAGAGCTATTTCTACCCAAACCAATATCATTCTCCAAAAAATCTGGAAGGGCAAAACCATTCCTCCTCTTCTCAAAACCTTTGCCTGGCGCCTCTTTAGGCATGCTTTAGCCACTGCTGAGAGAGCAGGAAGATATGCCACCCAGATCGATAAACATTGCACTGTTTGTGGAGCTGTGGAAAATGACTTTCACCTCTTCTTTCTCTGCAACTTGCCACAACAGGTTTGGGATAATTCAGAGGTAACCCCCTTCACTCATTTAATTGATCCTGCTGCAGATGGAATCCAATCCATCTTACCCAATTTATTTCCACCCAATTCAATTGAACATACCATGACAAAAACTCTTCTTCTTCTTTGGTATATTTGGAAAGCAAGAAATGATCAACGCTTCCAAAGAAAAGTTTGGACTTCTTTGCAGGTTCATCATGCAGCCACAGCTCATTTCCACACCAACATGACTGCCTGGGGGAATCACTCTACATCACCGCACTCAGACCCCTCTCCCATGCCTGCCCCTTCAGCTATTCAAGGCTACAGATGCCATACGGATGCTGCTACTTCACCTGACACCACTGGAGGTCCCCCCAGATCTGCTGGACTGGGGATTTTCATTGTCAACACTGATGATAATCCTCCTTTCTCCCTTTTCATCAAAGCTTCTATGCAGGTCTCCACTTCGGTGATCATGGCTGAATCAGCAGCCCTCGCTTTTGCCATCACTTTATGCAGGAAGATGAATTTGCAAAATATTAGCTTTTTCAGTGACAATCAGTTACTTGTAAACTGCATCAATGGTCAACATCCAGATGATCTACCAGATTGGAGAATAAAACCTTTCACACAAGCAATTCTGAATTCTTTGCAGGATACATACAAAGTTCTCAAGATTCCAAGAACCCAGAATCACATGGCGCATTCTCTAGCTACAAGGGCTTTACAAAACCATCATTTACACCTTGTATCAGATCCAATCTTATGTACTAATGTTAGTCATATCCATGGGTGCCCCCTCTCTGATGCACTCCAACTTGTAACCATTAACGATGTAATGGTTCAAACAGCTTCTTGCTGTTAAATCTATAAAGTTATGCCTGTTGTAAAAAAAAACTGTTGGAGAGTCGCGGGATTTATCTTCCCTATATACCTGCACCTGGCCACATTGGGTGCTAGTTTTGGGTTAGCCAAAATACTGGGCAACCATTTCTGTTGTGCACGGCCTATCATGCCGCATTTGTCACCTACTCCTAAGTGGTAACCAACTAAATATAGTCAACCAACAGTGATCGGTATTCTAAAAAATTACAGATTTAATGAACCTTGAATTTTAGTAAAAAAATGAATAAACTATTTATTAGTCTCAGCATCCCATGTTGTGCAGAAACTAAATCAAGGATTTTAAATAAAACTAGTTCAGCATTTAATGCTGAAATGTTGAAGTATTAAAGCGTTATTTCAATTTAAAAGGAAAAAGGTAAATTATAGAAATATACTATGTTGTTTTTTAAAGAACATGATGTTTCCAATAGAATAAAAATGTACTTCTTGTTTGAAAGAAAATGCATTTCAATTTAGAATCAAAATAATTAATCATCCATCCATGCGCCCATCTTCCTCCCAATTAAATTATATAGCCCTGTTTAGTTCGCAAAAAATTCTCCAACATCAATCTTCGGACACTAATTAGGAGTATTAAATGTGGATTAATGACAAGATCTATTTCATAACCCTCCTAATTATGCCATAATTAGGTAACGTTATGCTACAGTAAACAATCTTCAATAACGGATTAATTAGTCTTGATGGATTCGTCTCGCGATTTCCCATCCATCTGTGTAATTAGTTTTGTAATTAGTTTTATATGTGTCTTGAAAGGGGACTCTAAAAATTTCTATCGAACTAAACACGACCATTAATATCTTAAGTCATGGAGAAGGGGAGCCAAGATAATCCAGATTATCAGTTCTGACGGTTCTCCCTCACCGGCAGCGGGCACGGTGGGGAGCCGACGCCCCGACGAGCTTCTTCAATGTGTGGGGAACTTGTGAGAGCGAAAAGAGTAGACGGCGGGGGCTCCTGTCTCCCTTCCTGAAGATAGAAAGTAAGATAGGCAATGAACAGGCCCAGTAGGGCCATATTCTACTATTCATCATCTTCCTCCTTCCGCACACCGTCGCCACCCCCTCAGCCGCCCTCCACCCCGCCCTCACTAAGCCGAACTCTTCCTACCTCCCCCACCACCGGTCCGCCAATCCTTCGGCTCCCCCCCGACCCCCTCCTTTTTAAGGTCCGGGGACCATTTGAAAGTGCATCTAGACCCCTAATAGACTCCTAAGTGGATTTTGGTGAATTGAATGACAAAGCGATTAAAGGACTAATGTATTTGTCTAAGATTGTGAGCAGGTTTTATTTAGATATTCATGAGCAATACTGGAGTATTTATTTATGGATGGATATTATATGGCTCACATTGTAAAAGACAAATATATGTATGATCCTAATGCATATGTGACAAATATCAAGCAATAAAGGAAGATAAATATTGGGCTCATTTGAGAAGGTCAATTCATGGTCTCCCATACTAGACATGGCTTGATTAAAATTACAAGGATCACATAAAAGAAAAGATGGTAATTCTTTAGAACAAGTGCAAGGCTTCATGTGTTGATTGAAAGATGACACAAGGATGAGTGTACACGTTATGGTTCTTATTTGGAAGCTTGCATATTCATTGTGAATCAAGATCAAGCATTTGAAGTGGGTTTTCAAATGAAGTTTAATTATAGATGAAGCAAAGTGGAACTCAAAAGTGGATTGGATAAGTGATGAAGAGATCAACCGAGATGTTCAAGGCGAGGGACTAAGCAATCTTTGGGGCCGTAGCTAAGCCGCCATTAGTGCTTTGCTAAGGTGAAGTTCTAGCATCCGTGGGGTCTTCAAGTATCATATCCAAACCTTAATCGAGGGAAGCAATACAAGTCATCAACATGTTGAGATTGTCAATATGTGGTGATTTATGAATCCAAGAGTGCATTCTTATGCTATATGGAAAGATCCTAAGTCACTAGCTCAAGTATGGACGTGCTCAAGTCAAAGGCTAAGTTGAAAGCCCTCAAGTGGATATTGCTCAAGTAAAGCAAGATTGAAGACATTCAAGCTCAATAGATCAACAAGGTGTTTTTATTTATTCTTGAGTATAGGTATGCCGTACTATCAAGAGGGATGCAACATTAGCGAGTTGACCAAGTCAAAGTGCTCATTAGTTGACCTAAGTGAGATCTAGCCTTGAGAGCCTTTGAGTGTGCTAACAAACCCTCCTAACCTAACCTGAGCCACTTCATCTCTTTGGTGAAGTGTTAGTATCCTAGAAAGGGTTTTGGGGGTGACTCGGGCCTGACCGGTCTGACCGGTCAGGGGCACCGGTCTGACCGGTGCCGCTAGCCCCAACGACTAGTTTTTCAAACACCAGTCTGACCGGTGTGGGGCACCGGTCTGACCGGTGCCGCCCGAGGGCTAACAACTAGTTTTCTCCTTTGAGGGGTATAAATACCCCAAGCCTTCTTCAGTTGAAGGTTGCTGTTTCCAGTGGTTGTGCTGAGGTCCCAAGCCATTTCTTGCAAACCCTAAGCCTTAGTGGCTCTCCCAAACCCTCTCTTTGTGAGATTTGTGGATTCAAGCCATATTCTTTGTGTTGGGTTGAGATAGTGAGCTCAAGAGCGTCTTTGTGAGCTAACAAAAGCATTCCCATAGCTTGAGCACTTCGGTTTCGCGTCTACAAGCTTTGAAGCATTTGTTACTCTTGGAGGTTTGCCTCCTAGACGGCTAGGTGTCGCCGGCTAGCTCCCAAGGTTGTGGTGAGCAGCGGGAAGTTTGTGAGGGTTGTGATCTTGCCTCTTCGTGAAAAAGATCGCCTTAGTGGAAAGGAGGAAAGTGGTTGAAAGAGACCCGGCTTGTTGTGGAAATTGTCCCTTACAAGCTCCTCAACGGAGACGTAGCCGTTCCTTAGTGAGCGGTGAACTTCGGGAAACAAATCCTTGCATCTTTGTGTGGTTTGCCTCTCTAAAGTTGTTTTTCTAGCATATTTGATTTGCTTCTGCTTCGATCGACTTGGGTGTGCTACTTGTGTGTGCAGGGCTCATTACCCTATTTGTGATCATCTACCAAGGCAACTCACCAAGTTTGGTTCATGCTAGAAGTCAAGAGGAGCTTGAAGTTATTTTTGCAGGTTCTCTGTGAGTCACCGGTCTGACCGGTGAAGGGCATCGGTCTGACCGGTGCCACCTGCTCAGCAGCGCCAGGGACCGGTCTGACCGGTCAGCCCTACCGGTCTGACTGGTGACGCCTGACAGTTCAAGTTTTCCGGGACGAAAAGTTTAATTCGGTCGTCTCGCCTATTCACCCCCCTCTAGGCGACATCAAGGTCCTTTCAATTGGTATCGGAGCTTGGTGCTCCGATTCGAGCTTAACCGCTTGGAGTTCTTCGATGTCGATAACTCGTGAGGTAACGTTTGAGCCTCTAGCTGTAGATGGCTCAAACTATGCATCTTGGTCAATTCATGTACTCAATCGCATTAGGACCATGGGTCCACTTGCCGAGAAGATTGTTGTTGCTAGCATTCTACCTCCTCACCTTAGGGAAACCAAAATTGACTTGTCAAAATCATCCCTAGAGGACTTAGAGTGTTGGCGATGCAACTCTCGAGTATTTAACTACATTTGTAGTGCTTTGAGTGATGATGTGCAGGAATTCATCCTTGATAAACTTGAGATTGATGCACACACCATTTGGGAAATCCTTAGAGAAGAATATGAAAAGCCCAAATGATCAAGAGCAAACCATGGAGGAGGCACTTGAGGAGAGCTCTATGTCTTCATTCAACATCACTGAGCCTCAAGTGTCACTTCCCAAACAAGGAGAAGGTCAGACCGGTGCCGGCAGAGGCACAATAACTTGCTTGATGGCCAAGAAGGAAAAGAAGAGAAGAACCAAAGGAGGAAAGATTGAGAAGAATGAAGCTTCAAGCTCCTTGGCCAAGGAACTTGAGGCTCTCAAATCCGAGAATGCCTCCTTAGTTTGTAAGTATAATTCACTCACTAGGAAATATGATAAGGTTATCAAATCCTTTGCTTGTGTAGCTGCAGTGGATCAAGAAAATGAAAGGCTTGAAGAAAAGCTAGGGAAGCTCACTAGTGAGCATATGGCTCTACAAGCCGATCACAAGGGACTTGAGTGTTTCTATGAGAAGCTTGTAGATTCTTATGCAACACTAGAGATAGCCCATGAGGTTGTGCTTTCATCGGTAAAATTTATGCAACCTCTATCTCACACATACACATGCTCATAAGTTCAAATTGATTTATCTTGCACTAATGATTGTTTGTCTCAAGCAAGCCAATCTAGCATTGAGTATGTACTTGTAGAATCTTGTGATGACCTCATTGCTAAAGAAAATGATGAACTCAAGCAAGAGGTTGAAAAGCTTCAAAAAGACTTGTATGTGTTGAAGGAGAATAGCAAAGTGCAACCTTCTCAAGATAACCGTGAAGACATGGTGAAGAAGCTTGAGAAGGGATCAACCGTCGCTAGCTTAACTCCTCAACAACATACAAAGACCCACAAGCACAAGATTCAAGAAAAAGAGCAAGGTTGGGCACATCAAGTCACAACATCGCCCAACCGAGTACAAAGCACAAGAAACACTCTCCAAGAAGCCTAGAAGCTCAAACAAGTGGAGAGTGTGCTACAAGTGCAGAGAAAAGGGTCATTTTGCCGAAGCTTGCCCAAGTTCAACAATGGGCAGTGGGACTGACCGTGACCGGTCAGACCGGTGTACGCCACCGGTCAGACGGGTGCTGGCCAGGGCAGCCCCACCTCAAGCAAACAAGGCAAAGAAGACTCCTTCACCAAGAACAAGGCTTAGAAGCAAGCGTGGACAAGATATTACAAGGAATGGTGTGACCAACAAGAACAAAAGCCGCATTTGCTATGAATGCCGTCAAAAGGGTCACAGGGGCAAAGATTGCCCAAACGGTATCATTCCTAAATCGAACCTTGTCCATTATGATTTTAGTAAGCTTAGGAACGATAAGAATGAGACTTGTGCTATGAGGGAGATTAGTTCACCTCAATCTAGCATGAGAGCCATTTGGGTTCCTAAGCACCTTGTGGCTAACCTAGTAGGATCCAACAAGTGTTGGGTACCAAGAAATGTTTGCTGAGCTTGCAGGTGGAAAGAGATGCATTGATCACATGGGTAGAAGAATTGGAAATCACTTTTGATCTAGTGGCCATGTGGAGGGCAATTTTTATAAATCTTGAAATCAATGACATCTCAGTAATTAGTGCTCTTCGTTGAGTCTTAGTCACTTTTGGTTCTTAGTGAACACTCATGTGACACTTATCTTGTACTAGTGAAACATGAGGTAGTGACTTTGACATTTATATGAAAATTTACTCTCTCATGCCATTCGATACTTTTAATGGCTCTCTAGTAGAGCATTGCCTTGTCTCTGTTGCAGATCTCAAATTAGTGATGTATTCACACAATCAAGGGACAAGAAGGGCAAAATCACCAAAGGAGTGACCATCGGGGGTCACCGGTCTGACCGGTGCCGGCCCAGTGAGTCAGATGGGCGGGTGACCCAGCTCCCGTGCCCGGGTGACCCGGTACGCCTCTGTTTGCTGTCGGGTGACCCGACCCCTATGGCTGAGTGACCCGAGAGTGAACCGTCTTTCATGAAAAATGGTGATTTGGCATTGAAGGTAATGAGATACTTGACACATTTCAATTGACAAACTATTTATGTGTCTTGACCAAGTTTGGAATGAGCCTCACCATATTCTTAATTGAATAAAGTGCTTTGTTCGAGAAATTCAAATATCTCTAGCACTATTTAAGGGGGAGCTCATTGCAACACTTGTGTCACTTGTGGGACTAACAATTTCTTCTAGTGATCTTGTAGTCTCATTTCTTTGTGCACCACTAAGCAAGCTCTTAATAAGTGAAACTTTCAAAAGAATAAGAGCTAGCATTTTTCAAAATTTAATATATGCACAAATCAAATGGTCTTGAGGCAAAGATATGTTTTCATGAACCTCATTGAATACCGTAATGCATCTAGGCCATTATACCATGCTAGTGTGCCTTCCTTAGCATGTAATTGCTTCAAGTGAATTTTCGTGTGCTTCTCTAGATATTTGGTTGATACCTTTGCGTTCACTTGACTTTGTGTCTCGTGGTTGAAGGTATGAGCTAAATATACTTGAAAATCTATTTGTTTGAAGTGGATGCATGCACTTTGTGACATAGGATAGACTTTTCGAAAAATCAACTAGCATGTGTAGGAAGTGTGCTCATTTTGAAAAATATTTGATTCTTGGTCTTTGTGACCCAATCAACTTAGTTGTGACTATAGTTCCCCTTGTTTGATTGATGGCTAGTCACAATTAAGAAGATATTCTCAAGTCCATAAAATCCATCTTTATCTCTCTCTCTCTCTCTCTCTCTCTTGGAAGAATCAAGAATTATCAATTAAATTGGATTATCCTCCATTCTTTCAAGATATGGCAAAATATGGATCAACATCACTTCTACATCTTTTATCCAATCTTTGAGAAGGAGTAAGGAGCAAAACTTGTTCAAAGTGTGTCTCAGGGGAGCACCGGTCTGACCGGTGTAGCCCACCGGTCTGACCGGTGGCGACCCTAAGTCACATTTTCTTTTTCCTGAGAACTCAGTGGAAGGAAAGTGCTTTATAATATATTTGGTGGATTTTTAAGGAGCAAAATCTCAAAAAATGGAAAAGGAGGATCGGAACTTCTGAGGCTAGGTCGGTTTTACCGATATGGACTCTCTGTTGGAATTATCAAAATCTTCGGTTCTACCGATCCCAGGTCGGAACTACCGTCAAAGCTTCACTGGTTGGACCTGGGGGGTCACCGGTCTGACCGGTGCCCCTCACCGGTCTGACCGGTGTCGCCCGGGAGCAACCCGTGGGGCCACAGTAAAAGAATCTATCCTTTTACCCCATCCATCTTCTCTCTCCTCCATTATTCACCAGCATTCATCCCCTTCCCAAACCGTGGTCACCTCCCTCTCCCCTCCTTCCACCTCTCTCAAATCCCATGGCCTTTTGAAGATTCAACCAAGGAAAGGGCTCAAGTTTGGAAGGAAAGGACTCTCCCAAGGCCCCTCTACTGGTTCCCCATCGAGTTCTTCGAGTTCCCTTCGAGTTTCTCTCTCAAAAGGTATTCAAATCTTAGTTTTGCCCGATCTCTTTACTCCGTGCAAAGATTTGAATTCTCTTTGGTAGAACATCATCTGAGAACCCCTAGAAGACATTCCTATAGATCCATAGCTTTTCGTTGGACACATTGTGAGAACTCAAGATTTGGGGTCGGACGGCTTGCACCGGTCTGACCGGTGGTGCCTATCCAACCCTAAGTCCTGTGTTCTTCGTGTTTTCAACACTTATCTGTGTAGGAATGTTTCTAGATCATCTTTATTCATACCTTGTCACTCCAGCTGCTGAGATTGACATTTGAGGCCATTGGCTCGGTTCTGGATAGCACCGGTCTGACCGGTGCCTCTCACCGGTCTGACCGGTGACGCCCAGAACTGACCCAATTGTCCCAAATTGTGAATTTCAATTTCCATTCAATTCAAATCTCAATCCTGGTGTCTTACACAATCTTGTTATATCATTTGTGACTCAGGATAGTGGCTATGCCAAGGATGAAGCAGTCCGGGAGCAAGAAATCAAAATTAACACCTAGAGAGCTCCCGCATGATCGTGAGGCAGGTGGGAGTGGTAGTGCAGCTGGTTGGAACATAAGAGAGCATGCACCTAAGAGAAGAAGTGAGGAACATGAAGACTTGGGTGGTGACACGGGGACAAGCAGCGATGACGATGTGGAGGATGAAACATTTGTTGACCCTAATGCCTTTCGTGTGAGGCACCATGGGAAGGGGCTAGCCACAGATGAGGGTGATGATGAGGATGAGGAAGAGGACCTAGGTGGTCAGGAAAGGGATGAGAATGAAGATCCTATGTATGAGGATGATGGTACATGCAGGCTGAAGGTCGTCAAACCCATCTACATGTACCCTCACAAAGTAGTGAATTATCATGGTACGGGAATGACAAAGAAACTGCAGAAGTTGAGGGATGTAAATCCTTATGCCAGTGAGAGGACAGCCACAGACAGGAGGTTTTGGGCTACTTTTCAGCAGGATTATTACGCCACCGTAATCATTAAGAAGCCCAAGATCTCCCACCAGGCACAGTACGTGGATTGGACCTACATGGAGAGCAAGAATGACCCTATCTTTGATGAGATCAGCAGTGTGTGTGGACACCAGCAGGTAAAGGATCTCATGGGTTTTAGGCAGGATTGGAATAGGGAAATCATTGCTCAGTTCTACGCCACGGTACACTTTGGTCACGTGGATGACGAGAGAGCTATGCAATGGATGACTAATGGGAACAAGTATGGTATTCGCTTTTCTCGGTTTTTGTCTCTCTTTGACTTAGGGCAGGAGGATAAGACTTATCCTAAGTTGCATGATGGTGGTCTACTTGAGCTAGAGACGTTGTATTTCATGTACCCTAGTGATCAGAGGGCTAATGTTGGACATGTGAAGGGGCTCTACACTTACTACTCAGTTCTTAACAGGCTTCTTGGGATGGAAATCCCTCTGACATTTCTAGGTTCATGAAGAACTTGATGATTGCTTTGAGACCGGGGGCACCTCCATTTAGTGTAGGGGATTACATTTGGCAGGAGATCAAGTACTTATCAGAGGATCCTAAGAAGATCTGCAGCTACAACCCGTACATCATGTATATGATCGAGAGGGTGACCAGAATGGAATTTTCGAAGGACGTCACTCACAAGCCTCTGAAGCCCAATCCAGTGAAGAATCCCAGTATTCCTTCCCCTGAGCATGAGCCGGAAATTAGAGCGGAAGAAGGAGAAGAAGCAGGCGTTGATTCGCAGCAGTTCCAGCAGCAGCCTACTACCCAGGCCGACACCGGTCCGGTGGGGGCCTAGACAGTATGACAGACCCAAAAAATCCACCTCTCCACTCCGTAAGTTCCTAAATCTGATCTTTGGCATATGTAAAAGCCAATATGATATAGAGGTGGAGCAGCAACGGACAAGGAGAGAAAGGAAGAAGGAGAGGGACACGATGAAGCACCTCCATGCTCACTTTAGATTTCAGCCGCCGCGTTCACCTATCTCACCCACTCCTCCTGAGGTTGAGATTCCTTCATTTGATCAGAGGGTGAGAACCATGATTAACTCCAACATGATCAATGAGTATGGTACTATGTTCTTCGAGCCCGGCGAGGGTAGCTCCTCCTCAGCTGCACCTCCTCCTCCACCTGGTTCAGAGGAGATCCCTCAGCCCTTCGGTGCTCCACAGGGACCAGCAGAGTTTCCTACACCCTTTGGCGCCCTAGTTGCCCCACCTCCAGCTCCGGATGCTGCAGAGGACTCAGAGGCTCCTCCGGACTGGGCGGGTCGCTTCTCTACGGAGATTTTTGGCTGGTCAGGCTATCCTCCTCCATATAGTGGTATGGATAAAGATCTTCATGTTCTTTTCTCTAATTTCACCATATCTATCGTTTCTCTCCTATGCATTATCTCATTTCATTATTCTTACATAGGAGGGAGCTCGCACCCTGGTGGTGGTTCGGGGTGGGACTCGTGGCAGGGCCAGTGATCGGCAACAAAATCTTCTATCCAGGCCTTTATTGTTGTTTGATGACAAAGGAGGAGAAGAGAGGATTAAAGCTTCTGTATCTAGTTGCCCTGACTGTCTGTGTTGCACCGGTCTGACCGGTGCCGGTTGGCTGAAGAGAGCAGTCTGTAATAATTCTAGAACTTTATCGTCTTGGACTTGAGAACATTTGTGTGAGTGCTACTGTGTGTTGAACCTTTATTGTAATAATTAAGTGATTTTATTGCTAAATTGTGATGCATGTGTTGTATGATGTATTATTTGTGTTGGCTAAATGGAGCAAAGTGATCTAAGCCGGCTTGCAAGCCCGGCCTGATCACTCTGGACCAAATAGCACGCACACCTTTTGCTTTGTGCTCTGGCTGGACCTGACCGGTCTGACCGGACAGGGGCACCGGTCTGACCGGTGCCGCCCAGTTTGGTGTGGTGGCTGGACCTGACCGGTCTGACCGGTGCTGCCTAGTCAGTGCACATGTTCTTTGCTTTGTGCATATCTTGTCATACGCATCACGGTTTTTTATTTTGTCGCTCACACATGTTGCACTCCACTGATTCTAAGATATAGGGGGAGCTCACACGCGCTTTCTCCCAAATTTGTGCTATTGGCATTTAAGGCCAAATTTTTGAAATTCAACTCAAAGCACAAATTAAGGGGGAGCTCTAGCTATATCTAAGAATCTAAATGCGCTTTAATGTTTTATTTGTAAGCTTTAATCGAGTTGTCATCAATCACCAAAAAGGGGGAGATTGAAAGTGCATCTAGGCCCCTAAGTGGATTTTGGTGAATTGAATGACAAAGAGAATAAAGAACTACTGTATTTGTCTAAGATTGTGAGCAGGTTTTATTTAGATATTCATGAGCAATATTGGAGTATTTATTTATGGATGGATATTATATGGCTCACATTGGAAAAGACAAATATATGTATGATCCTAATGCATATGTGACAAATATCAAGCAATAAAGGAAGATAAATATTGGGATAATTTGAGAAGGTCAATTCATGGTCTCCCATACTAGACATGGCTTGATTAAAATTACAAGGATCACATAAAAGAAAAGATGGTAATTCTTTAGAACAAGTGCAAGGCTTCATGTGTTGATTGAAAGAGGACACAAGGATGAGTGTACACGTTATGGTTCTTATTTGGAAGCTTGCATATTCGTTGTCAATCAAGATCAAGCATTTGAAGTGGGTTTTCAAATGAAGTTTAATTATGGATGAAGCAAAGTGGAACTCAAAAGTGGATTGGATAAGTGATGAAGAGATCAACTGAGATGTTCAGGGCGAGGGACTAAGCAATCTTTGGGGCCGTAGCTAAGCCGCCATTAGTGCTTTGCTAAGGTGAAGTTCTAGCATCCGTGGGGTCTTCAAGTATCATATCCAAACCTTAATCGAGGGAAGCAATGCAAGTCATCAACATGTTGAGATTGGCAATATGGGGTGATTTATGGATCCAAGAGTGCATTCTTATGCTATATGGAAAGATCCTAAGTCACTAGCTCAAATATGGACGTGCTCAAGTCTAAGGCTAAGTTGAAAGCCCTCTAGTGGATATTGCTCAAGTATGACAAGATTGAAGACATTCAAGCTCAAGAGATCAACAAGATGTTTTTATTTATTCTTGAGTATAGGTATGCCGTACTATCAAGAGGGATGCAACATTAGCGAGTTGACCAAGTCAAAGTGCTCATTAGTTGACCTAAGTGAGATCTAGCCTTCAGAGCCTTTGAGTGTGCTAACAAACCCTCCTAACCTAACCTAAGCCACTGTCGGTGTTTTAACCCGGTAACCTAGCAAGGGGAGTACCCGAGGTAGACGTTTGTGGCCTCGTCGAGATCGGGAACTCGAAGGAGAGACACGTGGCACACAATTTAGACAGGTTCGGGCCGCGAGGTGCGTAATACCCTACGTCCTGTATGCTGTATAGCTCTGGATTGATTGGGTGTGTTTACAAGATGATGCGGATGAAGAGATAGGGGTCCTTGCCTTGCCTTATATACTCCGGGAGGCAGGGTTACAAGTCGGTTTGACAGGGGAGCACTAGTCATGTACGTCTAGGAGTACTCTACATGGATCCGGACATGTCTAGCTTCCTAACCGAGTACTAGTCTCCTGTATGCCTTGTGCTCCACGCCATCCGGTGCCGTGCAGCCCAAGTCGGGTAGTCCTAGGGGCCCACCGAGTAGTCGGTCCTGGTACCCACCTGAGTAGTGGGCCCAGGGATGTCCGTACGACAAGCCACCGAGTACTTTGTAGTTGAGCAGGATGTCTTCGAGTAGTCTTGACGGCCTTGGCGAGTAGTCCTTGAGCGTCCCCGAGTTCCACAAGCCGAAAGTCCTCAAGAATGCTTGAATAATCCCGAGGCTGGAAGGTACTCCAGCTGATCTTTGAGTAGTCTTGAAGTCTTCTCGAGTAGTCCCCAAGCGTCCCCGAGTGCTTCTCTCGAAGGTCTTCAATAGTACTCGTGTTGTCTTGATGAAAAACCATATGGAAAATGCGATTCAGAGAATCGCATTCCATATGGAATGTAGCCCCCGAGCCTTAGGTCGAATCGCAGATTCAAGCTGAGGGTCAATCTGAAGTTCTGCCAATCTTATCCCGAAAAATCCGGAGAAAAAACCGAAGGACACGTGGCACGGAGCCCCGAGCCTTGAGTCGAGTACTTTCTCTCGAATTGAAGGGTCATCTTGACTGTAGAATGTGTCCTGAGTGGGATTTTGATCTGGTGTAGCCCACTGAGTCCGTCGAATGTAGTCGAGCCCCCGAGACCGAGAGCATCGAGTACTGGAATACGAAGGGTCAGGCTGCCGCCGCTGAGTCACCGGCCTGGCGCTTATCCGCCCGCGCGGAACTTAGCCACCCGATGGCTTATAAATAACCGGTGAACCCCGTAGGGTTTTTTCACTTCTAGCGGTTGCATTCGTCACAGATTAGATCTGAGTGACTGCCTCCCCTGCCCATCTGCTGCTGCCGCCGCTGCTGGGTAGATTAGATCTACATCCGCCCGCCGCCGTAGTTCGCCTACCTCCGCAGCCCCCGAGCGAATGCGAGTGAAGACACCCGTGACTTGGAGGATGAGGACGTCCCCAGCGAAGAGCTTGAAGACCAGCGCGATGAAGAAGAGGAGCCGCGATGAGGCCGGAGATGCCGGCCAGTCGTCGTCGTCGTCGCCGCCCTCCTCCCCTCGCCCCAATCCGGCGAAGGAGTGGAAGAAGGCGAAGCTGAAGACCGAGGACCTGCTCGCCCTGGTCAACAACGGATTCCTTTGCGAGAAGGAAATGGATCTGTGGCGCACTGCCACTGGCGACCCGTATCCGATGGAGAAGAACCCGGACGAGATCCCGATGTTCGCGCGCTTCGTGGAGCGTGGACTTGCGCTGCCGGCCAGCGACTTCTTCAAGGGGATGCTCAGGTACTACGGCATCGAGTACCTCAACCTCAACCCTAATGGTATCTTCCACATCTCCATCTTCATTCACTTTTGCGAGGCGTTCGCGGGTATCAAGCCCCACTGGATCTTGTTCCGGAAATTCTTCCGGCTGAAGCCGCAGTCAAGTACCGACGACCCGCGAGTAGTTGGTGGCGCCGGCATACAGATGCGCGAGGATGCCGCCGGGCAGCACCTGCCATATAAGCTTATCGACTCCAATCAAGATTGGAAGGCGAAGTGGTTCTACATTAGCAACCACCACCCCGAGCTGCCGAAGCCCAGTGGTCGTCAACCGAAGCACACGCCGTGGTGGAACACGGAGCCCACCATGCAGGAAGGTCTTCAACTACCACCGCTGTTGAAGAAGATGAAGACCCTACGGGAGGCCGGACTGAGGGCTGAACACGTGGCCTTCAGTTTTATGAAGAGGAGGATGCAGCCACTGATGGCGCGAGACACCCTCGGCTACCAGTACACGGGCAGCGAAGATTCCTCTCGGATGCCCGGCTTCAAAATTGAAGACGATGTCATTATTGAGAGGCTGGGCAAGATCTTCAAGGATATGCCCCCGTACACACCATGCCTGGTGCCAGAGTACTCCGCGGCACGGCCACCAAACCAGGTTAGTAGTCGTGACTAGAGCCCCCGAGTACTGATTTACTTAATGTAGCCGTACTTATGCTTGCTTGGCGTTGTAGGACGATGTGAAGAAGTACATCTCCGTCCCGCCCTCCCCCCACAACTTGAGGGACAAGCGCAGGGGAAGGCGGAGCCCAAGGCGAAGGAGCACCGCGAAGTCGGTGAGGGTGACGATGCCGTCGTTATTGAAGACAGCTCTGATGACGAGGATGAGGAGACGCTGCAGCAGCGGTTCCAGCTCCGCTCGAGGTTCAGTCGAGCTGGGATGCCGAACATCCCGGTCATCGAGAAGCCATCCAGCCTGGAGGCCAGCTTGCTGGTGCCGCTCAGGAAGCCGCGCAACGTGGCGCGGAAACGCGCCGTGAAGAAGTTGAAGCTGTCTGAGGCCACCAGACAAGAGGTGAGTACCACGACTAGAGTAGTCGAGTACTGTTAATGAGTAGTCCGTTGCTGGCTGTATGACTTGTATTGTTGCAGGACATCCCCTCCTCGGACCCCGCTGACCAGGGTGATGAGGATGTCTGGGAAACTGTAGGGGTGATGGTGGAGAGAGACACCAGCCCACCTCCTGCCGCTGAAGACGCTGTGACTGAGGAGGCACAACAGCAGACCGGCGCCGTGGAGCCGCAGGCGTCGGTGGAAGAAATACGGGACCCTCCTCCAGCTGCGGCCGTGGCCGTTGAGCAGCCAGAGGAGAGGGTAGAAGAGCCCCCGGTCGAAGCCGGAGCTGCTGGCGAGGCTGGCATCGTGGATATCGCCAGCATACTGGGCGCCCCGACCGTCACTGTCGTGCGGTCTACTTTGTAAGTTCCCTAAACTCTTGAGTAGTCATGTAGTCGTCAAGCCCGTGTTGGTAACTAGCACTCCATGAACCAGGAAATCCACGGAGGAGAAACTAGCACTCCGGCCGATGGTGAAGACCGCCCGGCGGAGGTGCGAGAACCCACACCACCCCCACAAGCTGATGCTGCAGTAGAGCCGATGCTTGAAGAGGCTACTCTGGTTGAAGGTACACATCCAGCCACCACGAGTAGTAATCATGAATAGTAGTCGTAGCTGTTTTCTGACTTGCTGAGTTGATTCTGACAGGAGCACAAGCCGAGAGAGCTATGATCCCCCATGCAGTAGCCATGGAGACGGCTGCTGTGGAGACGGAGTCCACAGAGCCGGGTGTTGAGACGACGACAGCGACAGCCCCCGGGCCGGGGACTACGGTAGCCCCCGAGCTGAGCGTGGAAGAGTGGGTTGATCCACACCCCGAGGCAAGTACTGACGTCGTCGTCCGCGAGGCGGTGATTGAAGAGGCTGCGCCACTTCACTCGGCGCCCATGCCAGAGACAGGATCTTCAAGCCGCGGAGGTCTTGAGTTGCTGGACGACGATCTCATTGACCCGGCCTTTGTGTCACTGAGCATGGAGTCGTGGCGCCGGACGGAGAACTGGATCAAGGTATGTTGCGAGTACCTTGAATTCACTTGCCTTCAGAATACTGAGCACTGATTAGATGCTGTATCTTGCGCAGGGCTTGGTGGAAAGATCCCGTCAGAAGACCGATCTTCTGAAGGGATATGGTGACACGGTCCTCCGCGCCGAAGCCTTGGAGAAGGAGCTGGATAAGTCAAAGAAGCATTCAGCGCTGCTCCAGTCCAAGCTTGACGGTGCCTTCGCCCAGTACCACAACGAAGTACAGGAGATGCAGGCGAAGAGGGACGAACTGATCCGGAAGAACAAGTCGCTGCGCCAGAAGAACAAAGGTATGTCGTCCGCCAAGGTCACTGAGTACTTATTGTAGTACTTGTGAGTAGTCTGTCATTGTGGCAAGTTGTCTGCAGATCTTGAGGCAAAGGTCGACCAGCTGAAGGCATCTGAGACGGACCTCAAGAACATCGTGTACCGCGAGACCGACAAGAGAGAGGTACTTGAATATGAGTATGCTCAGTTGCGCCATGAGTGTATCAAGCACATGGAGCTCTGTGAAGCCTCAGATCGTGACCTTGTGAACTATTATAAATCTCTGCATAAGCTCAATGAAGACTGCGAGAAGCTTCGAGGTCAGCTGAAGGAACTCGAAGAGGCTGCGCTACCCATCGCGAGGTTGTTGGTGCCGCATCCGGGCGGGCCCAAGATAGCCCCGCTGGTAGACAGGCTGAAAGAAGCCCCCGGGCGCTTGGCGACGTACGTCAAGCATCTGGCGAAGTCCATACCGAACCAGGTGCTTGCGTACATGAAGTCGTACTTCCCGAAGGCACCAGTGGATGTAGTGGCTGGTGGTCTCACGGCAAACTGCACTGATGAGCAGTACAAGACCCTCTTGGAGGAGATGGCGCCCATCGCGGAGCAAGTGGCGGAGAAGATGAATCTCCAATAGATGTACCTGTAGAGGTAGCTTAGAGTAGTTGATGTAAGACAAACAAAGTAGTCAGTGACTTGTTTGAAATTTCAATGAAATTTGCCCACTGCTTGTATTGTAATGAGTACTCGTTGCCGCCACTTGCAGCGAAGTGTGCGGAGTACCAAGCCGTGGGAGAGGTGAGTAGTGGTACTCAGTAGGATCTGCCTAGTTAAAAGGCACAGTAAACAAGTTGAGTAGAATCGAACTTTATTACTGATGAAAAAAGTACACCTGGATGGCCAGGGCCGTTTACAGATGAGTAGTCGCCAGGACCCGTAGGCCGCCTACGGCTAAGTGTTTGCTAGGGCCCTTGAGCCGCTTACAGCTGGAGATCCGTTAGTAGCCGTATAGGCTGGATCTAGAGAGTACATGGTCCGTAGACCACCGCCAAAGTCCTTCTGCTATGTGCGGCCCAGGATCTGTTAGTAGCCGTTGAAGCTGGATCTTGGAGAGGAGTAGTCCGGAGACTTGTGCTAGGACCGAGAGGCCGCTTACAGCGAAGAGTCCGTGAGTAGCCGTATAGGCTGGACCCGTAGATGAGTAGTCGAGCGACTACGCGTAGAAGCGACACAGCTGGTCGACGTTCCACGAGTTGCTGATGTCGTCGCCTTTGAGTGTTTGGAGGCGATATGAGCCTGGTCCGGTCACCTTAGAGACTGAGAAGGGACCTTCCCATGGCGAGCTGAGCTTGTGTAGTCCGTCCGTGTTCTGGATGCGACGGAGGACTAGATCGCTGACATTAAAGGAGTGTTCCTTGACGTTCTGATCATGGTAGCGTCTGATACCCTCTAGGTACCTTGCTGATTGGACGAGGGCAGCGCAGCAGGCTTCTTCGAGGCTGTCGATATCAACCCGTCGGCTGTCTTCTGAGATGCCCTCGTCGTATTGTTCTACTGCCGGGGATTCCCACATCACGTCGGCCGGTAGAATAGCTTCAGAGCCGTAGACCAGGAAGTAGGGCGACTGCCCTGTTGGCTTGGTAGGCTGAGTACGAAGCCCCCACAGTGCATTGGGTAGTTTCTTGATCCACTTGCCTCTCTTGGTGTTAGCTGCATCATGCAATCGCTTTTTGAGGGCGTCGAGTACCATCCCATTGGCACGCTCCACTTGACCGTTGGCGCGTGGGTGGGCGACTGAGACATACCGGACGTCGATCCCGCTATTCTCGCAGTATTCCCAGAACTGATGGTTGTTGAAGTTGGAACCCAAGTCTGTGATGATGCGATGGGGTAGCCTGTAGCGGTGCACGAGTTCATCCGAGAAGTCAAGTACTCTGTCGGCCTTTGGGCAGGTAACCGGCTTGACTTCGATCCACTTGGTGAACTTGTCGATGGCCACCAAGACTCTGTTGAATCCTCCTGGCGCAGTTGGCAGAGGCACAATCATGTCGAGCCCCCAGCAGGCAAAGGGCCAGGTTGGTGGTATGGTGACTAGTTTGTAGGCCGGGACGTGTTGCTGCCTGGCGAAGAACTGACATCCTTGGCACCTTCTGACGAGTTCTTCAGCGTCGGCCAGAGCTGTGGGCCAGTAGAAAGCTCGTCGGAAAGCTTTGCTCACCAGCGTATGAGAAGACGCGTGGTTGCCGCGGACGCCCTTGTGGATCTCCTCCAAGATGTCCTTGCCTTCATCCCAAGGTATGCACTTCATGAGTACTCCAGAAGTGGCACCTCGCCTGTAGAGCTTGTCCCCGACTAGTACATAGGTCTTGGCTCGGCGGATGAGTTGTTCGGCCTTGTTCTTGTCGGAGGGAACCTTCTGCTCGCAGATGTAGTCGATGAAGGGTTGTCTCCAGTCCACGTCGATCATCATGACCTCCTGATCGGGCTGTGGTGGCGTAGGGTCAGTGGTCGTAGGTGCCAGCTCTGGGATGGATGGCGCGTGAAGTTCGTGGACGAAGACTCCGACAGGTACTTGAGCGCGAGTAGAACCAAGCTTCGACAGGACGTCCGCTGCAATGTTGTTGTCGCGGACGACGTGGTGGAACTCGAGACCATAGAATTTGTTCTCGAGCTTGCGAACTTCCAGACAGTAGGCGTCCATGTTCTCCTTGTTGCGATCCCAAGATTTGTTGACTTGGTTGATGACCACTGCGGAGTCGCCGTAGACTAGTAGTCGCTTGATGCCCAGTGAGATTGCGAGGCGGAGCCCATGCAGCAGGGCTTCGTACTCGGCTTCGTTGTTTGAGACCTTCCAGAAGATCTGCAGGACGTACTTGAGTTGTTCGCCTTTTGGAGAAATCAGGAGTACCCCGGCGCCTGCGCCCTCGAGCTTGAGTGAGCCGTCGAAGTACATCACCCAATGCTCTGGTCGCTCGGTTGGAGTTGGTAGCTGATTCTCCTGCCACTCTGCCATGAAGTCGACTAGTGCTTGGGACTTGATAGCGGTGCGTGGCTTGAAGTAGATGTTGAGGGCGCCAAGTTCGACCGCCCACTTGGAGATTCTTCCAGTAGCATCTTGGTTGCGAAGTATGTCACCGAGCGGGTAGTCGGTGATGACGACGATCGAGTACTCCTGGAAGTAATGTTGCAGCTTTCGTGAGGTGATGAGTACTGCGTAGAGTAGCTTCTGGACCGGCTGGTACCGTGCCTTGGACTCTGACAGGACCTCGCTGACGAAGTAGACTGGTCGCTGGACTGGGTAGGCGTGGCCTTCTTCCTGCCGCTCGACGACGATGGCAGTACTGACCACGTGAGTAGTCGCAGCGAGGTAGAGCAGTAGCTGCTCCTGTTTGCGAGGAGCTGTGAGGACCGGTGGCTTTGACAGGAAGTCTTTAAGCTGCGTCAGAGCTTGATCAGCCTCCTCGGTCCACACGGACTTCTCTTGGTGCTTGAGTAGTTTGAAGAAGGGTAGTCCCCGTTCTCCAAGCTTCGAGATGAATCTGTTCAGGGCCGCCATACACCCGGTCAGCTTCTGGACATCCTTGATGCAGGTTGGAGCTTTCATATTGGTGATGGCGGAGATCTTCTCGGGTTTGGCTTCGATGCCGCGATGGCAGATGATGAAGCCGAGTAGTTTCCCAGATGGTACGCCGAAGACGCACTTGTTGGGATTGAGCTTCCACTGGTACTCTCGCAGGGATGCGAAAGTCTCTTCAAGATCGACGATGAGCGTGTCGGAGTTTCTGGTTTTGACGACCACGTCATCCACATAGGCTTCGACGTTCTTGTTGAGCTGCTTCTTGAAGCAGGCCTGGATAGCTCGTTGGTAGGTAGCACCTGCGTTCTTCAACCCAAACGACATCGTCGTGTAGCAGTAGGCGCCGAACGGGGTGATAAACATGGTCTTCTCCTGGTCTTCTTCCTTGATAGCGATCTGGTGGTACCCGGAGTAGCAGTCGAGGAAGCAGAGCAGGTCGCAGCCCGCCGTGGAGTCGATGACTTAATCAATCCGCGGCAACCCGAAGGGGTCCTTGGGGCAGTGCTTGTTGAGGTCGGTGTAGTCGACGCACATCCTCCACTCGTTCGTGTACTTCTTGCAGACGAGGACGGGGTTGGCGAGCCACTCAGGATGGAAGACTTCATGGATGAAGCCAGCCACAAGTAGTTTGGCGAATTCCTTCTTGATGGCATCCCGTCGGTCGTCAGTGAAGCGGCGGAGCTGTTGTCGCTTGGGCGTAGCTTTAGGATCGACACTGAGTGAATGCTCGATCAGCCTCCTGGGCACCCTTGGTATGTCCGCTGGCTTCCATGCGAAGATGTCTCAGTTAGCCCGGAGGAAGCTGATGAGCGCGTCTTCCTATTTGGGGTCGAGCCCTGCGCCGATCATGGTAGTCTTGCTGTTGTCGCGGTCCCGAGGTCGATGGCCTTCACCTGTACTTCCTCTGTGGGTTGAGGCTTGTTTGAGGTGTCGGTCTTCTCCGGTACCTCGAGTTTGGTTGGTGCGAGCTTCTTGGAGGCAGCGAAGATCTCCATCATTGCATTGGGTACTTGATTAGTTGTTGCGAGTTCCACAGCTTCGGTGTCGCAGTCGTAAGAAATCTTCAAGTCCCCTTGCAGCACGAGTACTCCGGTAGGACTTCGCATTTTGAGTACCAAGTAGGTGTAGTGAGGGACCGCCATGAATTTGGCGATGGCTGGTCTGCCGAGGATGGCATGGTAGGAGATTTCGAAGTCCGCAACCTCGAACTTGATGTACTCGGTGCGGTAATTCTCCCTTGTCTCCCCGAAGGTAACTGGCAGAACCACTGAGCCAAGTGGTATAGCCGCGTTGCCTGGGACGATGCCGTAGAAAGGCGATGCGCTCTTGGTGAGCATGTCAGTGATGTCGAGCTTCATCTTCTTCAAGGTCTTGGTGAAGAGGACGTTGAGTCCACTCCCGCCGTCGATGAGTACCTTGTTGAGTTTGGAGCCCGCGACTACTGGTTTCAGGACTAGTGGGAAACGTCCTGGCTCGGAGAAGCTTGTCCATTGATTCGCGTGGGAGAAGGTTATGGGTACCTCCGACCACCTTAGAGGTGTCGGCACTGCTGGTTCGATGTTCAAGACTTCTCGTAGGGTGAGCTTTTGCGACTGCTTGGTGGGTAGTCCACCGAACAGGACATTCACCGTCTTGTCAGGTTCCTGGAAGTCGTCATTGCCTTCGTCGACTTTCTTCTTGCCCTTCTTGTCGTGAGGAGGCCGTGGCTCAGGAATATCCTTGAGTGCTCGCCGGAGTTGGTAGCACTGATCGGTCGTGTGGTTGCCGTCTAGATGCCACGGACACTTCTCTTTGAGCAAGTCTCTGAAGCCGCCGGAGGTCTTCTTGGAGCTGTCCTTCGCAGGGTGCTGTATAGCCGCGACTATGTTGTCTGGCTTGCGCTTGCGGTTAGGACCAGAGTAGTTATTGTTGTTGCGACCCCCTTGATCCTTGTTGTTGTTGTTGCCACCCGTGTTGTTTTTGCTCTTGCCGCGAATGGAGTCGTACTTGGCGTTCGCCTTGTCCTCTTCGTCGGCCCATGATGTGATCATGTCTTTGAGCTTCGTGATGGAACTCGGGCGGCGGCGACCGAAGTCTTCAAAGGTACGACGGTGGTAGAGGCCATCTTGGAAGAGGTCGATGACTTCTTTATCGGTCATGTCGACTACGGTCGCGCGCTTGTCGAAAAAGCGGTGCATGTACTGGTGAAGCATCTCGCCTTGCTCCTGCTTGACCATCGCCAAGTCCATGCGGGTACCTGAGCACCCCATGGTGCCCGCGAAGTTGCTGGTGAACTGGGCCTTCAGCTGGTCCCACTCGTCGATCGAGTTCTTGTCGAGTGACTCGAGCCATGTGAGTGGAGCTTGGTCTAGACAGAAGGGGAAGAAGAGGCACTTCGCGTCATTGTTGCCACCAGGGTTTTCGATGGCCAGGGCATAGCACCTGAGCCACTGGACCGGGTCTTGCTTCGCGTCGTACTTGGTGATCCCGAGAGGTTTGAATTTCTCAGGAAGGAGTAGGTTGCGAAGTCGTGCAGAGTAGGCGGGGAAGCCGTCGCTGTCGCTGGCTTCAGTAGCCTTCTTGGCGCGGCGGATCTCGTCGATCCGTGGCGGGCGTCATAGCCGCCGCGTGCGTTGCCGGTGGCGTGGCTGTTCGCGTGGCCTCGGCCTCCGTGATCGCCGCCGCCACCAGCTCTTCTGCCGGCGTCGTGGGAGGAACTACCGCCGCTGCTGCCGCCACCGCCGCCGCCGCCACCCCCTTGGCTGTTGCCACCCTGTGAGGGTCCTCCTGCAAAGGCTCTAGAGCGGTTGGGGTTTGGCTGATGTTCGCCACGGACGCGGTTGCGTCCGCCATCTGCTGGGGTGCGGCTGCGACTAGTGACCTCGTGGTTTCCAGCGGGGGCGACTCTGTTGTCGACCCGCATGAAGTAGCCGTCTTCAGCAGGCTTGGTGATGAGTTCGCCTGCACGATGCCCCTGAGCCTGTCGTGCTATCGTTGTGATAGACATGAGGCATTGCTCAGGGGTGGTGTGTACCCGGTTGGCGACAAGATCCAGAGCCTCATTGAGGTTCCGGATGGGGAGAGCTTCCCGGAGACGTCGGCGTCGATCGGCCCGCTTCCTGTTGTGGTCGCACCGAGCGTTCTTGTCTTCGGTAGTCTCATTGGGGGGTGCATTGGCTGATAACTCGTCCTTTGAGATGTCGTCGAGGTACCAATCGGATCGGTTTTCCGAGGTTCCAGCATCCCCGGCTACCATGAAGACTTCACGGTCAGGTGTGCAGAGTCCGGAGTCGGTAGTCGCCACCTCAGTGGGTGTGTGCTCGTCTTCATTTGGAGCCAGCGGCGTCCCCTCCTGGAAGGGGAGTGTCTCGAGGTAGGCGACACAACGCGAGTTGTCGTCAGTCAGGTCTGCGGGCTTGCGGTCGGGCCAGTAGACGAATCTGCCGGCGGGAGTAGATGTAATGACCAAGCCAGCGGCAGGACCTGACAGCGGCTCCTCGGTCGCGTTGAGCTCGGACTCGGACTCGATCGGGTCCGAACCGAAGTCGAACTCGTAGGAAGAGTCCGAGTTGTAGCCGGGGACGGCGTTGGAGTCCGAGGAGTACTCGGAGACGATCTCCTTGCCGGCCCGACGTGGGACGAGCGCGTCCACGTAGCCCGCAGATGCGTTGCGGAGGCCGTACGGGAAGTGCTCGTGGGGGAGGACCGTTCCACACGATGGCTCAGGAGCCGGCTCGCATGATTCGATCCAGGGTGACGTCGAGTTCGAGTTGGAGGCGGATCCAATCTCGAAGTCGGCGGCTTGGTTGTAGAGCGAAAATTCGCCGAATTTTTCGTCGAGCTGGCCCGTGACAACTTCGCGAAGTGTCATGAGCCCGGTCTCCGGGTCCGGGGTAATGGTGAGGTGGCGCTGGAATGATCCAGCACCGTCAGTGGTGCAGACCCAGGAGCCGAAGACGAAGGTGTCGCCGCGGTTGAAGGCGGCGGTTGGCCTGATGACGATTAAAGCTGTCGAGTTCGCCATGAGATCTTCGGCGAGATCCCCTACCTGGCGCGCCAGCTGTCGGTGTTTTAACCCGGCAACCTACCAAGGGGAGTACCCGAGGTAGACGTTTGTGGCCTTGCCGAGATCGGGAACTCGAAGGAGAGACACGTGGCACATAATTTAGACAGGTTCGGGCCGCGAGGTGCGTAATACCCTATGTCCTGTATGCTGCGTAGCTCTGGATTGATTGGGTGTGTTTACAAGATGATGCGGATGAAGAGATAGGGGTCCCTACCTCGCCTTATATACTCTGGGAGGTAGGGTTACAAGTCGGTTTGACAGGGGAGTACTAGTCGTGTACGGCTAGGAGTACTCTACATGGATCCGGACATGTCTAGCTTCCTAACCGAGTACTAGTCTCCTGTATGCCTTGTGCTCCACGCCATCCGGCGCCGTGCAGCCCAAGTCGGGTAGTCCCAGGGGCCCACCGAGTAGTCGGTCCTAGTACCCACCTGAGTAGTGGGCCCAGGGATGTCCGTACAACAGCCACTTCATCTCTTTGGTGAAGTGTTAGTATCCTAGAAAGGGTTTTGGGGGTGACTCGGGCCTGACCGGTCTGACCGGTCAGGGGCACCGGTTTGACCGGTGCCGCTAGCCCCAACGGCTAGTTTTTCAAACACCGGCCTGACCGGTGTGGGGCACCGGTCCGCCCGGTGCCGCCCGAGGGCTAACGGCTAGTTTTCTCCTTTGAGGGGTTTAAATACCCCAAGCCTTCTTCAGTTGAAGGTTGTTGTTTCCAGTGGTTGTGCTGAGGTCCCAAGCCATTTCTTGCAAGTCCTAAGCCTTAGTGGCTCTCCTCAACCCTCTCTTTGTGAGATTTGTGGATTCAAGCCATATTCTTTGTGTTGGGTTGAGATAGTGAGCTCAAGAGCGTCTTTGTGAGCTAACAAGAGCATTCCCATAGCTTGAGCACTTCGGTTTCACGTCTACAAGCTTTGAAGCATTTGTTACTCTTGGAGGTTTGCCTCCTAGACGGCTAGGCGTCGCCGGCTAGTTCCCAAGGTTGTGGTGAGCAGCGGGAAGTTTATGAGGGCTGTGATCTTGCCTCTTCGTGAAAAAGATCACCTTAGTGAAAAGGAGGAAAGTGGTTGAAAGAGACCCGGCTTGTTGTGGGAATTGTCCCTTACAAGCTCCTCAACGGAGACGTAGCCGTTCCTTAGTGGGCGGTGAACTTCGGGAAACAAATCCTTGCATCTTTGTGTGATTTGCCTCTCAAAAGTTGTTTTTCTAGCATATTTGATTTGCTTCCGCTTCGATCTACTTGGGTGTGCTACTTGTGTGTGCAGGGCTCATTACCCTGCTTGTGATCATCTACCAAGGCAACTCATCAAGTTTGGTTCGTGTTAGAAGTCAAGAGGAGCTTGAAGTTGTTTTTGCAGGTTCTCTGTGAGTCGCCGGTCTGACCGGTGAAGGACATCGGTCTGACCGGTGCCACCCGCTCAGCAGTGCCAGGGACCGGTCTGACCGGTCAGCCCCACCGGTCTGACCGGTGACGCCTGGCAGTTCAAGTTTTTAGGGATGAAAAGTTTAATTCGGTCGTCTCGCCTATTCACCCCCCTCTAGGCGACATCAAGGTCCTTTCACCATTAGAGCCCCCCTAACTCGGACCCTACAAACCCTAACACTAACCGCCGCCTCTACCACCACCTGCGGCTGGCGGGTCGCTAGCGGCCCCCATCCACTTCCCACCCCTCCATCGAGGACCACCCCCGGCGGTGGCGACCCGGCAGAGTCCGCAACGAGAGAGACGAGGGAAGAAGAAGGTGATCGTACGGTCCCCAGTGGCTGCACGAATCTCAAAGAAGTGGAAGTTTCTGCACCATATTACTACCTTCCGTAAGATGTACTATAGTATTGCCGGGAGACAGTGGTAGGGAAAGGAAGGAAGAATTATGATACCAGCCACGTCCTAACAAGACCCAGTTATGTAGTAATTAAAGAAAGGCCTCTCGGCCAAGTCCTAAGGCCAGCCTCAGTGCAAGTTTTCATCGCACTGTTACCAATGTTATCATGTCATCTATGAAATGAGATGAAATTGTCACTCTCAGTGCATGATTTCATTGCACAATTTCATAGAGAGCGTAGAGCATTTAATTTTCGCATAGAGTTATGATCAAATGTGTCTTGTATTGAAACGATAACATCCTCAGTGCAAGTTTTATGGGGATTTCATGGACTTGGTAACTGTGACAGTTGGGTTTCATGGTGATGAAACTCTAGACACCTCTCTCCTCATAATTAGGCTGCCAAGTCAGCAAAACTGATGATGTGGCATACTATTTAATGTCATTAAATCTCTCATGAAACACCCACTGAGACTGGCCTAATACGGCCCCAGTTATGTACTTGAGGTATGGTTTGAATCGGTCTGGGTCGTACAGACAAGAACTGTTGTTTTCTATCTGATCGCCCTGCCCAGCAGTGCCAGAGGGTGAGTGATCTGATTGATGAAGTGTTTCGAACATGGAACATGGACGTTCTCAAGGATTTCTTCCTTCCAATGGATATCTAGGCCATCACGACCATTCCCCTGAGCACTACGATGTTAGAGGATTTGTGGGCCTGGATATATGAAAAGTGAGGCTTGTTCTTAGTCCAATCGACATACACGAGAAAGAAGAATGACATGGCTAGAGCATTTGGTTGGATGCTCGGATGTGGCTTTAGTGGTAAAGGAATTGTGCGAGCTGTGGAAAAGCAAGGACGGATCCAGTGGTGGGGCGGGCGGGGCTCGAGCCCCCCCTACCATTGGAAATCCAATGGAGCCCCCCCTAAGCCTCCCCTACAAATTTGAGGAAGAAGAATGAGGGAAGGAGAGGCTAAAGGAAGAAGAAGAAGGAGAAAGCCCCCCTAAATTTATTCCTAGATCTGTCACTGTGTGGAAGGTCAAGGTACCGTCGAAAGTGAGGGTTTTCCTATGGTGATTGGCTCGTCAGTCGACCCCTACGGGGGATGTGCGGCATCACAGGAACATGACGCCAAATGATAGTTGCTCACTTTGTGGGCAGCCAGATAGATGGAGACATTCATTCCTTGAATATAATCTGGCAAAAAGCGTATGGGCTCTTGAGAAGGAGGAGTTGCTGGAGTTCTTGTGCCAAGTTCAGAACGTTGATGCGAGAGCGTGGCTAATGGTGGTGATGAAGTCCCTAGATCACCATGACACCACGCGAGTAGTGGTTCGGCTCTGGGCTATATGGCATGCTAAGCGCAAAGCCATTCATGAGAATGTCTATTAGATCCCACTATCGACACATTGTTTTGTGGAGAGGTTTCTGGATGAATTGAAAATGATCACACCAGCTCCTCCAGAAAGGAAACAAGCACAACAAGGGACTAGACCTAAATGGATCGGTCCTCCTAACGGTTTCACGAAGGTAAATGTTGATGCACCACTAGCCAAAAATTCAAATAAGGCGGCGGCGGTTGTTGTGGCTAGGGATGGGATGGCAACTTCTTAGGGGCCTCATCGCTGGTGATGGAAGGACTGTTGGACGCTGAGGCGGTGGAGGCGATTGCATGTTGTGAAGGCCTCGCGCTGGCTTGTGACTTGAACCTGGGTACAATTCCGCTAGCTACGGGCTACGGATTGCACTAATGTGGTTAGGAGTATCCAGGGCGAAGGATGGGGGGTCTATGGAGCGGTCATCAAGGATATTCAAGCAAGGAGAAGCATTTTTTCTAAGGTTGATTTCGTTCACAAGAGTCGGTGTTCGAATGTCGACGCAAACGCCCTAGCAAGGAGCTCGGTCCTGCTTGATGTTGGTAAGCATGTGTGGTATATGAGTCCACCAGATGGAGTTTGTAATTCAGTAGAGACTTAATAAAGTTTGATAAAAAAACAGCGCCCGATGCAACACCGTACCAAAACGTTCACGAAAACATTTAAAAAAACGTTCACAAAAAACTAGCGGTTGGCAGGAATCGAGAACTCAAGAATCAGTTCACGCGCAGCGATACAATTACATTAAACTTTATTCATTGGTTTTTCTTTTTCCAGTGACAAATTAAAATAAAAGTACATCGCCCAGCGCAGTATCAATCCATCCTCGCCTAGTAGCCGGCTGAAGGTAGCGGGCTAGAGGCCGCACCATCGTCGCCGGCGGGCGTGGGGCGGCGGGGGCAGTAGGTGCACTGACACCCTTCCGGTTTCCCGATGCACACGCCGTGCCCCTGGTACTTCCTCGAGCACGAGAGCTTGCAGGACGCATGGTCGCAGGGCCCAAATGGCTCGATGACCCTCCTGCACCACCACTTGAGTCTGGGGGTGGGGGACGGGCTCGGCGGCATCCTCTCCGTCGTCGCCGCGGACGCCATTGCCGAGCACAGCACCAGAGCCGCCGCCGCGAGGACCAGGAGGAGGGTTGCACGGCTAGTGACGATCCCCATCGCAAATCTCTTCACCGCGTTTGCTCTCAATCACATGCGTATGGTGCTTTCTCTGCTAATGCTAGCTCGCGGTGGTCCTTTTGTAATCGAGGAAATGGGTAACGGTCGATGCTTGATAAGCTGACTGACAAATAAAACTATGCCAAAGTTGCATGGGCTGTTCATGCATGGTAGCAATTAATTCAAGGTCCTATCTATCTTATGGAGGTGGTAGTGAATTAAACCATGCAAAAATTGCTTGGGTTACCCATGGCAGGAATGGAAGTGTCCTATTTTATCTTCTGAAGGTAGATTAAACTATACGGAGCAGTACATCTTTAGAAGCAACTCCAACGGTTTAAAATAGAACACTTCCGATAATCCGGTTTTAGTGTCTTCATAAAAACTATTGGGACCGAAAAATATTCTTATCTCCAACAGTTTCCAAAAAAAGCTGGTTAAAAAAAGTTGCACCGTATCAGCCATTGCTGGGTCAATTAGGTATGCATGTTCAAAATTGTTGGAGAGGCACAAAATCATTCGGACATTTGGGTGCACATTGATCTTCCCTATACACCTGGCTACATTATTGGGTGCCTGGTTTTGGGCTAGCCAAAATATTGGGTTAGGATTGGATTTTATTTTTCTTGTGCCCATTTTCCTGGATTTTCCAGAATTTACCGGCATTATGCGTTAAGTGGTAAGCGGTGTTTGTGAAAATCAGAGGAACGGAAGGTTAGGGTGGAACACCGTGGCGCCTTCCAGGGCTGGCGGTTTCGTGTTATATGGGCAAGGAAACTCCCCTTGCTTGGATTACAAGAAGATGCATGAGATAAAGATATTCCAGCTATCTAGTTAGGATTACAACAACTCTTATCTACTAGATACTAACAACTACTAGCTGATATCTTTACCTCATGCATATGCGTTACAATTACATGTTTATCTAACACACCCCCTCAATCATAACCGAGTGAGGTTAAGATTGTTCTTGAAGTTCTCCAATTGTCTAACTGTTAATGCTTTGGTGAAACCATCAGCCACTTGATCTCCTGTTGGAATATACTCAATCTGCAAAAGTTTGTTAGTAACTCTTTCTCTTACAAAATGATAATCCACTTCTATATGTTTCGTCCTGGCATGAAACACCGGATTAGCTGAAAGATATTTGGCTCCAATGTTATCACACCACAGCCGTGCCATAGGAGGACAGGAAATTCCTATCTCTTTCATCTATGTTTGAATCCACATTACCTTTGTTGTAGCATTAGCTATTGCCTTGTACTCAGCTTCTGTACTTGATCTAGAAACTGTTGCTTGCTTTCGTGCACTCCATGAAATTAAGTTTGATCCCAAGAACACAGCAAAACCTCCTGTAGACCTTCTATCATCAAGAGAACCAGCCCAATCTGAATCTAAAAAAGCACTGATTAACATTGACCGAGATTTGCTAATCTTGAGACCAATCCTGGTGTCCAGCTTCAAATACCTCATTATACGTTTTACAGCAGCCCAATGTATTGTAGTTGGTGCATGAAGAAATTGACACACTTTATTAACTAAAAAAGCTATATCTGGCCTTGTAAGTGTCAAGTATTGAAGAGCACCTACTACACTTCTATATTGTGTTGCATCTTTTTCTCCCAAAGGTGTACCCTCATGAACAGACAGTTTCTCACTGGTTGACAAAGGTGAACTAACCGGTTTACAATCATCCATATTCACCTTTTTTAATAGATCAGAAGCATATTTATCTTGTGTAAGGAAAATACCATCTCTCAACTTATTTACCTCAATTCCAAGAAAATAGTGCAACTCTCCCAAATCTTTCAAGGCAAACTCTTGTCCCAAGCTGCGCAACAAGCCTGTAGTTGCCTCCTTACTTGAACTGGCTACTATAATATCATCAACATAAATCAAGACAAATACAATTAAATCTCATTTGTTAAAGTAGAACAATGACATATCTGCCTTGGAAGGTTTGAAACCGAGACTTATAAGCTTGGAACTCAAGCGTGCATACCAAGCTCGCGGAGCTTGCTTAAGGCCATATAATGCTTTGTCAAGCTTACACACATACCCTGGCAGACTTTTATCCTCATACCCTGGAGGTTGCTTCATGTACACTTCCTCTTCGAAGTCACCATGCAGAAAGGCATTTTGGATATCTAGCTGCCTCAAAGTCCAACCTCTTGACACAGCTATAGACAGTATGATACGAATGGTAGCCATTTTAACCACTGGACTAAAGGTATCTTCATAATCTACACCATATCTCTGCCTATACCCTTTTGCTACTAAACGAGCTTTATATTTATCCAAGCTACCATCTGCTTTTCTTTTGACTTTCCAAACCCATCTACAATCTATGACATTCCTACCTTTTTGAGGAGGAACTAGGTGCCATGTTTTATTTTTCATCAAAGCTTCATATTCTATATCCATTACATCATGCCATTTTTTATCACCCAAGGCCTCATCTAAATTACTCGGTTCACCAGTTGATGTATAGCAACCATAACGAATAGTACCATCTGTATATACCTTTGGCTTCCGTATGCCGGCCTGAAGTCGTGTACGTGGACGAGTATCAGCCGAGGGAGACGAAGCAGCAGTTGGCAATGGTGATGACGGCGCTGGTTCTGGAGATGCCACAGGAGACGATGAAGACGAGAGATCCGCACCGGATCCATCCGGCGTAGCAGATCCAGACGCGTCCGGCGCAGCAGGAGTCGCTGTCGGGGAGGCAACCTCGTACCCCCTGCGTCCGACGGTGAGGCCTGAGGAAGCCGCGTGTCGCTGGACGACTGGGGCGGAGCCGACGCGGTCGCCTGGGTTCGCCGCGCGTCGCCAGCTGGTTGGCGCGGGAAAAATCTCCCGGGGACCGTCGCTGCTGATGGATTCTGCGCGGATCCCGGGGGAGATCGCGGCGGCGCCGTAGGTGAATCAGCTCGGGAAGCCGCGCCAGGATCGTCTGTGGCGTCCTGATCCTGCACGTCCTGATCCTGCACAATCTCCATATCTTCCTGGTTATTAGTATTAGTCACATGATCATCTACTAAATCACCCCTGGTAGGATTAGATAAATGTTTAGGAAGGAGAAGAATTTCTGTAGCTAATCGAGATCCAGCATTAGGGTGAAGTTTTGAGAAGGGAAAGACATTCTCATCAAAAACAACATCCCTAGATATATAGACTCTTCCAGTCTTAGTGTCAAGACACTTAAATCCTTTATGCAAATTGCTATAACCAAGAAACACGCACTCCTTAGACCTAAACTCAAGCTTTCTTTTGTTATAGGGTTGAAGGTTAGGCCAACAAGCACAACCGAAGGCTCTAAGAGATGAATACTCGGGCTTGGTTTGGAATAAGCGCTCTAAGGGTGTATGATACTCAAGAATTCGACTAGGAGTGCGATTGATGAGGTAAGTAGCAGTAAGAAAATCTTCATCCCAAAATTTTAAGGGCATGCTTGCATGTGCTAAGAGAGATAACCCTACTTCAACAATATGTCGATGCTTGCGCTCAGCTGAGCCATTTTGCTGATGTGCATGAGGGCAAGACACATGATGAGAGATACCAATTTTACTGAAAAAGGAGTTGAGTTTCTCATACTCACCACCCCAATCTGTTTGCATGGCCAAGATTTTTCGATCAAAGAGACGCTCAACAAGAGACTGGAATTCATGGAATTTCTGAAAAACCTCAGATTTAAATTTCAAAAGATAAATCCAAGTGAACTTGCTAAAATCATCCACAAAACTAACATAATATTTAAATCTTCCAACAGAATCAGGTGCTGGACCCCACACATCAGAAAACACAAGCTCTAATGGCTGATTAGAAACACTAACAGATTTGGGGTATGGCAACTGATGACTCTTAGCTCGTTGACAAGCATCACAAACTGAATGTTTATTCGACTCATGACTATAAGGAAGATTAAAATTCTTAAGCACCCTTTCAACAATAGGCATTGCAGGGTGACCTAAGCGACTATGCCATCGATCAAGGGACGGCTTATTGACTCCAAACGCTTGCACAGCTGGTGTGGATGTGAGAGGATAGAGCCCTCTCCGACAAGGCCCTCTAAGCAGAATGTTCTTCGTTTCTTGATCCTTGATACAAAAGAAATCAAGGTGAAATTCCAAGAAGACATTATTATCTGAAGCTAAACGATGAAATGAAAGAAGATTCTTTTTGGAAGATGGAACATGAAGAATATTTTTCAAATTGTGAGATCTACCCGGGGTATGAATAGTAGAATGACCAATATGACTAATTTGCATACCTGCACCATTGGCAGTGTGGATCTGCTCGCTGCCGTTGTACCTGTCACGAACAGCTAGCTTTTCCAACTCTCCAGTGATATGATCAGTAGCACCGGTATCGGTGTACCAATTAGTGTCGTAGGTGTAGGAGTTTGCTGCGGCGTTCGCAGCATGACGCTCTTCAGGCACGTAGTCTTCTTCGAACCTATGCCAGCAACGATCAGCAGTATGCCCAGTTTTCAAGCAAGCTTGGCACTGAGGTCGTGACGAAGATCCAGTGTTGCCGCCACGACGTGGAGGGTTGCTGTCGCCGCGCCCACATTGACGCGTCTAGTTGTTGGTGTTGGTACCGTTGCTGCCGCGCCCACCATTGCCGCGGCCAAAGCCACCACGGCCGTGGCTATTGTTTCTGCCACGGCCGCCACCACGTCTGCCCCGGTTGGCCACATTGGCTGACGAACCGGAGTTGCTCCCTCCACCAGAGAAGAGCTCCATTCGCGTCTCAAACGCGAGAAGCTGCGCATAGAGCTCGTCGACTGAGACAGGCTCGATCCGAGCCCCCAATGCCAAGGTGATGGGGTTGTAGTCGTAGTCGAGGCCGGTGAGAATGTACTCGACGAGCTCTGCGTCGTCAAGTCTCCTCCCAGCAGCCGCCATCTCATCTGCAAGTGATCGCATCTTCCCAACATACTTGGTAATAGATTGATTACCTTTTTGAGCAGTGGCAAGTGCAACGCGAGTGTTGACGGCGCGCGCCCTCGTCTTGGACGCGTAGATGACTTCAAGGGCCTCCCATAACTCTGTTGCGGTCTCCTTCGCAGATACTTGAGGGAGGACCTCCTTGGTCAGCGAGCCGAGGATGAAACCAAGGACTTGCTGATCAGTGGCGTACCAATCGTCGTACTTCGGATTGGGGACCTTCTGCACCTTGTCCCCCACCTTCTGATCAATCTCGGTGGGTGGAGCGGCGGCATCCCCAGTGAGGTGGCCCATCAGTCGTGCACCTCTGACGGCGGCAAGGACCTGTGCCTTCCATGCGGCATGGTTGTTCTTTGAGAGCTTGTCGGTGATGACAATGCCCACCAGCGGGTTCATGGAGGCAAAGAAGGCGGCGGCGCTGGATGAAGACATGGCGGATGGGATGGATGGAATTTAGTTGAGGAATATGGCTCTGATTACCATGTGAAAATCAGAGGAACGGAAGGTTAGGGTGGAACGCCGTGGCGCCTTCCAGGGATGGCGGTTTCGTGTTATATGGGCAAGGAAACTCCCCTTGCTTGGATTACAAGAAGATGCATGAGATAAAGATATTCCAGCTATCTAGTTAGGATTACAACAACTCTTATCTACTAGATACTAACAACTACTAGTTGATATCTTTACCTCATGCATATGCGTTACAATTACATGTTTATCTAACAGTGTTCCCATCGACGACGTGGCGCCAATGGTGACTCCGGGAATCTCCAGGTCTGTCGGGTTCTCAGTCCTTCGGAGGTGCTCATAGGGGTAGAGTTTACGTACGTGTGTTCATAGGGGTGACTGTGCGTGCTTGTTGTGAGCGTTTGCGTTGTACTGTGTAATTCTAAAAATATAATTTGATTTAGAGAAAGTGTATTAAAAACTGTTAGAGATGCTTTTTTAAGGAAAGGGGAGGAGTGCACCTGACCTTTATAAATTTTCACAAAACGGACGTGTCCGAGCTAGCACAGTCGCTCGGTGATGCAAGAAGGGAAGAGCACCAGGACAACATGGCTTCGATGTCGAGTCGACGCAGAGCGCGACAGGTCGGCAGGTCCAGAGCTTGATATGTTCTCCAATTTGCCGGGCCAGATCGCGTGGCGGGAGACAGAGGACGTCGAAAACCATTTTGTTGCGAGATTTCCAAACCACCCAGAGCACGACGAGGGTGGCGGTGTGCCCAAGCGTCAATAGCGCGCCATGGAAGGTCCCTGTCACGACCACCGCGCACTCCTGTGGTAATGAAGGCAGCGGCTGGTCCATTAGTAGAGCAGCCCATAGTTCCCGGAGCTAGGTGCACGTGGCACCCAGAGCAAAAGTGGCATCCAGGCGTCAGGCGTGTCTAGGGCGCCATGGTGGTAGAGGGACTCTCGAGTGCGCACCCGGCACCCTGTCATGGCGAAGGATTAAAAAAAAGATTTGCACCTTTTAGAGGGTGAGGGTGTCCCGATTGAGCTCGGACATGGGCGAGGGCGTCGCTGGTGCGTGGATGGCATTGTAGAAATCCCCTGCTCTCGGTCTCGGGCCTCCAAGGCGAGCTCTGGGGAGCCACCAGTCATCCGGTTAACCGGCCTGAGAGTTCCAGGTCGGCGACGGCAGTCGTGATCAGGGTTAACGGAACCGGTGGGAACCGGGCCGGTTCGGTCGGTTCCCGGTGGTACCGGTCCGGCCCGGTACCTAAACCGGCCCGGTTCCCACCCCCAAACCGTGCCTACAAATTCCCAATCTCGGTGAACCAGCCGGTTTCACGGTAAACCGGACCGGTTTTTTTCTTCACGGGAACCGGCCGGTTCACAGTATAAAAAACCCTGGTCGTGATCAGCTCCAACTCCGAGGCAGCAGCAGCCGAGAGACGAGGCTGCAAGGAGTCGTGGCCGATGCCTTCCCCACGACCGCCGTCACCCGTCGGCCCTCAGTCGTCGGACGGGAGGAGCTGAGTTGCAACGTGAGGATGTGGAGACTTGTGGGCCGTTTTTTTTACTACTAGGCTGGGCCGATTCTTAGGGTATGCCAGGCCCCACCTGGCATACCCATTAGCTCCGCTACTGCCCCTCCCCCGTCGTGTAATCCTAGGGACGCTGTATCTCAACCGCCCCGCTGCCCACCCTCAGACCCACCCGCCCCACACACTCTCTCTCCCTCTCCTCAACTCCTCCGCCCTCTGTACCGATCGGGTCTGCGAGTACGACCCCCAGAATGGGAACTGGAAAGCACCTACTTCACCCGAGTCTAGGGATGGAAATATGGAAATGGAATCCGAATTATCCGATATCCATATCCGCTAAAACATAAATATGGATATCCGTATTCGAATTCAAATGTGGTAGTAAAGTGGATACATCCGAATTCGTTTTTGTCGTTTTTTTCTCTATCCGATTCCATGCGTATTCGGCAATATCCGGCACTATTCGTATTCGACTATATAAAATTGTAAGTTATGTCTATAACAAATGACAAATAATGTTCAATGGAATACTAATAATGGTAGTGTATAATTGAAAACAAATTATATCCATAACTAATGATTATGACATTAATTTTAATATTAAAAATATTGCATCTATAAAACAATGCAAAAGTTATATTTAAATTTAATGACTAATATCATTATCTTTAATAATATAAATACATAATATAAAGTTTAATGTTGATTACTCTAGTTTATTTATGTATTGATGAAAATATTTTCATGTATTTTTTATTATTTGTTTGATAAATGTGTATATATATTTAAAAATGTATTTATTAATAATTGTATTTATTATATGATTAATTATTAAAATAAATACGGATGAATGTGATATTCTTAATGAGCTATCTCTATCATGTACTAATATTTTAGTCTTTACATGATTTCGTAATTGTAAATTTCCAATAAAGAAAATTGGTAAATGTTGTCTTTTAAATCGAGTAGATATCCGAATGTGTATCTGAATTCGAGACATCCGTTTTGTATTTGTATTCGAGAACATTCGAATCCGTATTCGTATTCGAGTAAAATGTGGTAAAAAGTGCTATCCGAATACGATTCCATGCGTATCCGATCTGTTTTCATCCGTACCCGAGTCTATACATAGTCGACCTCATCAGTCACCATACTTGACCTCGACGAGGAGTGCAAATCGTTCGTCGATCATAGTATAATCCAACCTTAATTACCCATCTTTTGGATTCGATTCCAACTACTACTACATTTCGCTCCCTACCTGAATCATCATCATGCTTGAATCTGAATTGCAATGCTGATTTTCTTTTCTGCGCTGCTGCGGCGCACGCGCACCTTGGTTCAGTGAGATAGACTGAGAGAGATCAATCGACGTCGTCCATGCACGGTCTGCAATGAGAGCACAGGAGGCAGGAATTTTCCTCCCCCTGTGACTCTGCAAACAGTTGTGGATAGGTCTTTCTTTTCATCACTTGCCGTCTTGCGCGCGCGAAGAGAAGAACGAAGGTTCGCTAGGCCGCCATGCGCGTCTCGTTTCCGCACGTCGTCCGCCTGCGCTGCCGCTGCCGCTGCGGCGGCGCCCGGCATCGGGTACACCAACCCAACTTGACCCAACCCAATTTTAAAGCGCACGAAAAGTGGGGGGAGGGGGAGGGAGAAAAAGGGAGGGAGCGCAGCCGCACCCGCACCCGCAGCGACGCGAGCGGTCTCTCTTCTTCCTCTCTCCGCTTTAAGCGATGGCCAACGATTCCCTCGCTCACCACCTGCTGCGCCCCCTCGCCGCCGGCTGCTGCTCCGACCTCGACGAATACGACGGCGAGGAGGAGGCCGCCAGCGTCGCCTTCCCCTCCTTCTGGCCGCCCTTCCCCGCCCTCTCCTCGGACTCCGACTCCGACGTCGCCAGCTTCGTGCGCCCGCGCATGGACCGGGCCGGCGCGGAGACCGCCGCGTCGTCCTTCTTCGGGCTCGGCTTCCACGACGGGGACGACGACGACGACGAGTGGGAGCCGGCGCACGAGGACGTCGGGGAGGTCGAGCTGCCGCTCTGCTGGGATTGCCTGCAGCTGGAGGACCACGACGGCGACCAGCGGTGGGATGTGGGCGTCAGCGACGCCGACGAGTGGGAGCAGGTCGCCGGCAGGGGGCAGGAGGAGGAGGAGGAAGTGGCGCCTGCCTCGGCGGCGTCCGCGGTGAGGAGCCTGGAGTGGGAGGTGCTGCTCGCCGCCAACAGCCTCGGGAGCCTCGTGGTGGACGACGCTGGCGACGACGACGACTTCGACGCGGGCATCGAGACGTACTTCCTCGACGACGCCGACGACCTGCTGTTCGGGCAGCTCGCCGCGGCGGATGCGGACCACGGCACGCCGGGCAAGTGCGGGCGCCCGGCGGCGAAGGCCGCCGTGGAGGCCCTCCCGACGGTGGTGGTCACGGAGGCCGACGCGCAGTGCGCGGTGTGCAAGGACGCCGTCGAGGCCGGGGAGCGCGCCCGGAGCCTGCCGTGCGCGCACCTCTACCACGACGCCTGCATCCTGCCGTGGCTCGCCATCCGCAACACGTGCCCGCTCTGCCGCCACGAGCTGCCCACCGATGACCCCGAGTACGAGAAGTGGAAGGCGAGGCGGGCCGCCGGCGGTGGCGGCGATGCAGACACCCGCGGCCCGGCGACAGGTACGATGTCTTCGTCAGGTTACCCGTTACCTTGATGAATGGATAGGTGGAGGGGGAACAGAGTAATTTGATTCAATAATTAGAGGTGATGCTGCTCTGTTAATATCTGCAAATTCCTTTTTGATCGGGTGGATTAGGGATCAAATCGATGCGAAATGATTTTCCTATAGAGTGATAAGAGCACGGTGCATTTTGATTTGATAAGGGTGTATATGGATGTGAATGTTGAAGGTGTTTGTTGATTCTTCTTTACAGAGGAACAAACAGAGGAGAACAATCACTGCTCCTTTCTGTTTAGAATCACCCTAAACATAGTGTGTGCATAGTCACCTCATAATTCAGCATACAACATTGTTTGCACAATTGCAAAGTCGAACTTCTCTTTAAATGTGCAGGCAATAGGAATATTCAACTTCTTTTGCAAGTACTTCTAGTTCGTTCATGCTCCCTCTGTCCCTTTTTGCTGGTCGCCAAAGAACAATGATCCCCTCATAGACACGCTTTCCTAGTGACCATCAATAAGGGACGGAGGGAGTAAAAGATAAAACGATTGTACGACGAAGCAGTGTTGAATATTTTGGTAAGGTGATCACATTAATATTGTGATGAGGAGAAAAGGTACAAATGTATGCTAATTCATCTGTTTGTCACTCTATACAATGGTTATTGGTTAGTACTTAGCATAGCTTAATTGAATGAGATCATTCCATATTCGTGTTGTGCTGACCATGGGATTATGAGAAGTTTAGTTACTCCAAAAGTTATTGTTTCATTTTTGCACTTCAAGGCAGTTATTGCTGAGACCATAGTTATGATTTTGGAATGGCAATGATCTTTTATTATTTTTTTGCGAAAGTTTTAATTTTAACTTATTCAAATGAAAAAGAAAACAAGCTTTACATTCAGAAGGTGCCCTTGCATGCATGGACCCATGTTTCATGTCGCACTTGGAATTTGAATCAAAGTTGACCACATTATTAGTCATAAATGACACAACTAAGAACGAGTTGAAGAGAAAATGAGGCCACATGCTTATAGTTTAGTGATATGCTGGTTTATCTTTTTTCAACTTTCCATCCTAGTTCTTGAGCTTAGGTTAGACCAAAAGGGGCCAATGCCCCCCTCTCGCAAAAGGTGAACTCTAAACTTGAACTGATTAAACAGTAATTATATTGGTACTGTTAGTCGATGCTTAATGTTTAATTGAATGGGCCGGTCCCCTCTATACTTGACTTTTGGTCAAGCTCCATACCATATATAGCAACTTCCACACCGAGGGAGGATGTGACTTCCCGCGAGGGCGCCGCCGCCAGGCCGACGCCTTCCCCACCTCCGAGTCGCTCTGCACCACCACCACCGCAGGTGGATGCCGCCGTTGTGTGCTTCTTGGTACAGAGGGACACATCGATGGTTGGGGCCTCTGATCCGATGCTACTTGAGCGGGAGATTTGCTTCCCGGCTCCACCACCGAGGCTACCTGGTCGGCGCCGGACACATCCCCACCATCGGATGTGGCTACGGTTCAGGCAGGCGCACCGACGATCCAAGACGAGCCCATCGGCGACAGCGTTTGCCCGCCTCGCCTACCTCCTCTGAAGAACGCCTCTCCCCTTCTCGTGGCCCCAACTCGTCCGACAGTGCTTCCGGTCCCATCTGTGGCCCCTAAATGCAGCAGTTCGAGGCTCGCCAACAACAAACTCGCGAAGATCCCGATCGCCCGTCGTGGAGAAGTTCTTCTCATGCGTCACTTCGACATGGCAGCGAGTGATCTCAACAGTGCCTTCAGTTCCGTCCTGTCAGGTGGACTCGCCGATAAGGTTCTGGACGCTTTCCCCTCGCAGAAGGCAAATGCCAGTGTGGCCCGGGAGGAAGTGCTCATTGTCTGAGTTGCATCATCCACACCTAGGTTGCCTGTTTAGCGAGTAGTAGTACGAATGCGTTGTTATGTCCACCCTAGGTCACACTTTTTGTAATATCTAGTGGGTGAATTTGACGTGCGTCTGTCGACCACGCGCTGTTGTAACAAACTATTTTTTTAATACAATGATACGCAGCTCTCCTGCGTATTCTAGAAAAAAGCTTATCGTTTAGTGAAACCCGAAATGCGTCAGAGTATCAAACATTATGCAACTGCAAGAGATGTTCATCAGCGTTGTATATATCCAGGCGCATTGAGTCAACGGTGATTTTGCGACACGGCCCAGTTCCACGGCACGACGGATACCTTGGGATCGCAGCTATGTAAAGGTTGCCTTGTGATGCAACCAGCACAAGCAGAAGCCTTGCAAGTTTCCGTAGCGTGGAAGCGGGGTTTCTCTCTCAGCACATGCCGGGCACCCCCCGTACTGCGTAGAAAAACGATTGAACGAAAGCGAGAGGTGCGTACGAAGAATGGAATCGATACCACGGCCCATCTCTCAGACTTTTGCTCATCTGCTACCGCATTTTCCAATTTTTTTCCATGCTCTATCAGTGAGTGGGTTGCGCGACTTTTTTGCGGAGCTGAAAATCATTGCACACATAATTGTAATTGTAGATGCTGAGCATTAGATATGCCCGCAACGAAGATAAGGTTGGTGATAGATGATAAGCACCGGTGTCCGGTGCGCTTTTCGCCTTTAGTTTTCTGGTGTTCTGCTGGTTCGCCGATTCTTCTTGCTCTTGGGGTTGGGTACGGAATACCAGCTGGCCGATGCGTTCGTTAGGAAATCGTGCTCGCCTGCTCGGCAGTCGTGTTCGCTTGCGGGATCGGCTGGGAAGGCAACGTCGCGTCGAGCTGTGCCGTTGGGGATCTCTTCTGTGCGATTGTGAGCATGTGACGACCTGTTTGCTCGTGTTTCGATCACTTTTTTTCGTCTAGTGTTTCAGTTGGCGTGTCGATGATACGCGGTCCCAGAGTACTAGACGTGTAAGACCGTCTTCGGCGGGTTGTGCATCAGCTGCCGCATCTTCAAAATGAAAAAGGAACATCTGTTGTTCGGGCTCCAGCAACTGTTGCATCGTGAGCTGCAAAATGCAGTCGCCCCTCCTCCGTAGTGCATTCCTGGGATGCCTGCCTCTCTGCTGCAAACCAACCGCTCGTCCTCTCTCTTCCCTCTCGCACTTCGCTAGCACTCTCTCTCCCCCTCTCGCACTCCGCCATGGATGCCTGATCTGCCTCTCTCCCCTCCTCGCGGCGGCGCCACGGCCGCGACCCCTTCGCGCAACTCCTCCACCCACCCCCACCTGCCCGCGCCGCCGGCACAGATCCGCGCGGGAGGAGGAGGCCGCATCGCCGCGGGAAGGAGGCCACGCCGTCGTGGGAGGAGAGGAGGAGGTGAGGAGGCGGTGGACGGCGTTGGAGCTTCGCTACACGCCCCGCGAGGCGAGGAAGAGCCCGTGGTGGCCGGATCTGGCGGCGACGCGTCAAGGTGGAGGAAGAAGAGCAAGAGGGGCAAACGTCCCAGATCCGCGTTGCCGGGATCTCCATGGCCGCCGTCGCGCAACCGAATCGAGGGAGCTGGAGATGGAGGGGGCGACCGGGAGGGAGGATGGAGCTCGCGCCGCGCGGGACCACCCGAGGCTGGCCTCCCCTCGCCGACACGCGAGCCATGTAGGGAGCTCTACCGCGGAGGAGGAGCAGGGTCGGCGTGGAGGAGCTCCATGGTGCAGAGGCGGAGCAGGACCGGCCTCCTCCGCGACGGCTTCCGCGGCTGCCGCCCGACGTCCATTCCCGGCTGGGGTGCGGACACGTGGTCGGTGCCCCGGTGGCCGGGCGGCGAGCACGAGTTCCCTCCCTTCTTTTTCCACGCTGCTTGCCGGAGGGGGTGTCGGCGTGGTAGACGCCAGCGTGGATCCGCTTCGTCGGTGGCCGTGGCGTCCTCTCCGGCCGCTGCTCTTCGGTGCCTCACTTTTCTCCTTCCTCCTTCGCACCTTCCTCCCCAGCACGACGGCTTCCCGGCGGCGGCGGACGAGATCCGCTGCTCCGCCTCGCTCCTCCGCTCCTCGGCGCCAGCCCCTTTGCAGTGACGGATGCGGCGGCGGCGGGAGAAGCGCGGGAGGCAACTGCTAGCGGTGATGCGCGTGCTCCACTGGAAGCGCCTTTGTTTTGCGGTGATTTTATTCTCTTTCCTTTGCTCATAAGGACGATTTTGAAGATGACCGTGTTCTTGCTAGAGACGGTCTAAGTGACGCTCTCTCTTCTCTCTCTTGTACCGCTCTGTTTGTTAGGGATTATAATTCACTTAGATTATATAAGTCGGATGGGTCTTGGGTAGTATGAGAAATATCACTTTTGATAGTAGAGATGATGCGGCGCTCTCTGTTTTTTCTTGAAATGATGCGTTTTTTTTTTTTTGAAATGGTGTGTTGGCGCTCATGTTAGAGAAGACAAATTAACAAAAGAGGGAGAGAGAGCGTGTGTATCCATCCTCACTTCAGCTGTTCAGCACAGGAAGGGAAAAATATAAAGCACGCAGTAGTAGTAGAAAGAAGAAAAGGTTCGTGTGAATCTAGTAGGCCCAACGAAAATGTCTCACGGTGGATTTACAAGCCCAAGCCCAGGTTGCACATGCTACTGGGCCCAAATTTAAAAAGGTGTTGGGATGCATCTCAGTTTACTTGCTGCTGCTTCTAGGAAAGGATAACCAAACCGGATTTTTTTTAAAATATTTTTTTCTTTGATTTTCGAAAAATAAATGGACGAAACAAAAATTTCGAGAAATATACATCTGCCGCCGTGCCACACGGCGGTAGGTACCTGCCGCCGTACCCCACGGCGGCAGCATCCCTACTGCCGTGGCCCACGGCGTTAAGTCCCTGCCGCCGTGCCAGAGGCAGGTCCGCGTGGCACACGGCGGCAGGGCCCTGCCTCCTGCCGCCGTGCCACATGGCGGTAAGGTCATTTTTATTTTTTTTAATTTTTCATTTTTAAAACACTTTTAACTTTTTTAAAAAACAACAAACTGATAAATGTAAGCATAATCACAAGATCATATCATAAATCAACGAGTAGATGCAAATAGTTTATACAAAATCATGGTAAAAGTACTACTACATCTAAATGCGCCGGTACCTCTTCGGCCTAACAGCTTTAGCACCAGCCCAGGTGTGATCCCGGGCGTACGTCCAGGGGTCACGTGGCCTGACCACCCGCGGTCCGAGCTGGTCGGGAGACGGTGTCGCCATGGCCGCCTGCGACGAGCCTGCAGCATCCGGTGTCCCTCCGCCGGCCGGTGTGGCTCCGCCCGCCGGTGTCCCTCCGCCGGCCGGTGTGGCTCCGCCCGCCAACGACTACCCTGCACCAGCCGGTGTCGCTCCGCCGACCGCCGTGGTCGCTCCGCCCACTGGCTGTGTCGGCTGAGTCCCAACAGGCGGTGCCTGTGTGAACTGTGACGGGCCAACCTCCTCGGCCTGCGGGGCATCCATGGTCACGAGAATGTCGTGGTACCCAAACTCGTCCCAGCCCAGGTGCTCCTCGGTGGTCGCGTCGAAACTGGCTGCAATGAATAGTATTAGTTCTCCAAAACGTATCGTACTTAACGAATTTTACTGTAAAGTTAAGGTTGTTACCAGGCTGGAACATAGACGGAGTGGACGAGGAAGGAATATCTGCCGCCGCAAACTGAAAGACCGGCGGTCTGAAACCTCCTAGCGGAAAGATCGACACTCTAGGTGCCGTCGTCTCTGGCTGTCGAGGCCCGGCTGTCGGAAAGAGCGACAGTTGCCCTGTACGATTAGAATATAGTATAAGAAAACACACAGCAATTCTGAGCATTAGTTGAAAATAAGGTCCACTGAAAGTACCTGCGCCGGGGGAAACAAACGGCCGCTGCACGTAGGTGTGCGGGCCCTGCGCCTGTGGCTGCTGGCCTGCTGCTGGGCTGTCGGAGCCGAGAAGCCGCCGGCAAAGGTGGAAGGCGCCGGCTGTGAAGTCGCTGTCGAGGCGGAGCTCGAGGACGACGCTGGGTGGCGCGGAAGGAGAGGAATCTCTGCGGCCCCGGCGTAGTTCACGACGGCGGAGTACCTCGTGGCAGCATCGAGGATCTTGTCGTACGTGCGCTGGTGCTGGTGAGGCCCCCAGGTAAAACACTGCTCCCTCGCGTACGCTGCTAGCCGCACGATCTCAGCAAGCACGTCGTGCTGCTCACAAAATTAGTAACACATGTTATAATGAAAAGTCATATGAATGAAATATGTTTGCAGTATCGTAGCTTACCGCTATGTCGGCGGTCTGGTCTCGGCGCACCGGGTACGTGGTGTCCGGCAGGATCCTGTCGTGGTCCGGGACCGGTGGCGGTGGCGGGGTAGCAGGCACGTACGTCACCCGCGTCCGTGTCCTCGGGAGGTACCACTGAAGGTACGCTACCCAGGCCGCGCCGTCGTGAAGGCGGTGCTCGGTGATGACGTTCTCCTCGTCCGCCGCGGACGCCCACTCGTCCACGTACGGCTGCAGCTTGTCGACGAACGACGTCGCCGCAGACACGCCCTTACGCGTCCACCTAGCATAGATGAAACAAAAAATTATTTGCAACTGACTATTTGTAATGGAAAATAATTATAACTGCCAAATGGTAGGTCACCTGTGCGCTGTGGGCGGCAGACGTGGCGCAGCGGGTACTGGCGACTCCTGGAAGAGGCCGAACTGCCTCATCACCCGGTGGACGGCGTACTCCTCGACGTAGACGTCGAAGACCAATCGTCGCCGCGTCATCCAGTACGCCTGGTCTCGGTAGCACAGGGACGAGAGCCCCTGTGGTGCGCGGGCAGCGACCATGGCAGGAGCGTACGGCGTCCACCGGACCTGGGCATCGACCATCCGGTCGATCTGACCCACGAAGTCCTTGTACGCCTTCTTCGGCTGCTCCCCAGCCCAAACGTGCTGCACAGAACATGAAAAGTTAATTGAATCGAACTAAAGAACTCATAAAGCGAAGAAAACGATAAGGAAGGTCATTACCTTCCGGAGGCACCACAGAGAACCCATGGTGGGGAGGTCCGCTGGGTCGGTGTCTTCGGGCAGCGGCTGGTACTCCGAGAGGTCGGCCTTGGGCCGACCGATGTCGAACCGCTCGTGGATCCACATCTGCAGCAGGAGAGGGCACCCCAGGAGGATCCCCTCCTTACTCCCCGGCCTCGACACTGCCGAACACAGCCCCCTGTAGGTAACTACCAGAACAGCGCTGCCCCAGCTGATCTGGGGCATCTCCTCGACGGGGGAGTCGGCGATCCGCTGAGCCCAGGGGAGCAGGTACCTCGACACCGAGTCTCCCGCTGACTCGCAGAACATCACCCACCCGAACAGCCAGAGCAGGTACACCTCCAAAAACCTGTCTGACGTCGGGTCGTCGGCCTCGTCTGCCATGTAGTCAGCCTGCACACACACAAAGGTCTATCGTCACATTCGTTTAAAATGCATACAAACGTTGAAAATAAGAGTTAGAATCACGTACGTTGAACTGCTGGATCCAAGTCCAGGTGGGCCCGTGGGTGTTGCCGAAGGGCACGTACGGCAGAGGCGCGCGATCGTTCCGAGGAACGTTCGCGAACCGAGCAAGGAAGTCGGCGTGCCACGTCGCGGGGATGTCGATCGGCCCCATCGCCTCGCCAGCACAAGGCAGTCCTCCCAACATCGCGGCGTCCTCCAGACTGAGCGTCATCTCGCCGACGGGGAAGTGGAACGTGTGTGTCTCTGGTCGCCACCGGTCCATGAACGCGGCGATCAGCGGGGCGTCGTAGCTGAACCGCGTCAACCGCTCCGCCCGGGAAACCTCAGCTCGTAGCCTGTCCCCCTCGACCAACCGCGCAAAAGGGAGAAGTCCTGCAGCGCGTAGCCTGAAAAAAAAACAAAATTAATTTACTTAACGCAATTACTATTGTAAAGAAACAGAAATAAATAATAAAAATGAATTACGTACTTCGGAATCCACCGCTGATGTATCGGCATCAACGTGCGGGTGGTCCAGAAACGTATACTGCCGGGCGAACGTCCAAGAACAGCCGACACGTACGAGCGGTGGTGCCGGTCCACCGCCTCGTCGAACAACTCCGGTCGTACGTACTCCAACGGTCCAGCCATAGCTGCAAAAAAATAACAAAATTTAATCAATTAGTCGAATTATACCAATTAAAACGAATTATGTGAATTAAAAATATTTTCTAAAAATTTTACATTAATTTAATCTAATTATGTGAATTATAACCATTTGTAAGAAATTTAAATGAATTAAAACAAATTATGTGAATTAAAGATATTTTCTATGAATTTTATATCAATTTAATCTAATTATGTCAATTATAACCATTTTCTAGGAATTTTTAATGAATTAAAACAAATTATGTGAATTAAAGATATTTTCTACTAATTTTATATCACTTTAATCTAATTATGTCAATTATAACAATTTTCTAGAAATTTTTAATGAATTAAAACAAATTATGTGAATTAAAAATATTTTCTACGAATTTTATATCAATTTAATCTAATTCTGTGAATTATAACCATTTTTTAGGATTTTTAAATGAATTAAAACAGTTTATGTGAGTTAATACTATTTTCTACGAATTTTATATCAATTTAATCTAATTTTGTGAATTATAACGATTTTCTAGGATTTTTAAATGAATTAAAACAATTTGTGTGAGTTAATACTATTTTCTACGAATTTTTTATCAATTTAGTCTAATTTTGTGATTTATAACCATTTTTGAAATTTCTAAACTAAGTTAACCAAACTAACTAAATTAAGTTAACTAAACAAAGCCGAAGATTTGGAGGAGAGAATGAGGCAGGGATGAGGGGTTGGCGGCAGTCGTCGCCCTCTTATATAGGGGTGACGCTGCCGCCGTACCCCACGACGGCAGGCTCCTACCGCTGTGCCCCACGACGGTAGGGCTCCTGCCGCCGTGAGGTACGACGGTAGGAACCCTACCGTCGTACCCCACGGCGGCAGGAGGTCCTGCCGCCGTGAGGTACGGCGGCAGATGTATATTTCTAAAATTTTTTGTTTCGTCCATTTATTTTTCGAAAATCAAAGAAAAAAATATATATAAAAAACAAAGGACTTCATGATGCCCTGTTTGAATGGTGTGTTGAATGGTGACGGGGCGAAAGCGACGTGGGGGACTCGACACCGCGCCGCCGGGCACGGCACCCGGCCGATCGAAAGCGGCGGGCAGCGCGATCGCGAGCCGTCATCCGGCCGAGATCGGCGTTCGGTCGACGAGAGCGTGCGTGAGCGCGACGGGCGCCCACCGTGACCTTTGCGGCTTTGCCCTTGCCCTTTCTTTTTTTTTATCCTGCAAACGGCTTAGTGCCTTGCATTAACTGAAAGATGCTCAGCCAAATCGCGAGCCATCAAAGTGTTTACAAACTCTGGGAGGGGGACAGCCCAAACCTGGAACTGACCCGGGTCCCAACTCAAACCCATATGAGCAAGTTCATGGGCACACACATTACAAGCTCTTGAAATCTTAGAAACATTTAAACTAATAAAGTCCTCCTCTATCTGGTTACGGATCTCCTGGAACAACCCTCCACCAAAGGATAGGTCATGGCCCGTCGTCGTTACCGCTTCCTTGAGGACAGACGAGTCAGTCTCTATGATCACCTTCGAAATACCAAAATGAGCTGCAGCTTCTAGTCCTTGTTAGAGAGAGAAGACAAATTAACAAAAGAGGGAGAGAGCGTGTGTATCCACTTCTTCAGCACAGGAAAGGAAAAAATATAAAACGGACACGCAGTAGTAGAAAGAAGAAAAGGTACGCGTGAATCTAGTAGGCTCATTGCAAATGTCTCAAGGTGGATTACAAGCCCAAGCCCAATTTGCACATGCTACTGGGCCCTAATTTCAAAAAGGTGTTGGGATGCAATCTCAGTTTATTACTTGCTGCTGCTTCTAGTTCTAGGAAAGGATAACCAAACCGAGAGCTTTGAAACCCTATTCAGCTTATGCCGAATAAACAAAGGACTTCATGATGCCCTGTGTGCCAGTTCTGAAAAGGTTTGTGGTAGACGAAGAAACTTCCTGACCACATAATAACATAGCGCTAAAGTCATTCAGGAAAGGTTCCGGGCCAACTTTTCTATCTCGACAAACATTTTACAATCCCTAGTGCTCTCCCTTTCTTTTCTGCACAAAAGAGGAAGAGAGCGAGGAAGAAATTAAAAACTAGCGTTTCCAGCTTTCTGCCAACAATTGGCACATGAAGGAGAAATCTAGACCGCTTTAGGATCTGGGCTGGCAAACCTTGAGCACGTACGAGTACGACAATCATCGCCGATCGATCCACAAGAATATTGTATGATCCAACGAGGTTTATTAGGACCACCAGCATTCGTGAAAGTTCAGTTCATCTCTACTAGGTCTTGTTTATTCCATTGACGTGCTCGCTCGGTGCTGAGCTGGTGTCATGTCGACCGCGAATAATCCGTGTGCGTGGTGTGTGGTGAGACTGAGAGTGTGAGACGAGGAAGGCCGACGACGGCGCGTGGTGCTTTATTTTCTTTCCAGGTGCACGGCCACCGCAGCAGCTGCTCACCGGAGACTGGAGAGAGAGGCCCGCTGTACGTCTTCCCCGTCGCCGACTCGCCGTCGGTACGGTGCGTGCACGAGCTCGCTGCCTGACAGGTGGGTCCAGAAGAATTAGGTCAGGCCGGAAAAGATCAAGCACGGGGCGAGTACGCGCGATCGCGACAAGATCGACAAGCCACAGCCCACACCACAGACCACACGGCGCGCGCGCGGCCGAACGGATAGGGACGGTCGTCAGTTCGTCACCACCACGGCGCGACCGCGAGTAGTTGCGGCTGCACGGTGGGAGATCTCGCCAGCATCGCCCACTCGCCGGCGAGAGGGGCAAAAAAAGGACACGACCAAACCGAGCCACAGCGAGCCGGGCGATCGGAGAGGAGGACGGGGCGAAAGCGACGCCGCGGACGTGGGGGACTCGACACCGCGCCGCCGGGCACGGCACCCGGCCGATCGAAAGCGGCGGGCAGCGCGATCGCGAGCCGTCATCCGGCCGAGATCGGCGTTCGGTCGACGAGAGCGTGCGTGAGCGCGACGGGCGCCCACCGTGACCTTTGCGGCTTTGCCCTTGCCCCTTCCCTTACCGCGGTTTTAAAAAAAAAACCCCCGGAGACGCCCGCAGCGAGAGAAACGACAGCGGATTCGTTGCAGGGGTGGAAGATCCCGGGCTTTCTTATCGGCAGACGTAAGCGGGGTGCGGGGCGCGGCGGCCGGCCGGCCGAGCTCGGCGACGATGCGTGGTGCGGCGTGCTCGCGCTCACGGCTGTCCGCGTCGCCTTTCGAGTCGGCCACCATTAGCGCGTACGTGCCGTGATGGTGATGATTAACTAATGATAATAGTGCGATGCTGCTTGCTGCGGCGAGTCGATCGCTTACCGAAGCAAAGGGACGCTGCTGCCTTTTGCATCGAACCAAAGCCGAGCGAGCGGTCGAAACGAAGGCGCTTTTGTGTGGCTCAAAGCCTCAAAGGTGATTTGATTACTGGTGAGCGAACGATGCGAGCAGGCGGGTAAAAAAATAGAATATTGACCTTTTCTTTTCTCGGCAAAAATTTATATAGCCAAATCCTTTTGCGACCCGGAGAAAATGAAAAAGGTAAAGAAAAACGAAAAATTTATCAGAGCCAGGTTTCGATCCTGGGACCTGTGGGTTATGGGCCCACCACGCTTCCGCTGCGCCACTCTGATTTCTGTGACGATGGTGTTATTTAAATTTACAAGTACGAAACTTGTCATGGCCCGCGGATCATGTTAAACAGTGTGTCTTAACGCAAAAGGTTCGTCTTCGTCATCTACAGCTTTCCTGACTGGATGTATTTATCAGCACCGGCACATTTTCATCACAGACCGACGGCAGACCACATGAAATCTCCAAATATACGGCGTGCGGCGCGACCAGCCGGCGGCGAATTCAGGATCTGAAGCCAAGGTGGGTCAAGAGTCAATTTTTTCCTCCATCTTACATTAAAATCAGACTTTTATGCCAGTTCAGAGATGTTATATATCTAATTTCATAGTTAGAGGATCAAATTTGAGCTTTTCTGATAGTTTAGAGGGTAAACCAAATTTTTTTAGAAAGAAAAATCAAGGGTTAGTCACTCTCGAGCTGAATCTTAGGGTGGGCCGGGTGGGCCACTGCGGTCAACTAGTCGACCACAGGTCTTCGAGTTTGACTCCTCGTGAAAGCGAATTTCTTAAATTTAATGACGTTTGTGCCTTCAGTGGTAGGTGACGTTCCCGTCGACAGCGAGCGTATGCGGTGACTTCGTCAATCTTGAGGATTTACCGGCCCAGTCTTCGAAGATACTTCTACATGTAGCGTTTGCGTGTGTGTTTACAGAAATGCGTGTGTGTTGTGAGTGTCTCCGATGTAATGTGTAGTGTAATTCGGAAAAAAAAACTAGCCGACCAGGCGACCACACGGCGTAGCAAGTGGCATGAACAGCAGCGAGCGTGCACGCGCGCGCTGTGGTGGACGTGCGGTGCGGTGCGTCAGGAAATGGGCGCGCACCAGCGCGAGCGCGACACGCGCCGCGGGGCCCCGCCACACGCCCGTGCCCCTCCGTGGCAGGCAAGGCCAGGGTCCCGCAGTCCCCCGTCCGGTCGTGCGCCCCGCGCCCCGTCTCCGGCGTTGCGGAGCCCGGGCTGGCGGGCTCGTCTTCCTCCTCCTCCCCGGCTCCCCCTGCCTTTCGCCCGCGGCCTCGAGTGCTCTACGGGTGGGGTGTTGACCCGTCCGTCCCTCCGGCCGGCTCTCGACGGCAGCTAGCACTGGCCCCTGGGCCGCTGAATTGACCCTCCTCCTCCCTCTCTATCTCTCTCGTGGAGTCCGTGGTTCGCGAGGGTGGTCGCAATCATCGCGCCACGGATCGCGTCCGTGCCTTGGCGCGGCCAAAGCAGAGCACACGGACGACACCAGGGGTCGGCCACAGGGGAAGCTTTGCGGCCACAACTTGCAGGTAGCGGCGGTACATTTGGACGCTGACGTCTCTTTTCTTTCTCAACCTATACAAGGGTGGGCGCTGTCTCAACGTCTCTGCTTTATCTCGTCTCATCGCGACGATTTGGCGATTTGCTGTCTGTGTGCGTGCTGCAACTCGAGCGTCCATGTCCATCCTTCTGTCCCGGCCGTCTCTGGAGATATGGACTGATTGGAAACCAGCCTATGGCCGTAGGAGACTAGGAGTACTACTCACGTGTGACGTGTTGATGAGTAATTAGAAGCTTATGGTCGCGTACGCTACGACGCAACAAAGCAAAATCTATGGTCTACTAGTACGAGGATGGAGCTGCTGTTTCGCGTACAGACAAAGGTGAAAGGAGAGGTGTGTGTGATCAATTCATCACTGAGTCCAGTGACTTTAGAGGGCGAAAGAAGCTTGGGTTTTGGGAAGCTCCACAATACGGCATGGTTGGAACCGCAAGAGTTGTCATATGGAGATGATAGCATGTTTGGAGTTTGCATAAAGTAGTTCGATTAAGCGGAGATGCGAGAAAGGGATTGAACTCCCTCATCGTCCTAGGCGGTTTTACCATGTGGAAGCACCGAAATGATTTGTATTCAGTTGGTGCGTGTATTTGGGTCTTTGTATGACTTCTTTCTCTTCAGCGTATTCAAGAAAAAAAAAATAAGTAGTTCGATATAGCATTATCTGAAAAGAAGGCAATTGACATACTTCCACCATTCACCCCATATTCAATTTCCAAAGTATTCAGTGCCACTTAAGCCTGCCGCTGGGGAGGGTATGGACAAATCCACTTTTGTTCATACCCAAATCCAAATAATTATTATCCACTTCTTACCCTCCCCAATCCCACACATACCCAATGGATAATTAGTTTTGTACTAGATTCTATACATACCCAATTGATTATTTGTACCCTCCCCACACCCAACCCTCCTCATTTCTTCAATGGATAATTATTTTCTACTCATACCCTCCCCATTTGAGGTGGGTGTGGATTTGAATATGGATAATGGATAAAAACGACAGGCCTACTAGTACCTTCGAGTCCTACTCGTCTCAAGGCTTCAGGTGCACTGAGGGTGGGAAATGGAAAAGGAATCGTTCCCTGTTATTGCAGTTGCACTATTTTTTTTAAAAAAAAATAAATTGTGAAACAAAATGGCGCGTGCCCCGTTCTTGCATGCGCATCATTAGCACGCGGACTTTACAACAAGTACGTGACCGTGCGGCATTACCCAACCCAGGCCGCTTTCAGAACACAGCACTCCCTCTGCGTAAGTGTGTGCAGACATCACCCTACTAGGGCCCTAGGCTCTATCACCACTACCAAAGCAACTTTTTTCCCCCAAAAGAAAGAATTCGGCTCGTGTTCCGTAGGCCCCCGTACCGTCTAGGCGTCTACGACTCCACACATATCATCATCCCAAATTAGGTAACCACGGGGTCCAGCGTGTCCCAAAGGGATGGACACGCACAGCGCCTCTTGTTTTCTTCCAGGACAATGAGAGCGCTCCGACGGGCGATACGACGCGTGATCGGGCGATCCAACGGCCGATAGATTCTGTGTCCGGGTCGGTGGATTTACGGGCATGACTGGTGCTGCTTGATGTGTGTTGCCGGACACGAATCTCTCCGCCCGCCCGTATACGAAAAGAAAGAAACCAATCTTTGTGTAGGCCAACAGGCCCTCTGGTTTCAGCATTGCTTTCCCAGTAGCACATTATTGATCAGTGTGTAGTAGCCCACACCCACTGCCAGACAGCGGGAGCTGTGATATCGTAGTAAAAATTGTCCACTTCAATATGCTCAGCCGTGTTTTTTCAAAAAAATATGCTCAGCCGCTCAGGTCGACTTCAATATGTTACATTATTGTTACACCGGATGAACTGACTGATCCAGACAAAGGGACATATCAATATCGAAGAGAAGATAGCAAAAGTTTGTTACCTTGTACTTACCTCATGCTTGATAACAAGTGATTTCATTTTATCGGGTTGGAGTCTCAATCTTCGACAAGTATGTTACCGGAGAAAGGTGAGCCAGTCGTGGAAGCAAAGGAAACCAAGTAAAAAACAAATGGACCATCTTCTTTATCACGGGACTCTTTTGAAGAGTATACCCCTTCATTCTTGTGATCAAGATTCAAAGAGAGAACCGGATAAGATTTCCATGTCCTCCAAAGACAACGCCCTCGTAGCTCTAGGCCATTGAAAGAATCCAGAATAGATTGTCCTAGGTGCCAAATGATTTGACCGGCACCTTGAATCCCAAATCGAATCCAATTGATCAGGACCATTGACCACTCCCGTAAACCCCGGAGCCTCTAATTCTTTAGCTTAGCCATTCTCCTTCAATCCAGTTGAGGAATAATCATTAATGGATTCTTCTTTTATCCTGGAGGAGCAACACTGCAAATTTTCAGCCAGTAGTTAAGCACAGCTTTTATGTCAACGACATGCAGAGTATATAAGATGACGATAGCTTAACTAGGATCTACTGCACCTTTTATTTACACTGGCATGATGCATCTTCATATTCAACTCAAGGAGGTTGTACTTGAACATTGGGATGATAAATACACCTAAGTTATCAAGTAATTCAAAGCTTAGAAGTTAACATGGTATCCTAGCAAAGGAAACGAGCACATGGAAAACGACTCAAATGAGTTCTATTACTGTTCCTTGACCACAATATTTGATACTGACGTCTCAGCAGAAAATAGGTACGCCTATTAAAACGGAGGCTACGATAAATCATTTCCTTTGCGAGGCTAATGCATAGACACTACTATAAATACACAACATGGATCAGGACAGTTCAGCTAAAGCATGACAAAAAACCATGTTGCCAACTGGATCAAAACCATCGTAAGAACAGAACGTCACACTGAAGGCCACCTGAACTCTTAGTTTATAAAACTCAGTTAAACAATAAAAGGTACTGGAACTGTGCAATGCTTGTGCCAAAGCATAAGAGCTAGTGGATATGGTTTTTTCATTATGAGAAAATCAATGTCAAGTTGCCGACTTCTGAAGTGCAAGTTCTTTTTATCCAAGCAAATTCCACTGGGGTCCACTACAGTGGACAGAACACACCAACCTTGGTACCTCTTATTTCCTTTCTGAAAGATTGTCCCATTGCATGAGAGCTCCACCAGAAACTATTAGCAGCTGCCGCAGAACAAAATACCATCGCAATGTTCCTTAGGATCACCTCCATCATCATCATTTCACCACACCATTTTTCTCTAGGAGAAAAAAAAGTTGCAATCCCTGGATAGTAGTAGATCAAGCATGCCAAGAGCCCGAGACAACTCTTTCTATGGAAAATAATTCGATCACGTACCATACTCAGCATAAAGCTGATCCATGACAGTATTTCTCTTAAAAGCATTTCACCTTTCACTTTACAGTCCATTCCCCTTCCACAATTCTTCACAAATGCCTGTCACTGTTATCCAACCACCATCTCTTTAAATGGCTAGAGCACCTGGTGCTAGTGATGTTATTCAGGACTCTGCATCTCATGGACTTTGTTTGATCACAATTGGAGTCTCGATGGAGGCACTTTTGGAAGCATGCTGGCCCAATACATTTCGAAAAGCTGGCACAATAATAAAACAATGCATGATGTCCATCAAGACATTTGGTAATTTCAGTCTCATGTATATGTGCAAGTTATACTGCTGTCCCTGGCTTCTGCATACCAAAGCAGCACAAAAAGGCAATTTCAACGTTGCAGCTGTAGGTCCTGTGCATTCCCATGATTCTTGCACACTATAAATCCACCCCAGTACCCTCCTCTTTTCTTTCACAAGCCATTCTTCCCTCCATTTCACAGCTTGAGTGAACATGTACCCTGCTGAGATTGCGAGTGTTCCATACTTATCTCCTGCAAGTGCAGCCTCTTTCAAACCTCATTACCATGCAGCTACAAATGACTTTCTCTTCCAGTATAGCAACCTTCTGGTGCCTCACCCTTCGTACTACCAAGATGTTGCCCACCTGGTCCATGAAGCAAGCTTGCCAGTTGGTAATAAATCCAATTCCGAGGAGTCAGATGATTATCAACGCAGCCTGGCAGAAGAGCGCAGGAAGAGAAGGATGCTATCCAATAGGGAGTCTGCCCGACGATCACGCATGAGAAAGCAGAAGCAGTTGAGTGAGCTCTGGTCACAGGTTGTTCACCTGCGCAGCACCAACCGTCAACTCCTTGATCAGCTGAACCATGTCATCAGGGACTGCGACCGTGTTCTCCATGAAAACTCGCAGCTGAGAGATGAACAAACAAAATTGCAGAAGCAGCTTGAGAAGCTCCCTGTAGAGACCACAGAGAGTGGCATCATGAATCCTGACTCTTGAAATCCAGGATTGCATGTGTTAGATGTGATCATTTGAGACTTAAACTAAGAGGCTTCTTTCATATATCCTGAGGCTTTCAATTTTGTATCTTTGCTCTGGTACTCGGTATCAATGTTAGTATGTAGCTGAGTGGTGACTGGAGAGTTCTCCATTTTCTTTAACCATACTCTATTGAATGTCACAAAAGGATAAAATAACAGTGAGCTTTGCAAGTTATTTTCTCAGAAAAGGGTGATAAGATAAATCTGTTAGCAGAATTAATAGTTACCTTCAGGAGGTCAGTAAGCTAGCTACTCAATTAGCAAAATGCACTAGTAAAATGCAGCATAGTTATCACTCAGTAAAAAATGCACTAGTTATCCAGCATAGTTATCCACGTGATTAGCAAAATGCACTAGTAAAAAAATTTCCTTTTGGCTACAAGGAAAATGAAGATTCATAAGAATTTCCTACAATTTACAAAGAGCTGATCAGGTAGGGTACATAGAGGAACTGTATAACAATATGAAGATGCAATCACTCAGTTCAATACAAGTCTGGTACATATTCACATGAACTGTATAATGTCTTGATAAAGATTTCATACTGTTAGTGGCAGTAGTCCATAGTGGAGCATTCCCATAAAAAGAAAAGAAAGGGTGCTGTCAAAGCACTATTGAGTGCAAGTATAGTTACCTTTCTTCCTCTGCAAATTCAATTGGCTGCAGACTCCTAAATCAGTTATGCGACCTGAACATGCCAAATCTGACATATGGTCAATGCACCTAATTACTGGAGCTTCTGTCATAAGGCTTCCAGACACAAGAAGCCTCCTGAAACTTGGATATGCTATACAGTGCAACACCCATAAAATCTCACAGGTGAAGAGTGTAGTAGTGCCTGTTAGAGTATATGTGTATATAGGTGAGTGTGGCCCATATGGCCTGTGTATAACCCATATAGTGGCCCTTGTAACACTGACTATATACCCACCCTTCTAGGGTTGGAGGAATAGACAAGGAACCATTCCCCACTAACATGGTATCAGCTGGGTTTCTCCCACCCTTCTCCTAGCCGCCGCCGCCGTCCCTGCCGTCCATGGCCGGCCGGCCGCCGGCGCTGCGTCCCTCCGCTCCTCCGCTCCTCTGCTCCTCCAGGCGCCGCGCCCCTGCTCCTCTGCCTCTGCTCGAGTCCGTGCCGGCTCCTGCTGCTGCGCTGGCCCCTCCTGCTCCGCCGTGCGCAGCCATGGCCGGGCACCGGCCGCCGGAGCGGACGCCGCCGCCTCCTCCCCTCTCTTTCCCTCTCCTGCCCTCTTATGCCGCAGCCGTGGCGGGTCTTCCCGCGGCAGATGCAGCCGCCGGCGCGGGAGCCCCCCGCGCGCGCGTCCTGGCCTTCGTGGCCCAGGCGCCGCCGCTGCCACCCTCCGTGCTCACGCCGCCCTCCGCACTCGCGCCGCCGGCCCCTTCTCCGGGCGCAGGCGGGGAGACCGGCCCGGCGCTGGCCGCGAAGGCCTCCGCTCCGCCCGCCTCTGCTCCGGGTGTGGGCGCGCATGCCGCGCTGCCCCTGGCCGCGAAGGCCTCCGCCCCGCATGCCTCTGCTCCGGGCGTAGGCGCGGGTGCTGCCCCGCCCCTGGCCGCGGGGGCCTCTGCTCCTCCCGCCCTTGCTTCGAGCCCCCTGCTTCTCGCGGACGCCGTCGCGTTTTCTCCCGTCACCATCGAGCCAGGCGCGCCTCTGCATACTAGGGCTGCCGTCGCTGCCAGCGCCGCCGCCACGCGCACGCGCGCTCAGGCCTTCGCCGCTACGCCCGATCCTCACAGCCTGACGCAGCCCAACGCCGCCGCGGGGTCCTCTTCCGCTCCTTTCCCTGGCTCCGATGGCTCACCCCGCGCCACGGCAGCTGCTCGCCGACGGCACCATCCCTATGCGCGGTGTGCACGCACGCTTTCTGCGTCGCTCCCGCCAGGCTGCTTCTTCCCGAGGTCATGCTCGACCTCGCCTGCACGGTCTGCGGCCACCATGACAGCAGGCGTTGCTGCTGCGCGCTTCTTCCCTCCCTCTCCCGCTGCCGCTGCCGCCCTCGCGGCCTCATTGGCCGAGGCCCAGGCTGCGCGTGCGCGCGCCCTGGTCGTTGGTGCGCCGCCTCCCGTCGCGCCTCCTCTCCGGACGGACCTCGTCGCGTCGTCCGCCGCGGGCGTGGACGCCCCCTTCGCCCCGCTCGCAGGAGCTGCTGCCCCTGCATCTGTGGCCCTCGCCACCGATGCCCTCGCCGCCGCGGGGACCGCGTCCTTCCCGGCGGTCCTCTTTGCGCCGCCCGCCGCCAGCGCCAGTGGGCACGCCGCAGGCGTGGAAGCCTCTTTCGCTCCACCTGTGGCCACTACTGCCCCGCCTCCTCCTGCCGGCACCTCCGACGCCGTTCCTGCTCCACTCCTCGCCGCAGGCGTAGGAGCCTCCTCCGCTCCGCCTGTGGCCACTGCTGCCCCGCCGGCACCTCCGCCGCCTTCCTCCGAGGCACGATGCCCGTGCCCGTGGCTTCGCGGGATCCTCGACCTCAGGCCCCACCAGTGGCCATGTTTGCTGTTGCCGCAGCTCCCTTCGCACCGCCCTCGAGTCCACCCAATCTGCCCAGCCAGCACCCGACCTGGCCTGGGGGGTGGGCTCCGGCCAATATGGCGCAGGCATTCAGCATCACAGGGGCGACACCACCTTTCCACACCGAGTGGATTGCTGACTCAGGGGCGTCCTTCCACACCATACCTGATGCTCGCATCCTCTCCTCAGTTCGCCCCCCTCATCCCTCTGATTCTCCTTCGATCATGGTTGGTGATGGGTCCTGTATCCCTGTCACCTCCGTGGGTTCTGCTCCAGGTCCCTTTCGTCTTCCTCATGTTCTTGTTGCCCCTCAGATGGTCCATAACCTCCTTTCCATTCGTCAATTTACAGTTGACAATTCCTGCTCTGTTGAGTTCGACTCCTCTGGCCTTACCGTGAAGGATTCTGCTTCTGGGCGTCCACTCCTCCGCTGTGACAGCTCAGGACCTCTTTACACCCTTCGCATTCCTGCTTCCGCTATACCACCTTCGCATTCTGCTGCCCTTGCCACCACTCCCACTTCCTCTACTTGGCACCGTCGGCTAGGTCACCCCGGCCGCGATGTGTTGGCTCAGCTTAGCCGTAGTGCACACCTTCCTTGCACTCGGGCTCCTGGTGAGCATCTCTGCCATGCGTGCCAGTTGGGTCGCCATGTCCGCCTTCCTTTTTCTTCTTCTTCTTCGCGTGCGACACACACCTTTGATCTTGTTCACTGTGATCTGTGGACTTCTCCTGTTCCTAGCCTTTCTGGCTATAAGTACTATCTCGTAGTAGTCGATGATTTTTCCCAGTACTCTTGGACTTTTCCGCTTCGTGCCAAGTCTGAGACTTTCCCCACCCTCCTCTACTTCTTTGCCTGGGTGTCCACTCAGTTCGGCCTCACCGTCAAGGCCGTTCAGTGTGACAACGGGCGCGAGTTTGATAATAACACCTCTCGCTCCTCTCTCTCGGGGTGTTCAGCTCCGCATGTCTTGTCCGTACACTTCTCCTCAGAATGGCAAGGCTGAGCGGATGATTCGCACCACGAACGACATCATGCGCACCCTTCTGATCCAGGCCTCCCTGCCCCCGCGCTTCTGGGCAGAGAGTCTTCACACCGTCACCTACCTGCTTAACCGTCTTCCTTCCACAGCTTCCCCTGCTCCGACTCCACACCATGCTCTCTTCGGTACCCCCCTAGCTACGATCACCTTCGTGTCTTCGGGTGTGTGTGCTATCCGAATCTTGCTGCCACTGCTCCTCACAAGCTCGCACCTCGCTCGACACGTTGTGTGTTCCTTGGTTACTCCCCTGACCATAAGGGGTACCGTTGCTACGATCTTACTTCTCCTCGGGTTCTTATTTCCCGACATGTTGTGTTTGACGAGTCGGACTTCCCCTTCTCCACCTCCACACCTACTCCTGATCCTGACCTTGAGTCCATGTTTTCTGACCCGGTGGATCAGCCACCTGTGTCTGTTTTTCCTTTTCCAGCAGGTCCTTCTGGTACACCACCAGCTCCGGCCCCTTCGGCTGCGCCACGCGTGGTGCCTAGGCCTCCTCTTGCACCACCCGCGGTTCCGGTGCCCTTTGTTGCACCCGACACAGGCCTGGTGCCTCCGGCCGCGCCACGCGCGGCCCCGGCGCCCTCTGCTGCGCCCCTGGAGCCTCCCGCCGCGCCACGCGCGACCCCGACGCCTTCTCCTGCGCCCAGCACCGTCCCGGTGCCTCCCGCCGCGCCACGCGCGGCCACGCCGCCACCTGCACGCTACGGCGAGCCGGTGCAGGTGTACCGACGCAGGCTCCTCCGGCTTTGGCTCCGACTCCGGAGGTGCCCGTGGACTATGCGCCTCCTGTGCGCTATGTCTACGGGCGCCGCCCGACGGCTCCGCCTCCTCCACCACCGTCACCGGAGCCGTCTCCACCTCCTCCACCGCCTCTACCGGAGCTGACACCGCCTCCGCCACCACCGCCGCCACCGCCACCGCCACCTGCACCCCGCCGTTCTCGGGTGGAGCCGGCCGTGTACCACCCGCCGGTCATCCATCGGGATCCTCGTCACACCCATCCCATGGTGACTCGGCAGGCGGCCGGGGTTCTTCGGCCCGCGGCTCTCTCCACCACCGAGGGAGAGCCGCGGCTCTCTCCGATCCCGACGTCGGTTCGTGAGGCTCTGGCAGATCCGAACTGGCATCGTGTGATGAAAGAGGAGTATGGAGCTCTTCTTGCCAACCAGACTTGGGACTTTGTGCCGCGTCCGTCTGGTTGCAATGTGGTGACCGGCAAGTGGATTTGGACGATCAAGCGACGTGCTGATGGTACTCTGGAGCGCTATAAGGCGCGTTGGGTCCTTCGGGGGTTCACTCAGCATCCTGGTGTGGACTATGACGAGACTTTCAGTCCAGTGATCAAGCCTGCTACAGTGCGCACTGTTCTCTCTTTGGCTCTCTCTCGGTCTTGGCCAGTGCACCAGCTCGATGTCAAGAATGCATTTCTTCATGGCACTCTGACCGAGACAGTCTACTGCAGCCAGCCAGCAGGGTTTGTGGACTCCAGTCGTCCGGATTTGGTCTGCCGGTTGAACAAGTCTCTCTATGGTTTGAAGCAGGCCCCTCGGGCATGGTACTCTCGGTTTGCCACCTTCTTGCTGACACTGGGGTTTGTTGAGGCCAAGTCAGATACTTCGTTGTTCATATAACACCATGCTGATGGGCTTGCCTACCTCCTCTACGTTGATGACATTGTTCTGACTGCCTCTAGTCCACAGCTGCTCCAGCGGATTATCTCCTCTTTTCAGCAGGAGTTTGCTATGAAGGATCCGGGCAAGCTTCACCACTTCTTGGGCGTGATAGTTGAGCCCCGTCAGGCTGGTCTTCTCCTTCACCAGCGTCAGTATGCCCTTGATATCCTGGAGCGTGCCGGGATGACTGATTGCAAGCCTTGCTCCACTCCTGTTGACACTCAGGCGAAGCTGTCTGCTACTCTGGGTGATCCTGTGGCTGATCCTACTGCTTATAGGAGTCTTGCTGGAGCCTTACAGTACCTCACTTTCACCAGACCGGATCTCACCTACGCTGTCCAGCAGATCTGTCTCCATATGCATGATCCTCGGGAGTCACATCTGGCTGCGCTGAAGCGCCTTCTTCGCTACGTCCGAGGCACGGTTGATTTCGGCTTGATCCTCCACCGGTCTCCTTCTGCTGAGCTGGTCGTCTACACTGATGCTGACTGGGCGGGGTGCCCGGACACGCGCCGCTCCACCTCAGGTTATGCCGTCTTCCTCGGCGGCAACCTGATCTCCTGGTCGTCCAAGCGACAGCCGGTTGTCTCCCGCTCGAGTGCTGAGGCGGAGTACCGGGCTGTTGCTAACGGCGTGGCTGAGGCGTCCTGGCTCCGACAGCTCTTGGCTGAGCTTCACAGCCCGCTCGCCAAGAGCACGCTCGTCTACTGCGACAACGTCAGCGCCGTGTACCTCTCCACCAACCCGGTTCAGCATCAGCGGACGAAGCATGTGGAGATTGACTTGCATTTCGTTCGTGACCGGGTGGCTATCGGTGATGTTCGGGTCCTTCATGTACCGACCACCTCCCAGTTTGCTGACATCTTCACCAAGGGTCTTCCCTCCTCGACCTTCTCGGAGTTTCGGTCCAGCCTCAACGTCGCCAGTGGCTAGTTGTGGCTGCGGGGGGCCTTGTGTGTGAGTTTCTTTCTTTGTTGGCCAGTCTTGTACACCGCTGCGCCGGTAGTCCAGACTGCGGGGGGGTGTTAGAGTATATGTGTATATAGGTGAGTGTGGCCCATATGACATGTGTATAGCCCATATAGTGGCCCTTGTAACACTGATTATATACCCACCCTTCTAGGGTTGGAGGAATAGACAAGGAATCATTCCCCACTAACAGTGCCCTTGAGGGCATTAGTGATAGTATCAAACATAAAAAAGTTGAAGTTTCCTTGATTATTTTCAGTATATCAATCCTGATAATTTTAGTAATTAGCACAAATGATCGAAATAGCATATATAATGGCAGAATGCTAATTAACTGTACAAATCCCAAACTACTGGTTTCTGTGTAAGGTACATGTGTAATGGCATTATGAACTTTCCTTCATCCCTAAATACAAATATTTGTCAAACATAAGGTACTGAATGCTAGGGTCAATCAAAATAGTTTACGATATCTTTTATGAGCAAGAATAACTGATTTTCTCCTGACATATCTCCTAAATTTTCAAACAAGATTCCATCCATCCTAGCTTGGACTCCACTTAGGGAGGACATGTCCTGGAGCACTCCCTTCATTGCCCTGTCAACTCCAAGCAATGAACCTCCAATGCCTGATAAGATCTCCGGTAATGTTGGTGAAGGCTTTGAGACTTCAACTAGCTGGATCTGCATTGTTAAGCATACAATCAGCATCTTCAAGGTGTAGTCATTATGCATTTCATACTGTAATCGCTGCATAAATGCAACAACTCACAGAAATTTCATAAAGAAAAATATCAAAAGTATGAGAAAAAGGTCAAGACATACAAAAAAGTAATAGAACTGCTGCAAATTCAAACAGAACCAGATGAACTTAAGTACTTAACATAAAAAGGTCTGATAGTTGCTTCATGAGAACGTCAAGCATTAATGAGGTAATAACTGAATACTAGAAAAGGAATTGAGTGCAAATAATATGCGAGCAACATAGCAATTTGATCAAAATGCATTACATCTTTATGGTAGAACAAACCTTCCTATCCTTTGGTATATTAGCTTTCTGTTTTGCAATAGCAAGAGCTTGTGCGAGCCCACCTACTGAATCAACCAACCCTCTTGAAAATGCATCTTGGCCGCTCCAGACTCGACCTTGAGCAACAGTCTCCATCTGATCAACCTGGTGGCACAAGCACTCAGTAAGTAATTGAAGATGCAATGGTTACTCAGGATCTGAGATCAGTCCTTACACTCATTGATCGCGACATGGCTGCTTTATCACGAAACAAAGCATAAGCATTTTGAGCTGACTTTTCGAAAAGCTCAGCCTCATCCGGCCTGCGAAAAATAAATCACGTTCTTCAAATTCAAAGTGGTTCATATGATAGTGAAGCGTAAAAGAAATAATTGCAAATCTTGACAGACTGACCCATGGTAATAACCCAGTTGTGCTCCATAAAGGAGGGAGACAAAGGTTCAAATGCTGGTCTGAACCATTTTCTCAAAAAATAAATGATACCGGTGTTTGAACTTATCGACTAACTAAGACTTCTCAGAAAAGAAGAACTTATTAACAAAGGAATTGCAACAGGCAGCCATCTTGGCATAACAACCATAATAGACAGAAGCAAGTTTTATTTCTTCTACAGTTATATTTTCTATTTGCAAACAAACCATGGATGCACATTTACTTACCAGTCAATGCTGGCGCAAAATATACAACATATATCAAATGTCACAGTCATCAATTCTATAATAAGCCAACAAATTGACCCAACAGGCTACATTATGGGCACGTTTGTGGCATTATGGGCATGTTCACTAAATGTGTGTGTGACTCATACTTCAACGCTGCAGTGCATTCACTAAAAATTAAGAAAATAATCTTTTTAACAAAACTAAAACGAAAATGATGAGAATGAAACATGTGTGTAAGGGATTTGGCTACCCCTTGGGCCTGGGTTACTAGGAAGGGAGGAGAAGGTGGCCGGTGGCCATGGTGAGGGAGAGGGGCACAGCGAGGGAGAGGGGCACAGTGAGAGGGAGCCGGAGAGCTAAGGGTTTAAGGCTCTAAGCCCTTGATTCTTGCATTTCCAATGAACCGCTTTTATGTTATTCTCATTAATTAATGGTCCAGTAGTACCATGATGTAAAAAGCGCAGATCTCACCTTAAAGGTCGTTGATCAGCAGCATTAAGCTCAGCATATCGACCCTTGGATAGAATTTCTTTATTAAAGTCAATCCTCTCATAAAGCTTTTGAAGGCAGAACTTCCCTGTAATTCCAGGTAAGCGGTTTCAAACCAAGAATAAATACAGAACAATTGCTCAATTCACAACCTAAATTCTGAATAGACTAGAGTTAATCCAATTCCAAATTTGTGACGAACTACAGGTGGACAACCTTAGCATTTGACATAGATGACTTATCACTAGCAAGGCGGATAACCTTAGAACACAATAATAATAGGGTCACCTGTAACAACTCCAATCGATCCTGTAAGAGTAAGTTTCTCAGCAACAATTACTGGTGCAGCCATTGCCATGTAGTACCCCCCACTTGCAGCAATGTCAGACATCGAAGCAACCACAGGCTTGGAGTCGGCCAGAAGTCGAATTTCCCTCCACATCCTAGTTGAAATAAGAATTAGTAATACTGAAAAATCTGATGCTGCTGAGAAGTAATAAATCCTAAAGCATGACTTACAGGTCCGAAGCAAGAGCATCACCACCAGGGCTGTCTATACGGAGGATAACAGCTTTATACTTTTCTGATTCTGTAAAGTGTAAGAAGCTTCAATAATTAAAAATAGGTCTACATATCAGATGAAATAACAGGAGTTTGCATGATATATATATGCCCGTATCAACCATAGCAAGTGTGCATCCCCTATACCTAATTACCTATCACAACTTCCTTGGGACTACTTCCTCTGATTGCAAAAAAAAAAGATTCTTTCGGATTCACACCGGTCTAAATTTGTCAACCCTAACCATCATCAATATATAAAGAACTAGATAGATTGTGTAGACATGTACATGTAATCCTTGCCCAAGCTTATCTCTAAACAAATCTCCTAGCAAACCAAACTCTAAACAACCAAATTCCTACCGACACCTGACAATAGTGTCTCCTTGACATCCCTTCCACGCCATGCATACTGAAGGCCCCACATGACCTAGACATAGAGATAGCAAAATAATGCTGGTCCATTTACAATGCGCAGAAGGGCAAAATAAATGAAAACGGATAGACAACAAGGAAACAAACCCTCTCAGCACACACGCCAAACTGAGAGGCGAACACCCAGATGATCAACATCCAACACAACTTTAGAGATAAGAGCGTAAATACAACAAGACCTCATTAGTTCTATGGTTCCAAGAGTTAACTACTCAGCTTCTTTAAAATATAGTGGTTCCGCACAAACTGAAATTAAACAATGAATTGGCATTGATGAGTGCAAATAGAAAGTTCCATGTTTGTATTCAGCAAAGAGTGGCTGGATCCCTTACCATAAATCATTTCTACTCAATACTTTGGCTGAACCAAAGAGAGGTATGGAAAGGTAAATTAGGAAATGATATGGCTCAATTACAATATCAAATTGGGTAGCTTGAGGTAGATGGAAATCTCGCCCTCAAGCTGGAGGCGCTGAGATTTGTTCCTCTACTTCATGCTTGCCTTTCATTGATACAATGGGGTCTCTTTTATAGAGACGAATGACTTGACCCTTAAGCAAATATCCTAACCGAATCCATCTAACTTATCTGTATCAAACTAATCCTATCCATGGCACTTTCACAAACTACAGTGCTCGTGGGCCCAGGCCTAGGGTCGGCTAACGTGCCATAACAGGAAATGGTGCATGTCATGTGTTCTGTAAATCAGAAATCAACATATACACTGTTTAAACTTGTAGAATACTGAATACCTGAGGCCTTGGAACAATAATTGGCACTAAAGAAATTTCCAGATCGGATTTCAAATCAAAGATATGAACTTACTTACAAACTATAAATCAAATTTAAGGTTGCTGACATAATATGGTAAAATTACCTCTAACAGTTCGTATCTTCTCAATTAGCTGCTCAGCGATAATGCCTGAACTTGGAGTACTCAATGGGCTACGAGTACGTGTTATGCTTCCAGAAGCTCTGATAATGGCAATTTGCTCTCCTCCTCCTTGTAATCCAAGGGTCCGTTTACTGACACGCGAGTATTTACTGGTAAAGAGGATCGATAATAGTTCAGTACATGAAACAGTAAGTAGATAGGAATTGGCATTCTGTAATAGTAAAGCAACATTAAATGATAGGTTTGTTTGACCTGCCTGACCAGAGGAGATCTCTATCTAAAGCTACATTGCCAAGAATGTGTACAGCAGAGCTTATTGCATTTGTTTGAAACATTGGTATTTGAAAATACAACATAAAGATATGTAAAGAAACTGGGAAAATCCAGGCAGTTTTCCAGAACATTAGACAGGTCTCTTCTCATTCTGATAGACTATTTTATTCACATTATCATAGAAATATCTAGACTACCTGTAGTCAACCATACGCAGACTTTTCTTGTCTGTCTGCCCTACTCTCTCCTTTAGCATTGACATTACCTGTTGAATCAGACAATGACAACAAAAAAAATACACAGAAGAGAACTTATTAAAAGGGGGTAACTTCTATGATTAAAAGGGGTATTAGATCTATGAATTGCTATTACTCGTAACAAAAACATATTTGGGTTGAACACTCAAACTACACACTTAAATGCTCTCAGTGAAAGAAATAAAGTAAGGGCATGTGCAACTCACGCCCCAAAGAGAAACTAAGGCTTGTTAATCTCTCCAAAAGAGGATCCAACCCATTGTATGTGGAGGGGCTAACGAAAAAGGCACATGAGCAAGTGAGGGTATTGACACCAAGTAAATAAACAATGAAAAACAGTAGTATATGTGCGCCAAAACTTGGTGTGCATCGGATGGGGATGGTTTTGGTTTGGAAGAAGCATCACTATTTTATTAATGTGGGACTCCTTGTCAGCTTTACGAGAAGAGCTAAGGACTGAACCAGATTTTGCATAGCCTGAGTTTGCTAAATCTTCTGAGATGGCATGTTTAGATCTACTCCGTGCTGTGCATGCCTTAAAGGTGATTCAATAGCTTGTTTCATAAGTTCAAAACTATGGTTTGAAATATACTCCGACACAGAACGATATATGCATCATGAACAAAGATGCCTTGCAGCTTGCACCATGACACCATCTATTTCATCTTCATGCTGTCATGCATACTTCATTATCTTTGGCACCATGAATTACACTGGCCGTAAATGATTTATTTCTTGCTAAATCAATAAATGGTAAAATAAGGAACCTAAGCATAGTTCAAACAGCAATTTAATTCCATATATGTATGGTAAACTTTTGTTTTTTAATGTAGCTCTTGTTAGGTTTCATCTCCAGCCACAATCTCTCCGCCCTCATCTTTCTTTTGAAAAATGCCTTCAAACAACCACAATGGATGTATCCCAAACATGAAAGCCACAACATATATTAGTTAAATGCTTGCATGGAGAGCATGAATCGGATCATGCCAAAAGGCCACTGCAGACTATGCATACAATTAAATTAACACCACGGTTATCAGTCAATTCAGAAACTCGTACCTCATCGTCATACATTAAATCTGTTATCCAACCTTCTTCCTTGAGTCTGGCAACCTGGTAAACTCCTGAATTAATGAATTCCTCAATTTCTTCTCTTTTCTTCCCTGTAGACAAATTCTACAATGACATTTTTTCTTTTAAAATATGTAAAAACAAATCTGCTGAAATTACCATGTGTAGACGATATTGTGTCCAGCCAGTTTCCATAAATATTGTCAAGCAGTGTTGCCAGCATCTCCCTAACTTCATTTGACATGCTCTTGCGTGCAAGCTGATCTCCGGCACTTTTATATTTGCCAATTCGCTGAATTTCTGGTTCTATTCCAACTTTCTCAAGAACACCTTAACAATGAATTTGAAATTATTAGACACTCTGAAAGGAGCTTAGCTGCATTCAAGTTGTTTGTATGTGGAACAATAAAATGTCAAGGATGACTTGCTTTACGAACTTGGCACCTAATGAGAAGTGAAACAATAAGAAATGCATTAGACTACTCCTTGTGGTCGTAAGTGGCATTTTGGAAGTCCATATGGTCTCCAAATGTAATTTTAACCACTCACTAAAGTTTATTCTAACATGTTTATTAAACCTAGTGTGAAAATACTTTCAAAATAAATCAGTGGATACCACTTCCAGGTCTATTTAAATACTCTAAGGTAATATAGCCACTATTTAATAAAGTTAAGTACATGTTTGACTGGACTGAGTATATATAAGAGGATAACATTATTATAATATAAGATGTATAAGAAAGCTCATGCCAGGGTACTATGAACAACAATCATCTAATCACTAATAAGAGTTAACAACTTACATAGTTCTACTGCATTCCTAAAACCACAATAAATCAGCAAAAACTCTTTCCACAATTAACAAGTGACACTTTGAAACAGGATTACAGAAGAGTGTGACAGTCCTTGTTCAGTGTTGAGCCAACATAAAAAACATAACCCTATCAGCAAAGTAGATGTTTCATGTCATTGCCGTACAAGAAATTACCTCTGAGAAATGTTTGCTGGACAGTTAGACCAAACAGAGCAACATAAGCACTTGGCGGTGCGTATAGCTCACCACACGCACAAGCTAGGTAGTACTCTTTCTCCCCACAAACAGGCATATAACCAACAACAAATTTACCTATAAAATAATTCAAAATTAGTTCATCCTATGGCATGAATGGGAATACACTAAAAGATACCAAACTCAGCATCGCCTCTATAAGTACCAGACTTCTTGAAATCCACAATGTGTCTTCTGATCTCATCCACCTTCCCCCACCCACATCTCAACGGCTCTATGTGCAGATAAATCCCAGAGATTCGTGGGTCATATGCTGCCTTCACAAAATTCTCGCATATTTGTGGTAGTGACAGCCCTGATGAGAAGCGTGCCTTCAACTGGTCAGATATCTGCAACCATTAACATCAACAACACAAGTCCCAAGTCACATAATACACTATCAAAGTTGACAAATACTGGGGTGGGGGGTGGGGGTGGAGGACGAAGTCTATAATACAGAATGGCAACTGATATTTTCGCAAAAAAAAAAAAAGGAATGGCAACTGAAATTTGCCGAGAGTGGACCTAATAGCATCCTGTGATCGCAAACCTAAACAACTAGCATATAAAAAATACTAAGACACGCATTAGGATAAGACCTTCAGAATGCACGAAATGGGCCAATCGCATTAAGGAGAGTATAACGGCAAATGCACGTGCCGTGCGGAAGCAATCACCTCGCCGCGAAGCTTCATGTTGAGGACGCTTCCCTTGCGGACGCGCTGCCACGGCGGCGCCACGAGCATGCGGAGCTTAACGGCGAGCTGCGTCCCCCACCCGAGCTCCTCGACCTCGAACGCCGACGCCGCGGGCGTTGGTGGCTCCTGGGCCTCACCGGCAGCGGGGGGCGGCTCCTGCTCCTCCTTGGTGGGCCCAGGGGAGGACTCCACGGCGCGGATCGGTACACGGAGCGGCGACGGGAGGATGCGGCGCGCGGCGAACTGGGGAGAGGAGAAGGAGGCGAAGTGGCGGTGCTGGGAGGGGGAGAGCACGAGGAGGGCGGCGGCGCAGAGTTGGGAGGAGTGGCGGAACGGCGCCGCCCGGAGCACGAGAAGCCTCGCCATTGCCAGGCGAAACTTCTGGAAGCTTCGGGAATGGCGGGGAGCCGAGGCGCAGCCCTCGTCGTCGTCGCGGCGCCGGGGAGTAGCGGATGGGTTTGGGGGGCAGCACTAGAGTGGGAGAAGGAAACGAAGCCCGAAGAGGTGTGGTGACCGGGTCTACCGATTGTGGGGTCGGGAGTGGAGGGGGTGGGGGATAGCTCTGGGGCGGTTGATTTGGCGCCACGTTGAACGCCAGGTAAGTCAACGAAATAGAGCACTTTTTGAGAAGTTTGCCTCGTCATCTGAATATAAGACGGCCTCCGATGAAATTCAAATATTTAACTTAGTAACTTAGTACATTTTAATTTAATTGCAAGAAAAAGGATTATCTCATTCGAATAGTCCTTCCCATAAATGATGATACTTATGACAAACTATTTAACTATAAATAATTTATCTTAAATACGTATCATATATTGAGAAGGGGTGGAGTATTGGCTAATTCTTTATGCAGTGGAGCATGAATTAGACAATAACCAAAACTGAATTATATTTCAAAGATGTCATTTGACATTGCTCGTGTGGGTCACGAGGATTTTCTAGAAGTTTTCTTTATACTTTGAGATTTGCTCATGGTTTTGTATTTTTGCAGAGATCTATATTTCACATACTGTATAAAATACTTTGATCTCAACAAAATGTACACTTTTGCTCTCAAAATGTGATGTGCGTGAGGTTTATTCCGTTAAGATTCAAACCTTCTTCAATTGTTGAGATCATCTAAGTAGACAACACTTGAGATGGATTATAAGTAATGTATAAAAAGATCCTATGGGACATAATTAATGTATTATGTTCGATGTGTACTTTTCAAAATAACTTTTTAAATAAAATTTTCATCATTCAAACACAACATAATCCCAAGATGTATGCAATATTACAGTCACATGGTTCAAAGCATGATGACAAAATAAATATTAAACTTCTAATGATATTCTACCACGTGAAAATCAAATTCAGCACGTAGACAATCGTGTCGTTCAAAAGTCCAAGCTACTAGAAGTATAGGTTTGATTTTTTTTTTTTTGAAAGTGCAACATGCTCATTCTTTATTCATGATACAGAAGGTTAGTGAGATCGCGACTCACCAAAGAATTTACAAAACTAGGGAGAGGATCATTCCAAATAGTTGGATTATCCAAGTCCCGAGTTAAACTTGAATGAGCTAACTCATGCGCACAACGATTACAAGAACGAGGAATTGAAACAACACTGAACACACTGAAATGCATATCGAGCAAATCACGTGCTTCTTTGAAAATTACACCGCCAGGCGCCTGATCAAACTTCACTGATTGTAGAGCAGTGGCCAAGTTAACGGAATCAGTTTCGATGATAATCTGTGAGATTCCTACAGTCATTGCTGCTAGAGGTGCTGCAAGGCAAGTTTCTCCTTCTGCAGAGAGTGCATCATGAACAGCCGACAGCCTTCCTGAACCGGCAAGCACACCGTGACCTTCGCTGTCTCTAATTATAAAGCCCCAAGCCCCATCCTTCTCATGCTCTCTGAACGACCCACCAAGGTTAATTTTCAGCACGTCAGGTGGTGGAGGGCGCCATTTTTTCTGGTCATGCCGTTGCAAGTTGGCCACTTCTTTTGTCAGAGGCAAGTATTTTTTGGAGCGAAGTGGGTTTGATACTTTGATTTTTCAGAGTCAACTAAAAAAAATCAAATTTTTCGCCCCTTGGTCACAGAAAGTAGAAGCAGGAAGAACCCGGAGCGTTCGTTCAGCCGTCGCCTTTACCCTTCAGCCGCCAGGGCGAAGTAGTGACGAGTGACGAACCGTCGAACCGCACCAGGGAAGTCTTCAGCGAGCGGCGATGGCCACATCGCTCCCGCTGATCGACTGGGAGGAGGAGAGCTACCCCGCCTACCCAGACTTCGCGGCCATCCCCTTCTTCGCCGTCTTCTTTCTCGCCGCTCGCTTCCTCCTCGACCGTTTCGTATTCGAGGTTGTACCTTTATCCCGCCCATTCTTACACCAGTTATGATTGTTTCGTTCATAGAGAATTAAGGGGAGTCGGGGTTCCGACGCGCGCGTGTTACACTATTAGTCTATTACTGTGAGCAGAGCAGGTGCTGACATGCTCACGAGTCATGATTATTGATTAACACGGGGAAATTCAGAGGATTTGTCAAGAAATTCTTCCATTTCAGGACCTGCTACCATGTAGTATCTCACTGACAAGTGACATGTAATCGTGTAATCCCTGAACTTACATGCTAGTGAGACGTGGAGTGACAAACTGGCAACTCCTGAATTCCCATTTAGCTTATTAAACATTCAAAATAACATGTTGAACGGAGTGATTATACTTTAGTGGAGGCGCCTATAGGCAGAACTTTTTCTGTGTCATCGACACACAAGGTGCTTTTATTCCAACTCTTCTCCAAACAAATTTAAAGGAGATTACTCGTGAGATGTGGCTGCGCCTTGTTGGTTGGGAATGAATGAGAGTTATTTGGCATATTCCACAAAGAACTAATTCTCTTTTCCAGAAGGGAGGCCTATGTGTTGGCTCTCATCCAGCTTTTCGTGTGTGTAGTGGTTAGCCAGGAAGCTAATTTTCAAGGAGGATGAGAAGCTTGATCCTACTACATATGCAGGGAAGAGAAAGATCAAGAAGTTTAAAGAATCAGCTTGGAAATGCGTTTATTTTCTTTCTGGGGAGCTATTGGCATTGTCTGTGACTTACAACGAGCCATGGTTCACAACTACAAGAAACTTCTGGGTTGGACCAGGTGATCAGATCTGGCCAGATCAAAAAGTAAAGTATGTTAGACACCTTTTCTTGTTTGAGGGAACATCTTCTTTGGTCACCTTTTACTATTTATTTATACTAAGTGTATTTTCCCCCAGATTTAAACTCAAGGCGGTCTATATGTATGTTGCTGGTTTTTACACATACTCAATATTTGCCCTTTTGTTTTGGGAAACAAGGCGCTCGGACTTTGGTATTTCAATGACTCACCATGTAGCAACCGTTTGTCTGATAGCACTGTCTTACATATTCAGGTATACTGGTATCTGGATATTTATATATTTATGCCATTGTCTTTGAATCCAAGTCAAATTTCATTCTCAATTTCTCATGCATCATTATTCTGACTCTGTCAGTTTGTGAATACTTCTTTATACTGGCAGTTGCATTTTAGAAATAATATTGTTTGGAAATGATTTTCTTTGATATTTCCGAGTTAATTTAATTTCCTAAAACAGATTTTCTCGGGTGGGTTCAGTTGTCCTTGCCATTCATGATGCAACTGATGTGTTCCTGGAGCTTGGAAAGATTTCCAAGTACAGTGGCCATGAATTGCTTGCGGATGTTTCATTTCTTGTTTTTGTCAGTTCTTGGGTACTCCTCCGCCTTATATATTATCCATTTTGGATTCTCTGGAGCACAAGGTAAACATGAGTAACTATGTTCATGCATGGGTCTATATACTTTTCGACTTGGTATAACTAAAACTTATGTATTTGTTCTTAAATTTCAGCTATGAAGTTGTTCTGACTCTAGACAAGGAGAAGCACAAGTTTGACGGGCCGATATACTACTATGTATTCAACAGTCTTCTCTTCTCCCTTCTTGTTCTGCACATATATTGTGGGTCTTAATGTATCGGATGCTTGTGAAGCAAATACAATCTAGAGGGCATGTTGGGGATGATATACGATCTGGTACATTCACCTTTCCCTTGAGAGTGTTAATATGTTATTATATGAGGTTAAATTTTGTTTATAGTTGAATATACCATCACTTCTTAATATCTCAGCCATGCATACATCTGTCTTGGGGGCTCATGCTTATCCAGCAATGTCTAACGGACATGATATAAGGATGATATCGTTTCGAAAAAAGATATAAGGATGATATTTACTTAATCATGTACCATAAAAACTTACTATTACCCACCGTCATGTAGATTCTGAACCTGAAGAGGAACATGAGGATTGATTGAGCTGTGTAAGTTCTGAAGGTGAAGAGGAACAGGAGAGGATGGATTGAGTTGTGTATCTGAAGGTGAAAAAGGAATATGTGTGCATTTTCAAATATCACATTTTGTTTTCTGGTGGCTCTTCATAACTTATAATAATACATTAGCACCTTCTCCAGGTGAGCATCACAGATGGATGTCACTTCAGCATTATCCATTTATGTAAAACTAAGTCAAATTGTATAGCACCTACACAATTAATGGAAAACATTACTTGTGTACATGTCTGCCTCTTCCTTGGACCTTTCGATACTGTGGTCTCAAATATATGCAAACTTCACATAAAGTTATTCGAAACAATAAGCATATTGCAATTCATGCCACCTTCTCTAAGCCAAAATTCATGTTCACTTTTACCAAAGATAGCACAGAATGTCAGAATCATATTGCAATTTATGTCCCTTTCTCAAAGTCTCAAAGCTTAAAGTTAGAAGCAAGGTTTGTGGAAAAGTCATATGCTTTAAATGTCTTTGAAACGACATTTTGCCTGAATCTGCACGTGGTACTTTTCCTCCATGAACTTGTTCAGCTTGTCATGTTGTCCAGATCCCAAGTTGCAAAACATGAGTTACTGCTGGGAAGATTACCTTTTGGGATTTTTGCACTGTACAGTTAGACTTTTTGTTTGATAATTGATATAGTAGGAGTTGTATTCCCTGTCCTACTAATAGATATTTGTTTTTATCTTACTCAGGATGTCCCTGAAATCCTTTTGCCAATTAATCGTACATAATAATGTGAGAGTGTACCGGGTACTGGTTAATTTTTGCAGATGTTGATATCCATATGCATGTATCTTTTGTTGGGTTAACCTACGAGTTCGTTGTTAATGGCCTTGATAGATCCCAGGTCTATGCCATTCTAAATATGTTGTCTTACTATCGCTTATGAATGTCACTGGCATGATTGTTGCTTCTATTGCTAATCAGTCGAAATGCTGGAATTACCTTTTATAAGTTATCTCTTATTTTACACATTCCCTGTATGTTTACCATTTCACTTCTCTGTAATCAGAGCATGTTCTGATGACTAATAATATGAAAAACTGCAGCACCAAGATTATTATAATAAAATATTCCATCTGCCAAAAATAAAGAAGCTACTGTTCATTTTAAACTAGAACTTCTGAACACACAACAAACCATATGATTGCTGACCCTACCGGTCTGTCAACATAATATTTCATCCCATTATATCAGAACCATGGAACTGTACCATAGCTACTATTGGGTGGCTCCGGTGGTGATGAGGACATATGACCCACTTGAAGCTCTGCATCTGATCTTTTGGTGAAGCGACCTTTGATCCGTGGCCGTGCTTCAGCATATGCTTTCCTTGTTGCATACCTTATGGTCTTCTCAAACTTTCTTGCATGCCTTTTCTCCTTGTACCTGAGGACCCTGGCCGCTCTGTCCATGGGGCTCAAATGTACTGGCATCTGAAATGAGCAGTCTGATAATATATCCACTCCACCAGTTGTTAGTATTGTGAGGTTTGAGATATCTGTTATGGTATTGTCTGGTACTATACCGACCTCCGTTGATGAAAGAGATATCTGAGAAGAAATTGGCAGATAGTTACTGAAATAATATGCAACAATATGGATCTGGAATCCAATTTCTTTGAAATTATAGAAACTAAAATCACTTTTAAGTGTCTTGTAGCTGAGAGTTGAGAACTTGTACAGGATTAGCTGTCTTTGTAAAGAAATAAGAAATTTCAAAGTTTGGAGTTTTTAGATGCAGAGGAACATGCAAGCTAAACTCTTGGGAAATATTTTGTATGCATTATTATTTTACAGTGATTTCTTAAACTGTTTTAGGTCCAAGAAAATCAGAGCCTGCAGCCTGAACATGCTAATAATTCTTGTTCGGATCTTAATGTAGGAAGAGAACTTGAAAAGGAAAATGTCAAAGTCTTAAAAGGTGGAAAGATAAATGTTAAAGAGGCAATAGAATGAAAAATAGAAATAGAAACGACTTGCATCCTTATCCAACCACACTAAAATTTTACAGGATGTTGATTCGATCAATTTGGATGCATATTCACAAAATAAGTAGATCACCGCACTGTAGTCTAAATTAGGACAGTTTGTTAATGGATTAACCGGAGGCTGAATGGTGCTTAAGATACATATATCAATGCATAATTATTGAGACCATAGAAATAGATTAACTTACAGTGTTGGTGATAGAGGCCGCATGCTCTGCCCTTCCAATTCCATAAGCTGTCTGCTGCTGCTCATTTACCACATCAAGCTGTGAAGGTACTACACACTCACTCCATTCCTTTGCTCCATACCTTCTCTGAATCTGCTGTTGCTCTTCCATTCTATGCTGCTCTTCTGTGTTTCTAATGATATTTCTGCCATAGTATGAATTATATCCAGTAATATCAAAGTGCTGGTCTACTTCACCAAAATAAATCTTCTCGCTACTATTGTTATTTGTAGTGGTGGTGGTGGTACCATAGTTATAACCAGAATCCCTGGCGAGCAGGAGCCAGGAGTCTACTTCCTCTTCTTCTTTGCTACTATGGGTGGTAACCGCGGCTCCTGCCTCAGCAAAACCAGAGAAGGCTGGAATAGCAGTAGCTGGAAGCGGCAGCACGGGCACCCGCTGGTGCCTCTGAGACAGTGAGTTTGCAGAGTGCACCTTTGCATCACAGGTGGTACACAGTTCTGCTGCATCTGCACAGCATGCTGACACTGCAGGCTCACTCATGCAAACCTCGCATAAATGCACACGTTCATGACGTGATGCCACATGATTAGCAGAATGAACCTGTGTATCGCATGATGCGCAGAGATATGCAGCATCAGCATGGCAGTAAACCACACTTGAAGCTGCATGGCATCCATCGCATGGCCTGGCCCTTGGAGAAATTCTCCCCCTAGCTTCCTTCTTGAAAAGGTTAGTACTGAAATTACAATTCATCAACATAGAACCTTGCAACTTGTGCTTCTAAAAGTCAAGAGGTACTAGCGAACTTCGTAGCTAGTGTTTAGTGTAGTAGTGTGCTCTGTTTAGGTGAGTATGTATCTTCTCCTGCTCTTCTGGTCCAACATACTTGAACTTATTTTGGAGTGAGTGGCGAGTGGAAGTTATCACCATTCAAAGTTCTGTACTCCAGTGTGTAGTATAATAGGACAGTTGCGCTGGAATCTGTTGAGTAGTACGTGGTGCCATTCTAGAGAATAAAATAGAGTACCTTTTCAGGTAAGTCCGAACCATCTAGTTAAATAAGTGTCAAAGAACTTTAGGAAACCAATTTGAAGACTTTCTCACTGTTAAAACGTTAGACTTTGTGCCGATTGATGGTTTTGTTTCCACTGCAAAGATGATATGTTTGCATGTAGTTTCCACGTGGATGATAACAGCGACCTATGAAATTGCTTAAGCAAATTATACAAGTTGCTGTTCAGCAATCAAAGAAATTTTGACACACCTTGAAGTAGAATAGACCCAAGGTAGAAGAGCTATAACAAAAGAAGGAAGTAAAGGGTGCAGATGCTCCTCATTCTCTTTATGAATATCTTTTGCAAAAGAGATAAGGGATGGACTCTCTTTGATTCCAAAAGTGTGAGGTTTGTGCCAACCGTTGGCATTTGCCTTAGCCGTTCCCACCTTTAGGAACCTCTCGTGTGAGGTAGGAACTTGACATACATGGGAAAAGTTCTAAAGCGCCCTGCTATGTCACCTGATAGTTTCTCTGGCACCACAGTGGTCTCAAAATATCTTAGGTGATCTGCAGCGTACAAGTCAATTTACCAATACTCTATGCATATTTCTTGCAGCTACTCAAATCTCGATATGATCTCTTTTCCTATGACTATACATATATTGTAGTACCAAATAAATGCACCATCAAAACATGTTTCATGGTGGATTCAATGAAACAAATTTGATGTTGTAGATGTTGATTTTTTTATAACTTGGTCAAAGTTAAAGAAGTTTGACTTATGGCAAAGCTAAAGTGAACAAGAGTATAATTTGTTCAAAATAATATTATCTAGCAAAGATTTTTTATTTGTATGGAAAATAGGACATAAATTGGATTCGGCAACAATCTGACGAGTCGATTAATGTGTGGAGAACATTGACACTTCCAGGTATCTGAAATCAAATGGAAAAAGTTCTTCGTTCTTACAAACTAGAACTAGAGTAGTAAACATATAGAGGAAAACATGCAAACAAAGCCTTACATTAGAAACAAATATTGCTCTGAGGTCTTATTCTACCAACAGTTACAGAACCTGTAAACGTAGTAATATACCATGCCTAGCCTAGCTACCATGTGCTCTTTGATCTTTGTACAGTTCAATTGATTGAGATCTGCTTCAATTTCTGACGGGATGCAACATCAGTTGCCTCACTTTGTATTATTTACAGATCCTACTAGGAAACGACTGGTGATCTCTTGTCTCACACCATCGCTATGGTGTCATCTTGGCCCAGAGAGCTCTACTGCTTGCACCAACAGTGATGAGTCGTCTGTCAGATCAGAGTAGCAGCGGCTGAAGGTGAACTCGGGCACCTTGAATTTGTGTGAGTCTGTGTGCTGCGATGCCTCCCACCGCTCTGCGAGGCCATCACCTTCAAGCATCCTGACCACCTCTGACATCTTGGGCCTGTGGCCAGGGAGGAACTGGGTGCATAGCAACGCCACTTGCACCATCTCCTCCAACTCAATGCGGTCATATTTGCTCCCCAGGCCCTTGTCGACAAGTATGTCCAGCTGTTTCTCTTGGTGCATTTTCTTCACCTGAACAGAGCCAATGCCAGTTAGTTCAGGTATGATCATATGGCACGAGTTATCTAGACCACATTATACTTGGTAGTGAATTAACTTACCCAGTCTAACATGGCTCCCTTCTGATTTGATGATTTCCCAAACTCCAATGCAGTCTGACCTGTGATCAGCTCCAGCAGCAGGATTCCAAAACCAAAGACATCGGTTTTCTCAGATGACTGGCCAGTAGAGAGGTACTCAGGGGCTATGTGGCCAACAGTTCCCCGCACAGCTGTGGTAACATGTGATTCACGGTGGTCTAGGAGCTTTGCAAGCCCAAAGTCCCCGACAATGGCTTCACAGCAGTCATCTAGCAATATGTTTGCTGCCTTAACATCTCTGTGGATGATCTTGGGATCACACTGCTCGTGCAGGTACAGTAGGCCTCTTGCTGCACCAAGTGCAATCCTCTTTCTGGTGGCCCAGTCCAGTGGTGGCTTCCCTGTAGTTGTTTTGATGAAAAAGAAGTTAATGTTTTGTTTATTATGGGAATCATATTCTTCACTCTAATATTCTGCCCAAAGGAAAGGAAATTGAACAAAAGTTTCAAATTCCGAATCTTCTTTTGCTTGTCGGCATGTGGTGTGTCGGGTGCATCTTCAGTTATATCAAGCAGTCATTTAATTCCATATACATTTACTTAAGAAAATTTGATCTTCAACGAACAAAGGCATATGACACTAGCACATTTATAGCCTGAAACTTGATATCTTACCTTTCAGGCGCAAAGCGACACTCCCATTCGACATGTATGGATAGACCAGTAGTCTCTCACTGGTAGTCATGCAGAATCCATAGAGTCTGAGGAGGTTCCTGTGCACTGCCAAGCTGATCATCTCAACTTCGGTCTGAAACTGAGCTTCCCCACCTGCAGCATTACCATCTTTGAGCCTCTTGACAGCTACAAGAGTTCCATCTGGGAGTTGCCCTCGGTAAACGATTCCAAAACCACCTTTTCCTAATATGTTCTTGCTGCTGAAGCTTTCTGTTGCAGCCTGCAGCTCTCTGAATTGAAACCGCTTCATGTTTCCAAGGTTGACGTTCTCTATGTGTTGATCTGCAGTAGCCAATACAGTAATAAGATCAAACAGATTTTTCACCATGGCAAATGATGCCATCAATATTCACGGTCGAGGTGCTGAGTTCACGAATAAACGAGGAGCTTAAGTATTTTACTTACCATCAACATTGAAAAGAGTCTGCCGGTTTTGCCTATGCCTCCACCAGAACAGCAATCCAATGGCAAGACAGAGGAGGCTGATGCAGCCAGTTGCAGCACCAAATGCAATTGCAACTTTGTGGCCCTTAGCTTTCGTAGGCATTGGAGTACCTTTAGATAAAGTTGTCATTATACCAATTGCTATCTACAAAATTAATGTCAATTTGTATTTGAAGCTTTGTTCTAACTGAGCATGAGCACAAGTGTAACCCTAACACGATTGCTGGCATCAGCTAACTTAACAGATGACCTATTTGACACACATACTGCTAATCACTGCTGAAAATAGTACAGAACTCACTAACTTTGCATACCCTGTGTGTTATTCAGGCTGTAAGACATTGGCATCGGTAAAGATCCATAACAATCTTGTCCCATAGTTGCTGCACAGATCAGTGGATTCCCTACAATGCTGCAAGAGAAGGGTATGAATATTTTGTTTTCTGGTAATCGTACTTTTGGTGAAAAATAAACAATAGAAGGCTATAGCCTTACTTGTATGTCCTTGTCAGGGACCCTGGGACTGCACCACTTAGATTATTGTAGGACAGATCCCTGAAAAAATGCCAGTTAACAGTGATCAGTGATCACCACACAGCCAACAGAGGATACATATCACGCAACAATGTAATGAGTAATTGAGTACTCACAAGAAAATAAGGTGTGATAAATTAGCTGCTGATAACGGGAAGGCACCGGATAGTGTGTTGTTGTTAAGCCTCCTGATAACAGCACAATGTTGAGTCATTAAACAAAAGGGGTACATATTGGATGTCTCCTGAGGAACAAGCCATGAATAGAAAAACTCCAGAATAGCATTCAAGACAAGTACAGTGGAACAGAAGCTCAACTGTTCAATGATAGTACAGTGGAGCAAAATTGCACTCACAGATACTGAAGGCTTTCAAGGTGGCCCACAGAGCTTGGGATTTCACCAGAGAAGTGGTTGCTGGAGAGATCAAGCGTCTTGAGTTTTGTTAGCTTGCCAATCTCTGCCGGGATTAACCCGTTTATGTTGTTGTTCTGCAAAAGACTAAACAATACAGAGAGAACAAACATGAGATCTCTTTCTTCCCCCAAAAAACATAGCAACGATCGACGAGGCTAATCATGACAAAAAAAAACTTACACTGTCTCAAGGTTGGTCAAATTCCCTACGCTTGGGGAGAGAATGCCAGAAAGATTCTGGCTTGGTGCTTCCCTGCCAAATGAAAACAGCCATAGAAATGGTAAGATGCAGAGGAAACATTGATTGAGCTGATACATAAAAGAATGGGAGGTGACTTGCTTACAGGCCCGTGACAAGGTTCTCTGGAGAGCAAGTGACCATGGTCCAGCTGCAAGGATCCACAGAGTCTTGGTCCCAGTTCTTCAGCACGCCATGAGGATCCTTGAGGTAGTTCTTGATCATCATGAGAGCTTGAACTGCAAAGGAAGCAGGGATTGTCACTACACAAATATGGCAGAAATGGGGGAATCAAATAAGCCAATAACAGAGTTCTTTTATCTGAGAGTATCACAAAGGTGACTGCAAGCACCATTGCAGGAGATTGGAGAACAAACACAAAATAACCAAGATGTCTCTTGATTTGGGGAGGGAATATGGACCTTCATAGTTTACGCCCTTGGGGGAGAGGAGGCCACTTGCCGGTCTGCAAGCGGAGAAGAACAAGAGCAGCACCAGGGAGGAAGCAACAGCAAGAACAATCCCCATTGCCAATGCAGCGCAAGCCCGGGGCCTCCTCGGCAACAAGTTCAGGAGCTTCTTCCTTGCTCAAACAAGGGTGAGGCCAAGGCGAGGAAGAAGCATGAGGCCAGTGTGGCTTCCCACAGAACCAAATTGCCAGTGGCAGTGGAGGAAGGCCGAAGGCAAGGGAGCCAGATGCCTCTGCTCTGAGCCTCTGAGGACCTTCCGTGCCTGTGTTCTGGCCGCAAGCAAGCAGAAGCACAAAAGGTGGGGCGAGGGGGGAGCAGACATGCCTGCCACCTGAGCCTGCTTGGGATAGAAAATTGCAGCAAAGGAGGCAAGAAAATTCCTCCTCCTCACCCTTTGTGTTCTTGGGGCCTGTGAAGAATGGAACCGGGTTATGAAAAACAGTGACGTGTGTTTGTTTAACTTAAGGTGGCTAGGCTAATCTAGTCCAAAGTTAACAGATTATTATTGATCCCACTCAAGAAAGACATCAGCTTTATTGGAGTGTGGGTGTGTTGCAGTGGAGTGAGACTGTGACAGGTCACAACAGCGCCTTTGAACTGATTGGGGATTCTTGCAACAAAGAAATTCTCCAAAGTATGGGCAGTTGGACGACAATTAGCTGGGGAAGTGTGTGTGAGTGAGGATACTGGTGGGAGCGATAAACAAACGGAGCAGCAAAAGTATCTTTAGTAGGAGGAAGGGGGGACTAGGGGTGGGAGGATGGTGACAGGGAGGAAGTGCCTCTCACGGTCTCACCTGGCCTGAAGTGGAGGCGTTGGGAGGATGTGGACAAGGGAATTTTGGTCCTCTTGCAGGGTGGATGGAGAATCAAGAACCAACTAAAAGCAAATGCAATCTTGGTCACGAGAAGGAAAATTACTGCTGCCATCTTTTCTGCTGCCTATGTAGCAGGTTAACAGTAGCCTAGGTTATTGCCACGACAGTTTGCATCACTTCAGGTGGCATTAACAAAAATACCATGCAAATGCTTACACACACATACCTCCAGAGTTCCAAGTATGTGCATATTAAAAAAAATCCAAGCAAAATTAAAAAGACAGATCTTAGTGAGCTTCTCTTTTTATACAAGCAAATGATCAGAGGGTCATCCGTGCCTTCCTGTGTCATGTGATGGCACTTGTTAGCTGGGCATGTAGAGTGGTGTTTAAGGAAGGGAAACCACAGGTTTAGGTGCTGTTTAGGATGGAGAGATTGTTATCAGGTGGCCATCAACGAACCTGGATTTCCCGTTGCCCGTTTGATCTGCAATGCAAACGACGAAACGAGAATGAATGGGCAGACCAGACGGCATGCTCCTCCTGTCCTTGGGCCTGAAATCATTGCTAGGCCACCTTGCATGAAAGACGTGACCTCTTTTCAGCGAAACGAGGGGTGCTTTGCTGCCGCTGCCTTTGCCTGTCCCCTCTTCGCTTTTCTCCCTTTTTTCCCTGCTCGCTTTGTGTCATTGCGTGTGTGGTGTGTGTGGAAGAGCGAAAGGCAACGCCGTGCCAATTGCCCCATGCCACACCGTACAGGCCCAGGTACAAAAAGAGGAGATGAGATTGAAGCGTATATGGTATGGGGTCCAGTTTTTTTTTTACTTTTCAGAAGTCTGGTTTGTCAGTGTAGACATCGATCATGGCTTGGGCTTGCTCCCTTGAAAAATGAAAACCTGATGTTTCTAGCAGAGCTGTGAGAATGCCTGATAAAGCTCCAAGCATGGGAGCATCAGGGTTTGTATCATGATGTTTGCTTCAGTTTCTCCAAATCTCAACTTCATGTTCAAGCCTGCATCATTGGCCTCGTTGGGTTCCTAACTTCCTAAGGACGAGCTTTGGGTATCCCTTTTGCAATTGCAACCGTGCGTGTAAGTTGTGTGTGGTCATGGCCTGAATGATGACACTTGTTAGTTGCAAAGAAGACGGTTAACGCAAGAAATCTTGGATGTCAAGAGACACAAATGACCAGAGACCCAACTGAATCAAATGTCATGCGTACGCAGGGCGCAGAGCCACACAGTGCCATGCAGCATGCCAAGGTAGAACAGCACAGTACAAGAGCTGTGCATCACTGCTCATAGTAGTGAGTCATTGCAAGTATATGATGCGCCTTGTATGCTGGGATTGACCAGGTGATCTCAGCCCCTCGAGTATATGGTGACCATGCAGGCCATCAACAAGAAAAGGCTCTGATCTCCTGCACGCCATCCTCCTCCGATCCAGTGAGTCCTCCGGTATCTTTGACCAGCAAGCGCAGCAAAGGTGAAAAATTTGTACGGCGAACTCGAGTGAAATTGTGCCATAACCCGAGGTCTATTTCTTTTCCCCCCCTCCGAAATAGGTTTGTCTTCATGTTCTCCTCTAATAAGTTTGTGTAACGGTAAGATGTTTGTGTCGCCTGGCAAGTGAATCACATAAGCTGTCGCGAGGTAGAGGCCATTTGCCATTGGATCTTTTGCTTGTCCTGGTATTGTGGCATGGCTATCCCAAGAGAATCTCCACATTCCACAAGCTTGGCCACCCATTAGAATGCTTGCTAACAAACCCCGACCCACTCCTTTGCTTGCCCGGGATTGGAAAGGGTGGTTGGCGGCAGCTCGAGAGCTGTGTCTGAATCCCTCTCCCGGTCTCCCCAACTAGGCTCCCCATGGCCAAAATCCTCGTCCGCAAACAAGGATGCTTGGTTAGGTGACGCACTCCCAGAGTCCCAGAGGGACCGATGCGTGACACTGACATATCACTACAGTTGCACCAACAGAAATTCCGAGCCAAACTTTGTCGTGTGTGTGCCGCAACCTTCCGAGCAGAAGATCCATGAAGCAAAGATCCAGATGAACTCCCAAAAGATCAGTACCTGTGCAAAAACTGGAGCTGTTTCCCCGTGTGACCGCAAACAACTTCTGAATCCTGAGGAATAAGTGGCCGGCTGCAGTGCTGTACGACTGCTCTCTATCTCTCCTACACTCGTTCAATGGCTCCAAACGCCCGAGGTCACGAAAATGGGCCATCTCAGCTCTCACACAATCGAAAGGATGTTGATAATGATTTCGCTTAGATGCTGTGACACTTCCACACATCACAGGCAGATTTTGGAGACAAGGCATTAAAACCTGAAACAAGAGGCAACCCACAAGCCACCAAGGTTCACCTGAAACAAGAGGCAACCCACAAGCCACCAATGTCTGGGGGTTTCACAGGAAACAAGATAATCTGCTCATCCAAATCATTATAATTGGCTAATTTAATATAATCATTGTACGGCCAACAAGGGTAGTACATAATACATAGGTGAGCAACTTATAGTGCTCCAGCTACCCTAGAAAACATATTGGTGCATGAAGTTCACAAAAGCAGGGCAGACTGTCAGGATCATGCTACAAACTATGCCAAGAAGTCGCCTGATTCACAGATAGGGTCCTGGTGAATTGTTCTCAGAACATTGCGGATGTAGCCTCAGCAACTTCCGTTACAACTTGGTCATAGTCTGACTTCAGTTTCTCCTTCACCTCTTCACTAAGCTCCCCCTTGGTTGGTTTGGTCTGAACCAAGACGCAACAAGTTGGCCTCTTGGTGGTTCCTGCGGTCGCAAGATCCTGCAGAGACACAAGAAGTCAGTAAATCTCAAGACAATGTCTTCTATCTTAAAAGAATATAAACATCCAGTCCGAAACCACAAACCGACATACACAAATTACAAGCTTAGCATGGCTTGTCTCTCCATGTCACTATTTTGTCTACTGGTGATCTTCACATATGTGGGAGATTATGACAAGTTTTGCTGATGGAAAGGGCAAAAATTTAAGGTAAGGTGTTTATTATTTACTGATTGTGAACCGACCCAAGAAAAGACAACTTCCATGTCTTCTCAAAATTAGTTTAGAATAATTATTTCAAATGACAAAACTAACAGATGGTGCTAGGTAGCGTGTGACCAAAGACATAAAAATGAGTCAGTACACCTACCAGGAATATGACATAATTTCCACAAGTTCAAGAAATGTGTGTTGGTCATCCAATAACCAATTTGTAGCATTATTTAATTACATGGGCAAGGCAGTAACAACTGTCCTACCATATAATACCTTACGTGTCAGTTATTTTACAAACTGTACCATTGCAGAATAACCAAGCCTAAATACCTTACGTGTCAGTTATTTTCAAACTGTACCATTGCAGAATAACCAAGCCTAAAAACATGGGAAGTGAGAACCCACCTCTTTCGACGGAACATATATGTAAGGAACACCATTTTCCTCACAAAGTATTGGAACGTGTGTAATCACATCAATAGGAGAAATATTTCCAGCGATCACACAAAGCCTGCACAAAGTAAAGTAACAGATTTCAATGATGTAGTGCAAGTTAAGCCAGTAACTGCTCAAAACCTTGAAGTGCAGCACATTTATATAATCAAATTCCCCGCAAAAAAATGTACAATTTCATCACAATATATGTTTCATTATCATGTATGTTCTCACTAATTATTTGATTAAAGATTAGTGTGTAAAAAATGTGGATAACCAAGTCAAATGGATCAGAATGGAAGGTTGTTATCATTAATTATTTGAATAAAGAGTAAGGTATCATTATGGAACGCCAAGAAGACATGGTCCATTACCATTTTGTAAGAAATGATACATAATCGAGAAGCAAATAATTTACCTTACTGATTGGGCACAGTATCACAGAATCATATAAATATTAAACCTACATGTGGCCTAAATGTTCTATCGGTTAATATCATTATCAACTAATTAGGAAATTATTACAAGTTCACAAAGCACAGGAAGATTGAGATTAAGTACTAACCCTTTGTTCCCACGGCGGATGCTCTTGACCACCTCCTTGACTCCCCGCTTCAGGCACTTGGCATCCGAGGCTGCAAATCCGAAAATAGCTGAATTACGACCGGATGGGAAGAAACCCTGAACAAAAAGGGGCGAGTACAGAATCAAATTTGGCGGAGAAGGAAGTCCCACGAACCTCGGCGCACGAGCTTTAGGGTCCGCTTGCAGAGCTTCTTGCCGGCAAGGGGCTTCGCGATGGGCGCTAGCGCCAGTGGGGTCTTCTTCTTCTCCGTCTCCGTGTCGCTCCCCATCGCCTCTGCCGCCGCCGCCGCCGCCTTCGACTTGTTGCTTCGCGGGTTTAGTTGGTTCCGGAGCTAGGGTTTTAGGAGGCGCAAAGCCGCTCGCTTATAAACTGCCAGGTCACTGGTGAGTGGGACCCAATACATGTGGGTCCACCTGTCTGAAAGGCTTTGCGATTGCGAGAGAGGAAGCCCAAGTTCCAATAGGCAACAGCTAGGGCCCAAACCCTACTACCCACACCCGGAGCGCGCCGACGCCGACAGGCAACAGCAGCTACCACCGAGGAGGCGAGGACTACCCTCTCGCCGGCGGCGCCGCAGCCGGGGGTTGCTCAGGGACGGAGAGTAATACGGCGGCGCTCGTTTTCCTGCCTTTTCCTCCTTAGGCTTGGGTACTAATCTGTTGCCATGGGGAAATCCAAAGGTGCGCGGCCTTTTCGCCTCTCTGAATCCCATGGCTTCCTGATTGGATTAGATTGAATTGGGGAGGGGAAGTGAGAGTTTGCTCTTTTGTAGACAAGAAGGCTTCGCGGGAAGTGAAGGAGGACAAGAAATTGGCGCTTGGGGTGAAGAAGAAGCAGCTAAAGAGGAAGAAGGACAGAGTCTTGGAACTCGCCGTCGAAAGTGAACCCGCTGCCGAGCATGGCGTCGCGGAAGGTAGTGGTATTGATGGCTTCTTTACCTTTCCTCCCATTTCGTTTTTAGTAGTGTTTCAGAACCAGTAGTTTTAACCTATATCAGTTATTTGAACTTAAAAATGCCACTTTAGTTGCCCTGCAAAGATGAAGCGATAATGTGTTGGCAGTGGCGCAGCTCAAGTAAGAATGAGAAAAGCAATTAGCCAGAGTGGATGCTGATTTTGTACTAGAAAAATATTGCTGTTAGAGTTCGTGGAAGAATGATTATTCTTTTGTTCAAGATATATCTCATTGTCATTGCTGTATGATCAGTGTGATGCATTAACTGATTGATGGATTTCTTTGCCACACTTTATGATCAAACCTATCACCAGCATCTTGTGTGCCTGGAACAGCAAGTGAAAACCATCTCATGCTCCGTACTTCTATTGATTTCATTATATCTATTAGTTCTTAAGTTGGTCACTATGCCCTGGGTGCATCTTTAAGGTTTTTCTTGTTGAAGTATCTAAGAGAGCTACAGTTGTATAAAATAATGTTCCCCGCCTTCGTATTTGAATGTCAGATAAAGAATTGGCACGGAGAAAGAAAATTGCATTGATGAAGCAGAAGAAGAAAACTAAGCATGCCAAAGTAAAGAGCAGCCATGCCAGGGGTGATGGTGTTGTGGAATTACTGTCAGACAGTAAAGATGATGCAACACCTAAGTTGAAGAAGAAGAAGAGCAAAAAGAAGCTAATTGAAAGTAGCAGCCCTGTCAAGGTATATGAGAGTTCAGTTGTAAGTGATGATGCTGGAGCACCCAAACTGAAGAAGAAGAAAAGGAAGGTAAAAGCGGGGAAGAGCTCTGCTGGGATTAGTGATGCAGAAGAAATTCTGCTCAAGAATCAAGATGAAGAAACCCAAAGTGGTAAGATTGTTCACTGGTGCTGAATGTTTTCCTTAACAAATTGACGGCTTTGATCTTTTCTCATTTTTCTTAAAATGGTTTGTGTAGTGAGTTTGGGCTATAACCAGTTGGTATCCTATATTCTGTCCTTATTATATATTGTGGATCTTACATTTGTATTACTTTCTACTAGCCAAGCTTAGGAATCAAGACCAAAGTAAGCACGCACGGTTCCAGCCAGGCCAACCATTCCATGTTTTTTCTACGATCCTATTGCTCTCTAAACCAATACCTTCATCCATTTCATTTTGCCTAATAGCTGTATGCATATATTTATGCAGCCGATGTCAACCTGCTTGCAGCAGAGAGTGAAAATATGGATAATGAGGGCCCTGCTAAATCAAAGAGGGGAAAGAAAAGTAAGGCTAGTAAGTAGTAGGCCTTTATAGTTGTCTCCTAATCAAAGTTGTTCTGTAGTTATATGTGTTTCATAAATATTTATACTTTCTATGTCCATTCACTGACTGCAGAGGAAGTTAAAAGGTCTGGGAAAGCCAAGAAGACTGATAAGCATGCATCAAGCAAAGAGAATAACCTGGAGAGGCATGTTGAAGTCGGTACTGCAAACGCTGATGAGATTCCATCAGTTGACGAAGACAGTTCCCGAGGAATGAAAAGTAATATTTTTCTTTTGAGTTTTGATCTTTCAGATACCATTTTGCTAGTCTTCAACTCTTCATGAAGTTTGTTGATGGAATATAGGATCAATGATTAAAAGGTTGGGTGTACCATATCCGAAGTACTCCAGTGATTATCTTTGAGGAACTTATTTAAATATTTGCTCCAGTCAATTGACACCAGCGCAGTCTCCAAGAGCAAAACTACTCGCTGGGATATAGATTTCAAAGTAACTCGCAAAACAGCACTTTTTTGTGAATGTGTGAGGGGAGTAGAATGACTATATATGTGTTATTGTATAATTTTATTCATCTTAGGATCGCTACACATGAAATTCATTTTAGGAGCCAATTTTCCTTAGAAAACTGACCTATTAATCCAAATATCTGTTAGTCTTTCTTGTTGATTCCTGCAATACAATAGGTTTTAAAGTCAGCCATATTTGTCGCAGACTTGCAGGTTTCTTATTAATTGATGTTCTGCTCCTCTAAATTTCACATTTTTTTCTTCTTTCCTTTCCTGTTGGGATTTGCAATTTGATGCACCAAAGTATTAAAAGCTTATATGTGGTGCCTTGACAGAATGGATCTTGGAGTACAAACAAAATAGACCTGGCTTGAAGGTTTTGCAGGAAAGAATAGATGAGTTTATAGTTGCTCATGAGGAACAACAGGAGAAGGTGAGTGTTATATCATCTGATTACTGTCCCATAACAGTTTCTTCCCCAAGCTTAATGTTGAAGCATGTACCTAAATGACTATCATAGTACTCATAACAAATTTCTTCCAGTATTCCCTTAGTGGACACTGTTTCCAGTCTAATGCCAATGTCTGCTCTGCATTATGTTTAACATAGTGGTAGACTGCTTGAGATTGATGGGGTTCATGATATTGCTAGCACACTCTTCTTATTCCCAAAAATGTTCAATTTCTTTCTTTCTGACACCTATTTGATTATTTCAGGAGAGGAAAGAAAGGGAGGCGCGTGCAGCGGCAGATGGATGGACAGTTGTTGTGCATCACAAGGGCAGGAAAAAGACCACAGATACTGAAACTGGAACAGCTGTTGGCTCTGTATCTCTTGTTGCAATGCAAGAGAAAATGGCTAAAAAGAAACCCAAGGAAGTTGAACCAAACTTCTACAGATTTCAGAAACGAGAAGCCCACCTCAGTGGTATGTTGTCATCTCTTAACAAGACCACCCATTTTTAACTACATGCAGTGTTTTTTTTTTTTGAAAACTACATGCAGTGTTTTTTTTTTTGAAAACTACATGCAGTGGTTGCTGCACATGTCAGAACCAAGATTTTGTTCTAGGTACAGCTCAGTTGAATAGTTCATTGACCCATGATGAAATAATCTGTTCATTATTTGGCATTCCAGTATGACTTTCAGCTTGGTATTATCTGTTCTTGTTTTGGGAAAATATTTGGTTCGTTAGAAGTTTTCTATTTTGCATCTTCAGTTTGATTACAAGTCAATATTCATTTTGCATTGTTGCTTGAACTTTGTCAAATGAACCATATGCACTTGTGCGTGGTGTGGTAGATTAAGAGGCTCTTGTTGGTTCAGATGTCCCAAACCAATTAGTTTTCGATTTTGGCCATGTGTGCTGCATGATGTCTTTTCTCGAATATGATAGGTTGTGAGAACTGACAGCTTTGTGTTTCTTGTGCAGAACTGGCAATGCTGCAGAGTAAGTTCGAGCAGGACAGGAAAAGGATACAGGAGCTTAGGGCTCAGAGGAAATTCAAGCCTTACTAATTCTGCTGAAGCCATATACCGAAGGGTTGGTTGCTGTTGATGATCAGTGGCCACTCGTCGCTCGACAAACAATTTTGTTTCGCTGGACATTCTCTAGCATGTATGGCTGTTAACTGAAACAATGTCAAATGTACTCTTACTCTATGTTGCTTGCATTTGCGGTGTCAGTACATATTGTTTGAACCTAAGCTATGATCTGGTGCATTCCGCGGATCATTCACGTTGCTTTTGCTTTGCCACGCTGTGTATCCAGTGAGATTGCCGGAATGGATGGGTAGGTACTCGGTGTGTTGGTGGTGGGTGCCTGCGGCAGCCCGGTGCAAAATTGGCGTGCTCGCGTAGTCAAGCACACATCGAAGAGATCTCCCGCGCTTTGAGGCCAGCCTCGAGTCTACTGCTGGGCTATCTGTTTGTACCCAACCTTGAGGTCTTCACTGAACCTAAAACTGTCAAAACACATTGCCACATTCCTGCAGTCACAAACGCTGCCAACATTCTTGATCCCAAATAACAGTCGTGTGCCATTCGTTAACTAGGAGAAACAGCGCAGGAACTCAGGCAGTATATAGGAGTACATTGATTGGATCGGTTTGTGGGGGCGCAGCACCATGGTGAATCTCTCCAATGGCGTCCTGGCCGCCCTGAACTTCGTCACCCTCATCATCTCAGTGGCGCTCATCGCCGCGGGCGCCTACGTCCTGGCGCAGCCGGCGACCGAGTGCCAGCGCCTGGTTCGGGTGCCGTCCATGGCGCTGGGCGCGGCGTTCCTCCTTCTCTCGCTCATGGCGATCGCCGGCGCGTGCTGCCGCGCCACGCCGCTCCTCTGGGCCTACGTGGTCGTCATGTTCCTGATCCTCACCGGCATGTTCGTGGCCACAGCGTTCGCCTTCGCCGTCACCAACAGGGGCGCCGCCGCCGTCGTGTCCGCGGCCGGGTACGACGGGTACCGCGTCGGTGACTACTCCGACTGGCTGCAGGACAGGGTCAGGGACTACGAGACGTGGCGCCGGATCGAGAGCTGCATCGCGGACGCGCGCGTGTGCACCGGCGGCTGGGTCGCCGGCGTCCAGGGCGGGGTCAACGCCGGCGAGCTCTACCAGCGGTACCTGCCGCTCGTTCAGGTACGCCGCTACCCACGCGTGCGCGGATCCGTTGGTTTCGCTGCATGACATGCACGGTGCGGTGGGCCCACACGACATGTCAGTATTTTCTATTTTGTAAATGACACCTCCATTTGTGCAGTCGGGCTGCTGCAAGCCGCCGGCGTACTGCGGGTTCGAGCGCGTGAACGCGACGTTCTGGGCGGCCGGTGGCGCGAGCACGGCCGTCGACTGCCTGGCGTGGAGCAACGACCAGCGGGTGCTGTGCCTCCAGTGCAACGCGTGCAAGGCCGCCGTGGTGACCACCGCCATCCACAACTGGAAGGCCGTGGCCGGGCTCAACGTCGCCGTCCTGGTGCTCCTCTGCATCTCCTACTCGCTCGGCTGCTGCGCCATCCGCAACAACCACAACCGCCGGTACTACTACTGAACATCCATCCACCATCGCTTTCGTCCACGGGAAATCATGAGTTCATGACTTTGGCCGGGCCCGGATTGTTGCTTGCGCTGGTTTGGGTTCAGCCAGGGTTGATTCAGGTTTCAGAGTTGAGAGTAGTACGTGTTCGTGGCGATATGTTCTTGTTTTTACCCTCCATTTAGTACAGTGTAGAGGGTGTGTAATGTTTGATCAGCATCGTGTGAAAACCGACGGATAATCTAACAACATTCAGAGTGTTTAACGGAGGTTTGATTCAGTTGAACTAGGAATTCTTCAGAATTTCCGATCGAAATTGATCGAGGTGTACACACAGTTTGGGCCTGAAAATGTTGTAGGGGCTGTAATGTTAGCACCTTCAGGCCCATCATCCATATGCACCCCGGCAACACTGCTGCCCTCTCCATCGCTAATCTTCGCGTGCTAACGAAGCTTCCATGACTGTAGTGAGGCGTCGTCGCCACCACCCACCACCATCACCATCGTCGCCATCACCTGCGGCCCTGTCGTCGTCGACTTGGAGTCGCCCACGACCCCGGCGCGCCACCGCCACCGCGTCCAGACCTGCACGCCGTGGCCATCTCGAAGGCTTTGAGCATCCGGGAGCGCGACGGAACCAGTGCGCACACGGTTTGGAGTGGAACGGCGGATTGGGATTTGGGTGGCTTCCGTCCGTGCACGGAAGCTGGGATGGGTCCCGCTTGCACTTTCCCTATCACGTTTGGTTTCACTTTGTTGGGCCCTGGAAAAGTGAAAGCGCCTCGAGGAAATCAAGGCATTCTCGTGGTAGAAAAGTCAGAGAACCATTTTGCTGTTAGCAAGAACCAAGAATGCAAGCTTCCTACGCGTGGTTTGGTGCTTGAGTGCACCTTTAGCATTCCTACCGTATTTCCCCCCCTAGATAGAAAAATCAGAAATAGCTTAGTGCCAGGCAAATTTGTAGCAAAATATCGCGTTTCTGCAACAAGAACAAGATTCGGTGCAGCACATCAGAAGAATGCTTGGGAAAGGATTCTCCTCGGTTGCCATCTTTGTTTCGAATACTACGCCACATCGCTCGGGTAACTTTTACCCCATCTGGATGCCAATTAAGCTGAAAATCATTCATAGAAACCCCCCATTCTGACACAAGAACCTTACCTAAGTGGCATGGAAACAAAGCATGGACAGTATGTCCAGGACTATCGCTCGGAGAACGTATCATGTGCTCCCACCCTCTCATGTGCTCCGCTCCCATGATTCAAAGTTTATAAAAAAGTGCATGAAAAAATCAAACAAAAATACGAACGAGTATATGATGAAATGAAATATGTTCATGCAAAGTTTCAGATTCAGAAAAAAATTGTGCATCGAGGAAAAAAAAGACAAATCCACATATGAATAGATGCGGGTTCGCGGATCCTGATGAATAGTGCATCCGACCCTATAACATACTGAATTTGTCTTTTTTTTATTTCTCTTCACACAATTTTTTGTTCAACTTGAAACTTTGCATGAACAAGAATCAATGTATCCTTCATCGACTCATATTTTTCATTATATTTTTCCTGAACTGTTTTGTGAGATGAATCATGGGAGAAGTATGTGAGAGGGTGGGAGCACCCGATACATTCTCCTATTGCTCGGGTTGTTTTGTAATCTGTCTTGGAATGCAACTCGGTGCTGCTCGTCGACCATCGCGTACCAAGTCCTCGTCCTTGGGCTCCTCGTTTTCGCGGCTATCCGATCCTACTCGGCGGTTTCGGACGATGCAAATTGGCCTGCTGAGACATGGTCTCTCGCCGCATGGACGCGACCGTCGTGCGTGTAGGCGGCTGAATTTGACTCGCTAGATACGTGATTCAGAAATCTGCATACTAAAATCACCAAAAAGTTCAGAACAGACACGGGACGTTTAGCTTTCCCTTAAATATATCACACGGACAAAGGAGGAGAATCCTTCTAAGTCTTAAACTATTGAATGCTGCAATCTGCCGTGGTCCGTCGCCGAGGGATGGAAACACCAGCCATCAGTGACTCTTTCATTACATTCTTATTTTTACTAGAAAAATACAAGCACCCGAGTCAAGCCAAAGAGTCGAATCACGGTGGGCAGACCACAAGAAATCTTACTAAGTTATGCTGAGTAAGTGGTGGAGCCAATGGGGGCTGGCAGGGGGCATAGATTAGTTAATGATGCTACTATTATGTATAGGTGCAATTAGGCTCTAGCCACTCTGAATCTTTCATCATGGATGTATTGTTGACAACTAAAACATATAGTAATATTAGTGGCTTTTTTTTGAAGAAACTGAATGTACATGCTCTTAAAATTATTGTCACTCGCCAACTCTCAGCCCCCCTATGATCAAATCCTAGCTTCGCCCCTGCGCTCGGTTTGTATCTATAAGTTGTGCTTTGCCTTAGGATAGAGAAGAAATTGATTTGATACATTTCATAGGGATATGGTCCATCATATATCAAGTTCCAATTCATCTTTAATAATTCTAGATGGAAATATTGGGAGTTGGTTTTAGAAATCGCATGCATCTAAAATCATATGTGTTTTGGACATTTTTTATAGATACTCTAAAAACTTGGTTAGCCCTTTGGTGGCTGTAGTAAAGGCAACTTGGCATGTTATTATGTTGGGTGCAGCGTTTGCTTGGTGTTGGGCCGCTAGACAGAAAGTAGGGACGAGAAGCACGTCGAATGTCGAATCAAACCCCCCATTTTGTTCAATGTTCACGTTCTTCCTCTTCCTCTTTGACTTGTTTGAGTAAGTCAATAGGATTTGACATGCTTCGTAAATGTATTTTCAGAACCTTCACTTCATATACTTCAAACCAAGCATCGGAAGCACCCGCAGAATGTGCTTCTCTTAACCAGACATGTTATTCCATTTTGAGTATTTCGTACTATATATAATAAGGTAGAAATGTTATAACTAATGAAAGTATACAAATGAGAAAATCAAGTGCAATTAGTTGCAGATTCTAACATGTGGACATAGAATCAAGCTGCAATTTCGATGCTTTAATAAAGCAAGCTGGTCGGCACCTAAAATATTTATCTTTTTAAGATTTTCTTTGAATGTTATTTAAATCAAAAAGATATACAGTCATCTTTAAATTTTAATGATAACTCTAGATAATAGATTGTATATAAGATGGTTTATCATTATATAAAAATATAGCTTTTATGTTTTAAATGTGGTTTTATAAGAAATTGCGGTAAGGCGCGCACGGTACTGTAGCGGTTTGAGCCTGGAGCGGTTATACAGTTTTAAATGTGTTTTTATCATTATTTGAGCCTCGAGATGATTTCAAATTAAAAAAGTTTGAACTACAAAGTTGTAGATCTCGTCGAAAGCTACAATTTTCATATAAAGTTTATCTTCATCCGAATTTACACAAAACAATTACGATTTTTTGAAAACATATTTGGCGGTAGGAACCGCTACAGTACCACATCCCCCTACTGGTTTCATTTGCAAAACATTGCGTATACATATATTTTTGTAAATTCATAAAAAATAATATAAAATTTTAAACATTTATGTTACCCGGGGTCATAACAGAAAACTGCAATCACTTTGCAGGCTAAACATCACCTCCATGTCGCTTCTGTTTACCGAGAACTACGACCTCCCCATAAAAAAAGAACTACGACCTCACCATGTAAACCTACTCTGGTGATGCGAAAGGATAGCTTAGTGGTTACAAGAGTTTCAGTAGCACCTTAGGTCTTGAGTTCGACTTCTCGTGGGAGCGAATTTATCAAGATTTAATGGCGTTGTGCTTTCAGTGGTAGGCGACGTTCCCATCGACAGCGAGGCGTTTGTGGTGATTTCGACAATCTTGAGGATGTGTCGGCTCAGTCTTCAAAAATGCTCACAAAGGTAGGGTTTGCATGCGTGCGTTCATAAGGATGAGTGTGTGTTGTGGGTGTCTTGTTGTACTGTGCAATTCGAAAAAAAAAATTCTACCCTAGTGATTCCTTATTAATACAACAAATACATGAAGCTTTTCTTGCGAGCTTTGGGGGAGGGGAGGGGACATGAGCAAATGAATGGAGAAACTATGAGAAAAGGTCTCTGACCCTAATGTCTTCACACCTCTTGATCTCGAATATCTCTTGATCTCGAGTAGTTTCGAAAGCGTCAAGACGGTATGAGGTTCTTTCGAACTGCTAGCACCGGCAGTCGACATTTCCCTGTGGTAAAACGCCAAACATATAAGGGATCATCGCTGCAAGCCCCCCTCCCCCGCGGTACAGGTCATATACCTCATTATGGTTTTCTCTTTGAAGATTATTCTCATATCTTGTAAGCCATGGGCAAATGAACAGAGGAACTGTGAGACAAGGAAACTGACCTTAATGTCTTCGCACCTCTCGTTCTCAGATAGTTTCGAAAGAGTCAACACCGTATGGGTTTCTTTCGAATTGCTGGTACCGACAGTCAACATTTCCTTGTGATAAAAGGCCAAACATATAAGGGATCCTCGTTGCAACACCCAGTTACAACAAAATGGGGGTGGGGTTGAGGGGGTACTAGTCATGTATCCCGTTAGGGTTTTCTCTTTGAAGATTATTCTCATCTCTTGTAAGTTGTCGTTCGGCGTTGTAACCTGGCTCCTGATACAGTGAAGATTTGCTGGCTGGTGTCCGTGGTTTTTTACTTCCATATTGGGAGGGTTCTCCGTGTTAAATCCCGCGTCTCTTTTGCAATTTGATTCATTTACTTTCATCGTTCATTCACCGTCATTTATAACACGATTAATAGCACAATGCCAACGGTACAATGGCTGATAAGGTGAAAAATGCTCGCGTTGCTTACCCATCACTATGGCGGATCGGTGGTGGCTTGCGCCGGAGACGGTGAAGAGATGACAAGTGATGAGGAGGGGAGGGGTGCCCGAGAGCCGGTGCTTCAACAGTGACCAGGAGCCACCCAAACTATTGGCACTGCGCTGCACCGAGGGTGTAGTTGGATGTCGATTCGGCGAAAAAATAGCCCATCGTGTCGTTGATTGGGAACCGGAGTAGAAAATCGAAAATCGGACTGCATGGTGGAATGGTTGCATGCGTAGGGTGCACGCCACAAAAAAGAAAGGGCAAGCACGTTGAGTCTGTTCCTCCATGTGATGTGCTTGTATGCAATGGTTCAGTGTGTAACAACCAGAATGAGATGGAGGAGATGGCGTCCAGTTACTTTGAAAATCTATTCACAAAGGATGTCCGCATCCGTCCAGACATGTTGTTGGACAAAGTGCAACCTAAGGTAACACAAGATATGAACACGGCCCTTTGCAGAGACTTCACTGATCAAGAGATTGAATTTGCTATCTTCCAAATTGGACCTCTAAAGGCACCCGGCCCTGACGGGTTCCCTGCTAGATTTTTCCACAATAACTGGGAGGTCATTAAAAAGGATGTGTTGGCTGCTGTAAAAGTGTTTTTTAACACTTGTAAAATGCCTGAAGGTGTGAATGAGACAACAATAGTTCTAATTCCAAAAGTGGACAATCCATCTGAACTGAAAGATTTTCGCCCTATCAGCCTCTGCAATGTTATTTACAAAGTGGTCTCTAAATGTCTGGTGAACAGATTGCGACCTTTCTTGAATGTCCTAATTGAGCAAGAGCAGAGCGCCTTTGTGCCAGGAAGAATGATTACAGATAATGTGTTGATCGCCTTTGAGTGTATTCATGCAATGCAAAATGGTAATGAGTATGCTCAGTCTTTTTGTGCTTACAAGCTTGATCTGTCTAAAGCCTATGATAGAGTGGATTGGGTATTCTTGGAAGGTATGCTAAGTCGGTTGGGTTTCTCAAAACAGTGGACTTCTTGGATAATGGAGTGTGTTACCTCAGTGAAATATTCTGTTAAATTCAATGGATCCTTGCAGAGATCTTTTACTCCATCCCGTGGCCTTCGACAAGGGGACCCTCTCTCCCCATTTTTATTCCTGTTTGTGGCAGATGGTCTATCTTTGTTAATGAAAAGAGCGGTTGTTGAAAGACAGTTACAAGCTATTTCTATTTGTCGTCGGGCTCTACGTATATCTCATTTGCCTTTTGCTGATGATACCTTGTTGTTGTTTAAAGCATTAGGTGAACAGGCCAGAATAATCAAGGAAGTCTTAAGATGTTATGAATCTAGTACCGGTCAGTTAATCAATCCCGAAAAGTGCTCGATTATGTTTGGAGCGATGTGCCCTCAAGATGCCATGGACAGTGTCTGTGGCGAGCTGCAAGTTCATAATGTAGCAGGTGAGGCTAAATACCTTGGCCTGCCTACAACTGAGGGGCGAATGAAGAAAGGTCGGTTCCAACCTCTTCGAAATCGATTCGGAAAAGGATGAATGACTGGAGCGAACGAAATATGTCTCAAGCTAGAAAGGAGATCCTAATTAAGTCTGTTGCTCAAGCCTTGCCAACATATATTATGGGAGTTTTCAAATTGCCCCTGATGCTATGTGATGACTTTATGCAAATTATAAGGAATTATTGGTGGGGTGCAGAGAATGATCAAAGGAAGACACATTGGTGTTCTTGGGAGACAATGATACAACCAAAGATCAATGGTGGATTGGGTTTTCGAGATTTACGTCTTTTTAATCAAGCTTTGTTAGCCCGACAGGCATGGAGATTATTACTATACCCGGATAGTTTGTGTGCAAGGTTATTAAAGGCCAAATATTATCCGAGGGGGGAATTTATTAGATACTGCTTTTGGTGGAAACATTTCTCCCACATGGCGTTCAATTATGTATGGACTGGAGCTGCTAAAAAAAGGTATTATACAAAGAATTGGAAATGGCCGTAATATTCAGATTTGGCGGGATAATTGGATTCCGAGAGAAATATCTCTGAAAGTGGTCACAAAATGTAGAAGACCAAGAATTAGATGGGTCTCTGAATTATTTGAGAATGAACATAGAGAGTGGAATCGCAGCCTCATTAGAAATATTTTCCTACCGGTGGATGCTGATGCTATTCTAAAGATAAGAATTCCGACTGTTGAAGTATCTGATCAATTTGCTTGGCACTTTGAGAAATCAGGGCTGTTTTCGATAAAGTCTGCTTATAAACTGGCCCTGCAGCTTCAATGCCAGGACCAGATGGCTTCGAGTACTGCACCAAAAGAAAGGGAGAAGCTATTGAGAAATATTTGGAAAGCAGATGTTCCACCAAAGGTGCGTGTTTTTGCTTGGAGACTTGCCTCGAATGCTCTTGCTTCTAACACAAATAAGAAGGCAAGGCATATTATTGAGGATGATACATGCACAATTTGTGGACTTGTGCCTGAAGATGTAGCCCATGCGGTGGCAGGTTGCCCACGGGCCAGTGCTCTTTTAACAAAAATTCGTCATAAGTGGCCTATTCCAGAAAACTCTCAACTGCAATACTCGGGTCCTGAGTGGTTTCTAATCGCCCTTGATAATACACCTGAGATTGCTAGACCCGCCTTAATTTTGTCTCTTTGGAAAAATTGGTCGGTACGTAATGATCTCACACATGGAGGCACATCCTTCTCTATTGAAGGTTCAGTGAGATTAATTGAATCAATGCTGAATAATTTGTCAATTCAGGAGTCTGATGTGTTTTTGGAAGATGTAAAAGGTAAACGGACCATCGGTGAATCAAATAAATCTAAAGAATTAGCAGCAAATGAGATTGCAAGAACATCCCAACCAGTTGCTACTTGGAATCCACCTTATCAAGGTTGGCTGAAATTAAATGTCGACGCAAGTTTTATAGATGCCACTGGGCAGACTTGTACTGGTGCTGTTGTAAGGAACCACAAGGGGGAAGTTATAATTTCGGCTTGGCGTTTATTCTTTGATTGTCAATCTGTGGAAGAGGCTGAATTTGCAGCTTGTTGTGAAGGCTTAAGGTTAGTTGTGGAATGGTGCCAAGGGCCGGTTATTCTGGAATTAGATAACATCACTTGTATAAGAAGCTTGTCATCAAATGAAAGGAATCGTTCAAGTTCAGCTCCTTGGATTTCAGATATAAGGGAATATATGTCGAGGATAAATCAGGTTAAGTTCCAACATGTGAAGAGAAGCCAAAATTCAGTTGCACATGAGTTAAGTCAACACGGTCGCCGGGTAAATTCTTCAGCAGTATGGTTAAGGGACATCCCTATGTGTATCGTGCAATATGTATGCAGTGATTGTAACTCTATTATGATTTAATCAATGAAGGCTCTCTTTCCCCGCAAAAAAAATAAAACAAAAATGCTGACACCATCCACATACAACCTTCTACTTTATCGTCTCACTCTCCACCACAGGCCTCCCCTCTCACCGCGCGATGCCTCCTCTCCCTCCTGCTCCTGCTCCTCCTCCTCCCCATTCCCAGTCCGGCGCCTCCTCCCTGTCGCGTCCTCCATCTTCTCTCCCGGCCATGACGGTCCTCCTCCTGCAGCGCCGCTCATGCTCCCTCCTCTTGTCCACCGCCGCTGATTCCGTCCCCGCTCCTGCTTTGTAACAAAATCGTGCATTTCTGCAACAAGAACAAAATTCGATGTAGTGTATCGTCAGTGTCTGAAGAATGCTCGGGAAAGGATTATCCTCGGTTGCCATCTTTATTTCGAATACACCACATCGCTCGGGTGACTTTTGTACACCATCTGGATGCCAATTAAGCAGAAAATCGTGCATAGAAACCCCCCATTCTGACACAGGAACCTTACCTAAGTGGCATCGAAACAAAGTATGGACAGTATGAACTGCACGGGATGTAGTTCACTCCGGTTTGTAATCTGTCTTGGAATGGTAGTGTGTGTTGGGGAATTGGATTAAAACCATCACCCTCGGAACTTCGGAAATATCGTTGTTCTCAAGAATCCCGCGGTATGAGAGGGAAGATATTCGCTATTTCATGAATTCCGAAGGTGCTGCTATGGTTTCCGCAAACTCAAGTTCATATGATACAAGGTTTATCGATTTTCTGACACTCTAATGACCTTCGGAAGTAAAGTGCTCCGAAGGGCGGTCGACTTTCGATGTTTTTGGGACATTTCAGGGAAAGGTGAAATTTCGTAGGAGGATTGCAGTTCGGGAAACGAGACTTCGAAGATGAGTTCGAGCTTCCGAAGCTAAAGTTCAGGCTTTTGGGGAATCTTGTGAAGGGAAACTACGTCACGGGTGGGCCAAGTCAAAGGCGTGACACCAAAAGTCCGGGTTCGAGGTGTGAAAGGATGGCAAGCTTGTGAATATCCGAAGTCAGGCTCCGCAAATTACGGGATGTAAAAGACATTTATGTACATGTTCCCATTTGGAATATTCTTTGAATCCGAGGGTAATATCGGAATGTAAAAGTCCCTTCGTCTCCCTATAAAAGGGGGTCCGAGGGCACGTGTAAAGGGGTTCACAACTTTTGAGACGAGTTCAGGCTTTCAGAGATTCTTTGTCTCCCCGTTCTTGAGTTCTTTCGCGTGTTTGTTCGTAAATCTCCACCACTTGTGTTCGGGGGTCCCATCCGATTTTCAGACCCGCCAACATTGGCGCCCACCGTGGTCTAAGCCAACAACAACTCACGATGCCTCCACAGAAGAAGTCCAAGAAGAACACACCCACTGATGCAGACCAGGAAGATCATCACGTGGAAGAAAACAATGGAAACTCTCTTGCTACTGAACCTCCACAGGTCACAGATCAAGAAAGGCAAGCGAAACTCGAAGCTCTCAAGAAGGCACAAGCAGAAAAAACTGCACACCTCCTGGAAACACACATCGAAGATGAAGATGACGATGATGACACCGTAGACAAACAATTGGAAGAAGTGAACAGAAAAGTGCTAATGCTTCAGAAGGAGAAGGAAAACTTCGCGATTCAGCTGGAAGCAAAAAGAAAAGCTTCGGAGAAACTGGAGAAACTTAACCAAGCAAAAGAACAGCTGGAGAAAATGCAAAGGGAGATTGATGAAATGGAGGAACAAGAAAACAGTTCGCTCTGGCGCGATTCGCCACATCAGAGTTCTGGTCAGCGAAAAAGGACCTCGAAAGAGAATTTCTTCACAGGCAATGGAGTTTCACAGTTCGCAGATCCAGAATCGCCACTTTCCCTTGGGTTGCAAACTGCGCCATGGCCCCCGAAGTACAAACCAGTCGCTCTCCCGAAGTACAATGGGTACAGAAACTCCAGACAGTTCCTCATGAGTTACGAAGCCACTGTAAATTCAACAGGAGGAGATGATATCGCGCTAGCTAAATCTTTCATCATTGCTTGTGAAGGCCCAGTCCTCAATTGGTACTCCCTACTACCTCCACACTCAATCTGCAGTTGGATTGATCTCAAGACTAAGTTCATTAAAGCATTTCAAGTGTTCCATGAAACTGCTGCAAAGCCATCAGATCTCTATAACTGCAAGCAAAGAGACAGAGAACCATTGCAGAACTTCGTAAGAAGATTCATGCAACAAAAATCTCAAATTCCGGGAACAGATGACAAAACAACAATCCAAGCACTAATCAAAGGTCTGACTCCAGGACCGACAGCTTCACACTTGACTAGGAAAGAACCCCAAAGCATTGAAGAACTCTTTGATGAACTGGAACAATACATCAAATCTGATGAAGATCACCGAAGAAGAGTAGCTGAACGGAACCAATCAAGACAAGGCAATAGAGGAACAGGATGGAGGCCTCAATTCCAAACTCCACGAAACATCAATAACGTGGAAAATCCCTCATCGCAATTCAACCAAGACAACAGGCCAAGCACAAGAGGGGGTTTTCCTTCAAGAGGAAGAGGAAGAGGAAGAGGACCTCCGAAAGTTCAAAATCATGATCCAAGAGATCCATACTTTTACTGCAGATATCACGGGAGGGGCCATAGCACCGAAGCTTGCCCAGAAACTAAAAAGAATGTAGCAAGAATCCAGCAAGAGAAAACCATGATGTCCATTGCCTCCACAATGCCAAACCAGTTCCATCAAAACTTCTAGCAACCACAGCTTATGGGTCCTCAGCCAAGCCCAATCCCAATTCAGCAATTTCAACAGGCACAATCGTCATGGCAGCCTTAGAAACAGTTTTTTCCTCAGTCTCAGGCAATTCAAACCATTCAGCAGCCGCAACCAATTTAAGAAATGTTGCCGCCACCACCAGCCAATTCAGTAAAGCCAGAGTCAAGTTCAAGAGGCCACAATCTGAAAGCATTGCCTTCCTTCGGAACTATCATGCCTATCACTGGAGGCTCAGCCATGGAGTTCGAAACAAAGAGGCAGAGGAACAACTACTTCAGATCTGTGAACACAGTCATCAACGACGGTCCAGCAGCGCGACCAGAATGGGCCAAGGTGCCGATAACATTCACCGAACAAGACTTCAAGTTGAAATCCACAGATCAAAATGACACCATGATCATCGAGGTGAATATCGCCGGATGGGTGATTGGAAAAGTCCTGGTGGACAATGGAAGTTCTACCGATATTTTGTTCATGAAAATGTTCGAGAAAATGAGTTTGAGTCCGCACATGCTTCATCCACCAGAATACCCGCTTATGGGATTCGGAGGAAAGCCCATCAAGCCAACAGGAAAAAGAGCTCTTCCAGTATCATTTGGAGATCTTGACAATGCTAGAACAGAGACTCTCACATTTGATGTAGTTGACATGTATCACCCATACTTCGCAATCTTTGGCAGAGGCTTCATCAATAAGTTCGATGCCGTGATAAGGCAGCAGTTCCTGTGTATGAAAATCCCAGCACCCAAAGGAGTCATCACAGTATTCGGTGATCAACAAGAAGCTAGAAACATAGAGAAGGGCCACACACCGGGTCTGAGCAATGTGCACCACTTGAACTCTACCAAAGAAAAGAAAGAACCGTATGTCGAAGCCAAAAGAGACAAAGAGAAAGTAGAAATAAGCGCTGATGGCGAAACGAAGAAAGTGTACTTAGACGACATGCCAGATAGAGCGGTGGTGATAAAGGCTCATCTTAGTCCCAAAGAAAAGAAAGAGCTCGTCGAATTTCTGAACAAAAACAAAGATGTCTTCGCTTGGTCAGCAAAAGATTTGCAAGGTGTCAACAGGGATATCATTGAACATGCCCTTGACACAGATGAGAAAATAATTTCGAAGAAGCAGAAACTTAGGAAAATGTCTGAAGAAAAGGCCAAAGCAGTAGAGACTGAGGTGCAAAGGCTTCAGGATGCCAAAGTGATCAGGGAAGTCATGTACCCTGTATGGCTAGCAAACACCGTGCCAGTGAAGAAAAAAAATGGGAAGTGGAGAATGTGTGTGGACTTCACAGATCTGAACAAAGCTTGCAAAAAGGATGATTTTCCTCTGGAAAGAGTAGACAAGGTTGTTGATGACACCGCAAACAGTGAAATGCTTTCACTTCTGGACATGTTCTCGGGCTACCACCAAATCAGGGTGCGGAAAGAAGATGAAGAAAAGACAAGTTTCATCACACCGTTTGGAACATATTGTTTCGTGAGAATGCCAGAAGGGCTAAAGAACGCAGGCTGCACCTTCTCGAGAATGATAGCAATAGTGCTACACCCTCAGCTTCGGAGAAATATTCTTGCATATGTCGACGACATAATCGTCAAAAGTGTTCAAAGAAACGACCACATTAGCGATTTGCAAGAAACTTTCGCGAATCTTAGAGCAGCAAATCTCAAGCTGAATCCCGAGAAGTGCGTCTTCGGCATTCACAAAGGAAAGGTGTTGGGTTGCTTGGTTTCGACAAAGGGTATTGAAGCAAACCCTGACAAAATCAAGGCTCTAGTCGAGATGCAAGAGCCCATTTCGGTGAAAGACGTGCAAAAACTAACAGGGAGAGTGGCCGCCCTTAACAGATTCATGCCCAGAGCAGCAGAGAGAAGCTTACCTTTCTTCCAAATTCTTCGAAGTTCCAAGAATTTTCAGTGGTCTGAATCTCAGAAACAAGCCTTCCAAGAACTCAAAGATTACTTATCAAACATGACGAAGCTATGTCCTCCAGAGCCAAGATCGCCACTTCTGCTGTACTTGTCTGCTTCCAATTCAGCTGTCAGCGCTGTGCTGGTACAAGAGAAGGAAGAAGAAGGGAAGCTGAAACAAATCCCGGTGTATTTTGCTTCGGAAGCTCTTTCAGGATCCAAACTTTTCTATTCCGAGCTAGAGAAGATAGCATACGCAGTAATCATGGCAGCAAGAAAACTAAGGCACTACTTCGAGGGACACAGAATAAGGGTAATCACAAATCAACCACTGAACGACCTGTTCATGAACAAGGAAGCATCAACCCGAATCGTCAAATGGGCAGCAGAGCTATCAGAATATGCTGTGGACTTCGAAAGAAGAAGCGCAATAAAATCACAAGTCTTAGCAGATTTCGTCGTAGACTGGACATCACCAACCCAAGACTCTGGCGAAGATATAACCACGCCATGGGTGGTACACTGCGATGGAGCTTGGTGTGACAGAGGAGTCGGAATACAACGATTGTGACATCTCCAACCGGAGTTGTAATAAGATATGCCGCTCGACTTGATTTCGCAGATGATGTGCCTTCTACGAACAACACAACGGAGTATGAGGCTCTACTCTTAGCTCTGAGAAAGATGAAAGCATTGGGCCAGCAAACTTTCATCATCAAGACAGATTCGAAAGTGATCCAAGAACACATCGAAAAAGAAAGCGAAGCAAGGAATCCAATTCTGGTGAAGTATCTTGAGAAAGTTAGAGAAATGGAGAAGCACTTCAGGGGCTACACAGTCCAGCATATCTCGAGAAATGACAACAACGAGGCAGATAAGCTGGCGAAAGCGGCAGCTCAGAAGCAAGCAATGCCTCCGGATGTGTTCTTCGAAATTATCAGAGAACCATCAATCAAAGACCCGAAGCCAAGAACTGTGAGCAACATAGAAAGTCATGATTGGAGGGCTGAAATCATGGCATATCTGAGAGGTCATTATGAACCACAAGATGAGTTGGAGGAAAAGAGGCTAAGGCAAAGGGCAAGGGGCTATGCTGTAGTGAATGGAGAACTTTACAAGTCTGGAGTTACCGAACCATGGCTAAGGTGCATAACTTCCAAAAAAGGCTTGGAACTTCTCAAAGAAATTCACAGCGGATTCTGTGGTGCACACATAGGCACAAGAGCACTAGAGAGCAAGGCAATAAAACAGGGATTCTTTTGGCCCTCCATAAACCTTGACTCAAAGAAGTTGGTTCAAGAATGTGAAGCCTGTCAAAAAACAGCGAATCAGCAAAATTTACCATTTATGTCAGTTCATCTGATTCCACCGTCATGGCCTATGCAAAGGTGGGGGATAGATCTGGTTGGGCCATTGCCGACAGCTCAAGGAAATTGCAAGTTCGCAGTGGTTGCAGTTGACTACTTTACCAAATGGGTGGAAGCGAAGGTATTGGCGAATATCACCGCACTGACAGTTCGGAAGTTCTTCTGGCAAAATATAATCTGTAGATTCGGAGTCCCAAGAGAGATAACAGTGGACAGTGGAAAACAATTCGATTGCTATTCTTTGAAGGAATATTGCAAAACTCTGGGCACTCACGTGAAGTACTCCTCAGTTTACCATCCGTAGTCCAATGGGGCTGTAGAAAGGGCGAACGGGTTGATCTTTTCGGGAATCAAGAAGTGTCTGTATGATCAGAGAAAAGGTAGGTGGATAGATGAGTTGCCAAGGGTAATCTGGTCTCACAACACAACAGTGTCAAGGGCAACAGGTTTCACGCCTTTTCGCTTGCTATTCGGGACTGAGGCAATGACACCGGAAGAAATCAAGAATGAAAGTTTGAGAGTTCAGAAGGCAAAAGAAATTGAAGAAGTTGAAACGAAAATAGAGAAGGACATGATTGAGCTCAAGATTCTCGAAGCCTCAGAGAACATTGAAAAATACCAAAGAGAGACCAAGGCATGGAAAGACAAGAAGATAGTCAGGAAAGACATCAAGACCGGTGACTTAGTGCTAAAAAGAAAGAAGAATAGGGAGAATCCCGGGAAACTTCAGGAATCTTGGGAAGGACCCTACATAGCAAAAGAGACTAGTATGCCAGGAGCTTTTCGCCTAGTAGATCAGACCGGTGAAGAATTGTTGCATTCGTGGAATGCAGACAACCTAAAAAGGTACTACCCTTGAAAGCCATGAAAGTAGTTAGACTCAGTTTTCAGCATTTCCTTTCATAGATTTAAATTCCATAAAAATTGTAAAAACCTGAACCACAGAGTTATAAGTGGCTTCAGGAACAAAAATATTTACTTTACGCATTTACCTTAGAATAAAAAGGATCGTACTCTTTTCCTTGCAAAGGGAGCCCAAAATCAAGGGGCAAGGTTTTTAACGAGGCAGATCCTATGTAAATACTCTTTATGGTATATATGAAAGAGGTTTCCCCCAAATTTTGTGTCTTGTGAAGTTCCAACATATTGTGAAAGAAAAGTTTCATGAAAAGGCTTCGTGACAGCCGAGACTTCCAAAGTGTGAAAGAAAAGTTCCATGAAAAGGCTTCGTGATAGCCGAGAATTCCAAAGCGTGAAAGAAAAGTTCCATGAAAAGGCTTCGTGATAGTCGAGAATTCCAAAGCGTGAAAGAAAAGTTCCATGAAAAGGCTTCGTGACAGCCGAATTCCAAAGCGTGAAAGAAAAGTTCCATGAAAAGGCTTCGTGACAGCCGAGAATTCCAAAGTGTGAAAGAGAAGTTTCGTGAAAAGGCTCCGTGATAGCCGAGATTCCATCGTATGAAAGAAAAGTTTATGAAAAGGCTCCGTGATAGCCGAGATTCCATCGTATGAAAGAAAAGTTCATGAAAAGGCTCTGTTATAGCCAGAATTCCATCGTGTGAAAGAAAAGTTCGTGAGAAGGCTCCGTTATAGCTGGAATTCCATTGTGAGAAAGAAAAGTTTGTGAGAAGGCTTCGTGATAGCCGAAACCCCAAAGAGAAAGAAAAGTTTCGTGAAAGGGTTCCGTGATAGCCAAAAATCCAAAAGTGAAGGGGAAGTTTCGTGAAAAGGCTCCTTGATAGCCGAGGGCTCCGAAAAAGCCAAAATCCCAGAGTAAAGGGATATCCTACGAAAAGGCCTGAGACAACAACAAGTTGTGGCCTAAATCCCAGAGTAAAGAGATATCCTACGAAAAGGCCTGAGACAACAACAAGTTGTGGCCTAGATCCCAGAGTAAAGGGACATCCTACGAAAAGGCCTGAGACAACAACAAGTTGTGGCCTAGATCCCAGAGTAAGGGGACATCCTACCAAAAGGCCCGAGACAACAGCAGGTTGTGGCCCAGAAAATTCAAACGTCTCGACATGGGATTTTTGCGAAGAAGAGTATGAAGTAATTTTTTGATTCAAAATTCTCTCAGTCGTAGGAATAAGAAACTTGAGAATCTTAGCAATAAATATCCTCGAATAAATCTATGAAGTGATGTCTACTCAGGAAAGTTTTTTAGCCGAAAATATTATTTTGTAGGCTAAGGGGCTCAGCTGCCTTCGTAAGAATGACAAGTGCACAAAACTGGTTGAAGCAACTGAAAGTTGCGATATCAACCTGAGCAAGTCTGCTGTGTAGGCATAAGTCCACAAAACTCGCGAAGCAAGTTTTGTCAACTTATACTCTCGAAGTACAAGTTTTTCGCTTCAAAAGAAAACCAAAGTTCGTGAAAGGAGACATGCATGAAATTTCGCATAAAACGTCAAGGTGGGAAGGGTGACGTTTTTTCTTAAAAAACGAGTTTATTGCCTTATTTTCATACGAAATTTCACAGAAGTACAATACACAGCTTCGAAGAGCTGAAAGTTCAGAAAGGTAGTTCGATAATACGGCCCGGATTACGGCCATTGTTTTCTGCAACATCACTAGCATAAGCAAAGCTGCAGTCGCCACTTATGGGGCTAAGGGGCTCCGTCTTCACGAAGGGGCGTGAATCTGAAGCTTCAGTCGCAAGGGCATAACCGTCGAGGTAAAGAAAAAACCAACTTAGTTGGAAGCTACGCATCGAGAAATATTGACAATAATAAGTCCAAAAATCAGAGAACTTGCACCCAAGATGAGCTTCTTTATACAAGCGCCAAGCTTCACCACTAACTATCTGGTCTTGGCGATGAATACGCAAAGGTATGACGTCCTGCACAGGCCCACCTTGCAGGACCTGCGCAGGTTAAAGTTTACAAGACAAAAGTTTAGAGAGGGCCATAACCCATGAATATATACAAGTTCATAACTTTTGAACATCAAAAGCAATAGTTCAGACAAGTTCTGTTTCATCCAACAACATCGACCTTCGGAGAACTAGTGCGCTATTCGGAACTTCCATCTTCTTCATCGTTGTCTCCACTGCTGCTACCGCTGCTCCCACTTCTCGAACCATCTTCAGCCTCATCATCCTCACCAGCTCGACCATCGGATTCGGAACTCATCTCAAGAGCATCGCGAATTTCTTCACTCGTTTCCTTCCCTATCAACTGAAAAAGTTGAACGATGAAAAGTGATTAAAGAAAGAATTCAGCATGCGAAGTCAGGGCAGAGCAAAGAGTGAAAAGGGTTTAAAGTTCAAGAAAATTGTTACTTCTTCAAGTTTTTCACGAGCGACCTTCTTCGCAAACTCTTTGCCGCTGGCAACCCAGAACTCCTTCATAAACTTTATCTTCACAGCCCGAACATCTTTGTGACTCCGGATAAGAGAAGTGCTACCAGCATCGGGAAACTTGTGTAGAGCGTTTTTAAACTTCTCAAAGTCCATACAATCATAGTTCTCTCGAAGCTTCAATAAACTCTCCACGCTAAAGGAAGCGGCAAAATCGCTGGCGTTGGATATAACTTCAGGAAGAGCCTCGAATTCTGATAGCATCCATCCCATCACTTCCTCTGCACCATAAGATTCGGGAAAAGGCTATGCACGAGCACCAAACTGACCCAGAGTTTCGCCATATTTTTCGAACCAGAGCCAAAAACGTCTTTTTATTCCCTCAGCCCCTCTGTTCAGTGCATCATCTCTTTCGTCAACCATTTTCTCAAGTTCGAGGATCCTTGTGTCCCTGGCGCTGACTTGGCCAACAAGATCGGAGTTTTGCTTAAGAAGATTCGCGTTTGTTCCGCGAAGCTCTGTAATAGCTGAAGTCCCTTCATCGACTGATTTACGAAGTTCTTCAATGACTTGGACATCATTGCCTCGAGCTTCTTTAAGCTTGTCATGTTCTTTCTTCAAGTTGTGATAAGCGACATCCACAAGCTTCTTTTCATTCTGCAAATTTTTCAAAGCTTCTGTAAGATCTTTAACTTGAATCGCCAGATCCTGACTCAAAGACTGAGCTCTCTCCAAGTTTTGCTTCAAATCATGAACTTCTCTGCCGAGATCAGAAGCATGTTGCTCATTTTCTTTAAACTTCTCCGATAGCAGTCTGCCAGCAACAGCTGTCTTTAGACTGAGAATAGCGTTGAGCTTGGAGAGTTCGGAAGCAGAAAGATTCTGAACAGATGATTCGAAGGCTAGAAAAGAAAGCGAAGGTACAATAAGCTTACACAAAGAAAGAAACAAAGAAAAAGCAAGAGACGAAGGGCAAACCTTCCGAATCGAAGATATTTGAAGGCTTGTCGCCAGCGGTTCCAGCAATTCCCGTAGATTTCTGACAGGGAGAAGAAGCGCGCCCCCAGGAACAATAACCGCCTTATGAGTAAGAAGAGGCATCTCCTTCGGAGCGTCCCCTCCTGTTTCACTCGTTTGTTCAGTTATAAACTTAGGAGACCGCCACAGCACAGAAAAGCTATGAACACCACCATTTTTGTCAATCACCGGACACTCAACACTCAAAAGTTCACCCCTGAAAGACGTACCAAAACTCGCGTTGTACGCGGCAATGTCAGGGGCAGGATCCTGGTCTTCGGGGATGTCTTCGCGATTCCCAATTAAAGAAGGATCTTCAAGAGATCCGCCACTCCGATCCACAGTATGCTCCAACTCTTCAATAAATTTCTGCGATGCTTTGCCAGTAGCAGTGAGAGTTTTGGCAGCCTCAGCTTCGGAAGAAGCAACGGTAACAGGATCTTCAGAGATGATACGAGCTTCGGGCAGTGCATCTGAAAAGGTTTCAATATCCACGAATTCATTTTCCGAGCCAGGAGAGCAAACAGAATGGAGCCCCAACCTCAACATGTAGCAAAAACAAGGAAAATAACCTGAGCGATGAGGTTCATCTTCGGCTTCGTCGTCAGAAAAAGCCGGAGCTACGCGTTGAATCACGGAGACTTTCTTCACAGCTTTCTTAGCTGTTTTCTTGCCCAAATCAGCCAAACTAACGACGGTTGTAAGCTCAGCATCGGAAACACCTTCCGAAGCTTTCCGCTTTTTCTTGTTAGACTCCAACGCCTTTGTTTTCGATGGCTGGACTGCAGGGGCAGCATCAGAGGGTTTCCCAGATTTTCCTTTCTTCGAAGATTTCCTCTTCCGAGATTTAGAAGGAGCACCGATAGCAACAGAACCAATTGCTCCGGGAGGTTGCATCTTCTTATCAGGACCAAGCGGCCTTGAGCGAAGGGCCAGATCAGCACCAAGTTCAGAGAAAACCCGATTCACTCTATTCTTATGTTTCACGATATGCTTGTAGGCCTTATACTCGTTAAGAGTGAATTCCCCGACAATCTCGCAGACTTTAGCCTCGACCTCGGTAATGAAATCTTCCAAAGTCTGGTCGTCACGAAGACGAAGACCAAATCTTGGAAAGTGAACCTTGCTTTGAGCCCAGTCTACGGAAAGTTCAACAATTTCTTTCGGCCCCCAGCTGTGAGCGATAGGCCATATCTGCGCAGCAACGAACTCTTCAAGGACGTCGCCTCCTCCAAGAATGCGACAAGCAAAACCAAATCTATTTTCAGCAATCATAGAACCGGGGGTTTTGCGGTCAAACGTCGCAGTGCAAATGGCGTTCATCGGACCCATTGGACAGTAAAAGGGGTAGAAGGCGCCGGTTCAACCCAAGACTTCAGCCATGTCAACTTTCACATAGAACCACTGTCGAAGCCAATCATCAGGCCACTTGTTGTTACTGCAAGGGGCAAGCTAAATGCGCTCAATCTTCTGATTAGCATTCTTGCGACGAGTGTTGAAGGTACAACATCCGTAGTGAGCTTTGTACAACTGGCCGTCGTCTAGCTTGATAGCCTTCCTCTGAATGTGAAGTTCGAAGAGCCGAGCAAAAACGTCAGCTGAGATCACGCAGTTAAAGGTTCTCATGATCCAAAAGAACTTCGAAAGTTCGATGAAAGAGTTGGGCGTAAGCTGGTGCATCTTCACAGAAAACCGATCAAGAAGGGAAGGAAGATGGTTGTCGCAAGGAAATCTTAGTCCAGCAGTGAAGAAATCCTTGAAAACGACAATTTCATCTGCTTCAGGAGCAGGAATCTCTTCATCACCAGGAGCACGGTCGTCGCCAGAAGGGAAGAAACCGGCAGCTTCGAATTCCTTAATGGACTCTGGAGTAACTAAAGATTTACCGAAAACCAGAGTGGGAGGGTAGAAATCTTTAGGAGCGATGAGTTCATCAACGCTGGCGTCCACGTTTGAAATATCTTCACCTTCCCCCGACTCAATTTCACCATCTTCGTGTGTATCAGTGGCCTTGGAAGCTTCAGCTGCAGAATCAGTGGCCATCACTGATGTCCCCTCAGCCTCGGGAGGGATACCAGCTGCAGCCAATTCTTCAGAAGTCATGGGGCGAGCGGTGCTTTTTGTGCGAGCCACCTTACTAAGGAAAAGATGCTTAGAAGCTTCAAAAATGAAGAACTAGGCTTCGGAAGAAACAAATAGAATGAGGAGGGAAGCAAAAAAGTAAAAGAAATTACCTTCGGAGATTTGTCACCAAAGAAGAACAAAAACTTCAAAGCACAAATCTTAAAGTACGAAACTTCCGAAATTTCGAGAGAGCGATAGAACGGCGAACGGTAAAATAAAGTTACCGCTCGAAGCCTCTATTTATAGGGAGGGGGCGGGGTAGTTCCGAGAAAGTGTCTCGATATAGCCATTACAAACCTAGGAAGCCGACGCGTGTATCCTCCGACGTTCCGAGAGTGACGTTTTTTACCACAATTCTGAGGGTTCTTCGCGGAATCGGATCATCGGAGTCAACCCGCTTCCTCGAGGGGCTAGTGTTGGGGAATTGGATTAAAACCATCACCCTCGGAACTTCGAAAATATCGTTGTTCTCAAGAATCCCGCGGTATGAGAGGGAAGATATTCGTTGTTTCATGAATTTTGAAGGTGCTGCTATGGTTTCCGCAAACTCAAGTTCATATGATACAAGGTTTATCGATTTTCTGACACTCTAATGACCTTCGAAAGTAAAGTGCTCCGAAGGGTGGTCGGCTTTCGATGTTTTTGTGACATTTCAGGGAAAGGTGAAATTTCGTAGGAGGATTGCAGTTCGGGAAACGAGACTTCGAAGATGAGTTCGAGCTTCCGAAGCTAAAGTTCAGGCTTTTGGGGAATCTCGTGAAGGGAAACTACGTCACGGGTGGGCCAAGTCAAAGGTGTGACACCAAAAGTCCGGGTTCGAGGTGTGAAATGATGGCAAGCTTGTGAATATCCGAAGTCAGACTCCGCAAATTACAGGATGTAAAAGATATTTATGTACATGTTCCCATTTGGAATATTCTTTGAATCCGAGGGTAATATCGGAATGTAAAAGTCCCTTCGTCTCCCTATAAAAGGGGGTCCGAGGGCACGTGTAAAGGGGTTCACAACTTTTGAGACGAGTTCAGGCTTTCGGAGATTCTTTGTCTCCCCGTTCTTGAGTTCTTTCGCGTGTTTGTTCGTAAATCTCCACAACTTGTGTTCGGGAGGCCCATCCGATTTTCAGACCCCCAACGGTGTGCTTTCTCGTTGACCATCGCGTACCAAGTCCTCGTCTTTGGGCTGAAACAAACAATGGTACGAGCTCGATTTCGCGGTGATCCGATCCTACTCGGCGGTTTCGGACGATGCAAACTGGGCTGCTGATGAGACTTGGTCTCTCGCCACATGGACGCGACCGTTGTGTGCAGGAGCAAGCTGAATTTGACTCGCTAGCGACGGTGCATGCTTCATCAGATACTAATAAAATCACCAGAAAGTTGAGAACAAGGCACGGGACGGAATGCTGGGAGATAAATATATCACACGGACAAAGGAGGAGAATGCTTCAAGTCTTAAACTATTGAATGCTGCAAGCCTGCAATCAGCCGTGGTCCGTCGCCCCGAGGGAGGAATGGCTCGCTCGTGCAGTCGTGCGACGCGCACTTTGACCTCCGTCGGCCGCCGCGGCCGCCGCGCCAACGAATAGGCTGGCTAGCTGCACACGACACGACACGACACGCCCTTCGGTGCGAGCGCTTTTCTTCCCTCGTGCTCCTGTCGCCTAAGCAAGCGAGCAAGAAGCAGCGAGCGAGTAGCGTCGTGATCCGCCTCTCCTCTCTCGATCGCGTAACCCCCTCGGCCATGAAGCCCCAGAAGAACAATCCGTCCTCACCGAAGCTCTCCGTCGCCGTCGCCACGGCGATGCTCGTCCTGCTGGCCCTCGCGGTCGTCTCGCTCTACGACTTCAACTTCGCCGATAGCTACCTGTACATACTCCGCGCCTCCTCTTCGACGTCGTCGTCTCCGCCCGACACCACCTCCTCGCCTCGGACGGCTCCGGCCACGTCGACGTCATCGTCATCTTCGTCGTCGCCTCCGACCAACTCCTCCTCGTTTCCGGCGTCTCCGACGAGCAACTCCTCGTCATCGGCGTCTCTGGCAGCCACCGTCAAGGTGGAGGCCTGCGACCTGACACGGGGCCAGTGGGTGCCTGACGACGAGGCGCCGTACTACACGAACCTGACGTGCCCCTTCATCGACGACCTCCAAAACTGCATGAAGTTCGGCAAGCCCAGCCTCGAGTTCATGCGGTGGCGGTGGCAGCCTGATGGGTGCGACCTCCCACGCTTCGACGCGGCGGGGTTCCTGGAGGCCATGAGGGGCAAATCCGTGGCCTTCGTCGGCGACTCCCTCGCCAGGAATCACCTCAAGTCTCTGCTCTGCATCCTGTCACAGGTACGTAAGTACGTAACTGTTGGGATAGCTGCCCGTTGCACTTGGGCAAAACTCGTTAGAACACGTCCACGATTCATGGCACGCCGGCACCTTGCTGTGCTGTACGCCGTTTGCTCCTCTGCAACTGCTAAAGCAACGGCCGTTCGTATATGTCGCAGGTGGCGCAGCCGGTGGAGGTCGTGACGACGGCGGAGATCGACGTCACGGGGAGGGCCGTCCGGCGGAACTTCCACTACGGAAGCCACGGCTTCAACGTCTCGCTTTTCTGGTCGCCGTTCCTCGTCAAGGCGAACCTCTCGGACGCGGAGCACGGGCTGGGCCTGTGGGACATGCACCTCGACACGCCGGACGCGAGGTGGGCGGCGCACATCGCCGACTTCGACTACATCGTCCTCTCGGGAACCAACTGGTTCTTCCGCCCCTCGGTGTACCGCGAGGGCGGCCGCGTCGTCGGGCGCAACGGCGCCGCCGCCACCGCCGGCGGCCGCGTCCACGACGCGACGGCCGAGATGCCCGTCTCCGGCGCCGTGCGCGCCGCGTTCCGCACGGCGCTGGGAGCCATCGCGGCACGCGAGGGGTTCCGCGGCAAGGCCCTGGTCCGGACGGTCACGCCCGCGCACTTCGAGAACGGGGAGTGGAACACGGGCGGCGACTGCGTCCGCGCGCGCCCGTTCCGGCGCGGCGAGCGCGACCGGGACGCCGTCGTGGCCGAGTTCCGCGCCGCGCAGGTGAGGAGACCCAACCCAACCAACCCCATGCCCCTCGCCCTGTCTCTACGCGTCAAGAAGATTTCGTTAGAACGCGGAGACGTGGAGAGAATGGCTAGTGACCTGATGGTTGTCATCTTTGGGGCTGCACGACAGGTTGACGCGCTCAGGGATACAGCGGCGACGTCGAAGCGGAAGGGGGCGGAGCTGCGGCTGCTGGACATCACGGAAGCGATGGAGCTGCGGCCGGATGGGCACCCGAGCCGGTACGGGCACCCGCCGGGCGGGAGCGTGGAGGGGAGCTTCGTGGTGGACTGTCTGCACTGGTGTTTGCCCGGGCCGATCGACCTGTGGAGCGAGCTGCTGTTCCAGATGCTGGCGGCTCATCAATAGCATAGCATCGATCGATCATGTTCAGTTGTTCACAATGAATCATCGACCTGTGGAGCGAGCTGCTGTTCCAAATGCATTGAAGCTACAAAAGCTTCATTGAATTGATTTTTTGCCATGTTTTGATCAAAGTAAATTCAAATAGCCAATCATATTGTGGTCCATGGCAGTAGAGTTTTTGAAGGTGTTTGGTTGCATGCATTATATTGTGCATGCATGGATGATCCTGGATGAGGTGGTTTAACCATTTTGTAAACTAGTATATTAAGTAGATGGTTTCATCCCGAATGAGTTGGTATGATTGATCTAATCAAGCAAATGGACCAAGATCTAGCTCTATTGCTTGAACCATTTCATAACAAACTAAATAATGCAAGTGACCAAACACACTCTAAAAGAAAGTGAGAAAATGACATTTGAGGCTAGACGTACAAGGGTGACCTCTCCTTTGATGCAGTCTTGTTTCTGGAGGTTGTGAGTAGCAAGTTTATGGCCTTCGTCGGGATCCCCTCGCTAGGAATCGTCTTTAATTTGGCTCTTGTTCTGCCTCTTGTCCAAGGTAGAACCGTAGAAGATCTGTATACCTGAGGCCCCGATTTTCGTGAAGCGATGTGCAAAGTTGTAACACCCCCCCCCCCCCCTTGTCACAAACATAGAGGATGCGACAAACTTGTATTTCCCTCCTTATAACAAACATTCAGGATGGGACACCAGGCATAAGTGAATCTCCCATTACATCTGTATTTTTACTATAGAAATACGAGCACCTGAGTCTAGTGAAAGACTCAAATCACGATGGGCGGATTCCACCACAAGAAACCTTACCGACTAGGTTATACTGAGCTTTTATCGATAGGTTATGCTTTGATTTAGGATAGATAAAAAATCGATGGATGCATTTCATATGTATATGATTCATCATATATCAAGTTCCAATTCATCTTTAACTTTCACAGTGAGTAAAATGCACTGGCAGTCCTTAAACTTGTCCAGTTGTGTCACTTAGGTCCTCATACTCTCAAAATACATTTTTGGCTCTCTAAACATGGGCTCGGGTGTCATTTAGGTCCATATACTCTCAAAGTGTAGATTTATCCCTCTAAACTTGGCTTTGGGTGTCATCTAGGTCCTTATACTTTCTAAAGCCATTGTCACCTCAATTAAATTGACAAAAACTTAATTTTACACATATATAATTTAACTATAGTAAAATAAAATGTGTTTCAACTCACTGTATGTGTAGATATTAATATGCTGAATCTAGAAAGATCGATATTCTTTTACTTTGGAGATAATACCATATAGGTGCACATGATAGGTAAGATTGTCCAAATTTGAATATCTCGTGATTGCACAACAATAAACTAAAATTAGAGATTTTTAAGATAAATTACTAGATGAAGGGTTGAAGCTAAAGAAGCAATAAAACAAGTAAGAAAAATATGCTAATGAAAATGATGGCTTGCTTTAGAACATAAAGTTTGATCTTATCATATTAATTATATTAGTGGATGATATTGTATTTCAAGTTTAGGGACCTATATGACACTTGAGGACAAATTTAGAGAGTTAGATCTGCATTTTGAGGGTATATGAACCTAAATGACACCCGAGCCCAATTTTAGGAAGCCAAAAATACATTTTAAGAGTACGGGGACCTAAGTGACACAGTCGGACAAGTTTAAGGACCGACCATACACTTTACAATATTTAAAAAAATAGTTATAAAATAAATTTAGTACAATATGTACTTTAAAAAACTACATAAAAATCCAAATAAAACTAACTATATAATTTATTACTCCATGAGTGAGTAATTTTGAAATAGTAGCCATGATTTCTATTTTTTAAACATTCACACAATTTTTCATGAGTGCTTTTATTTTATTTGCTCTAGAAATAGGGGACCTCAAGTTTATAGTCACCCGGTGGGAAGTTTACCACCGGGCCATTCTCCTACCATTATTTGACGATGGGCACACACGTGGGAGGTCCCCGCGGGAGAAACAAAGATAAGCATCGGAAAAATTTAGGAAAAATAATTAAAAATCACGAAAAATATTTTATCAAAAAATTTCCAATAAAAAATTATAAAATTTCTAGAACAAATTACAGACACGACATTTCTTTGTACAGTTTTTCATGAGTGCTTTTATTTTATTTGCTCTAGAAATAGGGGACCTCAAGTTTACAGTCACCGGTGGGAGGTTTACCACCGGGCCATTCTCCGACCACTATTAGACGACGAGCACACACGTGGGAGGTCCGCGTGTGGGAAACAAAGATAAGCATCGGAAAAAGTTAGGAAAAATATTAAAAATCACGAAAAATATTTTATCAAAAAAATTCTAAAAAAAATTATAAAATTTCTAGAACAAATTACAGACACAAAACTTTTGAAGCAAAATGTTTTACACGAAAGAGTATTTTTCAAAACTTTGGGGAAAACATTTTGCAGAAAATTTTGTGGAAAAAATAAAAACTTTGTGGAAAGATTTGCATAAAATTTTGGAACACAAACTTTGGGGAAAAGATTTTGCAGAAAACTTTGTGGAAAAGATTTTGCGAATTTTTTTTGAAAAAATTAAGAAAAAAACTTTGTGGAAAATATATTTGCATAAAATTTTGGAATAAAACAAAATTCAAAAAAATAAGAACAAAAAGGTTATGAAGAAAAACATTGTGGGGGGGGGGGATCGAAAAAGAAAAAAAAACCGACAAGATCTGAAGGGATCCGCCGAGGGACACCACGGCTCCTCGGGGGAGGCGGGCATTCTTCGGGGGGACACCTTGGCCCCGCAACTCATCATGCCAGGCCTCCTCTACGCTTGATAGGGAGGCCACGTCTGTGTTGCGGCTTGTCGAGTCAGATCTCCTTCGTGCCGCCACTTGTCTTGGTAGGGATGCCCCATGGGCTGGAGCCTGTATCGCGTTGCCGCTCCCCGTGGGCGGAGGCTCTTCAAGGAGGGTGCGTCCGCACCACCGCTCCTCGCGGGTGGCAACTTGCCGACAGGAGCGGCCCATGCACCGCGCCTAGTGGTGTGGAAGGAAGAGAAGGAAAGAGAGTGAATGAGCAAGGTGAGTGGGACCCATGCACATGGGTGGACATGATCGACCGCTAGGACGTTTCCGTGCGATCGAGCTGAAACTCAACATTGCGCTAGAAATACAGTGTTGATCCAAAATTTGAATTTGATGCAGATTTAAACTGAACCCAAACACAACCGAGCAAAAATCTAAATTATTAGTAAACATAGTCACTCCATGTGCCGCATCTCTCTCTTCCTTTCTGTACCTGATCTAGCCCAAAACCAGAACCAGCCCAACCCCTACAGCTGATCTAGCCCAAATTCTCTGACCAACGCCAACGAGTTACCTCGCCGAACTCACCCTGCACGCACCCATATCCTCTCCTTTATCTGTGACGCCCGGTGAAGCCGACGCCGCCGCGGCGCCGCACGGAGATTTCCGCCGGACGCCCGGACGGGGACCTCCCGTCCTCCCCACCAGTCCACGCGCCGCTGTCGGCCGAGCCACCGAGCAGCTCCCTAGGCCTGACGCCGCGGCAGCTCTGCACTGCACTCCCCACCCGCGCGCAGAGGCAATGCCGGAGCTCTACGCCTCTACAGTCTACACTACACCGGCACTACTCCGCCGTGAAGCCATCTTCCTTCACCTCTCCTCCCGATCTCTTGTACCGTGGTTCCGTGGCAGCAGGTCTTTTGTAGAAGAAACTTCAACTTGGTAGTCGTGTAGCGCACACAACGTTGACGCTTGACCTCCGCCGCCGCCTACACCAAAAGGCAATACAAAACGCAAGCTACACTGCGCAGTGCGCACCCTGTATTTTTCTTCCTTCCTCCATTCCCTGTCTCCTAAGCAAGAAAAGCATCCTGATCCAGTGATCCTGCATCTCCTTGCCACCCCGTGTACAACCTAGATCATGAAGCCCCACAAGAGCCACCCTTCTTCTCCAAAGCGCTCGGCCACCATTGTCACACCCATCGTCGTCCTGCTGCTCCTCGCGCTTGTCTCGGTCTACGACATGACTTTCTCTAATCGTTACCCGAGCACCGACCGGGTCGCGTCCTCCACCTCGCCGTCGTCGCTGCCATCTCCGACCAACTCCTCATATTCGGCGTCTCAGGCCACCACCGTGGATTCCTGCGACCTCACACGGGGGCAGTGGGTTCCTGACGACGAGGCTCCCTACTACACGAACCTGACATGCCCGTTCATCGACGACCACCAGAACTGCATGAAGTTCGGCAAGCCGAGCCTCGAGTTCATGCGGTGGCGATGGAGGCCGGACGGGTGCGACCTCCCTCGCTTCGACGCGGCGCGGTTCTTGGATGCCATGAGAGGCAAATCAATGGCCTTCGTCGGCGATTCCCTCGCCAGGAACCACCTCAAGTCCCTGCTCTGCCTCCTGTCCAAGGTACGAAATTTACACGAATATCTGTGTCAGTCCGGTTCTTGTTCGTTTGTGCTGAACATGCGACGGGCCGCGAGCCACGCGTGCATGTGTTGCAGGAAGCACAGCCGGTGGAGGTCGGGACGTCGCCAGAGATCGACGTGACGGGGAGGGCCGTCCGGCGAGACTACCGCTTCGGCAGCCACGACTTCACCATCTCCCTCTTCTGGTCGCCGTTCCTGGTGAAGGCCAACCAGTCGAACGCGACGCTGGGGCAGTGGGACCTCCACCTCGACACGGTGGACAGCCGGTGGGCGGCGCACATCGCCGACTTCGACTACATCGTCCTGTCGGGCACCAACTGGTTCCTCCGCCCGTCGCGGTACCGCGAGGGCGAGCGCGTCGTCGCGCGCAACAGCGCCGCCGCGGCCGCCGGGAACCTGACCGAGCTGCCCGTGCCACGCGCCGTGCGCGCCGCGTTCCGCACGGCGCTGGGCGCCATCGCGGCGCGCGAGGGGTTCCGCGGCAAGGTGGTCCTGCGGTCGGTGACGCCCGCGCACTTCGAGAACGGGGAGTGGAACACCGGCGGCGACTGCGTCCGCACGCGCCCGTTCCGGCGCGATGAGCGCACCCTGGGCGCCGTCGAGGCCGAGTACCGCGCCGCACAGGTAGGAATAGACCTCAGCCCTCGACGTGCGTGCGTGTGCGTGCGTGCCGAGATTTCGTCGCCGCGGGTGTGACATGGTTTTTTTGGTCTGGGTTGTATAGGTCGACGCGCTCAGGGAGACGCAGGCGGCGGCGCGGCGGAACGGGGCGGAGCTGCTGCTGCTGGACATCACGGAGGCGATGGACCTGCGGCCAGACGGGCACCCGAGCCGGTACGGCCACCGGCCCGGCGGCAGCGTGGAGGGGAGCTTCGTGGTGGACTGCCTGCACTGGTGCTTGCCGGGGCCCATCGACCTGTGGAGCGAGCTGCTGCTCCAGCTGCTGATCGCCCACCCATCATGAGCATTGATCTTGGCGATGCAGAGTGCACCGAACGGAGAGAAACTAGATCGGATCTGTAAAGAGAGATCCGATCATCTGTAAATAAGTTACTATGGAATATGGATGTTTGTTTGCTGCCATCTAACGCAAAGTAAATTCACATCGTTCTATGCAAAGGAAGCACTTTCTTGTCAAGCTTTGGCTACTCCTGCGTCGATCTCCTTCCTGTTCTAATCGTGATTAGCTGAGCAGCTCCACCTAATCATTCGGAAGACAAAAGAAAGGGAACGCGAAGACGAGGAACGTGCGTTCCATAATCCAACTCTTCCAAGATCCACTTCCAGAAACGAAATCATATCATTGAGCGGTTGAGCCCGCGGACAGCATAGGATCTGTTCAGACATGCACGCTACAAATCCACAATTCTTAGATTCGTTTCGTACATGGAATCCGATCGTCATCGATGCGAATGCAGATCACGAACTGGCGGCGGCAAAATGCCATCCTTTGATCCCGACTGCTGCTGAGACACGCCGCAATCAGTGCTGCAAAACGGACGGAAAGATGCCACCGGCTCAGCTTAATTTACACCTTGCATTGCATTGGGTCAAACTCTCTTGTACTGTTTGTACACAAGACAAAAGAACTCTCGAGAAAGTGAGAGTGTGGTTGACTTCCATCTTGGTAACATGGTGTGCTGGTGGTGACTGGTGAGAGTCAACGAGTTACAGTCATTCGGCGCAATCCGCTGTAGCATGTAATACAATGAAACATCATGAGCAAAGAAGCAACGCCTCGCTCCAAACATCAATGGGTCTTGGCGGCCAGTGCCTCTACTTAGAAACTTATGCCAAAATATTTTTCATAATCGTGGTTGACTTGCTTTATCAGTTTAGCTACTTTTTTTGGCAACTTGATCATTCTAATCGTGGTGGTCTAGAGATTGTGAACCACCATACCTCTCCACCGGCAGGCAATGTAACAATGATCGGTGAGCAACGTGCACTCCATGATTCCACTTTTCTCACAAGGGGATGAGATTATTGTTGTGACTTGCCGGTATCAAATGCTCATGGTCTCAAACAAACGGTGATGGTTCAGTTGGTTGTCAAACTACTATGAGTTTGATCAAGTTTATAAATAAGAGTATAAACGATGATACTCTTATTTACAAAAAAGTTCATGATAAATAATAAACGATGATACTCTTATTTATATATGAGTTTTGTATTGTAAATGTTGACACTTTATATTCCTCTTTAAACTTGCTCCGGTAGACCCTTCCATATGATTAGCACGAAAATTAAAGCAGCCACGTCATAATTGTTGATTTAATCCCGGATGGGTAATGTTTGGGCCCAACCCTACCCATGCCCAAATCCAACCCACAAACCCATCTAATCCACAAACCCATCGAATGCGGCACCGCAGCCCAGGCGCACTCCACTCCCCTCACATTTTTCTCTCCCTGACCCCTAACCTTTCTTTGAGTCCGTCTTGGCTGCGGCGGCTCAGGTGGAGACGGGCGGCGAGCGCAGGAGACGGGCGGCGGCTGCGAGCGCAGGTGGAGGCCGGTAATTACTGTCGAAGACAACAACATTACCAAAGGATTGATAGTCCATACGAGACTGACTATCACACCAAAACATGGTCTTCAAGTGCCCCTCACCATCGAGTTGGTAATCATAATAAAATTCAGGATCAGCCTTCTGCCTACTCTCAATGAGACCTAAGACAGTTATTGCATCACCATTCGCAATCCTTGATCTCTTGTACCTAGAAGAAAAAATTATATGCATCCTTCCTAACGATGCCAACTTCAGTATATCCACCATATCTACATTTAAGAACTTCCATAATGACATTCTTACGGATGCCAGCTATTTCCATTGCCATGATCTCAGTTCTCTGAAAATCCTTCAATTTCCTGTGTGACCATAAGAAGGGAGCTTCATCTTGCATAGCTAAGCGATGGTCATGCCGATCTACAAATCTATGCACATACCATAATCCCCGGGAACGATCCAGCTTGATTTCTAATCTTGCAAGACAACCACAACGAGTCAGGGCTCTCGGTCTATGCTTGCAAGGCTTCTTGTTGAGCCATTTGGGTAATCGCTGGCTTTCCCTGGAACACAAGAAACGCCTAAACAATAGCGCTCCTGAATGTTTGGCACGCTTGACCTTCTGCTTTCTAACACTGAATCCCTTGTCCCTTGCATATTTATTATAGAAAATGTATGCATCCCCTTCAGTTGCAAATGTCTTCCTAACTATTTCCAAATGCTCATCCAATGTAGTGTGCCGCAACGCAGCATGTGACATTGACCTAAACTTTTCCTTCTCAGAACTACCATTGCCATCCTCCTATGTATGAAAGAAATACTAAGTTGTGTCAGTATGGATACATATAATTTCAGTATGGCTAAAAACAAATTCATGGGTAACTACCATAATCAACCCATCAATACATAAACTGAAACTGTCAATTCCCAAATTCACTTATGCAGCCAGCCAATACAACTTTCAATAATCTTGAAGCATCACAAATTACCAACCACGATCATGTTTTTACCTCTAATAGTGGGTTTCGATCCGATGGCATGTTATCATCTTCTGAACTGACATCCTCATTGATCTCCAGCTGGAAGTCCAATTCCTCTTCATGTTCAACTTCTATATTGCTATCCATTATAACCACACTCCTGAAGACCAAAATTTTTTTAACCTTATCACACTTAAGCTACATAGAGGAGCTTTTCAAAGCAAGTTCAGGTACAATGATAAATTTGAATGTAAACTGCAATTGTAATCCAAACTTTATGCTAACCAAAATTTAAATGCTCAATCCAAAAATTGTATCTCATCTTTTACCTGTCTTCTAGACGGAAAACAAAATAAAATAATACAAGCTCAGGGTGTCCCAAAGTCCAAGCCTACTCTAAGAGTGCATTGCCAATGATTAAATCATTACTGGAAACAATAAATTGCAGCATCTTTGTGTGCTCTTTTATGTTTGCAACCATCTGAAAATATTCATTTGTTTTACTCGAACAGATGAGAAATGTAAATGTATCAATTACAATGCGCTACATTAAAGCGACAAATTACACTATATTTAATCCATATGAAGAAGAAATGATGAAATCCTTGGAATCAATGAGGAAGGGTATGAGATACATACCCAGATGGCACCGCTGCGGTGGAACGCCTGGATGCTTTGCCGCCCTTTGGTTGGCCTCGTCGAGTCGCAGGTGACGGATTAGGAAGAGTTGCCCGCCGCCGCAGCCGTCGAAATCGACTCCGGGACGGGAATCGCAGGTCCACGGATCAGGAAAGGGTCGCCACCATTGCCGCAGCCGCCGCACTCGAGATGGACTCCAGGAATCACAGGTCGACGGATCAGGGACAGGTGGTTGTCCTTGCTGCCGGTCTCCTGCGCTCGTCGTCGTCGTCGCCGCCGCCGCCAGTATCCAGCTGAGCCGCCGCCGCGGTCTCCTACCCTCCCCGCCGCCGGTCTCCTGCTCTCCTCAGCGCCGGTCACCTGCCCTCCCCTCCCCTCCGACGGTCTGGGAGGACAAATCCATCTGAGCCGCCGCCGCCGGTCTCCTGCCCTCCTCGCCGCCGGTCTCCTGGCCTCCCCGCCGACGGCCTCGGAGCAAAAAAATGGCGAGATATGTGGGTCGACTCGGGAGGGAAAGTATACCTGAGCATTTTTGGCCCGGCCCGGGCTCGGCCCGCGCCAGGCCCGCTCACGAACCTTACTGGACGGGCGTGGGCAGAGATCTTGAAGCCCGTGCAAAAAAATTTTGGCCCGAGCCCGGCCCGAAATGCTGTTTTTAGTTACTTTACACTATAAAATGCGCGGGCGGCCCGCCCAAGCCCGGGCCCGGCCCGAGCCCGGCCCGAAAACTGAGGCCCGACACGTCCCATGGGACGGTCATGGGCAGGATTTTCTCAACCCGAAAAACCCAGATTTTTTTCCGACCCGGCCCGAACCCGGCCCGGTCCGTGAAATGCTCAGGTCTAAGGGAAAGCAATCGTGATTGCTGGCTGCGTGTAGTCCAGTCCAAATCAAAGGAGGATTGGATGGGTTTCTGGGCTCGAGCACGGGCTGGGTCGGGCCCAAACAGTACCCAACCAGGATTAAATCAAGATTAATGACGTGGCTAATGACATGGCTGCTTTAATTTTCATGCAAATCACTTGGGAGGGTCTACCGGAGCAAAACTCAACTTAAAATGCTAAGGATAGATGGAGTATATATCTGCATTAACACCTATGTAGATGGCAGTTCTACACCTAAAGTCCACAGGGCCATTAAGGAAATGGTACTAGTCTAGTCTGAGCATTGTTTCTTCTATATTAGAGCATCTTCAAGAACTCTTGTGTATGTGATAAATTAGCTAAAAAAAGAAAAACTTTAGCAAAACTCGGATCCAACAGACTATTTTACTCAGCTAGCTATCCTGTTTTCTATTTCCTCCCCCTCATTAGTCAAAAAAAGAAGACATCTCCCACTAGCTATCATGTTTTCTATTTAGAGGAGTTGTTGGATTTCATCATTTTTTTTGCTAGCTATTTCATTTTACATAATAGTTAAATTAAGATTTTAACTACTCATATAAACAAGAGCTCTTGAAGATGCTCTTACTAGATAAATATTTTTTTCATACCTAAATTTAGTTGATTCCTACATACGGGACTACACGTAATATTTTTTTAACGAACCAGGAGATCATAAAGTAATAAGTATAATGACTTAAGTAATAAGTATAATAACTTAAGTAATAAGTATAATAATTTATGTATGTTTTTCGAGATCATAAAGCGAGGTTGAGATATTGACATACTCTACGTTAAACGACACTGTTGTATTCAGACCTGGATCAAGGATCTTGATCAATGTGGTGAGGCCATCTGCTCAGTTACTAGATAGCATCTATTAACAGTTACCCTTGATCTAGTACTAGATGGCATCTGCTCAGCCTCAGCTTGATCTGCGCCTTGGATTAAATCCCTTCCTATTCTACTCCATACAATTGAAGACACCTGATGCAGTAGTTGACTTCAGCTTTGATAACATGCATATGGTGCATGTGCTTTGCATCAGATAGTCAATTGTGCAATGCTCTCTACTCCCTCTGTCCCGAAGAGATAGTCGCTCAGGAACAGGGATTTGTGAGAGGGGCACGAACTCCCAACGTTAATCAAAACGGGATAGAGGGAGTACGTAAGAACATTGCGTTCGGTCTCTACACATCTGCACATGTACGGTTTACTAAAGTACTCCAACCCATTCCTAGAAAGAATAACATCACTAGCCAACTAGAGAGCTTGATGTTTTCCCCACATGGAAACTACCTCAATACGTGAAGAAGGATCACACAATGCTACGGCACAAGCAACACATAAACACCAAATTTATCACTTTTTGCATCGAATTTGATGCAAACATGTACAAAAAGGACAATCTGTATATAAACATGTAAGTCGTACCACTTGCGTTATCAATGTGGTGAGGCCATCTGCTCAGTTACTAGATAGCATCTATAAACAGTTACCCTTGATCTAGTACTAGATGGCATCTGCTCAGCTTGATCTGCGCCTTGCATTCGATTCCTTCCTCTTCTACGCCACACATTTGAAAACACCTGATGCTGTCGTTGACTACAGCTTTGATAACATGCATGGTGCTTGTGCTTCGCATCAGATAGTCAATTGTGCAATGCTCTCTACGTAAGAACATTGCGTTCGGTCTCTACGCCCCTACACATGTACGGTTTACTAAAGTACTCCAACCCTTTCCTAGAAAGAATAACATCACTAATCACTAGCCAACCAGAGAGCTTTTTTTTAAGACGTGCAAAACACATTTTTCATTAAGAGAATAGAGAATAAAGTTTGAGTTTTGAGAGTTTACAAGGGCAAGCCAGCCGAAAAGAAACAAACAAACGCAAGGCTAAAAACAGAAATTACAACTGCCTCAAAGGCCGCACGCCAAGAAGGCGAGCAAGAAGAAGGAAGCCCCCGCGCGCACAGGTCTTGGCCTCCTCCAAGATTGCCGGTGCGAGTGCCACCGGCATAAGCGCCTCCCGATCGTGAACGCGTCTGTTGCGCTCCTTCCATAACGACCAAGCGACTAACCATATAAAGGCTTCAAAACCTTTTCTCCGAACTTTAGTGACCAGTTTTCGGGCGGAGCACCACCACGCGGCAAGGTTCTGGGGGCGGTCCGGGGCGAGATGAGGCAGGAGAATATGGCTGAGGGTTCGGAACCACGTCTCTCGACTGTATATATACACAGTCGACAAGGAGGTGGTCCAGAGTTTCAACCTCCTTTAGGCCAACCAGTGAGCTTGATGTTTTCCCCAGATGGAAACTACCTCAATACGTGAAGAAGGATCACACAATGCTACGGCGCGACACATCAGCACCAAATTTATCACTTTTCGCATCCAATTTGATGCAAACATCTACAAAAAGGACAATCTATGTAAACATGTAAGTCTAGCTCCAGCATTAACTGGTGAGCAGATGAAGCAACAGCTCGCTCCAAGCGTCAATGGGGCCTGGCAGGCACCAGTGCACGCAGTCGATGCCGAAGCCAACCTTCTCGTGCGGCCAGTGCCCGTACTGCCCGGGGTGCCCGTCCCCCCTCATCTGCATCATGCCGCTGACGTCCAGCAGCGCGAACGGCCCCGGCCGCTACGGCGCGGAACTCCTCGACCTGCGCGGCGTGGAACGCGGCCTCCGTCTCCGGGAGCGCCGCTGCCGCCTCGCCGCTCCGCACGGGCTGCGTCCGGAGGCAGTTCCCGCCGTCGTACCACTTGCCGTTCTCGTAGTGCGGCGGCGCGACCGTCCGCACCACCACCCTGCCGCGGAACCCCGGGAGGTCCCGCAGCGCCCGGAGCGCGGTCCGGAACGACGCGCGCACGGCGCGTTCCGGCGGCACGTGCGTGGCGTTGGGGTCGCCGCAGTCGCTGCACCCGAGCACGCGGCCGCCCTCGTGGAACACGACGGGGCGGTTAAACCACTTGGCGCCGTTGAGGACGACGTAGTCGTAGCCAGCGGCGTGGCGCGACCACCCAGGGTCGGCCTCGTCGAAGTACACGTTGTGCGGGCCCATGAACGGCAGAGCGCCGTCGCGCGTCAAGTTCCACTGCACCAGGAACGGCGTCCAGAACACTGTCACCGTGAAGTTGTGCTCCCGGTAGTGGTAGCTGCGCGTGCAGTGGATGCAGTCCTTGGGCTCGATCTCCTGCGCGTGTTCCACCTGCAACAGATCGAAGAAGGGTATCGATCAGCTTGTGTTCATCTAACGTTTCGTTGCAATGTGCACCGAAGCAAAGAAAATGAACATACTGTGGAGAGGAGGCACATGAGTGACTGCATGTGGTTGCGCGCGACGGAGTCGCCTACGAAGGCCATGGACTTGTTGCGCACGAGGCGGAGGAAGGCGGCGGCATCGAAGCGGGGGATGTCGCAGCCGTGGGGTTGCCACCGCCACCGGAGCATCCGAGGATGGAATGGAGCTCCGGCTTGCCGTACTTCATGCAGTCCTGGCGGCTGTCGATGAACGGGCACGTCGCGTTGGTGTAGTAGGGCGCGGCCGGGTCGGGCACCCACTCCCCCCTCGAGACGTCGCACGCCGCCGCCGACGTCTTCGCGCGCGACGCGGCGTTGATGAGCCGGTCGGTGCTGAGCAACGAGTAGTTGGTCGCGGTGAAGGCGACGAGCAGTAGGACGAAGAGCAGGCCGATGGTGGACGCGGCTCTCCGGACGACGACATGGCCTGCTCTTGCGCCAACGTGCGAGAACGTGTGGGTGCTCGATCCGGCACGCACGAAGTGGTAGCAATGCTGTTCCCGGGGATCATTCTGCATCTCCCTCGCACGGTGTTGGATCCATGTACTTTCCTACTGCACTTGCGTGGTAGCAACCGTCAGGATCGGAGATTGACTCAACGGCTCTCAGAGTCGATTTGAGGGCCACATCCTGTGGCAGCCATCCATCTATCTATCTGCTTATTATCTATCCATCTATCTATCTACATATCTATTATCTTAATACAATAATATTAAAAGAACTTACCACATTCGCTGAGAGATCTAGAATTTCCTACATTAATTTAAAAAAAGAGAGAAGAATGTACAATGTTGGATTTTATGCAGATCTAATAACGATCTAAATTGTAGGACTTAAATATTCCCACATTAATTTGTAAAGAAAAGAATATATATACCTTTTTTTGAAGTGAACCGGTAGGGAGGCCCCTACCTCTAAGAATATATACTATTAGATTTTATGATCATCTAATGGTATAGATTTTAATTCAAACAATCCATATTGAACAAGACAGAGATAGCAGACATCTTGAAGAGCATTAAGTTGGTTTGAATTCCATTTGAAAGTGAATTTTTTTCATTTGTTAATTTCTAATAATATTCAAATACAAATTTAACTTAGGAACCAAACAAAACAATATGAAGGTAGACTATTGGAAAGAAAGAGAGAGCATGACAATAAGCTAGGGAGAATAAAATGCATCACGATTCACGATAGAACTTGCAAACAGCTACACTTCTACACAAATGTTGGGCACCGGTGTCGATGTGTAGGGTATCAATAAGGTCTAGTTCCGCCTCGCTCGACCCCACAACCAAGGGTTAGATGGCCAAATCTCTGCCTCGCCTGACCCCGCACGGGGTTGGACGAGACAAGGTCTCCACCTTGCCTGACCCCACACCCGAGGACATGGACGATTCCTGGACTCATGGAGGGCGGGCCCTCACCCAGTGGATGAGGTCAAGCCGGTCGTGCCAGTGATGGGACAACCATGCCTCGCCTGCGACCACCCTGGATGTGGCACGAGTGTCCCAATAGTTCTGGACTTGCCGGCACTATGTCAACTACCCCCAAGCGGCTTTGATGGTCTAGGTGGTTGACAATCGCAGCCACTAACATAGACTAAATAATAAATAGAATGACATCCTAGTTTTATTCTAAGTCAAACTATTACAATTTTGATCAATTTCATTAGATTTGTCTTAAATTATTATTGTATTGTAAGTGTTAATACTATATTCCTCTTCGCTAAAACTTAAAGCTCTAACTTGGTACGAAACTAGAATTGCTTTCTCTTTTTTTGGATAGAGGAAGTATATATCTGCATTAACACCTATGTAGATGGCATTTCTACCTAAAGTTCATAGGGCCTAAGGCAGGACAAAAAAACTCGAAGCTCGCTCGGCTTGGCTCGACTCGTTTAGAATTTTGTACCAAGACGAGCTCAACATTTAGCTCGGTACCAGTGGCGGACCCAGAACTTTTATAGAGCCTAGCACTACAAGAAAAACACCGACTAGTGACGTAAAAAAAGGCCGTTTCTCGTCATAAACCGCGATTAATGACCTCGGTTGTTACGAAAATGCTCTGTCATTAATTGAGCGTCACAAACCGCGATTAATGACGAGACTTTATTTTCCGGCGTCATGAGTTTAATGACGCATATAAATTCGTAACACAAAGGCGTCATAAGGTACGTGCCACGTCGGATCGAGATCCATCGTGGCTCTGACGTGGCAGGGGGTTATGACGATTTCGGTTCGTCACAAATTGAGGCCCGGTCCATGTAAGAGCCTTTGTGCGCCTAATATTGTTGGGCCAATTTTAGCCCGTTTCAGGTTTTCGTGTTATTTTTTTTGCCATTCCCGAAATGTTTGTTGCACAGTATATTAGGCTATTTTATTTTGGACCCTAGCAATCTAACGAACTTGGCCCATATTGCATTATGCTTGGACATTTGATTTTGGGCATTATCCACAGGGTGTTTCCTGGGCCTCGGCCCATATTGCTTTTTTTAGATCAACCTATATTGCATTTCGCAGGGCACTGTATACTGTTCTGGCTGCTGCTGATCACCAGCACATAATCAGACAACAAAACAAAATATTTCCCACTTCCATATAATTCACACCACATTCAGGGAATAGTTCAACCAGTATAATTGTGCAATATACATCAAGTTAGCATCGAATCGAATGAACATACAACAAGTCATCAGCAACACAAGTTCACCAGGACCACACTTCAGTTGAGAGGAGGATAAACCTGGCTGAAATTTATCAAGTCTTGGATCAGATTATGCATGTCAGTTGTGCTCTTCTTCAAAGCTTCAAGCGCTTCTGTTTGAGACTTCAATGTTGTCTCCTGTTCTTGAGCCTTCAATCTCAGTTCGCTCATCTCGGCCTCCTGTTCAACAATCTTCTGTCGCAGTTGTGCCCCCCTTGCTTCTCATTGTTAAGTCCAGCTCATATTTCCTGAACCTGAAGTGCAGTAGTAACCCTAGTCTTTTTCATGGAGGGCGGGCGAATGCCAGCAACCTCCCGAAAAGTCCTAGATTGGACAAATTCCGCCACTGCTTCAGCAGCAGTCTTTCTTGGTTGGTCGCCTTGAGGTTCAGCGACAATTTATTCCATGCGAGCCTAAAAAAGGAAATAAAATGAAAGGTTTAAAATAAAATAGTCACACATGTTTCTAGTATTGTTGCATAGAAAAATGCAAAAGCAGACAAGTACTTACAATGGCTGCCTGTACTAGAGCGGTGAAGCCATTCTTGCTGCAGTGGAAGGACTTGAAATAATCAAGTGGACTTAGCCCTTCTCCTTCAGCAGTATACTTCTGCCTCTAAATATGTTTCGAAAACAGGCATAATTATCAAAGTGCTAGCATTGTAAAATGGTTCATGAAATGAACTACAGAGCAAAAACATGACTTGTTCATCTGCTTACCACAAGATTAGCTTGTACAATGTAGCTTCGAGATCCCGTGCGCTGATGGTACTTGACCTTTCCTCGATTACCGGTATTTGTACTACACCTCGCCTTTACAATAATAAGAACTCATGTACGAAATAAGATTAAGAACAATATATAAGTACATGAAAATGTGGTAGTGGCAAGTTGAAGTTCTATCATACCCTGTGCTCAGGGGAAGACCACATGTTAACCAGTGCCTTCCATTGGGCGTCGGTCAGATTGGGCACAGGAGATTTAGTTGGGACTGCATTTGCTGGAACATCATTGAAGTACTTTTGCTTCAGGCGATACATCGCTTGTCTCTGTATCGACTTCAGCATGTCAGTGCATGCCACCCTTACAGGCTCACTGGTGGTGTCAATGTCGAATTGCCCCTAGCACAAGACAATTATCAGAAAAATGAATGACAAGAATGGATGCAAAGAACTATGGTAGTAGATGAGTGGACATATGCACACCGCTAGTTTGCCCATGTAGTTCTTGAGATGGTCTTCAGTCTTTTCACCATCTTGCTGGTTCTTCTTTGGCTTGTAGTCCTTCCAGCTAGGAAGGATCGGTATGTGCCCACGCACTATGATCCCACCTTCTGATGCAAACTTTGCAGCTTGCATTGGTGCCTCTGGGTGTTTGAGCCCTTCTTGAATGTGTATAGGGGTCTTACCATTTAAGCCTCGGCTAATTTGGTCCAGATCTCTGCCCAATCTTCTTGAATCCCGCGGCCCCCGTTGTGCTCTGGAAGGGCGTGCATCACCTAACAAGTTTGTTACAGCCATACAAGTTAATAATTATTCGGTTGGTAATTAGGACATTCGAATATGAGATCAAATGACTTGCCTTCTGCAGTCGTCATGTCAATGATGTTCTCATCGTGGGTTGCTGTTGCTTGGCCTTCAGTGAGCAATTCTTGTGTATTAAGAGTTGTCCCACTCCCATCAGCTAAAGCCAATTCCCTTGCCTTGGTCCTAGTCAGTCTAGGAGGCATTCTGGTAGGGTCATCCGGTGCCCAAATTCTCTTGGTCCCTCTTCCTCCATTGACAGGTAGGCTATGAGTGACTAGTACATGAAATGAGTTCATGATAAGACTACCTCTTGTTGACATGTCTCTGGGTCAGATTCATGTTCATCAGAAGGGTTGTACTCCGGATCCGAATCATGTATTGTTGTATCGTTGGTACCCTTTCTGCTTGGTCGGTCAGCTGCTAAAAGTGCTTTCATTTTCTCGATGCCAAGACTAGAGAAGAAATTGTGATTCTTCAAAATATTCATGTCCCTCTGCCGCTCGTAATCGCCGCGCTCGTCTACTTCTGTTAGGAAAGCAGAGAAACTTCTGTAAGGTTGGCCTACCACTGTAAATAAAACTAGATCTAAACACTTCTATAAGAACCAGTAGGATGTTCCTAGCTGAAACAAGATCCTGAAAAAGATGTTCCTAGTCAAAACAAGATCCTGAGAAGAAGTAGTGTAGACATGGGATCTGTCAGATCTAAAAACTTCTATAAGAACCAGTAGGATGTTCCTAGCCGAACAAGATCCTGAAAGGATGTTCCTAGTCAAAACAAGATCTTAAAAAGAACTAGTGTAGACATGGGATCTACCTGATCAAAAAAAAACTAGTGCACACATGGGATCTGCCACATGGGAAAACACGCAAGTACGAATCCACCGGGGAAGCTGAACCGAGGAGGAAAACATTGTACCTTGTTCTGGATATTTCCTTCGTACGACCTTCCCTCCTGGTACCATTGTGTCGTCGCCGCTGCTACTACAGAGGCAGATGGGAAAGGGGCTGAAGCTATGAGCGATAGATTTGAGATGATGGAGGAGAGGAGGTGAAGATTTGGGCTGCCGGCGAGGAGGGAAGGTGAAATGGGGGCGGAAAGATTTGAGATGGCGAGGAGAGGAGTAGAAGGGAGGGGAGGGACGGGGGCGGGGGTAATTTATCCAATTCGGTGGAGGGTCTTGTTAGATTACCAATATACCCTTTCATTATGGTGGTGACTGAAACAGGATGCATTGGGAAGGGGAAGCAAAAAGGACATTTAACATCTGCTTTGCCCGGGCGTCCGAAATTCCGAATATTTGAATCGCGCGCCGGTTTGTTCCGAGGGCTGGTCAGCGCTATATACTGAGGCAAAGGATGTTCCTCTAATCAAGATACTACTAGATAGGATATTCCTTGACTAGGAACTACTCATTTCGTTTATGTACTGCTCCCCTTATATTGATCAACACATCCTTTCCTTCGTCGATTCGATTCGCCTAGTACTACATGATCATGAGCACGTCACGTTGCATACTCCTTGATCATGCCCACATTGGAGATCAACACATCCCTTCCTTCGTCGATTCGTTCGCCTAGTACTACAAGATTATGAGCACATCACGTTGCAAACTCCTCGATCATGCCCACATTGGAGATCAACACATCCCTTCCTCTCATCAAACATCGGTATTGTGACATGATTCAAGGATTACATTGAAAATTACAAACAAAAGCATACGTAGGGAGTGTTGGGTTCATTTTATGCATAGCACGACTCATGCATTGCGTGATGTCGAGGCCGTAGAACTCTCCGTTTTGGTTGTAGGAATCCCGCATTGATCCAAGCCATTAATCCAATCGGAGGATTCAATCGTATGGAAGTCACAGTCTTCAACGTCACGACACAAGTACGATGTTCTACTCTGGAAACGAAGTGGTGGTACCTGTATCTCATTCTGCAACCCGGTACAAGAGTATTGGGAGTCTTCTGACTCTAGTACAATTTCATCTTGGTCAGCAATTGTGAATACCTGAGCACAAAGCCCAAGCAAAATGATTATTTATAGCTGGTTCGCACACGTGAAGAAAAATGTATTATTCAACTCGAATACAACAATCAAATGGAATCAATGACAATAAAAGGAATGTTTAACATTCTACCTCTTTTTCATCGGTGTTCGATGGAGCCGATGTAACAGGATTGTGAAGAGGGTCATCAGGAGCCGGAGCAAGAGCAGGAGCAGGAGCAGGAGAGCCTTCTTCGGTAGCAGGAGCTGGAGCAGGAGCAGGAGAGCCTTCTGAGGTAGCAGGAGCAGGAGCAGGAGAGCCTTCTGAGGTAGCAGGAGCAGGAGCAGGAGAGCCTTCTGAGGTAGCAGGAGCAGGAGCATGAGCAGGAAAGCCTTCCAACGTAGCAGGAGTTGGAGCAGGATCAGCTGCACGAGAGCCTTCCGAGGTATCTGGAGCAGGATCTTCCGGACCATTTGTTGTTGCCGCCAAAGGATCTTCCTTATTCGTTTCCTCTGCTGCAATATCAGATAGAACCTTGAGTATTGTTGCATCTGCTTCCTTTTCTTCTTTGGAATCCTTTTCTGTCATCCATTGTGAACCAATTGCTGAACTGTGAGGCAGCTCATAGACTTCAGATGATTTACCCAAGTTAGCAGGAGGCATGAGTTGCAAGGGAGTCTGACCAATAGGTGCGAGTAGAGCGGGCGGTGGCGGCAAGCTGTTAATTTGGTGAAGGTGACTGAGTGAAGCATTCACAAAATTCTCCATAGTACGCTGGTGCTGTGTTACCATTTGTGCTATCTACTCTGAGTGTGCGCGATTTAACTCCTCCTGCTGTGCCATCCTCATCTCCATCATTGACTGGAACTTTCTCTGGTCGCGCTGATTTTCAAGGATCAGTTTCACAAAGAAGGAAGAGTCCATTGGCTCACTGGTTGTTGCTGGAGTGACTGGAACTGTTTCTGTTTTTTCAGTGGGTAGTGATGCACCATCATGTACTCGGAGATGTCTCACTGGAGACGCCTCATTGCCTTCACTGTCTGAGGAACAAATGTCATCAGGAGATGGCTCAATTGTAGCCCTTAGGCCACGACGTCTGTCTCCTGGTCTCGCAGGCTTGTATTTCTTGAAATGTGTCTCGGACATCATGTACTCGGGACGCCAATCTTTGGGTCCGGTTCGCACCCTTTCCCCATCTTCATCTACTCTGGTAAGACTACCCAGCATGAAGGAGATCCAGTGAGCATACGGCATATTTCGGGCCACAGTCAACCCATCAAAGATAACATCTTCAATCTCAGCTAAAATGAAGTCCACGATGTCGAAAGGCCGGCCAGTCATGACGTGAAGGAGAAGCCACTGCTGAAGACTAGTGATCGACTCTGCATTGCCAATCCGTGGTAACAATGTCTTCCGTAGTGCCCGGTGAACCACATTTGCCTCAGGGGTAAGCATGTCAGGCGTGCGATATGCTCGCCTACCTGTGAACGACTCAACAAAAAGTCCGGCCATCTCCTCGTCGGACGGGAACGACCCACCGAGCAAACTACGCCGAGGTGGTTCACGATCCCCTTGACAGTATTATGTAGGGATGTCTTATGGTCGTACTTTCCTATTTCAAAATCCCTCAATCCAAGTTTGTCAGCAATATGGTGTCGGAAAAGAGTAACATGGCGTCCCTGAAACATGAACATGATGTACGCCCTAGTATCGGCAATGTACACAGTAGCATAAAAAACTCTCACCTAATCCTCAACATACTTATGATGCATTGAGACCAAATCAGCCAATCCGGGATGATCATCAAAGTATGCCTTAACATCCCCTCCCGCGGCCAACGTCATATGATCCCAATTTATAACCCTGTGCTGGTACAGTTTCATGGGTAGGTATTTGTAGTTGTAATAGAAAGTTTGCTGAAGGACATTCCTAAATCTTGGTTCGACCCGTTTGTCCTTGGTTTTGTCCCACCAATGCTTCTCAGGCACCCATCTAAGACCTTTAATCATTTGGTAGGTGTGGTTGCGCAGGTCCATCATCTTAAGCGGCTCTTCTGGTGGAGGGTGAAGTTGTACCTGTTTCTCCTTCCTGGGATATGGCGTAGGAAACTCTGAAGGGCGGGGCGGGTGACGGCCCGCGGTTGACCAACCCCGTGTGCGGCAGGAAGGCGCCGCGGTTGACCCACCCCGTGTGCGGCAGGAAGGCGCCGAGCTTGACCCACCCCGTGTGCGGCAGGAAGGCACCGAGGTTGACCCACCCCGTGTGCAGCGTGTAGGGGCAGAGGAAGAATCCCGTGCCGCAGGCCTGCACCTTAGCCTCGTCTGAGGACCAGACGTGCCTTCAGAAGTCAGCTGCGACTTTCGTTGTCGCTTCGCTGGAGGAGGATCAAGCGCCTTTCCATCTCTCTTGCCACCATCTCGTCCCATCTGCAATGAATTTCTCGAATTAGTGCCATTCCAAGAATTCGGCGGCGGATTGCGGTATCCGCTGGAGCCTGGAGGCAGACGCATACCTCTGATTTCGGCGACGGATTGAGGTATCCGCTGGAGGCTGCTACAGGCAGCGGCGGTGGCAGCGGCGAAACCCTACCAAGGGGTTGCGCCTAGTACTATATGATCATGAGCACGTCACGTTGTATACTACTCGATCATGCCCACATTGGAGATCAACACAGCCCTTCATTCGTCGATTCGTTCGCCTAGTACTACATGATCATGAGCACGTCACGTTGCATACTCCTCCATCATGCCCACATTGGAGATCAATACATCCCTTCCTTCATCGATTCGTTCGCCTAGTACTACGTGATCATGAGCACGTCACGTTGCATACTCCTCGATCATGCCCACATTGGAGATCAACACATCCCTTCCTTCGTCGATTCGTTCGCCTAGTACTACATGATCATGAGCACGTCATGTTGCATACTCCTCGAACATGCCCACATTAGAGATCAACACATCCCTTCCTTCATCGATTCGTTCGCCTAGTACTACATGATCGTGAGCACGTCACGTTGCATACTCCTCGATCATGCCCACATTGGAGATCAACACATCCCTTCCTTCGTCGATTCGTTCGCCTAGTACTACATGATCATGAGCACGTCACGTTGCATACTCCTCGATCATGCCCACATTGGAGATCAACACATCCCTTCTTTCGTCGATTCGTTCGCTTAGTACTATATGATCATGAGCACGTCACGTTGCATACACCTCGATCATGCCCACATTGGAGATCAACACATCCCTTCCTTCGTCGATTCGTTCGCCTAGTACTACATGATCATGAGCACGTCACGTTGCATACTCCTCGATCATGCCCACATTGGAGATTAACACATTCACGTAGCCCAACAGGACGTTCCGTTGTTTTATAGTACAACATACCGGATAATCGGCATCCCCATGCGCGATCATATATTTTGTAAAGACGCAACAGGAAGTTCCGATGCTACATAATATAGTGAACCGGATAGTAGGCACCTACGGTAGGTTTAATATTCAGGAAAGTGCACTTCAACTACATATAAATTACATATAAATCATAAGGTCCACATGATTTCAGTTCGGATCTACTTAAACATTTACTTATTTGATATCCTAGTCATTGTCACTTTCATCGGCATCATTTTCATCTTCATCGACGTATTGCCATAGAGTGTCATCGTCCTCATCTTCAGAATTGAATCCATCCACATCAGCCAGCTCCTGCTGGCGAATTGCGTCAACTTCAGTGGCTGCAACCACAGTCTCCTCGCCAGTAATAGGCACCGGAACCTCCGAACCATCACCGAGACCATCATCAATATCCTCGTCCGACACACCTTTCGCTTTTAATTCATTCTTGAACACTCTGCAAAGCAGTACCATCTCAAAGTTAGAACGAAATAATTGTAGTTCTATCATTGCAATGGTGATTTACTTACTCGATATATGACTTCACCTCTTCACAATTGTTTAGCACATACCAAACCACCTTGTCGTACTTTGACCCAAGCCAACAAGTGGTCCCTGCTCCAAGTACTTGAACATTGTGATCGAAGCAGGATGTTCCATCTACAAACAAATCAGCATTCTCTCTGTTCCTTCCAACCTGATTGAATCGTGTGGCCATATCATCAGCCGCGAAGTACCTAGAGCAAAATGTCAAGGCCTCATTAGCAACATATGCTTATGCAATGGATCCTTCAGGCCTAGCTTGGTTTCTCACTGAACGCTTCAATGTGCATAGCCTTCTTTCGACGGGATACATCCATCCATATTGTACTGGACCTCTCGGATTGCTTCCTCAGGCAAATGGACAGCCAAGTGGACCATAACATCAAAGAAGGCAGGAGGGAAAATTTTCTCAAGCTTGCACAGAATTATTGGGATATCTGTTTTCAGTTTTTGCAAGACATCCAACTTCAGAGTTTTGCAACATAGTTGCCGAAAAAAGTTTCCTAGTTCTGCAATAGCTGTGTATATCTCTTTGTCCACTAAACCGCGAAGACAAGCCGGCAAAACCCTTTGGAGTAGGATATGACAATCATGAGTTTTCAGTTTTTGTAGTTTGGATCCATCTGCAGCAATACTCCTAGCTAAGTTTGAAGCATATCCATCTAGGAACTTCACCGAACTTACAAAATCACAAAACAGCTTCTGTTTCGTTTTTGAAAGTACATACAGAGCTTCTGGCATTTTGCATGACTCACCATCCTCAGTTGCCACCATGTGTAGATTTGATCTTATGCCCATCTCTTCCAAATCAACCCTAGCATTGATGGTGTCCTTTGTCTTCCCAGCAATTTTAAGCAACGTTCCAATAAGGTTTTCGCATATGTTTTTCTCAATGTGCATCACATCAAGGTTATGTGCCAACTTCAGAGATGACTAGCACGGCAAGTCCCACAAACAAACCCTTCGGCTCCAGCACTGTCCGGATTCCCGCTTCCTTTTCTTTCCTTGAGGTAGAGGATGCTTTCCTGGTCTAACGTCTTTAACCTTCTCCAGTTGCTGCTTCAGCTCCTCATGGGTAAACTGCTCTGGCTTTTCTCGGTTTTCAACTGTACCATCAAAATCTACTCTCTTTCTTCTCCATGGATGGTCAGTTGGAAGGTGTGACACCCCAGGTTTTTAATTAGCATCATTAGTGCTAATAACCTAATCAACCGAGTCAAACACGTTGACTTCGGTCAAACCTTGGTCAACCTGGGTCATCACCTCGAAAACCTAGTCAACAATCGCTAATGACCCTCTTAATCATGTCAACACACACTTGTGGTCAAACCTTGGTCAAAGGCATGGTCAAACCCTAGTCAAACCCCTTTGTCTTTGAACCTCCTCTGGAACTTTTGCCGCGTTCTCCAAATTTCACTTAAACCCTGCAAAATCGGCCAATATAAAAGTTATTCGTCTTTTTGAGGGACACAACTTTCATAATTGGTGGCATTTGAGATTTTGGGTGGAGATGGCTCAAAAACTTGGTCAAAGGCGTTTTGAATAGTAATTGGAGCCGAGCAAATCCCGTTTTTTCAACGCACGTTCCCAGCTAAACCCTTCACCAAACACCCTATCGCCCTTTCTAAAAGTTGTAGAGGGCACTTCACACTACAACTTTCATATTTGGAGGAAATATCGTCCAAGTCAAATTTTTGGAGAAAACGGCAGTCAAACGTGCGTTGACCGGACGGTTTTGCCCCATCCCGCGCTCTGGAGCGCGAGCCTCCGCGCGCGCGCGTCCATGCGCGTGACCACGCGCCGGCCAACCGGCCCTCGGCGTTCGGGCCCCTCCGACCCACAGCGCCCGAGGCGACACACCATCATCGCGCCCCGTCCTTGCCCGACCCCCCCTCGCATCCCCTTGGCCTGCCGCGACGCCACGCGCCGTGAGCGCGCTGGCCCCCCTCCCCTGTCACTGCGTCGGCCCGCCTTCCAACGCGCCGGCGGTGCCGGTCCCCCACCGCGCCAATTTTTCCCTTCTCGACGAAGTCAGGGCTCCCTTTCCCACTTCCTTGGCTATAAAAACAGCCTGTCGTGCCCCCTCGCGCGAGCACGCCCGTTGTCGCCCCGTCATTGGCGCCTCTGCGGCAAGCTCTCACCTCCAGACCTTACCACCAGCACCCAACCGCCCCAACCTCTTCCCTAGGGTCTACAACACCTCCCCGTGTCGTGTGTTGTCCAGGCCGCGCCGCCCCGTCGCCGGAGTTCAAGCCGCAGGGGTTGCAACCGCGGGGCGCCGCCGTCCAAGCTCGCCGGAGCTCCCCTAGGCCCAGCCAACGACACGAATCGGTCATAGGTGGACCCTAGCCCCTTCCCCGCCTCTTCCCCGGCCAGCTCCGGTCGCGACCTCGCCGGAATTTGGCCGGACCGCCGCCGGCCGCCCCTGGGGACCCAATTGCAAGGTCCATTCTTTCTCCAGGGTCTTCTATGTAAAGCAAGGGCAGTTTTGTGAATACTCAAAAATATCTAGGGACTCACATGCAAATAGATTCTTTAATCTCTAGTGTGTTTTTGCTGATTCTTGTAAAATTCGTAGAAAATCAAAGACAAATCAGAAAAATGCAAACTCAATTTTGTTCGTTTCCTTGTAAAGAACCCTAAAACTTTCACAAAGCATGACCCTACTTTTGCCTGATAGATTTTGCATGAAAAATAGAAAATAGTGAAACCTAGATCTGCTGTAGTTCAAAATCTACATGTGTTCTATAGCTGAATTTTGGATATGTTGTGAGTTATGTTATGCCTAGATCCTGCACCAAAAATTGTACAAAGTTACTGTGTAGATCTTTTATTATGAATTGTTTTGTATTTATGATGAATCTGTACAAATGATTTTTGTAGCTAAAATTAAATAGGTTTTTGTGCTCAACTTCTGGCTATGATCTTTTTATGCCTAAGTGCACCTCTGGTGAATTAACCATGTTTTTATAACTACCAGAAATATGTATTCTTGATTTATGCTTAGTTTTAAATGTAATTGCATAGCTCAAGATCTATAGTAGCCCTAGGTGTATGTGTTGCATGCCTAGCTCAGTTTTGGACCATAGGATCAGTGAGAGGAAATTGTGATCCAAAAGTGCTTTATTTAATTTTTATATGCATTTCTCATGTTTGGATAGCTAGATTTTGTTATTTTCGTTATAATTAACTTATAGCTCCTTTAAATGTGAACTTGTGTGTTCAGTGGCTTTGTATTGGGATAAAGGGCTTAAAATATGTCACTCACTGAATTTTATGAAATTATTTTAGGAATAAAGGCAATAAAGGCCAATTGAAGTTTAATATTCAATTAATTTGGAAAACCACCCACATCACACCTAATGGCTTTATGAATGTGATGTAAATCATGCTAAGAAGCTAAGTGTCACCAACCCTTGCTGTTTGCAAATTTAAATTAATTTATTTACATAAATATGTACACAGTCACTATCAAAAAGAGTAATTAATAAAGAACCCCATATTGTTCCTTTATTGGAAGAGTATGCTGAATGTATTCTTATCTAGGTGAATGTGGTCAACCATGCACCCCATGGTTGTCATATGTTGTTTTGTGATGAATTAAATCAAAACTGTCAATTAAATCTTATATTTGCATTCTCGTGTAGATCTTCCCGACGGTAGCCATACGCTTGTGCCGGAAGGAGGAGACGGAGGAGCTGACGGAGACGTGCACTACGTCGCTGTAGAGCAAGACCTGGACCAAAGTCCAGAAGGGCCCAAGGCCAACCTTGCCGACGAAGGCAAGCCCCGGATCATTAACCCTTCTTTTAAAATTATGCAATTACCTTACTATGTTTGTGCATTTACGTTTCAGGAGTTGAATTGAAACCCTAGATGCATGATCCTTAGGTACCTATGCTCTTTTACTAGTATGCTAGGTCGATAGCTGCTATGCTATAGGACCCGGTAGAAGTCGAGTGATGTTCGTCACTCGCGAGAATAGGTTCTTATGTTGGAATCATAAGATCTTTATAAATGGATTGCTCATGTGGTAAGAGCATGTGATTTGGGCACCGGTCCAGTGGCTTTCGTGGGCTAAGCTTTTGAACGTACTAAGCACTTGTCGGGAATGGGACCGGTAAGCCTAGTACCTTAATGAGACAGTGCGGGAACTTACCCTTACTAATCTTGAGTAGTCACCTGCCCGGTTCGCCACCGGGAGGGGGGTACATGTGTGAAGCTGGGTGTCTTGCGGGGCACGCCAAATAGCCTTGTACCCAGGACTGTAAGCTTCGATCCCAAGCCGAGGACTTTTGGGAACTACCTGGTGGTTGTCCAGTGTGAGGGCATCCTACCGTGTGTTTAGGTTTACCTTGCAAGGTTATAAATCAATCGATTGTCGGCCTCTCACCGTTATCTGAGACTGCTTAATCAACTGGCCATGATATCCCCTAATGATGGAACTTGGTGAATATTACTGCTTGGATTAATTGTATTGTATAATTCTTGATTGAATTAGTTGGCACACCTAGAAATGGTAATCAACTAGAATTTGTGCTAAAATATTGAAAGTAAGGACATACTCTTTGTTGCTTTTCAGCAAAAGAACTCCACCGGCCAAAAAGCCTCTCATGTCTAGAGTTTGGTGATGTAGTTATCACCCGACGATTAAGTCTTGCTGAGTATTAGTATACTCAGCCTTGCTTTATAAATGTTGTTGCAGGTGGTTTGGCCTGGTGAGATTCCACCCGGCTGGGAGCTGGAATGGGTGGATGACGACGAGTGATGGCATCACGGACGGCCTACTGTGATGTTTATCGTTTCTCTAGTTTAATTATTCCGCTGTTTTCGAACTCTGAACCTTTACTTATCATGTCATGAACAATGGTTTGTAATAATTAACCCTTCGGGGTACAATTTGGATTTAATTTGTGTTTGTACTCTGGACTCGCCTTCGTGTGAGTTTTAATGCATATGTTTGATCCTCTGTGTGATATCCAAGTGATTTACCGGGCCTCGACCCAGCAACCAACGACGGGATGGTACTTTACTGTCGCGTAATGGCCAGAGTGGATTGGTTTAGGCGATAATACGGTATTTTCCTGGGTGGGTTGTCACAGAAGGAAACGGCGATGCCCAATGTAACATATCTTGTTCTTCAATCTCCTTGAGCAAGGATCATTGTCACAACGCACACAGGCAAAATAGCCTTTCGTGACTCGCCCAGACAACGTGCTCAATGCTGGATAATCATGTATGCACCAAAGAACCGCAGCACGCAGTTTAAATCCTTTACCCTCAATAGCATCGATTGCCCATACGCCCTTCCAAAGTTGCTGCAGCTCTTCGATGAGAGGTTTCATGAAGATATCAAAATCCTTTGATGGAGAACTCGGCCCAGGGATCAATAAGGCCATCATGAAGTTTGATTCTTCCATGCATACCCATGGTGGCATGTTATACGACACAACAAATACTGGCCACATACTATATGAGTTGTTCATGTTGCCAAATGGATTGAAACCATCGGTTGCAAGACCATGTCTAAGGTTCCTAGCATCTTTTGCAAATTTTTTCCATCTTTTATTGAATTCTTTCCATGCCTCACCATCAGCTGGATGGCTAAGCACATTGTTCACCGGTTTTCGCTTCGACTCGTGCCAACGTGCATCCTTTGCTGTTTTTGATGAAAGAAACATCCTCTTCAGCCTGGCAATCAGCGGAAAATGCCTCAATACCTTTTGAGGAACGCGCTTGTTGGTGTCTGCATCCTTCCATCTTGAATCCGCTTCACAACATACTGGGCACACATCAAGTTTGACATACTTCTCCTTGCGAAACAATATATAATTATTTTTGCAAACATGGATTTTTTCATAGCCGAATCCCATGGAACGTATGTACTTCATTGCCGCATCGAAAGAGTCTGGAAGACACGCTTCTGGGAATCCTTTTTGTAACAAATTCATCGTTGCATTGAATGCGACGTTGCTCATCCGACTGAAAGACTTTATATGAAGTAACTTGACAACAAATGTAAATTGTGCATATAAAGATGTCAGTGACACCTTACGGTTCAGATGTTCCTTTACAAATTCATACATTTGGGACCCTACTGAATTTTATGACGACTTGGAACACTCTGTTTTTAAAATAATGCTTACATTTGGGACCAATGTTGATTTATGACATTTTTTCAGAGCTTATGGCGTCACAAAACAGCATGGAACAGTGAAAGTCCGGCTACAGTACCAACCGTAATGGCGAAAGTTTTTTTTGTCACTAAATTTGCTCAGAAGTGAAATATTATGACGAGATCAGCCAGGAACGTCATAAATCAATGACGCTAAAATGTGGTTGCGTCACTAGTCAACAATTTTCTTGTGGTGTAGGCGAACATTGTAACATATAACAAATATACACAAATATACAAGTGTAGTAGTATATCTTTAAAAGGGAAAACAACATTAGCATCAACAGTAAGCAGGTATAGTGGGCACCTTCCCAGGCTTGCCCAACTGTAGGTCTACCACTGCTCGATACTATAATAAGCTAGGCTCGAGCCGGCTCGCGAGCCCTAACGAGCCAAGGGTTAGGGCTGGCTCATTATGTAATGTGATATTCTAGACTCTAAACTCTTTGTTAAACTACCGGATTGATTGTTGATTACTTGATTTTATGATTTGTTGGCTGCTAAACTTGTTGCATTTGCTAATTTCATACTTACTTGCTATTCCATATAAATATGTTGGTTGTTAGCTATGATTTTTTCAGTTTGATGGTTAACGAGCTGGCTCGCGAGCTTAACAAGCCAACTCGAGCTCCTTAACGAGCCGAGTCGAGCCGAGCTGGGATTCTAGCTCGCTAAGATAACGACCCGAGCTGAGCCAGCTCAGCTCATCTATATAACCTATATAGATGAAACCCACTAAGAGGCATTAACTATATTTCTTTCAACATGCAAGCCATCAACCTCACATGCCACGTCATCATCCACTAAATCATCAATTTATGTATTCCATCGATTTTCTGTGACTATAGCATTCATACATCTTTGCGAGTACCATGCTACAAAATTCTAACAATAGAAATACATGAAAGATCAATCATTTAACAACTGTTTTCTCTCAACAAAACGAATATATTTCCATATATAATATCGTTTGTAAAAACATGTTGCATAGCAATCACCTTAGTTTATACTTTCAAATTTTCACCTTACAACTTTGTTTAAAAATTTCCGCAGCAACACGTGGTGTATCACCTAGTTATTTTAACGAGGTAGACCGAGCCAAGCCAGACTTGATATCCAGCCTTAAATAGGGCCATTAAGGAAATAGGACCAGAATTGTTTTTCTGAGTATTGTTTTTTCTATGTTGCTGGATTTTTTTTATCCATACATTTAATTGATTCCTGCATACGGGATCATAAAGTACGAGTGTAGAACATGTTGTTCGGAGGAAGGGCCATTAAAGTATATTAAGTTATATATGTAATGTATATATGTTTTCCAAGATCATAAAGCGAGGTTGGGATTATTTATTTATTTATTTTGAAATGAGAGTAGAAATATTGCCATACTCGACGTGACACAGTTGTATTCAGACATGGATCAAGGATCCTCCGTGATTAGTGAGGCCATAGTATAAATTATAAATTAGAGATCATTCCCTATTTGACTCTGAGAAACTTGGTGTCCTTTTTTTCCTGAAAAAATTTTCCTTCCATATTTGACACTGAGTATAAGTTTCATTCCTTACCTAACATTCTGTGTGATTTTCCATCCATTCATCGTTATCTTCCTCGTGAAAAGACAATTTTGCCCATGGATGGACGTGCCCCCCCTTTCCTCGCACGGTCTTCACCAAGGACGTCGCGCCTCCCCCACCGTTTTGCGCCGCCGCACGGGCCGGTTGCGCCTTACACTCCGTGTTGGCTGCGCCTCCCTGCTCCTCCGTGTCGTCGGAAACTACGGTCGCGTCTCCTCCGCTCGTATGTGTCGCCATTGAGCCCGACAAGAGGATCCCGCCGTCCGTCGGCGGCGGCGGCATGGAGCCTCCCCGAGTTCGAGAAGCGCCTCATGAGCGTGCTTCGCGTCGTATACCACATGTTGCGTCGAGGCCTCGCAACCCCATCACTGCCACGCACCACCACCCGTATGTCGTCGCACACCATCTGCAGGTAGCTTCACGTGCGAGCGACGAAGCTGGCATTTCGGGCGTCGTCCTCCTCATCTGCCTCTGTCGCGGACCTGCTATTCGAGCCCGATCCCAGGGACATGGAGTTCAATTGCACCACCACGCCGTCCTACTCAGACGCGCCCTGTTTCCGTTCAGCCGGATCATCTGCGGCGCGCGACGCCGCCTCTGCCGCCAAGGGCTGTGACGAGCTCGATTCACCCAGGTGGCGCACACTCTCGAGATGATGAGCGCCGTGGAGTACATCGGGGTCGGGATCTCCGGCGCGCGGGAGACGCCATCGGCGTTGTTGTCCTTGGCTGCCAGGCGGGGGTGGCGTTCGGTCTATTTGGTCATTTCGGTTCGATTTATTTGGTGTTTGAGAATTTGGGGTTTTGAAAAATTGAGGACCGAAGTTTTAAAAAGAATAAAAGGAACCGAACCCGAATAGACCGATTATTTCGGTTCGGTCTATTCGGTTCACCGAATTACCCGAATTTTCATAGGTATCCTTATCACCTCTCAAAACTCTATGGTAGAAATTCAAATTCCCAGCTCATTTCAAGTTTATGGATTTAAGGACTACTCGACTAGAGCAAGTAACTAACAAGTTCATGAAAAAAATTCAAAAATAGTTTAAACACAAAGTTGTAACATCATAGTTTGAATCAAAATACACAACTATATTGAATTTTGGGTTATTCGGTCTATTCGGGTTATAGATGTTGACGGCTGTTAAGTACCACTTTTAGGCCATCAATACCTGCATAAAATAAACGGAAAGTGATCATCAACACTAGAATAGGGGTTTATACTGACAATTTCTACAAGTGTTGGTGTTTCTATCTTTTGTTGCAGGACACATCGAAATGCACATGGAATGATGCAATTGAGAGCAAGTAAATTAATCACATGAATATGGCATCATCATAAACAACCTCAAATGCCAAATTGGTCTGCACCATTGCGACGGGCTTGTCGAGACAATCGAAACGGATATATCATTTGCATACATCGGAGCCTGGATGAGAGAGATATGCACAGGACATCCTGTGGGCCCGGTGGGACCCACACCAGACCATATGGTGACGTGCTGGCACACAGGATGCCATGTGTCCACGACACCTCATCAATCTAAGAGAAGCACTTCCCGACGAATCAGACGCCGCCACATGTTCAGCACAAGGATTCAATGGGTCACAACCCGAGCAAACCGCCTCCAACCGACCCATACATTGGGAACCGCCTTGAGGACCCACCTAGCAGTCAGCCAGACGAAAGGCGGAGCAGTCGGAGCCGATCCGGGATCGGCCGACCCCACAGGTCGGCCGACCCCACCTTAAGGCGGTTCGCCTCCATCTTCCACGTGTCGTCTCCCCATTGGATCCTAAGGGCATTCCCGTGGTGCTTGGGGTGTTCTCACGTAGTGACCCGGGCCTATAAATAGAAGGGGAGGGGGTAAGAATGGAGACACATCCCAAGTTCTCCCCTCTCTCATTTCCTCACTTGGAGAGGTGAGTCCTCACCTCTCCATGTGTCGTTGGGTGTAGGTGCTATGTAGATGGTGTGAGTGAGACTCCCATTTGTTCTTCATTTAGAGCAAAGTGAGTATTTTTGTATTTCCCTTTTAGACTAAAGTGATATTCATGCATGGGCGACATGTTCTTGAGTTCTTCATCTGTTCATCATTTAGAGGCTCGTGTTCTTCGTGACACGATCCTTTGATCTTGTTGACTAGATGAATAATTCTACATTCAGTTTGTGTGAGTTATCTCATTAGATCTTATTGGAATACATTAATTGGTGCTTAGTCGTTCGACCTCGCGCCACCTCGGTTCAATGATGGGCAAGGTCTAGCCGTACTCGCGGGTTCGTCACTCCGTATTTATACGGAGTGCTATAGTATGCTACGGGAGTGCCTAGACGTAGTCGTATTATAGTAGTAATCGGTGGTGTAGACGTGGTGTCTAGACTACGGGTTATCCTTCGATTGCCCTGTATCCCACGGTTTTTCTTGAGGTAGGCCGCGGTAGTGACAGACGTTGGACCCTTATGGAACCCCCCACGTTCGGATACAGGTGTAGGCAACCATTTGCCGAGAACCGACTATTATAGCCAGGAGGGTCCGGCGTCCGAAGCGAGATCCTTTGCAGCTTGTACCCCCTAGAACCGAGCACCCCATCATGTCTCTACCCAAGCAGGGGCTTGGTGTCCTTGGACCGACTGTACGAATGTAGTACACACACGTTCCCTTGGATTCGATACCCTTGGAATACTCTGAGGTGAAAGCTACAACGGTATCCGTGCGCTTGCGGATTTATTCGTGTGACGCTAAAATACCCAACAATAAACCACAAGAACCGAACCCGAACTCCGAATTATAAATTTATCTAGACCGAGCCCGAATCTCGAAACCCGAATAGACCGACAATTTTGGTTATTTGGGTTTGGTTCGGTTTTCGGGTTCAAAGTGCCCACCCCTACTGCCGGGGCCATGCCGTCGCCCCTGCTGGCGCTAAGCCTCGGCCATAGCACCACCGGGGCCCACCACCTGCGCGCCACCGACTCGCCGCTCCCCCATCGAGCCTGAGGGTGTCATCGACGAGCGCGAAAGGCAAGGCACGATCGGTCCGTGCGGCGGCGCGGAACGGTAGGGGAGGTGCGACATCCTGGTGAAGACCCTGTGAGGAAAAAGTGCGGAGAATGGTGGTCGGTGGGGCCCACATCCATCTAGGGGCAAAATTGTCTTTTCATGAGGCAGATAACGGTGAATGGACGGAAGATCGCACAGAATGTCACATCAGGAATGAAATTCAAACCCAGTGTCAAATAGAAAAAGGAAAAAATCAGTGTCAAAAAAGGAACCACCAAGTTTCTGAAATAGGGAATAATCTCTATTAATTACTAGATAGCGCGGCTTGGATTGGATCCCATCCTCTTCTGTGGCACGCAAATCAAAACACCTGAAGGCAGTTGACTTCAATTGAATAACACATGATGCTTGCCATTCACATTCAAGGAAGTATCCAGGGAAGTCAGATGGAGCTGCTTATTCAGGCAACTCACTTACAAGCACAGGATCCACTACATGGAAGCTCTGGCACTTGAACTAGCCTCCAAACTGGTTCAATCACTGAACATCAGTACGGTGGTCTACCACACAGATTCCCTAATATTAGCCAACAATATCAACTCCGAAGACCCCATCATTTTGGCACCAGATTGGAGGATTCGGCCATGTGTAGCTCAGTTCATACAGAACAACATCAACAATGACTACACATGCAAGAAGATCCCTAGAGAAGCTAACAAGATGGCGCATACTCTTGCAAAATTTGCTGAGAGGACTTCTAATTCCTCTTGTACTTTCACATGTATCAATTCTGCTCATGGTGCTAACCAATGCCCCATCCTTTTGGCTCTAGCTACCCAACATTGGGATGACTTCCATCCCATTCTTGTAACCTGCTTGTGATTGCAATATATTTACCAAGTATCAAAAAAAAAACACACATGATGCTTGCGGTTTGCATCAAACAATTCCACTCATTTCACTCTCGGGCTCTACGTACGGCTCCTCTGCGCCACACAATTGAAAACACCAGAGGCTGTAGTTGACTTCAGCTTGATAACATGCATGGTGCTTTGCATCAGATAGTCAATTGTGAAATGCTCTCTACGGAAGAACATTGCGTTCGGTCTCTACACCTCTACACATGTACGGTTTACTAAAGTACTCCAACCCTTTCGTAGCAAGAATAACATCAAGCTATACCGTTCGCTTGCTTCTATTCGACTTTTTCTACGGTATTTTCCTCTCACAACAAATCTACAGTAAACATTTGCACATAGTATTTTTCTCTGACAACAAATCTACCGTACAAATCTGCTGAAGATCTGCCGAACGCGGTTGTCCCAAATGAAAACTACTTCAGTATGTGAAGAAGGATCTAGCACTAATGCACTATGCAGCTTGAACTTGCAGGAGCAGGATGTACTCTTAACATCAAGCATAATACAATTTGCATCCAATATGCAACATGTACAAATAAAACGATGAGATGAACGTGTACATCTAGCATTCTAGCATTAACTGGTGAGCAGATGAAGCAACAGCTCGCTCCAAGCGTCTATGGGGCCTGGCAAGCACCAGTGCACGCAGTCGATGCCGAAGCCAACCTTCTCGTGCGGCCAGTGCCCGTACTGCCCGGGGTGCCCGTCCCCCCTCATCTGCATCATGCCGCTGACGTCCAGCAGCGCGAACCGCCCCGGCTCCGCCGCGGCCGCCACGGCGCGGAACTCCTCGACCTGCGCGGCGTGGAACGCGGACTCCGTCTCCGGGAGCGCCGCCGCGGCATCGCCGGTCCGCACGGGCCGCGTCCGGAGGCAGTTCCCGCCGTCGTACCACTTGCCGTTCTCGTAGTGCGGCGGCGCGACCGTCCGCACCACCACCCTGCCGCGGAACCCCGGGAGGTCCCGCAGCGCCCGGAGCGCGGTGCGGAACGACGCGCGCACGGCTCGGTCCGGCGGCACGTGCGTGGCGTTGGGGTCGCCGCAGTCGCTGCACCCGAGCACGCGGCCGCGCTCGTGGAGCACGACGGGGCGGGTGAACCACTTGGCGCCGTTGAGGACGACGTAGTCGTAGCCGGCGGCGTGGCGCGTCCACTCCGGGTCGGGCTCGTCGAGGAACACGTTGTGCGGGTCCATGAACTGCAGCGCCCCGTCGCGCGTCAGGTTCCACCGCACCAGGAACGGCGTCCAGAACACGGTCACCGTGAAGTTGTGCTCCCGGTAGTGGTAGCTGCGCGTGCAGTGGATGCAGTCCTTGGGCTCGATCTCCTGCGGGTGCTCCACCTGCAACCGATCGAAGGGTATCGATCACCTTGTGATCATCTAACGTTTCTCGTTGCAATGTGCACCGTACTGAAGCAAAAAAAATGTGTGTCCATACCGTGGAGAGGAGGCACATGAGCGACTGCATGTGGTTGCGCGCGACGGAGTCGCCGACGAAGGCCATGGACTTGTGGCGCACGAGGCGGAGGAAGGCGGCGGGATCGAAGCGGGGGATGTCGCAGCCGTGGGGCTGCCACCGCCACCGGAGGATGGAATGGAGCTCCGGCTTGCCGTACTTCATACAGTCCTGGCGGCTGTCGATGAACGGGCACGTCGCGTTGGTGTAGTAGGGCGCGGCCGGGTCGTGCACCCACTCCCCGCTCGAGACGTCGCACGCCGCCGACGTCTTCACGCGCGACGTCGCGGCGTCGATGAGCCGGTCGGTGCTGAGCGACGAGTAGTTGGTCGCGGTGAAGGCGACGAGCAGCAGGATGAAGAGCAGGCCAGTGGTGGACGCGGCTCTCCGGACGACGGCCTGGCGGCTGCTACTGTTTATTGGCTTCATGTTGTTAGCCTTAGCCACGCAGCTAGCTGCGCGCTAGGGCTGGAACTGGAATGGTGAGGAGCCGATGGCTTCTTTAGTGCCGGCGACCGATCAAGTAGTGTGTCGTCCCTGCTGTTGCGCCAACGTGCGAGAACGTGTGGGGGCTCGATCCGGCACGCACGAAGTGGTAGCAGTGCTGACAAGCAGAGGGGAGTCAACTCGTTCCTGGGGATCATTCTGCATCTCCCTCGCACTCCGACTGCACTTGGCGTGGTAGCAACCGACAGCATCGGAGGTTGGCTCAACTGCTCAACGGCACATTCTCTTGCAGCCATTCCCAACGACCACAGTGGTGGACGACTGGACGGTATTTCATTTACCGTCCAACCCCTTGGTACCTGCCGTCCGTCCAATCCGTAGGTACGGTCAAGATTAAGCGACAGGCACCCATTGCGAACGCTATGTGAAGCGCCCTCTCGTCATCCGCGGCGGCGGCGCGCTGCGTCGCCAACCACGCCTGCCGGCTGCCTCCGGCGAGCTCAACCACCTGGAACTCGGCATGCCGCTTTAGATGGGGCCATCTACCTTCTCTAGGTTACTATCGTGGCAAGGGACCAGGACTGAGGACGACGCGGAGGAAACGAGAGGCGCCGGCGCCGGGGTCTCCACGAGTCCCGACTGACCGCGACACCGCAGCATGGCTCGTTGCGGAGAGCACAGGCAGGGAGAAAATACTTCGGAAATTAGGTTCAACATTTTCAAAAAAAAAATAAATCAACATTTCAAAATAAATTATTCAACATTCAACATTTTCTTACAATATTCAACAATTTTCAATATCTAATTTCAACATTTGAGTAACAATAATTAGAAGGATTAAATATGATGTAATTATTAAACTAATTGCACACAAGACGGATCTATTAAATCTAATTAATTTGTCATTAGGCTCATTCGATTCAGCTCGTGAATTAGCTGGATTATGAAATACTCCCTCCGTTGTCAAATATATGACGTTTAAGATAAGAAATTTAGTCTGAACTAGCTTTCTTGTTCTAAATGTTATATATTTAAGGACAGAGGTAGTAGATTTTGTCATTAATTTACGTTTCTAGTCAGATTATTAGTTTCGAATGTGACGTGTGAATAGGAGTGGTAATGGGCCACAACCTATTATGCTATACTATTTTTAGTTCAAAATTGTATAGAATTATGACCCGGCACTTATACGGTCCGATCCTTAAATTTGCTAGTTCAAATAGGAAGGCCCATTGCCACCCCTACGTGTGAATGATATAATTCGGCAAAGGAAAGAGTCCTTTTGACGTCCCTCATCTATCGCCAAAGTCCAACTTTCATCTCCCATCCGCAAAACTGGGTATTTGGGGTCCCTCATCTATCGGCCGGGCAGGGAGCCACCAAGCAGCCGCTCGCGCCGACGGCGGGCGAGGAGGCCGGTACGCTAGCGCCAGCGGCGGCGTCCCCAGTCCCGGTTGAGGCGCGTGTTGAGGGAGCCATCCGCGTGGAGGAAGAAGGGAGGAGAAGAATTCCATGAGCTTCGTTGCATGAGTTGGGAGAAGTAGGCCAAGCGTGGAGAAAGAAGGGGGAAAAACAATGGGACCCACTCTGTAGTGATTGAAAGGGTAAGATGGACCTTTCACATACCCGGTCCCACATGTCAGGGCTACCTAACGGTGAAAATATAACAAATCACGAACGGAATGGCACACAGGTCACAAAAGTTCAAGTCAGTGGCACGAGAGTGCAAACAAACTTTTCAGTGGCATTCTGAGCCAACTTTTTTAATGGCATACAGGTAAAACTCTCGAAGAAGAAAGCCAGCCGTGGGACCCACCTTGACATGTGGGGCCCACAAACAAAAACAGCAAAAACTGGTCAAAACCGGGGAGGGATTTAAAACAAACGGATTCTAGAGATGAGGGATATTCGATATCCGATTTTGCGGATGGAGGATTAAAGTTGGACTTTGCCGATAGATGAGGGACGTCAAAAGGTTTCTTTGGCAAACTAAACAAATCCGTTCTAAGCACTGTGGGCCAATTCGGGCTCCCGCCCTACTTACTACTGAGGTATACTGATGGGCCGTTCAAAGGTCCGATAAAAAATTGTATATGTGTGGCGCGGTGGCAGTGTTGGCGGATCCCCACCAAACAGAGTATTTTACATACAACTCATTAAAAAAAATGCATTAAACACCCAAACTACTAAAAAGTTGGGCCAGACGTCCAAGCCACCGAGCCGAACTTTTTTGACACCGAACCCATTTCGTCCGCTGTTCGTGAGATTGGCGTCGTTTGCGAGCTCTGACGAGTGGGTCCGGGCTGCAAAACGACTATCTTACCTTCACTCCCTTTCTCAACTCCAGTGCGTTTTGTTAAAAAAAAAAGTGCCGGCGGGACGGTGAAGTCCTCGGGGTTGTTGAGGCCGAGCTTCCGGAAGAGGTCGGCCACCGCGGATGCGGAAGCTCGTCTGCCACGCGAACTCGGAGCCGAGGTCGACCAGCGCGGGCTCGTCGGCGGAGCCCTCGTCCTCGTCGGAGAGTGGCTAGGTCGGCGGCTTGCGGCGCCCCCGCGCGCGGCGGAGCTCGCCTGCGCCGCCCGCCCGCCCGCACCGGATCCGCCCGCCGCTCCTACCGCTGTCGCGAGGCGGGTTCCGCCGCCGCCCTGACCTGAAATCTCCCCTGACCTAGGGTTCCGAGTTGCAACTGAGGATTGGGAGGAGGGACCAAGGGAGAAGGAAGGAGAAGAGGGTGAGAGAGAGGTTGAAGACGATCCTGACGTGTGGGCCCCACACGACAGTGGTAGCTACGAGAAGGGCAAATTTGTCAAGTGTAAATGTGGGTCCCACATGTCAGGGCTCACTGTCCGTTAATTCCTAACTGAACGCGGACGGAATGGTCCGGGCGTCAAAAAAATTTGGCTCGGTGGCTTGCACGTCCTGTCCAACTTTTTAGCGGCTTGGGCGAATACATTTTTTTTATGGGTTGTACGGAAAGACTCCACCAAACGCCCCCATTTCCTATCCGAAAACCCTAGAGCAGCCCCCATCCCAGGCCGCCGCGATGTCCACCGAGCTGATGGAGACGGAGGCCAATCTCAAGATCTATTGGGATGAGCAACGTAGAACTGCTAGGGAGAGGATGCTTTGCTTCGCCGAACTTGGGGAATTGAAGAGGGATCACCCGGCGCTACCGCCGTTGGAGATGCTTAACTTCACAGGTACGTCTTAGGTTAGGTTTCGCGTTACATCACTGGTGGTGTGATGGAAATTTATTTTTCTTTCTAGTGTGGTTTGATTTTAGGGTAGAGAGTTTGGATTGGGGTCGGTGCAGTTGGAGAAGAAGGTGTGGGCTTGGAGGTATATCTCCGGCGGAGGTCAGTACGACGGCGGCGGTGGGTTCGACGCCATCTGGGTGGTGGAGCAGCGCCAGTGGATGGGGTCGGCAACGGGGGCAAGAAATTAGAGTGGTTGGGGTCTTGGGGAAGGGCAGGGTGGAGTGGCGGCGGTGGAAGTGAACTGGTGGTAGTGTGGTGGGCAGCAGTTGTTACCGTGTGGTTGCCATTGCCGGAGAAGATAGCTGTAGAAAAAAAGAAAAAAGAAGAAGAAAAAAAGGTATCCATATAAGGACAAAGTGGGTGGTTTTATCATTCGTAGTGAACAAGTAGCAGTGATCCTCTCTAACTGTTGTTCCTTTTACTATTGCTACTATGCAGTTTTTTAGATCTTCTATTTTTAATTAACTATCAACTTATGTTTCATGGTTACATAAGCACTTGCTTGCTGTCTTGTAGATCTTTTGGGTAGAGCTTGGGGATGGGATTCGCTAATGCCATGCTCCTCTGAACATTATTGGTCTCAATACAAGAAATACCTCTATGAGTATTACACCCACAACAACTCCAAAGCTGACCCCAATCTCAATGGAGATGATGATAATGGCCTGGCAGCCCTAGCAGACTCGGTATCTCCCTGCCTCTCTCCCTCCATTAACAATACCTTGTCTGTTCTGTTTATCATCTAGTATCTGTAGCTTGATTTTCTAATTGATCGTGCAACATGTCAAATGTTTCAAGTGCATCATGATGGAGAATGAACTATCTATGATGATGAGGCGTTGTGGAACTTTGAATGATAACGAGATTAGCTTGAGTAAGAAGATCATAAAATGTGCATTTGAAATGAGAAACATGAAAGGTTCTGAGTTTCCTGCTGCTGCTGTCGCCTTGAAGGTGTGTCTGTCCCTGCCTCTTACAAGCCAAGCTAGACTGTAGCTTCCTTAAACTTGATGTATCTTTATTGAATTCATTTTCTTGTGCCAATTGTAAATCATGGGTTGAAGTGTATCATGAAGGAGGCTGATCTGATGTGCGAGTTGCTGATGTGTGGTCGTCCCACCTCCACTTTGATCTTCTCCAGTAGGGTCCGAAAGCATGCTTTAAGCTTTATGACCTATAAAGGGCCTGAACATGTTGCTGCCACTGCCACAATGATGGTACATATTTGCCTGTACCAAATGTAGCATAATCTGCAGTGTTGACTCTTTTGATATTAACTTCTTTGTGTTGTTTGCAAACTAATTTCTAGGGTGCAACAAAAGAGGCCATCTCAATCTGTGAGTTGCTGAAGAATAAGGGTGATGACAAGAAGGGTGAATTTTTATGGAGTACGACTATCCGGGATGGTGCCTTGCATGCTATGATCAAAATATTCAGTGAATGTTTTTCAGGAGATTCTACAATGTATGATCTTTATAATGTGATTCTTATTGCACAGATATTGTTGGACTATCATTATATCCATGACATCCTTACAGAATCTGTCTTCTTTAGTTAAAAGTATAGTAATGTTTTGCTTTATGAACAGGGGCAGCATTGCTGAAAAGTTGGTAGGCGGTGAATCTGATGACAGTAATTGTTCTGGTGATGAACTAGTACAAAATGACAACACGGAGCAAGCAGAGATAAATCAAGAGGCCAAGGTAAATAATTCACAGAAATTGGAGCTGCTAGTTATGTGTTGCTTGCGGAACTCTCTTATTTGCAGTAAGCAATTAATCTAACCACAACTCTATGTTTGCTCACTGACCCATTGAATAATGTTCAAAGGAGGAGGTGCTGGTCAAAGTTAACACCGATGAAGAGTATGATAAGACAGACTAGTTTGTTGAGCCTATAAGCACAAAAGGTTAGTGCCAAAGCATATGGGAATGACACAAATTTTGGTTACCCCATAGCATTATAATAGAGTTAAATACACTGTAGGCCCTTGAACTTGTCACCGTGTGCTACTTAACGGCCCCTCTGCGCCACACAATTGAAAACACCAGAGGCTGTAGTTGACTTCAGCTTGATAACATGCATGGTGCTTTGCATCAGATAGTCAATTGTGCAATGCTCTCTACGGAAGAACATTGCGTTCGGTCTCTACACCTCTACACATGTACGGTTTACTAAAGTACCCCAACCCTTTCGTAGAAAGAATAACATCAAGCTATACCGTTCGCTTGCTTCTATTCGACTTTTATACGGTATTTTCCTCTCACAACAAATCTACAGTAAACATTTACATATAGTATTTTTCTCTGACAACAAATCTACCATACAAATCTGCTGAAGATCTGCCTAACGCAGTTGTTCCAAATGAAAATGAAAACTACTTCAGTATGTGAAGAAGGATCTAGCACTAATGCACCATGCAGCTTGGACTTGCAGGAGCAGGATGTACTCTTAACATCAAGCATAATACAATTTGCATCCAATATGCAACATGTACAAATAAAACGACGAGATGAACGTGTACATCTAGCATTCTAGCATTAACTGGTGAGCAGATGAAGCAACAGCTCGCTCCAAGCGTCTATGGGGCCTGGCAAGCACCAGTGCACGCAGTCGATGCCGAAGCCAACCTTCTCGTGCGGCCAGTGCCCGTACTGCCCGGGGTGCCCGTCCCCCCTCATCTGCATCATGCTGCTGACGTCCAGCAGCGCGAACCGCCCCGGCTCCGCCGCGGCCGCCACAGCGCGGAACTCCTCGACCTGCGCGGCGTGGAACGCGGCCTCCGTCTCCGGGAGCGCCGCCGCAGCTTCGCCGGTCCGCACGGGCCGTGTCCGGAGGCAGTTCCCGCCGTCGTACCACTTGCCGTTCTCGTAGTGCGGCGGCGCGACCGTCCGCACCACCACCCTGCCGCGGAACCCCGGGAGGTCCCGCAGCGCCCGCAGCGCGGTCCGGAACGACGCGCGCACGACGCGTTCCGGCGGCACGTGCGTGGCGTTGGGGTCGCCGCAGTCGCTGCACCCGAGCACGCGGCCGCCCTCGTGGAACACGACGGGGCGGTTAAACCACTTGGCGCCGTTGAGCACGACGTAGTCGTAGCCAACGGCGTGGCGCACCCACTCAGGGTCGGCCTCGTCGAAGTACACGTTGTGCGGCCCATGAACGGCAGAGCGCCGTCGCGCGTCAAGTTCCACTGCACCAGGAACGGCGTCCAGAACACTGTCACCGTGAAGTTGTGCTCCCGGTAGTGGTAGCTGCGCGTGCAGTGGATGCAGTCTTTGGGCTCGATCTCCTGCGCGTGTTCCACCTGCAACCGATCGAAGAAGGGTATCGATCAGCTTGTGTTCATCTAACGTTCCGTTGCAATGTGCACCGAAGCAAAGAAAATGAACATACTGTGGAGAGGAGGCACATGAGTGACTGCATGTGGTTGCGCGCGACGGAGTCGCCTACGAAGGCCATGGACTTGTGGCGCACGAGGCGGAGGAAGGCGGCGGCATCGAAGCGGGGGATGTCGCAGCCGTGGGGCTGCCAGTGCCACCGCCATCGGAGGATGGAGCCGAGCTCCGGCTTGCCGTACTTCATGCAGTCCTGGCGGCTGTCGATGAACGGGCACGTCGCGTTGGTGTAGTAGGGCGCAGCCGGGTCGGGCACCCACTCACCCCTCGAGACGTCGCACGCCGCCGCCGCCGACGTCTTCGCGCGCGACGCGGCGTTGATGAGACGGTCGGTGCTGAGCAACGAGTAGTTGGTCGCGGTGAAGGCGACGAGCAGTAGGACGATGAGCAGGCCGATGGTGGACGCGGCTCTCCGGACGACGACATGGCCTGCTCTTGCGCCAACGTGCGAGAACGTGTGGGTGCTCGATCCGGCACGCACGAAGTGGTAGCAATGCTGTTCCCGGGGATCATGCATCTCCCTCGCACGGTGCTGGATCCATGTACTTTCCTACTGCACTTGCGTGGTAGCAACCGTCAGGATCGGAGATTGACTCAACGGCTCTCGGAGTCGATTTGAGGGCCACATCCTCTGGCAGCCATCCATCTATCTATCTGCTTATTATCTATCCATCTATCTATCTACATATCAATCTATCTATTATCTTAATCTCTACTCCTGAAAAGAATGAAGTGGAGAAAAAAACTTGATAGTACTTTTTCCGCCTCCCGTGCGTCCGCCCTCCCCAACCCCATGCGTCCGCCCTCTCCCCCGCGCGTCCGCCTCCCCAGTCCCATCCCGTACGCTCGCTCCTCCCGCTCCTCTCTTTTTTTCCCTCCACCCGCCGCCACGCCTAACCTAGGCGCCATGCAGCCGTCTCCTCCATACCGACGCCGGTGCCGCCACCACCTCCTCCGCGCCATCGCTGCCTCCGCCTCCGCCGCGGCGGCTCCCTGCCCCCGCACCTCCTCCGGTCCTCCCCATCTCACCGTCCCGCGCCGCCTCCCCCTCCTCCTTCTCCCCTTTCTACCCTGCCTCCGCCTCCCTCCGCGCACTCTGCCCGTCCGCTCCCTCAGTCCCTCCTCCAACTTCTCCGAGTGGCGTCCACGGGAATGAGAACTTTGATCTGCTCCGGGTGCCCTACACTTTGATTTGCATCGCATCACACCCCACGCACCCCCGCCGCCACTGTGGACGTCCCATACTCCGCCACCACCACCTGTGGACGCCGTCACTCGCCTCCCGTGGGCTCCGCCGCCCGTTGCCGCTGTCACCGTCTACTGTGGCCGCCGTCGTCGTCTCCTTCCTTGAGTTTGGCACCCTCTACATCAACTACTCCGTCCAACCTTAGATCCCGATTCCCTGGTAAGTCAATCACCTATGTCTCCACAGATCAATCCAATTTTCACAGTCTGGACGAAATTGGGTCCGATGAGTTGGTAAGTAAAGTGATTGGTTAGTAAAATGATGGTGTTTTTGTTGAATTTGGTGTTGTAGATTCGTCTGATTGACAAGAAGGCAGAGTACCAAATCCAGAAGCTTACAAACGCTACTGATGACACAACTGCCCGAGAAAATGCAGGAAATACAGAGGAAGGGGAAGGGTGAGCATTCGGGTGAAGAAGACCTGCTGAGGTATAGGCCAAACCCAGATATGATGGACACAACGTCTGCTCCAGTGCTCCTGGTGGGCGGGTTATGATAATTTCCAGTAATCTCTATCTCAATGTAGATTCATGCATGGTTATGATAATAATTGTTTTTGTTAGGACGGAATCCCTGATCACACATGCCAACATTTAACATTACTTTTTTTAGCATAGAAATTCCTTAGAGGAATGCCTACGTACGCAGGTTTTCCTTTAAAAGCTATCTTAGAAAATTGATACTAAATATATTTTGATGTTGGTTCACTGCTTTATCAAATCCAAGTTTATTTAAAGCATGAGGTTGTCGAGGCTCTTGTTAAAGAACAATTTCGTGGATGTTGCATATGTATGAGTGAATACTAGCTGCTCTATTTTATTTGTTTGTATCCAATGAAATAATATCCTTTTCTTTTGGTTGGTTCTTTGTTTCAGTTGGTGACCATGAATCTATGTCGGATGAGTCCATTCAGGTCAGCGATCATCTTCAAACTTCTCATGGCCTTAGTTTTAGTATTAGAAATTATTTTGTTTCCAACAGCTATTTCTGAAGCCTAACCATGTACATTCATACTACCTCTTTCTTAAAAGCCTTCAGGTTTTTTAGCTTCTTCATCTTCATTTATTGACTATAATTTCTGTTTGTATGGCCCTCTCAATACAGAGAAGATGTGGTTCGGTATACATAGTTCCAGATTTCGGTGGTCACCATTGAGTTGATCCTGGATTATTCACTTGAGTCTGTAGCAGCTATGCACTTTATCATTTAAATGATTGTCAAAATCTAGTTATTTCATCACTTTGTGTATATATCAAGGAGATGTGATATTTCAAAGAGTGGATATCGATTCACAACACATGTTATGTTAACAAAAGAGAATATAATTTCTTCTTGTCCAGGCTTATCTTTAATGGGTATGATAGCAATTCACAACACATGTTAAGACATATGGTTTTAGGAATCCAGATTGTCTTATTAAATGGTTAATAACCAGATGGCTTATGGTTAAAAAGGTGTGAGCAAATCATTAAATGACTTAATAATTTTTCAAATTGATTGTCTGTAAGAGCTTTTCTTATATATTTGACTTGTTTATCTTATTATGTGTCTTGACACTGCAGATACCTGAAGGAGATGAAGATACATGAGGGGGAGAGTTGCCCGAAATTAAAATTAGAACCAAATTGAGACAGGCTGAGGTTAGTTTCAAATTCCTGTTTTTTATATTATCTGAAACATTGAATGAGCGCAATTGGTTTGTATGCTCTGTTTGTTGAGAAACTTCCAGACAGTACTATGCCATTGGCCCTGAAGCTTATTCCATACACATTTATTGTTTTAAAAAAAATAGTGAACAGTTGCTAGCAAAATGGGGTCATCTATGATCTGCATCTTATAGATGGTCAGTCATGTACTCTTCTGATTGTTTTTGCCTAACTGGCCTATCGATGTCTGGTACACCATAAACTGCTTCTTGTTTTTTCATACAGATCGTGTTGATTTGTTTCAGCAGCTTTGAGTTGAGGAAGAAAGGTCTTTACTGAAAGGTGAGCCAATGCAATGTTCAGTTTAACAAGTAACACAAAATAGAATTTATGTGGCTGTGCTCTGAAGATTATTGGCGTACGAAGTTGGGTCGTCAGTTGATTTCAGTGTCTAATTTTCTGAACTTGTGTACCTTGACTGCCTGCAGATATTTCAGTAAAAGGCTAATTTGGTTTGCGTTGAGTGCAAATGGATGGGAGGAAGCCTCTTCTGCATAAAGGGGTCTATTAAGGAGCTGGAGCAACTAGACTGCCGACTCGTGGTTATCGGCTCAACCTATCAGACGTAAGCTAAGATATATAAAGATGAGCCTTGTTCTCACAATAGATAAAGATGGGCCGCTATCTGGTGTTGCAAATTAAATGTTGCACAAATCACATTCCTTGCCTTTTCATTCCAAACTCAGGGTGGACTTGTGTTTGCTATTATTATTATTATGCTTAAAATATCAATATGGGTCCTTGAGAATTATCTAGAAGTAAAGAAGTCAAAGCTTGATGCTTCTGTTTGAAGAGCTAAATGTCTGATGTGTTAGGGGATGTGCAAATAACCTTAGCATGATGATTATTAGCTATATTTTGATTTTTTGGCGAAATACGACATGGCAGAATAATTATTTGTTCAATGTCAAAGATTGATTTTTTTTACCAAATGACCTTGGCATGTTGATTAATAACAGTAAATTATATGAACTCAATTATCACTTTGTTGGTGAAGAAGAATTTCTTTTAGGGTAATAAAATAGACTTGTTGCTTTTTAAAAACAGAGCAGATCTATTTTTTAATGTTCAGAATACAGTATATGATAATTGCTTTTTCTAAGGTACAGCCAATGGTCCTTTTGGTTCTGTTAAATGTATGCTCCTGAAGCCAATATTATACCCTAAGCTTCACTGGGCCTCTTTCCCAGCCAGCATCATGAGCATTGGTATTCTACATTCCATCTTGGTAGTTTGTAACTTATAATGATGGACCAACATCTGTTATCTTCATATTCCATCTTGATAGTTTGGAACTAATATCCTCCCAGGTGCTTCCAAAACTTCTTTTGTTATATTGTTCTTGACAGACTTGTGCAATTAACAGGGCTAAAAATTGGCATTTGTCTGGACTATTGTTCTTCTGCCTCTAGAACGGTACAACCTGAAAATAAATAATATGTGAAGCTTTGTTGAATGTGAGCCCTTGTCTTTAATTACAACGTAAACATATTGCTACATTATTCTTGTCATAGGAGTCCCAAAGTCCAATAGTAATTGTACATACATCTAATAGAGGAATGTATTTTTTTACCTTCCGACCTCATTAGTCATCTGTTTATTTGACACATTTTTGTGTTTTCAGGCCATTTTGACCTGATGACCACAAGTTTGGTTTGAACCAAACATCACGGTATTTTTCCTGATGACCACACATTAAGCTCACAAGTAACAACAGTCTATTTGTGGTTCCATGTAAACCACAAGTGACATGATGCTGGAGACCTGTGTGCTCTCTGTTGTTAGTTCTGGGAGAAGTGAGTGCTCCAATTTCTTTTACTTGGTTGTTGAGTTGGCATGTGCCTCATGTACAACTTAATATGTTATTGTATCACACTCACGTGTGGTGGATCAATATTTTGACTATTTGAGTTAGTTTTGATATGGTTTATATTGGTGATCCAGTGGGCTCGATATTTTGTATATGGAGATTAATGGCATCTAGGCTGTTTCGACAGCCATCAATCTTACTTGCTCACAATATAATCTGTGTTGTCGATGGTGTTGAACTTTTGCTGTTCACTGTGAATAAAAAACAATTGGATTAATATGCAAAGTCGCACCCAAAGGACAAGCATACGTTTATACTCAATCCAAGTTTTTGTCAATTAAAATGTAGTGTTGGATTTTGCTGAAACTTCACCATAAATATAATGCATATGCCCATGAATTAAATGATTTATGTTTTTGAGTTTTTACATGTAAATATTTCACACAATCAAGTTTGATGGCTACAAAAATTTGTTTTGCCCGTAGCAACGCACGAGCTTGATCCTAGTATAATAATATTAAAAGAACTTACCACATTCGCTGAGAGATCTAGAAATTTCTACATTAATTTAAAAAGAGAGAGTAGAATGTACAATGTTGGATTTTATGAAGATCTAACGATCTTGATTGTAGGACTTAGATATTCCCACATTTATTTGTAAAGAAAAGAATATATACTTTTTTTTAAGTGAATCGGTAGGAGAGGCCCCAACCTCTAAGGGCACGTCCAACGGGTCTACAAGACCTGTCTATGTCTTCATCATTATGAAAAAAACCCCCTTACGCGGTCGAGTCGACGGGAGGCGCGTCGTCTCGTGAGTCGACGGGGGCGTCCCGTTACCAGAGGCCGAACAGACGCGACTAGACGTGTTGTAGACCTCGTCTTCTCCCGGCGCCGCGGCGGGCAGGATCTCGCGCGCCCGCCCCGCGCGCCTCCCCCCTCACCAAAACTCGGCGCCAAGCTCGCTCATCTCCCCTCATCTGCCTTCCCCTCCTCGCCGCCGCGCTCTTCTCGCCGGAACAGGGTGCGGCGAGATGTCCACGTCCGGCCATGGAAGAAAGGCCGGTGAGCGGCGAAATGGATGCGCAAGGCTGTGAGGAAGCTGTGGCCGCGACTAATTGGATGGAGGCTCACCAGAAGTGATGAATCGGACTGCCGAAGGTAAGGTGGTCATGGCGGCCTTGGAGCTCGGGCGGCTGTGGGATTTCAAATCCCCGGCGGTCTAGGCGCCGGAACTCGACGCGCATGGGCAGGCCATAGATGAAGCTGGGGAGGTGCAGGAGGCTCGGGCGCAAGGGATTGAAGGAGGGTGGCGTGTGGACGGAGTATTTGGCCGGCAGCCGGCGCTGCTCAGTGGAGAAGAAGGGAGGCAGCAAGAAGAAGAAGAACATAGGCTGCTCGGTTGACTTGGGGATCCTGTGCGTGCTCTCATCCTCCATTGCCTCGACGTGCCATCCGCAGCACCCATCGCCATCGTCATCCTAAACTCCGCCGTGGATCTTGGCAGCGTTGGCGCCACGGCCGGCACGGCTGGGCAGAAGGCAGCGGCGGCAACGAAGCAGATCTGCATCTGGAGGCATTCGACCGGGCCAGCAAAATCGAGGCATATCGAGTTGCTGAGGCGATTGTCGAGCGGATCTGCAAGAAGCGATTTCTTCTGGAGCTTCTTTATTCTGATGAAAGAGCTACTTGCTTTCAGTTAAATGTGTGACCTGTCTATACTGCTCTTGTGGTAAATTGCTTGCTGCAGGTTGTACTTCTCTGGTGCTTGGTGTGAGGAAGAGTAAAAGGATGTGCTGCTGGATTGTTGTAGCTTGGATGCTCATGCTTCATCTGATTTGGGGAAAAAAAAGAAAGTGCAGGAGGGTAGAGTCGTAGACTGCATGTGTGTATTGAATTTTTCAGTTCAGCGTGAAATTTCAGAAAATTCAGCAAGTACTTTTGGTGTTGATGCAATGTTAGCACATGAGGTAAAATTCTATCAAATTGCCACACAATAGTATACACAGATAAATTTGTAGTTGATCTTAAGCAACATGCAGAGCATTAAACAGCTTACAGACGACCCCTCTGTCTGTGGGTTGTATGAGTTGTGTGTAGATCTGTCTGTATGCTAAGTTCGAGATTCTACAGACGACCCGCTGTCTATGGGTTGTACAAAGAATATATACTATTAGATTTTATGATCATCTAATGGTATAGATTAATTCAAACAATCCATATTGAACAAGACAGAGATAGCAGACATCTTGAAGAGCATTAAGTTGATTTGAATTCCATTTGAAAGTGATTTTTTTTCATTTGTTAATTTCTTATAATATTCAAATACAAATTTAACTTTGGAACCAAACTAAACAATATGAAGGTAGACTATCGGAAAGAAAGAGAGAGCATGACAATAAGCTAGGGAGAATAAAATGCATCACGATTCACGATAGAACTTGCAAACAGCCGGGATTATCCGACCATCTCCCAAAGAGGGTCCCACGCCGCATGTGCTCCAGGCGCGAGATAGCGCAGCGACAAAACAAACTCCCTCAACCCCCCCTCCCCCACTCCCACCCCCACCCACACTAAGGAGCGGACGGGGCTCAAGCTCCGCCTCGCTCGACCCCACAACCAAGGGTTAGATGGCCAAATATCTGCCTCGCCTGACCCCGCACGGGGTTGGACAAGACAAGGTCTCCACCTCGTCTGACTCCACACCCGAGGACACGGACGATTCCTGGACTCATGGAGGGTGGGCCCACACCCAGTGGACGAGGTCAAGCCAGTCGTGCCAGTGATGGGACGACCATAGCCCTGTTCGTTTGGCTGGTGGCTGGTACTGTTTTGTTCTCAGAGAAAAGTACTGCTGACTGATTGCTAGTAGCTGGTTTGGTCTAAGAGAAAAGTACTGCTGGGTGGTGGTTGATAAACCAAACGAACGGCATATGCCTCGCCTGCGACCACCCTGGATGTGGCACGGGTGTCCCAATAGTTCCGAACTTGCCGGCACTATGTCAACTACCCCCGGCGGCTTTGATGGTCTAGGTAGTTGACAATCGCAGCCACTAACATAGACTAAATAATAAATAGAATGACATTCTAGTTTTATTTTAAGTCAAACTATTACAATTTTGATCAAGTTCATTAGATTTTTCTTAAATTATTTTTGTATTGTAAATGTCAATACTATATTCCTCTTTGCTAAAATTTAAAATGCTCTAACTTGGTACGAAACTAGAATTGCATTCTCTTTTTTTTTTGATAGACGAAGTATATATCTGCATTAACACCTATGTAGATGGCATCTCTACCTAAAGTTCATAGGGCCTAAGGCAGGAAAAAAAACTCGAAGCTCGCTCGGCTTGGCTCGACTCGTTTAGAATTTTGTACCAAGACGAGCTCAAGAATTAGCTCGGTATCAGTGACGGACCCAGAACTTTTATAGAGCCTAGGTGAACATTGTAGCATATAACAAATTTACACAAATATACAAGTGTAGTAGTATATCTTCAAAAGAGAAAGCAACATTAGCATCAACAGTAAACAGGTATAGTGGGCACCTGCCCAGGCTTGCCCAACTGTAGGTCCGCCACTACTCGGTACTATAACAAGCTAGGCTTGAGCCGGCTCGCGAGCTACTATAACAAGCTAGGCTTGAGCCGGCTCGCGAGCTGCTCGTAGGGCTGGCTTATTATGTAATGTGATGTTCTATACTCTAAACTCTTTGTTAAACTACTGGATTGATTGCTGATTACTTGATTTTATGATTTGTTGGCCGCTAAACTTGTTGCATTTGCTAATTTCATACTCACTTGCTATTCCATATAAATGTGTTGGTTGTTGGCTATGGTGTTTTCAGTTTGATGGTTAACGAGCTGGCTCGCGAGCTTAACAAGCTAACTCGAGCTCCTTAACGAGCCGAACCGAGCTGGGCTTCTAGCTCGTTAAGATAACCAACCTATTCGTTTGACTGGTGGCTGGTGCTGATTTGTTCTGAGAGAAAAGTACTCTTAGCTGGTTACTGGTGGCTGGTTTATTCTAAGAGAAAAGTACTGTTGGCTGGTGGCTGATAAGCCAAACGATATTTTAACGAGGTGGGCCGAGCCGAGCCAGACTTGATATCCAGCCTTAATAGGGCCGTTAAGGAAATGGGACTAGAAGTGTTTTTCTGAGTATTGTTTCTTCTATGTTGCTGGATTTTTTTTTTACCCATACATTCAGTTGATTCCTACATACAGGATCATAAAGTACGAGTAGAACATGTTGTTCGGAGCAAGGGCCATTAAGTAGTAAGTATAATAAGTTATATATCTAATGTATATATGTTTTCCAAGATCATAAAGCGAGGTTGGGATTATTTATTTATCTATTTTGAAATGAGAGGTTGAAATATTGACATACTCGACGTGACACAGTTGTATTCAGACATGGATCAAGGATCCTCCGTGATCAGTGAGGCCATAGCATCTATAAATTATAAATTAGGGATCATTCCCTATTTGACCCTGAAAAACTTGGTGTCCTTTTTTTCTTGAAAAAAATTTCCTTTCATATTTGACACTGAGTATAAGTTTCATTCCTTTCCTTATCTGACATTCTGTGTGATTTTCCATCCATTCACCGTTATCTTCCTCGTGAAAAGACAATTTTGCCCCTGGATGGACGTGGGCACCACCCCTTTTCCTCACACGGTGAAGCGTCCCCTCATCAGAGGTGACTAAATGTGATACAAATACCAGTCCCAGGAGGCTGGTACCACATTTATTACATCAGATGGTTCATTACCGTACAACACGTCGGGGCTGTGGGCATGGGAGCGCCACTGCCACGAGAAGCAACATAAGAACTACAGACCAAACTACGATAGCAACAGCATCTAATATATCTTCAGAGTCTTGCGCCATGGAAGCTTCCTGTGGAGACCCTGAATCCACAGGCACGGGTTGGGTGCAGGACAGCAACCTACTCGACGTCTTCGGGTACGAAGTCGGGATCCTCCTCTGAAAAACAGTTAATCAAGCAAGGGTGAGTACATACGTACTCAACAAGTTCAACCCCACCCACGGAGGGACTTATAAGCAGATCATGCACAGGATATGTCAAGGATCATGTTAAGGTTTATTTTGCAAACACATTTACTCATGAAGGGGTTCATTTTCGAAAAAGGTTTTCGCAAACAATTTTTATAACCCAAGTAACTCAGTTGTTTTGAGAAAAACCAATTACAGACTACCGGACTCCCCATCCGCAGTAGCCCAGGCACACAGCCACACACTTTTCCAGAAATCAACTCACGTCATGGAAATCATCCCAAACCCAAACACTAGTTTTGTGACCCCACCGTGACTCGTCCAATACCGTGGACACGGCTATTCGAATAGGTTTTACACTCTGCAGAGGTTGTACATCTTTACCCACAAGTAGGGTACCGCCACACGAACACATTAGTGCCGGCGCGGATCCTATCAAAGCCATTACCCACCTTAGCTAACTCTACGAGCCACCACGGGAGCAACCAAGGGGTTATCTCACATAACCAGGGCGTACCTCACACAGATCGTACCCCTACTCCTTGATCTCCCGCTGCTCACCCGCACTCCTGATGGCAAGTAGATTAACTAGTGGGATTTATGCTAAGCCGTTGCCACATACAACGGTCGAGTGGTAGTACGATAATTGGGTCAGGTGAGATGTCACGCAACCCAGTCCTTATCGACAAGATGGACATCTCCAACACGCTCAACCACAAAGGTACGAGCTCACCCATACTCCTGACACACGCGTCCATCCCGTCTACCCAGTTCTTTACTCATTTTCCAAAATATCCCATCCCCGTTTTTAAAGCACTCGCACATTTTAAAGAAATCATTTAGGCCAAACAAGGTTCAATCATAGCAATCAAGGGTGGCTATCCTACCGGGTTTTAACAGTAAAACAATGTGCAATTTATAAAACGGGTCATAGGGTTATATTTATAAAACTGGGATCAAAGCATGCATCAAAGGATGAGATTGAACTTGCCGTCTTCGAAGTCCTCGGGGAGTTCCTGCTCGTGGTTCGGGATCTCGGGCTCCTGCTCGCAGTACTCGGCTCCAAGCTCCGGCTCGCGGTACTCCTCCTCGTTCACTCCGTCGGCTATAGCGTACACACAAGCAAGCATGCAATCAATACAAGCACACATATCTACCGGCTGAGCTCGAGGAGGGAAATAAATGGAAAAAGGAGAAATATATATATGATCTATGGGGAATTGGTGAATGGTTCGGCGGGAATAATCCTGGGAAAGTTGTGGTGAAGTTTGGAATTAATTTGGAGTAAAATTGTGCATGAAATGTCGGGTTAAAGAGAGTTTAAAGGGGCTAAGGACCTATTAGTAAATAGGTTTAATAGAGGGGTGGGCTTATTTGCAAAATGTAATTAAGGTGAGGTTTAGATGGAATGATCCAGGGGCCTGCTTGAATTTAAGTAGGGCTAGTTCGTAATTTGGTTTATGGGCTAGGGTCTTATTTGGGAGAAATGGTGAGAAGGAAATAAAGAAAGGGGGGGGGGCTCGGGTTAAAAGGGAAGAGGACAGGGGGCTCTGGGCAAAATCGCCCTTCTTCTTCCCCTTCCTCGGTTCAGAACAGAGAAGGGAGGGGGTCGACCGGGCGGCCGGCCGGCAGGGGCGCTCGCCGGCGGTCCCGTGCACGGCGGTGGCCGGAAGATGGGGCAAAACGTAGAGGGAAGTGAGGGGATTCGTCTCCCCTTCTCACCTTGGGCAGAGGTGGCTCGTGAAGGTGGCTCCGCGGCGGCGGGCGGACGGCGGTGGAGAGCTCGGGGAGGAGGGGGGATTGGTCGTGGAGGTGCGGGACGAGGTGGGGAGCCGGTCCGGCCCTTTTATAGGCGCGGGAAGGTCGGTTCGGTGGAGATATTTGAGCTCCAGGAGCTTCGATGGCCGTCAATGGCGGTGGGGGGAAAAATATCCTGGCATTGACTCACCGGCGAGGCTTCGGGGGACTGGGTGCTGTTGGATGTGATGCGTCGTGCAGGTTCGCCGTGGAGGAGGGAAGGCAGCGACGCCGCGCTGTGGTGGAGGTGACCGGTCGGAGTAATGGCGGTCTTCGTTTGTCAGAGTAATGGAGGGGAGGGGGCGATGCGGCCTGGCGAGCTGCGGGGCCGGCCTTGGCGTGCCGCGCCCGCGAGGCTGCTGGCCAGGCTCGGCAGAGGAGAGGGGGGTGCCGGTCCTGCAGGACCAGCCGCGCGAGGGGGAGGTCGCGGCCCCTGGGTCGCGGCCTGGCCGCGGGAGGAAGAAGGAGGGAAAAAGAAAAGAAAGGAAGAAAAGAAAAGAAGAAAAGAAAAGAAAAAGGAGAAAAAGGAAGAAAAGAAAAGAAAAAGAGAAATAGGAAGAGAAAAAGAAATAGAAAAACGGGAAAAGAAATAGGAAAGAGTGTTAGAAAAAAAAATTAGGAGAATTCCTCGGGAAATTAGAGGAAGGGTTTTTGTGGGTTTTCCGGTTTTTCGGGCGTCGGCGTGATTTTTCGGGACGGCGGTGATGGCGAGGCGGACCGGCCGGCGGGACCGCGGCGTGCGCGGGATTCCCGGCGTGGTGGCCGACCGCGGTGCTAGGGCGGCACGCGACGGGCGACGGCCCGAGCGCACGCGGCGCCGGCGGGATTCGCGGCACGCGCGCCGAAGGGAAAAGAATTGACCGGGGTTTCGGAAGGGGGTAAATGAGCTCAGCGGAAAAGTTTTGAAAACGCGCGTAGTTTATTAGGTGATTTATTAGAAGCTAAAAACGCGGGCGTTACAAACCTACCCCACTTAAAATGAATCTCGCCCTCGAGATTCGGCTAGGTTTCGAACAGGTGGGGAAACTCTTTCTTCAACGCGTCCTCTCGTTCCCACGTGGATTCTTCTACTCCGTATCTGCTCCATTGAACTCTGCACACCCGTACTTCTGATGTTCATGTTCTTTTGACCACCGTGTCCAAAATTTTGACGGGCACTTCCTGGTACCTAAGGTCTGGCTGTAGATCGATGGTCTCTACCGGTACTCGCTTTTCTTCGAGGACCTTCAAACATCTGCGTAGCTGGGAGATATGAAACACTGGGTGTATGTCTGACATCTCTTCTGGTAGCTCCAACCGGTATGCTACTGCTCCGACCCTCTTCAGTACTTTATACGGTCCAATGTACCGAGGGGCCAACTTTCCGTGCACCTGAAATCTCCGAGTCCCTCGGATAGGTGAAACCTTGAGGTAAGCGAAATCTCCAGGATTGAAGCTTGCTTCACGCCTCTTTTTGTCTGCGTAGCTCTTCTGTCGGGATTGGGCGGCTTTCAACTTTTCTCGGATGTCGGCTACTCGCTCTTCGGCTTCCTTTATAAGTGCGGGTCCTACCAAGGCACGTTCTCCTACTTCTGACCACATTAAAGGTGTTCTGCACTTCCTCCCATATAGGGCTTCAAATGGTGACATGCCTAGGCTGGCTTGATAACTGTTGTTGTACGAAAACTCTGCATATGGTAGGCTCTGTTCCCAATCTTTGCCATAGGTAAGGACACATGCTCTCAACATGTCTTCCATAATCTGATTCACCCTCTCGGTCTGTCCATCCGTCTGGGGGTGATAGGCTGAGCTAAAATCCAACTTGGTTCCCATGGATTTATGCAAACTTTCCCAAAACCTAGAGGTGAACTGAGTCCCTCTATCTGAAACCATCCTGATAGGTACTCCATGCAGCTTCACTATGTTTGCTATATACAGCTTGGCCAACTTCTCTCTGTCATAATTATTACGTACGGGTATGAAGTGAGCGACCTTAGTGAGTCGGTCTACTATTACCCATATGGAATTATATCCTTTCTGTGTCTTGGGCAAGCCTACTACAAAGTCCATGCCTATCTCATCCCATTTCCATACCGGGATGGGTAAGGGTTGCAACAGTCCTGCGGGCTTCTGGTGTTCTGCCTTAATCCTCTGACAAGTATCACAGTGGGCGACGAACTGTGCAATGTCTGCTTTCATTCCATTCCGGCGAGACGGACCGGCCGGCGGGACCGCAGCGTGCGCGGGATTCCCGGCGTGGTGGCCGACCGCGGTGCTGGGGCGGCACGCGACGGGCGACGGCCCGAGCGCACGCGGCGCCGGCGGGATTCGCGGCACGCGCGCCGAAGGGAAAAGAATTGACCGGGGTTTCGGAAGGGGGTAAATGAGCTCAGCGGAAAAGTTTTGAAAACGCGCGTAGTTTATTAGGTGATTTATTAGAAGCTAAAAACGCGGGCGTTACACACGGTCTTCACCAAGGATGCCGCGCCTCCCCCACCGTTTTGCGCCGCCGCACGGGCCGGTTGCACCTACACTTCGCGCTGGCTGCACCTCCTTGCTCCTCCGTGTCGTCGCGAACTACGGTCGTGTCTCCCCCGCTCGTATGCGTCACCATTGAGCCTAACAAGAGGATCCCGCCGTCCGTCGGCGGCGGCGACATGGAGCCTCCCCGAGTTCGGGAAGCACCTCATGAGCGTGCTTCGCGTCGTATACCACATGTTGCGTCGAGGCCTCGCAACCTCATCACCGCCACGCACCACCACCCGCATGCCGTCGCACACCATCTGCAGGTAGCTTCACGTGCGAGCGACGAAGCTGGCATTCGGGTGTCGTCCTCCTCATCTGCCTCCGTTGCTGACCTGCTGTTCATGCCCGATCCCAGTGACATAGAGTTCAGTTGCACCACCACGCCGTCCTACTCATACGCGCCCTGTTTCCGTTCAGCCGGATGATCTGCGGGCCCGCCGCTGCCTCTGCCGCCAAGGGCTGCGACAAGCTCGATTCACCCGGGTGGCGCACACTCTCGAGATGATGAGCGCCGTGGAGTACATCAGGGTCGGAATCTCCAGCGTGCGGGAGACGCCGCCACCGGTGATGTTGTCCCTGGCTGTCGGGTAGGGGTGGGCGTTCGGTCTATTTGGTCATTTCGGTTCGGTCTATTCGGTGTTTCAGAATTTCGGGTTTTGAAAAGTTGAGGACCGAAGTTTTAAAAAGAATAATAGGAACCGAACCCAAATAGACAGATTATTTCAGTTCGGTCTACCGTATTACCCAAATTTTCATAGGTTTCATTGTCACCTCTCAAAACTCTATGGTAGAAATTCAAATTCCCAGCTCATTTCAAGTGTATGGATTTAAGGACTAATCGACTAGAGCAAGTGACTAACAAGTTCATGAAAAAATTCAAAAATAGTTTAAAACACAAAGTTGTAACATCATAGTTTGAACCAAAATACGCAACTATATTAACTTTCGGGTTTTTCGATCTACCACAAGAACTGAACCTGAACCCAAACACCGAATTATAAATTTATCTAGACCGAACCCGAATCTCGAAACCCGAATAGACTGACAATTTGGGTTATTTGGGTTCGGTTCGGTTTTCGGGTTCAAAGTGCCCGCCCCTACTGCGGGGGCCATGCCGTCGCCCCTGCTGGCGCTAAGCCTCGACCATAGCGCCACCGGGGCCCGCCACTGACTCGCCGCTCCCCACGAGCCCGAGGGTGTCGTCGACGAGCGCGAAGGGCAAGGCGCGGTCGGCCCGTGCGGCAGCGCGAAACGGTAGGGGAGGTGCGACATCCTGGTGAAGACCCTGTGAGGAAAAGGAGCGGAAAATGGTGGTCGGTGGGGCCCACGTCCATCAGGGGCAAAATTGTCTTTTCACAAGGTAGATAACGGTGAATGGATGGAAGATCGCACAGAATGTCACATCAGGAATGAAATTTAGGGCATGTTTGGGAGCACTCTGCTCCACCAAATTTAGCTCCACTCCATAAAAAAATATCCAAACACCTTAACAAGCTCCACTCCACTCCATTAAAAATCAGCTTCACTCCAACTTTTTTCAGAGCTCCTCAAGAGGTGCTCCACCAATTCTTGGAGCTGGTAGAGTTGGGAGAAAATTACCCACCATGTCACTGATTACATAAAAAAACGGTTCGCGGTCTGTTTTTCATTGACCAGTCGGTCCTCTCCATCGCCACCCATCACCCTCCCGAGATCCCGCCACCATACGACGCCGGCACCTCCTCCCCCTCCTCCGGCGCAGTCCGCCCCCTCCACTCCGGCCCCGACGCCCCCTCCTCCACCATCCCCGCCGCCGGCCAACTGCACGTTGTCCCGCGCCGACCATCCTCCCAGGACACCGCCGCCAGCGCCTCCTCATCCTCCTCGCCGCAGTCCGTCCCCTCCACTTCGGCCCCGCCGCCGCCTCCCCTCCGGCTCCGGCGCCTCTTCGTCGTCCGCCGTTGTGGCCCGGTGGCCCGCGATGGTCGTCGTCATCCTGCCTCATCCCTTCCCCCTACGACATCCCGCGCCGCTGGGACCGTCGACCCATGGCCGGGGCGCCCCGTCGCCCGTGACCGCCTGACCGGGGCTCGCAGGTGCTCGCCACTGGGGTATGCCGTCGCCCTCCTCCTCCTTAGCCCACTGGGGCTCGCCGCCTCCGCCCATCCCGCTCACTGGGATCCCACCGCCCCTGCCGGTGAACTGGGCGTCGGAGTAGTCGAGCCGTCTCTTGCATCATCTCCAGCGGCGCGCTGTCCTGGATCCGTGGCGGATGCTCCCAGCTGCTGCGCGCCGCGGCGACCATGTCGTGGAGGAGGTGCAGGTTGTGGCAGACGGCGACCATGACGAAGAAGGGGATCTGGTTCTTCGTCGGGTACGCCTTCTTCCGCTCCCACACCTGCTGCGCCAAGACGCGGTTCCGAAGCAGGCGCTTCAGCCGGTTCTGCTCCTTGTCCCCGGCGGTGCTCCTGCGCTTCTTCCCCACTACCGCCGGATGCCCTTGCGCCCCCGCGACCACCACCAGTTGCTCCTGCTTGCCGTCCTCGGAGCGCTCGTCCGCGCCCGCCCCAGACGAGGCCGACGCTGATGCGCCGCCCATCTCCGGCATCGAGGCTCGCCGCCTCCGTTGTGCCTGCCACCGCCGCCGAGATCCCGGCGCACCTGCGAGACGGCGGCGTCCTGCACCGCGGCGAGGCCCGACAATGTGTGCGTGGGCGAGGGGTGGACTCCAAGTTTGATCTCCCTTGCCGAATCTGCGGCAAGGAGAGGCGGTCAGGTGGGTGTGGGGGAGCTGGTTGCCTCGCCGGATTTGGAGGCCGATAGGTGGAGGAGACAGGGAAAAAAGCAGTCGCCGTGTGAGGTTGAAGATAACCTGACTAGTGGGACCCATGTGGAAGTGAGGGAAATTAGAGATGGAGTGGAGCTAAAGAATACCCAAACAGAATGAAAAGTTGGAGTGGAGTGGTGTGGAATTGGTGGAGTGGAGTTAGTGAAGTGGAGTGCTCCCAAACAAGCTCTTAAACCCAGTGTCAAATAGAGAAGGAAAAAAAATTAATGTCGAAAAAGGAACCACCAAGGTTCTGCCAAATAGGGAATATAATATCTATTAATTACTAGATAGCGGCTTGGATTGGATCCCGTCCTCTTCTGTGGCACGCAAATCAAAACACCTGAAGGCAGTTGACTTCAATTGAATAACACATGATGCTTGCCATTCACATTCAAGGAAGTATCCAGGGAAGTCAGATGGAGCTGCTTATTCAGGCAACTCACTTACAAGCACAGGATCCACTACATGGAAGCTCTGGCACTTGAACTAGCCTCCAAACTGGTTCAATCACTGAACATCAGTACGGTGGTCTACCACACAGATTCCCTAATATTAGCCAACAATATCAACTCCGAAGACCCCATCATTTTGGCACCAGATTGGAGGATTCGGCCATGTGTAGCTCAGTTCATACAGAACAACATCAACAATGACTACACATGCAAGAAGATCCCTAGAGAAGCTAACAAGATGGCGCATACTCTTGCAAAATTTGCTGAGAGGACTTCTAATTCCTCTTGTACTTTCACATGTATCAATTCTGCTCATGGTGCTAACCAATGCCCCATCCTTTTGGCTCTAGCTACCCAACATTGGGATGACTTCCATCCCATTCTTGTAAACTGCTTGTGATTGCAATATATTTACCAAGTATCAAAAAAAAAACACACATGATGCTTGCGGTTTGCATCAAACAATTCCACTCATTTCACTCTCGGGCTCTACGTACGGCTCCTCTGCGCCACACAATTGAAAACACCAGAGGCTGTAGTTGACTTCAGCTTGATAACATGCATGGTGCTTTGCATCAGATAGTCAATTGTGAAATGCTCTCTACGGAAGAACATTGCGTTCGGTCTCTACACCTCTACACATGTACGGTTTACTAAAGTACTCCAACCCTTTCGTAGCAAGAATAACATCAAGCTATACCGTTCGCTTGCTTCTATTCGACTTTTTCTACAGTATTTTCCTCTCACAACAAATCTACAGTAAACATTTGCACATAGTATTTTTCTCTGACAACAAATCTACCGTACAAATCTGCTGAAGATCTGCCGAACGCGGTTGTCCCAAATGAAAACTACTTCAGTATGTGAAGAAGGATCTAGCACTAATGCACTATGCAGCTTGAACTTGCAGGAGCAGGATGTACTCTTAACATCAAGCATAATACAATTTGCATCCAATATGCAACATGTACAAATAAAACGATGAGATGAACGTGTACATCTAGCATTCTAGCATTAACTGGTGAGCAGATGAAGCAACAGCTCGCTCCAAGCGTCTATGGGGCCTGGCAAGCACCAGTGCACGCAGTCGATGCCGAAGCCAACCTTCTCGTGCGGCCAGTGCCCGTACTGCCCGGGGTGCCCGTCCCCCCTCATCTGCATCATGCCGCTGACGTCCAGCAGCGCGAACCGCCCCGGCTCCGCCGCGGCCGCCACGGCGCGGAACTCCTCGACCTGCGCGGCGTGGAACGCGGACTCCGTCTCCGGGAGCGCCGCCGCGGCATCGCCGGTCCGCACGGGCCGCGTCCGGAGGCAGTTCCCGCCGTCGTACCACTTGCCGTTCTCGTAGTGCGGCGGCGCGACCGTCCGCACCACCACCCTGCCGCGGAACCCCGGGAGGTCCCGCAGCGCCCGGAGCGCGGTGCGGAACGACGCGCGCACGGCTCGGTCCGGCGGCACGTGCGTGGCGTTGGGGTCGCCGCAGTCGCTGCACCCGAGCACGCGGCCGCGCTCGTGGAGCACGACGGGGCGGGTGAACCACTTGGCGCCGTTGAGGACGACGTAGTCGTAGCCGGCGGCGTGGCGCGTCCACTCCGGGTCGGGCTCGTCGAGGAACACGTTGTGCGGGTCCATGAACTGCAGCGCCCCGTCGCGCGTCAGGTTCCACCGCACCAGGAACGGCGTCCAGAACACGGTCACCGTGAAGTTGTGCTCCCGGTAGTGGTAGCTGCGCGTGCAGTGGATGCAGTCCTTGGGCTCGATCTCCTGCGGGTGCTCCACCTGCAACCGATCGAAGGGTATCGATCACCTTGTGATCATCTAACGTTTCTCGTTGCAATGTGCACCGTACTGAAGCAAAAAAAATGTGTGTCCATACCGTGGAGAGGAGGCACATGAGCGACTGCATGTGGTTGTGCGCGACGGAGTCGCCGACGAAGGCCATGGACTTGTGGCGCACGAGGCGGAGGAAGGCGGCGGGATCGAAGCGGGGGATGTCGCAGCCGTGGGGCTGCCACCGCCACCGGAGGATGGAATGGAGCTCCGGCTTGCCGTACTTCATACAGTCCTGGCGGCTGTCGATGAACGGGCACGTCGCGTTGGTGTAGTAGGGCGCGGCCGGGTCGTGCACCCACTCCCCGCTCGAGACGTCGCACGCCGCCGACGTCTTCACGCGCGACGTCGCGGCGTCGATGAGCCGGTCGGTGCTGAGCGACGAGTAGTTGGTCGCGGTGAAGGCGACGAGCAGCAGGATGAAGAGCAGGCCAGTGGTGGACGCGGCTCTCCGGACGACGGCCTGGCGGCTGCTACTGTTTATTGGCTTCATGTTGTTAGCCTTAGCCACGCAGCTAGCTGCGCGCTAGGGCTGGAACTGGAATGGTGAGGAGCCGATGGCTTCTTTAGTGCCGGCGACCGATCAAGTAGTGTGTCGTCCCTGCTGTTGCGCCAACGTGCGAGAACGTGTGGGGGCTCGATCCGGCACGCACGAAGTGGTAGCAGTGCTGACAAGCAGAGGGGAGTCAACTCGTTCCTGGGGATCATTCTGCATCTCCCTCGCACTCCGACTGCACTTGGCGTGGTAGCAACCGACAGCATCGGAGGTTGGCTCAACTGCTCAACGGCACATTCTCTTGCAGCCATTCCCAACGACCACAGTGGTGGACGACTGGACGGTATTTCATTTACCGTCCAACCCCTTGGTACCTGCCGTCCGTCCAATCCGTAGGTACGGTCAAGATTAAGCGACAGGCACCCATTGCGAACGCTATGTGAAGCGCCCTCTCGTCATCCGCGGCGGCGGCGCGCTGCGTCGCCAACCACGCCTGCCGGCTGCCTCCGGCGAGCTCAACCACCTGGAACTCGGCATGCCGCTTTAGATGGGGCCATCTACCTTCTCTAGGTTACTATCGTGGCAAGGGACCAGGACTGAGGACGACGCGGAGGAAACGAGAGGCGCCGGCGCCGGGGTCTCCACGAGTCCCGACTGACCGCGACACCGCAGCATGGCTCGTTGCGGAGAGCACAGGCAGGGAGAAAATACTTCGGAAATTAGGTTCAACATTTTCAAAAAAAAAATAAATCAACATTTCAAAATAAATTATTCAACATTCAACATTTTCTTACAATATTCAACAATTTTCAATATCTAATTTCAACATTTGAGTAACAATAATTAGAAGGATTAAATATGATGTAATTATTAAACTAATTGCACACAAGACGGATCTATTAAATCTAATTAATTTGTCATTAGGCTCATTCGATTCAGCTCGTGAATTAGCTGGATTATGAAATACTCCCTCCGTTGTCAAATATATGACGTTTAAGATAAGAAATTTAGTCTGAACTAGCTTTCTTGTTCTAAATGTTATATATTTAAGGACAGAGGTAGTAGATTTTGTCATTAATTTACGTTTCTAGTCAGATTATTAGTTTCGAATGTGACGTGTGAATAGGAGTGGTAATGGGCCACAACCTATTATGCTATACTATTTTTAGTTCAAAATTGTATAGAATTATGACCCGGCACTTATACGGTCCGATCCTTAAATTTGCTAGTTCAAATAGGAAGGCCCATTGCCACCCCTACGTGTGAATGATATAATTCGGCAAAGGAAAGAGTCCTTTTGACGTCCCTCATCTATCGCCAAAGTCCAACTTTCATCTCCCATCCGCAAAACTGGGTATTTGGGGTCCCTCATCTATCGGCCGGGCAGGGAGCCACCAAGCAGCCGCTCGCGCCGACGGCGGGCGAGGAGGCCGGTACGCTAGCGCCAGCGGCGGCGTCCCCAGTCCCGGTTGAGGCGCGTGTTGAGGGAGCCATCCGCGTGGAGGAAGAAGGGAGGAGAAGAATTCCATGAGCTTCGTTGCATGAGTTGGGAGAAGTAGGCCAAGCGTGGAGAAAGAAGGGGGAAAAACAATGGGACCCACTCTGTAGTGATTGAAAGGGTAAGATGGACCTTTCACATACCCGGTCCCACATGTCAGGGCTACCTAACGGTGAAAATATAACAAATCACGAACGGAATGGCACACAGGTCACAAAAGTTCAAGTCAGTGGCACGAGAGTGCAAACAAACTTTTCAGTGGCATTCTGAGCCAACTTTTTTAATGGCATACAGGTAAAACTCTCGAAGAAGAAAGCCAGCCGTGGGACCCACCTTGACATGTGGGGCCCACAAACAAAAACAGCAAAAACTGGTCAAAACCGGGGAGGGATTTAAAACAAACGGATTCTAGAGATGAGGGATATTCGATATCCGATTTTGCGGATGGAGGATTAAAGTTGGACTTTGCCGATAGATGAGGGACGTCAAAAGGTTTCTTTGGCAAACTAAACAAATCCGTTCTAAGCACTGTGGGCCAATTCGGGCTCCCGCCCTACTTACTACTGAGGTATACTGATGGGCCGTTCAAAGGTCCGATAAAAAATTGTATATGTGTGGCGCGGTGGCAGTGTTGGCGGATCCCCACCAAACAGAGTATTTTACATACAACTCATTAAAAAAATGCATTAAACACCCAAACTACTAAAAAGTTGGGCCAGACGTCCAAGCCACCGAGCCGAACTTTTTTGACACCGAACCCATTTCGTCCGCTGTTCGTGAGATTGGCGTCGTTTGCGAGCTCTGACGAGTGGGTCCGGGCTGCAAAACGACTATCTTACCTTCACTCCCTTTCTCAACTCCAGTGCGTTTTGTTAAAAAAAAAAGTGCCGGCGGGACGGTGAAGTCCTCGGGGTTGTTGAGGCCGAGCTTCCGGAAGAGGTCGGCCACCGCGGATGCGGAAGCTCGTCTGCCACGCGAACTCGGAGCCGAGGTCGACCAGCGCGGGCTCGTCGGCGGAGCCCTCGTCCTCGTCGGAGAGTGGCTAGGTCGGCGGCTTGCGGCGCCCCCGCGCGCGGCGGAGCTCGCCTGCGCCGCCCGCCCGCCCGCACCGGATCCGCCCGCCGCTCCTACCGCTGTCGCGAGGCGGGTTCCGCCGCCGCCCTGACCTGAAATCTCCCCTGACCTAGGGTTCCGAGTTGCAACTGAGGATTGGGAGGAGGGACCAAGGGAGAAGGAAGGAGAAGAGGGTGAGAGAGAGGTTGAAGACGATCCTGACGTGTGGGCCCCACACGACAGTGGTAGCTACGAGAAGGGCAAATTTGTCAAGTGTAAATGTGGGTCCCACATGTCAGGGCTCACTGTCCGTTAATTCCTAACTGAACGCGGACGGAATGGTCCGGGCGTCAAAAAAATTTGGCTCGGTGGCTTGCACGTCCTGTCCAACTTTTTAGCGGCTTGGGCGAATACATTTTTTTTATGGGTTGTACGGAAAGACTCCACCAAACGCCCCCATTTCCTATCCGAAAACCCTAGAGCAGCCCCCATCCCAGGCCGCCGCGATGTCCACCGAGCTGATGGAGACGGAGGCCAATCTCAAGATCTATTGGGATGAGCAACGTAGAACTGCTAGGGAGAGGATGCTTTGCTTCGCCGAACTTGGGGAATTGAAGAGGGATCACCCGGCGCTACCGCCGTTGGAGATGCTTAACTTCACAGGTACGTCTTAGGTTAGGTTTCGCGTTACATCACTGGTGGTGTGATGGGAATTTATTTTTCTTTCTAGTGTGGTTTGATTTTAGGGTAGAGAGTTTGGATTGGGGTCGGTGCAGTTGGAGAAGAAGGTGTGGGCTTGGAGGTATATCTCCGGCGGAGGTCAGTACGACGGCGGCGGTGGGTTCGACGCCATCTGGGTGGTGGAGCAGCGCCAGTGGATGGGGTCGGCAACGGGGGCAAGAAATTAGAGTGGTTGGGGTCTTGGGGAAGGGCAGGGTGGAGTGGCGGCGGTGGAAGTGAACTGGTGGTAGTGTGGTGGGCAGCAGTTGTTACCGTGTGGTTGCCATTGCCGGAGAAGATAGCTGTAGAAAAAAAGAAAAAAGAAGAAGAAAAAAAGGTATCCATATAAGGACAAAGTGGGTGGTTTTATCATTCGTAGTGAACAAGTAGCAGTGATCCTCTCTAACTGTTGTTCCTTTTACTATTGCTACTATGCAGTTTTTTAGATCTTCTATTTTTAATTAACTATCAACTTATGTTTCATGGTTACATAAGCACTTGCTTGCTGTCTTGTAGATCTTTTGGGTAGAGCTTGGGGATGGGATTCGCTAATGCCATGCTCCTCTGAACATTATTGGTCTCAATACAAGAAATACCTCTATGAGTATTACACCCACAACAACTCCAAAGCTGACCCCAATCTCAATGGAGATGATGATAATGGCCTGGCAGCCCTAGCAGACTCGGTATCTCCCTGCCTCTCTCCCTCCATTAACAATACCTTGTCTGTTCTGTTTATCATCTAGTATCTGTAGCTTGATTTTCTAATTGATCGTGCAACATGTCAAATGTTTCAAGTGCATCATGATGGAGAATGAACTATCTATGATGATGAGGCGTTGTGGAACTTTGAATGATAACGAGATTAGCTTGAGTAAGAAGATCATAAAATGTGCATTTGAAATGAGAAACATGAAAGGTTCTGAGTTTCCTGCTGCTGCTGTCGCCTTGAAGGTGTGTCTGTCCCTGCCTCTTACAAGCCAAGCTAGACTGTAGCTTCCTTAAACTTGATGTATCTTTATTGAATTCATTTTCTTGTGCCAATTGTAAATCATGGGTTGAAGTGTATCATGAAGGAGGCTGATCTGATGTGCGAGTTGCTGATGTGTGGTCGTCCCACCTCCACTTTGATCTTCTCCAGTAGGGTCCGAAAGCATGCTTTAAGCTTTATGACCTATAAAGGGCCTGAACATGTTGCTGCCACTGCCACAATGATGGTACATATTTGCCTGTACCAAATGTAGCATAATCTGCAGTGTTGACTCTTTTGATATTAACTTCTTTGTGTTGTTTGCAAACTAATTTCTAGGGTGCAACAAAAGAGGCCATCTCAATCTGTGAGTTGCTGAAGAATAAGGGTGATGACAAGAAGGGTGAATTTTTATGGAGTACGACTATCCGGGATGGTGCCTTGCATGCTATGATCAAAATATTCAGTGAATGTTTTTCAGGAGATTCTACAATGTATGATCTTTATAATGTGATTCTTATTGCACAGATATTGTTGGACTATCATTATATCCATGACATCCTTACAGAATCTGTCTTCTTTAGTTAAAAGTATAGTAATGTTTTGCTTTATGAACAGGGGCAGCATTGCTGAAAAGTTGGTAGGCGGTGAATCTGATGACAGTAATTGTTCTGGTGATGAACTAGTACAAAATGACAACACGGAGCAAGCAGAGATAAATCAAGAGGCCAAGGTAAATAATTCACAGAAATTGGAGCTGCTAGTTATGTGTTGCTTGCGGAACTCTCTTATTTGCAGTAAGCAATTAATCTAACCACAACTCTATGTTTGCTCACTGACCCATTGAATAATGTTCAAAGGAGGAGGTGCTGGTCAAAGTTAACACCGATGAAGAGTATGATAAGACAGACTAGTTTGTTGAGCCTATAAGCACAAAAGGTTAGTGCCAAAGCATATGGGAATGACACAAATTTTGGTTACCCCATAGCATTATAATAGAGTTAAATACACTGTAGGCCCTTGAACTTGTCACCGTGTGCTACTTAGGTCCACGAAGTTGCAAAATCGAAATCCAACACCCCGAACTTGTTAAGTTGTGCCACTTGGGTCCATACCCCTTCGGTGGACATGAATATATGCAAAAAGACCCTTAATTTTTATCTCCTTCTCCATTCACGTCCTCCTCATCTCTCTCCTCTCTCTCACATGCGGGCTGCCGTCCTTCCTTGCGCGCGACTTGCGCCGGCAACAAGCTCCCTGAGCTCGCTCACGACGACGCGGCGCACGGCTGCCGCCGAAACCCCAGCCTCTCCTTCTCCAGGTCGTACTCCCGCAGCGCTCGCCCCCCGACTTCCTCCGGCGGCGGTGCCCCCTTCGGCCATGCTCCGACCTCCTCTCACGCGGCTGCCTCCGTCGGGCGAGCTCCATTCTCCACCACGGGCGAGCTCCTCCTTCTGGCCGGCATTTGACTTCTCCAAGGTGCCGATGGGCAGAGCCCCAAGCGGGGGTCAAATGAGCGGCCGCGGGAATCGAAGTTCTGTGCGGTCCGGTCGCTAAAGCTCGCCGGAGGTGGGTCAGGGGCAGAGCGGGGAAGTTGTGGAGGTGCAGGCGCGAGGGATTGGAGTGATTTGGCAGGTGCACGGGGGATTTGGCCGGCAGCCTTCCTCTGCTCGGTGGAGAGGAATGGGGAGGAAGGGAGATGGGAGGAGGAAGAAGGGAGACGAGATGAAGAGGAATGGAGAAGGGACGCGCGCGAGATCCGCCGTCGAGGCCTCGCCGGTGCGCACGCGAGCTCCGCTGTGGACTGTGGTGGCCCCGCGAGCGCGCGAGATCCACCGCCGCGACCTTGTCGGGGCGTGCGCAAGCTCCGCCGTCGCGGCCTCGTCGGGGCGCGCGCGAGGTCCACCGCCGTTCTCCAGCGGGGAGCTGCATCTCGGCGCCGCCCCTGAAGCGGAGCGACAGCTCCGGCAGCGCCATGGACTTGGTACCCTACGGCAGCGCGAAGCAGGGGCGCAGCCTCAGGCCGTCCTCCGCCTCCTTGGACCGCTTGTACTTCCCGCCCACCGCCGCGATCACGGCGTCCGCCTCCGGCCTCGCGCTGCCGGTGCAGGTCGCGGCGGCGCAACGCAGGGGAGGGCGACGGCCCGCATGTGAGAGAGAAGAGAGATGAGGACGTGGATGGAGAAGAAATAAAAAAAATGAGGGCCTTTTTGCATATATTCATGTCCACCGAAGGGGTATGGACCCAAGTGGCACACCTTAACAAGTTTGGGGTGCTGAATTTCGATTTTGCAACTTCGTAGACCTAAGTGGCACACAGTGACAAGTTTAAGGACCTACAGTGTATTGAACTCATTATAATATTATTTACCTGGGGGAAGTTATGAAATGTTCTCTTTGTGAGTTTGACCATAGTTTTACTTATTTCATTGTCTGGTTGATTTACATTAGCATATTTGATCTTTGGTTTGGCAACACGTGTCAATGTTTCACCCTTTCATGATATAATACAAGTGTGTGCTGAAATTGTTTTCTGATCTACTGAAGACTTAGGTTGTTTTTTTATGATCCTTGTATATTGTTACCCTGGGCCTTTCATTATTCTTTTACATAACTTGCCACCTGATTGACATGTATTAATTTTCATTGTAATTTATTTGCTGCAGCATAGGAGCAAAAGGCAGGATGGAAGAATGAATGCGTTAGACCGTCTCTAGCAGCTGCTGGATCAGCTCTGCAACCCCAAAATGCAGAACCAAACGTCACTGTTCATCCTCCAACGGTTGCCCCATCTGTTGCTGCAAAATGAGCGAAGCCCTCCGGTGTGCCGCACTCATGGGGGTGTTTGGCGCTTCCTGCATCCGCTACAGGTCCAACCGCCCGCCTCGCCTCCCTCGTCCCTGCGCCGTCTCCCCCGGCCGCCTCCACCCGGGCGGGGCGGAGAAGGCGCGCGAGCGCGACGGTGCTCCGCGACGCAGGCCCGCGGTGGTGGCCGGCCAGTCAGCTCTGACAGCGGGCAGCGGAGTAGGAGCGGCGCCCACTTCCTCCTCCGGGCTCGATCTGTGTGGGCGGTGTGGCCCGCCGGCGGGGGAGCGAGTAGCAGGGGCACGTCGGCCGCCTCCGTCACCAGCCCCGTCGTCCGCCTCCTCCTCCTTACCCGGCCATTGGTGGCACAAATCCGGGCGGGAGCCCCCTCGATTCGGAGCGGGACACGGCCGGCACACATGTTGACCTCGGCGACAACCCGCCTCCTCCACCAGTCTCCTCCGCGTGCAAGCCGCCGACCTTCTTCTCCGGCGAGACCGCGGCGCCCCTGGCGTGGCTCGCCTCCGCGGTCGTCAATCTCGCGGGCTGCCGCGCTCCCCCTCTTCCTCTTCTCCGCTCTCTCTCCTGTCTACCTCGAGCAGGGGTCGACCTCGATCTGGAGGCAGTGGGCTCCTCCGGGCTCGATCTGTGTGGGTGGCGTGGCCCGCCGGCGGAGTGAGGAGCAGGGGTGGTGACGGCGAGTTGGTGGTCGACCTCCGCGCACGCCCGCGGCCCTCTCCCTCCTGGCGGGAGGCAACTGCCCCCGGGATGCGCGAAGGGTTGCATGGTGCTGCTGGAGAGGTCGATTTTTTGCGCGTCGTATTTGTTCTCTCTCCTCGTTGCAGAAGGGCTATATGCAGATGATAGGCACCTTTGCTGGAGACGGTCTTAGTAAGAGCATATGGTTAACCTTGGGCAATTTGCTTCTAGAAAATCAAATATCCCTTGGAACGTTTTGTTTATTCATTTAGAGGAAAACTATGCAGAAATGAACTGTGCTTCTGCTGTTTCTTCTTTTTTGAAAACTGACTTCTGCTCTATTTAAACCTAGCTGTTGTCTCTTCATATTGAGCGAAAGAACTAAAAAATATATGTGAAGAGAGAAAATCTCCAACAATTGTTCTTAGCTTGTCTCATTCAGTCTCTCTAGTTACCTTGTACCATGCATTGGTAGATATTGCAAGCTGTGATGGTTATAGCGGTATGGACACCTTCCTTGGATGCAAGGGCATCTTCAATATTTAGATATATTGAGCTGAACGTGGTTCTATAAATGTGATTCTACATTGACGAATTTGATTTGTTACGTCCAAGTAAGAAAAAAGATCCAACTTTCCAATCTCCGTCACTTGCACGGCAATTCTCTTCCATGACCTTTCACTCGCTGCTGCTGCCGTCCGCTTGCCCGCCTGATCCGGTCTTCAGATTCGGCGAACTCTCAGTACCAAGCACACTCTAAGATCTAGCAACTCTTATATAAAAGAAAAATCTAGCCATGGTCTCTATTTTCTTGTGGCCCCATGGTGGGCCCCACGCATCAGCCTCCTCCTCCCTCCTTTCTCCGCCGTCACGCAAGATCCTCTGCCATCACGGTCCGTGATGGCTCTCCGCAGTGGGAGCTTGTATGTGTCACTTCAGCGACAGAAAGACAACTTGTCGCTGAAGGCCCTGTGCATACGTGGTGGGTCATTTATTTTTTGCATGCAGCTCATGTACTTTCCGATTAGTGATGACGTGAGTGTAGGATTTGAAATTAAAAAAAATCTATAATCACAAACCAAACATCAAAATTAAATTCTGATCGCACCATTGGATTTCTGACAATAAAAACTTTGAAACAACAAGATCCCACTTAACTATATTTTGAAAAACTTTTTTTATTCGTATTTTTTAATTAAGGTTATATATTATGTTATCGCTAGAACAAAACGAATGAAGTGACAGAACAAACGAGAACACTGTCAGAACAAGTTTATATGTCATCCCGAACGACAAATGTGGTGTCAGAACAAATCAGAATAAAGGTCAGAACATGTTATTATTATAGACAGAACAAGATATTACTATAGCCAGAACAAAACAAATAAAGTGTCAGAACAAATGAGAACAACTTTCAGAACACGGAACAAGTTATTATTATAGACGGAACAAGTTATTATTATAGTCAGAACAATGTATTATTATAGACAGAACAACTTTGTATGTTTTCCCGAACGAATAAAATAAAGTGTCAGAACAAATGAGAACAACTATCAGAACAAGATCTTAGTATAGTCAGAACAAGTTTGTATGCCATCCTGAACAAACAAATAAAGTATCAGAATAAATATTCCCTAATGTGGAACAAATATTCAATGAGGAAGAATAAATATAGCCAGAACAAGTTTGTATGTCATCTCGAACAAAAACAAATACAGTGTCAGAACAAATCAGAACAAAGGATCACAACAAGTTACTATTATAGTCGGAACAAGTTTGTATGTCATCTCGAACAAACAAAATAAAGTGTCGGAACAAATGAGAATAACTGTCACAACAAGATCCTATTATAGCCGAATAGATATTTACAGAAGACGAACAAATATGTAAAAGAGAAAAATCATAAAGAATATGAAAAATAACAAACATGAAAAAGATGAAGGGATGAAAATAAATAATTAAATAAATAAGTAAATAAATGAATAAATGAGGAGAAGAAAGAGAAAATAAAATGAATAGAGAAAAATAATAAAAAAGGGAAAATAGAAAATAGAGAAGGAGAGATAAAGGAATATATGAAAAAACATGAAAGAAGAAAAAGGAAAAATCGTAAAGAATAGGAAAAAATAAAAACATGGAAGAAAATAATGGAAGAAAAAAGTAAAACCAACTAAATTATAGAAGAGGAAAAATAATGAAAAGAAAATAAAAATAGAGAAAGAAACAAACAAATATTCACTCAATGGAAAAAATCATTGAAAAGGAAACAAATATTCACCAAAAGAAATATATATATATATAAAAGAAACAAGAAATAAAAAATGAAAATAGAAAAAATAAAATACAAATACAAATAAATAAAGAAACAAGAAACAAGAAATAAAAAAGAAACAAGAAAAAGAAATAAAAAAAGAAACAAGAAGTAAAAAAGAAACAAGAAAAATAGAAAAGGAAAAGAAATAAAAAAAGAAGAAAGAAATAGAAAAAAGAAAGACCCCGCCCTCCCGCCCCGCGCCGCTTCAGCGACGCTGCGTCAATTTGTCGCTTAGCGACACATATGAATCCCGCTCCGCAGTCAGGGAATCCCACCCGTCCACTGCGAACCTGACGGTGACCAGAGGAGCTGCTAGCTTCGCAGGCCACACAATAGGCCAACAACCCATCTCGGCCCATCGTGCGAACCTCCTCGCTGCCGCCGCCGCCGCCGGAGGCACCATCATCTTCCTCGCTTGTCTCGGTGCTCAACGGCTTTTGACGGTCGGGTAGTCCTCGCATTCGCCGTCGCGACCGCCATGCAGTCCTCAACTCTGGCGGCGCTTATGAGGTCGAGTTGCAACAATGAGCACCGGCCGCCGTCCGGCCTCGATTTTGGGCGCAGCTCACAGCAGCAGTGAGCTCCGGGGCTTGCTGGCGTCTTTGGGCCTGGACAAGTCAGAGTTGGAGGCGCGCGACATGCTGGCGTGTGTTGACGCTGACCGTGACGGGCGGATCAGCGCCGAGGGGCTCCTGGAGGTGATATATTCCGGCGCGGATCGACTGCCTGGACGGCGCCATCACCATCAATGAGTTCACGTTCATGGCCAACCAGTTCTAGGTCGAGCCTAAGCGTTGCGTGCACGTCGTGTTCGTCTGTGTATCGAGATCGAAAATAATCAAGCAGGAGTTATCTATGTGAGTTTTGGGCGACCGCTGAGGCGACCGGGGCAAGGCCGCCTACCCTCCCTCCCCGATTTGAGCCGGCGCGCGAGGGCCCGGCGTGAGATTCAGCCGGCCTCGCCCCTGGCGCGGAGGTAGGCCTCCGGGACCTCGCATCGACGGAATCTGGATCTGTGGAGAGATGGATAAGAGGAGAGTGTGTGTTGTTGTTCAAATGATTTTGAATGGAGAGAGGGGCTGCGTTGTTTGGTACTAGTAAATGGATTGGCATCGAACACCCCCCGGAACGGGATGCGCGGTCGGGGACGGAATCTGGAGTTCCAGGATGAGGCCGCAGTCCCGGAATCAAGGGACGCGTCCCCTCCACTCTCTCCACCGCATGGTCCACACGTCCGGTATTTCGGTGCCACGCCAGGAAAAGGTCTGCAGCATACGCTGCCACGCCTGGTACCAGCGTCAGTGGCGCGAATCTCGATCACACGCGGTGACCAGGTCTGGACGGTCTGGATTCAACCCACCCGGGCTTCAAACCCCTAATAATCTTGATTCTACATACTCTAGATTATTGAATAGCTTACATCTTATGCACACAACAGTATTACAGTAACCATATACTGAACTATAATTATACTTGACATTTTTTCAGATGGTGAATACACCAATGGTGCCTAGCAAGTTCCTCCACCAGAAGTGGTTGGAGATTGCTGTTGGTGGTCTGACATTTGATTTTTTTTTTGTCTCTCGCTTCTTTTCTTGCCTGTTGCCGCACAAAATTGATCCGCGCAGCACCACGATAACTGTCGTATTTGGCCTATTAGATAAATAAGCTAGCCAAATTCTACTGTAAACATCTCCTTCACTAGAGACTTTCATCTTGGAGGTAAGATACTATTCTTCTGGCAAAAATATCGCCACTACGGTGCGAATTGTTAGTTCATATTTTTCCTTTTTTCATATTAGGTGATCCTCTAAGGAATCGGATGCTCGTAGCCTAAGAGGGGGAGAGGGTGAATTAGGTAACTTAAAACCTTAATCTATGACTTTACTACTTTTGCATAAAGTAAACTAGATCAAGTCTATCTAGATGTGCAATCTAAGGTTGATCTAGTGTGAAACCCTCATCCCAAAACAAGTTTTGCAACCTATAGCCAATCATAACATGATACTACTCTAGGAAAGTAAAGACAAGCAAGGATTGCAAGAGAGTAATGCGGAAATGTAAAGAGGGATGAGAGGAAGTAAACTCTTGACACGCGATTTATCCCGTGGTATCGGTAGGCACTAAACCACCCCTAGACCACGTTGTTGAAGCACTCACACAAGATTATTGCTTCCCAGTCACCAAGTCTCTCCCAAGAGCACCACTTGACTCGCCACAAAGGCTCACCACTTAGGCACTCGCCAAGCTCCCTTGGTCACCTTGATGCCGCCTCCACTAAGGAGCTTCTCCACTGAGGAAGGGGATCTCCACGTCCTGCGCACAAAGTGTCCTCGCCACTCCACACCAAGCCGGAGGGTCGAAGACGATTGCCGGTGAGCCACTTAGGCTCCAAGGCTTCCGGCACACCTTGTACAATTTGATTCACTCAAGAATCTCCTCATAAGGTTGGCACAACCTTGCACTCACTCAGCTCTAAGCTAAGCCTATCACTAAGCACACACACAAAGCATGAGCAAGTCTATGGATGAGCAATTTAGCACTTAGATGGATTGCATATGATCTTATAGGTATCTTGCACTCCTTTGCACTTCCACACAATCCAACAATCTCAAATGGGCGAGTGGAGGAGGTATAAATAGCCCTAGACATCAAACTAGCCGTTGGCTAAAAGCTACTGAAAGTAGTACCATCGGGGGTGCACAAGGGTTCCTTGACAAGGACAGCATACCCATGCTCGCACTTGTTATAGCGATTCACAAGGATAAGATCAACATCAGGAGGGCCTGATGTAACGAAATCAGTGGACCGGACCACCTCCAGAAGCTAGTAAAATACAACAACCTATCAATCTGATGCAAATTGAAAACTAACTGAATCTAACACCTATGAATTGTCAATATCCTATCAACTTCTAACACCAATAGAAGTACAAATCTGAGGGTACAAAGAAATCTGAATCAATTGTATTTGTATATGCTCATCAATCCGCTAGATCCCCAAATCTAGAAATCTCCATCCCTAGGTTGTAGGAGAAAATGTAGTGGCTCAAACCATAAGACTGACCTTGTCGTGCTGACTCAGGTAGTGGTAGCCGGGAGGTGCCTCATAACTCACCCTCTCATCGCCGCTAGGATTCTCCATTCCTACCATAAGCCGCCGTTGCAGATCTGTGTAGCGGAAGTCGAAAGTCTTTGCGAAGTCTAACCTTCTGAGTGAAGCATCTCGCGAAACATTCGATAGACAATTATATTAAAGACTCACCTGAAACTTACTCGTGGGACTTGGTCACTGTAA